>OX424475.1:0-2935159 GCA_949152455.1 Lithophane leautieri
CTAACCTAACCTAACCTAACCTAACCTAACCTAACCTAACCTAACCTAACCTACCTAACCTAACCTAACCTAACCTAACCTAACCTAACCTAACCTAACCTAACCTAACCTAACCTAACCTAACCTAACCTAACCTAACCTAACCTAACCTAACCTAACCTAACCTAACCTAACCTAACCTAACCTAACCTAACCTAACCTAACCTAACCTAACCTAACCTAACCTAACCTAACCTAACCTAACCTAACCTAACCTAACCTAACCTAACCTAACCTAACCTAACCTAACCTAACCTAACCTAACCTAACCTAACCTAACCTAACCTAACCTAACCTATAACCTAACCTAACCTAACCTAACCTAACCTAACCTAACCTAACCTAACCTAACCTAACCTAACCTAACCTAACCTAACCTAACCTAACCTAACCTAACCTAACCTAACCTAACCTAACCTAACCTAACCTAACCTAACCTAACCTAACCTAACCTAACCTAACCTAACCTAACCTAACCTAACCTAACCTAACCTAACCTAACCTAACCTAACCTAACCTAACCTAACCTAACCTAACCTAACCTAACCTAACCTAACCTAACCTAACCTAACCTAACCTAACCTAACCTAACCTAACCTAACCTAACCTAACCTAACCTAACCTAACCTAACCTAACCTAACCTAACCTAACCTAACCTAACCTAACCTAACCTAACCTAACCTAACCTAACCTAACCTAACCTAACCTAACCTAACCTAACCTAACCTAACCTAACCTAACCTAACCTAACCTAACCTAACCTAACCTAACCTAACCTAACCTAACCTAACCTAACCTAACCTAACCTAACCTAACCTAACCTAACCTAACCTAACCTAACCTAACCTAACCTAACCTAACCTAACCTAACCTAACCTAACCTAACCTAACCTAACCTAACCTAACCTAACCTAACCTAACCTAACCTAACCTAACCTAACCTAACCTAACCTAACCTAACCTAACCTAACCTAACCTAACCTAACCTAACCTAACCTAACCTAACCTAACCTAACCTAACCTAACCTAACCTAACCTAACCTAACCTAACCTAACCTAACCTAACCTAACCTAACCTAACCTAACCTAACCTAACCTAACCTAACCTAACCTAACCTAACCTAACCTAACCTAACCTAACCTAACCTAACCTAACCTAACCTAACCTAACCTAACCTAACCTAACCTAACCTAACCTAACCTAACCTAACCTAACCTAACCTAACCTAACCTAACCTAACCTAACCTAACCTAACCTAACCTAACCTAACCTAACCTAACCTAACCTAACCTAACCTAACCTAACCTAACCTAACCTAACCTAACCTAACCTAACCTAACCTAACCTAACCTAACCTAACCTAACCTAACCTAACCTAACCTAACCTAACCTAACCTAACCTAACCTAACCTAACCTAACCTAACCTAACCTAACCTAACCTAACCTAACCTAACCTAACCTAACCTAACCTAACCTAACCTAACCTAACCTAACCTAACCTAACCTAACCTAACCTAACCTAACCTAACCTAACCTAACCTAACCTAACCTAACCTAACCTAACCTAACCTAACCTAACCTAACCTAACCTAACCTAACCTAACCTAACCTAACCTAACCTAACCTAACCTAACCTAACCTAACCTAACCTAACCTAACCTAACCTAACCTAACCTAACCTAACCTAACCTAACCTAACCTAACCTAACCTAACCTAACCTAACCTAACCTAACCTAACCTAACCTAACCTAACCTAACCTAACCTAACCTAACCTAACCTAACCTAACCTAACCTAACCTAACCTAACCTAACCTAACCTAACCTAACCTAACCTAACCTAACCTAACCTAACCTAACCTAACCTAACCTAACCTAACCTAACCTAACCTAACCTAACCTAACCTAACCTAACCTAACCTAACCTAACCTAACCTAACCTAACCTAACCTAACCTAACCTAACCTAACCTAACCTAACCTAACCTAACCTAACCTAACCTAACCTAACCTAACCTAACCTAACCTAACCTAACCTAACCTAACCTAACCTAACCTAACCTAACCTAACCTAACCTAACCTAACCTAACCTAACCTAACCTAACCTAACCTAACCTAACCTAACCTAACCTAACCTAACCTAACCTAACCTAACCTAACCTAACCTAACCTAACCTAACCTAACCTAACCTAACCTAACCTAACCTAACCTAACCTAACCTAACCTAACCTAACCTAACCTAACCTAACCTAACCTAACCTAACCTAACCTAACCTAACCTAACCTAACCTAACCTAACCTAACCTAACCTAACCTAACCTAACCTAACCTAACCTAACCTAACCTAACCTAACCTAACCTAACCTAACCTAACCTAACCTAACCTAACCTAACCTAACCTAACCTAACCTAACCTAACCTAACCTAACCTAACCTAACCTAACCTAACCTAACCTAACCTAACCTAACCTAACCTAACCTAACCTAACCTAACCTAACCTAACCTAACCTAACCTAACCTAACCTAACCTAACCTAACCTAACCTAACCTAACCTAACCTAACCTAACCTAACCTAACCTAACCTAACCTAACCTAACCTAACCTAACCTAACCTAACCTAACCTAACCTAACCTAACCTAACCTAACCTAACCTAACCTAACCTAACCTAACCTAACCTAACCTAACCTAACCTAACCTAACCTAACCTAACCTAACCTAACCTAACCTAACCTAACCTAACCTAACCTAACCTAACCTAACCTAACCTAACCTAACCTAACCTAACCTAACCTAACCTAACCTAACCTAACCTAACCTAACCTAACCTAACCTAACCTAACCTAACCTAACCTAACCTAACCTAACCTAACCTAACCTAACCTAACCTAACCTAACCTAACCTAACCTAACCTAACCTAACCTAACCTAACCTAACCTAACCTAACCTAACCTAACCTAACCTAACCTAACCTAACCTAACCTAACCTAACCTAACCTAACCTAACCTAACCTAACCTAACCTAACCTAACCTAACCTAACCTAACCTAACCTAACCTAACCTAACCTAACCTAACCTAACCTAACCTAACCTAACCTAACCTAACCTAACCTAACCTAACCTAACCTAACCTAACCTAACCTAACCTAACCTAACCTAACCTAACCTAACCTAACCTAACCTAACCTAACCTAACCTAACCTAACCTAACCTAACCTAACCTAACCTAACCTAACCTAACCTAACCTAACCTAACCTAACCTAACCTAACCTAACCTAACCTAACCTAACCTAACCTAACCTAACCTAACCTAACCTAACCTAACCTAACCTAACCTAACCTAACCTAACCTAACCTAACCTAACCTAACCTAACCTAACCTAACCTAACCTAACCTAACCTAACCTAACCTAACCTAACCTAACCTAACCTAACCTAACCTAACCTAACCTAACCTAACCTAACCTAACCTAACCTAACCTAACCTAACCTAACCTAACCTAACCTAACCTAACCTAACCTAACCTAACCTAACCTAACCTAACCTAACCTAACCTAACCTAACCTAACCTAACCTAACCTAACCTAACCTAACCTAACCTAACCTAACCTAACCTAACCTAACCTAACCTAACCTAACCTAACCTAACCTAACCTAACCTAACCTAACCTAACCTAACCTAACCTAACCTAACCTAACCTAACCTAACCTAACCTAACCTAACCTAACCTAACCTAACCTAACCTAACCTAACCTAACCTAACCTAACCTAACCTAACCTAACCTAACCTAACCTAACCTAACCTAACCTAACCTAACCTAACCTAACCTAACCTAACCTAACCTAACCTAACCTAACCTAACCTAACCTAACCTAACCTAACCTAACCTAACCTAACCTAACCTAACCTAACCTAACCTAACCTAACCTAACCTAACCTAACCTAACCTAACCTAACCTAACCTAACCTAACCTAACCTAACCTAACCTAACCTAACCTAACCTAACCTAACCTAACCTAACCTAACCTAACCTAACCTAACCTAACCTAACCTAACCTAACCTAACCTAACCTAACCTAACCTAACCTAACCTAACCTAACCTAACCTAACCTAACCTAACCTAACCTAACCTAACCTAACCTAACCTAACCTAACCTAACCTAACCTAACCTAACCTAACCTAACCTAACCTAACCTAACCTAACCTAACCTAACCTAACCTAACCTAACCTAACCTAACCTAACCTAACCTAACCTAACCTAACCTAACCTAACCTAACCTAACCTAACCTAACCTAACCTAACCTAACCTAACCTAACCTAACCTAACCTAACCTAACCTAACCTAACCTAACCTAACCTAACCTAACCTAACCTAACCTAACCTAACCTAACCTAACCTAACCTAACCTAACCTAACCTAACCTAACCTAACCTAACCTAACCTAACCTAACCTAACCTAACCTAACCTAACCTAACCTAACCTAACCTAACCTAACCTAACCTAACCTAACCTAACCTAACCTAACCTAACCTAACCTAACCTAACCTAACCTAACCTAACCTAACCTAACCTAACCTGAGCGAACCTAACCTGAGCGAACCTAACCTGAGCGAACCTAACCTGAGCGAACCTAACCTGAGCGAACCTAACCTGAGCGAACCTAACCTGAGCGAACCTAACCTGAGCGAACCTAACCTGAGCGAACCTAACCTGAGCGAACCTAACCTGAGCGAACCTAACCTGAGCGAACCTAACCTGAGCGAACCTAACCTGAGCGAACCTAACCTGAGCGAACCTAACCTGAGCGAACCTAACCTGAGCGAACCTAACCTGAGCGAACCTAACCTGAGCGAACCTAACCTGAGCGAACCTAACCTGAGCGAACCTAACCTGAGCGAACCTAACCTGAGCGAACCTAACCTGAGCGAACCTAACCTGAGCGAACCTAACCTGAGCGAACCTAACCTGAGCGAACCTAACCTGAGCGAACCTAACCTGAGCGAACCTAACCTGAGCGAACCTAACCTGAGCGAACCTAACCTGAGCGAACCTAACCTGAGCGAACCTAACCTGAGCGAACCTAACCTGAGCGAACCTAACCTGAGCGAACCTAACCTGAGCGAACCTAACCTGAGCGAACCTAACCTGAGCGAACCTAACCTGAGCGAACCTAACCTGAGCGAACCTAACCTGAGCGAACCTAACCTGAGCGAACCTAACCTGAGCGAACCTAACCTGAGCGAACCTAACCTGAGCGAACCTAACCTGAGCGAACCTAACCTGAGCGAACCTAACCTGAGCGAACCTAACCTGAGCGAACCTAACCTGAGCGAACCTAACCTGAGCGAACCTAACCTGAGCGAACCTAACCTGAGCGAACCTAACCTGAGCGAACCTAACCTGAGCGAACCTAACCTGAGCGAACCTAACCTGAGCGAACCTAACTTGAGCAGTCACCCGGCGTCACTCGCCGCGAGCAGTTCAGTTTAAACCGCGCTCCGTTGAGAAAAATCGCAAAAATAGCAAAAAGTTCGCGAAAATACTCGTGTCGTATATCAAAATACGCGCTATCACGAGCGCATCACCGAGGTGATAAAAGTTTTGTGCTAAATTTAAAACTGTGAAAGTTATAACCAAAACAGTGAAATTTTAGTGAAATTCCCGGTTTTTTCGATCTTCTTACTTCAATAACTTTTAAAGTAGATCGATAACATATAAATCTTGAATTGCTATCTTGACCGCCTGATCGAGACCTTCAACCCTGAGAAGAGTCCCGAATTTTTCCGCGCAGGAGTGCGGAAATACCAGGAATATATTGACATCCATGTGTCAACGAGGTCCCGATTCTGGGGCCGAAAATCATCCCTGACCTCTCTACAAGAAGAAGAACGAGAAAAGGACCAGGGAAGTACTTTTAAAATTTAAAAATAAGCTAAATTAACAGGTTTTTTGAGATTACAAACTTAAAATTATTCTGTGCGGCCTGCGAAAAGACAACAAGTTGTTCGACCACGGATTTTCGCCTTACCCAGTAAAGTGAAAAATCCAAAACTCCTGTGGAGCATTGCTAGGTCTATCCATAATATAGAGGCGAAAATTCATCAAAATTGGATGAAGATTGTGAGAAATCCATACACATTCCTGCACACAGCAATAAATTCCGATTGTAAAGTAAATTGGTTTCTTTTGGAAAGCAAAGTTTTAAATATAACTTAAATCAAAGTTTTTATGTTCTTTTAATTTCTAAAACTAGTAGCCTTCAGTTACTAGTGTATTTAAAAATTAAATCTAGACTATTTCATTAATTCGTTTGGGATTTATAGCCTCCCCCAGATCACGTTTTTTCCCCGATCCCTGTTTTTTGGTAACCTGTACGGGACCATCTATATCTCCCGAACTAAAAGTCGTAGAGGGAAACTAACTCAATAAAACATAGTTTCCTCTGGAAGGGCTACCCGTACAAACTACTCCCAACCTTCTACGACCTTTTTACAAAAAAATCGGGGTAATATTTCGTAATTCTCCACCTTTTCTAAGTTTTCCCCACAGTTTACCCCGTAATGTCCTAATCAAAAGAAGCCAATTTAGAACTGTAACTACTGTAAGACACCTTTGTTTAGGTTAAGAATTAGATTTGTAAAACATTTTAAACTTTAATTATTTTTTGTGATCACCAAACGGGCATCGAACCCAGCACCTTCGCAAACCAATAAACGCTAATAACTTTGAAACGGAGCGAGTTAGCTCATTTTTGACCCCGGACTGCATATACTATACTAGTATAGTATATGTTGTAGCGCATTACAGACCACCCCCTATTATTTACCCCCCTTTAAATCATTATTCAATCTTATACTACCGCCCCCCCCCCCCCCCGCCCCCCATTAAATCCTGTCGTGGAAAGTTATATATTTCTCGTAGTTATATTATAAAACACCTTTACTAAACCCCCTCTTGTTATAAATTCCTGACCCCCCTCCGTTATTAGATTAAATCTACTATATTTTAAAATACTTTTATTTCGAATCGCCTTCCCTTTAGAATCTCAAATATCTCGGAAACGGCCGGGAATATCAAAATTCTGAGCAAATTCCCCCCCCCCCCCCCTAGTACCCCCCCCTCCCGGCTTGTACCTATATTTAGATAACCACATTAGACCCCCTCTTCTTTGACCCCACTTTAGACCCCCAAAAAATAAAATAAAAAGTAGTAGTATATTTATGCTATATAGGTACTATAAACCTCTTATATTATTATACTAACGCCCATTCCCCCCCCATTACCTCTCGTGACCCCCTCGACCCCCCTGCCCCCCTCTTCCCCGTCAAGGTTACCTCGCCCCCCGGGGCCTAGCTACGGAACCAGTGGTCATAGACCCACCGAGTTTGGGGTCGTTAGAATCGCAAGGAAAAGACCTATCTTCTGGCTCCAAAAAAGTCACTGAATTTTGCCCTCCCTTTTCAATTACATTTTCAACAACTTTTCTATTCATATATTATTTATTTATTTAGCACTATTTTAATTTTCTGGATAGTGTTGCTGTGCGTGTAGCATATGCACGCACCCGGTAGGAAATAACTCTCACAAATTGGACTTATAATAAACTTTACTTTAGATTATAACGTGACACATTAATAGTACCTAGGTTAGGTTATTTGGACTAAAGGTCTGGGACCCAATTCGTAAAATATATTTAGCTCTATTGAGTTATTATAATTAGTATAAGGTATAATGTAACCAGATCTCTAAATTGAGACTAAATAACTTTGACGCAATTTTATTGATTTATTTCTTTCTTTCTGGCCCACTCGGTCGATTTTATCACAAAGATCCTCAAGTGAACCTAGTGGGTGAGATTTATATAGATACTTACCTGTACTCTGTATACATACTGCGAGCTCGAGTCTTATTTGGTGGTAAAGATTCCGGGTTTTTTCATAGTTTCTTTTGGAAAACACGATTCGTGACATAACCCAACCATTTTTATAACCATTTTTATACTTTGTTTTGACTTACAATTTTCCGGGATTCTTTCTGTGCCTATCCCCCCTTTACAGGGATACAGAAATATCACCGGCACCCCTGACTGATATACCTATGAACCTCACCTTCACCCAAAATACTAAAATGTTCCGTACACCGGCAAAGGAACACGGTAGCTCGCCGGGCTCTAGGGGTTCACCGCGCTCAAACGAGAAGGCTGGATCCGCACTTCCATGTGTGAGGCGAAGCATTGGAGAATGGGAGGCCGGGAAAGCTGAGTCTCAGGTCAAGTCCCCGACAGCCACAAAGGGCGACGTCACACCAGGCACCTCTCAGCCAACAACCAGCACTCTGGAAGTGCGTGGCGCTCCGGCCAAAACCACATTACCACCTAAGAAATCCGACCCCACTTACCCCAACATCACGGCGGAGGCGAGAGCCTGCCTGAATAAGGCGAAGCTCCACCTCAACAACTCGCGAAATTTAAAGGCGGAGATAAAAAGGAGGTTACAGCAGCAATAGACCGACTTTACCAGCTGGTGAAAGCGGCGGACAATTCGACCCAAAATTATAATCATTACAAACAGACACTATCAAACAGAAAATAAATTTTGAAATCGGTTTATACTTTAAAAATAGTACAAATACAACTGACAAAATTAGCGACATAATTAATTTACCGTTGTGGCCAAACGAGCTCGCTGAATCAAAAAAGGTGGCCGGCATCGTAGTAAACATTTGGAACGCTGCGCCAATGCAGAGTGCACAGATCGTCGAGCAGTATCTCAAATACAAAGAGAACCCCGAGAATGAGGCTGCAGGAGCACAAGCTAAGAGCTACAAATGCCGACATGAGAAGCAGTACAATTTCGGGAAACAAAAAACTGTAAAAAGAGAAGCAACTGTGAGTCTCCCAGAATTTAAAATAAGTTATTGTAAAGAAAAGTATATTATGATAAAAAGAAACAAATATAGAATAAATAAAGTAAGTAGAAAAAGAAATTATGTCTTTATGATATATTGCATATTATATTAGGATAGACATATTATAATATAGTACAGAAAAGGAAAGAAACATAATATAATAGGTAGTAGCAAAAAGTAGATTCACATAGAAAACAAGAAAACACAAAAATAGTAAATTCATAGAGAAATAAGTTCTAAGATATATAGGATGTTAGCTTCGAGGAACTGAGGACAGATAATATGAGAGGAAAAATGACTGAAATAAATCATAGTCAAATAAGGTCTCTGATAATGTCAGAGGGACACTGAGCAAGGGCAGGAGTGTGGTTTTAGCCGGTAGGAGTCCGGCACTGCCCAGACTGGCTCACTAGTGAGTCAGTCTGGGCGTCCATGAGGATTTCCCACTCCTGCCAATAATAAAAAAAAAAAAAAAAAACCTGAGCGAACCTAACCTGAGCGAACAATGGTAAATCTCTCAATATTTGCGTACAATCTTGCATTTGGGATCTATCGGAAGACGACGTTTTCAGCGACACTGTTAAGTTTGTTTCTCGGATACATTTATCCCTACCCTTCAATGTCCAACACGCACTTTGACGGGGGTTTTGGTCTTTTTAACTTCCTATTCTGGTCTCATGTAAACGTAAAGTCGTTGTCGGCCTCGTGGGCATGCACACATACACCGCAGCAGTGCAGTGGACTGCTCTCTCGAAATGTAGACTCACTGAAGACGTGTTTCGGATCGGCAATTCTGTATTTAGGATTACGAAATGGCTCAGCTCAATTGAAACGCAGTTCTTGTTCAAAAAGTTTATTTCTTTATCATTATAATGGAAGTCTGAGAACAGAGATTTTAAATGATTTTACAAAGTTTTGCCGCCTCGCAATGAACGCCTTTCGTAACGAGTTTGGCTTTGTTTACACACGAGTTCATTCAACTAATGTAACACCACTGATTATTCGTTTATAACATAATAATTTGATTGTTGTATTAAAAAGATAACATAACATGAAGCCTGTATTCCCCGAAGGGTTAGCTAGAGGTGTACAATAGTACACCCAAATTTCGCCAGATATGTCTCAACCCAACCCGAGCCTATTGCCATCAACCGGGCAAAAATCCAGACTCCCGGCTGCTACTGAGAAATTCTAGATTAAAAACCCAATAACACTATGCCCGACCCGGGAATCGAACCCTGGACCTGATGCGCACGAGTAGCGTTTGCGACAACTAGATCAACAAGGCAGTGATTTAAAATAATATAATATATATTCTAAGGCAACATACAGAACATACGAAAGTGAATTTGTGGAGACGGCGCGACGCAATTTACGAACTTTAATTTGATTATCAAAGTACGGTTGTATCGAAGTAATAATTTATTCGTCGAGTCACATATTTACAGAGTAATGTCAGCTATAACAGCCATAATTTATGTTCAGGAGGCGGCGGCCATCTGATGGCGGTACTGCGCTCTCCATCGTAACCTCAGACCAACCAAAATAGAAAGACAGTGCATTACGAACATCAAAAATGACGCCACCTTTTTATCTATGTTTGTGTAAAAAGGGTTGTCATTTGTTACAGTTTTTCCCTATAATTTGGGGAATAATATTTTGGGTAGGATAATATTGTACGAGTAAGATATTGTTGAGTATGGTATTGTACCTCAATCGTTAGGAAGGATTCTGAAACAAAACCATTTTTTTTTACATCGCAAAATAAAATAACAATTAAGTACAAAGTGCATTTACATACATGATTTGGAGATTACCTTTTAATCAAGAATTGCTTGTGTTAGGAAACTCCGCTCTTTCACTTAGAACTATCTATTAATTATCAATTGAATGTTAAAAAAAAATTGGTTTGTGAATTATAGAAAAATTAATTTATAAGTTATAAGGTTGTTGAAGCGTAAATCATAACATCGTCGTGAGTATGTGTCATTAAGTAAATTGTTTTGAAATAAAATAGGTACTTAATTAATAGTAATAAAAAATAGTCATAAGAGACAGGAAAATTCATACGGATACAAATGCAGAGGATGCACTTGGTAATACCGTGCAATCAACAGCCGCATTGGGTAAATTAGGTAAGTCCTATAACCACATTATTACAAAATAAATTGCATATTTGTAGTAAAAACTAGTAATAAGAGACAGGAAAATACATACGGGTACAAATGCAGAGGATTAACTTGGTAATGCCCTATCGTCAATGGCTACATGAGGCAAGTCTGGTAAGTCCTACAAAAAAAATTACACGAGTAATGGCAGCTTTTGATTAAAACCTTAGGAAGATAAATGAAGAATTAGGACATACTTGAACCAACGTACAGCCGGAACTTTGTGAAACTGAGTTTTCAGCAATTACGTAAGACGATGGAAATAACATCTAAAAAATAAAATTTGGGACGGTAGTATTTAAATTAGCTAGTCTAAGCTGAGAAACGAACTAAAATAAAATAATAAATACAGTCTCGTGTTTAATTAGTAATTATTGTTTTGATAAAATCTCATTTTTGTTTTTTATATTTTATGTACCTTTTTAGGATATCCGCTTTTGATCACACGACGAAGTCCACGATTAGTTGAATAAAGGTCATTATTATCAAAATGATCGGAACAAACCACGCTGGTTTTCGATGGAAGCCATTCTGGATCATTGCGACTATTTCTTATAGCATTTACTTTTATTTTCAATATTACTTGGAAATCTAAAATAATAAATATATAAAAAAACAGGCATATAATTACTCGGACAAAAAAATATCGAACGGGGATATTTCAAATCATATTATGGCAACCCCCGCACTTTAAATGTCACTGTTTTAGTTCGTTCATTCGTTCAGGATTTTGTTCCAAGTAACCTAAAATTCATAGTTTACTAAATTAAGAAACGATGTTATTTGAAGTACTTACATGTGAAAAGTGATTCCGTGAGACTTTTTATGTGATTTGCTATTGTTTTTACAAGTTTTCACTACACAAGAAGGCATAATTCTATTTTTTTTATAGAAGTTTACTAGACGACGACTCGTGACGTACTAGGAGCGATGAGCATAGTTTTTTCGTAGGTGTGTGCGTGAGCCTGTGTGTTTACTTGCAGGAGCATAGTTTTGTGGCTACACGTTTGATGTACCTAGTGCTCCGTCTTTCTATTTTGGTTGGTCTGAGATCGTAACGAACAATAAAATAATAACGATAAGAGTCGCCCGTTGTGCAACATTCGCGCTATAGTCGCACCACAGTTGCGCAGTTGCAGTGCACGACGCCCACTGCAAGCCACTAAACTTCGTTCTCAAGGTCAACCAGTGGTTAACATGAAAAAGATTAATGTCACCATAGCAAAATAAATATAATTACTTTTAATAAAATTATTTACACTACACGTAGATGACTACCGACTGCGTCGTGAGCAACGATTTGCTTTCACAACGACGACGCCACCGCGCGCCGCTTACATTTTAGAAAACTTTTAAACCTATTACCTATTTCATAATAACATTACTACCACACCGCCACGCCGCGTGTGTTGTATCGCACGCGACGCGCGAGCCATTACCCGCGACTTTGCTGCAATTATTTATAACAACGAGTTCACATCGGTTCCTAACTAGAACACAGTTGAAGTAGTAATCATTATTACTTCGGATTGTAGGTCCAAATGCTGGGCCTGTTTAGAAACACAGGATTTTAATAATATGTACACAGTATTATTAATAGATAAGTGTTAAAGTGGACGAGAGTCATGTGACGGCGAGTGCGAGCAGCAGGCAGGCGAGCCCCGCGCCACCTGCGCCCCTCGCCGCTCCAGACGTGTTGCGGCTCAGCGTGGCAGCCATCTTGTCGCCTGCAACACACACACACTTCTTAATACTGCTCACACACACGTCGGCATGCTGAAACTAGAGACTAGTATACACTGACTGCCTTCGGAGACGTAGACGTAGATGTGCGCGGGCTCGGTGTTGGCGGCAGCGCACGTGTAGTTGCCGGAGTGCTGCGGGCCGGCGGCGCGGATGGCCAGCGCCGATTGCGTCTTCGGCCCCGGCTCCGTAATTACGGTGACGCCGCGCGCCGCGTCGTAGTTGATCATGCGCGCGTTATGATACCAGAACACGTACTGCGGCGGCACCGGACTCTGCGCAGACACCACAGTATTGTACTCACTGTCACACCACTGAACACAAGCTCAAGAGTCGTACCTTCTCTATGATGCAGACCAGGTTGATGGTGGAGCCGGCGTCCACGTGGTGCTCGTCGGCGCCGAGGATGAAGGCCTCGGGCACGGCGATGTGCAGGTGCACCAGCCGCGACAGCGTGCCGCCCCCCGTTGACACCTACACACGCGCACACGTCACAGCCACTGGTCACGTAAATACTGCTATCCTTCGCACTCGCACGTACCTGGCACTCGTAGGTGCCGTTGTCTCGCTTCTGCACGTACTTAATCTGTAGGATCCAGTCGTCGGAGCCCTCGCTGTGCAACACCTGAAACATCGGCTGTTATAACAAAGTCCTTTTCCGAGATTAAATTCAATAAGGAATGTTTACTCGTAAAGTTATCGTTACCGAAATCAATGAAACGCATTCTTTTTGAGATGTCGCCAAATTGGGTCTCCTATGGAGATTCGAAAAACGTCGTTTCGACACACGTGTCAGAAATATGTAGCATTACGTAAACATAATCTTCGATTTAATTCATAATCTAAACTTTCGCAGTATTTCTAGATGAACAATCAATTCCGAACGAAACCTGTGATCTGTGAGTCGGTCTAAATAAATACAAAATCATTTACTTTTACCTAAAATTTAATGATAACAGAACTATAAATTGTACAATGTACTTAAAATATATCCTTGGTTTTATATACTATTTTGATGTATACGTTGTTCTATATTAATGGTTTTTATTGTGACTTAAAAGACTATTATCAAAAACAGCGATTTCTAGACGAAAAGTAGGTCATCAAACTTATGTTATGATTTGTGGTTTTTGAATAACCAAAACAAATGTTTATTAATTTAGTTTCAATAAATGATCAAGTTATAATTAATATGATATTATTATAATGTTAATTAGTATTTTATATTGTAATTCAATAGTCACAAGTTTCAAACGATTCTCCTAACTTTAAGTTGATGTCAATAACTTATCTGATTTTACTTTTCGATATCAAATAAGTACATACTAAATTGCTAAATATTATCGTATTAAGTTTTAAAATAGTTCCACTATATAAGATTTGTTCATTATTAACTATGTTAGACATTATTAAACAATAATCTATGACCATCTGCGACTGGTCTAAAATGGCGGCAATGTTAGATGTACTTGAGCAATATTGGGAGACTATAAAATACGTGTACCCGCCAATTCGGGATCTTCTTTTTGATACAACTGTGGTGAAAGATGGACTAGCTACCTATAATGTTCACGTAAGTTAATTGGTAATATTTCTTGATTATTGCTGATAGCTGTTTTTCTGTGTTATAATATGTCTTAAATTGAATTAGGGAATATTCATGTTCTGTTTCTTCCCGTTGATAAGTTGCTATAACTTTGAGAAATAGTCCCACAGACTAATGTGATAACAATGATTTATGCTAAAGTAAATATATGTTGATCCAATAATTTTAAATTAGCTGCCATGGAGTTTCTTGTCCTTCTTCTCCATGATGACCTAGATTTGGAACGGACAACTAGTGTTCTCATTGCCGTGTCCCAAATAAAATATTTTTCTTTCTTTCCGTATTTAATTGACAAGCCTAATTTAAATAAATGCCTAGTCTTGTCTTTCTGTGCTTTTCTTCATAAAACCCTTTCCTTAAACACTATATAGATACATACTTTCATACACAGTAAATAACTAGTAACCTTTCTGACACTCGAAACCTTACTAATTAGGGGAATATCATATACTATACATATAGTACTTTAATTCTCCATCATCTGACACACGCTATTTCGAAAAATATTTCGGGTGGTACGCCAGTTCGAAAACACATTGAATCGGAAAACGCTGTATCGAATGCCGTTATCGCAAACACGCTGATACGAAAAACTCTTTGCATTCAAAGAGTTTTTCAGAACAGCGTGTACACTAGTATCGAAATCGACTGTTGCGTTTATTTGTCTAGGAATGGAACTCACGATCCCGATGAGACACAGCAGGCCGCGATGTGCGTCGTGTTGAATTATTAGGTATTTGTATATTTCAAAAAAGCCGTCATTTCTGACATCTAGACACGAGGCCGCGTGTCAAGCGAAGTTCAAGAAAATAACGCGACGCAGCAGCCGTGTGTTACACGAACCATTTGGTGCTACTTTTCACCCCTCAATAACTCAAAATCTATTTAACGTACACACATGAAATTTGGTTTATTTACTAATACCCCTTAAATTAAGTAGAACCCCAAATTTCATAAATACATAAATAAATAAATACAGCTCAAACGGTTGTTGAGATATGGACGT
Source organism: Lithophane leautieri (assembly GCA_949152455.1). Taxonomy (NCBI): domain Eukaryota; kingdom Metazoa; phylum Arthropoda; class Insecta; order Lepidoptera; family Noctuidae; genus Lithophane; species Lithophane leautieri. Next base: position 15,487 of record OX424475.1, read on the forward strand.
CTAAAAATCGGCATTTTTATCACTGACTGACTTACCTATGTACATATCTATAGATCGAAAACCTAACCCACTTCCAAATGACCTAGAAAGTTGAAATTTGGCGTCCAGCTTGGTAATTGTGTGTATACAAAGGAAAAAATCAGAAAACAGATTTTTTTTACGTTTTAAATATTTTTTAAGTAATCGATTTTTAACGACTTAGGTGACTACTCATCCGCAAAATATTTCATCCGCGGATGAAACGTTACCCTTTTAAAATTGTAAGGCGACGAATCATCCGCAAGTTCGGATGAGTCGTCGCATAGTTAATATTGATGTGGTCATATCGGCCAAATAGACGAACAAACATATTTTGTGTATAGGAACATTGTCTGTTCTTTAGTTTCATCGGTTTCGCTAGCTGCTATGTGTAATAATATCGTGGTTAAATCGAACAAAAATACTTCTATGCATAAGAATCGTTTTTATTAAGAATATAATTTTTTATACTGGTAAATCAGAATAATAAGCAATTTCCCTAAACAAATGACAGGTAGTTACTGTTTTACTGCGAAAACTGAGTTAATGTTATAAAAAATAGTAAATCTAAATAGATTGTTATTAAGAATTATAAATTTTTACATATGTTAGAAAATATTAATTAATAACGAAAAATCTGAATAATTTAAACCTTCTTAGTATTTAGGTGCAAAAAAAAAATTTATAATCAAAAAATCAACCACCACGAAATTTTGTAAACGATCTGTATCACTAATATGATAATTTCTCTATACAATGTCCGAGGCTAATTTCATTATCAATAAACTCTCGCAAACTGTTATTATTATTTTTTTCCTTCACCATACTTTCTTCCGTTCTCTTTGAAATAAATCCTTGATTTTTCCACAGATTAGAATGATATTTGGCATCTTTTTTAAGGGGGATGCGCCAGGGTAGCCCGCGAAATTCAAATTTTTCTTACGTTTTTTGCAATTTGCAGGTCGGTGTTAGATTGTATGTTGATCTAAATATGATTTGCGCACGTAACAAATATGGATTTACAGAATTATAAACATTAGAATCAGCAATACAACTCTCTAAGTTCATGAAAGTCTCAAATGTCGAGATTTCATGAAATCATGAGTTTTTGATTATAATTTTTTTTTTTGCACCTAAATACTAAGAAGGTTTAAATTATTCAGATTTTTCGTTATTAATTAATATTTTCTAACATATGTAAAAATTTATAATTCTTAATAACAATCTATTTAGATTTACTAATTTTTATAACATTAACTCAGTTTTCGCAGTAAAACAGTAACTACCTGTCATTTGTTTAGGGAAATTGCTTATTATTCTGATTTACCAGTATAGAAAATTATATTCTTAATAAAAACGATTCTTATGCATAGAAGTATTTTTGTTCGATTTAACCACGATATTATTACACATAGCAGCTAGCGAAACCGATGAAACTAAAGAACAGACAATGTTCCTATACACAAAATATGTTTGTTCGTCTATTTGGCCGATATGACCACATCAATATTAACTATGCGACGACTCATCCGAACTTGCGGATGATTCGTCGCCTTACAATTTTAAAAGGGTAACGTTTCATCCGCGGATGAAATATTTTGCGGATGAGTAGTCACCTAAGTCTTTTTAACACCTAGACCCTTTCGAAATTATAATAGCAAAAATATTTTCTTTTGTAGGAGAATTGTTTCCATTATGAAAGGTCGCTTTTATCGTTTTATATACAGGTATATTTATGTATAGGTACCAGATTATTATACATAACTTAGACAACCAATTATAAATAATAGTTGTTAATCATTGGCTGTTTAAGTTTTCCGCGAGGCGGGCAACAGGAGTGCGGCGCGTTCGGGGTGACGGGGATTTAAGGGTTTTGAAATATTGTCATAGTCCGTATCTTGAGGTGACATTTAGGCTTCCTGCACATGATGTCGGAGCCGCACAAGAGTTCGACCACAATATGAGAAAAATTCAAATCATCTCAGAATGAAAATGTGATATTCATTCGTATATACGGTCCGGCACCGCGCGCCGGTGCGACTCCGGCATCGTGGACAGGAAACCTTAGTAGGTATTTCATTAATTAAGATCTGTCCACTCGATCAAAACTGATTAGGTACTACTTGGTTTGGAACGGAGAGTTTGAGTTTACGAGTGTACTCATTTGATGACGTTGTGCTAATGACGCGATTTTCTGAATCGTGGTGTCCAGATTTTCCGCAGGATCGTGACGCAGTACGTTCCCGTGGGAAAATTCCCACTCGGGCGAAGCGGCGGGCTAAAGCTAGTAGCCCATAAATACAAAAATAATATAAAAAATTCGTACTTGTACCGATATGTTCGTATTGTTTTCGAGTGTTTCAAAGCCGATAGTGAGGTCAAAATGTAAATCTAAAATGGCGGTTGCGAAGATTTTTATATTTTTCGTCATGGGTTACTTTTTTTTGTCTGCAAAGTTTTCAAGGGTGCTCAAGTCGATAGTGATGTTAAAATGTAAATGCAAAATAGTGGCTGCAAAAATTAATTAATTAAATCATACGTGGGGAAGGAACTTCGTTCCTGACGGAGTTACCCCGACAGCACACGTTTTTTTTTATAGAACTTTAACAACCAATATTAACACAAACTACAACACCGCACCGGCTCAGCGACCTGACATCATTGCGGACAATTGTAACCAAAAGAAATGCATTCTTACACAATCTTGCTACTTATATTTGAAAATAGATTTTACAGATCACTTTTAGTTGACGAATAATAATAATTTCTTTACAAAAAGTAATAATATCCAATCAAAAAAATTAATTTGAAATGGGAGCCAAATTCAATATTAAGAATAAGCGCGGTTATCGACTTCGCCGACAAAAGAATTGAGATCTAAATGGGTGCCAAGTTCTATAGATAATCCTGAAATTTATAAAGAACATACAACATTCTAAAATAAATTTAAAACAATATTTCTTGTTCTTCTGCAATAACAATGTTTGCTATTTAAAAATATAACATTGAATAGTCGAATTATTTACACAAAGCACTTAGGATGAATTGAAGCTGAAAATTTTACTTGGCTAGTTTTTATCAGCAATCCAACATTTTAGAGGATAAAGATTAAGAAAGAAACGGTATAAAGATATAAATATGCTTAAATAGACAGTCAATGCTGCAAATTCGTCGAAAATAAAAGAAAATAGCGTCCAACTGTTAGCCGCTAAATGCACGCATACTAGAAAAGCACAATAACAGCACAATGACGTGACGCGAGTGTAAAATGTAGCTGTCACGCACACCAGCATAACAAAGTTGCACTGTTTGTTTTAATTCTTTTGCAGCGCGATACTATAGACATAGAAATTATCAAAGATTCAGACTTTTCTTCTTTAGATAAGTTGATTAGTCAAATATAACAGAACTTCTATATAAAAACTAGCCAAGTAAAATGTTCAGCTTCAATACATCCTAAGTGCTTTGTGTAAATAATTCGACTATTCAATGAAGTTTTATTTTTAAATAGTAAACATTGTTATTGCAGAAAAACAAGAAGTATTTTTTTAAATTTATTTTAGAATGTTGTATGTTCTTTATAAAATTCAGGATTATCTATAGAACTTGGCACCCATTTAGATCTCAATTCTTTTTTTGGCGAAGTCGACAACCACGCTTATTCTTAATATTGAATTTGGCTCCCATTTCACATTTATGTTTTTGATTGGATTAGTTTCTCTTTATGCATTTCTGTGTTAGCAACAATTATATGGATGTAAAAGAATAGAATAATAATTTATCCTGTAAATACTTTATTAAAAACATTTTGAGAGAACACATAATGTTTGTCCTAAAAACATTTTAAAATCAAAGTAAACTATGATTACTTAAGTAAGTCTGAGGTGGGGCAAAGTGGGCTTGTTTACTACTACATTACTACTAAGGATTTAAAAGTCACCTGTAGTTTTTCAAGGATTTTGCTCTGGTATTGTATTTTGGTCTAGTACTTTTATTTATTATTATTTTGATTGGTATCGTGTTTTATGTGGTTTTGAATAAATATTGTTTTAAATGAAATAGTGTTACTATGGATGTTAAATAGCAATATTTGAGTTAACTAATTCAAATAAATTAAGTGAAATTAATGAAAATGAAGCAGTTTTTGTGTTAGGTACTTATTTAATGAGCTCTGCTTTTAACACATTCATAAAGTACACAAAAATAATTTCATGTATTGACTGCCATATGTTCTGTTGTTTTGTATCGCTTGCAGGGCCATAATTTGTTTAGGGTTTTCAGAAAAATAATGTTTCTTCTTGTTCGTTTAGACATGTTCATTAGTAAACTGAGTGATGCGCCGGCATCGATTAGCGCAACAGCCGCACGCTGTGTTTGCACGCTGCGCAAACACTTATTGTATATAAAGAATTGAGTATTATGTGTGATAATGTGACTGGCTGTTATAGAAATGCTGAGTAGGAATGGTTGTGTAGTACCTGGAACCGTTCGTCGTTGGTGTACATGAGCATGCCGGAGCTGATGATGTGCCAGTCGCGGCGTCGCACCCACGACACCTGTACACAACACGCGCGTTACACTAGCAGTGGGGGGGGAGGTAGTGGCACACGGTACTACTGGTACTGACGCCGCGCTCGCCGAGGTTGCGCACTGGGCAATGCAGGAAGGCTACGGCGCCGAGCTGCACCAGCACGTCCTCCTGCGTGTTGTTGATGCTGGGCTCGCGGTGCAGCGCCTCCAGCGAGCCGTACCACAGCTCACGCCATGCCGGCACCTCCGCGACCTCCGCCATGTCCAGCTCGGTAGCCTCCATGGCAGCGTCAGCGCTCCCCACGCCGACCGCGACCGGCGCCTCTACCGATGCGGCGTCGCGGTGCACGCGCCGCGCTCGCTCTGCACATGATAACTTTTTAGTGAGTAATCCGATTTGAAATTTTTTTTTTTTTTTGGGAAGGGTATACCTCGAAGTTGGTCACATTTAAAATTGGAAACTATAATCCACCCCTAAAGGTAGAAAAAATGGGGTTGATTGATTTTTCACCAACTGAATTTTCAACTGTGAACCGATTCTGTTGAAATTTCGCACACATACATAGTTCTGATGACACAACCACTCATCATCAACTCCAGGTCTTTAACCTGGAGTAACCCCCTGGAACGGATGGTAACTAAAAGGCGAAAAATAAAAAACTTTTTTATAAAAAATTAAACCGACGAAAAAAGAACTGAAAAGCGAAAAATAAATAACTTTAATTTCGGAAATCGGTGGCAAAAAACGAAAATTTAAAAGCGAAGACACCGACTTCTGAAATTAAAGTTATTTATTTTTCGCTTTTCAGTTCTTTTTTCGTCGGTTTAATTTTTTGTAAAAAAGCTTTTTTACTTTAATTACTTGTACATAATTTATTTATTTTAGTGTTAGTATTAGCTTCAATAATATTCTAATTTACTTTTGTTTAATTGCATAGGTTTAGTTTTAGACATTAATGTACCAATATGCTTTTTCTCATAGCTGTTAATTTAATTATTATTTTATATCAGTTTAACTTTAAATTTTAGTGTCCCAGTTCAATTTAAATGTAAAGTGATGGCCTGAAACACAGGTTTGAATTAACATAGATCGGGCGGGTCGCTACCAAAAAACTTGTAATTCCAATCCATCATTACTTGCACCTCAAAATATTTTAGTTGAAGTTTATCTTTAGGTACCTACTATAATTGTGTGGAAAGTCTTACTGTTGTTGAAATGTACACTTTTTAAGCGTTTAATTATTATACAATAAAAATATTATTATTATTTATTATTTATATGTTAATAATCTCGGGACCATGGGGTCCCGGTCTTTTGGAAGGCGTACGAGGGGCCGAAGCCAACTCGCAGAGGCCCCTTAGACAATTTTAAATGGGATGAGGCACCAACCGACGATTATCCCTGTATACACCATGTGGACTGGTTACCTATAGTGTGTATATTACACTATAGTGGACTGGTTACCTAAAACTATTGAAGGACTATGTCCCCTGCCTGATCATTGTTTTATATATACACGGATAATATGGCAGAGGGTGACTTGCACACTCAATAATGGGCCCCCGAAAACGGTCGCTAGCACATAGTGACGTAGCGACAAGGAGGCAACACTTCCCGAGGTGCTTGAGAGGAGTGGAGAGGTATTCCACGGCTATCAGGACAATCCCGGAAGTACGGTCAAGATCCCTACCAGCATCTTACTGGAATACTTCCTTCCTCCGAGCACGTTTGCTCTAGCGAATCTCCACTCAAGCCGGCCTATCAAGGCAAGAATGAGGTGGGAGCTCTGTTCCTCGTCAGTGTTCACTCCAGCCGGCCAATAACGGCAAGCCAGAGATGAGGAACAAGACTTCTCCCGGGAGATAGGGTCCGTGGGGTCGCTACTGCCCAACATCTCGCCACATGCTGCTCTGCGGGTTTTTGTATCTCTTTTGGTCTGGCTCCTCGCCCTAGACCCGTTCCGGCAAAGTCAACTCTACCGTCACAGACCTAGAGTTCGGAGCGCGCAAGCCCCACCACGACGTTAACGTAGAGATACGGCGGTGGGGTTATTATTATTATTATTTTTAATTAAGGTATATTTTCTTTGACAATAATAAATACTTATAAAAGGGAAAAGAAAACAAAATAAATAAATTACAAATCTATACAATTACCATTATCTAACATTTAACTGTTCTTTATGAGAATAAACCGATATTTACGATGGAACACTCTTTCCGAGCGTTTCTGTGAAATCGCTCGTATTTTTACTGTGAGTAGGTACTTAAATTCCCACCATCTTGAATTTGTAAACTAAGCTTGTGGAGCTTGTAAATTGTGGAGCTTTAAAATACGGCCACGTGTTTGACTAAGATCGCAGGAAGGGGAAGGTCGTTTATAGATGTTCTTCCGGAACCCTTGTTTATACTATTTTAGAGCTATTAGGTAGGCAGTCTAGCAGGATCTAGGCATTGAATTTTATTTTTGGTATAATCGTTCCTGTAGAAAAAATGCATAGTCGTTGTATTTCTTTTCGGATTATTTCGGGGTTACAAATTTTACACCAAATAAACGTCACATAATTTCACCCACTAATTTGTGAATATATGGTCAGATTTTGGAGACTTCAGGCTGTCCTTTTAATCTCCAAAAACTACCCATATATTGATCAAGATATATGGATGTATATCTTAATCAAAATATGGCTGCATTAAATTGTTTTAAAGTTTCCCATTATACTGTCGGCTTTATACTAATCAAAACAGTACGCCACCTACACTCATTCAGTGCGCCTACAGTTGCTAACTATGCAATCAGAAAGTGACAGCTCTTCGAATTGCAGTCCTTTCAGTAAAGTTACCTCTTATAGTAACCTTGCAACAACGAGAATAAAGATCACTGTTATGCACAATGTGGAAGGACAGTCTTTCCCGAACAGTGTGAAAGTCAGGCACGGGTTTCCCCCTTTTCTTTGCCCATTCGCTGGATGGCTCTGCGGATTGGCCGACTGTGCAGTAATACTGACGGTTGGAGGGCAGGGGGCCGGCGGCAGCGGCGAGCGCGGCCAGCAGCGCCACGGAGAGGGCGCGCGCCGCCCGCGCCATGCCGCGCTGCACGCGCTGCACTGCCCGCACGCGCTGCACTGCCCGCACGCGCGCCCTACATCCTGCACCGCGCGCGCCTCACCTGCACACACGGCAACAAACATAGTTACGTTACTATTCGTTTAGCTGCGTCACTAACACCACCACAAGTCATCATCAGCCTGCGGAAGTTAATCGCACATGCAACTCCTACTCGCCTTTAGCCGCTAACAGCCATCTGGCAATATATTAGATCATCTATCACCATTCACTATCACTTAGTCACTTGTTCGAAGACTACTATTGTATACCATCAATTATCGACAGATTTTTCCAGGCAAGAGCCCTTGTCTTATGTATACAGGATGAATTTCGAACAGAATAAATAGATGAAATCGATTGTAAAACGATCTATGAGAATTGTACAGATTTTAAAAGAAAGTCCTTTGTCTCGTAATATTGATTATATCTGGATTGTAACACTACCGCTTAAAAGGGTACCTACCTAGTATTAATATTTAGTCGCGCTTCGCGGGGCAGGCGGGCAGGGTGGGGTGGCGCCGGTGAGGGCTCGTATGCATGAGCTAATGCCGGTGATTGATTACCTCTCACGCGCCGAGATTGATGAGTTTTTTACGATCCACCGCCCGTACCTGTCGCACACACTCCTCTCACACCTCACACGGAGGTTGAACATGCTGATAACATATTAGTAGTAAGTAGTCAGTTAAAGAAGGTTTTCTTCGGGATCTTCTGATTCTTATTCACTTATGGAGAATCACATTTTCAAGTTGTTGTGACTTGCTGTCCGTTCCGGTGATTTAAGGTTACAAATTAACTCAGTATGTAACTATACGAGCAGTCTTATATACATAAAAAATGATAAATTCATGATATATAATTCAATAGCAAAGCAAGCTTCTTGCATCAGTATCGACTCGAAAGACGGACGACAGTCACCTGCTGGCCGACAGTTGGACGAGCGCCAGCTCCAGGTACCACGAGCACTCAGCACGGCACCGTACGACGCAGAACAACAGACACGTGCCAGTGAAATGTTACACCGGCGCCCTCACACGTAAGTATGGATTATGTCGCACGTGTCGGGGTCCCAACACTTTCCACAAACGTGCGGCCGGATTGCAGTTTGTAGATAACTAATTCCAGTAATATGTAGGTATAAAGTGCTCGTCATGCAGGTGAGGTATGGTAGGCATGTGCAGAGCTCAGACCAAATAAAATTTGATAATCTTACATAAATTTTGTGGAATGGGGCGACCTTTGAATATGAACCGCGTTGCTAGGTTAGCTCTACGTCTGTAAGTGTTTTTATAAGCGCAGCATTAGGAAGTATCCATTTTTAGGGTTCCATTCCCATAAAGAAAATCAATGATTAAATCGATTGAAATTTTTGGTGAAACTGGGATCCTATTACATGACCGTCTTATTGGTCACAGGGCTGCCTTTTAACTGCAATCGCACACAAAACGCCTTTAGTATAGCAAGTAGAAGAAGGTAGACTTGTGCGCAACACCGAACAGGACTTGTCTGTTTTTTTGGAAAATACCGAAGAACAGTAAATCGGTCCACTGCGGCTTGTTTTATCGTGGTTAAATTCATATGTCATGATACAGAACTGATGTGCTGAGCTAAACGGTTCCTGTCTGATATTAAGGAGTCTCCAAGATATTGTTATGTACGAAATAAACCATTGTGCACAGTTTGTGCCCAATCAACTCGGCGGTAATTAAACAAATGGTTTGAAACGTTCTAAGAATGTCACCGTGGCCGGAAACGATTCGCAATCACGAGTGCGGCTGCGGCGAGAGACGATCGCGGGCGGCGCGAGCGTTGAGTCGAGCGGCGACCTCCGTGACCGCCCCGTCGCCGTCGCCGCTCTGCCACCTCACCGCTGCCGCACCGCAGTCTCAACGCTGCCGTAACGCAGCCGCAACGCAACCCGCAAAGAATGTCAACTCGACTGTGCCTAATTTGATTTATTAAACGACTTAGAAAGATTGAAACTTTTGCAAGTTCCACTGAATTGCCGCCGAGTCACGAAGCGGAACGAATAACGTCACCAGTTAGCCACCCTAATTCTGAACAAAAATATTAGTATCGCCGCAAATTATATATCTGGGTAAAGAAAGCTAAATATATACAGGGTTACTGGTAACTCGACGTATTCCTTGCAGGACGTCATAGTAGGGTTAAAATGCAACAAATTAAGCCACCAAATGTTCTACCGAAATTCAGTAGTTTTTGAATTAATTAAGAGTTTTAGTTTTTTTATGAAAAATCCCAGATTAAATCGTTTGAAACCAATTTAAAAATGATTTACGGCGCGACTGTACTGAAATTTAAGTTATTATCATAGTTGACGCCGTAGCAGACCTTTGTTAATAATTAAAAGTTCAATAATGCCTAAAACTTTGGCAAATATCACTAACCAAACATTTAATTTTTTGTAATTTTTGCTATTACTTCATTAAAAATGTAGTCTAGTGCAAAAAAAAAAATACTGAATTTCGGTAGAACATTTGGTGGCTTAATTTGTTGCATTTTAACCCTACTATGACGTCCTGCAAGGAATACGTCGAGTTACCAGTAACCCTGTATACGTACTTACATATTTTTTTTGTATTTTGTGCATTTCAGTTTAACGATATTTACAGAAATTGCACAACATTAAAGAAATTAAGCATAAAAGGAAGATATAATTTGGCACAGGACAAGCACGGTACACAGACACTACGCACATAACAGCCTTTACAGCAGGCTTTTATGTGTATGTAAAACGCGAGCGGCACAATCCTGCCGAGAACATAGTCCCTCACATGCTGTGACAACACGCGACTCACGTCACACGCGCACAGCACACATGCTGTGTCAACACGCGACTCACGCCACACGCGCACCGCACACATGCTGTGTCAACACGCGACTCACGGCACACGCGCACCGCACACATGCTGTGTCAACACGCGACTCACGTCACACGCGCACTGCACACATGCTGTGTCAACACACGACTCACGCCACACGCGCACCGCACACTGCACACACTAAACACAAACACACTGCACACCTCGCCATACTACTCAACAACACAACGACTTCTTAAAACCCAAAGCAATACGACGATTTTAATTAAATATTATAAATCTATAGATAACATCCAACTTTATTTAATTTGAACTTCAGGGCTCGTATACACGGCACGGCTACCGCGCCGTCTTCACTTGATTAATTAAAGTATTATAAAGCGCATGCACTTTTGTGACTTGTACACGAGTAGCACAAAGTGCCATGGAGCGAGCCAGGCTTGGCCTAACCCTACTAGACCGAGTGCGTAACACCGAAATCCGTCGTCGGTCGAAAGAGTACGACGGCGACGTCGGGGACTGGGCGATGCGCCTCAAGTGGTTTATTTGGGCAGGACATCTGGTTAGACGCGGAGGTGGCCGATGGAGTAAAGCTGTGACCGAATGGTGGTCAAGGTTACGCCAAAGAAACCAGGGCCGTCCGAAAGTACGCTGGGTTGATGATATCGTCAAAGTCGTGGGAAACTCCTGGATGAGGGACGCACGGAACCAGGAAGTAAGGCGGAAAAAAGGGGAGGCCTATACCCAGCTGTGGGTGATTCCGGGTGGAACTGATTATGACGATGTGCAGTTTTGCAACCGGCTGGCGATAGAATATAAAAAACAGTTAAAGCAATACTAGCAGTGTGGTGGCGGCGCGGCGGCGGCACGGCGGAGGCGCGGTGGTGGCGCGGTGGCGGCGGCGGTGGCGTGGCAGTGGTGCCGTGTAAACAGCTTGGAGGCGCGGCAGCGGCGCGGTGGCGGCGTGGTGACGGCGTTGTGTCCCCGAGCAGTCACACTTCCTCAAGTTTTTGGCAACAGCCGATGTTAACATTATTTTACAACAAGAGATCTGACGCTTCTGATTAGATCTAAAAATTACCGAAAGCATGAACGATAACTGGACGGCATAGTTGCTGTTATTATAAAAGGACGTACGTATGCATTGTTCCGGATGGTTGTCACAGCATCCAGTCCTCGCTGGATATGCGGGGATAAGCAGCAGTTTGGCAACTCGGCGCGGACACTGGCAGGTAGTAGCGCGTGGCGCCGGAGCAGTGGAGTTGTCGCACTGTGGTCACACACTCACATGCACACACAGTGCTCACACACACACTGGCACTGAAAACGAGGCGCGCGGCGCGAGATGCGTGTCGAACTGTCGAGTACGACCCGGTGCACTGACGCTCAACGTGTGCGCTCGGCGGCGGGCAACCGGCGACTGGACGCGACCGCGCGCGGGAACCCGCGCTATGAGGAACTCACAGTTCCAGGCCGGGAGCTGTGCCTTATAAATACAAACGCTCTCAACAGACAGACTCCTTTGTCCGATGAAGTAATGCCAGCCCGCGCCGCAGCTGAGCATGTAGCTTTAAATTCCCCCTTAAATTAAATAATGATGATATTTTTATGATCCAGCCTGTCCCATCTTGCTGTCCCCCCGCCAGTGACGACGCTCTAAGCCGAGGTTCGTACCCCACAGGGGGTGCCCTTAGCGAGCGCTCACTTAATATTAATAATTAGAATAGTTTATGCCCCTGGCTGGAGGCTTTGAGTTTAGTACGAGTAGCTTAAGGCAGCCACAGGAAAGACCGGTTAAGAAGTAAGGATTTCAGTAATAGACCTCCGGAGGCCCTAGTTAAAAAAAAAAAAAACAGACAGACTCGGAGAGAACAGGCGAACCTTAACTGGTAAACATGCCTCAATTCCTGATCGGACGCGTTCACCCATGTGAAACATTCTCATCAGTTTGAACAATGTCTTTAAGGGTCGGTACATATCTGACGCAAAATGCGTCAGGCGTAATGTTGAATGTTTTATTATTATATTTGTCTGTTTTGGCGTTACGCGACCGATAATACGCGACGCATTTTCCGTCAGATATGTACCGACCCGTGGTAGTTATTTTATTCAAGCCGTATCACATCACACATAGTTTTTAGGGTTCCGTACCCAAAGGGTAAAACGGGACCCTATTACTAAGGCTATGTCCGTCTGTCCGCGGCTTAGCTCAGAGACTGTTGTTACTAGAAAGCTGTAATTTGGTATGGGTATACTTATAAATCGCGCTGACAAAGTGGTAAAAAAAATAGAAGAAAATATATTGTTTTAGGATACCTCCCCTACCCGTAAAGTGGAGATGGTTTTTTTCTTCTGGTGGATCCCATGGTGTGGGGTGTCGTTGGATGAGTTTGTCAAAACCATTTTGGATTCAGGGATTCGTTTGCGAAATATTAACCTTTAAAGTGCTAATTTTTGTTAGTCAAGTGTCTCCCCTCCTGCCAGCTAAATGGTTGGTTTTGGATATGTAAAAAAAAGCACGGCAGTAGTATACAATGTGTAACGGAATAAACGCAAGAGCTCATACACCCCAATTAGAATATTAAATTATAAGACTAAAATAATATCTGTAATTTAATTTAATTAAACCACACCTTAAATTAACTATTTTATTTAACGCGCACTACACTTATGATAGCTATGAGCGTATTACAAATTTGGTTATGCATTTAAATAGGCTTTATTCCTTTGAGATAAGGCTTAAATTTCCTTAAATAAAATATCTTATTACCTTGTTATGACGCAGTGGTTCTAATTTCAGTTAAATAAAAGATTTTTTCATGAAAAATTAACATATATAAATAATGACGGAAATTGATTCAGAAGCCGATTCTGAGCAAACTGCTTTCAGGTCTTGCGCTTATTCTATTACACGTTGTATATAACGCAATTAAAAGGAAAACTATCCCCCCTACGTAGGCTCCACAAGTTACCGAGTAATAATCGACTAACTTAAGTTTGCAGTTGCAAAAACATGTTCTCCTATATATTCTGTATGGGAAAATATGTTTTTCAACTACAATGTTAAGTTTGTTCTTGGCATAAATTCATATTCGTTTTTTTAGGGTTCCGTACCCACAGTACCCCCTATTACTAAGACTCCGCTGTCCGTCCGTCTGTCTGTCTGTCCGTCTGTCACCAGGCTGTATCTCATGAACCGTGATAGTTAGACAGTTGAAATTTTCACAGATGATGTATTTATGTTGCCGCTATAACAAAAAATACAAAAAAAACAGAATAAAATAAATATTTAAGGGGTTACCATACAACAAACGTGATTTTTTGCCGTTTTTATACATAATAGTGCGGAACCCTTCGTGCGCGATTCCGACTAGCACTTGACCGGTTGTTTTTTAAAGATGACTACTTACTGAATGTTTACTTGTTTATGTACCAAAACCGTGACCTTATTGCAACTATAACAATTTCTTGCGTGTATTAATTAATATGTAATGTAACTGGTTAGGGTTACAATAGTAGGAGAGTACCTCAGCCCACTTGACATCTGCATAGATGTACTCGTGGAGATGGTACTTGAACAACCAAAAAAAAGGAGTCAGCTCCTGGAGTAGCGCGTACTCTTATCGACTGTAACGCCGAAGTACGGCGCGGGTGTGCGCGCCGGGCAGGGTGCGGAGTGCGGGCAGGCGCGGGGGACGCGCGGTGGAGGTCGGGGCGCGTGACGTCACGCCAAGCACAGCGCTCCGCGCGGCACCGCCAGGCGGGGCCTGGGCCTGTATGTGCAGCTACGGCGTAGCACTCGTAGCACGCTGCAAGTTGTGCCAAACGTCCTTAATTGATAATGGTATCTCCAGTTCAATCATCCTTCGACATGATCCCGATCTTTGACCGCTGCATATTCATTGATCGACTCTTATGCAATAATCACCACTCGGATATTCTAATGCCATGTCTACGTCAAAGTGAATATAAAACACGAAATGTCATTTTCGAACAAAGAGCAATCTGCATTTGCTCAAAGATCAAAGATGGCAAATTCAGTCAATTCATTGGTGGCCAAGCTTTACGACAAAAATATAAATGGCAATCTTAGATTTAATTTTATGTTTCACTATTATAATTTGACAAATGATTGACATTCTTAATAATTATAATAACTATGATATATGTTCCAATTTTATTAGCTTAATTCATTTATTTAATTATTATAATTTTGCATGCTTGTTTTAAAAACAGTTAAAAAACACGACCATCTGTAATGTACTACAATTCTTTCAAATAAATTTCATTTCATTTGAATTAAATATAAGATCAGAATTGCTAAACCGACCAGCTGTAGCTACGTCGGCGTCGTAGCCCCCGTAGTGAATACTAGTGACCCTGGTTGAACACCATCTGCTACGTCGTTACACTCGTAGCTAACGCTGCCAACTCGCATCAGCTACGTCGTAGCACCCGTAGTCACCGCAGGACGACGTGGTTAACAGCATCAGCTACATCGTAGCACTCGTAGTCACCATGGTTTAACAGAATCAGCTACGTCGTAGTACTTGTAGCTACCGCGGCCAACCAGCATCAGCTATGTCGTAGGACCCGTTGCCTCCGTCGCGCTCGGCTGCGATCGCACAGCACCAGTTACGCCGTTGCACCTTTAGCAACCGCGGCCGCGGTCGCGCAGCAACAGCTGCGCCGTAGCAACCGTAGCTTAAGATTGCACAGCATAAACATCTATTTTAGTGCTCAAACGTATGTGGAAGTTAGTGGTGGTCGGTACTGCAGCACCCACACACGTCGTGAAGGAGTCACGTCAGTAACTTCTTGAATAATTTATTTCTAGGAAAACAAATTCTAAATTTAATCCGCGCTTATTCATGTCTTAGATTGTAATCTCCGCCGCGGCTGTTCCACTCCTAGCAAAGTACATTGGAACAAGTTAAGGCTCTTAGATACTGGGGCGATTCGTTGCGCGACGCGACGCCGCCGCATTGTTCGCCGTGAGAAATTGTTTTGTTAAACGTCGCGTCGCGCGACGAATCGCCCCAGTATGTAAGAGCCTTTAATTGGATTATCTGCAGTTTCGTAGTATTGCAGGTTTTAGCTCTCACTCACTGGTAGCGGCATTTTCATTATTTTATTATGCAACTAACAGCGACAGAAGGCAGCTTATCAAACGTAAACGTGAACAACATTGGTACTCGTAGCACCAGCCCGGTGCCCGTGCCGCAGCGAGGTTGCTAGTCGCGTTCTAATAAAGTCACACTTATGGTTTTTATTATTTCTAGGGTTCCGTACCTAAAAAGGAAAAAACGGAACCCTTATAGGATCACTCGTGTCTCTCCGTCTGTCACAGTCAATTTGCTCTGAATCCAATAGACCGATTAAATTAAAATTTCGTACACATGTGTATTTCTGTTACCCAAACACGGACGTGTAACGAAAATAAACGAATTTTGATTATGGGGGTTACTTTTAGGGGACAAATTAGAAAATTTAAAAGAAAAGTTTTCCCAACTGTACCGTGTGACCTATCAAATGAAAGGGCTTGTTGCAAGCATTTCATTGGGGTGGAGGAGTGATAGCCTAGTCGTGTGACTGACGGACTGCCAAGTCATAGGTCTCGAGTTCGAACCCAAGGCACGCACCTCTGACTTTTGGGATTCATGTGCGTATTGTATAATTATCACATGCTTTAAAAAAGGGTAAAGGAAAACATCGTGAGGAAACCGGCATGCCTGAGAGATATTCCTCGACGATGTGAAATTGTGAAGCCAAGTTAGAGGCCCTTGGGTGGCTTAAAAACCTCTGACACCAGCTTAGTCCCATAGCTTAGTCCACACGAAAAGAAGATTCGGTGGACATTTTTTTAATAATTTTAAAATACTTTTAAGATATTTAAGGAAATAGATGAAAATTAACCATTCCTCGCTCCCCCCCTTATCTCCGAAACTAATGAGCTAAAAATGTTGAAAAACATAAATAGAAAGTAGTTCTATAATTATAGATGAGGCTGTTTTTGTGTCTGATGTAAGACCTGATTGAATTAACAGTTCTTTGTTTACACGTAAAATGATCTGCTACGTTGTGTCGGGGTGCGGGGGGTGTGGGGAGCGGAGCTTGCAGTCTGCGCGGAAATCTGAGGCGCGCTAGCATGCGCATTATCATCACACGGTAACATTCAGACCTCCCCTGCCCCGCCGGCTTGCATTACACAAATAATTACTGTAATAAAGAAAATGCAAACACCGCCATAATCCAAGTAAAACCACCGCGTATCGCCATGTGTCGTCGCCAGCCCTGTGCCACCGTGTGCTATCTGTTATCTGTTGACGTATCTGTGACGGCGACCCCTTACTCTACTTCTTGCCTGCGGGTTCACTAATAGATAACGGCAGTTGCCTGCGGGTTCGCTAATAGGTAACGGCTGTCACCTGCGGTTTCACTAATAGGTAACGGCTGTTGCCTGCGGGTTCCCTAATAGGTAACGGCTGTTGCCTGCGGGTTCCCTAATAGGTAACGGCTGTTGCCTGCGGTTTCACTAATAGGTAACGGCTGTTGCCTGCGGGTTCCCTAATAGGTAACGGCTGTTGCCTGCGGGTTCACTAATAGGTAACTGCTGTTGCCTGCGGGTTCACTAATAGGTAACGTCTGTCGCCTGCGGTTTCACTAATAGGTAACGGCTGTTGCCAGCGGGTTCACTAATAGGTAACGGCTGCTGCCTGTGGGTTCACTAATAGGTAACGGCTGTTGCCTGCGGGTTCACTAATAGGTAACGGCTGTTGCCTGCGGGTTCACTAATAGGTAACGTCTGTCGCCTGCGGTTTCACTAATAGGTAACGGCTGTTGCCAGCGGGTTCACTAATAGGTAACGGCTGTTGCCTGTGGGTTCACTAATAGGTAACGGCTGTTGCCTGCGGGTTCACTACTGTCCTGAATCAAGGAATTACATAGATGCTTTCTGATTTTGGATTACATTATTCTGGTTATGGGATTACTATTCATTATTCATTATTATTATTCTATAGCGTAGATAATTTATCGAGAAGATAATGTGTCGTATCTAAATCAAATCTTTACAACTTTTTGAAATAATAACCCACCAAATACATTTTCATGTAAAATGTTGCCCAGACGAGACCATAAATATGGCTCGCACTGCCAAAAAGTTATCAGATCTCATGTAGAGCCAAACTTCTACCTCTACACGCCCTAACTTTGCAAGCCCTAACTTCACAAACTCTACACCTAATTCAAAATATGTGGCTGGGCCGTTTCCGGCCCTATCGTATCTACATGAGAAATAATTAACTATACGAATGAATAATTAACTATTGTATAACAGAAAAGTAATGAACAGTGAATATTTTTTTATATTACACCCATGTGACGGTAGCAAAACGGCTAAGCCACATATTTAATATTTGTATATTTTTTTTCGACTTTCACATTTTTTTAGGGTTCCGTACCCAAAGGGTAAAACGGGACCCTATTACTAAGGCTATGTCCGTCTGTCTGTGGTTTTTTTTTTCTTGTCTATCCCGTTGTGTGGACTATCGTTAGAAAGATCGGTTAAAAATAATGTGAGTTTGTGAAAACCATGTTTGGATTCAGGGATCCGTTTGCGAAATATTAAGCTTTAAAGTACTAATTTTTGTTAGAGTCAAGTGTCCCACCCACCCCTGCCAGCTAAATGGTTGGTTTTGGATATGTGAAAAAATTCACGGTAGTAGTATATATAACGAAAATAAATGGAAAACCATCATCGCTACATAGGCTCCACAAGTTACCGAATAATAATCGACCAACTGCAGTTGCTAAAACGTGTTCTCCCATACATTCTGTATGGGAAAACAAGTTTTTCAAATAACATGTTAAGTTTGTTGGATAAATTCATCGTGTTGGGGTTTTCTCGTCGTTGACGGATACCCCGGTAGTTGTTGTAGGTAGTTAATTAAGTTACGCCTAACAACTGTTAAGTTTAATAGTTTATTTATGGAAACCGTTAAAAGGATATGTTTGTTTAGATATATGAGCCGCACATTGTCGCGTGACGGAGTTTTAGTTACGACTGAATTTAGTGATTATTAGTTTGGTACGCATAAACGTACTTTTGCTGTATGAGCGTTATTGGCTCGTACACATCCCAACTACGGAACCCTTCATTGTGCGTGGTTCGACATGCACTTGGCTGGTTTTTCCTAACTATTGTACGGTCATACGGAACCCTTCGTGTGCGAGTCCGACGCGCACTTGTTTCAAAAGATATGGCATTGTGAACACATTGCTTTGTAATTCAGATGGTATACATAGAGACGGAAGACGGTAGAGATATTATTGCCTTTCAAATAAGCCTATTTTTATCTCAGTATGGATAAAACTTTGAGAGATATGATTTTTTTCGTACTCGCTCGAGATTATTTCAACAAAAAAACAAAATGGCTGCCAGATAGCGGGGAAGTGTATTGCACCCAAGCTTAGAGTGTATATAATTGTACTTTAAATAGTTTATATTTAAGTATTTAGAATGTTGCTAGTCCATGTCCGGACACACTGTATAATCACATGACTGACAAGAGTTTAGAGTTTGTGAAGTTAGGGCTTGTAGAGTTAGGGCGTGTAGAGTTAAAAGATTGGCTCTACATGAGATCTGATAACTTTTTGACAGTGCGAGTCATATGTGGTCTCATTTTGGCAGCATTTTACATAAAAATATTTTTGGTGGGATTTCACTTCTTTTCGTAAGTTACAACTGACAATATTTATTGAATTTTATGAATTTTTCTTTCCTTTTTTCAACCTAAAACACCTAATTTTTAATTTGTAATAAAAAGTTTGTGCTTGTGTTCTTGTATAATTTTCAAAGTCAAAGTTTTCAGATCTCTAGTATAAAATTAAGTTTGTATGGGAAAACCCATACAAACTTCCATCCCCTAATATAAAGGGTGGGGAGTGATTTATAAAAAATCCTGAAATATGTAATTTATTATTTATAACAAGGAGACCCTATATCAATTTTTAGACCTCTAGTATCAAAAGTGGAAGTCTCATACAAACTTCCATGCCCTAGTTTAAAGAGTTAGAGATTAAAAGTTCCAAGTTTTAGTTTTTTTTTGTTGTTTGTGTACTAATACTAGCTTACATACCCAACAGCTTTCTATGACTTCAGGAAGTACCCTAAGAATTTTGATGATTGTCAGTGAGTGACGAAATCGGGATGGTTTAGATATCAATAAAATCTTTTGAATTGAATTGAAACTTTAAATGTTTAATGAGTCTACTATTGACATCATAAGCCGAGAATCTTTTCGTTTATCTGCTATAATCCAAAACCAAGTTATAAGGGCTCAAAAAAACGACGAAGCGCTTCGGGAAAAGGTAGGTATAGGTATTTTTTTATTTTTTATTTATACCAAAATCTGTATTAACAATAACATACCTAAGATCTGCCAAACTGCATAACAGTTTGTCGGCAGTTGTTCTCGACTAGCAATGGATTACAAATTTTGAATTTTGAAAATAAATGTGCTAAAAATTAATTAATGCTAAGTAAACTATACAATAATATACCTACAGTCGAGATCAAAAATCTCACTTTTTCCAAGAAGGCATTTTTGCAAACGTTAGGTTTGTTACAGACATAGCTACGGACACAATGAGAGATAATGTTTTTGTAGAACTCTTTTAAGTTGGTACTTAGACTTGACATGCGATATCAGTTTTGAGGGTAGCTCATTCACTAATGTTGGTACCATGTACCTTCTTGTGCGCTTACCAAAGTAATTTGTTACTTTTGGAACAGAAAGTGTCTTCTTCTTAGATAAACGGGTTGGGTACATAAATATGCTTACGCTCCACTTTGTGGTTTTGATTATTGAATTGTTCAGTCAAGATATTTAACTTACTTTTAAGATGGATCGGTAGTACTTTACAAATTGAAAATAGTTTTTCATAATTTTTATTTAATGTTTTCTTTGTTTTTTTATCTATAAGTAGTTTTAGTAACCTTATCTGCAAGATGTTGATTTTATTTAAGTGTGTAGCGAATGTAAGACCATATCCACCCAAGCCATAACCAATAATTGAGTCAGCCAATGCGTAATACAAGGCATAGAGTACTTTCCTGCTGACAACATATTTTAGATTTTTCAATTTACCCAAAATGGAACGCAGCTTATTACAAACGTTATTAATATGTAGATTCCATGTGAATGTATTATCAAAATCAAAATCAAAAGTCATTTATTCAAACTAGGCTGAGAATCAGCACTTTTCGAACGTCAAAATTACATAAGACAGTCCCCCAAAACGCCCACCTTTCACCGCTTTCTAGTGCTTTAGCTGGGAAGAAGAAGTGGCGCAACAAACTCCCCAGCAGCACAGCTGTCTGTTCAGTTAGAAACAATTGATTCTATACAAAAGTATGCAAAATCATTTACATTACGTAACATAAAATATAAATCGAATTATTAGCCATATGTCAGCTAGCACACGCCAATATACCACCCAAAAAAATAAATAAAACGAGAACTATATGTACTCAAGCAGAAATAAGTAAATGTAAACATAAATTGACTAAATAAAAGCCTCCAGGCACAAAGGGCGTGCCCGCTTACATATAGCCATTTAATGCTGTAACTGGAAGTTATACATGATAAACTAGGACCATCGAAGTAAAATAAATAAAAAGTTAATTACTAATAACATTAACAAAACCGAGATCAGCAAGACGACCAGTCACCACAAGCAGCACCCGTTCACGAGCATAACGCAAAGATCAGCCATTACCCCCCTCGCCATATTTGAGGGAAGGAGACAACCCGACCCCCGACGCTACCGCAAGCAGTGACATCTAAGGGAGCATGACGAACCTGCTGCTGGTTGCTCAGACAAAAAAAAATATAATTATCAATTATTGTTGAGGTCGCTAGCTAACCACATATTGCAATACAACTCATATAGAAAACATTGTAATGAGTAGATTATGTCAACAATAAATTAAATTAAAAATAAATTGACTAAACAGACCAAATAAAATAGAATAAAAATGTATATGAACTCATATAACCTGTCAGTGGATAAGCTAATTCTGGAGAAAGAACACAAACATTGTCTTGAGTTAATCACAGCGTCCAGCTACTCTTATCATTTAAGTAGTCGTTAATAGAGTAGTACGCCTTTGAACAAAGGTTGCATTTTACTTTTGCTTTAAACGCATTATAAGGCAAATCTAGCAAAGAAGAGGGTAGCTTGTTATAGAAGGTTATACCAAGCCCAACAAATGAGTTATGAACCTTATGAAGCCGTTGAAAGGGAACTCGTAGTTTGTCCTTATTCCTAGTGTTAACACTGTGGATATCACTGTTTTTAGTGTATAAGTGTATATTTTGCCTAATATATAATAAGATGTTGGCGAGGATGAATTGTGAAGTCATCGTGAGAATACCAATCTCTTTACAAAAATCTCTCAGAGAAACTCTGGCACCTAGCTGGTAAATTGCTCGAACAGCTCGTTTTTGCAGCACAAATATATTTTGAATATCAGCAGCTTTGCCCCACAGCAGAATACCGTAGGACATAACGCTGTGAAAATAACTAAAATAGACTAACCGAGCAGTATCAACGTCAGTGAATTGTCTTACTTTTCTGACGGCGTAAGCGGCAGAACTGAGCCTCCCCGCTAGGCTCGATATATGTGGGCCCCACTGAAGTTTGGCATCTACTGTTATCCCCAGAAAAACTGCCGAGTTTACAGTTTCAAGCACCTCTTTATCTAAGACGATGTTGGGTCCTAAATTTCTAACATTCGGTAAGGCGAACTTTACACATTTCGTTTTCTTGGCATTGAGAACTAGGTTATTTGTCGTAAACCAATCCGTTACCATTGAGAGTGCACTGCTTACATCGTCAAAATCTTGCCTATTCCTGTCTACTTTAAAAATAAGAGAGGTATCATCTGCAAACAGTACAACTTCACAGACACCCTTTAAATAGAATGGTAAGTCATTGATATACACTAAGAACAAGAATGGACCCAGTATGGAGCCTTGAGGTACACCTAACTGAACTGGTAGCTCGCAAGATTTCACACCATTAACATCTACACATTGGAACCTATTTTGTAAATAAGAATTTAAATCGTTGAGAGCTTCATTTTGCACACCGTAATGATGTAGTTTACGCAAAAGCGTGTCATGGTGCACGCAATCAAAGGCTTTGGAGAGATCACAGAAAACCCCAATAGCATTTTGCGACCTCTCCCATGCGTTAAATATGTGTTTCAGCAGAGCAACACCCGCATCTGTTGCCGAACGACCTTTTGTAAAACCATATTGTTCATTATGAAGCTTGAGTGTGAGAAGCTTGAGTATTAACTTTTCAAATATTTTACTAAATGCAGGTAGGATAGAAATAGGTCTGAAATTACCAACGTCATTTTTATTACCTGATTTAAATAATGGTATGACTTTACTGCTCTTCATGAGGTCAGGAAAAGTTCCTAGATCAATACATTTATTAAAAGTAACAGCTAGATAGGGGGCTACGATGTCTATTATATTACTTAAAAGTTTGATAGAGATGCCCCAGTAATCACCAGTGTTTTTAGACTTGAGTGTGTTAAAAACATTAACTACATCGCGAGGCGTTACTTGTTCGAAGCTAAATAAGCGACTACTTTTAGACACACTACCGTGCAAAAGGTTTTCAGCTTTAGACGGGGACGAATTTAAGGAGCGAGTCGTAGTTATAGGTATGTTGGCAAAAAACTCATTAAATGCCTCAGCTACGTCAGTTGCTTTATTAACTAATTTGTGGTCAAGCATAATCTCAAGTTGTTTATCTTGTTTAACCGATTTACCCGTTTCATTGTTAATAATTTTCCAAGTGGTTTTTACTTTATTATTGGAATTTTTTATTGTATCGCTTAAAAATTTAGATTTGGCAAAAACACTGACCTTTTTAAATAATTTTGAATATCATCTATTACAAGTCCTAGGTATTTATAAGAGGTAACTGTTTCTAAACATAAACACTGACAAAATTGCTTGTTGCTATGCAGACATTCGTACGAATGACCTTTAACTTGCACTAGTTCTAAACTATTTTTATTTTTATGATACGGCGAGTGAATAAGCATGCCCTTAGTTTTACCTACATTTATTATAATGCCATTATCATGTGCCCACTGAACCACATTGTCAAAATCGTTTTGCATAGTTTGTTGTATGAGATCGATATTATTATCACTAAAACCCAGGCAAGTGTCATCAGCAGTGATCGGAGTAGGTAGATTGATTTTTGGTACTTGTATCATAAATGCATACAGAAAGAATAACATGGATAAGCAATTTTTCCGGAAAGTAATTCCGGTATTTCCGGATTCAATTAAATATTGTTAATGTTGGTAGTGATATTATTACTACTCAATTTAAAATTTAAAGGAAGGTATCAAAACTAAATGAATTCATTATTTATCTGTTGAATAATAAAAACAATCGAATTCCGATTTTCGATTTCCGATTTTTTTGAGGATGGCAAATCATCAAATGACTCCTTCCACTCTGGCAGAATACAATTCCTACATAAGTTCCGGTTTTTTTTTAATAATCCACCAATTCCGGAGGAATGTCCATATTAATGTATACGTTTCGGATCAATGGCCCCAGTTCAATCTACCTACTCCGATCACTGGTCATCAGCGTACATAAATGCCTTACATTTTTTTTTATACATTAGACATGCTATTGACGTGCATTATGTACCCTAATGGGCCATATACTGAACCGGTCGGAACTCCGAATTTAATGTCGCCACAGACTCTGAGTGATCTGTTCTCAAGGTACTCGCTAAACCATAGTGCCCATGCGCTTCGCTTGCCTCGTCTTGGCGGGGGCATTACCATGCCCCCAGTTAATTTTCACAGTGTAAACATAGATACCATTGTTCTTTCATTGCAAATGGATTAAAAGTCGTTTATTTATTTTCTATCTTACCAATTTACATTTTAAATATTACTAATATAAAAATTATAAAAAGAACTTAAAAAAAAAATTGAGGTCCGCAGGTATCGGGAGCAGGTTCCAAGCTATCGGTGGTTAGGGTAGCAGAGACAAAAACCTCCTCACAATGCGAGCCGTATCGAGGAGTACTACCTTTTGAATCAGGCCCTTGATCCAACCACCTAACGAGAGCCTCGAGAGATCTTGGTCGAGGCTTTCGGCCATCAGGCGTCTTACGCCCTTCCTTGCTTCATCCGATCTCCTTTCTAATTATTCTACATTTTAAACATTCATTCACTATCTCTTTCGCTCCTTGACTATTTTGTTCATTCATCGTTTATGCTTCACATCTGTGACATGTATCATAACGTGCCATTCCTACATGTATTTGATTGTTTCTGCATAATTTTTCGGAGGGGTGTTGCTTGGTCTAATGGCTGTGCTGTGGACGTGCACGCAACACGCATCACACAGCATGAATATGGAATAGTTAAATTATTATTAGTTAGTTTAGTTTCGAACCCGTTTCGTGCTTGATAATGACCCGGATGGCTTTGGCTATTTTGAGCCATTGTGTGTAATGTGATCTTCGGCTGAGCGCACTGCCGCAGGTGTCTTGCAGATCGGTGGACGTGGTGGGGTCTGTTTGACATCACCGCGCGGCCACCCTCCACCGCATACAGTACTGTGCACGTCATGTGAGCGCGGGGAGCGATTGATGACCTCCACATAATGCCTAACTGAACAAACAGCGATACTTTGTTCGCATCTCAGCTCCAGCATACTGAAGCCTACCGACTAATTATGTGAGTTTACAAGGCGAGTGTAGGGGGGCGCTCTAAACAATTTCTCTTTCATCACGAAATAATTTATTTAGATGTGTGTGCTTAATAATGACGCACCGGTGCCGCGGTGTCGAGTGATATCGTCTCAAGCGCGCAGCTGTCGCCAATCACGGCTGCTTAATTAGTAAACTCCATTATAACATCTGCGTGTTCCCTCCCCCCCTCCAGCCAGCATCTATCCGCGGGGCAAGAATAACAGTAATAGTGTTGTGCGAAGAACTTTTTCCCGAATGATCGTTTACCGACGATCTTGTCACTTGTACTGTGGCGTTATAATATAAACGATGGGCTTCGACATAAACAAGGAGAGGCCGATAGCACTCGCGCCTTGAATTAATGAGAATCATAGATGATCGTGCTCACGGGGCTTTGTTTATATGTACTGGATATCATAAGCAGCACTCTGAACATGATTAACTGGCTAAGTGGCGACTTTCCAGAGATGACGCGAGGCTCTGGCGTGACGTCACGCGTCTTATTGCCTGCTGCCTGCTGACTCGAACGATATGGACACGAGAAGCAAGGCGCCTCCACTTCATGGCATTTAATTAAACGGCAGAATAGTTATGACAAGCAGACGAAGCAAAAGTACCTATTAGTACGTATAGGAATCCCTTTATAACGTTTATAACAGACCGTTGTCTGTAATGTTTGCTTACTCCCAAGTCTGTGCTTATATACTATACACATTTACCAGCAACGTGTGAAGTTGCTGTTGTTGTTGTTGTGAGTTCCTTGTTAGAATTTGTTTGTGCGGACTCAACGCCTACCAGCTGATCAGATAACTACATTCTACAATCATATTACAATGTGTGAAAAAATATGTTTAGACGGCATTACTTTCGCCGTCGCCATAAGCCTGGACCTCCGGGTCAGGACAATAACTCAGGACGCTAACTAATTAGACTTCCGTTTCAGCACCGACGGCTGGCGGGCGCCGGTGAGGTGCTCGCGGGGTGCAGGCGCGTGGTGTTGTCGTCTGCACACTACTGCTGTTTATTACCTAATTTAAACTTCGCGTAGATGGCAAAGCTCATAAATAAATACGGTACCAATCGATTTGTTTGTGATATGTTTTTTATGTAGAATGCAGTTAAATTCTTCAAGGACTTTCTAATTAACTACAATAGGTTTTGGTCCGCGCGCGGCCCACCCGCGCTCATACAGGATGGTGCTTAATGTCCTATCATAAGATAAAGTTTAAAGATAGACAAGCTCATAGAGGTGCTCCCTGACCGAGAGCATTCGCCTGTAATGTAACGGAACAGAGTCGAGCATTCATCACAGTGAGTGAGGCGAACCGAACATTACAGTGCGCAACCTATAATGATACAGGTAACAACTAGAATTAAAGTTACCTCGTTTGTAATTAATGTTAATCATAATTTTACCTTTTTGATTTTAACATGATTAAGTTTTTTTTTTTACAATTGAGCATTACATAAGTGCGGGAGGAGAACCAAGCATTACAGTGCGCAATGTCTGAAATATTTTGAATCAGCTTGTAAATTCAATGCGCGCCACTCGTTACATTACAAGCGATGCTCGTCAGTCAGGGAGGCAGTATTGTAACGTAATACTCAAAATCGAATCTGTAACGTAACATTACAGGCGAATGCTCCCGATGAGGGAGTATCTTAGGATTAACATTACAAAATAGGTACCTCCACCGTAAATGTGTGGCACGACGTGTATATTTTAAAACTTGCGTACGATGTGCGTTACGGAGGCGTTCGAAGTGCGCGTAAGCGGCACGTCGTCGTGCTGTTTGTGTTTCATTATCGGGCGCCGCACCACCGCATTACCCCGCATCCCCGCGCCGCCGCACCTGTGAGAGCACAAACAACACGTGGCGCGCTTCGCGGTCTTCGATAAGCGCCTGCGATCACCAAGCGCTACATAACTGCGCGCAGAGGACAATGCCCAACTCACTATGGGAAATGGCGCATTTGATTGAGAGTATACCGCGGCTATCATTGAAACCTTAGTCAGTGTTGGAAAAACCTATTACAAAAATAAATTGATAAACAATTTTTCTGTAAACGCAATCCGAGATGTTGAACTTGAATTTCAATGAAAAAAATAATGAAGTCATCTAGATAAATAAGATGAAAGAGATAAGCCACCATCCATGTTATTATGTGTTGTACCTCTCCATTCATAGTTGTCTGGAAGAGATCGCTTTAAGCTAAGATAAGACCGCCCATTGTGACATTTGTAATTAAGTTCACTTTGTTTTTATTTGTTACTTTATATGTATTCTGTTGTGGCCTTTCAATAAATAGTCAATTCGTTCATGAAATAGAGGACAAACCAATAACGCGACGCGCGCTGTCGTAAACATGTCACCGCCGCCGAGCACAGCCAACCTTAGCGTCCGCCACCATCATCACACAATATCTCTGTGATTTTCATAATTTGCATCCAGTTTTGACACACTTATTCAAATTATTTACATTTCCTCCTAACTTATTTTTGGTATAATTACATATATAGTAACAGATATACCTTTTATATTTATTTTTAATGTTAAAAATTAAATTCAGATCGACAATTGAAGCAACAATCGTAAAAAATAAAATATAATTGTAGAATGATGATCATACACTTGGATAAAACTTCTCAGCGCAGCATCACCACGTAACCTTTTACTGCTGAGCTTGTACAACTGATGTAGCAGTAGTGTGACCAGACGAGGCCGCCGGGGACCCCGCGTCCCGCGGCCTCGGCGGGAAGCAGCAGCACCAGTAGGTACCATCACACTGCTACGACACCCCACTGCTTACTTCTACTGGAAATAAAGACTGCAAACGAAATATATTTCTATGTACTTTGTAGGTCTGTCGTAGTCTCGTAGTCTCGTAGCCAAGCTACGGCGTAGCATACAACCGACCGTAGCAAGTAGTTAACGGGTGCAACTCATTTAATACTTTGATTGCGTTGCGTAAAACGCTGGCATAGTTTAAAGTAGTTTAAGTGCGCAGGTTGGCACGGTCCCAACTCCCAACCGACTAACTTACTTCAACACTCAATTTGTAAAGTTGAACACAAGGCACTGTAGCAGCTACATTTCACAACATTCACGTTCTACCTATAAACATCGCACAATATTAGTACTTTCTCTTTTTGAGGTAACAATATTTACAAATACGGCGTAAATAGTAATGTTTACATTCTACAGGTAACATATTACCTGGTTCTAGTAAGCGTGCTCCATCGCCGACCACATCTTATGTCGGCACCATCAACTGAGGTAGGAGGAGGCTGGGACGCAGGTGCGCGCAGCGTGCCTACTGCCTTGTACTGTGAGAGAAAGCGGGAGCGGGCGCGGGGAACTGGCCTGGAATACTACACCGCATCGCCAACGGCACATGGCAAAGTCAAAGTCAAAACGTTTATTTCGAACTAAATGTACAATATTGGTGTTATGTTATGTTAGTACTTTATGACTTAGCAGCCTTTTACAAGCATTGCAATTATCATTCGCCTGCCCTTATCACTCTAATTTAGCATGCATTAAACATTATTATTACTTAATTATTTTCACACAAACACATACACGTGATCCAGGTCCCCGCGGCATCGTTGCTGCGCTGGGTGCAGTGCCCTGCTGCTCGTGATACAGCTGCCCCGCGGCATCGTTGCCGCGCTGGGTGCGCTGCCCTGCTGCACGTGATACAGGCGCACTGAGGCATCCTTGCCGCGCTGGGTGCGCTGCCCTGCTGCACGTGATACAGGCGCACTGAGGCATCCTTGCTGCCCTGGGTGCGCTGCCCTGCTGCTCGTGATACAGCTGCCCCGCGGCATCGTTGCCGCGCTGGGTGCGCTGCCCTGCTGCACGTGATACAGGCACCCTGCGGCATCGTTGCCGCTCTGGGTGCGCTGCCCTGCTGCACATGATACAGGTGCCCCGCAGTGTAAATACAGCGCTCCTCGGCTCGTGTTGAATAACTCTGGTGCCACCACTGCGCCATCTCTTTGATTACATTATTAAATGTCACGGATATGTGCCGCCTGCGCACTGCTCATATTGCACTCCTTAAACAGCGAGTGTTGTTTGTTTACGTAAGTACGAGTCATCTTCAAGACTCAACTACATTTCAACCAAGGCCTCACACTATCTTAGACATCGACAAACCAATAATATACATATAACTTATTATACTAAATTAACTAAAAAACTAAAAGGACTAACTAACTATACCAATAAATATAAAAACAAAGGGACCCTTAGGCGTCGAAGTATTCGTCCGCATCGCTGTCATCCGGAAACGTGCCCAGAAGACTGGCAGCATTGCCAGGTTGAATGGCATGCTAATTCTTTTGCCAAAGAACAATCCAGCCCTCTGGTCACGTGAAGTGTCGACTAGTCGGCGAGAAATTTCCTTAAAAAGGAGACGCGCACTCGGGCCCCGTGACCCGAGCGTTTCGATCCCAAACGGCTCAAAACTGTATTTGCCTATAAGGTTACAGTATTTGCGACGCTTGAGGGTCTCAGCAGCCGCAGCAGTGGCGCCAGCACAGTCCGCCGTGCTAGGAACATGGGATGGCGCAAGGGTGTCGACACAGGTTGCGTCCCACACCAGAGGCCTACCCACCTTCCAAGGCAACAACGTCATGCCATTTGGTCTCTTCCCATCGTCACGTACCATGCCGTTTGGTTCTAATACCGCTGGTACGCCGGTCGTGACAAGGGTTTGACGGATAATATCTTTGATGCTGACGTGCCGTGCTATATGGCCTGCACTCCTACAGCAGGACAGGCCATGGTGCCCGAGACTGTCAACAGCTTCGCCGCAGTGACACCGATGCGGAGCAACAAGGTGCGCCTAAGCGGAGACATGTAGCGAGCCGAAACGATAAGTCATCCATCATAGTGCCTATGGTGGATGACGGGAGCGCCTGAAGCCACAAGCCCGACTCCTATTCTCCCACAGCCAGCAGACGGGCACGCTCAACAGTATAAGGTGACGTGTTTACCAGGGTATTCCGTATAATACTGCAAAGCGGCACGTCCCTCCGTCTCTGGGAGGACAGGTTGTCGGGCAAATATAATATACATAACATCTGCATCGACAAACCAGTAAGCGATTGCAATGCGTGTAGTTATAGTATAATTGTCTTTGTTCAAACAAGCAGTTAGATTGCTTATGCTATATGAATAATCAAAATGACCCACAACTTCTCAAGTCAATTATAATATTGTATAAACCATGGCCATGGTAGCTAAACAATCCTACCAAAGGTTAGATTTTGTTCTGCGTAATTGCCGCGATTTTCGCACTGCTCATGCCATCAAAGTGGTATTTAATGCGCTCGTGCGTGGCAAGCTTGAAAACAGCTCTTGCGTGTGGAATCCACATGAAAGTACCTACGCACTTTTATTGGAAAAAGTCCAAAAAGCGTTCCTTAGGTACTTATATAAGCACAAACACGGCTACTATCCTTACCTCTATCCGACAAAATTCTTACTGGGTTACCTCGGATACAACTCGCTAGAGGTAAGGCGAGCTCGATATCGACTCACAATAGCCTGTAAGACGCTCCGTGGCGCTATTGAAGCTCCTGATCTGCTTGATGTGCTGGCGCGCTTCTTTGTCCCAGACCATTTATTGCCGGGGTAGAAGGCATAGACTGTTTGCCGTGCCTCCATGTCGTACGGTTGCACGTGCTGAGTTGCCAATTCCTCGCATGCTGGCCGCGCTTAATGATTTCCTGGATGGACCCAACAGTCGATCTGTTTATGGATGAATGGACGAAGATTTTGTTGGCATGTCAGAGGTACTGTGAGATGAATTTATGAAAGTGTGGTTAACTGTTTTCATGTTCTTATTTTGTGTAATTTAATATGTATTATAATTATAATTGTCTCTTATATTTTTAGTTACTGTAATTGGTTGTAGCACAACCGTTGTAATTATTATTAAAATAAATAAACTGTGAGCGCAAATACAAAGGAACTTCATTAATAACCATCGGCCGGGAGGAGCACGTCCACTTATAAATCGAAGCGCGGGAACGTTTGCAGTCTCTCAATCATATCGCCTCTCAATCGGACCATTAAGAATGAATACTTGGTATTGCCCGACAGCAGGCGTGGTGAGCACCGCTCGACTGTTCCCGCGCAGATGCTATCATCATCATCATCATTTTGATTCAGCCGAAACACCGTCCACTGCTGTACATATGCCTCCCCTAAGCACCGCCACTTCGACTGGCATTTAGCGGATTTCTGAGGCCTTCACAAGGTTATCGGTCCACCTTGTCGGAGGCCTTCCAACACTATGTCTTCCGGTACGCGGAATCTGCTAGCTTTTGCCCGCACCTTCGCCCGCGTGGATGTCGGATAATATCCCACGGGAACGTGTTGTACGTACATCCCGTGGGATATTATCCGACGTCCATGGGATTTAAAGTACCTATGTGTTAATCCAGAATATAAACTATCTGTGCGCCAAAGATCAAAATCCGTTCAGCCTTTTTTGCGTCAATCTGGAACATAGGTACATCAGACAAACAGACAAACGGACAAAAATTCCATTAACCTCGTAGCAATTACTTTTTTAACCGACTTGTTCAAAAAGGAGGAGGTTCTCAATTCATGTGTGTTTTTTTTTTGTGAGTATGTTACGCGATTACTCCGCCAATTAAGAATCGACTTTGATGGTTCTTTTTTTGTTTGGTAGGTCATGCTTCAGAGGTGGTTTCATATAAATTTTATTAACTTTGCTTGGGTAGTTTTTGAGTTAGCTTCAATAATTACGTATTTTTGCTACTTAGTCTATGTAAATGATATCTTATTTGACTCCGTAACTGATATTTACATAGGGTAGTGATATTCGGATTTGTGTGGGGTAGGTACCACAACTAAAAAGTGTAAATAAACTTTTTACAAAAAAAAAAAAACAACCGACTTCCAAAAAAAACAAAAAAAGGGAAAAATATCTTTAATTTTGGAAGTCGGTGGCGAAAAACGAAAATTGAAAAGCAAAGACACCTACTTCCGAAAAAGTTATTTTTCGCTTTTTTCGTGTTTTTTTTGGAAGTCGATTGTTTGTTTTTTTTTAAATATTCATTGTACATTATTATACAATATACAATCAATACAAAGTATAGAAGTAACTATTTTATTATATGTATTTATAATATATTTTCATGTTTTGTCTCAGTTAATTCATAACACGATTTGGTAGCACAAAATTACATTATTTAGTGGTTCCAAATTAGAATGAGCAACCTTCGATACGTTTAGCGGATAAAGTATCAAAATCAATGAATTAATTAGGAACAACATGATAGATTATGATATTAATCTAAGAGCGGAGCAATCGTGACATGACGTTGATGAAGTGGTCGACGCGCAGAGCTAATCCTGATGAATGGTGACACGGCGGCGTTCGACCGACCGACCGACCGACCGACCGACCGACCGACCGACCGACAGCACTGCCGACGAGCCTGCTCAGCAGAGCGTGGCGCGGCCGACTTCACCGCCGGGCGCCGCATCCGTCGCATGCTTCAGCTGTTCGCAGTCGTATGCTAACATCAGCAGTTTCATTTTGAAGAGCCATTGCGTGCCTGCAGGTTTTGAAAGAGCGCATCCTGGTTGGATTAGATAGTTCATAACAATGTCCCTAAATGTTAATGAATATACTTTCTGTTCTTCGTGTATGTGATCAAGGGTTCTCTATTGTGTTCCCTAACTTTTTATCCATAATCTAAAGTGCCATAATTTTTTATGTCCTAATCATCATTGGTCCGAATGATAACTTGCCCGAACTTACTGTCACATAACTTAATATCACATGCCATAAAATTTAAATCCCTAAATACAGTATGCCCTTGTTTATCATAAATATTACAATTCATAATATACAAAAGAATTAAAAACGTTTTCAATAAAAGTCCTAAATTCAAATTATTTAATGTTTATTTATCCTAATAATACTTTTTAAACAAAACAGTTGATTGTGAACCTGTGGTTTTTATTTCGCTGTAAGAAGCATGCAAACAAACATACACCATGCATGCAAGCGAGCATGCAACATGCAGCAGGCATAGTTTTTGTCACGGCTCCAGCTCACAACAACGGCTGTACAACGGCTTTACAACAACAATCCACGATGCTGAGAGAACTGCGATCAGGATAGGCTCGTGACGGTGCCGCATGTGTGAGGCGCGAAGAGCGCTGCTGCTCATCCGCGCGACACGTGTGCGTCGCGTGATGACGTCACTCGGGGAAGTAGGGCGCGTATTGTGTGCTGCGAGCGCAGCGTGCTCTAAATACTATTCAGCGCTACATAAACACGCGCCTTGTTCAACTGTATTGACAGCAAGTAAACAGAGCGGCTGTCCTCGCGCCGTGGACACACACATGCACACTCCGCAGAAACAATGGTGGCGCCTCGGGAACGTGACTGCGCAGCGCTTCGGCTCACAAGTTGACTCATTATACCGCGCGCGAGTTTTTGTTAACAATTCGTTAAAACTTGTCGTCGCCATTTGTAAACTCGTTCAATATAAAAAAGTAAGTCATCGTTAACGTACTTTTCCAAGTGCTGAGTTGTTGGCACGTAGTGGTAGGGGAGTGGGTAGAAGTGGGGGAGGCTGTCAGACTGAGTGCTGGCTTGTCGATTCAAATATGAAGGTAAAATCCTAAAAACTATACAAAATTTGTTAAATCTTAAAAACTAGACACCCATCAGGAAGAAGAAGAACAAGCAGAAGAAGAAGTACAACAAGACGAACAGGAAGAAAAGGAAGCAGAATTATCAGATGATTATGAATGAGACGGATAATTTTACCTAATTTTTTTGAATTCACACGGCTTTTATTATTACCAATAGTACCAGTTTTAACATATTTTAAAATAGTATTGAATTAAACAGGGTCACAACTGATTGTGGGATAGGCCTATCGGACAAACCACGTTAACAAAAACGCGTCAAGTACACTACTTCCCAGGTGGCGTGGAAACGTGCTTATTATGAAGAATACAACTTTTTCAACCATTACATATTATATCCCAGAAACAGTGACGCTGGAGAGAAATTCTAAAGTCATTTTTTATAGATAACGGTATAATTAACCATTTTAGGACCCGTCTACTTTGCGCTCGCTCAATCTGTTCTAGGATATTGCATCACGGTATGGGGTGGTGCCGGTAAAACAGTAATGCTACGAGTTGAACGAGTGCAGAGAGCTGTCCTGAAGGTGCTGGCAAGGAAACCGATCCGTTATTCGACATCCTCTCTATATACCCTCTGCCAGGTCCTTACTGGCAGACAACTATTTGTCCTTCAAACTATTTTTCGCAAACACAGGCAACTTACCTTTGATCCTAAATGCTGTTCTACACGCCGCTCGAATAGGGTTTGTAACACTGAGTCTCGTAGAACCGTAGCTGCAAGTCGTCATTACAAACACATTAGTTCAAAAGTTTACGACAAATTAAATAAAAGCTTACATATCTACCCATTAACCAAGAGCAAATGCAAACTGAAACTAGACTCCTGGTTAAAATCACAAAATTATGATGATACAGAGAAACTTGTGGAAGTGTAAAGTACTCACCCCAACAGAACCACACAAAACACACATACCACAAACACCCCGCATACACCTCATTAACACTCACTCTCACACCCATTCACCCTACACACCACATTAACTCAACGTCAAAAAAATCATTATGTCCTGTACTGATTTTCATTATTTTTATTCTTTTTTTATGCTTATTTTATTTTCTATTCTTTTTTGTTGTTCAATTTATTAAATTAACTAATTCGAAATTAAGTAACTACTAACCTATTCAGAAACTTTTGCATGGAACATCATTCCATTCTGTAACTGGATAAGGGCATTGTAGGCTGCGCTACAGTTCATACTTTTGCAGCCAACATCATTTTACTTGTTGTACTTAGTCTAGAGTTATTGTTCTGAAAAAAACATTTATTTATTTAAAAAAATAAAAATATTTAGGATTCTTATTAAATCAGCCCCTACCCTATAAATTAGGGGATGGAAGTTATTTGAAAGTTAGTAGGTAGTTATGGGAAAATCCATATACAAGTCAATCTGAAAATATACAAGTATACATACACAGACTTCTTATTAGAAATGAAAAAATACATGTTTCAGGTTAATAAAAAAAAAACACCCCTAGGTGATAAAATTGTATATGGGGCTTTCGTCAGTTTTCAGAATATTACTACATTCGTACATATTATTCGAATAAAGTACTATGAAAAAAGGCACCTCCGATGTGCAAGAAATACATTCCAAAAAAAGAAAGAAAAAATTAATAAATAAAAAATATTGTCATAAGCTTACTTACAAAAAGAAGTGCAATCCCACCAAAAACTTTTTATTTATTTTATTTTACAGAAAGCTTAAAGACTAAATAACATGATTAAAAATCATTCTTAGGTAGTAAAGTTGCTAATTACAAGCTTTCACATGTATACTTCTTGTTACAAAATACTTTGCGTCGGTTGACTAAAATGTAAGTCAACAGCGATTTACAAACCAAGAAAAAAAAAAAGAGCCATTCATCAAAAAATTTGTCGGCTCGTGCAACATCAAAACAGTTAAATCCTATAAGAGCACCTACATAACACTACGCCAGATAATAATATTACAAACCGAACCATCCAATAACTATTCATGACTATCCACAAAATATTCCTTGTTTAGGATCTTTCTAATACTGTGTGCTCTGGTGCAAAATAAATCAATCTCCAGGTGCGATAGTACACTATTGAAGGCTTTAACACTACGGATGAAGAAGGCGTTGCGCCTGTAATTTGTCGATGCGCATGGTGCCTATAGCAGAGGTCGTCTGCGCAGGTTATTTTGATTAATGCGAAGAAGTATTTTACTGAGTAGTTCCAGATAATCAATCTAGCCATTTGCTATGCCTGCCAAAAAACATATGTCACTAATATTACGTCTCATGTTCAACAGTAGAAATGGTATCGCTTGCAACGGTGTTCGTAGTCCACTGAGAACTGCTATGCCTTAAAGTCTAAATAATACAAAAACTTCTTCTGAACGGATTCAATACGAGATTTGTAGATCTCGTATTGAGGATTCCAGACTTGGGAAACGTACTCGAGGTGGCTGCGCACGAGGGAACAGTAAAGGACTTTTACTGGTTTTAGAGACCGAAAGCTCGAGCAAGCTCTAATAATAAAGCCCAGAGCCTTGAACAATCTTTCTTGACAATGGTTTCTATGTGATCGTCAAAAAGTAATTTGCTGTCATGTACTACACCAAGATCTCTGTTGCTGCTTGTCTTACTTATGTACGTACCATCTAGTGTATATCCTTAACCGATAGTAGTTTTCTGGCGCGTGTGTACTACGTGAAAACATTTGGATACGTTCAGGAGTAACTTATTGCTTTTGCAGCATAAAAAAAATCCTTTAAGGTCTGACTGAAGTAGCTCGGTATCAGATAATTACGTACAGATTTAAGAACCTTAATATCATCAGCATATAGTATATGTGAGTTAGTAAAACAGTTCTTTATGTCCGAGATAAATATTGTAAACAATAACGGTCCCAAGATCGAGCCTTGAGGCACTCGAGATGGGACAGTTTTCAATCGGACATGTATCCACGTAAGACCATAGCCTGCGTTCAAATAACTATATATGACGAAAACCAACGAAACAGGTCACCATGTATTCCTGCAGATAAAAGTTTCTGAAGGAGCACACGGTGATCTATTCGATCGAAACACTTACTGTAGTCCATGTAGATAACATTGACCTAGCATCGCTTATCCATCCCAGTGGTTATTAATTCATTGAACAATACCAAATTGGAACCAGTGGACCGTTTCCTGAGGAAACCATGTTGTTCGTCGCCTAAATAGCGCTGCAAGGTCGAATAAACTCCCGTGTACACAACTCGCGCCAGAACTTTGGAGAAAAGACATAGTTTAGATATTGGGCGGTAATTTTCTATTTTCGATTTATCCCCCTTTTTAAAAATAGGTGTGACGAAAGCCGATTTCCACATCTTCGGGACGACACCCTCTGTCAACGACCGTTCAAACAACAAGCAGACTGGCTTCACAAGGCTCTTTGCACAGTTAATTATGAAATTGGGGGGTATTAAATCTGGCCCACCAGATTTAGATATGTCCAGACCTTTGAGTAGCTTGAGTACCATGTCAGGGCACACACTAACGGTACTTAGGTTCATTGAACTAGATGAATGATAGTCTGAGTCTGGTTCTTGGAAAGTTGAATGAAAGTACGATAAGAATAGCTCAGTGAAACCCTCGCCGGTATCTGCAGACAGGTCCTTATAACGCAGTACATTAGGTAATGACTTACAATTTCTTCACTTCATCCCTAAGAGTTGTTAAGGCATAGCAGGCAGATGATATGAATAAATCCAACGCTGCTAATTCTTTCTTCCAATTTAATAACTCATCAATATACACGCTGAAATTTTAATGGTTGTTTTTCCGCAACGAAATGATTTTGTCTTGGTAGTACAATTGATATACAGGGTGATTGGAAGATGGGTGCAAAGCCTTAAGGTGAAGATAGTATAGACAATTTGGAACCATTTAAGCCATGGTTGTCTTAGACGAAATCTTACCAAATTTTTTTAACCAAATTTTTAAGTTTTTTTTTGGAAATTCTCAAAATTTAATGTAAACTGCATAATTATGGCCAAATTGAATGATAAATGAATTCATTTTTTATTTATTTAATTAAAGTAATGTGTAAGCAACCAAGCAAAACATGTTTTAGGCTTCTGTGTCATTAGACATTTTTTTTTACAGATATTTAAAGCTCAGAAAAAATAAAAAAAATGTACAATACGTCTTTTAAACCTTATTTTTAAAAAAAACGGAGGTTGCTTTTTTGTTCAAACCTTTTTGAAGACATGCTTGATAATCGCTCTTTCTTTTGAGGTATCATTTATGCGGATATCTTACAAATTATTGAAATTAGGACCTACAAACCAATTCGAGGGAGAAATTTTAAATTTTAGGCAGTCTAACAAAACACAAAATTTTTGCTTAAAAGAATACTTTATGTGCTCGAAATGATAACATTGTTCAATTCTAAGAATTTTTGGCACATGCAGGAACCAATTGAGGGGAACCCATTGAGGGGATTCTCTAAACAATGGCCAACGAGGTTTCTGAAATCAATCTTGTGGACGGATGAAAGTAAATTTTCAAGGGAAGGTATTACAAACTTTCACAACATCCATGAATGGGCCGACGCAGACAACAATCCACATTTTAAGAAGCAGGTGTCATTTCAGATGAAATTCTCTGTGAATGTATGGGCTGGAATAATTGGCAGAACATTGATTGGGCCCCACTTTTTGCCTGATCCATTGAATGGCGAAAATTATTTGCAATTTCTGCAAATTGATTTACCACTGCTGGTAGAGGAATCAGGTGTCCCGATCTTCAAAAGCGACCGAACAGTCATCTTTCAGCAAGACGGCTGTCCAGCGCATTGGACTTTAAATGTAAGGGAACACCTCAACAATTGCTTTCCTGATAGCTGGATCGGCAGGGATGGACCCATCCCTTGGCCCGCTCGCTCCCCAGATCTGACCCCGTTGGACTTTTTCGTGTGGGGCCGGGCCAAGGAACTGGTGTATAACAACATAGAAATAAACACTAGAGAAGAATTGATACAAAGAATAAATTCAGCGTTTGAGACAATGAAGCAGGAGATGATGTTGAAAATAACGACTACAGAAGTTAGAAGACGGGGCCGTGCTTGTATTAGGAATCACGGCCGTCATTTTGAACATGAAAAATAAATAATTTTAATTCAAATGTTGTTTTAATTAGTCTGCCTAAAATAAAAAAAAATCTCCCTCAAATTGGTTTGTAGGCCCTAATTTCAATAATTTGTAAGATATCCGCATAAATGATACCTCAAAAGAAAGAGCGATTATCAAGCATGTCTTCAAAAAGGTTTGAACAAAAAAAGCACCCTCCGTTTTTTTTTAAAATAAGGTTTATTAGACGTATTGTACAAATTTTTTATTTTTTCTGAGCTTTAAATGTCTGTAAAAAAAATGTCTAATGACACAGAAGCCTAAAACATGTTTTGCTTGATTGTTTACACATTACTTTAATTAAATAAATAAAAAATGAATTCATTTATCATTCAATTTGGCCATAATTATGCAGTTTACATTAAATTTTGAGAATTTCCGAAAAAAAACTTAAAAATTTGGTTAAAAATATTTGGTAAGACTTCGTCTAAGACAACCATGGCTTAAATGGTTCTAAATTGTCTGTACTATCTTCGCCTTAAAGCTTTGCACCCATCTTCCAATCACCCTGTATAAAAAAAAATAAAAAACATAAAAAAATGGCAGATTTAGAATTGTGATAAACGAAACTCGAAAGCGTTCTCGAACCAATAGTATGAAAGCGCGAATGCCCATCTACGCGAGACAAGCACGAGCGACGCGCGGTCGTTGACCCTCGCGCTACAACTGATAACTACCTACTCCTGAGTGAACGAAAGATAAATTGTTATTCCAATTTTCCCCTTTTACGGTCTTAGGACCGTCATAAATACTTCTTTTACCTACAACTTGTTGAACACGAAACTGAAAAACATGTTTATTATCCTCAGACCAACAAAATAAGAAAGACGGAGCATTACGAACATCAAAAGTGAAGCCACCTTTTTATCTATGTGTGTCTAAAAAGGGTTGTCATTTGTTAAAGTTTTTCCCTATAATTTGGGGAATAATATTTTGGGTAGGATAATATTGTACGAGTAAGATATTGTTGAGTATGGTATTGTATCTCAATTGTTAGGAAGGATTCCGAAACAAAACAATTTTTTTTTACATCGCAAAATAAATTAAAATAACAATTAAGTACCTACAAAGTGCATTTACATACAGCCCTATCGTCAATGGCTACATGAGGCAAGTCTGGTAAGTCCTACAAAAAAAATTACAAGAGTAATGGCAGCTTTTGATTAAAACCTTAGGAAGATAAATAAAGAATTAGGACATACTTGAACTAACAACGTACAGCCAGAACTTTGTGAAACTGAGTTTTCAGCAATTACGTAGGACGACGGAAATAACATCTAAAAAATAAAATTTGGGACAGTAGTATTTAAATTAGCTGTTAAATTATTCTAAGCTAAGAAACTAACTAAAATAAAATAAAAAAATTTGTTTAATTACAGTTTTATTAAAATCTCATTTTTGTTTTTTAAATTTTATATACCTTTTTAGGATATCCGCTTTTGATCACACGGCGAAGTCCACGATTAGTTGAATAAAGGTTATTATTATCAAAATGATCGGAACAAACTACGCTGGTTTTCGATGGCAGCCATTCTGGATCATTCCGACTATTTCTTATAATATCCATTAACTCTTATTTTCAATATTACTTGGAAATCTAAAATATTAAATACATAAAAAAAACAGGCATATAATTACTCGAACTAAAAAATATCGAACGGGGAAATTTCAAATCATATTATGGCAACCCTCGCAATTTATATGTCACTGTTTTCGTTCGTTCATTCGTTCAGGTTTTTGTTCCAAGTAACCTAAAATTCATAGTTAACTAAATTAAGAAACGATGTTATTTGAAGTACTTACATGTGAAAAGTGATTCCGTGAGACTTTTTATGTGATTTGCTATTGATTTTACAAATTTTCACTACACAAGAAGGCATAATTCTATTTTTTTTATTGTAGTTTACTACACGACGACTCGTGCCGTACTAGGAGCGATGAGCATAGTTTTTGTGTAGGTGTGTGCGTGAGCCTGTGTGTTACTTGCAGGAGCATAGTTTTGTGGCTACACGTTTGATGTATGTAGTGCTCCATCTTTCTTTTTTTGTTGGTCTGAGTCAACGTGTATGTGCGTGTTGTGTAGTAGTGCGGTTCACCGATTACCCGAGTGCGACAAATTTGTTAATAAAAGTGAACAAGAAAAGTGGGACTTCGTAAAGGTAAATAAGCTATGTTTTAAATGTTTAGTGCAAAGTCATTCTCGATATCGTTGTCGCGCAAAACCACGGAATTGATAAATAAGGTTGGAAAGGCCCTAGCTCCAATTTTGTATCAGGACCAGTGTCACCGCTTGTCTCCCACTATTTTAATTTCTACACATACGCACTCCTATGTTTACAAATATTTCGCACACAACCAAATCAGACACACATAAATCTCAGGGCAGATATTCGTTCGCACACTAGTACTAAGCCCTCGTAGCCATAGACACACACACACGCAAAAAAGCAATAAAAATGTTCATACACGCTAGTGCTTGATAAAGCCGATATTCTTTATCGATAAATTATCTGATGAATGTATGGGGGAAAATTAAACATGAAATAAATATTAAGAAAGATTTATTTTACTTTTATTAATTACAAATAACCTGATTTTTTAATGATAAAATCATCTTTACTGAAATGTATAGAGCAAATAGTACTCGTCTTTGTCGGCATCCAGTTTCCTCTACCTGTCACGTCAATCCATTGTTCCCTGGCGTTAGGTTCTTTAGGAAACCTAAAATTTATAATTTATTGCGTAAGTAAAATTGGATTTTACTTATATTTTAATACTAAATACAATATAGTAAATACTTGTAGATGAGTACAATGATCTCGTATAATGTTGCCAATGAATTCAATTTCTCCCTGTAAATCTGTCAGCTACAAGTATTTACTATATTGTATCATTCGTTCAATAATTATTGTAATATTTAATTGACTCATTATACATCTAACTAAAAATATACTATCATTAATTAAATATAAAATAATTCAAAAAGAATCTTTGTCGAACGTAAATTTATATTATTTGAGAATTCTATCGATGATTTTATTTAACCAAATGGTCACCTCACTATCGACCGTGCATCACGGCCAATCAGGGCAAACGACGAAACGTCAATGGTTGAAGTGAAGAGGACGCGACGCATGCAGTACATTGTAAGCGGACTTAGTAATTGCGTTGATTACGCGAGTACACATCGTGCAATGTATATTTTTTTTTACTTGTTGCAATAATGTCGTTAATGT
Organism: Lithophane leautieri; assembly: GCA_949152455.1. Lineage (NCBI taxonomy): Eukaryota > Metazoa > Arthropoda > Insecta > Lepidoptera > Noctuidae > Lithophane > Lithophane leautieri. The sequence continues at coordinate 57,890 of OX424475.1, forward strand.
TTGGAATTTCATAGTGATCAGAATATTTTTATGTTTTTTACTAATAAAATTATAATTAAATGTTATTTTCGACTTACCGATGGAAAGATATACCCCCTCGCTCTATACTTGCGGTCTGACTTTTTGTTTTACAAGTTATAATTGCACAACACTGCATTTTAAAGCAGAGCTCTGTTCTCCGCAGTAGTCCGAAGCGCACGAAACGCGGTGAATGAATGAATCGGTCGAGTTATGATTATCGAAACATAATTGTGGCGCGCTTGCCACGCCCACATTACCATTCCAACCTTATTTATCTATTCCGTGCGCAAAACGGTGTGAAAAGTGTCGTTATCCGCATCACATACTTCTCTACTACGAGAAGCCGAGCGCCCTGGGCGCCGCCGGCGCCCCACCTGTGGGTGCCGCGGTGCAGGCGGCCGTTGTTCAAACCGCCGTCGGACGCTGAGTCAGTGACGAGTATGGGTGAGCGATGCTGGAACACAAAAACATTATTTAAAATTCTGCCTGTTACTATTATTGTAAATAATGTCGAACATAATTGCTATGCATTGCTTGATGATGGTGCCACTGTGTCGTTAATTGATCTAGTGTTTCTAATTTTAGTGGACCATTATCCCCGTTGAAAGTTGTTAGTGCACGCGGTCATGTTGTTACTGATAAGAATTCTTGTAGGGTGACTGCACTAATACGCGGACCCAACGGTTTGTGTCATGATATCGCATTACGTACTATTTATAACTTAGACTTGCTCACTCAAAGTGTGCCCGCCACAGTTTTAGTTATGAATAAACATCTACGAGACAGATTGTTGTGAGATGTCGTGCGCGAAACCAATGTTATTAATCGGGCAAGATAATTGGCAACTAATAATTAACCAGGAAATGCGACAGGGTAGATCCGGACAATCCGTAGCGTCGCTTACGAAGTTGGGTGGGTTGTTCATGGGCCTGTAGGTATTTGTGACGAGTCTGTTCGTGAATCGGTTAATCTAGTGTTTGATAATTTTAAATGATTTAAACGAACTTGTGAAACAACAATTTTTACTCGAGTCGATCGGTATCACAGAAGTGTCACGCAAAAATGTTGAGACTGAACGCGCCTGTAAGATCCTAGATAGCACTATTCGCCGTGTTGACGGGGGCTGGGAGGTAGGATTACTATGGTCACGTGACGCTGTACACTTACCCGATAATTATGGTTATGCTGTGAAACGTTTACGGGGCATAGAAAGTAAAATGGATAAAAACCCCGATTATGCTGAATCGTATTCTCGTCAAATTGAAAGGTTAATTTCCGAGAAATATGCTAGGCGGTTGGATACTCCGCTGAGTGTTAACCCGGTATGGCACCTACCGCATTTTGGGGTCATTAACCCGAATAAACCAAATAAGCTTAGATTGGTTTATGATGCCACGGCCAAATACAAGGGTGCATGTTTAAATGATTATTTGCTAACAGGGCCGGACTTATTAAACTGTTTATTAGGCGTATTGTTTAAGTTTCGATCTGGTCCAATAGCTTATACAGCGGAAATAGCTGATATGTTTCTGCGTATTAAAATTATTAAAGAAGATCAGGGCGCGCAGCTCTTTCTTTGGAGAGGCCGGAACCGAGTGCGCGACCCTGATACATACGTCATGGACTCTATGATTTTTGGTGCCAAGTCGTCGCCTGCCTCAGCCATACATGTCTTGAATAAAAATGCTAGTGAGTTCCAAGATTCATATCCTGAGGCCGTCAAGGCAATTCACGAAATTCGTTATATGGATGATTACCTAGATAGTGTTCATTCAATAGGTAGTGCACGTCAGCTGATCAGAGATGTCTCCATGGTACACTCCGCTGGTGGATTCTCTATAAGGGGGTGGGTGACTAATTCACCCGAACTTCGAAAAGAGTTACCAGCTGTCGTGCCGGGTGCTGTAAGTTTTGATAAGTCTCCATACAATGGTGAACGCACTTTAGGTATGATATGGATGCCGGAGACAGACGAGTTAGCGTTCGACTTATCGTTTAAAAAAGTGACGCCTGACGTAGTAGACGGTAGAGTTATTCCTACTAAACGGCAGTTTCTGAGATTTATCATGAGTATCTTTGACTTACTTTATCTTTGGCTTACTTTATCCATACACGATAGTCTAAAATCTTGTTGCAGAAAATATGGAAATCTGGTATAGGATGGGACGATCAGCTGAAGGAAAACGAGTTCAAGGACTGGGAAAGGTGGCTGCAGGATATAAAACAGCTAGGTAACATGCGAGTGCCGCGTTGGTACAGGCTTGATCCTTCAACTGTCGAATTACACGTTTTTGGTGATGCGAGCGAAACAGCTTATGCTGCGGTAGCATATTTAGTTGGTAGGGACGAATTTGGCAAACCAACCGTCTCACTTGTGGTTGGCAAAGCTCGTGTCGCCCCGCTGAAGGTAATATCCGTGCCCCGCCTTGAACTGCAGGCAGCTGTGCTAGCATGTAGGTTAGCTAGTATCATTGTTAAAGAGCAAGGTTTGACAATAACACGCAAGTACTTGTGGTCCGATTCGAAAATAGTTTTAAAATGGATTCTCATTCGGATCCTCGTGATTTTCAAAAGTTCTTTCACATCGGTTGGCAGAAATTGACCGGAAGTCCAACCCAAGTGAGTGGCGCTGGGTGCCATCTGCAGAAAACCCTGCTGATGAAGCCACGAAACTATACTGGCCTACAAATTGTAAGTTGTGGTTTACAGGTCCGTCTTTCTTGTACCGGGACAAAGACCAGTGGCCGGTCAACGAGTTCGATGATGCAGCCGATACGGAATTATAATATAATAATAATACCCCACCGCCGTATCTCTACGTTGACGTCGTGGTGGGGCTTCCGCGCTCCGAACCCTAGGTCTGTGCCGGTAGAGTTTACTTTGCCGCAACGGGTCTAGGGTGAGGAGCCAGACCAAGAGAGATACAAAAACCCGCAGGGCAGCATGTGGCGAGCTGTTGGGCAGTAGCGACCCCACGGACCCTACCTCCCGGGAGAAGTCTTGTTCCTCACCTCTGGCTTGCCGTTATTGGCCGGCTAGAGTGAACACTGACGAGGAACAGAGCTCCCACCTCATTCTTGCCTTGATTGGCCGGCTTGAGTGGAGATTCGCTAGAGCAAACGTGCTCGGAGGAAGGAAGTATTCCAGTAAGATGCTGGAAGGGATCTTGACCGTACTTCCGGGATTGTCCTGATAGCCGTGGAATACCTCTCCACTCCTCTCAAGCACCTCAGGAAGTGTTGCCTCCTTGTCGCTACGTCACTATGTGCTAGCGACCGTTTTCGGGGGCCCATTATTGAGTGTGCAAGTCACCCCCTGCCATATTATCCGTGTATATATAAAAAATTGATCAGGCAGGGGACATAGTCCTTCAATAGTTTTAGGTAACCAGTACACTATAGCCACCCAAACCCATAGCCCAATATGTTTTGTTTCCATGTTCTGCAATAGTCCTACACCATCCGGGGGTTGTCCTTGGGTGTATTTTCATAGTGCATACAGTGATAATCGTCGGTTGGTGCCTCATCCCATTTAAAATTGTCTAAGGGGCCTCTGCGAGTTGGCTTCGGCCCATCGTACGCCTTCCAAAAGACCGGGACTCCATGGTCCCGAGATATATAAACATAAAATAATAATAATAATATTTTATTCAAAAATAACAAGGCATAAAAATTAGTACAGTTTTGCTTAAATGTAAATTATGTTCCTAAGACTTACGTGCCTGAACTAGGTTATCCTGTGTTTCAGGCGAGAAGAGCTAAAAGGAGAAATTGGAGCGTCTTGAGATTTACCTTATAAAAAAGTATGAACCTCTATTTAATGTTGATAGGTTCACTAGTTGGACACGGGCTGTTAGATCCGCGGGTGGAGTTCTTGCCTTTTTAGGTGTGTGTCGCAAGAACCAGGTAGAGAAGTTAACAGCTAGCAATGTCCGCGATGCTGAGATTCTTTTGTTGAAACAATGTCAAGCAGAGACTTTCCCCAAGGAGTTGTCACTTCTAAAAACAAAAAGTGCATTACCTGCTGATAGTAAAATTCGCGATTTAGATCCTTTTTTGTATGAAGATGATGGTTTGCTTCGAGTCAGAGGCCGCCTGAGTGCTGCACCAGATTTAATGTTTGATGAGAAGTATCCCATTATTTTAGATGATCATAGGTATACCGCGCGTCTTATTGCACTCGAATATCATAAGCGCGCTCACCACGCCAATACTGAAACTGTCATAAACAGTATTAGGGAAAAATATTGGATAACTCAGTTACGACGTACAGTTAAAACAGCCGTATCCAAATGTCAGCTTTGTCTTATCCGTCGTGCTCGCCCTTCGTTACCCAAGATGGGAGATCTACCGGCCGCTAGACTTGTTAATACAAGAAGAGCTTTCGTAAATTGCGGGGTAGATTATTTTGGTCCAATGGAAGTTTCGATAGGAAGGCGTCGTGAAAAAAGATGGGGCGTTATTTTTACTCTCCTTGTCACTCGCGGTGTTCATATTGAGCTCGCGTCTTCGCTATCAGCTGACTCGGCTATAATGGCAATCCGACGCTTGATAGCTCGCCGTGGACAACTCTCTATCATGTTCAGTGATAGAGGCACGAACTTTGTAGGTGCTGACGCAGAGCTTAAAGCTGCCATTCAGGCAATGGAGAGCGACAAAATTCATGATTTCGTCGTTACAAAGGGCATTTCTTGGCAATTTAATTCTCCTGCAGCCCCGCACATGGGTGGGTGCTGGGAGCGGCTTGTCCGCTCAGTAAAAACCGCACTTAGAGTTACTTTGTCGGCGCGGGCGCCTAAAGAGGAGTTGTTAATGACATTGATGGCTGAGGTAGAGATGACCCTGAACAGTAGGCCATTAACTTTTGTGGGTACGGACCCCGGTGGGCCCATCCGCCCATCGCTCTTACTCCCAATCATTTATTGATAGGTACAGCTACTGGTGCATCTACGTTAGGTAACTTTGATGCATCGGACTTAATCAGTAGAAAGGCTTGGGTAAAGGCTCAGACTCTGGCGGACATGTTTTGGCGACGCTGGCTGAAAGAGTATGTCCCCACTCTTCAAATGCGACAAAAGTGGCTGCACAAAGTGGTGCCCGTAAAGGTGGGAGACATGATTCTTATTTTGGAAGAGAATCAGCCGCGTAATGTTTGGCCTAGAGGCGTGATTAGCGCAGTTCACCCAGGCCGCGATGGCCATATTAGAATAGTTACTGTTAAAACCTGTAGGGGCTTTATGAAACGACCGGTTATAAAGGTCATTGTGTTGCCTACTGACGAGTTTGTTCAGGAACGTAGGCAACAGGCAGGGTGGTATGTAGGCAACTCACTCGCTTTATTATAAAATGTTAGTTATAAGATTCGAATTTCAAACTACGCGCGAATCGAAATGGCAGCCCCGCGCCACAGAAGCATACTTTAGACTAGTGATGGATTAATTAGCATTCGCATTCATTGTTCGCATGCGAATGCTCATTTAGCATTTAGCAAATGAAATGTAATTGCGAAATTCTGTGAAGTGCTAAGTGAATTTATCGCTTCGTACTTTTTTATACTATCATACGTCAGAGCATCGACGAACGCAGCGGTAGCGTGCGCTCTACGTCGCACCTACGGAAAGTCGGGAATACTAAATCTATCGGTTTCACGCGACCGTGACCTCGTTCGCGAGTGATTAACAAAATTCACATACTCCATTATCAATTATCGTCATATTAGCAATTAGCATAGCAATAGCAATGATCATGCTAAGACTCAAGAATTCACATGCTAATGAAATTAATGCAAAATCGCATTAATTGCCATTACTACTTTAGACCAAGCTCGCCTTGTACGCATGCGCGGGGCCGCCCTTTAGTTCGCGCGCTCGCCGGCCGAATGAGAAGAAAACGAAATGCATAAGATTCACTTTACCGAATGTTAGAAGTAGTGAATGTCACGTTGTACTGAATAGGGAGATACTAGAATTCGTCGAAAAGACAGTTTTCCTGGGGATCACGCTTGATTCAAAACTACAGTGGGGTCCTCACTTAACATCACTTGCAGGGCGATTAAGTTCAGCCGCTTACGTTGTTTGGAAAATCCGCCAACTAACAGACGTGGATACCGCAAGACTGGTCTATTTTAGTTACTTTCATAGCATCATGTCTTACGGTATTTTGCTGTGGGGACGGGCTGCAGCACGGAATAGATAAATAAGGTTGGAAAGGCCCTAGCTCCAATTTTGTATCAGGACCAGTGTCACCGCTTGTCTCCCACTATTTTAATTTCTACACATACGCACTCCTATGTTTACAAATATTTCGCACACAACCAAATCAGACACACATAAATCTCGGGGCAGATATTCGTTCGCACACTAGTACTAAGCCCCCGTAGGCATAGACACACACACGCAAAAAAGCAATAAAAATTTTCATACACGCTAGTGCTTGATAAAGCCGATATTCTTTATCGATAAATTATCTGATGAATGTATGGGGGAAAATTAAACATGAAATAAATATTAAGAAATATTTATTTTACTTTTATTAATTACAAATAATCACTGTCCTTGGAATAAAACGTATTTATTAAGCAATTGGCGCTTGCTATCAATTGTTAACGAATTTTTCAAAACAAAGTGTAACCTTACGTTAATATATTTTTCAATAATTGCTTTGGTGAGGTCTGTGATGTGGTTTGCTGTAGGGTATTGGCCAATTTGATGATAAATTATGTTTTTAAATATTTCACTTCCTACAAAGTGAAATAAATAGTATACGAATCGTTGTTTGTCGAGTGAAAACTTGTGAAATGAGTTTTGGTGAAATATTAGTGAAACCATTAATCTTTAAAAAAAACATCTATGTAACGATTCTTGACCAATCTTTATAGGTATAAATTTACTTACTTCAGTGTTTTTTCTTTTTAAAGATTTATCTTTTTTTGGTGTCAACAAAATTGAAGATGAAGCCTGTGCTTGTAACTCCTAAAATTATAAATAGCATAAAATATTTTGAAATGCGGACTTTACAAGAGCGATTATAATTCAAGATATAAGTATAAGGTTACCTGAGCGCCTTCGCAATTTTGCACACTGGTGGAAATAGCATCATAACTGGGCTTATTAAGTATAGCATTGATTAGTTGTCTGAAAAATAATGCAAAAATCTTAACATGTCACGCACGGTACACTTAATAATAATTCAAAATTGAAATATTAGAGCTGAATGCTTGCGTGATAATGATTTACCCGAGTGTGATAATTAATCTATTGTAATTATTATATGATACCATACATACTCGAAATATTTTTCATGAAAATGAACAATCAAATAAAATAAAACCTGATGATCCTTACATTTTGAATGCAGGGATCAGATTTGTTCGTAATTTAGGAGTTAATAAATAGGAGTAGAATATGAAATATCGGAACTTAATTCCAACAAGTTAGTAATACATTTTAACAAAACCTACCAAAGAAGAAATCTGCACAATTTGTTCTCTTGGTATCGCCCCTGGGTTTAGGTACCTATAACCAGATTTTTTAATGATAAAATCATTTTTACTGAAATGTATAGAGCAAATAGTACTCGTCTTTGTCGGCATCCAGTTTCCTCTACCTGTCACGTCAATCCATTGTTCCCTGGCGTTAGGTTCTTTAGGAAACCTAAAATTTATAATTTATTGCGTAAGTAAAATTGGATTTTACTTATATTTTAATACTAAATACAATATAGTAAATACTTGTAGATGAGTACAATGATCTCGTATAATGTTGCCAATGAATTCAATTTCTCCCTGTAAATCTGTCAGCTACAAGGTATTTACTATATTGTATCATTCGTTCAATAATTAATGTAATATTTAATTGACTCATTATACATCTAACTAAAAATATACTATCATTAATTAAATATAAAATAATTCAAAAAGAATCTTTGTCCAACGTAAATTTATATTATTTGAGAATTCTATCGATGATTTTATTTAACCACATGGTCACCTCACTATCGACCGTGCATCACGGGCAATCAGGGCAAACGACGAAACGTCAATGGTTGAAGTGAAGAGGACGCGACGCATGCAGTACATTGTAAGCGGACTTAGTAATTGCGTTGATTACGCGAGTACAAATCGTGCAATGTATATTTTTTTTTTACTTGTTGCAATAATGTCGTAAATGTTTGGAATTTCATAGTGATCAGAATATTTTTATGTTTTTTACTAATAAAATTATAATTAAATGTTATTTTTGATTTACCGATGGAAAGATATACCCCCTCGCTCTATACTTGCGGTCTGACTTTTTGTTTTACAAGTTATAATTGCACAACACGGCATTTTAAAGCAGAGCTCTGTTCTCTGCAGTAGTCCGAAGCGCACGAAACGCGGTGAATGAATGAATCGGTCGAGTTATGATTATCGAATCATAATTGTGGCGCGCTTGCCACGCCCACATTACCATTCCAACCTTATTTATCTATTCCGTGGGCTGCAGATATTGATTCTATCTTTATACTGCAAAAGAGGGCTGTCCGAGCCATCTACAACGTCCACAGACGCGAATCTCTAAGGGAACTGTTTAAAAAAATTAACATCATGACGTTTCCTTGTCAGTATATATATGAAAACATTATGTATGTTCGGAAAAATCTACATCTTTTTAGTAAGATAAGTGACAGGCATTACTTTAACACTAGAAATAGGAACAAATTAGATCAACCACGTTTCAGATTGTCTAAAGTACTTAATTCTTTTATGGGGTAGGTACTGTGTAAAATGTTATAATAAAATACCACCCGATATTCTTCAATTAAATGAGAAGAAATTTAAAACATGCATTAAACGCACACTATGTAGACAAGCATATTATAAGTTGGATGATTATATCGTAGATAAAAATACTTGGCTTAGTGCTGGTCCTGCTCCACAGGCACTTGGGCTCAATAGTTAATTTTTTTTATATTTGGAAGAGTGGCTTCCCCTTATTTTTTTTATTTTTTCTGACTTTAGGAACTTAATGTTTATTTTTATTTAAATTCTATTATATTAATCTCTCAAGTACATTGCTAACTATAGTTTTGTATAATTTAGAAGCACTTTTTCAATTTTGTAAATGTGAGTACCTACCATGGGGCCGTTTCATATGGTATCACGTTGTATGTTGACTTGAAAGAGCCTGGCAGATGAGAGTATGTCATACTCACTTAAATGTCTCGCTGATGGTGGCGCGTGTGTTGGATCATTCGGTTCCCTACAAAATGGTTGAGCTGGATGGTGCTGATCCACGTGTCATGTTCGTGAACGGGCGCCGTCAGTTGAGACTGGTCATCTCTTATCTGCCAGGGCTTATTTTTAATCTTATATTTTGAATTATTTTTGATTATTTTTCGTTTGACATTGTTCTCACATATAGAAGCACGAAGAATACTGTACCCAGGATTTTGTAAAATCTATATACATTTTTAAGAGAGTGTCCTTGGAGTTTCTTGCCCGTTCTTCTCCATAGAGATCTACGAATTTGAATGGGCAACTAGCTTCAACTTTTTGACTAACTGACCGACTCTTTGACAATTCAAAAATGCCTGTAAATGGTTTAATTGAAATAAATGCTTTGAGTTTGAGTTTGAGTTTGGCCGATGCCGGGGAACGCCACGCGCCGCCGCGTAAACCGGCAGTGCCTTCGAAACACGGTTGCGCGCGGTCGCGTATCGCGTCGCCTGACAGTTCCCGCCAATTCGCAATATACTCTATTCTTACCGTAACTTTGTGTTTTGTTTTGGTGAAATCCCGCCCTATCATGAACAGTCTCTGTCACGTGAAGTCACGTCTTACGATATTAAAAGCCAATGCCCAAGAACTGCCCATGATCGAGTAGCCGCTTTGTCGTCGCTACGATCGTCCGGGCCTGTGGGACTTGAGGGTTCAGAACCCCGCGAAGATGGAGCGACTTCAAGCGTTGCGAATCCGCGTAAAGTCGCAGGGCAGCGTGGGAGTTATAACGAGCCCTAGCGTACAGTTGTGTGTGCCATTGCGACGTACTCCAAATTTTAATAATTATAATGCCGATCCATTTTTGCAAATCACGTTACGGATCGCATGATGCACGTATGACGGTCTCCGCGGATATATATATTAGTCTATGCTCCGCGGGACAACTGAGCGAGCCGGGAACCGGCGCGGCGGCGGGCGCGCCGGCAACGGCGTGGGGTGGGGGTACGCGGGCGCTCGCTGCGCGCGTGCGGTCGAGATTATGCCGTATCACTACGCGCGACAGCTTATTTTGCTCTGAACATTTACAAATCGCTCTTCGGTTTGTCAGCACCGCGCAGCCGCGCATGCGGTTCGAGTAGTACTACGCAGGGTTGGATTTAGGTAGGTACGTTGAAAAAGATAGTACAAAAAAATGAGAAGGATAGTATTTACAAAAAAATATAGTACACGTACATTATTTTTAATTTAACATATAAAGTCATTTAAAATCAACACCCGTTAAGATGAATGCGCCAAGGTAGCCCGCGAAATTCAAATTTTCTTACGTTTTTTGCAATTTGCAGGTCAGTATCAGGTTGTATGTTGATCTAAATATGATTTGCGCCCGTAACAAATATGGACTTACATAATTCTAAACATTAGATTCAGCAATACAACTCCCTAAGTTCATGAAAGTGCCAAATGTCATGATTTCATGAAATAGTCATTCAATGCACTTACATGAACTTGGAGAGTTGTATTGCTGATTCTAATGTTTATAATTCTGTAAATCTCTGTAAATCTGTTCTACGTAATGTCTAGTGAACTACTATTGTTTCGCTTTCGAGTTGATGCATATTTTTTTAATTATTTTAAAACAAAAACATTTAAAAAAATAGGTTTAACTCTATGATTCAATAGTACTACTTGGGGCAAATCGTTTTGCCGCGGGAAAACAACCATTAAAATTTCAGCGTGTATACTCCTAAAAACTTGACTTCTCTGACAAGTTCAATTTTAAAGGACCATGCGACATTTTGGACCAAATGCTCAACAGTGTTGTAACATATGACATATGAAAGCTTTTGAGATATTATTTAATTCATTCTATGGCAGCTAAGTCGAAATCGAAGGCGAACATGGTGTTTTTGAACATTCAAAAATGTAAAAAGTAGGTTATGTTAGGTTTAGATAGGCTGCATACTCCACCGCCGATGGCTTTGCCCACAGCCGCAGAGTCTACAGAGGAGAACGCCATCAGCGTCCCAGAGGTGACACAGGCAGAGATGAGGGCAGCCGTGATGCGGCTCCGGGCCAAGAACGTGGCCCCGGGGCCCGACGGGGTCCACGGCTGCGTGTTAGCCCTCGCTCTGAAGGAGCTTGAGCCCCAACTGAGAGGACTCTACACAGCGTGCCTTGAGCGGGGCCAGTTTCCCACTCTGTGGAAATCTGGTCGTCTGGTCCTGCTCAGGAAGACGGGGCGCCCTGCGGACTCGCCGTCCGCGTACCGGCCCATAGTGCTGCTAGACGAGGTGGGCAAGCTGTTTGAGCGGATAATCGCAGCCCGCCTCGTCGGCCACTTGTGCAGAGAGGGGCCGGACTTGGACGACAGCCAGTTCGGGTTTCGGCACGGGCGCTCCACAATCCACGCTGTGTCGCGGGTAAGAGTCCTGGCGGAGGAAGCGGTGTCCCGGGGCGGGGTGATGTTGGCGGTGTCCTTGGACATTTCCAACGCCTTCAACACCCTGCCCTGGAGTTGTATTCGGGAGGCACTGCGGTACCATGGGGTGCCTCCCTACCTCCGCCACATCGTTGGGGCTTATTTGTCGGAGAGGTGTGTCACCTACATGGGACGTGATGGCGGAAACCAGCGCCGCATGTCGTGCGGTGTTCCGCAGGGCTCGGTTCTAGGCCCACTCCTGTGGAACATCGGGTACGACTGGGTGCTGAGGGGTGAGCTCAGTCCGGGGGTAGACCTGACGTGTTATGCGGATGACACGCTGGTCACTGCCCGGGGGAGCTCGCACAGGGAGGCAGCGTTGCTGGCGACGGCTGCGGTCTCACAGGTGGTGAGCCGCATACGTCGCCTAGGCCTGGAGGTGGCCCTCAGCAAATCGGAGGCCATGGTGTTTCATGGCCCCCGGCGGGCGCCGCCACCCGGCTCACACATCGTGGTCGGGGGGGCTCGGATCGCTGTCGAGTCTACCATGAAGTACCTAGGATTGGTGCTCGACAGCCGGTGGGACTTCGGGCCCCACTTCCGACGGCTGGCGCCCAAGTTGCTGGGCGCTGCTGGGGCGCTGTCAACGCTGCTTCCCAATCTGGGGGGCCCGAGCGCCGCTTGTAGGCGGCTCTACGTGGGGATCGTGCGATCGATGGCCCTTTACGGGGCCCCGATCTGGGCGGCTGACCTGACGGCCGGTAGTATCGCAGTCCTGCGCAAGCCGCAGAGAGCGATGGCCGTCAGAGTCATCAGGGGGTATCGCACGATCTCCTACGAGGCGGCTTGTGCACTGGCCGGATCCCCGCCCTGGGACCTCGAGGCGAAAGTACTCGCGTCATCGTATCGGTGGCGCGAGGAAGCGAGGGCGCGGGGTGAGCAACCGATGCAGCGACACATAGAGCTGCATCGGTCTCAGCTTCGCGAGGTCCTGGTGGCGGAATGGCGGGAAAGGCTTTCACGCCCTACCGCCGGCCTCGACATCATCGAGGCGGTCCGGCCGGTGCTCGAGCGCTGGCTCGGGAGGAGGCACGGCTCCCTGTCGTTTCGGGTGACGCAGGTGCTCTCGGGGCATGGTTGCTTCGGGAAGTACCTGTGTCGCATTAACAGGGAGCCGGACGCCCGGTGTCACCACTGCGTCGACTGCCGGGAGGACACGGCGCGGCATACGCTGGCAGAGTGTGCCGCTTGGGAGGAGCCACGCCGTGCCCTCATCTCAGAAGTAGGCAGTGACTTGTCGCTGTCGGCTGTGGTGAATGCCATGGTCGGCAGCGGGGAGTCCTGGGACGCGGTGGTTTCCTACTGCGAGACGGTCGTCTCGCAGAAGGAGGCTGCGGAAAGGGAGAGGGAGATCTCGTCCACTCACCCGGCCCGCAGCAGGCGCACCGGGCGTCGGCGGAGGGCGGATAACGCCCTCTTCCAGCCCCCCTAAATGGGTCCAGGGGTGACGGACTCGGGGACGTCCGTCGCCCCCCACACATCAGGACCCGAGGTGGCGGCGCGTAGTGTTCCACGCGCGCCCCTCTTAGACGTCACGGGGGGAGTCAAACACCTCACTCCCCCCCCTGACCCGAGGAGGCCCGCAGTGGCGGGCCGGCACCAGTCGGGGGTTGCGGAAGATTCTTACGTTCCTGCGACCCCCGGCGTAGGTGTGAGTCGGAACACCGGGGTGGTTTTTAGTCAGTAAGAGTCTGACAGACCCCTCCGCCCACCCCAGGGCTGAGGACATCCACGAGGATTTTCCACCTAGGAAAAAAAAAAAAAAAAAAAAGGTTTAGATAGGCTACGTTAGGTTATGTTAGGTCGCGGCGTGCGCCCTGGCCGGCACCCCTCCTTGGGAGTTGGAGGCTTGGGTGCTCGCCAGGGTGTACGAGTGGAAGGCGCGCCGGAAGGCGCTCGGTGAGCGCCCCGTCGCCGAGGAGCAAGAGGCCGTGCGGCGGGAAATGAAGGATGCCGTCGTCCTCCACTGGATGGAGGACCTCGCCAACGCCGCCTTTGGCCGCCGAACGCTGGACGCGCTCGGTCCGGTCCTGCGCGGCTGGCTCGAGCGGTCCCACGGTTTCCTCTCGTTCCGTCTGGTGCAGGTGTTGTCCGGCCATGGCTGCTTCGGATCGCATCTGTGCCGGATAGGAAGGGAGGAGACTCCGGCTTGCCACGACTGCGGTGCGGCGGAGGATACGGCGCAGCACACCCTCGAGGTGTGCCCAGCTTGGTCCGGGCTGCGCCGCGGTCTGACGGCGGTCATTGGACAGGACCTCTCGCTTCCCGGCGTGGTCAGCGCCATGCTGGGGAGCGAGGAGGCCTGGGCGGCGGTTGCCTCCTTTTGCGAGGACGTAATCTCGCAAAAGGAGGAGGCGGAGCGTGTGCGGGAGGACGACCCTCTCGCTGCGCCGCTCCGCAGACGAAGAAGGGGTCGGAGAGGGCGCCGTCCTCTCCCTCCTTATAGTGGCGACGGGCGGGTGACAGGCACGGGGGTGCCTTCGCCCGCATTGCACCCGTCACCACCTTCGTCGGTCATTCCCGGGCCCATCCCCCTCCCGACGGGGAGGGCCTGAGGGGCCCGCCATGAAGGGCGATCGTCGGCGGAGGACTGGACGTTAAGGCTGTGCCGGTTTCCCAGTCCCCCGCCACTATGACGAAGCGGGAATGCCGCTGGGTTATTTTAGTGGGTATACCGGGTCAGACCGGGGAGTCCCACATACCCCCCCCATCCCCCGATGGGAGGGTATGCGTAATGCATTTTTTCCCAGCGCAAACAAAAAAAAAAGGTTATGTTAGGTCACTTATCGTCGGAGGAGGACTGGAATCGTCGGAGGAGGACTGGAATCGTCGGAGGAGGACTGGAATCGTCGGAGGAGGACTGGACGTTAAGGCTGTGCCGGTTTCCCAGTCCCCCGCCACTAAGACGAAGCGGGAATGCCGCTGGGTTATTTTAGTGGGTATACCGGGTTAGACCGGGGAGTCCCACATACCCCCCCATCCCCCGATGGGAGGGTATGCGTAATGCATTTTTTCCAAGCGCAAAAAAAAAAAAAAAAGGTTATGTTAGGTCATGCCCATGTAGATAGGTATGTAGGTAGGTAGGTACCCTTTTTATAATTAACTAGCGACCCGCCGCTGCTTCGCACGGTGCTGTTAGAATATGATATCGTTTTTTTTTTTTTTATATTGAAATTAAAATTAAAATCAAAATCATTACCATAACTGGTTAGGTAATATTTATTGATAACGTAACATAACGCCTGTTATCCCTAAAAGGTTAGGCAGAGATGTACCAGTACATCCACATTTTGCTAGTTTTTTTAAAGTCCCATGTAATGGGGGCGAGTCTATTGCCATCAATCGGGCACAAAAGTAGACTCCTGGCTGCTACTGAGTCATTTTGAACCAAACTCTGATGTGATGAAAATTATGCCATGTGAAAGAAAGCTTTGGGGTATTATTTAATTCATACTATGGCTCATATATTCATGATAAGTCGAAATCAAGCGCGAACATAGTGTTTTGGAACATTTTCAATACTGAGAAACTTAGTGGCCATAGTATGAATTAAATAATACCCCGAAAGCTTCCACATGGCATAAGTTTCATCACTGTTGAACCTAACCTTACCTAATGGCAATATATTTTTGAATGTTCAAAAACACCGTGTTCACCCTCTATTTCGACTTAGCTGCCATAGTATGAATTCATAATACCCCAAAAGCTTTCACATGGGATAAGTTACACCACTGTTGAAGCTAACCTAACCTAACTTTTGAATGTTCAAAAACACCATGTTCGCCCTCGGTTTCGACTTAGCTGCCATAGGATGAATTAAATAATACCCCAATAGCTTTCATATGGCATATGTTACATCACTGTTGGGCATTTGGTCCAGACTCCATACATCCGTGCCCGTGGTCCTTTATCTAGCTGAATGTCGATATTATTATCAGCTTTGTTACGCGCAGTAGTTTAAATAACATTATGTTTGGTTAGTCGTATTTATTACCAGCATATTCGCACAAGAATGAAAAGCCCCCAGAACTGCATTCACCTTAACAGTAAGGTCTTGGATGTCGTTATGTCGTCAGCTGTAACTGTGGCATTTGTGTCATCCGCAAAGACTACAAGTTGTATGTCCGGGAAAAGTTTCTGTATGAAATTGATTAGGTCATTAGTGAACTATATGTACAGTCACGGACTCGCTCGTGCTTAGCTCGTGGCTAAGTAAAAACAGCCGCACGGGTCGATTCATCAGGTTAAGCTACGCTTGCTGGGGTTGGTCCGTGGATGGATGACCATCTTTACATATCGAGACTCCTCCGTGCCTCGGAAAGCACGTTAAACTGTTGGTCCCGGCTGTCATTTGTGGATCTTTGACAGTCGTTATGGGTTGTCAGAAGCCCGAAAGTCTGACAACCAGTCTTGCCAAGGGGTATCGTATTACCCAGTTACTGGGTTGTGGAGGTCAGATAGGCAGTCGCTCCATGTAAAATACTAGTATTCAGCTGCATCCGGTGAGACTGGAAGCCGACCCCAACATGGTTGGGAAAAGGCCAGGCAGATGATGATGTACAGTCACGGACTTTAATTGATGAGCCACTTGGCACTGTTCGTATTTTAGCCGTGTAATGCAAATCGGGCTTAGTCAGTTATACTCGTACATCCAGACACGGAAAGTCATGTCTTCGTATTTTAGAAGAAGAAAATTATATTGAATATCTTTACCGGTTGGCTAACCTGAGAGCCAGAACTAAAACTTTAAAGCACAGTGACTATCCAAAGTCAAACAATTGCAGGTCTAGCCACCGTAACCTAGCCACGATTGTTTTAGCGTAGCCATAGAAACGTTAGCGTACGGAGAAATTATAATTAGTCATTTCGACAAATTCAAAAATAACGTCTCTGACATCCACATTTCAACTGTCACTGTCTTCGGATAGGTTTTCAGAATTATCGAGTTAATGAGCTCTGATTCAAAGGAGGTCAGTATCAAATAGATTGGATAAAAATTGTATTTATTTATCATTGAGAACTTATGAGTCAACCTCTATGGATAAGAATATTTCCGATTACTAGTAATTTGTCATCTTGTTTACGAGCATGCGATTTGAGTTCGTGTTTAATTGTGTAATCTCGTGAATGTGTGAAACTGCAAAATTGAAAAGTTTGAAAGTGGCTCATCAATTCAAGTCCGTGACTGTCCAATAAAGGGCCTAAAACTGATCCTTGAGGCACACCTGCTGTAATGTTTATCATAGATCCTGTAGTTGTTTTATAGCCATTTGGTTTTATAGAATCAAGTTCGATAAACATTTTTCTATTTTTAAGTTATGAAGAGTAGAGTTGTAAAGATTTACCTCTTACGCCATAGTGCTCCATATTTGTGATAAGTAATGTATAGTCAATAGTGTCGAAAGCCGCGCTTAAATCCAAGTAAATACCAGCTACCCTCATTTTACAACTGTAATGTGCTCTGGCTAACGGCGAGTACTTGCACAGGGACAACCAAGTGACCAGGATTATTTACCAGCCACTTGCTTTGAAATATAAACTTGTGGACTCTGAGGTATCGTAGTACAAGTATGTGCCTGAACCAGTTCTCGTAAATGACCATGTACGTTGTACTATGATCAGTCTATCATTACTGACAGGACTATTGTAGCCAATAAGCTTGATATAGTAGTGATAGAGCGATTAATGTGCTGCACTGGTGATGTTACCATTCCACATGACGAGAACCTATAGTTAAAGCCAAGAAAGAGAAACATAAAATATCTCGACTTAACACTCGAGGTTATTGACATGTGGAATGGGAGTTCGGCTGTTATTGTGCTGATTGTCATAACGGCCAATAGCCTGATGGCCGAAAGCCTTAACCAACATATCTCGAGGCTCGCGTTAGGCGGTTGGATCAAAGGCCTGGATTCAGAAGGCAGTACTCCTCGATACGGCTCGCATTGTGAGGAGATTCCTGTCTCTGGAACCATAACCACCGGTAGCTTAGACCCTGGCCCCAACTCCACAGGACCATTATTTTTTGAATACTTTTAAATGTTTTTTATATCTTTTTAGGAAATATTTAAAAATCTATTTTATAAGGAAAAAAATAAATGCTTATCACTACATATTATAAAACAAAGTTCTCCGCCGAGTCTGTCTGTCTGTCTGTTCGCGATAAACTTAAAAACGACTAGCGACTGCACCGATTTTCATGCTGTTTTCACCAATGTATAGGGTTCTTGAGGAAGGTATTAGCATAAAATAACCGACACACACGCGAGCTAAGCCGCGGGCATCAGCTAGTACGAAATAAATATTTAATTTTAATTCAATTCTACAATTTATATACATTCCATTGTTTTGCATATTATGCATGTGCCGTAAGGTAAAATGTATCGGTACTATTATTACAAAAAAAACATCCTATTGTACTTACATTATAAACAAATAAATTAGTTTTATTTCTGACATTGACATTTGTGACATTAATATACACAACAAGCTTTTGCTCGCGGCTTCGCCCGCGTGGATGTCGGAATATCCCACACGAACGTACTACCGGGATGAAGAGTATCCTATAATTATCCTATTCCAGGTCATGGTCTACCCATGTGCCAAATTTAATCCAAATCCTTTCAACCATTTTAGCGTGAAAGCGTAATAAACAAACAAACTCATTTTCGCATTTTTAGGATTAAAATATAAGTTAGGGTTATAATCAGTGCTTGTAAGTATCGCGGTGCATAACGCGAATTTTAACAAAACAATATCTGTGAGAACTTCACGGCGAACAATGCGGCGGCGTCGCGTCGCGCGACGAATCGCCCCAGTATGTAAGAGCCTTTACGCCGCCCGCGCCGGCTCGCGCCTCGGAACTCGTAGAGTCTATTTGAACTTCTGAAATATAGAGCGCTAAATACTTCTGCGAGATATAAATCGTCGGTGAATGATAGTGTAACAAGTTCGGCGCCGACACCCAACGCTACAGCTAGGCGCCCCCTCCACCCACAGATGCTTAATAATGAGGACAAGGGAAGCTAATAAATACATCACAAGCTGACAGCACATACATCTCGCGCACCTAACGACGCTGACCGTTATTGCGATTTACTCTCTTTAATTGACACTTAACTCGGATGTGGGTAGGTAGATCTTATTTCTCATATTGTGCCCATATCGTATTTCCAAATATTACGCTTATATCTGGGAGGTTAATAATACAGAAGGCTGAGCTTGACTTTCACAACACCGCGGCGTTCTTTGTGATGGAGCTATAAACTGTCTCCGCGTATCTATGTAGGTAACTATGTAGTAGTGTCAGTATGCAATGTGCCCCTGTAGATGCAATTAAACATCCCTCGATACGATTGGTTCATGTGTTGTTAGTATGGTCATCGGAATACTTTACTTCGATAGGCGAATCCACACAGCCCTCTCAGTAACTTGCTTGTACTATGTTTGTTTATGAAACAGTGATCAGGTGGTCGCTTGTCAGTTGTTTCTCTGTTACTGGGTTCTGCAGTGTTTCCCATGCCGATTAGACGTTATTACAACGATCAAGCGTGTTGTATTTTTAATTCTTTTGAAAAATTTCAAATTTTGGTTTGTTGAAGGTTGAATGATTTAAGATTCGTTTTTGATCACGTCAGTTGTCTGGCGTCTCCCGACAAGTATTCAGATAAAATGAAGTAATTTTTCTGTATGCTCCTAGCAGTATATTTTGTTGATGTCGAGGTGAACAGGCACCTTTCGCTACATTAGTGAGGTCCCCTTTCCTAGGAGCGACTCGGGATATTTTCCCATACTAATAGTATTCCAAGTCATCTTCTATCACCCACACTACGTACATAATTTTACTTTGGGGTAGTATTATGTCAAAGTCAAAGTCAAAGTCAAATAATTTATTTCAAATAGGCACATAAAAGGCACTTTTGAACGTCAATGAAAAACAAACAAAGAAATAGAATTGATTCTAGTTGCCCATTCCAAAAGGTAGATTTCGTATGGAGAAGAATGGGCAAGAAACTCCACCGTTACTCTTTTCAAAAATGTTTACAATATTTTGTATACATGAATTATATAATTATATGTGAAGACCATGCACCCACAATAAGATTACTGTCCCACAAAAGGTATATGAAGGTATGAAGTATTAACGCCATCATTATTCCACTGCGAAAACGGGATGGTGCTATCGGCTTTGTCTAGCTCCATCTCTCTCTAACCTACCCTACCTACCCTACCTACCCTACCTACCCTACCTACCCTACCTACCCTACCTACCCTACCTACCCTACCTACCCTACCTACCCTACCTACCCTACCTACCCTACCTACCCTACCTACCCTACCTACCCTACCTACCCTACCTACCCTACCTACCCTACCTACCCTACCTACCCTACCTACCCTACCTACCCTACCTACCCTACCTACCCTACCTACCCTACCTACCCTACCTACCCTACCTACCCTACCTACCCTACCTACCCTACCTACCCTACCTACCCTACCTACCCTACCTACCCTACCTACCCTACCTACCCTACCTACCCTACCTACCCTACCTACCCTACCTACCCTACCTACCCTACCTACCCTACCTACCCTACCTACCCTACCTACCCTACCTACCCTACCTACCCTACCTACCCTACCTACCCTACCTACCCTACCTACCCTACCTACCCTACCTACCCTACCTACCCTACCTACCCTACCTACCCTACCTACCCTACCTACCCTACCTACCTTACCTACCTTACCTACCCTACCTACCCTACCTACCCTACCTACCCTACCTACCCTACCTACCCTACCTACCCTACCTACCCTACCTACCTACCCTACCTACCCTACCTACCCTACCTACCCTACCTACCCTACCTACCCTACCTACCCTACCTACCCTACCTACCCTACCTACCCTACCTACCCTACCTACCCTACCTACCCTACCTACCCTACCTACCCTACCTACCTACCCTACCCTACCTACCTACCCTACCTACCCTACCTACCCTACCTACCCTACCTACCCTACCTACCCTACCTACCCTACCTACCCTACCTACCCTACCTACCCTACCTACCCTACCTACCCTACCTACCCTACCTACCCTACCTACCCTACCTACCCTACCTACCCTACCTACCCTACCTACCCTACCTACCCTACCTACCCTACCTACCCTACCTACCCTACCTACCCTACCTACCCTACCTACCCTACCTACCCTACCTACCCTACCTACCCTACCTACCCTACCTACCCTACCTACCCTACCTACCCTACCTACCCTACCTACCCTACCTACCCTACCTACCCTACCTACCCTACCTACCCTACCTACCCTACCTACCCTACCTACCCTACCTACCCTACCTACCCTACCTACCCTACCTACCCTACCTACCCTACCTACCCTACCTACCCACCATACCTACCCTACCTACCCTAGCTACCTACCCTACCTACCCACCATACCTACCCTACCTACCCTACCTACCCACCATACCTACCCTACCTACCCTAGCTACCTACCCTACCTACCCACCATACCTACCCTACCTACCCACTATACCTACCCTACCTACCCTACCTACCCTACCTACCCTACCTACCCTACCTACCCTACCTACCCTACCTACCCTACCTACCCTACCTACCCTACCTACCCTACCTACCCTACCTACCCTACCTACCCTACCTACCCTACCTACCCTACCTACCCTACCTACCCTACCTACCCACCATACCTACCCTACCTACCCACCATACCTACCCTACCTACCCAATCTACCCTACAAACTTTGCCCTGAGAATAACGAACACAACAAAAAATGAATTATCCAAATCGGTCCAGCCATCCTCGAGTTTTAACGAGACTAACGAATAGCAATTAATTTTTATTATACAGGAAAAGTTTTTATCCACTGCGCAAATTTTGACAAATTAACCTTAAACGAGTTTTATTAAACATATTTTTTTTATTTTGATGCGTCTTAATACAAAAAAATAAAAAATCGTTAACGAAAGATGTTTATTTTAAAAGTGGTTGTATAGCTAACCGGCGCCGGCGGCGCGCGGCGAATCGGAACGCGCGAAAGTACCTACCTATCAGCTGTGCACTCGCTCGATTCGCCGGCGTAGGTATTTACGTGGGTTACTGGCCCTTGGATCTCGCTCAAAGAAATCAAAAATGCTTTCTTCGATTTCGATCGCCAGTCGGGGTCTGCCAGACCCTCGTGCATGATTCGGGGTTCTGAACGGTCCGTGATCAAGCAGCCTTTGAGTGGCCGCTAAAATGGTCCTTTCATTAGGGACCGCGGGGTTAAGGATTCCATGGGCTCGCATTCGAGGTATGCTCTCCGTCGCATACATTCTGCGAGCTGTTCGCAAACTTTCACCACTCAGTACATACACTCGCACCATCTCGTAAAACTCGCGGTTACTGAAGTCCGACATCGTGACCGGTAGGTACAAGCACGACACGTGGGGCGCGGCGCTTGCGCGGGAAAGCGATTAGACGCGACGTCACACGACAGCGCGTGCGATGAGCGAACTGTCGGCCACAGCGCCCGGCGCCGCCCTGCCGCCTGGGAGGGGGTTGCACCCCCGTGCAACACCGCCGCCTGTACGCCGGCCGCCGCACGCGCCCATTGATATTATTACGAATAGTTTGTGTCCATATTTTGCTGATTTTAAGTAGGATAAAAAAACAAAAAAAACTATTGAATAAATAATGGAAATGTGTTCTATTACTGATATTGAACCACCAAAAAAAATTTGCGCACTGGTCAAAAACTTTTCCTGTATTATTGTACACAATGGAATATAGTGGGACTACATAGTAAATCAGGCTAATTATCGAGGACTAAGCACTTCGTATAATTACAGTAGAACTTCACTTAGGTAAGTTCGTTTTATTGAGTAATTAATTATACTTGTGCTCGATAATTATCCTGATTTACTATGTAGATGTTTAGAGAAATGAAGTTGGAAATTACAAACATGTTTCACACTGTTAAACAATAAAACATTCAAATAACATAAAATCAATCTTTTATTGTAACTTAAAAAACTTTTTAACATTTTAAACTCTTAATTCTCTTCTAATTTTAATTATCAACTAATCACTATACTCATTTGGTTTATCATTAATTTATGTCAAAATCACATCAGTAACATTAGTCTCAACGTTACAAACAGTCTTGGCAAATAGATATTTATAATTTTTTCCAATCAAAGGTCTATTATAATGGTTTGCAAAAACTTTTGATCCTATGGACCAACTAGCCGTTTTAAAGATAGTATCTACTGTCACACCTTCTCTACTCGCCATTGAAGTGGATGTATGACGTGTTGAATGAGGAGTACATTTCTTGATGTCTGTGCCACTGTCCATCAATGTTTGCTTAATCCAACGACTAATTGTTTGGTTACTAACATAATTATGAGGCTTTTTAAAACTAATTAAATTTTTTTCTGTATTACCTAACTCTGGCTTTCTCAATTTGTGCGTATAATTTATATAATATTGTAATGTAATCACAGGACAAATTTCTGGTTTCACATGAAAGTATGGTAACATAATACTCATTTGCTGTTTTCCTGGCTTAGAAGTTTTTAACAAATCAGTGATTTTAATATTAACACCTGAATCAATAAATTGAATGTTATTAAGTCTAATTACAGATAAGGTTTGTATTCTTTGGGCACTAGTAAGAGCTAAAAGAATTACCAGCTTTTTGGTTACTTTATCAAGTGACAATTCTTGTAATGGGTACCATCTTTCTATAAAATTCACTACCACTAATGGATCCTACGTATCATTATATTTAGGGCGACTTGGTCGTAATTTAAACGTACCTTTAATTAAAGAACCTCTTAATTTGAGGGTCCGTCCCTATATCCGAACTTATGATTAATGAAAATGCAGATCTATTAGTGTTTAGTGAAGTATATGAACTGCCATTATTAAATTGTTGTGTAAGAAACTCTAATATTTTAGTGACAGAAAAATCGTAGATATTTCTGCCATTACAAAAAATCCACCATTTATGTAGAGCTACTGAGTACTGTTTGACAGTGTTATCTGATAAAGAAGACATCATGACCTTAATGGTGTCTTCTGGAATCATTTGTTTCTTAAAAGCTTCCCTGATAATATGCAGGCCCCCAGAGAAAGGCTGCTGTGCAGAGGATGCAGCGTTCTGGAAGGTGGATAACAATAATTCATTTGATGGTTTGAACACTTTAATCTGCGATATGACCCTGGAATTAACAAATGGGTACCAGGGTTGGATGACCACAAAGGAAAAACTAAGATGCCAATCGCCTGATCATCTTTAATTTTCTGAATTGTTTTAGAAATTAATGCAAATGGTGGAAATGCATAAAATAATGGGTAATTTTTCCAATTTACTGTAAATGCATCTATATTTTCTGCAAGTGGATCCCTATTCCAGGACAGATATCTATCACACTTGGTATTAGCTCTAGTAGCAAATAGATCAATGGAAGGATTTCCAAAAGAGCTCACTATGTCCTGGAATGCTGCAGGAGCCAGTTCCCACTCACAATCAATATTTTTATTTCGAGATTCGAGATCAGCTTCTATGTTATCTTTAGATTTTATATAAGATGCAAATATCCAAATTTTTGGGGCTTCACACCACTGCCATATATCCCGAGCCAGGTAATTAAGGTTATTAAATTGAATACCACCCATTCTATTGATATAAACTATGGCTGTCGTATTATCTATACGTAATAAAATTTGGCATGAATTTAAGTCTTCGGCAAAACATTGTAGACCAAGAAAAGCCGCGAAGAGTTCCAAATAGTTTATATGATTCTCCTTGTCTTCTTCTGTCCAAAACCCATTTGCTACCTGCATCACAAAATATTCCCCAACCAGAGCTAGATGCATCTGAATAAATTTCAATCTCAAATTGACAATTTTGTATAGGGTTTTTAGCCGTTCTTATACATTTATGCCACCATTGTTAATCTCTTTTACTATCTCTATTTATGTTCATTATTGAATCAAAGTCATTATTGTCCAAAGCCAAGCCATTATTTTGTGTGTTACTAACTCTGCATATTTTTGTTTCTCCAAAATCTTTGTGTACAGAAAACCATAACTCACAGCTGGACAACAACCTGTTAAGGTTCCAATGAGTTGTGCAAAGTCTCTAATAGAACAACAACTATTATTTAAATACTTTTTAAGTAATTAATTAATTGAAATCCTCTTTTTATCTGTCACCGACAAGGTCATATTCTTTGTATTAATCACAAATCCTAAGTACTCTGCAACTTGTTTAGGTTGAAGATTACTTTTATCTTTATTTATATAAAAGCCAAGGCACTCCAACAGTCTGACTGTATTACTACAATTTTCTAAACATTCTTTATAAGAATCTCCAATACAAATAATATCATCGAGATAAATCACAGATTTAAATCCCCCACTACGTAGGTATGCTATTACTGGTTTTAATATTTTAGTAAAAGTCAGTGGGGCAGTAGACAAACCAAAGCACAAACAATTGAATTCGTAAATATTGTTTTTAAAATAAAACCTCAAATATCATTTGTCTTCATTGTTCACTGGTATAAAAAAATATGCATGTTTTAAATCAATTGTGCACATGTAATCATTCTTAGAAATCAGTTTCATAAAGTCCTTATGTTTTCCATTTTAAAATGTTCTGTATGGATAACTTTACCTCCATTTTGTTTGGGTACAGCAAATATTTTTGATAGAAACTGTCCACTGACAGGTGCAAACTTGTTAATAACACTCAAATTCAACAACATATTAATTTCTTTTGATATAATTGTATTTTCAGACTCTGAAAATGTATAATTTTTTGGTGTTATATTTTGTGTAGGAATTTCCTTAAATGGAATTTTATATCCCTCTAACCATGACAAGATAACTTTATCTTGTGTAATCTTTTGCCAACAAGGGTAAAAATATTTAAGGCGATAAGCAAAATGTCTTTACCTCTATGTTTAACGTACAGGTTTGTGACGGTACATCTTGCCTGATGAGTTCCTCTGCTGTTGCTGTCTCCCCGTGGTCCGCTGTTGATACCTGCCCCCCTCCCCTGTTTGGCTCGACTCGAGTGTGGAGGGGCATTGAAGTTTTCCTTGTTTTTGTAATAATAATAAGCTGATTGCTTAAGTTGCACAGTTTTACGTATGAAATTGGATTTCTTAAGTATAGTTGGGGCTGCCTTTTTGATTGCATTTGCTAACTTGACATTTTCATTAAACTTTTCACCAAACAGGAAACTGTCCCGTTTCACAGCATCTGTTGTCTTAATAACGTCTTTATCTAGATTAATTGCAACCAATTTCCTTCTAGTACAGGTATCCTTATAGTGTAAATCGCTTAATAATCTTGACACATCTGTGAGAATTTCAATATTCTTAGTGTTTTGGTTAGTTTTTATCAAACTATCGACAACTGTTAACACTGCAGATAATGCAATCCCTAATTGCTGTTGGCGGTCTTCCACCCTTTTGTCTCTTTCCTTGATTGGGTCACTCAGCAGACCCTCCAATTCCAAGTTCAATTTTGGAGCATCCATCCAGTAATTGTAAATTATTAGGTATTAAATATTTTTTACACAAATCTTCTTTAACTTCTTTATCAATTCCACTTGTCAAAATGCTTTCCACACCTTTTATTATTTAGGGATGAATATCATCAGCGTAGGCTTTTTTGGAACTGGACGGGTTTCCCAAGGCCGATAGTACTGTGTCATCCAGCTCTATTAAACCATCATCTTTTAATTCTTGAGTATCTACAAGATACACATTAATTATTAGACTAACTAAGTCTGATGATACATGATAATAATATGACGTGAACTGTTGTTTACAATCGTAATAACAATTTCTCACGAGAGAAACGTTATTACGTTCATATCATAGAACTTCTAAGAGATGCATTATATTTTGTGCTTTTTGTCCTCAACTTGAGGTTTCGAGATTTAATCCTCGAGGTCCTGTCGTAACACGAACTTCATGTTACATTTTACAAGAAAACATGGACCGAGCACCGGCAACATGGCGGCTCTGCTGCTTTGCAATTCAATCCAAATCAATCAACATCATCTACTGAAATTATTAAATACTACCACACATTAACTATTTAGGAGTATGAGGAACAGGGTGTAAAGTTCACTCATCCACCATAGAAAAGGGAGGATCCTCCTACCAGACGGGTGTTGTGTCTGGCGGGCAACTGCCCAATGATTGATATTGGATTTTTGTATATATGTTCACTGCACGGTAAACTCTAATTGCGCGATGCAGGATTTTTGTGACGTCAGGATTTTTGTGTGACGTCAGGTCTTTGATGCGTAGTTTGAATGTGGCGATGTAGGTACCGCCACATCACTCCCCTCCGGAGACCGAAGGTCGATAGTGGGCTGAGTCTTGTATCTTGCGATGCTTGCCAGTGCCAGTTGTGGTTCCAGTGAGTCGGAACCGGGTGCCGCATTGTTCGCAGTGGGTCGGAACTGTTTGCGGCGATTGTGGTGATTGAGTTGATTGAGTTGATTGAGTTGATTGAGTTGATTGAGGTGATTCCCCAGTGGGTCGGGGTGATGAGGATGCGGGTGATGACCAGGAATGCGCGTTCGCTGCATGCTGGTGGTCAGGATACCCGCTGACGCCTCGGGTGTTGGCTTGGCTGTGTGACTCGCCTCACTGAAAGCTTGCGGGAGTGATGATGATGACGTCACGCTGGAGTAGTTGCACGAAGGCTGCGTTGACGTTCATATTCGGGGTCACCAATTTAGGAGTATGAGGAACAGGGTGTAAAGTTCACTCATCCACCATAGAAAAGGGAGGATCCTCCTACCAGACGGGTGTTGTGTCTGGCGGGCAACTGCCCAATGATTGATATTGGATTTTTGTATATATGTTCACTGCACGGTAAACTCTAATTGCGCGATGCAGGATTTTTGTGACGTCAGGATTTTTGTGTGACGTCAGGTCTTTGATGCGTAGTTTGAATGTGGCGATGTAGGTACCGCCACAACTACATACCTGTGATTTGTTCTTCATTTACAACATTAGATGTCTTTTCCTGATCAGTCTGTAATACTGATTCTAGAGAGGAGGCCGACGACGACCTTAGCCGACGTCGCCGTCGAACTCGCCTACGCAGTCTCTTTTCTATTTTCTTTAATTTCTTCCACAATTTGTCGTCTGACATTGTATATTTTTAATAATATTTATTAAACTATGAAACTCTTTATGAAAATTCAATCATTTTCACAAAGTGACGTGCGCTACAGTACGCGAAAATCGCTCGATAGATGTCCAGTTGGTTGGTTCTAGTGCCGTTGTTGTTTGGAATAGACTGGCAGATGTTACGTAAGTTAAGTAATTTGATATTATACCGTAATTATTGTTTAATATGATTATGTTGTTGTGTATGGTTTACTATTGCCAACATTGATAATATGTAAATTGTATAACGGAATATTCATGTTTTTTTCCTTGCTATTTTTATAATGTTGCTATTATTCCGATAGAAAACTGTAATAATTTTTCCATGGAGTTTCTTGTCCTTCTTCTCCATGAGACCTAGTTTTGTGAACGGACAACTAGCTTTCTGATTAAATACTGACAAGTCTAATTAAATACATGTTTAGCCTTGTCTTTCTGTCTTTAATTTATGAAATCCTTTCCCTACCAAACATATTCAGCAGAACTTTCATACACAGCAAATAACCAGTAATCATTCCGACACTAAAAGCTTACTAATTTGGGTAATACCTATATAAATACTTATAGTGCTTACCGCTCCTTCTGACACCAGCGTAAAAGTTTTTTTTTGCCGGATTTTATTCTTTGAATATTCGCGTGTACACAATGGAATATAGTGGGACTACATAGTAAATCAGGATAATTATCGAGGACCAAGCACGATTATAATATAAAAAGAAACTAAGCGAAGCCGAAACTCACTTGTTATTCCCGCCATTGTGTTTTTTTTTTTTGTTTTGGAGGTTCAACTTTTTCAGACGTATTTTAAAGAAAGCAAGTTTTAAAATAAATGCTTTAATAATAGTAATAGTAATCGCTTTTATTCGGAATTTTGGATACAATATTTGCTTAACCTATGATTCTATTTTCTAGTCTGTTTGCCCTTTAAGTTTTTTTTTCCATTTAATACTAAATTATTAGCAGTGAACCAATTTTGGACCTGCAGTAGGGCGTTATTTACTTCGTCAAAAGTAGCACGTCTATCTACCTTAAAAATTGAGGAAGTATCGTCAGCAAATAACACCATGTGAGGCTAATTTGTTAATAAATGGAGAGATCATTAATGTACACTGAAAAGAAGAAAGGACCCAAAGTCGAGCCTTGTGGAACTCTCATTTTTACTTTTAAACCTGATGTGTTGATACCGTCTATCATTTAAATAAGATTTTACTAAACTGAGCGCAAGTTTTCCAAGTCCGTAATGCTCAAGTTTCAAGAGTAAGGTTTCGTGATCGACGCAATCAAATGCCTTGGAGAGGTCAAAAAAGATTCCTAAGACGTCTTGGGCGTCTTCTCACGCGTCAAAAAAGTGTCTTAATAAGGTTACACCAGCGTCAGTCGTACAATGTCCTTTGGTGAAACCATACTGTTGGTCGTGAAGGATTTTATTTGTGTTAAAATTATTGAGCATTTGATTCAGTATTAAATTACCTTTTCAAACACCTTGCTGAAAACCGGCAGCACGTATACGGGTCTATAATTATTGGTGTCTTTACTGTCCCCGGATTTGAAAAGTGGTATTACCTTACTGTATTTCATTAAATCCGAGAAGTCTCCTTGACCCACACACAAATTAAATATTAAGGTTAAGTAAGGCGCTATGGTCTCAATTATGGAGGTACAGACTTTAATGGACATACCCCAAAGATCCTCGGTCAATTAGATCTTGATTTGCTTGAAACCTTTTATTACTGTTACGGGGCCAAAATGCATAAAGTTAAATTCGATAGGGCAGGCTGAAACGTTCGCCCTTACTAAATCAAATGAGAACGATGGCGAGGAGTTTGAGGTTTCAGTAGTTTTAATTGGGATACTGGTAAAGAAATGTACAAATTCTTGAGTAACTTCTTTTCTATCGCAAATGAGACCACCACCTAACTTCTCCAGTGTGTAATCGGAATTATGCTGTTTGTTCCTATTCGTTTCATTATTGATAATTTGCCAAACCTTCTGTATTTTTTTTTCTGCTGATTTCGCTTTGTTGCTGATGTATAAGGCTTTAGTTGCCTTACAAGTGCTCTTAAAAGTTCTAGAATAAGTAGCAACATACTTATTAAAAGTTTCCGTGTTAATATAAGGCTTAAGGCCATACAGCTCGAAAAGTCTTTCCCTACTTTTCCTGAGTCCTTTAGTTGCCCAGTCACTAAATAAAAACTAGGGCTGATAGTTTTAGTGTTCTTCTTAAAAGTATTATTGAACTCGTTATGGGCTACAGAAAAGAATTCTATATACAAAATATTGACATTGTTTATTGAAAGGTCCTGATTACATAATTTACAAACTAAAGTCCTATAATTTTTATTTTTATTCAAAGGAGTTTGCTAATTAAAAATAACAAAATACAGATTATATACATAAAGGAAGGGCTCATAGGGCGTCAAAAAACTCTTCCGCATCGCTGTCAGTGTGAAAAGTGCCCAAAAGGCTGGCAGCATTGCCACGTTGGATGGCAATGCTGATTCTTTGACCTAGAAATTGGCCAGCCCTCTGGTCACGTGAAGAGTCGACCAACCGCTTGGCGATGTCCCGAAATACTCGATGAGCACTCGGACCCCACGGCCCTAGTGTTTCAACCCCAAACGGCTCAAAAATATAGCTACCAATAAGGTTGTTATATTTGCGCAGTCTGAGGTTTTCTGCACCTGCAGCAGCCGCCCCAGCACAGCCCGCCGTGCTAGGAAGATGGGATGGCGCGAGGGTGTTGACACAGGTTGCATCCCACACCAAAGCCTACCCAACTTCTAAGGCATTATGGTCATTCCGTCTGGTCTCTTCCCATCGTCGCGTACCAAGCCATTCGGTTCTAAAACAGCTGGCACCCCGGCGGTGACAAGAGCCCGACGGATGATGTCATTAATGCTTGCGTGCCGTGCCAACAGACCAGCGCTCTTACTGCAGGAAAGGCCATGGTGTCCGAGGCGGTCGACTGCTTCACCGCACTGACAGCGATGTGGGGCCCCACAAGGAGCGCCCAAACGCAGACTTGTAGCGAGCCGGAAAGTGGTGTCACCCAGCATAGTGCCTATGTTGCGTGACGGCAGCGCCTGAAGCCAGAGGCCCGACTCCCATTCTCCCACAGCCAGTAGGCGGGCACGCTCAGCAGTATTGGTGGACGTATTAATGAGGTTATGCCGTACCAACCTGCAGAGCGGCTCATCCCACTGTCTCTGGGAGAACGGGTTCTCGGGCTGCTCCGTATCCGGACAAGCCACTTTCTAGGCGTTCATCGCATCAGTCAAACACGGCACTTCAAAGTCAACCTGAGAAGCGGTTAAGATTCTTGTAGTTAACTTTTCGGTGCTGTGGACTGAGGACAGGAACGCCGGTAAGCTTACACTGGAAATTTTGCGGACGCCGAGCCCACCGAAACGAATGGGTAGTGTGGCTTGCAGCCACACACGGTCGTCCAATGCCACATTTATGATTGATGTTAGTGCTCCGAATGATTTGATCAATTTTGTCTAAAAGGTGTGGCTTCTTCCATAAAGGTGAAGAGCGGAGAAAATACATAAAATTTGGACCGAAACAGCAGTATCTGATGAGGGTGAATGCCGAATGTAGGTTAATTTTAGAAAGTCTATCCGAAATGTCATTCAAATGTTTAATTTTTTCATCAACAAAAGGTGAGAAACTGTCTTCTAAAATTGGGGAACCTAGGAGGTGCAGTGAACGTTTTTTCCAAAACTTTGATATCTGGGGCTATTGAATTGAATTTCTGAATAGTCAATTGTCTGTCAGTATTGTCACAAAGGTAAATTTCGCATTTTGAGTAGTTGAGGTCGAGGCCGATGGATTGGAACTGCTGTTTAAGGAATTGGAGATCTTTTAGGACAGTATCTACGTCACCTCCTAGAGTCCCATCATCTAAATACCACACATAAAATTTTGAATTTAGTTGTTGTATTATGGGGTGAATAGCTAAACTAAAAATGACTGGCCCGAGGGGATCACCTTGTTGGCACCGGACTGCAGATTCCAAAACGTTGTCTCTATAGAGTAATTTTGATGGGTGCCTATAGCACTGCCACAAAAAGCCAAAAATATCCGGTAACACCTTTTTTACTTCGGCCAACAGGGTGTCCCTGTTAACGGAGTTGAAGGCGTTCTTGACGTCAACCTTGAGGATGACCTCACCTTTACCGGAGTTTAAAAAACTGGAAAGGGCATGTACGGCAGCCTCACAGCCCCCTATGGATCCAAAGCCAAGCTGTAGGGGCTGGAACTTGGTTTTTAAAGTGTCTCCATATAGTCTGCAGCATATTTTGGCTGCCGTACGCCTGTAGGTACACCCAACGGCAATGGGACGGATGCCACCGTCCTTCTTGCGCAGGGCACTCAAATTGACCCCGTACAAGACATCGACGACGGCATCATTCACGCCGCCGTTGAGCATCAGGTTAATTACAGCCGCAAGCTCCTTCAAAAGTGACTCACCAGCTTCCCCGGCGCCTGAGCTCAGAAGGTCTTTTAAATGCTTAGGAGTCAGGCCGTCGAGGCCGCTGGCAGAGCCACTTCGGAAGGAGCTCACGGCAGCAATCAGCTGGGGGGCGGTAACGCTAAGAGACGTTGAATCCGGATCAGGAGAGAGAAGGTCGGGGAAGATGAGACCATCGGCAGGCGCTGGATGTTTACTCTCCAGGGCTGAAAGAGTTTCTGGAGAGTAGGGCGCCACCACATCGCTACTGAACAGTAGCCTGGCCGCTCCCCTGATGTCACCTTCACTTAGTTTAGATTCTACAAGTGAACAATAACCCTCTTGGTGAAGGGTTATTGGAAACGGGTAATTTTGGATCGAAAATGAGGGTCAAATTGTTGCAATTATCTTTAATTTGGTTCGTTAAGGTTTTTTTGGTCACCGAATTTTTTTGCACATGCAATTTATTTAAATATACTATTATATAACACTAGCTTCCACCCGCGCGGCTTCGCTCGCGTGGTATGTCGATAAAAAGTAGCCTATGTCGTTTCTCAGGCTCTAGACTATCTGTGTACCAAACATTTAAATCGGTTCAGTAGTTTTGGCGTGAAAGCGCGACAGTCAGACAGACAGAGTTACTTTCGCATTTATAATATTACTAGCTGTGCCCCGCGGTTTCACCCGCGTAGGTCTAGATCCCGTGGGAGTATAGGGATAAAACGTATCCTATGTCCTATTCCAGGTCATGGTCTACCCGTGTGCCCATCCTCTCCTCTCATCAATGACTATAATTAATTATCTTTGCCTCTCATAGAGTAGGGAACGTCGCGGCGCTGCGACGCGACGCGGTGCGGCGCGCGGCACCGCAAGGTGGGCTGAAAATCGGCTTTCATAGACTTAGGGATTTCAATTTGCAAGTGCTTGTTTTTATGCTGGATATCGCTTCTATTAGTCATTACTATGTACAAAAATGACACCCGAGTTAATTCTGGCCAAAAACGAAGGAAATATATTTGTTTAAGGAATTTTTTAAAAGGAATCGTTTCATATGTAAAAACAAATAAAAATATTTTGACGATTTTTAAAAAAAAACGGCATGAAATTTTTCGTCAAATTGGCAACCAAAAAATCATAAATAATTAGCACTATGACCACCTCCAAGGATATTACGGTTAAACATGCCGTTTAGGAGATAATTCGATTTTTCATACTAGCTTCATACAAATTTTTCGGGAAAAAATTATATTTCCTTCGTTTTTGGGCAGAATTAACTTGGGTGTCATTTTTGTGCATAGTAATGACTAATAGAAGCGATATCCGGCAAAAAATCAAGCACTTGCAAATTGAAATCCCTAAGTCTATGAAAGCCGATTTCCAGCCCATCGTGCGCCGGCGCCGGCTTTGAACGGTTCGCGTATTACATTTCGTGATAACTTCGAAATTAAATGTCCGATTCGAATGAATTAAAAAGTATTTTACTACTACGTTAATACCCTTGATGTTAAAACTATTTATTTGAATAATAATTAATATTATGTTGATAAAACTCCTTCGCAAATAATGCATTAATTTCGAACTGTTAGCGCCATCTGTGCCTCGCTGTGGGCAGCGCTGGTCAACATTTAAATTCTCCATCGGGGCTGTCAGTGTCATCGGTGGTCGGTAACTTCCTCTTCCGCCCAACTCACTTCTCTTCAACGGGTGGTCTCTGGACGGTCGCGCAGCGCAGCGTCGTTCCTATACGTTTATATTTTTTTTAACCTTTCTTTGTACTTAACTAAAATAAATACTTTCGAATTTAAATAATTATAATCCTCATTGAAAGCACCCGCTGCGTCCCGCACACACGCAAGGAATTCACATAACATTTGGTCCTTCGAGCCGGATTTAGAACGACGTGTGACGCAGCCATTTTGTGTGCGGAAAAAATTATGAAGAAAAATTATAAAAGGAAAAATGAGTCGTGGGAAATGTAGCCAGACACGGTCAACCGTATAAAAAACACGCCCCACCCTCTCCTCTTTCCTACAATTTGTGTTAATCCGTGGGATTTCTGTGTTTCAGTCGTGTGTTACCTAGTTGCCCAGTAGTGCGTCGCCGTGGGCACGTTCTGTGCGGAACAAATCGTGAGTACCTTGCCTCTCTCAACCGCCAATATGAGCGACGACGATGCCTATCAGGATGTCTGTCAGGAGCCCTTAAAATCAGATAAGCAAAAGCTCGGCCAGTTAAAGAGAAGCCGAAGCACGCATAAGGGTAGGCTTACACTGTTCGAGAAATTTCTTTCTAAATTAGGAAAACAAGAATTCATTAGTATTGCTACACGACAGGAACTTGAGTTGCGAATACAGTCAATGTCTGATATGTTTATTCAATTTAATTCAATTCAAGATGAAATTGAGCAAAGAGATTTACAGCAGATAGATTATCGCGAAACGTTTGAAGAACAATATTTTCTTCTTATGGCTACCGCGAAGTGTTTGTTAAGCGATAACGATAACCAAACTAAAAGGGTAGGTAGTGGTAATCCAAATCTGTTGTCAATAAAATTACCAGACATTAAATTACCTGCATTTGACGGTTCATTTGATCAATGGCTTGAGTACCGAAACTCTTATATTACCATGATTCATAGTCGTAATGATTTAGATAGCATTCAAAAATTCCACTATCTTAAATCATCACTTAGCGGTTCTGCTTCGCAAGTTATCAGTGCTTTAGAGTTTACAAGTGCAAACTATATTCACGCATGGAATTTATTGGAAAATAGGTTTCATAATAATCGTTTATTGGTGCAAAACCATATGAAGTCGTTGTTTAAATTCAAGCCGCTTCAAAATGAATCGAGTGACCAGATTAGAAAACTTATTGATTCGACTTTACGAAATTTACGTGCATTACAATCTTTAGGCGAACCATCTGATACTTGGGATACCGTTATCATTTATTTAGTTGTAGAAAAGCTAGACCCGGTCACCGAACGCGAGTGGGAGACGCATACGGGTTCACTAGTGTCTCAGTTAAAGGGTGAAAAAATAAAACTACATCATTTAATCGATTTTTTGAAAAACCGTGCAGATATGCTAGCAATGGTTAATTTTAAGAAAAATAATGTTGATCCCAAAAGTTTTAATAAAAAAGATAAACCGTCGAATCAACCTAATCACTCGCATTCTTACGTCGCCAAAGGTAAACAAACCACTGATAACAATAAACAGAAGCGCGTTTGCCAATTATGCGGTAATGATCATCATCTGTATTCGTGTGCACAGTTTCTTAATATGTCGGTGCAAGAAAGGTTTACAATTGTTGATAATAAAAAGGTATGTCAAAATTGTATTCGTTCCAGTCATTCGTTAAATGACTGCTCGTATGGCCCTTGCAAATTATGTCAAGGGAAACATAATACGTTACTTCATGGGATGAACGCGACCACGTTAAGTTCGCGCCCTACCACAACAGCTGATGCGCAGGTTCATTCGGAACGTAATGCACTGACGTGCAGTGCTGCGGTACAACCGGTTTTGTTATCGACGGCTCTTATCGATGTTCCTGACGTTAACAGTCAATTTCACACTGTAAAGGCTCTTCTTGACAACGGTAGTCAGAATTGTTTTATTACAGAATCGTTATGCAATCGTTTAAAGTTGCCGATTATACAGTCCACTGTTCACATTTCGGGTGTAGGACAAAGCGTTTCTAAAAGTTCTTACACCTGTAAAATAAATATACATTCTAAAGTTAGTGATTTCAATACAGAAATCCAATGCTTAGTTTTACCTCGAATAACATCAAAGTTACCTTCGTTGAACGTTAATTGCGAGTACATACGTATACCTAAACATATGTTGCTCGCAGATCCTAAGTTTACTGTCCCGTCTGACATAGATGTACTGTTAGGCGCGGATATATTTTGGGACTTATTAAATAATAAAAAAATAAAGCTCGCTTCGGGTCCTACGTTATACGACTCGAAAATAGGGTGGATTATTTCTGGCCCTATTCGGAGTAATTATGCGTTTAAAATAAACCAAGTACAATGTAATCTTGTTCACATTGACTCTCAATTACGTAAATTTTGGGAGTTGGAGGAACTAACCGATTTACCTTCTGCGTTATCAAAAGATGATCGTTATTGTGAAACATTGTTTACAGAGACCACACAACGTGATACACACGGTAGGTTCACTGTGCGCATCCCTTTGAAGGAATCGGTCGATACATTAGGTGACTCATACACCTCGGCAAAGATTCGTTTTTTATCTCTTGAAAGAAAATTAAATCGTTCACCTCAATATAAAAAATTATACTGTGACTTTATGCGGGAGTATGAGGCACTTGGGCACATGTCTCTGGTATCTAATGTTAACGATTTATTAAGTAAACCACATTACATATTACCGCATCACGGTGTTTATCGTGAACATAGCCTCACGACAAAACTACGGGTTGTATTCGACGCGAGTGCGAAAACGTCAACTAATAAATCTTTAAATGATATACAATACATAGGTCCGCCATTGCAAAATAACATTTTTTCAATTTTACTTAGGTTTAGGCAGTATAAATACGTTGTTTGTGCTGACGTTGAAAAAATGTATAGGCAGATTTTAATTGATTCAGATCAGCATAACTTACAGTTAATTTTATGGAGGGAAAATCCTGATTTACCATTAAAATTATATACTTTGTTAACTGTAACATATGGCACTGCATCAGCGCCTTTTCTTAGCATGCGATGCTTACAACAATTAGCGCGGGAATGTGATAATGATTTAGTCGCTAAAACAATTCACGACGATTTCTACGTCGACGATTTGATCACTGGTCACGATGACCTTGACTCGCTCGTCGATTTATGTAATAAAACGAATTTAGTGATGCGTCAGGGTTGTTTCCCGTTGCATAAGTGGACATTCAGTCACGAAGTCTGTCCTGATAGTATTAAAGATCTTAATATAGGTAACTATCATTTATCCAAAACATTAGGATTAGGCTGGTGTACAGAAAGAGATGAATTACATTTCACCACTGAATTCACTCAAAATGATTCAATCGTCACTAAACGTGTGATGTTATCAATTATTTCACAGGTTTATGATCCGTTAGGTTTGCTAGCGCCAGCAGTTATCACAGTAAAGTCATTGTTACAAAATTTATGGCTTCAAAAACTAGATTGGGACGAAGAAGTTCCCGTTAAAATTGCAAATACGTGGCATAATTTCGTTTCTAGTCTGCAATATTTAGGTAATATTAAAATACCTAGATACATAACAACAACAGATTCGCGATATAAAGAACTGCACATATTTACAGACGCATCTCAACAGGCGTATGGTGCATGCGCGTATATTAGATCTTGCTGTGATAACAGTGAGCATTCTATACCTATCTCTGTGCATTTATTATGTGCAAAAAGCAAATTAGCACCAATAAAAACCGTAAACATACCTAGACTCGAATTATGCGGGGCTCTAGTAGGTGCTAAGTTATATAATAAAATTAAAAATTCCCTACGTTTAACTTTCGATAAGGTTTATTTTTGGACGGATTCAACCATAGTTCAAGGATGGCTACGTATGTCTCCTCACGCACTCAAAACTTTTGTACAAAATCGTGTTGTACAAATCAACGAACTTACTGACGATATCATTTGGCGGCACGTTAGGGGTACCGTGAACCCTGCTGACCTCATAACAAGAGGAGCTAGTTTAGAGTCGTTAAAATATAGTAACAATCACATATGGTGGAACGGTCCAACGTTCTTACGTGAACCTAACACATTTATTTTCTCAAATAATAATGAAGAAATACCCACCGAATTACCGGAAATGAAGTCACAAACCATAAATTTAAATTGTAATCAGTTCATTCAGGTAATTGATCTTGACCGCTTTTCATTATTTAATCGTTTGCAACGGGCTTGTGCTTATATGTTGCGATTCATAAATAATGTACGTGCGCACATTCCCGGTGACGGTCGAAGCCGCATGGCTGGTTCGTTATCAGTAAATGAACTACAAGAGTCACTTACCGTTTTGACTCAGTTAGTTCAACAACAGTCATTTAATGATGAATACTACAATCTTAAAAATAATATACCGTTAAAGCATAAAACCAAAGTATTTAATAAAATAGCGGGTTTAAATATATTTTTAGATAAGTCAAATATTATTCGTGTAGGTGGTAGGCTAAACAACGCGGTTAACTTTAGTTATGATAAGAAACACCCGATATTGTTAAGCGGTAAACATCGTTTTACCAGGTTGTTGTGTGAATACGAACATAAAAAATTACTTCACGCAGGACCTCAGCTGCTAGTATATTCCATGCGTGAACGGTGGTGGGTACTGGGAGCTCGAAATTTGGCTAGGCAGATAGTACATCACTGCGTTACATGCACTCGTATGAAAGGTAGGACATTGACCCCGATTATGGGTAACTTACCATCAGAAAGATTGGAAGCGACTTTTCCTTTTGTGCAATGTGGCGTCGACTACGCTGGGCCATTGCTCATATCGGACCGCAAAGGCAGAGGTGCCAAGTTAATAAAGGCATATATTTGTTTGTTCATTTGCTTTACCACTCGAGCCATACATTTAGAGTTAGTTGGTAGTCTATCTACACAAGATTACATCTTAGCTTTGAAACGCTTTATATCACGTCGCGGTAAGCCTTATCAAATCTTTTCAGACAATGGAAAGAATTTTGTAGGCGCTGAAAAAGAATTATCAGTCATTTTTGAAAATTCGAATGATATCTCTGATTTTATTACTCAAAATCAAATTCGTCTTACGTTTATACCTCCATATAGTCCTCATTTTGGCGGGTTGTGGGAGGCAGGAGTCAAGTCCTGCAAGTACCACCTACGGCGTGTACTGGGTGACGCACGGCTGACACGCGAGGAATTTGAAACCGTATTAACACAAATTGAATCTATCCTCAACTCCCGTCCTTTGTCCCCTCTCTCCTCCGACCCGACCGATTACCTCCCTCTGACTCCAGCACATTTTCTGATCGGCCGACCGCTGACTGCGCCAGCCTGCGAAGACCTGACGACCAAGACGCCTACACAACTAGGGCGCTACGATCGAGTGGAGCTACTCAGGCAACACTTTTGGCAACGTTGGTCCAAGGAGTACGTATCCGAACTACAGCAACGTACGAAATGGAAGGTCGACAGTGAAGACATTGCTCAAGACAGTCTAGTTCTTATCAAAGAAGAAAGGCTTCCGCCTTTTAAATGGAAACTGGGGCGAGTCACTCAAATATTCCCTGGGAAGGACGGAGTTTCCCGTGTCGCTGATATCCGAACAGCCACTGGCACCATCCGGCGGGTCTTCTCAAAGATCTGTCCGCTACCCACATCATGAACGTGCTCTTCGTGTTGGAATGGTTCTTCCAAGGCGGCCGGCATGTTAGCGCCATCTGTGCCTCGCTGTGGGCAGCGCTGGTCAACATTTAAATTCTCCATCGGGGCTGTCAGTGTCATCGGTGGTCGGTAACTTCCTCTTCCGCCCAACTCACTTCTCTTCAACGGGTGGTCTCTGGACGGTCGCGCAGCGCAGCGTCGTTCCTATACGTTTATATTTTTTTTAACCTTTCTTTGTACTTAACTAAAATAAATACTTTCGAATTTAAATAATTATAATCCTCATTGAAAGCACCCGCTGCGTCCCGCACACACGCAAGGAATTCACATAACACGAACAAATATGATTACCATGAAAAAAGATTATAGTGAGTAAATCTTAAAAGATAGACATATACTGTCGCGGACTTTTTTTTAGAACCTTTAAAGAGGAACAATTCTATCATACATGATATTTGCGTAACTTAAACCGTTTACGAAGCGCACGCAACGGAAGCTCTCCAAAAGGAATAATTTTTCCCGTTTTTGCAACATTTTTCATTTATGCTCCGCTCCTATTGGTCGTAGCGTTTATATAGCCTATAACCTTCCTCGATAAATGGACTACCAAACGCAAAAATAATTTTTCAATTGCAAATAGTAGTTCTTGAGATTAGTGCGTTCAAACCTCAGACCAACCAAAATAGAAAGACAGAGCATTACGAACATCAAAAATGACGCCACCTTTTTATCTATGTTTGTGTAAAAAGGGTTGTCATTTGTTAAAGTTTTTCCCTATAATTTGGGGAATAATATTTTGGGTAGGATAATATTGTACGAGTAAGATATTGTTGAGTATGGTATTGTACCTCAATCGTTAGGAAGGATTTCGAAACAAAACCATTTTTTTTTACATCGCAAAATAAAATAACAATTAAATACAAAGTGCATTTACATACATGATTTGGAGATTACCTTTTAATCAAGAATTGCTTGTGTTAGGAAGCTCCGCTGTTTCACTTAGAACTATCCATTAATTATCAATTGAATGTAAAAAAAAATTGGTTTGTAAATTATAGAAAAATTAAGTTATAAGGTTGTTGAAGCGTAAATCATAACATCGTCGTGGGTATGTGTCATTAAGTAAATTGTTTTGAAATAAAATAGGTACTTAATTATATTTACAATCAACTTTATTAAATTCAAGAAGACCACGATAACAAAATCACTGACTATAGAAAGCACGTAAAAAGCGTCCGCAATTTGGGAAAAAATAAAATTTGGGACAGTAGTATTTAAATTAGCTAGTCTAAGCTGAGAAACTAACTAAAATAAAATAAAAAATACAGTCTCTTGTTTAATTAGTAATTACTGTTTTGATAAAATCTCATTTTTGTTTTTTAAATTGTATGTATCTTATTAGATTGTATGTACCTTATTATATCCGGTTTTGATCACACGGCGAAGTCCACGATTAGTTGAATAAAGGTCATTATTATCAAAATGATCGGAACAAACCACGCTGGTTTTCGATGGAAGCCATTCTGGATCATTCCGACTATTTCTTATAGCTACTATCCATTTACTTTTATTTTCAATATTACTTGGAAATCTAAAATATTAAATACATAAAAAAACAGGCATATAATTACTCGAACTAAAAAATATCGAACGGGGAAATTTCAAATCATATTATGGCAGCCCCCGCACTTTAAATGTCACTGTTTTCGTTCGTTCATTCGTTCGGGTTGTTGTTCCAAGTAACCTAAAATTCATAGTTTACTAAATTAAGAAACGATGTTATTTGAAGTACTTACATGTGAAAAGTGATTCCGTGAGACTTTTTATGTGATTTGCTATTGTTTTTACAAGTTTTCACTACACAAGAAGGCATAATTTTATAAATTAATTTTATTTTAAATAATTCTATTTTATTTGTTTAATCCTATTTAATTTTGTATAATTATATTAAATTTTGTATAATTGCGAGTAAATTTTGTTCTGTCGTATTTTAATTTCATGATTGTCTAATAATAGCCTATAACTTGTATGTTTGGTGTCTTATACTGTTAGTGCAAGTTGGTGATTAATAAATAAATAAATAAAAATAAATAATTCAATTTTTTTTATTGAAGTTTACGAAGTTTAAGTTTAAGTTTTTTTTTTGTTTTTTGTTTAGTTTTTGTTTTTTTTTTTTTTTACTACACGACGACTCGTGACGTACTAGGAGCGATGAGCATAGTTTTTGTGTAGGTGTGTGCGTGAGCCTGTGTGTTTACTTGCAGGAGCATAGTTTTGTGGCTACACGTTTGATGTACGTAGTGATCCGTCTTTCTATTTTGGTTGGTCTGAGGTTCAAACAAACAAACAAACAAACTCTTCAGCTTTATAATATTAAGTATAGATATAAGTAAGGATTATAATATAACTAGTTGATGCCCGCGGCTTCGCCCGCGTGAATGTCGTTTATTACATACTAAAACCTTCCTCGAGAACCACTGTATCCATTGGTGAAAACGCATGAAAATTGGTGCAGTAGTTTTTGAGTTTATCGCGAACAGGACGACAGACAGACGCGGCGGAGGACTTTGTTTTATAATATGTAAGGATATATAATATTTAAATATTTATTGATATCCTGTAATTCCAGTGTGGAATCCAGATGAACGAAGTTGCGGACAGAATTATAGTTGACCACACTTCGTCAGCACAAAAGCTAATCTTGTTGTTTTCTCGGGGGAAACTCCAAAAGTCCGCCAATATCCTGTGAATAGCTAAGTCTATGACCGACCGCTAACTAGTTCGAACAGTTTGCGCCGCAGGTTGGATCATCGATCCTCAGTACCGAACAACTTAAATTAGCTTTTCCAGAAAAAATTGGAAGCCGGCCGTGTTATTTTTGGATGCATCGTGCCATAATTAACTGCCCGGCCTGGTGTTTCGATACAGACAAGTCCCGGGCCGGGCGTG
This sequence comes from Lithophane leautieri, assembly GCA_949152455.1. Lineage (NCBI taxonomy): Eukaryota > Metazoa > Arthropoda > Insecta > Lepidoptera > Noctuidae > Lithophane > Lithophane leautieri. The sequence continues at coordinate 100,614 of OX424475.1, forward strand.
GCACCAACGCGGCAGGCAGCACGTAAAAGGCTCGACGCGCGCCTCAGTATTAGCTGTAAAGGCTCACATTAACGCGAGGCGCCGCCACTGCCGCAGCTGCTGCCCCGGCCTGTTTAGATTCTCAACTATTAATCTGGAATCACCCGCGCCCCCTTCCCTCCGCCCGCTCCCCGTGTGCCGCAGCTTCTCTAATTACGATCCATTTGTGTTGCATATTAATTCAGTTATTGGAGTTGAATCCCAAACTTAGTTACGGACAACTTGTGACGCGCGCTTATTCACTTAGGAACATTTCCTGTAATAAATAATGAAGTCGTATGTGTCCCAGCCCGAGTCCGTGGCACCACGTATTTTACCTACTTTACAGTATTTTGCGCGCTCCAAAATATAACATTTGATTCATCTCGGTGCCATTCTACGGGTAAATGTGATATATTATCGTACATCTCATTTACCGGAAACCGCCTCAATTATAAAACTGAAAATGTTGTCTTCAGTTGAATATCCCTCGAGTGGTACCATTAGGTATAAGTAGTGGAACACGTCCCTGTTTAATACCGCGTCACAGTCGCCGCCGTTATCGTACAGTTCGTAGCCTCACATTATCGTACACGTGCGTAGCCTCACAGCCTCACTGCGACATTTACATTCAAAGTGATGCGAGCGGAGCGTTCATAGCACTAACGATATCAACACTATTGTATTATTAGTGACGTGCTTTGTGGAATCGATTACGTTTAGAACGATTTAGTAGTCTATTACAGCCACATGCCGACGGGCGGCGGCGTAGCTTAACCGTAGCTCTGGCGTCGCACTAAGGTAGCGCCAGTCCGCACTTTACTGGTTAGAAGAATTAGACAAAATTACAGATTGCGATCTCTCATTTTGTCTGTTCTGCCTTCTACGAAACCCGTTTCTATGGTGGTCATGCTACGCGTGCTGAGAGGAATCGCTAGTCAACAGGGAGCGTGTCTGTGTGTGAGCGGACACAATTACACGACGTTCGGGTTTATTTGCGAGTCGTAACTTCGTGAGCGGGCTCGCGCCGACCGTTATTTAGCGACACGTGGGCTAATGTGCGAACACAATGAGACCAACTTACTGCTGACAACTATGGGCACCTATGTTACTCTTACGCTTACTGAATACTAACTGGATACATTTAAATCATTTGAGCCTATGGTTCTCGCCATCAGATTAACACAACATAATATATTTATGAATCATGAATGTTTAGGGGTATGAGGAACAGGGTGTAAAGTTCACTCATCCACCATAGAAAAGGGAGGATCCTCCGACCAGACGGATGTTGTGTCTAGCGGGCAACTGCCCAATGATTGATATTGGATTTTTGTATATAAGTTCACTGCACGGTAAACTCTAATTGCCCGATGCAGGATTTTTGTGACGTCAGTATTTTTGTGTGACGTCAGGTCTTTGATGCGTAGTTCGAATGTGCCGATGTAGGTACCGCCACAAATGAATCTGAATCATGCGAACCATATATAAAAATAAAATAAAAATTGACCATTCCATCAGCCTATATCTATGAAGTGAACTAAAATCAAAAAGACATACACTGAAAATATCCAGTATTCGTTAAAGAACTGCTCTTCTGGGAGAAAGTTTTTGTAGAATGGCGTCTAAAATTTACAATACCACTATTCAAATATAAATTGCGTAATTTTTTAATTGACAAAGCGTACTACACGATCCAAGATTTTCTTAATAATTAATACCTACTACAATTTGTCACCGTACACCTAATTGTTATTTTGTAAGATTTATACTGCATGTTGACATAATTATTGTATGCCTATTAGGCAGGACATAATGGAACTGAAATTTATCTAATATCTGTCTGTATAACCTATGCCCACAATAAAAAGATTTGATTTGATATTCAAGTATTCCAAACTTAATAATATATACGAAAGCGTGATTACTTGAAAAATCAAAGGAAAGCCACGTCACGAGAGGGCCAGCGTTTCTCAATGCTCGTGTGCCTTTAAATTTGAATACTTAAGACGTCGGAGAAATCCTTTGACGGCGGTACGTGAGCTGCGCTCTAATACATCCACTGTGTGTTAGAGGCGGCGCCGCACGGTGGATCGAAAATTTGGCTGTAGAAGACATAGGATCTCGATGTCTTAAATGTTATTTTTTTTTGCTGGAAATGACTTCTGCCGATCGTTACTGTTCTATAAAATGTCATATGAAGTAATTGTGTGCACAAATGGAAGAGTTATAATTTTTATAAGAAAAAAATGTATGGAGCTGACATGAAAAATGAGGATATCTCTGGAATCGCTAGGATGGCCATTATATCCTTGCACACTGTTATAGTACTATTTATTTGTGAATTTTTGACATACTTTTATAGTACTATTTATTGGCGATTTTTTTTTTTAAATCGTCAAAATTAAAAAATAAAAAATGTTTATGATATGTACATTTTAATGCTTAAATATGGCTATACCAAGTGTAATTTACAATATTTTTTATGCTTAGACCAAAACATTCTAAGAAATCACAAAGTCGTATTACCTATTTTGTGATTTTCATTTGAAATGACATGGTAATTATGAATTACGTAATACGTAATCTTGTCTAATGCCTCAAGACCACATTAGCTAATGATTAATAAAACTTAATACCTATATACTTAGTTAAAAGGATACGTACCAAAATAATTTGGGGTACTCGCTAATTTAGCAATTAGTGCAGGATTAACTTAATGAAAGTAATTAGATAAATGTGATACCATCATTAGTCAATAACAATAAATAGTCAAACATTGGATTCACAACTTCAGTTCATTTAGAGCATTTCTAATACTAACATCTATCCTACCGTGTCTTTTTACTCAGTGATCGTGAATAATGGAAAGCATTATGACAAATTTGGATTTGTTTGTTATTCTGAGCAATCAGGATGCTTCGTCTTTCGATCATGAAATATTGTTCAACACACTTGTTATTCGACTGGGCTCTACCCTTTCAGATGAAGACAGTGTTACCGTGAAAGAATTTTGTCGAAGATTTACACGGGCAGTTCAAAAGAGATGGTTACGATCCCACAGGAAAAGTGAAGTTTTTAGACGTGATTAGAGTAATTGGCTTGAGGCAAATATTGACTGGCCAAACTGCATGCAAACCAATTTGCTCATTCAAGAATCAACAAGTGAAAATATTTCTACTGAACCTGTACCTGAACCTGTACCATCAACTTCAACAATGAAATCAACTTCAACGATGACAAAAAGATCTCGAAAGCCGTTTGATGATCTAAGTAACAAGCAGAAGAAGAGACGATCTGATGAACATATAGGCGATGACCCTAATGAAGTAGCTTATTCAGCTGCAGCACTTTTGAAAGGAGATGGTCGTGAGGATATTGCATCTGTTATTGAACATATGCTCCAAAATCCAGAAGCAGCAGCAAAAATCAAGGAAATGTTGAACAAACCAGCTCCTTCAACAATATTTTCACCAGAAAAAGCACTGGGTTTGCTACTTTCATTAAAACTATCGAAATGGCAATATATTACATAAGGGAAACGACTATTCGAGAAGGTTCAAAGGAGATATATCCGTCTTACTATAAAATGCAAAAAGCTAAGCTACAGTGCTACCCTCCGAAGACATTTGTGACTGTAACGAATTCATCTGCTAAGATTGCACTACAAGCGTTACTAGATTTAACAGTGAACAGATTTTTTTAAACTATTCGTAGTCCTGATGCGATACAAGATAAACAATTGATATTAATATCAAAGTGGGGATTTGACGGTGCATCTAACCAAAGTAGATATAAGCAAAACATAGAGAGTGGTCAAGATGATTCCAGCATATTTATGACCTCTTTGGTTCCATTAAAGTTGACAGCTGACGGTGATACCGTATGGGTGAATCCAAAACCCTGCTCACCTAGGTATTACCGTCCAGTCCAGTTTAGTTTTGTGAAAGAAACCAAAGACGTTGTCATAAATGAAAAAACTGCAATGGATAACGAAATTGAAGCTCTCGTTCCCTCAAAATGTCAAGGACATGAAATTAGTCACAAGTTAATGATGACGATGATTGACGGCAAAATTTGTACATATCTGTCTAAAGCTAAGTCAAATGCGGCCTGCTACCTGTGTTTGGCTAAGCCTACAGAAATGAATAAGTTAGATGTCATTGCGTCAAAAACCATTTCTTCTGGTGTGTATGAGTTCGGATTATCATCACTTCATGCCCGCATTAATGTGATGGAATGTCTTCTACATATAGCGTATCGTCTCGACTTCAAAAAGTGGTCTGCAAGAGGAGAAGGTCATCAAGAGTTATTGCATTCACGAAAAAAACTCATTCAAGATCGATTCAAAGATGATCTCAACCTTTTGATTGACATCGTTAAGCAAGGATCAGGCACAACTAACGACGGGAACACAGCAAGGCGGTTTTTTGAATTTCCTGATAAAACTGCAGCAATCACTGGATTAGATGAAGACCTAATACGCAGATTTGCTGTGATTCTGCAAGCTATCACATCTGGAGAGATTGTAGACGTGCCGAAATTTAAAGAATACGCTAGAACAACCGCTGAAAAATACGTGGAACTGTACGATTGGTACTACATGTCTTCAACCGTCCACAAATTGTTGATTCACGGAGGGGACATAATTGCAGAAAATGCTATTGTACCAATTGGAAGTCTTTCGGAAGAAGCTTCAGAGGCCCGAAACAAAGACTTTAGGAGGTTCAGAGAACACCATTCGAGGAAAAAGAGTAGACAAGCATCAAACGAGGATATCCTCAATATGCTTATCGTCTCTTCTGATCCTCTAATTTCTTCCACAAGACCAAAATTAAATGCCCACAAGAGGCAGACATACTTTAAGGAAACAGTAGAACTACTGAAACTTCAGGATCAGGAAGCTCCGACAGAGTTCTTAGAAGTTATATCTATTGTAGAGCCTGATTCTGAAGTGGATTCTGATGGTGACGAAGTATAAAATAAGTTAACTTTTATTGTTTATGTTAGGTTAGGTTAATATTTTTTTTTAATAATTTGCTTTTATTTTTAATCATACAATAGTTTACCATTTATTGTTATTGACTAATGATCACGTTTATCTAATTACCCTCATTATGGTATGTATCCTTTTAAAAGGTATATAGGTATTAAGTTTTATTAATCATTAGCTAATGTGGACTTGAGGCATTAGACAAGATTACATATTATGTAATTCATAATTACCATGTCATTTCAAATAAGTAGGTAATACGACTTTGTGATTTCTTAGAATGTTTTGGTCTAAGCATAAAAAATATTGTAAGTTACACTTGGTATAGCCATATTTAAGCATAAAAATGTACATATCATAAACATTTTTAATTTTTTAATATTGACGATTTTTTTTTTAAAAATCGCCAATAAATAGTACTATAAAAGTATGTCAAAAATTCAAAAATAAATAGTACTATAACAGTGTGCAAGGATATAATGGCCATCCTAGCGATTCCAGAGATATCCTCTTTTTTCATGTCAGCTCCATACATTTTTTTCTTATAAAAATTATAACTCTTCCATTTGTGCACACAATTACTTCATATGACATTTTATAGAACAGTAATGATCGGTGGAAGTCATTTCTAGCAAAAAAAATAACATTTAAGACATCGAGATCCTATGTCTTCTACAGCCGATTTTCGATCCACCGTGCGCCGGCGCGGCGGCGGCGTGGAGGCTCTCAGTCGCGTGGTGTGCGAGCATTCACGTTATTGAAACATTATGTAAGTAAACCCTTACGAGACTGGTGGTCTGCCGTCATAGAAGCGTCGCGGCTATGACGTGCTACAAACTTACTCGATCACACTGACTACATTCACTCGCGTTTTTTGTCAGGTCTATGCAGCTCTCAACTGAGACGCATGTCTACAATGGACAACATAACCATCTATCAATAACTTCTATATCTATTCTATCTATATCTACATAATTATACGAATAATAAATCTGTAGACGAGGTATTTCTGCACATTGAAAATATAAAAACAGTCACGGGGCGAGAACCACTCTATCCATTGGTGAAAACAGCATGAAAAGCGGTGCAGTCGTTTTTGAGTTTATCGCGTACAGGACGACAGGCTGACGCGGCGGAGGACTTTGTTTTATAATATGTAAGGATATAATATATATTACATAAAATAAATTAAATATTCATTACATTGTGTATTATATACATCTAAAGCATGAAAGTTAAAGTAATAAGTTAGTAAAAAAAAACATGTAACCCTAGCGATTATTTTCACTGTATTGTATCCTATCGTTAATCTGTGAACAGCGATGTGTGCTGCAATTTGTCTCTATGTTTTGTGTAATTCCTGTTGCTATGATATATATTGTAGCTGTTTGTTGTTTCTCTTGAATAATAATAAAATAAGAATATACAGCATGGTTTCGATGACCTATGCTTTTCTCAAATTTGGTATTACTGTGGGTATTAGATAAAAAATAATTGATTTTAAAATAATTACGCATAATATTAATCATAAAATTACTTACCGATGCCGATGGAAGGAAATTTTAACTTTTTTTTCCTGCAATTTATCACAGCGCAAAATAGGCTTTTTTCATGTTTTGACTGACGTCCAACTAGGGCGGCGCGGCGCACCGATGCAAACGGAGCACGACAGCTTTTTTTTTTTAAATCATGACTTCTTAACCGGACTTTCCTGTGGCTGCCTCAAGAACTACACTTAGGGCTTCCAGCCAGGGGCATAAAACTATTCTAAATTAATACTAAGTGACTGCTCGCTAAGGGCACCCCCTGTGGGGTACGAACCTCGGCTGAGGGCATTACTGACAGGAGGACAGCAACGGGACAGGCTGTATCAAAATAGGAACATCATTATTTAAAGTTACATGCTCAGCTGTGGCGCGGGCTGGCACTTCAACGAGCAATGGACAGGGGGGGCGAATTTAATCGGGGTACGGTCGCGGTGTACCTTTGCGGCGAGGTCGGTATGACGGTAGGCGTCTATGTTTGTACACTGTACTGGTGGCCCTACTGCTCTCCTGGAGGAGGGTTATGGGGTCATCTGGCTCTGAGAGAACATGCTTCGGACGGCGAATAGTACTAATACTAGATGGGACATAACTAGCGGCCTTGACAACCAGTGGGTTGCGATGTTTGACGGCTGTGTCGAAATAACGCTTGGAAAGGCGTTTGAGAAACGGCGGATAGTGGTAATCTTTAAGTCGAGATGGAGGATCTCATTTCTAACGAACCAGGGGGCTCCCGTGGCCTTACGGACGAAACGGTTCTGGAGGGTTTGCATCCTATGGATATGATGGGGCTTTGCGTGTACAAACTGTACAAAGACGGAAACCGCATAGGTCATGATGAGACGGATGCACGCCGTATAGGTACGCAATTTGCACTCGAGTGACAATTTGCTTCGTGCAAAACGGAGTGGAGTCTAACTAGAGCGAAAGCGGCACGCGAGGGGGAACCTGCTTTATGTGCTCTCTAAATGAAAGTTGTTGGTCCAGAGTAACACCTAAATATTTGGCTTGCTTCTCCCAAGAGATCGGCTTACCGAACTTATGATAGGACGAGGAGGTTTGGAGGCGTCGCGCTTTCTGGAAGAGAACCGCTTGACTTTTGTCGGGATTTACCTCGATGCGCCACTTTCTAAACCAGGCACCGAGCTTATCGACCGCTCGCTGGAGAGTGAGGCGCATATTGGCAGTGGTATGTCCCCTGAAGTAGATGGCCGTATCTTCTGCGAACAGAGCCAACTGCGCCTTTCTATTCTTGGGGATGTCGCCAGTGAACAGGGTAAAGATGAGGGGGTGAGCATGGAGCCCTGAGGGACTCCCGCGCGTATGGTTCATTAAGCGGCCACGTTAAGCATTTTATGCTTAAGCCGCGACGCGAAGTGAGTGCTCTTGCGTTATCTAAGTCTATCTATATCTGTGTTGTAAACCATAATAAAAAAATTAAAGTAATCGAATAGCAACCGTGAAATACTTATTATTGAGTAGTTCCGGTGGCCATCTGTGGTCTTCATCATCAGTTCCACTTCATCAAATGGTGCTTTCCGAGAGTAACTGATGCATGGGTTGCTATAAAAAATACCCAAATCGCTATAGGTGTGCCCATAATAAATGAGGAGTTCCAAAAACCAAATCGATCAAAAGTAATTTATTTAAACTAGGCTGAGAATCAGCACTTTTTGAATGTTAAAATTACATAAGACAGTCCCCCAAAACGCCCACCCTTCACCACTTCCTAGTGCTTTAGCTGGGAAGAAGTGGCGCAACAAACTCCCCAGCAGCACAGCTGTCTGTTCAGTTAGAAACAATTGATTCTTTAAGTATGCAAAATCATTTACATTACGCAATATAAAATCATCATCATCTGTTAGCCTTTTCCCAACTATGTTGGAGTCAGCTACCAGTCTAACCGGATGCAGCTGAATACCAGTATTTTACATGGAGCGACTGCCTATCTGACCGCCACAACCCAGTTACTGGGTAACACGATACCCCTTGGTAAGACTGGTTGTCAGACTTTCGGGCTTTCTGAAGACCCGTAACAACTGTCAAAGATCTACAAATGGCAGCCGGAACCAACGGCTTAACGTGCTTTCCGTGGCACGGAGGGGTCTTGGTATGTAAAAATAGTACCCCATCCACGAATCAACCGCGGCAAGCGTAGCTTAACTTGATTGATTGACCCGTGCGGCAACATAAAATATAAATTTAATTATTAGCCATATGTCAGCTAGCACACGCCAATATACCACCCAAAAAAAAAATGAAGAAACGAGAACTTTATGTACTCAAGCAGAAATAAAAAGTAAATGTAAACATAAATTAACTAAATAAAAGCCTCCAGGCACAAAAGGCGTGCCCGCTTACATATAGCTGTAACTGGAAGTTATAAATGATAAACTAGGACCATCGAAGTAAAATAATAAAAAAGTTAATTACTAATAACATTAACAAACCCGAGATCAGCAAGACGACCAGTCACCACAAGTAGCACCCGTTCACCAGCATAACGCAATAATCAGCCATTACCCCTCCTCGCCATATTTGAGGGAAGGAGACAACCCGACCCCCGACGCTACCGCCACAGAGTACTTTTATACAGGGTTACTGGTAACTCGACGTATTCCTTGCAGGACGTCATAGTAGGGTTAAAATGCAACAAATTAAGCCACCAAATGTTCTACCGAAATTCAGTAGTTTTTGAAATGTGACGTGACATAGCCTATAACCAGCGGACGATCAAGACGCTTCCAACGATACCTCATTTGACAAATTGTGATGAGTGGTTTAGAAGATATGAGGGAACAGATGAACATACTTACATACATACATACATACATACATACATATCGGTCAAAATCATAACCCTCCTTTTTTCTTCGCCGTAGTCGGGTAAAAAATAACAAAAAGGAAAGTGAAAAATAACTTTAATTTCGGAAGTCAGTGTCTTTGGTTCTGTATTATTGTTTTTTGCCACCACTTCAACACAGTGGAAAACCATAAAATGGCTCATCATTGATGAAATTTCAATGGTGCCATACACGACTCTCAGAAATGTTCACTTAGACTCAAACAAATGGAAGCGAGCGAATAGTTTGTACTTTGTAAAAAATAGTACCTACAGTAGGTATTAGAAATGTAATATTATTCAAACGGATTCCTGAATCGAAAAATGGTTTTTACAGACACGAACTGTTTTTAATTTTTTTAGGATTAATGGAAAGGAAAGGATTAATATTATGACGGTACCTTGCCAATTTATTTATGAGAATATTATGTATGTAAGAAAAAATTTAAATCTATTTAAGAAAATAAGTGACAGACATAATTTTAATACTAGAAACTCAGACCAACCAAAATAGAAAGACGGATCACTACGTACATCAAACGTGTAGCCACAAAACTATGCTCCTGCATGTAAACACACAGGCTCACGCACACACCTAGACAAAAACTATGCTCATAGCTCCTAGTATGTCACGAGCCGTCGTCTAGTAAACTTCAATAAAAAAAATTGAATTATGCCTTCTTGTGTAGTGAAAACTTGTAAAAACAATAGCAAATCACATAAAAAGTCTCACGGAATCACTTTTCACATGTAAGTACTTCAAATAACATCGTTTCTTAATTTAGTAAACTATGAATTTTAGGTTACTTGGAACAAAAACCTGAACGAATGAACGAACGAAAACAGTGACATTTAAAGTGCGGGGGCTGCCATAATATGATTTGAAATTTCCCCGTTCGATATTTTTTAGTGCGAGTAATTATATGCCTGTTTTTTATGTATTTAATATTTTAGATTTCCAAGTAATATTGAAAATAAAAGTAAATGGATAGTAGCTATAAGAAATAGTCGGAATGATCCAGAATGGCTTCCATCGAAAACCAGCGTGGTTTGTTTCGATCATTTTGATAATAATGACCTTTATTCAACTAATCGTGGACTTCGCCGTGTGATCAAAAGCGGATATAAAATTTGAAAAACAAAAAATGAGATTTTATCAAAACAGTAATTAAACACGAGACTGTATTTTTTATTTTATTTTAGTTAGTTTCTCAGCTTAGTCTAGCAAATTTAAATACTAATGTACCAAATTTTATTTTTTAGATGTTATTTCCATCGTCTTACGTAATTGCTGAAAACTCAGTTTCACAAAGTTCTGGCTGTACGTTGGTTCAAGTATGTCTTAATTCTTCATTTATCTTCCTAAGGTTTTAATCAAAAGCTGCCATTACTCGTGTATTTTTTTTTGTAGGAGTTACCAGACTTGCCTCATGTAGCCATTGACGATAGGGCTGTATGTAAATGCACTTTGTACTTAATTATTATTTAATTTTGCGATGAAAAAAAATTTGTTTTGTTTCGGAATCCTTCCTAACAATTGAGGTACAATACCATACTCAACAATATCTTACTCGTACAATATTATCCTACCCAAAATATTATTCCCCAAATTATAGGGAAAAACTTTAACAAATGACAACCCTTTTTACATACACATAGATAAAAAGGTGGCTTCACTTTTGATGTACGTAATGCTCTGTCTTTCTTATTTTGTTGGTCTGAGACTAGAAATAAAGATAAAATAGATCAACCATTTTTCAGATTAGCTAAAGTACAAACATCTTTTATGGGGTACTGCGTTAAATGTTATAACAAAATACCTTGAGATATATTGCAATTAAATGAAAGAAAATTTAAAACTCATATAAAAAGTACACTTTGTAAACAAGCTTATTACAAATTAGAGGATTATATCCAGGATAAGAATGCTTGGAAACATGCTGGTCTTGCTCCATAGGACAATTTAGAGTCTGGACAAAATCAAACTGGTTGCTGGTTTAGTTGTATATTTTGTTGTTTGTATGTCATGGATTTTTACACTCTGTGATTGCTTGGAATCACGCACTGACTTATTAGTGTTGCTTGTAAGGATGTTAGGAATATTGTAATATCGTATACTTTTACAGTGTTTGTAAGTGTGTGGGCGCCATGTACCTGTCACATAACTGATTTATTTGTCATTGCTCCATTTATAATATTTTTTTTGCCTTTCGTGGGACAGTAGTCTTATTGTGGGTGCATGGTCTTCACATATAATTATATAATTCATGTATACAAAATATTGTAAACATTTTTGAAAAGAGTAACGGTGGAGTTTCTTGCCCATTCTTCTCCATACGAAATCTACCTTTTGGAATGGGCAACTAGAATCAATTCTATTTCTTTGTTTGTTTTTCATTCAAAGTCAAAGTCAAAGTCAAATAATTTATTTCAAATAGGCACATAAAAGGCACTTTTGAACGTCAATTTTGAACGTCATTGACGTTCAAAAGTGCCTTTTATGTGCCTATTTGAAATAAATTATTTGACTTTGACTTTGACTTTGACTTTAAGTCACCTTGCGCCACCTGATGGCCTCGCGAAATGTACCTCGACCAATCTTGCCCCGCCACTGAGTAAATCAACCTTTCTAACTATGTAGGTATTCATGAAAATGAATACCATATATAATAATAGAAAGAAACAATATAATATAATAATAGAAAGGTTGAGTACCTACTATAGGTAATACTCTGTATATTTATGTAACATTATTGATGTATAATTTACCGAATCAATATGAAAATGGAAAAATGTGAATAGAATAAAATACATAAGTACTTACATACTTTCAGTACTTATCTTAAGAGATGCAATTATTTACCCTATTCAAAGACAATCGTACTAAGGAAGTCGGAGCTGACACATACATTTTTTTATATACTTTTGTATTCCAACGATTTTATTATATATGATATATATGATTTTTTTTTATATGTATTACATGAATACATAATGGCTCTCCCCCTCCCGCGCCCGCACTTCGCCAGCACAGCGCCCGAAGCACAGGCTGATGCTTCCGCGACGTACACTGAATGATTCATCAATACTCACAAACTACAATAAAACATACATACGCCCTGATACAGGTTTTTTCACGATCCTGTGTTTACCATTTTTGCAGATACGGTCGAACAGAGTAAAGTCGACATTAGTGTACGGTGACCGTAAACCGTAATTCACAATTAACCCGACTCTCTATCTCGCGATCCGGAGAATTTATTTTATAGTGTACCAAACAAATATTGCAATGGAAAATATCTATTGATACTCGGAATACTAATATCAAGCGACGAGAACACAATGAGAGGAAACCGATCAGTTTAATTATAAACTAGTAAACAGGTAAAGGTGCGGGAGGGGCGGGGAGTCGGGGAGGGGGAGGGGTGGCACCGCACACGCACGTGACCGCCTCGACGCCTCACTCGCGATTACTATGCTTGTGCTGCTCGTACTGCTACTCGTATATTAACGATACCTCTGGGCTCAAAGGGCGTATAGCACAATGAAAAGAATGTGCTATACGCCCTTTGAGCCCAGAGGTATCGTTATTATTTAACAATGCCTGTGCTCGAAAATACCGTTTTCAAAGCAACCAAATTGTGCGGAAAGTGCCAATTTTTCGCACTAGTGCTTTTTACTTCTCAGTTTTTTGTTTTTTTTTGCAATTCCGTCGTTTGCCCGACGTTGTTTTTGTTTTAAATCATCCGCACCCTTAAAGACAAACCGTTACTAAACGAAATTTTCAAGAATTTGACTAACTAATGCCATCTTTCTTAAAATTACGTAAACTATACGCTGAATTTGATACTTTCATCAAAAAAACACTTTTAGAGGTAGATGGCGCTAATCTTGACCGTTACAAAACTAAATAATATTTGCATGCTAAATGCAATAACGTGATTATACTACTTGTGAATTGTTCGTTGAAGAGTAATGAGGGAAGTTTGACGGAAAAATGTGATTATTTGGATAACCCCGGCTACACGTTAAGATAAAGGTATTTTGTTTAGTCACTTTAATTGGTAGTGTAACATTTTGTTTAGTGTGCAATGCAATCATATTTAAAGGCGAGTGGGTACCTATATCAGAATCACTCATCTTAAAGTGGGTAATCGCACGAGGTATTTTAGAAATAAGTAGACAGGTCTTCGATCAGCAGCCTTATAATCACGATCTACAATTTAAAATACAATAATCACTCAGTTAAACGCAGATGGAAATGGATTTAGATTTCGGACGTAAGCGATCCGTCGTAACCGTCTAGTCCACGCTACCGTTCGATCCAAAAGTGCACGAGTACGGTGGTTGTTTGACGTTTATGACGTTCCGCCAGAGTGACAACTGTGTTGTAACTCTCGTCCGCACAATGTTCATTCAATAAATCACACAATCAATTTCAAAATAGGGTTTTCAACTTTTCAACTTTAGACTGCCGGACTGACAATCGCCCGTCCTCGGGCGAATATGTATTCCTGCAACAAGAAGGTATCATACTGTTAGTCGAGCCGCCATGCTCGTCCACCCTGACATGAGCCAGTGCCTCTTACTTTAGGCCACAGCCTATTTCGAACTCGCTCTCGCAACTTGCACCGCTCTTTTTTTCTCATACCATGCGTAGCCCGGACAAATGCATCCCTTCGACTTGCCGTAAGTGCAAGACCGGACAACACCGTCCCTTCGACTAGCCATCGGCTCTCTCATAATTATGATGCGTAGCCCGGACAAATGCGTCCTTTCGACTTGCCTCAAGTGCAAGACCGGACAGCACCGTCCTTTCGACTCGCCATCACTCACGTCAACGAACTAGATTCGTACGTCCCTTCCACCAGCACCGCTAAGCCCGGACAATACTATCCATTCGTGACACACAGACGCATGCGTCCCTACGAACCTGCTAGCACTCTAGTCAGGACCGGACAACATCTCGTCTTTGGATTTGCGTCCTTTCGAGTTACCAATAGTTTTATTACAATAAAATTGAGTGTCACTTTTCTACTTTTAATTATTTTTTGTTGCAGTGTAATTTAAAGTAATAACAGTTGTTTTTACTATTCTTGGTAATAATAAAAGTAACTTTGCTTCAGACAATGTCATATTTACGGAACCCGCGCATGAAACGAATTGTGGCCGCTATGGAAACAGTAAAAGAATCGTTATCGATCGAAGCTCCTAAAAATCTATCTATAGATGAGTTGAATCATATCCCCGATGCAGATGAGACTTTTTTGCTAAATCGAATCGAATCTCAACCATGCTTAGAAACTACAGACTTATATTCCGTATTAGAAACTGGTAATTCAAGTTTTTTTTCTGTGGATGAATTAACTACAGAAACCAGGAGATCTCCCCCTGTATTGCAAGCACAGACGTTAGCTCAATCAGTTGGCCATGTAAAAGTGGATGGGTGTAATATGCATCCAGTTAATGACAGAATGAACATTTAATTTTTGGGCAATTCTGGTTTTCCGATGTTAACTGCAAATAAATAAATAAGTGCACCCGGCTCAAGCAAAAGAGAAAGATCTAATTCATCTAACTCAGAATCATCAAGTTCAACTTCGTCGTCTTCATCTAGTACTTCTACGTCAGTTAAGGACTTTTCACCAGATGAAGCAGATCGTGATCCGGACTACATATTGCCAACACCACCTAGACGTGTATCATTCAGTCCATCTCTTCAAAGTGACCACAGCATACAACAAGTTCAAGATTTAAATAACGAAGTCATGTAAGAAAATTATACGAATCAGCTGACAGACAATAATGTATCTATCAAACGAAGGCGTAAAGGATTTAATAATTTATCTAAAACAAGAAGCTAAAAGGCTCCGCAACAATGGACAACAGTATACTTCTGTGTCCAAGTTAAGAAAGATTATGCCTAAGAAGCAGATAGGACCTCCATGAAGCGAAAACTGCCGACTAAAGTGCCAGCGAAATAATTAAACCAGATGAACGAGAAATTATATTTAACGAATATTGGAAAATGAGCGACTTAGCCAGACAAAGAGATTTTATGTCAAAGTGTATTTCTGTTATTCAACCTAAATATCAACATAAAGTTCACAACAGCAATAGAGGACCTAAACATTCGTTTTCATTCGACATTAATAGTTGTAAACAGCGTGTCTGTAAAAAATTCTTTAAAAACACATTGTCATAACCGACCTATTGCAGCGGTCATAACAAAAAAGAGTAAGTCAGGATTTGTTGAAGAAGAAAAGAGGGGCAAACATAGAAAACAAAATAAATTGAGCCCAGATACTATACAGGGAATAAAAAATCATATAGACTCAATTCCTAGGATAGAAAGAATCCCACTATCTAAGACCACCTCGCTGATGACGTGG
The DNA here is from genome assembly GCA_949152455.1 of Lithophane leautieri. Classification (NCBI taxonomy): domain Eukaryota; kingdom Metazoa; phylum Arthropoda; class Insecta; order Lepidoptera; family Noctuidae; genus Lithophane; species Lithophane leautieri. The sequence goes on from OX424475.1 coordinate 116,403, forward strand.
ACGTTGAGAGGGAACGGAGGGCGTTGGCTGTCCGTGGGAACATGCTGGCTCGCAGGTTTAAAAGGTGCCCGAAAGAAGTAAAGTGCACAATGTTTAGGGCATACTGCCAATCATTTTATTCGTGCACCCTGTGGGTCAGCTGTACTCAACGGACACTCAACGCCCTTCGTGTACAATACAATAACGCTTTTAGGATGTTGTTGGGGCTGCCGAGATGCTGTAGTGCGTCTGGCATGTTTATGGAGGCTCAGATTGATGGTTTTCATGCCATCATGAGAAAGAGGGCGGCCTCCATATTGCACCGTATTCGAGCAAGCTCCAACAGCATCCTGAAAGTAATAGCGGACCGGTTAGACGGTCCTTTTCAAAGACACTGGATCGCACTCCATGTGTCTGTGTGATTTTGTTTGTTTTATTTTTGTGGTTTACTAACATAGTTCCTAAGTACTTAATAATACAAACTATATGGATGATTCTGTAAAGATAGTCTGAAATAAAGTTTTATTATTATTATTGTTTTTTATACTCTTACGTATCTCGGCGTTGCGCCGGCTTTTTGGGATAGTACGGGCCGAAGCCAAGTACTACCCCTGGAAATTGGTTAGACTATGATGAAATGATGGTGTGTTCGGATTTCGTGATGGTGAGTGTGTCTGTCCACGAGACAGTGTTCGTGCAATGTTTGCTGTACTCATGTGTGAGGTGACGATTGATGTATCGTTGTCATTTTGTAGAAATTTTCTGACAATCCTGCAGGTATTCAAGATTGCAGCTTTCTGAAGAGTCTGATATATGTAGGGTGGTAAATCGAGTGTTTTTAATGACTGGTGGAGCTGTTTAGGTATAACACCTGTTGTTGATAAGACTATAGGAACTATGGTGACATTGCTAAGGCGCCACATTCTACTGATTTCTAATTTCAGGTCTATATATTTTGAGAGTTTGTCTGCTATAGTATTCTGAAGATTGTGTGTATTAGGGACGGCTATGTCTATGATTTGTGCAGTATTGTTAATTTTATCTAAAAACGTGATGTCTGGTCTATTGTAGTGTGTTGTTTTGTCGGTGAGGATGGCTCGGTCAAAGTACAGTTTGTGAGTGGAGTTTTCGAGAACAGTTTCAGGTTGATATTTATAATAAGCTACAGGTGGTGTGGGGATTAATTTATATTTTATTGCTAATTTTTGGTGTATTATATTCGCTATCTGGTCATGTCTGTGTTTGTAATCAGTCTGGACTATTGCTTTACACGCACCCGTGATGTGTTGAATGGTTTCGGTGGAACTATTGCACCGCCTACATCTGTCTATTGTTTGAGGAACTCGCATTATATGTTTCTGGTAATTGCGAGTTTCTATTACTTGGTCCTGAATGGCTATCATGAACCCTTCTGTCTCAGGGAACAGTTCTCCACGTTTTAACCATTCGTTCGACGCTAACTTGTCGACGTTAGGCTGATTAAGGTCGTGTCGATGTCTCCCATGCAGTGACTTTTGGGTCCATTCTGCGATTTTAGTCTGTCGGTCAGTCTGTTGTTCATTAGTTTGGGCTATCTTCTCAAACATGTTTAAAGGGGTAAGTTTTTTATCATTGAACGCTATGGCTTTATGTAGAGTTGAAGTAGTACTTTTAGCATTAAAATATGTTCTCAAAATACTTATTTGCCTGTTATGTAGGTTAGTGATATCTATTATTCCCCTGCCACCCTCGTTCCTTGGCAGTGTGAGCCTCTGAACACATGACCTAGGGTGGTGCCTTCTGTGTTTAGTCAGAGTGGTATTTATAATACGTTGCAAATATTTGAGTTCGGTCTTGTTCCAATTTATGATCCCAAAAGAATAGGTAAGAACGGGGATGGCATAGGTGTTTAAGGCTTTTATAGTGTTTCGAGCGTTTAGTTGAGTATGGCATATTGTTTTTAACCTGTGTTTAAATTGTCTAGTGAGTGTAGCTTTAATTTCCTTATGAAGAATCTGTTTAGCCTGTATGTAACCTAAATATTTGTAAGTCCCGTTTTCGTCTAATGATTCTATGGTGTCACCTGTCTGCATGTGGTATGAATGTGAATAAGTTTTGCCCGCTCTAATTGAATTAATTTTACATTTGTCAATACCAAACTCCATACCGATGTCATTTGAAAATTGTTCAGTAGCATTAGCAAGTTCATACAAGTCGTCTGGTGATGATGCGTACAATTTGATATCGTCCATATAGAGTAGGTGGTTTATTTTACAATTTTGCAGGTCAGTCAGTATGACATTCGTTGTATCACTATATTGAAGTTGATACCCGGGCTTTAAGGCATTGAGTTTATTTGAAAGTGGATTTAATGCGAGACAGAACCATAGTGGGCTGAGTGAGTCTCCTTGGAATATCCCTCGCTGGATCTTAATGTGTTCTGTCTCAATTATTCCTATGGATGTGTTCAGGTGTAATCGCGTCTGCCATTTGTCTATTATATTTCCTAAAAAGTTTATGAGTTGTGGATGTACCTTGTATAAATTCAAAACTTTAAGTAACCATGAGTGAGGTACGGAATCGTATGCTTTCCTATAGTCAATGTACATAGAGCATAAATCTTTCTTAGTACGTTGGACATGTTTAAGTATTACTGCATCTATTGTTAACTGTTCTTTACAACCTTGACTAAACTTCCTACACCCTTTCTGTTCTTCTGTTAATATCTGTTGTGCTTCAAGGTGTTTGTATATGATGTGAGTAATGCACGATGTCAATATCTTATATATGGTTTGCAGACAGGTAATTGGCCTATATTTTGCTGGATTAGATGTGTCGTTAGGGTCTTTTGGAAGCATGTAAGTCTTGCCTTCTGTAATGTAAGATGGAATAATTGTTGGGTTTTTTATAAAATCGTTAATATAGTTATACAGGTGTGGGTGAATGTGTGTAAATTTTTTGTACCAATAGTTGTGTATGTGATCAGAGCCTGGTGCTTTCCAATTGTGTATCTTTTGAAGGACATCGTGGAAAGTTTCTACCTCAACTTGATCAAAATGCATCGCTTCAACGTTTGCCTGATAGGCATCCTCTTCTTTGATCCATTCCGCTTCAGTATTATGACAGACAGGATTTTCCCAAATTCCCGCCCAGAATTGCTGCAATTCCTCTGTGGCCGGCCACGTTGTATGTGTGTTATTGCTCGGTGTAGTGTGGTTCGTAGTTGATGCCTTTAGTTTTCGGTAAAATAATTTTTCGTTATTCCTAAATTGATTATTTTGTGTTTTACGGAGTGTGCATTTTGTGTATCTATCAAGTCTACTTTTTATAACTGTTAGTTTCTGTTTAAGTGTGTCTAGAAAGTGTGTAAGATGTGTGTTAGGCTCTTCATGTGATGTATGTGTTTTGTAGTCTCTTAATATTGCGTTTACTTCTTTAATTAATTTTCTGCTCCTATGGCCTTGCATGTAATGTGTTAATCTTCCGATTTTGGCTCTGATAACGTCTATTTTGTGATTTAACCTTTTTTGCCATTTAGGCTTGCAATCTTGTTGGAGTCTAATTCTATGTTCAGGAGGAGACAGTGAAATTTTACTACCGTTGGCCTTAGCGGCTGTCCACGCAGCGCAGTATATTATGGTCTGAAGATGATTGAATTCTGTATCTCTGGTAATCTGTTCTGGCAAAATAACTCTGTTAATATAATTAACTATATTCGCTAACCTTTTTGATGACTTTTGCATAGGTATGTAACTCCTCTCTGTAGGATTGGTGTCTGTGTAGTACTGTAGTGTTTCTAAGAATAGCTCATCTATTTCAAGGTTTCTTTCTAGGCTAGTTTGTATATTAAGGTGTACGGGGTATTCTAACCCTATGTTATTGAGGTTATCAACTTCGGTTTCTACTCCTATTTGTTGCGTTTGTGACATCTCTATAGTTTCTATATTATAATTTTGTGTATATAAAGGTGGTTGTGAATGTACATTTTCTGTATTTGATCTTATACTATCAGATGGCAAATGAAAGGAGTTCGTCTCGAGTAATTCGTTCTCTACTATTGTTTTTAAAGTCTGGAGCCTTGATTCTGGAATCATACTATTATTAATTATTACCCTTTTTTGGTCGGATAGGCGCTGTTCTGATAAATGTGACAGATGAGGATAACATTCTATGAACTTTTCTTTTAAGTTTTTCCGCCATACTGTCATATCCGTTTCCATTTTTGTTGCCTTAAAATAACACTTCATAAGTGTTTCATTGAGTTCGTTAGACCATTTCATCCTGCGTTTATGTTCTGATTGTGAGTGCGGTTGTGTGTTCATTTGAAATGAAAGAAGCTCCTGTGGTGTCTGGAGCTGTAGTTGTAAGTCATTATTGGGTGTTTGTAAACTATTTCTTACTTCTAGCCTAATTGAATCGAGTGTATTGGAAGATAACAACTTTTTGGACACTATTGCTCTCCTTTGATCTCCAATCCTTTGCTTAGAGACTTTCATGTTTGGGTATTTTTCTATGAATTGTTGATGTAATGATGATAAGTATGCATTTATGTCAGTTTCTAGATTTGTGATGATAAGGTAGGTACGCCAAATGAATTCATTCATTTCTTTACTCCATTTTTTTCGCGTTTTTAAGACAGCAGTGGGTGAAGGGATATTGGCTAAATTAGCCTCCGACACAACATCTGCTGACGTTGGTGATGATGTTGATGATGATCTTGATGAACATGATAAATATGAAGGTGGTGATGATGCGATTGATAACAATATGGACCTCGAAGAGGCTGCTGATGAAACCGGCGGTATTTCATCATCTACAGAAGGCATATTTGCCTGAATACTTTTTTTTGTTTTTGATCTTGTTATCATAATTAGTCCCACGAGTAGCTAGGGACTAACAAAGTCGACCACAGCAGAGCCCTGCGTTCACTGTGGTAAGGGTAAGTAAAACTGGAGGTCCCCTATTATCCAGAGTTGGCACACTAGCGACTAACGCATTCCCCTAGCCATGCAGCCCTCGGCGTGTGCGACCTTGGCTTGGATTGTATCTCTCTTGGTCTGGCTCCTCATCCTAGATCCGTCTCGGCAAAGTAAACTCGTACCGGCACAGATCTAGGGCTTGGAGCACGCAAGCCCCACCACGACGTCAACGTAGAGATACGGCGGTATTATTAAGACAACAAACGACTCGCGAGTTTATTGATGGGGGTAAAAATCTTACAGATCTTTTTACAGATTACCAAACAGAATGCCTGAATAGTGATGTCATACCTACCAAGGTTCATACTTACAGAAGAGTGTTTAATGAGTATTACAACATTAGTGTCCACATACCTAAAAAAGATCAGTGTGAATTATGCACTGCTTTTAAAAATGCAGTTGATCAAAATACAGAATTGCAGACGAGGTATGACCAACATCAGCTTGAAAAGGAATTATGTCGCCAGGAAAAGGCAAATGACAAAACTATGGTCCAGAGAAACTACATTGTTACTCGTACCTGTTACGACCTCCAAGCAGTGTTGCCTCTGCCTAGAGGTGATATATCTACCTTATATTATAAGTGCAAGCTAAATGTCTGTAACTTCACTATAAGTGAATTGGCAAAGGACTATTGCGATTGCTTTGTTTGGAGCGAAGTTGAAGCGTTAAGAGGAGCTAACGAAATTGCAACGTGCGTTTTAAAATATTTGGTAAAACGGGCATCAGAAGTTGATGATAATAATTTAGAAATTATATTTTATTCTAACAATTGCTGTGGTCAGCAAAAAAATCAGTTTATGTTCTCCATGCAGGTTTATCCCATATCCGTTTTTAAAAATAAATCTATCACCCACAAATTTTTAATAAGTATACTCAGAATGAAAACGATTCTATTCATTCTATGATCGAAAAGGCCGTTAAAAAATGTTTATGTTCAAGACCCATAATTATACACACCGGACCAATACGTTACTATAATAAGAACTGCACGAAAGAAAGGCAACCCCTATAAAGTAAATGAAATGTGTTTTCCAGATTTTATAAATATCAAAAATCTCACAGAAGAGTGTGGAGGACGATTTAAAAAAAATACTTCAGGTGAAACAGTCAAATTAAGTGACATTAAAATAATTTAATTTGAAAAGCATCAAGATTCAGAGCATGTTTCCATCTATTACAAAACTTCCTATGCGGATACAGTGTTTAAAGAAATACAATACTTAAAAAACAATCGTTCATCGCGCACACGTACAAACACTTCCAGTCTTCAAGATTACCGATTGATGCCACTGTATCAGTCTAGATAGAAATTAAGTGAGAGAAAAAGCAGTGATGTAAAGAGTTTAATTACAAGTAATATTACGCAGTTTCATACTATAATAACATCTTGTAGGCCTTACAAAATCCTACACACACAAAATAATTGTAGCTTAGTAAGTTTATTCATAAAACAAATTTTTTTGCAAAGATTTATTGTTTGTCATTACTTCATTAGGACTTTTTGTTTTTTTATTTTACATTTTTATAAGCGACCTTTCGCTTGCCTCTGTTATGTGAAACGGGTAATACAACTCTGGCTAGCTTATCCCTGCCTAGGCACCGTGATGTTGTGATTGTTACCCATGTTGTTTTAAATTTATAATGCTTTTTATTTTGGTAATGTTATTATTTTCAGTTAGTCTCATAAGGGATTATTAGTTTAACTGATTCCGAAGATAATTATAAGTTTAGTGATAACTGATAACTTGCTACGAGTATGTATTAAAAGTAGGTACAGAATAATTATAATGTAAAAGACTGATTATTAAGAGAAATCCTAACCATCTCAAAGATTTAAGTGCCATAATGTCAAAGAAATGTATGGATCTCGCTTTTTGAATTAGAATAAAACATTGATTAGAACGTGTTATTTTATTTGTCTGTCTAGTTAAAATTAGAAGGAATGCTAACTATATTATTTTCAATTTGATAGTATTGTAAAATCATTGAAATAATGGGTTTTTAAATGTTTTTATATATAGTTACATTATTTATATGGGGATTTGACAGTAATTCATCATTATCGAAAAAAATATAGTGGAAAAGTGTTGCTACGAGTATAAAGGTTAAAAATCATAATTAAAAATGTTCTTTTAAAAAAAAAAAACTTTTCTTAAGTTTATGTTATAGTGTAAATAAATATCCATCATTTAGACGTCAAAAGATGACTCAAAGTACCATGATCTTAAATTCTATTGCGAAAAAGTCGTGCATTTTTTTATTTAAGCTCCTGAGTAAAATTTAATATTTTCATTTAGTAACGGTTTGTCTTTACCGACTTCAAAAAAGGAGGAGGTACTATGTTCGGATGATAGTTTTTTTTTTTTTTTTGTGTATTTTCACCGATTACTCCGCTGTTTGTGAACCGATTTAAAAAAATCTTTTTTTGTTCAAAAGATTATACTTTTGAGGTGGTCCCATTGTCACCAAGTCAGGATCTGATGATGGGATCCTAGAGAAATCGAGGGGAACTTTCAAAAATCGTAAGGGCAACTAGTGCATTCCTTAATTTATTCATTAAGTATTTTACAGCACTACAGTTTTATGAAGGTCTGGAGTCGATCTGATGATGGAGCCGAAAGACAGTCAAGGAAACTCCTCAATGGTTTACAGCAGATACCTCGTGTTTGGGCTTGATTAATTTGTATTGATAAAAACTTTACACTTTGATGGGTTGTGACTGTCGTTAGGGGTCTGATGATGAAGACGAAAGACAGTCGAGGGAACTCCTCAGTGGTTTACAGCAGATATCTTGTGTTTGGGCTTGATTAATTTGTATTGATAAGAACCTTTCACTTGGATGGGTTGTGACTGTCGTTAAGGGTCTGATGATGAAGACGAAGGACGATTAACGGAACTCCTCAACGGTTCACAGTAATTACCTTGTGTTTGGACTTAATTCATTTATATTTATAAGAACTTTACAACCACATAGGTTGTAAGTGACATTACAGATCTGATAATGGTCACCTTATAATATGATGATGAGGGGAACTATACAGTGTAAGCAAATGTATAGTGTTCACCCTTATATTCTTGAGAAGGCACGGGAGTCTCATTAGCCAGCCGGTTTCGTATAACATCTAAAAGATACTTGCGCTGTTCAGACGACTCGTCACTTAATCGTTTATGAATAAGATTGAGTCGGCAGATCTTATCATTTGGCGACTCCTGCGACAAATGAGAATGCATATAATTTCTCATCTGAGATAACCTAGCATGAAGAGCTAACGGTGATTCTTGGGAACCGGACATAGCACTCCGTTTGCGATTCTTAGATAGGCGTTCTTTTTCAGCAGTATTAGTCTCTTTAATTCTGTTTTTCTTCATGCGGGCGGCTCCTTTAGTTGGTCTACCTATGGTGATTACAAAAATCAAATTACACAAAAAATGGAAAAATAATAAAACTTAAAAAAAAAAATGGACCTACTTCAAAAAAAACAAAACAAAAAAGGACTACTGTACTAAAACCAAACGACAAAAGTACTTCTTAAATAATAAGAGAAAAATAAAAAAATAAAAAATTACTTTAATTTCGGAAGTCGGTGGCCAAAAACTAAAATTAAAAGCGAAGACACCGACTTCCGAAATTAAAGTTATTTTTTATTTTTTTATTTTTCTCTTATTATTTAAGAAGTACTTTTGTCGTTTGGTTTTAGTACAGTAGTCCTTTTTTGTTTTGTTTTTTTTGAAGACGGTCAATTAAAAAAAAAATTAACGTTACGTCATCGTTCAAGCATACTGCGTATGCCGCTTATCCCCAATATTTTCCCGTTTGAGTTTAAGCGCATACAATTTCCGGTAGCCATTTGCTTCGCGATGACAATAAACAAGTCCCAGGGTCAGACCCTTAAGACTGCTGGTGTCGACTTAATAAGGTCTGATTTATTTTTTCACGGTGAACTGTATGTCTTGCTCGCAGGTCAGTAATGCATATAATCTTTTCATACTAGCTCAAGACGGGAAAACAGTGACTGCCACTGACTGACGACCAATTGGAACCGTGCACCTAGCTTCTGACGTTTCATAAGTGCCCATGTAGGCTTATGTGAAATAAAATATTTTGATTTTAATTTTGTTTTTTTTTTGATTTTGTGGTTTACAATTAAATTCAATGATGTGTCTTCCCTATATTACACTTGAAAGTAAGCTTTTGTAATTGCAAAGGTTGAAATAGTTTATCGTTTGTGAACATAAGAAAACTACTACTACAACTGTATCAACTGTTAGATTACAATATTTAAATTCCACGCGGACGAAGTCTCGGAAAATAGCTAGATTATATAAACGACTAGAATTCAGCCACGCCGACGGCGTAGTAACATAGATCTCGCAAATGTTTATAGTAAACGCACTCTTCGGCTTAGCGAAACGGTACTGTTCTGTCCTTCACCTAAACACCTTTATGCGTCCATGCGCGACCAAGCAACTGGTCACTGTTGCACGTAGGTTGTTAGCGAGTGTATGCTGAATGTTATTGGTGCAGATTCTCTTGTACACCGAGCAAACTAACTAAACCATCACTAAAACTCCTTACTTTTATGAAAACTCCTTACTTTTGGCTATGAGAATCTTGGAGCTATTCTGCCAAAAAAATATCTTATAAAAATTATTTTGACACAACTAAAATCAAAGACAATCGCGCCTCTACTTGGTACTTGTTTTCCCTACCCTGGGATATTTTTTTTGAGCCAGGTGCTACGGCATCTAGAAAATATAGAAAAAAAAATTACCAACATATTGAGTAATACGTGTTGGTGGATTTCATTACGGGGGTCGAAATTTTCACTATTTTTGCGATAGGACACACTATTTTCGAGATATAAGTAAAAGAAAATAAAAAAAGATACAGTATATTACTGTTTTGCAACTGAAGTCGAGGCGTTGCCGTTTGGTTTGAATTTTAGTTCACGACATCTAATTTTATTAAACACATTTTTAATCGCGATTAAAAATAGTTAGATTTTTTTAGAGGATTTTTGTTATAGGACAAAATTTTAGGTTAAATCGTCAAATTCAGAATAGCATTTTCACTAAATTAATAAGTGAGTGCCGTGCCATCTTAGTGCTGTCAAACTAAAATATAGTTAAGGTGTGTCAACTCATTATAGTCTATTTCAGAATGGGAAATCGTTTGACAGGAATAAACTAAATTTTAGTGATTTTTTGTCTAGTTTAGAGTCTTGTGGCAAGAGAATCGGCACCATTGGTGTGCTATTAAATGCAAAAGAGGTTTTACTCTCCAATGAAGCACTAAATATATAATTATGTAGCACGGTTGGCGAGGACAATCAAGTTTATATTAGCAGGTCATTGTGATACGACAATGATTCATTAAATTGCCTACTTTTTGCGAATAAAAACCATTTGAATGATATTGCTATCTTAGCTTTGTTCATATTCTTATGACCATCACAACAACGGAAACTTCCCTAATGCCATTATTCCTTCCATGGTATATATATATGGCGTGTTATCGTGAAACCAGTCATCTGCGAGGAGCAGGGGGCGGGGAACGGGGATTTCGTGCGAGCAGAGAGTCGTAAAGTGAGCATTCACCGACATCGACTGCGGCGTCTATAAACACTGCGGTTTACAAGCGATGGTTACTTTTTATGTTCGCAATCAGTTGATCACGACGACGCCGTGACGACACCACGCACAGGTGGCGCCGCCTTGTGACGTCATCACGCACAGGTGGCGCCGCCTTATGACGTCATTCGCTTGTAATGTATGTTATTGTAATGTATGTTAACGCACTTTTACAGATTTTAGGCGCAATAGAGTATAGAAAGTCATCTAGCGTAGAAACGATCACGCGTGGTGGACCACGTGTAATCGTTTGGATAATAGTATTCGTATTATTAGTAAACTACTAACAAATAAGCTATGCTTGGGTGGCTTGCCCCACAAACAATAATAAATACGAGAATAAAAAATATAATATCGCCCGCCGCACAGTATTTCGTCTAGTACAAGCTAGCAGGACAATTATTCGTGACGTTATTTCCAGGAATTCGTGATAACAACTTGTAAACAACCCTTCCTAGGTAAGGAATTCTAAGAAATAATTTGGTTTTCACCTCATTAAGTAGTTATTTTTGTGGAGGGGTCAATGTCAAATAAAAAGGGAGTGCAATTTTCATTTGCAAATTAGTTGCATTTTTGGCACACTTTTGACAACCTCTCTTAGAATTGGTAGTAAAGTGAAACGATTTTTTGTCAAATTGATTTTGAGTTAGTAACAGATGTTTTATTTGTCCTTTCGCGCTCGATTTCGACATAACTGCAATAGTATAAATTGAATAATCCCCAAAACCCCAAAAGCTTCCACATGACATAAGTTTCATTACTGTTGAACTTTTTTTTTTTTTTTTTTTTTTCCGAGGTGGAAAATCCTCATGGATGTCCTCCGCCCTGGGGTGGGCGGAGGGGTCTGTCAGACTCTTACTGACTAAAAACCACCCCGGTGTTCCGACTCACACCTACGCCGGGGGTCGCGGGAACGTAAGAATCTTCCGCAACCCCCGACTGGTGCCGGCCCGCCACTGCGGGCCTCCTCGGGTCAGGGGGGGGAGTGAGGTGTTTGACTCCCCCGTGACGTCTAAGAGGGGCGCGCGTGGAACACTACGCGCCGCCACCTCGGGTCCTGATGTGTGGGGGGCGACGGACGTCCCCGAGTCCGTCACCCCTGGACCCATTTAGGGGGGCTGGAAGAGGGCGTTATCCGCCCTCCGCCGACGCCCGGTGCGCCTGCTGCGGGCCGGGTGAGTGGACGAGATCTCCCTCTCCCTTTCCGCAGCCTCCTTCTGCGAGACGACCGTCTCGCAGTAGGAAACCACCGCGTCCCAGGACTCCCCGCTGCCGACCATGGCATTCACCACAGCCGACAGCGACAAGTCACTGCCTACTTCTGAGATGAGGGCACGGCGTGGCTCCTCCCAAGCGGCACACTCTGCCAGCGTATGCCGCGCCGTGTCCTCCCGGCAGTCGACGCAGTGGTGACACCGGGCGTCCGGCTCCCTGTTAATGCGACACAGGTACTTCCCGAAGCAACCATGCCCCGAGAGCACCTGCGTCACCCGAAACGACAGGGAGCCGTGCCTCCTCCCGAGCCAGCGCTCGAGCACCGGCCGGACCGCCTCGATGATGTCGAGGTCGGCGGTAGGGCGTGAAAGCCTTTCCCGCCATTCCGCCACCAGGACCTCGCGAAGCTGAGACCGATGCAGCTCTATGTGTCGCTGCATCGGTTGCTCACCCCGCGCCCTCGCTTCCTCGCGCCACCGATACGATGACGCGAGTACTTTCGCCTCGAGGTCCCAGGGCGGGGATCCGGCCAGTGCACAAGCCGCCTCGTAGGAGATCGTGCGATACCCCCTGATGACTCTGACGGCCATCGCTCTCTGCGGCTTGCGCAGGACTGCGATACTACCGGCCGTCAGGTCAGCCGCCCAGATCGGGGCCCCGTAAAGGGCCATCGATCGCACGATCCCCACGTAGAGCCGCCTACAAGCGGCGCTCGGGCCCCCCAGATTGGGAAGCAGCGTTGACAGCGCCCCAGCAGCGCCCAGCAACTTGGGCGCCAGCCGTCGGAAGTGGGGCCCGAAGTCCCACCGGCTGTCGAGCACCAATCCTAGGTACTTCATGGTAGACTCGACAGCGATCCGAGCCCCCCCGACCACGATGTGTGAGCCGGGTGGCGGCGCCCGCCGGGGGCCATGAAACACCATGGCCTCCGACTTGCTGAGGGCCACCTCCAGGCCTAGGCGACGTATGCGGCTCACCACCTGCGAGACCGCAGCCGTCGCCAGCAACGCTGCCTCCCTGTGCGAGCTCCCCCGGGCAGTGACCAGCGTGTCATCCGCATAACACGTCAGGTCTACCCCCGGACTGAGCTCGCCCCTCAGCACCCAGTCGTAACCGATGTTCCACAGGAGTGGGCCTAAAACCGAGCCCTGCGGAACACCGCACGACATGCGGCGCTGGTTTCCGCCATCACGTCCCATGTAGATGACACACCTCTCTGACAAATAAGCCCCAACGATGTGGCGGAGGTAGGGAGGCACCCCATGGTACCGCAGTGCCTCCCGAATACAACTCCAGGGCAGGGTGTTGAAGGCGTTGGAAATGTCCAAGGACACCGCCAACATCACCCCGCCCCGGGACACCGCTTCCTCCGCCAGGACTCTTACCCGCGACACAGCGTGGATTGTGGAGCGCCCGTGCCGAAACCCGAACTGGCTGTCGTCCAAGTCCGGCCCCTCTCTGCACAAGTGGCCGACGAGGCGGGCTGCGATTATCCGCTCAAACAGCTTGCCCACCTCGTCTAGCAGCACTATGGGCCGGTACGCGGACGGCGAGTCCGCAGGGCGCCCCGTCTTTCTGAGCAGGACCAGACGACCAGATTTCCACAGAGTGGGAAACTGGCCCCGCTCAAGGCACGCTGTGTAGAGTCCTCTCAGTTGGGGCTCAAGCTCCTTCAGAGCGAGGGCTAACACGCAGCCGTGGACCCCGTCGGGCCCCGGGGCCACGTTCTTGGCCCGGAGCCGCATCACGGCTGCCCTTATCTCTGCCTGTGTCACCTCTGGGACGCTGATGGCGTTCTTCTCCTCTGTAGACTCTGCGGCTGTGGGCAAAGCCATCGGTGGTGGAGTATGCTCCGCTCTTGCCGGGAAGAGGGCTGCGACCACCTCCTCCAGCAGCTCGGGTTGGAGACTCTCCGTAAGTGGGGGCGCCGCGGCTCGAAGTTTCCCTCGGACCGCGCGATAAGGGCGCCCCCACGGATCCCCGTCTAGAGTCTCCAACATCTCCTCCCTGGCTCGTGTCCTCGACTCGCCGATGGCCAGCCACAGAGTCTCCTTAGCCGCGCGGTACACCTCATACAGCGCGGCCTCTTCGTCAGGGACCCGAAGACGTCTCCTCCGGTAACGAGTGTACTGGCGTCTAACCGCCACGCATGCGATGCGCAGCTGCGCGATTTCGGCGGTCCACCAGTACACCTGGCGCCTTGCGGACTGTGCGTGGACCCGGGGCATGGACGCGTCGCAAATTTGCGTCATCACCCCGCGGAACCACAGCGCCTCCTGCTCGACGTCGACGGGTCCGTTGGTTGCCGACTCCCGGCTCCAGGCCTGGACAATAGCAGCCTCCTCGAGAAGCTCCCTGTCGATGAGCTTACGCGCCCAGCGCGGACCGTCCATTCGTGGGGCTGGTGGACCGCGGCCGCCAGCGGTCTGGGCGGAGACGTCGAAGCGGATGTATCGGTGATCCGACAACGTCTCCACCTCCACGGCGACACGCCATTCGCGGACACGGCTCGCGACAGCGGGGCTAGCGAACGAGACGTCCACTATAGAACCGCCCCGCTGCCGCACGCACGTGCGAACCGAGCCCCGATTCAGGACGGTCAAGCCAGTCGTGACCGCCCACTCCTCCAACACCTCACCTCTAGCATCGGTCACAGGGGATCCCCACGCCGCAGACTTGGCGTTGAGATCCCCCAGCAACAGCACCGGGCGAGGGTGGAGTCGGCCCACGACGGCACCCAACTCAACAAGGAACATCTCGAAGTCGGCGAGACTCTTATTTGGCGAAAAATACGCCCCAACCGTGCCAATGCCGTCCGCGAGGGCGGCCACCCAGCCGCGACCTCGGGACGGGTTAACAAGAGCCCCGCCAATGATGGCCACCAAACCGTCCAAGTCTCCCACCCAGTTATCCCTGGGGGGGGACAAAATACGGTTCGGCGACCACAGCCACGTGAATCGACCACTCTGCCATGCTCTGGAGTAAGAGATCCTGAGCTCTAGCAGAGTGGTTGATGTTGCCCTGGAGGAAATGGTAGAGCGCCATTATGCGCAATCCATTCCCTCCGCACCGTTCCTAGGCCGGGAGTCGGCCGAAGGGCAGCCAAGCTGCGGGGGGGGTAAAGAGTCCCCGGCAGCCTTGACATCCCCTCTCTTCTTCCTCTTCTTTTTTTTTTTCGTGGCGGGCGCGCCACAGGCCTTTCCGCCCGCTCTGTGGCCGGCGGGCCTCCCCGCAGCTGTACATAGGCTGCAGTTTGGCGCCGCGGAGCACTGGGCCGCCTTGTGGCCGGCCTGACCGCAGCGATAGCACTGCTCGCTGCGGTCTATTTCGGCGGTGCACCGTGCCCTGACATGCCCAATGTCGAGGCAACGATAGCACCGCAAGGCCTTCGGTTGCAGCCGCTTCACCCTCGCTGCCACCCACCCCACCAATACACGCCCAGCGTCGGCGACTTTGTTAGCCGCCGCCACCGGGCACCGCACCCAGATCGCGCCGAGCCCGGAAGACTCGACGCGTACCTCGCCCGTACGGACGTCTTCGGGCTGACATCCACCGGAACGGGCGACGGCCGCAACGACCTCAGCCGGAGTCGCCGAATCGTCCAGCCCGTCGACGCGCAGTTCAGCGGTCTTCATCGGCCTGGACACCCGAACGTCTTCAGGGTTGAGGACCTCCCTCAGCTTGGCGGCCAGTACGTCCGCCCTTTCGCCGCTAGAGGCACCCGACACCTCAAGCAGTCGCGCCCCCGTAACGGCCTGTCTCAATCTGAGGCCGGACGGTATACCAAGGTCAGGGAACGCGACTTTGGCTTTTGCCTCCGCAAGGACCGCCTTATAGGAGACGCCCCTTTCGACTGCTCCGGGCTGCAGCGTGATTACTACCGCCGCGGAGCGTGGGGCTCTGACCCTAGGTGGCCCTTGAGCCTTCTTGGGTGCCGATGCCGGTGCTCTAGCGGGTACCGGTGGTGGCGCCGTCTTTTTCTTCTTCCGGCGGCCCCTCTTGACGACCGTCGTCCAGGTCTCCGCGGTGGACCCGGGCACGGTCGCCGACGGTGCGTTCGCCGAGGGTGCGGTCGTCGGGTGCGCGGTAGTCCAGGAAGTGGACGCGGACCTGCCCTCCGCAGGCTTTTTGGCACCTGTGCTTCCCGCTGGACCCGGTTTAGCGGGCTCCTCCTTTCTTCTCCTATCCGCAGCGAGCGGCGGCCGGAGGGTCTCTGCTGGGAGAAGCCTCGACTCCAGGCCCTGCAAACGGGCATTCAGCATACCCCCACACTGCAGCATGCAGATGCGAACGATTTTCTCAATCTCAGCATCCGCAGGTGCGGGGGTAGGGACCGACGACGGGGCCGGCGGTGTTAGGGCAGCGACGGGATCGGAATCGGTGGCCGCAGGACGCCTCTGCTGCCATTCCGCCCTCTGCGCAGCAAGCTCCCGTTTGAGGTCTTCGAGCTCAGATCTGAGACGGCTGTTCTCCTCCCACAGCTTCGCCGTCTCGTCTGAGCTTGTGCGACTAAGGAGAACCCCAACTGCCTCCTGAATATCGCTAGCCGCCTCCTTCAGCGCGCGCGTGAACGTGCCCTTCAGGCTGCCAGATTTTGTGGCAACCTTCAGAACGACGTCCACGCCGTCCAAAACTTGGCGACTGAGCGCCACCGCCGATAGACTCTCTCCGGCAGCCGCCTGAGCAGACCGTCGCTCTCGGGCCAGTCGGGCCATTTCGCTGACCTCGTCAGCCGCCACCGCCTTCCGCTGTGTCCGCCTTGCGGCATTCATCTCCGCCTTGTTGCTTTGCAGCAACAGCGGGGACGCAGCGGAGTCTTCACTCGGGTCCCCCAGGGTCCCGTCGCTTTCCGCGCTCCCAATCGGTACCGGCGTAGCGGGCCGCAAAAAGCGGCCCCTCAAGTCGCGGTCCGGTAACCGAGTGGAAGTTCCGCAAGCCACCACACGCCCTCGCCCCCTCTGCGCAGTACCAATCTTTCGGGTGCCAGAGAGATCCTCCTCGCTAGAGGAGAGCGAGTGCTTCCCCTCTACGCGGGTGCGCCCGCGCGTGTCCTTGTCGGACAGTCGGTCCTTCTCAGGACTTGAGCCTCCTCGGCTCTTGTTGCCGTCAACGATGGCACGCGGCTTCTTTGCGTCGCACAGGCGTTCCAGGCTAACCCGGAGCTCCTTTTCTTGCGACGCAAGACTTGGTTGACGAAGGTCGGCGGTGGTCTGCCGGCCTACGAGACTAGTGGTGCCCCCCCCATATACGGTGGGGCTGCCTTCCGTAGAAGGACGGGATTGTTCCTCCATGAGGAGGTTGCCCGCCTGGGGATTTTTCCCATTAGCCTGCTTTTTCATGTTTCCTTTTTAAGGGCGAGGTCCCTTTTTGCGCTAACGACTGGATTCCCTCCAGCCATTCATCCCCTCGGCACGCTAGACCTTGGGATTGGGGTAATTTTTAGAGAGGTTGTCTTCCTCGCGACCCGAGCCTCAGTGGCCCGGACCCCCGGTCCTGAACTCAGGATTACGGGGTGGCCGACGGCTGGGTAGAACCAGCCACCGCCCCGGCATCCCCACGCTGCCGCCAGATGCCAGACAGACGCAGCGCGGGCCAAGACCCTCAACCACACATTCCGTGGTTGCAGCGGTGCAAACCGCCCCTCCCATTGTACGCCAACTCACCTCCCTCTGTAAGCAGAGGAGGAGTAGGCGTGTGCCCGTCTGTAGCCCGGTTCCCTTCACCGACCATTATGGATGTTCGGTGACTGGAACCATGACCCTTCCCCGTTTGTTGAGAATTAGCCGCCGGCCCCAAGTGTCCACCAAAACCTGGTGGGCAGTTGGAGCCGACGTTGCCCAGGGTGCGCCACGAGGAGGCTTCCCAACATGCACCCCATTACTGTTGAACCTTTTTTTTTTTTTTTTTTTTTTTTTTTTTTTTCCGAGGTGGAAAATCCTCATGGATGTCCTCCGCCCTGGGGTGGGCGGAGGGGTCTGTCAGACTCTTACTGACTAAAAACCACCCCGGTGTTCCGACTCACACCTACGCCGGGGGTCGCGGGAACGTAAGAATCTTCCGCAACCCCCGACTGGTGCCGGCCCGCCACTGCGGGCCTCCTCGGGTCAGGGGGGGGAGTGAGGTGTTTGACTCCCCCGTGACGTCTAAGAGGGGCGCGCGTGGAACACTACGCGCCGCCACCTCGGGTCCATTACTGTTGAACCTAACCTAACCTTATAGCAATATATTTTTGAATGTTCAAAAACACCATGTTCGCTCTCGATTTCGCTTAGGTGCCATAGTATGAATTAAAAAGTACCCCAAAAGCTTTCACGTGGCATAAGTTACACCACTGTTGAAGCTAACCTGACCTAATTTTTGAATGTTCAAAAACACCATCTTCGCTCTTGATTTTGACTTAGCTGCGATAGTATGAATTTAATAATACCCCAAAAGCTTTCACATGGCACCTCTGTTGAAGCTTTTTTTTTTCTTTTCCTGGTTGGAAAATCCTCATGGATGTCCTCCGCCCTGGGGCGGCCGGAGGGGTCTGTCAGACTCTTACTGACTAAAAACCACCCCGGTGTTCTGACTCACACCTACGCCGGGAGTCGCGGGAACGTAAGAATCTTCCGCAACCCCCGACTGGTGCCGGCCCGCCACTGCGGGCCTCCTCGGGTCAGGGGGGGGAGTGAGGTGTTTGACTCCGCCCGTAACGTCTAAGAGGGGCGCGCGTGGAACACTACGCGCCGCCACCTCAGGTCCTGATGTGTGGGGGGCGATGGACGTCCCCGAGTCCGTCACCCCTGGAACCATTTAGGGGGGCTGGAAGAGGGCGTTATCCGCTCTCCGCCGACGCCCGGTGCGCCTGCTGCGGGCCGGGTGAGTGGACGAGATCTCCCTCTGCCTTTCCGCAGCCTCCTTCTGCGAGACGACGGTCTCGCAGTAGGAAACCACCGCGTCCCAGGACTCCCCGCTGCCGACCATGGCATTCACTAAGGCCGACAGCGACAAGTCACCGCTTACTTCTGAGATGAGGGCACGGCGCGGCCCCTCCCAAGCGGCACATTCTGCCAGCGTATGCCGCGCCGTATCCTCCCGGCAGTCGACGCAGTGGTGACACCGGGCGTCCGGCTCCCTGTTTATGCGACACAGGTACGTACTTCCCGAAGCAACCCGAGAGCACCTGCCTCACCCGAAACGACAGGGAGCCGTGCCTCATCCCGAGCCAGCGCTCGAGCACCGGCCGGACCGCCTCGATGATGTCGAGGCCGGCGGTAGGGCGTGAAAGCCTTTCCCGCCATTCCGCCACCAGGACCTCGCGAAGCTGAGACCGATGCAGCTCTATGTGTCGCTGCATCGGTTGCTCACCCCGCGCCCTTGCTTCCTCGCGCCACCGATACTTTCGCCTCGAGGTCCCAGGGCGGGGATCCGACCAGTGCACACGCCGCCTCGTAGGAGATCGTGCGATACCCCCTGATGACTCTGACGGCCATCGCTCTCTGCGGCTTGCGCAGGACTGCGATACTACCGGCCGTCAGGTCAGCCGCCCAAATCGGGGCCCCGTAAAGGGCCATCGATCGCACGATCCCCACGTAGAGCCGCCTACAAGCGGCGCTCGGGCCCCCAGATTGGGAAGCAGCGTTGACAGCGCCCCAGCAGCGCCCAGCAACTTGGGCGCCAGCCGTCAGAAGTTGGGCCCGAAGTACCACCGGCTGTCGAGTACCAATCCTAGGTACTTCATGGTAGACTCGACAGCGGTCCGAGCCCCCCCGACCACGATGTGTGAGCCGGGTGGCGGCGCCAAACAGACACAAAAGAAACTAGAATCATGAACGTTAAGAACATTTATTAAAACATAAAAAAATATCTAGGAAATAAAGTTAGTACTTAGTTGATATTAGATATTCATTACACATCACTCCTAAAAAGTTTTTAAAGTCATTTTCTTCTGTCAATTTCATATTTTTTTCTCGTAATAACCCAAACAATCATTGATATTACGAAGGTTTATCACGAAGTAATTGAATCAATACGCGACGAGGGCAATGTCATAGATCAACTGGCCAAAATAATAATAAACGAATGTAAACTATGATGCAATACACCTGTCTCGCTCTAACTCACTCAATATTCGGCACAGATTTAATCCTAGACGCCTTACTTTCTTTTGGGACAATCATGTTGTGGTATTACGCGTAGCTTTAGAAAAGTGTTGAGACCGAACATGATTGTCCTTTTTATCTGTTGCAAACATGAGGGCCAACTCTGTGCGGTAAAAACCAATCAACTAAGGTGCTGGCTCGAAACAAATATTTTGTATAATTGTGCAAGACAATGTCTGTGTACTATTCAGCACCAAAGAGAATTAAACCACTTGAGAGCTGATAGACCAATTTCGTCTAGGCACACAACTCACTACTGTGGGCCGGGGACGAAGAAATTACAGCGGTTATGATTGGCTGATGCAACAATGTTAGGACGAAAGTTCCAAACATAGTGATGCACAAGTCAGTTTTGCAACAATAATAATATCCATATCGATAAAATCGACGTCTACAATCCTAATTGAACAATAAATTATTTAAATTTGATTTTCACTTAAGAGAATTTATTGTTCTATCCGACAGGGATTGACATTGCTATTACTTATTTTTAATCTGCTGTGAAATGCCTTAAACAAACAACGCTATATTTATTTGGAAACCAATTTTCCCTGTGAATTGCATTAATCCACTTTTCTTTCAGTTACGGAACATTTTGAAATCTAAAATGTAAACATTAAGTACTTAATGTTACTTTTTTACCATTAGGAAACATCGTAATTTTTATCGACTTAGATAGACTTTATTTTGAAGTTGTCACAACACTCTACAGTGTAAGTGCAGATAGAAAGGGACAGACTTATTGCAATACCCTAGTGAGAGAAAGGGACTTTTCAAAAAGACATCAACGCAGTGTACATTTTTGTACCATTTTACGTAAACAACCAGTTTAACTTGAGCCCTGCAATTATTCTTAATAAAATATTCATTTTATTAACCGATGAAAAATAATGCTATCTTCTTTTAGCTGGATGTTCTAGAGGATTTCCCACACCATTTAATTGAACAGGAACTCATGATTGTTTTTATTTATACAGAAATGTTTTAAAAGGTATCAAAATACCCGGGTGTGCAGAGCTCCAATAACTGGTCAAAACTAAAATGGCCACTCGTATTTCCATCTAGTATCAGTGCTATTCAACATATGTGTCGTGAGCCTGAGTCGCCCGCATGAGCAGTCAAGAGGCTATATATAGTCATTGTTTACTAGCTACTAAGTACTTTTGAATAGGCTGGAATCGATAAATCGGCCGGAGCGCAGGTAAACGGCCTGAGTTATTTTTACGTGACGGGGCCTGTACTTTATTATGTTTATTACGATTTTATATTAAATTTTTCAAGTAACAAGTACTTTCAAACGATTTTCAGAACTTTAAGTTCATGTTAATATACTTTTCGATTACAAATAAGTACCTACATATTAAATTGCTAAATTATCCTAGTAAAGGCTCTTACGTACTGGTGCGATTAGTCGCGCGACGCGAATAACAAAACAATTTCTCACGGCGAACAATGCGGCGCGGCGTCGCGTCGCGCGACGAATCGCCCCAGTATGTAAGAGCCTTAAGTTTTAAATTGGTTCCACTACTTAAGACTTGTTAATTGGTTTACTAATGTTAGCCATAATATAAAATGCAATAATTTTATATACCATACTTGTATTTGCCATAATTTCATTAGAAATACCGCTTCAGTTGCCATATTCGTGAAATTACATAAAATCATTTTCACTAATTTTGTTGGTCATAATCGATCAAGTGTCATAATAATTATCCCAAAATCAATCGTTTAACGTAGTTGTTGAAAAACATGCTCTCAAAAATTTGCAAGTTGGAATATATGGGACATTCCAACTGCAAATGTAAGTTGGTCGATTATTACTCGTTAACTTGTAAAGCATATTTAGCTGTGATAGTTTTCCTTTTAACTTCGTTATACTGCCGTGATGTTTTTCACATATCCAAAAACAACCATTTAGCTGGCAGGGGCACTTGAATCTAACAAAAATTAGCACTTTAAAGCTTAATATTTCGCAAACGGATCCCTGAATCAAATAATAGTTTTCACACACCCACATGACACCCCATAACATGGGACACTTTGCCGGTATTTAATGTATAGGGGGTTTTATGTATACCTATCTAAATGACAGCTTTCTAGTACTCAGATTCTCTGAGCTAAGCTACTGTGATTGTCTGTCATCTACTCCTATTAAATGAATGAATGAATGAAATGCACCGACCCCAGCGTGGCTTAACCAGACTCGATAAATCGAATGAACCCCAGGATTTGCACTAGCCCCTGGAGCCTCATGGTTCATGGGGTTACAGAAGCCATTGCATATCAAAGAGTAGACCGGGGGCCGCGGGTAATGGTAGGGAATAGACCGTGCCCGTCGGGATATGGAAGGATTTGCGAGCCTACCGGATATGCATCCTTGAATAAGCAATGGACTAGTGGAGAGACGGGTAGGGTAATATTTATCTAAGGATGGGCATCTTTTTACGACGTCGCCGCCAGTTGGTTCCGTTCCATCTTCACCGTTGAATCCATTGGCGGAGATATGCTTCGTTCTCGGCTCTTTTCTATATCCCTGCTGTGCTGTGTTACACTTTGCTGTTTTCTGAGTCTTTGTCCAAGGACTCACTGCTGTCCGTTTCAGGTTTCTTGTATATCTCGCTGGCTGCTTTCGTGATCTTGTATCGGTCTTCAGCCATGTCCATCCAGAAGTTGATTTCCTTGCTGAAGCACGCCATGTCCTGTCTTAGGTTGTCGTTCCATGCGTAAATCGGTCAGCCTACTTACTCTCTTGGATTTGGCCTAGTACTGCATTGCTGCATATAAAAGGTGTGGTTTGCCGCGTCTGTGAACATGTGCGAGATAGCACGTCCTGTGTTTCTTGATGTGTTTCGTAACAGTTTTTACTTCTAAGATTTCGTGCATTTACTTTTGTCTTGGTTTATTCCTAGCGTGGTTAATCAAGTCTCTCATGATGACTCTCTCTGTCAGGATGGTTCAAGTCCAGCTTCACCGGTGAATCTTTTGGCGGGGTTAAACTGCTTTCTCGATTCTTTTCTTCTTAGTTCTGATGCGTTTTCAGCAGCGCTGTTCAGATCGCGATCGGCCCGATCCTCGTTGTTTATGTCCAGCTCCGTTGCCGTACAAGTTCAATCTGTAGCTCGCCGCTGCTCACCTCGGGTTGATGCGATTGCAAATAATATAGTTCTGAGTTAAAAGCGCACTATTCGGCTCAAGTAATTAATAAGACCCCGACAAAAATCCCGACCCGCGTCACCCGAATTCTTCTTTTCTGTTCATAGTTACATCGCCGACACTCATAACCAACTACTTTTAAAACAAAATCCCGCGCACAAGATGACCACCTCTGTTACCGCCCAGGTTCTATAATAGCGTCCATGCTCCTTTTATGGCTTTCCGCGATAGTAGTATGGCGGGCGCGCACGGCAAGGTCTATTCCCGCTTGCAGCGTTCGGCCACTATGTAACGCTTACCCATGCTGATCAACCAATTACATTGCAGCATCAGCCTTTTGTTGCGACCCCTTTCTTGTAAATGAAAATAGCGCCCAGGGTAGAGTAAATTTAAAAGCGTTAAAACTTGATAGCCATCCGTCATATTTGTTTTAAATTAGCTCGAGTAATAAGCCCTTTTCAAGGATTGCACCTGCAGACAGCAGTTTGAGTGAATGAAAATCAAAGTAGGTATGTCATATTCTACACGATCTACAGTTTACACTTTCACTGTCAGCTGTGTTGAGATGCTGCGTTGTGGCATTCTATAGTATACCCAAATAGTGAGTATCTTAAAAGTTAATATACCAATTGCTATGCGGCCTAAGGGTCGGCGCGGGCGCCCACATCTGGCGAGGGATATAGGGGCTGCGCAATTTTGTTTCCAAAGCCGTTAGGTATGCGTGCCTAAGACAATAAGAGCTACACTGACCACTCACAAAAAAAAAAAAAAAGGTTACATGGACTCAATAACGATTTTGGAACACAATCACCTACGCATTATATCTTAAAGTTGGGTACATTATTTAGCCAATTAAACCTGTAGTGACTTAAAATGACGGATTTATGGCGTGTATCTTGCAGAGAGGAGCAAGTCACTGTAATATGGAAAGATCTCACCAGATTAGCCTGCAGATACACTTGGCGACCACCACCACCACCAAAAGAAAACACCAACATCACTTTAAAACACACAGGACATGTTAATTATTCAGATTTGTTACAGTTGTAATGGCAATCATGTCATTTGCTTTAAATAGGTTTTTATCTGTAGTATCTTATTTATCGTATATAGATTCCTTTCTATCTTGTGAATGTGAGAACGTCGTAGGCTTAGTGAACTGTAGACTTTTATTTTTAATTTTAATTTAATTTTAATATTTTTTTTATCTGAAACTTTTTGAATGGCCTACACTGTCCTCCCATAACTATTAACACTGTAATTCGAAATTATTGTAAAAGCCAATTATCTTTTAAAAGAGTAACCATGGAGTTTCTTGCCGGCTCTTCTCCATAGGAAACGACCAATTGGAACCGTGCACCTAGCTTCTGACGTTTCATAAGTGCCCATGTAGGCTTATGTGAAATAAAATATTTTGATTTTGATTTTGAAAAACTCACTATCATTAAAAATAAACCATGAAACTACACATTACACAACACGCACCACCCGATAAAATACCGATTTTGCAGAGTTCGATTTCGCTGGCAAGCGAGCTTGCCACATGCCACTATCATAAAAAATTAACAAAGCGCGTCCCTGACACAACCCTCTTCGTTGACGGCCAAAGACCCAATCCCCCTGTCATCTACTCCTATTAAATAAGAAAATATTATATTTATTTTAAAACAAGCACATGGTTCGTGCCTCTTAGGAACACATAAATCCTTTATTTTATGTGAAACAAGCTATGGACAAGTGCCGCGAAAAACCCTTTTTAAAACAATTAAGAAATTCTACAAAAACGGCAATAAATATTCTGCGAAACTGTGGGAAGACTCGTGAAGGCTGAACGTGGTGTTTTAGGAATTGAGGGCTGATATTTGAAGTCAAGATGGGCACTTGGTTTTAGACCACGATAGGGTACAGACGTCGGTGTCTGGGCTAGTTAAGTTAGGAGGCTTGGTGAATACCTAGAGGCCATGTCCGAGTGGGCTGTCGTAAGATAGCGAGGATTAGTTATTAAGTTAAATACCTATAGTTGGGTTAAAACCCAAATTAGACTAATCTAGTATTTAACGTAGTATGTGTTTGTGTGTTTGTTGGTGCGACTGGGTAAGTCTATCATTATAATAATTATCCTTGGCTGGGAATGTAATTAAAGTTCTTTTAACTAAACAGACAGAGACGTGCTGCTGGGGAGTTTGGATCGCTACTTTTTCTCCCCAGCTCAAACACTAGGAAGTGGTGAAGGGTGGGCGCTTTGGGGCTGTCTATAGATAGATCTTCAAAAGAGTTGATCCACAACTCTATTTAATTAATTATTCTTGAGATTTGATTCTCCGTTTTATTGCGTAGTATTCACCTAATTCTTGAATTCTGTCTTCTTTGTCTCCGACCAATAATAGGACTTTAAGAGAGAGATTATCCAAACTCTATTAAATAATGATTCTTATTTCTTGAGTCTCGGCTCTCAACTCTAATACCTAGTAATTTATGAATGTTGTATTCTTTATCTCAGACCAATAATTCGGTCAGGCTGACATGAACACGTGTCTTGCAGTATGCTTGTTGTGCAAAGGGTGAACTTCCAGGGGTTTGGGTGACCACATCTATCTCATACTCAGTCCAAGGACTGATAGGGACCATGTCTCCTTAAGAGCATGATGCCGACGCAATGCCGCTGGAACGAGCCGCCCCGTTGCTAGACAAGGACGGTCGCACGGTTGCCGCAGGGAAAGCCGCTTCGTCACGTTTATCAGTTCGAGAGAACTGCTAGGGACCATGTCTCCAAAAGAGCATGATGCCGACACAATGCCGCTGAAAAGCCACTTGCGTCACTTAATGGAAGTGTATCTCTGAGTACTCCGAGTGCAGATGTGAGGTATCGTGTGAGTAATGAGTAGTAATGACTGAACAAATACCTGTTACGCTAACGTAAGGGTTACTCACAGATTTATATAATAATATACTTTGCATCCCTCTATTATTTATTAACTTTCTAAACCACATCCAACTATTCATAACCATGAATTCATAAGCCTTATTGACAATCTCATTCAATCCTTTCCTTGCCTTATTAATGGGACAAGGCATCGGACTTCTTTAATGAATTCACTTCTTATATCGGTGGGAGGGTGACCAGTCTGGGACGAGCCCTACAGAACTGCGCGGAACGGCGGAGCGCAGTTCTTTCCCCTAAGGGGAACCGACCTATAACACTAATATTAAACATAATTAGGAAAAACGAAAATTTTATCGGCCTAGGGTAATTTTAGGTACAGTCACACTACGGATAGACAGACAGACAGTCAGATGGACATGGCGAAACTATATCGATTCTTTGTTGACTACAGAACCCGAAAAACTAGAAAAATTATGAGTAAAAATTTGTAGGCCAGCTAGAAAAAATAACAACTAGGTTTTAATAAATAGTGAGCCATTTACTGCATTTTGAGAAGCTATTCTGCTCATCATGCTGAAGATCCTCATCAGATCTTCACGTTTTTTTTTTGAGACCTACTTAATTTAAATAAAATAAAAATAAAAATGCCTTTATTCTACCATAAATACATAGAACAGTTTAAACATTATTTTAACATATTCTTGCCTATAATTTATTCTGACACATTTCGTTATTATTATTGGTTATTACTCATATTCACTAATAATTATTCTTGTTTATTATTCATATTTGTAATTGTATTTAATATTCCTATGTGTTCGTAATCAAAGTAAAGTTTAGAAAATGTGTATAAGTAAGTATTTAGATATTATTATTACTGTTGGCATGCACGTGAGATTATTTATTTACGTAAGTCGCCTCTGCGGCGTAGGCCTCCCCCAGTTTTCTCTATTTTTCCCTATCTCTAGCTTGTCTCCTCCAGTCTGGTCCACATTTTTCATTAAATATATCTTCCCAGCGCTTCCGCGGCCTTCCTCGTTTTCTTTTGCCCTGTCTAGGTACCCACTCTATGATTTTCTTTGTCCATCTTTCGTTTTCCATTCTACAGATGTGCCCTGCCTATTTCCATTTTAGACTTCTTATTCTCTCCACTATGTCAGTTATTTTAGTTTACCTCCTAATTTCCTCATTAGTAATTTTGGCGGACAGTTTAATACCTAACATGCTTCTCTCCATTTTCCTTTGCATAACTCCGAGTGTGTGTTCTTCTTTTAACTGTAGAGACCATGTTTGGCATCCATATGTAAGGCATGGTTGCTATCTCATACAGCTTTCTTTTCAAATTCATGTTTATCTTGGTGTTCTTCATGATTTCTTTGAAACTCCAGTACTTCTTCCATGAAATTGCTATTCTCCTGTTAATTTCTTTTTCCGTCTGATCTTCGAATGAAATAGATTGTCTCAAATACACGTATTCTTTAACATATTCTATTTCCTGTCCATCAATTATTATTGCTATTTCCGATCCGTTTGTTAAAATTTTGGTTTTTGCAGCATTCATAGTCAATCCTACCTTCTAACTTTCTTCCTTAATTTACCACGTTTTAAATAAAAAAAAGAACAATCGTTATCAGATCTCATACGGCGGAGATATCCAGTAGCCCCTTTTTTGCCCTATTTTGGAGGAAGTAGCCCTCCAATCAAAAATCCCTGACGGCTAAAAATTACAAAAAAATCGATAAATCTGTACACCCGTCCAGATCGGTTGTAAAATACGACCTGTAGACGAGTACGTACAAACTGACAAACTCGCAAATTTTGCCAGACTTGATGCAGAAACGCTTCGCTCGTTCGTTCAAAAATAGGCAGTCACGGGGACCGCCGACAGAAGTGATAACTATCGGCTGAAATGGGATTCAATTGGAGTGTTTACCTTGCCTTGCTATGATTGCAAAACAGGCCAAAGAATCGCTGAAGCATGTATTCATAAAGGCGCATAATGAGTTTAGCACACAATCACGGTGCTCTGTGCTGTGTGCGACAAGCCAGTTCACGCCGATGCCCTCCCATCACGCTGCAAACACAGGAGCGCGCAGCTCACAAAACATTAACATAAACTTGCTGAGCAACACAGAGCCAGCTCTACACGTCTGTAGAGCACGCTCCGTCACTCGCTGCTTAGCCTTTATTATTTGATTATCGCTGTTTTCTGTACCCCTTCGAGTGCGGCTCAGTCGCCGCTTCGAGAACTGTCCACTTCTTGTAGCAGACTCTGTCGTTTGTGAGGTATGACTCATTACGACCAATCTGATGGAGCGTGGGCCTCTCGGGAAGCGGGGCGCGGGGTGCGGGGTTCGGGACGGGGGTCGGCCCCGAACTTCTGTTATCTAATTTACTGTCATACCCGACTACGAACACACACGGTTAGAAAGGTGATGCTTTTTCACTGAAATTCTGTTAAACAAATGTTGATGCTAAATTAGGTACATTTAACTATCATGACTTATTTTTAAAACTTAGCTAATAGTTCACCACTGTGATTCATTTGAATTACAGCTAGCGAGCGATAACCTACCCATATAACAATAGTTGACGCGCTGAAACTCTTGATACTGAGACCTATTCAATTAATCTGGAGAAAAAAAAACAAATTATTTAAAAAACAAAAACCCGACTGCAAAAACCTATAACTGAAAAGAGAAAAACAAGCATTGAACTTTGTTTTATGTAAGGTATTGCAGGCGGGGACAATCAAAAGTTACACCATATTTCAGGTCATTGGTGTGCCCCAGCCTGCAATACTTTAACTTTGATTTTGACTTTGAACGCAAGCAAAAAATACGGCTATGAAAAAAAGACACCTCCGATGTGCAAGAAATACACCTCTAAAAAAGAAAGAAAAATTTAACAAAAAAAAAAATCTCATACGCAACTTACAATAAAAACTTTTTCCAAAAAAATAAAACAACCGACTTCCAAAAAAAACACTTAAAAAGTGAAAAATAACTTTAATTTCGGAAGTCGGTGTCTTGCCTTTTTAATTTTCGTTTTTTGCCACCGACTTCCGAAATGAAAGTTATTTTTCACTTTTTAAGTGTTTTTTTTGGAAGTCGGTTGTTTTATTTTTTTGTAAAAAGTTTTTATTTATCACTTTTTAGTTGTGGTACTTACCCCACACAAATTCTAATACCAGTACCTGCTGTGTAAATAACAGTGATTGTATCAAATAAGATGTCGTCTATATAGCCTAAGTGAGAAAAATACGTAATTATTGAAGCTAACTCAAAAACTACTTTTAAAGAAAGAAAGAAAGAAATCATTTATTTGCTGTAGGTTTGAATTAAAGCAAGCAGTACTCAAGCAAAGTTAATAAAATTTATATGGGACCACAAGGGAAGCACCAGCTTTCAAATAAAAAAGAATCATCAAAATCGGTTCATCCAGTCGAAAGTCCTAAGATAACAAACATTAAAAAAAAATACAGACGAATTGATAACCGCCTCCTTTTTTTGAAGTCGGTTAAAAGACGTGAAATCCCGCCAAAAACATTTTCATGTAAAATTTTGCAAGTTAATGAGTAATAATCGACCAACTTATATTAATTGCAGGTGAAAAAATGTTCCTCAAAGGACAAGGCCATAGCAGAGGCCACGGCCTCCATAATGGCGGCAGCGGAGGCCTCCTGTAGAGGGACTCCGGCGGACGGAGTGTCCGAGATGCGGGCGGAGGTCGCACGACTGACGGCCGCAATGGAGCTTCTCCGAAAGGAGAACGTGGAGCTCCGAGCGGACCTGGCCTTGCTCCGAGGAGCCGGCCCCCAGGAGGTACCGCAGAGGGGGGAGCAGCATGGGCAGGGAGGGCCCGTGCCTGTTGCTGCCGAGGACCGGGTCTTGACCCTCGTGCGGCAGGAGATGGCCGAAATGCGGAGACGATTCTCCGCCCTGGAGGCCATCGTCCTGCGCCCCCCGTTAGCGGCAAGTCAGCCGGCCCCCGGCCAGCGGGCGTCATATGCCTACCGCTGCATCTGCCGCGGCTAAATCAGCCTCGGCGGGGCAGAACAAGGGCGGGGCGGCAAAAAAGGGCGGGGCGGCTAAGCAGGTGGCTCGGCCGCTGACGCCCTTGAACGCGGATGAGGCCCGAGTGTCCAGGCCCACTAAGTGCGCCGAAATGCGCATCCAGGGCCAGGACGACTCTGTGACGCAGGCACAGGTGGTTGCCGCCGTAGTTGGAACCGGGGGGTGCTTTGCCGAGCAGTTTAAGGCGGGCACCATCGGTCCCGACTCCAGGGGTATGCAAGCCGTTACGGTGAGCTGCCCCGTCGCGGCGGCCAAGAAAATAGCCGGGGAGGGCCAAAGGCTCTTGGTGGGCTGGGTTTCCGCGCAGGTCAAACTGTTGGAACCCAGACCTCGGAGGTGCTTCCGCTGCCATGTGGGTGACCACGTGGGAGCTAAATGCACCTCCGAGGTTGACCGCAGCGATGCCTGCTACCGCTGCGGTCAGCCCGGTCACAAGGCCGGCACATGCACGGCCACGCCGCACTGCGTCGTATGTGCGGCCGCGGGCAAGCCGGCCGACCACCGGATCGGGGGTAGGGCCTGCGTTCCCCCCGCCAAAGCCAGGGGCAGGGGAAAGCCCTCCGCCACCACCGTCGTCACCGCCGCAGTCGCCGCCACTGCCACCGCCGCTGCCGCTTCCACAACCGGCGTCGTCACCGCCGCAGCTGCTGCTGCGGCAGGGCCCTCACATGGGTCTCGGGAGGGGGATGAAATGGAGTGCCAATAATGGCCCCATTTCGCCTCCTCCAGGCGAACATCAACCACTGCGCCGCCGCTCAGGATCTGTTGCTCCAGAGCATGGCACAGTGGTCGATCAATATCGCCGTGGTCTTTGAGCCGTACTTTGTCCCGCCCAGGGATGACTGGGTGGAGGACCTGAGCGGCTCAGTGACACTTATTTCGTCGGCCGCCGCCGGTACCCCGTCCCTCGAGGCTGTCAAAAGAGGACGGGGTTGCGTGGCAGCACGGTTCGGGGAGTTTGTCGTGGTAGGGGTGTACTTCTCCCCGAACCGAACTCTCGCCGAGTTCCACAACTCCCTTGCGGAGTTGAAAGTCGTCACTGTCGGGTTCCGTTCCCTCCCCGTGCTCGTACTGGGGGACTTCAATGCCAAGAATGTGGCTTGGAGTTCCCGGCATACGGACACACGGGGCAGGATGGTGGAGGACTGGGCTCTGGAGACAGGCCTGGTCGTCCTAAACCGGGGTTCCGTCCCCACGTGTGTGCGGATGCGGGGTGAATCAGTGGTGGACATCTCGTTCGCCAGCCCCGCTCTGTCGCCGCGTGTCATTGACTGGCGCGTCATGGAGGGGGTGGAGACGTATTCCGATCACCGGTATATCCGGTTCGACGTCTCCGCCCAGACCTCAAGCACGCCGGTCCGACAGGCCCCGGGTGGTCCGCGTTGGGCGCTGAAGCAGCTGGACCGGGAGCTTCTCCTGGAAGCCTCGATCGTGCAGGCCTGGGTGTCATCACTGGACAGGCCTGCCGACATCAACGACGAGGCGGTGTGGTTCCGGGAGGCCATGTCCAATATTTGTGACGTGGCAATGCCCCGGGTCCAGCCCGGACGTGCTTCGCGCCAGATGAGCTGGTGGTCGCAGGAGCTGACAGCGCTGCGCCATGCGTGCGTTGCTGCGCCACGCCAGTAGACCAGGCACCGCAGGCTCCGTATCCGCCCTCCGGATACGGAAGACATTCAGGCGGAGCTGTACGAGGGGTACAGAGCGGCGAAGACTGCCCTCCAGGCGGAGATCCTGCGGGCCAGGGCACTGGCCCGCGAGGAGACGCTGGAGACTCTGAACAGAGACCCGTGGGGACGCCCATACAAAATAGTGCGAGAGAAACTCCGCCCATGGGCTCCCCCGCTTACGCAGAGTCTCCGGCCTCAGCTTGTGGAGGACGTGGTGAGCGCTCTGTTCCCTTCGAGAAGGGAACATACCTCCCCGCTCATGGCTCCGCCTACTGCGGTGCTCGATGCGGACCACACCGCCGACGATGACGACGACGATGCTCCGGAGGTGACCGAGGTAGAAATGAGAGTGGCGGTACGAAGGCTGAATGCCAAGAATACCGCCCCAGGACCCGACGGCCTACCTGGGAAGGCCTGGGTCCTGGCCATGGAGGCTCTCGGGCCTCGACTAAGAGGTCTCCTATGCGCATGCATGGAGAGGGGCCAGTTCCCACTTCGTTGGAAGACGGGGAAACTGGTCCTCATTAAGAAGCCGGGGCGCCCTGCGGACTCTCCGTCCGCTTATCGGCCCATCGTGCTGCTCGACGAGGTGGGCAAGCTCTTTGAAAGAGTCATTGCAAACCGCCTCGTCGGGCGGCTGGTGCGGGTGGGGCCGGATTTGGCGGAGAGCCAGTTTGGTTTCCGCAGAGGGCGCTCTACGGTGGACGCCATCATGCGTGTACGGGCCCTCACGACGGGGGATGCTGTGGCCCGGGGCGGGGTCGTCTTGGCGGTGTCACTAGACCTCGCCAACGCCTTCAACACCCTGCCCTGGAGTTGCATAAGGGAGGCACTCCGGTACCACCGGATGCCGGACCTACCTCTATCGTGTGGTCGAAGCCTATTATTTTGACGGACAGGGCCGTCGTCTACCCCGGTCACCAGGGAATGTGGAACTGGCGAGAGATGTTGTGCGGTGTCCCACAGGGATCGGTCCTGGGGCCGCATCTGTGGGACATCGGATACGACTGGGTGCTGCGCGCCGACCTCCCTAGCGACGTCAGCGTACTTTGCTACGCTGACGACACGCTAATCCTGGCGCAGGGGAGGTCGCACCAGGTGGCGGCCGATCTAGCGACACGCTGGGTTGCGACAATCGTCGATAGAATCCGGCAGTTGGGACTCGAGGTGGCCTTGCACAAGTCCGAGGTCATGTGTTGTCATGTCCCTCGGAACGCGCCACCGTCGGGTTCCCAAATTACGGTAGGAGGGGTTCACATCGGCGTCGAGTCGACGATGAAGTACCTAGGACTCGTCCTCGACAGCCGGTGGAACTTCGTGGAGCAAATCCGACGTTTGGCTCCAAGGCTGGACCGGGCTGGGGCCGCCTTGAGGCGGCTCCTGCCCAATCTAGGGGGTCCAAACGCCTCCTGCCGGAGGCTCTAC
The DNA here is from genome assembly GCA_949152455.1 of Lithophane leautieri. Lineage (NCBI taxonomy): Eukaryota > Metazoa > Arthropoda > Insecta > Lepidoptera > Noctuidae > Lithophane > Lithophane leautieri. The sequence continues at coordinate 149,541 of OX424475.1, forward strand.
GCGGGGGTCGTGCGGTCCATGGCCCTTTACGGGGCACCGGTATGGGCGCGTTCCCTTAGGCTGCGGCCAGCCCGCCGGTTGAACGCGTCCCAAAGGGTCATGGCCATTCGGCTGGCCCGGGGATACCGCACGGTCTCCCGTGAGGCGGCGAGCCTCCTTGCCGGATTACCGCCATGGGATCTGGAGGCGAAGGTCCTCGCGCACATCTGGGAGTGGCGCGAGGAGGTGAAGCGCCGGGGTGTTACTCCGCTGCCGCGAGAAATCGCGGCACAGCGGACAGAGCTCCGGCAAGATCTCATGGCGGCATGGAGAGTGCGATTGTCGCAACCCAGTGCTGGGCACGCCACAATAGCGGCGATAAGTCTCCTCTTTGAGGAGTGGCTAGAGAGGCGCCATGGCGTCCTCACCTTCCGCCTGACACAGGTCCTCACCGGACATGGCAGCTTCGGGAGGTTCCTGTGTAGGATTAGGCGGGAGGAAACGCCCGGGTGTCACCACTGTGCGGATCGCCCGGAGGACACGTTGGAGCATACGGTGGAGGTAAGCCCTGCTTGGGCGGGGCACCGCCGTGTCCTCGCGGAGGCGATTGGCGGCAATGACCTCTCGCGTCCGGCCCTGGTCCAGGCCATGGTACGGAGCGAGAGGGCATGGGAAACCGTCACCTCCTTCTGCGAAGCAGTAATGCTCGCGAAGGAGGAGGCGGAACGCGTGAGGGAAAGGCAAAGATTGCGCCCTCACGCCCCTAACCGCCGCCGTTGGAGACGCCCTGGGCGTCGGGAATCCCAGGCGGATTCCCGGCCACCATAGGCGCGGGCTTGCGGACGGCGAGCAACGGGCAGCTCGCCGTCCGATAAGGACCAGGCCCGGGTCGATGGCGCGTCGTGTTCCACGCGCGCCTCAAAGAGATGTCAGCACAATGGACGGGGTCCGGTAGGACCGATGCCTGCCAGGGTTGCGGGAAAGTCCGAAAGGGATACCGGGATCTTGGCAACAGGCAAATGAAGGAACACGGGTGGGTTTTAGTCAGTTAAAGTCTGACACGACCTTCCGCTCCGCCCAGAGCGGGAGAATTCATTGGATGATTTCCCACACTCAAAAAAAAAAAAAGGTGCAAAAATGTTGTCTCCTTCATTCCGTATGGGAAAACATGTTTTTCAACTACAATGTTAAGTTTGTTCTTAGGATAAATTCATCCCAACTATGGAACCCTTCATGTGCGTATTCAGACTCGCACTTGGCCGGTTTAGGGATGACCGTTAATAATTATGAATCCGTATAACTTGTAAAGTGTCAACGGCAGAGCTTCATGATCGTGTAATTAATTTAATGTCGTAGAGCTGTAGATTTATCACTTTCACCATGTTTAATTATTTACATTATTATAAATAAACTTTTTACAAAAAAAAACCCGACTTCCAAAAAAAACACTAAGAAAGTGAAAAAATAACCTTCATTTCGGAAGTCGGTCTTTGCTTTTCAATTTTCATTTTTTGCCACCGACTTCCGAAATTAAGGTTATTTTTTCACTATTTTAGTGTATGTTTTGGAAGTCGGGTTTTTTTTATAAAAAGTTGAGAGCCTGCTCCTTTTTGAAGAAGTCGGTTAAAAATAAAATGTAGTTCGGTGTGACTGCCTATATTAAAATAACTTACTTCAGTTATTACGGGCTGGTATCTGCAACATGTTCAGTTTAGTGCCAGGGCTGGTCACTAGGGTGGTCTGTGAGTCAGAGGGAGTACCGGCTGCCTTCGTTACGTACCGCTTGTTGCTGCCCCGTATCTCGTTATCATTCATACGGCTATTAACCTACTCATATCTCACACAATTTATGTTCAGGATACGAGTCAAGTACGACATTAAAACAAACTCGTTTGGAATGATAAGTAGAGATGACCGCTGGCGACTAGTGACCCGCTGCCCACGCACTGCACCGGCGCGGCACAATAGTGCCTTAATATGGCAACACTTCAGCTCATTGTCTCGAGTGTTGCCTGTAATGATGTCTCGTGTTCAAATGAGAGGTTTTTTATGTAGGTACTTATAGTTGAGTTCTGAGAGCAATTTTAACGAAAAACATTAAAAAGCGTGTATCTTTACATAATACAAAACAAAGTCCTCCGTCGCGTCTGTCTGTCGTCCTGTACGCGATAAACTCAAAAACTACTGCACCGATTTTCATCTTGTTTTCACCAATGGATACAGTGGTTCTCAAGTAAGGTTTTAGTATATAATAACCGACATCCACGCGGGCGAAGTCGCGGGCATCAGCTAGTAAATAATATTTTAGAAAATGGGTGTCAAACAGTTCAAGAACGATGGGTATTCAAACTATCTATTTGATGGCTCATAGTGGTATCGTGATTTCAACGCGGCGCACAGAGTGACGGTTCGAGAATCTAGCTTGACAAAACCCTATTTTACTACTTGTTACAATAAGCAATATTTTGGTTTAAATAGCAGGTAAACAAGTTACATTATAATAGGATTCATATACGCGGAGGGTACGCCCAACAATAGCAGGTAGAAAATGGTCGAAGTGTCGACTACCTGCGGCTGCACGAGCAAGCGTTCTCAGAGACCGTTTCATTCGTCTGAGTTCGCTCGATGAATACGCTCTTGTGCTGTGTGCTATTTATGATTGTGTTTCGGTGTTGTGTTATTGAAGTATTTAGGTAAGTTAACAAACCTTTTTTATAAAGATATATTTTTAAACTGACTTATATCACTCATGGAAAGTCGAGAGAGATTTATGCTGAAAGAAAAAAAAAAGTTTTCAGTTTATATTAAACTTTTAGTTTACTGCAGCCCGTTTCCGAGTCCTTTGGCCGTATTATTCTTAAAGTTTGGTTTCTAAGCTACAATTATAATGTTCATTTTTTTGCGAAAGTTTGCGACACTCATACATTTTTGTTCATTTTCAGAATGTCGACGTACCGAACGTTTTTCGATATATGGTTTTCCAACCCCAAAACATCAAGAAGCGATGCATTATTGCATTATATTTTGCAACAACACGATGACCCGCCTATTTCTGAAGACGTTTTAAAGAAATTGCAAAAACGATTAACCAGAAAATTCAACAAAAATGGACGAAATCGGGGAGACATCGGGAACGTTTCTTGAACGCAAATTGTTCGTGGTTGGAAGAAAGTATTTCGTTTGCTGATATATTGAGTGAGTCTACAATTGACATGTCACTGCCTGAAACTAGTAGGCAAACTGGAAGACCTCGGAAAGACTTCGCAAGTACTAGCGAAAGAACTAAAAAACGAAGAACTAAAAATTTCGAGAATAGATACAAACAAAGATTTGATGCATCGACTATTGATAACATCAAATCCTTATTTAGCTAGTTTACGAGCTGCACCAAATACGAAACGTAAAGAAATTCCTCCTGAAGTATGTGAAATTTTGGAAATGAGAATTTCAGATACCGAAAATAGTGCTTCATTAGAAAGTCTTGGACATTCTCATGAATCTGATGTAGACAGTGAAGAGAGTGATGGAATTTATAGTGATTCTGATGCTGATTAATTTCATCACTGTCTACCCCAGATAATACGGAATTTTAAAGACTTTCCAGCACAACAAAATCACATGCAAGTGTTTAATTAAACTTTTCTGATTCGTATACTTCTGTTTTCTACATTATCAGATTCATTTAACGGGTTTTCTTTCGGATCATTCTTTTTATTTCCAATTTATTACGTTTGTATTTTCGTCGTTCGTATTTTCTATCACATTTTTCCGAATAATATCTACCAAAGTACACAATTCAAACTTTTGTTGTAGTAGTATATTTCTGTGTACTTATCTTTAATTTTAATAAATACAGAGATGTCTTTTTATTTCATATTGTGTTTTATTTATTAAAACGATAACCGATTTCTTTAGAAAATCCTTGTACGGCTGGACCTCTTTGGATGAAAATTGGTATGCAGATAGCTGGAGACCTGGATTAACATATAAGATCCCTTTCATCCGGAAATTTCCATGGGATCGGGAAATCGGGAATTACGCGAGTGAAACCGCGGGGCACAACTAGTTTAGGTTATGAAAATATACTTTACAAACTGATTTACGAAAGATAAAACGATAAAAAGACTTTTGTCAAGCTAGTTTCTCGAACCGTCACACTGTGCGGCGTTCAATTACTGGCGTCCAATTAGCAAGTCATACTCGATCACTGTGTGATGTCAGTTCAATCCCTACGACGTTTCTAATAGTAGTGAATAGCTCCGGTGTACTACTGCGGGGGCGGGCAGATTAGCTTCAATCATCAATCGCGAGGCAATCAAAGTCGCTCTTCGACTAGTTTCGTATACGTGTGTCGGAGTCTGTCGATTTCCGAAAGCTCCCGAGCACATCTCTGTAAGTGAGATATTCAGTTTGATGTCGGTCTCGTTCCGCTCATCGCTTGTTCAAAGTACGCGCTGCATTTTTAAGCTCGTGTGTGCCGTCCGCGTCGCATCAGTGGCGGGAATATTTGCGCACAGACAGTTGCAGTGATGCTCTTTGTGAATTACCAGTTATTCACTGGGAACCTAACGTCCTCTGAATGTACTAGTGAGATGCCAGACGCTTACACTCGAGACTGTGCAGAGTCGTTTATTATCTACGTCATTCTACTATTCAGCTGTTGAGCGTTCTTCATCAAACATTTTTGGTTGCATGCACTCGGTCACTAATAATTTCTTGATTACGATATCTTATGTCACTGAGGGTGAGAAAATCAGTGTTACAAATAGAATGCGTGTCGCAAGCGTGTAGCGGCGGCGCGGCGGCGCGCGGCGGGATGCTGGACGAGCTCATCTCACAGTGTGATCACGCGCCGCCCGCGCTAAATCACGCGTGCAGGAAACACGCGCCGTCATAAATAACTACTTCACTATGTACTGATTTTTAACCGACTTCAAAAAGGAGGAGGTTCTCAATTCGACAGTATGTTTTTTTTTCTTTTCTTGATTACTCCACCAATCATGAATTGATTTTCATGATTCTTTTTTGTTTGGTAGTTCATACTTCAGAGGTGGTCCCATACAAAGGATATTGACCAAGCGACTAAGGAACCTCGTATCGGTATGAAACATGCAGTGACCCAAAGATTTATGGTTTAAATTAAAGCATGATTTTAGGGCTTTCAAATGTAATTTATCATTTTATCATAATTCTCCGCATTACACGGTAATTAGGTCTTAAAATCTTGGTTCAGAATCGAATCTCTTAGTGACTTTTTGTCACAATGTATGGTGGTAAATTCAAAACACGAATTAGTCAAAATGACGTTTGAGCATTGTCAATGCTCGTCACTTCCGACAGCTTTATAGGATTATTTAAAGACTTATAGGTAGGTAAGTAAACAATCGAGAAATCACATGTAACAGAACATCGAACATTGAGATTAAATTAGTACGGTAGACAGCAAATCGTCCAGACGCATACGCTCCGCGATTCGGTGTACGACTAAGTTACCCAACTACGATTCTCAAAGTTTAAAAAACCTTTTTTTTTACAAACACCTACACAAAATGTTTAAATGCAAGCGTTGCCAAGTTGAGAGTAGGGACGGCGCTAAATGCGTGGGATGCCTGGGACAGTTTGACTTTCCCTGCGCTGGGATAACAGAAGGAGGATGGAGGAAATTAGGTGATCGCAAGAACACATGGAAGTGTAGTAATTGCAAATCCTCGGCAGCATCCAGCCCTCGCCCCACAACTGCATGTGCAGCTACGCCCGTAACAGCACACATGGAGTCTATTATGTCTGAACTGAGGGCCCTCTCAGCCCAGATGGATCACTTACCTGCTTTAATGGAGAACGTGAAAGCCATCCAATCGGAACTGGCAGAGCTTAAGTCGATCAGACCGGAGTATTCCAGTCTTAAAACAAATGTCGAGTTTCTGGATCATTCGGTGGAGACATTAGCCAACAAAGTGTCAGGGTTGGAAAGTGAAGTGGACTGCTTTAAGAAAACGAAGGAAGAGATGGTGGCGTTGCATAATCGATGCTCCAAAATTGTAGATCTACATCGCGAAACTGAACAAAGATCAAGAATGAACAACTTAGAAATTAAGGGTGTTCCATCAACCAACTCAGAAAATCTGTTCGCCATCATTGGCAAGATAGGAGATATCATTGGATACAGTATCCCTAAAGAGCAGATAAACTTCATTGCGAGAGTACCGATGCGAAACAACGAACAGAATAAAAATATTATTTGCTCAGTTCATAACAGATACCTCACCAATGATTTCGTGGCCGCTGCTAAAAAACTTAAAACATCAATAACTGCAAGCAAGTTGGGCCTGCAGCCCGACAGTGTCATCTACGTCAATGATCATCTAACTTTTGAGAACAAAATGCTGTTGAACAAAACAAAAAAACTTGCTAAAGAACGAGGTTTTTTATACACTTGGGTAGTTGGTTGCAAAATCCTCATGAAGAAAAATACTACTTCTTCAACCCATCACATAAAAACGGAACAGGACTTAAAAAAGTTTCTGAATTAAAAATGTTGTGTCAATTTTATAATTTATCGTACTTATACACTCGCACGCACTACGCTAATAGTTTGAGAAACACTGGTGCCATTTTTTTATGCGCATTCCTTTACCGCTGCCCTTTTGTTCTCTTATCGCTCGGTGTTGACCATAGCTATTTCTTTCTTGAATCTTATTTGCATGGAACTAAGGTTGTTATCAGCTTGATCTCGCTCATTTTCTTAATGTATCATAATTTAAATTTTTGCTTTAAATTGAATGTACCTCACATTACATCTTTTTTTGAAGCACTATTCATTATTTGCTTAAGTGGCTTCCCATACGTCTTCGCCGGAATTCTCATATCTTATTTCAGCTTTACAGTATTCTGTTCAATCCTACAACCCCCTCTTATCTTAAAGAACGGTTCAAGTTCCTTCATGACACACATAATAGATATCTGAGGTCATCGGAAAACTTGAAACTAGAAATGCCGATGCATTCGACCAGTTTTTATGACAAGTCCTTTACAGTTCAAGCAGTACGGTTATGGAATGCCTTGCCCGTGTCGATGAGGCGTGCTCAATCTTTGTCCACTTTTAAAATTCTGGTAAAAAAACACTTCCTCTCTCCTTAAACATCGTTATTAAATATAGCTCTTTCCTCCTGTTTCATGTTTATTATTGTATTGTTTATATATATATATATTTATATAGATAAGTATATGCTTTATGTATATGTGTATTTATTGTATATGTAGATGGTACACCACTGACTACCTGCAGTATTATCTCTCCTTCGCGCTTTAATCCATCCAAAGGTTGTCTGTAAAAGATCGCTTTTAGCGATAAGGCCGCCCATTGTGTCACCCTATGTTAAATTTTCTACATTTGTATCTGTATTTTTATGGTGTACATAATAAAGAGTATTCTATTCTATTCTATTCTATTCATTAGTAATCTTTCTGTTTGTAATGTCACCTATTAGTGTGTTTTACCAAAATGTTCGGGGATTGCGTACTAAAACGTTAATATTCTATCGTAATGTGTGTGTCAATTCCTACGATATCATTTTCTTAACTGAGACTTGGCTTATTGAGGGTATTAATGACAGTGAACTGTTTGACGACCGTTACATAGTGTGGAGGCGCGATAGAAATTATTCTAGCACAAAACAAACTTTGGGGGGTGGTGTGCTTATTGCAGTGCGACGTGAACTTATCAGTGATCTCCACAGTGAATGGTTCTCGTCTGCCGAGGACTTATGGGTTACTCTTACCCTACACAGGAGGAGACCGCGAGTATCGTATAAAATGCATATTTGTGTAGTGTACATCTGCAATCAAAATTTTGGCCACTCCCAAGCAGGTCAGTTAACTAATTTTTCTATTAACCTAACAGATATTGTTCAGAAGCATCCCGCTGATAAATTTCTAGTTCTTGGAGATTTTAACCTTCCAAATATAATCTGGGAACCAGATGACGATGGTCAGTCTGTTTGCCCTAGTAATATCCAAGGTCAGGGTCAGGTCAATTTGATTGATAACTTTACAGTCTGCAATATCTCGCAATACAATTCGCACGTAAATGTCAACAATAAAATACTAGATCTAGTTTTATCTAATAGCGAGGTTTCGGTGGCAAGTTACGCCGATCCTCTGGTGCCGGAAGATCCTCATCATAGAGCTCTCTGTGTGTCTGCTGATTTCGTGGAACTTCATAATCTTCCTGCGCGTCCTCGTATACATTTTTTATATGGATCGGCCGACTATACGGCCATTAATCAACGGCTGAGCCAGATCGACTGGCGCAGCGAAGTGAGCACTAGGACACTCGAAGATGCCGTATCATTTTTCTATGACACTCTCAATGAGCTACGTGATTCTTTTGTACCTATTAAGATGGCAGTTCCAAGCAGCAGATACCCTCTCTGGTTCAAACAGCCTCTAATAAAAATTATAAAAGAAAATCGAAGTGCCACGCAAAATTTAAGAAATACGGAAACCTGTCTGATCATGAGTCTTTTGTTTTGCTTCGTCAGCGTGCCAAGGAGGTTGAGAGTGAAATGTTTGGCTACTATATTTCAAAAATTGAAGAAGACATTTTTAAGATCCCCAAAGCGTTTTGGTCGTACGTAAAATCAAAAAATCAAATCAATGCTTATCCTTCCTTACTTAAATATAGAAATAGCACATCAAATAAAGGGGAGGATATTTGCAACATGTTTGGCGACTATTTCTATTTCAATTTCCTCAGTTCTGCTAGTAGTATCAACGGTGACGACGATCTTTCCAATGACCATGCGCAGGGTTCAAACATGCATTGGAGCGATTTCATTTCGGACATACATTCAGTCGAAGTTAACGAATTAGAAGTATTAAATCTACTTAACTTCTTAAGTGTCGCGTGATACCCCATAGGTATCATAAAAAAAAGCGCCCGAAATGTCGATGGCACCTATGGGGTATCACGCAACAATTGTTGCCATTGGTTGATGATTTTTAACGTTTATTTGCACTTGCAACACGATCTGGCTGTATCATTCGAATAATCGATTAATAATCTACCGATTTTAGTAACAATTTCTTGGTAGCACCACTAAGAACGGACAAAAACTTAACAAAAAAAATGTATCTGTGGTAGTGAGACGCGAGGACGCCATATTGGCAAAATTCGTCAAGTGTCAAGTGTTGTTTACGTGTGTTCGCAACAGAATAAAAGAAGAAAACGGTGAGTAATCTTATAAGAATTTTATACAGAATTACTGAGAAATAAGTGTAGATTTTGTATTGAGTGTTAGTTTATCGAAAAGTGATAAATATATCAGTGAAAAAGTAACGAAAGTTTGGTAGTAAACAATTTTGACGCTGTCGCTGCCGTGTTTAGTAATGTTTTTATGATAATTATTCTTGTATACTGTTTGAAATACACATAAGTAGCTAGCATAATAATCTACGAACATAATTTTGCTAATAGCTAACGATATTATTGCGAATTGTTATCGTAATCGTATTTCCAATTCGGCGATTCCCCCGTACCATGACACAGCGCTCATAGTAGGCGAGACCAGTACAAAAGTACTATCTGCAAATAAAATCCAACTAGATTTTTTTGTTCCAATAAGAAAGAAAGAAAGAAAGAAAAAAATAAAGATTACATTTTATTATTTCTTGCAGTTTACATAACTGACATGTGAACGAAAAATAAATGTCAAGGTTATTGTTTTTTTTTTTTTACCGACTTCAAAAAAGGTGGATGTCCTCAAAAAGTATGAATGTTTTTTAGGATCATGGTATTTTCCTAGGCCATTAATTTAGTAAATGATTATTTTATGGTATTTTCAGCATGGCGAGGCTGTCCTCGACCTCGGTCGCGAGTGTGACCCCCGCTCCGTGCAAAAGGGGCCCTAGACAGAGCGCCGCCCGTCGCGCTATCATCATGGGGTTCCTTGACGCTGCCCCGCGCCTTGATCTGTCCCCATCCCTACCGCGCACCGCGGTAAGTATTTTCAGTACAGCACATTACTATATATATTTAATTAGTTTCAGTGGAGTAATTTGTATTTCTTGTCTTTTCAGCCATGCTGTCCCGGTTCTAGCGACCCGTCGATACGTGTGTACCTATTACGCATTGGAATGGGCAACTGCAACTAGCTTCATCTTTCTAAGTGACCGCCTCCTTGACAATTCAAAGTGCCTGTAACTGGTTTATTTGAAATAAATGCTTTGAGTACGAGTTTTGTGTTTTATTTTATTGTAATATATTTTTTGATACAGTTGACAGCGATTTTAAAAATATCAAAACACTCAAAATTCTTTATTATGCTTTTTTACGCAGTCATCTCGAATACTGCTCACCAGTATGGAATCCTAATTTATAAAACTTACGTCAATCGCATCGAAAATATTCAAAAGAAGTTCTTGAGGTGCATTCAGTTTAGATCCAAAACCTATTTGCCTAATTATTACAGCCGCTGCAAGAAGATTCACATTCTTCCACTAATTGAGCGGAGAAACATTGCCGACATGGTATTCTTGTTCAAATTGGCTAATGGTTCAACCAATTGTTCAGAGTTGATGAGCAAGATTGGGCTGCGTGTACCATCCTTCACCTTAAGGAATCATCAGCCTCTATATGTTCCCTCTGTACGGTGCATATATCGACAAAACTCTTATATGATAAGAGCTAGCAGGGCATACAACTCGATGTGTCTGAGTGTTGATGATCTTGATTTATTCTCCACCAGTGTTTCTAAACTTAAAAAAATACTGTGTAAAAACTTCTTTGAAGATCACTAAATTCTCTAACTTAAAAATCTTTTCTTAATTCTCTCCGAGTGCTTACTCATTCTTACTTTCGCTTGCCTGTCTGCTGTTTCTTGTGCTACCCTAATATTGTCAGTGAAAACTTTTAATTGGCCTTCTTTCACTAACTGTCAATTATCTGTATCCTAGCTGTAAGTTTTCTTAAGAAATAAAATAAAAATAAAATAAATAAACGTGACTGGCGAAATGTGGGTGTAGGTAGGTGCTACACACAGAACAGATAAAAGAAGCTACACACCTCTAAATAACCCTTTGGGGAATAATTCAGAAGCGATATTATGTTACTTTGTATTAAATGAACTTTTTATTTTTCATACATATTCCAAGCTATTCATAGTTATACAGGAAAAGTTTCTGACCAGTACGCAAATTTTTTTTGGTGGTTCAATATCAGTAATAGAACACATTTCCATTATTTATTCAATACTTTTTTTTGTTTTTTTATCCTACTTAAAATCAGCAAAATATGGACACAAACTATTCGTATAATATCAATGGGCGCGTGCGGCGGCCGGCGCACTAGCGGCGGTTTTGCACGGGGGTGCAACCCCCTCCCGGGCGGCAGGGCGGCGCCGGGCGCTGTGGCCGACAGTTCGCTCATCGCACGCGCTGTCGTGTGACGTCGCGTCTAATCGCTTTCCCGCGCAAGCGCCGCGCCCCACGTGTCGTGCTTGTACCTACCGGTCACGATGTCGGACTTCAGTAACCGCGAGTTTTACGAGATGGTGCGAGTGTATGTACTGAGTGGTGAAAGTTTGCGAGCAGCTCGCAGAATGTATGCGACGGAGCATACCTCGAATGCGAGCCCATGGAATCCTTAACCCCGCGGTCCCTAATGAAAGGACCATTTTAGCGGCCACTCAAAGGCTGCTTGATCACGGACAGTTCAGAACCCCGAATCATGCACGAGGGTCTGGCAGACCCCGACTGGTGATCGAAATCGAAGAAAGCATTTTTGATTTCTTTGAGCGAGATCCAAGGGCTAGTAACCCACGTAAATTCCTACGCCGGCGAATCGAGCGAGCGCACAGCTGATAGGTAGGTACTTTCGCGCGTTCCGCTTCGCCGGGCGCCGCCTCGCGCCGGCGCCGGTTAGCCATACAACCACTTTTAAAATAAACATCTTTCGTTAACGATTTTTTCATTTTTTTGTATGAAGACGCATCAAAATAAAAAAATTATGTTTAATAAAACTGGTTTAAGGTTAATATGTCAAAATTTCCACAGTGGATAAAAACTTTTCCTGTATTACGGTGAGAAAATGTGGCGTCCGTACCAACGCGGTGTCAATATCAACGTTAATAAACATGTATGAAGAATAGATATTAAGTTATTAAACATAATATTATGATCATAATAATTATAATATAGCTGCCACCCGCTTTATTGCCGTTCCACCTAGTGTTCCATTACTTCTAATATGACTCACCGATGTTGTAGAAATCCAAGTATTGTAGGTATTTTCACTAGCTTCTTTCAACTACTGCCAACGTAAATACCGCAGTAGAACCGAACAATTAATATACGGACGAACTGAGTCCTCCATAGTGAACAACTTACTAATGTGACGCAATTACATAAAATGTTATTATTGCTCAAGAAAAAATAATTATTCAAAAAACTAAAATATTCACCAAAAAAAACAAAAACACAATCTGCGGAAAGAATACAAGAAATCACAGTAGCAACTCACACATTCAAAAATTGGCGCCAAGAATTGGCGCATGTACAGTCGCTTAAAAAACAAAATGGATGTTTTTCTACCACATATTGGTTTCTGCCCGCGGATTCACGCGCACCCATTTTATTTTAATTGGTATAGGTACTTGTTTACAGTTATGTAAATATATAGGTACTAATCCAAACCAGAACTTATCTTTAAGCAAAATGTCCACGTTAGTTATTTCTTTAAGTGTTTATTAAACGAAGATGGGTTTACAGTAATGTACTTATTTATTGAACCAACCAAAAAGTTAAAGTGAATCAGAATATAGGTACATTTTTATTTGCCGTAACTGTTGGCACAATTTCAGTCTTCGCTTAAAAAGTAATCTATGTGACATACAAACATATAAACATAATGATATTCAAATAAATCCAAATCGCAAAATAATTATAAATTAAAACAAAACATATAAATGAAATCATTCCATTAATTATACAATAATAATAAACAAATAATAAAAGTAAATACCGTTCGAGACTGTACTTAAAAGAAAAGAATGGGACGTGCACATAATGCTAGAAAGAGAACGCCCGCCGTTCAGTCGTCTGCATTCTGCTCGGGATGCGCGCGCAGCATCCTATGGCGTGCGTTTGTTCTGTTTTCACAGAGTGTATAATGTTGATTAGAACAGGCAAAGGTTTCGAAAACATTCTGCCTTTCGTATAACCAAAAGTTTTGCTTAATTAAACACCCTAACAGATTGTTATTACAATGTAATAATTATAATAAACCGGTAGCTTGGACCCTGCTCCCGACACAGGCGGACCTCTATTTTTTTATATTTTAATATGTTTTTATAAAATATTTTAAAATGTAAATAGATAAGAAAGGAAATAAACAAACGAAATTAAAATAATAAACAAAAAGCCTTCTCTCCGTGCCTCGGAAATCACGTTAAGCCATAATTAGTTACTAATTATTCAACTATAATTTCAATAATTGGATGTTTACTTTTATTGTTTTGCGTAAGTCAAGAAGGTTAGATTGCGTATATACTCTTTGAATATGACATTACTTGCATGAAAAAAAATGGGAATGTATGGATAAATTGGGAAATCGAAATAAAAACGAATACTTTTATGATGTTTTTTATGCGGAGAATTTAAAGTTTCGTATTACTAGATAAAATCATTATATTTTAAAACATGAATTATCTACATTAGAAACCTAAGTCACCGCCGAACAAATAGCGATACGGGATATGGTCATTCTCTTTTTAATAACTTTGCTTCCGTCGTTTTTCAGTTAGCTTCAATAATACGTATTTTTCCCACAAGGATAAGGGTGAGATACGAGTTTTTCCATGCGAATTAATAAATTCATCTTTGATGTGGTGTACATGATTGGTGTTCATTGAAATGTAAAACCAGAAATATGTATGCTAAATAAAACATTAACTTCACATTCACACACATTCACACGTTTAATAAACATAATATTATGGACACTATGTTAATTAACGAAGGGCGTTCGGTGCTTATATAGCGTGTTCATACATACCCAGTTTTTTTTTTTGTGTCCCTTTCTTTCCCACTGCTAGGCAAAGGCATGCATTATACAGCTCCACCAAAAAAAAAAATCTCACACTATTTTTGAGAATCTACGGACGCTACCGCAATGACCGGACTAGAATACACACATTTTCGATCATAATATTTTTGTATTTACGCTACATTATTGCCTACCTAGTTAAAGGGAGCGTCCTTCTTTTATTAACATACCTACTGTACGTTGGGTGCCTTCTCATATTGGCATTAAAGGTAATGAGATGGTCGACCAGTTGGCTAAAGAGGCATCAACCGACGACGGTGAAAAGTATTCCTGTGTCCCGGTTTATATCGAATTTTACTTTAGATTGAAACACCTTTGTTAAGACAGCTGGCAAGAATACTTCAATGAAAGGAGCCGCAGTAAAGTTATAAGGTATGCCACTATACAACCGAACGTTTTTAAAAGTGTGTGGATAGACACTGCCAATATGGGAAGGCATTTTCCTTACAGCCCTCCGACTTCGCTATGAATTTGCATTTCTATAGGGTAAAATTAGAAAAAAAAAAAAAAAAAATTCACCACTAAGGAAAATTGCAATTTTTAACCGACGAAAAAAAAAGGAGGTTCTCAAGTCGACACGTATATTTTTTATTTTTTTCATTTTTTTATGTATGACCACGCATAACTTTTTAATGAGTAGTTCGATTTGAAAAATTCTTTTTTTATTGGGAAGGTTATACCTCGAAGTTGGTCCCATTTAAAATTAGAAACTATAATCCACCCCTAAAGGTAGAAAAAATGGGGTTGATTGATTTTTCACCAACTGAATTTTCAACTGTGAACCGATTCTGTTGAAATTTCGCACACATACATAGTTCTGATGACACAACCACTCATCATCAACTCCAGGTCTTTAACCTGGAGTATTCCCCTGGAGTACCCTGGAGTGGATGGTAACTCAAAAGCGAAAAATAAAAAACTTTTTTACAAAAAATTAAACCGACGAAAAAAGAACTGAAAAGCGAAAAATAAATAACTTTAATTTCGGAAGTCGCGTCGGTGGCAAAAAACGAAAATTGAAAAGCGAAGACACCGACTTCCGAAATTAAAGTAATTTTTTTTTTTTCGTCGGTTTAATTTTTAAGAACCTAATTTCGACACAATACCATGCAATATTTTATATATGTATAAGTGTAAGTAAAATTGTGTGTAATTAAATTGAGTCACCAAATTGAGTAGAATGCAACTTAATTGAAGATGTTTATCATATTATCGTGGACTGTGTCCGGAACGACGAGATTTGTTAATCGTATTTAATCATAATATGTGTGAGAATGGGGTATGTAACAGGGTCCTTGCTGCTCCTGCTATGGAAGCAGCCAGAATACTGTAGAAGTGGATAATGTAAGATATTTTTTACTTATGCAGCAGTATGTAAAGTTGATTTGTAACGATGAGAGAGGGTGGCATAATCTAGACAGATTATGCCATCCTCTTTAAATAAATAAAGAAAAAAAAAGAAAATATACTGTATGTATATGTATATCTACGTAATTAATGACCTAGAGCCGGGTGGTTTACTGAACTACGTCCGTCATCATCATCATTTCTGTGGATAGACGTCCGCTGCTGGACATAGACCTCCCCCAACCGTCTCCACACCGACCGGACCTGTGCTTCTCGCACCCAGCGTATTCTCGCGACCTTCAACAGGTCATCGGTCCACCTTGTGAGAAGCACCTTCCGGTGCTTGGTCGCTGCTCCAGAACTATCCATCGCCCTGTAACTAGCAAATATCTTAGCCCTTTATTGCATCATCGTCTCTGAAGAAAATACAATGTCTCTTAAGAAAGACAAGCAAAGTAGGCTGTGTTGAGCAGATTATCACAGTGTCAGTGACGCTGTCCGTCAAGTGGGAGATCTCCTGTGTCATCAGGACCGCCATGGCGTTGTTTGGCAGCTATGTAATGTTTACCAAAATATGTAGAATAAGCAATACTTCTTAAACTGCAGATTCAAGTTGGATGTAATTTGGGAATATACCTATCTATATTATGCCCTCTGAAAATTCAGGCTTCTAGCTGGGAAAACTCTCCTCAACGGTTTCGAGAAAAGGATGGTACCACTGTGTTTTCGTTTGTTTGTTTTTGCTTGACGTGGCGAGGGCACTGCCGTGCCCCCAAATTCAAGTTCAAACTCAAAGCATTTATCCTAACTTTATATTTAATATCCGAACCAATATTGTAAATGCGAAAGTGAGTTTATTTGTTCCGGTTTCACGCTAAAACGGCTGAACGGGTATTTATGAAATTTGGCACATGGGAAGACCATGACCTGGAGCAGGACATAGGATACTTTTTATCCCGGTAGTACGTTGCAGTGGGATCATTTCAGAACTCGACGCGGGCGAAGCCGCGAGCAATAGCTAGTTTCAAAGAAACCAATAATTACAGGCAAAAGGAGTATGTAAGGATCGTAGCAGGTGGCGATCTGTAGTTTCTGCCTACCGTTATAAGAAAGGCGTGATTTTATGTATATAATTCAAAAGTGTCTCTAATTATTGCACACATACGTGCAATATAATTACAGGCACTTTTGAATTGCCAATGGGTGGATCAGTCAGAAAGATGAAGCTAGCTGCCCATTCTAAAACGTAGTAGGTACCCATGGAGAAGAACTGGTAAGAGACTCCACACTCTTTTAATTCAAAATTATGGTTACACAATAATTATTAGTTACATCATTCATGTTAAACTTATACATGTAAGAACGATGGATGCAGATAGTTATCAGCGATGTAATCCTCCAACTTATAATATGCTTGGCTGCATAGTGTGTTTTATGCAAGATTTAAATTACTACGTCAGCTGCCGATTTCTACAGCAGAGCGCCATATAAGACATAATACTGTGGAAATAAGCAAAATATACTAACCTAGCTGTGGCTATATCAGTCAACTGCCTTATTTTTCTTACTGCATATGATGCAGCTGAACTTAATCTACCTGAAAGAGCTCTAATGTAGGCACCCCATTTATTTCGAATCTAGAATAATTCCTAGAAATACAGTTTCCGGATTAACATCTAGTTTCTTGTCATCAAGTTTTGAATTTAGACCTACTTGAGGTACATTAGGTAATGAGAACTTAAGACAATTCGTTTTGTTCGCATCAAGTAAAACCTGCTACCATTTCGAAAGAACTGCCAGACTATAGGTGACATGTAAGACATCTGTATCTTTTCTATATATTTTAAAATTAAGAGAAGTGACATCGACGACTAGAATTATACACAATAAGTTAGCCATCATGTAAGGAAGGTCATTAATATAAACTAGAAATAGGAAAGGGCCAATAACCTTGAAGCACGCCCATCTTAACCAGAGACCTCGAGGACGTCGCCCCGTTAACGTTGACTTTTTGCTGCCTGTTTGAAAGATAGGAAAGAACAAGATCAGCAGCTTGTCCACGTATTCCGTAGTGGTGTAATTTACAGATCAGTGAATTGTGGTCAACGCAGTCAAACGCTTTTGAGAAGTCACAGAAAATCCCAATTGCATCCTGGAACTTCTCCCAGGATTTCAAAATGTGACTAATGAGTTTTACTCCTGCGTCAGTCGACGACCTACCTTTCGTGACCAAACTGATTCAAATGCGACAACATCTGGTCTAGCATGATGTTTTCATATATTTTACTTTTATTATTAGAGAAATCACTCTTACTACCCGATTTGAAGATTGGTACAACATTACTATGTTCCATTAAATCAGGAAACGTACCGCTATCTAAACATTGATTAAATATGCATTGAAAAGGGGCATTGTGTCAATTATATCTGCAAGAACCTTAACAGAAATCCCCCATTATGTCTTCAGTGTTATATTTGTTAAGACTTTTGAATACTTTTTAATTGTGACAATAGAAATGGGCTTGATTTCAAAACTTGGAATGTCATTACTGAAGTTTGGTATGAGAAGATATTCAGCTAATGAAGATGATGAGGGGAGAGATTTCGTAACCTCTGTGATGTCGGTTAAGAAATTTTCTAGTGTCACAGCAATTTTTAACATATCGGAAATGATTTCATTATTAATTTTTAGAGACAATTCATTAAGGTTATACAACCGCCCGCGCACAATATTCGTCTGCTTTAAAGATACTCGCACGCACCCTTATACACTCATAAAATATAATATAAAGAGACAGAGAAAGAGAGAGAGAAAGTCGCATGCATAACACCCTTTCCTTACATGAAGATTTCTACCAGTCAGCTCGTGCTGCAAGACGCTAAAAACAAGACGGTTCCAAAAAAAAAACTTTATATTTTTTTTTACCGAATTCCAAAAATAACTTTAGTTTCGGAAGTCGGTGGCAAAAAACGAAAATTGAAAAGCAAAGACACCGACTTCCGAAATTAAAGTTATTTTTCACTTTTTTGTGTTTTTTTTGGAAGTCGGTTGGTCACTTTGTAGTGTTTTCATTGGAAGTCCGTTGTTTTATTTTTGCAAAATGTTTTTTTCTCATAGGTACATGCTTGGAAATTCGAGCATTATTTTGACAACCCTCTTCGAGCAATTTCAATTGCAATTAAATGAAAGAAAATTTAAAACTCATATAAAAAGTACACTTTGTAAACAAGCTTATTACAAATTAGAGGATTATATCCAGGATAAGAATGCTTGGAAACATGCTGGTCTTGCTCCATAGGACAATTTAGAGTCTGGACAAAATCAAACTGGTTGCTAATTTAGTTGTATATTTTATTATTTGTATGTCATAGATTTTACACTCTGTGATTGCATGGAATCACGCACTGACTTAGTATTACTTGTAAAGATGTTAGGAATATTGTAATATCGTATACTTTTACAATGTTTGTAAATATGTGAGCACCATGTACCTATCACATAACTGATTTATTTGTCATTGCTCCATTTATAATTTTTTTTTTGCCTTTTGTGGGACAGTAATCTTATTGTGGGTGCATGGTCTTCACATATAATTATATAATTCATGTATACAAAATATTGTAAACATTTTTGAAAAGAGTAACGGTGGAGTTTCTTGCCCATTCTTCTCCATACGAAATCTACCTTTTGGAATGGGCAACTAGAATCAATTCTATTTCTTTGTTTGTTTTTCATTGACGTTCAAAAGTACCTTTTATGTGCCTATTTGAAATAAATTATTTGACTTTGACTTTGACTTCGAGATAAATCAAAATTGCTGTACTGGTAAAAAACAAGTGACCATGCGGCCAGCAAAGTTACATACTATGAAAATACATATCTGGCGTGTTTAGCGGCCAAATAAATTACGATGAAAACTCATATCTATCGTGTTATTTAAAAATGGAACGAACTTTTTAGTTCAACACACGGCAACCAAGGAGGTAACTTATCAAAGATTTTATTTAAATTTTGAATTGGCTTGCAAATAGAACAAAGAAGAAACAAATGAACATATTGGCGCATATAAAATGATAGTTGTTCGTCATTGATTCTGGAATTTCTATTTAATTTACTCAATTTGAATTTCCAATTGAAAAAGTACTATACAAGCCTTGGCCGCAATCAGGAATTGATGGACTCACGCATGAGTGCCTCGGCTTCGCCTCGGCCCTCATTTTCACGATCGTCCATCAATCCCCTTATTGCTGGCCGCGACAGTAATGCACTATATTTTTCTCTTTTTAGTTGTGGTATCCACCCCACACAAATATATTACGAATCACCAAAACAATATTAATAACTAATTTGAAATCTACACAAGTGCTGAATTCAGAGATGCCCATGTGTTACTACAGACAGGCCTGCTTACCTGCTAGGACCGTAGAATGAGAGCTACCTTTTCTATGCGCGGAACCACAGACATAAACAAAGAGAAATACACCATTACCAAATATAACAGCTTGAATATTAGTGGGTAAGTGGCGCACAATACAACAAAGGGAGCCGCGGCCCACCGCTCTTAAACACAGATTGGCGTAATCAGCTTACGGACTTTTCCGCAACCCTGGCAGGCATCGAACGTAGCGGACCCCGCCAATTATGCTGACATCTCTTTGAGGTGCGCGTGGAACACAACGCGCCATCGACCTGGGCCTGATCCTTATCGGACGGCGAGTTACCCATTGCACGCCGCCCGCAAGCCCGCGCTTATGGTGGCCGTGAATCCACCTGGGATTCCCGACGCTCAGGGCGTCTCCTGCGGCGGCGGTTAGGGGCGTGAGGTCGCAAACTTTGCATCTCCCTCACGCGTTCCGCCTCCTCCTTCGCGAGCAGTAATGCTTCGCAGAAAGAGGTGACGGCTTCCCATGCCCTCTCGCTCCGTACCATGGCCTGGACCAGGGCCGGACGCGAGAAGTCATTGCCGCCAATCGCCTCCACGAGGACACGGCGGTGCTCCGCCCTAACAGGGCATACCTCCAACGTATGCTCCACCATGGCCCCCGGGAGATCCACACAGTGGTGACAACCGGGCGTTTTCTCCCGCCTAATTCTACACAGGAACCTCCCGAAGCTTCCATGTCCGGTGAGAACCTGCGTCAGGCGGAAGGTGAGGACGCCTTGGTGCTTTTCTAGCCACTCCTCAAAGAGGGGACTTATGGCCGCAATTGTGGCGTGCCCAGCACTGGGTTACGACAATCGCACTCTCCATACCGCCATGAGATCCTGCCGTAGCTCTATCCGCTGTGCCGTGATTTCTCGCGGCAACGGAGTTACGCCCCAGCGTTTCACCTTTCTTTGGGACTTTCGCCTCCAGATCCCATGGCGGTAATCCGGCAAGGAGGCTCGCCACCTCACGGGAGACCGTGCGTTATCCCCAGGCCAGCCGGATGGCTATGACCCTTTGGGACGCGTTCAAACGGCGGGCTGGCCGCAGCCTCAGGAAACGCTTCCACACCGTGCACCGGTGCCCCGTAAAGGGCCATGGAACGCACGACTCCCGCGTAGAGCTTCCGGCAGGAGGCGTTTGGACCCTTAGATTGGGCAGGAGCCACCCCAAGGCGGCCCCAGCCCAGTCCAGCCTGGGAGCCAAACGTCGGAAATGCTCCACGAAGTTTCACCGGATGTCGAGGACGTGTCCCAGGTACTTCATCGTCGACTCGTTGCCGATGTGAACCCCTCCTACCGATAAGACCAACCCTGGAAACGCAAAAAGTAAATCAGCTTCTCCGTACATTTAGGTTCATATAGCTCGACAAAATATAGCGAGCAGCAGATTTTTATTTCATGATTTATGGGCTTCGCTGGTCCCTTAGTAAAATTTGTTCATAATGATAAGGAAAATTACCCCTTACAGGTGTAGGACACCTTGTATATGAGATTGTTTACTAACGTGGCAGACAGAAAGTTACTGTAATGTATGTGTTTAGCGCCTAGCGACTTGTCAAAGTAACAACTTATAACTATCACTATTTATGATCTGATTGAACACAGTGAATAAACATCGTAGTAGGCCGGTCGCGGCGGTACAATACGATGCGGTGCGGTGCGATGCATTGCTGCGCTGCGGGTGCTACTTTTCATTTGTGACAAAACGAAACTATTTTACTAAATATTTGAAAAAATACCTGAGAATGGGTTTTTTAGTACATCAATGCTGAGAATATAGAAAGAAGAAAGAAAAAAAATATCTGTCGCTCCCTTATTATATACACACCAACGTTCGTTGTTACTGGAACGCTCGAAGGCAGAACCGGCTTTGTCACAGATTCAATATAAATGAATAGATGTGAGTAATTTCCTGCTCACATTGTTCGAATTCACGACGACTTTGTGGCAAGTTTGGTTTTGAATATTAAATTTTGTTAAGAACCACATCGCAAGCAGCTAATAAAACCGTACCAACTTGCCTTGTGTCGGAAATAAGAAATACGTGCGCCGTACGCGACAGATCCACATGCTACGCCGTAGCGCGGAGCTACGGCGGCGTAGCGCAATGCTACGACTGAATATAGACACGCTACGTGCTCGGCGCGAACCACGAGTTCACGACGCACTGGAGTGACGTTTAGTACTAGACACTCAAATACAAAGGCATTTCTTGCAGACGATGCTTAGTATTGATTTGTTGGCTTTATTATTATTATTATTTTGTATATGTTTATTATATCTCGGGACCATGGGGTCCCAGTCTTTTGGAAAGCGTACGAGGAGCCGAAGCCAACTCGCAGAGGCCCCTTAGACAATTTTAAATGGGATGAGGCACCAACCGACGATTATCCCTGTATGCACTATGAAAATACACCCAAGGACAACCCCCGGATGGTGTAGGACTATTGCAGAACATGGAAACAAAACATATTGGGCTATGGGTTTGAGTGGCTATAGCGTACTGGTTACCTAAAACTATTGAAGGACTATGTCCCCTGCCTGATCAATGTTTTATATATACACGGATAATATGGCAGGGGGTGACTTGCACACTCAATAATGGGCCCCCGAAAACGGTCGCTAGCACATAGTGACGTAACGACAAGGAGGCAACACTTCCTCAGGTGCTTAAGAGGAGTGGAGAGCTATTCCACGGCTATCAGGACAATCCCGGAAGTACGGTCAAGATCCCTACCAGCATCTTACTGGAATACTTCCTTCCTCCGAGCACGTTTGCTCTAGCGAATCTCCACTCAAGCCGGCCAATCAAGGCAAGAATGAGGTGGGAGCTCTGTTCCTCGTCAGTCTTCACTCTAGCCGGCCAATAAAGGCAAGCCAGAGATGAGGAACGAGACTTCTCCCGGGAGGTAGGGTCCGTGGGGTCGCTACTGCCCAACAGCTCGCCACATGCTGCCCTGCGGGTTTTTGTATCTCTTTTGGTCTGGCTCCTCACCCTAGACCCGTTCCGGCAAAGTAAGCTCTACCGGCACAGACCTAGGGTTCGGAGCGCGCAAGCCCCACCACGACGTCAACGTAGAGATACGGCGGTGGGGTTATTATTATTATTATTTATTGAATCATAGCCAACACGGACCAATTATAAAATAAATTAAATACAAAGACAATTAAATTAAATTAAATACAATAAAATACATGTTATGTTGTGTTGTATGTGTGTTTATGTACATAATGAATTTATCCACATATTAGCGCAGCGTGCGTTTTTAGGATTCCGTTCCTCAAAAGGAAAAAACGGAAACCTTACAGGATCACTCGTGTGTCTGTATGTCTGTCCGTCTGTCACAGCCAATTTGCTCCGAATCTAATGGGACCGATTAAGTTGAAAGTTGAAGGTGAAAATAGCACATATGTATGTCTATGAGCTAAACATGGAAGTGAAACGTAAATAAATGAATTTTGAATATGGAGGTCACATTCGGGGGGCAAAATGAACAAAAAATAAGTTTTGCGAAATGTACCAAGCGACATATAAAATGAAAGGGCTTGTTGTGAGAAACTCATTTTTTTTTCTATCATTCTAAAATAAGAACTTTTAAAGAAATTTAAGAAAATTGATGAAAACCTAAAATTTTGAAAAAAATGCAGATAAGGGTTCTTTACTCATAGACTAGGTACAGGAAAACGTATGAGAAGTCTTATGACCTTAAAGTAACACGGTTAATCTATCATTATTGTGCGTACAAACATGCATTTACAGTTGGAATGTATGGGAGTGTTTTCAACTACGTTAACTAAGTTTGTTCTTGGGATAAATTGATCCCAACTACGGAACCCTTAAAACTGTACGTGGTCCGACATGCACTTGGCCGGTTTAAGATAACAAAATATACCTAAAATGCATGAATGCCTCGCTGGTCTAGTGGTCGCACGTACTGCTGAGCAGGTCGGTAGGACGTACGTCCTGGGGTCGATCCTCGGGTCGGGCAAAGTGATATTGGGTTTTTCTATCTGGAATTTCTCAGTATCAGCCTGGAGTATGGATTTGTGCCCGGTTGATGGCAATAAGCTCGCCCCCTATTACGTGTTACTCTGCCCAACCCTTCGGGGAAACAAGGCGTGATGTTATATTAAATACATAAAGTAAAAATATATCCAAACCTTGTATTGTCAATTCAAAAGATTATTGGTGCTATTCTGCTTTGTTCTACAAGTAAATAACGAAAGGCACAAGTACAAGGGTTAGGTGGGTATTATAATGTTAAAGATATGAAGGTAGTGCTGTGCTGATGTAGGTACGTATAATAATATGTTAATTTATTTTACTCATTCATTAGCTAGGTAGGTACTTAGGAAATGCATAATTCGATTAAGAATTGATGGGGCAATATTGCAATAGTGCATAAAAATGAACCAGGACGCAGAATAGTTGCCATGCAAATGTTGATGATGAAATATTTAGAAACATATTGGTTTAAGACGCTGGATCACTCATCTCTGTGGCCGAAATTCGGAACACATCTGCAACAGTTCATCTGTTCGAGATCGTCTTCTTGAGTGTTGCGCGCTGTGAGTGCATCACGAGGGGAACTGACTTGCAATACATTCTCATCTGGGCAAGTGCAGGCGCTGTTCCGCGCGATGAGATGCGACAGACGACGCGCGATGGAATTACTTGTAAAATTATAAAACACATCACGTCACAGTCACAATGCGGCTCGGCTCGGCACGGCACAGCTCGGATCAGCAGGGCGCGGCACGAGAGAGCACGGCACGGCAGGGATCGCCGCGGCGGTGTTCACACGCAGCGCTTATTTCCCCCGGGCCGATCGCGGGACTCGACTCGCCCACTTAGAATTTTATATTAAACCTGATTACAGCGTTAATTCGTAAAAGGGAAAAATTACTGTTCAGGAACCGGAAACACGAATACGAATGGATTATAAACATCGATTTAAATCTCTGATTATAAAACGTTGTCTATACAGTAAGCAATATTGTATGCAGTATGCATTATGCTTTCATTTCCACACTGACACGATGTTTAATTTGAATGCTATTTCTAAAGGACTGAGATTTCACGATTGTAAACAAAAAAATGGCTACTGGCATAAGTATCCTATGTCCTATTCCAGGTCATGGTCTATTCATCCAAATCCGTTCAGCCGTTTTAGCGTGAAAGCGTAACAAACAAACAAACAAACTCACTTTCGCATTTATAATATTAGTTTTGCCATTTAGAGATTCTATGTACGCACAAATGTACCTACACTTGTACACGTAACATGGAAGAGATTGAACGTAAGTATTTGACGTTAGTACATAAAAGCTTGCGGTTCCTTATGAAGCATTCCTCCTGGATTAGCCTTTAGGTTGAACCCCATGCCTCCATATTGTGAATCGAACAAAGTACGTACTTAAGCAATACGACCCCAGAAAAGAAAATACGAATGACTCGACGGCAAATGATCTAAATCGGTAAATCGTAATGCAATCGATATAAAAATAGAGCTTTTACGAGTATGCTGTTTTTTTGAGCGTCATCGGGAATTAATAGGCGCAGGTAAACGACGAGCACGGAGCGCGGTGCGTTGCGGTGAGCTTGTGACAGTGGCACAGCCATATTGTAACTCTGCATTGAAAATCTCGTAATGTGTACGCACACGCACCGTGTTGTCCGTACGAGTAGCTCCCAGATATAGTGATATTCGCAGCACGTCGACTCTAGCCGGGCACTGTTATCATTGTAGATATTATACTCTCACACCTCGCGGTGAATCCTAAACGAATAATCTAAAAACGAAGCGTATGTGAAACACAAGAGGGTCGGAGTAGCCGCAGCTAACAATAAATCATGTGGACGTCCCGGTGTGCCACCGGATCGCTAACGGCACGCTCTCGGTACGCTCCGGGCGCGGGGCGGGTCTGCGCGGCATAACGTTATCATTACCAGCTCGCATCGGGTACGTTGCTCAGTTCATTTTTATTTCACTTGGAACGGATCCCGTCCCGGTGCGGTTTAATACGTTTCAATAATGGAAGTCTCAATTTAGATTAATTACCCCGGTAACAGGAGGTCGGCGTGGCGCCATATTCGTGCCGTTCTCGGATAACATTCGATACGCGGCGATAAAGACCTCCAACTGTCACTAACGAGACACAATAGAATTTTAATTGTTATCGGCCTTCTAAAGGCTAATCAACAGTTGAGCGGGTAGGCACTCGGGTGACATATACTGAACCCTTTATTTAAGTAGGGCCGCGCGAGACAAACGACCTTCCAGGACCTCCTGAAAGTGTGAAAACTTGACTGTAACAAAGGACGGAAATGAAAAGTACTCGTATGGAACTACTGCTTTTAGTTGTTATAACTTCTCATTGAAGATTGCCTTGAACTTTGTTAACTTTACCGACACCGTATATTTGTAGCCGGTTACATAATTATGCAGAGCTTGAGTACAGTCGCACACAGTCAGCGCTCGTACTGTGGCAGGCACGAGTCCCCTGACTGACGACGGAACTTGTGTGAGTGACTGTGCGCGCACGTCGACGCAACAGTCGCGTGCCGCGCACACATTTCTATGTAAATGTATACCCAACCGAATGTATGATGACTATGCTGAGACGTGATTGTGAACGAGTGCCAGCTGACACAAAGCGGACGTTTTGCCTGCAGCCTGTAACATACTCTTACATTACACAAAACCTACACTCTGGCAATCACAATACCCGATAACGGTGAATTGTATCACGTCACTCGTACAATCAAGCATACGCAACTATCGATGCCTGAAAATAACTAAATTATCAACAGACATCATACTAACCAAACATAGCCTAATATTTACACTTGTTTCTTCCTTGTCCCACCTTGTTCCTTCCTTCACACTACCGTTTAGCAAAAAATCCACAGAACTCATGGTCCCATGACCTTCCGGCGCATGCGTAGTTTTTTTTTTTTTTTTTATCCTATCCTACTCTGTCTCACTCCTGGGCAAAGGCCTTCCTCCACTCCTTCCATCTTTCGCGAGCCCGCGCGTCCTCTTTCCAGTTATGATGGCACCTGTCCAGTTCGTCCCGCCATCTCCTACATGGTATGTCGCGACCTCGTCTCACTGTGTCAGGGCACTAGTTCTGTGCTATTTTGGGCCCACAGTTTGTCTAACATGCGGCAGACGTGTCCTGCCCAGTCCCATTTAAGTTGGGCAGCCTTTTGAGCCACGTCAGCTATCTTTGTTTCGGACCACAGTATTGTGTTACGAACGCAATCCGTTAGTTTAACGCCTAGTATACTGCGCTCCATTGCTAGTTGGCAGACCTTGAGTTTAGACTTCTGGATGTTAGTCAAAGACCAAGTCTGTGCACCATAGGTTAAGACGGGAAGAATACACATGTCCATGAGCCTGCGTTTCAGAGCCATAGGCAACTTACCCTTAAACAGTTCCTTCATGGACCAGTAGCTCTTCCAGGCGTTTTCCGTTCGTCTTGTGATTTCTTTATCTTGCCTCGCCTGGAAAGAGATTACTTGGCCCAAGTAAAGGTATTCTTGGACATATTGTATTGTCTCCCCGTCTACTTTTCCAGGTGTTTCGATGTACATAACTTTGGTCTTTGACATATTCATCTTCAGCCCAACCACAAGGCTAGCTTTGCTAAGTTCTTGGAGCATCCGTTCAAGTTCTGTGGCTGAGGATGAAAAGAGAACAATGTCGTCGGCGAAACGTAGATTTGTTAATCTCGCTTCATCAAGGGCAATGCCTCTTTCCCTCCATTCGGCTGCCAACTTCTTGAAGATTTCTTCAAGGGTACTGGTGAACAGTTTAGGAAATGGCGGGTCGCCCTGTTTGACTCCTTTCTCTATTTTAAATTGTGGACCTGTGGTTTCAAGTTTTATTGCGGCTGTACTATTTTTGTAAGTGTTGCGTCAAAATAGGATGTGCGTGAAATGCTGTCAAAGCTTTGAAGTAATCAACAAAAGCGAGTATAGCGGGATTTTATATTCTTGATGTTTTTCTATGAGTTGACTGCATGCAGATGATCTGTCGTAGAAAGGCCAAGCCGGAAGCCAGCTTGCTCAGGAGGTTGATTTTTATCAAGTTTGCCAGATATGCGATTTTCTATTATTCTGATGAATGTTTTGTAGATATGTGATATTAAACTAATGGGCCTGTAATTATCAATATCTGATTTATCACCCTTTTTATGGAGCAGAATAATATTGGAGTGACAGAAATCTCGAGGAAAGCTACCTGAATGCAGCATGCTATTAAAGAGCAGGGTGATGTATGGAAGGAGAATAAGTTCGCCTATTTTCAGTGATTCTATGCTAATACCATCTTCGCCACATGATCTATTGTTTTTCATTTTAGTGAGGGCTACATGAACCTCGTATCCGGTTATAGGTGGAATACTATCAGGGCAGATAAAATCGGGTGTTGAGGGTAGTTGAGTGTTGTCGGAGTAGAGGGATTTATAAAATTTTGTACATATATCTAATACTTTTGTTCTATTAATTTGTTTCTTACCATTGCTATCTTGTAAATATGTGATCCATGACTTGTAATTAGAAATACCTTGTTTTGCTTTTTTCAGGGAGCAGTTATTTTTTAGTGCATCCTGAACTAGTCTCGTGTTGTAATTTCTAATATCTTTTCTAATATTACGTTTAACCTCTTTATAGCTTTAAGTCTATATTGTAAATCTCTGTTTGTATATAAATTCTGTCTCTGATCTATTAATTTTACAGTTTCGTCTGATAGTTTTTTACTTTTATTTTTGTTACTACTTTGCTGGCTTTAATTAAACTTTGTATTATTTCGTCGTATTGTTGCTGGCCATCTTTTTCTTCTATCTCTGGATCTAGCAAATCAAAACTATTTCTTAGCCATAGTTTAAACTGTTTACTTCTTAGTATGATTGATTATTTATTTAATTTTCTTATTAGATTTTCCATATATTTTAGCCGATTAATTTAGGCGTCTAGTTTTATTATTGCGTGTACTGGTCTGTGATCAGAAATAAATTTAATTAGATTTATGATTTGAATGTTTTTAATTATTTATTTATTTGAGATCTAGAGTAGTATATTTCGTTACTAGTTTGATTATTAGGAGATACCCAAGTCCATCGCCTGTGAGGTTTTTTGTAGAAGTAGCTGTTGCTAATACATAAGTTCTGGCCAAATGTAAATTGGAGAAACCGTGTTCCACGTTCATTACGGGCTCCCAGTTCGTGTGGGCGTGGAGATATTGGTGTTGTCTAGATCTTGCCTTTGCCCGATTTTGGCGTTAAAGTCACCTAAAACAATGTTCCAAGTGCTTTGATGTTCGTCGCAGGCTTTGTTTAGTAGATCATAGAATTCTTCTATTTCGTCGTCTGGGCGGCTTGTCGTAGGAACTTGGATGATGGATAATGTTTGTGTGCTTGAAACTTTAAATTTTAAAATTGCAATCCTGTCAGTATAAGATATGAATTCCGAAATATTGTTTTTCCATTTTTTTACAAATAAAAATCCTACCCCGTTGTGTCCTCCACTCTGACCATTGTAATAGAATATGGTGTTTTCTCTCTCTTTTGTGTCTTCACCGCTTCTTCTCACTTCTGATAAGCCAACAATATTCCAGTTGATCTCAGTCAGTGCATTTTCGAACTCAGGCTGACGTTCTTCAGATTTCAGAGTACAAATGTTGTAAGTACGAGTAGTAACGTTAAGTATCAGTATCCGGTTTATTACTTGCCGTGGTCGTTGAACGCGAAGATTCTTAGCACTCCAAGGCAAGGCTGCCCACCGTCATCAGCAGCAACGCCACTGGAGCCGCCGGGCATTTGGGGCCTTTTGTTCTTCTTCTTCATCATGTTTGTGGAGGGGATTAGACATTTAACCCATCACGCTTGTCTAATGCGAGTGAGTGGTTTTTTGAGTTTCAATAATTAGGTATTTTTGCCATTTACTCTATGTAGACAACATTATATTTGACTCCGTCACTGTTATTTAAGTAGCAGGTAGTGGTATTCGAATTTGTGTGGGGTAGGTACCACAACTAAAAAGGGAAAATTAAAAACTTTTCACAAAAAAAAAAATAACCGACTTCCAAAAAAAACACAAAAATAGTGGAAAGTTACTTTAATTTCGGAAGTCAGTGGCAAAAACGAACATTGAAAAGCAAAGACACCGACTTCCGGAATTATTGCCACCGACTTATATATAAAGTAATTTTTCACTTTTCTAGTGTTTTTTTTTTGTAAAAAGTTTTATTTTGTTCATATAACTGATCCATATCAATGAATAAATAAATAATATTGCTTCAATGTAACGAACTTCTATGTACAGTACGCACCGTTGGTGAATTTAGTCTAATCTCTCAAATGCACATAAAAGCGGTGTCAGAAACAATACCGTTAAATGAAGGTCTCATTCGAAGAAAAACCAAATGACGTGAATGGATACACAATTGACCACTTAGTGTCGCTAATAACTGTAACAACATACATTTCTCATAACATACACGCACACGCGCGCACGCTCACTCACACCACAACACACAGCAGAACAAATCACAACACCACGCACATCCTCTTACACATCAGACACGTACATTCCCATCTCACACAAATAAGAGGACCTGCGTGCAAACACTACACAAACTGTTTTTATCTTTTTATACTTTTTTTCTATCTCTAATACCTAAGTAAAGTGTCATTATAAAAGTTTGTTAGTACCATTTGTTAAAATGACTATGTGATACTAATGAAATGTTAATGGCTTTTATACATGTGTAATACTCGAGGGGTTTGGCTATGATAGCCGAAATACAGGCTCTGCCTAGTTGGCTCGGCTACAGATGACTACACCACTTAAACTGGCGTAAATTAGACTGTTAAAATATTTTGTAATATAGGTCTAAGTTTTCCTTTAAATAAAAATTAATTATTATAACTAAAGCGATATAAAGCTGAGCACAGTACACACAGAGGAGCCGGCCGCCCGCGCCGCCCGCCGCGCAATCAACATCAATAAACCGTTTTTCAGGTCACCACACAGCGCGCAATTGAAATCGAGCGTTAATCGATTAATTCGTTATAACTCGCGTAAAACCGCGCCGGGCGAGCGCGTTATATCGATATCCGGATTTATCGATACTCGATAATCGATAGTGGCCACGCCACAAAGTGCGCTGCATTTTACAACCGGTTTACAACGAAAATAACGTTGACGATAGTTAATCACCACTAAACTACGCCACTTTAGTGAGCTCATTGATAGACACAGCAGGCACTAAGTGCCACTAGTTTTATGTCTTTACTATCCACTAGACATTTCCTCTAAATGCGGAAGGTTTCTGCTAATATATATTTGCTATTATAAATAAAATATGTTCTGGGGAACAAGTTCCAATTTCCACATCAAGTACTTAAGTGTGGAGTATGTGGAGGCTAAGAAGGCTACATTACTGAATAATATACCCTAGCAGCCGGAAACTAGCATTGTGTACTCTAAGCAGAGACCACCCATAGGTATGGAAATATGTGCACTAAATAATAGAGTCCGAACGAATATCTATTCCGGCTTTCGGCAATTTTGGGAGAAATATCCATTTTCGGCCGTTCTCATATCCCTTCAACTGACAGCTGTCAAAATTAGTCTAGAAAAAGGTCTGACTTTCGGCCTATTTCGGCCTCACGGTGCCAACCCCACTCAGTCAACGCTCTGTAATTATTGTAAGAATGTCAAAGTTGCCTAGCTTAAGAGTCATTTTGCAAGTGAATAATGACGTATTACAAACGCGAAAATGATTCCAACCGATTAAATATTACCACTTTCTAACAAAACCACAAACCGCTCGACACAGACTACAGACGACTACAGATGAATTGAGAACCTCCTCCTTTTTGATGAAGCCGGATAAAAATAAAACTTTTTACAAAAAATAAAAACGAATTCCAAAAAAAACACAAAAAAAGTGAAAAATAACTTAAATAATTTACTGTATCGAATTTGTATATTTACGAGTACGTCATACGTTATAGCGTGACACAAATCACAATAACCTAAAGCCAAACGAAACGTACGACAGTTCGTAGACTGGAGGTTCTGTTCTCCAGGACGGCCAGAAGACAAGAGAGCTCGCCTTGGCGCCCCTGCGTTAGCTAGG
Organism: Lithophane leautieri; assembly: GCA_949152455.1. Lineage (NCBI taxonomy): Eukaryota > Metazoa > Arthropoda > Insecta > Lepidoptera > Noctuidae > Lithophane > Lithophane leautieri. The sequence continues at coordinate 181,549 of OX424475.1, forward strand.
CTCCGTCGTAGCACGAAGTTAGTCGCGTGTTAGTGTTGCCACTACTCCGGTCACGTGCCGTGCTGCGTTTAGCGACTGTACTGATGACCGGCTCCGACACGGCCATCCTGCAATACACACGTCCTCGTGTGTTAACCTGTAAAGAAACAAACTCGCCAAGTGTCACATAGCTCGGTCACTTCTGACCAACTGTGGTAAACCCAAAACCCCAATAAATGTTCAAACAAACATAAAATAACAGAGTTCAGAGTATTACCCAATATTTGATTCCCAAATCTAAAGATCCCCAACTAAATAACCAACAAAGGTGTATGTGTCTTATGCCATCTCGTAACCTCTAGTTACTCAACCACTTATTTGCGCATCCCCTCGGACCGCAAAGTCACTATCGGACTTAATGATTTCCCACGAAACCCCACATTTACGAGAATTGACTGCCTACCGCGTACTCACGAACTTCTGACTCTAGCAGACACCGATTTCTACTGAGCTACAGCTACAAATCAACCTCTGATCCAAACTACACTGGCCGTCAAAACTTAGTACGAGTACCACACTTAGAAACACCAACACTAAAATTGCAATAACTTTTAATTTACACAAGCTACTTCGAAATAAAAAGGATTACAAAAATAATTTAATTTTTATATAAAAACTTTATAGCCGATAACCGTCGTCGTTTAAGGAATGGCTAATAAACAATAACACATTATTCACGAAATTATTTGAAAGTGACTACGACTGCCAATGTTTCAAGTTCACAACTAGTATTAACATACCGGTTATTAATAATTTTGAGTATTGTTTCAACATTTTAAAAAGTTCGGGTTTCTATTCTACGAATTGGCTACTGGTACGGTCTAACCATCCGAATCGAGAAGTGATGCCAACTCATCATCTATTTCGTCTACAATATCAATTAGTACTTGGCCTTCGGGCATCTTCCGAACACGGTCATGATGCATCATACTTTTTAACCAAAAGGGCCGGACTAGCAAACGGCATACTACTAGGTCTAATTATTTTAGCTTCCAACAATTCGTTAACCTCATCGCGCATGATTCGACGTTCGTCCGGAGACAGTAAGGACGTCTTTGCACTGTACGATTACGGTCGATAAATCTTAACTCCAACGCACCAAAGGTAACACGTGTGGTCGGAAAACCGATAATAAAAAGTCAGAGTATAATTCTAAGATATTTACAAGGTCACTTCTTGTATCAAATGGTAAATCAGTGTTAATTTTATCACAATAATTATTCTTTATTGCCGTAACAAGTAACAAGTTCAAATTCAAATTCATTCAAGTTAGCGGGGTGGTGGGTTCGCAAAAATTACGTCCGACCTCCAACATGTTCCGCTCGGGACTAAAGGTCGCGGGGCGAGCGCATGAAAAGATGAAAACACTTATTTTTTTAATTAGTTTTATAAATATTTTCATATTTCACATTATGTCGGCCGATATAAATCACATTTTGTACGTCCTTTATTATGGTATAAGCTTTATTATTCAAAGACTAATAGAACTCAAATAAAATAATAATGTGACCGTAATTTAGACTTGTCTTTGCGATTTAATTGGATGCAGTAAAGTGCAAGTATTCGTGTATCGCATATCCGAGATCTAAAGATCGAATATGAATTATGTAACACGTTTTTTTCAAAATTTAAATCCTTGTTTTCTACGAATAAAAAACAATAGGAAAGACGTTTTTTCGGGTAGTAACCTCGCCTTAAACTATCACTAAAATTCCAAACAAAATGTACTGCCAAAAAAAATCTCTTTAAAAAATTATTTTAACATAACTAAAATCGAATTTGACAATCGCAAATTCTTGGTACTTGTTGGCCCTAACCCGTGAATTTTTATTAGAGTTGGAGGCGCGCAGGGACGGCCGCTTCGACATGTTTTTTATGGAATTTTCCACTTTTAGTATGGAAGATAAGGCAAAAAAAAAAAAAAAACAAATGTGTTGAGTATGGGGGTTTATGGGTTTAATAAAGGGGGTTGTAATTTTCATTATTTTTGCGACAGGACACACCATTTTTTTTGAGATATAAGCAAAAAAAAAAAAAAAGAAAGATACAGTACTGTTTTGCAACTGAAGTCAAGGTGTAGGTTTGTATTTCATTCCACACATTTATAATCGCGATTAAAAATAGTAATTCAGAATAGCATTTGCACAAAATTAATAACTCAGTCCCATATTAGTGCTGTCAAACTAAAATATAACTGTTCCACTATAGTCTATTTCAGAATGGGAAATCGTCGTTTGACAGGGATTTTTAGTCTAATCTAGAGAATTTTGTGACAAGAGAATCGGCACCAGCATAAACGTTGTGGTCGAAGAAATAAAAAACTACAGTGCCGTTCCTAGATTACATAAAAGTAAGCACTACGGCGACCGCGGACTGACACCGAGCGTGTGCGCTAAGTACGTTTAACTGCGAGCGCGGACTGACACCGAGCGTGTGCGCAAGTACATTTAACTGCGAGCGCGGACTGACACCGAGCGTGTGCGCTAAGTACATTTAACTGCGAGCGCGGACTGACACCGAGCGTGTGCGCTAAGTACATTTAACTGCGAGCGCGGACTGACACCGAGCGTGTGCGCTAAGTACATTTAACTGCGAGCGCGGACTGACACCGAGCGAGTGCGCTAAGTACATTTAACTGCGAGCGCGGACTGACACCGAGCGAGTGCGCTAAGTACAGTCACGGACTTTAATTGATGAGCCACTTGGCACTGTTCGTATTTTTGCCGTGTAATGCAAATCGGGCTTAGTCGGTTATACTCGTACATCCAGATACGGAAAGTCATGTTTTCGTAGAAAAAGAAAATTATATTTAATATCTTTACCGGTTGGCTAACCTGAGAGTCAGAACTACAAACTTGACAGCAGAGTGACTACCCAAAGTCAACCAATTGCAGGTCTAGCAACCGTAACCTAGCGACGATTGTTTTAGCGTAGCCATATTAACGGTAGCGTACGGAGAAACATTAATTAGTCATTTCGACAAATTCGAAAATCACGCCTCTGACATCGACATTTCAACTGTCACTGTCTTCGGATAGGTTTTCAGAATTATCGAGTTAATGAGCTCTGATTCAAAGGAGGTCAGTATCAAATAGATTGGATAAACATTGTATTTTTTTATAATTGAGAACGTATTATTCAACCTCTATGGATAAGACTATTTCCGATGACTTGTAATTTGTCATCTTGTATACGAGCATGCGATTTGAGTTCATGTTTAATCGTGTAATCTCGTGAATGTATGAAACTGCAGAATTGAAAAGTTTGAGAGTGGCTCATCAATTAAAGTCTGTTATTGTACATTTAACTGCGAGCGCGGACTTACACCGAGCGTGTGCGCTATGTACATTTAACTGCGAGCTTTACTCGTTGAGATTAGTTGGACGGGGAACTTCTGGCAACAACCAGCACACGGGTGTTACCAATTTCATCAAGTTTAACATTAATGTTTGTTACCAAATTTTCCATTTGGAAATAGATAAATACAACACAATGGACAATTTATATGTATCACGTTCATAATTACTCGTATGAACGTGATACATAGCGCAACACACTGCCAGTGTTGTGTCCCCGGGGGGCGCTACAATGGACGGCCCTCTATCCAATTCAATCATGTATTCAGTTAAAAGGTCCCACCATACTCGTACATTTTTGCGCGTCATACTAAAATAACAAATGGACTTACTATAAACACGCCAAAATAAACAAGAATCGGTAGGATGATCGAGATAAGAACCGGACTTCGTAAAATAACCATTTGTATTCCCAGCAAACACTGAATATATAATGTATCCAGTTTCAGCAATGTGTGATCAACATAATGCTGCGAGGAAATGATACAGTTATCACGTGAAAACAGTGGATCCACTTTCGGTCGGTGTGTGTGTAGGCGACTGGCGCTCGTCCACGCCGATTTAATGCGGAATGTAAGACTCAATAATTTGGCTGGTGACCGACAACATACCTTTAAGAGAGCCCGAAAACTAATATTACCATGGCTCCATTCAATTTGCCGGATATCCGGCTTGATGGCAAGTTCCTGGAGTCCGGCCGGATGTGAAATTACATAACATGGATAGTGAACCGTGGACGTACCTGTGTGTTACGTGTACAGGTTATCGTACATGCGTGGGTTCACGACGGACACCGGCGCAGAGTGAGGTGAGCAGCAACACCGCGATGCGATGCGAGATTCCTCCAGTACGTTTGCACCAGTTCCTTTTGACATTAGAAGGTCAAGAGGAACTGTCTGAGTCTCAGCACGTTCTTAAACCTAAGTTCATCGTCCGCACAACCAGAAAAGCTTTAGTTTAGTCAAGAATTTCCCGGCAGAAGCGAGTTTTCCTCAACTCTTTGCTTGGGAGGAGCTAGGGCCGGGGGAGGGGGGTGATTTGGGGTACAACTAGACAATATATCTGTGCGGGCGTTTAAAAACTTTATGCTCCATAATAGAAGTGTTTGCAAAGTTCGCGGGTGTGAACTGCGCCCGGACGAGGGCTGCAGACTATATTCACGTTATTGTAGGAATATAATATGGGTTGATCGTTTTGCATTCAACGCATACAGACGTGCCCATCAATGCATAATATCAATAAAATAAATTAACGCTTGCATAAATAGTGACCTAGTTTTTAGTGTATTAGCGTGTTATACAAATAAACATTATAGTGTTATGTAAAAATTATGAACTGACTAGATAATACATTTTTATAAATGATGGAAGGCAGCCCCTTTAGTCGGAGCACGATGATGCGCCGCAGCCCTCCACCGACACCGACCCCAGTACCAAGACAGGACCAAGATGAGAAAGTTGAAGTTGTGTCCACTCCGGAGATTCAGAACTGGATGAGTTCTATTGAACAGTACCTGAATGAGGTTTGTGCTATTACTTCCGAGGGAAAGCTAAACAGTGACCAGAAGCTAAAAATAAGCCATCTTTGCCGGAAAGTTGTACATGGAGTTTAGCAAATGGCTGTTCAATACCAGTCACTAAAGCTAAAAACCATACAAACCCATCCCTCCCTTAAAACCGTGACCGAAGCTCGAGACCTATCAGACTGTCTAATGGAGATGAACCGGACGATACAGGAGTCCTGTATGAAGCAGGAAGCAACTTCTACATCTTTTGCAGACATGGTGAAAAAGAGGTCCAAAACCTTTGTTCGTCCTAATACTCTTAGCTCCGTGGCCATTTATCCCAGTGACAACTCTAAGACCAGTGACGAAACCAAGAACATGGTCCAAAAAATGATATGCCCTGGAGAAATGAAACTGAAAGTACGAGGCGTCCGCAAAATTGGGAAAGGAGGATTCATAATCAGCACTGAGACCAAAGATGACTTAGATAGGATCAAGCAAACAGTCCAACTCGCTTCGTCAGGACTTACCGTCGACGAACCTAAAAAGCGCAAACCTCGCATTATAATAATAGGTGTTCCCACATCAATGGCTGAAAATGAGGTTTATAAATGTATTTATGAACAAAACTTGGCCGAAAAACTGCCAGCTATATCTCTTGATACATTTTTGACCTCAATAAAACTAAGCCACAAATCTGGCAGGAAAGATGCTGAGAATTGCAACTTTATTATAGATGTTCCAGCCGTCATACGTAAGGCCCTCATCATACAAGACTGATTATTCATAAATTGGACATCCTGCCCAGTACGAGACTTCACACTTGTAACAAGATGTTACAAATGCCAGCAGTACGGACAATCAGCCAAATCATGCAAATTGCGGTCAAGAAGGACACACAACTCAAGACTGCAAAAACCAAGCAGATGCGCCAAAATGTGCTACATGTTTGCGCTTTAAAAAACAAGCAAACCACAAGACGGGAGACGCAGATTGCCCAGCTAAAAAAGCTGCCGAACACAGGTACATCAACTCGATCGATTATGAAGGCGCCTAAGAGCGCCACATACTTGTTTATATTTTAGACGTAATTTATTATTGTTATTTTTCTAGTCTAGAATGGATAATAACTTAATTACCGACATAGATAACACATTCTTAACTATATCAAAGACATGTGACGTTGAGGATTGCAGACAATATCTTTCCGAATATCAAAACTCACTAACCGTACTGACCCAAAACATCCGTAGTATTTATAAGAACATAGATAGCTTTTAAATTTCCCTTCATAGACTTAACTTTGATTCAAAATCAAAATATTTTATTTCACATAAGCCTACATGGGCACTTATGAAACGTCAGAAGCTAGGTGCACGGTTCCAATTGGTCGTTTCCTATGGAGAAGAGCCGGCAAGAAACTCCATGGTTACTCTTTTAAAAGATAATTGGCTTTTACAATAATTTCGAATTACAGTGTTAATAGTTATGGGAGGACAGTGTAGGCCATTCAAAAAGTTTCAGATATAAAATAAATTAAAATTAAATTAAAATTAAAAATAAAAGTCTACAGTTCACTAAGCCTACGACGTTCTCACATTCACAAGATAGAAAGGAATCTATATACGATAAATAAGATACTACAGATAAAAACCTATTTAAAGCAAATGACATGATTGCCATTACAACTGTAACAAATCTGAATAATTAACATGTCCGCAAAAGCCACTACTATAGAGTTGAAATTAAATAGTAGGTATATAATGTCAAATAATACTATGATTATTATTATGTCTGTCTGCGATGAATGTATAAAAATAAAAAATAAACATGGTAATTTGGGAGCAGTTAATAGACTCTTACAAAATTATGCCGTTAATGAGGTACCAGGGAAGCCACATGTGCAGAAGGAATTATTGCCAAACTTCCTTGTCTTCAACGTAGTCTTTAATCTTATAATATGCTTTTTTGATAAGGACACGTTTGATGTGGGTTTTGAACTTACCATCGCTAAGTTCTGTAACTGGCTTTGGTAACTTATTGTAAAAGCGGATACTGTTTATAAGAAACGACTTACTAGTTTTAGCTAATCTAAATTTGGGTATCACAATTTCATGTTTACTACGTGTATTTATATTATGGAAGTCGCTTCTTTTTTTGAAAAGCCCTAAGTTTTTGCGAACATACAAAATACTTTCTAAGATATAGAGAGAAGGCAGAGTGAGTATATCAATTTCTTTGAATTTATTTCTAAGAGACTCACGAGGACTCATTTTATAGATCGCGCGAACTGCCCTCTTTTGATTGTGATATAATGGTACTAACCCAGTGCTGGCTAGCTAACCGCATCAATAACCTCCCAGTAATACCTGGTTATAACTTATTACATACCAGTATAAACCACAATCAAAATGATGGTGGTAATCTTTGCTAAGGAATCATTAAAGGTAACTGTCGAGGAACCTAATCTACAAGACTGTATGATTAATTGCTTAATTATAAAAATTGGTACAACCACATCGATAATTGCTATGTACAGGTCCCCTTCCGCCAGAAACTTGGACTCTTTTCACAGTTCCTTAAACCAGATTTTACAAGGGCTGACGTCGTTTAAGAATGTTATACTAACAGGTGATTTAAATATAAATATTGGCTCCGAAAACTGCGATGCAGGGACCCAAGACTATCTTAATATCTGCTCATATAATGGTTTTCTTCCCGCTCATATATTGCCTACTCATCAGAGCGGTTCCTGCCTCGATCATATGATGATCAAAACCAGCCTATCATGTATTACGCTTGTTACTAACGCAACAATTACGGACCATCACGCTGTCCTACTTACCGTAAATTTAACGCTGCCTAAGCTAAATCGTTCCCAGACCAAAAGTAAATTAAACACAAATAAACTCGAATATGATTTATGCAACCTTGATTTTAGCCTAGTTTACAATACTGCTGACGTTAATTTGGCTTTGCCGTACTTAATAAAACATGTCCAACAAGCGTAACAATATTACGTAACACGACAGTGTCTACAGTACCTAACTAAGAAATTTTACAATATTAAACCTTGGATTACTCCAGGACTAATTCGGTGTATAAGACACAGGGATAAACTTCATCAGAGAACTAAGAGACACCCTGATATGAATGAATGAATGAATGAAATGCACCGACCCCAGCGTGGCTTAACCAGACTCGATAAATCGAATGAACCCCAGGATTTGCACTAGCCCCTGGAGCCTCATGGTTCATGGGGTTACAGAAGCCATTGCATATCAAAGAGTAGACCGGGGGGCGCGGGTAATGGTAGGGAATAGACCGTGCCCGTCGGGTTATGGAAGGATTTGCGAGTCTACCGGATATGCATCCTTGAGTAAGCAATGGACTAGTGGAGAGACGGGTAATATTTATCTAAGGATGGGCATCTTTTTACGACGTCGCCGCCAGTTGGCTCCGTTCCATTTTCACCGTTGAATCCATTGGCGGAGATATGCTTCGTTCTCGGCTCTTTTCTATCTCCCTGCTGTACTGTGTTCTGAGTCTTTGTCCAAGGACTCGCTGCTGTCCGTTTCAGGTTTCTTGTATATCTCGCTGGCTGCTTTCGTGATCTTGTATCGGTCTTCCGCCATGTCCATCCAGAAGTTGATTTCCTTGTTGAAGCACGCCATGTCTTGTCTTAGGTTGTCGTTCCATACGTAAATCAGTCAGCCTACTCTCTTGTATTTGGCCTAGTACTGCATTGCTGCATATAAAAGGTGTGGTTTGCCGCGTCTGTGAACATGTGCGAGATAGCACGTCCTGTGTTTCTTGATGTGTTTCGTAACAGTTTTTACTTCTAAGATTTCGTGCATTTACCTTTGTCTTGGTTTATTCCTACCGTGGTTACTCAAGTCTCTCATGATGACTCTCTCTGTCAGGATGGTTCAAGTCCAGCTTCACCGGTGAATCTTTTGGCGGGGTTAAACTGCTTTCTCGATTCTTTTCTTCTTAATTCTGATGCGTTTTCAGCAGCACTGTTCAGATCGCAATCGGCCCGATCCTCGTTGTATATGTCCAGCTCCATCGCCGTACAAGTTCAATCTGTAGCTCGCCGCTGCTCACCTCGGGTTGATGCGATTGCAAATAATATAGTTCGGAGTTAAAAGCGCACTATTCGGCTCAAGTAATTAATAAGACTCCGACAAAAATCCCGACCCGCGTCACCCGAATTCTTCTTTTCTGTTCATAATTACATCGCCGACACTCATAACCAACTACTTTTAAAACAAAACCCCGCGAACAAGATGACCACCTCTGTTACCGCCCATGTTCTATAATAGCGTTTATGCGCCTTTGCTGGCTTTCCGCGATAGTACTATGGCGGGCGCGCACCGCAAGGTCTATTCCCGCCTGCAGCGTTCGGCCACTATGTAACGCTCACCCATGCTGACCAACCAATAACATTGCAGCATCAGCTTTTTGTTGCGACCCCTTTCTTGTAAATGAAAATAGCGCCCAGGATAGAGTAAATTTAAAAAGCGTTAAAACTTGATAGCCATCCGTCATATTTGTTTTAAATTAGCTCGAGTATTAAGCCCTTTTCAAGGATTGCACCTGCAGACAGCAGTTTGAGTGAATGAAAATCAAAGTAGGTATGTCATATTCTACACAATCTACAGTTTACACTTTCACTGTCAGCTTTGTTGAGATGCCCCGTTGTGGCATTCTATAGTATACCCAAATAGTGAGTATCTTAAAAGTTAAAATACCAATTGCTATGCGGCCTAAGGGTCGGCGCGGGCACCCACATCTGGCGAGGGATATAGGGGCTGCGCAATTTTGTTTCCAAAGCCGTTAGGTATGCGTGCCCAAGACAATAAGAGCATCACTGACCACTCACAAAAAAAAGGTTACTTGAACTCAATAACGATTTTGGAACACAATCACCTACGCATTATATCTTAAAGTTGGGTACATTATTTAGCCAATTAAACCTGTAGTGACTTAAAATGACGGAATTATGGCGTGTATTTTGCAGAGAGGAGCAAGTCACTGTAATATGGAAAGATCTCACCAGATTAGCCTGCAGGTACACTTGGCGACCACCACCACCACCAAAAGAAAACACCACCATTACTTTAAAAACTCACTATCATTAAAAATAATACATGAAACTACACATTACACAACACGCACCACCCGATAAAATACCGATTTTGCAGAGTTCGATTTCGCTGGCAAGCGAGGCTTGCCGCATGCCACTATCATAAAAAATTAACAAAGAGCGTCCCCGACACAACCGTCTTCGTTGACGGCCAAAGACCCAAATCCCAGAGAACTAAGAGACACCCTGATAATCCAATAATTCAAACCACATATAAAAGATACAGGAACTTCTGCAACAATCTCCTAAAGAGGTTTAAAAATAATTACGACAAAACTGAATTAAATAAAGCAGGTAACAATAGCAAGAAACTTTGGAAACATATTAAAAACGTCACCAATATGTCTAAACAGCGTGAATCAAATTCGAGTTTACTGCTTACTAATCTCACACCGCTCTTGTCAGCTAACAACGTTAATAACTTCTTAGTCAATGTTGGAAAAACTCTTGCTGAACAGATTCCGAAACATAACCAAACATCTTTCCAAAACTCAAGCAATAGCTGTAATCTGAGATCTTTTGCTATGCTGAACACTGACGACGACGAAATAACCCGAATCATTTCTGGACTAAAGGATGGCTGTGCAGTTGGATGGGATAATATAAGCAATAAGATTCTTAAACTCTTTAAGCATATTTTGGTACCTCCCTTAACGCATATATTTCAAATTTGTCTTTCCAAATGTATTTTTCCTAGCTGTCTTAAAAAGGCCTGATTAATCCCTGTCTTCAAATCTGGTAGTAAAGACTTAGTAAATAATTATAGGCCAATATCGTTACTCCCATCAATATCAAAAATATTAGAGAAAATTATAAACAGTATACTAGTTAACTATCCAGAAAAAAATAACTTCTTATCCCCTGCGCTATTTTGGTTTTAGAGTCAAATTATCTACAACCGACGCAGTGCATAGCCTGACCGATTATATTTCAGAAGAACTCGGAAAAGGAAATCAGTCCCTGGGAGTCTTCCTTGATTTAGCCAAGGCCTTCGACACGGTGTCTGTTTCTATTCTTCTAAACAAATTAGAGGCCATAGGAATAAAGGGAACGCCGTTGCAACTATTTGGCGACTACTTAGATGATCGATACCAGTGTGTTAGAATAGATAATATTACGAGCGATGAGCAGAAATGTACTGGTTTTGGTGTTCCCCAGGGAAGTATTCTGGGCTCCACGTTATTCCTGATTTATATCAACGACTTGTGTAATCTTAATATTAAAGGCGGCAAAATTATATCATATGCCGATGACACGGCGTTAATATTCACCGCTAAAACCAGTAGTGGCCTGTTCGAAATTGCTCAACTAGATTTTAATACTATGACTAATTGGCTACAAAGCAATTTACTAACATTAAATGCTGACAAGACAAAATATATTCACTTCTCTATGCGCAAGCCTCAAGTTAACATTACTAACCCTCATCTATATGCCCATCAATGTGGAAACCGTTCAGTCAACATGTGTGAGTGCCCTTTAATCCTCAAAACGAGCAGCATAAAATACCTCGTGGTAATAATGGACGACACACTGTCTTTCAGAAAACATATTGAAAGTGTAGTCAAAAGAGTGCGCAGATTTAATATATTATGTTTTTAAAAAGTTGCGAACTTTTTGAGATTCAAAATTAAACACACAAGTTTATTTAGCCCTATGTCAATCTATAATTCAATACTGCATCTCTTTATGGGGTGGCACACCAAAAACCAATCTACTACCTCTTGAAAGAACTCTGAGAGCAAACTTCCAGCCCTTTTACTTTCCTACGGATCTACTATATAAATCCTGCAACGTGCTTACTGTTCGCCAACTTTTCATTATGCACTTAGTATTAAAACAGCACACCATGCTAACCTATACTGCTGACAATACTAACAAGAGACGGAATGATATAGTATGCACATCTAATGCAACCTCAAAACGTGTCTTTGTAGAAAGGTTTTTTACATTCTTAGGCCCATTTCTGTATAATAGATTAAATAAAAAGCTTAGCATTTATAAATTAAATTACTTTAGCTGTAAAAATATTATACTTAAGTATTTACTAACAATAGATTATGCACAGACAGAAGATCTACTTGTTGTCTGCAAATGAACCGCTAACACCCTATTTTACTTTTTATTTATTTACCAAATTTTAATTTAGTTGTTACTTTTTACCAATTGTTAATTTATTATATTAAGCATATAATATGCACTTCCTAGCCTGAAGCACAGGTTCAACCTAGTTCAGGCAAATAAGCAACTGTGCTCTATTTTATTTGTTAAGTTACTTAATGTAAATGTGCCCCTTTTTATAAATAAACGATTATTATTATTATATTATAATAAAATCAAGATATTTAGTTACTTCTACGTGGTGTGTATGAATGGTTTGACCACACATGATACAGAGTGACAGTCGAAGTAATACATTGTGTATGAACTCACATCGCGATCGATGGCCCAGAGATGAACCTGTCACGATCTCTATGGCTTAAGGCTTTCATTTGTTTCTACCTAACTGCCCTCGTTGCAAGTTTTATAGTTTTTAACCGATTTCAAAAAAAGAAGGAGGTTATCAATACGTATGTATTTTTTTTTATTTTTTTTTATTTTTTACCTCAGAACTTTCGACTGTGTGAACCGACTTTCATGACTCTTTTTTTATTTGAAAGCTGGTGCTTCCTGTGTGGTCCCATATAAAAAAGTTTTTGAGTTAGCTTCAATAATTACGTATTTTTCCCACTTAGTCTATGTAGATGATAATTATCTTATTTGACTCCGTCACTGTTATTTACATAGCAGGTAGTGGTATTCGAATTTGAGTGGGGTAGGTACCACAAGTAAAAAGTGAAGAATAAAAACTTTTTTATTGCCCAGAAAATTAAGGGTGTCCTGAAGTTATTTATAAAATGTATGCCAGCACGTTTTCCAATCAGATCATACCCAACCACAACACTTCATATAAAGCGTAAGACTTTATTGTGGAGACTTCAGTGACCCGTTTAGTGCTCTCTCACATTCTCGAGGTAAGCAAAATACGGGTTCCCGTTTCTTTAGCAGTTTAAAACACGCCAGTCAGGTAAAAAGAAAAATACTTTGAACTTAACGCAAGCTGGACGTAGCTACCGTCACCGGTGCAGGGGTGCCGGTAGTGCGGTGGCGGTATGGTGCGGCGCTCACGTTTTTAGATTCTCATAAAATTACTCTTTGTTGCTGTTAATGCAGCCCTAACGGCGCCCGCGAGTTACTGCAAGCGTGCACAGCTGCCCCTCTTTCTGAGGCACCATCTTTCACACCTTACATGAACCTTCCAGTGCTACACATAAGGGGTATGTTCCCTTGCAGGTGTTCTAGAGCAAAGTGACGATATTAATGAATTTCCCTCGCTCCCCGCGGCACACCTCGGTAAACTTGGTAGCAAGTTAAATGGATATAGTTTTCATTCGATATGCTTTTCATTATAGTATCAAAGTTGGCGCGAGAAGTGATTGTCTAATTTACTGAAGACACTTGTTTAATGTTCGCGCTGAGACTTCCACAGACTTCAAGTACTCGTAAAGGAACATTGTCAGCTTTGGGAATGTTGAAGCTAGTGGCACAACATCCAGCATTACGCTTTCTACAGAGGCACGAAGGCCTCTATAGAAAGCGTAATGCTAGGAGAAGCTGTTTAAAGCATTTTACAGGACAGAACCCGTGTTGCCGTGAATTGTCCCGCTCTGCGCTTGCATTGCTTCTGTAAGCCACGGAGAGTGCCCACGCGCCGCTATGTAGGGCGCATCGCTCTTGTACCACACTTATTACGTCATCAACTATTGTCACCGGCCGCAGTGCTTATGTTATGCTCCACCATAGATAAAGTACTTTATACTTTAAGTGTGCCTAATGCAACGGCAGTAAACCGGCAGTCGGCACTCACTGCCAGGACTTCACAACCTAGTTTAAGAGACGCAGATAGTTCGCTCATCGCACGCGCTGTCGTGTGACGTCGCGTCTAATCGCTTTCCCGCGCAAGCGCCGCGCCGCACGTGTCGTGCTTGTACCTACTGGTCACGATGTCGGACTTCAGTAACCGCGAGTTTTACGAGATGGTGCGAGTGTATGTACTGAGTGGTGAAAGTTTGCGAGCAGCTCGCAGAATGTATGCGACGGAGAGCATACCTCGAATGCGAGCCCTTGGAATCCTTAACCCCGCGGTCCCTAATGAAAGGACCATTTTAGCGGCCACTCAAAGGCTGCTTGATCACGGACAGTTCAGAACCCCGAATCATGCACGAGGGTCTGGCAGACCCCGACTGGCGATCGAAATCGAAGAAAGCATTTTTGATTTCTTTGAGCGAGATCCAAGGGCCAGTAACCCACGTAAATACCTACGCCGGCGAATCGAGCGAGCGCACAGCTGATAGGTAGGTACTTTCGCGCGTTCCGCTTCGCCGCGCGCCGCCGGCGCCGGTTAGCCATACAACCACTTTTAAAATAAACATCTTTCGTTAACGATTTTTTTGTATGAAGACGCATCAAAATAAAAAACATATGTTTAATAAAATTGGTTTAAGGTTAATATGTAAAAATTTCCGCAGTGGATAAAAACTTTTCCTGTATGCCTGTTTTTTTATGTATTTATTATTTTAGATTTCCAAGTAATATTGAAAATAAAAGTAAATGCTATAAGAAATAGTCGCAATGATCCAGAATGGCTTCCATCGAAAACCAGCGTGGTTTGTTCCGATCATTTTGATAATAATGACCTTTATTCAACTAATCGTGGACTTCGTCGTGTGATCAAAAGCGGATATCCTAAAAAGGTACATAAAATATAAAAAACAAAAATGAGATTTTATCAAAACAGTAATTACTAATTAAACACGAGACTGTATTTATTATTTTATTTTAGTTAGTTTCTCAGCTTAGACTAGCTAATTTAAATACTACTGCCCCAAATTTAATTTTTTAGATGTTATTTCCATCGTCTTACGTAATTGCTGAAAACTAACTCAGTTTCACAAAGTTCCGGCTGTACGTTTGTTCAAGTATGTCCTAATTCTTAATTTATCTTCCTAAGGTTTTAATCAAAAGCTGCCATTACTCGTGTAATTTTTTTTGTAGGACTTACCAGACTTGCCTCATGTAGCCATTGACGATAGGGCATTACCAAGTTAATCCTCTGCATTTGTACCCGTATGTATTTTCCTGTCTCTTATTACTAGTTTTTACTACAAATATGCAATTTATTTTGTAATAATGTGGTTATAGGACTTACCTAATTTACCCAATGCGGCTGTTGATTGCACGGTATTACCAAGTGCATCCTCTGCATTTGTATCCGTATGAATTTTCCTGTCTCTTATTACTATTTTTAATTACTATTAATTAAGTACCTATTTTATTTCAAAACAATTTACTTAATGACACTTACTCACGACGATGTTATGATTTACGCTTCAACAACCTTATAACTTATAAATTAATTTTTCTATAATTCACAAACCAATTTTTTTTAACATTCAATTGATAATTAATAGATAGTTCTAAGTGAAAGAGCGGAGTTTCCTAACACAAGCAATTCTTGATTAAAAGGTAATCTCCAAATCATGTATGTAAATGCACTTTGTACTTAATTGTTATTTTATTTTGCGATGTAAAAAAGAATGGTTTTGTTTCGGAATCCTTCCTAACGATTGAGGTACAATACCATACTCAACAATATCTTACTCGTACAATATTATCCTACCCAAAATATTATTCCCCAAATTATAGGGAAAAACTTTAACAAATGATAACCCTTTTTACACAAAAATAGATAAAAAGGTGGCGTCATTTTTGATGTTCGTAATGCTCTGTCTTTCTATTTTGGTTGGTCTGAGGTTACGCGATTGAAACCAAAGACACCGACTTCCGAAATTAAAGTTATTATTCACTTTTTAGTGTTTTTTTGTTGGAAATAGGTTGTTTTTTTTTAAAAGTTTGTATAAGATATAATTTAGCTTCGATTTTGCATGTCAATTAATTTTAACAAAATTCTGTACACTTTCGTAGGTATTTACATTTGTACGCCGAAATCGTCAAAACATAGAGATCTCTCTACCTACTTTATTTATAACACCTATTTTTACTCGAATAAGTACATATGGCGAATCAAAAAGGAGAGTTATGATTTTGACCAGAATGTATGTGTTTCCCCCCCTTTCTTTATGTACTTGTACATATTTTTATTATTAGGTATTTTAAGTCAGTAAGTAATTGTTTTACATTTTTACCCGACTACGGCGAAGCAAAAAGAAGGGTTACGATTTTTGTTTAATAAATAAAATGCATTTAGATTATATAATTTATTTATGTTTATGTGTTCCATCTTATCTTCTAAACTACTCATAACAATTTGACAAATGAGGTATTGTTGGAAGCATTTTGATCGTCCGCTGGTTATGGGTTATGTGACGTCACATTAGTTGACAAAGACGCCATCTAAAGGACATAAAGGCAGGAAAAAAAAAATGGTGCCATGTTGGGTATCAAATCAATCAATCAATATTTTTTTATTTGTGTTTATTTGGGTAGAAAATACAGTTCTTAAATTAAAATTCATAAGGTCGCTATATTATGCCAACAGGCGTACAAATATGGTTGCATGCGAATAATATGGAATAATTGCTGCAGTCAATGCATAAATAAATAATCTTAAATTACAATGAGTCACAATATTCAATTAATTAATAAAAATAAAATCCTCCTGTCAAGTAAATAAATAAGTGTACATTAATTCATCATTCAGAAATTCATCAGTCGTATAATAACATTTCTCAATAAATAACATTTTTTTTCTTTTTTTTTAATTGTGTAACAATACCAATGTCAAAAAAAAAAAAAAACTCAAAGCATTTATTTCAAATAAACCAATTACAGGCACTTTTGAATTGTCAAACATTGAATTGAACATTTGAATCACATTTGAATTGTTTAACAATCAAAGCGCACATTACAAAAATATATTAACACGTGTGGCTCCGCATTTTTAATTTGCCTGTCTGTGATGGCTTGTAGGTACTTATACCTATTATTTAAGTAGTTCGGTTTTAGTTTTATAACTTTTATTTTTACCCGGACTGCCAAGGAAGCGTAATGTTTTTGCGCTTATCTTGTATGTATGTACTTATGTTTGTTTGTAAACTTTATTAACCTATCTTCCAAACGGCTGGATGGATTTCGACAGTTAAGGTATC
The DNA here is from genome assembly GCA_949152455.1 of Lithophane leautieri. NCBI lineage: Eukaryota > Metazoa > Arthropoda > Insecta > Lepidoptera > Noctuidae > Lithophane > Lithophane leautieri. The sequence goes on from OX424475.1 coordinate 198,805, forward strand.
GTTATACCTATTCATCTTAAAAACTCAAGTGTCCTTAGATAGGTATATGAAAAAAAATAGATTTATGGAGCGAAATAGTAATACGATATTTAAAAAAAAAAACAAACCTATCGAGTAGGGTATCAAACTAAAGGAAATTAAAAAGGGGTTTCAAAAAATGTTTCCCTATCCATTTGCATATTTGAAGACATAATATAACATGGGATACTTTTGTTTATCAGAACAATATTTACGCATAATATTATTTACGTATGCATAATTATTTTAAGCATAATTTCTCCAATCATAATAATGTATAAGTATAAAATTCGACAGCATAAATATATTTACGCTTAATGACATTTAAACTTTCTTAGGGGCATAAAAAATACGCAAAATTAACTCCAACAAAATTAGACACTACAACATATTTAAGATTGCATATTTACAAACAATTGCTAATATGGAAACCTTTCCAATATTCAAAACCCCAATATATATAAACCCCAAACATATAATTAAATTATATGTTTTTTAATTAGGAACAATAGATCGGTTTTAAAAGTTTTTGATAGCGTAAAAATGGGCCATGTTTGTGTCGGACCTCGTAAATCGCCTGCGAAGCCTTGCACAAGCTAATTTACAATAAATTAAAAAGCTGAAAATTAAATAATAATTTAAAAACCAATAACCTGAAATATGGTGTAACTGGTGATTGTCCCGCCTGCGATACCAAATTTCTATAAATAATAATGCTTGTTTTCTATAATGCTCTTTTCAGTTAAGTACGTGTTTTTGTAGTCGGGTTTTTTGGTTTTTAAATTTATTTTGTATTACACATGTTTACAAGTAAGAACTTTGATTTTGACCTCTGCGGTTTAAACGTATTGCTTACTTTTTCAACCGACGAAAAAAAAAGGAGGAGGTTCTCAAGTCGACACGTATATATATATATTTTTTTTTTTGTTAATGTTTGACCACGCATAACTTTTTAGTGAGTAGTCCGATTTGAAAAATTCTTTTTTTATTGGGAAGGGTATACCTCGAAGTTGGTCCCATTTAAAATTGGAAACTGTAATCCACCCCTAAAGGTAGAAAAAATGGGGTTGATTGATTTTTCACCAACTGAATTTTCAACTGTGAACCGATTCTGTTGAAATTTCGCACACATACATAGTTCTGATGACACAACCACTCATCATCAACTTCAGGTCTTTAACCTGGAGTACCCTGGAGAAAATGGTAACACAAAAGGGAAAAATAAAAAACTTTTTTACAAAAAATTAAACCGACGAAAAAAGAACTGAAAAGCGAAAAATAAATAACTTTAATTTCGGAAGTCGGTGGCAAAAAATGAAAATTGAAAAGCGAAGACACCGACTTCCGAAATTAAAGTTATTTATTTTTCGCTTTTCAGTTCTTTTTTCGTCGGTTTAATTTTTTGTATAAAAGGTTTTTTCTAGCTGGCCTTCAATTTTAATTCATAATTTTTCTGATTTTTAAATATCAATAAGATTTGAAAAAAAAATTTCACTTTTTCTATGGAAAAAATCACAATTTTATTGAAATGATTTTTGAACCTTCATAATGTGAAATTCCATCAAGAATAAACCTCATCTGCCTAGCCTTTTCCCAACTATGTTGGGGTCGGCTTCCAGTCCAACCGGATGCAGCTGAATACCAATATTTTACATGGAGCGACTGCCTATCTGACATCCAAAACCCAGTAACTAGGTAATACGATACCTCTTGGCAAGACTGGTTGTCAGACTTTCGGGCTTCTGAGGACCTGTAACGACTGTCAAAGATCCACAAATGACAGCCGGGACCAACGGTTTAACGTGCTTTCCGAGGCACGGAGGAGTCTCGATATGTAAAGATGATCACCCATCCACGGACCAACCCCGGCAAGCGTAGCTTAACCTGATGAATCGACCCATGCGGCTGTTATTACTTAGCCACGAGCTCCTCAAGAATAAACCTATCGTTTATTTAATTCTGCAGTACTTTTACAAATACGTATTCCATGGTACGATTCCACACTCTTCTCTCAACGTTAGCTTTACTCGTATCTCTAGTCTAAAACCTTCATTTATCGTAGGTGTAAAAACCAGTTAAAAAGGTATCTTTTGGCCTTTATTATTGGGATACTAGAATACCCAAAAGGCGCTTCGTTTTACCAGCCGCAGAATGTGGAATCAGTTCAGTTTCGGTGTCTTGCCTGTGATGCCATCCAGGCGGGGATCGTCAGAGTGCCCAGTTTGCTGAACGTCGTGTCACATTCAGGCGGGGATCGTCTGAGTGCCCAGTTTGCTGAACGTCGTGTCACATCCAGGTGGGGATCGTCTGAGTGCCCAGTTTGCTGAACGTCGTGTCACATCCAGGCGGGGATCGTCTGAGTGCCCAGTTTGCTGAACGTCGTGTCACATCCAGGCAGGGATCGTCTGAGTGCCCAGTTTGCTGAACGTCGTGTCACATCCAAGCGGGGATCGTCTGAGTGCCCAGTTTGCTGAACGTCGTGTCACATCCAGGTGGGGATCGTCTGAGTTCCCAGTTTGCTGAACGTCGTGTCACATCAGGGAGCCTATTACGAACTTTAAAAGAACCTGGCAAGTTCCAGGCAATTCATTTCCCTGCATGGTTAAATTTCGTATTATGACATTCGTAATTCTGACCGATTTCACGCTGGGTAGTTTGTCTATGGCTGGCTTGTAATTCTTTGCCGTAACATTCAGAAACACAATCAAATATTTATCGGTAAGTTACGATTTTATTTAAATCATATATTTTATGAAAAAATAATAAATTATATATAATTCTAGTTACTAAAAGTAGGTTAAAATATAAACGCAATGTATATTGTGCTATATTATTAATTAATTTAATAATTTTGGGTGGTTGCAAATTGAATTGCGCGATTAAGTTTCCGAACGTACTCCACTTGAAGTTCCGCGGGGAATTTGACAACTTCATGTACGTATTGTTGTCATTGTTGCACAAATAAATGAAGAAATGTATAATTTTAAGTACCTACGTAAAAGATTCGAAGTATAAACGAAAATATGGTTAGGGATGGATATGGTGGAGGATGAAAATACTTACACCACACCACCGTGTGGTGTTTTCAAGTGTTTTTAATTATTAGTTTTCATCATGATAATATTAGAATTAGAGGCAGTTGTTGGACATGTGGAATGTGAGCTCGGCTATCATTGCATTGTGCCGATTGTGAGGAGGTTCCTGTCTCTGCAGCCTTAACCACTGGTAGCTTAGACCCTGCTCCCGATACCGGCGGATCTATTTTTATATTCTCAAATGATTTTTATAATGACTTTTATAAATGTATAATTATGTATGAAAATAAATAAGATATTAAAAGGCAGTTATAATTATTATACATAGTTCAGTGGATGAGAGTTCTCGCCCTCGTCGACGACTAACTTATGTTCTGTTGGAAAAGTTGTGGGAGTTTTACAATTTGATCGTTGTTTCGGTATTTTTATCACTCAGAAGTGCCACTTTCTAGAGTTTCCAGAAACTCAAACGGTACATATTCGTCACACCTGATTTTTTTTTTGTTAGCTGGATAACATTCGAATAATTTCGCCTAATAAATCCAAAACAATTCAATAAAAGGTCCTCTGAACCAGCTTTTATTGAATGGATTGTGAGGTTACATAATAACAGTTTTAGTATGTCAAGAAATGTCAAACGAACGTTCGTAGTACGATATTGCCAGGCAATATTCGGGCAGAAGGCGGCCTGGGTGTCACGTGACCGCTGACTGGCTTGCTTGACGAGTTCATAATACGAAATTGCAAGGCAGTTCTGTTTACGCCGTAAACTGCCTGGAAATAAGAGTTCATAATAGGGCCCCAGGCAGGGATCGTCTGAGTGCTCAGTTTGCTGAACGTCGTGTCACATCCAGGTGGGATCGTCTGAGTTCCCAGTTTGCTGAACGTCGTGTCACATCCAGGTGGGGATCGTCTGAGTGCCCAGTTTGCTGAACGTCGTGTCACATAGCGTGCAGTCGTGGCACAGGATGTAGTCCATCAGGACCGGCTTATTTTAAATACTAGAGGGGTGTTCAATAAAAAGTGATAATGAGTATGACGCAATTGTCTGTTAATAAATGTTATTTTATTTTTCGACGTGGTCACCTTTCAGGTTTATACACTTTGTATATCTTTTTTCTAAACCTAAAATTCCCTTTCTAAAAAAATCTTCATCCTGAGCCCTTAAAAAATCGTGTACGGTGGCGACTACTGCGTCATCATCTTCCAATTTCTGGCCCCTGAGATGTTCCTTTAACCGTGGAAATAGGTAAACATCACAGGAGCAAGGTCCGGTGAATATGGAGGATGTTCCATCAATTCGAAGCCAGCTTCTAGAATGGCAGCCATCGCAACTCTGACCTTGTGCGCGGGGCGGGGAAGTTACCTTGGTGAAACAAACAATCAACAGAATACGTTCCGAAACGACGCAAACAAATGACTTCTATTAAAAAAAACAAAAGAGGATTGATTGTTGTTTTTATTATCATCCTATCTAATGTCTGGGCTATGCCTGGCATTATTTTATTTTTTTCTTTCCAAGGAGAATGTATCGCATTATCACTATTTATTGAACACCCTAATTTATACTCGCTTATGGTAGTTGTCAGTGTTCGTATACTTTATATTTTAGCATTATTAAGTTGTTTTTTTTTTTAAATAGGACTGTTTTTACCTCAACGAGGATTTACAACCCGTTAACAAAAAAAATAAAAAGGTTCGTCTTTATTAAATAATATTCACGTGTTGTTTACGTAATTAGTCGATGCGAACCTCAAAACCGAATGCATAGCACTAACATTTACCATCTGATGTTCCATAAGTTTACTCGTAAATCCTTTTTCATTAAGACAAATTACTTGTTCCGCGGCTAATCCAAACATATTTTTACTGCAGTGTTTTATATATTTTTGAATACGATGATGCTTTTTGGAATGATTCTACACTAATATACGTGTAAAAATAGTGACGCTACATTTTTATTTCACTACAGTATGTGTGTGTGTGTCGCTCGCCAGCATGAGGCAGTGAACACCGCGCCGCAAGTGCAGCAATTAGTGACGACACTCAATTATATTTTTATTTCAGCGTTAGAGTGACGCCAAGAAATAATCCGCCGTTCACTTGTGAGGCGCGCCGCACCTCGCCCGCATCTTGCCCGCACCACCCCGCACCGCTGCTCTCACCAGCTTATTATTTTTCCAATTTCAGTTGCCTAGTTAGTGTTGGAACTTTGTAACGTGAATAAAAAACTGAGGACTTGCGCTACTCTCAGTTGAGGAGAAAAATCCGGCTCGTTTTAGTGCACTTTTTAGTTTATCAGTTTTACATACGAGCATAATGAGAATTGTTAATAACTTGCTTCGTTCGTGATGTAGTCGGCGACGGCACCGCTCCATTGAGCCTTCGACTAAATGTATGTACCATCGAAGAAGTTCTTATCTATGCACCGTAGGACTATTTCTGCTTGCAGCGCTCGGCCGTTATAGAACCGGGGCGGTAACAGATGTGGTCATCGTGCTCACGGGATTTTGTTTTGAAACTGCTAAGATATGAAGTTCTTCGATAGTACATTAAATATCATAGAATAGCACCTTGTAGTTAATAGTACCGATGTCTTCTAGTTAGAGAGATCTGAGGAACATTTGAATCCAATCAGACCAGTGAAAGTCGCAATCAGCAGTAATTTACAAACACACACAACCTGGCTCCCTCGCCGCTCGTAGCTCGCCGCTCGCTTCTCTCTAAATCAATACAGTAGGTATTATTGTTCCTTAATTAAACGCTTTGCGTAAATTACACTGAATGAATGAAATGCACCGACCCCAGCGTGGCTTAACCAGACTCGATAAATCGAAGGAACCCCAGGATTTGCACTAGCCCCTGGAGCCTCATGGTTCATGGGGTTACAGAAGCTATTGCATATCAAAGAGTAGACCGGGGGGCGCGGGTAATGGTAGGGAATAGACCGTGCCCGTCGGGATATGGAAGGATTTGCGAGCCTACCGGATATGCATCCTTGAGTAAGCAATGGACTAGTGGAGAGACGGGTAATATTTATCTAAGGATGGGCATCTTTTTACGACGTCGCCGCCAGTTGGCTCCGTTCCATTTTCACCGTTGAATCCATTGACGGAGATATGCTTCGTTCTCGGCTCTTTTCTATCTCCCTGCTGTACTGTGTTACACTTTGCTGTTTTCTGAGTCTTTGTCCAAGGAGTCGCTGCTGTCCGTTTCAGGTTTCTTGTATATCTCGCTGGCTGCTTTCGTGATCTTGTATCGGTCTTCCGCCATGTCCATCCAGAAGTTGATTTCCTTGTTGAAGCACGCCATGTCCTGTCTTAGGTTGTCGTTCCATGCGTAAATCGGTCAGCCTACTCTCTTGGATTTGGCCTTGTACTGCATTGCTGCATATAAAAGGTGTGGTTTGCCGCGTCTGTGAACATGTGCGAGATAGCACGTCCTGTGTTTCTTGATGTGTTTCGTAACAGTTTTTACTTCTGAGATTTCATGCATTTACTTTTGTCTTGGTTTATTCCTAGCGTGGTTAATCAAGTCTCTCATGATGACTCTCTCTGTCAGGATGGTTCAAGTCCAGCTTCACCGGTGAATCTTTTGGCGGGGTTAAACTGCTTTCTCGATTCTTTTCTTCTTAGTTCTGATGCGTTTTCAGCAGCGCTGTTCAGATCGCAATCGGCCCGATCCTCGTTGTTTATGTTCAGCTCCGTCGCCGTACAAGTTCAATCTGTAGCTCGCCGCTGCTCACCTCGGGTTGATGCGATTGCAAATAATATAGTTCGGAGTTAAAAGCGCACTATTCGGCTCAAGTAATTAATAAGACCCCGACAAAAATCTCGACCCGCGTCACCCGAATTCTTCTTTTCTGTTAATAGTTACATCGCCGACACCCATAACCAACCATTTTCAAAACAAAATCCCGCGCACAAGATGACCACCTCTGTTACCGCCCAGGTTCTATAATAGCGTCCATGCGCCTTTGCTGGCTTTCCGCGATAGTACTATGGCGGGCGCGCATCGCAAGGTCTATTCCCGCTTGCAGCGATCGGCCACCATGTAACGCTTACCCATACTGATCAACCAATAACATTGCAGCATCAGATTTTTGTTGCGACCCCTTTCTTGTAAATGAAAATAGCGCCCAGGATAGAGTAAACTTAAAAAGCGTTAAAACTTGATAGCCATCCGTCATATTTGTTTTAAATTAGCTCGAGTATAAGCCCTTTTCAAGGATTGCACCTGGAGACAGCAGTTTGAGTGAATGAAAATCAAAGTAGGTATGTCATATTCTACACAATCTGCAGTTTACACTTTCACTGTCAGCAAATTTGTTGAGATGTCCCGTTGTGGCATTTTATAATATACCCAAATAGTGAGTATCTTAAAAGTTAAAATAACAATTGCTATGCGGCCTAAGGGTCGGCGCGGGCGCCCACATCTGGCGAGGGATATAGGGGCTGCGGAATTCTGTTTCCAAAGCCGTTAGGTATGCGTGCCCAAGACAATAAGAGCACCACTGACCACTCACAAAAAAAAGGTCACTTGAACTCAATAACGATTTTGGAACACAATCACCTACGCATTATACCTTAAAGTTGGGTACATTATTTAGCCAATTAAACCTGTAGTGACTTAAAATGACGGAATTATGGCATGTATTTTGCAGAGAGGAGCAAGTCACTGTAATATGGAAAGATCTCACCAGATTAGCCTGCAAGTACACTTGGCGACCACCACCGCCATCAAAACAAAACACCACCATTACTTTAAAAACTCACTATCATTAAAAATAATACATGAAACTACACATTACACAACACGCACCACCCGATAAAATACCGATTTTGCAGAGTTCGATTTCGCTGGCAAGCGAGGGATGCTTGCCACATGCCACTATCATAAAAAATTAACAGAGAGCGTCTCCGGCACAACCGTCTTCGTTGACTGCCAAAGACCCAATCCCTTAATTAAACGCTTTGCGTAAATTACACTAAAACTAAATTGGATTTATTATCAATAAATAATGGGATATCGAATAAGCTGTTATCAGCGATGGCGACAGCTCGTGAATATGAGTTGAGTTGTGTGAGGCGACTGAAGCGCCTGAGACGAGGCATTAACGGGCGGCACTTGCGCACGCTGCGAGCGACACGTGTCGCCGCGTGCTGACGACGGCATGTGCCGTCGTCAGCACGCACAAACAACAATTATGTAATTGTCTCGTCGCTGATATTCCGTGAAGACCGCGAAGTCCGGGCTGCGCCGCGGTCTGACCGCGGTGATTGGACAGGACCTCTCGCTTCCCGACGTGGTTAACGCCATGCTGGGGAGCGAGGAGGCCTGGGCGCCGGTTGCCTCCTTTTGCGAGGACGTAATCTCGCAAAAGGAGGAGGCGGAGCGCGTGCGGGAGGACGACCCTCTCGCTGCGCCGCTCCGCGGACGAAGAAGGGGTCGGAGAGGGCACCGTCCTCTCCCTCCTCATGGTGGCGACGGGCGGGAGACAGACACGGGGGTGCCTTCGCCCGCATTGCACCCGTCACCACCTTCGTCGGTCATTCCCGGGCCCATCCCCCTCCCCACGGGGAGGGCGTGAGGGGCCCGCCATGAAGGGCGATCGTCGGCGGAGGACTGGACGTTAAGGCTGTGCCGGTTTCCCAGTCCCCTGCCACTAACACGAAGCGGGAATGCCGCTGGGTTATTTTAGTGGGTGTACCGGGTTAAACCGGGGAGTCCCACATAGCCCCCCCATCCCACGATGGGAGGGTATGCGTAATGCAATTTTTCCCAGCGCAAACAAAAAATAAATAAAAAAAGGTATGTTTTGACGGCATACCCACGTCCGCCATTCCGCGGCCAGGACCTCGCGAAGCTGAGACCGATGCATTTCCATGTCTCGCTGCATCGGTCGCTCGCCCCGTGCCCTCACCGCTTCCTCGCGCCACCGATACGATGACGCGAGTACTTTCGCCTCGAGGTCCCAGGGCGGGGATCCGGCCAGTGCACAAGCCGCCTCGTAGGAGATCGTGCGATACATTTTGATGACTCTGACGGCCATCGTTCTCTGCGGCTTGCACAGTACTGCGTTGCTACCAGCTGTCAGGTCAGCGACCTAGATCGGGGCCCCGTAAAGGGCCATCGACCGCACGATCCCCACGTAGAGCCACCTTCAAGCAGCGCTCGGGCCCCCCAGATTGGGAAGCAGCGTTGATAGCGCCCAGCAGCGCATAAAAGTGAGTTTTATTGGAGCAGACTACACTACTGAGTAATAATTTAATGAACACAACAAAAAAAAATGGTTTGAAAAAGTTGTGAGATATAAAACCTAACATAATCTATCCAAACCTTTTTTTTTTTTTTTTCCGGGGCGGAAAATCCTCATGGATGTTCTCCGCCCTGGGGTGGGCGGAGGGGTCTGTCAGACTCTTACTGACTAAAAACCACCCCGGTGTTCCGACTCACACCTATGCCGGGGGTCGCGGGAACGTAAGAATCTTCCGCAACCCCCGACTGGTGCCGGCCCGCCCCTGCGGGCCTCCTCGGGTCAGGAGGGCGAGTGAGGTGTTTGACTCCCCCCGTGACGTCTAAGAGGGGCGCGCGTGGAACACTACGCGCCGCCACCTCGGGTCCTTATGTGTGGGGGGCGACAGACGTCCCCGAGTCCGTCACCCCTGGACCCATTTAGAGGGGCTGGAAGAGGGCGTTATCTGCCCTCCGCCGACGCCCGGTGCGCCTGCTGCGGGCCGGGTGAGTGGACGAGATCTCCCTCTCCCTTTCCGCAGCCTCCTTCTGCGAGATGACCGTCTCGCAGTAGGAAACCACCGCGTCCCAGGACTCTCCGCTGCCGACCATGACATTCACTACGGCCGACAGTGACAAGTCACTGCCTACTTCTGATATGAGGGCACGGCGTGGCTCCTCCCAAGCGGCACACTCTGCCAGCGTATGCTGCGCCGTGTCCTCCCGGCATTCGACGCAGTGGTGACACCGGGCGTCCGGCTCCCTGTTTATGCGAAACAGGTACTTCCCGAAGCAACCATGCCCCGAGAGCACCTGCGTTACCCGAAACGACAGGGAGCCGTGCCTCCTCCCGAGCCAGCGCTCGAGCACCGGCCGGACCGCCTCGATGATGTCGAGGCCGGCGGTAGGGCGTGAAAGCCTTTCCCGTCATTCCGCCACCAGGACCTCGCGAAGCTGAGACCGATGCAGGTCTAAGTGCCGCTGCATCGGTTGCTCACTCCGCGCCCTCGCTTCCTCGCGCCACCGATACGATGACGCGAGTACTTTCGCCTCGAGGTCCCAGGGCGGGGATCCGGCCCGTGCACAAGCCGCCTCGTAGGAGATCGTGCGATACCCCCTGATGACTCTGAGGGCCATCGCTCTCTGCGGCTTGCGCAGGACTGCGATACTACCGGCCGTCAGGTCAGCCGCCCAGATCGGGGCCCCGTAAAGGGCCATCGATCTGTTACGTCCTCCCTTTGTACTCCTTTTGGCCTATTCAGCAGTCTACGCTGCATCCTCGCTGCTGACGCAGCATCCTCACACTCCTCACCTATCTTCCCCTCGATCCAGCAGCCAGTCGTCTCCGAACCGTCATCCCGTGCACTTGTCCCTTGCACTCGTGTGTATTTAATCGAATATAGTGTTTTTAATATTCAATCATTTCTTTTTTAAAAACCTAAAAAGGATCCCGGTTGTAACATTGGTGGCAGCGTGAAAGGGATAGAAAAATCCCTGGACTCCTCCCAAAAGTGGTGCTAAATTAAAAAGTGCTAATTCTAAAAGTTCAAAGTGCTAAAAAGTGCTAATTCCAAAAGTGCCAAGTGCTATATAGAGCTAATAACCTCAAGAGACGGCTCACCTCACCGGACAATCTGGTATTGACTAAGGTCAATCCAGTTCCAGTTCCAGTTCCAGCTCCAGCTCCAGCTCCAAGTCCTCCAGGTCCAGACCTAGTTCCAGCGAAAACATGAAGAACATGTGCGCAATTTTACTGTGAGTTGTGAACATAAATATTATCCCAAAATAAGTGATCAAAAGTTCAAATTATAAATAACTTACAAGTCGACAACGTGTTATCTTAAATATTGTAATCCATACCACATCAACGGATGTTGTGTCTCGCCACTCGTCGCAGTTCCAGTCTAAACACAGTGCATAAGCGATAAGGCTTCTTCGTAATTCCTACATAAGTTAGCATAACTAATCTTATCCTTCTAATTTTAAACCTTTGTTACCGATTTCAATCATGTCTAAAGATTCAAAGAACCTGAAAGAAGAGCCTAGCGAAAATATTCCTTTAAACGTAATTTTGAAATTCATTAAGCCTTTCGATGGCAGCAGAGAAAAATTAAATGCGTTCATAAATAATTGCGACAACGCGATCTTGTTAGCCTCTTCTTTCCAAGTTGACATCGTCTTCAAATATGTCATTAGTCAACTAGACGGTAGAGCTGAAATAGCGTGCTCCATTAAGGAATTTGACTCATGGTCATCCCTTAAGGAATTCCTTCAGAACCAGTTCGGAGAGCGTAAACATTACGCTCATCTTCTTGCAGAGCTCCAAGACTGCAGACAAGGCGTCCAGGAAAATGTAAACCAATTTTCGCTTAGAATAGAAACCTGTTTATCCAAGTTACTTACAGAAATTTCTATATCCAATCATAGAAAGGGTGAAATTGCCGGCAGAGTTGCTGCAATGGAGGACCTTGCTCTCCATACTTTCACAATGGGCCTCACCCCTCGTATAGCTAATATCGTGAGGTGTAGAAATCCCAAAAACCTTAACGAAGCAATAAATTACGCGATTTCTGAGGAGAAACTTCAACAGTACTCACACAAACAATCCTTTGCCGCAAAATCATTACGTTATAATGATACAAACGCTAAACCTATTAAACCCAATAACTTCAATAATAATCAATCTGAGAAAACTTACCAACCGAAATCTCCTTCAACCGAAACATTTTGCAGATACTGCAAAAAATCAGGACACATCTTAGAAAAATGCCAACTTCGCGAGTATAACAATAAAAAATATAACCAAAATAAATATAATTATTCAAGTGCGCAACCGAGCACATCAAATTTCAAACCCAGCATTAACTATATAACCGAACCAGAAAATATGGACGGTTATGATACTGTCGACAATTTAAACTAAACCATGTCCCGCATAGGCGTCGCACGGGACATATAAATTCCATTACAAACGACGCCAAATCCCAACGAGTCAAGCAACAGGGTAACCAGCCCCAAATCGTAGACTCTAAATCCTTAAAATCCCAACGAGTCAAGCAACAGGGTAACCAGCCCCAAATCGTAGACTCTAAATCCTTAAAATCCCAACGAGTCAAGCAACAGGGTAACCAGCCCCAAATCGTAGACTCTAAATCCTTAAAATCCCCTGAAGTCAAGCAACAGGGTAACCAGCCCCAAATCGTAGACTCTAAATCCTTAAAATCCACTGAAGTCAAGCAACAGGGTAACCAGCCCCAAACAGTAGACACCATCCGGAATCCTGAAAATAAAAAACACATTAATAAAGAAATATATGAGTTTACATCTAATATATCAAATAAATACTTACCATTCATAAAAGCGAATTCTCCCGTATCTTCTAAAGACCTTTCTCTTCTCGTCGATTCAGGCGCTTGTATAAGTGTTATCAAGAAATCAGCAATTGAGCAAATGCCCGTCATTAACGAATCAGTCATATTCAGAATAAAGGGTATCGATTCAACTATCGAACACCCGCTATGCACATTGGGACAAATTCCCATTACTATATATACACATGAAGAATCTCACACTGATTGTAAACACCTTACACATACATTCAATTTAGTTAAAGAGCTAAGCCTACCTTACGATGGAATTATCGGCAACGATTTATTTAATTCAACAAGTTGCCAGATAAACTATGACGAAGGAATATTACAGCTAAAAGATTTTAAACTAAAAATGCACTTCAATAACCCCAGATATACGATAACACCACGTACGGAAAAAATAATTGAATGTACTGTAGCAAATCCAGAGATTAAAGAAGGTCTAATAATAGACCAACATTTATCTAAAGACTTACTAGTAGCGAACTGCATAGTTCGAGTAAAAAACAATAACCGCATTAATATCTCCATAGTTAATACCTCAGAAGAACCCAAAACCATCAATTCTGACCTTAAATTACATCTAAAACCTTTTGACCTAGAAGATTCAGCCCTTATCAATACCATGAACGAATCCCAAGTCTGGGAACGCACTGAAGAAGTATTAAAACAGCTTCGCGTGTCCCACCTTAATCCAGAAGAAACCGAAGCACTATACTCCGTCTGTTCTCAATTCTCAGACATCTTCCACCTACCTAACGATCAGCTAACCTGTACTGACGCAATAGATCATAAAATTAAAACAACCTCAGATAGCCCAATCCATGTAAAAACGTATAGATTTCCCGAGTGTCATAAGAAAGAAGTTGATTCCCAAGTAGAAAAAATGCTGAAACAAGGTATAATAAAACCTTCCATGTCCCCTTGGTCCTCACCAATTTGGGTAGTACCCAAGAAACTTGATGCTTCCGGTCAAAGAAAATGGCGCGTCGTAATCGATTACCGCAAGCTTAACGACGTGACTATCGGTGATTCCTATCCTATTCCGAACATAGCTGATATCCTAGACCAATTAGGGAAGTGCAAATACTTCAGCACATTAGACCTAGCTTCCGGTTTCTATCAAATAAATATGTCTCATGATGATTGTCCCAAAACAGCATTTTCAATCCCCACAGGGCACTACGAGTTCACACGTATGCCATTTGGACTAAAAAACGCACCATCCACCTTTCAGAGATTAATGAACTCTGCTTTATCTGGTCTTCAAGGCATCCAATGCTTCGTCTACCTTGATGACATCGTCATTTACTCATTTGACATACCTACCCATATGGATAATCTAACTAATGTATTTTCTAGACTCCGTAAATTCAGATTAAAACTACAACCTGACAAATGTGAATTTTTACGAAAGGAAGTTTCATATCTAGGCCATGTCATTACTGACAAGGGCGTTAAACCAAATCCTGAAAAACTACGAGCAGTTCATGAATTCCCTATACCGAAAACTCCCAAAGATATCAAATCATTCCTTGGTTTTGTCTCCTACTATCGCAGGTTCATCCCTGATTTCTCAAGTATTACCAAGCCCCTTACTAATCTCCTGAAAAAGAACGTAGAGTTCGTATGGTCAAACGAACATCAGTTATCCTTCGAAACCCTCAAAAACAAATTAACTACAGCTCCCTTACTAGCATACCCTGACTTCTCCAAACCCTTCCTCCTCAGCTGTGATGCATCCAATTACGCAATCAGCGCTATCCTTTCCCAAGGCGAAATAAGTAAAGATAACCCTATTGCCTATGCGTCCCGTACACTCAACAAAAATGAGTGCAATTACAGTACAACTGAAAAAGAACTACTCGCAATTCTTTTCGGCTGTAAAACATTCCGTCCATACCTCTATGGCAGAAAATTCACAATAATTACCGATCATCGTCCCTTACGTTGGCTATTTAATCACTCTGACCCCAGTAGTAAACTCCAAAGATGGAGATTGAAACTAGAGGAATATGAGTATGAAATAGTATATCGAAAATTGTAAACTCAATAATGCCGCTGATGCATTATCCCGCTATCCTATAATTAAATCTGTCAATCCTATAAATCCTATACCTAGCACTTCTAATAAAAATTTAAACTCACCTGATCATGATGAAACAACGAATCCAGATGTTCTTCCAGCCGAATCCCCGGATGACTTAATTGAACTGGAAGACCTTACAGATCTCATCCAGCCTACAAGCTTACCAGATTTAGGCAACCTTGATGACCTAGATAATACAACAAATGAAAACTTACCTCCATCCTCCAGCGATTGTCCAAATCTAATGTCTCCACCTGATACCTCCAGCCCTAATAGCTCTTCTACCCTAGACGGAAACTATTCGGAATTCCTTAAAATTATTTCTAAAGATTTTAATCCTAACGTGACCATCATAGAACACAACGAAAGCCTATCTAAAACCAATAAAAGATATATAATAATACCTACATCTATAGATATGGATGAATCCATCCCATATACTCAGGAAGTTTTATCGAACATTCCTAATTTAAGTGAATTTTCCTTATTAGAAAGAACACTACATTCTTTCCTTAAATATGAATTAGAAAGCAAAACCTATTATTTCATTTTCACTAAAGTCAATCACTTTGACACTTGTACATACGAAGACATCTTCAAGTGTCTCAAATCTGTAAGAAACGAGTTAATCGTCAACCTCACAGATCAAGACAACCCCGAGATAGCTATATCTGACTTTAATAATCCATTCGATACACATCAATATATCAAATTATATAACATGATTATATATCTGTTTCATAACTCAGAAATGTGTATACACATTTATAAAAACACTATCATCTATCCGTCATTAAGTGAAATCCCAAAAATCCTGAAAGAAAACCATGATCTCCCTATAGCCGGTCACTTAGGCTCTGGTAGAATGCTAAAACGCATACAGGAGAAATACTACTGGAAACACATGCGAACAGACGTTGAAAATTATGTTAAGAAATGTCCGCAATGCCAGGTTAACAAGGCCCTTAGGAAAACCAATCGGGCTCCTATGCAAATTACATCTCTTTCAACACGCCCGTTTGAACGAGTGGCCTTTGATATTGTAGGACCACTACCAGAAGCCGGTAATGATAAATATAAATACATCCTGACTCTCCAGGACGACCTTACTAAATTCTCAGCTGCTTATACAATCACGAACACTACTGCTGAGGAAACATGTGAATGTTTGGTACACTTTATTACATTATTCGGAATACCAAAAACAATCTTAACAGATCAAGGTACCAACTTCACGGCCGAGCTATTCAAGCAAACCTGTAATCTACTAAAGATAAAACAATTATGGTCAACCCCATATCATCCTCAAACTCAGGGTGCTCTCGAGAGAAGTCACTCTACCTTAAAAGAGTACTTAAAATCTTATGTAAATGATCAACAAAATAACTGGCCCCGATTTGTATATACAGCTATGTTGGCGTATAACACAGCTGTCCATTCGACTACTCACTTTGCTCCCTACGAACTAGTATTCGGAAATAAACCATACATACCAACCTCTATCTATGAAGAAGCAGCAGGCGCTACTTACCCTGAATATGTCCGCATACTCCAAAACAGACTTAAGTATTGCCGAGCGAAGGCAATAGAACATATTCAGAAATCAAAACTAAATTCAAAAAATTATTATGATACTCACACAAGACCAATTAAATATAAAGTCGGTGATCTTGTTTACCTTAGAAATCATTTGCGTCTTAGAAAAGCTCTCTCTCCAATATGGAAAGGTCCATTTAAAATTGTAAAAATTCATGGAAACAACACAGCATCACTCCTAATAAACAGACGTCACGTCAAACATCATTTTGACGAAATGAAACTGGCCACTAGTAATAAGAATTAGTATTTTAAATATCTTTATAATCTAGCTAACCTATAAATATCGTTTCCTTCCAGAATTGGTTTCATTTATCCTATCCTGGCGTCAGACAGTCAAGGATATATCCAGCCAGCATCAGACGACGCAGGCATATATTTTGATCCTATTGGCTCTCTAAAAATAACTGATGATACTCTAGATATTATCATTCCTATAGATATATCTTTCATTCAACCACATTTAGATAACATAAAGGATATTCTAACAACCTCGAAAGTTTTATGTAATCAAATTAATGCATATTACGAAGATGATTGTCACTATTTGTTCCAACCATTGTCGTCCCGCTATTCTGATATAGTTAGAGACTTTGATTCTATTTCCTATCTTATATCAAAATCTAATAAAAGATCACCTTGGTTTGGCGGAATCGGCTCTGTAATTAAATATCTGTTTGGTAATATGGACCAGAATGATGCCGAAAAATATAGTAATGCCATTCAAACCTTAGAGAACGATCAAACCAAATTGGCAACCCTCATGAAAGAAAACATGATGGTTACACAATCTACACTTTTGTCTCTAAAAGAAATAATCGAAAAAATAAATGCAAATGAAGAAAGTTTAAGTTATGCCATAGATAACTTGAACCGGGAAATGGCAAACTTAACAGTTGTTTCCAACAAATTGTTAATGAGATCTAAAATATCGGTACTGTCGAATATTTTAGAAAGTAGTTTGTTAACATTATCATTTAAGTTAGAAGATATTATTAATGCTATTATGTTTAGTAAGTCTAATATATTATACCCATCTATCATTACCCCTAAGCAACTGTTTTCAGATCTTGTGGGTAATTATAGATTTGTGGCGGTACCTACATCGCCACATTCAAACTACGCATCAAAGACCTGACGTCACACAAAAATCCTGACGTCACAAAAATCCTGCATCGCGCAATTAGAGTTTACCGTGCAGTGAACATATATACAAAAATCCAATATCAATCATTGGGCAGTTGCCCGCCAGACACAACACCCGTCTGGTAGGAGGATCCTCCCTTTTCTATGGTGGATGAGTGAACTTTACACCCTGTTCCTCATACCCCTAAATTGGTGACCCCGAATATGAACGTCAACGCAGCCTTCGTGCAACTACTCCAGCGTGACGTCATCATCATCACTCCCGCAAGCTTTCAGTGAGGCGAGTCACACAGCCAAGCCAACACCCGAGGCGTCAGCGGGTATCCTGACCACCAGCATGCAGCGAACGCGCAGTCCTGGTCATCACCCGCATCCTCATCACCCCGACCCACTGGGGAATCACCTCAATCAACTCAATCAACTCAATCAACTCAATCACCACAATCGCCGCAAACAGTTCCGACCCACTGCGAACAATGCGGCACCCGGTTCCGACTCACTGGAACCACAACTGGCACTGGCAAGCATCGCAAGATACAAGACTCAGCCCACTATCGACCTTCGGTCTCCGGAGGGGAGTGATGTGGCGGTACCTACATCGCCACATTCAAACTACGCATCAAAGACCTGACGTCACACAAAAATCCTGACGTCACAAAAATCCTGCATCGCGCAATTAGAGTTTACCGTGCAGTGAACATATATACAAAAATCCAATATCAATCATTGGGCAGTTGCCCGCCAGACACAACACCCGTCTGGTAGGAGGATCCTCCCTTTTCTATGGTGGATGAGTGAACTTTACACCCTGTTCCTCATACCCCTAAAGATTTCTCCCTAGTTCTAAGCAATTACCTGTACCCCTAACTCTAGATAATATCCATATTTTAGAAAACATATCCGATGTATCCAGTTACTACGCAAATAACAAAATTATATTTGTACTACAAATGCCCTTGGTGAATACAAAAGAATTTGATTTATATCATACTATACCTTACCCTATTGCCCTTAAAACTGTAAATAATACATTGTACTCTACGATAATACCATCCACTAAATATTTGGGCATAACTAAAGATAAAAAATCTTATTGTAAACTAAATTCACTTAATGCTTGTAAAGTAATAAATACGCAATATTATATTTGTGAAATTTCCAATGTATATCCCACATCAGCTGTACCTATATGTGAAACTGAGGTTATCTCAAAAGCTCTGAATTCCGTTCCACCTCTTTGCAAAACTGAATTCATTAACGGTAATTTCGAAACCTTTCATAAACTACATAGTAACCAGTGGATCTACATGATTAGCCAAAATTCTAAAATCACAATAGAATGTAGTAATCAAGATTTATCCGAATCCTCTATTTCCGGTACTGGTATATTAACTATACCAGACAATTGTATTGCTTATTGCAATGACAATAAGTTGATACCTAAACATAACATTGAAATAAAAATAAAACCGATAGTATTGCATTTTGAATTAATTAACGACACTTGTTGTAGTTCTACTACATACTTAAAGGACAAAATCAAAATTCCTTACGTTAGTTTAAAAAACATCAACAACTTAGATTCCCTTTTCTCGAATTATAATAAAGCAACCGATCAGATTAAAACAAACCTTAATGAAGTTATTGAGAAACCTCACATCGTCGTCTATGGTAGTTACTATTCATATACTACTGTTATAATAAGCCTTATTTTAATTCTATATGTTTCCTATAAATTGTATAGTTATTATAAAACATCAAAATGTAAACCCGAACCTGACACTCCCATAGAATTGACATCCATAAGTACTGAAAATATCCCTGCTCCTCGTCTTCGAATGTCCTAAAAACCATAAAAAAACCTGTATTTCTTTCTAATCCCGTCAACTTACCTTCCACCCGTAAGTTTCCTCCTAATCGGGGGGCTGTTACGTCCTCCCTTTGTACTCCTTTTGGCCTATTCAGCAGTCTACGCTGCATCCTCGCTGCTGACGCAGCATCCTCACACTCCTCACCTATCTTCCCCTCGATCCAGCAGCCAGTCGTCTCCGAACCGTCATCCCGTGCACTTGTCCCTTGCACTCGTGTGTATTTAATCGAATATAGTGTTTTTAATATTCAATCATTTCTTTTTTAAAAACCTAAAAAGGATCCCGGTTGTAACAGATCGCACGATCCCCACGTAGAGCCGCCTATAAACGGCGCTCGGGCCCCAATCTATCCAAACCTAACATAACCTAACATTATCAGAACTGAATAATCCCGGGACAGATTTTGATGTGCCTTGACCTGAGTAAAGGGAGGGAAAACTACAGTGGTTTGAACCGTGGCGGAGCTGGTTGAGTTTTGCCCACGATCCTTTAAAATTTAAAAACCCCCGACAAAAACAAAGCGTGAAAAAAGTAAAAAAAAAAAAAAGTAGCTTTATGTTTAATATAAGAGTTGTAGGTAATATTTTGATCCAAGCGTCGTCGTGTCGAGGGACGTTTAATAAAAACGCCAACACACGTTAGGAATAATGAATGTATGCTGTTGTAGAAAGGAAGCTGCTCTTAAGTTCCTATGTTCATTAGCCGTCCCACGACGCGACGACGCTTGGATCTAAATATTACCTACAACTCTTATATTACACTTAAAGCTACATATTACTTTTTTACATTTTACACGCTTTGTATTTGTCGGGGTTTTTTAAATTTTAATTAAGTTTGATATTATTATTTATTTTATTTCGGACATTATAGTCCATTTGGTTAGTATACACACGACTTAGAACCTAGTGTTAGTACTTACATCTACCAGAAAAACAATACCAACTTTGAATTATTACGCCTTAGCGGCATGTAGGCGTACCCAATGTCCCAGTATGGGACTGTCCCACCTATCAGCTATCGTTTTCAGGATGCTGTTGGGGCTGGCGCGTACCCTGCGCATAATGGAAGCGCAACGCTTGCGCATGATGGCGTGAAAGCCATCTATCCTCGCCTCTGCGAACATGCCAGAAGCACTGCAGTAGCGCGGCAACCCCATCAACACCCTGTAAGCATTATTGTATTGAAGCTTATCCTCATCCTGTTCATTTCATCTAGAGTTATCGAGTTATCTTTTGCACATACTGTTTCTGTGACAAATAAATAAATTTGTAATTTTTTTGTATTTTCACCTTCCGGCTCCATCATCAGTCCCTGAATACCAGCTAGTGTCAAAGTTGTTAATACATAATCAATGAGTCCAAACACGATGGTGCCATCTTGTTTGATTGAGGAGTTCCTATGGCCACCTTCCGGCTCCACCATGATGGAGGTCAGACCCTGAACACCACCTAGTGTAATAGCACTTGTCAATACATATCCAATGAGACCACACACAATGGTGCTATCTTGTTTAGTTGAGGAGTGCTCATGACTATTTCGGATCCATCATCAGACCCTGAATACCACCTAGTGTCAAAGAACTTGTCAATACATAGCCAATGAGTCCAAACACGGTGGTGCTGTCTTGTTTGATTGACGAGTTCCTATGGCCACCTTCCGGCTCCATCATCAGACCCTGAATACCACCTAGTGTCAAATCACTTGTTAATACATAACCAATGAGTCCAAACGTAATGGTACTATCTTGTTTAATTGAGGAGTTCCTATGGCCACCTTCCGGCTCCATCATCAGACCAGCTTCATGGTATCAGTTTTTCAAAATGTGTCGGTAATTTTAAGGTTTGGCAAGTTTCAGCTAAATCGAATGCCAGGAAGTGCATGGAAAATGGATGACAATTGGAGTAACCGGAAAGACATACGAACAGAGCAAGCTAATAGAAAGCTTGTAAAAATAAACATTTAAATAGGTATCCTACGTGAGACTAATTATATCGGTTGGCTGAATTATAGCGAAATGAAAAGCGGACATTTAAATAAATTAAATTCCCTTAGTTTGGCGACTGTAGCAATTGAACTATTTAATTGTTCAGTGAATGAGCGAGTTTCAGTGAACGAGGTGAAGGCGATGTACTTATATCTGCATATTGTACTCGTTAGGCCTCGTTCACTTCCTCTCTTTTACCGCTCATTTCCTGCGCTAACTGATAATCTGTAGATAAATGTTTACGTTATGTTTACGACTCAGGTAGCTTTCAAAGACTTCACTTTGTATCTGTTCATGCACCACAATCTTACGTATAGATACATACATAGATCTGAGCAATCGCAGTTTATGAGTTAAAGGTACGGCACCAGTCAGAAGACCCCGAGAGTCTATACACAGTACCTACATCGAAGCACTAAACACAAAGACACACACAGCTCAGCACACATGCACACACAGCATCACAGCATCTAAAAGCGTAAGAGAACGGAACGGGTTTATTTCCGATATTTTTCCATATTTAAATCTGAGAACACTTTTAAAAACATTATTCTTTCCCTATACGTACGAGTATATGCGCCAGCCCACGTACTAACTTTGACATTTTTATACTAAGATGGCAAAACAATATGTACTGTTTATGAAAAATGTGATAGAACAAGTCATTACTCATCTCTGCGTGCTATCAAGAAGACACCGCTGATAGACACGGCACAGTGAGGCGACGCGGCGAGAGGGCGAAGCACACGGCGAGGCGCGACATGGCGGGGGCGACGCGGTCTTGTTGACTTCGTTTGTATGTCACGAGTCGCCTCGTCTCGCGCTACTTACTGCGTCACCCGACCGCTTAGCGCCGCAACTATTTATTTCCAACAGCACACAACACAGTTAAACAGCCACAAAAACCACGCGGTAAGTGCGTGGGGATTTGCGTTTCCAGCGCTTGCAATGTAGCGCGACGCAAAACGCAGGTGAAATGTTTCTGCGAGTTAATTTACTGAACTGATAAAAAAACCAAAAAGCTATGAGGTAAATATCCCGGCCGACCGCTCGCTGTGTTAAGACCGCAGATTTGTTCCCCGGATAAACAGCAGATTATTTACGAGTGTTTGTGTCGACTCTAGTTGTTTATCTATACATTTATAGCGTTCAATGGTAAGATGCATGGATATCTACCGAGAATTATAATAAATAAAATAGGTTCATACAGTTTCTTCTTCCACTTAGTAGTTGAACTTGGGTCCATTAAACTCACTTGTCTCGTGAATCAAAATCAAAATATTTTATTTCACATAAACCTATATGGGCACTTATAAAACGTCAGAAGCTAAGTGCACGGTTCCAATTGGTCGTTTCCTATGGAAAAGAGCCGGCAAGAAACTCCACGGCTTAAAAATAACGGCGTTTACAATATTTTTGAATTACAGTGTCAAAAGTTATAGGGAGGACAGTGTTGACAGGCCTACAGTAGGCCTTTCAACAAGTACCAGGTACGTACTTAACAAAATAGAACATGTTCAATAAATCTACAATGTTGAATGTTGAACACCCATGTATCGAATGTGCGTACATCTATCACGTAATGTATGCGGGTGCGCACCGTGCGCCCCACCGAGACTTCATTTGCTTCACGTTATGTAACAAAAATGCACAGAAGTCACACTTGCCGCCACACATACACGGAACGATGGATAAGCTTGACACTGATAGCAAGCAGATTCACACATTTGAAATGATAGTTTGTGACCCCTTGTTGGGGTGAGATTGTGACGGCGCATTGTGCGGAGTGGCCACTCTACTCGTCCACTCTGTCGCACAGCGACCCGGCCGTGGCTGAGCTGATACACAACGGATTCATTTAAATATTTAAATTGTTCTGCTTCCGTCTCGAGCACTATCTGCGGTCACATGTCGCGCCGCACCGCACCGCAACGCGTCGCATTGCATTGATTCGCGTCGTTGGTCTATAGGAGATATAAGGCGGGGGTTAGCACCGCTTTATCGCCATATATTGGCGATACATTACGATGCTGGCTTCCAGGCTTCCGGCTCCCGGCTGCTTTTGTAATTGATTTTGTTTATACATTAGTTTTAAAACAAATGTATACTATTCAGTATCGACCCTGAAAATTCAAATTGTTAAATACTCTCTAGGACTCCATGAGACAAGATCGACCTAGTATGGAGTCCGCAAGTTAAAATATTAAAATTATGTTTCCTGTATGACAATAATTTGTGTGCGTATGGATTGAGGAGCCATGTCTCATATTTAAATGCGGGTACTGCCAATATTTAGTAGTAAATTGTCCGATTTTGTAGCCGCGATCCTGGAATTTGTAGTAAAACCCTTAAAAGGTTACAGGGCATTTAAGGTGGCTCCTCAATTCAAACGTCTGGAATGTTTATTTTATTAATATCTTTTGAAATACCGAATGTGTAAGCAAGCAAAAAGTTTATATTCCGAATCAATTTTGCAGCCCAAATCATTGATCCCTGAGGCACCCCAGATGGTATGTAACATTGCTTGGATTTAAAACCCTTGAGATACACCAGTTGTGAGCGATTTCTCAGGTACGATTCACACCAACGCAGCAACGACCCATGAACACCCATACTCTCTAATTTAGCAATTAGTAAGTCGTGATCCACCAAATCGAAGGCCTTTTTAAAGTCGGTGTATATTGCATGAACTTCTCTACCATCATCCAATGCAGATGATATATGTATATAGACTGAAAATTATCGGAAAACAAATTACAAATTTCCTGACCTCCCCTGGCAAACCTAGTGTTATTTAAAGTCATTTTGTTGGGAATGTAATCGTTACCTATTCGTTTATTTTTGAAGTACCTCCAGACATGTTTTGGATTGGTGCGTAGATGTTCAGCTATATTCGTTTTAAAGTTTGCATAACAGACTTTTATCAACTCACTGCAACGTATTCTCAGGTATTCAAACGTAATTTTATCTCTAGGATTTCTGTATCTTTTATATAAACTATGATATTTCGCTTTTTCTTTTATGACTTTAAGTAAAGCCCGACTATACCATTTCGTTAATATTAGTTATGGAATCCCATTCATCAGACCAAGCAATTTTCGCAAGCTCAGCGTTAACCGCTTCTTAATTACAGAGATAAAAGTTTAAGTACGAGATTTTATTTTGCACTATAGGATTGCTATGATTAGTTGTAAACGAGATTTCCAGCGCTGGATGATGAGGATCGATTTGTATAAGTGGACTTGAAGCCTTTGACACCAGCACTTTGTTGTTACTACTACTAATAAGAACTAGATCTAAAATACGATTAGATGCGTTGAATATCGTGTTGCATTGATGAAGATCATTAAAAGCTAGCATGTCTGAAAAAATGTTTTCTATATTACCACTAGATCCTTTAGGGACCAATTGACCAGAATCCACATAATATTCCCAAGAGATACTCCCCATATTAAAATCACCGATTAGTAAGTTGATTGAGTTGTTTTTGCTCTTTTTGTTAATTACTTCCGTAAAGTTTCGAAACAGTGCATCGATATAGTCTTGTTTTATTGGAGGTGGGATATAAATCGCACAAATATTAATATTTAAGCCACTCTCACACTTAATAGTGATCCACAATTCCTCGCAATGGGACTCCCAATTATATTTTCGTGAAACCTCATATTTATCCAGAGTTGCAACAAACACCCCCCACCATCCCTTTTTGTAGTCGAGGATACCGTAGATGACCTATCGTGCCTAAACACTCTGTATCGGCTATCTAAAATTTACAGCGACACCGTTGACACCGTCTCATTGAGCCAACTTTCAGTGCCGATAATTATATCATAATGAAAATGTAAAGCAGCGGTATAATAATCCTCTGTCTTGGTTCGTAAGCCTCTTACATTTTGATAATAGATTTTGAACTTGAATTTAAATTCTTATAATACTATTAAGCGTGCAACGTATGTGATTAATAAAATAAAAGTTACAATGATTCTACACATTCCAAATTTTTAACTAGCAGAGATTTAGTTGTTTCAGAACAAAGTTAAAAAACATAATTTAATAAAACACCATAGCGAACATAACAAAGCTAACACAGTCGCCCGTAAACAAGTGAAGAGTGAATGTTCCCACAATAAATCCCACATGAATATTATATAAATGATTAGTGTCGATGCGTACAAAACCACACGATCCCACGGTTGAGCGCAGTCCGGGACCTATTTAATGTGTTTTGTTTATGGTGGGATATAGAGCGGTACGTCTTGCTCGAGCCCGGAAAGCGGCCGTAGTTCCGGCCCGCACTCGACCGGTCCGGCCCGCAGCGCGCTGCCGACACACAACATTAACCCAAACAACTATAATTGGAATAAAATATTATTTTGCTAAATGTGAGATATTTTTCTGCGTTGTCAACTATAGTAGGTAGTTCTCTATTTTTTATATGTTAGAGGGTTTAATTTTCCGCACCGGTCGACGTCATTACGTCGGCGCCGGCTGTCGCTGAAAACCAGCGACAGCGAGCTCTATCCTGCATAGGATCGCAGCATAATGCTGAGCGATAGCCGTTGCGCGTGGATGTGACGCATGTTTCCCCCAACCTTTTCTGATTTTTTTTCTTAGTGTTTATTGTCTTTTTGCGTCATATTTACCGCAAATAAACGTTTTTTCTTTCCTTCTTTCACTTAGTGCTTCGGGTGCTATCACATTACAGTTAAAACCGGATGCAAAGCCGAACTGCCTAACACCATGACCATTTGCATTAAAGGACAAAGTAAAATTTGAAATTTTTCATTTACTAAAAAATGGCAGGATAACATCTGCGGAAAACAGTCAGTGGGGTACTCCTGTTGTCCCAGTATTGAAAGCAGATGGATCAGTAAGGCTGTGCGGTAATTACAAGGTTACCGTGAATCCTTATTTAGAAGTTGACCATTTTCCATTACCCCATATCGGCGAAGTTTTCAACACGGAATAATGGAGAATATTTCTGCGAGCTTGATATAAAAGAGGCACACCTACATGCACCTCCAAATCCTGAGCCACAGGAGCTTACTACAATTTTAACTGAAGAAGGTACATAAAAATATCAATACTTACCCTCTTTTTTTTTTGTGGGTGGGAAATAATCCAATGACTTCTCCCGCTCTGGGTGGAGCGGAAGGACGTGTCAGACTTTTACTGACTAAAACCCACCCGTGTTCCTTCAGTTGCCTGTTGCCAAGGTCCCGGTATCCCTTTCGGACTTTCCCGCAACCCTGGCAGGCATCGGTCCTAGCGGACTCCGCCAATTGTGCCGACCTCTCTTTGAGGCGCGCGGGGAACACGACGCGCCATCGACCCGGGCCTGGTCTTTATCGGATGGCGAGCTACCCATTGCTCGCCGTCCGCAATCCCGCGCCTATGGTGGCCGGGAATCCGCCTGGGATTCCCGACGCCCAAGGCGTCTCCATCGGCGGCGGTTAGGGGCGTGAGGGCGCAAACTTTGCCTCTACCTCACGCGTTCCGACTCCTCCTTCGCAAGCATTACTGCTTCGCAGAAGGAGGTGACGGCTTCCAATGCCCTCTCGCTCCGTACCATGGTCTGAACCAGGGCCGGATGCGAGAGGTCATTGCCGCCAATCGCCTCCACGAGGACATGGCGGTGCTTCCCCCAAGCAGGGCATACCTCCACCGTATGCTCCACCGTGTCCTCCGGGCGATCCACACAGTGATGAAACCCGGGCGTTTCCTCCCGCCTAATCTTACACAGGAACCTCCCGAAGCTGCCATGTCCGGTGAGGACCTGTGTCAGGCGGAAGGTGAGGACGCCGTGGCGCCTCTCTAGCCAATCAATACTTACCCTAAGGTGTAAGTCAGCGGTTCCCAAAAGGTAGTCCGCAGAACACAGAGGTTCCGTGAAAGGGTCACAAAGGTTCCGAGTTCCGTCCGAGTGTTAAATAAACGACTGGGTACAGAATCCATTCGTAAATCATACGAAACTATCGATGTTAACTGTGTCAGAGTATGAGACTGATCGAAATTAAGTGTTCATCCCTTCTAAAACAAAAATTCTAATCAGAACAATCTAATTTAAATGACTTTTGGATTTGACTTGAAGATGAACCCTGCAGTCGTTGAGGAGGCTATCATAGTTCTACTTCTGTTTATAATGACTTACCGATGCGAGACTGGTTTCGGTATCCGTTAACAACAAAAACAAGTACAGAAACAGACTGGACGCAACTCCCAATCTTCGCGTTCAATTGTCAGATATTAAGCCTAATTTTAGTGCCCATTATATTATTAGATAATTACAATAACGTCAATGTTATACCTACTTTACATAGTATTGATCGCAGACTGGTACGTGCATCACTAATACTTCACAACAAGCGCAGTATTTGAAAGAAGAATTTTCACACGACATGAAAAACATAGAATTTATAAACATACAGCACACCTACTCTACCTTAGTCACAAAAATTAGAAACAGTATAGACAAACTCAGAAATAAACTTGTGTCACAAGCCTCTTATCCAAGAAAACGTAGCAACACTAATAGAGGAAAGGACTTTATTAAAAGAAAAGAAAAACCAAACTAGCATTGAAAAGAAGCATTTATCGGCATTATACAAACTTATTAGAAAGCAAATACAAAAGACATCATAAGAACATAGATATACCATAATTTTTTTTTTTTTTTTTTTTTAAACTTTTTTTTTTTTTAATTTTGCATGATGTAATTATTTTCTTTACATTCATATTATACATTCGAGTTTGCTAAATAAAAATAACAAAATACAGATTATATACATAAAGAAAGGGCTCATAGGGCGTCAAAAAACTCTTCCGCATCGCTGTCAGTGGGAAAAGTGCCCAAAAGGCTGGCAGCATTGCCACGTTGGATGGCAATGCTGATTCTTTGACCTAGAAATTGGCCAGCCCTCTGGTCACGTGAAGAGTCGACCAACCGCTTGGCGATGTCCCGAAATACTCGATGAGCACTTGGACCCCATGGCCCTAGTGTTTCAACCCCAAACGGCTCAAAAATATAGCTACCAATAAGGTTGTTATATTTGCGCCGTTTGAGGTTTTCTGCACCTGCAGCAGCCGCCCCAGCACAGCCCGCCGTGCTAGGAAGATGGGATGGCGCGAGGGTGTCGACACAGGTTGCATCCCACACCAAAGGCCTACCCAACTTCCAAGGCATTATGGTCATTCCGTCTGGTCTCTTCCCATCGTCGCGTGCCAAGCCATTAGGTTCTAAAACAGCTGGCACCCCGGCGGTGACAAGAGCCCGACGGATGATGTCATTAATGCTTGCGTGCCGTGCCAACCGACCAGCGCTCTTACTGCAGGAAAGGCCATGGTGTCCGAGGCGGTCGACTGCTTCACCGCACTGACAGCGATGTGGGGCCCCACAAGGAGCGCCCAAACGCAGACTTGTAGCGAGCCGAAAAGTGGTGTCACCCAGCATAGTGCCTATGCTGGGTGACGGCAGCGCCTGAAGCCAGAGGCCCGACTCCCATTCTCCCACAGCCAGTAGGCGGGCACGCTCAGCAGTATTGGTGGACGTATTAATGAGGTTATTCCGTACCAACCTGCAGAGCGGCTCATCCCACTGTCTCTGGGAGAACGGGTTCTCGGGCTGCTCCGTATCCGGACAAGCCACTTTCCAGGCGTTCATCGCATCAGTCAAACACGGCACTTCAAAGTCAACCTGAGAAGCGGTTAAGATTCTTGTAGTTAACTTTTCGGTGCTGTGGACCGAGGACAGGAACGCCGGTAAGCTTACACTGGAAATTTTGCGGACGCCGAGCCCACCGAAACGAATGGGTAGTGTGGCTTGCAGCCATGCACGGTCGTCCAATGCCACATTTATGATTGATGTTAGAGTGCTCCGAATGATTTGATCAATTTTGTCTAAAAGGTGTGGCTTCTTCCATAAAGGTGAAGCGCGGAGAAAATACATAAAATTTGGACCGAAACAGCAGTATCTGATGAGGGTGAATGCCGAATGTAGGTTAATTTTAGAAAGTCTATCCGAAATGTCATTGAAATGTTCAATTTTTTCATCAACAAAAAGTGAGAAACTGTCTTCTAAAATTGGGGAACCTAGGAGGTGCAGTGAACTTTTATACCATAATTAAATGTGAACTAGAGAATTTGGGTTAGTCAAAAGAGCCTACAAAAGACTACATTCGAGCTAAAAGTGGATAACACAACTTACAAAAGACACCAAGTAACAGACAGAAATCAACTATCAAAAAATGCGACAGAATTCTATACAAAATTTTATGAGTATCCTGACTTTCACGAAGACTCTATACGAGATATGGAGCCACTTGATTCAGACAGTGTACCGGAATTTCTGGAGTATCTATGAAATAAGCCACTCCATCCATCAACTGAAAATGAAGAAAAGCCCCGTTGAAGACCCCCGGTCATAATTATTTAAACAACAATAACAATTTTGTCATAATAATTATATCAAATGATCCATTAAAAGCCATCAGAGAGCCAATAACATCTATTTTAATCACAATATTCAACGAAATTTTGAAATAAGAGTTGATACCACCTTACTGGAATACTGTGATTATAACCTTACTCTATAACAATGGGGATCCAGGCAAATCGGATAACTACAGACCACTGAGTAATTATTTACCAGCCTAATATTAAAAAGGATCTCAAAGATCTTAGACGAAAACTAGAGAGCAAGCAGGATTCAGGTCGGGCTTCTCAACAAACGAACACATTCTCAGGCTAACACAGATAATCGTGAAGTACATTGAACACAATAAAGATCTTTTCAACATACTTGCTCGTAAAGTGGCTCTTATGGAACCGCTTTTAGGTTCATAATACAGTGTATTATGAAAGCGTGCTTTTTACTTTATATTACCGCACTAGTGCGTTAATGTGCGCCACAGATTACTATTTACTAGTCTGAGTAATAACATGGCAGTATGGAATTAGTAAGTACTATCATGGCAGCATGGAATTAGTAAGTACTATCATGGCAGCATGGAATTTGTATTCAATTGAAATTGTTTTTGGTGAAGCTTTTTACCAAAGACAAGCGCTCAAAAGCAAGTTTTTATTTAAAAAAAAAACCATAAGCAAAAAAAATCCGATGCATGCCCATGGGATTTATTTTAAACATAATTAAACGTCAGTGGGATACTATACATTGAATTAGTATGAACTATCCTACTAAAAATGAGTATTCTCTATTTACACCCGAGCAGAGACTTGCGCTTTTTTCCGGTAAGACAGCGGATGGCACGCGCGCAGGCCACTTGACCCGCCCCGACGAACCACGCACGCTGGCCTGCCCGTGTGCCACCGCGTTCGCGCGGAATGAATCTGTCATTCTGTACTATTAAATAAGGATTTATATCGTCTGTGGCTATTTCAGTCTAGAGTCTGGCTAACGAAAGCGTGTCCTGGAGTTTTCTTAAAGTTTAATATGGCAACATTATTAAGCTGTCAAAGTCTGTGATTACAATTGTCAGTAATTTGTAAAGACAATTTCTATTGCACAATAATCACTATAATATGGGGAAAACAATAAAAGTAACGTGCGAAAGCTGCTACATACTATGATCAGTAAGTTTAAACAAACACAAGAAGAGGAAGAAATTGTATTCCAAGAAAAACAACAATGTTTAGATGCGATCTCGGATTTTTTAGGTTAGTACGACTTTGTAATGTTGATCCTTGGTGGCTGATTATTAGGGTTCACCCTTGTTTGGTCGAACAACGTTTGATACAATATTACTAAATCGAACAACGTTTAAGAAAATCATCACTTAATATAATATCGTTTGACAGAATTTTCAGTTCGTCGAATATTTATTTGCTATAACAACATTTGTGCTAATGATCAAAAGGTATAATGTTCATTTGATGTAATGTTCAGATGGTATAACATGTATTTTATCGAATATTCAACTACAAAAGTTCGTGAAGTGACAGAACAGAATCGCTGCAAAACCGACTGCACGTAGTCTTGTCTGCCCTACCCCTAGAGTGTAATTTAAGCCCGCGTAGGCGCGGAGGGGCGAGGCGGCCCGCGAGCTGAGGAGCAGGTGGTTTTAACGCTCGCCGCCGCGGCTGAGGCTGGCCGGCAAAGCCGGCCAGCAAGCCGAAGCAGCTGTGGTGAGCGTTACAACCATCTGCGACGAGAAGCTTGCGTGGGACCGCCGGAACCCGCAGCGCCGGAGCCGTGACAGAAACCATGCCTGCTGCATGTTGCATGCTTGCTTGCATGCTGCATGCTTGCTTGCATGCTGCTGAAAAAAAAATAGTTGAACACTATTATTTTTTCGCCACGGACTTACGAACTTATCAATGGTAAGAAATACAAAATTATTCTAACTATGAATTTTTCGTAATGTGATAGATGAGTCTTTCAATTATTATGGATATGAAAAGTATGATCTTTCGACTAAATCATTATTAGTCTAGTGAAACATTAGTTTAAATAAAATTAGTGCATTTGAAAATTCGGTGAAATGAAATTTGTTCAAATGAAATTAGTTCAAATAAATAATTATGCTAAATAAAAATTTACCAATGAATTATTTGGTCAAATGAATAATTCTACGAAATGACTTTATTGCAACTAAAATTCGCCGAAGTGATTTTCGACGAAACGTTGTTCGACCAAACAAGGGTGAACCGATTATTAGATATATTTACGACATTATGATACTTTTTCTTACCTTTATAGATAATATTGAAGATATTCAAGGAATCTGCGAAGTTAAAAAACTTGTTGAAAAGTAAAAAAATTTGGAGAAAAAATCTTTAATAGAAAAACTCAGACTAAGTTCTTAGAAGAAATATCTTCATTAACTGGTATGTAGGTTCGGGTTAAGAATGTTTTATTTGTTTGTTCCATTTCACAAAGTTGTGTTATTTGATATTATCAAACTGTTTGGGTACCTTAATTTTTTAATAGGTATGCATTTTATACTTTGACGTTCAAAAGTGCCTTTTATGTGCCTATTTGAAATAAATTATTTGACTTTGACTTTGACTTTTTGACTTTGTTTTGCAGAGGTTGGTGTGACAACACTAAAAAAAATTAAAAAGGAAGGATCTGTGAATGAAGGGATGTGAAGCACTCCAGGAAAAAAACGCCCTCACAAAAGCTCAGTGTCGGATTTAGACAGTTTTGAAATTGATGCAATAAGAAATAAAATCAATGTATTTTATATTGTGAGAAAGGAGGTCCCGAAATTGCTAACATTGTTAGAAGAAATACGTTCTAGCATTGGCTTTAGTGGATGCCGAGAAACTCTGCGTAAAATATTAATTGCTAATGAGTATGAGTTCAAGAAAAATAAAAATGAACGCACGGTTCTTGTTGAACGTTTTGATATTGCTGCTTGGAGATATCGTTATCTACGAGAAATTACTGCTAAACGAACGGAAGGAAAACCAATCATCTATTTAGATGAAACATATGTACACAAAAATTATAAGTCTAAAATGTCATGGCAAGGTCCAACAACGAGTGGTGCCGCGCAATCAAGCCCGCTGGAACATATCTCTACAGGGAAAACATATATTATAGTACATGCTGGCTCTGAAACAGGGTTTGTACCAAATGCACTATTAGTTTTCAGTACAAAATCAAGGTTGGCGGACTATCACCATGACATGAATGCCGAAAACTTCTATAAATTTGATACCTAATTTGAATGAGCCCAGTGTCATTGTGATGGATAATGCGAGCTACCACACTGTACAACAGAATAAAGTCCCTACGACACAAACGAGAAAAACTGAAATACAAGAGTGGCTCGATTCCAACAGAATAAATTACGAAGATTGCCTGACAAAAGCAGAATTGTTATGTTTAGTTAACAAACATAAACCCGAGCCCCTGTACGTTGCTGACGAACTTTTGAAACAATACGGCCATGAGGTACTGAGACTGCCACCTTACCACTGCCATGGTAGTTCAGAATGCTCAGGAATGGAGATCGTAGAATAAAGACCGCATTGAAAAGTCTTTGAAAGTAGTATTTAAATCACGCATCCCAATTCGCTTGAAAAAGAAAGCTATGAACACCATAATATTACCCACTCTACTCTACGGTTGTCAAAGTTGGATACTAACAAAGGCAGTTACAAACAAACTTGAAGCCTTCCAACGAGCGATGGAAAGAAGTATGTTAGGAATCAAAGTCCAAGACCGCAAAAGAAGCAAAGACACGACAGTGCACTAAAATAATGGAATTAGCTTACAAGCTGAAATGGTGATGGGTAGGACACGTATATAGGCACAATTATGAGTTCATATAATTATTTTATTTTATTTGACTGTCAATTCATTTATTTTGATATTATTTTAAATTTAATGTATTGTCGACATAATCTACTCATTACAATGTTTTTGATATGTGTTCTTGATAGGGCGGGATTTCACAAAAACAAAACACAAAGTTACGGTAGGTATAGAGTATTTATTTATTTATTTATTAGGGACAAAAAACAGTTACATGTTAAAAAATACAGAAAATTACTTAAGCTAGGAATTGTCAAACATGCAACCCACACCATTGTCCACGAATTAACTAAAAGTTCAAAGAAGTGATAAAAGAAGTGATAATATAAAGCGATAAACAAAACAAAACAAAAGAATCGTTGTCATATTAGCGCTGAGATTGCCTAATGTTACTAAATTTACTCTGCAGACAAAATTTCCAGAGCCATTTTCTTAAATACTTGCTTAGATAGATAAAATATATCAAGGTCCATGAAACGCGCGTTGTATGCATCAACAAGACGGCGAAGAGGTGCTCGTTCCCCAGCATTAGTCCGGCATATATCCGTGTGGAACAGTTGAGGCACGCGCACCCCCCTTAAAATAACACTGCGGGGCACCTTGTAACACAACTTACTTGTAAGTTCGATACAGTCAAATTTGTTATTACATATACCGTGCAGGGTTATGACATCAAGTAATAACCGCCTAGACCCCAGATCTGGAACTCCATACCGTTTTAATAGCTGCACATATGGAATTTTTGACTGGAAACACTTGTAATTCATCGATCGCAGGAACTTCTTCTGTACCATTTCAATTCTAGAGCCGTATTTTTCGTAGAAGGGGTTCCAGATTGGAACGGCGTACTCTAGCTGTGATCTTACAAGAGTCTTATAAAGAAGTAGGAACGTAGAGGGTCGCACAAAGTCACGTGAAGATCTCATGACGAAACCGTACATCTGGTACGCCTTATTTATTATGTTGTCGACGTGCTTGTCGAAGTGCAAACTGGCATCCAGTGTAACACCCAAGTCACGAACGGAATCAACTTTATCCAAGCCAGCATTATTAATGGAATAATTAAAATTAATTTTATTTTTCTTCTTAGTAAATGAGATGGCTTGACATTTGGATAGACTGAGAAAGAGTTTATTTTTGTAACAGTATGTATATAATCTAACAAGGTCCTCTTGAAGAAGCAAGCAGTCCTGTATATCTTTGCAAGATCTATATATGTTTATGTCATCAGCGTACATTATGAAATTTGAGTTGATGAAACAACTTTCAATATCGTTGATAAATATAATAAAGAGCAACGGGCCTAAAATAGATCCCTGTGGAACGCCAGAGGTGACAACTATAGGATCCGATTCATAACCATTAACCGCTACTATTTGTACCCTATTAAAAACATATGAGACAAACCATCTAAGTAGGTTACCACGTATTCCATTATATGCAATCTTCTCCAGAAGCAGTACATGATCCACCTTGTCAAAAGCCTTCTGAAAGTCTGTGTAGACAGCGTCTACTTGAACACGTTGATCCATTTTTTCAAAGAGAATGTTGACATATGTTAACAGATTTGTCATGGTAGAGCGATGTTTAACGAATCCGTGTTGTTCGGGTATGATAAGCCGATGAAAATGAGGATAAACAGCACCGTGGACAAGACGCTCAAAGACCTTGGACAAGATGGAGATGATTGAAATAGGGCGGTAATTCTCAACATTATTTTTGTCACCTGTCTTGTAAACAGGAGTGATAAATGCCCGTTTCCAATTGGCAGGAAAAACTCCCTCACGCAAACATTTATTAAATATTATACACAAGGCAGTGCACAAGTTATCACATGTCTTTAAGAAAAATATCGGTGGTAGACCATCGGGGCCCGCTCCTTTGGAGGAATCTAATGACTTTAGTGCCGAGCAGATAACTGTAGGGGATAGGTATATATCAGATAGACAGGATGTGTTATCTGCATAGCAGTTAGATGCTTCCCAGTTATTAAGGTCGCGGGTTGAGGGTTCGTATACAGAAGAGAAGAAAGATGAGAACAAATTGCAGATTTCCGCGGCATCACCAGAGGAAACATTTTTAAAATACATACAGGCTGGATAATTGGCTTTTCTATTTCGCGATGAGACGTAAGACCAGAAATGTTTAATATTCTTCGGAATGCTATCCTCCACGGATTCTATGTACTTTCTGTAACACTTATTATACTCACCATGGAAAAGTTTGCGATAGGCAGAGAAACTTAGGTAATCAGAAAGATTATTGTATTTCTTCCATTTTATCCAAGCGCGTTCTTTAGCTTTAACGATACGTATTAGAGACTGTGAAAACCAAACAGGAAAATTAGAATTTTTGGTTTTGACTAACGGAACATGTGATCTGATGACGCCGTATATTATCTCATAGAACAAAGCAACAGCTTGCTCCGATTCAAGATGAGAGAGTTCATTGCCCCAATCAATTTCATCAAATTCGCTGTTAATACAAACGTAATCGGCCCTATGGAAGTTGTACCTAAATGCCGTGCGGCATTTCATGGGAGTGAATTTCATATTAAGACAGGTTAGTGCAGAAAAAACTGGATGGTGACTATCAGGGATAAGTAGAGCATCGTACGATGCTACCAGACAGTCGTTATTAGAGATAAATAAATCTAGAATACGACCCAATTCGTTTTTTATGACATTAAATTGTGATCCATTAACTAGGTTCATCAAATTTAGTAATACTCTACCGAGTGAGTTAGAAACTTGCGCTATTGCCCTACCTCCTTGGTCGGACCAATCAATGTCGGGAAGGTTATAATCTCCAACAATAAAGTAAGAGTCAGTAGTAGTATCATTAGCTAAACCCTGCAACATGTCAAGGTACTGCAAATATGTTTCCTCACAAGTACGAGGTGGTATATACGTAGCACTGAAGATATGAAACTTATTGCGTTGGGACGCAGGCAGTCTGACTACAACCTGTTCTATATCTGCGTGGGCGAATTGTGTAATTAACATCGTAGGTTGAAGTTCACGAAGCACAGCCACTAAAACACCACCTCCATCGTGTTTTTTTGTCGCAGAGCGGTTACGGTCACATCTAAAAACTATGTAACGTTCGTCAATAAATTCATTATCCTGGATGTCGGGAATCAACCACGTTTCAGTTAATATGATGATATCGTATTAACTCGCCATTATATTCATATATAGTGTTTGTAACTTTGTGCGGACCCCTCTGCAGTTTTGGTAATAAATTACAATGTTATTCGAAGACATTTATGAGAAATAATATACATAAAAAAATATCACAACATTTCTCAGTACATGATAATGAAACAGTAGTTCCAAACTTGGGGCCCAGTGCGAAACGGTACAGAACACATAGAGGAATATTTATGTTGGGTACCGTTACATGACTCGAGATTAGAGTTTTTCTCGTTAATTTATATTTATCTACAATGTTATTATATATTTTCATACATAATTTATGTTTACCTAATAAATAAATGTACAGATTATACACTGATATCCAGTAGTTACTTAATAACACACGTGAGAAGAACCTACAATACAGAAAAACATACTGCAATTTGATTTTTATATAGGGAGACAACAAGCAATCAGAGACATAAACAAAAAGTACAAAGCAATCATAGACCAGCATAAGAACTGCATTTGAAAGCAAACGGTGAAGGGATATATCATACCAAAATACAGCAGTTATACAACATAACAAATACACATAAGTAATACAACAGTTAAAATAATTAAATCGTGGTTTCATTGCCGGTCTTCCCGCTAATCTTTTTAAGATCATCAACGGAACGAATTGCAAACGCGGAGATCCCTTCCCGTTCACGCACCAGTATTGTCGCGTTCCTGATCCAGACATACCTAAACCCGTTTTTGTTAGCGAGGACTTTGGCCTCGCGAAATAAGGTCTTATTTTTTAGAGTAAGATGTTCGTTCAAGTATATGGGTACCGCAGCGCCTGCGATACTGATCTGATCCGACTTGACACTCTTCACTTTCCGGTAGGCGCTGAGTATATTGTCGCAGACGATCCGCGATTTTAATTTAACAATAATATTTTTTGGCGCGCTATCTTGCTGTCGAGCGTGTGGAACTCGATGAATTGATATAATGTCATTATGTGACACCGGGAAATTGACAGCACTACCTACTGATTCCATAATATTTAATAAGTTTTCACTTCGCTTTTCAGGCAGATTACAAATTTCTATATTGCACTGACGTGCCTGCTGCTCCATGGACTCAATCTTCGCCTCAAGTAAGGCCACCCTTTGGTCACCACTATTACTGGCCATTGCATGGCAGCGCTTCACATTTTCCTTAAGTTCACCCTCTAGGGTATTCAAGCGGGCCTTCATTTCATCATAGCTTGTGCTAATGAACTGAATTGATTTTTCAAACTCCTTGTTGGACTTCAGTATTTCAAGGTTTTGCTGCTTCAAGTCGGCGACCTCTGCGACCAATTTGTTTAGGATTTTGTTCTGATCGGACTTTAAGGATTGCAGCATACTCTTCAATTCTTCGAATCTATCCTGTTCAACGAAGCTATCTTCACCACGAAAACGTTTATTACTCGGCCTTGTAGTGATATTAGCCGGGTCGTAGAATGCGCCCTCAGAGGCCGAAATGCCAGGAGAGAGATCCGGCTCAGAGCGCGTCTCCATTAGAGTACGGGTGATTGGAGAACTTTGAGGAGGTGAGCGCATTGTACGATGCATGGCTGGTAAAGTGATGCAAACGGAGACCAGTAGAAGATCCAAACGCAGGTGAGCAGATGATAGTACTTAGTAATTTCGACCAAGTTCCTAGATGTGAGGATAGCCCAGCAAGCACGACGCCGGCCTCGATCGACACCCGAATCAAAAAGTCGCAAGTTCGCGCCCGGCAAAAGGCAAAATTTTTGAAAGTTTACTGTGGTTTTTTAAACTATAAAAATGTAAGCGATAGCTCACAGAAATCTTCTATCCCGCTTTAACTCCGCCCACTGGGCGTTGATCACAGGTAACAACTTCACAAGAGCAACAAGGAATCACAAATACGAGCATCAGCCAATCACAGAACTAGAAGTCACACATTGATTAATATTCACAGCGCGATATGTAACACGACCGACCGCTTCAAAGCAAAAGAGCTCACTGAAGAGTATATTGCGAATTGGCGGGAACTGTCAGGCGACGTGATACACGACCGCGCGCAACCGTGTTTCGAAGGCACAGCTGGTTTACGCGGCAGCGCGTGGCGTTCCCCGGCATCGGCCGGCGAGCGCGCGAACTAAAGGGCGGCCCCGCGCATGCGTACAAGGCAAAGTTGGTCTAAAGCATGCTTCTGTGGCGCGGGGCTGCCATTTCGATTCGCGCGTAGTTTAAAATTCGAATCTTAGGCTTTAGGCTTTATTTATGTTTACATTAACTTTTTATTCTTGCTTGAGTACTTAATTTTTGGTTGGTATCTGCTAGCAAGGTTTTTTTGCTTGTGTGCCGTAGCTGACATATGGCTAATAATTAGATTTATGTTTTGTGTTGCGGAATGTAAATGATTTTGCATACTTTTATATTGAATCAATTTTTTCTATTTAAACATACAGCTGTGCTGCTGGGGAGTTGTTACGGCACTTTTTCTTCCCAGCTAAAGCACTAGAAAGTGGTGAAGGGTGGGCGTTTTGGGGGCTTGTCTTATGTAATTTTGATATTCGAAAAGTGCTGATTCTCAGCCTAGCTTGAATAAATGACTTTTGATTGATTGATTGACGTAGCCAGAGCCACAAATGGACGCTAGAGTGAGAGGGTTCTCCATTGGTACCCTCGCGATGCACCACGCACTCGAGGCAGACCCAGGCGCCGGTGGGGCGACGATATTGTGGCCATGACCGGTCCCACCTGGACTAGAATAGCCCAAGACAGAGGGGAATGGCGAAAGATGGAGGAGCCCTTCGCCCTTGAATGGGCACAGTTACTGGGTTGTGGAGGACAGATAGGCACTCACTGCTTGTAAAATACTGGTATTCAGCTGCATTCGGTTAGATTGGAAACCGACCCCAACATAGTTGGAAAAAGTCTAAGCAGATGATGACTATGTAATGATTTTTAAATGTTATTTTTTTGGGTTAATAAAAGGCTAAAATAAAATTAAATAAATATACTAAGATGGCTTATCTCCCTACAGCAGGTAGGTATTGTCAGCGCTGGAGTAGCGCTGACGGTACCCGGATAAATAAAACGCTTCTTTGCGATAAAATTTGAATAATTAGGTATTTGGGTGTTACAATTCATTGATTTGGGGGCACGGGAGTGCTCCCGCCAAGACGAGGCTAGGGAAGCAAAGGCACTACCTACCTTTTCTCGAAGCGCTTCGTTGTTTTTTTGAACCCTCATAACTTGGGTTTGGATAATACCAGATAAACAAGATTTTCGGGATATGATGTCAATAGTGGACTTATTAAACACAAGCTGATGCCCGCGTCTTCGCCCGCGTGGATGTCAGTTATTATATACTGATATGTACTGGCCACCAAGTGGCGACGTCGGTCGCGTTGACGGTTGACGTCTCTGTCATTCAATAATTTGAAATAAAATAAAGATTATTGTTTTACAAAATGTGTATTTAATAAATTGGCGACGAGGATGTCGACTAATGATATTAAAAAACTGAAGAAAACCCGCGCCTCATTTCGTGGCATAATTACTAAACTAGAAAATTACCTGAACAGTCAAGAAACGCTACCACATGAAGAAACAGAGTCAAGAATTCAATCGCTTCAAGAAACATTACAAAAATTACAAGAAATACAGCATAACATAGAATTAGAAACTCCTGACGAACAACTAGACCAAGAGATAGAAACCAGGTACGATTTCGAAGAGAAATGTTTATCCTAAAGACAAAACTTCTAATATATCAAAATAGAGACAATTGACGCATTTTACCGCCACAAACATCAACATCACAGCTAAGTACAAATACGCAACAAGAACGATGCCCAAAAATTAATTTCCAGCCTTTTCAAGAAAAAAAGACCTTTGCAAACTTTACTAAAAGACTAACTGTATTTTTCTTACTTAACAAGATCGAAGACTCTAAAATGAAAGTTTACACCTTACTTGCTGTTCTATCACCAGAATTACATGAAAAATTACATGATTTATGCTCCCCGGATGATCCAATTGACATGAGTTTCAAGAGCTCACACAGATACTAGACGAATATGTTGACTCTAAACCGAGCATATGGGCTTTACAACACAAATTTATTACGCGCATACAACGCGAAGATGAAACAGTGGCAACATATGCCTCAGATTTAAAAAAATGATCCTTGAACTGCGAATTTAAATGTAAAAATTGTCAAAAATCTACATTAGAAAGCTTTCTAGCCCTACAATTTATTCGGGGATTGAAAGACAGTGATATACGAACAAAAATTCTTTAAGAAAGAGAGACACCACCTTTCACGAAACTGGTACATATAGCCACATCCATAGAAATGGGAAAATCGGAGAACCTAAAAATATCCGCAGACATGCATAAACATTCGGACACAGTAAACAGAATTACGATAAAAAGACTTAAGTATCCACGACCCTCATACTCACCACCAAGCGGACAGTTACCTTCTCCATCGTCTTCGTCTCCGATTACGATAAGAGATTTAAAGGGAAAATGCTTCCGATGCTGCAAAGACGACCATCGATCTAATGAGTGTGGCGCCATCAAATCTACCTGCCTGAAATGCAAGAAGACTGGACATCTGACACGAGTCTGTTTACAGTGGAACTTAAATACCAATCAACTAGACGACAATACAAGTAACACGAGTAACGAAAGCATGGGAGATATCAACCTAATTAAAAGTGAGATATCTGAAAAATATATGATCACAGTAAAAATAGAGAACAAACAAGTTGGCATGGAATTCGACACAGGAGCGACCTTGTCCTCAATGTCACTCAAACAATACAAAAGACTAAAATTAACAAACAAAATTTTCAAAACAGAAATGAAATTGAGAACCTACACTGAGAAATTATCAAGCCTGCAGGAGTGACATACGTAAAAGGCACTTATAAAGACCAGACCTTTAATGGGAAATTATACATAATCAATTAAAACGTTGACCCAATATTTGGAAGAAGCTGGATGAAAGAACTGAATGTGAAAATTGCAGACATAAGGGTTGTACAAACTTCTGAACGATCCGACAAACTTGATAAATTATTAGAAGAATTTGCAACAACTGTTTTTAAATCAGACTTGGAAAAAACACCCAACTATGAAGCTCACTTAAACCTTACGGAAAATACACGACCGATTTTTATAAAACCGCGACGAATACCGTACTCGTTAAAGGAAAAAGTCGATAAAGAAATTGAACGACTATGTGCAGAAGGGGTGATCACCAAAGTAGACCATTCAGATTGGGGCACACCAATAGTACCGATTGTGAAATCAAATGGGAACATTCGACTATGTGCAGACTACAAGGTCACCCTTAACAAAGTCATCAGAGACGAACATTACCCAATTCCTATAATACAGGATATATTTGCAGAAATGAACGGAGGCAAATACTTCTGCACCTTAGACATTACACAAGCCTACCTAAATTTGGTTATGGACGAAGAAAGCGCCCTCTTACAAACATTAATGCCGCCTGTGATACAGGTTTATCCTAGTACAGGCATCATACTTTGTAATACCTACATTATTTCTAAGCTTTACACTGTATTTTACCAATTTTTATTTTTTGAATAAGTTTTATTATTATTTTATTATTTTTGGGAGTGTCCTTTTTCTCAGCTCTTGGGCTGGTTTTAGCTACGTTTACGGGCCAAAGCCAAGTAAATGTAGCGTGTGGTGTGTATTTAAGATGAAGTATTATTATTATTTTATTTTTATGTGTTTACATATCTCGGGGCCAAGGGGTCCCGGTCTTTTGGAAGGCGTATGAGGGGCCGAAGCCAACTCGCAGAGGCCCGTAAGATATTTTTAATAGAATGAGGCACCAATCGACGATTATCCCTGTATGCACTATGCAAGTATACCCAAGGACAACCCCCGGTTGGTGTAGGACTATTGCGAGCTATGGAAATTAAGATATTGGATTATGGATTTGGGTGGCTTAGTGAACTGGTTATCTTGAACTATGGGGAGACTATGGCCCCTGCCTGACCAATGTTTTATATAAAATACAAAGATAAAATGGCAGGGGGTGACTTGCGCCGCGAGAA
This sequence comes from Lithophane leautieri, assembly GCA_949152455.1. Classification (NCBI taxonomy): domain Eukaryota; kingdom Metazoa; phylum Arthropoda; class Insecta; order Lepidoptera; family Noctuidae; genus Lithophane; species Lithophane leautieri. The sequence goes on from OX424475.1 coordinate 241,675, forward strand.
ATCGCGGCACAGCGGACAGAGCTCCGGCAAGATCTCATGGCGGCATGGAGAGTGCGATTGTCGCAACCCAGTGCTGGGCACGCCACAATAGCGGCGATAAGTCCCCTCTTTGAGAAGTGGCTAGAGAGGCGCCACGGCGTCCTCACCTTCCGCCTGACACAGGTCCTCACCGGACATGGCAGCTTCGGGAGGTACCTGTGTAGGATTAGGCGGGAGGAAACGCCCGGGTGTCACCACTGTGTGGATCGCCCGGAGGACACGGTGGAGCATACGGTTGAGGTGTGCCCTACTTGGGCGGAGCACCGCCGTGTCCTCGCGGAGGCGATTGGCAGCAGTGACCTCTCGCGTCCGGCCCTGGTTCAGGCCATGGTACGGAGCAAGAGGGCATGGGAAGCCGTCACCTCCTTCTGCGAAGCAGTAATGCTCGCGAAGGAGGAGGCGGAACGCGTGAGGGAAAGGCAAAGTTTGCGCCCTCACGCCCCTAACCGCCGCCGTTGGAGACGCCCTGGGCGTCGGGAATCCCAGGCGGATTTCCGGCCACCATAGGCGCGGGCTTGCGGACGGCGAGCAACGGGCAGCTCGCCGTCCGATAAGGACCAGGCCCGGGTCGATGGCGCGTCGTGTTCCACGCGCGCCTCAAAGAGATGTCAGCAAAATTGACGGGGTCCAATAGGACCGATGCCTGCCAGGGTTGCGGGAAAGTCCGAAAGGGATACCGGGACCTTGGCAACAGGCAAATTAAGGAACACGGGTGGGTTTTAGTCAGTAAAAGTCTGACACGCCCTTCCGCTCCGCCCAGAGCGGGAGAAGTCATTGGATGATTTCCCACCCTCAAAAAAAAAAAAAAAAAAGGGGGTGACTTGCACACTCAATAATGGGCCCCCGAAAATGATCACTAGCACATAGTGACGTAGTGACAAGGGGGCAACACTTCCTGAGGTGCTTGAGAGGAGTGGAGAGGTATTCCACGGCTATCAGGGCAATCCCGGAAGTACGGTCAGGATCCCTACCAGCATCTTACTGGAATACTTCCTTCCTCCGAGCATGTTTGCTCTTGCGAATCTCCACTCAAGAATAGAATAGAATAGAATACTCTTTATTATGTACACCATAAAAATACAGATACAAATGTAGAAAATTTAACATAGGGTGACACAATGGGCGGTCTTATCGCTAAAAGCGATCTTTTACAGACAACCTTTGGATGGATTAAAGCGCGAAGGAGAGATAATACTGCAGGTAGTCAGTGGTGTACCATTTACATATACAATAAATACACATATACATAAAGCATAAAAGCCGGCCAATAAAGGCAAGCCAGAGGTGAGGAACAAGACTTCTCCCGGGAGGCAGGGTCCGTGGGGTCGCTACTGCCCAACAGCTCGCCACATGCTGCCCTGCGGGTTTTTGTATCTCTCTTGGTCTGGCTCCTCATCCTAGACCCGTTCCGGCAAAGTAAACTCTACCGGCACAGACCCAGAGTTCGGAGCACGCAAGCCCCACTACGACGTCAACGTAGAGATACGGCGGTGGGGTTATTATTATTATTATTAAGTACCCACAAAGGTACTTACAAAATCAATCGCTTAATGTTTGGAGTTAAAGTAGCACCAAGCATTTGGCAGAAATTCATGGACCAATTACTTCAGGGACTAGACGGAATAAAATGTTTCTTTAACGATATTATAATTCAAGGAGCATCAGAGGACCAACTCTTAACACGTCTAAAAGGAATCTTGCAAAAACTGAAAGAGAGTAACCTCCACGTTAACAGAGAAAAATTACATTTTTTTAAACGCAACATTAACTACCTTTACATACAATCGATAAAGATGGTTTACATAAGAACAAAGACAAAGTAAAGGCCATCGTGAACACTGTAAGACCAATACAAACGAACTATGAACCTTCCTTGGTATGGCAAACTACTATAACAAATTTATACCGAACCTTGCCTCTTTAACAAACTCACTAAATGAGTTACTAAGGAAAGAGAAAGATTTTTACTGGACCTCTAAATGCGAAGACAGTTTTAATAATATTAAGAAGGAAATTTTGAGCGAAAGAGTTCTGATTCACTTTGACCCAGAAAAACCATTGATACTAGCTACTGACGCTTCGCCAACAGGCTTAGGAGCTGTTCTCTCTCACAAACTACCTGATGGCTCTGATAGACCAATCTCATTCGCCTCTAGATCACTTTCATTTAGTGAAAGGAAATATAGTCAAATTGACAAAGAAGCTACGGTGATCTACTGGGGCATTAAAAATTCTTTCACTACTGTTACGGTAGAAAATTCACATTAGTGACGGACCATAAGCCCCCCTTACCTCAATTTTTCATCCCTACCAGGCATTACCAGCATTGAGCACAATGCGATTATTTCATTACGCACATTTCTTATCAGGATTCAACTACGATGTGGAATACAGAGCTTCAACGAAACATTCAAATGCTGATTACCTATCAAGATTCCCAGTAGAAATAGCAAAAGAAACCGCAATAGACCAACGTTGTTCATATCAACTACAGCAAATTAACGTCCTAGAAATTCGACCACAAGTTATAGCTAATGAAACAAGAAAAGACAATGAACTTAAAACATTACTGGAAGCGCTACAAGCAGGTCACTCATTACGACAATTTATATGGCTATGATGATAATGAATTAACACTTCAAGACAACTGCATATTGAAAGGAACCTGAGTGGTAATACCCAAAAGTTTACACATACTTGTACTTGACGAACTACACACCGGACACATTGGTATACTTAAAATGAAATTACTAGCTCGCAGCTACATATACTGGAAAAATATAGATAGAGATATCGAGAACAAAGTAAAATCCTGTAGAGCATGCCGATTAGAACAAAATAAGTCACCAAAGGCACCCCCACACCATTGGGAACAACCTACAGGGCCATGGCAACGTCTTCATATAGATTTTGCAGGACTTATTTTAGAACATCAACTTCTAATAGACGTGGATGCCTTTTCAAATTGGGTGGAAGTCTTTCCAACAAAGACCACAACAAGTGATTGGTGCGTTGAAAGAATTATTCTGCACATTCGGCACACCATACACACTTGTTACGGACAACGCGCGGCAGTTTGTGTCTCAAGAATTCAAGAACTACCTTTCCAGCTGCGGTGTAACACACATGACGTCAGCCCCGTACCACCCAGCCACTAACGGTCAGGCTGAACGTTACGTGCAACCCATTAAGAAAGCACTACGCGCAATGGAGGGGGAGAGAGGCGATCTTACAGATAAGTTCCTTGTCCTTAAGACCCGGCTCAGACGCACACCAACCCTGAACGGACAGACCCCCTATGAATTGATGTTCAGTCGGGAGGTGAGAACAAAGTTGCATGTAATGTTTAGAGACTCATCTGCCCCGAAGGCGTTCAACCCAAACAACTCACCGCCTCCCACCAGGGCTTACTTCGTAGGTGATCGAGTCCAGGCTAGAGCCTACTCCGACCAGAGACGAAGATGGGAGTTCGGCAAGATAGTGCGTCGCCTAGGCAGGCTTCATTATGAAGTGCAGACGGACAGTTGCGTCGTGTGGCGTAGACACCTGGAACAGCTGCTTCCAGCCCCGGGGGTAGGTCAACCAGGAATGGCGGTGGAGGACTGATATGTACTGGCCACCAAGTGGCAACGTGGGTCGCGTTGACGGTTGACGTCTCTGTCATTCAATCATTTAAAATAAAGATTATTGTTTTACAAAACGTTTATTTAATAAATATACTAAAACCTTACTTGAGAACCACTCTATCCATTGGTGAAAACAGCATGAAAATCGGTGCAGTAGTTTTTTGAGTTTATCGCGTACAGAACGACGGACAGAAAGGGCGGCGGAGGACTTTGTTTTATAATATTTATTCTTTAGATTTTATTGATATCTAAAAAAAAACAATTTCGTCACTCACTGACTCACTGACTCACTCACTCGGAGCACGCTATCTCTCACTTAATATTGAACTCTGTCTATGCTAAGAGAGGAAAATTAATCTTTTCTTGTCTGTTGTCGATAGCAGTTATAGATTTAATTAAGATAAGCGTTATCTATTGTTTGTGGAACAAAGTGGGGCAGGCGTAGGCTCCAGCGCGCAGCGCGCGGCCCTGTTGACTCGCGCCGGGCTTGTTAAATATCATATTAAGGCGGTACCCTTAACAAAACGCCACTCTAGCCGCTTTTTTGGTAGTTTTTAGGAGCTATCTTCTTGTTATTTAAAAATAAATATCAAATAATAAAAATACATTAAATTTCAAAATTACCTTAATTCCAAAATTGTGCATTTCTTTTTTTTTTTTTTAAAGTAGTAAGTATATGTTTCTTTCCTTCCAACGAAACCATAAAAATCTTTGTTATCATGCATCTCCTCGTAAAGTAAACCTTATTTAATTTTGCTACTGACACTAATGGATAGACAATTTAATAATGAACATTTTGTAACAATTTTTTTTTTCAAAAGACCAATATTTGATTTTATAAAGATTTTATCCTAAAATTTGGGCGTATTCACTACTGTAACTCATTGAGATTCATTCTACAAAGAGGAAACGAATTTATTTTGCTCAGGGTACCGCCTTAAACTATTAATTTATGTATAACAAACGCGAATAATCAATTATAGAATAGAATATTTATTCAGTATAAAAAATTGGTAAAATATTAACATAAAATCATAGAAATAATTTACAAAGGTATTATAATGTTAGATGCCTGTACTAGGATAAACCTGTATCACAGGCGGCATGACCTCCACTTTACGGTAATTGTAGGACAATAAAATTCTTAACAATAATTAACACATATTAATTACATTATATATTAATTTTCTTGCGTATATGTGTAGGTATATTTAATATTTTTAGTTAAGACTTCGCATAATAATTTTTTTCTCTTCTTGTTCTCACACACTAATAATTGTCTACATTTCTTTCATATTTCTCCTTTCGCAGGTCTGCTGGAAGAAATTTCTTAAGAAATAAGCAGTACCTTTGTACTCATATTATAATTATGTTGTATCTCTATGTATTTTACTGTGTGTACATAAATAATAAAATAAATAAATAAATAACACTAGCCGCGCCCCGCGGTTTCACCCGCGTAAGTCTCGATCCCGTGGGAATATCGGGATAAAAAATATCCTATGTGTTAATCCAGGTTATAAACTATCTGTTTGCCAAATTTCATCCAAATCCATTCAACTCATATTCACTTCAACTTATATACTCACTTATTCTTTTATACCTAGTTTACTTAAATACTATTTACCTTAAAAATAAAAGAACAAGAAAAAAAAACTTAAATACGTAATTTCTTATTTAGTTTGCGGAAAATAGTTTCTTGCACTTTATCACATCATTCTTAGAGTGTTGGCTGATAGGTGGGACTCTCCAATCTTGGGGCGGTGGATACGACTGCACGCAGTGAAGTAGACATTCCCCAGGATCGGCGTGCCTCACGCTCGCAGCTTAGAATATAATATGTTACTAACACTAGTTTCATAAGGTTACATTGTTACTAACAAATATGGTATGTGGTTCTGAAATAAATGTTGATTTATTTTATTTTATTTATTTATAACCTGGTTAGACACATAATATAATTTTCCGTTAACAGAATATGTAAGTGGGTTAAAGTTAATGTTGCACAATGCAAATGCAAATTAAATCACGTTGGAGGCTATGTGTATATTCGATTTTTACTGCGGGCGAATCCTCTGCTTAGACATCAACAAAATCGAGGGTTTGTAGGGCAGTGCAGTGTTTCGTTGAGTCAGCATTAAACACGGAAGTCTGGCCTTACGCTCTAGGAGCTCTCGTGGTCGACAAAGATGATGTACCTGTACTCCGCTATTTTCCTAGCAGGGCAATCAGCGTCTCCCATTTTTGTGGTTATTGGGATTTTTAAAGCGTGAGCAAGTAGCACATTTCGGTGTGTCAGCTTTCTTCGCAATTTGTAATTGCAAGTTCCTCGAAGTGCGGAAACTATTATGTAAACATTATTAATCAGACAGGGAGGAAGCACAAACCTCTTGCGAGATTACGGGCCGCAGGGGAGTGCACGCGCACGCGGGGGCCGATTTAGTTACAAACAGACTCCTCCGTGGAACCGACATGGATGACCCTTCGTATTCCGGTGAGAGACGGACCACATTGAAAAAGGAGCCAATCACAGAAAAATGCCAACTTCCCAAGTAAATATATGCTATGCAGTGTTAAGAATTAAATCCATTCGCGTCACTGTGGGTAGAGGTCGCGACCAACACGTCATTTGCTCACTAACTGCAACTTCCTCCACAACCTGCGAGTGCCCGCTGCACGAGTCGCGGCGTGTGCAAGAGACTAGCGTCTTCAGCCCGCGGGCGCCCGCCGTGCGATGCGACACAATGCGATACTGACGTGAAGATACGGTGCCTTCACCACTACGTCTACCGTCGTGCTTGTTTAGTCTCAGTGTTCCCAGTTATTCAATGTTATCAGTGTAACATACTATTATATGTATTAACGACTATATTATATGTACAAACATTTTAGAAATTGAAATTATTTATTAATAATCAGGTACATCATACATAGCGAATGAACGGTGATCCCCAAACTAGACGTTAGTCTGTATCTTGGGGATCAGAGTTGTACATTTTCGTTATATCCAAAAAGATCGTACACGGTGATTATTAACAAAATCAAACTAAAAATTAACTGAATGAATTAAAGTTAAACAAAGAATAATATAATTAACAGATGATAAAAAAGTAAAAAAAAAGGAAATATATTGGTAATACTACTCTTACAGACAATCAATAACTTAAATGTGTGTGTACGTTTGTGTATGTGTGTGTAGGTTTGTGTATTTGTATGTGCGTCTGTGTATGTGTGTGTAAGTGTGACTCTGAGTGAGATTAGGAGTGCTATCAGTTTGTGAAGTCTTACTTCTTTTGTAGCTATTTGTAGATAATACTTTCTGTTTCGTCGTAGGAGAGCGTAAGGAGCCAGGACTGTATGATCTTTTACACAGGGATATTTTGAGGTCCATTATGTTGTAGTTCTTAACAGCTTCGTTGTATGTGTGGATGTAGGAAGTTTGAAGAACGTCTTGCCATAAGAGAGTTTGCTTGGGGAATGGGAATCCTAAATGTACGTTTTAGACAGATCGATGTTTAGACTGCAAACAACGGACAGCTGTAAATCTTATTTTTTAGAACGTAAGATACTGAAATTGCCCTCATTATATATCCTAGAAACAGTAATGTTCATTAAATCGAATACTCATTTATTTCAGCTCTTGTCTGATGCTGTCCCTAGGAATAGACGTGATAATTTCAAACTCTGTGTTCACGGCGCTAAAACTGCTCTTATGCGTAAGAGCATCTTTTGCATGGGTCCGACCATCTTTAATAAATTGCCTAAATCATGGAGAACATTAAATATATCTGCTCTTAAAAGTAAATTGAAGAGCTTACTAACTGAAAGAGCATATTACAGTATAGAAGAATTTATGAAAGAGGAAAAAATTTCTTCGCTTTTGAGATGACGATGTTGTATTTTATTGACATGCAATTGTAATCTATTGTATTTTTGTGGAATAATTGTAATTTAGAATTGAAATTTTAATGACAGTAATTCATATTTTTATTGACTAATTTATTTTATGACTACTTTGACATTTAATTTTATCAAAAAATATGCTTGCTGAACTGTAATGATACCTAATCTTTAATGAATAATGATGATTTAATAAGTATCTAAATAATTTCTATAATGTAATTTTGATGAATATTATCACGGTCTATGCACCATCTCTTCCTACCAATATGTACGCCACGATATGCGGCTGAACATGTTAGAACTTTCCTGTACCTATCTGTTATTATCTTGCATGCAATGTATCATGTACACCATGTTTAAACAAATAAAATTTTACTTACTTACTTACTTAGAGGAGTAAGATATGTTGACCTTACACGATAGAAACGGTAACTTGCGCATAACATAAATAATAAAGATATAAATATGCCTAGATAGTCAAGGTTTTGAATTCGTCGAAAAAAATAGCGTCCAACTGCTAGCCACTAAATGCACGCACATTAGAAAAGCACAATAACAGCTGACGTGGCGTAAGTGTAAGTAGCTGTGTAATGTAGCTGTCACGCACACCGATTTAATAAAGTTGCCCTGTTTGTTTTAGTTCTTTTGCAGCGAGACACTATAGACATAAAATATAAATAATCAAAGATAAAGAAGATAGAAAAAAAGATGTAAAAAAATATCCCTGATTAAAAATCATATTGATTATCTAAGTGCCCACCTGTCGGAAGCTGCCCACATTCCCACACTCCCAAACTCCCGTAATCCCGAACTCTCACACTCCTACACTCTCAACAACATCCAATGCAGTTGAGAGTTCGGGAGTGAGTTCAACGTACGGGTATGTGACACATCAATAATTATACTCCTATCCCATCTCTAAAAGTGCAAAGTCATTTAATATGACTACTCAAATGGACTCTATAAATGAAACACAATATAAAGTAATGTACGCGGGTTATTCGAACGTGGCAGTTAATTGAACCGGCTCGTTGTGCGACACGCAAACTTGCGGGAATGCCGCATAAACTGCTAATTGCAACACTATTCATAAACTGAACTCCATAGAATACAATTGGAAGGCGCAGAAACTCCACTCTATACAAATATGTGCATTAGTTCACGCACGCATAGAGGACATTTTGTTTTTTCTTATTTCGTTATCATAATACTTTATTTTATTTTTCTGGCTTATTATGAATGAATTGCATCTTGATTAAATTTTTAAGAAAAAGGACGTTATCTCCCAGTGCATCTAATGATCATAGCCTATCCAGGGATGTCGATTCTGTACAAATTGCCATATGCGGGTACTTGTACAGAAACATTGTCGCCTTGAACTGCGACTCCTTTATTCGACCTCCACAAGTTCTGTATGAGTAGATATAACTAGCGGTGTTGCGGTGTCAGGATACACCTCCTCCCGTGTTGATATAACTAGCGGTGTTGCGGTGTGAGGATACAACTCCTCCCGTGTTGATATAACTAGCGGTGTTGCGGTGTCAGGATACAACTCCTCCCGTGTTGATATAACTAGCGGTGTTGCGGTGTCAGGATACAACTCCTCCCGTGTTGATATAACTAGCGGTGTTGCGGTGTGAGGATACAACTCCTCTCTTGTTCTTGACAGTTTATTAAGAGTTTAAGATCGCTTGTCAATCAGCGTTCTTTCCTCGAACACCACAGTGTATGCTCGAGACGTGGAAGTTCCTTTTGTAAATAAAAAGTGAGATAGCGTGTTAACTGTTCTATTTGCAGACAACAAATAGATCTTCTGTCTGTGCATAATCTATGGTTAGTAAATACTTAAGTAATTTTTTTTTACAACTAAAGTAATTTAATTTATAAATACTAAGCTTTTTATTTAATCTATTATACAGAAATGGGCCTAAGAATGTAAAACTACTTTCTACAAAGACATGTTTTGAGGTTGCATTAGATGTGCATACTATATCATTCCGTCTCTTGTTAGTATTGTCAGCAGTATAGGTTAGCTTGGTGTGCTGTTTTAATACCAAGTGCATAATTAAAAGTTGGCGAACAGTCAGCACGTTGCAGGATTTATATAGTAGATCTGTAGGAAAGTAAAAGGGCTGGAAGTTCTACCTTTAAGATTGCTCTCAGAGTTCTTTCAAGAGGTAGTGGATTGGTTTTTGGTGTGCCACCCCATGAAGAGATGCAGTATTGAATTATAGATTGACATAGGGCTAAATAAACTTGTGTGATTAATTTTGAATCTGAAAAAGTTCGCAATTTTTTTAAAACATATATTAAATCTGCGCACTCTTTTGACTACACTTTCAATATGTTTTCTGAAAGACAGTGTGTCGTCCATTATTACCCCGAGGTATTTTATTACCTGACTGCCCCAGAAGGCGGGTAATATTTTTCGAGAGTATGTATGTTTGTATGTGTCAATTTCTTTGGCACGCTCTGTAGCCTAAATGGCTAGATGGATTTTAGCTAATGAGGTGTCATTAGGTCTTAATTGTGGGAGTGACATAGGCTATATAATATTTATATATTGCTTCTACAAATACAAAAAAAGGGATATTGTTGTATTGTAACAATAACAATACTAGTAATGAGTCAACTCCATTATATGTTATAAAACCAAAAAGCTTGAAATAATTATGATCTGACCCCATCTCACGTGTGATGTGATAGCTGAGCTATATTATTAGTTTATGATCTGACTCCATCTCACGTAATCACGCGCCGAACGAAGAAAAATAGAGAACATAATAACCTTGAGTGCCTTACTTCTGACGAAGACTTACGACTTACTTGCCCTCGGTATAATTAATAGATATTGTTCATTGCTGGCCTAAATAAGATGACATCAGAGTAGTCGGGGGCGGCTATGTTACTTATAAGACCGTGGCCTGCGGAATTCGCTCGCAGTTCGTCCTTCGACGTCAAACGACGGCCAGCGCCGACACAATGGAAGAATTTCTCATTACATCGATCTCGGCAGATAAACAAAATGACCCTTTGACTTTTTACTGTTTTATTAAAACAACACGCAGGAACTAAACAACAAGGGATCCGCCATGCCGAAGCTTCCTGAGCGACATACTTCATTATATAAAATGCATTGGTCTGTGCGTGTGCCGTCTGTGGGTCAGCTAAATGTGACGCCACTTGCCCGTGCAGAGCGCGGCCCCCGGCGTCGGCGGCGGCGGACGCACCGGGGTCACCCGGCTGGACGCCACAACAAAGCGCCGCAAACGTGTCTTTGCTTTTGTTAAACACACCTACTCGGTTACATTAATTAACGGCAGTTCATTACAGGCCACAAGAGCGCGCCACTATCACCTCTACAGACTCGTGGTAAGGTTATAAATAGCGTGCACGAGGCAGGCGATGGAACGCCAGTGACGTAACCGGTCGGTACAAAGGGTTTCTGCTAAATACCTGCGCGGTCAGCGGACAAGTATTTACAGACGCAAGGTATTTACCGGATCGCGAAGTTATGCGTGTACTAATTCCGGAGCAATGAGTGCTTATTTATTTAGGTACCTTTACTATCTAAAATTAGGGATTACATGAATTTCTCGGAGGCGGGAAGTCGCGACTGTTCTCGCTCACGTTCCGCTTATATTGTCGCGCGAGCTCCGGGGGGTAGTTTAAAAGAAACAACGCGCCTTATTTACAACGCAGCAATTACAAGAACGAATATTTGTTGTAGGTACTTTATGTATAATACAGAGTCGCGTAAAAACTAAGCTGAGGATCAGCGCGGAGTCACTCGCTTTTAATAGCATGCGTAATGTGGCGGCACTTGAGACCGCGACGCTAATTAGTATCTCAGCAAAAGATTATGAAGTCTGTCTGTAATGTGAGGGGAGAGGTGTAGCGGGCGGATCAACCGACTACAAACGTATGCTAATGAGGGCTCTGATGAGTATCGGTGATACACACCGCTACACACAGACAGTGTCGCAAATAAAGACAAAACACCACGACATCTATGTTAAGATCAATCAGCAGGTAAGGAACAGCAAACAATACGAGATGGTCGACAAAAGGAACAGAAATGCGTCGCATTCATGGCTAAAACTAGAAGTAAACATACTAGCGCTAATTCAAGCGGCTTCAAGTCAAACAACACAAGTGATGTGATGATAATCAACCAAATGCAAGCTGCAATTTAATTAAATATATCTAGCCGTTTCCTAAATATGTTGGGGTCGGCTTCCAGTCTAATCGGATGCAGCTGAATACCAGTATTTTACATGGAGCGACTGCCTTTCTGACCTCCACAACCCAGTAACTAGGTAATACGATAACCCTTGGTAAAATTGGTTCTCAGACTTTCGGGCTTCTGACGACCCGTAACCCGTGACAAAAATCAACTAATGACAGCAGGGACCAACGGCTTAACGTGCTTTCCGAGGCACGGAGGAGTCTCGGTATGCAAAGATGGTGCCCATCCACAAACCAATCCCGGCAAGTATATTTTAACGTGATGAATTGACCCATCCGGCTGTTATTACTTAGCTACGACACAGTATGTGGCCACGGGCTCCTCATGCACGCCTGCTGCTATCTAATTGCGTAACACATTTTCGTAAACGATTAAATCTGTTGCATTTTGACAGTTCAATAACATTCATTGCGTTATTTACGTTGTTGAACCTGAAGATTCAAAACTCTTCTATGCAGCGCACCATCACGGAACTGAGCACTAGACTACATCGTCTGGAACAAAACCTTCACAGTAAGCCACTGGTATTTGCAAGCAGTACAGAGCAGAATATTTCAACTAAGCCCCTTTCTGAACCAGTTCCCCCTTGTGCCAACTCAAGTGAACCCAATACCGATTGTGCGCCAGCTGAAATGGTGCCGTAAACTGCCTCTTCTCATCCTCAAGCATCAGACTCCCATGAATGGACGCGAGTAACAAAGAAATCTAAAAATCGTCCCAGTGTCAATTCAAGGAGCTGCTGGCCCTAGTGTAACATCACTAAGGGCCGTAGAAGCTCGTAAGTACTTACTCTTATGGAACATGGAGTCTACAGCCGATGAAATTAGAGACTACCTTCGCACTTTATGTGGCACTAATACTTGTACCATTGATGAACTCACTACGAAAGGAAAGTACAAGTCATTCAAAATTGGCATTCCCATTGTATGCTATGAGCGCTGCTATTCCGCAGATGTGTGGCCGGTAAATGCAAGAATCAAGGCTTGGATCTACTATAGGAAACTGTCCTCCGTCTAATCTAACAGCCAGCGTGAAGTTTCCCCACAGCCCTTTCATGAACAGTTTACACAGAAGGAAAAGGCAGCATGTTCGTGGAATTAAATCAAAGCTCCGTATGTGGCGCAAAAACCTGCACATAGCCGCACAAGATTTAATAGCAGCTACTGAGACTTTTTTGGATACTTGGGTTGAAGATACAGAACTTGTCAATGGTGAGAGAGCTACACCTTGTGGAGGTGTGCTGCTTATGGCGCGCGCCCCCATAGTTCTACGCCGTCGTCGTGAACTTGAGACAGACTGTGGTGAGGATATTTGGTCGACTTTCACGTGGTATGGTTCCCTTGTGTACGTGTGCGTTGTGTATATAAAACCAAGTGCCACTGACATCGATTATATGATCTGGTTCACAAAAGTGGAAAGTTTTATAAATTACTTAAAAGGAACAGTTATCATTTTAGGTGATTATAAACGTAAACAGTGCTTCTTTAAATGTTCGCAATTATTATTGTTATTTTCTAACATTTTCTAATATGTGTGAAAGAAATATTGTTGAGAATATGCATGGGGGAATGTTGGACGTGGTTTTAGTTCAGGAAAGCGCAAGCCTACATGAGGTTTCTGTAACAGCAGTTGAAGGTTTGGTACCCCCTGATGCGTACCATCCGCCGTTGGACATCCAGGTAAAGTTACATTCATCTGATGAAGGTTGAACCCAGTAATGTCGATCGTAGTAGGGACTGGAATTTCAAAAAATGTAATCGCAATCTCCTTTACAAATTTCTTTCTGAGGTATCTTGGGATGCAGTTATATCATCCAATGACGTTCGCACTAGTACTCAGGTTTTCTATGATATTATTTAGAGCTTATTTTTTATTCGTACTGATGTAACACAATACAACCAGTGATTGTATAGTAATCTATTAGTACATGTACTGTGCACAAATGAAACTGGCAGAATTCTTGAAAAACTAATATTGTTTTAACTCAATTATTTCCTGGCAGTGAAAGCCGCGTATAAGGGCAAATTAATTTCGTTTTGTATGAACAAATCGCACGAGCGCATTAAACAAACGACTGTTGTTCCAAACGTCATTAAAATGCTATTTCCCGCAATCGACTCGCTATTAGCACGCAATCCTTACACACTCGAAATAAATATGCGGCGCACCACGACGAAAACGATTCTCATTCATTGTATGCGTTGTTGCTGTTTCCAGAATGTAGACAACGCTTTTCATCTAGTGTTGTAGTCGAACAAGAATAAGCGGCTGACTTGAAAAGCGGATGGTGCCTTATTTACGCAATGAAACTACCTCCATAAAGTTCAATGACGGCTTGTTTCCACCGTACCAAGGTCACCGCGAACAACAATTGCCTTGATATTTAATGACAGTGCTAGGTATCGGTCGCTAGGTGTCGCTACTACTCGGAATTACTTCTGCGACTTTCACAACACGTAACTTATTTAAGCTATTTCACGCTTATTGTTTATTTGTTGATTATTTGTTCGGTAAGTCCCAGCAATCATGAAATTGATATAACACGAGATAGCGTGTCGAGAGCTGCGTGGGCCGCGCGGACTGCTCCTCGCACAGCGCCGCACTACAACGTCTCTATAAATTAACTCTTAAACACACACGCGGCCGAGCTGAGGGAACGTCGGAGTTTTTCCGTTCCCTCATAAAGAAGCCCCATTCTGCTTTATAACATCCAGTTAAAATTTATTTATTTAGCCGCAATTGGCGCGTGGCTGACGAAAGGCCCACTCAGAGCTCCAGCTTGCCAATTCGCGCAGATCGTCTGACGCGCTACTTGTGACACTTTTGTCATGTAAAGTTACTGTCATTAGACGTTTTAATATTGTAAGGCAAAATACAGCATTAACAGAATTGTCTGTATGTAAAGTTAGTAAGTAGGTACTGATAACTAACTTATGTCTCTCTTAACTGATGTCTTGGCTCAATTCTATTTCATTAAATTTCAGTTCCGACGTAACGTAACATGAGTGAAGTCGACGTTATTTTCCGAAGTAGATTTTTCGTTTAAAGAAGATGATCGAATTGCAAACACTCGGTGTTATCACATGCCAGATTGTCGATAACAGTTGTCAATGTTTTGTCTCTGTCACACGTGGGTGAGTGGTAGAGTGGGCACGGACAAAGGACATAGTTATTGCAGGAAACGCGGGAGACAGCGGCGTAATAGTACCGTCACGTCACGCCGACCCTTGTCACGACGACGTCGAGCGTCACTCGTCACACGACAGGAAGATCACGACGCCATCAATGAACAATTCAACAGATCACCGTTCTAAAGGACTAGGCCCCGGACATAGAAATATAAAAAACAGGAGAAGTGGCATGGGGGCGTGTCTGTGTCCGCGCTGCATGAACGAAATGCTCATGCACTAGTCAAATGGCCGTCTCCGCGAACTAGTGCGCTTTCGACCGTGATCGTGATAAATGCATAAAAAAACAGAAAAAAGTTTTTTTATTAAGTACCTTCAGTTGTACAAAAACTCTTATCTAAACACAATGCAGCGTTACAACTAGGGGAAAGAGTCTTTTCGGTGAACTCTGGCACCCAAGGTAAGACCTAACTTGTGTTTAGGGTGCCAGCGTCCTCGCCTACAATTTGAACATATCAGTAGTTGTAGGACGAGCACAGTATATTATTATTAAGATATCTACTTACTAGTAAATGCATATAATGATGTAGCCTGTTAAAGTACCTATGTAGGGGTATGTAATACGAGAGAGATAAATATGGTGAAAACTTGTGTTTATGTGAGTCTGTATATATATAATTCAGATTTTACTTCACGGCGATCTGAAATATAATTAAGTTTAACACAGTAGTATTTCTTACACACACGTGGTAACATCGCGATTTTTAGAGATAAAGATATTAAAAATATATTTTTAAATAGAATTGTTTCACCTCATCGTTGGCAACACAGGAATGTCACTTTTCTTTTCGCGCGCTCTGTGACATCGCATCGAAATAGGCTCTCGCTAATCAAATTATTATTTTAAATAAGTTTTTCGGTATTATTTACTAAAATAATAAAATGTTAACTTTGTTAAGTGATGGCAAGTGTATTAAGTGCATCGTTAGTGGAAACCTGAGAATGCCGCGGCGTTCACCAAAGACATCAAGGGGAGCAGCTACAAACATCAGAGGCACCCTTAGTCCTGACTCCTGGCCAACATTGGATGAACCATTAACCTGAGGACTCCCAGAACATTAATGTGACGAGAATGCCTGGCTTTAACTGACCACTTTGTACGTGATACAAGCATTATGATGGACAACAATGCACATTGCAGTGCGTGATGCAAACTTTTTGCATTATCTCTCCAGTGGACACGAGATGTCCTTAGTAACATTACCTCCATGTTACTTAGCTGGATGAAAGCTACCAGAGAGGCACGTGATGCCCTTAGCGATGTTACTGTACATAGCTAGCTGGTATGCGCTTGTCAACTACCCCTCCAGTGAGTACATACTCTCCGAAACGTTATTTCCACGTTACTAGCTGGAAGAACTACCAAGGTGGCACGTGATGCCCTTAGCAATGTCTCTCCACATAGCTAAACCTGGTATGTTATGTACTCGTCATAACAGGTAAGCCACATTTTTATGACCTAGGTTAAGAAATTGTTAAAAGGTCCAATATGCTTTTAATTTATGAGTATGAAGGCTGCGAGACAGCCCGTCTTATTCCTGCACATTGTCTGTGAGTTATTAATTTGCAAAGCATTATACTCTGAGTGCGGGATTCTACCGCACCTGGATTGTTATCAGTAAGTACGCGATACTTTAACAACATTGATCCAATGTTGTTAGCTGATAAGCACATATTTGACATGGAATGGATTAAGAAATTGTTAAAAGGTGGTCCAATATGCTTTAATTTACAAGTATGGAGCTGCAAGACAGCCTTAATTGGTCCTGCACATTGTCTGTAGGTTATTAAATTGCAAAACATTTTACTCAGTAAGTGTGGGATTCTACCGCACCTGGATTGTTATCAGTAAGTACGCGATACTTTAACAACATTGATCCAATGTTGTCAGCTGATAAGTACATATTTGGCATGGAATGGATTAAGAAATTGTTAAAAGGTGGTCCAATATGCTTTTAATTTACAAGTATGAAGACTGCGAGACAGCCTTACTTCAACTTGCACATTGTCTGTAGGTTATTCAATTGCAAAACATTTTACTCAGTAAGTGTGGGATTCTACCGCACCTGGACTATTATCAGTGACTAGGGGGTACCCTATGCATCATGGCCTGTTAATGCTTAACACGAGATGAATTCAAACTCAAACTCAAAGCATTTATTTCAAACCGTCAGTCAGAAATAAACCAATTACAGACACTTTTGAATCGTCAAGGGATCGGTCAGTCAGAAAGATGAAGCTAGTTGCCCATTCCAAAGCATAGTAAGTTCCCATGGAGAGGAACGGGCAAGAAGCTCCACAGACACTCTTTTAAATCAGAATATTGTTACAATGATCATAGCATGTTATCTCAATACTAGGTGATCTAGTTTTCGAATCAAGGATGCTCATAGTGTGTTATCTTAAAAAGAGATGATCTAGCATTTTCATCAAGGATGTTAACACAATGGTTGCTGCTCATAGCAAGATATCTCAATACTAGGTTAGTTATCTAACTTTCACATTGAGGATGATATTATGGAAACACACTTCATCTTGACTGATTACCTCTCATCAGCTAATGCTACACATGCCTGCTACTAAATGAATGAATGTTATTACATTTCTGTTTATGGCTATGTTGCTGAGTTGTCAGTTTTAACAAACAAATATATCTAAAAGAAATCACTGTGTACAAAATACTAAGTATAGTAATTAGTCACTAATTTAGTGACTTATCTAAGCACTAGGTGGTTTAATTATCCTAACAAATTGATAAATGATATCAATTTTGTAAACCAAACACTAAAGCAAAATTTTATAATTTTACACTCACACATTCAAATACTTGGTTAACATGATTCTACAATACTGGCTGATGACAAATGCTGAGATATCTATGGAAACTCTTGATTTCAGATATAACTGAAATGGACCAAACACAAAGTATTAGTCCATGCTGCCCTATTTATTCATAACAAGATGGAAAACATACTCCATTCTACATTCCATAAATAACCTGCACTGGTTACTTTCACCATAGGTAAAACAAAGACTGACCCTATGCTTATGAAGAACATAGACAAATACAAACTGTTGAAAGACTTGACTGATGCAACAATGTTCACTTTCACTAAATTAAAACCAAACAAAAGTAATATCATACCTAATTGACATGAATGTTAGAATGTTAAATTATTCTACTTGCTAAACAAACTCAAGTATACAATTCTATAGCTACAAACAATAACAATTAATCAATAAATATTAAAACCACAAGACCCTATGTTAATAGAGAATCTTACCAGCTCTATTGAGCAAATGCAAAATTAACACAACAAGAGTGATATGTTACAGTTAATAACAAATTAAAACATTTCACAACTAAGTCAATAACAGGAATCAGCCAATATTGAAAACAAAAACGAATATTGGTGGAGAACCTCAACAACAACCCGGAGTATATCTACACTCCAAAGTAACAACTCAACAAAACTGATACTAAAATGCACCAATCAAATGCTGACAAAACAACTATACTCCACTGATCTTGTTATTGGTTGTGGATACAAAGATACAGTAAACGATTTGATACCTATCAAATTCAATATTTTAACTACTCAATACCATTATAGCTAGTATATACAGAGATGAATTAAAATGCATTACAGATCTACAAAGAATTTATCAGAAATACATATTTCAGATTCAAACAAAATAGAAAATTCAACCTCATTCTGGACCTATAACTGATTACTTATAAATGATTTCTCTAAGTAGGTTTGTACAAACTGATCGATTGACTGAAAATGACAAAGAAAGTTCCCATTAATAACTCTAATAGATAGGCTGTAATATGATTCCATCTTACAGGTACTGCAAGATTCTGCCCATTATCAGATAACCAATAAAGAATTCATTACATTGTCTGAAAAATTCCACATTAGAACTTTTATACTTTAACTGTACCATATAGCTCTGCTATATTTAAGAACCAAATTACTTCCCAGTAGTGACCTATCTGCCCTGATTATTTATTTGTCAATATATCAAGACTGCTGTAAAACATTTACCTTTAAATACCACTATAAACATATCAATAAGTGTAAAGTCAGTTTTATACAAAAACATGTGCCTTGAAATACTTACTTACATTATAACAACGGTTATTAGTGATCTTAGTCGCATTACATAACATCAGACCTGTAAGATGATCTTATTCACAGTTTACAAAATTGAAATGTCTAATTAAACATTCAACCATTCCAACTGTTAATCTAAATAATTAGCGGTAGATTCCAATGATAATTACAACATTAAAGTGAAATTGTCGGAAAAAAGGGGGGGGGGGCAGTATGATGTGAGGACAAGGTATCAATGGCCTGTGGTTAGAACATGAACAAGGTCAGGTACCACAATAATCGGTGTAGCCAACATGAATGAATTAACTTCAAATTATTTTAAACTAGAACCATCGACTCACCAAGTGCACACCTTAGTTAATTAATATACAACTCCCCCACTTAAATATAATATAACTCATTCCACTATTTAGTTTTGGATAATATAAGTTCAGGGGAAAAGATTCATACCCATAAATGCTCTCAAAATGAATCTAGTTTTTTTGACTAGTTCTTAGCTTGTCAATTATACATGAAATAGACACTTTCACCATATGTAAATTAGAAAGGAAAATACCTGATTTTGGATATGCAAAGAAAAAGAAAAAAAAAAAAAAATATATATATATTGCTACCTGACTAACTAATGGGTTAATGTAAACTAAATTTCATTATTCAGTTTACTAATGGTAACATTTTTTATTGCCCAACTGGGCAGTAACTAGTAACTAATAGATTCCGTGATAGCTACTTCTGCATGGGAGGGTCTACCATGCACAACTATGAGGCCTGTGCTCATTATTATCAAAGATACCATATTTTAACAATAACAATAGCAAATTATAGGAATCAGCCATAAATACACAACATAATTATAAAGCTTAGGAGCTGTAAACTCATGCATTAAGCTTCACACCGCATCTCAAATAAGTGAATGGTTACGTTCACAGAGATATAGACTACGACTGCTATTTCCAGTCCTAGAAACTTTCAAAAGCATTCAATCTAACAAATATCTTCCTGATCTGATTTTAAGTACAGAAAACAACCACATTACAAACTTATGGGAAACCTACAAAGAAGTTGAGATCTAAAAAATTAAACACTGATTCACATATACTACCATTGCTGACGTAGAAAAATTAAATAAGCTAAGTGCATGCAAATCGTAGACATTACAACAAAAGTTACATTAAATTAATAAAATTGATCTGAACTTATATTTTTAATTTGATACAATAATATTGATTCAGATTATTTGAATAGTATTATTTGTAATGCCAAAATATTAATTATTATGTCAGAAATCATAGAATATTAATTAAAATGTCAAACAGTATGATTTAAAAATTCATTAACAGAGTAGAAACATGTCTAAGAGCCAAGTAAACATTTTACATTTGAATTTATTAATTGGTAACATTCTCAAGCCAGGTGGTAATTTATTATACATTTTTACTGTCATACAACTGGCATTTTTACTGTCATACAACTGGCATTTTTACTGTATAGTTGCAATCTCTGAGGAGGTACTAGCAATTCCCCGGCATTATTTTCTTCCGTCTTTGGGAGACTTGCTCATTTAATAGGAATAAATGTGGGTATTTTTTAACAAATAAACAAGCCAAAAAAAAAAAAAAAAAAAATAAGGCACGGGACTGGAAGAATTTTTAATTCTTTAAATAATGGCCTACAATGCAATGGTATAAGTATTCTGCTCCGTTGCCTGTCCTTTCGACTCTAATGTCGACTCTGTGGACCAATTAATCAAATACTGAGACTGTTTTAAAGTTTTATAACTAGGTAAGTACCAATAAGTGAGAAGGACATTAATTCTTCCTCTCACAGTACAACCCATACAGCAGCCCAACAAAGAGATGACATCAATTGAGTCAGGTACAATGTGGGGTTACTGGTTGTCAATCATGTTATTTTTGTTGATACACAATAGTTTATTATCCCTTAACAAGTAATGCTAATGAAGGAGAATAGTAGAGCACCTAATTATAAACCAGAACATTTATAACCAGATAATTTATTATATAACTGAATTATTGCAGTTAGCTCTAAACATCTACTGTGTTAAACTTAATTATATTTCAGATCGCCGTGAAGTAAAATTGGGAATCAAACGAGCTTACCTGTTAAGCGAAGTCTTGATTCTAATTTTACGAACGGCGATCTGAAATATAATTACCCGCCCGCCACTGGCTTACAGCCCCAAAGCTGCAATAATTAGCCTACTTAACTCACCTATACTTTCAGGAAAATCTAGTGAATTTAAGTATGTGGAACCACTCTGTACAGAAAACAGAGATTGTTCCATACCTTAAGGATCTCTAAAATAAGTGACATTCCTGTGTTGCCAACGATGAGGTGAAACAATTCTATTTAAAAATATATTTTTAATATCTTTATCTCTAAAAATCGCGATGTTACCACGTGTGTGTAAGAAATACTACTGTGTTAAACTTAATTATATTTCAGATCGCCGTTCGTAAAATTAGAATCAAGACTTCGCTTAACAGGTAAGCTCGTTTGATTCCCAATTATATGACTTTATTCAACTAATTAGGTTAATCGATTTATACATGTAGTAAATATTCGGTCTTATCGTAACTCAGTGTCAGTAGCCACTTTGTGACCTTGGACTTACATCTATTTGGGCACATGGGAGCAATGGTGCATAGTTTGTTTATTTTGTTATATGTATAAATGGTTGGACAGAATATGATAATGAAGCTGAGCAAGGGCCTTACTACATTCTCGAGTTGAGCGTACCTCGAAGTATATAAGAATGCCGAGTTGTTCAGTGGTTTCTTGTAAAAACCGAAGCCAAAACAAAAACTTTATGAGTAATGGAATCACTTACCATTTATGTAAGTACAAGTATTTTACAGTAAGTAATTTGCTTTAAAATCATGAAAAACAACAAATCGAAAAATATTTCTTGCTTTTACTATGTTATTTTTGTTTTCAAATATCACAGCGACTGTATTATTTTTGCTAAATACATTGCTCCTTAACCACTACCTAAATATTATCTCGCTAAGTGACTGGACATACCCAAGCCGAACTCTGCGACACAGCGGCAACAATAACTAAACTACAAACAATATGCCAAGAACACAAACACAAAAGCAGTTTATTTAAAACAGAACGATCTAGTCGCTAGTTATTACTAACTTTATATACCTAGTAATTGTAACTTTAGAATGATAATAATAATACCATGTATTTCAGGCGACGCAGGCCCATAGATAAACACCTTAAAGTAAACATACCTACGTAATTATTTTAATATAAACCAAACTTGTGTTAAATAAGGCTTTAGACTATGTTAGTAGCACTTCACTTAGCCCTAGCTTCACTTTGTGCTGTCCTGTGTGTTTATGTACATACAATGCGATTATTTAAGTTGGCCGATTGATCCGCCTACTCGGTTACTACTCACTATGCACACTAAGTTTAAATTAAACACAAAAAAAGTAAAGAAAAAATATAGTAAAGCGATAGAACGTCATAATACTAATAATGGCTCTGTGCTCAATGCTCAACTTCTGCTACATACTCCCTTGATTGGTTATTCATGAGGAGCAGATAGCGCGTGGTTCTGCGACAAGTTGGAAAAGTCCTAATGAGGAGAGCCTCGCGCCGTCCTCGACTGGGAATCGCGAATATTTGCATAAGTATGTGCCCTAATGAGCACGTCCCCCCCCTCTGCATAGCTTACTAATTAGGTTAAACTGCGGAGACCATCTGCAACACGTACGTATGACTTGACAATGACGTTGAAAACGAAAGGTAAAGGTTTTTTTTTAACATTACACTCTCGAACTATATTAAAATATCTGACAGCTTTACAACACCAAGATAGATTCCACTCGGTATCCAACTGAAATAAACATTAAACATGATACTGAAGGCGAACATCACTGATCATACAGAGAATTAAATACAGAAATGCGTTTATCCCTGTATGGTCGGTATATGATATACACCTACGGTCGTGTATACCTACGGCGGCGGCCGGCGTGGGTTCCGCTCCGATGACTCAGACGGTTTCCTCTCGCTATGATTTATTCCGTCACCGCGCTACTATTGAACTCATAAATTGGCAACTTTCTCCCTTTTACTTAGAGATCGTTACCTCACTCTAAGTTATTGCTTATTTGCTTTTTCCTGCTTCGTAACTTTTGTAAAAAAGAATGGTTTTTCTTCGACATTTTCCCCGAATTTCTAATGAAATTATTTATGTCATCGTCATTACAATACAGCATGTTATGACACCAACCCTTGGTGTCATATCATGCTGTTACAGGTGACACTGTATTGTATATTACACTCAGTTGACTCCCGCAGACTAACGCAGGCAGGTTAACGTAGTACTCATCACGTTAGTTAACATTATTGTATAATTATGTAAGTCAACATGCCTAATGTTTGTGACCGAGAACTGATGTATGTAAACACTGTGAACACACTGCTCCAGGAGCCTGGTACCGGGGCTCGTGGAACACGCTACTCGAGGAGATCGGTACCGGGGCTCGCGGAACACACTGTTCCAGGAGCTTGGTACCGGGGCTCGTGTAATATTCATATTCATTTATTTATTGTTCTATGCGACTGAATTACACAAACTACATCCTTCCTGCGCTTGTTGTTCAGCTTATATGGGAATATAGTATGCTAGCGCATTACGGTCTGTAGCACATTGAACTTACTTACTGAGTACAGAGCATTGTTGGTACGAAGTTACAGTCGGATACCTGATAGGCTTTTTTAATAGCACTTTTAGGACCGCTCTTTGCGCTCTCTCCACTCGCAGCATACTATAGTAGCAAACGTGCCATCCCACGCCGGTGTGCAGCACGTTTTAAAAGTTAAGAGTTAGAGCCACCTGAACCCTTCCGACAATGTACTGAGAGTGTCGAGTATATTAACATAAACCGTGTGATACTCTCGTGTATTGTCTCCTGGCTAATGACGATGAGCACTTTATGTGCTCACAGCATTAATTGTACGCTTTGTGTGTACCTCACGGTAATATCTCTCGTCTGTTTATCAAGAGAACTCATATCGCTTACGTCACAAGTAATCACAATGCCTTGCACTCTGTGAGAGAAATTAATATGAACTTGTAAGCTGCGAATAACAATACAGGGTGTTAGGGTAAACACCGGTATCCTTGAAACCAGTGGTTTGGTTTCATTTATAGAACGTAAAATCAATGAAAAACTATTTTTTTTTTAAGAAAATCAACATTTTACCACTAGAATATTTCACCCTATGCGCGAGAGCTAGGGCAATGAACTTGCGTCTCCATACGGGCGGGGGGCGCGGGACGTGACCTTGTGACGAGGTCCTTCCTTCCTTACTCATCCGATCACTTATTGCTGGCAATCTTTTATATCAGGCCTCTGCGTAAATAATAATTGTAGTTATGTGATTATTTCTTACACGAATGAACAGTGCACCGAAATGGTACGGCTTTACGCTATCGCAGGTGATAACCTAAACGAGACTCATAGAATGTACGCTGAATTGTTCCCTGAACAACATGTGCTAAATCGTGAAACGATGTTGGCGGCTTCACAAAGGATTCGTACCTACGTACGGCCAGTTCACCGTGCCGACCCACGCTCAGGGTCGTGGCAGCCAGCAGCTGCCAGTTGAACTTCAAGAACGAAACGAAAATAGGGAAAAGTATGAAGGGAAAGTTGCATCACAGGTTGTTTGTATTTATTTATGTGTTGTGTAGGTAGGTAGGACGGGCGGCGACCGTTACAGCACCTAATTACCGGCGTCACTCGGGCACATATCCATGAATTTGTGGACGGTGTCGGATAAAACCTTTTAAAATGTTTTAAAGAAAATAACGTTTTTTTTTGTTGTTACTCGGTCATTTATTTTTATGTTTAAGACAACTACCTATGGTGAGTGACAACGGTGTTTACCTTTACATGCTGTATATAATACAACGTGCGCTCACTCTGCAGCTGCGTCCATCCACTCATCAGTAACTCGATTACTGATGAGAGAAAATTAAAAATATCTAATATAATAGTTAAAATTATTTCGCTTCCCCTACACTTATTGTGCCGACGACGTTCGTGTGGTATTCTTCTCCTGTAGGCCTTAATGTACCAACGAAATTCGTGTGGTGTCCTCCTTCTGTAGTCCTTACCGTGCCAACGACGTTCATGTGGTGTCCTCCTCCTGTAGTCCTTACCGTGCCAACGACGTTCATGTGGTGTCCTCCTCCTGTAGTCTTTATCGTGCCGACGACGTTTGTGTAGTATCCTTCTCCCGTAGTTCTTATCTTACCGACGACGTTCGTGTGGTATCCTCCTCCTGTAGTCCTTACCGTGCCGATGACGTTCATGTGGTGTCCTCCTCCTGTAGTCTTTATCGTGCCGACGACGTTCGTGTGGTATCCTTCTCCCGTAGTTCTTATCTTACCGACGACGTTCGTGTGATATCCTTCTCCTGTAGTTCTTATCTTACCGACGACGTTTGTGTGGTATCCTTCTCCCGTTGTTCTTATCTTACCGACGACGTTCGTGTGGTATCCTTCTCCCGTTGTTCTTATCTTACCGACGACGTTCGTGTGGTATCCTTCTCCCGTAGTTTTTATCTTACCGACGACGTTCGTGTGGTATCCTCCTCCTGTAGTCCTTACCGTGCCGATGACGTTCATGTGGTGTCCGCCTCCTGTAGTCTTTATCGTGCCGACGAAGTTCGTGTGGTATCCATCTCCCGTAGTTCTTATCTTACCGACGACGTTCGTGTGATATCCTTCTCCTGTAGTTCTTATCTTACCGACGACGTTTGTGTGGTATCTTTCTCCCGTTGTTCTTATCTTACCGACGACGTTCGTGTGGTATCCTTCTCCCGTTGTTCTTATCTTACCGACGACGTTCGTGTGGTATCCTTCTCCCGTTGTTCTTATCTTACCGACGACGTTCGTGTGGTATCCTTCTCCCGTAGTTCTTATCTTACCGACGACGTTCGTGAGGTATCCTCCTTCTGTAGTCCTTACCGTGCCGATGACGTTCATGTGGTGTCCTCCTCCTGTAGTGTTTATCGTGCCGACGACGTTTATGCGGTATCCTTCTCCCGTAGTTCTTACCGTGCCAATGACGTTCGTGTGGTATCCTTCTCCCGTTGTTCTTATTTTACCGACGATGTTCGTGTGTTATCCTTCTCCCGTAGTCTTATCTTACCGACGACGTTCGTGTGGTATCCTTTTCCCGTAGTTCTTATCTTACCGACGACGTTCGTGTGGTATCCTTCTCCCGTAGTTCTTATCTTACCGACGTCCTGATGTGTGGGGGGGCGACGGACGTCCCCGAGTCCGTCACCCCTGGACCCATTTAGGGGGGCTGGAAGAGGGCGTTATCCGCCCTCCGACGACGCCCGGTGCGCCTGCTGCGGGCCAGGTGAGTGGACGAAATCTCCCTCTCCCTTTCCGCAGCCTCCTTCTGCGAGACGACCGTCTCGCAGTAGGAAACCACCGCGTCCCAGGACTCCCCGCTGCCGACCATGGCATTCACTACGGCCGACAGCGACAAGTCACCGCCTACTTCTGAGATGAGGGCACGGCGCGGCCCCTCCCAAGCGGCACACTCTGCCAGCGTATGCCGCGCCGTGTCCTCCCGGCAGTCGACGCAGTGGTGACACCGGGCGTCCGGCTCCCTGTTTATGTGACACAGGTACTTCCCGAAGCAACCATGCCCCGAGAGCACCTGCGTCACCCGAAACGACAGGGAGCCGTGCCTCCTCCCGAGCCAGCGCTCGAGCACCGGCCGGACCGCCTCGATGATGTCGAGGCCGGCGGTAGGGCGTGAAAGCCTTTCCTGCCATTCCGCCACCAGGACCTCGCGAAGCTGAGACCGATGCAGCTCTATGTGTCGCAGCATCGGTGGCTCACCCCGCGCCCTCGCTTCCTCGCGCCACCGATACGATGACGCGAGTACTTTCGCCTCAAGGTCCCAGGGCGGGGATCCGGCCAGTGCACAAGCCGCCTCGTAGGAGATCGTGCGATACCCCCTGATGACTCTGAGGGCCATCGCTCTCTGCGGCTTGCGCAGGACTGCAATACTACCGGCCGTCAGGTCAGCCGCCCAGATCGGGGCCCCGTAAAGGGCCATCGATCGCACGATCCCCACGTAGAGCCGCCTACAAGCGGCGCTCGGGCCCCCCAGATTGGGAAGCAGCGTTGACAGCGCCCCAGCAGCGCCCAGCAACTTGGGCGCCAGCCGTCGGAAGTGGGGCCCGAAGACCCACCGGCTGTCGAGCACCAATCCTAGGTACTTCATGGTAGACTCGACAGCGATCCGAGCCCCCCCGACCACGATGTGTGAGCCGGGTGGCGGCGCCCGCCGGGGGCCATGAAACACCATGGCCTCCGACTTGCTGAGGGCCACCTCCAAGCCTAGGCGACGTATGCGGCTCACCACCTGTGAGACCGCAGCCGTCGCCAGCAACGCTGCCTCCCTGTGCGAGCTCCCCCGGGCAGTGACCAGCGTGTCATCCGCATAACACGTCAGGTCTACCCCCGGACTGAGCTCGCCCCTCAGCACCCAGTCGTACCCGATGTTCCACAGGAGTGGGCCTAAAACCGAGCCCTGCGGAACACCGCACGACATGTGGCGCTGGTTTCCGCCATCACGTCCCATGTAGGTGACACACCTCTCTGACAAATAAGCCCCAACGATGTGGCGGAGGTAGGGAGGCACCCCATGGTACCGCAGTGCCTCCCGAATACAACTCCAGGGCAGGGTGATGAAGGCGTTGGAAATATCCAAGGACACCGCCAACATCACCCCGCCCCGGGACACCGCTTCCTCCGCCAGGACTCTTACCCGCGACACAGCGTGGATTGTGGAGCGCCCGTGCTGAAACCCGAACTGGCTGTCGTCCAAGTCCGGCCCCTCTCTGCACAAGTGGCCGACGAGGCGGGCTGCGATTATCCGCTCAAACAGCTTGCCCACCTCGTCTAGCAGCACTATGGGCCGGTACGCGGACGGCGAGTCCGCAGGGTGCCCCGTCTTCCTGAGCAGGACCAGACGACCAGATTTCCACAGAGTGGGAAACTGGCCCCGCTCAAGGCACGCTGTGTAGAGTCCTCTCAGTTGGGGCTCAAGCTCCTTCAGAGCGAGGGCTAACACGCAGCCGTGGACCCCGTCGGGCCCTGGGGCCACGTTCTTGGCCCGGAGCCGCATCACGGCTGCCCTCATCTCTGCCTGTGTCACCTCTGGGACGCTGATGGCGTTCTCCTCCTCTGTAGACTCTGCGGCTGTGGGCAAAGCCATCGGTGGTGGAGTATGCTCCGCTCTTGCCGGGAAGAGGGCTGCGACCACCTCCTCCAGCAGCTCGGGTTGGAGACTCTCCGTAAGTGGGGGCGCCGCGGCTCGAAGTTTCCCTCGGACCGCGCAATAAGGGCGCCCCCACGGATGCCCGTTTAGAGTCTCCAACATCTCCTCCCTGGCTCGTGTCCTCGACTCGCCAATGGCCAGCCACAGAGTCTCCTTAGCCGCGCGGTACACCTCATATAGCGCGGCCTCTTCGTCAGGGACCCGAAGACGTCTCCTCCGGTAACGAGTGTACTGGCGTCTAACCGCCACGCATGCGATGCGCAGCTGCGTGATTTCGGCGGTCCACCAGTACACCTGGCGCCTTGCGGACTGTGCGTGGACCCGGGGCATGGACGCGTCGCAAATTTGCGTCATCACCCCGCGGAACCACAGCGCCTCCTGCTCGACGTCGACGGGTCCGTTGATTGCCGACTCTCGGCTCCAGGCCTGGACAATAGCAGCCTCCTCGAGAAGCTCCCTGTCGATGAGCTTACGCGCCCAGCGCGGACCGTCCATTCGTGGGGCTGGTGGACCGCGGCCGCCAGCGGTCTTGGCGGAGACGTCGAAGCGGATGTATCGGTGATCCGACAACGTCTCCACCTCCACGGCGACACGCCATTCGTGGACACGGCTCGCGACAGCGGGGCTAGCGAACGAGACGTCCACTATAGAACCGCCCCGCGTCCGCACGCACGTGTGAACCGAGCCCCGATTCAGGACGGTCAAGCCAGTCGTGACCGCCCACTCCTCCAACACCTCACCTCTAGCATCGGTCACAGGGGATCCCCACGCCGCAGACTTGGCGTTGAGATCCCCCAGCAACAGCACCGGGCGAGGGTGGAGTCGGCCCACGACGGCACCCAACTCGACAAGGAACATCTCGAAGTCGGCGAGACTCTTATTGGGCGAATAATACGCCCCAACCGTGCCAATGCCGTCCGCGAGGGCGGCCACCCAGCCGCGACCTCGGGACGGTGTGACGTTGCAAAATGACATCTTAGGCGACATCTAGCGGTAGAACCTTGTAGCTCAAGAGTTTCTCGATACCGAAGACTAAACGCTATTATTGGGTTTTGATAATTGTCTTGATGTTAATTAATTATTCGAAATTAATTAACATTCAGATTTAATCACCCTAATTTTATAGTCATGCAATGTCAGATAAATTAAAATTGAATATATTATCTTAGAATTTCACAAGTGGACTGTCACTTGTGTCAAACAATTCTGTTTAGTCTGTGGTTAGATCTTTCTCGAAGGTCGATGAAAAGGAGTCAGGTCTTTGGTCCTGCGTGTGTGACGAGAAGGCTGTTTCTTCTCGATCCTGGTCGATCCTACGCGGCGATGGGGATTCATCAGGTATGTTATTTGAGAGGCACCAGTTCGGTGTTGATCAGACTGTGTCCGGCCAATAATCTTATTGGAAATATATCATAGATGTTGTTTCAGTATTAGCCGAACCTGTCTGGCTTTTTATATTGGCCTGAACTGATGCGAACGTGAGAAGACGTGTCGCCCTGGTGCCGTCCCGAGGTCTAATGAAATAGCAGTTAGTCCCGACTAGTGGCGGGCAGTGTGCTGGTTGACCCGGGCAGTTATGAGGTTGGATCCAACGAGTGCTGGCAGTGTGGCCATCCTTTAAGATTGGAAGGCCTTACCTATCCGGTACCTCGTGCGAGATAGTGTCGCCGCTCCAGGTAACGAAAGATTAGCGTCATCGTTTTCTTCCGGACGTTCCCGTAGGCCGCGTGTTCGTGGGAACACAGAGTTTCCTCTGTGTTCCATGCCAAGGGACTTGATTCCGTTAACTGAGGTAGAGTAGTCAACTGAGCGAGAGTTCTCAACTGAGTGAGTGAGAGTTGCATCTGCAAGTTATGCTAACTAACATTTAATTTATTGTGGCAGATCCTTTGAGAGAGTGATATCCACGTGACCATTTTCAGAAAGTCATTTCAGAGTGTTTAAGGCTTTCATGTAGTGACTAGGTAATAAGACCAGTTGATATAAATTACATGTGTTTGGTTGTGTCTCTGGGTGCTTTGCCCAACAGTTATATTCCTTTTATGAGCACAACCATAATAGGTCACTTATTATTCGATTGAGCTAGAAGTTGTTAAGCGTTCATCTCACGAATCCTCACAAGCGACCTGAGCTTGTTGTATTTAGTCTCATCCTTGTATTTCCCCTAACACACCTTGGTACGGAGACGTGGTGTGTTAGAGGTTAATACCCTATAAAGGTGTTAGAGGTTAATACCTTATAAAGATTGGGAAAGTTCTGTATGTTTTAGTGGCTTGCCACAAGATTTGTATACCTTTGTTATTGTGATATTTACAATAAACTTAGTAATGTTAAGAAGGTAATTGTTTAATTGATTCTTTCCCTAGCTATTTATACCTAATAAATTTACTTTAGCACGGTCTGTAAGGTACCGGGTTACAACGGGTTAACAAGAGCCCCGCCAATGATGGCCACCAAACCGTCCAAGTCTCCCACCCAGTTTTCCCTGGGGGGGACAAAATACGGTTCGGCGACCACAGCCACGTGAATCGACCACTCTGCCATGCTCTGGAGCAAGAGATCCTGAGCTCTAGCAGAGTGGTTGATATTGC
This sequence comes from Lithophane leautieri, assembly GCA_949152455.1. Taxonomy (NCBI): domain Eukaryota; kingdom Metazoa; phylum Arthropoda; class Insecta; order Lepidoptera; family Noctuidae; genus Lithophane; species Lithophane leautieri. The sequence goes on from OX424475.1 coordinate 272,751, forward strand.
CCTGGAGGAAATGGTAGAGCGCCATTATGCGCAATCCATTGGGGGACCAAACCTAACCTAACCTAACTGACAGTATACTGTATGTGATTTTTGTTTGTGTATGTTTTAGAGAGTTAGTCGTTGAAGTGCTATATCAATGAATAAATAATATGGTGGCCTCCTTGGTTATCTCCTGTACCCCAAAAATAAGGTATACTCCTACCACTAATCTGATCACATTGACCGAATGAACGAAATGAACTGTAATCTTTCACATATCGTCGCCATTAAGTCGAAAATGTAACCGGAACTACAAATAATATTTATTTTTATTCCATTTTAAACATGGTCTTTGATTGACTCTAGACTATTATCTTAAATCTAGTTTGAATAAATGAAAGATGCTTAAATATATGGATTGGCTGTAACTGATTAGGGCATAAATGGTCATTGTCATTTTCATTACTAAAGTTTTCAAGAATTCATTACGTAATGTTTATACACGTAACGACATCTATTGACGAAATGATAGTAGCGTAAAATCTGGTAGGTTTGTGAGATCGTGTGTTGAGATGGTTATTTTCACATACTTCGCGCGATACATTGTGAATAGAATATAACTCCCAATGACCCAATCTGAAGTTAGGTTAATTAAAGCGGTCCAAGTCCGTTGTTTAATAGTAGTGCGATAGGTAGCGCTACTATCTTTCAAATCATGATACAAATTAATTATTTAAATCAGGTAGTACATCAGACCCCACAAATTATAGACCTATTTCAGTACTACCTACCTTTAGTAAAATGTTTGAGAAGTTAATATTAGGGCAATTGCAAAGATTTTTAAATAGACATAAATTGTTACTTAGGGAACCACAAGGGGTCATTCAACTACTGATCGTGACTGATCGTGTTGAACTTTTAGGACATATTTATAAAGCATGGGAAGATAAATGCGATGCCTTGGGCATCTTTTGTGATTTGTCTAAGACATTCGATTGCGTCCTTCATGAAACGGGCTGCAGATATTGATTCAATCTTTATACTGCAAAAGAGGGCTGTCCGAGCCATCTACAACCTCCACAGACGCGAATCTCTAAGGGAACTGTTTAAAAAAATTAATATCATGACGTTTCCTTGTATATGAAAACATTATGTATGTTCGGAAAAATCTACATGTTTTTAGTAAGATAAGTGACAGGCATAACTTTAACACTAGAAATAGGAACAAATTAGATCAACCACGTTTCAGATTGTCTAAAGTACATACTTCTTTTATTCTTCGTACTGTGTAAAATGTTATAATAAAATACCACCCGATATTCTTCAACTAAATGAGAAGAAATTTAAAACATCCATTAAACGCATACTATGTAGACAAGCATATTGTAAGTTGGATGATTATATCGTAGATAAAAATGCTTGGCTTAATGCTGGTCCTGCTCCACAGGAGCTTGGGCTCAATAGTTAAATTTTTTGTATTTGGAAGAGTGGCATCCCCTTTTATTTTTTTATTTTTACCTCTGACTTTTGGAACTTAATGTTTATTTTTTATTTAAATTCTATTATATTAATCTCTCAAGTACATTGCGACCTATAGTTTTGTATAATTTAGAAGCACTTTTTCAATTTTGTAAATGTGAGTACCATGGGGCCGTTTCATATGGTATCATGTTGTATGTTGACTTGAAAGAGACTGGCAGATGAGAGTATGTCATACTCACTTAAATGTCTCGCTGATGGTGGCGCGTGTGTTGGATCATTCGGTTCCCTACAAAATGGTTGAGCTGGATGGTGCTGATCCACGTGTCATGTTCGTGAACGGGCGTCAGTTGAGACTGGTCATCTCTTATCTGCCAGGGCTTATTTTTAATCTTATATTTTGAATTATTTTTGATTATTTTTCGTTTGACATTGCTCTCACATATATAGAAGCACCAAGAATACTGTACCCAGAATTTTGTAATATCTATATACATTTTTAAAAGAGTGTCCTTGGAGTTTCTTGCCCGTTCTTCTCCATAGAGATCTATAAATTTGAATGGGCAACTAGCTTCAACTTTTTGACTAACTGACCGACTCTTTGACAATTCAAAAGTGCCTGTAAATGGTTTAATTGAAATAAATGCTTTGAGTTTGAGTTAATCACGAAACTCCGCCACTACGGAATCCGGAACACCGCTCTGGATCTTCTTACTTCATACTTGAGTAATAGGATTCAGAGCGTTGACGTTAATGGGAAAAGATCTCCCGGATCTATAGCACGCCATGGGATCGACGAGAAAAAAAAAACGTTAAGTGCGGATGGTTCTTTTTTATGGTGACCTAAAAAAAATATATTTTACAATTTGTTTTACCACTTTGTCGGCGTGATGTATATGTATACCCATACCAAATTACAGCTTTCTAGTACCAACAGTCTCTGAGCCAAAGAGAATTAAACCACTTGAGAGCTGATAGACCGATTTCGTCTAGGCACACGACTCTCTAATGCGGGCCCCGGACGAAGAAATTACAGCGGTTGTGTTTGGCCGATGCAACAATGTTAGGACGAAAGTTCCAAACATAGTGATGCACAAGTCAGTTTTGTAAACAATAATATCGATATCGATAAAATCGACGTCTACAATCCTAATTGAACAGTAAATTAATTAAATTTGATAAAGATAAAGATAAAAGATATATTTATTTGCCAAAAATTGAATTTCACTTAAGAGAATTTATTGTTCTATCCGACAGGGATTGACATTGCTATTACTTATTTTTAATATGCTGTGAAATGCCTTAAACAAACAACGCTATATTTATTTGGAAACCAGTTTTCCCCGTGAACTGCATTAATCCACTTTTCTTTCAGTTATGGAACATTTTGAAATCTAAAATGTAAACATTAAGTACTTAATGTTACTTTTTTACTATTAGGAAACATCGTAATTTTTATCGACTTACATAGATAGACTTTATTCTGAAGTCGTCACAACACTCTACAGTATAAGTGCAGATAGAAAGGGTCAGACTTATTGCAATACCCTAGTGAGAGAAAGGGACTTTTCAAAAAGTCATCAACGCGGTGTACATTTTTGTGCCATTTTACGTAAACAACCAGTTTAGCTTGAGCCCTGCAATTATTCTTAATAAAATATTTCTTTTATTTATCGATGAAAAATAATGCCATCTTTTTACAGCTGGATGTTCTAGAGGATTTCCCACACCATCTAATTGAACAGGAACTTATGATTGTTTTTATTTATGCAGAAATGTTTTAAAAGGTATCAAAATACCCGCGTGTGCAGAGATCCAATAGTATCAGTGCTATTCAACATATGTGTCGTGAGCCTGAGTCGCCCGCATGAGCAGTCAAGAGGATATAGTCATTGCTCTGAGCTAAGCCGCAGACAGACGGAAGAACAGATGGACATAGCCTTAGTAACTGGGTCCTGTTTTACCCTTTGGGTACGGGACCCTAAAAAGGGAGGACTTCAATCGAGCATGTTAAGAATAAAAAGAATACCTGAAGAATAAAGTAACTTTACTCACACATGCTTGGAAATTCGAGCATTATTTTGACAACCTTCTTCGAGATAAATCGAAATTGCTATACTGGTCGAATACAGGCGAACAGTCGAGCACCCGGCCGGCAATGTTTGTATGAAAATCCATATCTCTCATGTTTAGCTGCCGAATACATTACTATGAAAATTCATATCTGTTGTATTATTTAAAAATGAAACGAACATTTTACTTCAACACATAGCAACCAAAGAGGTAGCTTATCAAATATTTTACTATCTCTTTAATTGAGGACGCAAGTACCAGAGGGGTCGCACTTTTATTCAAACTTTCTACTGAAAAAATCAAATAAAAAATTTAAAAGCGATCGAAAAGGCATTTACAATGCTAAAAGTAAATCCTTCATTAGCCGCAATCAGCGTTTATTGGACAGATCAAACGCCAGCCATCGGTCGCGTCTCTGACGCGCTGCTAATGAACAGGTACACGGATGGTCATGTTCAACGCAAAACTAATTAAAATATTAATTGAAGTGCACAAATAGAAAGTAAACTAAGAGAAATAAAAGCCCGGATCACGGTAACCAAGTTGTAAATAAAGAAATAGAGGGTGAGAGGTGTGGGGGAAGCTGAGTATGCTGGGGGTGGGAGGGGTAGGATGACGATGGCTTAAAGTAAACGACGACACAAGGCAACCCCGGGCGGCGCGGCGCGGCGCTGCTCGCCCGGCACGAACGTTTGTTTATTTTTAGTAAAGCGAGTGCGCTACAGCCGCTACGCACGGTGACGCGACCTGCCGCGCCGCACGGTGACGCGACCTGCCGCGACGCGATGATGCGGCACATGCGTGAATAGGGCGAAGAGATCTACAGACCAACAGACACACCTACATCCTATAAGGTATAGGATCACTCGTGTGTCTGTTCTGATTTTTATTCGGACATACAGAACCCTAAAAAGCCTGTTATTTCTTGCAATTTAACAATCTTATAAACATTTATATTTGTGTAAATACTAATAAATTAGATACAAATTAAATTAAATTATTTGCTCATACATAAAAGCTAGATAAGAATAATACCTAATGTAGGTACCTACCTCTAACAGGTTACTTTACATTACCTACTGGTCTGCTAGTCACATATGTACATTCAACAAGTTACTTTACATGACGTACTTGGGGGCTTATATCAGTCACTTTAGGAGAATCATAATATGAAAATATTATGAATCATCGTAGAATGAAACTGACAATTCATAATAATGATCGGCGTGTAATTCATATTACGAAATAATTCATCTGTTTGACAGTTTTCTATGGAGATTCGTAAAATAGTCCACAAATTATGAATTGCTTTTATGACTAATTAGAGGAATTGCTAATGACAGCTGGGATTCAGGAAATGAACTGTTTTTAGAGGAATTACTAACGTGGCCGGTTTAGGCCCCCTGGTCTGCTAGTCACAAACTTACATTCTAACAGGTTACTGTACATTACTATTACATTATTATTTAATAATGCGTTCAGGGTGCTGATGGGGCTGCAGCGATTCTGTAGTGCATCAGGGATGTTTGCTGAACGTCGGGTAGACTGCTTTTACGCTACGAAGCGTAAAAGGTGCGCATCCCTGTTGCGTAGAGTGCGTGGCAGCGCCAAGAGCATTCTTAGGATGATCGCCAGTCGGCTGGACTGTGGTTACATCAATCATTGCTGCACCATTTGTCATGGAATGGCGCGGTAATGATTGTTGAGTTTACTTTGTTTTATATGTTTTGTTGTGGCTAGTTTTAAGTATAACTAACACTAGTCTATAAGAACATTGTTACTAAGAAAATGGGTACTTTGGTCTGAAATAAAGTAATTAAATTAATTACGTGCTGGTCTGCTAGTCACATATCCACATTCTAGCAGGTTACTTTACATTTTCTACTGGTCTGCTTGTCACATATCTATATTTTAACAGGTTACCTTACATTAAGTACTGGTCTGCTAGTCACATATCTACATTCTAACTTACTACATTCTGGTCTTGCTCCATAGGACAATTTACAGTCTGGACAAAATCAAACTGGTTGCTAATTTAGTTGTATATTTTACTAATTGTATGTCATAGATTTTTATACTCTGTAATTGCTTAAACTCACGCACTGACTTATTAGTATTACTTGTAACAATGTTAGGAATATTATAATATGTACCATGTACAGTCACGGACTTTAATTGATGAGCCACTTTCAAACTTTTAAATTTTGCAGTTTCATACATTCACGAGATTACACGATTAAACACGAACTCAAATCGCATGCTCGTAAACAAGATGACGAATTACTAGTAATCGGAAATAGTCTTATCCATAGAGGTTGAATGAGTTAATACGTTCTCAATAATAAATAAATAAAATTTTTATCCAATCTATTTAATACTGACCTTTGAATCAGAGCTCATTAACTCAATCATTCTGAAAACCTATCCGAAGACAGTGACAGTTGAAATGTCAATGTCAGAGGCGTGATTTTCGAATTTGTCGAAATGACTTATTAAAGTTTCTCCGTACGCTACTGTTACTATGGCTACGCTAAAACAATCATCGCTAGGTTACGGCTGCTAGACCTGTAATTGGTTGACTTTGGGTAGTCACTCTGCTGTCAAGTTTGTAGTTCTGGCTCTCAGGTTAGCCAACCGGTGAAGATATTTAATATAATTTTCTTCTTTATTACGAAGACATGACTTTCCGTGGATGTATGAGTATAACCGACTAAGCCCGATTTTCATTACACGGCTAAAATACGAACAGTTCCAAGTGGCTCATCAATTAAAGTCCGTGACTGTACATATCACATAACTAATTTATTTGTCATTGCTCCATTTATTGCTTCATTTATAATTCTTTTTACCTTTTGTGGTACAGTAATCTTATTGTAGGCGCATCGTCTTCACATATTATAATTCATGTATACAAAATATTGTAAAACATTTTTTTAAAGAGTAACGGTAGAGTTTCTTGCCCATTCTTATCCATAAGAAAACTACCTTTTGGAAGGGGCAACTAGAATCAATTCTATTTCTTTGTTTTTCATTGACGTTCAAAAGTGCCTTTTATGTGCCTATCTGAAATAAATTATTTGTCTTTGACTTTGACTTTAACAGGTTACTTTAGATTACTTACTGGTCTGCTAGTCACATACTTACATTCTAATACTTTTCATTACGTACTGGTCTGCTAGTCACATATCTACTTTTCCCAACTATGCTAGTTTATACGGCGTAACAACATTCTGTGTAAATAATATATGCTTAAATCTACCCAATTGTTTTTCAATCAATAATACCCTACACTACTTATTAGGTGAGTATAATTCGTCAAATTTATTCTTCATCACTATACGTGTAAAACGACGTAACAGTTCCCAAATTCACTTCGTCCAGTGGAGGACAGCAGGCGCACACAGCCAGCACAGGCTGCACACTACGGCACAGGGGCACGACGGTACACTCCGGCACAAAGAGCTTCGCCGTCTTTTGAAGTGTGCCCTCATTGCGGCGCGATTAATTCCCGCACATTGCTCGCCGCAAATAGTTTACTTCAGATATTGAATTTGTGAACAATTATGACAAACTAGAACTAAGTATACCGCCTCTACCGTCACGAGGGGGCTCCCTCGTGACCCGGCTGGGTTGGCAGCACGAAGTAATCATGGACAGAAAGAGAAGTCTGGCGTCGAACAACAAAATTTAAATCATTTGAAAGAATAGAAACAACGCCACATTAACTAAGCAGTACGTAATCAGAAATATGCTTGTCAATCCTCAAAGAACAATACGCAATTAACTGCTGAACACACAGGGAGCTGAAAAATTATATCGCTTACAAACCAAGGGAGAGCCCATTATTATGCGTGACACTTGCAATTCAGTAAACGTTTGTAAAAACACGAGGATGTCCTTCCTACAACGAGATGCGCTGCCAGCTCTCGGACAGGTGCAAACGTTCTCGCCGGATACAGTGCAGCGAGGAGCAACGTGAACCGAGCTGGCTAAGTGCATCACACACCCTCCACGTATTCTTCTTTCCGCTACAACACAACAGCACGTGCGATGTAATGAAATCATGATAAGGTCGCGCTCATACTTGTGTTGATGAACCTCCACGAAGACGTCTCAACTGGATGTAAGTAAGACACAGTGCTGCTGTAATAAAATCTAGCCCATAACCGTGCGTGCCTCTATCTTTTGAATCTAGGTCAGTTCACGTGAAATAGAAAAAAAGCTCTCTGATTTAGGAATCAATTTAGCTTTATACCTTTCAAAATGTGTTTAGGATGATTTGGTTCTGAGTACGCAGTAATTCTCTTGGAGTTCGCTTTACAAACGAAATAAATTACCTAACAATGAATAGAGAAGAGATTACGAAGGATTGAACCCATTGTATCAGAGTGCTTCAGTCATAGTAGCTATATAACGACTGAACAGTTGTAAGATGCGCGTGTAATAGCTAGACTCGGGCGAAACTCGGCACATCAAGTCAAGAGAGTGAACCAACACAAAACTACGAGCATTCACTAAACATTCCAGAAACTCCATCTGGACGCCGCAATAAAGTTAATCAGAAGGAAATAGACGAAGCGGGAAGCCATGTGGCCTAGAGAAACAATATCACAAGTTATATGAGTGCAAGCTCGGGTGTTATAAGACTTATAAGTTACAAACGACGTCGGCGCGGCTGCCCAGCACCTGGAGGCAGGCCGGGCACAGAAGGTTCAGTCGACACAATAACAACTGACGTGCACTACACAAACGTACTGCTAGGTAGGTTCCTAAGGTATCGCTAAACGCAAGTGATCAATGATTGAGCGGCAACGTAGATTTTTCTATTACAAGAGAGTATTATAGAGTATGTATGTCATTTGCAACCACCGAGATATTAGTACCAAATCACTGAAAATCACGAATGCTACACCTCAACACTTACCCCCCTAACTATACGAGGGTTACAGCTCATATAATTTCGTTATGCGTATCATTAGCTGTAGGTCTTCTGTGTCAGTTCATCGGTTCATCTCTTACACGCTAATGATATTTTGACCAAGGGGACGCTCACTTATTCATTGACCTCTCTTCACATTGTTCACTCCATCGGTGTGTGCACTCTGTGCGGTAACTACTCTGTGGCGTGACTCATTAGTATGCCAGACGATCGTGCGTTTTGTAAGTAAAAGAAACTTTATTACACTGTATATTTGCATTGGTAATGAAACAATTTGCTGCGACGAAAACTTCGCTGATATTTCAGCTGTTGTAACCTGATTGAATATATTATGAGCTGAGCGTATTGCAAATTATTACATTTTGGGAGCGTAGACAATGCGTAAGTTGCTCTGACTAATTATCTGATAGGATTAGTCTGCTTTCTGAGATCTGATAAGATTTTTTATTTTCTTTGATTGTCTTATTATCAGAGCTTGTAATCGCACAGGTTCATACGAGCACATCGTCTCCGCATCAGCACGCACAACACAACACTCAACGGAATTTACTTTGACGGACATCGGATCATTTTTTGAGCTGTCATCGCCTGCTCGGGACCGGCTTAGCACGTCACTCTATCTAATTTACTCCGTCAGCTTATTCAAAATAGATATCCCTATTATCCTCACATATTAGGTATAAAACAAAGTCCTCCGCCGCGTCTGTCTATCTGTCTGTTCGCAATAAACTCAAAAACTGCTGCACCGATTTTTATGCTGTTTTCACCAATGGATAGAGTGGTTCTCGAGGAAGGTTTTAGTATATAATAACTGACATCCATCAGGGCGAGGCCGCGGGCATCAGCTAGTTTGAATATAAAGTAAATTTTTCAAATAATGGGTATTTGTAGTAGTATTACTAAAAGAATATACCGTTTATCATAACATTTTATTTGTACCCGTCTTCCCCTGAAGGAGGGTAATGTTTTCATAGTATGAAATGAGGTACCTACCTAGCTCTATTTATAAGATTTTACAATAGTGCTCAGACGATAATGTTCTGACTCTAAGAACGTAGGTACACCGTCTGCGATGGAAATTGTTCAAACAGAAAGTTAGAAAAGAAAGAGTTATGATCGGAGCGAGTTACACAGCGCAGCGACTCCGCCAATATGTAAAGCTGACATGCTGCCGATTCTCTTGTACTATCGAAGAACTTCATATCTTAGCAGTTTCAAAACAAAATCCCGTGAGCACGATGACCACATCTGTTACCGCCCCGGTTCTATAACGGCCGAGCGCTGCAAGCAGAAATAGTCCTACGGTGCATAGATATGAACTTCTTCGATGGTACACCGAACTATACTATCACTATTTTGATGCTAGAGGTCAGAAAATTCATATAAAACTCCTTGTTAAAAATAATAAAATTTTGATTTTTACTAAATCACCCCCACCCTTTAAATTAGCGTTATCGTAATCGTTCGAACGTAATCTGTTCGATTTATGCCCTAAACGTGTGACTCCGGACTTTTAAATTGTCTGTCTGTGGTGTCTTGTTTATACCTTTTTAGTCTTATTTAGGTTTTAGTTTTTTTACGTAATTTTTTTTTATGCTACAGACTTCTTATTAGAAATGAAAAAATACGTGTTTAAATTCAATAAAAAAAATCACCCTGTAAATTAGGAGATAAAAGTGTATATGTTACGGCTAAAGGTGGGTGTGAACATAAACTTAAGATTAGCCGGCTAAACTTAGGTCTAACTTCGAGGAGGTGTTCATGTTAATTTCTTCTATCTTTAGCCGGCTAAACTTAAGTGTAACTGCAGGCCCTTGGCTAAAAATGTAGAAGCAAATGAAAAAGGAAAAAATGTAATAATGTTTACTATTTTGACACGAAAACTTTTATTAAAACATAATCACCCTCATTACACATACTTTTATGTATCTATGTAGGTATTCAAAATTACAATTATTACAATTACAAAATATTAATTACTTAAAACAATATCTACCTAATCATTAAAATAAAATAATAAGGAACCATTTGTTCATAACAGGAGCAGAAATACGCAAAATTCCCCACCGCCCCCTCAAGCCATCCGCCGCCCGGCCCGGCGCGGCGCGTCCATCGAATACATTTTTAGCCGTTTCGTTTCGGTTAATGTGCACATTAGCCGGCTAAAGATGGAATATCACGACACAAACTAACATGATATCGAACTTTAGCTGCTTCTCGAAGATAAACCTAAGGTTAGCCGGCTAATCTTAAGTTTATGTTCACACCCACCTTTAGCCGTAACATAATATTTAAAAAAAAAAAAAAAAACTTTTATTTCTGACATACTTGGCCCATAATAATGTTAGCAGAAAGACTAAAGAACTATATTTGTACATTTAAAAATTTGACACAATTAATTTAGGTATTTGCCGCCATCTGGGGCCCCGGGCACACGCACTTGTGCTTGAACCCAGTGCCCCAGAAGGGGTCTGTCCACCTTGTGGCTGAGCACCCTCAGGATGGTGTTGGGGCTCCCACGCGTGCGGAACATCAGCGAAGCGATCCGGCGCCGCAGCACAGTGTGAAAGCCGTCTTTGTGCGCATGCGCAAACATCGCAGACGCACTACAGTAACGTGGGAGCCCCACCAGCACCCTGAACGCGTTATTATATTGTATGCGGAGAGCGTTGATGGGCCGCTGCGCGTAGTCGACCCACATATTGCAGGTGTAGAGAGTTTGGCAGAATGCTTGAAACAGAGTGATCTTTACCCCCGAACTACACCTCGCAAATCTGTGTGCCAACATGTTACAGCGGACCGCCATCGCCCTCCTCTCCCTTTCATTCTTTGTATGTGGGGCTTGCGTCAGTTTTCAGAATATTACTACATTCGTATACATATATTATACGAATAAAGAGAGTGGGCTATGAAAAAGGCACCTCCGATGTGCAAAAAATACACCCCAAAAAAAGAAAGAAAAAATTAACAAAGTAAAAAAATATTTTCATGCGCAACTTACAAAAAGAAATGAAATCCCACCAGAAATATTTTCATGTAAAATGTTGCCGAGACGAGACCATATATGGCTCGCACTGTCAAAAAATTATCAGATCTCATGTAGGGCCAAGATTCTAACTCTACACGCCCTAACTCTACAAGCCCTAACTTCACAAACTCTACACCTTAGTCAAAATATGTGGCTTGGCCGTTTCGCTACTGACAAATGGGCGTAAGGTGAAAAATTTATTCACTGTTCATTACTTTTCTGTTATACAATAGTTAATTATTCATTCATTTTATTTATTTCTCATGTAGATACGATCGGGCCGTTGGTTTTCACATACATTCTGTATGGGAGAACAAGTTTTTCAACTACAATGTTAAGTTTGTTCTTGAAATATTTTTTTATAGATAATGATATTATGATTTTTATAGTATGGAACCCTTCGTGCGCGAATCCGACTCGCACTTGGCCGGTTTTTTTAATAATTGAACGACCAGACTATTTACAATTATTTATGTTAGTGGGGCCAGTGGGAATTAAAAATAAAATTACTTAATCGTTCCCGTTCGAACGGGAATACACGAAATTCCTTACTTCCTTTTGGCTATGAGAATCTTAAAGCTATTCTGCCAAAAAAATCTAAATTATTTTGTAAATCGAATTTGACAATCGCGACACCACTTGGTACTTGTTTGCCCTACCCCGTGAATTATTTTTTGAGCCGGAGGTAGGTCATATATGAAAAAAATATTACCTTGAATATTGAGTATTAGGGGTTTATGGGCTTTTATAAAGGGGGTCGAAATTTTCATTATTTTGCGATAGGACACAACATTTTCGAGATATTATAAGCAAAAGTTACACTACTGTTTTGTAACTGAAATCTAGGTGTTGGTAATTTTAGTTCATGACATCTAATTTTATTCCATATCTTTTTATTGCGATTAAAAATAGTCCGATTTAGTTAGAAGATGTTAGCTATAGGAAAAAAAATTAAGTGAAAAACGTCAAATTCAGAATAGCAAAATTGCTATTTTCATTAAATTAATAACTCAGTGCCATCTTAGTTCTATCAAACTAAAATATAGTTAAGTTGTGTCACTATATTCTATTTCAGAATGGGAAATCGTCGTTTGACAGGACTAAACTAAATTTTAGTGATTTTTAGTCTAGTTTAGAGAATTTTGAGACAAGAGAATCGGCACTAATATCGTGTGCCGCTGCAGCACTGCAGCTGCTGACCTCGCGCTCACCTTCAGCTCACCGCTCACCGCAGACAGCTATTATATCGCTAGAGCCGTGAGCCGGCCGGCCGCCATGATACCCGCATTTTTATTTCCTCATTTGTCAAATTTACGCGAGCGTCAGGAGCATTAAACCGTGCTTCCTCAACCAGGCGCCGCGAGCCGACGTGCACTAGATTGCCGATCCGAATACCCTCACATTTTCCCGAACGTAAAACTGAAATATTCCACTCGTTCAGTGTACACGGCTACGCTCACGGCCGATACCTCATAACCGTATCGTAACTTTAAGCTACGAGCGTGCTCCGCGGAGAACACTAAAATTATTCATATTTACCGTTCTCTAAGATTGGAAAGGGTACATTAACGTATGCTAGCTGTGTATGTACGGAGTGTACGTAGGTGCACGTAACACGTGGCCGTGGAAGCGCTCGCTTCAAGTCCATATTGTCACAATTGCAATTCATCACGTAGCGCACCGCGCGCCCGCTACCGCTCGCTCCCTCGGCCTCCGTGATAAGTTCTGGGGATTTGGATCTTGACATGATCGCAGTTGATGTAACTTAATCTGCTCATCACATGCGTAAAGGATGTTAAATAAGGTAGGTTTAACATCGTTGCATTAAAACACAATATTATGTTCAAATATTAAGTTTCGTTCAAATAAAGGTGTTCGTATACTCTACCTGCCAGATCCGCTCGTGTCAAGTTCGAGTCACGCGAGCGTTTCAGCGCATTCTACAGCTACGCGCAGTTCAAAGATTACAAGACTACGGTCATGACATTACGTCAATCAGCTTACAGATACTTCGAGATTATCTGTAACAGTGAGAACAGCTTGCAGTTCATTAAAAAGTAAGTACAACAAGAATCAAGGCAAGTATTCCACGCCTATGCCCTTTAAAGTAACATAAATAAATAAAATAAAATAAATGCACTCATATGGTAATAGCGCCGCAGTCACCCATGAAGCGTTCAGACAATCAGTTCTTAGTGGGCAAATGGACTTGCATTAATATTGAGCGCTACTTATGAGGCTGTAATTATTTGTTGGTTGTCGCACTACTTCACTGGAAAAGTGGTAGTAGTCGAATGGAAAAGATAAGTACAGTAATATGTCTGCTGCTCGTGGGCGATATTACCATAGGTCCATTATTTAAAACTAATCTATGAGTCATCACCAATCAACAATCACTTACTGCAGTAATTTGCTGAACATAGTGCCGCTGTAAACTTTAAGCTATTGCATGGCGCCAACTGTTACTTAATTACTATTAGTAATATCGCTACTCGACAGATATAGATAGACCCAGATAACGCAAGTATCACGATCTGTATGAAAACCATAAATATACATGTGCCAGTAACACAATTTACACGAGGCAAATATCCACCATGGTATTCCCATCAATTAAAAAAGCTACTTAAAGTGAAACTGAAACTTCATATCAAGATAAAAAAATACAACAATCCAATGGACATGTTAGAATTTAATTACATAAGAAAAGACTGCCAAATTCTTACCCAAAAATGTTATGACAACTACATAAATGAAGCTGGTGTGGAACTTACCTCGAGAATAGGACTTCTTCAGTGGTTGTAGATTGTAATGAGTCAGATCCCTACATTGCAACATCCGGTGTACCCCAGGGGTCCAATCTAAGGCCGTTGTTTTTTAATGTGTTTATTAACGACATATCAGACGTATTTAAATACTCCACACCATACCTTTTTGCTGATGACTTAAAACTGACCCGTCTAATTTTGTATAATGTCGATACGCAGCTATTACAAATTGATTTGGATAGTCTGAGTCAATGGTGTACCAACAATAAAATGTACCTGAATTGTACTAAATGTTTTCATATAAAATTTACTAGAAAACACAACAAAGTCGAATCTGTTTACAATATACAGGGAAACACACTAACAGAAGTAACAGTTATTCGTGACTTAGGAGTATACTTGGATAGTAAACTTAATTTTATAAATCAGATAGACCAAATGCTAAATTCAGCTTACCGAGCTCTTGGCTTTATTTTGAGATCTTCAAAAGAATTTAAAAAACCATCCACTACATTACTTTTATTCAACAGTTACGTACGAAGCCAACTTGAATATTGCAGCACGGTGTGGAATCCTTCGTACCAAGTCCACGTAAGTCGCATTGAAAGGGTTCAAAACAGACTTGTCCGTCATCTAGCGTTTAGGTTTAAAGTACGAAATTGTAGATCTTACGAACATAGACTAAATCACTTCAAACTCAAAGATTTAAAATCTCGCCGCACTATCTCCGACATGTTGTTCCTGTATAAATTATTCAATAATGGCATTGACTGTCCAGATCTTCTTAGCAAATTACGCATTAACGTCCCTTCCCGTATTCCTCGCTATCCCGGCCCTTTACTAAAAGCCCCTCAACACAGAACAAATCTAGGTAAACACTCGCCGATTGTTAGGATGACCAATCAATACAACTCACTGTCATGTTCTTCCGACGATATAGACATTTTCTCCAACAGCCTAAGTAAATTTAAGTTGCTGTTCAACTCCCTACTGTTCAACTCAATATATATAGTTTTTTTTTATTTTATTTTTTATAATTTTAATTTTGATTCTTGTTGTTTTTACTTTAAATTGTATACTTTATTTCCATATTAATAATTGATTGTTTGATATTATCTTAATGCAAGCTGTGGTCTCCTATAATTGAAGATGCACAAGGATTTGTATCTTTTTATGTTTTATTTTTAGCATGTAAGGTGTAATCTTTGTTGGAGATCCAAATAAATAAATAAATAAAACCAAGCGTGCCATTTTTTTGCCCACTTATCTACTATGGCGTCACAAGCACTATTTAATGATGGGAAAACCAAATCGATTCAAAGACGCCGCCGCGCTTTTTGGGGCTGTAACCTTTAGGTCTGTATTCTGTAATACAAAATTCAACCGGCCAAGTGCATGTCGAACCAAGCACAACGAAGGGTTCCGTAGTTGGGATGAATTTATCAAACAAACTTAACATTGTAGTTAAAAAACTTGTTTTCAACAACAAACATGATTCAAACATGATTTAGCAACTGCAAATTTAAGTTGGTCCTTTATTACTCGGTAACTTGTGGAGCCTATGTAGCGGTGATAGTTTTCCTTTTAATTTCGTTATAATTATATAATACTGCTGTGAGTTTTTTTACATAATTATCCAAAACCAACCATTTAGGTGGCGGGGGGAACACACTTGATTCTAACAAAAATTAGCACTTTAAAGCTTAATATTGCGCAAGTGGATCCCTGAATCCAAAAATGTTTTCTCAAACTCCCATTATTTTTAAACGACCTTTCCAACGATACCCCACGCCATGGGATTGACGGGTAAAAAAAACCATTCCCACATTAAGTGTAGGGGAGGTACCATAAAAATAATAATATTTTTACGATTTTTTTTTACCACTTTGTCGGCGTGTTTTATATTATGTATATCCATTACAAATTACAGCCTTCTAGTACCAACAGTCTCTGAGCTAAGCCGTGGACAGACGGACGGACGGACAGACAAACAGAGAGACAGACAGAGAGACAGACAGACGGACATGGCGAAACTATAAGGGTTCCTTGTTGACTACGGAACCCTAAAAACTCGAAAAGTTACAGAAACTGATCAATTAACTAACTTCATTAATTGTGATCTTCAGTAGGTACATCAATAATCGGACATGCTGCTTTTGTGTTGTTCGATGCTTTTTCCCTTCTAAAAAGCTTTCTTCCTCAAAATGTATCGAACAAATAGTGCTATACTTTGTTTTGAACCAATCTTTATTTCCCATGGCCTCAGTCCCTTGTTCTTTTAAATTGAGATCATGTGGAAAACGAAAAAATCACAAAACATTAACACGATGTACCGCAGATGTAAAACCATTACTTTTTAGAGCCTTTTGTCATTCTTTTTAGAGCCTTCTGTCAGTCTTTTTACATGTGCATGTGCAGTCTGTGGATCAACTTTACGCGGCGGACTAACAACGCCCTGCGGGTGCAGTACAACAACGCTTTGAGGGCAGTGTTAAGAAAACCTCGATACTGCAGTGCGTCCGCAATGTTTGCGGATGCATCTGTCGATGATTTCTTTGCAGTAATTATAAAAAGAACTGCATCGCTGATGAGCAGGGTTCGTGGTAGCACCAACACTGTCCTCAAAACGTTAGCGTGCAAAATTGACAGTCCATTTAATTCATATTTCGTTTTTTTTTTGGGCAGGTGAGCCCCGACCCCATGTGGATGCTCTTGCGAGAAATCTGTGCGCTTCTCTCAATTATGATAAAGTACTTACCTTATTTATTTATTTATTTGATTTACACGGCTTTAAAACCAATTACATAAACAGAATACACGTATACGAATTCTCACAAAAATGTAGGCACATATTTAGGTATATACAATGAAACGTTAATTGCCTAATTTAAGAAAATCTTATGTAAAGTTAGAGGCGTTCCCTCGCATGAAATGTGTTAGTAACGTTAATTAGCGTCCCGTTAGCGCTCCGGCGCAGCGCAGATTGGATTAGCTCAAGGTTGACGTACTAATAAATTACACGCTCTGTGAAAAGCACAGAAATCCGTGTAACTGAGTAATGAAGACATCCACGCGTAATGAAGCGCGCGCGATAATGCCCGCGTCGGCCAACAAACCAAAATAATGAACATTACACAGTTACACAGGGCCTGGGTGTAAAAAGACCCATCCGAGAGCCGTCAACTACGCATTCTGAACATCGAATTAACATAGCACAAAAATAATTGCTGGGAAACGACCCTTATTTTTGGTGTGAAAAATCGCTGTTTACGGTAGTGCGCAACGTAACGCACGCAAAACACTGTGTTTATGGGTGCATGTAACAGTTCAGAGTTCGTGGGGGTATTTAAAATTAAGTTATAACATTTAAAACTTGATTTCTGAACAAAAAATGTCCAAAAAAACTTGGAACGTTGACCTTTAATATCTCTGTAACCAGAATTTACTCAGTTTGAATTACCGCGACAGTAATGTATAAAATATTAAATACTAGCTGCGCCCCGCGGTTTCACCCGCTTAAGTCTCGATCCCGTGGAAATATCGGAATAAAAAGTATCCTATGTGTTAATCCAGGTTATAAACTATCTGTTTGCCAAATTAATAAAAAAAATAAAAAATAATTAAATTGAAATTAATTTAATTAAATTGTTGTTTGTTAAATAAATAAATAAATAAATAAATTTCATCCAAATCCATTCAGCCGTTTTTGCGTGATTGAGTAACAAACATCCAAACACACAAACACACAAATACACAAACACACAAACTTTCACATTTATAATATTAGTAGGAAGGATAGTACCTACACGTATAACGCAAAAAAGTTACTTAACATAATTATACTTAAATAAATACATAAAGCTAAAACTTACATACTATACCAAGGTATATAAATACTTACAGTTGAGAGGAAAGATAATGATCTGTAGGGACACACCGTATGTAAAAGCTTACTCGGCGAATATATTTCTAGTGACGCACGGCTGCGCCCGTGATACAAAGAATTTCTGACGCAAATAAACCGCAATCGTAATTGGTCGTTTCTATTAAACCTGCACCCTCAACACAAATCAGTGGAACCCCGTTGTACCGTATGCACCATTAGCCTGCACCATCAATGGTGCAGAGGACACTAATTAGTTTCGTTTGCACCATTAATGGTGCAAATGAAACTGCATTCATAGTATGGTCTCATCTGCACCATTGAGAATGGTACAAACGAAACCGCATTGATAGTATTGTCTCATCTGCACCATTCAGATGACACTATACTTACTATCAATCAGACCTAGGAAGCACCGAGGATAAAAACTTTGTAGTGCCGGTTGCTTATATACTTTTGGGAAATAAAAAAAGGTAACATATATTCTAATGTTGGAAATGATTAAGTCGCAAATTCCAGAATGGAACCCTTCTAAATTTATATCGGATTACGAACAATCGTTTATGGGTGCCGTAAGAAGTGTTTCCTTTATCAAAGCATCATGGATGTTATTACCATTTCCAAAACCAATTATGGAGACAAGCAAAACGTCTTAATTTAAAAAAGTATAACAAAATTAAAAACGTAATTAATATATATTGCATGTACAAACGCAATTAATTAATGGTGACATTAGTGTGCCGTTATTTTTAGAAAAGTTAAGGTAGGTAGTGTTCTTGTTGCCATTTTAAAATTTAGGCAACAATAAAATATAAGTGGTGTCATTATTTTTATATTATTACATGAAGTAGTTGTGGAATTTAATTGTAAAAAATATTATTGTTGTTGCTTTTTGATTGTTTACTTATATTAAAAAGTGGTTTTGCACACAAATAAAATACGACCAATTATTTGTTTTTATTTTACCTATAACTAGGAAAGTATGGTGAAATAGTTGTATTAATATTCATGGTGCAAACGCCCGTTGTACCGTATGCACCATTGACCTGCACCATCAATGGTGCAGAGGAGACTAATTAGTTTCGTTTCAGACGCTGAAGGAAAGGCTTCTGGAGGTGTTCGAGGAGTTGGAGACGAGGAAATTGCAGAAGCTGATCAGCGAGATGGAATTGGGGGACCAGCGGCCATCACATTTGCTAAGATGAATGCGTGAGTTGGCTAGAGAGAAAATGCCTGACGATACCCTAAAGTTAATGTGGCAGTCACACCTGCCGAGATCAGTGCGGGCTGTGCTGGCAGTGACTGACTCAAAGGATTTGGATGTGCTCGCTACTATAGCAGACAAGGTGCTGGAAAGCACGGGAGAGGGCTCATCAACAGTAGCAGAGGTCAAAGCAATTGAGGTCCAGGAAAATACTACAGGGAAAAGGAGTGATAGATCATCAGACATCAGCCAAATCCTGGGGGAGTTAGCGTAGATCAACCTGCGGCTTGCAGGTCTGGAAGGAGGCAGAGGCAAAGAGCGTTGGAACAACGGCAGCCGAAGAGCGAGATCTGCATCGAGGCATAGTGATGCGGGTGGCGAGAGAAAAAGTGCTAATTGGTTATGTTTTTACCACTATCGTTACAGGGAGAAGGCAGCAAAGTGTGTGAAACCCTGTAATTGGAGCAAGGGCCAGGAGAAGTCGGCGGGAAACTAGGCTTGGTGCAGCCGACGGAGGGACGTTGCACGATATACAACCGCCTAGTAAGTAGTATGTGATAAGGAAACAGGTATGAGATTTTTAATTGATACGGGAGCTAACGTGTCCATAGTACCCGTGAAGAAAAATCGTTCGCGTAGTTATTATGATAATAATAGGTCTAACTTTATATTATATGCCGCTAACGGTACGATAATAAAAACTTATGGTATTGAGACATTAACCCTAAGTTTGGGATTAAGACGTCCGTATACTTGGCATTTCATTGTAGCAGATGTAAATCAGCCCATAGTCTGCGCAGATTCTTTAACAAAGTATAAATTGCTAGTAGATTTGAGCGGCTGACGACTCATAGATGAAGTAACTAGTTTAAGTGCAATAGGTTTAATTGTAAAGTGGAAGGGACCATCCTTAACTACGATTGATAATACTTGCATTTATTCGGACATACTAGCCGAGTTTCCCGAAATCACTAAACCTATGTCTTTTAGGGAGGAACCCCCACATGCAGTGTTACATTACATTCAGACACACGGACCTCCCGTATTCGCTCGAGCTAGACCATTAGCCCCAGAGAAATATGTCAAGGTAAAGGAAGAGTTTCGGCGCATGCAGGAAATGGGAATATGCAGGCCGTCGAAAAGTCCTTGTGCCAGTCCGCTACATGTGGTACCCAAAAAGGACGGGCAGATTCGTCCTTGCGGTGATTATAGGGCATTGAATGCTATAACAATACCTGACAGGTACCCCATCCCGCAGATAAATGACTTTACACGTATATTTTAGGCAATAAGTACATATTCTCGCGTTTAGATTTAAATAGAGCGTATCACAACATTGTGATTGCACCTGAAGACATAGAAAAAACAGCAATAACCACTCCCTTTGGGTTGTATGAGTTCACGCGGATGACCTTTGGTTTACGGAATGCCGCGCAAACATTTCAGCGATATATGAATAACGAGGTATTGCAAGGCTTAGATGCACAATTCAAGATAGGTTCAGAAGGTCAATCAGACTCTAATTTCTACTTCTGTTACATAGATGACATCATCGTAGCTAGTGAGACGCCTGAGCTTCATAAGTTGCACTTAAAGGCGATATTTGAGCGATTAAACCTATTCGGTATAACTATCAATATAGTAGTAGTTTTGGAAAAGAAAAACTAGAATTTTTAGGTTACGAGGTCTATTCATCAGGAATCAAACCATTACCAAACAAAGTTCAGGCAATAATCGATTTCCCAAAACCCAAAACAGTAGATCAGTTACGGCGTTTTTTGGGAATGATAAATTTTTATAGGTCCAGTTTACCTAGGACAGCGGAATATCAATCTACGTTGAATATGTATTTACACAAGGCAAAAAAAAAAGATAAGTCTCTAATTAACTGGACACCAGAAGCAGACATTGCGTTTGCGAAATGCAAAACTAGCCTACAGAATGCAACTATATTATCGTATCCGGTGATGAACGCCGAGCTTGCAATTTGGGCGGATGCGTCGAACGACTGTATTGGTGCCGTGTTGCAGGTTAAGGTTGACTCACACTGGTGCCCCTTAGGTTTTTATTCTAAGAAACTCAGTGATGTGCAACTTCAATATAGCACATACGACAGGGAGCTTCTAGCTACCTATTCGGCGGTTCAGCATTTTCGTTATATGGTAGAAGGCCGATCTTTTGTAATTTACACGGACCATAAACCATTAGTTTATGCGTTCACAAAAAAACCAAGCGACAAAGAGACAACTAGGCGCGTTAGACAACTAATGTTTATCAGTGAACTCACTCACGACAAATATACAGAACATTACCGGCAGTGATAATACTGCAGCGGATGCACTGTCGCGGGTTGAAACTATCACATGTCCAACAGCGCTCGACTTCAGCCATTTAGCATTGGCTCAGCAAACGGATGACGAGCTAACGTTGCTCATATCAAAAGAAAACAAAGTGATGCAATTTAAGCGAGTTATGTTACCCAGCTGTCAAAGTGAGGTGATGTGCGAACTATCTACTTCGGTTGCAAGGCCATATCTACCAGTAGCATTTAGGGAAAGGGCATTTCAGGCGGTACACGGTTTGTGTTATCCTGGAGTTCGTACTTCTCGGAAATTAGTGACGTCTAAGTATTTTTGGCCAGGTATGAATACAGACGTAGGACAGTGGGCCAAAACTTGCGTTCAATGCCAAAAGTCAAAGGTTATACGTCATACTGTATCGGGACTAGGACAATACGAAAGTAGTGGACGCTTCGAGCATATACATGTCGATCTGGTAGGACCATTGCCTACATCACCGGATGATTATAGGTATTGCCTAACGGTAGTAGATAGGGCGACAGGCTGGCCAGAAGCTTTTGCAATTAGAGACATTTATGCAAGTACGGTAGCCAAGACATTGTATGAAGGCTGGATTTCGAGGTACGGTTGTCCTGTAAGGGTTACTATAGATCAGGGCCGACAATTCGAAAGCTGCTTGTTCAAAGAGTTAATGAAATGTTTAGGAATCAATAAATAAAGAACTACTGCGTATCACCCGCAAGCAAATGGCACTGTAGAAAGTTTTCATCGCACGTTAAAAGCAGCACTAATGGCCAGAAGGCATAATGGCACGTGGGTTGAAGAGTTGCAGACAGTACTTTTTGGGTTACGCGCAACACCGCGGAGCGACACTGGTGTCAGTGCCGCGGAATTAGCATTTGGAAAGACTTTACGGTTACCCGGGGATTTTTACGGTGACAATAGCACAAGCGTCAGTGATTCAAACGAATACGTAAACAAAATTAGAAAAATTATCGAAGACCTTAGGCCAAGACCGACTAAACAGAGAGATGCGAGGACTATATTTGTTCATTCAGATTTAAAGACTTGTTCCCATGTTTTCGTGAGAGCAGATCTGGTTAAAAGATCCTTACAACCTCCCTATGACGGTCCCTACCACGTTGTAGAAAGAAAAGAAAAGTATTTCTTGTTACAAATAGCAGATAAGCGCGTGAAGATATCAGTCGATAGGTTAAAACCAGCGTACGTAGTTAAAGAAGGAATGCTTCCACTAAAACAGCAAACAAAAAATTCTGTCGTAACTAACTCTAATAATAAACTGTTTAATGATAAGACTAGTAGTAAGCCTAAGCGTGTAACTTATACCACACACAGTGGTAGAACGGCTAAGCAGCCGATAAGGTTTGCATAATAATAACTATGTTTGTCATAACTTATGATACTGTAAGCCATAGTGTTATAGTGTTACAAAAGACTTGGTTCGATTCCTACTTAAAAATAACACTACGATTTTATTAATGCAATGCTGGCATATTAAAAGATGTTTATTTAGGCCAGCCAAATGCAAAGTTTCATAAAGAAGTGCTGACTAAGATTAATTATAATTACGACAGAATGTTCTTGTAGTTTAGACAAATAGTATTATAAGACTAAATGTAATTTATCCATTGTTGAAATAAAACCTTACGAACTACAACTGTTATTAAGAAGAAAATATTATCGTTGTAATAAAAAATGAGTTGGAGCCAAAGTAAGCCTCAACAGAACAATGTCGCTATAGCACAAACGGTGTCTAACGAGATCATGGGACAAAGAGTTGGAACTTTGGAAATTATTGTGATGGTGTGCGCTGTCCTCGTGGGAATTTTGATTCTGTATTTAATCAGAGGCCAGTGCAAGAAACGGGTACGAGGCTGGTTTCAGAAGGAAGCAGTCGCGGCCGGTTGGAGTCCACCAGTCGTAC
This sequence comes from Lithophane leautieri, assembly GCA_949152455.1. Classification (NCBI taxonomy): domain Eukaryota; kingdom Metazoa; phylum Arthropoda; class Insecta; order Lepidoptera; family Noctuidae; genus Lithophane; species Lithophane leautieri. Next base: position 296,349 of record OX424475.1, read on the forward strand.
AGGTGCAAACTGTGCCGCCACCGACCATACCCCGTAACCCAGATGTGTATTAGTGTTGAGTGATTGTAAACATAGTTTTGTGTCATATATGTAATTTACTCTATCAGGACAAAATAAGATTGTGTAAAAGTATGATGGTGTTAGGTTATTAAAAATAACAAACATGTAATTAGGTATATTTTTTTAATAATATTGTTGATGAATAATATACTTTGTTGAAGTACTTCTTTTAAGAAGGGGACTACTGTAGGGACACACCGTATGTAAAAGCTTACTCGGCGAATATATTTGTAGTGACGCACGGCTGCGCCCGTGATACAAAGAAATTCTGTCGCAAATAAACCGCAATCGTAATTGGTCGTTTCTATTAAACCTGCACCCTCAACACAAATCAGTGGAACAATTTAAATCAGACATTCCCCGAAATAGTAATATTTATATTGGTGACATCCAAAGATCTTTTTTTAACCGACTTCTTCAAAAAGGAGGAGGTTCTCAATTGGTCTGTATGTTTTTTTTATTTTATTTCTCTATGTTACGCGATTACTCCGCCAAATATGAATCGATTTTGATGATTCTTTTTTTGTTTGGTAGGTCATGCTTCAGAGGTGGTCCCATATGAATTTTATTTACTTTCCTGCGTGGTTTTTGAGTTAGCTTCAATATTACGTATTTTTCTCACTTCAATATTACGTATTTTTCTTTCTACAGTTGTAATGGCAATCATGTCATTTGGTTTAAATAGGTTTTTATCTGTAGTATCTTATTTATCGTATATAAATCCCTTTCTATCTTGTGAAAGTGAGAACGTCGTAGGCTTAGTGAACTGTAGTCTTTTATTTTTAATTTTTTTTTATGAACTTTATCTGAATCTTTTTGAAAGGCCTACTCTGTCCTCCCATAACTATTAACACTGTAATTCGAAAATATTGTAAAAGCCAATTATCTTTTAAAAGAGTAACCATGGAGTTTCTTGCCGGCTCTTCTCCATAGGAAACGACCAATTGGAACCGTGCACCTAGCTTCTGACGTTTCATAAGTGCCCACGTAGGCTTATGTGAAATAAAATATTTTGATTTTGACTTAGTACTTAGTACTAGACGATGTTCTATGTCTCCATCACTGTTATTTACATAAAAGGTAGTGGTATTCGAATTTGTATGGGGTAGGTACCACAACTAAAAACTGAAAAATAAAAGCTTTTTACAGTTTTTATTTTTCACTTTTTAGTTGTGGTACATACCTGCCCCACACAAATTCTAATAACACTACCTGCTATGTAAATAAAAGTGACTGTCAAACAAGATGTCGTCTACATAGACTAAGTGAGAAAAATACGTAATTACTGAAGGTAACTAAAAAAAAAAAATTTTTATTGCACTTATAAAATACATATCACATGTGAGCTGGAGATCACCTTTTAAGCAAGGAGATGCTTGTGTTAGGTGACTCCGGTCTTCCACTATCTATGATGCGGGTATGCAATTTAAAAACAAAAATAAAAATGAAATAAAAGATTAATACAAAAAAAAATACAAAAGTATGCGCACTAGTGTGATGTTAGTGATGTATGTGAGTGAGTTTTGGAGTATGCATGTGTGTGAGTGGGTTTTTGGTGTGCGTTTGTGTATGAGGGTGTGTGCGTGTGTAATATTGTGAGTGTGGAATTAAGTATATGAGTTAGTGTATACATAAACTTTAGGTTTTAGTGTAGGTTTAGGTATAGGTTTAGGTTAGCCCTGCGACAATGTCTTGGGATCGGAGGAAGCCAAGTACAGCTTCCTCCACTAATGAATTCCTTACCGTGGTAATAATAGTGACAGGACAGTTTATGGAAGCGATGATACCAAAGCCTCAATGTCGTCGTAGGTTTTGTTCTTAAGCCAAACAGATACAGCTTGTTTACAGTCACGGAGTTTCAGAGGGTAGATGTTTAGCTCTTTATTCAGTAGGTTGTAAATGTGGGAAGATTACCTTCCATACTGCCGCCTAGCAAAAACAGACCTGACTGGGACAGTTGTAGCGACTAAGTAGCCTCTTCTGCTACTGATGCTCGGCTTCGTGGGATCATACGATATGGATTTGTGTTTTCTCAGGATTAGATGGAGTAGGTAAAGTTTCCTTACAGACAGAAGGTCAGAAGTAAGGTAAAGACTTTGGTTTGGGAATCTATAAGGTTTAAATAGCATAACCTTAAGTAGAGAACGCTGCGCCCTCTCAAGTTCCAAGAATTTAATTTTTGTTGTCCCGCCCCGGCATGGTATACAGTACGTAAGAATCGACTGTGCCAGTAAAACGTATACTTTCCGCAAAAGATTCTTTGAGGCGACGTGTCGCAATGATTTGAACGTCCATATTAATTTTCTCACCCTTTTCATAATTAATTCAGTATGCATGTGCCAGGACAGGCGCTGATCAATCATGATGCCCAGGTATTTGGTATGTTGTAACCTTTCAATCTTTGTACAAGAGCAATCAGGAGTTGAGGGGCTGGCACAGCAATGGATCTTAATTTGCAATTCGAGCGGAGGCTGAGTGTGTGCATACTTGGTGAAGCATATGTAGTTGGACTTGGAGGCATTTAGTGTGAGGAGGTTAAGATTTAGCCAGTCCAAAATCTGTGACAGGCCAACTTCGGCTGTTCTTCTAACTTTGGCACAAGTTTTACCAACAAAGACTATGGCGGTATCATCCGCATAAGAGAAAATGCTTCCCTCGTTAAAAACTAGTCAAGCAAAGTTAATAAAATTTATATGGGACCACACGGGAATCACCAGCTTTCAAATAAAAAAAGAATCATCAAAATCGGTTCACCGAGTCGAAAGTTCTGAGGAAACAAACACAAAAAAATAAAAAAATACAGACGAATTGATAACCTCCTTCGTTTTTTGAAGTCGGTTAAAAAAAACAACCGACTGCCAAAAAACACTTAAAACGCAAAGACACAGACTTCCGAAATAAAATTTATTTTTTGAGTTTTTTAGTGTTTTTTTTGTAAGTAGGTAGTATTTTTTTTATACACGATATTTAAATAGAGTAATAGTTTTTAAATCAGGAATGCTAGGCGGAAGTGAAATGTACAATCTTACAGCATGGACAGAGAAGGAATATGAATAGTAGCTAGTTTTATGAGGATGAGAGAGAGAGAGATCATCATCATCTACACAGTGCGTCGCTAGGGCGAGCGTTGGAGAGATCATCATCATCTACACAGTGCGTCGCTAGGGCGAGCGTTGGAGAGATCATCATCATCTACACAGTGCGTCGCTAGGGCGAGCGTTGGAGAGATCATCATCATCTACACAGTGCGTCGCTAGGGCGAGCGTTGGAGAGATCATCATCATCTACACAGTGCGTCGCTAGGGCGAGCGTTGGAGAGATCATCATCATCTACACAGTGCGTCGCTAGGGCGAGCGTTGGAGAGATCATCATCATCTACACAGTGCGTCGCTAGGGCGAGCGTTGGAGAGATCATCATCATCTACACAGTGCGTCGCTAGGGCGAGCGTTGGAGAGATCATCATCATCTACACGGTGCGTCGCTAGGGCGAGCGTTGGAGAGATTATCATCATCTACACGGTGCGTCGCTAGGGTGAGCGTTGGAGAGATCATCATCATCTACAAGGTGCGTCGCTAGGGTGAGCGTTGGAGAGATCATCATCATCTACAAGGTGCGTCGCTAGGGTGAGCGTTGGAGAGATCATCATGATCTACACGGTGCGTCGCTAGGGTGAGCGTTGGAGAGATCATCATCATCTACATGGTGCGTCGCTAGGGTGAGCGTTGGAGAGATCATCATCATCTACAAGGTGCGTCGCTAGGGTGAGCGTTGGAGAGATCATCATGATCTACACGGTGCGTCGCTAGGGTGAGCGTTGGAGAGATCATCATCATCTACAAGGTGCGTCGCTAGGGTGAGCGTTGGAGAGATCATCATGATCTACACGGTGCGTCGCTAGGGTGAGCGTTGGAGAGATCATCATCATCTACATGGTGCGTCGCTAGGGTGAGCGTTGGAGAGATCATCATGATCTACACGGTGCGTCGCTAGGGTGAGCGTTGGAGAGATCATCATCATCTACACAGTGCGTCGCTAGGGTGAGCGTTGGAGAGATCATCATCATCTACAAGGTGCGTCGCTAGGGTGAGCGTTGGAGAGATCATCATCATCTACACGGTGCGTCGCTAGGGTGAGCGTTGGAGAGATCATCATCATCTACAAGGTGCGTCGCTAGGGTGAGCGTTGGAGAGATCATCATCATCTACACGGTGCGTCGCTAGGGCGAGCGTTGGAGAGATCATCATCATCTACACGGTGCGTCGCTAGGGCGAGCGTTGGAGAGATCATCATCATCTACACGGTGCGTCGCTAGGGCGAGCGATAGAGAGATCATCATCTACACGGCTGCAGGTAGGACGGATAACACAGGTATCTTAAATATCTTTAAACCTAAACCTATTTACAGTTAAACGGTAAAATTACACAAACGAAGGTACCTTGCATATCGAATTAGTATTGAAATATAGCTATAATCAAGTAAGCTTATTCCATTTATTGAGCTACTTACAGTTTGTATGTCACTGTGACACCAATCTCTGGCAGCGTCGAGTTACAAAAACCGATATAGTGCCTGAAACATATTATTAAAAACATAATATTCATTAGAGTAATATCAAAAGGCATACTTTAGTATTTATTGTTTGAATTTTTCTAACGCGTTAAATAAGAGGCATACTAAAGCTTATACTAATTTAGTTTGCAACTCAGTTCAAAAGTCTACCAATTACGTTTCAACGCTGAATATCCAATCAAGTCGTTCATTTATTATATACAGGAAAAGTTTTTGACCAGTGCGCAAATTTTTTTTGGTGGTTCAATATCAGTAATAGAACACATTTCCATTATTTATTCAATACTTTTTTTTGTTTTTTTATCCTACTTAAAATCAGCAAAATATGGACACAAACTTTTCGCAATAATATCAATGGGCGCGTGCGGCGGCCGGCGCACAGGCGGCGGTGTTGCGCGGGGGTGCAACCCCCTCCCGGGCGGCAGGGCGGCGCCGGGCGCTGTGGCCGACAGTTCGCTCATCGCACGCGCTGTCGTGTGACGTCGCGTCAAATCGCTTTCCCGCGCAAGGGCCGCGCCGCACGTGTCGTGCTTGTACCTACCGGTCACGATGTCGGACTTCAGTAACCGCGAGTTTTACGAGATGGTGCGAGTGTATGTACTGTAAGGAGTTCGGATGCGAGGCGCAACCTCGCGTGGTACAGGCTGGCTAGAGGGCAGCCCTGTGTTTCGAACGTTCCAACAATTCAGTTTAAAATATGTTAGGAATGCATTTTGTTTTAGTTGAGGAGTCTAGCTTAGCTACCGAACAGTGCACGCGTCTCTTATAAATTAAATATTATAATAAACCCCCTTCGAACCCTCGCCGTCTTTGGATTTGCCACCTCACACACACCCTCACACCTAGATAACGCTCCCAAGCGTTACAGTGGTGGAGGCGCCGGGTAGCCTGCGAGATTTCAACATAAAAAAGTAAAAGTTCGTAAAATTAAAAAATTTGTGAGGGTGATCAAACGGCTGAAAGGTGCGCAAGAATAGTGAAGAAGGCGCCACGGCGACGCGACGCCGGAATAAAGCTAAGTAGTGTTTGACTAATTTTTTTTAAAGTGCGAGATGGAATACTTCTCTGGCATAGATGGCAAATGCCTAGAACATTTTATAAATGAATTTAAAACCTTGGCCATCTACTACGAATGGCGAGAGAGCGATTGGGCGCTGATTATTAGTGCATATTTTGTGGGTCCCACGAAACATTTCCATAACTACACATACCACGAGGGTATGAGCTTCGAGTCGATGTGTGACGCGCTATGGGCAGAGTTCCCGTGCAAGTGCCACAGAGATTTTCATAAGGTGCAAGTAGAGGAAATTGCACAAGTATTGTCTGATGAAGGCGGACAGCAAAATGTGGCGAGTGTAGATGTTCATGCTGATTTATTTTCTAGCGGAAGACAGGATGACCCGCTAGATGTTGATGTTGATGTTGAGCAAAGCTGCCGGGAGAGCAGAGACGTTGATGATGACGAGCGCAGCCTGGCGCACGATGAGGACGAGCCGATTAATGTGTTCACGGATGAACACGAGGAAAAATTGGATGAATCGGGTCAGTCCAGTCCATTTATTACTTTTTTCAGCATTGTTTCAGACGTTCAGAATATGTCCTGGACAGAGGAAAATGATGATCACGGCGATGAAACTAATAATAATAACATCATCGTAGATCAAATTAGTGAAAATGATTTTTGTAAACATTTCTCGGAAACAAAGGAGAATGATCAGTTCTCGTTACCAACCGAGATAAAGGAGGTTGAGCAGTTATCTTTATCTCCAGTCGAACTTTTTGAGACGAGTGACGATTCAGACATTGATGGTGATGAAGTTTTAGTTAAAAATGATGTAGAGTCATGTCTGGTCGAAGACCAAGAGATTGATATTAAGTTGGTGGTCGTGCTGGACGAATATATTGGCGAACTACAGGCTGTCGAAGCTATAGATTGTAGTTTTGATGTTAATGTGACATATAATAATGTTTACTTTTTTAGGTCCCCCTTAGAAGTAAATTTTCTATTTTTGTTTTTATCTTTTATATTCTATTGTGTTAATTTCACAGTATATCAAAAGCGTGCTATAAACAATTTTATAAAAGCACCATTCAAGGAAAAGGCTTCACGTAATAAAAAGTCTAAATTTAAAAACTTTGAACCGAATATGTTTAAATTTAAAAGAAGGTTCAAATACAATCGGAATTTTATAAAAAAGTTTTCATTTTTAAAATACAAATTTTTCGAAATAAAATAATAGGCAGTTCAGGGATTTTGTACATGTTTTTTTATTAAAACCTTTTCTTAGTAGGATGTAATTAGTTGTCTTTTTTTTAATGTCATTTAATTTAATTGTCATGTCAGTGACACATTGATGTAAACATCGTAAAGATTTGTGATGAATATGGTGTAATATTAATGGATTTTTATTTGTGTTTATTTCATATTGCGGAGAACGAACATCGGACGCGGCCGCCGGCCGGGTGCGAACGGGGCGTCACCTGCACGCCGCTTCGGAGCGTGTATGGTGACACTTCCCACATCGCCGTGAAGTCTGAGGGAAAGAGAATGAACAAATGCCTTCGTCTTCAAAAATCTTCGTTAGGCTATTGTAGCATGAATGTGCTCCAGAGAATTTCAGGGGTAAACCAACCAGGGACTCTCATAGAAAGGGGGGGATGGCACTCTGTCCGAGTTGCTGTCGTGTTGTTACCAACTCCGTTTATAGGCGTAGCTCCTTCGCGGGGGGGTATTTGATAAATACTCATGGTACAACTTTTGGTTAAGGACCCACAGTTTGGTTTTAATAATATGTCAATGGGTTATAGTATGGTTTTTATATTTTTGTCTCTCTGGAGTGCGAGCATGAATTTAATTTAATTTGTTGAAGGCATTCATCTGAACCTTTCATTCCCTTGGGCTCATTTGCGTCTGATGGTTTAAAAGTTTTTGATGTTGTTTTCATGTTTTTATAAACCCCTTCCGGGTAGATGTGAATTATCACATCGTGTTTCCTTCTTGAGGCTTCGTCATATCTTTTTCGCCAGTTTTGGTATGACGAGGTTTAAACATGACGACGTTTGCTATTATGGGTGCATTATGGCACATGTTAACTTTCAATTTAATTGGCACGCGTCGGGGTGTTTATCGTTCGTCCTGAGTTAAGCCTTCTTCTGCAAAAGAAAGACCTCACCCGTGTGTTTTTTCCTGGCGTTAGGTAATTTTTCTGATAGGCATAGGTAGGAAGGGCCTGATTGTTTGAACGTTATGAATAAAAGTCTTGTTTTTCAGACTACGCCAATCCTTTTATTCAAGGGTGGGCGTAGCTCATGTAAGGAGTTCGGATGCGAGGCGCAACCTCGCGTGGTACAGGCTGGCTAGAGGGCAGCCCTGTGTTTCGAACGTTCCAACAATTCAGTTTAAAATATGTTAGGAATGCATTTTGTTTTAGTTGAGGAGTCTAGCTTAGCTACCGAACAGTGCACGCGTCTCTTATAAATTAAATATTATAATAAACCCCCTTGGAACCCTCGCCGTCTTTGGATTTGCCACCTCACACACACCCTCACACCTAGATAACGCTCCCAAGCGTTACAGTACTGAGTGGTGAAAGTTTGCGAGCAGCTCGCAGAATGTATGCGACGGAGAGCATACTCGTACCTCCTTAACCCCGCGGTCCCTAATGAAAGGACCATTTTAGCGGCCACTCAAAGGCTGCTTGATCACGGACAGTTCAGAACCCCGAATCATGCACGAGGGTCTGGCAGACCCCGACTGGCGATCGAAATCGAAGAAAGCATTTTTGATTTCTTTGAGCGAGATCCAAGGGCCAGTAACCCACGTAAATACCTACGCCGGCGAATCGAGCGAGCGCACAGCTGATAGGTAGGTACTTTCGCGCGTTCCGCTTCGCCGCGCGCCGCCGGCGCCGGTTAGCCATACAACCACTTTTAAAATAAACATCTTTCGTTAACGATTTTTTTATTTTTTTGTATGAAGACGCATTAAAATAAAAAAAATATCTTTAATAAAACCGGTTTAAGGTTAATATATCAAAATTTCCGCAGTGGATAAAAACTTTTCCTGTATTCACTACTAATCTAGTTAAGCTTCAATTAAATAAACTCAGATTTTAAAAATATTTAGTGTCAAGTGTCCTGAACAAACGATCTCTATCATATTTAGAAATCACGTGATCATTGTTAACCCACAAACACATGGATGCCGCAGAAAACTCTTGTAAGCTTGAAGTTACCCTGGGACTGTACTTATACCACTTGAGCTCTGCTTTACGTAATATTTGCGCATGACTTTATTTACCGTGACTTATTGATGTTAGACCTTCTGCCACTTGCGTTTAGTGCCGATTCAGGCAAAAAAGGCGCGTTTTACAAACTGTCAGACATTGTATAAACGACCAATTCATCAATCAACATAACGTGTGCGGCTCTTAATTATTTACCGCAATAGAGCCGCGCGTCGGCATCGTCCCGAGCGAGGCGCGATTACATAACACATTATATAGTTTCATCACGCAGAATGCCAAATTCCAAAAAACAAAGTATGGTCCCTTAAAAACAGCGCAACAATCGCGGCAGTGTGTAGCGTGCAGAGGGGTTCGCGAGGCCGCCCTGAAAGGCATGCCATAGCGCCTACTGAGGCTCGCAGAGGCGTGGGGGCCCGGGCCTCGTGGGTTCAAGCGGGGCTGCGGGGCCACTGGCCGCTATTTATTATTGGCAATCCTGGCTTTTTCACTTTTTAATAATTTCCCTTCCACTCTAATAAAAATGTTAAAGAGGTAGAAGCGGTGGGATAAGCTCGCTGTAAAGCGTCCATGGAACGGACATCGTTTATTTATACATTTTATGCGTTCACTAACTTACTGCTTTAGGTCCACGTATAAGCCTATTTATTATTATGCAATGAATTTCTGGATGGAATTATTATTTAAAATGACAAATACAACCAAATACCTTGGTGTTATAATAGATGAAACACTTTCGTTCAAACAACATATTCAAGCTTTAAATAATAGAATTCGCAAGTTTATATTTGTTTTTAAAAAGTTACGCTCTATTGCTGACCCAAAAGTCGTTAGACAAGTATACTTAGCTCTATGTCAATCAATATTAACTTACTGTATTACCACATGGGGTGGAGCGGGTAAAACAATGTTAACCATCGAGAGAGCTCAAAGGGCGATTCTCAAAGTGTCTACTTTCCGCCCTTTCCTTTTCCCTACTAACCTCCTATACAAATCGTGTGAAGTATTAACAGTTCGACAACTATTTATAATGGGTATTGTATTAAAGCAGCACACAGCTCTTCCCTATAGCACTGCAAATACTAATAAAAGACGTAAAGATATAGTGTCGCTAAGTGACTGGACAAGCAATGTAAATATCACAAAACGATACTTTGTAGCGGTTGCATCGCGCACGTAATACAGCCGTTGTAAGGTAGCTTGCGACAAGCCAGTGATTTCGTATGAGTAAGTTGTACCTACGCTACAGTGCATGATACATGCACGCTGTACTTGATGAGATAAGGTTTATAATTGATTGTGCAGTACGTTCTGATTTATGAATGTATGTTCGCGACTTCGTATTTCGTATATTCGTAGGGTAAACAGAGGTATAACTGGCCGCTTTCATTAATTGGCCACTAACCACTTCAACTGCCTAAATTAAGAGTTATCCTTGCAGTACGCCATCTATGATTTGTCTTTGATATTACTTACTCAAATAGATTTCATTTTAGTAACATATTTTTTCCACTATGATATTAGCGCCAAAAATAACGACTATTTTGTGACAGTCGGTGTTCATGTTTTGACATGAATGGTTAATTCTTACAAAAATATTAACGTAACGCTCTAGGTCTTTATTGATTTTTGTGATATTTTGTGTAGTAAACGTGAGTCAATTGTTTTCGGTGTGTTGTATAGATGGTAAGTGATCCTTTTTTAATGTTTTATTGTATTGGCATCAATTTTAAACCGAGATTGGGAGGGTGGCTAGTATTTGATCGACATTTTTGTATATTTTCAATTATTGGCCACCCATGCCAGTTACTGGGTTATAACCTAATATTCGAATTTTATTAAAAATGAAACGTATTATGGAGGCGCATAAGGTGTTCTATATCATACAAAAAAAACAAAAAAAAAACACACGTTTATTAGTAACTGGCCAGGGGTGGCCAGTAAGTAATAATTGTATGGCCAGCTACTGAATATTTTTTGTTGCACAGATTTCCCAAAATGTCGTTAAAAAACGCCAATACTCCAAAGAGGCAATAGAACAGGCTATCAAATTTATTGAAAACGAGGAAGGTTCGCTACGTCAAGCCGCTAAAAAATTTGGAGTACCCAGAAGTAGTATCCAATTTAAAATACAAAATCACCAATCCAGATAGAGATTCACGAAACAGACAAATTTACAGACACTAGCAATCCACAATCTATCATACCGAAACTAATAGACATGCAAATACCAAGCACTATAGAGGCACCGCAACCTAGCACTTCGAAATAGATAGATCCAAGTAAAAAAGTTACTGTCATCTCAAATGTACCTCTCTCAGAATATCTGAAACAAAAGTTGCCTGACTTACCCAAACGACTAGGAAAACGTCAAATATATAGATTTCCATTTGCGTTGACCTCCAACCAATATGTTCAAAAGATAAGAGCAAAGCAATTAAAAAAGCAAGAAGAAGATGAGGCAAAAGAGGAAAGGAAGAGATTACGAGAAGAAAAAAAGAATCAAAAAGAGAATAATGTACTCGTACTAAATAAGAAGAAACCAAAGAATACAAAAAATAAGACTGCTAAAAGTAAAATGAAGAACAGTCAAGATGAATCTAAGCAATCGTTGGAAAATGAATATAAACAATGTTTAGTTTTTTGTGACTTTTGTCTCAATCCAATCACAAGAAGGGTGAAATCTTGCAGTATCTGTAAAAAACAATTTCATCAGAACTGTATTCCATAATCCCACAGAATTCATATTCCTGCGGATGAATGTGATTCATTTTTGTGCCATAATTGTTACAGAGAAATTAACACTTCATCTGATGATGATGATGATGATGTAGATAATTTATTTAAACTTGTTGTAAACCAAAATAAATAAAAATGGTTCTAAATTCCTCGTCCCTATAGATTTAACAAACAAACTGTGGTACACTGATCTCTTTTATGCTAAGATGTTGATTTTATTAACTTGCTTTTCAGAATTGGGTGTTGTGTGGGGAACCGAAAGTGGGGTGTGTGTACGATACCATGAGAGAAACAAAACGGGTTTTCAAAAGTAAACTAAAGTGGTGTCAGGAAAACAGAGAACGAATAAAAATGGATATTATAGTATCTTGTCACAGAGAGAAGGATTTTAGCAAGTTTTGGAAGCACACCAACAAACTGAGTGGCAGGTCGAGCCTACCTGCGAGTGTGGAGGGTGTTAGTGAGTCTGCCTCCATAGCCAATCTCTTTAAAAATCACTTTGCAGTGAAGTCCCCTCTAGAGTTAATGGAAGAGTCACTGTCAACGTTAAGGGAGCCAACAACGGAATCGTCGCTGGTAAGGGTTACGGCTAAAGAAATAGTTGCAGTGTTGAAAAGCATGAACCGCGGTAAATCACCTGGGCACGATTCTCTCAGCATAGAGCATTTACAAAATGCAGGGGTTCATATGCCCAGAGTGCTGGCAATGTTTTTCAACTTCTGCTTCTCACATACGTATCTGCCTGAAGATCTTATGAAAACCGTAGTTGTGCCGATTATAAAAAATCGAACCGGAGACGCGTCGGACATAAATAACTATAGGCCCATATCGTTGGCTACGATTATTGCCAAGGTTTTGGACAGTGTGCTTGACAAGCAGTTAAATAAACATCTGTCGCTTCACGATGCCCAATTTGGCTTCAGAGCGGGTCTTTCAACAGAGCACGCTGTTCTGTGTCTCAAGCATACTGTCAGATACTATACGGACAGGAAAACCCCCGTGTACGCGTGTTTTCTTGATCTTTCAAAAGCCTTCGATCTGGTGTCCTATGGTGTTTTATGGAAGAAGCTGTATGAGGATACTACACTTCCGGGTGAGATGATTGAGTTGTTTAGGTATTGGTACGGTCATCAGACTAATATGGTGAAATGGGCAGGCTCGCTATCCGATGCGTACGGGCTGGAGTGCGGGGTCAGACAGGGAGGTCTGACTTCGCCGAAACTCTTCTGTTTGTACGTGGATCGGCTGATTCGTGAGCTCAGTAGCGCTATGGTAGGCTGTTCCATTGACGGAACCCTAGTCAATAACATTAGTTACGCCGATGACATGGTGCTGTTGGCCCCATCGATCAGCGCCCTCAAAAAACTCATGTCTGTTTGTGAGCGATATGCGGAGGCCCACGGCCTCAGATATAATGCAAAAAAGAGCGAGTGTCTGATGTTCAAGGCAGGCACTAAAGACTATCGTGAAGTGCCGCCTGTCACACTCGGTGGGAATGCGTTAGAGTGGGTTAAATCTTTTAAATATCTGGGGCATTGGGTCACCGCAACGCAGACGGATAATGTGGACATGGAGAGGGAACGTAGGGCGCTGTCAGTCAAGAGCAATATGTTGATCCATAGGTTTGCTAGGTGCTCGAGAGGGGTAAAAACTACTCTATTTAGGGCATACTGCCAATCTTTTTACACTTGCAGTCTATGGGTCGACTACACGCAGAGGGCTTACAGCGCCTTACGTATCCAGTACAACAACGCATACAGGGCGCTGTTGGGGTTGCCACGATACTGTAGCGCATCAGGAATGTTCGCAGAGGCACGTATAGATGACTTTTACGCAATCATGCGAAAGCGTGTCGCCTCCCTAATGCGGCGGGTGCGTGGCAGTGCCAACAGCCTCTTGGTCACTGTGGCTGATAGAATGGAAGGTATAATACTCAGGCACTGGACCAAGACTCAGGTATTACCTTCAAAACGTGCCTTGAAGTAATGTTTAGTTTATTGTTGATTTTTGATTTTTGCCTGGTGATTTTGACATTATTATTGGTAATTTTGACATTATTGAAGGTAATTCTGACATTATAGTTATGATTTTGACATTATTAGTATTGATTTTGACAAAGTTATGATTTTGACATTATTATTGATAGTTTTGACATTACTAGTAATCATGACCAGAATTTCCCAAATATTGTTATGTACTAACACTAGTGTTTAAGATGATTATATACTAACAAATTGGATTGTATGATCTGGAAATAAATAAATTTGAATTTGAATTAACGCATTAAGAACAATATTGTTAGAATTTTCTTTATTAAGTTTATAATTATTTTAATTTGTTTTTTTGTTGTAGGTATTTCCAATACACTTTTTTCTTTATTTTGATTTTTTTGATGATTATTTCTACATGGCCAGTAATTAGTTTTATGATGGCTATTTTCTAAATTTTATGGCTAATTACTACTTGAAATTACTACTTTTTCAACTAATTAAAATATTTCTACGTAATCCTGTTTTATTTAATAATTTACCCATCAATATCGATAAATGAATAGACGCTTTAACCAAAGGTAATAAAAGAATATTAATTTATTTACACATTTTGGCATAACACTGACATGAACTAGCCGATGAACTTAAGTGGCCAGTTACTGGTGAGTTTACCCTATAGGTTTTTACTAAATTGCATGTGTATGTGGTGACGTGGATAGTTATACATAATTATTATTATTATAGAATTAGACAATATTTTATGTCAACGACTGCCCCGTTAGTCTAGCGGTGGCAAGCGCTACTGCTGAGCATGAGGTCCCGGGTTCGATTTTAGGGTCGGGCAAAGTGTTATTACGTTTTTAGGGTTCCGTAGTCAACAAGGAACCCTTACCTATAGTTTCACACTGTCCGTCTGTCTGTCCGCGACTTAGATCATAGACTTTTAGTACTCGAAAGCTGTAATTAGCACGGGTGAACATATTAATCACGCTGAGAGGTACAACCAAACCATGAAAAAAAAAAAATCTAAGGTACCTACACGTAGTTTGTATGGTTTTTTTTCTTGTCTTCCCATGGTGTGGAGTGTCGTTGGAAAGATCGTTCAAAAATATTGTGAGTGTGTAAAAACCATTTTTGGATTCATGGATCTGTTTGCGAAATATTAAACTTTGAAGTGTTGATTTTTGTTAGAGTCAAGTGTCTCCCCCCCCCCTTTTTTTTTTTTTTTTGAGGCTGGGAAATCATCCCATGACTTCTCCCGCTCTGGGCAGAGCGGAAGGGCGTGTCAGACTTTTACTGACTAAAACCCACCCGTGTTCCTTCATTTGCCTGTTGCCAAGGTCCCGGTATCCCTTTCGGACTTTCCCGCAACCCTGGCAGGCATCGGTCCTACCGGACCCCGTCAATTGTGCTGACATCTCTTTGAGGCGCGCGTGGAACACGACGCGCCATCGACCCGGGCCTGGTCCTTATCGGACGGCGAGCTGCCCGTTGCTCGCCGTCCTCAAGCCCGCGCCTATGGTGGCCGGGAATCCGCCTGGGATTCCCGACGCCCAGGGCGTCTCCAACGGCGGCGGTTAGGGGCGTGAGGGCGCAAACTTTGCCTTTCCCTCACGCGTTCCGCCTCCTCCTTCGCGAGCATTACTGCTTCGCAGAAGGAAGTGGCGGCTTCCCATGCCCTCTCGCTCCGTACCATGGCCTGGACCAGGGCCGGACGCGAGAGGTCATTGCCGCCAATCGAAGTGTCTCTCCCCCCTGCCAGCTAAATGGTTGGTTTTGGATATGTGAAAAAAATCACGGCAGTAGTAGTTATAGGTATATAAAGAAATTAAAAGGAAAACTATCACAGCTAAGTAGGCTCTACAAGTTAACGAGTAATAATCGACCAACTTAAATTTGCAGTTGCAAAAAATGTTTTTCAACTACAATGTTGAGTTTGTTCTTGGCATAAATTCATCCCAACTACGGAAACCTTCATTTTGTGTGGTCCGACACGCATTTGGCCGGTTTTTACATCTGAAATTGTTCAGTAGCAGCCCGGAGTCCGGATTTGTGCCTAGTTGATGGCAATAGGCTCGCCCCTATTACATGGGACATAACTGGCAAAATGTGAGTGTACTAACTAAAAGTACACCTCTGCCTAACCCTTCCGGAAACACAGGCGTGATGTTATGTTCTATTTTATATTTACATTTTTTTTGGTTTATTTATATTGTTAATTTGTATGTAAACTTTGTCAATGTAAATAAAAAGAGTATTTATACGTAATTACACATTTAAAAAAAAAAACAACAATAAAGCGCCTGCGCGCGCAATTGAATTGGGCTCTCTGCAGCGAGCTAGTCTATAAACGCACATTGATACAATTCGAACGTAAATATAGGCACTAATACAGGCAAACGCGCGTATCGGTCCATAGCCGGGGCGGAGCAGCGAGCGACACAGCCATCCCGTCTCAATGCTAACGCGCGACTGCCGCCCGCGCCCCGCACAGAGCACCTCTGAACCTCTATCTCTAAATGGGGTCATTATCTTTGCAAATATTGATTGATTTAAAAATGCTCTAACAATTTTGTAGTCCTTGTAACCATCAATTTTACAGTGTAAAAATATTTCCAAAATTCAAAGCCGTTTAGAAGTAGTAGCGAATATTAGCCAAAAATAGCGTTTTGGTAAATATTTTTTTAAGGCAAAACTATTAGTCATACGAAAAAACCCTTTAACAAAAATGTTGTACATGAATCTATGGCAAACATATATTTTTTTCAGATCGTTTAACCAAGTCGTTAATGAGGAGTAGGCTTTTTAAAGTGACCGTTTTACGGTACTAAACGGGACTTAGCGCCTTAAGTTATTTTGGGCTTATAATATAAATATTTTTGAAATGTGCTCATTAAAAGCCCTTTCATTTGATACCCAACATGGTACGATTAAACAATTTTTTTTTTAGTTCCTGTCTTTATGTCCTCTAGAGGGCGCCAATTTTAAGTTAATGTGACGTCACATAACCAGTTGACGATCAAGACGCTTCCAAAGCTACCTCATTTGTCAAATTGTGATGAGTGGTTTAGAAGATAAGAAGGAACAGATGAACATACATACATACATACCGGTCAAAATAATAACCCTCCTTTTTTCTTCGCCGTAGTTGGGTAAAAAAAACTTAAATGAAGCAATGACAGGTAAATTAAATATGTGATAGATACATGGTGCTCAGAGACTCGTATTTACAAACATTATAAACGCACCTATACGATATTCCTAAAACTTTAACAAGTAATGTAATACAAATAAGTCAGTGTGTGAGTTCAAGTAATCACAGAATGTAAAATAAATATCATATAAATTATAAATTATAGAATTAAGCAACCAGTTTGATTTTATCTAGACCCTAGATTGTTCTACGGAGCAGGAGCAGCACGTTTCCAAGCATTCTTATCTATATCTATATAATATCTATACTATATAAATATATTCATAATTAATAATAATTATATATATATATATAATATAAATATTATAAAGCTGAAGCTGAGTTTGTTTGTTTGAACGCAATAATCTCAGGAACTACTGGTTGGAATTGAAAAATTGTTTTTGTTTTTGATAGTCCATTTATCGAGGAAGGTTATAGGCTATATAACATCACGCTACAACCAATAGGAGCGGGGCATAAATGAAAAATGTTGCAAAAACGGGAAAAAATATTCCTTTTTGAGAGCTTCCGTTGCGTGCGCTTCGTAAACGGTTTAAGTTACGCAAATGCCATTTATGATGAAATAGTTACTCTTTAAAAGTTCTAAAAAAAAGTCCGCGACAGCATATCTTTTAAGATTGACTCACTATAACCTTTTTTTATGGTAATTAAGTTTTTTCGAAATTAATGCACTATTTGCGAAGGAGTTTTATAGACACAATATTAATTCTTATTCAAATAAATAGTTTTAACATCAAGGGTATTTATGTAGCAGTAAAATACTTTTTAATTCGTTTGAATCGGACCGTTCGACGCCGACGCCGCGCCTTTCCCTTCTCTAGAGAGGAGAGGATGGGCACACGGGAAGACCATGACCTGGAATAGGACATAGGATACGTTTTATCCCTATATTCCCACGGAATCGAGACCTACGCGGGTGAAACCGCGGGGCACAGCTAGTCTTGGATATAATCCTCTAATTTGTATTATGCTTGCTACAACCCAGTTACTGTGTAATACGATACCCCTTGGTACGACTGGTTGTCAGACTCTTGGGCTTCTGAATACCCATAACGACTGTCAAAGATCTACGAATGACAGCCGTGCTTTCCGAGTCACAGAATGATCTCGATATGAATCGTAGCTTAACCTTGGATCAACCCGTGCGCGGCTGTTAATTAACCCCTTTCCATAAAATACCTGTAGCTGTCTTGAATGAAAATAGGCTGCTTTGTTATCGCTTTCAATATTCTTCTGTTCATTTTGTCCTTCAAATAGACTTATGTATGCAAATCCACAAAGCACAATTCAGAAAACATTCCATCATGAATCGTGAACCTCATTACGCATACAAGAGCCTAGATCAAGTAGATAGAGCGTTATTAAAGTAGTTGCTTATAGTTGGCTCGACGAGCTTATACGGGGCCACTGTATTATGTAATGTTATTGAACAGGAGCCGCGGTACCTATAGGTACTCGAGATATCTGTACGAGCGGGGACAGCGAGCATCGGGCAGCGGTGGTGGTGTGTTACTACACGAACCATGTCCGCGCATAAAGAGATGACCTCATAGGCTTCACGTACTACTTCCGACATGGCCGCGATTTATTCGAACATTTCTCCGCTTTACAAACGCCATTACAAAGACGTCAGCCGGCGGACGAGTGACATTAGGAAAGGCTCAGCCGCGCCCGCGCCGGACAGCGACGGGTAAACGACGGGAGAATGATGATAGGGGATCATCAAACTGAAGCACACGTCGTTAGTTTAGGATGAGTACCACAGATATAGATAACGCAAGAGCACCCACTTCGTGTCGCGGCTTAAGCATAAAATGCTTAACGTGGCCACTGTCGCGCTGAGTCATCGGTGCGTTCGGAAACAGAGAATTTATTTTGTATTTTATATTTATTATGTAGACAATTTTAACAAATAATCTTAATGTTTCGTGATTTTTTAGTTTTCCACATGATCTTAATATAAAAGAACAATGGATTGAGGCGATGGGAAATAAAGATTGGTTCACAACAAAGTATAGCACTATTTGTTCGATACATTTTGAGGAAGAAAGCTTTTTAGAAGGGAAAAAGCATCGAACAACACAAAAGCAGCATGTCCGATTATTGATGTACCTACTGAAGATCACAACTAATGAAGTTAGTTAATTGATCAGTTTCTGTAACTTTTCGAGTTTTTTTTATAAAATATTGAATTTAAAATTGTAGTTACGGCCCTAAAAAGCGCGGCGGCGTCTTTGAATCGATTTAGTTTTCCCATCACTAAATAGTGCTTGTGACGTCATAGTAGGTAGGTAGAAAAAAATGGCATGCTTGGTTTTCATACAAATCGTGATACTTGCGTTATCTGGGTCTATCTATATCTGTGGTGAGTCCGAAACTCCGAACAAATAGCGCCACCTGACATCCACGCAACACTGCCATCATTGTGTACGTATCATGCATTACATAACGGACGTTTGTGAGTTACTAATTCAACAAACGTGAGGCCTTTATTACACGTAGGTAGCAAAATGTTATTACAAAGTAATAGTAGAGTACCTACAATAATATTGAAGGCTAGAATACCAATGTTACTGTAATATTGTACCTAGTCAGAGCAGACTGGCATTATTACATATTTGATATGGCATTATTTGTTAAATACTAACTTTATGAAATTATAAGTGACGGACTTTTTACTTGTAAAACTTGTATGGCATCGCAAGATGTAAGATTGTATAAAAATCGAATTGATCTTATTAAAATGGATGGTGCGAAGTGGCGCGCTGTAGCTAAGTACGGCAGTGCTTTTTGCGCATTTTTAGTGATATTAATTTTTTTTAACACTCATCTACAATGTTTATCCTCCATCCAATTTTTTCACTGATTGGTATGGTTCCGGTTTCTCTTCCGGTTACGGACGCTAACAGGTTTTCATAGGGCCCATGTAGGACCCCGTAAAAGTGCCCGTGAAGCTCTTTGCTCTGCCATACCTCCCTGCGGTCATTACTATCTAATCCATTAGTTTGCGCCAGTTCTCGTTAGTTAGGCCTTCGTCCACTGAGACCAAATCTCGGTGCATCCCCTCATCGAAATAAAAAATCAATCTTCACAATCCCCCTCGCTTTAATAATAATAATAAATAACCCCAGCGCCGTATCTCTACGTTGATGTCGTGGTGGGGCTGCGCGCTCCAAACTCTAGCTCTGCGCCGGTAGAGTTTACTTTGCCGAAACAGGTCTAGGGTGAGGAGCCAGACCAAGAGAGATACAGAAACCCGCAGGGCAGCATATGGCGAGCTGTTGGGCAGTAGCGACCCCACGGACCCTATCTCCCGGGAGAAGTCTTGGTCCTCATCTCTGACTTGCCTTTATTGGCTGGCTGGAGTGAACACTGACGAGGAACAGAGCTCCCACCTCATTCTTGCCTTTATTGGCCGGCTTGAGTGGAGACTTGCAAGCGCAAACGTGCTCGGAGGAAGGAAGTATTCCAGTAAGTGCTCGTAGGGATCTTGACCATCTTCCGGGCTCTGGGATTGTTCTGAAAGCCGTGGAACACCTCTCCACTCCTCAAGCATCTCAGGAAGTGTTGCCCTCTTATCGCTACGTCACTATGTGCTAGCGACCGTTTGCGGGGGCCCATTATTGAGTGTGCAAGTCACCCCCTGCCATTTAATCCGTGTATATATAAAACATTGATCAGGCAGGGGCCATAGACCTTCCATAGATCCAGGTTACCAGTCCACTTTAGCCACCCAAACCCATAGTTCATCATTGTTTTATTTCCATATCTTGCAATAGTATTACACCAACCGAGCAGTGGCGGATTAAATAAATGTCGAGAGCGCCCTAGACAAGCACCTCAACGACGCCCCCTAGCGGTCATACATACAACGTGCCGCTACAATGGCGACATTAATTTAACACACGGGTAGGGCTAATAGCCAGTAAACATAAAAAAAATTATAAAATAAAATAAATCGAAAATTGTTTTTTTTTAATTTTCAAACAATCTAAATAATAAAAGCGTAACCAATATTGAGATCACTGCGTAAAAAAATCATTCATGAAGCTACCTACCAGCTGGCTTACGTTCTATCGGTAAAATCTTTTGTCGGCGGCATAATTATTAGTACTTTAATTAACTTTTTATTTATTTTACTTCGATGGTCTTAGTTTATCATTTATTATAACTTCCAGTTACAGCTTTAAATAGCTATATGTAAGCGGGCACGCCCTTTGTGCTTGGAGGCTTTTATTTAGTTAATTTATGTTTACTTATTTATTTTATAACTGCTTGAGTACATAAAGTCCTCGTTTTTTTTTTTGTGATATATTGGCTTGTGCTAGCTAACATATGGCTAATAATTAGATTTATATTTTATGTTGCGTAATGTACCTAAATGATTTTGCATACTTTTGTATAAAAGCAACTGTGTGTGTTGACAGATGATCGTTTTTCATCATTAATTTAGTATCTTACCCACTTCTATTATAAAATCAGGCGATGTAGAAATAATCAAGAACCACTTTATAACAGCAGCGCGGATGAGACTCACAACTGTTTGTTATCATATCCATTTCCCTGACAAGATCCCGATAGTTTCAGACTGAACATAGAGATTATAGTTATGAAAACAACGTGATGCTGAGATAAATAGATCTACAAGAAGGTTGTGCGGAACATTCACGTCAACGGCAATATAAACGAATATCTTGAATACGTTGCGCTACCGCCAGACGGCCGGCCCTGGCTGCTGTCAGCACTCCACAATACATTTTTATAAATAGCCTCCAATGGAGTAAGCCTCGCCCTCTTCAATTTCATAATATTCCTGGTATAAATAGGTCACTCTGAGTAAAGGCCTCTATGATACGAAGGTTAAGAGTGAAAAAGTGAAGTCTTTTGTTCGTCCGTCACGTCTCGCGCAACATAGTGTCTTTGTAAACGTCT
The DNA here is from genome assembly GCA_949152455.1 of Lithophane leautieri. NCBI lineage: Eukaryota > Metazoa > Arthropoda > Insecta > Lepidoptera > Noctuidae > Lithophane > Lithophane leautieri. The sequence goes on from OX424475.1 coordinate 318,102, forward strand.
GAAGACGTCACGGCACGGTCGTGTCGAGGCTACGTTTGAAGGTGCGCGACCAATGTATGTCTGATACACATTCTGTAGGAACTCACAAAACGTCCCTCTTGCATTGTTTTATTAACAATGCGACTTGTCTTTAGGAGTTTTCTGTTTTCATAGGCGTTAACGGAATAAGTAATGGCAGTATGTAATTTATAGGTACAGTCGAAGGTTAAGTAAGCCGTCAAGAAAACTGTAACTTGATGTGATATTGATAGCTTGGCAATCAATCAGTACACATCGTACAGATAGCTTGGCAACCAATCAGTACACATCGTACAGATAGCTTGGCAACCAATCAGTACACATCGTACAGATAGCTTGGCAATCAATCAGTACACATCGTACAGATAGCTTGGCAACCAATCAGTACACATCGTACAGATAGCTTGGCAACCAATCAGTACACATCGTACAGATAGCTTGGCAACCAATCAGTACACATCGTACAGATAGCTTGGCAATCAATCAGTACACATCGTACAGATAGCTTGGCAACCAATCAGTACACATCGTACAGATAGCTTGGCAATCAATCAGTACACATCGTACAGATAGCTTGGCAATCAATCAGTACACATCGTACAGATAGCTTGGCAACCAATCAGTACACATCGTACAGATAGCTTGGCAACCAATCAGTACACATCGTACAGATAGCTTGGCAACCAATCAGTACACATCGTACAGATAGCTTGGCAATCAATCAGTACACATCGTACAGATAGCTTGGCAATCAATCAGTACACATCGTACAGATAGCTTGGCAACCAATCAGTACACATCGTACAGTCCTGTGTAGGTGTAGATACCACGTCTTAGATTATTTTACTATCTAAGGCCACAATGTTCCGGTATTGCATGGAATTCACGTCATGAAAAGTGGAAAACCTTTATTACGAACGATCTCAAGAGGAAACTCTTTTAATTACTGAGCTGGGATAGTTCACAGTGATAGTCCAGTGCGGTGGTACTTTTTGATGTCCGTGTGAAACGTCAAAAATAAAAGTTAAAAAACTAAAACCTAACTACGACAAAAAAGTCAACTAAAGAGGTATAAACAAGACATCACAATCAGACAAATTAAAAATCTGGAGTCACACGTGGTACATCCAACAGATTAGGCTTAGTGAACTGTAGACTTTTTTTTTTATGAACTTTACCCGAAACTTTTTGAAAGGCCTACACTGTCCTTCCATAACTATTAACACTGTAATTCGAAAATATTGTAAAAGCCAATTATCTTTTAAAAGAGTAACCATGGAGTTTCTTGCCGGCTCTTCTCCATAGGAAACGACCAATTGGAACCGTGCACCTAGCTTCTGACGTTTCATAAGTGCCCATGTAGGCTTATGTGAAATAAAATATTTTGATTTTTTTGATTTTGATTACGTTTTCTCTCTCCTGAAATTTCTAGAGTTCTGTTAGCACAAAAAAAATGCATACGCGCAATTTTCAATATGGACTGGACTGATTCCTGCAGGCCAGTGTATAAAATCACACAACATCCTCACAGTTCTTTGCGTTTATATTTATGAAATCGCTAAGTTTGTAAAAGTTAAAACAAATTATTCACTTTTTGAACTTAATAATAATGCGAATAACGAAAAGCCACACAATATTCATTAAAAATGCCTGTTCCTAGGATTGAACTATTCCCACGTAGTTGCGTGGGTATATATGGCGCCACTTATTTATAATTCAATTCCAAAATTTATAACTGATCTCCCTTACAAAAAATTCTGCGTAGGTAGTACTAAAAAAATGGCTCATTTCACATAGTTATTATATTATTCAATAGGAATCCATAGAAATATAAAAACCTTTTTACAAAAAAAAAAGTGAAAAATAACTTTAATTTCGGCAGTCGGTGTCTTTGCTTTTCAATTTTCGTTTTTTTGCCACCGCCTTCCGAAATTAAAGTTATTCCGTCTTATTCCAAAACGCGATCTAAATTTAGTACTGGGATTGTTACTAAGTTTAAACCATGACTAAATAAAACGTTATTATAAAATGGAGTTTGTATCTAAAGGACGGGCTCATAGGGCGTCAAAAAATTCTTCCGCATCGCTGTCAGTGGGAAAAGTGCCCAAAAGGCTGGCAGCATTGCCACGTTGGATGGCAATGCTGATTCTTTGACCTAGAAATTGGCCAGCCCTCTGGTCACGTGAAGAGTCGACCAACCGCTTGGCGATGTCCCGAAATACTCGATGAGCAGTCGGACCCCACGGCCCTAGTGTTTCAACCCCAAACGGCTCAAAGATATAGCTACCAATGAGGTTGTTATATTTGCGCCGTTTGAGGTTTTCTGCACCTGCAGCAGCCGCCCCAGCACAGCCCGCCGTGCTAGGAAGATGGGATGGCGCGAGGGTGTCGACACAGGTTGCATCCCACATCAAAGGCCTACCCAACTTCCAAGGCATTATGGTCATTCCGTCTGGTCTCTTCCCATCGTCGCGTGCCAAGCCATTGGGTTCTAAAACAGCTGGCACCCCGGCGGTGACAAGAGCCCGACGGATGATGTCATTAATGCTTGCGTGCCGTGCTAACCGACCAGCGCTCTTGCTGCAGGAAAGGCCATGGTGACCGAGGCAGTCGACACCTTCACCGCACTGGCAGCGATGCGGAGCCACGCAAGGAGCGCCCAGCCGCAGACAAGTAGCGAGCCGGAAGGTGGTGTCATCCAGCATAGTGCCTATGTTGGGTGACGGTAGTGCCTGAAGCCAGAGGCCCGACTCCCATTCACCCACAGCCAGCAGGCGGGCACGCTCTGCAGAATTGGTGGACGTATTAATAAGATTATTCCGTACCAACCTGCAGAGCGGCTCATCCCATTGCCTCTGGGAAAACGGGTTCACGGGCCAATCCGTACCCGGGCAAGCCGCTTTCCAGGCGTTCTCTGCATCAGTCAAGCACGGCACTTATCCAACGTGGCAATGCTGCCAGCCTTTTGGGCACTTTTCCCACTGGCAGCGATGCGGAAGAATTTTTTGACGCCCTATGAGCCCTTCCTTTATATATAATGTTTTCCTTTGGTTTAGTTAGTTAGTTCTTTAGTTAATTTAGTATAATAAATTTACTCAATGTGTATATTTTATCATGTAAATAAAAAACAAAGTTTGTATCTAGTTCCAGAACTATCTATAGTACTAAAGTTAGTCCTCTGAGAACCCCTTTTTTTTTTTTTTTTTTTTTTTTTTTCCGGTGTGGAAAATCCTCATGGATGTCCTCCGCCCTGGGGTGGGCGGAGGGGTCTGTCAGACTCTTACTGACTAAAAACCACCCCGGTGTTCCGACTCACACCTACGCCGGGGGTCGCGGGAACGTAAGAATCTTCCGCAACCCCCGACTGGTGCCGGCCCGCCACTGCGGGCCTCCTCGGGTCAGGGGGGGGAGTGAGGTGTTTGACTCCCCCCGTGACGTCTAAGAGGGGCGCGCGTGGAACACTACGCGCCGCCACCTCGGGTCCTGATGTGTGGGGGGCGACGGACGTCCCCGAGTCCGTCACCCCTGGACCCATTTAGGGGGGCTGGAAGAGGGCATTATCCGCCCTCCGCCGACGCCCGGTGCGCCTGCTGCGGGCCGGGTGAGTGGACGAGATCTCCCTCTCCCTTTCCGCAGCCTCCTTCTGCGAGACGACCGTCTCGCAGTAGGAAACCACCGCGTCCCAGGACTCCCCACTGCCGACCATGGCATTCACTACGGCCGACAGCGACAAGTCACCGCCTACTTCTGAGATGAGGGCACGGCGCGGCTCCTCCCAAGCGGCACGCTCTGCCAGCGTATGCCGCGCCGTGTCCTCCCGACACTCTGAGACCCCCTAGTTTATCTTTGGTACTAATACATTTGACGTTTGCGATTTTGTTATATTTTAACCCGACTACTGCGAAGAAAAAAGGAGGGTTATGATTTCGATCGGTATGTATGTAAGTATGTATGTGACGGCACAGGATCAGACATATTGTAAAATAAAAGAGGTTCTTTCAATAGTAAGAAATTAGGATTTATTATAAATTATTTAATTAATTCGTTTTACACGAAACTACACTTAGTCAGTTTCAAGAAATAATTAATTTAACACCTTAGAAAATAGTCATGACGCTCAGTAGTACAGTAACAGTTTATTTCACACAAAAGAGCAACAATGTGCAGAGAGGCAGAGTAACAATAATTAAGAGCAATACAACCTGTGCACCGGGCAACGCCTGAAGTTAGAATGTCATTTCGCTTTTTTTAACTAGGGCATCTTGAAGTTTGATTTCGGAAATCATGACTTAACCGGACATTCCTGTGGCTGCCTTAAGCTTTCTACACTCAGGGCCTCCAGCCAGGGTGTCATTTCGCCGCCGTGCGGCCTCTTTTATACGGCAGTAATGGAGGTAGGGCAACGACGCAGCGCGCTACGACGTAGCGCGCACTAACTCCGCCCAGCAGCGAGGAGGTGGGAGAATGACGTAGCGCGCTACGGCGCCATGGCGCTACCGCGTAACCCGCTGCACGTGCTATTTACGATGCGACGCCGACACGGCCATGCTGACGTGCGGACGTCCTCGTACGCTCAGCCTATAATACAACATCTAGAACATGAAAAACTGATTAAGTACCGTTTGGTCATCCTGCTATTGTTTCTGGTCCGGTCTATTTAGACCCTTCAGATATTTAACCACTTGGTCCAGTCAGCTATGACTCTACAAGACATGTTTCTTGGTCCGATCAACTATGACCCTACAAGATCAGCTCCCTGGTCCGGCAATTGTTTTGCCCTTCAGGTGTATCCCTTCAGTTAAACTGGACCGGATCTAGCTAGGGCGATACAAGTATCGTTCCTTTAGCTTAATTAACAAATAGCTCATTATTTTGGTTGATGTACAAGTGCTTCTGTTACAATTTTAATTGATTCAGGTCCAATAGATTCTACTGAAACAGCACGTAAACCAGGATTTTTACAATTTACATTATTATGCGATATAGTGTTACTTTTAGCAGACATGGTATCACTATTGATAGAGATGGTATCACTATTGGCAGAAATGGTATCACTATTGGCAGAGATAGTATCACTATTAGTAGACTGAATATCATCAATAATAAGCTAATCTGTTGTCTAGTCTCATGATCAAGAACCTCTATGTTTGTATTATTCGCCGACACGTCATCCTCATCATAATTTTCTGCGATTTCCGAAAGGAATGCCTGACCACGGGGTACTTCTCGCAATTTTTCGTGAGAGAATTTGTAGACTCTATTGTTTCCATTTATGTGTTTTAATTCGTACCTATCATTTTCTAAAATAGCGGTTATTTTAAAGGGGCCTTTGTATTTATGGTCTAGTTTCGTTTGGTGTCTCTCATCGCATTTAACAAAGACAAAGTCACCTACTGAAAAAGGTTTTACTATAGCTTTACCCTTGTTAAATCGACCCGTGTCATATTGGGCCAGCCTTTTTATGCTAGCAGAAGCATCGGATCGAATGATTTCGAGGTTTAACCTATCTTCATCAGGATGATTAGTAGATACTTTTGATATCCCCAATGAACTACCCTTAATGCCAAACATTAATTCCAAGGGCGTGAACCCTGTTACTCTACAACGAGTACTATTGAGAGCTAATTGGATATCACCTACATGATCTTGCCATAAGCTATCCGAATCTGTTTCAGCTATAGTGAGCATACTTTTCAATGTCCTCATGACACGCTCAACCTGGCCATTGGCCCTACTGGAACCAGTGGCAATTAAATGTAAATCGATACGATTATCTTTACAAAAATTCATAAATTCAGTATTATCGTAAGACCTACCACGATCTGCAACTATTCTTTTAGGAGCACCAAATAAGTACACTGCATTTTTAAGCGATTTAATAGCATCGGATGCATTTAGGGTTAAGGTATGCTCTAACAAAACGAATTTTGTAAAACCGTCAATAAGCACGGAACAATACTCTTTACGCTCGCTTTTTCCGCTGAGTTTGCCTGTTAAATCTAAATGAATTGTATGCCATGGAATGGCCAATTTAGGGATTGGATGCAGACGGACCTGCTGGGCACCCGACGGACCTTTGGAAGCCTTACAAAAGACGCACGAATCTACAAATTTTTTAACAAGTTTAGACATATTTTGGAACCAATAAAGATCGTATAATTTATCGAGTGTTTTTTCATAACCAAGGTGTTTTATTTCGCTGTGTACATGATTAATCATTGACCAGGTTAAAGAGTAAGGCAATATTGGTAACCATTTAGTGGTTTTATTACGTTCGATTTTACGATAAAGTATGCCCTGCCTAATATCGTATGTGTGTGATATTTCAGACGGTAAGTCATTTGACCGGAATTTGGAAGTAATGTGTGATATTTCAGAATCGCGTTGTTGTTCCACAGATAACCAACTCCTTTCCGGTTCAGACAAATTTACAATTTTAGCTGGTTTATGAGTAAAAGATGTAGTATCAGCATGATTACGTGAAAGGAAATCTGCATGTGCCATATTTTTTCCCTCTTTATAAATGATATCAAAGTCATACGACTGCAAAATTGCCCACGACCTATGTACCCTAGGTGTAAGGTCCTTTTTGGAATAAGAGGCCGTTAAGGCGTTACAGTCAGTAAAAACCGTAAATTTACGCCCGTATAGGTAATGTCGAAAATGTTCCACAGATTTAACTACGGCTAATGTTTCTAATTCATACGAATGATAACGACTTTCTACACTTGTGGTTTTGTGACTAAAATAAGCGACAATATGAGGCAGACTATTATTTTTTTGTATAAGAACAGCCCCATATCCTTCACTGCTTGCATCAGTGTGGAGTTCAACAGGTAAAGAAGGGTCAAATTTTTTTAAAACTGGCTCAGAATTTAGATAATTTACTATTTTCTTGTGTACGTTATTATGTTCACAGATCCAATTAATTTTTCCCGTTTTGACCGCGGTTAAAGGATACAATGGTTTCATCAATTTTGAGAAATTTGGAATGAATTGTCGAAAATATGTTGCTAGGCCTATAAATTATCGGACCTGAGTAGCGGTACTTGGAGGAGGGATATTTTTTAGGGCTTCAATCTTATGGGGATTTGGTCTAATTTTTCCAGAGGATATTACGAAACCCAGATAGTCAATTTTTGTCTTCATAAATGAACATTTCTTAAAGTTAAAAGAAAATCCAGCTTTAGTCAATATATCTAGCAATCTATTTAAACGAACCAACCCTTCTTGAACGGTCTCTGATGCAGAAAGTACGTCATCCATGTAAACCAGAATTATATCGTCTTTTAGAGGTTTAAGTGCAGTATTTATAGCCCTTTGAAAAACCTGTGGAGCATTTCTTAAACCAAACGGCATGGTTAGGTACTCAAACTGACCCGAGGGTGTAACAAAGGCAGTTTTTTCTATAGACTTCTTATGGACGCAAATTTGGTGAAAACCAGAGGCCATATCTAAACTAGAGAAGAAACAGGCCCCATGTAACTTATCGATTTGATCACTAATTAGTGGTAAAGGATAGCCGTCTGGTCGAGTATTGCTATTGAGTTCCCGGTAATCAATACACATACGATCGCTACCGTCCTTTTTTTTAATTAATAATATAGGACTCGCGAAAGGCGAAGAACTTTCTTGAATTATGTTAGCATCTACTAATTCTTGAACCTTGTCATTAACAATTCCTAACTCGGTGGGTGATAGCCTGTAAGGTCGCCTATGTACAGTTTTATTTTGATCTATTAAATCGATTTTTAGCTCACCGGTCTTAACACGCGTAGTGGGAAGATTTTGTATAAAATATGAGGAATATTTAGTTAGTATTTCAATCAAAAGTTCCTTGTCTTTACCGGTAAGGTCGGTGTCAATTAAATTAATGTCAAGAGGCATTTCTAATTTAGAGCTAAGATTTGAAATTTTATTTGTGGAAAAAGTTAAGGCATCGTTACTAACCATAACGGATATTCCTTGCTCTAAAATGTCGCGGCCTAATAATATGTTTTCATTGAGACATTCGTCAGGTAATACATGATATATAACATCGAGAAGACAGTTTTGTACCATGGTTGGACATTTTATTTGGAGTGAGCAATTAACGTTATTAGAACCAACCCCCTTTAAAAGTACTTGTTCATGAAACTTTTCACCAGTAAGAAGATCACAGTTACGTTCCTTCATAAGGCTGCACTCAGACCCAGAATCAAATATGAAAGGAAATTGCATACCATGTATTTCCAGAACACCACGCGCTGATTTGGAACACAGGTTCACTTGTTTGCTGGTGTTGCTCGGTGTGTGGTCTTCTTTCTTCTTCCAGCGTTTAGGGCAAGTGGTGACCACGTGACCAGACTCGCCACATACGAAGCAGGTCACCCCAGGGTTCGTCTGTGGAGTTTTTGCTGAAACAGCTGTACTTTTTGAAGCAATGTGCTGTCTGAGTCGACAGTCCTGCCCTCGATGACCCACCTTCCCGCAGAAATTGCAGTTTCCCCGAAATGGTGTTGACGGACGGGGCTTTTTCGGGTCTGATTCGGACGTGCCCGGTTCTTCATTTCTTCTCTTTAGTGAGAAGCTGCGCAGCGTACGGAAGAGTTGATTCTTATCGTTTATGACGACAGAATTTGAGTTCACGGCGAATTTTGTCATCACACTGTGACAGGAGAGATATGGAAAAACCGGTCAATACATTTTCTGGTAAATTTGCATCAGGAACCTTTTCAATAAGTTGCCACAACCATATTCCTGCCTCGGCTGGGGTTTCTTTATTATCAATTTGAAAGGACATTGACCATCCATATATGGGAGTTGGACCAAGTGCTGCCCAGAATGGACACATAGTGCATTATGTTCCTTGGACATATACTAGTCTGTAAACCAAAGCTCAATAAAATCTATACCAGGAGTTTTGAGAAAAACTCTTTTCTATTGAGTATTTCTTGTTGATGAACACCAACCAACCGATGGCGCATTTTTAATAAATAATGACTGTAATTATGTTAGACAACACATTACTATTTTATTTGTGTGCATATCATTTTCATATTAAATATTTTTTACTGGCCATCCATATTCGGCAGTTGGGCCAAGTGCTGCCCAGAATGGACACATAGTGCATTATGTTCCTTGGACATATACCAGTCTGTAAACCTAAGCTCAATAAAATCTATCTCAGGAGTTTTGAGAAAAACTATTGTTTGTTGAGTATTTTTTATTGATGAATAACAACCAACCGATGGCGCATTCTATTAAATAATGACTGTAGTTATGTTAAATAACACATTATTTTTTGGAACATTTAAAAAAAACATTGAAAAATATAAATATCCGGTATCGGTAACAGGGTCCAAGCTACCGGTAGTCAGAGCTCCATCATCTGACCCTGGATACAACCCTGGGCTATACTAGGTACTTGTCAAGACAAAGCCAACGAGTCCAAACACGATGGTGCTATCTTGTTTGGTTGAGGAGTTCCTATGGCCACCTTCCGGCTCCATCAACAGACCTTGGAAACTGCCTAGTGTAAAGCACTTGTCAATGTTTATTCAACGTGTCCAAACACTATGGTGCTGTCTTATTTGGTTGAGGAGTTCCTATGGGTACCTTCCGGCTCCATCACCAGACCCTGGATACAACCTTGGACTATACTAGGTACTTGTCAAGACAAATCCAACGAATCCAAACACGATGGCTCTATCTTGTTTGGTTGAGGAGTTCCCTTTGCCACCTTCCGGCTCCATCATCAGACCCTGGACACTGTCTAGTGTAAGGCACTTATCAATATACATTCAACGAGTCCAAACACGATGGTGCTGTCTTCTTTAGTTAAGGAGTTCCTATGGATACCTTCCGGCTCCATCATCAGACCCTGGACACCACCTAGTGTAATAGGATTTCTCAATACTTATCCAATGAAACCACATACGACGTGGCTATCTGGTTTACTTGAGGAGTGCCCGTGACCACCCTCCAGCTCCATCATCAGACCCTGGACACCATGTGAGGCTATAGCACTTGTCAAGATAAAATCAACGAGTTCAAACTCAACGACACTCTCGTTTTTCCAATAATAAAATAAAATAATTAAATAAAACTAGGTAGGGACCTACCTGAAAAACATTAACCTCTCTCAGGCATTATCTTATTAACCCAGGGACCGTTTTTTATTTTTTTATGTATAAATTGATGCAAGGAACCATTTGGTAGCACTCCCATGTCTGGGCAGCATTTGGTCCAAATCGGTCAATATCCTTTGATAATTAATCAAAATGGTCCTGCATTGTCATGGGTTTGGAAAATTTAGAGATCAACATTTCTTTAATAGCAACCCATGAAATATTATCTGGCTTGATTCTAGTAAGACACATGGCGGCGCGGCCCTTTAAAGAGTGAGTGAGGGCTAAAATAAGGTCTACACCTTCTAGCTTTTTACTCTCAATTACGATCTCACTTAACGCACACCAGTTGATAATGTCGGTTTCAGGTGCATCAGGATCGAAAGGAACCAGCATTGACTGCATACTGGGTGTCATGTGGCGAGGTGTCATACTATCGGCTATTTTTTTTTAAATTGACTCCATACTAGCCGAAAAAAAAGACACTTGTTCCTGTATTAAATTGCCGGCAGTCCCAGATAAAGGTGGGAGTGGGTCTGATCCCACTTCTGATGACGGCACAGGATCAGACATATTGTAAAATAAAAGAGGTTCTTTCAATTGTAAGAAATTAGGATTTATTATAAATTATTTAATTAATTCGTTTTACACGAAACTACACTTAGTCAGTTTCAAGAAATAATTAATTTAACACCTTAGAAAATAGTCATGACACTCAGTAGTACAGTAACAGTTTATTTCACACAAAAGAGCAACAATGTGCAGAGAGGCAGAGTAACAATAATTAAGAGCAATACAACCTGTGCACCGGGCAACGCCTGAAGTTAGAATGTCATTTCGCTTTTTTTTTTTTCTTTTTTTTTTTTTAACTAGTGCATCTTGAAGTTTGATTTCGGAAATCATGACTTCTTAACCGGACATTTGTCATTTCGCCGCCGTGCGGCCCCTTTTATACGGCAGTATTGGAGGTAGGGCAACGACGCAGCGCGCTACCACGTAGCGCGCACTAACTCCGCCCAGCAGCGAGGAGGTGGGAGAATGACGTAGCGCGCTACGGCGCCATGGCGCTACCGCGTAACCCGCTGCACGTGCTGTTTACGATGCGACGCCGACATATGTATGTATGTATGTATGTAAGTATGTTCATCTGTTCCCTTCTATCTTCTAAACCAATCATCACAATTTGACAAATGAGGTATCGTTGGAAGCGTCTTGATCGTCCGCTGGTTATAGGCTATGCGGCGTTACATTAAATTAAATATGGCGCCCTTTAGAAGACATAAAGACAGGAACTTTAAAAAAAATATTGTTTAATCGTACCATGTTGGGTATCAAATGAAAGGGCTTAATCAGCACATTTCAAAAATATAATTATATATTATAAACTCAAAAGAATTTAAAAAAAAAATTAAGTAATAGAAACTATAACCCAACTACGACTAAAAAGGTATAAACAAGACACCACAGGCAGACAAATTAAAAATCCGGAGTCACACGTAATCTGTTCGATTTATGCCCTAACACGTGTGACTCCGGATTTTTAATTTGTCTGTCTGTGGTGTCTTGTTTATACCTTTTTAGTCGTAGTTGGGATATAGTTTTTATTACTTAATTTTTTTATATTTTGTGTAATTGTTGTTCGCATTGATGATTGATATACTTACTATCAATAATTTCATGTTTAGTAAATATTTTCAACTTTAGGTACCTACCTACCTATAGATAATTGCTAATTTGCCTTACTTTTAATATTTGCATGCCAAAATATGGCGAAATGTGTCATCGCTCAAGAATACTATTTTCCAACACACTTGCTCGTAAAGTGGCTCTTATTAACCCGCGTTTAAGTTTATAATGCAGTGTATTTTACATTCATATTCATATTCATATTCATTTATTCATATATTTGCATACCATAATGTGAATTAAGTTGTTATAAATAGGCTTACAGCTAAGATACAATTACGGACCCCATAAGGGCACAGCAAAATAGGTAACAAAAATTAATTAATAGTAAACATTCAAATTAAATTAAATAATAACATCTAGAACATGAATTATTCTTATTATATTAAATGTATTTAAATTAGAATTATTATTTTCAAAATGTCTTCAACATATCTCGGGACCCTGGGGTCCCGGACCTTTGGAAGGCGTACGAGGGGCCGAAGCCAACTCGCAGAGGCCCGTTAGACATCCATAATGAAATAGGGCACCAACCGACGATTATCCCTGTTCGCACTATGCAAGGGCACCCAAGGATAACCCCCGGTTGGTGTAGGGCTATTGCAGGATATGGAAACAAAACAATGATATTGAACTATGGGTTTTGGTGGCTAAAGTGGACTGGTAACTTGGAACTATGGAAGGACTATGGCCCCTTCCTGATCAATGTTTTATATATACACGGATAAAATGGCAGGGGGTGACTTGCACACTCAATAATGGGCCCCCGAAAACGATCGCTAGCACATAGTGACGTAGCGACAAGGGGGCAACACTTCCTGAGGTGCTTAAGAGGAGTGGAGAGGTATTCCACGGCTATCAGGACAATCCCGGAAGTACGGTCAAGATCCCTTCCAGCATCTTACTGGAATACTTCCTTCCTCCGAGCATGTTTGCTCTTACGAATCTCCACTCAAGCCGGCCAATAAAGGCAAGAATGAGGTGGGAGCTCTGTTCCTGGTCAGTGTTCACTCCAGCCGGCCAATAAAGGCAATCCAGAGGTGAGGAAAAAGACTTCTCCCGGGAGGTAGGGTCCGTGGGGTCGCTCATGCCCATCAGCTCGCCACATGCTGCCCTGCGGGTTTTTGTATCTCTCTTGGTCTGGCTCCTCATCCTAGACCCGTTCCGGCAAAGTAAACTCTACCGGCACAGACCTAGAGTTCGGAGCACGCAAGCCCCACCACGACGTCAACGTAGAGATACGGCGGTGGGGGAATTATTATTATTATTATTTATTGTTTATTTTATTTTATATAATATGTGTGAATGTACCTAATTGGTAAAAGTAATTGGTAAAAGAGATAATGACAATTAAATATTTTGCAGTTCCAGTCACAGTTTGAAAGAAGAAGAAAGAAAGAAATCATTTATTTGCCAATAATGTAGGTATACAGATATGATGGTTATTTTGATGAGCGTCCCGATACATTTTGCCTTACGGCATGCAAAATTATTCAATATAATACATTTACTAAACAAACCAAAAATAAACAAGAAAACATCATTCATTAAGCAACATTACAATCATGAATAAAATACACATATTGAAAACATTCGGAATGTCAACCAATTAAATTAAAAGAAAGTCATTAGATTATATTACAAATGTCAACAAATTCAATTTAAAATGACAGTATATCCATTTACAAATGTCAATAAAGCGAAGGATAGAAATGTCAGTAAATTAACTCACAAAGAAGAAGTCACACACCATTAACAGAAAGTTTTGTCATTAACAAAATCATTAATTGCGTAGTAACACTTCTCCAGTAGCAGTTTTGTTAACTTTTTTTTAAAGAGTTTGATGGGTAATTCTTTTAAGTTTAACGGTAGTTTATTATAAATAAGAGGACCCATGGCTAAAATATTTTTTTTAAGTAAACACGTTTGGTAACCGCCTGTATAAAGTTGATTTTTATATTGTGATCTTATTGGTCCTGAACGTTGTCGTTTATCCACTACCGACGTAAACAGGTGCTTGTTCGTTCAAATGAATAGGGCAACTTCTAGTATATACAACGATGGCAATGTCAGTATCCTTAGCGATCTAAAAACAGGTTGGCAGCTTTCTGTAGTTTTAAGACCTGTCATTGATCGAAGGCAACGTTTTTGGGCCCTAAATATTCTATCTCTCTCACTGCAATTTCCCCAAAATATGACACCAAATCTTAGTGAGGAAGCAACTAAACCATGATATGCTGTCACTAATGTATTTATGTTAACTTTTTTTGAAAGGCTATAGAGTACATATGCCGTTTTACTTAATTTATTGCACACGTTTTCAGCATGATGTTTCCATGTCAGTTTATTGTCGATGTGTACTCCTAGGAATTTTGTTACTGTAGTTGTATTTACGTTTTGATCATTATATTTAATTATCATATTTTCTGGTTCTAACCGCTGGTAGAAATGCATGACTTGTGTTTTATTTATATTTATCACTAGATTATTTTTATTAAGCCAGTCTATTATAGTTTTAAGGGTGTTGTTTATATATTTTTTGTATTCCGTTTTATCTATGCATTCTATTATAGCTGTGCTGTCATCCGCAAATAATGTCATTGGATGATGAATTTGCCGCGGTAGATCGTTAATGTAAAGTAGAAATAATAATGGTCCAAGTACACTACCTTGCGGAACCCCAAATTTAGGTATTCTACTAGAAGATAAATATTTGAACTCACGCTTAGTTTTAGTACATACTCTCGATATTTCTGTGTACTGTTTACGACCAGTGAGGTAAGACTTTATTATGTTTAGTACGTTGCCTCTTATACCATAGTCTTCAAGTTTATTTAGCAGGGTGTCATGCTTTACATAATCGAAAGCTTTTGTCATGTCTGTATAAATTGCACATACAGGGTTTTTCTTGTCCACATTATGCATGATCACTTTTATAAGATCAAATATTGCCATGTTAATATTTTTATTTTTCCGAAAGCCCTTTTGCTCTTCGCATAATATATTATTTTTAATTACAAATGTGTAAATAGATTCATATATAATCTTTTCGAATATCTTAGAAAATACTGAAATTAAAGCTATCGGTCTGTAGTTTGACATATCTTCCTTATTGTTTTTTTTATATAGTGGTTTTATGATAACATTTTTCAATTGATCTGGAAATATACCTGAGCTTATGCATGCATTTATTATATGGCTCAACGGTTTGGCTATGATGTCCGAAACAAACTATACTGCCACAGTAGAAACTTCGTCGCAACCAAAACTTTTTTATTTTTTAAATGTTTTGTTACACACAGAATATCTTGAGGTACGACTGGGGGCATGAATATTGAATTCCTGATATTAGTATTGCCACTTGTCTCGCCCAGATGTTTCTTGGATATATTCTGTACCTGATCAACGTTTATCATTCACGTATTCATTTATATTATAGTAACTTTTATTTATTAGAAATAGCTTCAGTTTATTACTAAACATATTATATTTATTTATATTCTTTAGATGTTCCAGTAGTTTATTATATATTTTTATTGACATTACATATGTACTTGATGAATGCATTTTAAGTCGTGATGTTGGAATGTTTAGTCTGTTTTTATGTCTTAGAGTGAATCTATTCTGTATGTCTTCTCTTTTGGTGTATAATTCGGGATAGCTGCGCACAAATTTACAAATTTCAAATACAGGGTGGCCGGAACATTGACGTCCAAAAATAAAATTTAGGTCCCTCGTATCATGGGGTATCCGAATCACCCCCATGTATGTTCCGCGACTTTTCATAGTTTTCAAGTTACGAATTTTTTTCAGATTTTTTGAGAATGATGGACCTGACCAATCTAAAAAAAATTAAGAAGAAAAGTACATGGCTTTGTCGAGATTCCTCACCACCGAGAGTGAGAGAGATAGCAATAATTCGGTCTCTTATCCTCTCAGCCCATTGTTATTGCAGGTAAAAGAGTAGCGCCTTCGTTTACAACCCATGGTACACGGGAAAAGATCGCGCGAAGTTTTTGAATCTTGGAACCATGAAGTCAACTGTTTTATTTTTTTATTTAAAGTTGAAAAGCTAAGTCATAATTTACCGAACGTAATTTTTTCACTTTAGACCAACTTTTTCATAACTTTCATCACAGTTACAAAGCTGATTATTTTATGCATAAAAGTAATACTCACGAAGATTCAGTTGCAAAAAAAAAATCTCGACCAAGCCATGTACTTTTTTTTAAAATTTTTTTTAGATTGGTCAGGTCGATCATTCTCAAAAAATCAGAAAAAAATTCGTAACTCGAAAACTATGAAAAGTCGCGGAACATACATGGGGGTGATTCGGATACCCCACGATACGAGGGACCTAATTTTTTTATTTTTGGACGTCAATGTTCCGGCCACCCTGTACATATAAAGGCAAGGCAAGTTCAAAATCTTCAGTTCCCCAAAGTGAGGCTTACAACTGTCAGTTCCATCTACGAGTATGTTAGCCAGAGTTCAAATGATAAATGATAAATGATTTTTATTTCTGTAAGTAGGTTTGTACAAACACTTTTACACGTCAATCACATTTTTAAAACTAGATGAGGTCGGCGTTTCCTATCTGACTACTCTGAGAAGAAAGGCCGAAACAAACTCAGAGGTCACAGTCTCTTTTAAAGTCCAGACATAATCTTGGTCAGATCATGTGAAGACCATGTAGATTGGTGTCTGAAATGGACTTTTGAGGAAAGAACCACACAGATTGAGTGGACCTGTCCAGTCAGTGCAAGCATTTGTCAATAATCGTGCAGCTCAACTCCAATTTTAAGGAGCTCAACGATTTGACGAACAGTACCAAAGAAAGGACATTTGGTTAGGCCGCATAAATTGCTCAAACTGCCAGACCATGATTAATTAAAACTAAGGAAAAATTAATACTAAAAAAGAAAAGAAACAAAGATCCACATAGTCTTCACATTCACAATAAACTTTTTCTGATAAGTTCTCATAAACTTTTTCTGTATGGTAAATAATGAGGGCGCGTCAGTACTATTACCCCACAAGATGATGCCATATTTGAACCATGCATAAGCATACGCGTAATAAATGACCAGTACAGTTTTAAGGTCTGCAGTTTTTTTGACCTCGCGGAATGCATATGAGAATTTTGATAACTTCGCCCTTAATTTTAGGATATAGGACTTCCAATCAACGTGTGAGTCTATGTCTATGCCTAATAAAGTGAACATACTAACCGCTTCCAGTTTCGAGTCTTTAAAAATAAAATGTATGTTTAACGGTGTTTTTTGGCGAGGGTAGAACGTCATTACTTTGGTTTTATTAAAGTTTATTTCTAGGTTATGTTCGTTCATCCAATTTGTGGTATCGTTAAGTAAGTATGGAGTTTAATTTATTATTAAGGTTGGTATCGGAGTCACATGAGGCTATTATCGATATATATATTTATATATATCGATAATAGCCGAATCGATAGCGATATATATTTTTGTATATTATTAATGTATATATATATATATATATATTATAGGTATATATATAGTGAATCAGTATGTAGGTAAATGTATCATAAGTTTATAGCTTCTTATTCTGTAAAACCTGTCTTATCTATGCATTATGATATAATATTATATTTTTTTTTTTTCTCTTTGTTCGTCACAGTCAGAGCACCTGCCATCTAATCTCTTCACCACCCTTGGTTGACTGGTAGAGAATGCCTAAGGCATTAAGTCCGCCTTTGTACCTCTTTTTTGAGTGCGAAAAGTTTAAATAAATAAATATATCGTCCGCAAACAAAACGCAGGGTTCTTTAATATGGTGAGGAAGGTGGTTCACATAAACAAGAACCAAAAAACAGCCAATAACGCTTCCTTGTGGGATTGAGGCTTTGATTGGTATGTTATGTTGCACTAGTGCGGTAATGTGCGCTACAGATTACTATTTACACTATCATAGCAGCATGGAATTTGTATCCAATAGAAATTGTGTTTGGTGAAGGTTTTTACCAAAGACAAGCGCTCAAAAGCAAGTTTTTATTTAAAAAAAAAGAACCATAAGCAACTAATAAGCGTCAGTGGGATACTATACATTTAATTAGTATGAAATATCCTACTAATAAATGAGCATTCTCTATTTACACCCGAGCAGAGACTTGCGCTTTTTTTAAATCTCATCAAAGAAACTTTATGCCTTTTTATTATGCCTACTGTGTAAATAAATGAATTTATAGTGTTAAAATATTATTAAAATTATATATTGCTCACTACTCTAACTCCATTTGCGTATTATGTATTATTAACATTTTTATATTTTTATATAGGCTGTTCAGCGGTATTTCTAGTGCCTTTATTTAAACCCGCGCGCGCATCGCTAGCGGAAAAAATAAAACCAGCGCGCCATTTTCCACAAATATTTGTTATCGTTTTCGTTGTGTGGTTACTTATTAATCAAGAATACAAAATTTAAAATATTGTCACCAACCGACGTAGAAGTTTTTAAAAGTAACTCCGGATAGTCAGTATGTACCTGGCAACAAAGGTCAGTTAAACTTTATAAATCTTATTGTAGCGGGGGCGGCCTTATCAGTGGCCACATGTGACTGCCCCTCGACACATGACACACTACCAAAGCGAAGCCTGGAGATCGCTGCCACTAATTAAAAAACAAATGAACTACTTCTCACAAATACTGAATACTGATGGTATGGTACATTGGTAGCTGCTGGATGTACGTGCTTCTAAACAATTAAAATCACGATGAAGGATTACATCCGGTAAGATCTGCAGCTTCTTGGATGAAGTTCATGAGAAGGTCCTCTCATCAACAGCTGTTCTGTGTACGCGGCACTTTGTTCGGACCACAAGACTAAATAAGGAGCGGATATAAGCTTCATACTAACGTCTCGCGCGGGAACACTACTACACGCACAACGGTGTGTGCATGGCCTGTCACGGACAAGGCGCGTGGGGGGTATACCGGCGCCCGCTAGAGGACAAACCGGTTTGAGCCAGCTCAGTGAGAAGACAAAGTGCAGGGGTATGCCGTGTGCCAGCGGCAGCGATACGTACAACGCGGAATTTTAGTTTTTTATTTAAAAAATGGCAAATTACTGTACTGTGTGTATTAATAGTAGTAGGAAAACCAAAGATTCTTTTTTTTTATTATATCCAAAGGATCCTGTCCGGTAATTATCTATATCTACCTATACTACACATAAACCTTACACATTTTTAATGCTTATTACAGAATTATTTAGTTACGAGGTAGGTAATATCCAAAATAATTAAGATGGCGATAAGGTATTTCTATCACTTGCCCGGTATTATTTTATGTTCAATAGACGAGTGACAGCCCTATGAAAGTAGGTAAGAATTTTGAGCTCTGTTAGGAAGCTTTCATTCTGCTCTTATTTATTCTTGTGGTTCGTACTGTATAATAATCGAGCGAACCTTCTGAACTCACCTATGATACAGCGCTGTTGTGTACTTCTTAATTACACCTGTCGGAGTCAGTTTACGGACTGTCGTACATTAAATAGTAAATATGTTGGACCGTTCGATGGAAACCCGACAAACAGAAACGTTCTCTCTAAGAACAGCGCAAGTTTATGAGGCAAACAGCGTGACCACGTGTTGTCTAACATCAAGAACACTCCGCCTCTCCTTCTCTCTACTGATTAATCTTAGCTCTGAAACTGAAGAAAAACGAATAAAGTAATTATAATCACCATAATTTCAGCCGAGACACGTCCTCTGCTGGACACCCCCATGCACCGCCACTTCGACCGGGTCTGTGCTTCTCGCATCCAGCGGATTCCCTATGCGGCCTTCGCCAGCTAAGGAAGTTATGACAAGTGAAAGTTATCCATATTTTATCCAGACATCGAGTGTGGCCTACTAGACCTCTATTACCAGTAAAGGCAGTTCTAGTGGTGTACCTGGTGCGGTGACGTCCCCGGTGCCGTGCAGCGGTTAATTACCGCAAATTATCTGGGGCCCGGGGCGCTAACGAAGGTCGCGTGGGCCCCACATTTGATATCTCCCTTGTTAACGAGTTGCGTGCGCTTATTCTGTAAGTGAGGCTGAAGCGTTGGCGTATGACATACTTATGTCAGCTAAGATGTGGGTCGCAGCTAGAATAAGATGTTGTTGTTACATGATAGGACTATTATACTCATTTGACACTGTCACCTCAATTAAAATAGTAGACCCGGTTTTGTTCGAAAATAATAAAACATTAGAAATGACAAAATTTATGATGCATTTAATTTTCCTTTCGTCCGGTAATCTTTGCACAGTAATTAAGTCAATCGATCAATCAACTCAGCCTATCGCAGTCCACTGCTGGACATAGGCCTCACCCAGGCTGCGCCACAACACCCTGTCCTCCGCTTTCCGCATCCAGTCTGTCACAGCCAACTTTTTAAGGTCGCCGATCCTTCTAGCTTGGGGGCGTCTCACACACTACGCATGGGGGCGTCCCACACACTACGCATGGGGGCGTCCCACACACTACGCTTGCCGGTACGCGGTCTCCTCTCTAGGAGGTAATTAAGTCAGAACATGATAAAAATAAAACATCTGCTACGATACTCCGATATTTCATAGCAGTTACTACGAAATATAACCTACGTCGTAGCCAGCAAGCGCCACGAACGCTACGTCGCGTCGTCGGTACGACACGACGCCGCACAGTGGGCTGAAAATCGATCTTCATAGACTTAGGGATCAACTTGGTAATTTATTTATTTTTTCGGCAGTAATGGGCTTAGGTAACGTATGTTGATCAATTTAATGCTATTTCAGTTTTTTAATAAACGTTTCTCTTTACTTTAAAGCACTTGGTTGAAAAAAATGTATGGAGAACTATGTAAAAAAGGATATATTTCGACTTTGGTACAAGTGCGCCACTTTTCTTTTGGTACGATTATACCCCTTATTTTTTTGGATTTTTTGATTTATCGCACAATGCGAGGACGCGATAGACTTTGGGAGAAAAAAAAAAAAATGTGTTTTTGGAATATAATAAAAGGTTTTAATCTGTTTATAATTGACTTATGGTACTTAATGGTTATAAATAAATTATATGAATAGAAATGTAAAAGCTACCGGTTAAACATAACAAATTTAATGGAAATTAATTAAGGTTTTTTGTAATTTAATAACGAGGATGGTTAAATAATGAGATCTTATGATCCATTGGCCATTCTCTATCATAATGAGATCTAATGTCCTATTACTGAGATAATTAGATCTCATTAACTAACTACCCCCCTTCCTACATAGTTAATTGCATTAAAATCTTAAATAAAAGAAAAATATTGAAACAAAACTAAAAAAAGCAATCTTATTTAAAGCTACAAGCATCCTAAGCATCTATATCAGATTCATCAGACTCTGAGTCATAATAATTAATATCATCTATGTCACAGAACTCAATATCATCCTGATGCTTCGGCTCAACAATTAAAAGATCCAAGGTTTCTTGCCTCACCTTTGTTTTATGTAAAGCATGATGCAATAATGGCCGTGTTGCAGAAACGTACGGATCTGAAGTCAGAAGCATCATCTTCTTTATATCCTCATTCGTGCTCATCCTACTTATTTTTTGTGAATGGTGATCTCTGTATCTGCGAAAGTCTTTATTACGCGCTTCAGATGCTTCTTCAGACAGATTTCCAATCAGTACAATGAAGTTCTTGATGATATCAGTTCCGTGAATCAACAATTTATGTACTGTAGCTGACATATAGTACCAATGATAAAATTGTAGGTATCTCTCTGCAGTCGTACGGATAAGCTCGAAATTTTTCAACATCGATATTTTCATCTGATGTTATGGCTTGTAAAATAACTGCAAATCTGTGTACAATTTCTTCATCCAAGCCAGTAATAGCTGCCGTTTTTGCAGGAAATTCGAAGAATTTCCTTGCCGTATTTCCGTCATTTGTTGTCCCTGATCCCTGCTTCACGATATCTATCAGAAGCCCTAAATCCTCTCGAAATCTCTCTTGTATCTGTTTCTTCCTCTGCTGCATCACGGATTTGTTGGCTTCTCCTTTGACAGACCAAGATTTTAAGTCTTGTTTGTATGATATGTGTAAAAGACACTCCATAGTATTAATTTGAGCATGCAAAGGTGACAAACCAAACTTGATCATATCAGATGACACTTCTTTCCGTAATACTACATCGAGATCGTTCATCAGTGATGTTTTCGCCAAACACAAGTAATACACAGCACTGGAGCGAGCTTCTGATAGATATGTGCACACTTTTCCATCAATCATCGTCAGGACGAGATTGTGTTTAACTTCAATGCCATCAACACATTTGGATGAGCTTAAAGTTCTTATGTCTTCTTCCATTTTAGTCATTTCATCTTTGACTACAAACTCACTTTCTTTGATGAATGTAAATTGGACAGGTCGACAGTGTACTGTAGAGCACGGCTTATGATTTTCCCATATTATTATTACTTCCTTTCCAACTGCAGCAGTTGAACTAAACTCGTCATAAAAATGGCTTCATCAGTCTTTCCTTCTTCCATTTTTTGTTTGTATCTACTTTGGCTTCATGACCCATCAAAACCCCATTTTGATAACAAATTTAAGGACTGGTGAGGCGGCTTGTCTGGTAAACTTTTGAGTATACGTTGCACAGTTATGTCAAGAAGCGCTTGAAGAGATACTTTGGCTATTGTATCTGTTATACTAAACACCTCCTTTGGGGGGTAACATACTAATTTAGCCTGCTGCACTTTATAGTACGATGGATAAATATCAGATGCACCCTCGCGATCGTAGATTCTCGCAATGTAATATATTGCCACTTCGACAGTTTAAGTGATAGCCGCAATCCAAGCGCTTTCTCCGGAGTAAAAGTACATTTCTTATGCTTCTGAGTTTTAATGAGTTGCGAAAAGGTTGCTACCTCTTCAGGATTTTTCATTAAATAATCAATGACTTCAGCCAAATTTTCTTTGCCATCTTTCTTTAACTTGCTTACTGTAGCGTAAGCTAGTTCGTCACTGTCTTGTTGATTCTCTTCTTCAATCCTCCGTTTTTTCTGTTTAGTACACAATTCTACAAATGGTTTACGAGGAGTCAAACGCTTAGTTAGTGTTCCAACAGATACAGATTTGCTGGTTGAAGGTGCTTGACTCTCTGAAATGGCATCTTCTGCAGCTTGATGCGGAACAACACAAGATGGCCAATCCACTGGAAGCGCCAACCAATCTCCGTATTGTTTCTTGAATATTTCAGAGTTTTTTTCGCATTAATCCATATTTTTATGACAGCTTGGCTGAATCTCCGACAAAATTCCTTTAAAGTATCGGTGTCTTCTTCCGAAAGATTTAATTTGAACTGAGACACAACAGTTTGCAGCAATGCAAGGTAACTACCCAGCTTGCCAGTCTGCTTTAAAACATTATACAAGTCAAGGTTATGAACTAAAATTTGCTCCATTTTAGAAAATCGGTAATCACTCTTTGAAAATACAAAGTTGATTGGAAATAGTAATTAAATATACACGATTTATACTTAAGGTTCGAAAAAACTATGTAGGAAGGGGGGTAGTTAGTTAATGAGATCTAATTATTTCAGTAATAGGACATTAGATCTCATTATGATAGATAATGGCCAATGGATCATAAGATCTCATTATTTAACCATCCTCGTTATTAAATTACAAAAAACCTTAATTAATTTCCATTAAATTTGCTATGTTTAACCGGTAGCTTTTACATTTCTATTCATATAATTTATTTATAACCATTAAGTACCATAAGTCAATTATAAACAGATTAAAACCTTTTATTATATTCCAAAAACACATTTTATTTTTTTTCTCCCAAAGTCTATCGCGTCCGCGCATTCTGCGATAAGTCAAAAAATGCAATAAAATAAGGGGTATAGTCGTGCCAAAAGAAAAGTTGCGCACTTGTACCAAAGTCGAAATATATCCTTTTTTATATAGTTCTCCATACATTTTTTTCAATCAAGTGCTTATACGTAAAGAAAAACGTTTATTAAAAAACTGAAATAGCATTAAATTGATCAATATGCGATAACGAAGCCCATTTCTGCCGAAAAAATAAATAAATTACCAAGTTGATCCCTAAGTCTATGAAGATCGATTTTCAGCCCCCGCCGTAGCTTGTAACTCCACATTTATAATGATGTAGTATCGCTACGCCCGCCGCGCCGCCGCGCCGTAGCTGTAAGTAATACATCTGTGGCTGACCACTTCGTAGCAAGAAAATGTCCTTATGTGTACGTGTTGCGGTACGGTTCCGTCGTAACTAGTTGTAGCACCGTAATGCCGTTATATCGTACCTAACCGTAATTTATTCGCAGCCGCTTGAGCCTCGTACAATACGTTCTCCACGTACTTGCTATATACGACCGTATGGAAATGGTATTGCCATGTAGGTGTGAGCCTGTGTGGTGGCGGAGCAAATACCTTGTAGAGTGTGAGCCTGTTTACTTTTTATTAGTTCGTACCTTAGAGTATGCAATTATATACTCTAAGGTTCGTACTTTTCGTCTTAGAACTCACTGCCCATGTGGCTGCACACATTGAACATAGTCCACATTGGGATTGTATTACAAAGAATTTGAAACCAGAGAACCAGAACTGATACTTTGCTTTAGCCACGGAATAGATAAATAAGGTTGGAATGGTAATGTGGGCGTGGCAAGCGCGCCACAATTATGATTCGATAATCATAACTCGACCGATTCATTAATTCACCGCGTTTCGTGCGCTTCGGACTACTGCGGAGAACAGAGCTCTGCTTTAAAATGCCGTGTTGTGCAATTATAACTTGTAAAACAAAAAGTCAGACCGCAAGTATAGAGCGAGGGGGTATATCTTTCCATCGGTAAGTCGAAAATAACATTTAATTATAATTTTATTAGTAAAAAACATAAAAATATTCTGATCACTATGAAATTCCAAACATTAACGACATTATTGCAACAAGTAAAAAAAAATATACAATGTACTGCATGCGTCGCGTCCTCTTCACTTCAACCATTGACGTTTCGTCGTTTGCCCTGATTGGCCGTGATGCACGGTAGATAGTGAGGTGACCATATGGTTAAATAAAATCATCGATAGAATTCTCAAATAATATAAATTTACGTTGGACAAAGATTCTTTTTGAATTATTTTATATTTAATTAATGATAGTATATTTTTAGTTAGATGTATAATGAGTCAATTAAATATTACAATAATTATTGAACGAATGATACAATATAGTAAATACTTGTAGATGACAGATTTACAGGGAGAAATTGAATTCATTGGCAACATTATACGAGATCATTGTACTCATCTACAAGTATTTACTATATTGTATTTAGTATTAAAATATAAGTAAAATCCAATTTTACTTACGCAATAAATTATAAATTTTGGGTTTCCTAAAGAACCTAACGCCAGGGAACAATGGATTGACGTGACAGGTAGAGGAAACTGGATGCCGACAAAGACGAGTACTATTTGCTCTATACATTTCAGTAAAGATGATTTTATCATTAAAAAATCTGGTTATTTGTAATTAATAAAAGTAAAATAAATATTTCTTAATATTTATTTCATGTTTAATTTTCCCCCATACATTCATCAGATAATTTATCGATAAAGAATATCGGCTTTATCAAGCACTAGCGTGTATGAAAATTTTTATTGCTTTTTTGCGTGTGTGTGTGTCTATGCCTACGAGGGCTTAGTACTAGTGTGCGAACGAATATCTGCCCTGAGATTTATGTGTGTCTGATTTGGTTGTGTGCGAAATATTTGTAAACATAGGAGTGCGTATGTGTAGAAATTAAAATAGTGGGAGACAAGCGGTGACACTGGTCCTGATACAAAATTGGAGCTAGGGCCTTTCCAACCTTATTTATCAATTCCGTGGCTTTAGCCGTCAATAAAAAGACAAAACCAAAAGCGTTTCCTGTAAAATAACACAAGAAAATCTATTTAAAAACGCAAATTGAATTCCTATTTGTGTTTTTTAAACTAGATTTTCGTGATCTAATTTTGAGTAAACAGAACAAAATCAAGGCGATCCTCTCTTACCTATGCTGTTCACAAGCGCACTGCAGGAGGTTTTTAACAAGTTGCCGGATGGTTGACACTCACGAGGCATAAATGTTATCGCTCCGCTTTGCTGATGATATTGTGCTATTCTCAGCATCACCTTCAGAACTCAAAGAAATGCTTCAAGATCTGAGCACAGCAAGTCTTGAGGTAGGACTTTCAATGAATAGATCCAAGACGCAGGTCATGACCAACAGCACAAAACTTACTCGAACTTTTAATTTGTTTCTCAATGAGTTATTTATATATACATACATAAAAAAAAATTAACACTATAAGCTATTTACAGATCTACCAAAAATATAATACATTCGAGTTTGCTAAATAAAAATAACAAAATACAGATTATATACATAAAGAAAGGGCTCATAGGGCGTCAAAAAACTCTTCCGCATCGCTGTCAGTGGGAAAAGTGCCCAAAAGGCTGGCAGCATTGCCACGTTGGATGGCAATGCTGATTCTTTGACCTAGAAATTGGCCAGCCCTCTGGTCACGTGAAGAGTCGACCAACCGCTTGGCGATGTCCCGAAATACTCGATGAGCACTTGGACCCCATGGCCCTAGTGTTTCAACCCCAAACGGCTCAAAAATATAGCTACCAATAAGGTTGTTATATTTGCGCCGTTTGAGGTTTTCTGCACCTGCAGCAGCCGCCCCAGCACAGCCCGCCGTGCTAGGAAGATGGGATGGCGCGAGGGTGTCGACACAGGTTGCATCCCACACCAAAGGCCTACCCAACTTCCAAGGCATTATGGTCATTCCGTCTGGTCTCTTCCCATCGTCGCGTGCCAAGCCATTAGGTTCTAAAACAGCTGGCACCCCGGCGGTGACAAGAGCCCGACGGATGATGTCATTAATGCTTGCGTGCCGTGCCAACCGACCAGCGCTCTTACTGCAGGAAAGGCCATGGTGTCCGAGGCGGTCGACTGCTTCACCGCACTGACAGCGATGTGGGGCCCCACAAGGAGCGCCCAAACGCAGACTTGTAGCGAGCCGAAAAGTGGCGGAAAAGTGACGGCAGCGCCTGAAGCCAGAGGCCCGACTCCCATTCTCCCACAGCCAGTAGGCGGGCACGCTCAGCAGTATTGGTGGAAGTATTAATGAGGTTATTCCGTACCAACCTGCAGAGCGGCTCATCCCACTGTCTCTGGGAGAACGGGTTCTCGGGCTGCTCCGTATCCGGACAAGCCACTTTCCAGGCGTTCATCGCATCAGTCAAACACGGCACTTCAAAGTCAACCTGAGAAGCGGTTAAGATTCTTGTATTTAACTTTTCGGTGCTGTGGATCGAGGACAGGAACGCCGCTGCCAGCCTTTTGGGCACTTTTCCCACTGACAGCGATGCGGAAGAGTTTTTTGACGCCCTATGAGCCCTTTCTTTATGTATATAATCTGTATTTTGTTATTTTTATTTAGCAAACTCGAACTACAGTTTTACTTAAACCTCAGACCAACAAAAAAGGAAAGACGGAGCATTATGAACATCAAAAATGAAGCCACCTTTTTATCTATGTGTGTGTAAAAAGGGTTGTCATTTGTTAAAGTTTTTCCCTATAATTTGGGGAACAATATTTTGGGTAGGATAATATTGTACGAGTAAGATATTGTTGAGTATGGTATTGTACCTCACTTGTTAGGAAGGATTCCGAAACAAAAACCATTTTTTTTTACATCGCAAAATATAATAAAATAACAATTAAGTACAAAGTGCATTTACATACAGCCCTATCGTCAATGGCTTCATGAGGCAAGTCTGGTAAGTCATACAAAAAAAATTACACGAGTAATGGCAGCTTTTGATTATTAAGATAAATGAAGAATTAGGACATACTTGAACAAACGTACAGCCAGAACTTTGTGAAACTGAGTTTTCAGCAATTACGATGGAAATAACATCTAAAAAATAAAATTTGAGACAGTAAGTAAAGTAAAGTAACTAAAATAAAATAAAAAATACAGACTCGTGTTTAATTACTGTTTTGATAAAATCTCAGTTTTGTTTTTTAAATTTTATATACCTTTTTAGGATATCCGCTTTTAATCACACGGCGAAGTCCACGATTAGTTGAATAAAGGTCATTATTATCAAAATGATCAGAAAAACCACGCTGGTTTTCGATGGCAGCCATTCTGGATCATTCGGACTATTTCTTATAGCTACTATCCATTTACTTTTATTTTCAATATTACTTGGAAATCTTAAATATTAAATACATAAAAAAACAGGCATATCGAACTAAAAAATATCGAACGGGGAAATTTCAAATCATATTATGGCAACCCTCGCACTTTAAATGCCACTGTTTTCGTTCGTTCATTCGTCCAGGTTTTTGTTCCAAGTAACCTAAAATTCATAGTTAACTAAATTAAGAAACGATGTTATTTGAAGTACTTACATGTGAAAAGTGATTCCGTGAGACTTTTTATGTGATTTGCTATTGTTTTTAAATGTTTTCACTACACAAGAAGGCATAATTCTATTTTTTTTATTGAAGTTTACTAGACGACGACTCGTGACGTACTAGGAGAGGAGCGATGAGCATAGTTTTTGTGTAGGTGTGTGCGTGAGCCTGTGTGTTTACTTGTAGGAGCATAGTTTTGTGGCTACACGTTTGATGTACGTAATGCTCCGTCTTTCTTTTTTTGTTGGTCTGAGACTTAAACATTGTTTTTGAGATTTTGTAACTTAGAATTAATAATATACTAACTGACTAACTGATAAAGCGATATTCTGACCGGTTTGAGAATCTACCACAAGTTTCTCGCCTACTTAAAATTATTTGCCAGTTTAGAAGCTAACTACCCGCTTTAAAAATATATTCAGTTCGCATTAGCAACTACAACTACACTCCTTCTTTTGCACTTTTACGAAGTTTGTGATTGTGATAAATTGATTAACTGAGACTATGCATCATTTAACAATATTTCAAAAAGCTCAGATTATTGTTTGGCTTGAGCAAAACATTTTTGTTAGTGAAATCGCAAGGCGCCTAATGATATCGGTAAGTAAAATTATTATTAAAATTATTGTATTTTAACGGTGACATAATGTCACCGTTACCCAGTAATTTCAATGAGATTGTCTGTTGTGTCTCATGTAACGAATTGTAGTGATTGATGAGTAGTTGAAAATAATAGGAAATTACACCGCAGTATTTATTTATTAACTGCATAGCCACTCACTATATCGTTATTTAATAATTACCATTATCGTTTTACACAGTATTATAATAAATGTTTCATCTGTATTTTGTAATGAAATATTCAAAAATATGATGATTATGTTTATAAATGAATAGGAGATAATAATAAAATAACAATTTTGAAATGTTTTTTTAAATAAATTATTTGAAAATGTCAATTGCATATATGGAAAATAATCAAGGATATTTATTCTAAATAATGTATAATAAATTAATAATAATGCTTAACAATTTTTAGATTTAGAAAAAAATATATTATGTGTCATAATTATATTATATAAATATTACTTTTTTATTATTATTATAAATATATATGTATAAGTATAATATGAATTGTCTTTATATAAATATATTCTCTTCATTTTATTTATATTATTGTGTAGGAATTTTTAATTAATAATTTGAGAGGTGTATGTTTAGTTCTAATATTTTCACTATTCTACTGTGGGTGCATCGTCACGCTGAGACAGGCGAAATAAATCTTCGCCTGCCTGGACCGACACCATTGCCTTACACAAATGCTTCGCCTCGGCACCGTGAGATTGTTGCCACCCATACATCAGATCCATTCGATAAGACCAGCATAACAGTAGCAGCGCACAACGTCACTATGCAAACTATACGGAACCACTTGCGAGCGGACGTTTTGTCATGTTGCAAACTGGCGCGGAAAATTTTATTATCCACCCTTAGACCAACCAAAATAGAAAGACAGAGCATTACGAACATCAAAAATGACGCCACCTTTTTATCTATGTTTGTGTAAAAAGGGTTGTCATTTGTTAAAGTTTTTCCCTATAATTTGGGGAATAATATTTTGGGTAGGATAATATTGTACGAGTAAGATATTGTTGAGTATGGTATTGTACCTCAATCGTTAGGAAGGATTCCGAAACAAAACCATTTTTTTTTACATCGCAAAATAAAATAACAATTAAGTACAAAGTGCATTTACATACATGATTTGGAAATTACCTTTTAATCAAGAATTGCTTGTGTTAGGAAGCTCCGCTCTTTCACTTAGAACTATCCATTAATTATCAATTGAATGTAAAAAAAAATTGGTTTGTAAATTATAGAAAAATTAAGTTATAAGGTTGTTGAAGCGTAAATCATAACATCGTCGTGGGTATGTGTCATTAAGTAAATTGTTTTGAAATAAAATAGGTACTTAATTATATTTACAATCAACTTTATTAAATTCAAGAAGACCACGATAACAAAATCACTGACTATAGAAAGCACGTAAAAAGCGTCCGCAATTTGGGAAAAAATAAAATTTGGGACAGTAGTATTTAAATTAGCTAGTCTAAGCTGAGAAACTAACTAAAATAAAATAAAAAATACAGTCTCGTGTTTAATTACTGTTTTGATAGAATCTCATTTTTGTTTTTTAAATTGTATGTACCTTATTAGGATATCCGGTTTTGATCACACGGCGAAGTCCACGATTAGTTGAATAAAGGTCATTATTATCAAAATGATCGGAACAAACCACGCTGGTTTTCGATGGAAGACATTCTGGATCATTCCGACTATTTCTTATAGCTACTATCCATTTACTTTTATTTTCAATATTACTTGGAAATCTAAAATATTAAATACATAAAAAACAGGGATATAATTACTCGAACTAAAAAATATCGAACGGGGAAATTTCAAATCATATTATGGCAACCCCCGCACTTTAAATGTCACTGTTTTCGTTCATTCATTCGTTCAGGTTGTTGTTCCAAGTAACCTAAAATTCATAGTTTACTAAATTAAGAAACGATGTTATTTGAAGTACAGTGGGTAATAGCTGTTACCTGACCCACCCTGCCGTTAGCTGAACCACTAAAATTTAGACGAATTTGAACCTTCTGCAATTAGCAGTAGATAAGTGGAATTCGAAACGTACGAGCTTGTTCAAGGTAGGCAAATAGTATCGAATACAGTTATGCCAATTTGATCTTTAATACGTAAAGTTAGGGTAGATAAGCTTTTGAATACTGTTTTATCACATGAAGGTCTTGTTAATTTCAACATCTTTTGATAAGTCGACTTGGTCTAGTGGTCGCAACAGTGAACCAATATCAACATGGTTGTAAGTTCAAAACTAACCTTACAGTTTTTGTAGCTTTATGTTTACAATATTCAATTATGTTTTTTGAATTCAAAATATTATTAAATATTAAATTAAAATAGTTAATTTAAATTAACTATTTAAATATAAATAATAACAGAAATGAAAAACAATAATGATTATGATACCGATTTTATTCAATATAAATATAAGGAAAACAATTACTTACAAAAATAATTACTTGTCAAATATATCAAGCTAAAATATATATAAGAAGTTCGAATACTAAACGTGTCCCTTCGTCCAGCATACTCACCATGGAATCCTGATATTTCATGAATGTCAAAAAACTGTTCTGAAATAGTGCTAAGTAGTGCCCAAAGGAAAAAAATAGTGCTCTTGTACTTGCGAAGTTATAGCCATAGTTCGATGAGTATGCTGGACGAAGGTTTCGCCCAGCATACTCACCTCCGTCCGGAGAATCTGTATACGCTTCAAACATAATTCATACTTCAAAAAATAGTTCCCAAATAGTGCCAAACGGTGCCCAAAAAGAAAAAACAGTGCTCGAATAACTTCGGAGTTATAGGCTTCGTTCAGTGAGTATGCTGGGCGTAGGTTCTACGCCCAGCATACTCACCTCAGTGCGCGAATATCGAACGAGCTATAGGTACAATTTACGTCTCAAAAAATTGTGCTTGAAATAGTGCCCAATATCAGTCCAATTTTTGCTTGACTTTTGACTTAGAAAACCATTAAATTTTAATGTAAACTTCTACATACTAACGTAAAATGGGGTACAGTCGTCGACACATGTTTTTGGACAAAAATATTAAACTTTCTAATTGTAGACTTCATGTTATTGGAAATAATTATGGTATTTTCTCACATGTCAAAAACTTTCGATTAAATGCATTATTATATATTTTATAAATAATAATAAATGAATGAAACTTTAAGCGTAAATGAAGTCTATTACTTCATTGCATTGTGTGTTTGTCTGAATAAAAACAGTCATTTGCAGCCAATAAAATTAATATCTTGAAAAATTGTAAAAAGGAAATTATACAGTTTCTTTTTGTATATATGTTGCAGGCAAAACTTATAACCAGTCAAAACTAGTACTGTGACATAGTTATACAAATTTTTAAAACTCTTTCCAATAGTTTCATCAATGAAAGGTTTAGCAATAAAAAACATTTTTAATTACTTACGTTATTTATTACTATTTAAAGGGCCAAAGTAATCAGAATTCTAGTTAACTAGTTCACAGCTTTTGTTAACATTCATAATATAATCAATGTAAATAGAAAAAATTGTAGTTTTAATATTGTATATAATATACATATAAAAAAATGTTTAGCCAAATATAAATTTAAACATAAACATATTCATTTGCGTCGCGGGCGCCGCGCGTCGTAAGCCCCATACCTATTGACCGTACGTGCATCCATTACTGCCACACTATATTGAACTTTATCACATGAGGAATACAGGTCAATTCCGTAAACGTTGTGGTACCGTCCTTGATCCGGAAAATGATTATTTTGAATAATTTTGTCAGTTGTAATGTAAGCATTAATAACAGCAACTTTATTTTTCATGCATGTTTTACTTCATTTGATATCTTAATCCTTCAAGCGCCGTGATCTAGACAAAATATATAAAATCATTGTTCCTAGCTACCGGGGTCCCATGCGACGCGCGAAGGCTTAATCATATTATTATAAAGTATTATTAAAATAATGTGTAATTAATAATATTGCGATTCTAAAGTAAATACTCCCTTACATAGACAATTAATAATTTACACAAGACAAAAATTGTTAGAAAGAAAGTTAATAATATTG
Source organism: Lithophane leautieri (assembly GCA_949152455.1). NCBI lineage: Eukaryota > Metazoa > Arthropoda > Insecta > Lepidoptera > Noctuidae > Lithophane > Lithophane leautieri. Next base: position 351,138 of record OX424475.1, read on the forward strand.
TATTCGACTGTACTCAATGTAATGTATGTAGAAGTTTACAATCAAATTTAATGGTTTTCTAGGTCAAAAGTCAAGCAAAAATTGGACTGATATTGGGCACTATTTCAAGCACAATTTTTTGAGACGTAAATTGTACCTATAGCTCGTTCGATATTCGCGCACTGAGGTGAGTATGCTGGGCGTAGAACCTACGCCCAGCATACTCACTGAACGAAGCCTATAACTCCGAAGTTATTCGAGCACTGTTTTTTCTTTTTGGGCACCGTTTGGCACTATTTGGGAACTATTTTTTGAAGTATGAATTATGTTTGAAGCGTATACAGATTCTCCGGACGGAGGTGAGTATGCTGGGCGAAACCTTCGTCCAGCATACTCATCGAACTATGGCTATAACTTCGCAAGTACAAGAGCACTATTTTTTTCCTTTGGGCACTATTTAGCACTATTTCAGAACAGTTTTTTGACATTTATGAAATATCAGGATTCCATGGTGAGTATGCTGGACGAAGGGACACTACTAAACTACTTATGATAAACTTGATCTTTTTTAATTTAAGTTGTTAACGCGACAAAAAAACAGTTTCTTCGTTTCAATAGTTTCATAGAATACCCATTATTATTTTTAAAGTAGGTAAGTAATCTGTTACATACTTTACAAAGTATTTAATGTAGTGAATCAACATGTTATTTGTTTAGAAATATTTATAATATTTCTATTTTATAACAATAACATCACCACATTAACTCTCATACCTACTTATAAAATATAAGTGAAATAGCACTAAATAATTTAATGTTATCTTGCACGAAGTAAATATCCATGTTTGGGTAAGCAACACGCACTGTCGGCAACATTACATCACGTAATATTTCCAAATATTTCTGACTATTAAATCGGCCACCAACTTCTACAAGTTCACCAGGTCCCATGGAAGACATCCAGCCCCAATAACCCAGAGTGTATTTACCGCTGGTTCTGCATGGCAGTAAACAATTTTCATTATAACGTTCACCTTTCCTTCGCCATAAAATTTTTCGTCCATCCTTATCAGATTTGAAGGACTTCTCATCAGTAAAAATTACAACATTTTCTTCCCAATTAAAATCCAGATATTCTTGGGCAAAGCTGACTCTTGCTTGGCGATGAGAAGCAGTTAATTGAATTTTACGTGCTGCCTTGTATTGTTTCAATCCAGCAGCATGCAAATGTTTTCTAACTGTTTGAACAGAAACATTATGCTGCACTGCAGTTGAGTGAGTAGGTGTAAAAGGAAATTCAATATGTCTACTAACAATCGCTTGGTGCCGTTCTGATACCGGAGTAAACATTATAGGTTTTGGTCCTGCACGGTCCTTTTGAACATTTTCCGTTTCTTCAAAACGTCTTAGCCACAATCTGACTGTATTTCTCTGAAACAAAGAAATTAAACAGGTGTCACTTTACGTTTAAGTCCTATATAAAAAATACGAGTATGTTTGCTTACGTCACGGCATAAGGAATATCTAGGTATAAAAACGAAATATAAAATTAGATAAATACACTTACTGCTATATTAAGTGTCCTAGCAATCTCTCTGATGCCAACATTCTCCTCGTGCAAATAGATTATTTTGTATTTTAAATAGTCACTCAATTGAGACATGATAATAAAATTAAAAAATAGAAATTGAAAAATTTGAAAAAGAAGTGTTTTTCGCAAACAAGTAAGGCAAGGTAAAAAATGTTCACACGTAGTCACTACAATTATTGTGCGTAGGCTGGCTTTAGCTTTATTGTTACGGTTCATTTTTATTTTCCTACCCGTATCCTTAGTAATATTTGAATACCAGTTCTATAATGAATACACATATTTGTCTTCCAACTACCCACTTATTACAACTTAGCCTAAAATATTATCAATTTAGACATTTTGTATTTGAAAAATGTGTCCGTCTATAGTTTTTTACAATTATTGCAAGAAATACTTATTGATTAAATTCTGAATTGAAAGCAAAACTATGTCTTCGACGCAGGATTCGAACTCGCATCTTGTTCGTCTCAGCCTTAAACACGGACCACGAGACCAGATTTACTTGATTACGTCAGTTAAAATAAGCTATTATTAGCAATGACACTAATTATATTACAATACTCTGATAAATATCCTAACACTAACGTTTTAAAGATCAAATTTGCGTATGTGTATTACCTGTAGTACCAGTGGTTATTTGTTCATCGAGTAACGCTAGTCTAATAAACTCATACAAATTGAATAACCGTTAATGTTACAGACAGAGGGTTCAAATTCGTTCGTTTTTAGGGTGGGTCAGGTAACAGCTATTACCCACTGTACTTACATGTGAAAAGTGATTCCGTGAGACTTTTTATGTGATTTGCTATTGTTTTTACAAGTTTTCACTACACAAGAAGGCATAACTCAATTTTTTTTATTGAAGTTTACTAGACGACGACTCGTGACGTACTAGGAGCGATGAGCATAGTTTTTGTGTAGGTGTGTGCGTGAGCCTGTGTGTTTACTTGCAGGAGCATAGTTTTGTGGCTACACGTTTGATGTACGTAGTGATCCGTCTTTCTATTTTGGTTGGTCTGAGTATCCACCACGGAATAGATAATTATCAATTCCGTGGTATCCACCGTGCATCGTCAAAATCTCGTTCGCTGCGCGAAGGAATATCGGCACTTCGAAATTTAATTAATAATATATAAAATATCCTCTAATATTATTAGTTACGAATCATCTTGAGAAAGTGTAATATAGAAAATTACCGCCGACTTATCGTAACATTTATACTGTCTTTTTCCAAATATTTTCCTAGAAACTGTATAATAATTATAATACTGTTCCCGATACCGGTGGGTTACTATATTTTGAAATGTTTTTGTTTACATTATTATTTAAAAATGTAATTTATATGTTATAACTTATAACTGAACTACTGACACTACTGTCGCTGTTACTGTTTTTTGTGTGTTACTGTCTGTTACTACCTACTTGCTGTTTGTGGTTATAACTGAATAAACTAAACTTTACAGTATATTTTAACCATGATAAAATAAGTCGGCGGTACTGGAGTGTAAGTGATGTTATTGATACTGGATCAGATTATATATTTTATCTACGTGACATGTTTATTCACTCTGTCCATTGTTTATTACGTAATTGTATAAAAAGATGTAATGGTAATTATATTCTAATTAAATTGTGCATTTATAATAAAACATGTTAACTTGTGATGTTCTTTTATGTTTTTAATAAAGATATATACTTTATAAAAATGTTTTTATTTATCTATTCTATTTTAAATAAATAAAATCATTTCTTCACAAAAAATATTCCAATTGCTTTAGCTTAAAATTTTACATCACAAAAAGATTATCCGTTTCTGGGAATCGAACCCACGCAGTAGCATTCGGTAGTATAAGTATTACTCGTTGGGCTACGAACGCATCATTCTAACGGTGAAATTATGTTATACTACCATTATTAAAAGACGTTGGCGTACTCACTCTACGAATGCTATGTGTGCGTGGCTGTCATTAGCAGTACGTAATTAATCGTTTACACAGCTGCGTGGTTTTGTAGTGTGCGTGACTGGTTACTTATCTCCTTTGGCGCGTGACCAGACCAACGTTTACAATTGATATTATAGCGTAAACTTCCGTCGGACCCAAGCTTGTTTACCTTTGCGTAAGTGGTTGTTTAACGTTGTGTTAAATAAGACACGGCCTTCGGTAACAAACAGTTTATTTGCACTGCAGCAATGAGACGTACGCGCACGACACGCAGGTCGCGCAACTATATCTATAGCTAGCTACTAACTAACCTAACATCCCTCCACCTTTTAATCTTAACTAAATCGTTACATAACTAGTAGAATTTCCGATAATTGGTTCGAGCAATATTCCTTAATTTTGGACGAACTTCCGTATCTGTTCGGAGAACAAAAAAACCAAATGTATTCGATTTACATTACCTAATGTTAGAAGTAGCGAATGTGACATCATATTGAATGGAGAAAAACTAGAGTTTATTAATGAAACAGTTTTCCTGGGTATCACGCTAGACGAGAAATTACAGTGGGGACCTCATATAAAATCTCTTGCGGGGCGGTTAAGCTCGGCCGCTTATGCTGTCAGAAAGATAAGACAGTTAACAGATGTAGAAACCGCGCGTTTGGTCTATTTCAGTTACTTCCACAGCATTATGTCGTATGGCATTTTACTGTGGGGTCGGGCTGCTGACATTGAATCCATCTTTATTTTGCAAAAGAGAGCTGTCAGAGCCATTTATAATCTATGTCGCCGCGAATCTCTCAGGGAACTATTTAAAAGGATTAATATTATGACGGTACCTTGCCAATTTATTTATGAGAATATTATGTATGTAAGAAAAAATTTAAATCTATTTAAGAAAATAAGTGACAGACATAATTTTAATACTAGAAATAAAGATAAAATAGATCAACCATTTTTCAGATTAGCTAAAGTACAAACATCTTTTATGGGGTACTGCGTTAAATGCTATAACAAAATACCTTGTGATATATTGCAATTAAATGAAAGAAAATTTAAAACTCATATAAAAAGTACACTTTGTAAACAAGCTTATTACAAATTAGAGGATTATATCCAGGATAAGAATGCTTGGAAACATGCTGGTCTTGCTCCATAGGACAATTTAGAGTCTGGACAAAATCAAACTGGTTGCTAATTTAGTTGTATATTTTATTATTTGTATGTCATAGATTTTTACACTCTGTGATTGCATGGAATCACGCACTGACTTATTAGTATTACTTGTAAAGATGTTAGGAATATTGTAATATCGTATACTTTTACAATGTTTGTAAATATGTGAGCACCATGTACCTATCACATAACTGATTTATTTGTCATTGCTCCATTTATAATTTTTTTTTGCCTTTTGTGGGACAGTAATCTTATTGTGGGTGCATGGTCTTCACATATAATTATATAATTCATGTATACAAAATATTGTAAACATTTTTGAAAAGAGTAACGGTGGAGTTTCTTGCCCATTCTTCTCCATACGAAATCTACCTTTTTGGAATGGGCAACTAGAATCAATTCTATTTCTTTGTTTGTTTTTCATTGACGTTCAAAAGTGCCTTTTATGTGCCTATTTGAAATAAATTATTTGACTTTGACTTTGACTTTGAGATCAGGTTTAGGATCAGCTGTCTCAGATACTAGCTCTGCTGCTGGCTCGGCTGCTGGCTCAACTGTTGGCCCAGCTAAAGTTTCAGCTGCTGGCTCCCTGATTACTTCTCCGAGCTTTGAGTTTGCCTCGCTCCACTCTTCCTCTTCCCCGGTGAGTCTTGGCGTTGCTGACTTGACGAATGACCACCTTGTGGCAACTGGTATTCTTCACCAATCCCTGAGTCCGCAAGAGCCCAATCTATGTTAGTGTCCTGCTGTGCCTCTTGTGATTTTAATTTATACAATTGGTTTTTATGTTTTTTAATTGTAATGTTTTTCTCTGGTATATATATATCGTATAAGCTTTTACCAATTTTATTTTTAATTGTACCCCGTATCCATTTATTGTTACTTCCTTTTACCAGTACCTACTGCATTATTTATTACTAAGGCAATGTTTCTACTGCCTTTATAATATTTGGCCTGTACGGACTGTTTCTCGCGCACTTTAGTTTGTAAGTCTTGTGACAATAATGAGGACGACGCTGACACCGCGAGCGCGGGCACCGCCACCGAGGTGTCTAATAAATCAAACCTGGGGGCCTATTACTAACTTTAAAAAACCCTGGCAAGTTCCAGGCAATTCATTTCCCTGCATGGTTAAACTTCGTATTATGACATTCGTAATTCTGACCGATTTCACACTGGGTAGTTTATCTATGGCTGGCTTGTAATTCTTTGCCGTAACATTCAGAAACACAATCAAATATTTATCGGTAAGTTACGATTTTATTTAAATCATGTATTTCATAAAAAAATAATAAATTATATATAATTCTAGTTACTAAAAGTAGGTTAAAATATGAACGCAATGTATATTGTGCTATATTATTAATTCATTTAATAATTTTGTGTGGTTGCAAATTGTAATGCGCGATTAAGTTTCCGAACGTACTCCACTTGAAGTTCAGCGGGGAATTTGACAACTTCATGTACGTATTGTGCTGTCATTGTTGCACAAATAAATGAACAAATGTATAATTTTAAGTACGTAATAGATTCGAAGTATAAACGAAAATATGGTTAGGGATGGATATGGTGGTGATGAAAATACTTACACCACACCACCGTGTGGTGTTTTCAAGTGTTTTTAATTATCAGTTTTCATCATGATAATATAAGAATTATTGGCAGTTGTTGACATGTGGAATGTGAGCTCGGCTATCATTGCATTGTGCCGATTGTCGGAACGGCCAATGGCCTGGCTCATGGCCGAAAGCCTCGACCAACAGCTCTCGAGGCTCTCGTTATGCAGTTGGATCAAGGGATTCAGAAGGCAGATAAGGCTCGCATTGTGAGGAGGTTCCTGTCTCTGCAGCCTTAACCACTGGTCTTAGACCCTGCTCTCGATACCGGCGGATCTATTTTTATATTTTCAAATGATTTATTTAATGACTTTTATAAAATATTTAAAAATGTATAATTATGTATGAAAATAAATAAACAAGATATTAAAAGGCAGTTATAATTATTATACATAGTTCAGTGGATGAGAATTCTCGCCCTCGTCGGCGACTAACTTATGTTCTGTTGGAAAAGTTGTGGGAGTTTTACAATTTGATCGTTGTTTCGGTATTTTTATCACTCAGAAGTGCCACTTTCTAGAGTTTCCAGAAACTCAAACGGTACATATTCGTCACACCTGATATTTTTTTATGTTAGCTAGATAACGCTCGAATAATTTCGCCAAATAAATCCAAAACAATTCAATAAAAGGTCCTCTGAAGCAGCTTTTATTGAATGGATTGTGAGGTTACATAATAACAGTTTTAGTATGTCAAACGAACGTTCGTAGTACGATATTGCCAGGCAATATTCGGGCAGAAGGCGGCCAGGGTGTCACGTGACCGCTGACCGGCTTGCTTGACGAGTTCATAATACGAAATTGCAAGGCAGTTCTGTTTACGCCGTAAACTGCCTGGAAATAAGAGTTCATAATAGGGCCCCTGCAACGCAATTTACGTCCGAGCATTAGTTCGGCCGGCGAGCTGTCTGTCGTCGTGTGTTTAGAGTTCCTATATCTGAATAAAAATTCTGACAGATGAGCCTTAATTTTGCTCTTAGATGTGCCCTGTGCTACTAACCCTTTTAAGAACTTCTTAATTATTTTTACATATATTTCTGCTTGACCATTACTAGATGGCGAATAAGTTGGCGACGTTATGTGTTTTATTCCATTTAGACGGCAGAAATCTTTAAATGTATTACTAGTGAACGAGGTTCCATTATCAGTGACAATCGTATGTATAGTTCCAAATCTAGCCATCGTTTCGTGTAGTTTCGCTATTACTGCCGCCGACGAGTAATCACTGCTAAGGGGGAAACATTCTACCCATTTAGTAAATGCATCAATAATAATAAGGTACATTTCTCCTTGCCATGGACCGAAAAAATCTAAAAGTACTCGGTGCCAAGGACGCTCTGGAAATGGCCAAGGTGTCAACGGAGCCCGTGGGGGTGTGGGCCGTAAACTACAACATATTCCACAGTTGGCTATCTTGTTTTCTATATCCTTATCTATATAAGGCCACCAGAATCTTGATCTTGCCTCAATCTCTGTTTTTAATATACCTACCTAAATGTGGTCTATGTAGTTCATCTAAGATTTTGTTCCGTAATAACTTCGGTATTATTAATTTATGACCCCTAATCAAGCAATTACCTTCCCTAGCTAAATCAAAACGACATTTATAAAATGGCAATAAGTTAATGTCTTCTAATTTTATTTTAGGCCAACTGTGTTGTACATATTGTGAAACCTTTTGTAAAATGCTATCTTTACTAGTCTCCAAACGAACTTCATCCAAAGATACAGGTAAATGCCCATCTGCAACGAAATTAATGTACGACGCCTTGTCGTCTAACTTATTATTGTAAACAAGTGAGTCATCCGTAACGACACCTACTTGCCCTACTACCGAGAATGATCCGTTGTCGCTGGTATATGTGATCGGCCGACTACTGCTGCACGCTCCTGTGGTGAGTGCCCGACTAAAGTAATCGGCACAATTACTAGCACTCGGAATGTACTGTATCTAGTAATTATAGCTAGACAAAAATAAAGCGTATCGCTGTAACCGGTTCGCTGATACTTCTGGTATGCCTTTGTCGGGATGAAAAATAAACATTAGCGTTTTGTGATCGGTGCGCAATATGAACGGATTTGCAACACCATAAATATATTGATGAAATCGACGTATACCAAAAACTAGCTTGCTGTAGCCTCCCTTTGGATTTGGCTATAATTTTTTTCAGCACTGCTTAGGGACCGCGACGCATAAGCGATGGGTCGTTCTACCCTTTTCGCTTCTATTTGAGCTAAAACCGCACCTAACCCTGTTGGAGATGCATCCACAGTCAAAACCAACTTGTAAGATGGATTGAAATGTGCCAGCGTTCGAGCCGATGTCAGTTGATTCTTAATTTGATAAAAAGCAGTCTTATGAATCTCTGACCAAGACCAGTCAACATCTTTTTTTAGTAAATCGTTTAACGGACTAAGTATAGACGACGCATTCGGAATGAACATCCTGTAATAATTAACAAACCCTAAATATGATTTTAATTCCTGCACATTACAAGGGGCTTTGGTGTTAGTCATTGCTGTTACTTTGTCTGGGGATGTGTGAATCCCTTTTTTATCAATGTCAAATCCTAAATAAGTCACCGAATCTTGAAACAACTTACATTTGTTTTTATTTAGTACCAACCCAGCTTCTTGTAAACGGTGGAAAACTTGTTGTAACCGTTCCGTATGTACTTGTTTTGTATTTGCCGTTATAAGGACGTCATCCAATAAACTAAGTTCCCCCTCTATACCGTTCAGCAAATTTTCCATGGTTTTTTGGAAAATAGCCGGAGCATTGGCTAGCCCAAAAACCAAACGAGTAAACTTAAATAAACCTTTGTGTGTATTTATTGTGGTGTAAATTTGTGAGTCCTCATCTAACATAAGTTGTAAATACGCACTACTTAAATCTAACTGCGAGAATTGTATAAGTACCCCCGTGTAATTTCGAAAATAGTTCTTCTGTTCTTGGTAGTGGATACTTATCAATGTGTAAGCATTTATTCAATGACACGGAAAAATCAGCACACAAACGAATCTCACCGTCTTTTTTTAGTATTGGAACTATTGGGCTCGCAAATTCAGAATGTTCGACTGGAATTAATACACCGACTTCAACTAGTCTATTCAATTCCTTTTCCACCTTACTTTTTAAAGAGAAAGGAACCGTTCTAGCCCGAAAAAAACTTGGTTTACTGTCCGGTTTCAAGGTAAGTTTTATTTTGTGTTTGTTAAATTTACCTAAAGTATTGGAAAACAGTGTAGGATATTTGTTTTGATAGTAGTCAAGTTCCGTTAACTCTTGACAATGATTAACCTTAGATAACTGTAATTTATATAACGATAAAAAATTCCTACCTAACAATGCTGGCCAGGCCCCTTTTATGACATATATTTCAATATTTTTTCGTTCACCCACATACGTAATCGGAACCGTCATTACTCCTACTACGTCTAACTTCTCGCCCGTGTATGCTTTTAACACTGACTTTGGATGTTCTAATAACACGTTATTAAAATATTTCTGGTAAGTATTCAGTGGAATGGCAGTAGCACAGGACCCACTGTCTACTTCAAAAGAAATCAACTGGCCGTTTACGTCGACAGACAGCGTCATAGGCTCGCCGCGGAAGCTACGTATATTACAAACGAGAATATTCTTACCGTCGTCATCACTTTCGTCATTCGACGCGTGTAGGCAATTTACTTGTTCACTTTTTTTGTTACACATTTTTTTTTAATGACCTTTCACTCCGCATTTTTTACATTTATACGTAGAAAACCGACACTTGTCCGCTGTATGATTGTTATAGCCGCACACACTACACTTTGTTGATGATTTTGACCGTCCTGCCGCTATCTTCAACACGTCCGTATTGGCCGCCGCTGATGCTGCTGCCGTCATTGATTGCCGTGCTGCCCGTTTTGCACTATTTACAGCCACTGCGATTTCCAACGCCTTGGGTAGTGTAATCGAAGCTTTTTCGTCCATGAACAATTTGTCCCGTTCCGGCCCCGGTACCATCCCAATGATGAACCGATCCCGCAACATTTCGTCCATGGCTGTTCCGAACTTGCAGTCCACTGCCAGGCGCCGCACCCGAGCTGCCCACTGCGTCAAATCTTCGCCGACGTCCTGCGCCGCCGTATGAAATATACATATATCTTTCAGCTAACACTGACTTCTTTGGCACAAAGTGCTTATCTAACTCTGTAGTCAACTCTTTGTATGTTATCTCATCGACTGTTTTTGGCGCAATTAACTCGCGTACCAACTTATACGCATCATTGTTGAGTGCACGTTGATATCAGTGCCCACGAAATATCTAAAGGATTATCATTGGGCGAACATTGCCAAAGTATGACTTTAGGATTGGGTTGGTATAATAAAGGTGATGAACTTCATTTCACCACACAAGTAGTTAGACCGACTATACTAAGTAAACGTACCATGTTGTCGATAATTGCACAAATATACGATCCATTAGGTATTTTAACGCCGACTGTCGTAGTAGCTAGAATATTAATGCAAAAATTGTGGTTGTGCAAGATAAATTGGGACGATCCCGTTCCCAGTGATGTTGCGTTGTCCTGGGAAAATATTTATTGGCACACTTCAATATTTGCATAAATTACGTATACCGCGTCATGTTATGAAACAAAATGAAATTGTTTATTCTGTAAATAGGATATTGGAATCACTTTAACACGTCATATTATAAAATATTAAAAGTAACCTAGATGAGGTCGGCGTTTCCTATCTGACTACTCTGAGAAGAAAGGCCGAAACAAACCCAGAGGTCGCAGTCTCTTTGAAAGTCCAGACATAATCTTGGTCAGACCATATGAGGACCATGTAGATTAGCGTCTGAAATGGTCTTTTGAAGAAAGAACCACAACGATTTGAGTGGACCTGTCCAGTCAGTGCAAGCATTTGTCAGTAATAGTGGAGCTCAACTCAGAACTTAAGGAGCTCAACGACTCGACGAACAATACCTACCAAAGAAAGGACATTTGGGTAAGTCGCATAAAATACTGAAATTGCCAGACAATCGTTAAATTAAAATAATACAATACTTTACAAAGTAATCATGTCATTTTGTATGCAAGTATGCAATATTCAATAAAGTCAATTTGTATATAAAACTGGTGATGATTTTCCATAATATTCAAAATGTCACAAAGCTTAGCAGAGCGAGCAGCTCAATCCCATGCTTTTTTGTCTTCTAAATAGTCTGAAATTTTATAGTACCCTTTTTTACAAAGTTTGGTTTTAATACAGCTTTTGAATCGTTTAATGGGTAAGTCTGGAATGTCAATGGGAAGTTTGTTATAAAAGCGTATACATTTACCCATGAACGAGATGCCTACTCTGTGGAGACGAGTGCGATGTACAGCAAGATTGTGCTTATTATGAGCGCATACACACAGTTCATAGAATTACACGTGTTCACGGACGCGTCGCAGAGTGCGTATGGTGCAGGCGCCTATGTTCGCACCTACTCTGATGACTCACCGGTGACTATTAGATTATTATGTGCAAAAAGTAAAGTTGCACCAATTAAACCTGTCAGTATACCCAGACTAGAGCTGTGTGGGGCGTTGATAGGCGCACGATTATTGTATAGGAAAATTATCGAGTCATTGCTTGTTAAATTCTCTTCTTTATCTTCGTATATTCTTCTATTCGCTACATATAACTACTGAAACTTGACACGCGAACTTCGTCTCCGTGATTTTATTCCAACTAACGGTTAAAATGTCCAAATTTAATGTCGAATCAGCGTTCAATGATTTGATGAAGAAAGTGGCAGCGTTGACAGCAAAAATTGCGGCTCAAACAGCAATGATTGAGTTGCAAAACAAGAAAATTGAAGATCAGCAGAGGACGATCGGAAATTATTTTGTCACGATCACAGAACAGACGAGGGTACTTGCAGATTTGTCCACTAAAATTGAGAAGATCGAAGTTCACGTTGTTGCAATGGATTCTTCGAAGAGCGAGATGGAAAAACCAGTCGGGATACCACATATGCAGTGTGCGAGTGAGATAAAAGTTGGAAGTGTTGCTAAGGAACCGCACGAAAAGGTGACGGAACGTGCGTGCCGAGCGACCGAGCGAGCCAAGAATAAGGCTGTGTCCACACTGCAAAAAACCAGTGAGAGTTTGTCGGAAACCGCTAAGACAGTATCGGAGGATAAGGTTGTTTCCGAGGAATGGAAAGTTGTAGCTAATAATAAAAAACGCACTAAAAAGGTTACTGCCATACAAAAAGGAGGAAACACTCAAATTGCTACGCTTCAAGCAATTCAGAGGAAGAAGTTTTTGCATGTTTGGTCACTACATCCAGATACAACGGAGAAGGCAATAGGTGACCATGTGGAGGGAATCTGTGGATCTGCAGATATTAAAGTTGAAAAAATTGTTCCGAAAAGTGCAAGAGACTATGCGTCATTTATGGTTGGAGTTCCGGAATCCCTTTTTGATAAACTAAATAACGTGGATAGTTGGCCATTAAATGCGCAATTCAGCCAATGGGTGTGGTTCCGAAACTCCCGCAAAACATCAAAAGGAAATCAAAGCCAGCAATAAGTGCATTCAAGTGTACTATCAGAATGTTCGAGGATTACGAACGAAAACAAATACGTTCCATAAAAATTTATTGGCGTCGACGTATGATCTCTTTGCAATTACAGAGTCAGGTCTCAATAATGGGATTAATGACGGAGAATTAATTTCAACTGAATTCAACATACTACGATGTGATCGAGCAGACGGGCGTAAACAAGGCGGAGTATTTTTGGCGGCTTCTCCGCGTTTTTGTTTAAATCGCGTTTCGGTTGACAATGTGGACAAGGCCTTATTTGAGATAGTGTGCGCGACGGTACACAGAAAAAATAATTTTGTGTTTTTGTGTTGTGTTGTTTACATTCCGCCAAAATGTGATGCTACTGAGTATATGCATTTATTTCATATATTAGAAGATGTTTGTGTTAAACATTACAAAGTTTTAGTGATGGGTGATTTTAATATGCCGTCTACGACTGTGGAAATTCAAAGTTATTTGGAATATTTTATTGCCTTCGGTGGATTTCGGCAGGTAAATAATGTTGTTAATATTAATAATCGTACCTTAGATTTGGTATTGTCAACGTTTGAGTTAAGTGACTTAGGGGTACAACTCTCGGAGGAACCATTAGAGTTATTATTGACACACAACATCCGCCGTTGGTAATTAGCGCCCGGCTTTCTCATCGGGAACCAGAGGGTAACCGGGGGGTTTCTCAGAATGAAAGAATTTCGTCACTCAATAGACACAGATGGAATTTTAATAAAGCTGATTATCTAGGTTTGTACAATTCTTTTAGGCTAGTAAATTGGGAGTTCTTGTATAACATTCAGAACTCAGAGGCGGCTTTAAATTACTTTTATACAATTGTGAATGAGATCCTTGACGAGGGCGTTCCTAAGAAAAATGTTAAATTTAATAAGCATGGGTCTAGGTTTAGTTATCCAGAATGGTATACATCTGAGTTGATAAGGGATATCAAACATAAGTGGCGTTATCACAAATTATATAAGACAACTGGTTCCCAGAGTGATTATGAAATGTTTTCTTGTTTTCGAACTCGTGTCAAATTAAAGATAGCGTCAACCTATGAAGTCTACCAAAATAGACTCCAGAAGAACCTACAAGGGGATCCGAAATCGTTCTGGAACTTTATTAGGAGTAAGCAATCCAGGCGCAATAAACCCAAAGTCACAAAGAACGGCTTATTGCTGAAGGACGAGGAGTGTGCGAATTGCTTTGCCTCGTATTTCCACTCGGTGTATAGTGAGAAGCGGCCGGTGCTTGACTGGGTAGCCGCGGAGCGCGCGGGTAGCGAGGCGGCGGCGGCGGGAGCGACGCGCGTGCATGTTGACCGCCTCAGTGCGCGAGACTTACGTGCGGCGCTCCTGCATCTCAAGCCCAAACGCTCAGTAGGTCCTGACGGCATACCACCTTACGTTGTCAAAGATTGTCATATGGTTTTTGAGGAGCCCTTGTTGCATGTTTTCGGTTTGTGTTTGCGGGAGGCTCACTACCCGGACGAGTGGAAGATCACCCGAGTTATCCCAGTCCCTAAAGGGGGTACAGGCACTGACGTAAGTGGATACCGACCGGTGGCAGTACTGTCGGCGTTCGCTAAGGTATTTGAATCTGTGTTACATAAATGTATTTATACACAGGTGAGCTCACAACTGTCGGACGCTCAACACGGCTTTCGGCCGGGTCGCAGTACGGGGGGTAACTTGTTGTCATTTGTTAACTACCTGTCGCCCGTCATTGACGCCGGGGGGCAGGTGGATGTGGCGTATTTCGACTTCCAGAAAGCTTTTGATACCGTGGATAACGATTTACTTTTGTGCAAACTCTCGGCTATGGGATTCACACCGCACTTGCTTAAGTTCTTTGCTAGTTACCTTGGCGAGCGCCGACAGTACGTCGAGTTTGCGGGACATGAATCCAGACCTTATCACACGTTCTCCGGGGTAAGTCAAGGGAGTAATATTGGACCTTTGGAATTCATTTTAATAATTAATGACCTGCCAACAGTCGTGAAAGAGGCGAAGTGTCTACTGTTTGCAGATGACTTAAAATTATTCCTTAATGTTGGGGACACTGCAGACTGTAATCGGCTCCAGTCTGACATTGATAATGTAGCCCAATGGAGTAAATGCAACAAGCTGCATTTTAATATTAAAAAGTGTTGTGTGATGAGCTACAGCCGCGCGCGGGCTCCATTACAGTATCAGTACGAGATGGACAGCGAAGTCATACCGCGCGTCTCACATGTACGAGACCTGGGGGTACAGATGGTATCTGAGCTGACGTTCCGCAAACACATAGTTGAGATGTGTGGCAGGGCTTTGAGAAATCTCGGTTTCATCTTGAGGCAATGTAAGGATGTTATCGATACTGCGGCTGTTAAAGTTTTATATAATGCACTTGTGAGGAGTCATCTCGAAACAAATGCAATAATCTGGAACCCACATGAAGGGAAATATAGCCTTATGTTAGAAAAAATACAAAATAAATTTTCTAGGTTTCTTTACCGTAAACAGTACGGAGTTTATCCTTTTTATCCCCTGATGTACCCGAGTCTGTTTGTCCTGGGCATGGTCGGGTACACCAGTCTGGCAGTAAGAAGGGACGTCGCACTGGTCAAGTACGTGGCTCGCGTACTGCTAGGGTTGCTGCACCACCCGGAGGTGCTGGCAGGGCTGCGGCTGCGCGCGCCGGACGGGTGCGTAGGTGCGCGCCGCCGCCCCGCTCTATTAGACGTGCCAGTAGCTAGGACTAACCTGCTCAAGTTTGCCCCTATGTCTCGAGCGGCACGTATTATTAACGTTATTACGACATCGGAGGATATATTTGGGCAAAACCTACCGAAATTCATTAAAATGGCACAAAAATTTATTGAAAGAGGTCCCATCTTATAATATTTGTCATGTTTATATTAATTGTTACTTATAACATCGCCTTGGATGATTCTGTAAAGGTGTTATAATTGTGATTTAAATAAATAAATAAATAAATAAATAAATAAAATTCCACAAAATTTACTTTTGGGTTGGCTACGAAAGTCACCACATTCGTTAAAGACATTCGTCCAAAATCGAATAGTTGAGATTAATGAAATAACCAGTAAGGCGTTATGGTTACATGTAGGCACCAAAAACAACCCAGCGGATTTGGTCTCGCGCGGTCTTAGCCTTGATGCCAGTAACCTGTGGTGGAGTGGACCTGAGTTCTTAAAAAACTCTGAGTCATCATGGTCACGGCAATCTGCGACTACTCACTCTGACTTACCAGAACTGAAAGCACAAACGACAACCGTTCTGGTTTGTGATGTAACACAGAATAAAGTTATTAATTTTGAAAGATTTCGTTGTTATCAGCGTATAGTGGGAGCTAGCGCTTACCTGTTGCGATATATACACAACTTAAGTACACCAAAGAAAGATCGTACACGAGGGCTGTTATCAGTGGATGAATTGATTGACTCATTACAGTCGTTAGCGTACCTCGCTCAGTGCGAATAGTTTCTGAAGGAATATGCTCGTAACTTACCATTAAAACCTTCAGGTTCAATTTCTTGGCTAAATATATTTCTAGACGAAAGGGACATAATTAGAGTAGTTGGCCGTCTTAGTAACTCACCTGATTTCGATTACGAGAAGAAGCACCCGATACTTTTATATAGTAAACACTCAGACCAACAAAATAAGAAAGACGGAGCATTACGTACATCAAAAGTGAAGCCACCTTTTTATCTATGTGTATGTAAAAAGGGTTGTCATTTGTTAAAGTTTTTCCCTATAATTTGGGGAATAATATTTTGGGTAGGATAATATTGTACGAGGAAGATATTGTTGAGTATGGTATTGTACCTCAATTGTTAGGAAGCATTCCGAAACAAAACCATTTTTTTTACATCGCAAAATAAAATAATAATTAAGTACAAAGTGTATTTACATACAGCCCTATCGTCAATGGCTACATGAGGCAAGTCTGGTAAGTTCTACAAAAAAAATTACACGAGTAATGGCAGCTTTTGATTAAAACCTTAGGAAGATAAATGAAGAATTAGGACATACTTGAACAGACGTACAGCCAGACCTTTGTGAAACTGAGTTTTTAGCAATTACGTATGACGATGGAAATAACATCTAAAAAATAAAATTTGGTACAGTAGTATTTAAATTAGCTAGACTAAGCTGAGAAACTAACTAAAATAAAAAATACAGTCAGTGTTTAATTGCTGTTTTGATAAAATCTCATTTTAGTTTTTCAAATTTTATATACCTTTTTAGTATATCCGCTTTTGATCACACGGCGAAGTCCATGATTAGTTGAATAAAGGTCATTATTATCAAAATGATCGGAACAAACCACGCTGGTTTTCGATGGCTGCCATTCTGGATCATTCCGACTATTTCTTATAGCTACTATCCATTTACTTTTATTTTCAATATTACTTGGAAATCTAAATTATTAAATACATAAAAGAAACAGGCATATAATTACTCGAACTAAAAAATATCGAACGGGAAAATTTCAAATCATATTATGGCAACCCTCGCACTTTAAATGTCACTGTTTTCGTTCGTTCATTCATTCAGGTTTTTGTTCCAAGTAACCTAAAATTCATAGTTAACTAAATTAAGAAACGATGTTATTTGAAGTACTTCCATGTGAAAAGTGATTCCGTGAGACTTTTTATGTGATTTGCTATTGTTTTTACAAGTTTTCACTACACAAGAAGGCATAATTCTATTTTTTTTATTGAAGTTTACTAGACGACGACTCGTGACGTACTAGGAGCGATGAGCATAGTTTTTGTGTAGGTGTGTGCGTGAGCCTGTGTGTTTACTTGCAGGAGCATAGTTTTGTGGCTACACGTTTGATATATGGAGTGCTCCGTCTTTCTTTTTTTGTTGGTCTGAGAGTAAACATAACTTCACACAACAGTTGTTTCAACATCAACATAAAGAGCTTCTTCATGCTGGTCCCTAGTTGTTATTGGCTACTGTGCGTGAGAATTGGTGGCCGTTAGGGGGTAGAAACCTAGCCAGAAGGGTTGTCCACCAATGTATCCGCTGCACTCGAATGAAAGGTAAAACCCTAACACCAATCATGGGAGACCTTCCGTCTGAACGAATAGAACCTGGTTTCCCATTGATTCGATGTGGAGTGGATTATGCTGGGCCCATAGCCGTACTAAATCGCAAAGGGGGGCCAAACTGAAAAAGGGCTATATTTGCATATTCGTTTGTTTTGTTACTCGGGCCATTTACCTAGAACTTGTCAGTACGTTAGCTTCTCAAGAATATTATATTAGCGCTTAAAAGGTTTATCTCACGACGAGGTAAACCAGCTCAAATTTTCTCTGATAACGGTAGAACTTTCATTGGAGCCTTTGTAAACAAGCTTATTACAAATTAGAGGATTATATCCAAGATAAGAATGCTTGGAAACATGCTGGTCTTGCTCCATAGGACAATTTAGAGTCTGGACAAAATCAAACTGGTTGCTAATTTAGTTGTATATTTTATTATTTTTATGTCATAGATTTTTACACTTTGTGATTGCTTGGAATCACGCACTGACTTATTAGTATTACTTGTAAAGATGTTAGGAATATTGTAATATCGTATACTTTTACAATGTTTGTAAATATGTGAGCACCATGTACCTATCACATAACTGATTTATTTGTCATTGCTCCATTTGTGAACGCCGGTACTGCGGCTTTGTGAATGTTTGGTCAGGGTGAAAGAATAATACCGAGACACACCGACTTTAGAATACGTTTATTAACGTTAACAAAAATAATAGTTGAGCGTGCGGTAGCGCTGACGGTCTTTGGGCGAGTGGCCCGCGCAGCGGGGTCGCGCGCGGCGGTTGAGTCTACGCCGTGGGTGTGTGTGCGTGAGACGTCTGTGCACACACACGCTAGGCGTTAACATGTTGCCGCCCCAGGAACGCAGTTCTGGTCCATGACTGGTAGCGGGCACAGTCGGTTGAAGGCTCTTCGAAGAGTCCCCGAAGTGGTGAGCACGTCGGCCACGCGGGTCACGCCGTCGGAGCCAGGGTACAGGCGAACTACGCGCCCTAGCAGCCACCGGGTGGGAGGCAGCCGGTCATCTTTCACCAGCACCATTTCTCCAAGCCGGAGTTGATCTCCCTGTTTGCGCCATTTCTGTCTCTTCTGGAGTTCTGTAATATATTCTATATAATAACGTTTCCAGAAATGGGCTTTCAGTTGCTGGATTCTCATATATCGTGAGAGAGAAGGTATCGCCTCAGGGTCAGTGTCCTGAGGAGAAGGCAAAGCTGTAAGCGGTCGTCCAATTAAGAAATGTGATGGGGTAAGCGCCGTGAGATCAGAAGGGTCTGATGATAACGGAGTGAGAGGCCTAGAATTCAGAACACCCTCG
The DNA here is from genome assembly GCA_949152455.1 of Lithophane leautieri. Classification (NCBI taxonomy): domain Eukaryota; kingdom Metazoa; phylum Arthropoda; class Insecta; order Lepidoptera; family Noctuidae; genus Lithophane; species Lithophane leautieri. Next base: position 370,412 of record OX424475.1, read on the forward strand.
ATCTGTACGAGAACTGTGTTCATCTCTTCATAAGTTAAGTTAGCTAAACCTAAAACCCTCTTTAAATGATATTTTACAGATTTTACGGAACCCTCTGCTAATCCGTTGAAATGCGGGCTATACGCTGGTGAGAATTTGAAATTGATATGTGAATTAGACGCTTGAGAGCTAATTTCGTTAGAATTTGACTTTAAAAATCTAGCCAACTCATTACATGCGCCGACAAAACAAGTACCATTATCAGAGTAAATGGTTAGCGGTCGTCCTCTACGGGCAACGAACCGGTCTAATGCAGCTAAAAATGTTGTGCTGCTCAAGTCAGTGACAAGTTCAATATGTACTGCCTTAATGGCCAAACAAACAAATATACATAGATAGGACTTTATGAGTCTGCCTCCTCTGCCCTTTCGGTTCAGTATCATGACGGGACCGGCATAGTCGACCGCCGTGTTGGCAAACACGTACTCGGTATGTAGGCGACTGGAAGGAAGGTTGCCCATGATCGGTTGAATACCCTTTCCTGCAAAACGACAACATTTAATGCATTTTTGAACTATCTGTCTGGCAAGGTTTCGACCATTAATAAACCAGAATTTATGACGAAGTGTAAAAAGTAATAATTGCGGAGGCGCATGCAATAAAATTATATGATAATGCCTAAATATTAATGTGGCCAAATGATGCCGTGAATCAAGCAGGATGGGGTGTTTTGTGTCAAAATCATAAAATGAATTTTTAAGTCGACCGCCTACTCGTAATAATGTGTCATTTTCGTTATAAAATGGATTTAATTGAAGTAGTTTATTTTTAATTGATAATTGTTTATTGTTTTTTAATAAGTTGTATTCTGAGTTGAACATTTCAAGTTGTACAAATCTGCACAGTGAAGTTAATGATGAATTTAATTCATAGATTTTTATGAACCCAGTACGTTTGTTTTGTGGGTGCAAACAATTGTGAATGAACCGATGCACGTATACAATCACACGTTGTAATTTACTAAAATTTGAGAAACTCTTTATGAAGGCAGAGCAATAAGTAACATAATCGGTACAGTCAGCAGTCAAATTACATTGAACCTTGAACTCTGGTAAGTCAGGCTCTTGAAGGTGTGACGGTTGGTTAGGCCATGACTGTTCGTCATGTAGAAGGAATGGCGGACCTGACCACCATACTGCCGTCCTTTAACTAGAAGGCCGTTAAGCCCAAAAAGTTGTTTCCGAGAAAATGGCAAAAAATGTGGGAATCGTTATTTCTTAAAAACTATGACACTTTGGTTAATGATTGTTGGACTTATTAATTGATATTTCTTTCTATTTATCCTAAAGAATCTTTTATGTCCAGAAACTCATACTAATTACATTTTAAATTAATTTTTCTTATTTTGTTAAGCATGTAACCTAGACATCGCATCTTATTACTGTACTAAAAGGCCGTTAACCATACCGTAGCGGCTTTTTAGAGAAGTAATTTATTTGAAATTTTCGCCTTCATAATGTTTGTTAAATTTTGATCAGAAATACTCAACTAAAAAGTTGTTAAGTGACGTAACTGCTTTATAGCCATGACATTCGCTTCGATTTAAATTTCAATAACTTTCCTAATGAGCGGCTACGGGACTTTAGATGCTTTTAAGCTAATTATTGCCAATGGGATATGGAACTTTTGTAAAATCTTAACTGCTTTACTTAACTTAAAGGTGGCTAAAAACATTTCGCTTGTGGTTAACTTCTTTATAGTTTAGCATTCTTATGAGAATATGTGAGAAATTAAAGACATATTCTTTTAAAAATCACCCGCCCTAGAGTGATGCACTTTGTGAGGCAGGCGTTCTTAATTATACTGATATCAGTCCTCAGGACTATAATAATCCGTGTTGCAAGGCGCATAGACTTCCTGAAGCAGAAAGTGTATGCCTGGGCAAACCGTATTCGTAGGTATAAGCGGCGAGAAGACCGATACACTCAGAACCGCACCTTCCAGAGCGATGAAATGTGGGTATATAGGACTTCGGAGCAACCGGACCAAGGTGTGGCTCATACGTGCCTGCCGGATGATGATGGCATGTGCTCTTTCTGGCGCAGTATCTGGTCGGTGCCTGTCAGTCACACTGAAGGGGATTGGACTCGGGAAGTCGAGCGAGCCTGCGATCCAAAACCAGAAATGGGGGCTATTACCATCTGCTCGTGCAGTCCGCCCGTTGCCTAACTGGAAGTCTCCAGGGCCGGACGGGCTGCACAACTCTGGATAAAATGATTTATAAGGTCGCACGCTCGCTTGGCGGCTTAGTACCAGACTGCATTGGAGTCTGGTTTGCTACCCCAGTTCTTAACGATATGAGTTATCCACCTGCTCCACAAATCTGGAAGCACCACGGAACCCAAAAATTATAGGCCGATCACATGTTTACCGTCGGTCTATAAAGTTCTTAAATCCATTTTGAGAGTTAAAATTAACAAACATATCGACAAGAACTCCATCATGGCTGCGTCTCAAAATGGATTTAGGAACGGGTCTCGCAGTACTAAGGAGCTACTCCTCATTGATAGGGCCATTAGCCAGTTCCCGAAAGGATCTGTCGACATGTTGGATAGATTATAAGAAGGCCTATGACTTGGTGCCACATACAAGGCTCATGAGGGTGCTGGAGTTGTATAAAGTAGATGAACTCTGCGCACCTTCCTGTAGTCATGTATGGGGCAATGGAGGAAAGTCCTTCGCTATCCAGTATGTCGAAATATCCAGAGGAATAGCGAGCCGATAAGGATCGAGGGAGGCATATTTCAGGGCGATAGTTTGAGTCCACTTTGGTTCTGCTTGGCGCTGAATCCTCTAAGTACACTGCTGGAGGACTCAGGTCTAGGCTATCGGCTGAGGAGAGGTGGTCAGGTTATATCTCACCTCCTCTACATGGATGACCTAAAACTCTTTGCCCCCAACAATTCACAACTGATGGAGCTACCGAAAGTAACTGAAACTTTCAGTAGAGCCACCAGGATGGAGTTGGGTGTGGAAAAATGTGCGGTCATGCATGTAAAGCGAGGGGAGATTGTGGATTCCATGGGAACCCAACTTAGAGCCCTCTCCGCATCCTCTCCGAAACCTTTAAGTATTTGGGTATGCCGGAAGCGTTAGGCATCAATGTTACTGACATGAAGTAATCGTTGAAGGAGCGCTTCTTTGGCCACCTGAAGAAAGTATTTAATAGTCTTCTATCAGGCGGAAACAAGGTGCGCGCCTTCAACGGCTGGGTCATGCCGGTTTTGATGTACTTTTTCGGCATACTCAAATGGACTCAGACCGAACTTGACGCCCTGGATAGGATGGTCCGTACGCTGCCGACTGCGAATACATCACCCACGGTCATCGGTAATGAGACTGTATATACCGCGAAAGTGTGGAGGTTGAGGCTTTTTAAACGCTAAGACCCTCCACAATCGCGAGATATGCAGTCAATGGGAATATTTCCTAGAAGCCGACGTGGGGATGCATCGAGATGTGGTCGCGGTGGACAAGGGCCTCACCCCGCTCTCCTTGGCGAAAGAGAACTGGCGCAAGCCTGTAGTGCTTGATACTAACGACCGCAGGGCCTCCCTGCGGTCATTAGTGTCAAGCATGGCATGTATGGCAGAGTAAGGAGCTTCACGGATGCTTTTTCCGGGCCCTATATGGACCCGATGTAGATTTACTAGCGTACGGACGCTAGTAAATCTACATCGGGTCCATGTAATGGTGGTGGATCGAACCGAGCGGCGCGCATTGATTATTGACATAACGGTCTCGCATGACGGGAACCTCGTGAAGGCCGAGAAAGATAAACAAATCAAGTATCTTGACTTGGCTCACGAGGTTGTCGACATGGGAGATGTGGACTCCGCGATCGTTGTGCCGATAGTCGTATCAGCCAATGGCTTAATTGCCAAGAGCCTCGACCAACACCTATGGAGGCTTTCGTTGGGCAGCTGGGTTAAGGGGCTGATTCAGAAAGCGGTACTTCTGGACACGGCCCGTATTGTTAGGAGGTTCCTCTGTCTGGAGCCCTGACCACCGCCGCCGGTAGCTTGGACGCTGTTACCCATACCGGTGGACTACTATTTTTTATATTTTTAAATGTTTTTATATTCTAACATTAATAAAATAAAGGAAATAATGTTTACTATTTTGGTACCACATCATTTATTTGTACACGACCGTGGCAGTCGGATCTCCGGGTTGAGATTGAGACTCAATCTGTCCACCCGGACTCAATGTTTCATGTCCGCAATCCACCATCCCGTCGCACTCAATGATTGAGTGTGACGGGATGGTGGACAGCGTGGGTGCTGGGTGGGGTGGCCGCGCCCCGCTCACTCCCGAAGTAAACGCAGCGCGAGAGTCGGCAAACTGCCTTTTAGCTAAGTAATGTGGCTTAGCTGCTTTGTAGCTTAGCATCATTTATTTAATTTTTCACCATTTTCATCAAACTGACAAGAATTATTTACAAGCAAAGTATTGTGAGAAATTTACAGAATTAAGTGCTTAACTAAAATAACGTTAAGGGCGGATAACTGCGAATAAGTTAAGGTTTTGACTGAAACTGTCATATAAATGCTTAACTATAAAGTAGTTATAGTCCTTTTACGTCTCTATAGTCAAGAATAATCCGATAACGTAATTGTAGTTAAGTAAAACACCAGAAAATAATCGTCACATCCGGCAGTTAAGGTATTTTAACGTACATTAAGCGAAGAAGTGTGGGTTAGACGCTTTCAAGTGATGAAATCATCATAAAATATGTTACTTAACGGCCTACAAAATGTTCATATCTTTAAAACTATTTATGTTGTAAAAATGTTTCTTAGACAGAAAGATAGAGAATTTTGAACTCTATCACTTTCTATTAAAAAGTAAAAAAACACCATTTGAGGGTTAACGGCTTTCTAGTTAAAGGACGGCAGCATAAACTACAGTTTTGTAACTGTTTGGCATCTGCTCCACGTGACCCAATGTCAGCTGGGTTATTTTTAGTGGGCACATAACGCCATCTGCATGATTCAGTTTTCTCAGATATTTCACTGATTCTGTTAAATACAAACGGTTTAAGCAAGTGTGCTTTAGGTGAATGTATCCAACCGAGGACAATAGTGGAGTCACACCAATAGACACACTTATTAATGTTTAATCTAAGTGATGATTTAACTTTATCTGCCAAGCGCACGGCGAGGAGAGCACCGCACAGCTCTAGCCGGGGCACTGTCATGGGCTTCAGGGGAGCCACTCTGCCCTTTGCAGTCGCTAAATGAACAGACACACGATTATTATTATTGACACTTTTTATATATACGCACGCGGCGTAAGCTTGTTTACTTGCATCACTAAATACATGAAGTTCGATTAAGAGAGGACTATCACCTAAAATATATCTAGGGATTCGAATATTATTTATGTGAGCAAGTGACGTTATAAATTTAGACCACATGTTTACTATATCCAAAGGCACAGATTCATCCCACGTTATCTGTGAAGACCATAGTTTTTGTAGAATGTTCTTAGCTAGCAGTATACATGGGCTTATTAAACCTAATGGGTCAAATATTTGTGACATAAGCGATAATATCGTGCGTTTAGTTAGAATTTTGTTTTCATTAATATTGACTGAGAATAGCAAATTGTCCTCTTTGGACGACCAAAGTAATCCTAACGTTTTTGAGTACTCATTGTTACTTAAGTTAAGTAATTCGTCGCTAGTACTTTCACCAACGATTTCAGTGACAACATGAGCACTATTTGAATTGAATTTACGTAAATGAAATTTTCCATTTTCTAACTGTCTAATTACACCCTTACACATGTCTATGAGTTGTGATTCAGTAGCGGCACCTGTAATTAAGTCGTCGACATAGAAGTCATGTAAGATGACTTCTGAGACGATTTGGTCTGGGCATTCGTTACCAAGCTGCGTCAAACACCTTGTCGCGAGATAAGGAGCAAACGCGGTTCCGTACGTAACTGTGTGTAGTTTATACTGCCTTAGTTGCTCGTGAGGTTCGAATCGCCATAGGATTTGTTGAAGCATTTGTTGTGATGGTTTGACATTCACCATTCTGTACATTTTCTCGACATCTGCAGTCACGAGAAACCTATGCTGGCGCATTCTAATTAAGATACTAATTAAGTCATCTTGGACTGTTGGACCTACCATTTGAATTTGATTGAATGAGACACCAGAGGTCGTCACTGCAGATGCGTCATATACTACCCGTAGTTTTGTCGATAAGCTTGAGTCACGTAATACACCGTGGTGTGGTAAAATATAAGTGAGAGTATCATTTTCAGGATATTCATTTAATGACATATGATTTAATGAAATGTACTCTTTGATGAAATTACAATATTGCTCTTTAAAATGTGGTTCGCGTTTGAATCTGCGTTCTAAGGATAAGAATCTAGACAAAGCTTGTTCATAAGAGTCGCCCAGCTTATCAGGCGAATCCTTTAATGGAATCATCACTTCGAATCGCCCATCAGGCAACCGAGTGGTATTGTTTATAAAATTTTGTTCACATTCAAGCTCTTCCTTAGATATTTGTTTACGTGCGGCTACTGTTTCTAGTTCAAAGAATTGAGATAATTTATTATGTAATTGATCGTCGTTGTTTTGTAGGGTAATATGATTGCAGTGGACTGTATTAATGAATTTTGTATGTTGTTTTGGCACTGGGCCTGAAATTAAGTAACCCAGTTTAGATTTATTTAGTGTTGGTTTATTTTTACCCAATGATATATTTTGGGAACCTAGTATGGTCCAGAAAATATCAGCGCCGAGTAGCATATCGACTGGAGCAGGTGTGTGGAATTTGGGGTCAGCCAACGTTATGTGAGGTGGTATGTTTAGTGTTGTACGGTCAACTTTTGTAGTTGGCAACAACTGAGTGATGCGCGGAACAACATAACAGTAGACGCTCTCGCTATAATTATTAAATAATGATGATATGAGTACGTCACAACGCTTTGACAAGCAAGATATTTGAGAATTTAACCCTTCGACTACGGTTGAAGTGGAAAATGTAGGTAAGTTAAGTTTGGCACATAGGCTTTCAGTTATAAAACTGGAGGTACTTCCACTGTCAAGTATGGTACGCACCTTATGGCATATACCATTATTGTCTGTTACATGGACTAAGGCCGTGGATAGAAGAACACAGTTGTTTTGAGTGGCTGACAACGCAATGTCTTGAGGAGGACTAGGAGGTTGTCCTTGACTGTCAGGCTGTGGCAAAGAGTGTAACATGACGTTATTCGTTGAAGGTACAGGCGCAGACGGTGCAGTAGCTTCATGCTCGTGTAATAAGCTGTTGCACCGCAGGCCGCACCAGCGACATGGCCCTAACTTGCATGCATTGTCAGCATGACCTTGACGTAAACAATTTAAACATGATTTAAGTGCCTTAGCCCTTTCAACCCTGGTTGCTAACGGTAATGATTTGAATTTTTGACAAACATAAAGTGCATGATTGCCTTTGCAATATGGACAAGGGTACCTGCGAGCAGGGTGAGTTTCTGAGTTGGCCACAAATGTTTTATGACGAACATGTGTAGGATCACTTGACCTGCGGTCTTTATGAGTATTCTCCATTGTTTCCAAAAAATCAGCACGATCTTTTAGAAAGTTATTAAACATTTTAAGTGTAGGGAACTCTTTCACCTTATTACGATAAGATTCCCACTTACTGCTTGTTACTATGTCAAGCTTGTTTGACAGAATTTGAATTAATAGTACATCCCAGTGTTCAGTAGGGAGGTTAAGTGTTTTGAGTGCTCTGAGGTTCCTATTGACTGTATCGATTAAGCTACGTAATGCTTTAGGTGATTCTTTTTCCAACGGTTCCAAATTAACAATGGCTTGAGAGTGATTATTGACCAATGACCTTTCATTATTATAGCGGTCACAAAGTAGTTCCCAAGCTACTTCATAATTACTACTTGAGAAATCTAAAGACTGAATGACTACAGCGGCACGGTCTTTCAACGCAGCCCGTAAATAATGAAATTTATTAATATTGGGTATTGACTTGTCTGTGTGAATGAGACTGCTAAACGTGTCACGGAATTCCAGCCAATCATGATACTGACCCGAAAAACTAGGCAAATGAATAGTAGGAAGTGCAAGTTTTGGCCCACCTTCACGCGCAGTACAACAAGAACCCGTCACAGACCTGTCGCTGCCCGCAGGGCCGGCTGGAGCCAGCAGACCACGAGCTCGTGCGATCGCCCCGAAGTACTTGGTCTCGAAAGCCTCGCGCTCTTTGTACTGCTCATCTGGAATTTCCATACAATTTTCTATATCAAACTGAATTGAATCAAACTCGGTATAGATTTCTTCAATTTTTGATAAACGGATGTTCAATTCATTTATTTGTAATTTACTTAAGTTGTCACAACTCTCAACAGTTAGCAAATAATTTTCAAATATTGTAAGCTTAGCTTTGCATGATGCACGCCTTTTAATTAAAGTTTTATCTTCCATGGTGACGTAGGTATAAGGATATTGTTAAGTAAGAATTGAAATCAATGTTCAAAGGTGACTGTTTATGTCAATGGAAGCTAAGTCTAAGCCAAAATGAGAATAGATTGTATGTATTACACCAAACAATGCGATGAAATGAGTTGCTAGAAAGAATCACAAACAAAATATTATTGCAATGCAGTTAATTTATAGATAAGAAATGGAACGATTACTTAAATGATCATATTGTAACAGTTATCCGCCAGCTGTGCAGCTGTGAGCCCATTAGGCCTCAATCTACTCTCGCATCGTCAACAACAACAACAACCAACGCCATCTACCGGTATTGAAAGCAACTAGTATATCAGCAGCCATCAGGATCGACCGATACAATCTACTTATCAGACTTACTAGCGCCATCTATCAACTCGTAGATACACTAATATCTTGTGGTCATTATTTAAATGTTAAATCCTCTGAGCATTCATTTTATTTACCTTGGAAATAGTACTGTAAATCATACTCAATTATAAAAATGTAGCTTATTAACCTATAGCTTTCATTCTTATCAACTTTGTTAAAAGTATGTCAATTTATGTAAGTGCTTCGAATATTTTACAATAATAAAAAGGGGATAGTAGTTTGACTTCCGGGAGGCGCCGACTTTGAGAAGATTGTACCGTGTTGCTCTTGTTAAACTTGCGAATTTTTCGGGAATACAAATTATAAAAGTGAGTGTGCATTGTTTCATTTCCACTTCTGAACACCCATTACAGTTCAGAAGTGGGATGGAAGAATTCCACGGCCCATATATTCGCGGCTTGGGGAGACGGTCGCCAAGCGTCGAGTCGCTCGAAAATGGCGGACGCCATGAGGGAAAAAGTCCCGTTTTTTTTTTCTTCGCAATCATTTAATCAGCCTCCTGCCAACAAAAGACCAAGGATAACACACCTGGACACAGAGATCATTCCCAAATTCGATCCTGCCAAGAAAAACATGAATGTAAAAGGATGGCTTCACAAGATAGACCAATTAGGGGAAATCTACAACTGGGAAGAGAAGGATAGAATCTTCGTGATGCAAACTCGACTACGTGGCGCAGCGCGCGACTGGTACGACGACCTAGAAGACTATAGCGCCACGTGGGACACGTGGAAGGACTGGCTCACGAAAGCGTTTCCAAGAACCACGGACTTCGTCGACCGGTTAGAAGAGATGCTGGCACGCCAAAAAGGCAATGAAACTATGACAAAATACTACCATGATAAAATATCCCTATTGAAAAGGTGCGGGCTAGAGGGGGAGAATGCAATGTCGTGCATCATCCGTGGGCTGCCGGTAGAGCTGCGTGCGAACGCCAAAGCATGCGGCTACAGAACGCCCGAAGAACTTTACTATGGATTTCTTTCTTCACTCGAAAATTACGGGGAACTGAGGGCTGAAAAAAACAGACGACCCGCCGACCAGAAGCCGAGCAAGTCGACGTGGCAACGGGGCTCTGCAGCGGGGAACCCTGCTCCGAAGGTGTGCTACAACTGTCGGCGGCCGGGACACGAAGTGCGGGATTGCCGATCTGCACCCGCCACACGCTGCCAGGTCTGCCAGCGCGCGGGACACTCTGCCAACACCTGCTGGTATGCGGCCGGGGGAAACTCGAAGGAGACGCCAGCGCCTCCGCAAAGAAATCAACAGGTACGGCAGGTTTATCATGTCACTACAGAAATTATTTCAGATTTGTACCGAAAACAAATGTTTATTAATGGTTACGAAGCAATTGGCTATATTGATACTGGCAGTAAAGTAAATATAATAACAATAAAAGCGATTGAAAAATCACGATTATGTATCTTACCATCAAATGTAGTTATGAGAGGTTTTGGAGGTTTACTTGTAAACTCTTTAGGAAAAGCGTTCTTAAATCTAGTTATAGATAATATATGTTTACAAACATATGCCGAGATAACAAATGCGAACCTCAACGATATAGATTTAATTGTGGGACAACCTATTATTAATCAACCAAACGTAAACTTGATTATAACCTCTAAATCCGTGACATTAATAGCAAACAGTGAATATGGTTTTCCTTTATCAAATATGCGTTTGTCTAGCCAGGACTTTATAACAAAAGTCCCCTTATTCTTGTTCGACAATGTCGAAGTCAGGCCGGGTTCGAACGTGGAGGTACGCGTCTTCACGTCATACGATTTGACGCCAAGTGAAATACTTGTTACCCACCCACGATTGTATTCTATGGATAATGAATCGTACTTTATACCACAGTTAGTGTTGAAAAATACACCAATGTTACAATTACGTGTAATCAATCTAGGTGATTCTTGTTTGCAATGGCCCGCGGGTCGACTAATTACGCGCGCAGATATGCTTACGCAAAGTGACGTAGCTTTCGTTACTCAAAGTAGTGCCGCTAATAGTGCACAATATGATTATATTCAGTCAAGCAAGACACTTGTGTTGTCCGACCTAGATATTGGCGATATAGAAGAGAAACATTCTAAATTATTATTAGACTTACTAAATAAATACCCCGGTTGTTTTGCTGAATGTAGCAGTGAACTTGGTTGTACGGATTTAATTGAAATGCATATTTCTACCACATCAGAAACGCCTGTGTTTTGTAAACCATATCGATTATCGTACAAAGAAAATGAAATTGTACAGGAAAAGGTCAATGACCTTTTAACCGCAGGAATAGTGCGAGAATCGAACTCCGAATACGCGAGTCCTGTTATTTTAGTTAAGAAAAAGGGAGGCGACTATCAATTATGTATCGACTACCGCGCTCTTAACGCACGTACTGTAAAAGATCGATTCCCTCTTCCACACATTGATGATCAGATCAATCGATTATCGGGTAAAGTATACTTCACGGTTCTAGATATGGCGCAAAGTTACTACCAAGTTAAAATGGCTGAAGATTCAATTCATAGAACCGCGTTCATAACGTCGACTGGACAATACGAATTTTTAAAAATGCCATTTGGTTTGGCAAACGCTCCGGCGGTTTTCTCACGGTTAATTCGAAAGGCATTAGGCTCTCTTGATAATAAAATAGCTACGTATCTTGACGATGTCACAATACCTGCTGTGACAATAGAAGAAGGTATAGAGCTATTGGAGGATGTTTTAAAACTTCTTTCTCGTGCTAATTTAAAACTAAATTTAAAAAAGTGCTCCTTTTTGAAAACCAGCGTAAATTACTTGGGTCATGAGGTTACGGAAGGGTCTGTACGCCCGGGGCAAGCAAAGATTATTAGCGTTATTAATTTTAGACAACCGCGAAACGTACATGAACTGCGCCAATTCATCGGGTTAGTATCGTATTTCCGTAAATTTGTACGAGGGTTCGCTGAAATTGCCCGTCCTTTAACCAGCTTAACAAAAAAAGACGTCGCCTAGATATGGGGTCCGGAACAAGAACAGTCTTTTAATCTTTTAAAAACTACGTTGACTGAGCGACCTGTTTTAGCTATTTATGACCCGCATGCTAAAACAGAAATCCATACTGATGCCAGTAGCCTAGGGTTAGGCGGTATTTTACTTCAATATCAAAATGATGGTGATCTAAAACCTGTTGCTTACTTTAGTCGCGTTACTAGTAGAGAAGAAATGCACTATCATAGTTATGAGCTAGAAACTCTCGCCGTAGTTGAATCTCTAAAACGTTTCCGTATTTACGTAACGGGCACCCCAGTTAAAGTAATTACTGATTGTGCGGCATTGAGAACCACACTGACTAAAAAAGATCTGATTCCGCGTATAGCCCGATGGTGGTTAACGATCCAGGATTTCGACATTGAAATCGAATATCGCCCTGGCCACCGTATGAAACACGTTGACGCACTCAGTCGCAACCCGGTTGAAACCGTTCATAATATACTTCGCATTGATGAGGCTGACTGGCGCCTCACGCTGCAGTTACAAGACGATACGGTACAAAGCATTATTAGACAGATTAATGCGGGTACTGATAATCCGGATATAAATCAAAATTATACCATTATTAACGGATGCTTGTTTCGAAAAACCTTACACGGAGATCGATTCGTAATACCCAAACTGTCGAAGTGGTCATTGTTACAAAAATATCATGACCAAGTGGGGCACATAGGTTTCGAAAAGTGCGAAAAAACAATAAAATCTAAGTTTTGGTTTTCTGGTATGACTCGGTTTATACGAAAATATGTAAATTCCTGCTTACACTGTGCTTATGCTAAAGGAAATTATGGCAAAGTAGAGGGCGAGCTGCATCCCATTGAGAAAGTAGCGATACCGATGCATACTTTACATATAGATCATTTAGGCCCATTTTTGAAAACACGCCGTGGTTATTCCTACATACTCGTAATTATTGATTCTTTTACGAAATTTGTATTTGCTCGAGCCGTTAAAGGCACGGGCTCTATAGAAACTATTCAAAACTTGAAGGAAATAATATCTACTTTTGGTAACCCTCATAGGATAGTTACGGATAGAGGCGTCGCTTTCACAAGTCGGTATTTTAAAGAGTTTTCCATACAAAAGCAGTTCAAACATGTATTAAATGCCATTGCTTGTCCACGCTCTAACGGTCAGGTCGAACGAGTAAACAGAACTATTGTAAACGGCCTAAACACTACCGCTGAAAGTGAATGCACATGGGATGAAAAACTTTCAGATGTAGTTTGGGGTATAAATAACAGTCCTCATGCCGTTACAGGATTCTCTCCGTTCAGTCTCATGTTCTCGCATGACAACTCCTTATTACCTGCTTACCCTGCAAACGTCGCTAATACCATTGACCCCCAAGAGCAGTTAGTTGAACGTAGACGCAATGCGAAATTGCGCATTGATAATAATATGGCAATTATGAAAAGTCGGTACGATAAAAGGCATAAGAAATGTAGGAAATATAATGTAGGCGAATTGGTTTTGTGGAAGGGAGGCTTATCTCGGGATAATACGGTCGGAGTCACTAAAAAGTTAGGGAGTGTGTTTACAGGACCTTACAAGGTCACTAAAATAGACCATACTATTGACCGATATACAATAAATAGTATTCAAGGGGTCAAAGGATATAAAAAGTTTAGCGCAGTAGTTCCGGGTGATTCACTGCGCCCATATAAGTCATCAGTGCCAGACAGCTCTACAGATTCTGACCATGAAATAGATAGGGATGATTTAATAGATTTATTAGAGAGTTAAGTTTGCCCTATAATTTGTTTGTACTAAATAACACCTTTTTATTCATCATTTGTTTGTATATTTATACTTTTCCTAATTACTGTTGTTACAACTTGTCCTAATCAAGATAGATAGCAATCTTTTATAATTTCAAAGTAAATACCTACATAATATTGTAAATAATTTGTATCATTCCACCTTCAACATTCACCCCCCCATAAGGATTCATTAAGTAGGTATTAAAAATATTGCACAAACAACAGAACACAACAATTAAAACTTGATACAGATTAGTGCAAGTAGGTACTCACTATAGAACAGAATCAATTGATATCTACAAAATGTAATTGCTAAACTGTGTGATAGGGCAGATAGATCTGTGTGTATATCTGTCCTGCTCTGCTAAACTGTGTGATATGGCAGATAAGTCTGTGTGAATAACTCCTGCTATACTGTGTGATACGGCAAATAGATCTATGTGAATATCTATCCTGCTATACTGTGTGATATATATGACAGATAGGTCTGTGTGAATATCTACCCTGTTGTACACTGAGTGACACCGCAGATGAATCTGTGATTACTTAATCCAGCTATGCTACTGATAGATCTGAGTGAATGACATCTTCATTATGCTTTGTGAAACTCCAGACAGATCAGTGCATTTCGCTATACCATGTGAGGTGACAAATAAATCTGTGTGAACATTAACTGATACTAAACTTATGTTATAGAAAGTCTCATAAAGAATATACTTAGCAACCTTCATACAAATTCTAATAAACAACCAACAGTATCTATTCTATGGTGTGTACATAAATAAAATGCCAAAAGCTACCATTAATACTTAAATAAATATGCGAGGAAAACATAACACCTGATCATAAAAAAAAAAACAATCGGTCTCATGTGAAATAAAGATCTATGTGATGAATTAGGAATCAACACAAAAATGAAACCTTGATTGAGTACTCACATAAATTAAAAGGAGAATTACATAATTTCAAAATTTAGTAAGTAAGTAACTATATCAAATATACTGTGTGCTTGTTCTGTTCCCAGGTACTGCCAAAACTGGATTCTGGTGTCACTGCTACTGCTGAGGGAGCTGGAGCCCAACGCCGTGGAGGACCACGACAATAGCAGGATGGCCGAGTGTAACAGTTATCCGCCAGCTGTGCAGCTGTGAGCCCATTAGGCCTCAATCTACTCTCGCATCGTCAACAACAACAACAACCAACGCCATCTACCGGTATTGAAAGCAACTAGTATATCAGCAGCCATCAGGATCGACCGATACAATCTACTTATCAGACTTACTAGCGCCATCTATCAACTCGTAGATACACTAATATCTTGTGGTCATTATTTAAATGTTAAATCCTCTGAGCATTCATTTTATTTACCTTGGAAATAGTACTGTAAATCATACTCAATTATAAAAATGTAGCTTATTAACCTATAGCTTTCATTCTTATCAACTTTGTTAAAAGTATGTCAATTTATGTAAGTGCTTCGAATATTTTACAATAATAAAAAGGGGATAGTAGTTTGACTTCCGGGAGGCGCCGACTTTGAGAAGATTGTACCGTGTTGCTCTTGTTAAACTTGCGAATTTTTCGGGAATACAAATTATAAAAGTGAGTGTGCATTGTTTCATTTCCACTTCTGAACACCCATTACAATATATGTGAAGCAGAGTGAGGGTACGCGTAAAATGTGCAACAATCAAGCAGCGGGTGGTGCGCAAAAGTAGCAAGCCAGCAACAGCGCAGCTTGCCGGTCCGGCCCGAACCCGTTCTCAGCGCAGGCGAAAGGCAGCGGTCATTCGAATGCACTAGAACATGCGAAATAGCAATAATTAATTACGCGATATTATACAGTTCCCGTACACACCAATGGAATCTGAAATGCCTAGAACCTCTGAAATGAAACTTACGTTAGGTTATGAATAAACACTCCAGTTCTATTTCATTAGGTATGGGATAAGTTTTATACATGTGGGTATTATGAGTGAGATTTTACTGAGTGTAATAAATGAGTGAGCAACGGGAATTTTATTGCGTAATGCAATAATGAGTGGTTTGTTATAAGAATGATGGATCTTTAACGTACCTACAAAGTGATTCACAAAATGGAGGAATTGTGAATATTCAATGATTAATTTAGCACTAAATGAAGGATTAGTGATTGTTTTAATAAGAATTGGTACAAGAATCACAAAATGATGGATTTGTGACTATGATAGGGCTCTCAAAATTACGGATTTGTGGCGGTAATTAACAGATTTACGGGACGATTAGACAAATTGGAACGAACTCACAGTAAAGCTTCCCTCAGGACTCACATGTGACCTTCCTTATAGATGTAGGTAGTCCTCTTTGTCTCAGCTTCTCCCAACTCCAAATAGGTGTTTTATTTCAAGCTCGATGTCCACGTAATTTTTCTCCAATGAACCAATGATGAGATTTCTTGTAGAAATATCGTATGATGTTGTAGGTATGACTCGACTCGTTGAAACTTGAATCTTCGTAATGGCCGCCATCCACGCAGCGCAGTATTTCCTTTGTTCTTATTGCTGGTTGTGGTTGAAATTATCTAGCTCGAAGGACCAAATTGTGAACGCCGGTACTGCGGCTTTGTGAATGTTTGGTCAGGGTGAAAGAATAATACCGAGACACACCGACTTTAGAATACGTTTATTAACGTTAACAAAAATAATAGTTGAGCGTGCGGTAGCGCTGACGGTCTTTGGGCGAGTGGCCCGCGCAGCGGGGTCGCGCGCGGCGGTTGAGTCTACGCCGTGGGTGTGTGTGCGTGAGACGTCTGTGCACACACACGCTAGGCGTTAACACCATTTATAATTTTTTTTTGCCTTTTGTGGGACAGTAATCTTATTGTGGGTGCATGGTCTTCACATATAATTATATAATTCATGTATACAAAATATTGTAAACATTTTTGAAAAGAGTAACGGTGGAGTTTCTTGCCCATTCTTCTCCATACGAAAGCTACCTTTTGGAACGGGCAACTAGAATCAATTATATTTCTTTGTTTTTCATTGACGTCCAAAAGTGCCTTTTATGTGCCTATTTGAAAGAAATTATTTTACTTTGACTTTGACTTTGACTTTGAAAGAAATTAATAAAATGTTGGAAGAAAATTCACAGCAAATGATTGATAAATTATCAACTAACAATATTGAATTTAAATTTATTCCCCTTATGCTCCTCATTTTGGGGGATTATGGGAAGCAGGAGTAAAATCTGACAAGTTCCACCTTAAGCGTGTCGTGGGTACCGCTAATTTGACGTACGAGGAGTTCAGCACTGTATTGGCACAGATCGAGGCAGTCCTGAACTCCCGTCCTATGACTCCTATGTCCTCAGATCCACATGATCTTCGTCCACTAAGACCAGCTCATTTCCTCATCGGCCGGCCACTCACTGCACCAGCCTGCAGAGACCTCACCGAAGCACGGACTCACAGCTTGAAACGGTTTCAAAGAGTGGAACAAATATAACAGCACTTCTGGAAACGCTGGTCACAAGAATATGTTGCTGAACTTCAGACACGGATGAAATGGAAGACGAATAGTCAAGACATAGCTTTAAACACGCTTGTCGTCATTAAGGAGGATAACTTACTACCTCTAAAATAGCGTATGGGCACAGTTACCCATATTTTCCCAGGAAAGGATGGCGTGTCGCGTGTCGCCACCATCCAGACTGCTACGGGACCTGTACAACGGGCGTTTTTCAAAATCTGCCCTCTACCTGTATCATCAGCAGAAGACGACAACATGAATGCAGCCTGCGGCGTCTCCAATCAAGCGGCAGCGTAGATACATAATTTGATTGGAAGCTGGAGCTTCCAAGGCGGCCGACATGTTGGCGCAACTACTAACGCCATCTATCGACGAACCGGGATATCACATTCCTTACCTACGAATGAGGGCTCGCCAACGTCGGCGACCAATCACAGCACGCGTTTGTTCTCATTCAATCCTTTTGAGAGGAGCTGTTTAATTTATATGAATACCTGATACACACTGCTTGTAAAAAGACGCATTAAATATACCGAATCGAAATCAAATCAATAAATCAATTATTGAAGAGCACATGCCTCCCGTTCCTGTACAACAATAAAAAATTAAAAAATGTTGTGCCACGGCGCGGGCGGCGGCGGCGGGTCGGTATGAACCGCGGGCGCGGGCAAATCATTAATGTACACCCAATCAACATGTTCCGTTCACTCGTTCACTGAATATTAACGAATTTGTTTACGAGCCGCTTGTGATGCCTTGCGGCTAGAGGGTGCTACAACAGGTTTTTAACCCATTGCATGCCGAAGCTAACCGTCAAGTCACAATCAGTGGCCACCATACAAATGGCCTGCTACGTAATACTTCGTAGTTGGCATCAGGGATACCAATTTATAGAAGGATGCCGGAGTACGTAATACTGCGTATACGTAATATTGCGTACCAATGGCACCGCGATTAAACACAGCTTGCTAGCTATCCTACTCACTCCTGTACATTCAACAATCGCGTATTCCCCCCGCTGCCCCTTTCACCAATGATGCAGTTATTACGTAACTTTAGCATCGCGCCGCACGCGCAGTGGGATAGACTAGATAAGGGTAGTTTTTGCGATGCAGCGCGGACGCCGATCGACTCGTCGTATTTTACGCGGTCGCACCTGTAGTGACATCGTTACAGACACCGCCAGTACAGCCAGAACAAGAAGCCCAAGAAGGCCCGTCTCTGCCCTTACCATCGCCATTGATATAAGGACCTTCTGAGCCAACTCCATCGCCAGATTCTGTTGTGAGTCGCTCATCAGCCAACACAAATACTCGTGTACCAATAGATAATTTTCACTATTTAGAAAGACTTCCACCTACTGCTAAGAAAGCTGTTCCAGCCAAAGCTTGTCGAGTTTGCACCAAAAATAAAAAGCGGAAGGAGTCATCTTTTATCTGTGCTACTTGTCCTGAAAAGCCCGCCTTATGTGTAGTCAGTTGTTTTAAAATTTACTACACAGATCCTCGTTTTATTAAATTTTTTGAAATTTATATTAGAATTACATATTTGTTTTTTTTTGTTGTTAAATTAGTAAGAAGTAGTAGTAGTAGTAGTATTAGTTTAAATTTAAAGCAGCCGACACTAAGATTGCCTTGTTCATATCAAATATGCACAAAGAAGTCTCGGAAAAAGACATAACTGATTATGTTTACAAGAAAACAGGCGAGACTGTATCTTTAGTTAAAATAAAAATGAAAAGGGAAAAGGACTACAATGCTTATAAAGTCTTTGTTGTTAATTATAAAAAAGACTTATTTTTAGACGATAAGTTGTGGCCGTCGGGGATCTCGTTTCGACGGTTCATAAACTTTCGAGAAAGGCAAGAAAAACAAGTAAATGAGGAGTGTGTGGCTTTTTGTGATAACAAACTTAATGGATAACAGTTATAGTAAATTAATTAGCTACAACTGCAAGTCTATCAAGAGATCGATAGAAGGTGTTAGGGCACTGTGTCAGCAAGCTGATATATTAGCCCTGCAGGAGACATGGTTGCTGCCGCACGAGCTGCCACTGCTGAGCAAAATCAACGACGGCTTCAGCGCTACGGGCACGTCCGCCGTTGACACATCGGCTGGCTTACTGACGGGCAGGCCGTACGGCGGCGTCGCGTTATTGTGGAGAAAAAGTGCGTTTCAATCAGTGTCTGTGATAACCTGTGATAACGTTAGGACGGCTGCAATAAAGATAACTGTAAGTAGTAGATCTATAGTGATATTTAGTGTCTATATGCCTACTAACTGTTCTGAGAACATTCCAGTATTTACCGAGTGTCTCAGTACCATACAATCTATTATGGAAGTAGAAGCAAACTGTGGTGTCGAGGCTTTCTACGTTTTGTGGGATTTTAATGCCCACCCTCATGAAATATTTTATAAAGAATTGATGGATTTCTGTTGTGATTACTCGTGGTGTTGTGCAGATTTACAAATTTTAGGAGTAGATTCGAATACACATACTTTTCGTAGTGACGCTCATGGATGTGAGAGGTGGTTGGATCTCTGCATAGTCACTCAGTCTGCACTGAAGGCGATTAAAAAAGTATGGGTACAGCATGACGTGTATTGGTCCGACCACTTTCCTCTGGTAATTGAATGTGACCTAGATAAACTTAATGTAAAATTTGAGCCCATTTCATTGGCGGGTCTGTCAAATAAAGGTACCACTTGGGGTGATAGAGAAATGGAACAAATTAATAATTATCACACATTGTGTCATTCTAAACTTCGAAATGTTGATTTTCCTTTAGAGTTAGGGCAATGTTGTGATTCTGTGTGTCGTAATAGTGATCATTTCTTAATTCTAGATAAAATGTATAATGATGTCATAGGTATCCTAACTGACGCGGCTAAAGAGTCTTATATGTATAGAAAATGTCCCAGAAAGAAAGGATATGTAACTGGCTGGAATAAGCACGTCGCCGGCGCTCATGGGGAGGCTAGGCTTAGATTTGGGATGTGGATTTTGGCGGAAAAACCAAAAAATGGGCCTGTCTACAATGACATGTTAGAATCACGGAAAATGTTCAAGGCTAAATTAAAATGGTGTCAAGATAGACAAGAACAAAAATAAAAATGGACATACTAGCATCCAATCACTCAGCCAAAAATTTTAAATCGTTCTGGAAACATACCAACAGACTAAATGTGAGGCCTGGCCTTCCTGTGAGCGTTGAAGGCGTTCAAGATCATAAAAAGATTGCCAACCTATTTAGGGAATATTTTACTGTGCAGTCGACGTTGAACCCGTCGTCGCGTGTTGCCGAGACAGTAGGGACTGAGCGAAGTGTGTATTTCTCAGCTAAAAGTGTGTCAATCGCTATTAAACACATGCAGGGAGGGAAATCGCCTGGGCACGATGGTCTCAGTATAAAATACTTTAAGTATGCAGGGGTTCACTTACTCGTACCAAGAGTGCTTAGTATGTTGTTTAATTTATTTTTATGCCACTCTTATTTGCCTGAGCCATTGATGAGTACGATTGTGGTACCCATTGTAAAAAAAAAGACGGGTGACGCGTCGGATAAAGCTAACTATCGACCCATCTCACTTGCTACAATAACAGCCAAAGTGCTTGACAGTCTGTTAAATGGTAATCTCAGGATGCACGTCGAACTGCAGGATGCGCAATTCGGTTTTAGAGCCGGTCTGTCGACAGAGAGCGCCATACTCTGCCTGAAACATACTGTTAAGTACTACACAGAGAGAAGGACGCCGGTATACGCGTGTTTTCTCGACCTATCAAAAGCTTTTGATCTCGTAGCATATGACGTGCTATGGGAGAAGCTAGGATGACGACTATAAATTGGAATGTGGTGTGAGACAAGGGGGGGTTAAGCTCGCCACTATTGTTTAATTTGTATGTAAATAAGCTGATTGAGCGGCTCAGTAGCACTCATGTCGGCTGTTTCATTGATGACAAATGTGTTAACAATATTAGCTATGCAGACGACATGGTGCTGCTGAGCCCCTCAATCAGGGGATTGAGGAATCTGGTGTCTCAGTGTGAGGCATTTGCGATGTCGCACGGGCTTAAATACAACTCCAAAAAGAGTGAACTACTTGTATTTAGAGCGGGTAAATATTTTCCAGCATATGTTCCTCCTGTCATCCTTAACGGTGTAGCCTTAAAAGTAGTGGACAGGTTTAAGTATCTGGGTCACATTGTAACCAGTGACCTTAAGGATGATGAAGACATAGAGAGGCAGCGCAGGGCGTTGGCGGTGAGAGGCAATATGCTCGCTCGGAGGTTCGCACGTTGCACCAATGAGGTGAAAATAACACTTTTTAAGACGTTCTGCCAGTCGTTCTACTCGGGTGGCCTGTGGGTGAAACATACGCAGCGAACCTACAGAGCCCTGCGCACCCAGTACAATAACGCTTTTAGGATGCTGTTGGGGCTGTCGTGGCGCTGCAGCGCGTCTGGACCAATCCTGTCTGCACCATATTCTGTGATATGACGCAGGCGTTTGATTACGTCAGGCATGATATTTTAATAAATAAGTTGGAAGCATACGGTATACGAGGCAATGTTCTAAAATTAATAAAAACATATCTTGATAACAGAAAACAGGTTACGGAGATATCTAGGATAAATGTTAAAACTAAATGTGAAGAAATATTTCATTCACACGAACAAGTAGTCAAGTATGGAGTCCCCCAGGGTAGTGTGATGGGTCCCCTACTATTCATAGTATATATAAATGACTTACCTAAACATGTAGACCAACCAGTTACACTCTTTGCTGATGATAGCACTATCACAATTCAATGTAATACTAAAGATAGCTACAATAACGACATTAATAATTCTTTGACATCAATAATAAATTGGATGAATAATAATAATCTAAAAATTAATCTTAATAAAACTAACGTAATGCACTTCAGTCAACGTTTACTAACTATGACGGATCTTAACGTCCAATACAATAATAGAATTATTACAGAAGTTGACTACAAAAAATATACAAAGCAAGTAAATCCCCTACTGATTACGAGGCGTTTTCACGGTGTCGGGCGAGAGTTAAGGCGGAGACTGCTCTTGCCCACGACCGATATCGTGATCGCGTGCAGAGCCATCTTGCTGCTGACCCGAAAGCTTTCTGGAGTTACGTTAGGTCGAAAAGAGGTAATTCAAGTCAGTATAATTTGAATAAGGACGGGCAAGTTCTATCAGACCAAGAATGTGCTCAGGAGTTTGGACGATTTTTTCACTCTGTGTATAACCCGGAACCGGCTACGTTAGATGCGGACACCTGTAGTGAAACAGCGGAGCCAAGTGGCGCGTGGGTTCACCTCGGTTGCTTTGAAGCTTCAGAAGTGCGTCGCGTGCTAGCCCGCCTACCGCCTAAACGATCAGTTGGACCTGATGGTATACCACCTTTTATCTTAAGGGATAGTCGCATGGTGTTGGATGAACCCTTACTACATTTGTTCAATGTCTGTATTGCTGCAGCGTCGTTTCCCGATCGTTGGAAGCTTAGCCGAGTGGTGCCGGTACCGAAAGGTAGTGGCGGCTCCGAGGCAAGCGACTATAGACCAGTGGCGGTCCTTTGTGCTACTGCTAAAGTGTTCGAAGCAGCAATTCATAATAGCTTATATAAGCAGGTGAACGCACATTTGTCCGATGCGCAGCATGGGTTCCGTCCTGGGCGGAGTACAACAGGCAATTTGCTAAATTTGATGACGCAACTGGTGCCTGCTGTTGACGCTGGACTACAGGTCGATGTAGCTTACCTAGATTTTCGGAAGGCATTTGACACAGTGGACAATGATGTGCTGCTGTCGAAGTTGGCCAACAAGGGATTTACTCCACACACTATTAAATTCTTTGCCGATTACTTGCGCAGCCGACGTCAATATGTTGACTGTGGGGGGAGCTTTTCCGAAATTTACTTCACGAGATCGGGCGTAAGTCAGGGAACCAATTTAGGACCATTTCTCTTTATCCTCGTGGTGGACGACTTACCGGAAGTAGTTAAGGAGTCAACTTGCCTTCTTTTTGCTGATGATCTCAAACCGATTCATGTGGTGAGAGATGTTGCCGATCATGACACACTGCAACGAGATTTAGATAGGGTCACTGATTGGAGTCAGGAAAATAAATTGTATTTCAATGTGTCAAAATGCTCAGTGCTGTCATACACCCGCGCGCACACCCCGCGTCGCCACCAGTACCTTATGGGAGGTGAACCGCTGCAGCGTGTCATGGAGGTCAAAGATCTAGGTGTTTGTTTCACCGCAGATTTGCAGTTTAGAAAACATATTGTTGCGGTTTGCAAAAAGGCATACCGTAACCTTGGGTTTCTTTTACGGCAAGCTAACCAGTTTACTAATATGAGTGCTTTAAGGGCTTTGTACGAAGCACTGGTGAAGAGCCACCTACAGTACAATGCAGCTATTTGGAGTCCTAGCGAAGCCAAATACAATACAATGTTAGAGCGGATACAAAACAAATATATCAGGTTTATGTACCATAAGATGTATGGAGTGTATCCGGGATACCCACTGCTGTATCCTACCTTGTTTGTATTAGGCATGGTAGGTTATACTAGATTAGAAGTAAAGAGGGAGCTTGCATTAGCCACATACTTATTTAAAGTAATAAGGGGAAAAATTTGCAATCCTGACATTTTACAGACAATTAAGCTGTGGGTACCTGACGAGTACGTAAACAGGCGCCGGCGGCCGCGGCTGCTGGGGGTACCGAAAGCGCGCACCAACCTTCTCCGCCGTGCCCCGTTTACACGTGCGCTGGGCACTCTCAACGCGGTAGTCATGAGCTTGGACCTGTTCTCTTGTGCACTGAACGATTTTACTCTGGAGACCACTAGAGTATTGTGTTATTCTGATCTGCATGTATAGTTAGATTTAAGTACCTAGTTTTAAGATTATATCTTAGTTTAATTGTGTTCTGTACCACTCTATCACTTTAGGTTAACCTGTAAAGATAGTTTGTGTTGTTGTAAATAAATAAATAAATAAATAAATAAATAAACACTAAATTCCTTGGAGTGACGATTGACAAGAAGCTAAACTGGAAAGCACACATAGAAGAACTCAGTAAAAAAATTAGTAATTCTTGTTACGCGCTGTTCAAACTGGTCTCAGTGATTAACACTGAGTCATTGCTTATGGCTTATCACGGTTTGGTTTGTTCACATCTAAGATATGGAATCATTTTCTGGGGCAACTCAACCGACAAGGATATACCCTTTAAAGCCCAAAAAAGATGCATCAGGACTATGCTTAAGTTACAGTCAACCGAAAGTTGTAAGCCCTACTTTAAAAAATATAAAATATTAACTCTGCCTTGCCTTTACATCTTAGACACTGTTATTTTTGTAAAATCAAATCGGTCTTTATTTCCACGTCAATCGGAAGTGGTCGATCGCAACCATAGTAGACGCGATGACAGTATTCTCCGTCTACATAGATCGAAAACCGCATTAATGCACAAGAGTGTTTTCTGTATGGCCCCTAAAATTTTCAATAAACTCCCAAATAGCTGGAAGGAGCTTAATGTCCGTCAATTAAAAAATAAATTAAAGAAACTGCTAGAAGGGAAAGCATACTACAGTATTCTAGAATTTCTTAATGACAACATCTAATGTTGTCAATACATCTTCGACATAATTTACACAAAGCGACTTAGTATTGCTATGATGATAGTTTTAATTGACATTTAATCATTGTTATTTATGTAACTATGACCATATATTTAATTTAATTGTTTTTAAAATTGACATTTACTATTTGTTCATAATTATGTAATCTAATACTTTATCCAATAACTTTTATTAATGAAATTTAAATATTTGTACGCCACTAAGACCAAACATGACTGATCTTAAACTATAATTTAATAACTTGCATGCCCTTTATGTGTACTCATGTTTCCACAAATAAAAAATCTTGAATCTTGAATCTTGAATCTTGAATCTGGTATGTTTGCTGAAGCGCGTACAGATGGCTTTCAAGCCATCATGCGTAAGAAAGCGAACTCCTTGCTGCACCGTCTACGAAGCAGCAGTAACAGCACCCTAAGTGCCATAGCGGCCCGTTTTGACTGTCCTTTCCAAAATCTGTGGATAAGGACAGGCATAGGCATCGGTTAGTTATAGATACTAACAATACTAACATAATTTTAAGTACAATTATTCTGTTAATAACACACTAACGTTTTTTTTTGGTTTTTATGATTTTATGTTATTTTTGTGTGGTCATGTAACCTTTATGGAGTTTTGTCTCTGAAACAAATAAATAAATAAATAAATAAATAAATAAATAAATTACCGTTTTCGTTTTTGATCTCATTAGTATACTTTAATTTTTAACCGAAAAGTACCCTCGAAATTTTGTGATTTTCGATATTTAGAAATAATAAAGTTACTACTTTTGTATGTCGTGTTTTATTTGAGATGCCAAAGACTGTAAAAATGTGTATTCAAGGAGGCCAAATAATACAGATTGCCATTTATTCTATAGGGAAGACCTACGTAATAATACGTACTCGGCCTCTGCCATTATTATCGGCTACGTAATATTGCGTAGTAGGCATTCAATGGCACTGCTTTTTCTGACTAGTTCGATTTGAACGATTCTTGTTTTATTTGGGAGCGTATATATACTCGAACTTGGTCCGATGTAAAATTGAAAACTAAAATCCACCCCTAAAGGGTTGAAAAATTTTGATCTGATGATGGAGACGGAAGTCAGTCGCGAGAGCTCCTCAGCAGTTTACAGCAGCTATATCGTGTTTGAGCTATAAAAGTTAGGCAGATAATAAGTAGATTTTAGCCTCAACAATAAATGGTAACTCAAAAGCGAAAAATAAAAGTCGTTTAATTTTTTTGTAAAACAGTTTTTTTTGTAAATACTATCAAAGACACTGATTATAGCAGTTGGTAGGATTAATGTCCTGCGATCTGTACACTTTCTCTGATGTGTACATTATGTTCAGTTCCGGTCCTCATCGCACACTTGTTGATAGCACGCCACGGACAGAAGCTACTGTCACGTATTTGGAAAATGTTTTGTTTGCTCTGTTTGTTGCTTCAGTAGTTGCGTGAGATTGTAGTTGAAAGGCAAGACATTATAATATGCCATCGGCTGACCGTTGAGACTTGTTTGTAGTTAACATATGCTCACCATGACACCGAGTATTAAAGAAAGAATAACGTTTATTTGGACACAGTTCGTGAAACACAAAATACAAAATAGAATAGAATATTTATTTGCTCAGAATGTAGGTATTTACAATAAGGCGGTTACAATATATTAAAGAATCCTTGTACATTCTACCATTTTGGCATGCAAACATTGGTGCAGTTCATCATCGAACTTACAAACATTGACACACAACTAAAATTTGTCAGCTAGAAAATCCGATACGGAATAGTAATATTTATTTAATAACAATAAAGTTAGCTTCTTCTTGAAGGTTTTTACTGGTTCTTCTTTTACAGAGTTAGGAATATGGTTCAAAATGGCCGGTGCCATACCAAAAACACTTTCCCTCAACAAAGCAGTCCTATAACCACCTGTGCGTAACAAAAAGAGCAGCTCCTAAAATGTAAAGGCACGGAAATGTCAATAAGTTTTTACTTTTAAAAATTGTAACACAGCTGACAGTAACTTTCAAACCAAATATTGCTCGTAAGCAGCGTTTTTGGGCTTTAAAAATACTCTCTCTTTCGGTACAATTGCCCCAATATATAATGCCAAACCTTAAAATGGAAACGACAAGTCACTAGTAATACTGTTTTGATATTAACTTTTTATGTAAGATTATAAAGTGCATACGCAGACGCGCTAAGTTTTTTTACAGATTGCTTCTGCCTGTGCCTTCCATGTCAGTTGACTGTCAATTAATTGTCCTATAAATTATGTGACATCTACTCTGTCCACATTTTGGCTATTATAATTAATATTTAGATCATTGATACGAAGTCTCTGGTAAAAATGCATTATCTTTGTTTTTTTGTATGTTTATTTGTAAGTTGTTACTATTTAGCCAATTTATTATAATTTTAATGGTGTAGTTTATATCGTTTTCATAATTTTCATTATTGTCGCATTTTAAGAGTGCTGTATTGTCGTCGGCAAACAGTACCATGGGATAGTGAATTTGGCGTGGGAAGTCGTTAATGTAAATTAAAAATAACAAAGGCCCAAGGACGCTTCCCTGTGGTACACCGAATTTGATTTCTCTATTGGAAGATTCGTATTTTAGTTCTAATTTAGACTTGACACATATTTTGTAAATTTCTGTCATCTGTTGGCGACCGTTTTTTTATCAACATTCGACATAATAGTGTTCAACGGGTCAAAAATTGCCATGTTTATATTCCTATTTTTCCTAAACCCGTATAGCTCATGGCAAAGTATATTAAATTTGGTCAGGAAAGATGATATTGCTTCATATATATGACCTTTTCTCTTATTTTTAGAGAAAACGGGAATTAAAGCTATCACGTTCGACATATCGACTATACTGTTATTTTTATGAATTGGTTTTACAATTACAGTTTTTAATTTATCAGGAAATGTTCCTGTTGTTATGCTAGCGTTAATAATATGAATTAAAGGGCCAGCTATACTATTAGCAATCAAATTTCCAGCTATACAATTAGCAATCAAAATCAATCAAATTTTATGACTTGAGTGGAAATCCCGTCATAGTCAAAGCTCATTTTATTTTTTAGCGATTTAAATTATTCTCATCACATCTTGAAGTATGACTGGTGGCACAAATATTGAGTTTGGGTTATGGTCTATTCTTAGCGCCGTGTATTGGGTTATTAGGTATATTAGTAATTTGGTCAATGAAAATATTATTGAAAGACTCTGCTATTTCTTTTGGATCAGTTATTGTCTGATTACTATTTCTTATCTGTGAAATTGATTCCCGATTCATTTTGCTATTATTTATTATTTGCCATGAAGCTTTCGATTTGTTCTTCGAGTTATTGATCAAATAATTATTTTGGGCGGAGTTATTTTTTTTTTTAAATCTCTTAGTGTTATTAACAAAAAGGTTTTTATTACAAGTAACAATATTAAAAAAAAATATTTTTACAACAATAGTGTGTGCCTCACAGCTGCTCCAAAAAGGTTAATTTCAGCATTAATGCCAGACAGATACTGTCTGACTGGTTTTCTAATAAACCTATGGGGACAAGTGACGGGAAGTACAAACAGTTTCAACATACCTAATAAATAATTTGTCATTATATAAATAAACTAATAATAAAAAATAATATATATAACATTATTACAAAAACAAAATAACAAGAAGCGTGTCAGCAAAACCTATTTGATCTTAGTCATTAGATCGACATTACCAGTACACACCTCATAGTACACCTCTCATGAGTTTGTGGCCGCATCTACTTTACCACATGCGAACTATCTACCAAAGACCTGACGTCACACAAACATCATGACGTCACGCAAAATCCTGCATCGCGCTATTAGAGTTTACCGCGCGATCAACATATACAACGTGTAACGTTAAATGCGCAAAACCTTAGACACCCCAACGGATTTTTAATTCAATTGACCTATTTCAGAGAGAAAAAAAAACATTAAAAAAATTGTAAAGGTTTTATGTGCTGTTTTAGTTTTGGAAGATTCGTATTTGCCACGGAATAGATAAATAAGGTTGGAATGGTAATGTGGGCGTGGCAAGCGCGCCACAATTATGATTCGATAATCATAACTCGACCGATTCATTCATTCACCGCGTTTCGTGCGCTTCGGACTACTGCGGAGAACAGAGCTCTGCTTTAAAAAGCCGTGTTGTGCAATTATAACTTGTAAAACAAAAAGTCAGACCGCAAGTATAGAGCGAGGGGGTATATCTTTCCATTGGTAAGTCGAAAATAACATTTAATTATAATTTTATTAGTAAAAAACATAAAATATTCTGATCACTATGAAATTCCAAACATTAACGACATTATTGCAACAAGTAAAAAAAAATATACATTGCACGATGTGTACTCGCGTAATCAACGCAATTACTAAGTCCGCTTACAATGTACTGCATGCGTCGCGTCCTCTTCACTTCAACCATTGACGTTTCGTCGTTTGCCCTGATTGGCCGTGATGCACGGTAGATAGTGAGGTGACCATGTGGTTAAATAAAATCATCGATAGAATTCTCAAATAATATAAATTTACGTTGGACAAAGATTCTTTTTGAATTATTTTATATTTAATTAATGATAGTATATTTTTAGTTAGATGTATAATGAGTCAATTAAATATTACAATAATTATTGAACGAATGATACAATATAGTAAATACTTGTAGATGACAGATTTACAGGGAGAAATTGAATTCATTGGCAACATTATACGAGATCATTGTACTCATCTACAAGTATTTACTATATTGTATTAAGTATTAAAATATAAGTAAAATCCAATTTTACTTACGCAATAAATTATAAATTTTAGGTTTCCTAAAGAACCTAACGCCAGGGAACAATGGATTGACGTGACAGGTAGAGGAAACTAGATGCCGACAAAGACGAGTACTATTTGCTCTATACAATTCAGTAAAGATGATTTTATCATAAAAAAATCAAGTTATTTGTAATGAATAAAAGTAAAATAAATATTTCTTAATATTTATTTCATGTTTAATTTTCCCCCATACATTCATCAGATAATTTATCGATAAAGAATATCGGCTTTATCAAGCACTAGCGTGTATGAAAATTTTTATTGCTTTTTTGCGTGTGTGTGTGTCTATGCCTACGGGGGCTTAGTACTAGTGTGCGAACGAATATCTGCCCTGAGATTTATGTGTGTCTGATTTGGTTGTGTGCGAAATATTTGTAAACATAGGAGTGCGTATGTGTAGAAATTAAAATAGTGGGAGACAAGTGGTGACACTGGTCCTGATACAAAATTGGAGCTAGGGCCTTTCCAACCTTATTTATCTATTCCGTGGTATTTGCATTGTAATAAAAGCTATTATTATCCCGCATATGAGAAAATTGGTCGAAAATAATTTGTGTTTGTTTCCCTATTTTGGCGGGTGGTTTGCGCATGTGATGGCTTGACCTATTAATAAATAGAAACGGCAACGTTTTTCAATAAAGATTTTTTGAAAAATGTGACCTAAATCAAAAACTGGTTTATTTGATTGTGCTCGTTATTCCGATCAAACTATTACAGGTTTTGCGCATTTAAAGTTACACGTGGTATAAAAGATTGTTGCCGGTTGCAGTTGCCCGCCAGACACGACACCCGTCTGGTTGGAGGATCCAACCTTTTATAAAGAGGATGCGGAACTTTACACCCTGTTCCTCATACCCCTAAATAAATTGGTGACTCCGAATATGAACGTCAACGCAGCCTTCGTGACGTCGTCATCATCACCCCGGCAAGCTTTCGTGAGGCGAGTCACACAGCTAGCCAGCACCCACGGCTTCACCGGTTACCCTGACCACCAGCATGCAGCGAAAACGCATTCCTGGTCGTCACCCTCAGCCTCATCAGCAACCTTGGCACAGCACCTGCACTTTCGGCCGGTCACAAAGCAGAGCTCACCTATAGTATCCTCTCCTGGTCAACGCCAGCAGTCAGTCACAACCCGGCGCTGTACCACATCCGACTCGCTGGATCACCATGCAGCACCACCCCGACCCACTGGGGAATCACTACAGACAGTTCCGACTCACTGGAACCTCAACTGGCACTGTGAAGCATTGCAAGATACAAGACTCAGAGCACTATCGATTTCCGGTTTCCGGAGGGGAGTGATGTGGCGGCATATACATCGCCACATGCGAAGTACGCGTCACAGAACTGACGTCACACAAAAATCATGACGTCACGCAAAATACTGCATCGCGCTACCTATTAGAGTTTACGCGCGATCAACATATATACAATAATCCAACATCAACCAGTCAGCCAGGGGCAGTTGCCCGCCAGACAAGATACCCGTCTGGTTGGAGGGCCTCCCTTTTATAAAGAGGATGAGGAACTTTACACCCTGTTCCTCATACCTCTAAAAGTTCATGACTCAGGATCTCATGTCGTGATGTTAACGTCAACTGTTACACCGGTGTGTAAACGCTTGTTTATTTATTCTCTTTATTGACTGGCCGTACGCCCCGCGGGTGCCGGAGTCGCGCGATAAGACGCGACTTTATCTCCGCTGAGTAATGGCGATCACGAGCCGACCCTCGCTTGTGACTACACTCCTTTGACCCCGCTAATCTCCGGATTATCAGCTCTCAGCGCCGTCAGCCCTGCGACAGCTGACTCTTGTTTCCTGGAAAACGCGAGCCTATCCCATAACCTGATACAGTCAACCCCACGTCCAGGATAACAGTTTAACTTTGACATCGCCTGTATTTTGTAACGGTAAAGGCGCTTTTCGTAGTTCAAGTTTTAACTGACATTTGGTTGACCGTACGTTCCGAAGTCGTGCAGAGGATTCGATAAAAATGTATTTGAAACTTTGTTTTTTTTTTACTTATTTGTTAGTACGCCTA
Organism: Lithophane leautieri; assembly: GCA_949152455.1. NCBI lineage: Eukaryota > Metazoa > Arthropoda > Insecta > Lepidoptera > Noctuidae > Lithophane > Lithophane leautieri. Next base: position 402,188 of record OX424475.1, read on the forward strand.
TAATTTGTGTAAACATTAGAAGTAACACCTAAATACTGTTTTAATATAATTTTATATTTATTCATACTATCCATACTATATACTATACTATTTACCATTATACTATATAATATAATATTATATTATAAATTCGAAAGCAACTCTGTCTGTATCTTACCTTTTCACGCCTAAACCACCGAACGGATTTCGACAAAAGGAGAATGACTGGACTCCGTATCGCTATTTATTCGGCGGTGACTTAGGTTTCTAATGTTGATAATAATCATGTTTTAAAATATAATGATTTTATACAACCTGTAACAGAATAAGCGCAAGACCTGACAGTAGTTTGCTCAGAATCGGCTTCTGAATCGATTTCCGTCATTATTTATATATAAGGTGCTATAAAAATATCTGCCACGGCTTTAATGGGAGGTGGTATTGTGTTTAAAGATTACAATAGTGAAGAAATTTCGTACCCCGGCACAGTTAAATCAATTTGAGAAAATAAAGTAGTTAAATAAACATTGACTCTACTCTGCATAACGTGGTTCACAAACTACGCGCGATGTGTCGCTTCTTCAATGAAAACAACTGCTATCTCTTTCCATCTGTTCTGTGAATGAAAACTGAAATCAGCTGACTAGTTCGTCACTATCTAATCTACTAGGTACGCAATAATACGCAGGCAAACAAGTGTTTTAAAAGTGCAATTACTTACCAGCTACCGCATTCTTCCAAAAAACTGACGTAAATAAGATGATAAACTTCCCATCACACTTAAAACAGGCTTTGGACTGTCAAGTTAGTGTAAGAATCGCAATATGATGACTCACTCGCACACCAAACCTCTGCTGGTATAAGTTTACTGCATGCGCAGTTATGGAGTTCTCACGGTAGCACAATACCATTTCAAGATATTCTTGATTGGAATACCGTCGTCTGGGTGGCATTTTTAAAGAAAGCGCGCGCGATGTTCCCGATGCTGAACGCTAAAACTAACTTTCGAGCAGGCGGGCGGACGACTGGCGGACGACTGGCGTGCCGGGCGATCGGCTAGCGCGTGCGACGTACGGGGTAGTGCGGGTGAAGGCGGGGGCGCGCGGGGCTGCGCTTTGACAAGCGAGTGGCCGGCGCGCAGCGGCATTGTTTGATAAGAATAGCAACAGTGTATGAACGGAGCCGGCGTTTCGCGAATTAAATTCGGTGCGGTGCGGCAACAGCTTATTAAGTCTACGGGATGGTTTTATGCCAATAAATCAATACTTACAATTTTTTGTATGAAAAAAAATATGACAAGTAATCAATAATTTATCTTTACTATTGTAATCTATAAACACAATACTGTCTCCCATTGCAGCCGTGGCAGATATTTTTATAGCACCTTATATGTTAATTTTTCATGAAAAAATATTTTATTTAACTGAAATTAGAACCACTGCGTCATAAAAAGGTAATACAATATTTTATTTAAGGAAGTTTAAGCCATATCTCACAGGAATAAAGCCTATTTAAATGCATAAACAAATTTATAATACGCTCATAGCCATCCTATGTGTAGTACGCGTTAAATAAAATAGTTAAATTAAGGTGTGGTTTAATTAAATTAATATACAGATATTATTTTAGTCTTATAATTTAATATTCTAATTGGGGTGTATGAGCTCTTGCGTTTATTCCGTTACACGTTGTATAGTAATGCGAATCTTTAAATTATTCGCATAAAAAACATCATAAAAGTATTCGTTTTTATTTCGATTTCCCATTTTAGCCATACATAGTTTTCTTTCACGCAAGTAATGTCATGTCATTGGCATTCAAAGAGTATGTAAGAATTTTATTATAACCTTCTTGACTTACGCAAAACAATAAAAGTACACATCCAACTAAGTATTGCAATTATAGTTGAATAATTATTATTAAACGTCTTTTTTTTTTATTTCGTTTATTTATTTTCTTTCTATTAACATTGTTAAATATTTTTATAAAAACATTAAAAATAGAGGTCCGGGAGCTGTTGGAAACAGGGTCCAAGCTACCGGTTTATTATAATTATTACTATTACATTGTAATAACAATCTATTAAGGTGTTTAATTAAGCAAAACTTTTGGTTATACGAAAGGCAGAATGTTTTCGATACCTTTGCCTGTTCTAATCAACATTATAAACTGTTTGAAAACATAACAAACGCGCGCCATAGGATTCTATGCGCGCGCATCCCTAGCAGAATATGCTGATGACTGAACGGCGACACAGTAATTCAGCGATACAGTCTCGAACGGTATTTATTTTTATTATTTGTTTATATTGTATAATTAATGGAATGATTTCATTTACATGTATTGTTCTACCAAAAATATAATACATTCGAGTTTACTAAATAAAAATAACAAAATACAGATTATATACATAAAGAAAGGGCTCATAGGGCGTCAAAAAACTCTTCCGCATCGCTGTCAGTGGGAAAAGTGCCCAAAAGGCTGGCAGCATTGCCACGTTGGATGGCAATGCTGATTCTTTGACCTAGAAATTGGCCAGCCCTCTGGCCACGTGAAGAGTCGACCAACCGCTTGGCGATGTCCCGAAATACTCGATGAGCACTTGGACCCCATGGCCCTAGTGTTTCAACCCCAAACGGCTCAAAAATATAGCTACCAATAAGGTTGTTATATTTGCGCCGTTTGAGGTTTTCTGCACCTGCAGCAGCCGCCCCAGTATGTATTGTTTAAATGTTTACTTACTACCAGGCCATTATTATTTTGCGATTTAGATTATTTTAATAACATTATGTTTATATGTTTGTATGTCATATAGATTATTTTTTAAGTGAAGACTGAAATTGGGCCAACACTTACGGCAAATAAAAATGTACCTATATTCTGATTCACTTTAAGTTTTTGGTTGGTTCGATAATTACCCACCTTCGTTTAAATAACCACAGATATAACTAACTTAGTCATTTTGCATAAAGATAACTTCTGGTTTAGATTAGTACCTATATATTGACATAACTGTAAACAAGTACCTATTTCAATTAAAATAAAATGGTTGCGTGTCAATCCGCGGGCAGAAACCAATATATGTGGTAGAAAAAACATCCATTCCGTTTTTTAAGCGACTGTACATGCGCCAATTTTTGAATGCGCAAATTGCTACTGTGACTTCTTGTACTCTTTCCACCGATTGTTAATATTTTTTTCTTTATAATTTTGTTTTCTTGAGCAATAATAACATTTTATGTAATTGCATCACGTTAGTAAGCTGTTCACAATGGTGGACTCAGTTCGTCCGTGTATTAACTGTTCGGTTCTGCTGCGGTATTTACGTTGGCAGTAGTAAAGAGAAGTTAGTGAAAATACCTACAATACTCTGGCTTCTTGGATTTCTACATCATCGGTAAGTCATATTAGAAGTAGCGGAACACTAGGCGGAACGGCAAAAAAGCAGGTGGCAGCTACTACACAATAATTATTATGATCATAATATTATGTCAAATAACTTCATATCTATTCTTCCTACATGTTTATTAACGTTGATATTGACACCGCGTTGGTACAGACGCCACATTTTCTCATCGTCATATTACTATAAATCGTTTGGGATATGATTGAAAAATAAAAAGTTGATTTAATACAAAGTAACATAATAACGCTCCGGAATTATTCCCCAAAGGGTTAGCTACAGGTGTATAACCTCTTTTATCTGTTCTGTGTGTAGCACCTACACCCACATTTCACCAGTTACGTTTAGTCTCAATGTTCGATGTTCTGTTACATGTGATTTCTCGAGTTTTTACTTATCTGCCTCTAAAGCCTTTAAATAAACCTTTGTCTGTCGGAATTGACGAGCACTGACAATGCTCAAACGTCATTTTACTAATTCGTATTTTGAATTTACCACCATACATTGTGACAAAAAGTCACTAAGAGATTCTGAACCTAGATTTTGAGACCTAATTACCGTGTAATGCGGAGAATTATTATAAAATCGTAAATTACATTTGAAAGCCCTAAAATCATCCTTTAAATTAAACCATAAAACTTTGAGTCACTGCATGTTTCATACAGAGACTAGGTTCCTTAGTCACTTGGTCAATGTCCTTTGGCAAAGAGATAGATGGCATCCTGGGGAAGGACTAGGACTTTTTATTTAAAAACCAATCCTATATTGGGTGATACAGGGAATGAAAGTTTGTATAGGAAACCCAACATTTCTTAAGTATCAACATCCACGCGGGCGAAGCCGCGGGAAAAAGCTAATACTGTATAAATACATAAATCTAAACTCCATGCCAATCTGATCATAACTTGAACACAATAATACAGAATGTCGTTCACGTCGGGACTTATATCAAATGGTCACTGAAACGTAAGCAACGATCTCTGTACGTTTGAGCCAAACGGAGCGTGCGGCGTGTGCTCTGCCTGAAGGGAAATACGTCCCTTTCACTTATATAAGTAGGTATAGGTACTTCAAGTACCTATAATAACATTACGTAGGTCTAGTATTCGCTAATTCGCTTTCGACACTGCTGAGCGTGGGGTTTGATTTCCAGGTCGGGCAAAGAGTTGGATAGGTTTTTATATCAGAAATTTATCAGTAGCAGCCCGTAGCCGGGCTAGTGCTCGGTTGACGACAACGGGCTCGCCCCCTATTACATGGGACTTCAATGGGAATACAGACGAGGCGTGACGCTCTGCCAGGTGTGTACGCTGTTATTATGAATGAAATGAAATCTTTTTATTTCGGACACAAATATCCATATTGTGCTAGTAAAAAACAAAAAATAACTTATTGCCTAGTGTTAGTATAAATCAACCTCTGCACAAACTGCTGAACAATCGGCGAACCTAAGCTCTCGGCTACAGTTTTCAGGAAGCTGTTCCAACTGCCCCTCACTCTCCTCAGTAGCGACGCCGTTCTTTTTTGCGTATAATTGCATGGAAGCCGTCGGTGCGGGCTTGCGCAAACATTTCCGACGCACTACAGTAACGAGGCAGCCTCAACAACATCCTGAAAGCATTGTTATATTGGACGCGCAGGACATCCAGCGATCTTTTAGTATAATTGGCCCATAGACTGTCCGTGTACAAACATTGGCAATAAGCCTAGAAAAGTGTGACTTTTACTTGGCCTGTACACCGCGCAAATCTACGGGACAACATATTGCTCCGGACCGCTGGAGCCCTGCGCTCCCTCTCAATGTCTACATCGTCCCTGAGGTCGGCGGCAAGAGAGTGTCCTAGGTATTTAAAAGTTGACACCCTATTGATTGCTGACCCGTTCAGAAGCAACTAGGGTCCTTCTCCACGGCGTTTGCCGCTGACCTCAAAGACCATGTATTCACATTTGTTCACATTATATGAAAAAAAATGAAAAAGCGTTTATTCGCAGAAATAATTCCTTACCACCTAAATATTACCTCTGCCAAACTGCACAGCAGTTTGTTGGCAGACAAAGTTTGTTGTTTATTTTAATCCATGTCCTGCAGCATAGGTCTCACACGTTTTAAGCATCTCTCTGATTGCTCCCGCCGACGGACCCAGCAGCACCATGTCATCTGCATAGTTGATGTTGTTAATTCTAACCCCATCAACACTGCATCCGACACGCATGCTGCTGAGTGCGACTATGAGGTCATCCACGTAGAGGTTGAAGAGCCTGGGAGACGTCACACCACCCTGTCTCACCCCGCATTCCAACCTATACGGCTCAGAGACTGTATCATCCTATTTCACCCGATTGACTTGGTTACCATACCAATACTGGAATAGCCCACATATTTCCGAGGGTATACCCCTGTCTCCCATCTTTCCCCAGAGCACATCGTATGAAACAAGATCGAATTCCTTGGAGAGATCAAGGAAACAGGCGTACACCGCGATCTTTATAATATTGAACGGTATGATTGAGACTTACAATAGCACATTCAGTTGATAGTCCGGGGCGAAACCCGAACTGTGCATCATGAAGATGTATGAAATTTCTTAAGCAAGAATCAAGCTTACCGTCCAACACCCTGGCTATTATAGTCGCAAGAGAAATGGGACGATAGTTACCTCTGTCCGAGATGTCACCTGTCCTGTTCTTCACAACGGGAACTACGATGGTCTTCATTAAATTATCAGGTAGGTACGCATGACTAATACACATTGTGAGGAACATGGATAAGACTCGCGGCAAATGGACACCTGCGTGCCTCAGGTGCTCAATGCTGAGACCATCGTGGCCTGGCGATTTTCCTCGTTTCATATTGATAATAATTGCACATACTTGCTTGGTTGAAAAACGTATCAGAGGTTTCGCGCCAGGACGGATGGACTCACAATCATTCCCCAAGTTTGAGGGACCAAGAGGGGACTGAACTTTAAAATGGCCCTTGAACACATAAGCAATTCCCCTCTTATCACTAATCCCTTCCACACATGCAGAGGCCAGGTTTAACATCCAACTTACCAGTGGACTTCCAAAATTTACCAAAATTTTTACTAGCTCGTTGTTCAGCTGTCCTGATCCATTACAATTTGCTCAGTGGTTTTGACAAAATTTCGTTGTCGACTTTTAAACTCCTTTCGCGTCTCATACATTTCATTATAGACCGGGCCCGACGAAGGACGGTTATTCTGTATCCAGGTCGGAAAGCTACACCTGGCCTCGCGGTGGGCATCTCTCACATACTCATTCCACCCACACACTCGCTTACCATGCCTGCCCCCCCCCCCAGATGTACGTCTAGATTGCCTAGCCGCCGCACATAGGATATTTACAATCTATTCGTAAAAATTGTCCAGAATAACTTTGTGCTCAGCCAAACCACATGATCCAACGCTGCACCTTTCAAACTCTGGGGGGAAATCAACGTCTCGCAATTTACTGATACATATGTAAATTATAATAACTTTGCGTTTCTGACTTAGTTCTTTCACCCCAAAAGACAGAATTACGGCCAGAACCCCCAGTCATCAATTGAGGCCGCACAACTTCAAAGTCGCAATCCAGATGTATCGGTAGATGATCCGAAACGTAAACATCCTCCGACACGTCCACATTCGTAATTGTGTGCCAAGCTGATACAGATACCACACAGTGATCTAACCATCTCCTGCTTCCGTGCACATCACTTTTAAAAGTGTAGGTACCACTCTCAACCCCCCGTTTCCTTAAATCAGCACAAACCCAGGATTGGTCAGAACAAAAGTTCATTAGTTCACCAAAGAACAACTCTTGGGGGTGAGCGTTGAAATCACCCAATATAAAAACATTCTCTATATCACAGCTTGCTATGGTAGCACTAATCTCACTTAATACATCTGTAAACGTTGGTAAGTTATGTGGACAATTTGTAGGCACGTGTACAGAAAATACAATAATAGTACGACCCTTTGACGTGGCTATAATGGCCGCTAACCGAGGACTGCTACAGCCAACAACAGAGACCTTCTCAAAAATGCCTTTCCTCCAGAGAATGGCAACCCCCCCATAGGGTCTTCTTTCAACAAGCCCGCAGCGGTGTCCACAGCCGACTTACCCGTCCACTCAAATTCAGGGCTTATTGTTCCTAACATTGGAATGTCATGGTGAAGCAGCCACGTCTCTTGTAAGGCTACCAAATTAGACCACACACATTTTTATCCTTAATATTATCTATGGATCGTTTAACCGACTTACAATTAAAACTAGTTAACTTAAGATATTTATTACTAATTTTTCTATCCATAAATTACGAGATTAATTGACTATAACTTTAGACTCCTGAGATTTCGTTCGATACATAAAATGAACAAAACGCCTAAACACAATTCCATCAGGCCATAACTCGTTTTTTATTATAAGGGTGAATATCCCAGCGGCAAATTATACGTGTCCACGTTGAGAATCGAGGTGTTAAATAATAGGATATTTCTAAATTTTTTTTTATAGTGTACTACGTAACTTGGTTCAATCAGGGCCACATTTTTTTTAAATATAAGTGTATGAAAATAAAAAGGGGAAAAAAATCGCCTTAAAATTCAAGTTGGGTGGCTTGTCCCAGCTCCATTTTTTGATATAATTGCGTTCACCAAAGTAACAATTTAAGGTACAACAAATATAATATCATTGAGGTATAATAAAAAATAAACAATATCGTTAGTATATACATAAGACACATTATCGAAAAACAATTAAACCATATTAGAAAATCTAATTTAAAAGCACAGGATACTCGATCAAAGTTTGTCCAAGCAAAAATCAAAATTTTGGTGGCACTTGTTCAACTTACTATAGCATAAAGTTTCGTGCGTGTGCGTTCAATCGCGTTCCCCTGGCTGGAGGCCCTGAGTGTAGAAAGCTTAAGGCAGCCACAGGAATGTCCGGTTAAGAAGTTATGATTTCCGAAATCACACTTCAAGATGCCCTAGTTAAAAAAAAAAAAAAAAAAAAGTTCAATCGCGTTTTATTATTTCGCATGTCTCAGTCGTGCGCTTACACTTGCACGTAACAGGTGTGTGATTAGTGCTGTGATTTCTCGCCAAAAAGGTAAGTATCATCTTGGGTGGCTAGGGGGCAAGATTTGTTCCATTTTTGGTGGATCAATTTGCTGTTGATTTTAAAGTGTTTTAATAGTAAGCTACACGTTATAGGTAGTGATTTGGGTTACGCATAAATCAGTGATATTAATTTCATTGTAACTTAAAACCCCTATTTTTAATGTTTTTTTTTTATGCCAGGTTCCAATTTTTGTGGCTCAATTTTGGTGGCTCTGGTGGCGGTTTCATGCCACTAAAATTGAAAACGAGCCACCAAATTTTAAATATGCACTGTTTATGTATTGTTTGTACCTATATAGCCAGTTTTTACGTTGCAAATTTGATTAGCAAACTAAATGTTATGTACTTGGCAGTAAGTAAGACCTATTCATAATTTATTATAAGGGTGGCATACTAATTATCAAGTTTCTTATTCATATATTTTTAATTTGTTGCTTTTTAGAATGCCAAAACAGACCAGGGAAGAGAGGCTGCTTAAAAAGAGAATAGCAGAAAGAAGAAGAAAAGGAAGAATAAAGAGCAATCCCGAACAGGCTGAAACACTACGAAAAAGAGAAATGGAGAGATAATTATGTTTATACCATTCCCCTTCTAAAAAGCTTCTTTTATTCACTGAAAACAGAGAATAAAAAGCGCTTATAATCACTCGTTATGGTGTTTGAATTCAGAACACACCAATAAATTCGACCTCCATCTCAATGCTATACAAGCTTCTTGCGAAAAAATACTCGATACTAACTCCGATTTGATTCTTCGACATTTTCGACAAAGAGTTTAGTATTAGAATAAAAATTGTTTTGTGTTCTTTGCTGTCATTAGTAAATTGGCGCTATTTTCAATACTGTAAGCTGTACGAACACAAAGTTTAGTATTACTTAATAATAAATCGATTGACAATGCATTCAAGTGATGAAGAAGATGTGTTAATACCTGAGTTTAAGAAAGAGAGGGCGGCCGATATAGTAGAAAACTTGCTACCCAACAAATCACTGCTAGTTTACATCAAGCCTAAGCTACGATGAGTTTTGCAAATGTTAATCAAGCTTCTGGCACATTTTCAGAGTCTGTTTTTCTAACTTATTTTAATCCTTCACTTGCTCGTGATTCATCTATGGCCCTCGCTTTAAATCAGTCCTTTATTCACTATTTGTATAATATACTATTTATTTCTTAGTTTTGTTTGGGAAGCTTTTGTAGTTAGTTGTTGGCAAGTAATTCGTTAACAACAAAAATATTACTGTTTTTTTGATTTCGTGTTTTCTGTCATAAACTCATAATTATCATTATGAGTTTATCAGACAAATATTAATAAATGTTTTTTTTTAAATAGAGAGTTTTATTAACCGATGCAAGTTATTGATAAATCCCGAGAATTTGTGAGATTGGTTACATTGAGCTTTATTAATCAGTGAGATTGAGGTTTGTGACAGAGAAATCCAACTTTGGTGCCACTGATTTTCAATTTTGGTGGGCACTTTCGATTTTGGTGGGCAATTTTCAATTTTGGTGGCCACACTAGACTTTGAACTAAAATATCTCAAAAAGTTATCGAGATATTTTCAGACCTCTTGAAGATCCTTCTAGCTTGGACGTTCTACTCTCATATCAAGTCCTTATTTTTCACGAAAACAGAAGAAAAAATTTCGCCACCAAAATTGATAAAAAATGCACTTTGTTGATATTGACCCATAAGTCCAAACAGAATGTAATATACATGGTTAATTAATGTGCATTTAATCCGTGAAGGCCGGCTGCCGGCGCTAATCCGCCGACACCGCACAATCCACTCCGGAGATGGCCCCCCACCCCCATCCTGGTGAGGGGAGAGAGGGCGCTACAGGATCAAAGGGCTCATCGCGCCAGAGCGCCCCACCCTCCCCGCGACCACTTTTTTTTTACCCAAGCAGAATTATTAAACTTTATTAAATATGCAAGCACGCACATGACATGATACCGTTTACAAATTCCCTTTTGATGCGCGGGAGAGCAACCTCGAAGGCCTCACTATTACTATCACAGGTGACTTGCTAGTTTAACTTTCGAATGTAACTACTGCTGCTGCATATACCTTCATTCTGTTCCAAAAAAAACTGTATTATTGACATTCGTTTATATCTCACCACTAGCACCTGACGGTTCTGCCTGCCACGCGGCATGTCGATTCATTACATTTGTTAGGTACTGCTTGCTTTGATGTCTCCGTTATCTGCCTGTCCACAGAGCACTGCGTTAGGGGTCATTCGGCCTACTATGGAACTAGGCCCGCGGACCAGTTACCCTGACAATGACCATTTATGCCCTAATCAGTTCCAGCCAATTCATATTTTTAAGTATCCTTCATTTATTCAAACTAGATTTAAGATAATAGTCTAGAGTCAATCAAAGACTATGTTTAAAATTGAATAAAAATAAATATTATTTTTAGTTCCGGTTCCATTGGCGACGATAAGTGAAAGATTACAGTTCATTTCGTTCATTCGGTGAATGTGATCAGATGAGTGGTAGGAGTATACCTTGTTTTTGAGGTACAGGAGATAACCATGGATGCGACTATATTATTTATTTATTGATATAGCACTTCAACGACTATCTCACTAAAATATACACAACTCTATTACACAAACAAAAATCACATACAGTATTAGGTATTGTGAATTCATCACTTACAGAAGTGCAGCACTTTAATCAGCAACATGCATGATATAGTCAACAGACATTACTATAGGATGTGTTTGAAAACGTTACTTGAATTAGTTTTAAAATATGAGCTATGTTATCATACGACGGCAAGTACAGAAATATATTACAAAATAACAAAAAGATTACGAAGATGTTATAAAATATTTTGATTAATAATGTTATTTTGTAGGTAATATATATGTAGTATTTTTTCCGAAGCAGATTCTTGAACAGTTTTTGGGTAAAAAAATAACAACCATCTGGAAACACTGATTGTAGTTATTACTCGATCATTCAATCACTTGTCACTCGTCACCATAGAAACCATAGAGTAAAGTAAGAAACCTACTGTCACGTTCAAACCAGTCCAAATTGTGCTTTGTGCGAATTAATCTTTGTTTGCTAATTGATTGTTTATTTAAACACTTACCCGTAACTTTGCTGCATATTTTAGCTCGATATTCATATTTTTGAAAGCGATATCTCACTGTCGATTTTGGTTTTCCTACTGGACTAACAATACGTGTCAGTTTATCGGTGAAATGTAATTGGATACGATATTGCGGTTTTGAGTTGATTGGAATCATGCATCAATGTTGCGGTGCATCAAATGTGTTTTGCGCGTGCAACGTATTTAGAGACGTGCAGTAAGTGAATTATCCGTGCAACAGCAAAAAACAACATGACGAGTGAATGTTGTGCATTTAGTTCCCTTCAAAATGGTTATGAGCTAAATGGTGCTGATCCGCGCATCTTTTTGGGACTGGCCGTCTCTTCACTGCTATGGCTTATCAATCAATCAATCAATCAAATTTATTTATTTCCAGATCATACAATCCAATTTGTTAGTATATACTCATCTTAAACACTAGTGTTAGTACACAACAATATTTGGGAAATTCTGGTCATGATTACTAGTAATGTCAAAACTATCAATAATAATGTCAAAATCATAACTTTGTCAAAATCAATACTAATAATGTCAAAATCATAACTATAATGTCAGAATTACCTTCAATAATGTCAAAATTACCAATAATAATGTCAAAATCACCAGGCAAAAATCAAATATCAACAATAAACTAAACATTACTTCAAGGCACGTTTTGAAGGTAATACCTTTTTTTTTTTTTTTTTGAGGGTGGGAAATCATCCAATGACTTCTCCCGCTCTGGGCGGAGCGGAAGGGCGTGTCAGACTTTTACTGACTAAAACCCACCCGTGTTCCTTCATTTGCCTGTTGCCAAGGTCCCGGTATCCCTTTCGGACTTTCCCGCAACCCTGGCAGGCATCGGTCCTAGCGGACCCCGTCATTTTTGCTGACATCTCTTTGAGGCGCGCGTGGAACACGACGCGCCATCGACCCGGGCCTGGTCCTTATCGGACGGCGAGCTGCCCGTTGCTCGCCGTCCGCAAGCCCGCGCCTATGGTGGCCGGAAATCCGCCTGGGATTCCCGACGCCCAGGGCGTCTCCAACGGCGGCGGTTAGGGGCGTGAGGGCGCAAACTTTGCCTTTCCCTCACGCGTTCCGCCTCCTCCTTCGCGAGCATTACTGCTTCGCAGAAGGAGGTGACGGCTTCCCATGCCCTCTCGCTCCGTACCATGGCCTGAACCAGGGCCGGACGCGAGAGGTCACCGCCGCCAATCGCCTCCGCGAGGACACGGCGGTGCTCCGCCCAAGCAGGGCACACCTCAACCGTATGCTCCACCGTGTCCTCCGGGCGATCCACACAGTGGTGACACCCGGGCGTTTCCTCCCGCCTAATCCTACACAGGTACCTCCCGAAGCTGCCATGTCCGGTGAGGACCTGTGTCAGGCGGAAGGTGAGGACGCCGTGGCGCCTCTCTATCCACTCCTCAAAGAGGGGACTTATCGCCGCTATTGTGGCGTGCCCAGCACTGGGTTGCGACAATCGCACTCTCCATGCCGCCATGAGATCTTGCCGGAGCTCTGTCCGCTGTGCCGCGATTTCTCGCGGCAGCGGAGTTACACCCCGGCGCTTCACCTCCTCGCGCCACTCCCAGATGTGCGCGAGGACCTTCGCCTCCAGATCCCATGGCGGTAATCCGGCAAGGAGGCTCGCCGCCTCACGGGAGACCGTGCGGTATCCCCGGGCCAGCCGAATGGCCATGACCCTTTGGGACGCGTTCAACCGGCGTGCTGGCCGCAGCCTAAGGGAACGCGCCCACACCGGTGCCCCGTAAAGGGCCATGGACCGCACGACCCCCGCATAGAGCCTCCGGCAGGAGGCGTTTGGACCCCCTAGATTGGGCAGGAGCCGCCTCAAGGCGGCCCCAGCCCGGTCCAGCCTTGGAGCCAAACGTCGGAAATGCTCCACGAAGTTCCACCGGCTGTCGAGGACGAGTCCCAGGTACTTCATCGTCGACTCGACGCCGATGTGAACCCCTCCTACCGTAATTTGGGAACCCGACGGTGGCGCGTTCCGAGGGCCATGAAAACACATGACCTCGGACTTGTGCAAGGCCACCTCGAGTCCCAACTGCCGGATTCTATCTACGATTGTCGCAACCCAGCGTGTCGCTAGATCGGCCGCCGCCTGGTGCGACCTCCCCTGCGCCAGGACCAGCGTGTCGTCAGCGTAGCAAACCACGCTGACGTCGCTAGGGAGGTCGGCGCGCAGCACCCAGTCGTATCCGATGTCCCACAGATGCGGCCCCAGGACCGATCCCTGTGGGACACCGCACGACATCTCTCGCCGGTTCCACATTCCCTGGTGACCGGGGTAGATGACGGCCCTGTCCGTCAAATAGGCCTCGACCACACGACAGAGGTAGGTCGGCATCCGGTGGTACCGGAGTGCCTCCCTTATGCAACTCCAGGGCAGGGTGTTGAAGGCGTTGGCGATGTCTAGTGACACCGCCAAGACGACCCCGCCCCGGGCCACAGCATCCCCCGTCGTGAGGGCCCGTACACGCATGATGGCGTCCACCGTAGAGCGCCCTCTGCGGAAACCAAACTGGCTCTCCGCCAAATCCGGCCCCACCCGCACCAGCCGCCCGACGAGGCGGTTTGCAATGACTCTTTCAAAGAGCTTGCCCACCTCGTCGAGCAGCACGATGGGCCGATAAGCGGACGGAGAGTCCGCAGGGCGCCCCGGCTTCTTAATGAGGACCAGTTTCCCCGTCTTCCAACGAAGTGGGAACTGGCCCCTCTCCATGCATGCGCATAGGAGACCTCTTAGTCGAGGCCCGAGAGCCTCCATGGCCAGGACCCAGGCCTTCCCAGGAAGGCCGTCGGGTCCTGGGGCGGTATTCTTGGCATTCAGCCTTCGTACCGCCACTCTCATTTCTACCTCGGTCACCTCCGGAGCATCGTCGTCGTCGTCGTCGGCGGTGTGGTCCGCATCGAGCACCGCAGTAGGCGGAGCCATGAGCGGGGAGGTATGTTCCCCTCTCGAAGGGAACAGAGCGCTCACCACGTCCTCCACAAGCTGAGGCCGGAGACTCTGCGTCAGCGGGGGAGCCCATGGGCGGAGTTTCTCCCGCACCATTTTATATGGGCGTCCCCACGGGTCTCTGTTCAGAGTCTCCAGCGTCTCCTCCCGGGCCAGTGCCCTGGCCCGCAGGATCTCCTCCTGGAGGGCGGTCTTCGCCGCTCTGTACCCCTCGTACAGCTCCGCCTGAATGGCTTCCGTATCCGGAGGGCGGATACGGAGCCTGCGGTGCCTGGTGTACTGGCGTCGCGCAGCAACGCACGCATGGCGCAGCGCTGTCAGCTCCTGCGACCACCAGCTCACCTGGAGCGAAGCACGTCCTGGCTGGACCCGGGGCATTGCCACGTCACAAATATTGGACATGGCCTCCCGGAACCACTCCGCCTCGTCGTTGATGTCGGCAGGCCTGTCCGGTGATGACACCCAGGCCTGCACGATCGAGGCTTCCAGGAGAAGCTCCCGGTCCAGCTGCTTCAGCGCCCAACGTGAAGGTAATACCTGAGTCCGAAAGCGTGTCGCCTCCCTAATGCGGCGGGTGCGTGGCAGTGCCAACAGCCTCTTGGTCACTGTGGCTGATAGAATGGAAGGTATAATACTCAGGCACTGGACCAGGACTCAGGTGATGGTAATACCTGAGTCCTGGTCCAGTGCCTGAGTATTATACCTTCCATTCTATCAGCCACAGTGACCAAGAGGCTGTTGGCACTGCCACGCACCCGCCGCATTAGGGAGGCGACACGCTTTCGCATGATTGCGTAAAAGTCATCTATACGTGCCTCTGCGAACATTCCTGATGCGCTACAGTATCGTGGCAACCCCAACAGCGCCCTGTATGCGTTGTTGTACTGGATACGTAAGGCGCTGTAAGCCCTCTGCGTGTAGTCGACCCATAGACTGCAGGTGTAAAAAGATTGGCAGTATGCCCTAAATAGAGTAGTTTTTACCCCTCTCGAGCACCTAGCAAACCTACGGATCAACATATTGCTCCTGACTGACAGCGCCCTACGTTCCCTCTCCATGTCCACATTATCCGTCTGCGTTGCGGTGACCCAATGCCCCAGATATTTAAAAGATTTAACCCACTCTAACGCATTCCCACCGAGTGTGACAGGCGGCACTTCACGATAGTCTTTAGTGCCTGCCTTGAACATCAGACACTCGCTCTTTTTTGCATTATATCTGAGGCCGTGGGCCTCCGCATATCGCTCACAAACAGACATGAGTTTTTTGAGGGCGCTGTCAAAGTCAAAGTCAAAGTCAAATAATTTATTTCAAATAGGCACATAAAAGGCACTTTTGAGCGACTGACCGAACGACTTTTGGCTGATCGATGGGGTCAACAGCACCATGTCATCGGCGTAACTAATGTTATTGACTAGGGTTCCGTCAATGGAACAGCCTACCATAGTGCTACTGAGCTCACGAATCAGCCGATCCACGTACAAACAGAAGAGTTTCGGCGAAGTCAGACCTCCCTGTCTGACCCCGCACTCCAGCCCGTACGCATCGGATAGCGAGCCTGCCCATTTCACCATATTAGTCTGATGACCGTACCAATACCTAAACAACTCAATCATCTCACCCGGAAGTGTAGTATCCTCATACAGCTTCTTCCATAAAACACCATAGGACACCAGATCGAAGGCTTTTGAAAGATCAAGAAAACACGCGTACACGGGGGTTTTCCTGTCCGTATAGTATCTGACAGTATGCTTGAGATACAGAACAGCGTGCTCTGTTGAAAGACCCGCTCTGAAGCAAAATTGGGCATCGTGAAGCGACAGATGTTTATTTAACTGCTTGTCAAGCACACTGTCCAAAACCTTGGCAATAATCGTAGCCAACGATATGGGCCTATAGTTATTTATGTCCGACATATTATATTTATTTAGGTTTTGAAATAATAATAATATAATTATTTAAGTTTGAATAAAAGAGAGGTACGTTGTTTTTGAGAGGTTTGTTTTATTTCCCGTTTCTCCGGTTTACACTGTTCTGACCACCTTACTACCTTACTAATATGTGAAATTATCCCATAAGTTATAAAAATCTGGTAAGTCCACGCCAGATGTTTATAACTATTCTAAGAGATGAGATGGATATGTGTCCAATAGGATCGATTGATATTCATAGCGCAGTTTGGTTTAATTCTGCTCGAAAAGAGTTAATATGAAACAAAATACATTATAGTTTCGAAGCTTAGCTTCTCCGCTTAGTTACCTCGCTCATCTCTGATGGACAATCTGCCTAATTCTCAGGTTTAAAAAATATACTTATGTCTCATCACAGCACAGTCTGGGAGCATCCATAGGCTGGTTCCTAGTTATTTATGTTGCAAAATCTAGCAAACCCTACTAGGTTACGAGGTGAGTATATGTTTCTGGCGCTAATTGGAATTCGATAGTGAACTAAAAAAACTTGTGAAAGTGTTTTTATACACTTTCACGAGTTTTTTTTCACGCCTGACAGAAAATGATTCGCAATCAAATTGTTTTTTTAAGTATAACGGATAAAAGTGCTAGGAGTAAGTTTTTTTTATTACCAAATATATAAAAAACTGCTCCATTATCTTAAACAGGAGGTATTCTTTCAAAATGTAGGTAAAAAAGTGCTTTTAAATACACCATGTACAGCTTTGGAATAGATTATTTTATTAAGGGTATGCATGTATAGGAATCTGGTCATGGTAAACTGGGCCCACATCTGTTTTGCTTTCAATTAAGCGAAGGGTGGCTTAAAATGGTTTATATATTGTTAAGTATACAATAGATTTTATACAGGTACAAGCATTTACATAATATATACATAATATTTTTATTTTTTTTAAGTTTCTGGTTTGGCATATAGGTAGTAAAAGTTGTTCATAATAAATAAATAAATAAATTTTGTTTATTTATTTATAGTTTCGTAATAAATAAATACATAAAAATTATATAGGTTTACATTTTTAGTAATTAGTTGAGAATTAATTCTATAATTTCAAACACAAAGTAATCAAAAATAGTATATTGCAACAACAGGAAGTTGACGGATGCATAGAAATAGTTGTCGGTACACATCCGGTACATTAATATTCTATAATATCACAACGTGTAAAATCATTGTTATTAACTTTATTGCACATCTAATTTATCAAGCTCATTTTAAACCTTATAAATATTACTTTTTTGATACTAAATAATACTCATGTTTGTAGGGTATAAACAGAGACATGAATAATCTTTGCGGGGTAGTTCGGGAAAAAATATGCGTTTTGTGACAAATGTTTTCTTAACTAACTAACGTAAGGTTTGAATCGCAAGCATTATCGTTTAAGTAGTTTAATTTTTTCAAATTAAAATATTGTGGTATAATAATAATTGATCTGATAAAAACTAAGGTGAGTTTTGGAAATCACTTAAAATAATTTTATTTCATGCGTCAAAAGAATTTGATTGTATTTCAATTTTGTAACTTTTTTTTTAGAATGTCAGCAGAATCTTCTATCTGTAATGGTTATGAAATTATAAAATCTCAAAGAGGAGGTGACTTATTGTTACATAACGGATATCGGTACACTATAAAGCGTTCCAATTCCAATGGTCATATCGTATGGCGTTGTGTTAATAGAAAATTGTGTGTAAAAAAACTTTATACAGGTACAGGAATCGTGCAATAGGTGTAAAAAAAATAAGATATTTAAAAGTCAAAGATGTTTCGATTCCAACCATATTTCAAAATTTTATTTTAGCAGATTATTCGTATAGGAGTTGTAGAATACTTTTGTTTGCCAGCACAGACGCTAGAAGTATTTTAAAAGACGCCAAACACGTATTCTGTGACGGTACATTTAAATGTGCAACACCACCATTTACACAATTGTACAAAATACACGCGGACGCAGGAAGTTCGGAAGAAACTAATAGTATCGTGCCTGTAGTGTACTGCCCGCTCCCGGATAAAAAAAGAAACACGTATGACATTATGTTTCGGCTCATTAGGAGCAGAGTTCCGGAGTTTTACCCAGAAACATTTACGACAGATTTTGAAGCAAGTGCTATGCAAGCTATTGCAGCAGTTTTTCCAAAAGCAAAAACGCAAGGGTGTTTATTTCATTTTGCTAGAGCTTTATGGAGAAATGCTCAAACAAGTGACACATCAAGTCTTAAAAAATCTCCTCATCTGAGGGCTCACGTAAAACGGTGTATATAGCACTTTCTCATCTACCTCAAGACTATGTGAATGATGGGTGGCTCTATAACTTAGGGGAGAGTGAGAGGGACCCCAAAATTGATTCCTTTAATGTTTATTTTGAACGAACATGGTTGCGAAACAAAGCATATTTTTCAAAGAAATGGTGTTTCTATCAAATAAAACACAAAACTAATAATTTAGTTGAAGCCTGGAATGCAAGGCTCAATAAAATGGTAACACCCAAACCAAACATTGTTGTCCTTCTAAGGTCACTGCAGAAAAATTCACGGCATTATTTTGGTGTATTAAAAATTCTGCGAGAATTACTGGATAGTGAAATAAGTTTAGGACATTGCAATGAAAATTTAACTACCTAAAATTGTTAATTTTTTAAGGCAGCCCCCAATTACCAATATGTGTTAAGAGCTCGATTTCGATAAGGATAGAGATTTGATAAGGGTAAAATTTATTTGTTTTTTAATATGTATTTAAAAAAAAAACAATTTACGTTGATTATTTAAATGTTGGTTTGACTATTTAAATAGACTTGTTTTTTCTTAAATCTACATTTATTTATTTATTTAATACTTTAAGCACATAAATGTACAGAGGCGGACTTAATGCCATAGGCATTTTCTACCAGTCAACCTTTTTTTCCGATATATTTATATGTATCTACAACATGTCCCAGAATTAACGCACAACCTCATATCGGGTTATTGTACTCATCATTATGAACAACTTTTACTACCTATATGACCAAACCAGAAACTTAAAAAATAATAACATATATATATACATATATATTATGTATATATTATGTAAATGCTTGTACCTGTATAAAATCTATTGTATACTTAATAATATATAAACCATTTTAACCCACCCTTCGCTTGATTGAAAGCAAAACAGATGTGGGCCCAGTTTACCATTAACAAATTTTAAAAGGGGTAACTGATCCGCGGGCCCATTTCCATAGTGGGCCGAATGACGTCTAACCCAGAGCACTAACAGTAAAACAAAATAAACATTAGAATAGAATATTTATTTGCTCAGAATGTAGGTATTTACAATAAGGCAGTTACAATATATTAAAGAATCCTTGTACATTCTACCATTTCGGCATGCAAACATTGGTGCAGTTCATCATCGAACTTACAAACATTGATACACAACTAAAATTTATCAGCTAGAAAATCCGATACGGAATAAAAACATTTATTTAAGTTAGCTTCTTCTTGGAAGTTGTTGATGGTTTCTCATTTTAGCTGTTGAATGTTCCTGCAGAACTCCTTTAAAAAAATATCTCAATCGAACATCCGGGTAAATCGGAAAGTTCTGCCGGCGTCGAAGAGGCTATTCGCGGGGGTACGGTGGGAAAGCAGCTGAGATCCGACCACTTCAAGAA
Source organism: Lithophane leautieri (assembly GCA_949152455.1). Classification (NCBI taxonomy): domain Eukaryota; kingdom Metazoa; phylum Arthropoda; class Insecta; order Lepidoptera; family Noctuidae; genus Lithophane; species Lithophane leautieri. The sequence continues at coordinate 422,411 of OX424475.1, forward strand.
AAGTCTTTAAAGTATTCTCTAGTGTCCTTGCCTCGAATGCTTGCCCATGAGCCAGAGCTCCGTGCGGGGCACTCCGAGCTCTGGCGCACAGATCGGAACGTGCGTTAATAGGGATCCCTTCTTTTCGCATAGTGTTTTTTTTCCTAATATTCTTTAGCATAACTATTTTGGTATAATAATTCTTTGCCATAATCGTTTTTGACATGCAGTTTATATTGACATAATTATCATTTAACATTGACATATTTATCATTATCTTGTTGGATAATTTGTTTTGGCATCATTTTAATTCGCATAATTTTACTCGTAATATCCGGAACCAAACTAGTTTGATTAGGTTAAATATTTTTACTCGCAAAAAAAAGGTAAATGAAATGAAATGAAATGAAACTGTTTATTCTGTAAATAGGATATTGGAATCACTTTTACACGTCATATCATAAAATATTAAAAATAAGCTAGATGAGGTCGGCGTTTCCTGTTTGACTACTCTGAGAAGAAAGGCCGAAACAAACTCAGAGGTCGCAGTCTCTTTTAAAGTCCAGACATAATCTTGGTCAGACCATATGAGGACCATGTAGATTGGTGTCTGAAATGGTATTTTGAGGAAAGAACCACAACGATTTGAGTGGACCTGTCCAGTCAGTGCAAGCATTTGTCAGTAATAGTGGAGCTCAACTCAGAACTTAAGGAGCTCAACGACTCGACGAACAATACCAAAGAAAGGACATTTGGGTAGGTCGCATAAAATACTCAAATTGCCAGACCATCGTTAAAACTAACTGAGAACGAAAAAAAAATCAAAACAAAAATCCACATAGTCCTCACATTTACAATAATTAAAATAATACAATACTTTAAAAGTAATCATGTCATTTTGTTGTAATATTCAATAATGTCAATTTATATATAAAACAGGTGATGATTTTCCATAATATTCCAAATGTTACAAAGCTTAGCAGAGCGAGCAGCTCAATCCCATGCTTTTTTGTCTTCTAAATAATCTGAAATTTTATAGTACCCTTTTTTACAAAGTTTGGTTTTAATACAGCTTTTGAATTGTATAATGGGTAAGTTTCGAATGTCAATGGGAAGTTTTTTATAAAAGCGTATACATTGACCCATGAACGAGTTGCCTACTCTGTGGAGACGAGTGCGATGTACAGCAAGATTGTGTTTATTCCTGGTATTTAAACTATGAATATCGGACATTTTCTTAAAATTTGATATATTTTTGTGTACATACAATAAGTTTTCAAATATATATTGTGAGGCTACAGTCAGAATATCTATCTCTTTGAATTTTTCTCGAAGGGAATCTCTTGGACCAAGGTTGTAAATGGCTCGAACAGCCCTTTTCTGTAAAACAAAGATAGCATTAACGTCCGCACTGGTTCCCCAGAGAAGAATCCCATATGACAGAAGACTATGAAAATAACTAAAATAAACAATTCTGGCTGTATCTATGTCAGTTATCTGTCTAATTTTTTTAACGGCATAGGCGTCGAGCTTAGCCTTCCTGCCAATGTTTCTATGTGTGGGCCCCATTGTAATTTACTGTCAATAGTTATTCCAAGAAAAACTGTCGCCTGTAAGGTTAGGATAGAACTGTGACCCCTTACGCACAAGCCGAGCTAGTGAAGCGAGCGGTGCCTCTGCAGCGCCCAGCGAGTGCCAAAATATATAGAAAAAAATATTTTAGTTAGAATTAGTTAGTTGGGGTTCTTAATAGAAGGGTTTCCATAAACTTATAATGACATTAATATGATTAAAACTGTTGAATGTTATACTTATGTTCTGCACATTTTATTATGATTACCTAGAGAACTTATGCTTAAAATAATTATGCGTAAATATAGTTCGGATAAGCAAAAGTATGCCATGTTATATATATCATAGCTTAAAATTTTATATAAATGATAGGAAACCGCGTTAATAGCACTCACACATTTTTAGTAACTTTCCATGCGTCACATTTTTCATTTACCTAACCGGCTCAAAATGAAATTCATTGTCTTTGATTTATTATTTTTTATCACATTAGGTACGTTTAACAGCTAATATAGACATCAAACATAAAACGCATTTTAGAATATTATTTATTTATTTCCAAATTTCATCTATCATTACAGTGTAACCTAATGCGATAGTGTACTTATTCCTAACTAATTAAAAAATAACAATTTACTAAATTTTGAAATATTTTTTTTGTAAGTTAATACCTTAATTCTAATAACGCATAATTATTATAATTTAAATGATAGATCGTATCAATCAAATTATAATATTTTAAAACGGGTACTTCAGTAAATGTACGTATTTTAAAGTACAGACTTAACTGATAGGTAAGTACAACAGATCGTACACGTATATTGTAGTTACTGTTAAGCAGATTACGAGATAAGCGCACCCGCACACGAGTACATAGTAGAGAGGTTACTTATGTAAGCGCTTAGCCTAATCCATCGACTAAATGCTATCTCAACTTAGCTGAAGCTCGATAGCGACGACGCCACGCACGCCACTCATCCCGGATTTTACAAATTGGCTCGAGGCAAATCCGCGGCCTCCGGACCGGGACCTCCGGGATTTTCATAGGGATTCCGACACCGCTTCAAAAAAAATATTCCTGACAAATATGAAATGTTCCTGTGGTGACCGGGAGCTGGGTGGGTTCCGGCACAGACTCAGTTCGTCGCAGACAATATCGATTGCTTTGAATAAAGTCACTTTAGGAGTATGAGGAACAGGGTGTAAAGTGCACTCATCCACCATAGAAAAGGGAGGATCCTCCGACCAGACGAGTGTTGTGCCTGGTGGGCAACTGCCCAATGATTGATATTGGATTTTTGTATACATATATGTTCACTGCACGGTAAACTCTAATTGCGCGATCCAGGATTTTTGTGACGTCAGGATTTTTGTGTGACGTCAGGTCTTTGATGCGTAGTTCGAATGTGGCGATGTAGGTACCGCCACATCACCATGATGGACGACGGCTACTTTTGAGAATTATATTTTTTAAAGTTCCTTGAAAGCCCCCTCTGCAATATAACAGAATTTATTATCAGAAAATGCATAATAGAGTTGTCGCGTACAAGTTTACAGGCATTAGCATTGCAGAGTGGCATTTGTTATATTGTAACGCTTGATTTATTTATTTATTTATTTATTATTCACAAATAAATCTCCTCTCAATTTTTACTTAAGAACACCGTTTTATAAATAAGTCCCCGCTTCCACTTTTTTTAATCGCTTCGAGGAAATATTGGTTGTCTTTTTAATTTCCATCCCAATTACTTCAATAAACCTCATTTCTTGAAAAGAACAACTCTTTCCCGCACCCTTTCTCGGGCCCCACGGGGACCCCGGATGCGGGTCCCACTCCACCGTATAAAACCGCGCGATTTATAGAATAGCTTTCGTCGCACAATGGACAGCGTTTACTTGTTCAATACTCCCAGGCTCTTTATTGACACCATTCACTTGTTCAATCCTCCCAGGCTGTTTATTGACACCATTCAGCTGTTCAATACTCCCAGGCTGTTTATTGACACCATTCACCTGTTCAATACTCCCAGGCTGTTTATTGACACCATTCAGCTGTTCAATACTCCCAGGCTGTTTATTGACACCATTCACTTGTTCAATACTCCCAGGCTGTTTATTGACACCATTCACTTGTTCAATACTCCCAGGCTGTTTATTGACACCATTCACTTGTTCAATACTCCCAGGCTGTTTATTCGTTGTGTTTATCACAATATATCAGTTAGGTATTCAATGTATACAATACTCCACTATCTGAACGTTTTATCAAGAGGCGGCGCGCTAGAGAGCTCTACCGCCATCAGTAACTTATGATCCTGGATTGCTCTACACTTGAAAACTTCCATATTTAATATAAGGTATTTTTTAAACGCAAAGTCGGAAATATTTGCGGTGCAGTCATGTTTTTAACCATCTTCTAAAAGGAGGAGGTAATCAATTCGGATTTTTATATTATTTTTCATATTGCCGAACCGGATGCAGCTGAATAACAGCATTTTCCATGGAGCGACTGCCTATCTGACGTCCACACTACTACTGGGTAATACGATACCCCTTAATTGGTAAGATTAGTTGTCAGACTTTCGGGCTTCTGCCAATCCGTAACGAATGTCAAAGATCTACGAATGATATCCGGGCTTAACGTTATTTCCGAGGCACGGAGGAGACTTGATATGTAAAGATCCTGAAGAGACCTGATAGACTGACCCGTGCGGCAGTTATTGCTTAGCCACGAGCTCCTCCACATTGAACAAGTGCAGTAAGGGTTCAATTAAAACCATGCGGCTATCCCTAAGGATAAAGGGTGTGTAATGTGAGTCCGGCCGGGGTGTTGACTGCGCTGCGATGTTTCTGTATCGCTACCGTTGCTGCTCATGGTAAATGCTATCTCTCACTGCACTCACTATTCAATTCGATGTTCTGATCGGGGTCACCAGTTTAGTTGGTTGGTGTGTGGGGGTAGACTTACTGGTCTGAAGAAAAGATAGTCCGACTGGTAGTTACACTTTAATGTTCCACACTCTACACACAACACTGTTTGCAATATAATCAAGAAGGCACAGTAAATAGTAAGCGTCTTTGTACAAGCAGTAAGCACGTAAAAGTTCTATGGTAGTTACACAGCGATTTAGCGCGGGTAGCTTGGGATCGCGAAAATAGCGCAAGCGAGCGTGCGTCAGGTGTCACAGGTAGGTCGGGACTGGCGACCCGCAAGTTCCGAATGCGCGCCGAAGGAAAGGAATGCGTGCGCGCAGGTAACTTCACGCGCCTTGGACAAAGGGACACAGCAGGCGACGCGCGTGTCCAGTGTACCATTATATTAATGACGGACTGACCATACGGTAAACGTGATAATGTATAATATTAATTGTTACTGATTACTGTTTAGTGTTGTATGTTTATAAATATAATATATATTGTGTGTTTGTGTTTATTAGTGTAGGACGTGTAAATATATTATGTAGATGTAATGTGAGTCACCTACAGGTGATATGCCATATGGTCCGACTGAACGTTTTGGCGGTAAGGGGGCGAGCGCGCGGCGCAGCGCTAATGGCTCAAGACGACCGAGGTGAGAGCACGCACCGATTTGCTCCACTGTTGTGCTTGCGGTCGTAGCCGGCTCGCGGTTATATACTGAGTGAAAGAAACGTGCAAACTCCTGTGCACATTCTTGGTTCGAAAGGATTTTTCCGTCCTTATTTAATTTATATTGGCTCAAATTATCTTTTTAGGATCCTCAAAAGGAACAAACGGAACCCATAAACAACTGAAAACTATTCCACCGGTCAGACTTGGAAGAATTCCTTTAAGGAGGGTCACTGAATTCAAGTACCTGGGGCACTGGGTCACCGTGGATCTCTCAGATGGTTTTGATACTGAGCGGAAACGTAGGTCATTTGGTAGTGAGATGCACTATGCAGGCGCGCAGGTTTGCAAGATGTACAAAAGGATCAAAATTGCACTTTTTAAGGCATACTGTCGGACATTCTACACCTGCAGCCTGTGGGTCCGTTATACGCGTAGAACTTGCAATGCCCTACGGGTCTTGTACAATAATGGTTTTAGGATGCTGCTGGGGTTGCCTTGCTTTTGCAGTGCAACAGGCATGTTTGCTGAGGCCACCACGGACTGTTTTAGGGCAATAGTACGAAAAAGAGTGGCCTCTCTGATGCGCCGCGTGCGGGGCAGCACCAACAGCCTTCTGAATACCATATTGGGAAGGGTTGATTGCCCGGTTGTGAGGCACTGGAATACCGTCCATGGATCTGGAGATGCCCTTTGTAACATTAAATAGCTTAATTGTAAATAATAATAATAATAACCCCACCGCCGTATCTCTACGTTGACGTCGTGGCGGGGCTTGCGTGCTCCGAAATCTATGTCTTTGCCGGTAGAGTTTACTTTGCCGGAACAGGTCTGGTATCAGGAGCCAGACCAAGAGAGATACAGAAAACCGCAGGGCAGCATGTGGCGAGCTGTTGGGCAGTAGCGTCCCCACGGACCCTGTCTCCCGGGAGAAGTCTTGTTCCTCACCTCTGGCTTGCCTTTATTGGCCGGCTGGAGTGAACACTGACGAGGAACAGAGCTCCCACCTCATTCTTGCCTTGATTGGCCGGCTTGAATGGAGATTCGCAAGAGCAAGCGTGCTCGGAGAAAGGAAGTATTCCAGTAAGATGCTGATAGGGATCTTGACCGTACTTCCGGGATTGTCCTGATAGCCGTGGAATACCTCTCCACTCCTCTTAAGCACCTTAGGACATGTTGCTCCCTTACCGCTACGTCACTAGGTGCTAGCGACCGTTTTCGGGGGCCCATTATTGAGTGTGCAAGTCACCCCCTGCCATTTTATCTGTGTATTTTATAAACATTAGTCAGGCAGGGGCCACAGGCTTTCCAAAGTTCAAGATAAACAGTTCACTTAGCCACCTAAACCCATAATCTAATATCCTTGTTTCCATATCATGCAATAGTCCTACACCAATCGGGGGTTGTCCTTGGCAGCACTCGCATAGTGGATACAGGGATAATCGTCGGTTGGTGTCTCAACACTTAAAAATGTCTAAAGGGCCTCTGCGAGTTGGCTTCGGCCCCTCGTACGCCTTCCAAAGGTCCGGGGCCCCAGGGTCCCGAGATATGTCAAAGACATTAATATAATAATAATAATAACCCCACCACCGTATTTCTACGTTGACGTCGTGATGGGGCTTGCGTGCTCGGAACTTTAGGTTTGTGCCGATAGAGTTTACTTTGCCAGAACGGGTCTGGGATGAGGAGCCAGACCAAGAGAGATACAGAAACCCGCAGGGCAGCATGCGGCGAGCTGTTGGGCAGTAGCGACCCCACGGACCCTACCTCCCGGGAGAAGTCTTGTTCCTCATCTCTTGCTTGCCTTTATTGGCCGGCTGGAGTGGAGACTCGCAAGAGCAAACGTGCTCGGAGGAAGGAAGTATTTCAGTAGGTGCTCGTAGGGATCTTGACCATTTTCCGGGCTCTGGGATTGTTCTGAAAGCCGTGGAATACCTCTCCACTCCTCAAGCATCTCAGGAAGTGTTGCCCCCTTATCGCTACGTCACTATGTGCTAGCGACCGTTTTCGGGGGCCCATTATTGAGTGTGTAAGTCACCCCCTGCCATTTTATCTGTGTATTCTATACAAAACATTGGTCAGGCAGGGGCCATAGTCTTTCCATAGTCTTTCCAAAGCTCAAGATAACCAGTTCACTTAGCCACCCAAACCTATAATTCAGCATCTTTATTTCCATATTCTACAATAGTTCTACACCAACCCGAGATTGTCCTTGGGTGCATTTGCATAGTGCGTACGAAGATAAACGTCGGTTAGTGCTTTTCATTTAAATTTGTCTAAGGGGCCTCTGCGAGTTGGCTTCGGCCCCTCGTACGCTTTCCAACGGTAGTACCCAGGGTCCCGAGAAATGACAAAGGAAAAAAAAAACATATTTGACCTATCAGAGGCTATCACTTATCCCTATGAAACAATTTAGAACCTTTTCAAGTCATATTCAAATTAAAAAATCAGAAAAATTATGAATAAAATTTTGAAGGCTACCTAGGAACCAAAAAGTTGTTACCGTTGTGCCTCTGGTCACGATGCAATATCTACAAAACTGGCTGGCATTTAACCAATGCCAAATTAAAAGTATTCCACGTTTCTTCCCAATTAAAGGTTGCCCTGAGTAATTAGTAGGGCAATGTCACAAAAGAAATGTAAGAAAAGATCACCACAATAAACTAAGTTATTCATCTTATCCTGTATTTTGTTGAGGCTAGGACAAACTATAAGTTGGTTGGCAATAAAGTGAAGTGTCTCACATATAACCGACGAATCGTTTGATAGACTCCGTTCCTGTCGGCCGTAAATAAACGCACTTTTTTGTTTTGCATGTCGATCACTTTGTATGGTAATGTTCGTTTCTTACATCGCTAGCGAACGAGACGAGCAAACTTCGAGCGTGAATCTTTGTCACGCAATAAATATGTCGATAAACCGATGGGAGAGGAAAACACGTTGAGTGGTGGTCGCGCATGACAGTGAGATTAAGACATCATCCGCGTCTAAAAACGTTGATGATAGATCACTAACTATCTTGAGTAACTTTAGGTATTTGTACATAAGTATATTCACTTTAACACAGTCAGTAAATTCTCTGTATTTTCGTAAGCCATACTTTGGAGAGCATCCTTGAGAATTCTCTTACAATTATACGTATAATGAACAATATGGCTTTACAAAAGGTCGTTCAACTACAGATGCGGGTGTTGCTCTGCTGTAACACATATTTAAGAGCCATAGTTTCCTCACTGACCTTCCGCATGTGGGCGGAGCTAAATCCCTACTCCCCGAATACGTAAAACGCGCGCGATGGCGCGCTGAACTAAAACGACGATCAAAGAAAATGCAGGGGCGCAGACTTGCGCGCATAGGACGCCAATTTTACCTACGATTCCAGAAAGGAATGGCGAAGAGGCGATGCAAGGCTGATATTAGATAGATACATACGTAAGTTACGAATATTTTAAGTTTTTACTGGACATTATTTTTTAGCATGTGTTTGGAACCGCAATATTTTAAGGGTCATTGTACTCATGAGTACACACGACTACACATCAAGCTATACAATTCCAGTTTATGCTGATCTCGCATTGTATAGAATTTCCGTACAACGCAAGGTCAGCTTATACTGGAAATGTGTAGCTTGATGTGTAGCCGTGTCAATGACCCCTTAAAATATTTCCTACCTACATCCCTACCTACATATCTACCTACATACCTACCTACATACCTACCTATATACCTACTTACATACCTACCTACATACCTACCTACATACCTACCTACATACTTATCTACCTACATGTACAGTCAACGGACAGAAGTGGAGTGCCACCGGAATGTTCATATTTGCGTGCACGCTAGGTCTGTACCTATCTCTGTGTGTGTGATGTTTTAATGCAGACAGTAACACGCACACTGTATAACTACGAAAGGGCGATGTTGGTTGGTCAGATGAATGTGTGGTCAACACTAAATAAAGTATAAGCACCTACTTATACTTGTTTTCTTCTTAATGAGTTATCTACCTATTTAAAACCAATGCTAAAATTCAAAATGATAGTTGTATGAAGCGATGGCAGGATCGCACGAGTAGGTCGGTATAATTGTGTGTGCATGATAATGGAGAAGGTTCGAACCTTCATACGTATTCGACTCTTTTTGTTTTTTTTTTTGTTTTCGTGTCAGTGTTCAATTATTTGGATTTCGTTAATTTACAATGACTATTTATGAAGGTTAGGCTGCGGAAGGTAAAAGTAGATAGGTATAGTAGGTATTAATAAATAAATAAAAAACTCATTTTTTATAGGGACATTTATTTATGTTATTAAACCTATATATTTACAGGGACATTTATTTATGTTATTAAACCTTTAAAACATAAACATAATAAGAACGATATACCAAACGTTGAAAATAAATAAGTTTATCATTTGAATGAATGAATGAATGAAATGCACCGACCCCAGACTCGATAAATCGAATGAACCCCAGGATTTGCACTAGCCCCTGGAGCCTCATGGTTCATGGGGTTACAGAAGCCATTGCATATCAAAGAGTAGACCGGGGGGCGCGGGTAATGGTAGGGAATAGACCGTGCCCGTCGGGATATGGAAGGATTTGCGAGCCTACCGGATATGCATCCTTGAGTATTGAAAATAAATAAGTTTATCATTTGTTCGTAAATCATTTTTGGTTGCTAATAAAAATTGGATGTTATTGTTATTGAGGTTATAGCTTAATTTATTCATTTTCTCAAGGAAAAGAAGATTGAAGCTTAACCGCAATCCTGCAATCTTACAATTATTAACTAATTTATTACTATTATGGCCAGTGTATCCCCTGAATACCCGTGATAACAATTAATATTACTTACGTAATATGTTTTTATTAATATTTAGTGTGACCTCCGTTATTATTGATGCAGTCAAGAAGACGTTGACGCATGGAGGCCACAATATTGTTACAAATATCTGTGCCACGTAAACTGTCCCACAACTCCATGCAATGGGACCTGAGCTATTCGAGACATCTTTCGTCTCGTGCTTCCCATCTTTGCACCATTAAACCCACTGAGCACTAATCCACCCCCACATATTCACACTTATTCTTCCTGACTCCGTATTATTTATAATGTTATTGTCACACCAACGTGTATTGTCTCTGAGCCACAAATGAAGTCTTCCTTTTTGACACTATTTGAAAGTCTTCTCGTCAGTAAATATAGTAGTCTCCCAATCAAAGTCTCGACCTGTTCTTACATTCCATTGCTAAAATTCAATAAATATTAACATGTGCATGAACCTGTAGTGAGGAGTAAGCAATGGGTTCGGGAGCAATGAGGTCTGGGTTCGCATCCTGTTTTTTTATTTCTTTGAAATCATAATAATTATTTGTTTGTATTTTTAGCAAAAACTTGTTAGGTATTAATGTTTATTTATAACCTATTCATTCTTATTATTTATTTTGTATGAACTTAATTATTAGTTATTGTATTATTATTTAACTATTTATAGGTATCGGTATTCTGCTGAATACCGATACCTATAAATAGTTAAAGACTAGAGTTAGACTTTATTGAAAACTAATAATAATATCATTTAGACTTTATGCATGTTCTTTTTTCAATGTAACGTACGTAACGTATGAACTCGAGCACGATACAGCCAGTGCGTTTGCGCACATAATTTGAATTGTTGTACTACGCAAAATATAACAGTATAGGTATTTCTGTTGCATTTAGAATACGCGTCATAGTGGCGACCTGTTCTTACCATTCCATTGCAAAAATTCGCGAAGTTCTTGCATGGGGTAGTAACTGTATGGGCTAAGCAATGGATTGGCGATCAATGAGGTCTGGGTTCGAATCCTAATTACAATATTGATTTACTTTCATTGAAATTGAAATAAAACCGTTTTTTTTAAGCAAAAACGTGTTATAATCCAATGCTTATTATGAATTTTTTATGAAGTTAAATATTAGTAATTGTATTATTATTTAACTATTTATAGGTATCAGTAAATAGCAGACTGTATTGAAAACTAATAATATGATTTAGACTATGCATGTTTTTTTTTTAAATGTAATGTCGCAATGAATGTATTGTACTTCCGTCCCATTACAACCAATCAAGTAAAAACTTACAAAAAGTTTTAGTACTCAGTGAGTTTTGAACTCACGGCTCACTGATACACGTCCAGTCGTCCACATGCCCGCCAGCCGCATGCCGTCCAGCTGCCCGCTAGGTCATCTTGACTCATAATATTACGTAGAAATTATGAACTACAACCATTTGTTGATGACAATGATAATGTGTCTCTTGAAAATAGAAGGTCGTAAGCATAGAAATATAAGGGTCAGCACAGACCGCGAAGTTTACAAATTATGTATTAGTACGAAAAAGTTTATAAATTAAGGAACCACTTACTTATCATAATTATCAGCACAAGTAGGTATTTTATTATATATGTCTTGAAAATCATGATAAACAACGAATCGGAAAATATTTCTTGCCTTTACTACATTATTCTTGTTTTCATATATCATAGCGACTGTACTATTTTTGTAATGAATACATTGCTTCATAACCACTACCTAAGTGTGTCGCTAAGTGACTGGACAAGCAATATTTAAATATCACAAAACGACACTTTGTAGCGGTTGCATCGCGCGCGTAGTACAGCCGTTGTAGGGTGGGTAGCTTGCGACATGCCAGTGATTTCGTGTGAGTAAGTTGTACCTAGGCTACAGTGCATGATACATGCACGCTGTACTTGATGAGGCAAGGTTTATAATTGATTGTGCAGTACGTTCTGATTTATGAATGTGTGTTCGCGACTTCGTATTTCGTATATTCGTATTGGTTTTTACTAAATTGCATGTGTATGTGGTGACGTGGATAGTTATACATAATTATTATTATTATAGAATTAGACAATATTTTATGTCAACGACTGCCCCGTTAGTCTAGCGGTGGCAAGCGCTACTGCTGAGCATGAGGTCCCGGGTTCGATTCATGGGTCGGGCAAAGTGTTACTGCGATTTGCGTTAGGGTTCCGTAGTCAACAAGGAACCTTTACCTACAGTTTCACACTGTCCGTCTGTCTGTCCGCGGCTTAGATCATAGACTCTTAGTACTAGAAAGCTGTAACTGGAACGGGTGTACATATTAATCACGCCGAGTGGTACAATAAAATCATGAAAAATATTTTTTCTAGGGTACCTCCCATACACCTACATGTAAAGTCTGTATGTTTTTTTTCTTGTCTTTCCCATCGTGTGGAGTGTCGTTGGTAAGATCGTTCAAAAATATTGTGAGTGTGTAAAAACCAATGACTATACATATAACCTCTTGACTGCTCATGCGGGCGAATCAGGCTCACGACACATATATGTTGAATAAAACTGATACTAAATGGAAATACGAGTGGCCATTTTAGTTATTCGATCTCTGCACACGCCGGTATTTTGATACATTTTAAAACATTTCTGCATAAATAAAAACAGTTATGAGTTCCTGTTCAATTAAATGGTGTGGGAAATTCTCTAGAACATCCAGCTATAAAAAGATTGCATTACTTTTCATCGGTAAGTAAAATAAATATTTTATTAAGAATAATTGCAGGGCTCAAGCTAAACTGGTTGATTACGTAAATGGCACAAAAAATGTACACCGCGTTGATGTCTTTTTGAAAAGTCCCTTTCTCTCACTAGGGTATTGCAATAAGTCTGTTCCTTTCTATGTGCACTTATACTGTAGAGTGTTGTGACAACTTCAAATAAAGTCTATCTAAGTCGATAAAAATTACGATGTTTCCTAATGGTAAAAAAGTAACATTAAGTACTTAATGTTTACATTTTAGATTTCAAAATGTTTCGTAACTGAAAGAAACGTGGATTAATGCAGTTCTCAGGGAAAATTCGTTTCCAAATAAATATAGCATTGTTTGTTTAAGGCATTTCACAGCAGATTAAAAATAAGTAATAGCAATGTCAATCCCTGTCGGATAGAACAATAAATTCTCTTAAGGGGCCGGCGGAGCTTCGATCGCAACTATGAATCAAGTGCTACAAATGTTGCGCTATGTGCCTGTCGGAGCGATACACACAGCTACCGTTAACTGTACGACCACGCACACATTTTCATTGATATGACATTTGCTTGACACGATAGCACTACTGGCTATTGAAAATTTATGATAAATTTGGGTGTGTTCCGTAATACCAAAAATGATGAATGAAAACTTAATGCTTTTCCATTCATTCCACCATTTTTTTTTCGATAATTTGTATCTTGATAATATAGGCTATGTTTCTGCTGAAACAATATCACAAGTATCGTTGTTTATAATACAGAAAAAACAACATGAAAACATGTCATTTACGCTGTAAAAATGTGCGAAATTCAATTCGCTACAACTTCATTTTAGTTAGGTTTTTTGGAAAAAAAAAGATGTAGGAACCTAGATAAATACCTACTGTCTCAATCCGAATAATAACACACTATGGTGGAAATATGCTCAAATTGCAAATGATTTAGGTATTACGTTTGTATGGAGAATTCATCCGTCGCCGTGTTCTTAAGTGAAATTCAAATTTAAATAATTTATTGTTCAATTAGGATTGTAGACGTTGATTTTATCGATATCGATATTATTGTTGCAAAACTGACTTGTGCATCACTATGTTTGGAACTTTCGTCCTAACATTGTTGCATCGGCCAATCACAACCGCTTTATTTTCTTCGTCCCCCGGCCCGCAGTAGTGAGTCGTGTGCCTAGACGAAATCGGTCTATCAGCTCTCAAGTGGTTTAATTCTCTTTGGTAAAAACCATTTTTGGATTCATGGATCTGTTTGCGAAATAATAAACTTTGAAGTGTTGATATTTGTTAGAGTCAAGTGTCCCCCCCCCTTGCCAGCTAAATGGTTGGTTTTGCATATGTGAAAAAATTCACGGCAGTAGTAGTTATAGGTCGCACCAGGCGGCGGCCGATCTAGCGACACGCTGGGTTGCGACAATCGTCGATAGAATCCGGCAGTTGGGACTCGAGGTGGCCTTGCACAAGTCCGAGGTCATGTGTTTTCATGGCCCTCGGAACGCGCCACCGTCGGGTTCCCAAATTACGGTAGGAGGGGTTCACATCGGCGTCGAGTCGACGATGAAGTACCTAGGACTCGTCCTCGACAGCCGGTGGAACTCCGTGGAGCATTTGCGACGTTTGGCTCCAAGGCTGGACCGGGCTGGGGCCGCCTTGAGGCGGCTCCTGCCCAATCTAGGGGGTCCAAACGCCTCCTGCCGGAGGCTCTACGCGGGGGTCGTGCGGTCCATGGCCCTTTACGGGGCACCGGTGTGGGCGCGTTCCCTAAGGCTGCGGCCAGCCCGCCGGTTGAATGCGTCCCGAAGGGTCATGGCCATTCGGCTGGCCCGGGGATACCGCACGGTCTCCCGTGAGGCGGCGAGCCTCCTTGCCGGATTACCGCCATGGGATCTGGAGGCGAAGGTCCTCGCGCACATCTGGGAGTGGCGCGAGGAGGTGAAGCGCCGGGGTGTAACTCCGCTGCCGCGAGAAATCGCGGCACAGCGGACAGAGCTCCGGCAAGATCTCATGGCGGCATGGAGAGTGCGATTGTCGCAACCCAGTGCTGGGCACGCCACAATAGCGGCGATAAGTCCCCTCTTTGAGGAGTGGCTAGAGAGGCGCCACGGCGTCCTCACCTTCCGCCTGGCACAGGTCCTCACCAGACATGGCAGCTTCGGGAGGTACCTGTGTAGGATTAGGCGGGAGGAAACGCCCGGGTGTCACCACTGTGTGGATCGCCCGGAGGACACGGTGGAGCATACGGTTGAGGTATGCCCTGCTTGGGCGGAGCACCGCCGTGTCCTCGCGGAGGTGATTGGCGGCAATGACCTCTCGCGTCCGGCCCTGGTTCAGGCCATGGTACGGAGCGAGAGGGCATGGGAAGCTGTCACCTCCTTCTGCGAAGCAGTAATGCTCGCGAAGGAGGAGGCGGAACGCGTGAGGGAAAGGCAAAGTTTGCGCCCTCACGCCCCTAACCGCCGCCGTTGGAGACGCCCTGGGCGTCGGGAATCCCAGGCGGATTTCCGGCCACCATAGGCGCGGGCTTGCGGACGGCGAGCAACGGGCAGCTCGCCGTCCGATAAGGACCAGGCCCGGGTCGATGGCGCGTCGTGTTCCACGCGCGCCTCAAAGAGATGTCAGCACAATGGACGGGGTCCGGTAGGACCGATGCCTGCCAGGGTTGCGGGAAAGTCCAAAAGGGATACCGGGACCTTGGCAACAGGCAAATGAAGGAACACGGGTGGGTTTTAGTCAGTAAAAGTCTGACACGCCCTTCCGCTCCGCCCAGAGCGGGAGAAGTCATTGGATGATATCCCACCCCCAAAAAAAAAAAAAAAAAAAGTAGTAGTTATAGGTATATAAAGAAATTAAAAGGAAAACTATCACAGCTAAGTAGGCACTACAAGTAAACAAGTAATAATCGACCAACTAAAATTTGCAGTTGCAAAAAATGTTTTTCAACTACAATGTTGAGTTTGTTCTTGGAATAAATTCATTCCAACTATAGAACCCTTCATTTTGTGTGGTCCGACACGCATTTGGCCGGTTTTTACATCTGAAATTGCTCAGTAGCAGCCCGGAGTCCGGATTTGTGCCTGGTTGATGGCAATAGGCTCGCCCCTATTACATGGGACATAACTGGCAAAATGTGAGTGTACTAAATAAAGGTACACCTCTGCCTAACTCTTCAGGGAACACAGGCGTGATGTTATGTTATATTTTATATTTACTTTTTTTTTGGTTTACTTATATTGTAAATTCTTAATTTGTATGTCAATTTTGACAACGTAATTTAAAAAAAGTAATATACGTAATTGCACATTTTTAAACTCACCAATAATGCGCCTACGCGCACAATTGGATTGGACTCTCTGCAGCGAGCTAGTCTATAGACGCACATTGATACAATTCGAACGTAAATATTTGCACTAATACACGCAAACGCGCGTATCGGTCCATAGCCGGGGCGGAGTAGCAAGCGACACAGCCATCCCGTCTCAATACTTACACGCGACTGCCGCCCGCGCCCGCGCAGAGCACCTCTGAACCTCTATCTCTAAATGGGATCATTATCTTTGCAATTGATTGATTTAAAAATGCTTTTTCAAATTTGTAGTCCTACTAAACATCATTTTTCAGTGTAAAAATATTTCCAAAAATCAAAGCCGTTTAGAAGTAGTATACTCGTATTAGCCAAAAATAGCGTTTTAGTAAATATTTTTTTAAGGCATAACTATTAGCCATACGCAAAAACCCTTTTTCAGAAATGTTGTAAATGAATCTATGGCAAACATTTATTTTTTTTCAGATCGCTTATCCAAGCCCTTAATGAGAAGTAGGCTTTTTAAAGTGACCGTTTTACGGTACTAAACGGGACTTAGCGCCTTAACGCATGAGAGAACTCACAAAATGCTATTCGGGTTTTCTGTGATCTCTCCAAAGCCAGGCCCGGTCAACTATGTATAGGTGACCTGGGACTCTACTCAGGGCCTAAAACGTGACAAGAACAGCGAGTGATTTTGTTGCCGACTCTTTCTAACAGATATGTCATGCACTTTAATGTTACCATGTAAAATAAAGGAAAATATCGATGTGCTATAAAAGCGTTTTCTTCAATATACGTAGCTTATGAATTACAATCTAATGATTTTTCATTAATTTAATTAAATTTGACAGTTATTAGCTTCATTTACAAAAACATATGTTTAAAATCAGTTTTTACGTGATGGCAACTTTTACTAGTGTCACTTCAACAAAGAGTACATTTTTATCTTTATAATTATTATTTTTAAATATATTTACGTATCTCGGGACCATGGGGTCCCGGTCTTTTGGAAGGCGTACGAGGGGCCGAAGCCAACTCGCAGAGGCCCGTTAGATGTTTTTAATGGAATGAGGCACCAACCGACGATTATCCCTGTATTCACTATGCAAGTGCACCCAAGGACAACCCCCGGTTGGTGAAGGACTATTGCAAGCTATGGAAATAAAGATATTGGATTATGGATTTGGGTGGCTTAGTGAACTGGTTATCTTGAACTATGGGGAGGACTATGGCCCCCGCCTGATCAATGTTTAATATAAAATACACAGATAAAATGGCAGGGGGTGACTTGCACACTCAATAATGGGCCCCCGAAAACGGTCGCTAGCACAGAGTGTCGTAACGACCAGGAGGCAACATGTCCTGAGGTGCTTAAGAGGAGTGGAGAGGTATTCCACGGCTATCAGGACAATCCCGGAAGTATGGTCAAGATCCCTACCAGCATCTTACTGGAATACTTCCTTCCTCCGAGCACATAATTGCTCTTGCGAATCTCCACTCAAGCCGGCCAATCAAGGCAAGAATGAGGTGGGAGCTCTGTTCCTCGTCAGTGTTCACTCCAGCCAGCCAATAAAGGCAAGCCAGACATGAGGAACAACACTTCTCCCGGGAGGTAGGGTCCGTGGGGTTGCTACTGCCCAACAGGGGTTCCCTCTATCTGGCAGAATTTTGATGCTCCGAAATTTATTTGGCATAACACACTTGGCATAATCTTCTTTAAACGAATATATATATGGCATAAAAATCATTTAATATAATTATTGTTTGGCCGAATGTTTATATGTCCGAATTTACAAAGGCATACTTTTAAGATGGCAGAATTTTATTTGGCATAATTACTTTGGCAAAGCTTAATTTCGCATAATTTCGTTTCACATAACGTTTATTTAGAGCGACGATTATTTGGAATAATTTCACTTGGCATATTAAGAAGATGGCAGAATTTCATTTGGAATAATTTTATTAGGCATAATTATTGTCATTTCTATAAAATGTAATCATATTCTTAACCTTAAATGTGTACTACAAAAGTTAGTGAAGTGACAGAACCGAATCGTTGCAAAACCGACTGCACGTAGTCTTGTCTGCCCTACACCCCTAGAGTGTAATTTAAGCCCGCGTAGGCGCGGAGGGGCGAGGCGGCCCGCGAGCTGAGGAGCAGGTGGTTTTAACGCTCGCCGCCGCGGCTGAGGCTGGCCGGCTTAGCCGGCCAGCAAGCCGAAGCTGCTGTGGTGAGCGTTACAACCATCTGCGACGAGAAGCTTGCGTGGGACCTCCGGAACCCGCAGCGCCGGAGCCGTGACAGAAACCATGCCTGCTGATAAGATAAGATAAGATAAATTTATTTGCTCAAACATGTGTACACATACAGAAATAAACGTGCATGCAGGATAACATTAAAAAATACAGGTTCAGACATGTTTGCCACATATTATGGCGTGCAAATATGAATAATTGTGATTGTTTGCTGTTTGCTGCATGTTGCATGTTTGCTTGCATGCTGCATGCTTGCTTGCATGCTGCATGCTTGCTTGCATGCTGCATGTTTGCTTGCATGCTGCATGCATGGTGTGTGCTTTTTTGCCACGGACTTACGAACTTATCAATGGTAAGAAATACAAAATTATTCTAACTATGAATTTTTCGTAATGTGATAGATGAGTCTTTCAATTATTATGGATATGAAAAGTATGCCAAAAGATGATTCTAACTGTAAACTTTCTGAGATATGATAGTTCTACCTTTTAATGATTATCGATATGAAATGTATGCCAAAAGACGATTCTGACAGTGAACTTTCTGCAATATGATGGTCCTACTTTTTAATTATTATGGATATGAAATTTATGCCTAAAGATAAATCTGAATTACAAAATTATGCGTTTTTAATGTATTATAAATGAGTGTATGCCAAACGATTTTCTGCGAAATGAAGTTTATGCTATGCGCTGTTATGCAAAATAATATTATGACATAAAAAGTTCTGCTATAAAGGGTAGACCCGTCATGAACCTTTGCACTCTTACTGCAAGGGGAACTACAAAACTTTAAAAGAAAAAGAAGAACTCGTAGATGGAATACAGAATCAAAAATAACAGCCTTAAGGCTCTAAAACAGATCCCCAACATGTTACAAGCGGTTAAGAGGAATGATTTGTTCACCAGCCATTAACGTCCGTCTTAAATAAATTTCACTTGTGCGTTGGCATCAACAAAAATATTTTTAATGTTTTGAAAAAAACAGTTAAAATGTTTATACCATCTGATAGAGAGTATGTGTTGATGTTCGATGAGGTGTCCATAAAAAAGAATTTATGGTACAATATAAAAGAGAATTTGATAGAAGGTTACCAAGATCATGCTTCTCAGGGTAGATCGGCACAAATGGCATCATATGAACTTTTTTTTATGGCCTATTATCTTTCTGGTGGATCTGTAACTGCTGATCGACTGACAGTTCTTCTAAAAGAGGTGAGCATAATATTTTTCCTTCAGTTCATTCCTAACATTTAAAATGATCATCCTGTGCACTATGAAACAGTCAGCTGCACTACCTGTCTAGTGTCTGGCTATAAATTGTACAGCTGATGTTGACACAGTAGATGAAGAATTATTTTATTTTCTAATTATTCATGATATTTCTCTTCACCCAGTTTATAATCATAATTTGTCCTATCATTTCAGGTTTTGAAGTGCTGTTTTGACGCCAGGCTTAATATAGCTGCCACACTATGTGATCTGGACTCAGTGAACAAGAGAGCTGTAACCATCTTGGGAGCTACTGTAGAGCAGCCTTATACTAAATTAGGCAATAATGAAAATGTCACTATTTTTGACACACCACATTTACTTAAGTGTTTTAGAAATTTATTTCTAACATATGACATAGGATGTCAAACTAATATAACATCTGACAACAAATGTGGAATTGGTAAGTAGCTGTAAAATAACTTTATTTTCAATATTTTACGATCATCAAAATATATTATCAGCCTTTTTAGGTTCTATACCCAAGAGGGTGGCATATACCCTATAATTACCTTTTTCTGTCCGTCTGTTTAACACAAGGCTGTGTCTTTATAACTGTAATAGGTAGGTAATTGAAATACCAATATTTCCTAAAAATACATGTTACTATGAAGCCTACTATGGCAGATGCTCAGCAATTAAAAAAAAGTGAAGTAATAAAAACTAAAACCCAACTACGACTAAAAAGGTACAAACAAGACACCACAGACAGACAAATTAAAAATCCGGAGTCACACGTGTTAGGGCATAAATCGAACAGATTACGTGTGACTCCGTGTGACTTTTTGTGACGTCACATAGCCTATAACCAGCGGACGATCAAGACGCTTCCAACGATACCTCATTTGTCAAATTGTGATTAATGGTTTAGAAGATAGCAGGGTTATGATTTTGACCAGTATTTATGTATGTATGTTCAGAACACATGAACATACTTACATACATACATACATACCGGTCAAAATCATAACCCTCCTTTTTTCTTCGCCGTAGTCGGGTAATTAATCTGAATTCGAATACCTTAGTCTATCCTAACACCTACTATACTCTTCAATTTGTGTTACAGGTATTGCTAAATGGAGCTACATTCAAGAATTTTATGAGCTGGACAGCAGTAACCCCAATTTTGTGTTTGCACCACTTCTTAAACTAGACCACCTTAATCCAAACAGAAAATAAAAGTCAAGCTTGCTGCTCAAGTTTTAACCCATTCAGTAGCAGCAGGCATGTATGCAAAAATAGCTCAAGGTAAGGATCTTTTATTTTGATCATCTGTTTTGATCATGTATTATGATTACGAATTTATCTAAGGCGGTTTACACACGGCACCGCGCACCGCCGTGGTCTCAAACAATTCGACGGTGTACGTGTGTTAGGCATCAGCGGATTTAATAGAGGCCAATGAGACATGAGACCGCCTACCGCGGTGCCTTGTGTTAATCGCCTTAATGTCACATTTGATTAATTCACCAAGTGTTTGATATAGCAATAATACCTCCAAAGCTATTTTGGATTCCTCATGTTGGTATGATCAACTAAATAAAATAAAATAAATTGTTAAATATACATTTTATATTATACAATCACGACGTAAAGATGACATATTCAGATCATGCCGTGATCGTAACAAAAAGATTAGCCAGTCTACCAGTCAGTAGATTGGTAGTGAGGCTGACTGCCCAGGGTATGCTGGACGATCATTTATAATTGTGTCGTCACAATGAAGGCTCTTTCAATGCATCTTTGCATTCCGATTGTGATAAATTGTTATTGAACATTATTTTTTATTTTTTTCAGGGGATTTATCATTTGATGCCACAACTACAGCAGACGTAATTACAAAGATGGATGAATTATTTGATAGTGTTAATGCGTATACACCAGACCTTCGAAGGGGGCAACGAATATCCACAAATTTAAAGGATAGTACAGACCATGTGAAGCGTTTTAAAGAAATAAAGCAATTTTTTAGAAATTTAACTTTTTGGGGTGCTAAATTTCTCCTCCGTCCAAGGAAGGTTGGGTCTGGAGTTTGAATGGGCTGGAGAGACTATGGATAAACCTTAAAGTAAAACACAAATCGTTTAAAAGCTTATCAACAAGAAGAACCCAGCAGGACCCATTAGAAAATCTTTTTGGGTGCATTCGCAGTAACTGGAGCTAACACAAACCCTACTACTAGGCAGTTTGTAGCTGGTTTAAAAACTGCTGTCCTGAGTAATTTGTCACACATTGAGTCAGGAAATTGTGAGGTTAATGAAAACTGGTTTACATTACACATAGATTCACAACAAAACATCTTGAAGTCTCTAGTCCTGTCAAAAATATGGAACATTGGACAGAAAATAGTGATTTCAACATGTTTAATTGTTAATGTTTCGCCAGTGCAAACGCACAGTTAAGAGCGTTGATTCTAAAAGTTGGCAACGTCGCAAATAACTGTCAAATATTTACCTGCTTTGATTATTTTGGCAATATTACTGTATGGAACTATGAAATATCGCTAATTAACTGACTAGAATATTAATAATGAATTGCAATTATAACACTGAACTTAAGTTGTAAGTGGTTTTAGGTGGAAAAAGGCATTTGGACAGTTTCCAAATCCTTTTTTTACATCTAAAACTAAATATTCGTTGTTACGATATTGTTTATTGAATTTTATAATCAATATTTTAGACAACAAGTTAGCCATATTTCATATTTCCATACAGTAATATTGATAATTTAATCAAAACACCGAAATATTTGACATCTATTTGCGACGTTGCCCACTTTCAGAATACACGCTCTTAACAGACTTATAAGATTTTGTTTCGAGCAAAGTGTTATTGGGTTTTTTCATCTGGAATTTCGGAGTGGCTGCCCGGAGTCCGGATTTGTGCCCGGTCAAAAATGTGGGTGTACTATAGGTACACCTCTTTCCAAGCCTTCGGGAAATACAGGCGTGATATTATGTTATGTAAAATTTTGTTAACAATAATGAAATTATTTCATATCGAATTCATAAAGGCACAGATTTATCGTCAGGGTACGAAACACGAAATTCTCGGTTTCGCCATATATTTGACAAAAAAATATGTGTCTTATGGATTGGATATGAAATTCAGGATAATTCGAACACAATTTAATATTGTAACAAGTCTCACTACCCATGTAAGTTTGTTGTAAGTGTTTTTGATGACTAGTGTATCATTCTTAACCATATAATGTCCTTGCTTAAAACATTATCATTATGATTTAATATTATAAATAGAACTGGGGACTATCTTGTCCAATTTAGTTTAAAAAAAATATTTCTTTAGTAGAAGCCGTTTTTAACTGTGTCAATAAGAAAATGTATGAATGGAACGACGCTTTTATTACACACACAACACTGTCATTGGAAATATGTTTCTTTTTAAATTACTAGTCAATCTTTTTGTAAAGTTGTTTTAATTTTGATTACTCATGAGTGTCTACTGTCTTTACTGATTATTCTGCAACAGAAATTGATTTATTATACCTGTAACAAGGTATTATTGAAATTAAATGGTAAACTGGCAGAATAAAAAAAATAACAGTTTATGATATTTATTTCTGTAACAGAACAATCCGTAAAGACAGTAGACACTCATGAGTAATAAAAATTAAAATAACTTTTACTAATTAAAATAGATTTACTAGTAATTTGCTAAAGCTATCGCCCAAAAGAAATATTTTTTTTAAACTAAATTAGACAATGTAGTTTCCAGTTCTATTTATAATAATTATTAAAATCAAATTATTGAAATATAGTATTACTGGTACTGCCGTTGGTCCCATACAGTTAGACTGCAAATTCGAACTGGTTCTGTTTTAAATAATCTGTTTAGTGATAAATTGATAATATCCAGACCTAGCTATCAGGAACATTTCAAATTAACACGCAAACAAAAAAAACATACAAACTTCGGTAAAAAAAGTTGATACACTACTACTTAACTAATTAACATTTAAAAATACTGTTGGAGCTGCTGAAGGTTGTAAGACCATCTTTGCATTGTATAAACTAAATCTCCTTTGTATTATATAATTGCATAGCACAGGTGTGAGAACTATGTTTTTTGTTTTTATGTTCTTTTTACATGCTTTCTACATTGTTATCACATGTATAATTTTAACATGAATGATGTAACCAATTTTTTATTTAAAAGAGTGTCTGTAGAATTTCTTGCCCATTCTTCTCCATAGGTACCTACTACGCTTTGGAATGGGCAACTAGCTTCATATTTCTGACTGACAATTCAAAGTGCCTGTAAATGGTTTTATTGAAATAAATGCTTTGAATTTGAGTATGAGTTTGATAATAACTTCAAGTTGATAATATGTTCAACATTCTTATATATACATACATATATGTATTTATAGGTATGGTACGGTAATCCGTACCATACCTATAAATAAATATATGTAGCAATTATTGACGCGATACATTTCGGGAAACTCTGCATGCTTAACTTTAAACTAGGAGGTGACCAGCAAACCAAATGTCAGGATGGCTGGTCAAAAAAAATATTTTATTTCTAAATATATATCCTATGTAGCAATTATTTATTATATGTAGCAAATATAAGCAATTATGTAGCAATTTTCAAATCAGCTCTCATATACCAACGCCACAGACAACCAGCCATTCTGACGCACACTCTTGTTCTTAGTGTATATCAATGACTTACCATTCTATTTAAAGGGTATCTGTGAAGTTGTCCTGTTCGCAGATGATACCTCTATTTTCAAAGTAAGGAATAGACAAGATTTTGACGATATAAACAGTGTACTCTCAATGGTTACGGATTGGTTTACGACAAATAACCTAGTTCTCAATGCTAAAAAAACGAAATGTGTAAAGTTCGCTTTACTAAATGTTAGAAATCTAGGACTCAACATCGTCTTAGATAAAGAGGTGCTTGAAACTGTGAACTAGGCAGTTTTTCTAGGGTTAACAGTAGATGCCAAACTTCAGTGAGGCCCACATATATCAAGCCTAGCGGGGAGGCTCAGTTCGGCCGCCGTCAAGAAAGTAAGACAATACACTGACGTTGATACTGCTCGGTTAGTCTATTTTAGTTATTTTCATAGTGTTATGTCCTACGGTATTCTGGCTGTGGGGAAAGCTGATGATATTCAAAATATATTTGTCCTGCAAAAACGAGCTGTTCGAACAATGTACCAGCTAGGTGTCAGAGTTTCTCTGCGTGTTAGATAATAAGTATTGCGACATGTGTGTATCCGACCGAATATAATTTATGTGATTTTTGTAATGACAGCACTGTCAGTAGTACATACGTAGTGAGAGACCGAAATAAAACTTGTGAAAAAAATTTATGGTGTTCTTTAAATATAAAACCTGAAAAAAAGGGACTCAGAAATAGCTATCGAGATCAAAACAACGAACCTTCGATACTAAGAGATTTTTTAAAGATATTGGTATTCTCACGGTGGCATCCCAATTCAACTTCGCCAATATCTTAATAAAAGGCAAAATATACAGTTACACCTAAAAACAGTGATATTCACAATGATAAACACTAGAAATAAGGATAAACACCAGAAATAAGGATAAACTACGAGTTCCATTTCATCGGCTATCGGCTATTTAAATAAATAAATACTTAGTATAACCTTTTATAACAAGCTACTCTCTTCTCTGCTAGATTTGCCTTTTAATGCGTTTAAAGCTAAAGTAAAATGCAACCTTTTTTCAAAAGCATACTATTTAAATGATAAGAATACTCAGACCAACAAAAAAGATAGACGGAGCACTCCAAACATCAAAAGTGAAGTCACCTTTTTATCTATGTGTGTGTAAAAAGGGCTCCCATTTGTTAAAGTTTTTCCCTATAATTTGGGGAATAATATTGTATGGGTAGGGTAATATTGTACGAGTAAGATATTGTTGAGTATGGTATTATACCTCAATTGGTAAGAAGGACTTCTATTCCGAAACAAAAACAAGAAAATTTACAAATAAAGTTTAGTGAAAAAAATTATTTCTAATTTATTTATATTTTGTGTTTGTGTGTTTTTGTCTTTAGCGAGTGCATTTGTATATAGTTTTTGTTAATTTCCTTTTTAGGTAAGTTTAAGTGTTTGTGTGTTTTTATATGTTCAATGCCGGCCGTAGCGACGCCGGAAACTGCCACTCAACCTGCCACATTGCTTGATGTTCAGCTGGTGAGGTGTCCCCATTGCTCACAGGCACGTTTTTTTAAAGGCGAACGGGGTCTGAGGATACACTATGGCAAGATCCACAAGTCTCATAGTGTACCTTTGTGCCCCCCAGCCACATCCCCAACACCTCCGGATCAAAGCTTGTGGAAAACATTGGCAAAATTAAAAAATTCTACCCCAGTTTTAAGGAGAGTTCCCCGGGGCGCGAGACGGTCTGTTGCACTGAGTTTGGCGCGATGCCTCCGTCTTGCGACCCAGGAGAACTCACAAAGTGCCTGGGAGCAATTACTCACCTTCCCTTATAGGATTCTGCATGTGCAAAAAAATTCGGTGACCAAAAAAACCCTAACGAATCAAATTAAAGATAATTGCAACAATTTGACCCTCATTTTCGATCCAAAATTACCCGTTTCCAATAACCCTTCACGAAGAGGGTTATGTTCACTTGTAGAATCTAAACTAAGTGAAGGTGACATCAGGGGAGCGGCCAGGCTTCTGTTCAGTAGCGATGTGGTGGCGCCTTACTCTCCAGAAACTCTTTCAGCCCTGGAGAGTAAACATCCAGCGCCTGCCGATGGTCTCACCTTCCCCGACCCCCCTCTCTCTCCTGATCCGGATTCAACGCCTCTTAGCGTTACCGCCCCCCAGCTGATTGCTGCCGTGAGCTCCTTCCGAAGTGGCTCTGCCGGCGGCCTCGACGGCCTGACTCCTCAGCATTTAAAAGACCTCCTGAGCTCAGGCGCCGGGGAAGCTGGTGAGTCACTTTTGAAGGAGCTTGCGGCTCTAATTAACCTGATGCTCAACGGCGGCGTGAATGATGCCATCGTCGATGTCTTGTACGGGGCCAATTTGTGTGCCCTGCGCAAGAAGAGTCCCATTGCCGTTGGGTGTACCTACAGGCGTACGGCAGCCAAAATATGCTGCAGACTATATGGAGACACTTTAAAAACCAAGTTCCAGCCCCTACAGCTTGGCTTTGGATCCAAAGGGGGCTGCGAGGCTGCCGTACATGCCCTTTCCAGTTTTTTAAACTCCGGTAAAGGTGAGGTCATCCTCAAGGTTGACGTCAAGAACGCCTTCAACTCCGTTAACAGGGACACCCTGTTGGCCGAAGTAAAAAGGTGTTACCGGATATTTTTGGCTTTTTGTGGCAGTGCTATAGGCACTCATCAAAATTACTCTATAGAGACAACGTTTTGGAATCTGCAGTCGGTTGCCAACAAGGTGATCCCCTCGGGCCAGTCATTTTCAGTTTAGCTATTCACCCCATAATACAACAACTAAATTCAAAATTTAATGTGTGGTATTTAGATGATGGGACTCTAGGAGGTGACGTAGATACTGTCCTAAAAGATCTCCAATTCCTTAAACAGCAGTTCCAATCCATAGGCCTCGACCTCAACTACTCAAAATGCGAAATTTACCCTTGTGACAATACTGACAGACAATTGACTATTCAGAAATTCAATTCAATAGCCCCAGATATCAAAGTTTTGGAAAAAAGTTCACTGCACCTCCTAGGTTCCCCAATTTTAGAAGACAGTTTCTCACCTTTTGTTGATGAAAAAATTAAACATTTCAATGACATTTCGGATAGACTTTCTAAAATTAACCTACATTCGGCATTCACCCTCATCAGATACTGCTGTTTCGGTTCAAATTTTATGTATTTTCTCCGCTCTTCACCTTTATGGAAGAAGCCACACCTTTTAGACAAAATTGATCAAATCATTCGGAGCACTCTAACATCAATCATAAATGTGGCATTGGACGACCGTGCGTGGCTGCAAGCCACACTACCCATTCGTTTCGGTGGGCTCGGCGTCCGCAAAATTTCCAGTGTAAGCTTACCGGCGTTCCTGTCCTCGGTCCACAGCACCGAAAAGTTAACTACAAGAATCTTAACCGCTTCTCAGGTTGACTTTGAAGTGCCGTGTTTGACTGATGCGATGAACGCCTGGAAAGTGGCTTGTCCGGATACGGAGCAGCCCGAGAACCCGTTCTCCCAAAGACAGTGGGATGAGCCGCTCTGCAGGTTGGTACGGAATAACCTCATTAATACGTCCACCAATACTGCTGAGCGTGCCCGCCTACTGGCTGTGGGAGAATGGGAGTCGGGCCTCTGGCTTCAGGCGCTGCCGTCACCCAACATAGGCACTATGTTGGGTGACACCACTTTCCGGCTCGCTACAAGTCTGCGTTTGGGCGCTCCTTGTGGGGCCCCACATCGCTGTCAGTGCGGTGAAGCAGTCGACCGCCTCGGACACCATGGCCTTTCCTGCAGTAAGAGCGCTGGTCGGTTGGCACGGCACGCAAGCATTAATGACATCATCCGTCGGGCTCTTGTCACCGCCGGGGTGCCAGCTGTTTTAGAACCCAATGGCTTGGCACGCGACGATGGGAAGAGACCAGACGGAATGACCATAATGCCTTGGAAGTTGGGTAGGCCTTTGGTGTGGGATGCAACCTGTGTCGACACCCTCGCGCCATCCCATCTTCCTAGCACGGCGGGCTGTGCTGGGGCGGCTGCTGCAGGTGCAGAAAACCTCAAACGGCGCAAATATAACAACCTTATTGGTAGCTATATTTTTGAGCCGTTTGGGGTTGAAACACTAGGGCCATGGGGTCCAAGTGCTCATCGAGTATTTCGGGACATCGCCAAGCGGTTGGTCGACTCTTCACGTGACCAGAGGGCTGGCCAATTTCTAGGTCAAAGAATCAGCATTGCCATCCAACGTGGCAATGCTGCCAGCCTTTTGGGCACTTTTCCCGCTGACAGCGATGCGGAAGAGTTTTTTGACGCCCTATGAGCCCTTTCTTTATGTATATAATCTGTATTTTGTTATTTTTATTTAGCAAACTCGAATGTATTATATTTTTGGTAGATCTGTAAATAGCTTATAGTGTTAAATTTTTTTTATGAATAAAAACTTACAAACATTTCAGCAGATATATCAACAAAAAAGAAAATTTACATCGCTATTTCTTGTAGCTACTATCCATTTACTTTTAGATTCAGTATTACTTGGAAAAGGCTAGGCAGATTGATTACTTGGAAATCTAAAATATAAATACATGAAACAACTAAACAAGAATATAATTACTCGAAATAAGAAATCAGAATTTAAATTGATTTAGTCGAATGGGAAAATTTGAAATCACATTATGGCATCCATCCCACCTTATGTCACTGCTTTCATTCATTCATTCGATGAGGTTTTTTGTTCCAAGTAACCTAAAATTCGAAGTTATTTAAATTAAAAAACGATGTTATTTAAAGTACGTACAAGTGAAAAGTGATTCCGTGAGACTTTTTATGTGATTTGATTTTTTACAAGTTTTCACTACACAGGAAGGCATAATTCTATTTTTTTTATTGATGTTAACTAGACGACGACTCGTCACGTACTAGGAGCGATGAGCATAGTTTTAGTGTATGTGAGTGCGTGAGCCTGTGTGTTTACTTGAAGGAGCATAGTTTTGTGGCTTCACTTTTGATGTTCGGAACGCTCCGTCTTCCTTTTTTTGTTGGTCTGAGTAAGAATAGGTACTTGATCAACTCAAGACAATGTTTATGTTCTTTCTCCAGAATTAGCTTACCATCTGTCAAAAACTCATCATTGCGAGATCATTGGTACGTTTGTAAATTAGTAGACTCAATCAAAATCAATCAAAAGTCATTTATTCAAACTAGGCTGAGAATCAGCACTTTTCGAACGTCAAAATTACATAAGACAGTCCCCCAAAACGCCCACCTTTCACCACTTCCTAGTGCTTTAGCTGGGAAGAAGAAGTGGCGCAACAAACTCCCCAGCAGCACAGCTGTCTGTTCAGTTAGAAACAAACAGACTTATCCACAGAGTACATTTTTATATAGGACTTGTTCCCCTGACAGGTTGTATGAGTTAATGAATGAATTAATGAAATGCACCGACCCCAGCGTGGCTTAACCAGACTCGATAAATCTAATGAACCCCAGGATTTGCACTAGCCCATGGAGCCTCATGGTTCATGGGGTTACAGAAGCCAATGTATATCAAAGAGTAGACCGGGGGGCGCGGGTAATGGTAGGGAATAGACCGTGCTCGTCGGGATATGGAAGGATTTGCGAGCCTACCGGATATGCATCCTTGAGTAAGCAATGGACTAGTGGAGAGACGGGTAATATTTATCTAAGGATGGGCATCTTTTTACGACGACGCCGCCAGTTGGCTCCGTTCCATTTTCACCGTTGAATCCATTGACGGAGATATGCTTCGTTCTCGGCTCTTTTCTATCTCCCTGCTGTGCTGTGTTACACTTTGCTGTTTTCTGAGTCTTTGTCCAAGGACTCACTGCTGTCCGTTTCAGGTTTCTTGTATATCTCGCTGGCTGCTTTCGTGATCTTGTATCGGTTTTCAGCCATGTCCATCCAGAAGTTGATTTCCTTGTTAAAGCACGCCATGTCCTGTCTTAGGTTGTCGTTCCATGCGTAAATCGATCAGCCTACTCTCTTGGATTTGGCCTTGTACTGCATTGCTGCATATAAAAGGTGTGGTTTGCCGCGTCTGTGAACGTGTGCGAGATAGCACGTCCTGTGTTTCATGTGTTTCGTAACAGTTTTTACTTCTGAGATTTCGTGCATTTACTTTTGTCTTGGTTTATTCCTAGCGTGGTTAATCAAGTCTCTCATGATGACTCTCTCTGTCAGGATGGTTCAAGTCCAGCTTCACCGGTGAATCTTTTGGCGGGGTTAAACTGCTTTCTCGATTCTTTTCTTCTTAGTTCTGATGCGTTTTCAGCAGCACTGTTCAGATAGCGATCGGCCCGATCCTCGTTGTTTATGTTCAGCTCCGTCGCCGTACAAGTTCAATCCGTCCAAATCCGTTGATGCGATTGCAAATAATATAGTTCGGAGTTAAAAGCGCACTATTCGGCTCAAGTAATTAATAAGACCCCGACAAAAATCTCGACCCGCGTCACCCGAATTCTTCTTTTCTGTTCATAGTTACATCGCCGACACCCATAACCAACCACTTTCAAAACAAAATCCCGCGCACAAGATGACCACCTCTGTTAACGCCCAGGTTCTATAATAGCGTCCATGCGCCTTTGCTGGCTTTCCGCGATAGTACTATGGCGGGCGCACATCGCAAGGTCTATTCCCGCCTGCAGCGTTCGGCCACTATGTAACGCTTACCCATGCTGATCAACCAATAACATTGCAGCATCAGATTTTTGTTGCGACCCCTTTCTTATAAATGAAAATAGCGCCCAGGATAGAGTAAACTTTAAAAGCGTTAAAACTTGATAGCCATCCGTCATATTTGTTTTAAATTAGCTCGAGTATAAGCCCTTTTCAAGGATTGCACCTGCAGACAGCAGTTTGAGTGAATGAAAATCAAAGTAGATATGTCATATTCTACACAATCTACAGTTTACACTTTCACTGTCAGCAAATTTGTTGACATGCCCTGTTGTGGCATTCTATAATATACCCAAATAGTGAGTATCTTAAAAGTTAAAATACCAATTGCTATGCGGCCTAAGGGTCGGCGCGGGCGCCCACATCTGGCGAGGGATATAGGGGCTGCGGAATTCTGTTTCCAAAGCCGTTAGTTAGGTATGCGTGCCCAAGACAATAAGAGCACCACTGACCACTCACAAAAAAAAGGTCACTTGAACTCAATAACGATTTTGGAACACAATCACCTACGCATTATATCTTAAAGTTGGGTACATTATTTAGCCAATTAAACCTGTAGTGACTTAAAATGACGGAATTATGGCATGTATTTTGCAGAGAGGAGCAAGTCACAGTAATATGGAAAGATCTCACCAGATTAGCCTGCAGGTACACTTGGCGACCACCACCACCATCAAAACAAAACACCACCATCACTTTAAAAACTCACTATCATTAAAAATAATACATGAAACTACACATTACACAACACGCACCAGCCGATAAAATACCGATTTTGCAGAGTTCGATTTCGCTGGCAAGCGAGGGGTGCTTGCCACATGCCACTATCATAAAAAATTAACAGAGAGCGTCTCCGGCACAACCGTCTTCGTTAACTGTCAAAGACCCAATCCCCCTGACAGGTTGTATGAGTTAATAGGAATTTTTATATTTATTTTTAAAAATAAAACCTGCGCGCCCTTTTTCACAAATATTTGTTATCGTTTTCGTTGTGTGGTTTATTATTAATAAAAAATACAACATTTAAAGCATTGTATGTACCTGGCAACAAAGGTCAGTTAAACTTTATAAATCTATCATCTCTATAGTTAGGTACGTTATTGTAGCATAAGTTCTTACAACTGGTCTGTTTTTTCCTCGCAAGTGTGTTGATAAACGTCGTATGAAAATATCCAATAAGAGCACACTTGTATCACAATATACTATAAACAATGCGTACGTAAGCGTTTATTTGGCGACTGTACCATTCACAATTTCGGTCAAGACAGAGTCGTGCAACTTTTAGTTAATAATAAAAGCTTTGGGAACTTGGGGCAATCGAGCATCACCCTAATAATCGACCAACTTAAATTTGCAGTTGCAAAAACATGTTCTATACATTTCGTAAGAGAGAACATATTTTTCAACTACAATGTTAAGTTTGTTCTTGGGATACATTCATCCCAACAACGGGACCCTTCATTGTGCGTGGTCCGACACGCACTTGGCCGGTTTTTGTAAATGACATTCCAAAGTGTTATATTATGTGCATATTTGAAATAAATTATTTGACTCTGGCTTGACTTCTGGCTAATTTGTAACACGAGTAGATTGGCAGACACACGTGGCTTCCCCGGCCCGGCCCGGGTCGGCTCGGGTCGGCTCTAGCCGCACTTCGTCTACAAATATATCCAATTTCACGTATTATAGTAACAGAACCGCGGTAGCAGCCATTTAAATACGCAGTTAAACTAAAATAAATAGTGCTCGTTTTTGTCTTCCGCAGAATGAGTTATATGCCACGATGTTCCCAGAAACAAATATAACATTTTAAGGCGAGGTTATCCGAAAAGACGTCGTTTTCTATTGTGTTTTATTCGTAGATAACACGGATTTCAATTTTGAAAAAAACATGTTATATAATTCATACTTCAATCTTTAGATTTCGGTTAAGCGATACACGATTACTTGAACTTTACTGCATCCAATTAAATCACAAAGCCAAGTCTAAATTACGGTCTCATTATTAAAACAAACGTAGTAAAGGCAAAAACTCAACCGATATCAAGTTACCGTTGTTGCCGGTTGAGTTCTTGCCTTTATCTGATAGTCGCACTCAGCAGCATGCGTGTCGGATGTAGTGTTGATGGGGTTAGAATTAACACCATCAGCTATGCAGATGACATAGTTCTGCTGGGTCCGTCGGCGGGAGCAATCAGAGAGATGGTTAAAACATGTGAGACCTACGCTGCAGCACATGGAAAAAAATGTGAATACAATCATGGTCTTTGAGGTCAGCGACAAACGCCGTGGAGAAGGACCCTAGTTGCTTCTGAACGGGTCAGCAATCAATAGGGTGTCAACTTTTAAATACCTAGGACACTCTCTTGCCGCCGACCTCAGGGACGATGTAGACATTGAGAGGGAGCGCAGGGCTCCAGCGGTCCGGAGCAATATGTTGTCCCGTAGATTTGCGCGGTGTACAGGCCAAGTAAAAGTAACACTTTTCAAGGCTTATTGCCAATGTTTGTACACGGACAGTCTATGGGCCAATTATACTAAAAGATCGCTGGATGTCCTGCGCGTCCAATATAACAATGCTTTCAGGATGTTGTTGAGGCTGCCTGGTTACAGTAGTGCGTCGGAAATGTTTGCGCAAGCCCGCACCGACGCACACTGTGAAATATGTCGTATCTAGCGTCATTTTATTCAATACGTCATATTTATTCTTCTATCTCGTAGCATTGTTATTATTTTAAGCTGAAACTTTTTTTGGGCATACGGAAAGGAGTCAGCTAAGCACTCGTATATATTTTTTATTGAAAAAGTATTTTTTTTTTTCATAAAAAAATAAAATACTAGTTAGGTTTTATTTTCTACCGTTAATAAGCAACATAAAAAAATGTAATAATATTAATTGATTGTATATGCATAGCATTATTGGAAAAAGTTTTTTTTTATACTATCATCATCCATCTCAATATTTGAATCCAAATCATTTATATTTTCGCTGAAATCTTGTTCATCCGAATTCTCTAGTCTGGCTATTATCTATATCTATATATCTATATATAGATATATAGATATGTAGATATAGAATATCTATTTAAATATATCTATATCTATATTTATATATCTTTATAAAAATCAATTGCTGTTCGTTAGTCTCGCTAAAACTCGAGAACGGCTGAACGGATTTATCTTATCTTGGTCTTGAAATGTTTGTGGAGGTCTACGGAAGGTTTAAAAGGTGAGAAAAATTCAAATAATTGCCGGGATACCCCTAAAAACAGCCCTTTTCTTTTTCCCATATAAACGTTTTCTAAATAAAATGTAGTCAATTTGAACTTTATTGCTATTCAATAAAGTTCATATTAAATTATAATCACTCACTGTTGTCTAAGAAAAATAGGTTTCCGAGCTGTGTAATCTAGCAAAAAGTACTAGGCTTGCATGAATTCACGATAGTAGGTAATAGGTAATACGGGCTTATTCACGATAGTATTAAACTAATAGGATTTCAAATAGCTATAACTAACAAAAAGTACTGGGATTGCATGAATTCACGTTTAGATTATTTTAAGTACTTACATAAAAAAACAAAAAAAAAAACTATCTATAAATAAAAATCAATAGTCGCATGTATGAAAGAAAGATCACCACTAGAGAATGGCTCAACCGATTTAGCTGACCTTTTGACCTGTTGTATTCGTATCTGGACAAGGTTTGTATGAAATTTTTTTTTTGATAATGCACCGGACACCCGGGCGATGCCGGGCACGAACAACTAGTCTAACATATTATTTTTCCTCAACATGTCTATGATGCGTTGATTTCGGGCCTTTTTGCTAGTACTACGTCAAACTTCAAAAATAGCAAGTTTCTTCATTTTAGTCCACCTAATGAAAGAAAAAAAATTTGTATGACATGAGCAATTATGTGCACGGGAATACAACTGATTCCTTTAGAGCACGAGTCAGGGAATAAGAAAAAAAAATTATATGCGTAATGAAATATACAAAACTAAAGAAAAACAAACATGTATAAGTAATACATGTCTAACATTCAAACTCACCTTCTAAGATAACTTAAACACTGTAGGTGTTAATACAACTGCGTTTCTGTATGCTATCTAAAATTTCACCCTTGGAACACCTCCAATCAATCAAGGCGAATAAACGTCGACTACAAAATCCACATCACAAGTGTCATGTGTCATTTCTCGATGTTATAGTATGAAACACGGATTTCTGTTCCGTGGTATGAAAAATATCGACACTTACCCGAAAATTATTATCAATCCATACAGTTGCTTTATCTAGCTATCGTGTAAAAATATTGTATCATTGAATATTGCATGTTCAAATTTTGGATAAAGTGACGCTAGATAAAGTGACGCTAGATACGGGTTATTTTACAGTGTGCTACGGCTTCTACGCAAAAGAACGGCGTCGCTACTGAGGAGAGTGAGGGGCAGTCGGAACAGCTTCCTGAAAACTGTAGCCGAGAGCTTCGGCTCTGCGATTGTTCAGCAGTTTGTGCAGAGGTTGATTTATACTAACACTAGGCAATAAGTCATTTTTTTTTAAAGTTACTAACACTATATGGAATTTGTGTCCGAAATAAAAATTTCCTTTCATTTCATTTCATTTACTACGTTATTCGAGTATTTAAACATCCATTGCTGTTTATTTTATTTTAGCTGTTTTATTTACTTAAAGTTCTGCGTACAGAGAATGTAATTTACATTGAAATAAAGCAATAGTAACTGAAGCACGATAAAAAAAAGAAAATTTCCGGTGGAATATGATTCAAAATAAGGAGCTGAATGCCCGCTGTTAATTAACGGAGGGCTGTCCCTTACACCCTGTATTTGATGGAGTTATGCCCGAACATACATTTAAAAAAATAGAAACATCAGAATTTTATAAGCTCCTTTTTGAAGTCGGTTAAAAATATGCAGGGTGACTCGATTCACGATTCTGGATACTGGCTTCTTGGTCGGTGCTTCTGCAGCCAAGATTGCAACCGGTTGTGCGAACAGTTTATAAATGCAAAAGTGAGTTTATTTGTTAGGTACGATTTCATGCTAAAACGGCTCATACCCAAATGTATTAGGACATAGGATACTTACTTTTTATCCCAATATTCCCCCAGGCTGAAGAATTATGCGGGTGAAACCGCGGGGCGCAGTTGGTACTTATATAATAATATATCATAGTTACGTGCGATAGGTACCTACATACGGCTGGTCGACATATCTTTGCACACATGACCGCGTAATGAGCCACTTTATATTCGGAGCCGGTTCAGTCTATTCCCCACTTTCTATTGTTGTCAGTTGATTTGGTCATGTTTGGCAAAGAGACAAAGGAATAAGTTATGCTCGAGTGACTTCATCTTCACTTGCCGATCGCTACGCACATGTAACGCATTATTCAAACGGCAAGCAAGAGCTGCGCCATAGCTTTAACTTTATTATACCTGTATGGACAAGTTCACTTAATAACGCGATTAGTAGTTTTCTGGTAGAGTACTCGCGGGCTGTTGTCCGGAAATACAGAGAATTATCTACACGAAACATTTGGCAGGTACGCTCGCGGTGACAAAATCGCACCGCAGCGCAGCGCACTAAATAACACCACATCGTAAACAACTCAACACTATAATTATTAAATAATAAATTCGAGGACGCGTTACGCGTTGAGCGTGGGATTCCTTAAAAAAGTGAGGTCTTCTTCGAGTCCTTTGTCGAAGAAGCAGTTAGAGGGCGGTCCGTTGTGTCCGGCGAGGCAGCGGTGCTGGCGCAGGAGCAGGTACAGCAGCAGGTTGTACTCCGTGGTGGCGTTCTGCACCATCTTCAGCGTCACCTCCAACTGCTCCTGCTGCGCGTCCCACGCGCGCAGGCGCTCCACACTCGCACCCAAGTACTGGTTCAGCTGCACATAACAAGACCGTCAGCACGTGTAGCACACGCACCAAACCTAGCAGCTACCACTCCGTTACCCCCCTGTGGCACGACCCCGCAGACCTAATGGTTTACTAGTGTAGTAGGTACCTATAGCAGAGTTTGTAATCGGCCTGTGCAAATTACCATTTGGGGTTTTAGATAGATAGGTACCTACTTGAGGCGCTGACGACAGGCAAAAGGTAAAAGTAGGCTTGACTTAAACAAAAAATTTGCCAAATCTATATAGTTTGTGGTAGCAGAAAAAATATATAAGGTGCTATAAAAAGATCTGCCACGGCTGCAATGGGAGACAGTATTGTGTTTATAGATTACAATAGTAAAGATAAATTATTGATCACTTGTCATATTTTTTTTCATACAAAAAAATATTTATTAATTGAAATATTGATTTATTGGCATAAAACCATCCCGTAGACTTAATAAATAAGCTGTTGCCGCACCGCACCGAATTCAATTCGCGAAACGCCGGCGCCGTTCATACACTTTTGCCATTCTTATCAAACAATGCCGCTGCGCGCCGGCCACTCGCTCGTCAAAGCGCAGCCCCGCGCGCCCCCACCTTCACCCGCACTACCCCGTTCGTCGCACGCGCTAGTCGACCGCCCGGCCTGCCAGTCGCCCACCAGTCGCGCGCCCGTCCGCTCGGAAGTTAGTTTTAGCGGTCAGCGTCGGGAATATCGCTCACGCTTTCTTTAAAAATGCCACCCAGACGACGGTATTCCAATCAAGAATAATATCTTGAAATGGTATTGTGCTACCGCGAATGTAACTCCATAACTGCGCATGCAGTAAACTTATACCAGCAGAGGTTTGGTGTGCGAGTAAGTCATCATATTGCGATTCTTACACTAACTTGACAGTCCAAAGCCTGTTTTAAGTGTGATGGGAAGTTTATCATCCGTTTTACGTCCGTTTTTTGGAAGAATGCGGTAGCTGGTATGTAATTGCACTTTTAAAACGCTTGTTTGCCTGCGTATTATTGCGTACCTAGTAGATTAGATAGTGACGAACTAGTCAGCTGATTTCAGTTTTCATTCACAGAACAGATGGAAAGAGATAGCAGTTGTTTTCATTGACGAAGCGACACATCGCGCGTAATTTGTGAACCACGTTATGCAGAGTAGAGTCAATGTTTATTTAACTACTTTATTTTCTCAAATTGATTTAACTGTACGAAATTTCTTCACTATTGTAATCTTTAAACACAATACTACCTCCCATTAAAGCCGTGGCAGATATTTTTATATCACCTTATATGTTCTTGAACCTATTTCTCAGAACATGGTTGTTACCAAAACATTTTTTTTTTTAATTCTCGATACAAATTAACGGTAAGCTAAGCTTTTGCCCTGAGTTCTAATCCAAAATATCTTTATTAAATATCAACGTACGTTGGTATTTTAATTCATTACAAGAACGTTTTATTTGAATGCAGCACTTGGTTGTTTTTACCCGACTGCCCCAGAAGGAAGGTAATGTTTTTCGAGAGTAGGTATGTATGTATGTTTGTAAGTATGTTTGTACGGTGGAGCACCGCTTGGGCGGAGCACCGCCGTGTCCTCGTGGAGGCGATTGGCGGCAATGACCTCTCGCGTCCGGCCCTGGTCCAGGCCATGGTACGGAGCGAGAGAGCATGGGAAGCCGTCACCTCCTTCTGCGAAGCAGTAATGCTCGCGAAGGAGGAGGCGGAACGCGTGAGGGAGAGGCAAAGTTTGCGTCCTCACGCCTCTAACCGCCGCCGCTGGAGACGCCCTGGGCGTCGGGAATCCCAGGCGGATTCCCGGCCACCATAGGCGCGGGCTTGCGGGCGGCGAGCAATGGGTAGCTCGCCGTTCGATAAGGACCAGGCCCGGGTCGATGGCGCGTCGTGTTCCACGCGCGCCTCAAAGAGATGTCAGCACAATTGGCGGGGTCCGCTAGGACCGATGCCTGCCAGGGTTGCGGGAAAGTCCGAAAGGGATACCGGAACCTTGGCAACAGGCAACTAAAGGAACACGGGTGGGTTTTAGTCAGTAAAAGTCTGACACGCCCTTCCGCTCCGCCCAGAGCGGTAGAAGTCATAAGATAATTTCCCACCATAAAAAAAAAGGGGTGGGCTTTAGTTTTCAATTTTATATGGGATCAACTTCGAGGTATACCCTCAATAAAAAAAGAATCGTTCAAATCGGAC
Source organism: Lithophane leautieri (assembly GCA_949152455.1). Classification (NCBI taxonomy): domain Eukaryota; kingdom Metazoa; phylum Arthropoda; class Insecta; order Lepidoptera; family Noctuidae; genus Lithophane; species Lithophane leautieri. Next base: position 461,466 of record OX424475.1, read on the forward strand.
CACTCGGAAAATGTTAAGCGAGGTCATACATTAAAAAAAAAAACATGTCGACTTGAGAACCTCCTTTTTTTTTTCGTCGATTAAAAATCCTACTAATATTATAAATGTAAAAGTTTGTGTGTTTGTGTGTTTATGTGTTTGTGTGTTTGGATGTTTGTTACTCAATCACGCAAAAATGGCTGAATGGATTTGGATGAAATTTGGAAAACAGACAGTTTATAACCTGGATTAACACATAGGATACTTTTTATCCCGATATTCCCACGGGATCGAGACTTACGCGGGTGAAACCGCGGGGCGCAGCTAGTAGGTAATAAATGTATAGAAAAAACAATTTCTGTGAAGCATTCTCGCATATAGCCAGCATTAGTACATTATTGTCGCGGCCTGCAATAAGGGAATTGATGGACGATCGTGAAAATGAGGGCCGAGGCGAAGCCGAGGCACTCATGCGTGAGTCCATCAATTCCTGATTGCGGCCAAGGCTTGTATAGTACTTTTCTCAAACAACGCGCGGAAATTCAAACTGAGTAAATTAAATAGAAATTCCAGAATCAATGACGAATAACTATCATTTTTCATGCGCCAATATGTTCATTTGTTTCTTCTTTGTTCTATGTATTTGCAAACCAATTTGAAATTTAAATAAAATCTTTGATAAGTTACCTCCTTGGTTGCCATGTGTTGAAGTAAAAAGTTCGTTCCATTTTTAAATAACACGACAGATATGAGTTTTCATAGTAATTTATTTGGCCGCTAAACACGCCAGATATGGATTTTCATAGTAACTTTGCTGGCCGCATCGTCACTTGTTTTTTACCAGTACAGCAATTTTGATTTATCTCGAAGAAGGTTGTCAAAATAATGCTCGAATTTCCAAGCATGTTTGAGAAAAGTATATTTTTTGTCTTGGGCCCGACATCAAGAGCAAATAAATAGATGCGCCTGCGGCGTTTATAGACGATACAATTATTCCTGTAGACATTGATCATGTCGAATAAAACTTAAAAACTCTTCTATACTTGTTTTATTTTTACTTATTTTATTTTTTAAATCATGTTTACTATTTAGAAACCAACAAAAATGTGCTAAGCCTTGTGGTTACCAAGGCTTAGCACATTTGTTAGTTTATTTTATTAATAGTATTTTATTTTTTTATGAAAAAAAAAATACTTTTTCAATAAAAAATATATACGAGTGCTTAGCTGACTCCTTTCCGTATGCCCAAAAAAAGTTTCAGCTTAAAATATTAACTACTAGCTGCGCCCCACGGTTTCACCCGCGTAAGTCTCGATCCCATGGGTATATCGGGATAAAAAGTATCCTATGTGTGTGTGCGCTAAGTCCCGTTTAGTACCGTAAAACGGTCACTTTAAAAAGCCTACTCCTCATTAACGGCTTGGTTAAACGATCTGAAAAAAATATATGTTTGCCATAGATTCATGTACAACATTTTTGTTAAAGGGTTTTTGCGTATGGCTAATAGTTTTGCCTTAAAAAAATATTTACCAAAACGCTATTTTTTGCTAATATTCGCTACTACTTCTAAACGGCTTTGAATTTTGGAAATATTTTTAAACTGAAAAATTGATGGTTACAAGGACTACAAAATTGTTAGAGCATTTTTAAATCAATCAATATTTGCAAAGATAATGACCCCATTTAGAGATAGCGGTTCAGAGGTGCTTTGCGCGGGGCGCGGGCGGCAGTCGCGCGTTAGCATTGAGACGGGATGGTTGTGTCGCTCGCTGCTCCGCCCCGGCTACGGACCGATACGCGCGTTTGTGTGTATTAGTGCAAATATTTACGTTCGAATTGTATCAATGTGCGTTTATAGACTAGCTCGCTGCAGAGAGCCCAATTCAATTGCGCGCGTAGGCGCTTTATTGTTGTTGTTTTTTTTTAAATGTGTAATTACGTATAATGCTCTTTTTATTTACATTGACAAAATTTACATACAAATTAACAATTTACAATATAAGTAAACCAAAAAAAAATGTAAATATAAAATATAACATAACATCACGCCTGTGTTTCCCGAAGGGTTAGGCAGAGGTGTACTTTTAGTTAGTACACTCACATTTTGCCAGTTATGTCCCATGTAATAGGGACGAGCCTATTGCCATCAACTAGGCACAAATCCGGACTCCGGGCTGCTACTGAACAATTTCAGATGTAAAAACCGGCCAAATGCGTGTCGGACCACACAAAATGAAGGGTTCCGTAGTTGGGATGAATTTATACCAAGAACAAACTCAACATTGTAGTTGAAAAACATTTTTTGCAACTGCAAATTTAAGTTGGTCGATTATTACTCGTTAACTTGTAGAGCCTACTTAGCTGTGATAGTTTTCCTTTTAATTTCTTTATATACCTATAACTACTACTGCCGTGAATTTTTTCACATATCCAAAACCAACCATTGGGGGGAGACACTTGACTCTAACAAAAATCAACACTTCAAAGTCTTCAAAGTATAATATTTCGCAAACAGATCCATGAATCCAAAAATGGTTTTTACACACTCATAATATTTTTGAACGATCTTTCCAACGACACTCCACACCATGGGAAGACAAGAAAAAAAACCATACAAACTTTACGTGTAGGTGTAGGGGAGGTACCCTAGATTTTTTTTTTCATGATTTGATTGTATTACTCAGCGTGATTAATATGTTCACCCGTGCTAATTACAGTTTTCTAGTACTAAGAGTCTATGATCTAAGTCGCGGACAGACAGACGGACAGTGTGAAACTATAGGTAAGGGTTTCTTGTTGACTACGGAACCCTAAAAACGAAATAACACTTTGCCCGACCCATGAATCGAACCCGGGATCTCATGCTCAGCAGTAGCGCTTGCCACCGCTAGACTAACGGGGCAGTCGTTGACATAAAATATTGTGTAAATCTATAATAAAAAAATATGTATAACTATCCACGTCACCATATACAAATGCAATTCAGTAAAAACCAATACGAATATTATACGAAATACGAAGTCGCGAACACACATTCATAAATCAGAACGTACTGCACAATCAATTATAAACCTTATCTCATCAAGTACAGAGTGCATGTATTATGCACTGTAGCCTAGGTATAACTTACTCACACGAAATCACTGGCTTGTCGCAAGCTACCCTACAACGGCTGTACTCGTATTACGCGCGCGATGCAACCGCTACAAAGTATCGTTTTGTGATATTTACATTGCTTGTCCAGTCACTTAGCGACACACTTAGGTAGTGGTTATGAAGCAATGTATTCATTACAAAAATAGTACAGTCGCTATGATATATGAAAACAAAAATAGTGTAGTAAAGGCAAGAAATATTTTCCGATTTGTTGTTTATCATGATTTTCACGACAAATATAATAAAACTAGCTTCCGCCCGCGGCTTCGCCCGCGTGGTGTAATGATAAAAAGCAGCCTATAGCAAAAATAACAAAATCGAAGTAAAAATAAGATTACGTCTCATTTTTAAGGTGTTGTATCCAATGGGTAAAAACGGGACCCTAATGAATTTGAATTTAGTTTGTAAGGATAGATAGGGACGGATATAATGATTGATGGTAATGCAAAAGTTATAGCTACTGCAATATACTCCTATAAACTATATTAAACGATTTATTTCGGTCAGCATAAACATGTAGATTTTGCTATTTAGAAACGCGTGAGCAAGCCACATAGAGCTGGCCGTGGGAAAAATATGGCGAGCCCAAATGTAAGCCTGCTACCTTTAAGGTTTGACCCTGCGATTTGTTGATAGTCATTGAAAATGCAATTTTTAAAGGGAACTGCAGGCGTTTAAAATTAAATGGTAAGTTATTGGGTATGATTGGGATACGTGGTATAAGAACATTGTTTCCCTTGGCTTCTCCAGTTAAGATTGTTGCCTTCACAATATTCCTTCCTAGTTCAGTGACTCGCAACCGAGTACCGTTGCATAATCTTGGCGCATCCAAGTTACGCATTAACAAAACGGGTACACCTACTTTTAATTCCAACTTATGCGATGGCACCCCTGATAACTCCAAAGAGTTCAGGAACTCCACGGGGTGGTTTCACCCGTGTAAGTCTTGATCCCGTGGGAATATCGGGATAAAAAGTATCCTATGTGTTAATCCAGGTTATAAACTATCTGTTTGCCAAATTTCATCCAAATCCATTCAGTAGTTTTAGCGTGAAAGATTAATAAACATCCACACATACATACATCCACACATACATACATCCACACATCCATACTCACAAACTTTCACATTTATAATATTAGTCATACATAATAAAAAATAAAACCGAAGAAATTCTTATAATTAATTACTAAACACAGACAAATTACGTTTTCGTTGTTTTATTGTAAGTAAACCCTATTATTATTAATACCAAAAAGAAAAATACAATAACCTACTTAATAATAATTAAAAATAAAACCGAAGAACTTCTTATAATTAACTGCTAACCACAGACAAATGACGCTTAATTTTTATTATTATCAATACCAAAACGAAATATCATTAATAGGTACCCTACAGTGCGTTTTCAACAAATTGTTAGTGCCTTGAAAATTCACGTTACGGACACAACCGTCAACGACGTCTGCCCTCATGTGTCTGCCCGCCATAGAGTATAGTAATAGATTGGGAATAGAGAACCCACTTCGGATTTTTCCTGCAACCTTGTAACCTGTCATTTGAAACGCCATCTGGTATCGTCCTCCTAAATTAATCTGCATGTATAGGTATATACCTACCTATACTGTCTATAGACATTCTATTTATACTTAGAGGTGTTCGTTCATGCCTACGAAGTACTTTACAAAATGTACACACTTGTTATTGATATGTAGCAAATAATATTATTTATCATTGTGTTTATTACAAAATTGGAAATAAAGACACATGAATGGAACAGTATTCTGTACATTATGGATAGTACTTGATAGGCACCCTGGAATGAAATAAAAATCATACTTATTTAATTAAAATGTTTATGTTTATTGAAATATACTTGTGCTGACAGTTTAATCTCATCATCCTCACCATGGTATTGGATTTTACCCGATAAAATCCGATTAATTAACGCAAATAACACAAAATTAGAGCGTCTTTATCGCAAATAATACTAAATAATAGCGTCTTTTCGCAAGTTAGGTGAACACATGAAACGGAGGAACAAAGCTCAACTCAAGCACTAATTCACCGAAACACTTCACCACAGATGAGTAAAAATTCAAATCAACGTAGGTCAGAAGCTTAATTTAACAGAGAATATACTAAATGGACGGAAATTACAAAATAGCGTACACGCAAATTGCAGGTTGTAGCCATATTTTGAAAAACAAATTCAAACTTCTTTGCAATTTGATTTGACATCAATATTGCCCTTAAAAAATAACATATAGTACAAATAAAAAAAGTGATCATAATTTTATTATTTATTGAATGAATAATTGTATGAACTTATCATAGTTAATAAAAAGAATTAAGTTTTTTTTAATTCCCACTCATAAAGTGATATTTATTCGAAACTATTTTTTGATGAAAGCACCATCTATTGCTTATTAAACGTACTAAATATTTTGCGCGGACTATAACAGATGGCGTTTTTCTAAAATTATTTCCTGAAATCTTGTCTAGTATGGTAGTGACCTGCCCCTGCTGCCCGCGTTCGGGTCGCGCACTCAGCGATGAGCGACTTGTTCCCCCACCCCGCCCGCGCGGGCCAGTCTAGTCAGTCAGCGACACGAAATTAATTTTGTTGCGCGTTATTTTGATTTTGCTATATCTCCTAAAGTATTTATTTAATTTGCATGGTGTAAAGGGAAAAAATAATCTTCATGAAATGTTCAAGCCAACCAATCTATTTAAAATTATAAGGGTTAATAACGTATTTGTGTAAATAGCTTTCCAAGTTTAATTGCCCATTTTTTTAAGTATTAAAATGGATATAGTATGTTATCCTTAAGAGCTAGACATATGGTATCGCGGACTTTTCTGTAGACCTATATAAGATACACAATTACACCATACATTATTTTGTTATATCTTAAAGGGTTTAGGCAGCGTTTTCGTTGAAAGCTCCCGGACAACTTATTTTTTTCCGACATTGTCAACAAATATCGTTACTTAAACGCTTTCACCCTGTTGACCGGGATAAAAAGTAGCCTATATGTTATTCTGATATATAAGCTATATTACTGCCAAGTTTCATCAAAATCCATCCAGTAGTTTTAGCGTGAAAGAGTAACAAACATCCACACATCCATACTCACAAACTTTCACATTTATAATATTAGTAGGATACCCACTTGTGCTGATAATTATGATAAGTAAGTGGTTCCTTAATTTATAAACTTTTTCGTACTAATACATAATTTATAAACTTCGCGATCTGAACTGACCCTTATATTTGTAAGCTTACGACATTCTATTTTCAAGAGACACATCATCATTGTCATCAACAAATGGTTCTAGTTCATAATTTCAACGAAATATTTTTTTGAGTCAAGATTACTTAGCGGGCAGCTACATGTGGACGTGTATCAGTGAGCCGTGAGTTCAAATCTCACTCAGTACTAAAACTTTTTGTAAGTTTTTACTTGATTAGAAGTAATGGGACGGAAGTATAATACATTCATTGTGACGATACATTAAAAAAAAAAAAAACATGCATAGTCTGAATCATATTATTAGTTTTCAATACAGTCTGCTGAATACTGATACTTATAAATAGTTAAATAATAATACAATTACTAATATTTAACTTCATAAAAATAAATAATAAGCATTAGAATATAAAAAGTTTTTGCTTAAAATACAAAAAAATCGTTTTATTTCATTGAAAGTAAATCGGCATTGTGAAATGGATCCGAACCCAGACCTCATTGATCTCCAATCCATTGCTTTGCTCATACAGCTACTACCACATGAAATAACTTTGCGAATTTTAGCAATCGAATGGTAATAACAGGTTGCCACTATAAAGCGTAGTCTAATATTGCAACAGAAATACCTATACTGTTATATTTTGCGTAGTATGAGAGTTCATAATTATGTGTGTGTTCTCTGTGGAATGTTGAGACATCACTCATACACGCAAACGCACTGGCTGTATCGTGCTCGAGTTCATACGTTACGTACGTTACATTTAAAAAAGAACATGCATAAAGTCTAAATCATATTATTATTAGTTTTCAATAAAGTCTGCTGAATACTGATACTTATAAATAGTTAAATAATAATACAATAACTAATACTTAACTTCATAAAAAATAAATAATAAGAATTAATAGATTATAAATAAACATAAATACCTAACAAGTTTTTGCAAAAAATACTAACAAATAAAATATTATGATTTCAAAGAAATTAAAAGCCAGGATGCGAACCCAGACCTCATTGATTCCGAATCCATTGCTTACTCCATACAGCTACTTGCACATGTTAATCGTAATTGAATTTTAGCAATCCAATGGTAAGAACAGGTCGAGACTATGACGCGAATTCTAAATGCAACAGAAATAAATGTAATGTAGGTACTGAAGTTTTGAGCGGATGCTGTAAGTACATGTAGGTAGGTATATAGATACGTATGTAGGTAAGTATGTAGGTAGGTATGTAGGTAGATATGTAGGTAGGTATGTAGGTAGGTATGTAGGTAGGAAATATTTTAAGGGGTCATTGACACACGGCTACACATCAAGCTACACATTTCCAGTATAAGCTGACCTTGCGTTGTATAGAAATTCTATACAATGCGAGATCAGCATAAACTGCAATTGTATAGCTTGATGTGCAGCCGTGTGTACTCATCATTATGAACAACTTTCACTCCTTAAGGAACCAACCCTGAAATCGCGAAAGAAAAATCATCTGTTCCCTAGATTTTGACGAGCTATGCGAACATAAAATAGGGGACAGCAGATTTTGTTTCGTGATTTCAGTCTTGGTCCCGTAGTGAAAGTTGTTCATAATGATGAGTACAATGACCCCTTAAAATACTTCGTGTATGAAAAGATACACCAATATTTTCTTCCAAACACATGCTAAAAAATAATGTCCAGTAAAAACTTAAAATATTCGTAACTTATGTATCTATCTATACTAATATCAGCCTTACATGTCCTCTCCGCCATTTCTTTCTGGAATCGTAGGTAAAATTGGCGTCCTATGCGCGCAAGTCTGCGCCCCTGCATTTTCTTTGATAGTCGTTTTAGTTCAGCGCGCCACCGCGCGCGTTTTACGTATTCGGGGAGTAGGGGTTTAGCTCCGCCCAGATTCGGAAGGTCAAGTGACGAAACTATGGCCCTTAATCCAGGTTATAAACTGTCTGTTTGCCAAATTTCATCCAAATCCATTCAGCCGTTTTTGCGTGATTGGGTAACAAACATCCAAACACACAAACACACAAATACACAAACACACAAACTTTCACATTATTAATATTAGTAGGATTGTATTTTTTTTATTTTTATTTATTGTTTTTCCCATTATCTGCGTTAATGCGACGTATATATAAAGAGACGTTTATCTAAACATCCTACCCTATTTTTTTCTATAGGCCGTGGGTACTTAAAGGTCATACTTAGTTGCCCAATGACCTTTGGTAAACAGATAGTTTATAACTAACAAAAAGTACTAGGCTTGCATGAATTCAAGATACACACATCAACACGGTCTAGGGATATTTCATACTCAATTAATAACTCGAAAAGTACTGGCCGCATTGGAATCTTTTATACACCGATTTGTTTGTAATTTATCTCAGACTAATTACAAATTCAAATTTTTGAAAATTCTTTTGTTTCGGTGGCATAAAAATGTATTGATGTGTGGGAGAGGGAATTTTCATTTGTGCGAAATTTAGAAAACAATACGAATTACGTTTAGTTACAGTTTTTTTTCATTTTTAAACGAAAGATAAAGTTAAAATTGAGGTATTGTAGCCATGCAACGCCAACATTTGACGAGGGCGGAGATGTTACGAGCTGTGGGAATGCTGGAAGCTGGGTCTGTTCAGCGTAATGTTGCTGAGGCCATAGGGACCCACAAAAATGTAATTTCAAGATTGTGGACACGCTATCGTGCCACAGGTGAAGTAGCGGAGAGGCACCGGTGGCCAAGTCGCATCAGTACCCCCAGACAAGACCGATTTTTGCAAATTACTGCGCGAGCTCAACCAAATGCAACGGCGACTCAATTGGTCCAAAAGCTGCGAGTGGAACACCAAGTGCTTGTGAGTGACCAAACTGTAAGAAGGCGACTGCATGAAAGCAATCTACGCTCTCGTAGACCACTCCGGGTCCCACCTTTACGGAGAGGCAATCGTGGACGACGATTAGAATGGGTTCGGAACCACGTGGACTGGGGCCGTGAGCAATGGTCCAATGCGCTGTTCACGGATGAATCCAGGTTCGGCTTCCATCCAGATTCACGAAGGACGCGTGTTTGGCGAGTTCCTGGACGATGCATCCGTCTTCAGAACCCTCAGGAAGTTCACCCATACCAAGGAGGAACAATTATGGTTTGGGCAGGAATTCGTCTTGGAGGACGGACGGATCTCGTTTGGGTGCGGGGCAAAATGACGGCAGAACGATACGTCCAACAGGTGCTGGGGCCCGTAATCTTGCCCCACAGAACACAAATGGGGCAAGATTTCCTGCTCATGCACGACAATGCCCGGGCACACACGGCGAGAACGGTAGCAGCTTGGTTACATACACACAATGTTAGGGCCTTAGACTGGCCTGCTCAATCGCCAGATCTAAATCCCATTGAGCATGCGTGGGATATGCTGCAAAGAAGAGCTCTGAAGGAAGTTCCTGAAAATCTGGCTACAGAAGATCAACTTTTTGCGCACCTCAGAAGGACATGGGACAATATTCCGCAGCAAGACATTGACAACCTTGTTCTGAGCATGCCGAATCGTTGCCGATGTGTTATGAACATCATGGGCGCTTTCTCAGACTAACTTCACGTTTATAAACACAAATTAAATGATTTTTCAATTTTTTTCAGTTTTTACTCATAAATTAAAAGTTAATTCATATACGGTTTCCGTCTATGCTTCATTTTTTTTCCATAAAATCCTGAAATTTTAATCGAAGTACCTTAACCATTATTAAAAAATGGTAGAATATTAAATAACGTATCTTTTAAATATATACATGTCATATAAATAATTAACACATTGATAATAATTCGCTTTTTTTAAAATATCCCTAGACCGTGTTGATGTGTGTACCTTAACCATTATTAAAAATGGTAGAATATTAAATAACGTATCTTTTAAATACATACATGTCATATAAATAATTAACACATTGATAGTAATTCGCTTTTTTAAAAATATCCCTAGACCGTGTTGATGTGTGTATTTCAGTCATTAGTATTGTCCCACTAGGATTTGGATGAAATTTGGCACACAGATAGTTTATAACTAACAAAAGTACTAGGCCTGCATGAATTCATATTAGGTATATAATGACCAGTGTGTCGCATTACTTATTTCAGACAGTCGTACGAAGCGTACTTGATAATGTAGGGAAATTATTATTTTTTTATTTGAAAGCTGTTGCTTCCCGTGTCGTCCCATATAAAATTTATTAACTTTGCTTGAGTCGTTTTTGAGTTAGCTTCAATAATTACGTATTTTTCTCACTTACTCCATATAGACGACATCTTATTTGATACAATCACTGCAATTTACATTGCAGGTAGTGGTATTAGAATTTGTGTGGGGTAAGTACCACAACTAAAAAGTGAAAAAAAACAACCGACTTCCAAAAAAAAACACTTAAAAAGTGAAAAATAACTTTAATTTCGGAAGTCGGTGGCAAAACACGAAAATTGAAAAGCAAAGACACCCACTTCCGAAATTAAAGTAATTTTTCACTTTTTAAGTGTTTTTATTGGAAGTCGGTTGTTTTTTTTATTATTATTTAATTTTATGTAATTATTCAAAATCATAATCATTAATTTGCTTATGGTACAGAAGGTTCTTAAGATAATACCATTTATCTTATAAGTAATAATATTATGCTTATAATGTCGGAGTTAATTATTATTTTAAGAAATTTGCTAACTTATATACATACTCGTATATTGCATACGATAGTAAATTATACCAAATTCAAATTCATAAATTGCATTGAATACCTACTACAAATTCACAACTTGTAACTTACTGTACTTGGGATCCTGATAAACAATTTGATGTACATGATATAGCTGTTGTTGGATGTGAGTATGAGACTCGTATTGGGTTGATATAACTTGTTAGTATTGTGAGATCAAGGAGCGTTGATAGTAGCTTGTTGCCTGCTGAAAAAGATTGTTATTGCTGAGAGGGTAGTTACGATTGTAAAGTTGTACTTGACACTGAATGTTTGTTACGTTTGACTAATAGTATTTCCCGGATTTCGGTAAATTAATTGAGTGTTAATGAAGATCATCCGGTATATGTAGCTATTCCGGATAAGTTCTAGTACAATTTTATTGCGTCTAAAATAAGTAAGTATTCCTACTTAATTATAATGTGTAGATTAGCTGGTTTGAGCTGTGATGAATAAATAATATCTAAAAAGGTAAAGACGTGAAATAGAACAACTAACTTTTGTTTTGTGAAACTTCTATGAATATCAAAATTATAATTTTGAACAATCAGTATTTATTTATGTATTTATGCTTGTGTTATGTCACCTCGGTTAGTGAGAGGGTTCACTACCACCGTGACTTATTTAATATCGACTAATATATATATATATTATTTACTCATTTTCCTTAGCGGTTGACGGTTGTAAATTAATATTGAAAAGTATGAATGAATACTTTTCAATATTAATTTACAACCGTCACTCATTGCACCGTAAGACTCGCTGATCAAACGCGCACGACTTCCAATGAGTGACTCATAAAACCTCAACATCACATTCTGTATATGCCACCCATTGCACCGCAAACTTCACTGGTCAAGCACTCTTACTTGCCAGCCACTGTACGACTTCCAATAAGTGACATAAAATGCTGCAAATGCCAAACATTGCACCGCAAGATTCACTGGTCAAGCACTCTCACTTGCCAGCCACTGTACGACTTCCAATGAATGGCCTATGCTTTTAATCTCCCAATCATCTTTAGTTCTCGTAAGTATGCTTATTTCACTTTTGCCCATATTTAACTGTCCTCTGTCTAGAAATGTCCCTTTCATAATAAATATTCTCGATACTGTCGACTAAATTATGACCAAAACTTCTGTTGGGCTGATTGTAAACTAAAACAATTTACACACTGACTAAATAAGCTCCTGTCATTTTGTGAACCTTCCTTCTCACCAGTATACATACATAAATAGAATTTTAAATATTAAAAATGTATGTATAATATTACATTACATAAACATTTTTTTATTGTTGTATTTTTTTTTTTTTACTTTTTCTTTTGACATTACTTGTGAACCCTCTCACTAGGATAAAAAAAATACATAAATATAAAGTCACGGTGGTAGCGATCCCTCTCGCTAACCATGGGGACATAACTTGTGAACCCTCTCACAAGCATAAATACATAAGCAGTAATGCTCGCGAAGGAGGAGGCGGAACGCGTGAGGGAAAGGCAAAGTTTGCGCCCTCACGCCCCTAACCGCCGCCGTTGAAGACGCCCTGGGCGTCAGGAATCCCAGGCGGATTCCCGGCCACCATAGGCGCGGGCTTGCGGACGGCGAGCAACGGGCAGCTCGCCGTCCGATAAGGACCAGGCCCGGGTCGATGGCGCGTCGTGTTCCACGCGCGCCTCAAAGAGATGTCAGCAAAATTGACGGGGTCCGGTAGGACCGATGCCTGCCAGGGTTGCGGGAAAGTCCGAAAGGGATACCGGGACCTTGGCAACAGGCAAATGAAGGAACACGGGTGGGTTTTAGTCAGTAAAAGTCTGACACGCCCTTCCGCTCCGCCCAGAGCGGGAGAAGTCATTGGATGATTTCCCGCCCTCAAAAAAAAAAAAAAAAAAGGGGGCTAAGCTTTATTTTAGCATCCGTCGAGTTGGAAGTGCATATTTTTTTTACAGAAAGGTCTTATTATTAGAAACATCCACGTAAAGTTTTAAGTTGCGGAGATCAATGGTTTACGAGAAAAAAAATCGTAAAAATTTAGCAATATTTTGACACTTTTGACATTTTGTCTCGCCTTAAACGTTTCGTTTTACTTAAGAGCAACGCGATAAAATGTTTTACTTCATATTAAGTATGTCATAAATACGTATATTTAGTGATTTAGATACTTTTTATTCATATTTCATAATAGGATATATATTTCACAGATTTAAATTAGTGCTATTAAATTAAAACTTATAAGAAAATACCGACTATTGCCGATATGTGAAACCAAACGTATAACGAAACCATTTTGTGTTTTCATTGTCCAGTGTTGCCAATTTGTGGGGATTTAGGTTAAAAGGCTGTTCTTTGTTTTTCTTGCTGTTGGACTTGGGGTTCCCCGGCTCGGACAGGTTAGGTTCGAAGGGGATGGCGGGGTCTAGTGAGCGAGCGTAGCGAGTGAACAGACCCCGCCATCCCCTTCGAACCTAACCCGTCAGAGTCGGGGTGCCCTAAGTCCCGACATATCTCAATTTATTAAAAAGGCAATGAGAACTTATTATGATGCAAGAGAGAGCGAAGCGAGCTCGGGACTTGGGGCACCCCGACTCGGACTGGTTAGGTTAGAAGGGGATGGCGGGGTCTGGAAGACCCCGCCATCCCGCCATGAAGTGCAGTACTTCCTTTGAAACTCCTTTTGGGGTGGATCTTACATGGCAAGATTAGTTTGTTATTTTTATTTAAGTCTTGAAAATCCCTTAACTCGTATTGAAGGGGGGGTGGAGGGGGGCTGCTACTTTCCCCTTCATTTTATTTGTCACCGCCTACCTCTTTCGACCTTTCAATCGATGTCAATACAAGAAAATTTGAAAGTTAAGTTAGAATATTAAAAAAATCCTATCTCAAAAAGGGGGGGGGCTCCGCAACTTTTCCTTCACAGGGGGGGGGGGTGTATACCCCCCTCTCCCCCCCCCACCAAACTCCCACCCCTTAAATCGATGGATGCTAAAGTAAAGTCCTACCCTGCCGGGTGGTGAACGGAGGTCGATTGCAAACTTGATTGCAAATAATATTTAATATTTTTTTATTCCGGAAGTTGCTTGGCACGCCACCTATTTGCAGTTATAGATGTAGCCAGTTATACAAGCAAATGTCAGTGTTTTTTTTAAATGTACATGTAAGTACCATGTAGCCGTTTATAATGCTATTAAGATATGTGACACTCAAATGGTTGAGTTTGAGGGTGCATTTCGCACGCGTCATGTTCGTGTACGAGGGCCGTCAGTTGAGACTGCAAGGGCTTATCTTTAATCATGTATTGTGATTTGTTTGATATTGTCTTTCTTTACATTGTTCTCACATACATCATATAAAAGCAATAAGAATAATGTACCCAGAATTTTGTAATATCTTGATTTTTTTAAAGAGTAATCGTCGAGTTTCTTGCCCGTCCTTCTCTATAGATTTCTACATTTTGGAATGGGTGACTAACTTCAACTTTCTGACTGACAACTCTTTGAAAATTCAAGACTGCCCGTAATTGCCTAGTTAGTTTAATAGAAAAAAAATACTTTAAGTTTAAGTTTACCTACGTCATACCATCATGTCATGGCTAGTAGAAATTTCAATAATTTTTTCCCTAATTTGTATTATTTACACTTATTCATATTCTAGCGAGAAAAAAAAGGGTTCTCCAACAGGCTTTAGTGTATAACGTGTAAATAATTGTGAGCCGTGTGCTAGGTTTTAGATGCTAATTTACTTGCGTGCATGAGGACATGCACGATGTCAGGATGGACGAGTGTTAGGTTTCAATTTATTAATACATAGGTAGTTGTTGGATTGTACTGTCAACACCAATGTACAACAATCAACACCGAAAGATTCGAAATGTTAAAATGGCGCGACAACGGCCTTCTGGGTCGAGCGGGCGCTCATGACGGTAGGATGTGTTAGTGGCTGTGTCGGTTTGAAATATGGATTGGCATGGAATGTTCGGAGATCTACTGCAAATTAAGGTAACCTATTAGTTTTATCGTAAATACTGGGATATTAAATAATTAGTGATATTATGTGGGGAATCGGAGATGTGATGGTATGGTGGAGAATTTTGAATTTGATGTTGGTAAATTGGCAAAGTAATATAAATGAATGACGAACTATCTTGGTGTTTCATCTTATTTCCCTAATCCCTGAAATACTGTTAATATGTGGTTATAATAGACAGTTAGAGATTATGATATTGGAATAATGAATTTGAGATCCATTTGGGAATTAGTTATGGGTGGTTTTTATTACATAAACGACAATATTGTCGTGTAATTTGATTTGGGCCTAATTCGCGTATAAATGTTTATTATATCTACGTTTAATACGACCAATCGTAAAAGATCAAATGAAAATGTAAAAAAAAAATATCTACTTAAAACATGAGTTAAGTAATGATTAGCGACTGTATGCCATACATTTTCGACGTTTGAACGTCACTTTAAGGAACGTTTATAAATAAACCCCTAATTTGTTCGTTTGGCGACCCTCACTCCCACTGACAGGGCGTAGCTACATGGTAGTAAACCTGTATTTTCGCATGAAGCCCTAAACACCAAATTAAATCGGAATTTATATCTAAGGGCGGACACTGACTTGCAACGTTTGTTATGTATCGAGTTTTTGTCACGCGTTACGGTAGTCAGTGCAGCGTGCCGAGGCTCAGGCTCGATGTGAGCGCCAGATCCTCCACTCGACTGTCATCTGTTTCGTGAATGCCTTTGATGAAAAACGAAAATTTAATGTGCTCGAAGCGAGCTTTCGCCGCGTCTTGTGTATCGCCGTATTGTAAACAAACTCGCCTCGAATGATACTCCTTTAAGGCTTTAAGGCGGAAACTGACTAGCAACGTTTATTTGTATACGGCGATACACAAGACGCGGCGAATGTTCGCTTCGAGCACATGGCTCAAGCGCGCTCCATTTCTTGTTACAAAATGGCGATACACTAAACGTGCTTGGCGTTGGACGAGCGCGCGCGGCCAACGGCTCGCCCGGCGTGCTAAGGAATTGATGAAACAGCCGACAGTCGAGTAGAGGATCCGGCGCTCGCATCGAGCGGCTCGGCTCGCTGCACTGACTACTGTAACCCGTTACAAAAACTCGATACATTACAAACAAACATTGTAAATCAGTCTTCGTTTTACCACTACAAAAATGCTTTATAATCAAATCTGAATGATTCGCACCTTTACTATTCTTCTTTCCATCAGCTTTCTCTGTATCCACTCGCAAAGATATGTTGACATTCCTAATACCAGTAACGTTACTGTCACAAACAGGTCAAGCGGTGGCAACTGAACGAACGCGAAATCGAACCATCCGAAGGCGCTGGGTGGACTCTCCGGCTGGTCCAGCAGCGGGTCCTCTACACCCAAGTACAGGTCCGGCACGTAGTACTGTGCAGGCAGCAGCAATAGCGCCACCACCGCCGTCACCACCAGCCCGCTCGAACAACCATTTAGCGCCATTCGTTACCCACATCCGTCCACCAAAATAACTAATGATCACTGTACAGTATTATGAACACAAAATTGCCCGTTCATTTGTATTTTGTGAGTGCTAATTTTAATCATTTATTTACAGTCCTATTCCTATTATTTAGTCTATGACACATCCAAATTTTTCTTCAGGATTAAACATGACATCCACTTCTTATAGGCTTATAAAAGATACTAAACGTAATTGTTAGACGGCATCTCAAAAAATATTAATTTGTATAATCAAACCTTTGGCTGAAATACTTGGTGCCATAGAATAATACAATTAGTAAATCATTAGTATTATGACTACAAGCAGCATTATTTTTATTTTCCAATGTCTCCCCTTATCAAATCGGTTGTTACACTGAAGCACTTACAAAACGTAACTCATTCAAAAGTAATGTCAGTTGTTGACTAAAGTCACTTGTTACAATTTTGACAGCTTGTTTCGAGTTTAGTCTAGTCTTCCATAACCTCGGTGAAGTTAGCCGCACGATTTAATTATTATGAACTTTTGTTAATCCTAATCGTTAGAGAATCGTTAGAGAGGGTTAGAGAGAAAAGAAAAATCGTTAGAGAGTAATTAGTTTTTATGTAAATACAATTTTAATTTTTCGTGTGAAGTTGGCCCCCCCTCCCGCAAAAATGGACTTAGACGTAATTTTATTTTTTTAATCGTTTGCGAATCGTTAGAGAGAGATTGAGAGTTACACAAAATCGTTAGAGAGTTAATATTTTATTTGATATTAAATCATTTCTAAGAGCGTGATGTTAGCCCACCTCTGTGAATTTTGCCCCCGAATTAATTATTCTCAACTTTTGTTAATGCTAATCGTTAGAGAATCGTTAGAGAGAGTTAGAGAGAAAAGAAAAATCGTTAGAGAGTAATTAGTTTTATTTATCAACGATTTTAATTACTTTTGTGAGATTGGCCCCCATTCCCGCAAAAATGAACTTAGACCTTATTAAAAAAAATATGTAGTTTGAGAATCGTTAGAGAGAGATAGAGAGTTAAAAAAAATCATTAGAGAGTTAATGTTTTAATTGATATTAAATTATTTCTGAGAACGCGTTTTACTCTAGAGCAGATTAAAGTTTAGAAACGTGCCGCCTCGATAAGGGATAGGGGAGGGAGGAGAGGGGGGAATGGTTAGTAGATCCCCCCACTCACCCCTGCCGGAGATACAAAGTTTTTTTTAATGATTTTTAAATATGACAAGTCTCATATGCTGGGACCACACACACGGATTATCACGATAATAGACGTTAACCGTGGGTGGAGCCACAACTTATTGAATTTGTCAATTGAATAATAATTTGTTAACCATTTAATTTGAAGAAGTACTTACCTATCTCTATAAAGAAAAACTGAATTCAGCGTGTTAACTTTTATGAACTTATCTCGTAGGAGTGACTATTCACCATGTATCTACCACGACCTGTCATTTTGTTGTTTGTCTTGTCGTATCCCTTTAGCATATGTAATGCCCTGTGTCGGATGACAGAAAGACGCACTGAGCGACAGACGAGAAATGGCAGCTCATGTTAAGGCTCCCACAATCAGGCGCGATATCGCGGATGCGACAATAGTAGCGCTGCCTGTCGCGCCCGCGATATCGCGCCTGTTTGGACGAGCCTTTAGGCTCCCTGTATACTTTCCTATCTTCGCTGTCGTAAAGTAAAAGTAAATTACTCGTAAGTTGAATGTAATAAAAATTAAGAGCCTCACTACCAGCCCTTCCATTTAATATGTCACACTCACACTGTTAATACTATTGCGCATGCACAAGGTACTTTTTTTTCCTGTATTGTCCCCCAGAAGTGACTCCCATATTCAAAATGTATTTATTTACGCTATACGTCCCATGTTTGGGTCACAATAAATTACCAAATTTCAACATTTTTGTGGGAACTTTTATTTTTTCGCCTATCCTTTTGTGTGGAGCTGTCGTTGGAAAGGTCATTCAAAAATATGGTGAGTTTGTTTGAGATAAAAAAAAATTATAAAAAAATACAACCGACTTCCAAAAAAACACAAAAAAGTGAAAAATAACTTAAATTTCTTTGCTTTTCAATTTTCATTTTTTGCCACCGACTTCCTAAGTTCCTTTCCGAAAGTTATTTTTCACTTTTTACTGTTTTTTTTGGAAGTCGTTTTTTTTTATGGTAAAATATTTTTATTTTTCACTTTTTAGTTGTGGTACCTACGCCTCTCAAATTCAAATACCACTACCTCCTATGTAAATAATAGTGACGGAGTCAAATAAGATATCATCTACATAGACTAAGTGGGAAAAAATACGTAATCATTGAAGCTAACTCAAAAACTGCGTAAGCAAAGTTAATAAAATTTATGTGAGACCAAACAGGAAGCATCACCTTTCAAATAAAAAAAGAATCATCAAAATCGGTCCACCCACTCGAAAGTATTGAGGTAACAAAAATAAAAAATAAATTAAAAAAACCGACGAATTGATAACCTCCTCCTTTTTTAGAAGTCGGTTAAAATCCATTTTTGGATTCAGGGATCCGTTTGCAAAATATTAAGCTTTAAAGTGCAAATTTTTGTTACAGTCAAGTGTCTCCCCCCTTGCCAGCTAAATGGTTGGTTTTGGACATGTGCAAAATTCACGGCAGTGGTATGTATAAGCAACGAAATTAAAAGGAAAACTATCACAACAGTAGGCCATGGAAGAACAAGTATTTCAACTACGGAACCCTTCATTGTGCGTAGTACGACACGCACTTGGCCGGTTTTTATTCATTTGTTTTAGTCGCAAGAAGCCTCGCCGTTCACACCGCGTGAAAATTCGCTGCAGTGGAATGTCCCGTGGCCAGACGGTTAAGTAATTTGGTATTATTATTATGTATTGAATCCTTCTATTACTATTGTATCTTCCGAAATAAGGTTGAGAGATGTTGTGTAACAAGCAAATAATGTATGTTTGTAGCGATGCACGGCGTTTGCCTGCGCAGGCGGTGTCGTGCAGCGCCCCGCAACACGCGCCCCACGCTGCGGGCTCGCGCTCTTGAATCAGACTCAAAGCATTTATTTCAATTAAACCATTTACAGACACTTTTGAATTGTCAAAGAGTCGGTCAGTTAGTCAAAAAGTTGAAGCTAGTTGCCCATTCCAATTCGTAGATCTCTATGGAGAAGAACGGGCAAGAAACTCCAAGGACTCTCTTTTAAAAATGTATATAGATATTACAAAATCCTGGATACAGTATTCTTGGTGCTTCTATATGTGAGAACAATGTCAAACGAAAAATAATCAAAAACAATTCAAAAAATAAGATTAAAAATAAACCCTGGCAGATCAGATAAGAGATGACCAGTCTCAACGGAGGGCGCCCGTTCACGAACATGAGACGTGGAATAAAACATCAGTGCTGAGCAACAGCCCGCCCGAGTGCTACTTGTATTGTGTCCTGTACCTACTGTATCGAAATGCCACGGAAAGCTGCCGTTTCAGACGAAGAAGAAGTTAAATGCTTAAAAAAAAATTGAACTTATCTATCCTCGCCAAAACTGCCGGGATATTCCAACACAATATGGCGCAATATATGTGCTGAGTTAGACAATAAGTGGACTGCTCACCACGCTCATAACAGTATGAGCCAGGATCGGCACAGAATCCTTACGATCCCCGATTGGAAAAGGGCATCGTTATTAGGAACCAACTGCCTCCTGATTCTGACCAAGTCACGTCGGTGGGTTAAAAACTATCCGACCAGCTCCCGACAAGCACCCACCTTTTGTGTGTTTTGAGCATAAATGATGCACTATAAGTACCGAATCAAATTGAAACTACAAAAAATAATTCGTATTCTTATTGATTGCGGGGTATCACTGTTAAATGATGGTTGATCAAATACACAACTTTACCACTCTTATCTATTATCGTCTCTCTGCATCATGTATCGTATCAGTAGTACTACTCACGGTGCACAATGAGAAACGTAAGTGTGGCCGCTTCATTCAATGCAATAATTCTCGCGGTAAATTTCTTTGATCTGCCTAAAATACCGCCACCAGAGTTATCACCCAACGTTAAACGCCAATATGAATGCCGTTGACAAATTCTCGAGGTAAGTTGTGGTGTGGTACACCAACCGTTAACGTTTATTATCGCGATAATCCGTTGGTGTGGTCCCAGCCTATAAGATTTGTCATATTTAAAAATGATTTAAAAAAAACTTTGTATCTCCGGCAGGGGTGAGTGGGGGATCTACTAACCATTCCCCCACAGACTAGTTAGTCTTCATTCCCCCCTCTCCTCCCTCCCCTATCCCCTATCGAGGCGGCACGTTTCTAAACTTTAATCTGCTCTAGAGTAAAACGCGTTCTCAGAAATAATTTAATATCAATTAAAACATTAACTCTCTAATGATTTTTTTTAACTCTCTATCTCTCTCTAACTATTCTCAAACTACATATTTTTTTAATTAGGTCTAAGTTCATTTTTGCGGGAATGGGGGCCAATCTCACAAAAGTAATTAAAATCGTTGATAAATAAAACTAATTACTCTCTAACGATTTTTCTTTTCTCTCTAACTCTCTCTAACGATTCTCTAACGATTAGCATTAACAAAAGTTGAGAATAATTAATTCGGGGGCAAAATTCATAGAGGTGGGCTAACGTCACGCTCTTAGAAATGATTTAATATCAAATAAAATATTAACTCTCTAACGATTTTGTGTAACTCTCAATCTCTCTCTAACGATTCGCAAACGATTAAAAAAATAAAATTACGTCTAAGTCCATTTTTGCGAGAAGGGGGGCCAACTTCACAACAAAAATTAAAATTGTATTTACATAAAAACTAATTACTCTCTAACGATTTTTCTTTTCTCTCTAACCCTCTCTAACGATTCTCTAACGATTAGGATTAACAAAAGTTCATAATAATTAAATCGTGCGGCTAACTTCACGGAGGTGCTCTGTGGGCATATGGAAGAAGCTCGGTGAAGTTAGCCGCACGATTTAATTATTATGAACTTTTGTCAATCCTAATCGTTAGAGAATCGTTAGAGAGGGTTAGAGAGAAAAGAAAAATCGTTAGAGAGTAATTAGTTTTTATGTAAATACAATTTTAATTTTTCGTGTGAAGTTGGCCCCCCCTCCCGCAAAAATGGACTTAGATGTAATTTTATTTTTTTAATCGTTTGCGAATCGTTATAGAGAGATTGAGAGTTACACAAAATCGTTAGAGAGTTAATATTTTATTTGATATTAAATCATTTCTAAGAGCGTGACGTTAGCCCACCTCTGTGAATTTTGCCCCCGAATTAATTATTCTCAACTTTTGTTAATGCTAATCGTTAGAGAATCGTTAGAGAGAGTTAGAGAGAAAAGAAAAATCGTTAGAGAGTAATTAGTTTTATTTATCAACGATTTTAATTACTTTTGTGAGATTGGCCCCCATTCCCACAAAAATGGACTTAGACCTAATTAAAAAAAATATGTAGTTTGAGAATCGTTAGAGAGAGATAGAGAGTTAAAAAAAATCATTAGAGAGTTAATGTTTGATATTAAATTATTTCTGAGAACGCGTTTTACTCTAGAGCAGATTAAAGTTTAGAAACGTGCCGCCTCGATAGGAGATAGGGGAGGGAGGAGAGGGGGGAATGGTTAGTAGATCCCCCCACTCACCCCTGCAAGAGATACAAAGTTTTTTTTAATGATTTTTAAATATGACAAGTCTCATATGCTGGGACCACACACACGGATTATCACGATAATAGACGTTAACCGTGGGTGGAGCCACAACTTATTGAATTTGTCAATTGAATAATAATTTGTTAACCATTTAATTTGAAGAAGTACTTACCTATCTCTATAAAGAAAAACTGAATTCAGCGTGTTAACTTTTATGAACTTATCTCGTAGGAGTGACTATTCATCATGTATCTACCATGACCTGTCATTTTGTTGTTTGTCTTGTCGTATCCCTTTAGCATATGTAATGCCCTGTGTCGGATGACAGAAAGACGCACTGAGCGACAGACGAGAAATGGCAGCTCATGTTAAGGCTCCCACAATCAGGCGCGATATCGCGGATGCGACAACATTAGCGCTGCCTGTCGCGCCTGCGATATCACGCCTGTTTGGACGAGCCTTTAGGCTCCCTGTGTACTTTCCTATCTTCGCTGTCATAAAGTAAAAGTAAATTACTCGTAAGTTGAATATAAAAAAAATTAAGAGGCTCGCTACCAGCCCTTCCATTTAATATGTCACACTCACACTTAATATTATTGCGCATGCAAAAGGTACTTTTTTTTTGTTATTGTCCCCCAGAAGTGACTCCCATATTTAAAATATATTTATTTACGTTATACGTCCCATGTTTGGGTCACAATAAATTACCAAATTTCAACATTTTTGTGGGAACTTTTATTTTCTCGCCTATCCTTTTGTGTGAGCTGTCGTTGGAAAGGTCATTCAAAAATATGGTGAGTTTGTTTGAGATAAAAAAAAATTATAAAAAAAAACAACCCACTTCCAAAAAAACACAAAAAAGTGAAAAATAACTTAAATTTCTTTGCTTTTCAATTTTCATTTTTTGCCACCGACTGTCTAAGTTCCTTTCCGAAAGTTATTTTTCCCTTTTTACTGTTTTTTTTGGAAGTCGTTTGTTTTTTTTTGTAAAATGTTTTTATTTTTCACTTTTTAGTTGTGGTACCTACGCCTCTCAAATTCGAATACCACTACCTCCTATGTAAATAATAGTGACGGAGTCAAATAAGACATCATCTACATAGACTAAGTGGGAAAAAATACGTAATCATTGAAGCTAACTCAAAAACTGCGCAAGCAAAGTTAATAAAATTTATATGAGACCAAACAGGAAGCACCACCTTTCAAATAAAAAAAGAATCATCAAAATCGGTCCACCCACTCGAAAGTATTGAGGTAACAAAAATAAAAAAATAAATTAAAAAAACCGACGAATTGATAACCTCCTCCTTTTTTTGAAGTCGGTTAAAAACCATTTTTGGATTCAGGGATCCGTTTGCAAAATATTAAGCTTTAAAGTGCAAATTTTTGTTACAGTCAAATGTCTCCCCCCTTGCCAGCTAAATGGTTGGTTTTGGACATGTGCAAAATTCACGGCAGTAGTATGTATAAGCAACGAAATTAAAAGGAAAACTATCACAACAGTAGGCTATGGAAGAACAAGTATTTCAACTACGGAACCCTTGATTGTGCGTAGTACTACACGCACTTGGCCGGTTTTTATTCATTTGTTTTAGTCGCAAGAAGCCTCGCCGTTCGCACCGCGTCAAAATTCGCTGCAGTGGAATGTCCCGTGGCCAGACGGTTAAGTAATTTGGTATTATTATTATGTATTGAATCCTGCTATTACTATTGTATCTTACGAAATAAGGTTGAGAGATGTTGTGTAACAAGCAAATAATGTATGTTTGTAGCGATGCACGGCGTTTGCCTGCGCAGGCGGTGCCGTGCAGCGCCCCGCAACACGCGCCCCACGCTGCGGGCTCGCGCTCTTGAATCAAACTCAAACTCAAAGCATTTATTTCAATTAAACCATTTACAGACACTTTTGAATTGTCAAAGAGTCGGTCAGTTAGTCAAAAAGTTGAAGCTAGTTGCCCATTCCAATTCGTAGATCTCTATGGAGAAGAACGGGCAAGAAACTCCAAGGACTCTCTTTTAAAAATGTATATAGATATTACAAAATCCTGGATACAGTATTCTTGGTGCTTCTATATGTGAGAACAATGTCAAACGAAAAATAATCAAAAACAATTCAAAATATAAGATTAAAAATAAACCCTGGCAGATCAGATAAGAGATGACCAGTCTCAACTGAGGGCGCCCGTTCACGAACATGACACGTGGAATAAAACATCAGTGCTGAGCAACAGCCCGCCCGAGTGCTACTTGTATTGTGTCCCGTACCTACTGTATCGAAATGCCACGGAAAGCTGCCGTTTCAGACGAAGAAGTAGTTAAATGCTTAAAAAAAAATTGAACTTATCTATCCTCGCCAAAACTGCCGTGATATTCCAACACAATATGGCGCAATATATGTGCCGAGTTAGACAATAAGTGGACTGCTCACCACGCTCATAACAGTATGAGCCAGGATCGGCACAGAATCCTTACGATCCCCGATTGGAAAAGGGCATCGTTATTAGGAACCAACTGCCTCCTGATTCTGACCAAGTCACGTCGGTGGGTTAAAAACTACCCGACCAGCTCCCGACAAGCACCCACCTTTTGTGTGTTTTGAGCATAAATGATGCACTATAAGTACCGAATCAAATTGAAACTACAAAAAATATTTCGTATTCTTATTGATTGCGGGGTATCACTGTTAAATGATGGTTGATCAAATACACAACTTTACCACTCTTATCTATTATCGTCTCTCTGCATCATGTATCGTATCAGTAGTACTACTCACGGTGCACAATGAGAAACGTAAGTGTGGCCGCTTCATTCAATGCAATAATTCTCGCGGTAAATTTATTTGATCTGCCTAAAATACCGCCAACAGAGTTATCACCCAACGTTAAACGCGAATGTGAATGCCGTTGACAAATTCTCGAGGTAAGTTGTGGTGTGGTACACCAACCGTTAACGTTTATTATCGCGATAATCCGTTGGTGTGGTCCCAGCCTATAAGATTTGTCATATTTAAAAATGATTTAAAAAGAACTTTGTATCTCCGGCAGGGGCGAGTGGGGGAATCTACTAACCATTCCCCCCTCTCCTCCCTCCCCTATCCCCTATCGCGGCGGCACGTTTCTAAACTTTAATCTGCTCTAGAGTAAAACGCGTTCTCAGAAATAATTTAATATCAATTAAAACATTAACTCTCTAATGATTTTTTTTAACTCTCTATGTCTCTCTAACGATTCTCAAACTACATATTTTTTATTATTAGGTCTAAGTTCATTTTTGCGGGAATGGGGGCCAATCTCACAAAAGTAATTAAAATCGTTGATAAATAAAACTAATTACTCTCTAACGATTTTTCTTTTCTCTCTAACTCTCTCTAACGATTCTCTAACGATTAGCATTAACAAAAGTTGAGAATAATTAATTCGGGGGCAAAATTCACAGAGGTGGGCTAACGTCACGCTCTTAGAAATGATTTCATATTAAATAAAATATTAACTCTCTAACGATTTTGTGTAACTCTCAATCTCTCTATAACGATTTGCAAACGATTAAAAAAATAAAATTACATCTAAGTCCATTTTTGCGAGAAGGGGGGCCAACTTCACACGAAAAATTAAAATTGTATTTACATAAAAACTAATTACTCTCTATCGATTTTTCTTTTCTCTCTAACCCTCTCTAACGATTCTCTAACGATTAGGATTAACAAAAGTTCATAATAATTAAATCGTGCGGCTAACTTCACGGAGGTCCCAAAATCTGATGAATCTGATATAGATGCTTAGGATGCTTGTAGCTTTAAATATGATTGTTTTTTTTAGTTTTGTTTCAATATTTTTCTTTTATTTAAGATTTTAATGCAATTAACTATGTAGGAAGGGGGGTAGTTAGTTAATGAGATCGAATTATCTCAGTAATAGGACATTAGATCTCATTATGATAGATAATGGCCAATGGATCATAAGATCTCATTATTTAACCATCCTCGTTATTAAATTACAAAAAACTTAATTAATTTCCATTAAATTTGTTATGTTTAACCGGTAGCTATTACATTTCTGTTCATATAATTTATTTATAACCATTAAGTACCATAAGTCAATTATAAACAGATTAAAACTTTTTATTATATTCCAAAAACACATTTTATTTTTTTTCTCCCAAAGTCTATCGCGTCCGCACATTGTGCGATATGTCAAAAAATGCAGAAAAATAAGGGGTATAATCGTGCCAAAAGAAAAGTGGCGCACTTGTACCAAAGTTGAAATATATCCTTTTTTACGTATTTCTCCATACATTTTTTTCAACCAAGTGCTTCAAAGTAAAGAAAAACGTTTATTAAAAACTGAAATATCATTGAATTGATCAATATACGATACCTTAGCGCATTTCTGCTGAAAAAATAAATAAATTACCAAGTTGATCCCTAAGTCTATGAAGATCGATTTTCAGCCCACTGTGCGGCGCGGTGGCGGCGTTGTGTAGCCGAGCACTTAATTAAGGTACAGAAAATAAAACTAGGGAAATGCTTATTGTTGTTTATGCTTACCGTGCGTTTGCACTGGCGAAACATTCAAGTGCATTCAAGACAAAACATGTTGAAATCTCTATTTTCTGTCAATGTTCCAGGCAATTTTCAACATGCTTTGTCGTAAATATTTTACTATTATAATGCTCGGTGCTCCCGTACTTCTACTTCGGCATGGAACGCACGCACGGGAGGTTTCGATGATGTTTTTTTTTGTTGTGCGTTGACTTTGACAGATATAAAAATGTACTCTTTGCTGTGACCATAGATTACTATTGTATATAGCTGACTCTTTGGTTGACAGTTTTCGTTTGCGTAATGTCAAGTTAGATGAAATCAAGTTTTAAAACTAATATTTGAACAAACAAATTGTTGTGCGTTTTACGAGGAAATATTAATGCAAAGGCATGTTATATTTATTTATAATGCATAATAAAATTTGGTATAGGTTGCGATCCTCTCTTAATTTAATCACCTACTTTCACACTTGTTCTGCATAATATTTGTAAGTGGTTCCTTTAATGTTACTTATATTTTAGGGCCAGCTGTTATGTGGAGGTGAACGACAAACAAAGGATTAAATCTCGCTACTTATCATGAAGAAAGTTGTTTTGTTCAAGAGCGAGTCAGAAGATTACGTGAAAGCTTTCCTCGACAACAAGTACAGAGCAGTGTTCGTGGAGCCGCTGCAGTTCGAGTTCACCAACAAACAACAGCTCTCAGAGAAACTTCTACAAGATTATACTGGGATCATACTCACCAGCCCCCGAGCTATAGAAGCTGTCTCCAAGTGCTGGGATCCCACACGATTCGTGATATGGAACACAAAAAAAGTATACACAGTGGGTGATGCAAGCTGTCACAAAATCAAACTACTGCTAGGCTTAGAAGCTCTAGGCATGTCATCAGGAAATGCTGAAAATCTTGCAAAGATTATAGTTAAAGATACCCCTTCAGAGTCAAAGTTTTTATTTCCATGTGGTAGTTTGAGATCAGAGAATCTTCCAACTATTCTACAATCCTCGCATGTCATGGTGGATGCTCTGACCGTGTATGAGACAAAAGAAAATAAAAACTTAAAGACAGATCTGATGGAACTCAATAATGCAGACAGTCCGTGTTGCATGGTATTCTTCAGCCCCTCCGGTTGTGAGTACATACACCGGCAGCTACAGACTTTTAGCAACAGCCTCTCAGAACTGCCGCACTTTGCTATTGGCAACTCAACAGCGTACAAGATAGAGAATCTTGGGGTGGAGGTTGCTGGAATAGCAGCCAGACCCAAGGCTGACAGTCTGGTGGAGTCAGTACAGAACTACTTCACAAGTGCACAGAGCAGTTCATACCTGTGAGAGGTGTACCCATAGGCACTTGCGATTCAAAAGTAATTAGTTAGGTTAGGCATAAACCCCTTTATTCACAAACCTTGCTTAAAGTTAAGTAATGATTAGCTACTGTTTAACCATACATTTTTGACGTTTGAACGTCACTTAAGTTGAATCATCGTTTATGAATAAACCCCAGAATGTTTACAAATGGTGTTGGATGTACAAAATATTTGTTGTTCTTATTATATCAAGTGCAATAATTGTTATCAATGCAGTCATTTAATTAAATAATTTATTTAACTTAAGCTATGTTTATACTATTGAAAACTTCATAAATAAGAAAGTTTTGGTGGCCCACTGTGTGGCACTTAATGAACATTGTCTTATCATGTCCGTAGACTTGCCTTGCAGTTGCAGGACATAATGCAAGCAGCTGCGAGGTTGGTCACACGTCGTGCTCGGAGGGCGGCGCGCGCGGATGGTGGGGCGGGCTGGACGCGTCCCACAGCCTCATCACCGCCACGTACGTAATCACCGCACTCGCTATCACCATGCCTGCGTTCAGCACGGCTAGTGGCTGGAATTCATCAAATTCATTTCATTTTATGAGTAATGATGACTTTATCTTTATTTAATACTAGCTGTGCCCCGCGGTTTCACCTGCGTAAGTCTCGATCCCGTGGGAATATCGAGATAAAAAGTATCCTATATGTTATCCAGGTGAAAATCTATCTGTTTGCGAAATTTCATCCAAATCCATTCACCCGTTTTTGTGTGATTGAGTAGCAAACATCCAAACACACAAATTTTCACATTTTTAATATTAGTAGGATGAAATGTTTTGCTCATCATCAGCCTATTACAGTCCACTGCGGAATAAAGGCGTTATAGGCCCCTTCAGATGTATGCCATTTAACTCGGACAAAATCAGCTAATTTAGTTGTATAATTTATTATTGGTACCTATGTCATAGATTTTTACACTCTGTTATTACTTAAACTTACGCAGTGACTTATTAGTATTACTTGTAAAAATGTTAGGAATATTGTGATATTGTATACTTTTACAATTTGTAAATATATGAGCACTATGTATCTTATTTTATTTATAGCCTTTATTCAGAGTTACAGTTGTATTACAAAGCGTTTTATCTCAGTTCTGAGTCTCTGTATGCCTTTTGGTAAAAGCCTCCTCCAACCGCTTCCAATTCTCCCTGTTCCTTGCCTGTCTGATCCATGTGTTTTCCGCCGTCCTCACCAAGTGATCCTGCCATCGTTTAAAAGGTTTCCCTTTCTTTCTCTTCCCCTCTCTAGGGTACCATAGGGTGACTTTTTTGTTCCATTTCTCTTCTCCCCTAACTGTGGCCGGCCCATCTCCATTCTAATCTCAGTTTCAGTACTACATCTTGTGTTTTTGTTGCCTTCCTGATTACACAGTGATTGGTTCTTTCTATCTTTCTTTTCCCCATCATACTCCTTTCCATACTACGCTGACACGTTCGAAGTTATGTCTGTTGGGCTTTGGTCAAGGTCAAAGTGTTGAAAAGTTTTCCTTAGATGCTTGTTTTCTTGTCTTTCATTTTTTCTTTGTACGACCAGTATTTCTTCCACGCATTTTTATTCGTATTTCTATCTGTTTGCTGGATATGTTATTTGTCCTAAATATGTGAGACCCATGGCACACGATGCGGTGCGGCGCCGCACCGCAGGTCATCATCGCCGCAGCGCCGCCGCACAGTGGGCTGAAACGGGCCGGTAAAGGACTTAGCATTTAAAAAAAAAGTTTCTTTTTCTGAAATTTTAAATATTGTGTTGGATTTATCTATCGATTATAAGTAATTATTTCTATGAGAGTCGTTCAGATAACTTAGTATTTTCGGAGTTATAAATATCCAAAGTAATTTTTGTATGAAGCAAAAGAAAAAAATGTGAAAATCTCGAAATTCTCAAATTTTCTCAAAGAATTGACTCTACGTATGCATAGTACGTATATTTGTCCTATTTTAGCGCCTATTCTCGGGTTGCGATTTTCTGCGATTTGGTCGCAATTTCAAATTTTGTTCTCTATTCCACACCACCATAGAGGTTAAGAACTAGGCGCGTTTTTTTTTTATGTAGTGGTCTCCCCTTTAGGCCTAATCCACTAAGGACTAATAAAATAAATAAATAAATAAGTAAAAATCACAATCACTACTGGCCACTGCACTGTTTTAATTTAATCACTGTCAAGGGTATCCACATTAACGAATGCAAAATTTTCGTATTCGTCATCATCAAATGTTTCCGCTTGTTCAATTACTAATAAACTTTGTGCTTCTACTGACAAAGTTTTATGTTTTCTGCGAAGTTTGTGACGTTTCGCTGAGATGAGTGGATCAGAGCTGGTCAATAAATTATTTAAAATGTCTTCATTTGTAGTTTTTCTACTGCATTTCCTGGAATGGTGTTGGCGGTACCTAAGAAAGTCTTTATTTCTAGCTTCAGCAGCTTCTTCAGATAGCTGTCCAATTGGTATTAGACCAAAACTTTCAATAATAGCTGCACCATGCATAAGAACTTTATGAACACTTGAAGGCATATACTCGTAATACCAGCTATATAATTCCAAATACAGTTGCATGGTCACTTGAGCATATTCGTGAAATTTCGTCTTACGTCATTTATTATGTCAATGTGGTAACCTGATGAAATTGCCTCTAAAATGATTGCAAATCGCCTTATTAATTCTTCACTAACACCAGTTATCTCAGCAGTCATGTTTGGATTTGCAAAAAATCTTCTAGCAGTATTTCCGTCATTCGTGGAGCCGTGCCCTTGTTTAACAACATCAATCAGAAGTCCCATTCTATTTTTAAAAGCGTCTTGTATGTCTTTCTTTCTTCTTTCCATGATGCACTTGTTGTCTCCCTTTACTGTCCATGTCTGTATCGTTAATCTGTAGGCTATATGCAGAATGCATTCCATCATTCGTATCCAGGTATGCAATGATGACAATCCGTATTTACAGAGATCTGGATCAGTCGGTTTTGATGCAATTAAGGGCAAATTATTCATCTCTGTTGGAGTGGCTTTACAAATGTCGCATCTCTGAGATGAAGTATCACATAAAATTGATGTTGCCTTTCCGTCTGTCATAGTCATTAATAAAGAGTGTGAAATTTTTATTTCTCCAACTTCTGTTTTCACTAAATTTACAATCTCTTCCTCAATAGCACTTTTTTCCCGCAATATCGTTATTTTATTTTCTTTCACAAATTCGAAAAAGATTGGACGACACCAGTAAGATGAATTTGGTGAATCGTTTTGCCAGATAACTTGTTCGCCGCACACTAATTTTATTGGCACTAAACTACCCATAAATATGCTTGAATCGTCAAGTTGACTTTCTTGTTCATCGTCTGTTTGCATTTTTTGTTTGTAATTGGCTTGATTAGAAGCACCGTAAAATCCCCACTTACTGATTAGTGTAAATTCTTTACAACCACTATCTATGACGACTGACGTCATTATTCTTGTTGTCGTTATATCCAATAGAGCTTGTAACTTTATTTTAGCTGAGGTTTCTGTCACTGTAATAGCATCTTTTGGTGGATAGCATTTCTGTTTCGCATGTTGCACTTGACAATAAGATGGAAATATATTACTGTCTTTTTCGTTAACACTTTTTCTTAAAGTATTGTATTGCCACATGGTCAGCTTAAGTGATAAAAATAACCCTAAAGCCTCATCCGGAGAAAACACAGGTTTTGTTTCTTTAACAGATATGCACTTTTTAACTTTTTTTACATCTTGGGGATTCTTTAGTAAATGTTCTAGTATTTTAGCAACCTCCTCATTCCCATCCGCTTTCAACTGCTCAAAATATGCATATTTTATTTCGTCCGAAGATAAATGAAAGTTTTCTGCACGTCTTTTTTTCTGTTTAGGCGCTAATTCACAAAAAGGTTTTCTTGGGCTTTGTTCGGTGGAGACACCGACAGAAACTTTTGATGGTGATACATACTGAGTTGATGTACTCGGTGCTGGTTGATCTTCATTACTGCCTATTAAACACTTAATAAAGTCTGGCCATATTATGTTTTCTTGTAACCATTCACTATTTTTAGTTCTGAATATATTTTCTTTACGATAAGCGTTTTCCCATCTTCTATTTAAATTATAACAAAATTTTGCACAAAACAACTTTAAGGTCTTTTCGTGATCATCACTTAATTCGACAAAAAATTTAGACCTTATCTCACTACACAAACTGTCATTATTATTAATACTGCCACTGTTTTTTAAAATAACGAAAAGATCAAGGTTTGTCACTAAATTTTCAAACATTTTCACAAATACAAAATAACAAATAAGTAAGTAATGAATGTGTGGGGGTAGTGCGTCTATTATGGTGGGTAATAGAACACTGAAGTACGTTTGAATGCAACCGAACATTCCGTAGATACCCTATCGTTGCACCAATCACGTTACGACACGTCATAACTTGTTGTTCCGCTCGCGCACTAATATCCCTTGATTCCCAGAAATAAGTCTCAAAACAAATTACGTCATACCTACCTATGGTGGTGGAAAATGTCGAACATTGTTTTTTTTTTTTAAGAACTAAGTAGGTATTGAGGTTTTCAGGCCGTTTAGTATACATTATTTTCAATTTCAATTTAATTGGAATAAATTGCTTAACTAAAATAACATGACTCTTCATACAAATTTGATATGGCTATATCTCCGAAAGTACTCGTTAAATTAAAAAAGTCAAAGAATAAAAACGTTTTAAATTTATGCCTAGATACCAAAAAAATACATTTGATCTCTTAAGACCCAACCTTGTAATCCCAGCCCACTGTGCGCCGGAGCGCACCGGACGGCGCCGTGTGCCATACCATAAAATATCTTGATCCATACCATACCTCTGATGTTGATAAAAAAAATAATTAAAATCTAAGCAACGTAATGACATAGTTGGTTTATCAGTTGAATATTGCATCGAACTGTCTTGTGTTGAGCTGGATAAGCATGTTGTAGTGTGCGTGTACAGACCCCCTAATTATCAGAACTTTTCCTTATTTGAGTCAATAATGGAAGATGTCCTAGCGAAACTTGCATCCAGTAACAAAGCCGCAATTATTTGTGGTGATTTTAATACTAATATTCTGGAAAATAATTCAAATAGCTGTAGAATATTAAGCCTTTTTAAATCGTTCAATTTATGGAATGTTTTTACAGAACCGACTAGAGTAATTCCAACTTATGCTACTTGTATCGATAATGTCTTTTGCGATTTTGATTATTTGGATAAATACATCGTTTTTTTGCCGTCTGATCATAGTGGACAAACGGTAACATTTAAGTTTAAAACACCTATATAGGGCAAATACAATATAGACTAATAACAACAGGCAAATTAAATAGATTCAATGGTACTCTAAATAAGTTAAATGCTCTGGGCCAGAATATGGCCGATGCAAATAAATTGTATGAGTATTTCTTTTCAGTAGTGCACACTGAATTCAATAAAACTTTTGTAAAGAAAACAAAAAATATTTCCCCTAATTTTATTTTTAGTGACTGGGCAACAAGTTTTATTAGGATAAGTAGGGAAAGACTGCTCGAGCTGTATGGCCTTTTTTAAGCCTTATTTATATTAACACTGGAACTTTCAATAAGTATGTTGCTACATATTCTAAATAAATTCAAAATACCTGCAAGATAGCTAAAGCCCTGTTTATTAGCAACAAGATCAAATCAGCAGAAAATAAAATAAAATCAGTCTGGAAAATTATAAATAGTGAAACTAATAAGAATAAAATACGAAACACTGATTACACATTGGAGACTTCACGTGGTGCCATAAGCTCTAATTTAAAAGTAGCTCAAGAATTTGTACACTTCTTTACTAATATACCAGTTAAAACGACGGAAGTTTTAAACTCATCACCCAATGTCTCAATTGATTTATTAAGAGCGAACGTTCCAGGCTGCCCGGTTGAATTTCAATTTAAACATATAAACCCTATGATAGTTATAAAAGCTTTTCGGCAAATCAAAATAAAATTAACCAAAGATCTATGGGGATTATCTATCAAAGTTTGTACATCCATAATCGAGACTATAGCACCATACTTAGCTTTAATATTTAATTTATGTGTGGATCAAGGAGTCTTTCCGGATTTAATGAAATACAGTAAAGTTATACCACTTTTTAAATCTGGGGACAGTAAAGACACCAACAACTATAGACCAGTATCTGTTTTGCCTGTGTTCGGCAAGGTCTTCGAAAAGGTAATGCTCAACCAAATGCTTAATCATTTTAACACCAACCAAATCTTACACGATCAGCAATATGGTTTCACTAAAGGACGTTGTATGACTGACGCCGGTGTCACCTTACTTAAACACATTTTTACAGCGTGAGGGCCCAAGATGCCAAAGGAGTCTTTTGTGACCTCTCCAAGGCATTTGACTGCGTAAATCACAAAACCTTACTCTTGAAACTTGAGCATTACGGACTAGGTAAACTTGCGCTCAGTTTAGTAAAATCTTATTTAAATGATAGGCAACAGCAAGTTCAAATAAATGGTGTCAATTCACTCGGTTTAAAAGTAAAAATGGGTGTTCCACAAGGCTCGATATTGGGTCCTTTCGTCTTTTTAGTATATATTAATGATCTACCCCATTTATTAAAAAACCAACCACAAATGGTGTTATTTGCTGACGATACTTCTTTAATTTTTAAGATAAATAGACGTGCATCAAATCTTAACGACGTAAATAACGCCCTACTGCAGGTCCAAAATTGGTTCACTGCTAATAATTTAGTATTAAATGGGAAAAAAACTAAATGCATAAGATTTTCTTTAGCGAATGTTAAAAGTAGTGATTGTGACATAGTATTGAATGGGGAGAAACTAGAATTCGTCGATAAAACTGTTTTCCTGGGGATCACACTCGACTCAAGGCTGCGATGGGGTCCTCATTTAACATCTCTTGCAGGACGGCTAAGTTCAGCAGCAGACGCTGTGAGGAAAATCCGTAAATTCACTGATGTAGATACCGCGAGGCTAGTCTATTTCAGTTACTTTCATAGTATCATGTCTTTCATATAACTTGTCAATATATCTATGAAAACATCATGCACGTAAGGAAAAATCTAAGTCTTTTCAGTAAAAGAGGTGAAAGACACAATTATAGGACTAGAAGTAGGGACCAATTAGTTCAACCGGGCTTCAGACTGGCTAAAGTAGACTCATCCTTCATGGGGTACTGTTAAAATGTTATTATAAAATACCTCCCCACATACTCCAACCGAATGAAACAAAATTTAAATCTTGTATATAACGCACACTATGCCGCCAAGCATTATAAATTAGGGGATTTCATTACTGATAAAAATACTTGGCTCAGCGCTGGTCCAGCTCCACAGGGCGAATAAACTTATTGATTAGCCTTCCAAAATATTGTTGGATCTGTGTATCATAATAACAATAATGGGGTCCGAAACAAATAAATAAAATGAGTAATATGAGTGTAAATGACCCTAACTCAAGTGAACATAATGATTTTAAGGACATTTTAAGTGTAAAGTTTTCAAAGTTTTTTGAAAGTCAGTCCTAAAAATACTAAATAGCCAAATAACTGCGACCAACTTGGAAGTGGAGCTGCTGAAGATTGTAAAAACTATATTTACATTGTATAAATTCAATCTCCTAGTATTGTATAACTGCATAGCACATGTGTGTAAGCACTGTGTACTTACCTAAGTACTTTAAAGCTACCATTTACTAGGTACGTCTTTCATTGACTTGAATGTGCCCTGGCGACTGAGAGATGTCATGCTCACTTTAATGTCTCGCTGGTGGTGGCGTGTGTGTTGAATCATTAAGTTCCCTTCTAAATGGTGCTGATCCATGCGTCATGTTCGTGAACGGGCGCCATCAGTAGGGACTGGTCATCTCTTAGCTGCCATGGCTTATTTTAATTTATTTTAATTTTTGAATTGTTTTGTTAATTTTTTATCTTTTGACGGACGGACATTGTACTCACATGTATAATTTCAACATGAATGATGTAACCAATATATTGTAACAATATTCTGATTCAAAAGAGTGTCCGTGGAGTTTTTTGCCCGTTCTTCTCCATATGAACCTACGCTTTGGAATGGGCAACTAGCTTCATCTTTCTGACTGACCGACCCCTTGACAATTCAAAAGTGCCTGTAATTGGTTTATTTGAAATAAATGCTTTGAGTTTGAGTTGAGTTTGATACATTTTTACCCGACTGCCCCAGAAGGAGGGTAATGTTTTAAGAGAGTATGTATTTATGTACTTATGCATGTCTATTTCTTTGGCACACTCTGTAGCCTAAAGGGCTTGATGGATTTTAACATACGAGGTGTCGTTAGGTTCGTCTTAATTGTGGGAGAAACATAGGCTATAAAAAAATATATTTATATTTCATCAGCAAATACAAAAAAGGGAGGGGAAGGTTTTTTTTTAATTACATCAATATTCGTACAAACCAATAACCTGAAATATGTTGTAACTTTTGATTGTCCCCGCCTGCAATACCTTACATAAAACAAAGTTCAATGCTTGTTTTTCTCTTTTCAGTTATAGCATTTTTATATGTAGTGTGCAGCGACACCGCTCATGCACCGCCACCGCATCGTGTGGCATGTGGCATGGCAAATACGTTACGTTTCGCGAAAATCACGTAACGACCCTAGGCATGGCTCTGACGGCGCGTCTAAAGGTTTTACGACGCTAAACTTACGGAGTTGATTTTCCAACGACTGTGACAACACTGACAGCTGTCAACTTGACGTAACCCCGAGTACTGAGGAAGTGAGGACTACTGAGGTGGCGGCCCCCTGCCAAAGTATTGGAAGATCGCGGACAAGATGAATCGAAACCGGGAAACTGGCAAGGATTAATGGCGACTGTGGTATTGGTGATAATGGTGACTACCCTGGCAGGGCAGTGACTTGATTGATCTGCGCTCGCGCCTCACGTACTCGGTGGAACGTGGTTTACATTATTATTCATTCCCATTTAATTACATCTCCTAGCCTGCAAACCCAAGCATATGAGACAATAAGACCTCTTCTGATAAAGACGACGTATTGCCCTCAGACCAACCAAAAAAGTATTGCCTTTATATGTATAATCTTCAATTTATTATGATGCTATTTACTGTGATTGTTTCCTTTGCTCTGTTGGTCATTGCTTTAGTTTCTGATTTGTTCATATTCAAGCCAAAATTTTTACCCGACTGCCCCAAAAGGAGGGTAAGGTCTTTCAAGAGTATGTATGTGGGGAACAAACCAATAACCTGAAATATGGTGTAACTATTGTTTGTTCCCCGCCTGTAATAAAAATTCTGCAGATTATAATGCTTGTTTTTCTCTTTTAAGTTATGCGTTTTTGCAGGCGGGTTTTATGTTTTTTAAATAATTTTTTGCTGTGTGTGTCTAAGTCAGTCAACATTTCTTGCAGTTCCTGAGATGACTTTGCAAATAAGATGATGTCACTGGCAAATCTCAAGTTGGTTAGGTATTTACTATATCAATTTTTAAGCCATGGTTGGTCCATTCAAACTGACTGAAAACATCTTCCAGCACTGTTGTGAAGAGTTTTGGTGAGAGAGGGTCCCCTTGTTGTACGCCGTTTTCTATGTTGATACTCTGTCCTTCTTTTTCCAATTTTACTGTTGCAGTACTGCCTGTGTTTACGTTTTTTATTATTCTTATGTATTTTTCTTGGACTCCTTGCTTTTTCAATGTATTCCAGATTCTGTTGTGTTCTAAGGAGTCGAAGGCTTTGCAATAGTCCACAAAACAAGAATAAAGTGGAATAGAATAGAATAATTTTATTTTTGCAAATATGGGTAGATGATACATCAATAGGTGTTAGTACAGTACAAAGATCAGCCATATCTTGCCATTCAGCATGCAAATATTTACGTCAAATTATTATTATTATATAGTATCATTTACATCAAATTATTATCATATGTTATTTACATCAAATTATAATCTATCATTAGATCAAATATTATGTAATTATATAACTACCATTAAATTAATAATTATTCAATTAAATTAGAGTTCCTTAAATAGGTACATAAACGAATACTAGAAAAGTCAACTAATCTTTTTTTCAGATAGGAACTCGGTCACATTGTAGTACGTTTTATCTAACAAAAATTTACGTTGTCTATTGCAAAGCATTTAAAACTTTCAATCTCTTGGTAATGTATTATAAATAATTGGGCCCATTCAATAAACACTTGCGCATCAAAGCGGTTTGACACCTCAATTGACATAACCTACTGTTGTCACGCCTATTTCTTGGAGCTACATCAGCCATACTTTCGAAACGACTTGGATTGAGCTTTACAAACATAGCTACTTCCAAAATATAAATACAAGGGAGTGTCAGAATATTGTACTGCTTAAAATATGGCTCGCAGCTGTCGGTGGTACCTATTAGGTTTAAACATTGCTCTGAGACATCTTTTTTGAGCTTTAAATGCTGTGACTTTGTCAGTTGAGTTCGCCCAAAAAATTACACCGTAGCGCAAGTGAGACTCAACTATACCGTGATATACCGTAAGGAGTGTGCATGTGTCTACTAAGTATGGATGATAATTTACATAAAACATACGAAGATGAACTTAATTTTTTATACAGTAAATCTATATGTGCTTTCCAATTTAAGCAGTAATCTATTTGTAGTCCTAAAAATTTGGTATCACCTACTTCGTCAATATCGTCATTTTTATAATGTACTAGCTGTGCCCCGCGGTTTCACCCGCGTAGGTCTCGATCCCGTGGGAGTATAGGGATAAAACGTATCCTGTGTCCTATTCCAGGTCATGGTCTACCCGTGTGCCCATCCTCTCTTTTCTAGAGTAGGGAACGTCGCGGCGGCGAGGCGCGGCGCCGGCGTAGAACGGTTCGCGTACCTATTGCATTTCATGATAACTTCGAAATTAAATGTCCGATTCGAATGAATTAAAAAATATTTTACTGCTACATAAATACCCTTGATGTTAAAACTATTTATTTGAATAAGAATTAATATTATATTGATAAAACTCCTTCGCAAATAATGCATTAATTTCGAACAAATTTGATTACCACAAAAATGGTTATAGTGAGTCAATCTTAAAAGATAGACATATGCTGTCGCGGACTTTTTTTAGAACTTTTAAAGAGCAACAATTCCCTCGTTAATATTTGCGTAACTTAAACCGTTTACGCAGCGCACGCAACGAAAGCTCCCAAAAAGGTTTTTTTTTTCCCGTTTTTGCAACACTTTTCATTTATGCTCCGCCTCTATTGGTCGTAGCGTGATGTTATATAACTTATAACCTTCCTCGATAAATGGACAATCCAACACAAAAATTATTTTTCAATTCCAACCAGAAGTTCCTGAGATTAGTGCGTTCAAACAAACAAACAAACAAACAAACCTTCAGCTTTAAAATTTTAATAATACGCCGAAATCATTGATGATGGTGACAGACTGACGGACAGGACAAACACCCCTGTAGAACCGTATAGTCCAAGCACAGTATCTTACACACCTTCTAAACCATCATCACCATCCATACCATCGTCACCCATACCATCATCACCTCCCATTGCTAGTTTAAATTCAATTCCACCCACTCCAACCTTGAATGTTGCGCAGGAGGTTAGTACCTTCTTACCCGCGTCCACCAAGGCTGGAAAAGCAAGAGTTCGCATGAGATGGAGCAAAGAAGTTAACCTATTTATCATGCGAACTTACTTTTATATCACTAAATTAGAGACTGACATGACCACCTACAGACAACAATTGCATGAACTTTTTGTCCAACAATGTCCTGAGATAACCGTCTCAGAACAAAGAATCTCAGACCAGAGAAGAGCTATAGTTAGAAATACACTTTTATCTCAAGAAATAATAGAACAATTAAAAGAAGAAACACGTATAAAATTACAAGAAACAGAAAATAACACAGGCACTAACGCTATCTCACTATCACAAATCATAACCACAACTGCTGAACAATCGCACTCGCAAGTAGAACCTTATACTCAATCTCAAACATACAATCAATCGCAAGCTTACACGCAAACAGCACACACATACACACAAACCGAATCTATAACTCTAACTCTAGAAAATGATATTGAAACCTTAACCGTTGCAGATCAAAATCTGACAACAGATATGTATATTCAAGAAATACATGACAAATTCAGAACAACCCTAGCATAATACTCTGGGATGGACCCAACAGTTCGACCCAAACTACCTAAACTTCGATATACGAGTAGCTCTAATCTTTTCCGTTTAGTCATTTATTTAATGAAAACATACTTAATCAATTTATTTCCGATGACACACAACTTATAGATATACACACACTTATATATTGCACAGCGGTAGTCATATCTGAGGAACTTCACTTTAAAATCACGCAACACACAGGAAACATAAGACCAAAACAGAACATCAAACCAGCATGGCAACAGAGGTTAGAAAAAGACATAGAAAAATTAAGAGCAGATTGTGGTAGGCTTACACAATATATTAACAACGTCAGGTCAAGTAAAGTAGTAAAGAGAGTTGAGGCTATATTTAAGAGTCGTTTCACGCACACAAGACACGAAAATAACAACAGAAAACGTGAAGAATTTTTAGACACTTTAAAACAAAAACTAGCCCTTAAAGTTCATAGGCTCAAAAGATATAAAAAAGCACAACAGCGCAAAAATGATAATGCTATATTTGCCACTAATGAAAAAATGTTTTATAGAAACCTACACAAACCAGACAACACACACACCCACACCGACACATATAATGATAATAACACAGACGCACCTGACCAACCTACAAAAGAGCAACTAGAAACATTTTGGTCTAGCATTTGGGAAGAACAAGAACAACATAATGACAAAGCGACGTGGATATCTGACGAAGAAACAAAATGGAGGGCAATAGATGAAATGGAATTTGTAGAGATTACAGAGGCAGATATAACACTGTTAACAGGCAGATTACGTAACTAGAAATCTCCTGGTATAGACAAAATACACAATTTTTGGTACAAAAAGTTCTTCATTATACAAACCCATAGCAAAAAACTTGACAGAAATTATATTAGGACAACAAAATATACCGGATTTTATTGCAACAGGTATAACATACATGCTGCCTAAAGCTAAAAATTCACCACTTCCTTCCCAATATAGACCAATCACATGCCTACCCACTATATATAAAATATTAACCTCAGCAATAACAACGAAAATTAACTCACACATTTAACACCACAACATAATGGCAGAGGAGCAGAAGGGATGTAGGAGATGTCATATGGGATGCAAAGAGCAGTTAATTATTGATTCTACTATCCACAAACATGCCACCACAAAGAATAGAAATCTTCATTGTACCTATATCGATTATAAAAAAGCTTTCGACAGTGTTCCACATTCCTGGTTGATACAAATACTAGAAATTAATAGAATAAACCCAAAAATAATAGATTTCCTACGAAACATTATGCCACTATGGAAAACCACACTTCAATTAAATTGCAATCATAATAATATTACAATGCGTAAGATTTCTATCAAGAAGGGTATATACCAAGGAGATTCACTGAGTCCCCTGTGGTTCTGTCTCGCACTAAACCCTCTATCTTATCTGCTACAGCGCTGTCGGGCCGGATATTGTTTCAAACACACTACAGTCTCACATCTCATTTACATGGACGATATTAAACTATATGCACAAACCAAAAAAGATATGAAGAAATTAGTAGAAGCTACAGCAGAATTTAGTTTAGATATAAATATGCAATTTGGTTTGGATAAATGTAAAACACTTCATATCATACGTGGCAAGATACGACCCGGCAACTATGTAGTAAACAACACAGACACCATAACAGCAATGGAACCGACCGACTTATATAAATATTTAGGGTACACGCAACTAAAGGGACTAGATCATGTTAGGATTAAAGAAACACTTACTACAGAGTATAAAAGGAGACTTAACGCCATATGTAAAACACAACTTTCAGGTAAAAATCTCATCAAGGCCTTAAATAGATTTGCCATTCCCATATTAACATACTCATTCGGAGTTATTAAATGGACAAAAACAGACACAGAACAATTAGAACGAATCAAACGCACCACTCTTACAAAACATAACAACTTACACCCTAAATCTGCAATAGAAAGACTTACTATCAAAAGACAAAACGGAGGGAGAGGCCTAATAGACATTCAGCACCTTTGGCGAAAACAAGTTTGTCGACTAAAAACATTCTTTCATTCAAAATGTCGCAATAGCAACATTCATAAAGTCATAACTCAAAATGATTTCAACTACACACCACTTAACTTAAATGAGCAATCAGATTTTTCACAAACTACTAACGATGACCCGCAGACACAAAAAATTGAGAACTGGAAGAAAAAGGTACTTCATGGCCGTCATCCTCATGACTTAGAACAATCCCATGTGAATAAAGTAGCTTCAAATAAGTTTCTTAAAATAGGCAATTTATTCCCAGAAACTGAAGGTTTTATAATTGCGATACAGGACCAGATTATTAACACTAAAAACTATAGAAAATTTATTATCAAAGATCCTTCAGTAACAAATGATAAATGTTGCAAGTGTCACACCCAACCAGAAACCATTCAGCACATAACAGGAGCTTGCACAACTCTCACGCAGACAGACCACACACACAGACACAATCAGTGGCAAATGTAATTCATAAAAAATTTGCAATCAAATACACACTCATACAAAACACAAACACTCCTTACTACAATTACACACCACAAACTATCCTAGAAAATGACACACATAAACTTTACTACGACCGCGCCATTCTCACCGACAGGACAATTCACTACAATAGACCGGATATAACCCTACAGGATAAAATAAATAAAGTTACTTACCTAATAGATATTGCCGTTCCCAACACACATAACATTCAGAAGACAATAACTGAAAAAAATTGTAAATACGCAGAACTCAAAGATGAAGTAACTAGAATATGGCGCCAACAAAAAGTTTACGTGGTCCCTATAGTCCTCTCCACAACAGGCGTCATCCCGAATCACCTTCTCCATAGCCTTAAATTACTAAACCTAAAAGAAACCCTCTATATAACCCTACAAAAAGCTGCTATTTTAAATACATGCCGAATCGTCAGAAAGTTCATGCAAATAGATGAAAACGAAATAGGCCCTCATCATAACACACCACACACTGCATTTACTTGGCTTCGGTCCGTAAATGTTGTAAAAAAAAAACCAGCCAAAGAGCTGAGAAGAAAAAACACAACAAAAATAATAATAATCGCTTACTGCATATAATCTTTCCGTTGAACATGACACTAGATCAGGGACTGAGTATTTCGCTACAGAACTAACAGCACCCACACAGCACAGCAGTCAATCTGCTACAGATAATCGTACATTAATACCAACTGAGAATAATATTGAGTTTGACCCTTCCTTAGTTGAATCATTAAGTAACGAATTAGAATCAAATATGTTAAAATACAGCGGAATGGATCCTGCGTGTAGACCTTTATTACCAAAAATCAGACCATCTCGTCGATTGTCGGATATCATCAGTATTTTCAATGAAAAAATTATTCCTCCCAAAACATCATCCCTAGAAAACTTAAGCGACACACATTCTTTAATCTATTCTGTAGCTATTACAGTTGCAATTCACTTTAAACTAAAAATAAATACAGATATAACTAGTAATAATAACAGAGTAATAAATGATCCACCATGGCAAAAAAGATTAGAAACGGACATAGATCAGCTAAGAAAAGACATAAATAGACTAACACAACATAAAAACGGCAACACGTCAAGAAAACTTGAAAAAAAAGTCAAACTGATAATTAAAAATACTAAACAACACAGTTCCCATGAAAACTTTAATAAGAGAATAGAAGAACACTTAGATACGTTAAAACAAAAACTTTTAGTGAAACGTCATAGACTAGCACGATACAAAAAGCTAGTGAAAGAAAGGATAACAATAGATTATTTAAAACAAATGAGAAACAATTTTATAGAAAGCTTAAAGGCAACAATACGACAATCCTTAATGCTCCATCTCAAGAGTCTTTAAAGGAATTCTGGCAAGGAATCTGGTCAGACAGCACTGAACATAACAAAGAAGCTGGATGGATACAAAAAGAAAGAGTCCGATCAGAAACTATAGACGAAATGCCGTTTATAAATAAAACACATAACTGGAAAGCAGCAGGAATAGATGGTATACACAATTTTTGGATAAAAAGGCTT
The DNA here is from genome assembly GCA_949152455.1 of Lithophane leautieri. Lineage (NCBI taxonomy): Eukaryota > Metazoa > Arthropoda > Insecta > Lepidoptera > Noctuidae > Lithophane > Lithophane leautieri. The sequence goes on from OX424475.1 coordinate 505,959, forward strand.
CACTCACTTCATAGAACGTTAGCAGAACAAATAAATGCTATTTTAAAAGGCAATCAAAATATTCCAGAATTTTTGACTAAAGGAATCACATATATGATCCCAAAATCAAGTAGAACCCAGGATCCTTCACAGTATAGACCAATCACTTGCCTCCGAACCTTATATAAAATAATAACGTCCTGTATAACTAACAAAATAATTAAACACACTGAACAATACAATATCCTAACTGAAGAACAAAAAGGATGCAGGCGCGGTCAAATGGGGTGTAAAGAGCAATTAATTATCGATTCCACTATTTCAAAATACGTTCAGAGATCTAGAAAGAACTTATTCATAGCTTACAAGAAGGCATTCGATAGCGTTCCGCACTCATGGTTGATCGAAATATTAAACATAATATAAAATCAATCCACTAATAATAAATTTTCTTGAAAGTACAGTCGCCAGCACATCAAGCTACTAAAATCTGTCAAATTTCTTTAGTAGATTTTAAACTTTATCGCTAAAGCATTAGGTTCAAGGTTGATTGGGAAAGTTTGACAGGTTCGGGTAGCTTGATGTGCTGGCGTCTGTACATTGGGATCCTGGAAAACGACACTAAAATTACAAACTAAAACAACAAACTTATCCGTAGACGAAATAGCGATTAAAAAGGGTATTTTTCAAGGGGACTCATTAAGCCCTCTATGGTTTTGTCTAGCCCTGAATACACTCTCCAGAGCATTAATCGAATCGAAATTAGGCTTTGATATTAAGAACGGCAGGTCGATATTGCACCAAATTACACATTTACTATATATGGATGATTTAAAACTATACGCTAATAATAATAAAGATTTACACGATTTATTAAATATCACAACAACATTTTCAAAAGACATAAGAATGGATTTTGTACTAGACAAATGCCGGAAACTAAATATAGAGAACGGTAAGATTATAGAAGAAAACTACTAAACAGACACTGAAGAAGTGATAGAAGCGATGAAAGACGAAGAACTGTATAAATATTTAGGTTACAATCAAGCACGATTGTTAGAACATAGAACTATTAAGGATAAACTAAAAACAGAATACAATAGTAGAATACATTCGTTATGCAAAATGCACCTATCTAGTAAAAAAATATTCAAATCCATAAATACGTTCGCAATTCCTATACTTACTTATTCTTTCGGTGTAATAAAATGGTCTCACACAAAATTACAGCTTGGCAAAAAAGAGTTTGGAAAAAATGAGGGCGCCACTACCGCACATAGGTCACTTCGAATGGGAAATGCGTCAAAGAATTTAAACAAATAGTGAAAAATGCTGCTTGTTCTGATTTTAAAACCTACTAGCACTAGTCGGCAAAGTAGTGCTAACATCATAGGTCTGCATTACTTATGTAAAATATTTAGTTTCATTTGTCACCGCATCATAGTCTTTTTTGCCAAGCTGTACATGCTCTTGAAGTTAAAACAAGAACCACACTAACACAACCTAGATATCACCATCCCAAGTCAGCAATAGAAAGAGTTATAATGTCCAGAAAAGAAGGTGGCAGGGGACTAATCGAAATATCACATCTTCATAAAAGACAAGTCATAAACTTAAAACAATTTTTCATGCGGAAGAAAAGCAACAGTCAATTACATAAAACAATTAAAGAGATAGACAAACAGTATACACCACTGAACCTTAGCGATGATAGCAATATTGAGACAGTAGATGAAGCGAGACATGGAGCAGAGATACACAGGAAGTGGAGGCAAAAAGAACTACATGGAAGACATTCCAACGATTTACACCAAACATACATAGATAAAGAGGCTTCTAACAAATGGCTAGAGTTAAGTGAGCTGTTTCCTGAAACAAAAGGGTTTATGTTAGCCATTCAAGATCAAGTCATAAACACAAAAAAATTATAGAAAATACATAATAAAAGATAGTACAGTAAGAAATGATTTATGCGGAAAATATCACAGGAAACCTGAAACAATACAACATATCACAGGAGCTTGTATCACACTAACCCAAAACGACTATACTCATACACATAATCAACTTGTTAATATCGTACACCAAAAACTCGCAACTAACTCATGCAAGATCCCTACACAACATACTACAAGTACACGCCTGTTTTAGAAAACCAATTCTACAGAATATATTATGATCGCACTATAATTACAGACCACACCATATATAACAACAGACCTGATATAACACTTGTTGATAAAGTAAGCAAACACACATTTATAATAGATATAGCAGTCCCAAACACTAAAAACGTCTTTTTATGAATAAGACCGTTACGGTCTTATTCATAAAAAGATATACACATATAGATAGATATAGACATACAACATCTAAAACCTTGCTAATGTCTGGTTGTCAAATATTGTTATTCATAAACGCATTTTAGCACAAAAACGTTCTATAAACCTACTATAAAGTTATCAAAGCCAGAACCCTACTTTAACAGTACTATAAGGAAAAAATGGCCGACTCTATATCAGCTGATTAATAAGAAATTGACATTTGACATACAAATATAACATGTCTTGTGTCAGCCTACAAATGTCAGTTTCGTAAACAATCGTACTTCAAGGAGCAGCAGTTGTATTTAATTTATTCTGTTCTTCTGTTTTATAACCAATTTAGTTAATTATTATGTAATGCAAGATATACAAAGCTTGGATTGGATTATATTAAAGAATTGTACGTCTTGAAAACCGCCCGCTTCAATTTATTTTGAATGGCATTACCTGCAAACTATATATTGTGAATGTGATGAATTTCAAATTCTCCTTTTTGGTTTCTTCTACTTCCTCGGCTTTTAATTCTTTCCTGATTTCTAAAATGTGTTTGAAAAAGTCTTCTGTTGCATAGGTGTTTGGGATGTTTTTTGTTATTTCTTAGAGTTTCAATTTTTCTCCATGCAAGTGTGAATGGGCCTTTTTTCCCCTCAGATTTTTCCCAAAAAAGGTTTGCATCGCTTATTTCCCATTTTTCAAAGTTTTCTAGCCCACCTACTTTTCCTGTGTTGTTTAGAGTCTCAAGCACTATCCATTAGCGTGTTACTCTTCTCGTCTTTTCTAACTCCATGAAGAAAAATGTTGTTCGTCCTCGCCTCCCGCTCTAGACCATTGACCTTGTTCTTCAATGACTTTATTTCGTTGTTTAGCTTTAAGTTTTCCTGCACTAGGGGTTTTAAGTTTCCGTCCATGGTAACCGCTATGGCTTTGCTAAAATTTTTAACCATTCAGAAATAGGAGCTACGTCCATTACGCCTTACTTAAAAAATTTGGTAATTACCATACTTACCTATATATATTTTTTTTACCTTGACTATCGAGAAGTTTGACATTGACCTTAAAAATGTGTCTTCGTGAACTTGTGGATGGAGGAATGACTTGGCCTCTTACTCTCCCTTCCTGCTCCCTCTAAATTTCATTTATCAACATTTTCTATTTTGTCATATTAAAAAATCGTGTAAAAAAAACTATGAGTTGTTACCCTCTCCCCTCCCACCTACCCTTACGTAATGGTTAAAGTTTAGAAAAGTTTCTAAATTTTAAACATTTGTGATCTCAAAAAAACCGTTATCGCTGGGCTATGACATGTCATTCGGGACACTTACCTACCTATACATAATTTTATAGATGATCTGTGGTACTGACCCCGTGCAAGTAGCTGACGAGGCTGTAGAACTCGCAGACAGTCATGCTGAGTACCGCCGTCAGCAGCAGCAGCAAGCCCATCACCGTCGACAGTATGATGTCCTGCGCACAGAGCACAACGAACATTTAGCTGATGTCTCTTACCTGATTCAGCGCATATCTAGATAATAAATGTACTAACAGTGAGTAGGTAGGACTGCGGCGCCTTGAGGGGCAGGTCGAGCACGACGCCGCCGAACAGCAACGCGCAGGCGAGGCGGCGCCGCACGCAAGCGCCGCGCACGCCGCGCTCGGCGCCAGCGCAGGCGCGCCCGGGCACGCCGCCCAGCCCAGGAACAGCACCGCCGACACCATGCACACTATCTGTCGACACGTGTCATGCACACGTCACCTGCACTTAGCCGTGGTTGCATGCTGCCCGATACCACACAGGGCATGCGACCACGGTTGAGTTTATGACACAAAATAATAAATACCTAATCTATTTTGTGGTTATGATGATTTGATTTGATGACCGATTCAGAAAGAAATATTGTCTTGTTTCATGCTTTTTAGCCATTTTTATCAGATTTTTTTCGTATTTAGCTTAGTTTTTTTTTGTCCTATTTATTTATTTAAAAATTTTAAGTTCTGTTTTTGTTACTAGGTTTTTGTTTTTACTGCCAACCTGGCAGTCATGTGGTCGCAAGGGCGATTGCTGAGCTTGGGGTCCAGGGGGGCTGTGGGTTCGCTCCTCAGGTCTGACAAGCTGTTATTGAGGCTCGCCTCCTATTAGGTACTTACCTATATGGTGAAGTGTGTACTATGTCACATTTTTAATCTAACATCTTTGATAGACTTTGCTCACACATTTGAACACTTGTTTGTTTTTACCGGCCAGACACAGTCACATAATATTTGATCAAACACTTAGATAGAAATTGCTCACACATTTGTTTGTCACTTATCCTATAACCAGCGGACGATCAAGACTCTGCCAACGATACCTCATTTGTGATGAGTCGTTTAGAAGTATGAGGGAACAGATGAACATACATACATACATAGGTACATACCGGTCAAAATCATAACCCTCCTTTTTGCTTCGCCGTAGTCGGGTAAATAGCAAACAAAATGGATGACGATTTTGTGGACGCAGTATGCTTGTATTATTTAAGTGTAAGGTCAGGTGGGGTAAGTGAAACATACATTTTTAGTTTTAATCTTATGTAAACAGCTCTAGCACAGTAAAATGACTCGCATTTATAATAATGATTGATGCGAAGTACTCTTCCTTTAATCAGCCGTCTATGATTCGAGTTCCAAGCTCTAAAGTCGGCAATCCAAAAGACATTGTAGTTAATTAGAAAGTCCTTGAAGAATTAAAGCAGACTATGGTTTTGTTTCATTTCCCCGTATATGAGGTAACTGAAACTGTCGCCAGAATATCTATATTATTGAGACTACGGAACTATTAAAAAGACTAAAATGACTTTTGAAAATGCTTTTATCTAATACTAGTTTCCGCCCGCGTCTTCGCCCGCGTGGGATGTCGATAAAAAGTAGCCTATGCATTGAAATATATATTACATGTCCTTTCTCAGGCCGTAAAAAAACTTTTGTTTGTACATACAATGATGACATTGTTGTCTAATAAGTAATGGACATTTTATTTTATTTAATATTCAATGAAAAATTGATAGCTGTCGCCTAATTACAGGTCCTCGAACGATTTTTTGTTTGCTTTGGGTTTCTTGCGAAAACTGCTTATCCGATTTTAATGAATTGTCTATCCACCCGGTTTTGGTAAATTTCAGAACTTTGTGCGAACGAAATGCCAAGACGATAACCAATAAATCAAGTAAGGAGCTAGTAAACCAAAAAAAAATTTTCAAAAAAATTTTTGTTTACTCTGGCACTCAGGCACGGGGGAAGTGGGCCATTTGTTTCTCTTACACCGGCCATCACTGTTTCACTTTCCCCAATCAGTACATTTTTATGTTAGAATTTCTACCGCCTTAAAATTCAATTGCCTGCACGTTTTAGTTAGAAATAACTATTGGAACATAAAATCTATAGTTTCAATAGATTACTTACCTATAAAAATCTTCATAAACACTATAAAATTGCTTGACACCAGTGAAAAGATTAAGCCATTGAGACAGTAAAAACATGGAGACGCCGCGTTATTCTATACACACATTTGCTTATACAAATATGAGTGAAATATGATTCAGTATGTGCAATATCGATTTGTCTCATTCTTTCTAATACGATAATCGTATTTGATAAAAGAGACAGCAATATTCTAAAAGGCAGTCTACCGTAGCAGCAATCTTATGCGACGAGTTTCGTGGTAGTTTTACTGTCAAACGGTTGTAATTTTTTTTGTATTATTGATATTTGCGAGAATATTACGAGGATTTCTCCTTTAAACTGCATGTAAATGTTGGAAAACCGCAATTCAACATGCCCGTGTGTTGTATTGTGGAGTGTGGTGCAAGAAAGTATGAAAATCAACCTCAATTGTCTTTGCACAGGTTAGTAGCCGGTTTTCATGCTATAATACATACAATAATACACATTCTATGATACAATTGTAACGCGATCATGAATTTATGGCTAAAGTATTGATATTTGGGTTCATTTCAGTATAACAACCTTTTTATTATTTGTTAAATCATTCGTTTGTGTACAATAATATGTCATAATGGGATAGTGTTGTACCGTTGCCTAGCAATGGCAGCCATTTTATGAGACAATTTCCAAAACATTTCCAGTCCATACTTTTATAGGTCAATGGATTAAGCACGTCCAACTCCTGTTTTGAAGTTTACAAACTGTCAGTTTTTTTTTATTTATAAAACCTTGTAGAATAATCGTAGCGACATCTGTGCTAGAACATTGAAGCCTCTTCGTCGATCCTGTTTTATCGGCCGATCACTATTAGAGCTGAACTAGTTAATTGTATAGGGTTGAGTGTTCTACTTACCTCTTCGTTTCACTTACCCCACCTGATTAACTTTGCTGAGGTACTTTTTGATTTACCTGCATTTACCATACGTATTTTTCCCACTTGGTCTTTTAACTTATAAGTTCCTGTCACAACTATTTACTTATCAAACAGTGGTATCTGAATTTGTGTGGGGTAGGTTACCACAATCAAAAGGGAAAAATAACAACCGACTTCGATTGCAAAAAACGACAATTCAATACGAAAGACGTAAGTATTTTTTTTTATGTTAAAAGTTTTTATTTTTTTAAATAAATTCTGCGTATGAGCACAACCGAATTCGCTAGTTTCGACATCGCGATGTCGAAACTAGCGAATTCGGTTCGAATCGTGTGGTCAAGCTTAGGTACCTATTTAGGTATGGTTGAGTTATGGTAGGGGAATTGAACCTAGCACGCTACGCTCAGTCAGCTCGGAATACACCGCCATTTATACTCTCGTGTGTCAATGAGGGCGACGCCAAACAAAGTGATCCTTTTTTTGGTGTCGCGCTGGGAATCGCGCCCGCGACGCGATAACGCGGCAATATCGACGCGGCCATACAAAGTCTTGCTTTGGTGTCGCGTGGCGATAATATCGCAGAATCACCAAGCGCCACGTCGCGACTGTTTGCGGGAGCCTTTATTTACGAGACACTGGACTTGCAGGCTACGCACACATTTGAACTTTTAATGCGAAACTTTTGATGTGCGGTCGAAAAGCGACACCGAATGGCAAAGCTGAAATAAGTGATCAAACTTTGATCAAATACCCAAACACCCGTGCCTCACATGTGTTCAAACAAGTGTTCAAATACCATTGCAATGTCTGGCGCCGGCTTTAAACTTATGTCTGTCCTTTCTGGTAAAACCTACAAGCGTGATGATATCTCTAGTTATGAGGCACATCATATTACTGATTAGGCGAAGCATCGCTATCAGTTGATCTGTAGATTAGATCTGAGTAAGTATTACTTTTAAAAGTAGATGATAATAACGTTTATATTAAAATCGGTTTGACAAAAAATTACATAGAAGAATTTAGATGTCCAGTTGTGCTATTCTGTAAGAATCTCACCGTGAAAACTTAGGAGAAGTAGCTTGAAGTCTTGTCACTGCTGTTTTTTATATTTATATGATCACTGCCTTAGCATCAGTAGGTATCGATGACAATGACAGCTCACTCCACGCTCACTTCACCTAAGTTTTTACGGTGAGATGATTATAGAATAGCAATGCTGTTCTTCATCTTCATTTATTATATTACTAGCTGATGCCCGCGACTTCGCCCGCGTGGATGATGATTTTGTATAATTTAGAAGCACTTTTTCAATTTTGTAAATGTAGGTAAGTACCATGGGGCCGTTTCATATGGTATCACGTTGTATATTGACTTGAAAGAGCCTGGCAGATGAGAGTATGTCATACTCACTTAAATGTCTCGCTGATGGTGGCGCGTGTGTTGGATCATTCGGTTCCCTACAAAATGGTTGAGCTGGATGGTGCTGATCCACGTGTCATGTTCGTGAACGGGCGCCGTCAGTTGAGACTGGTCATCTCTTATCTGCCAGGGCTTATTTTTAATCTTATATTTTGAATTCTTTTTGATTATTTTTCGTTTGATGTCACATATAGAAGCACGAAGAATACTGTACCCAGGATTTTGTAATATCTATATACATTTTTAAAAGAGTGTCCTTGGAGTTTCTTGCCCGTTCTTCTCCATAGAGATATACGAATTTGAATGGGCAACTAGCTTCAACTTTTTGACTAACTGACCGACTCTTTGACAATTCAAAAGTGCCTGTAAATGGTTTATTTGAAATAAATGCTTTGAGTTTGAGTTTGATGTCGGTTATTATATACTAAAACCTTACTCGAGAACCACGCTATCCATTGGTGAAAACAGCATGAAAATCGGTACAGTAGTTTTTTAACCGACGAAAAAAAAGGAGGAGGTTCTCAAGTCAACCCGTATTTTTTTTTTTTTTTTATGTATGACCACGCATAACTTTTTAGTGAGTAGTCCGATTTGAAAAATTATTTTTTTATTGGGAAGGGTATACCTCGAATTTGGTCCCATTTGAAATTGGAAACTATAATCCACCCCTAAAGGTAGAAAAAATGGGGTTGATTGATTTTTCACCAACTGAATTTTCAACTGTGAACCGAGTCTGTTGAAATTTCGCACACAGTAGTTCTGATGACACAACCACTCATCATCAACACCAGGTCTTAAACCTGGAGTAACCCCCTGGAGTACCCTGGAGTGGATGGTAACTCAAAAGCGAAAAATAAAAAACTTTTTTACAAAAAATTAAACCGACGAAAAAAGAACTGAAAAGCGAAAAATAAATAACTTTAATTTCGGAAGTCGGTGGCAAAAAACGAAAATTGAAAAGCGAAGACATTGACTTCCGAAATTAAAGTTATTTATTTTTCGCTTTTCAGTTCTTTTTTCGTCGGTTTAATGAGTTTATCGCGTACAGGACGACAGACAGACGCGGCGGAGGACTTTGTTTTATAATATGTAAGGATAAGGATTAGAGACGTATACAGACCTCCAAGCTACCAGAATCTATCTATGTTTGATTCTGTAATGGAAGAGGTCCTAAAGAAACTTATTGTTAATAGTAAGTCAATAATCATATGTGGTGATTTTAACATTAATTTATTAGAAAATAACTCGAATACTGTCCGATTATTAAGCCTTTTTAGGTCATTTGATTTGTCAAATGTTTTTATTGAACCAACCCGAGTGACAGCTTCTTCTGCCACTTGTATAGATAATATTTTTTGTAATTGTGATTTCTTACAGAAACAAATTGTAAATAAGTTGCCATCTGATCACAGTGGACAATCAATAACTTTTTGCGCCTACACGCCTTTACAAAAAATTCAAATAAGGTTTAGGCCAATCACATGTAGAAACTTAGAGAAATTAAATAATTCTTTGGCCAGTAAATTATGTGTTCAGAGTTTTAATAATATATGTGACCCAAATGAGTTTTACGCCGATTTCTTTTCACTAATAAACAAGCAATTTAATGACACTTTTCCACTAAAGACTAAAACTATTTACACAAAGTTCTTATTTAGTGATTGGGCGACTCCAGGTATTCGTAAAAGCAGGGAAAATCTTTTTGAACTTTATGGCCTAAAGCAACATATGAATAATAATACAACCTTTCATCAGTATGTTGCAAAATATTCTAAAACTTTTAAAAATGTGTGCAAAATTGCTAAAGCTCTTTACATTAGCAATAAAATAAAATCAGCTGATGATAAAATAAAAACTACCTGGCAAATAATAAATAATGAAACAGGTAGGAAAAAACAGCGTAGTACTGAATTTAATTTAGAGACTGCACATGGCCCAATCAACTCGGATGTAGAAGTAGCTCAGGAATTTGAAAACTTTTTTGGTAATATTCCAGTTAAAACTACTGAAGCTTTAAATTCCTCACCCGTGCTTTCTGCTGCCTTACTTAGAAATAATGTAAAGGCATGCCCTTTGGAGTTAAGGTTTCAGCATACAAACCCCCAGGCAGTTATAAAAGCTTTTAAAGATCTTAAAATTAAATCAACAGAAGATCTATGGGGAATGTCTGTAAAAGTCTGTAGATCTATCATCGAAACCATTGCGCCCTATCTAGCTTTCATATTTAACACCAGTGTAGACCAAGGAGTCTTTCCGGATCTCATGAAACACAGCAAAGTAGTTCCTTTGTTCAAATCCGGTGATAGTAAGGAACCTAACAATTATAGGCCTGTGTCAATTCTGCCAGTTCTCAGTAAGGTGTTTGAAAAGTTGATGCTCAATCAAATGTTACGTCACTTCAATAAAAATTCCATCTTTCATGAACAACAGTACGGTTTCACCAAAGGGCGTTGTACCACTGACGCCGGGGTTACCCTAATAAAGAACATTTTTAACGCCTGGGAAGAAGCACAGGATGCCATTGGAATCTTTTGCGACCTCTCGAAGGCGTTCGATTGCGTCGACCATGAGACACTTCTGCTGAAACTAGAGCACTATGGGGTTAGAAATACAGCTCTTGATTTACTGAGATCATATCTGAAAGATAGGAAAGTTAAAGTTCAAGTAAACGGCGTAAACTCATTGGGGTCTGAAATGGCAATGGGCGTTCCTCAAGGCTCGATATTAGGTCCATTCCTCTTCTTAGTTTATATTAATGATTTACCCCAATTACTTCTAAATCAACCGAAGATGGTGTTATTTGCAGATGACACATCATTGATTTTTAAAATAAATCGACGATCACAAAATCTTGACGACGTGAATAGCTCTATTCTTCAGGTCCAAGATTGGTTTACGGTAAATAATTTGGTACTCAATGAAAAAAAAACCAAATGTATTCGATTTACATTACCTAATGTTAGAAGTAGCGAATGTGACATCATATTGAATGGAGAAAAACTAGAGTTTATTAATGAAACAGTTTTCCTGGGTATCACGCTAGACGAGAAATTACAGTGGGGACCACATATAAAATCTCTTGCGGGGCGGTTAAGCTCGGCCGCTTATGCTGTCAGAAAGATAAGACAGTTAACAGATGTAGAAACCGCGCGTTTGGTCTATTTCAGTTACTTCCACAGCATTATGTCGTATGGCATTTTACTGTGGGGTCGGGCTGCTGACATTGAATCCATCTTTATTTTGCAAAAGAGAGCTGTCAGAGCCATTTATAATCTATGTCGCCGCGAATCTCTCAGGGAACTATTTAAAAGGATTAATATTATGACGGTACCTTGCCAATTTATTTATGAGAATATTATGTATGTAAGAAAAAATTTAAATCTATTTAAGAAAATAAGTGACAGACATAATTTTAATACTAGAAATAAAGATAAAATAGATCAACCATTTTTCAGATTAGCTAAAGTACAAACATCTTTTATGGGGTACTGCGTTAAATGCTATAACAAAATACCTTGTGATATATTGCAATTAAATGAAAGAAAATTTAAAACTCATATAAAAAGTACACTTTGTAAACAAGCTTATTACAAATTAGAGGATTATATCCAGGATAAGAATGCTTGGAAACATGCTGGTCTTGCTCCATAGGACCATTTAGAGTCTGGACAAAATCAAACTGGTTGCTAATTTAGTTGTATATTTTATTATTTGTATGTCATAGATTTTTACACTCTGTGATTGCATGGAATCACGCACTGACTTATTAGTATTACTTGTAAAGATGTTAGGAATATTGTAATATCGTATACTTTTACAATGTTTGTAAATATGTGAGCACCATGTACCTATCACATAACTGATTTATTTGTCATTGCTCCATTTATAATTATTTTTTTTGCCTTTTGTGGGACAGTAATCTTATTGTGGGTGCATGGTCTTCACATATAATTATATAATTCATGTATACAAAATATTGTAAACATTTTTGAAAAGAGTAACGGTGGAGTTTCTTGCCCATTCTTCTCCATACGAAATCTACCTTTTGGAATGGGCAACTAGAATCAATTCTATTTCTTTGTTTGTTTATCATTGACGTTCAAAAGTGCCTTTTATGTGCCTATTTGAAATAAATTATTTGACTTTGACTTTGAGAAATTTAGGTACGTTATTCCTTAGGTAGGCGTAATTCGACAGATCTACTTTGTCATATGTGGAAATTTTGGCGCCTTACCCATTTATAATACTTATTAGTTAGTATAGTTAGAATAATTAATAGATATTAGTTGGATAGGAGCTAGTTAATTTGTCGACTAAGAAAATGTACGATGGGAGAGCGATTCTTGTAGGTAAAGTGTTCAGTAAGAAAGTCTGTCGAGCAATTTGTTGATAATGTCAATATTATCTGTACCTAGCGCACTCAAATCAAGTGTTCATCAATGAATAACAATCATCCAATTGAAATTAAATTAGCGAATATTAGAGATTTTCTATTAAGTAGGTACTTAAAACAAAATTATTACTCACAGCGGACAACACTTTCAAGACTCCCTCTAGCGACGAAATGTAATCTTTGTCGGTGTAATATTTACGAAAGATCTGACCTGCTGGCTCGGCGGCGTCAGCTGTCGAGCGCGCCTGCTCCCGCGGCCGCGTGGCATCCATCCCCTATTGAAATCAACCACCAGCCACTAGGTAAATAATTAATTTGTTTATGTGTATCTATAATAATCCCTTTTATCTCTGTCAAAATAAATCACATTATCCGATAGTGACGAGTTTGAAGAAGCACAATATATTGGAGACTGAATTATCCCTTATCTGCTATGATAGTAGCTACGATAAGACCAATAATTATGACATGTTTATAAGATAATCTGCTCATTTCATTGATAAAAAACTTCGTGTAGTATACCTATACTTTAAATACGAGGGTCATTCAATAAATACTTAGCCTACAAAAAGTAAACGAAAATTTTGGAAATGTGGGAATTTATTTTTCAACATAGTCTCCTTTTAGTTCGATACACTTAGCCCAGCGATGCTCCAACTTTTTTAATCCGTCCGAAAAATAGTTTTTGTCAAACTCTGCAAAATAGGCCTCCGTGGCGGCGATGACCTCCTCATTCGATCCATATCTATTCCCGGCGAGTGATTTTTTCAGATTAGGAAACAGAAAGAAGTCACAAGGGGCCAAATCTGGAGAATACGGTGGATGGGGCAGCAATTCGTAGCGTAATTCGACCAATTTGGCCATGGCAACGGCAGACGTGTGAACCGGTGCGTTGTCGTGGTGAAATAGAACTTTTTTCTCCGCCAGATGGGGTCGTTTTTTCTTTAATTCGGCGTCGAATCGGCCCAATGAATCGGCATAGTAAAGCCCTGTAATTGTTTTACCCTTCTCGAGGTAATCGATGTAGATCACACCTTGTGAATCCCAGAAAACGGTGGCCATATCTTTTCCGGCCGATTTTACAGTTTTCGCCTTCTTTGGAGCACGTTCCCCGGTCTGGATCCATTGTTTTGATTGCTCCTTGGTCTCTGGTGTGTACCAGTGGATCCAGGTTTCATCGACGGTTACAAAACGACGCAAAAACTCCGCTGGATTCCGCTTAAACAGCGCCAAACACGTCTCCGATGTGGTCTCACGGTTGCGCTTGTTTTCTGGTGTGAGTAAACGCGGCACCCATCGCGCCGACAGCTTTCTCATGCCGAGTTCCTCGTGAAGAATATGATGCACTGTTCCTTCTGAAATGCCTACAGTCTCAGCTAGCTCCCGAACCTTCAATCGGCGATCTGCCAATACGAGATCATGGATTTTTTTAATGTTTTCCTCCGTACCAGCTGTTTTCGGTGCACCTGGACGTGGTTCATCAAAAACCGACGTACGGCCACGTGCAAACTCGTTGAACCAATTCTTGACGGTGGCCATCGATGGAGAAGAGTCACCGTACACAGCATCCAAGCGCTCTTTGATTTCGATGCGCGTTTTCCTTTCCAAAAATAGGAATCGAATCACCGAACGATATTGCTCTTTTTCCATTTTTGTAAAACCGATCGACACGTTCGCTTCCATAAGTTGTCAAATTAAAACAACAATTAATAATGGAATGAAAATTTTAAAAAAGAATTAAAAAAGAATGTGCTACACTGTGGTAAAACTCTTTTGAAACTACAGCGCCCTCTGGCGATGAGGCTAGGTACTTATTGAATGCACCTCGTATCAACTGCATTAGGACGTAGGTAACTGACTAGATAAGGGATGCTAACCTGCATTTTGTTACACGAACACGATCTTTGATAATGAGTTTGTTTTGGGTAGTCTCAATTGCTGTGGCCCAGGGTGGTGTCTCTAGACATCGCCTTCAACATCCTGCCCTGGAGTTGCATAAGGGAGGCACTCCGGTACCACCGGATGCCGACCTACCTCTGTCGTGTGGTCGAGGCCTATTTGATGAACAGGGCCGTCATCTACCCCGGTCACCAGGGAGTGTGGAACCGGCGAGAGTTGTCGTGCGGTGTCCCACAGGGATCGGTCCTGGGGCCGCATCTGTGGGACATCGGATACGACTGGGTGCTGCGCGCCGACTTTTCTAGCGGCGTCAGCGTAGTTTGCTACGCTGACGACACGCTGGTCCTGGCGCAGGGGAGGTCGCACCAGGCGGCGGCCGAACTAGCGACACGCAGGGTTGCGACAATCGTCAATAGAATCCGGCAGCTGGGACTCGAGGTGGCATGGCACAAGTCCGAGGTCATGTATTTTCATGGCGCTCGGAACGCGCCACCGTCGGGTTCCGGAATTACGGTAGGAGAGGTTCACATTGGCGTCGAGTCGACGATGAAGTACCTAGGACTCGTCCTCGACAGCCGGTGGAAGCATTTTCGTGGAGCATTTCCGACGTTTGGCTCCCAGGCTGGACCGGGCTGTGGCCGCCTTGGGGCGGCTCCTGCCCAATCTAGGGAGGTCTACGCAGGGGTCGTGCGGTCCATGGCCCTTTACGGGGCACTGGTGTGGGCGCGTTCCCTTAGGCTGCGGCCAGCCCGCAGGTTGAACGCGTCCCAAAGGGTCATTCATGGCCATTCGGCTGGCCCGGGGATACCGCACGGTATCCCGTGAGGCGGCGAGCCTCCTTGCCGGATTATCGCCATGGGATCTGGAGGCGAAAATCCTCGCGCAGATCTAGGAGTGGCGCGAGGAGGTGGACCGCCGGCGTAACTCCGCTGCCGCGAGAAATCGCGGCACAGCGGACAGAGCTTCGGCAGGATCTCATGGCGGCATGGAGAGTGCGATTGTCGCAACCGAGTGCTGGGCACGCCACAATTGCGGCGATAAGTCCCCTCTTTGAGGAGTGGCTAGAGAGACGCCACAGCGTCCTCACCTTCCCCCTGACGCAGGTCCTCACCGGACATGGCAGCTTCCGGAGGTTCCTGTGTAGGATTAGGCGGAAGGAAACGCCCGGGTGTCACCACTGTGTGGATCGCCCGGAGAACACGTTGGAGCATACGGTGGAGGTATGGGCATACCTCCACCGTATGCTCCACGGTGGGCGGAGCACCGCCGTGTCCTCGTGGAGGCGATTGGCGGCAATGGCCTTTCGCGTCCGGCCATGGTACGGAGCGAGGGCATGGGAAGCCGTCACCTCCTTCTGCGAAACAGTAATGCTCGCGAAGGAGGAGGCAAAACGCGTGAGGGAGAGGCGAAGTTTGCGCCCTCACGCCCCTTATCGCAGCCGCTGGAGACGCCCTGGGCGTTGGGAATCTCAAGCGGATTTCCGGCCACCATAGGCGTGGGCTTGCGGACGGCGAGCAATGGGTAGCTCGCCGTCCGATAAGGACCAGGCCCGGGTCGATGGCGCGTGGAACCGCAACCCTGGCAGGCATCGGTATGCCTGCCAGGGTTGCGGGAAAGTCCGTAAGGGATACCGGGACCTTGGCAACAGGCAACTGAAGGAACACGGGTGGGTTCTAATCAGTAAAAGTCTGACACGCCCTTCCGCTCCGCCCAGAGCGGGAGAAGTCCTTTGATGATTTCCCACTGTAGCGGTATATACACATATAAATATAGTTTACATATATACACACGAATATACACACTATTTACATTATAACATATAATTTATTATTTACATCATCACATTTTGTGTCGGAACTTCGACCGCTATGGCTAAGTGGAAAAGCACCATTCTATATAGCTTCATAGCTATCCTATAAACCTTTTGGGTTGTATGCCGGCCGCAGGCGCGCGCGCATCGACACACCAGTCTTGATCTACTCTCGACGCGGAGCGCTCGCTGCTCACCTGCTTACTGTTCTGCTTATACCCGCTCATGATTTATGCTAAAGTAATTTTCGCTTTCGACACCTGTACTTGTGAACTATAGTGACTATACCGATAAACTATCTGTGCTTCTCATCCCTCCATTCTTCTTGTGCTAAGATCAACCCTGTGTACCGCTTTGGTTAATATTATAAGCTAGCTACAATACTTACCAGAAGACTTTCATTTCATCGCCACGAATCACACCTACTCATAAGGAAGGAAGTAATAACAGCGAGAAGGTAGGATTGACCCTCATTATTCCTACATTGGTGACCCCGCATAAGTAACCGCAGAATTAATAATACTGCAGATAGCAAACAAAGCGAATATTTATATTTAAAAAACATGCCGGAAGGTTCACAGTCCACAAGTAGCAAGTCATCTTCCGAACGTACCGAAATGCGTGTTTCCTCTGACGCATCGGACGTGTCGACAGAAATTTGCAGAGTTGCTGTTCGCATACCACCCTTCTGGCCTGATGAGCCTGAAATATGGTTCGCACAAGTAGAAGGACAATTTGCTATTGCGAATATTACAACGGACACGACGAAGTTTCATTACGTCATCGGACAGTTGGAACCACAGTACGCTAAGGAGGTAAAAGACATAATAGTGAAACCACCAGCGAGTGACAAATATCAGAAGCTCAAATGCGAACTTATAAAACGACAGAGTTCGTCAAATGAGTAAAAAGTTAACCAACTTTTGATTCACGAAGAGCTTGGCGACCGCAAGCCTTCGCAATTTCTGAGGCACCTTCAGAGTTTAGCAGGAACCAACGTTCCAGAGGACTTTATTAAATCCATCTGGACCAACCGCCTACCAGCAAACATACAGACCGTCATGCCAGCACAGACCTCATTATCGCTGGAGGCTTTAGCGGACATAGTAGATAGAATCAAGGACATAACTACCCCCTCAGCACAAGTCGCTTCAACCAGTGCGAACCCTCAAGTACTAGAGGTGTTAGCTAAAGAACTTGTGGAGCTTCGGAAAGAGGTAAACGCGCTCGCGATTGGGCACAGACAGTCACGCTTTATGGAGAGAGGAACAAGGCGCACCCGTTCGTCATCGAAACGTTCAGACTCGAACTACAGAAAATTCCCGGTATGCTGGTACCATTTCAAATTTGGCAGCAAAGCAAAGGCATGCGTACTCCCATGCGATTATAAGGCGGAAAACTTGACGGGCCGTCGCTAATGGCGACCAACGACTGCCCTAGCTCTGGTCGCCTGTTTGTTACCGACAGAAGAACTAAAGTACAGTTCCTGGTCGATACCGGTAGCGACCTCTGCGTATTTCCTCGGACGATGCTACGTGAACGACGCGCCAGCACCAGCTACCAACTATTCGCGGCCAACGGAACCCCTATTGTAACCTACGGTTATATGTACTATAATTTAAACTTAGGGCTTCGAAGGGACTTTGGGTGGAATTTTGTAGTTGCAGATGTAACTAAACCAATAATTGGGGTAGATTTTCTCTCATTTTACAACCTCGTAGTCGATTGCCGTCATCAGCGGTTAATAGACAATGTTACAACTTGTTCAACTATAGCTTCACTAGTCCATAAATCAGATAGTATTCACTCTGTAAAGGTCATGACTGGTGATACCGCGTATCATAAAATACTAGAAGAGTTCCCAGATATCACCAAGCCACCAGGTACACAGCGTGTCATTGTTCACAACACAGTCCACCACATACGTACTACACCAGGCCCACCGATTTCATGCACTCCCCGTCGCCTAGCTCCAGATAAGCATAAAACTGCGAAGCAAGAATTCGACGCAATGTTAGCCAACGGCACGGCTCGACCTTCAGAAAGCCCTTGGGCGTCCCCATTACACTTGGCCCCAAAAAAAGACAATGGCTGGCGGCCCTGCGGAGACTACAGAAGACTCAACGCCCGCACCGTTCCTGATTGTTATCCCATCAGACACATACAAGACTTCGCGCACAGCATATCCGGATGTATTATATTCTCAAAAATTTACCTAGTAAAAGCATACAATCAGATCCCAGTCAATCCGGATGATATACCCAAGACCGCAATCACTACACCGTTCGGAATGTTTGAATTTCCGTATATGACGTTTGGTCTACGAAACGCGGGTCAAACATTCCAACGGTTTGTGGACGAAATGACGCGCGGCCTTGATTTTTGCTACACGTATCTCGACGATTTCCTAGTGTACAGTAAGAATGAAACACTCCACAAGGAACACCTGAGACAGTTATTCACCAGAATGAAGGCATATGGTATGGTGATTAATAACGCAAAATGTGTTTTCGGTGCGCGACAAGTAAATTTTTTGGGATATACTATATCGGAGAAAGGAACGAAGCCATTGCCAGAAAAAGTACAAGTCATTCGCGACTACCCAACCCCTAAAAATATACGAGAGCTTAGGAGGTTTTTGGGCATGATAAACTTCTATAGACGTTTCGTGCCTGAAGCCGCCCGAATACAAGCCCCACTTAATGCTTTGCTGATAGGAGCAGTGAAGGGATCAACTCCAATCAAATTAACAGGAGACGCCCAAAAGGCCCTAGAACAATGCAAAGAGAGTCTGTCAAACGCAACCCTGTTGGCCCACCCAGATTGTCTGGCTAAAATGGGATTGGGCACGGATGCATCTGATTTAGCCATGGGTGCCGTGTTACAACAACACAAGGATGGCCACTGGCAGCCACTGGCATTTTTCTCTCGAAAATTGAACACTGCTCAACAAAAATATTCTCCTTACGATAGAGAATTACTGGCAATTTATGAAGCGGTGAAGCATTTTCGACATACGCTCGAAGCCAGAAATTTTGCTATCTATACTGACCACAAACCTATCAGTTTTGCTTTTCACGAAAGGAAAAATAACTGTTCGCCACGTCAGTATAGATATCTGGACTTCATATCACAGTTCACAACAGATATCCACCACATTTCCGGAAAAGATAATGTGGTTGCTGATACCTTGTCACGGATAGACGAACTGCAGGCACCAGTAGCTCATGAAACTCTCGCTAAGGCTCAAGAGTCAGACATGGAGCTGTCAGGATTCCTCAACTCAACGTCATCACTTGGCTTGAAAAGTTTAAAGTCCCAGGTACAGATGTATCTATGTACTGTGACGTCAGCACGCAAACCCCCAGGCCTTTCATACCACAAGCCTTACGAAAACAAGTGTTCGACAGTCTTCATTCGTTAAGTCACCCTGGCGCAAATGCAACCGCAAAGTTAGTTGCGGATCGGTTTGTTTGGCCAGGGGTTAGGAAAGACTGTCGAGAGTGGTCCAGATCTTGCATCGCATGTCAACGAGCCAAGGTGAATCGGCACGTATCAGCACCATTAGGTACCTACAAATTGCCACGCTCCAGGTTTAGACATATACACATCGATCTGATTGGCCCCCTTCCCATTTCACAAGGTTACCGATATTGTTTAACGGCCATTGATCGATTTACACGATGGCCGGAGGTAATACCGATAACCGACATCACGGCTGAGACAGTAGGCAAAGCCTTACTGCATGGCTGGATATCTAGATTCGGCAGCCCAACAGATATTGTTACAGACCGTGGACGCCAATTTGAGTCCACCCTGTTCCAGTACTTGGGTAAAATAGCTGGGTTCCGTCATCACCGAACCACAGCGTACCATCCAGCGAGCAATGGGCTCGTGGAACGGTTTCATCGACATCTGAAAGCATCTATTGTATGCCATGCAAATGAAAACTGGACTGAGGCTCTGCCCTTAGTCTTACTTGGCATCCGTAGCGCGTACAAGGATGACTTACAAGCGTCACCGGCCGACTTAGTATATGGCGAGCCATTGAGGCTACCTGGCGAATTTCTAGAGCAAGCAACGAATGGCACTAGTGACGCGACAGATTTTACAGCACGACTTCGTAACATAGCTCAAAAACTGCAGCCAGTGCCTGCATCGCGTCACGGTGAAACTAATGTCTTCGTCTACAAAGACCTAAGAACATGCGACTATGCATTTTTAAGAGAAGACGCATCGCATAGTTCCTTAACTCCGGCATACACAGGCCCACATCAAATTATCGAACGAGGTGACAAAGTGTTCAAATTGATGATAAAAGGCAAGGTAGTAACAGTTTCCATAGATCGCCTCAAACCAGCATATATAATAGCCGAGAAGGAAAATGAACCAAAAAACCCAATACCGCCTACCCCAAGTAGTTCAAATAACGACAAACGTGGTGCCACCAAGACCACTCGTTCCGGTCGTGTGGTAAGGTTCCCGGATTATTATCGTCCTTAACCAGGCCTCTGGGGGGGAGTGATGTAGCGGTATATACACATATAAATATAGTTTACATATATACACACGAATATACACACTATTTACATTATAACATATAATTTATTATTTACATCATCACATTTTGTGTCGGAACTTCGACCGCTATGGCTCAGTGGAAAAGCACCATTCTATATAGCTTCATAGCTATCCTATAAACCTTTTGGGTTGTATGCCGGCCGCAGGCGCGCGCGCATCGACACACCAGTCTTGATCTACTCTCGACGCGGAGCGCTCGCTGCTCACCTGCTTACTGTTCTGCTTATACCCGCTCATGATTTATGCTAAAGTAATTTTCGCTTTCGACACCTGTACTTGTGAACTATAGTGACTATACCGATAAACTATCTGTGCTTCTCATCCCTCCATTCTTCTTGTGCTAAGATCAACCCTGTGTACCGCTTTGGTTAATATTATAAGCTAGCTACAATACTTACCAGAAGACTTTCATTTCATCGCCACGAATCACACCTACTCATAAGGAAGGAAGTAATAACAGCGAGAAGGTAGGATTGACCCTTATTATTCCTACACCACCCTCAAAAAAGTCTCGCGTCTAGTTTATTTAATTTCCTACTAGCTGTTGCCCGTGACTTCGTCTGCGACTAGGAATGTGACTCTTGGGAATTTTATTTTTATGTAAAGAATTTCTGAAATAATTACTTCCGTCACAGTATATTAAAGTACCTACCTAACGGTATTGCATTATGGCATGGCAGTGACCTTGAAATATTCGATATGCCTTCCGCGTCCGCGCGTAACTGCCGCGCATTCGATACTGTTGCGTACTGATTTTCTTACACTGAGATTTCGAGCGCAGTTTTGGCCATTTTCTATGAAGATATAATATTTTTATTTATTTCTAGTGTACTTTCGTCGTGCAACCTAACCAAAATTTTATAAAAATATATTAAGTTATAGATACCTATCGTATGAAATGAGTAAAAGAGAAACAAAAGCATATATTTGTATAAAACCATATAATTATTATCATTAAAATTTTTAAAGTAAAAATGACTTGTACATTATTTGATCGAGATCGTAGAGTAGGTACACAATAATCGTCCGTGTTACGTCACATGTTTCTGTGGCAACGAGTGTGTTGCACAGTGAGTTGCATGTCGCAGAGCACCGAGCGCCGCGCGACACGAGGCGGGTAGGCACTCGTCACACGAGGCGGGCAGGCACTCGTCACACGAGGCGGGCAGGCACTCGTCACACGAGGCGGGCAGGCACTCGTCACACGCGACGGGACCAAACAATACTTACATGTGATATGTATAAGACATACAAAGGAATATTAATCGAAAATTGTAACAGAGGTGCGGAGAGGGGCCGCGAGGACATGCACTCGGTAAGCTCGTGGCGAGATCACACTTCGGACAGTATAAAATTATTTCCTATTAACAACTTGTATTACATGTTGAATTTTCCCTTAATACTAACTATAATGTACGCTTACTATTGTATGAACAATAATTATATCATATCATATATCATGCAAACGATTTGATCCATTACAAGCTTACGAAGAAATAAAGTGCGCGTACGCGGGGTACGCGGGGTACGCACCGTTTATACAACAATTATTATGGCTATAAACATAATAATAAACACTTCGCTTACAATTAAAACATTACCTTTCGCATACATTTCGTGTATAGTTAATTAATTACATGATCCATTTCAATATCCCGAATGACGAATATAACTATAGTAAACAATATGCATATTGGACGAAGAGAAAACCAGGACAACACACGGACACGGTCGAAACGAACGCCAAGTAATGGACAACGACTGCTCCCGAACAACCAGACATCGGTATAAAACACGACTAGATCACTAGAAATATTTGTGCAAAAACTAACCGAGGAACCGTCGTCGCTCGTCAAACTCACAAATGATCCATCGCTAACCTATAACGGACTAGAATAAAAATCAGACTTGCGGAAATCATAAAGAGATCATGCCGGCGCGGGCGCGGGGACGCGGCCGGCGTACTAAACTATAAAACGGGCCTTCGTCCGACCCGGCCGCCTAGAAGTCGCTGGCGGGCGGCCTTCACTATAACGGGTCGTCGCGCGACGTCGACGCCACGGGCGCAGCCGGAGCGGCCGGCACCGCGCGGTACGCGGCGCGCGGCGAGCCCGACGACGAGCGCGCACTCCACGAAGCACGCGCGTGCGCACGCCGCGCGGCCGCTCGGCGCCGCAGCCAGCCTCGCGCGCCGCCCAGCGCCATGCCGAACGCTGCGCACGCGCCGCCCAGCCCCAACCCCTGCAACGTGACCGGCGGGTCAGTGTGCGCTTGCCTGCGGGCCGACGGGCCGGCGACGGACACTCACGGCGGCAGAACACAGGAGGTGCGCCAGGTGCGCGGGCGCCCAGCGGTACTCGGGCGCGGCCAGCACGGCGTGCAGCGTGAGCGCGCCGCCAGCCGCCAGCGACGCGGCGCTCCACGCGCTCGTCCACGCCCCCTACGGAACACGGCGCAGAGCATTAGCCCCGGTCAGCGCGCAGCCTCGCGCGGCATGCGAGACGATGCGGTACTTTACCAGCTTGTTCCAGTCGAGCGGCAGCAGCGCGGCCAGGCGCGTGACGTGCAGCACCAGCAGCGCCGAGTGCAGCAGCAGCGACGACAGCGCCGCCAGCAGCAGCAGGCGCACGCGCGCCGCCAGCGGCACGCGGCCCAGGCGCAGCCCCACGCCCGCCCACACGCACGCGCACGCGCCCAGCGAGCACAACTGTCAGCACAGCGTCAGGGAATCTACTCTCTAAGCAAGCAATCTGTAGTTACGGGCCTTTCTTACTCGACGCTGCGCGCACTTTTTAACAATTATCGAACTCATTTTCTTAACGAAAAGGTTTATGGTGTATTCAGTGCAAGCGTTGACACGTGTCAAAGTACGCTGAGATGCGCGGTGCTACGCAGCGCGTGCAGCGATTGTGTCAGTAGTAAATACATTCGATAGGTAGGTATTTTTTATCGGATCATAAAAAAGTGCGCATCGCGTCTCGGTGTGAACTGACCCTTAGTAACGATGTGTTTTTGCCCATCCGAAAAATTGAATTTGTCACTTGTCACTCAAATTTTCTTACGGATTTTGCAGGTCAGTGCCAATGTCAGGTTGTATTGAGTCAGCTCAGCTCAAATTCTACAAACGCTGGCTTGCGAGCACCCCGACGCCGCCTTACCAACCAATACAACAAGTTATTTGAAGACATTGACTACTTTTCTGTCTCTGCTCAAAAATTTTGAGGTCATATCTAAAAAAATATTTTAGGCTAGAATAGTTAGTTTAATAGTTGTCCATTCTCTCTCCCTCTCTCTTTCACTATTGTTTGCATGCCTGTCTATATTAAATAAAGTTCACACAAAAAAAGTAAAGTTCATCCAAAGGTTGTCTGTAAAAGATCGCTTTTAGCGATAAGACCGCCCATTGTGTCACCCTATGTTAAATTTTCTACATTTGTATCTGTATTTTTATGGTGTACATAATAAAGAGTATTCTATTCTATTTAACTGCTTTTCCGTTTTAACAGCTTAGAGTAGCGCATTGTTAGATAAAACTTTTAAATGTTGTGAAAAATGTCGTAGGTTATACATATACAGGAAAAGTTTTTGACCAGTGCGCAGATTTTTTTTGGTGGTTCAATATCTGTAATAGAACACATTTCCATTATTTATTCAATACTTTTTTTTGTTTTTTTATCCTACTTAAAATCAGCAAAATATGGACACAAACTATTCGTAATAATATCAATGGGCGCGTGCGGCGGCCGGCGCACAGGCGGCGGTGTTGCACGGGGGTGCAACCCCCTCCCGGGCGGCGCCGGGCGCTGTGGCCGACAGTTCGCTCATCGCACGCGCTGTCGTGTGACGTCGCGTCTAATCGCTTTCCCGCGCAAGCGCCGCGCCCCACGTGTCGTGCTTGTACCTACCGGTCACGATGTCGGACTTCAGTAACCGCGAGTTTTACGAGATGGTGCGAGTGTATGTACTGAGTCGTGAAAGTTTGCGAGCAGCTCGCAGAATGTACGCGACGGAGAGCATACCTCGAATGCGAGCCCGTGGAATCCTTAACCCCGCGGTCCCTAATGAAAGGACCATTTTAGCGGCCACTCAAAGGCTGCTTGATCACGGACCGTTCAGAACCCCGAATCATGCACGAGGGTCTGGCAGACCCCGACTGGCGATCGAAATCGAAGAAAGCATTTTTGATTTCTTTGAGCGAGATCCAAGGGCCAGTAACCCACGTAAATACCTACGCCGGCGAATCGAGCGAGTGCACAGCTGATAAGTAGGTACTTTCGCGCGTTCCGATTCGCCGCGCGCCGCCGGCGCCGGTTAGCCATACAACCACTTTTAAAATAAACATCTTTCGTTAACGATTTTTTAATTTTTTTGTATGAAGATGCATCAAAATAAAAAAATTATGTTTAATAAAACTGGTTAAAGGTTAATATGTCAAAATTTCCGCAGTGGATAAAAACTTTTCCTGTATAACTCTTGTATATTTATAACTAAGCATAAGATTTTAATGTATAGCTGTTTATTTTCCCGAATAAATAAAATAAAATAAATTCTTTAGATAAATATTTGATACGGCCGCGAGTCTAATGTTGATCAACATATAAAAAACAACATGCAAAAAACGTAAGAAAATTTAAATTTAGCGGGATACCCTGACACTCACGAGTACATAATATATCAGCTCAAATTCACTCTTTATCTTTCTCGCAAGATACAGCTCGAGTGAGTGAGAGCGAGTCTCAGCGGCGGGGAGAAAGCTTCCAGGCGCCAATAGTTTAGGTAATTTCTTTTTAGAATGCGAAAATATTGATAATTAAAAAAATTAAAACAGTATCTGCTCTCTAATTAGTTCAGATAATACAAAGTTTCATGATCCAATTTGAAGTGTTTTTTGACTACCAACAGTTTATTTGAAGGTAACTTTGGAATTGTTTTCTGACGAGTTTTTATGGAATCGTCGTTTTCGTCAAACGTAATCCTCAAGATTACCATAATATTTATTTCAAAATTAATGCTGCAGTATTTTCGATATACTTAACGGAGGATTATGCTAAGCCATTTGAGGTATTATACGGTCCGTTGAGTCGCGGTCGGGTCGGTCTGTACGCGGCTAAAGAAGAGCCGAAATGAACGGCCATAGCCTGGCTACTTAGCAACGGGGGGGATATACGTCAGTTACCACGAGCAGCAGCGTGGCGGCGCCGCGCGGCGTGAGCAGGTGGCGCAGGCGGCAGTAGAGCGGCGCGAGCGGGCGCGGGCGCGGCGGCGGCGCGCGCCGGTACTGCGCGTGCGAGTCCCAGCTGCGCTCCGTGAGCTCCGTGCCGGCCGGCGAGCGCCCGCCCGCGCCCGCACCGCACCCGCTGCCCGCTATCTCGAAGTCCTGATCCCACACCCGTAGTACATGTTTAGTATTGCGATTGATCACGAGTAGAAGCACAAGACACTGACAAGAGTTAGACAATATTTTGTCCACATTTGAGTTATTCATGGCTTCACATTATTTTTTGTTTTAACCACAACGGGAAAGCTCTTGGCCTGCATCTCAATTGATGGTAAGTGATGATCAGGACAAAGTGGAAGCAAGCTTCACCCGGAATTCTCAACCACAGAGGAACTGGTTATCTTACCTCTAACTGCTAAAACACAACAATGCTGTTAACATTGTTATGGCTACAGACTTAGATAAGATGGTGGTAACTAACCAGGCAGACTTAAAACAACCAAACCGAGCAGAAAATTTTGCTGCCACTGGGAATCGAACCCAGTATTAACATAGGCTGGATTTTTGACATGGAAAGTCAAGGCAAAAACCTAAACTAAAATAAAATAAATAGGGATGAGCATAGATTATGAGTTTGATTTCGGAAAAACAAAAATACTACTTTTGTTTTAAGAAAAAGCTACACCAAAGGAAACCCTAATAACAGGTATTTTCTAAAGGTGAACATCTAAAAACTGAATACCGAGTTAAAAGTGATTAAGTTATTATAATCAGAAAAAGTCTGATAAAAAATTGCTCCAAGACAACAAATCATAATAAAAAACATTTCTTTCATTTTTGTTTAACTAGTTGTATAACATGTTTTTGATCAAGCTGGAACAATATTTTCCACCAGTGTAGAGGGCACAGGTGCAAAATATTGTAAACAGTCATTGAATAGAGTTTTTTGTATCACAAAAATATTTATTTAGATTTATAATAAAATTATAAACATATGGGAAGAATCTCTCCCACAGATTCTATAATCTTTCTACCTTCACACTTCAGATTAAAAGTACAGTTAATGTTATTTTAAACTGTTTTTTGATTAATTAATTATTGATGAAACAATGCATGAAATACTCATCTAAACTGTTATTTTTGAAAGAAAATAATGGTAACATCTTTAGTTTCAGGCATTAATCAAAGAATTGTTAATTTTCTGTGCAGGTTCATAGCTGACAGGCAACACATTTACTGTTTACCTGTCCCGGTATATTTTACACCAAGAATTACTTCAACATTTTGGTGCATGACAGAAGATCTATATATAAATATTTTAATAAACTACACAAAAAACATACAAAGACAAACTTGCTAAGAGAGGTTTATCAACATAAGATGTGTAAATAATATGCTCTTACTTCAGGGCAAAAATAAATACAAATGGTAAGTTCTGTGCAATGCAAGAATAGAATAGAATAGAGGGGTGTAATACAGTGACGAAGCGTAACATCAGGCGGGCGAGGGTCCATTGCCGCAGTGCTAGTACCTGCGTGTCTTCGCCGCGGCAACTCGTCGGCTCCAGCTCCCGAATCTCGTCCAGCAGCAGCTCCACTTCGTCCGTCGAGTACAGTTCGCTCACTGACACGTAGCGCGCCGGCGCCGCTTGCATATCACCCGCCGAGTCGCCTACCGCCGAGCGCCTTCGCCCCGGCACTTCCTGTAACCACTAACCACGCTCACGTTATCCGCTCGACTCATCTAACTTCTACAGGCACAACGCATTGTCACAAACCTTTTCCGCACGTTGACATTGAGGCTCCGTCCCCTTGTATGTAACCACATAATCCGAAGGCGTGATACAATTTAGTACAAAATCGTTGACCTAATAAACAAAATTCAATGACGCTCTGTGGCCCGCCATGTTTGTTATCATATTTTTTTTCTTTCCGTCAAGTCAAGCTTTGTCTATCATATTTCGTTCGGAATCGCTCAAATAAACAAATCGTAAAAAAATTGTAATCATGATTCAATTTTATTGTAAATTATTAATTATTTTATAAATAAAGAAACGCCTTCTATGCGGTGCCGAACATAAAGAACATCACCATCCATTTCTTCTTGTAAAAAGTTACTACTACGAACGTTCGTTGGGCATTTCTTTTCATGGTAGAACTGTCAAGAAGTCATCATTTTCCCAACCAATCAACCATGGTTGCCCCAACCATACAATAAATATGGGCTACCATGCACTACCATTGCCGGGCACTTTACAGTTATTGGCACTTTTAAGGCTGTTCCGTCTTACCAGCAAGAAATCAATTTGTGTCGTGTGGCGGCCACTTTTATCTATACTAATCCTTATCCATACTAATTTTATAAATGCGAAAGTAACTCTGTCTGTCTGTTTGTCGCGCTTTCACGCCAAAACTACTGAACCGATTTAAATAAAATTTGGTACACAGATAGTTTAGAGCCTGAGAAAGGACATAGGCTACTTTTTATCGACATACCACGCGGGCGAAGCCGCGGGCGAAATCTAGTATTAAATAAAGAGGAAAGATTTTTTTGATTGTACCGAATAAGCTCCGAAACTACTGGACCGACTTTAACCATTTTTTCACCAATAGAATGCTTAATTATCAGAAAGTAACACAGGCTAAACTTTATTTTCAAATTAGAGATCCATAAAAAAATTGCAATAATGTAATCCAGAGTAGCAAAATTTTGCCTACAAAATTCATTATTTGTTGTGCGCTGAGAAAACTATTGATGATACATAAAAATTATGTACTGCATGATTAAAGTACTCATTATTACCTACAAAAAAGTCCGCGAGGGAATATAACTCACTGTCATAGTTAAGTCACAATAGCAGCTTTTGTGTTCCATTTAATTAGATCGTCGATAGAAACAAAAGTTGGTTACATTCTAGTAAGTATTAATACCTATTCAAATAAATAGTTGAATGCGGGTAGGTAAATTAAATATCGTTTATTACAATAAACTTAGGTACTAATATATGTATACATATAAAATGCTTTGTCCTGAATGACTGACTGACGGATCAACGCACAGCCTAAATCGCTGATCGTAGAGACCTGAAACTTGGAGGGTGTGTTATTTGTATGACGTAGGCATCCGATAAGAAAGGATTTTCCGAATTTCTATTCCTAACAGGATGAAAAACGGGGTGTAGTGCGTGTATGTAATTATTTATGGTATCATCCGTCATCACTTTGACGTCTTGAGTCGTCTTGTCATGCTTATTTCTCTGTCTGTTACTTTTAATTATTAGATTACCTTGTATTTTAGCAGAATAAAGCCAAGATTTCTAATGGTCTTTTCGTTTAAATGTATCAATTTATTCTGCTAAAAAAGTGTCTAAAAATGATACAAAACCGGATACGCAAAAATCCGAAAAATCTCCAAGCATGCTACGATATTTACGACCGGACCGTTTCGATATCGAACCGGGAACGGTGGCGGCTGATTCAAAATGGAGGCATTGGTATACAACTTTCTCTAATTTTATAATGGAAGAGAATTCTAGTATTTCTGATCCTATGAAACTGAAACTATTGACGAATCATCTTTCTCCTACGATTTTCCTATTTATTAACGAATGCGATACGTTTGACAATGCTGTTACACGGCATAATGATATATATATCAAACCTTTCAATGAAATACATTCACGCCATGTTTTGTCAACCCGCAAACAGCAATCAGATGAATCGATATCCAAATATATCGTGTGCGTTACCCCAGCAAGAAAATGTCTTCTAGGAGGAATTGAGTTAGGTATACGAATAATTAGTGCATAATCTGCTGTAAATGTGCGCCAAGTAAAAAATTTGTGCGTGCTGTCGTTTTGGAGATATAACGAAAAAGCTAATTCTGCTGGGGTAACGTTTTCCAGCAAGAAAAATTTAAACGAATGACCGGAGTGAGTAACAAAGTACATGGGCGGATAGCTTAAATTTGTGCATAAATGTGCGCCGAAAATGAAATTTGTGCGTCTTAAGGTTTTCGAGATATTCAATTTCCTGCTGGGGTAACGTTTTTCAGAATCTTATTTCTCGGAAACCAATGATTGTGCGCCCGTAGAAAAACGTACAGAATGGCGCATTGGGTTCGTACAAAGAATCTTCCCTTTACAATTAACGATGTAAAGTCTATGACAGCATCTTGCCGTGTCTGCGCGGAATTGAAACCACGTTTCATGAAAACCAAGAATCACTGTCTTACTTAAAGCTATCGAACCTTTTCAGCGTCTGAACATTGACTTTAAAGGAACTCTGCCGTCTAACACTCATAACAAGTACATTCTCACTATCATTGACGAATACTCAAGATTCCCATTCGCATATCCATGTAGCGATCTTTCGGCGCAAACTGTAATCAAGTGTCTCAAAGACTTGTTCCTTACTTTTGGTTCTCCTGCCTATATTCATTCAGATAGGGGAACAGCATTTATATCTCAAGAGCTAAAACAATTTCTGTATTCTTACAATGTTGCTTCTAGCAGAACAACTCCCTATAACCCTGAAGGAAATGGCCAAGTAGAGCGGCTAAATGGAACGCTTTGGAAAGCAATCCAGCTATTTCTGAAATCAAGACAGATGCAAACTGCGGACTGGGAACGAGCGTTACCTACTGCGTTGCATTGGATTCGATCTCTATTATGTACAGCGACGAATGAGACACCCCATGAGCGATTTTTCTTCAACACCAGACGATCTCCGACAGGTGAATCAATCCCTTCATGATTATTGTCACCAGGTCATTTGCTTATGAAAAGAAATGTAAGAACTTCAAAATATGATTCAATCATAGACGAAGTGGAGCTGTTACATGGAAATCCATCTTACTCGTATGTCCGCTTGCCTGATGGTCGAGAGACCACTGTTTCTAATAGACAACTAGCACCACTACCTACCGAGGATCTAGAATCTGATGAAGAGGATTCGGAACATGAAATTCCAGAATCAGAACTAGCTGAATAGCCAACGCAAGAGCCTCCGGAGCACGAAATTGTAGAACAACCTCTGCGTCGATCCTCCCGCGAAAGGCGGCGACCAGCTAATCTTCGGGATTACTGCCTCACTAACTAAATTAGCCACGACAGAAAACTGGTGGGGGTGAATGTAGTGTGTCTATGTAATTATTTATGGTATCATCCGTCATCACTTTGACGTCTTGTCATGCTTATTTCTCTGTCTGTTACTTTTAATTATTACCTTGTATTTTAGCAGAATAAAGCCAAGATTTCTAATGGTCTTTTCGTTTAAATGTATCACGGGGCAAAGTTTGTATGGGACAACGTGATTCCTTGGTCCAATCTCTTCTTTTGCATAAACATTCGTTCACAGAATTGATGAAAGACGTGTTTCGTATTTTATTGAAACTCATCGCCTAACGGGGTTAAAAAGGGGTAGAAAGTTATTTTGGGGGTGATTTGCATCGAAGTTGATAGACCATATTGTCGGCGAAAGCCTGGCAGTGATCTCCCCGCTCTTGCAACCCCTTTAATAGACGGTCCAAAAATAAATTCCAGAGGATTAGATTTTTGTGCATGCGGCAGACATGTCCTGCCCAGTCCCATTTAAGTTGTGCAGCCCTTTGAGCCACGTCAGCTATCTTTAATTGTTTTGGAGCGCAGTATTGGGAGGCCTTTTCCCAGGAGTGGGACAGCGCAGGCTAGGAAAAAAAGTCTTCGAAAAATGCTTGGGTGGACTTCCCCTACTTAGGTGACATACTTTTTTCGTTTACATAAAACTAGCAAAAAAAAAGGCTTCCAAAAATGCTTGCGTGGACTTCCCCGACTTAGGTGACATACTTTTTTCGTTAACCTAAAATGTTCCTCCCAGACACGAAATATCATCATCGTAAGTAGATTTTTCAACTTTGAATAACAGCTGAAGGAATGGGCGTAGAGATTCGGCGCCATAGTTAAAAATTATTAGGAGGTCTTCCCCGACCGGGGTAACACATTTTTTTGCGCTGGCTTTTGGGTTTTGGGCCCAATATAAATAATAATGGTCTCTTTTAATATTATATACTAGGAGCGCCTCGCGGTTTCACCCGCGTAAGTCTCGATCCAGTGGGAATACCGAGATAAAAAGTATCCTATGTTCTATTCCAGGTCATGGTCTACCCCTGTGCCAAATTTCATAACAATCCGTTCAGCCGTGAAAGCATATCAAACAAACAAACTCAACCCCCAAAATAACTTTCTACCCCTTTTTAACCCCGTTAGGCGATGAGTTTCAATAAAATACGAAACACGTCTCTCATCAATTCTGTTAAAGAATGTTTATGCAAAATTTGAAGTAGATTGGACCAAAGAATCACGTTGTCCCATACAAACCTTGCCCCCGTTTTTCACCCCCTTAGGCGTAGAATTTCGGAAACTCCTTTCTTATCGGATGCCTACGTCATACAAATAACACACCCTCCAAGTTTCAGGTCTCTACGATCAGCGGTTTAGGCTATGTGTTAATCCGTCAGTCAGTCATTCAGGACAAAGCATTTTATAAGTATAGATTACTAGCTTCCGCCCGCGTGGTATGTCGATAAAAAATAGCCTATGTCCTTTCTTAGGCTCTAGACTATCTGTGTACCAAATTTCACTTAAATCGGTTCAGTAGTTTTGACGTGAAAGCGCGACAGACAGACAGTTACTTTCGCATTTATAATATTAGTAAGGACTAGTAGACACGCTACGATCGTCACGTGGCTCGCCGAAATCTGCGGGGCTGTACCTATATATTCGCCACAGTGCAGCTAGTTACTAATTTAGTCTCATTTCTCTTTCCTACTCCATCATCAGACCCATTACCACCCATCTGTAACCTATTTTTTGGGACCTTTCCAATGAGCCCAAACACGACTCCTCCATTGTAAGTTTGTGAGGGAGAGGGTATCCTGCAAATACCAGGTGATGCTGCGGCATCAGTTCAAGATAACTATATTCTTCTGATATCATTGAAGTAACAGAATTCTAAATTTCGAATCGATTAGACCAATAAGATGCTCACATCCATTCTTCAACTTGAAAAGAGATGATAATCTTCAAATGGCTGAACCGATTTTCTTGAATTAGATTAAGAATCACTTTTGTTTGACAGCTACGAGGGAACAGACAAACACACAGATACACACATTAAACTTATAACACCCCTCTTTTTCCGTCGGGGGTTAAAAATACAAATAATATTACAATAATGCGTACTATTTTGGAAGTAAATGTACCTAGCTACACATACACCCGTTATTTTGATTCAAGTTAATTTTGATTGATTGATAATTTTGATTCATGGTTGCCATGGTATTTTTGTCATGCTATTGTATTTTCATATGATAAAACGAAAATCAATTATAACTCAGAAAGTGCACCATTGGGGTACCGAGGGTCTTAGGCAAAATGTGGCACTTAGTAGGTAGATACTAGATAGGTACCAAATAAAGAAATGACTACTCGAAACAAGGCGAAACTCAGGCGGTGGGGGAGTGTCCATTTTCATACAAAGAAAACACTTTTTATCGTTTTTCTCCTGAAATACGAGTCCAATTATAAAAAGTCTCGGAACAATATTTGTAGGTTTTTGTTAAAGGAATACGATTACATTTCTTATTATTTTTAATATCCATTTTGATTTTACAAACTGCCGTCCAACGTCCACCCTCTTCTATGGAGACGATCCACTGTACGCCGGCGGGGAAGCGACTATCGGCTATTTTATATTATTTTCTCGCTCGCGTTTTCTATTATGATTTACAACAGTAACTTTTTAATAATCACAGTCACAGCTAATCAATCAATCTGCCTAGCCTTTTCCCAACTATGTTGGGGTCGGCTTCCAGTCTAACCGGATGCAGCTGAACCAGTATTTTACATGGAGCGACTGCCTATCTGACCTCCACAACCCAGTAACTGGGTAATACGATACCCCTTGGTAAGACTGGTTGTCAGACTAGGATTTCTGACGACCCGTAACGGCTGTCAAAGATCGACGAATGACAGCCGGGACCAACGGCTTAACGTGCTTTCCGAGGCACGGAGGAGTCTCGGTATGTAAAGATGGTCACCCATACACCGACCAACCCCGGCAAGCGTAGCTTAACCTGATGGATCGACTCAGTGCGGCTGTTATTCCTTAGCCACGAGCTTAGTTTTAGAGCTAAAAATTACAAAAAATTTAATGTTTTGTTAGTTTTATTTGCCAAAGTTTTAGGCATTATTGAACTTTTAATTATTAACAAAGGTCTGCTACGGCGTCAACTATGATAATAACTTAAATTTCAGTACAGTCGCGCCGTAAGTCATTTTTAAATTGGTTTCAAATGGTTTAATCTGGGATTTTTCATTAAAAAACTAAAACTCTTAACTAATTCAAAAACTACTGAATTTCGGTAGAACATTTGGTGGCTTAATTTGTTGCATTTTAACCCTACTATGACGTCCTGCAAGGAATACGTCGAGTTACCAGTAACCCTGTATATATTTTTATTTTTTTTATTTCTTTTAATTGGTTAACGAATTTAAATAATATTTATTCCACAATTTTTCTCTATTGCACCTACCACTGTTTGTCTCTGCATCACCCAAAGGTTGACTGGTAGAAAATGCCTATGGCATTAAGTCCGCCTCTGTACATTTATGTGCTTAAAGTATTAAATAAATAAATAATAAATAAATATTACAGGTAATAATAGAAACTAACTGGGAATATTCCCGTATGGTGAACTCACGCAGATACCAAACAGCGGTCGAGCGAGTATTGCGAGTAATCGCCCGCTGCACTCGGACAGTCGCTGATAGCCCAGCGACAAAACTATCGGAACTACACACTCGCTGCTCGCCAGCTCGTTTTCAGTTGCTAGCTCTATTCGCTACTCGTTAATCGCCGGCGGTGGGGCAACTGCCTTAACCCCACCCCATCACACCGTGCTTGCTTGTCAGGTATAACATAATATTACGCAGCATCACGGCCACCTAACGTATTTCCTAAGAGAGGGTTAGGTAGAGGAGGTGATATTTTATACACAACATGGCATGCTACTGCTACTTAAAGAACAAGCAGTACCTAAATTAAACTGATCAATAATAAAAACCATGGTTAATTTCGAAAAATACTTTTAATTGAAAGAAAGTGTTGACTTGATTCATCATCTTTATCACAGAAACAATCAAAATATACTATACTTATTTCTAAGTAATGAAAATAAGAGTCTAAGATTTCATACACAACTGTTGGCATAACATTCGAGGATAAAAATTTACTACCATCTTTTATTACAGCTGTCGGACGAGTAACATTCTATACAGCTAATTGCTAAATGTTTCATACAAAAACGTAGTCATTGT
This sequence comes from Lithophane leautieri, assembly GCA_949152455.1. Taxonomy (NCBI): domain Eukaryota; kingdom Metazoa; phylum Arthropoda; class Insecta; order Lepidoptera; family Noctuidae; genus Lithophane; species Lithophane leautieri. The sequence goes on from OX424475.1 coordinate 541,294, forward strand.
CGTTGTCTTACATGTCCATAATAATTAAGTACTCAAAAACACAGAATATTTATAATAAGTATCTAATTTTTGAGCACCTTTCACAGTATCAGTAGAAAGATACAAACCAATTTAGGACAATAAATGATCGAAAATTAAATCTAGATGTCAAAAAATCACCAGCAAAACGTAACACTTACCAATATAATAATAATGAATGCTACCTATTTAATCACCGAAGTATCCTTACATCCAAACTGTCTTATGTCAACTTTTCTTATACCTAACGTAAAAAAAAAAAAAAATGCTTTTGGCAGCAGCTGTCAAGATCGATTAAATTCGGAGGTAAGAGTTGTTTTATGCTGATAGCAAGGCACTGGGCTAGAGGAACCGTACGTACGGGTGGGACTAGGCACCGAAGCCGGGCGGCGAGCGCATGGGCCCCATGACAGGCTGGGGCCCCACGGCGGGGGGGGGGCCCATCACGCGGGCCAGCGTGCCCGCCATGTACAAGTGCGCCGCGTCCGGGTTGACGCGCGACAATTGGCGGTACATGTCGCACTCGGCTATGCTGAGCGTCACCACGCCGGGCGCAGGGTACGGCCCGAACCACAGGCCGGTCGGCAGCACGCCCGGCGGCGGCGGGCCCGGCGACAGCGGGAACAGCGCCGGCGGCGGGAAGGGCCCGCAGGCGGCGCGCGCGGGCTGGCGGGGCGGCGGGGGCAGGGGGGACGCAAGGGGTTGGGCGACCCGTTGAGGGTGAAAGGGTTGTCGGGGAGTAAAGACCTGGGCTTCAGGGACAACCGGTCGAGGGTGAAAGGTTTTTCGGGGAGTAAAGACCTGGGCTTCAGGGTTAATGGCAGACCGTGGGTTGATGGAAGGCTCGACCCTAACGGCGGGCGGCCAGGGGTCCCGCAGAGGCGTCATCGGAGTTTGTTCGGCTACCGGCGTGCGAAGTGTGTGCGCAGGCGGGGGCGGCGGGGCGGGAGGGGCAGACGGGGGGGGCGGCGGCTCCTCTCGGGTGGGACAAGGAGCCGCAGGACACGTGCCGGGCCACAGAAGCGGGATGCGCGTGGCGAGCTCGCCGAGCTCGGGGCTGGGAGATGTGGGCGGCGAGGCCACATAAACCTCGTGTAGCGTGTCTACGGGGCCGAGCGAGGCGGGCGGCGACGCTACGTAGAGATCCTGGCGCGTGTTTTTGGGGCCGGGCGAAGCGGGCGGCAAGGCCACGTAGAGCTCGTGCAGCGTGTGTTCAGAGCCGGGCGAAGCGGGCGGCGAGGCCACGTAGAGTTCGTGGCGCGTGTGCTCGGGGCCGGGCGGCGTCGCGGGCAGGCACGCGGGCACGTGCCGGCGGTAGGCGTCCACGTAGTCGAGCGCGATGCCGTCGCGCAGGTAGGCGTGTATCTCGGCCATGTTGGGCGTGTCGCCGCTCTCGAGCGCCTCGAACCTCGGGTACAGGTAGCACTCCGCCGTCTGCAACGAGCGAGGTGGCGGTGAGCGACTGTGACTGTGCGCGAATCTCGAGGACGCGTCCGACACTCGTGTTGTAACCGATTTTACCGAACCCTTCCCCGAGGTTCGAGCGCAGCGCCTTTTACTCAAAGCAATACATCTACTACTAGCACGATATAAATTACTTGTTAATAAAAATATTAACATCATCGGCAGCCTTGCATGCTCCGCCCACTGCTGGGTATAGGCCTGCTCCCTGTTGTGCCTGTCGTCGCTGGTATTATATGGGGTGTAATATGACCCATCGCGAACCCGTCATCCACGCATTTTGTACATTAAACTAAGTAACTTTGTGCAAAAATAATTGCTGGAAAACAACTTTTATTTTTCGTGTGAAAATTCGCTCTTAACGGTAATGAAAGAAAGAAAGAAAGAAAAATTGTTTATTCTGCACAAACTAAACGCACAATACAAAAATATAGAATGTCATTCACTAAAAGTACAAATTAGCCAAAAGTCTCGTATTTAATAATAATAAATTATAAAAGTTTGACAAATTTTGTCTATTGCTTGATGAGAGCCTAATATAGTTACCTGTGGATGAGAGGCCAAATACAATTTAGTTACGTAATGTGTTGCGACATTACCAAATGAAAACAATCGCGAATTAAACGAAATGCCGATTACAGAGTGGAAAATTATCCAGTTTTGAAACAACAATAACAAGAACAATTAAGCTGTGCGTCGCATCTGTGCAAAAATAGGTCATTGCTCAGCTAAATGCTATGACTTCAGACGAACCTATCGTCAACAATAATGCGCAATGTAACGTATGCAAAAAATAGTGCTTATGGGTGCACGCAACGGAACAGGGATCGTGGGAGTATTTACAGCTAAGTTATAACATTTAAAACCAATAAACCCATAGTTGGGATGAATATATCCAACAAACTTAACATTGTAGTTGAAAAACTTGGTTGGAGAACATGTTTTTGCAACTGCAAATGTAAGTTGGTCGATTATTACTCGGTAACTTGTGGAGCCTACTTAGCTGTGATAGTTTTTTTTTTAATTTCGTTATATATACTACTGTCGTGAACACATATCCAAAACCAACCATTTAGCTGGCAGGAGGGGGGGGGGGCACTTGACTCTAACAAAAATTAGCACTTTAAAGCTTAATATTTCGCAAACGGATCCCTGAACCCAAAAATGGTTTTCACAAACTCGCCGGTGTTCTTGGGCTTCAATTTTCATTTTTTGCCACCGACTTCCGAAATTAAAGTTATTTTTCACGTTTTAGTGTTTTTTGGAAGGTGGTTGTTTTTTTTTGTAAAAAGTAGTTGTGTAGGTACATACACACACAAATTCGAATACCACTACCTGTTATGCAAATAACAGTGAGAGAGTCACTTAAAATATCTTAACTACGGCATGAGACGGAACCTACGAACTTATGTCGTGAAAAGTAATTTAAGAAAAAGAATGAGACTTTGTGTAAGAAATAGCGGCGGCTATGTGGAACATGAACTTTGTTTTTTTTGTTTTTACGTATTTTAGCTACTTTTACCTCAAACTAAAAATGTACCCTCTGCTACCTTAACTGTTATTTGGGCAATGTTTTGCCTATTTAATAGCAAGTGTTATACCTTTTTGAATAGCTAAAGACACGTAGAACTTTATAAAATTATTTGCAGAATAAGTTACATTTTTTTTTTTTAAAGCCCATCTAATTATTAACGTTCTATTAGAAAATTCATTAATGCTAACCGTTGTCGAGCAATTTTTTAAGCTGTTAGTAGAAGGTTCAGTTTCTGTTGATCATTTTTATGAATGGACATGTCTTATAACTAGATACATTAAAAAAAAACGACTTTAGGAGCTCTAATCCCAAAGAAAACGACTGAAAGCCAAAAAATTGAGGATTAAAAAAAAAACTTTAAAATTTAATATCTCCATAACGGTTAAGTTGTGTCCCTTCGTCCAGCATACTCACCATGGAATCCTGATATTTCATGAATGTCAAAAAACTGTTCTGAAATAGTGCTAAGTAGTGCCCAAAGGAAAAAAATAGTGCTCTTGTACTTGCGAAGTTATAGCCATAGTTCGATGAGTATGCTGGACGAAGGTTTCGCCCAGCATACTCACCTCCGTCCGGAGAATCTGTATACGCTTCAAACATAATTCATACTTCAAAAAATAGTTCCCAAATAGTGCCAAACGGTGCCCAAAAAGAAAAAACAGTGCTCGAATAACTTCGGAGTTATAGGCTTCGTTCAGTGAGTATGCTGGGCGTAGGTTCTACGCCCAGCATACTCACCTCAGTGCGCGAATATCGAACGAGCTATAGGTACAATTTACGTCTCAAAAAATTGTGCTTGAAATAGTGCCCAATATCAGTCCAATTTTTGCTTGACTTTTGACTTAGAAAACCATTAAATTTTAATGTAAACTTCTACATACTAACGTAAAATGGGGTACAGTCGTCGACACATGTTTTTGGACAAAAATATTAAACTTTCTAATTGTAGACTTCATGTTATTGGAAATAATTATGGTATTTTCTCACATGTCAAAAACTTTCGATTAAATGCATTATTATATATTTTATAAATAATAATAAATGAATGAAACTTTAAGCGTAAATGAAGTCTATTACTTCATTGCATTGTGTGTTTGTCTGAATAAAAACAGTCATTTGCAGCCAATAAAATTAATATCTTGAAAAATTGTAAAAAGGAAATTATACAGTTTCTTTTTGTATATATGTTGCAGGCAAAACTTATAACCAGTCAAAACTAGTACTGTGACATAGTTATACAAATTTTTAAAACTCTTTCCAATAGTTTCATCAATGAAAGGTTTAGCAATAAAAAACATTTTTAATTACTTACGTTATTTATTACTATTTAAAGGGCCAAAGTAATCAGAATTCTAGTTAACTAGTTCACAGCTTTTGTTAACATTCATAATATAATCAATGTAAATAGAAAAAATTGTAGTTTTAATATTGTATATAATATACATATAAAAAAATGTTTAGCCAAATATAAATTTAAACATAAACATATTCATTTGCGTCGCGGGCGCCGCGCGTCGTAAGCCCCATACCTATTGACCGTACGTGCATCCATTACTGCCACACTATATTGAACTTTATCACATGAGGAATACAGGTCAATTCCGTAAACGTTGTGGTACCGTCCTTGATCCGGAAAATGATTATTTTGAATAATTTTGTCAGTTGTAATGTAAGCATTAATAACAGCAACTTTATTTTTCATGCATGTTTTACTTCATTTGATATCTTAATCCTTCAAGCGCCGTGATCTAGACAAAATATATAAAATCATTGTTCCTAGCTACCGGGGTCCCATGCGACGCGCGAAGGCTTAATCATATTATTATAAAGTATTATTAAAATAATGTGTAATTAATAATATTGCGATTCTAAAGTAAATACTCCCTTACATAGACAATTAATAATTTACACAAGACAAAAATTGTTAGAAAGAAAGTTAATAATATTGTATTCGACTGTACTCAATGTAATGTATGTAGAAGTTTACAATCAAATTTAATGGTTTTCTAGGTCAAAAGTCAAGCAAAAATTGGACTGATATTGGGCACTATTTCAAGCACAATTTTTTGAGACGTAAATTGTACCTATAGCTCGTTCGATATTCGCGCACTGAGGTGAGTATGCTGGGCGTAGAACCTACGCCCAGCATACTCACTGAACGAAGCCTATAACTCCGAAGTTATTCGAGCACTGTTTTTTCTTTTTGGGCACCGTTTGGCACTATTTGGGAACTATTTTTTGAAGTATGAATTATGTTTGAAGCGTATACAGATTCTCCGGACGGAGGTGAGTATGCTGGGCGAAACCTTCGTCCAGCATACTCATCGAACTATGGCTATAACTTCGCAAGTACAAGAGCACTATTTTTTTCCTTTGGGCACTATTTAGCACTATTTCAGAACAGTTTTTTGACATTTATGAAATATCAGGATTCCATGGTGAGTATGCTGGACGAAGGGACACGTTAAGTTTCGGACATTATATTTCAGAATCAAATTCATCAGAAATGACCTGAATAATAACATCCTTTAATATTCAGTACGACTTTCCCTGTAACCCTGTATACTAAGCGGTAAAAATACGTAATATTAAAGCTAACTCAAAAACTACGCAAGCAAAGTAAATAAACACCTTTGAAGCATGACCTACTAAACAAAAAAAGAATCATCAAAATCAATGCATTATTGGCGGAGTAACCGCGTAACAAAAATACATACAGACGATTTGAGAACCTCCTCCTTTTTGAAGAAGTCTATTTAAAAAAAAACAATCAACTTACGCGATTACTCCACCAATTATGAATTGATTTTGATGATTCTTCTATCGTTTCTATGATTATAAATGAGTAAAAATTTTTTTTTTCTCAAACATGCTTGGTTATTCGAGCATTATTTTGACAACCTTCTTCGAGATAAATCGAAATTGCTGTACTGGTCAAAAACAAGTGACGATGCGGCCAGCAAAGTTACTATGAAAAACCATATCTGGCATGTTTAGCGGCCAAATAAATTACTATGAAAACTCATATCTGTCGTGTTATTTAAAAATGGATCGAACTTTTTACTTGAATACAACGCAACCAAGGAGGTAACTTACCAAATATTTTATTTAAATTTCGAATTGGCTTGCAAATAGAACTGTTTACAGTAAAGAAGAAACAAATGAACATATTGGCGCATGAAAAATTATAGTTGTTCATCATTGATTCTGTAATTTCTATTTAATCTACTCAGTTTGAATTTCCACGCATTATTCGAGAAAAGTACTATACAATGTAGTATGTAGTAATGTACTAATAGTTACTGCCGCCGGCCGCAGATCATATTTTGATCAACCAATAACCTACGAATAACATAGCTGATAGTTGTATAAATAAAAAAAAGTATGTGTGTGTCAGCTCCGAGCCACGACTGGAGTTTCCTCCTTAATGCAATTTTCTTTGAATATGCAATAGGGAAAGAGGGTAAATAAACGCATTTCATTAAAAAATTCAAACAAAAACCCTGTATAACTCAAATGAAACAATAATTAAATCATAATACCGTATTAAAACATCATTTTATTGCCAAAACACAACATTCAGAACAGCAGTTCGCGTTTACTTAATAATTTTCGAGCCGTATAGGTATTTCGAGAGCCACAGGGAATATTTTCTAGGCCTGTTTTATCCAGAATTAAATAAGGAAAAACTTGTGGTAATAATTAATTGACGCAAAACCAATATATTACGAAGTATTCCCAAAAAACTGACTTTCGGGACTTTTTGGCTGACTGTCCACTGAAGCGGAGATGAGCGGAGCAGAAAAACCGGCCGCCCGCCCCCTCGTATTACTCATTGCTTGAACTCGGCCCAACTCCGCACAGTCCGCAATCCGCGGCCGCTTGTACACGCTAAGAAAAGTCGCCGGGCCTATGCAAGAATTCGTGTCGTTTCTACACACGAACTGTGTACATAGGATTGCCAACTCTTGTTGGGGAAAATAAAGTATAAAATTCTTTGAATAGAATAAAAAAAAGTATTTAGAAGAAATAAAATGTATTTTTCAAATTTATGATTTTATTCCCTTAAAAACATTTTTTTGTTGTCTCCGAAAGTATCAAAGCTATTTTTTACAAAATAAATTTTGATTTATATAATTAAATAGGTACCTCGTTTTTTTTAATAAGTAAAATTGACGATCTGTTTCTTTATTCTTGCCACTTCAGAAGTTCAGATTCATTACCGAAAAAACTGTCAGTGAAAGCTCTGAAGTTGCGGGAACTCGATGTAAATCGTTGCATGGCGGGATCAGACAGTAGGGATTATTTTTTACATTTGTCTATTAGATGTATTTTTTTTTGTATAATATAGATATTGCCATTAATTGTCAACAGTATTTTTCTTTTAAAATTATTTATTATTATTAAGTAGGTACATACTTCCTACATTTTTTTAACTTATAGTTATAAGTTCTTATCGGTAAATAATTCCATATGAGTGTATCGTTTTACATATCACAGCAAAGATTAGAAATAAAGTATTTTCGCATACTTAATTTTTATACAATAGTATAAAGTATATTTATCGAAAATAAAGTAGGATACTTTATAATAAAGTATGGTTGGCAACCCTATATGTGTACACAGCTTCGGCGCTGACCAAGAAAAAAATCTTGTCTGCGTTAGACCCGACGCGCGAAGTTGCTGCGGTGCGGAAGGGGGGCGGGTAGGGGGCGGGGGGTTTTCCTGCCTAGATCCGACAAAATTCTTGTCGTGTACATGATGAATTGGTCCTATCTGCAGCAGACACGGTGAAATTTCTTAGCGTGTACAAGCGCCCTTACGCTCCGCACTACCTCGCTCCGCATCAATGGACAGACACAGTCCGCAGCTCCGCTCTGCATTCCTTCCTCGCTCCGCTCCGCTACCTCGCTCCGCGTCAGTGAACAGGCAGCCTGTCGATATTATGTCGTTATCGTGTTTTCCACCGTATTTCTTATTATATTATACCCGAATAAAGATAATACCGGTAATAAATCGTCACTAGGATTTATTTCCCAGATTTAACAGATTAATTTAACTTATGTATCTGGGCTACATAAAATAAATTAGGAATCATACAGAATATACGTGTTGATTCATAGCACGTTTAAAGCAATGTTCTTTTCAATATGTGAAATCCGGTATCATGTCAAATAGTCCAAACTTTTTACAAAATAAAACAATCGACATCCGATGTCCTTGGTTTTAAATTTTCGATTTTTGTCACCGACTTCCGAAATTAAAGTTATTTTTCACTATGTAGTGTTTTTTTGGAAGTTGGTTGTTCTTTTTTGTAAAAGTTTTTATTTTTCAATTTTTTGTTGTGGTACCTACCCCACACAAATTCGAATACCACTACCTGCTATGTAAATAACAGTGACAAAAAGTTATTATAACATCATCCACATTAAGGCGTTGTTTACGGAGACGCGGGGCGTCGAGCGTGGCGTAGGGCGGCGCGGCCCGCACTAAATTCAAACATATGGCGTTGTATGAGTGCGTTTACGGAGAAGCGTTTTTGTACGCGTTTGCTTGAAATGGAGCGTTTTTTGAGGCGGGGCCCGCGGGTGTCACCGCTGCGTCACACGCGGCGGTTAACGCGGCGGCGCACGCGGCGGTGCCCGCGGCGGGACCGTCTGCCAGTCGTTTTTGGAAATCGCACAACGCAGACGTAGTCACCGTCGCAATGGATTACGATATGATCGACTTTTTTTTAGAAGAAAATTCTATGCTTAAAATTGATAACCTCCTCTTTTAGAAGTCGGTTAAAAACAGACTTGAGTACCCCTTGTGCGCCTCACGTCGCCCGCCGCGAGCTGCGCGACCCGCGAGGCGGGTGGCGGCGCGACCCGCGAGGCGGGTGGCGGCGCGCGGCGGGCACCTCTATGGACAACATCGTATATTGCCATATGTTTGTGTTCACGCGTGCGATGATAAGTGCCGCTTCACGCGCCGCCGCTCCGTAAACAGAAAAAATGTCCGACGCGCCGCCAAACGCCACGCTGCACGCGCCGCACGACGCCCCGCGTCTCCGTAAATGAGGCATCAGAGCGAAAAATACGTATTATTGAAGCTAACTCAAAACTACCCAAAAAAAAAAATTATATGGGCCCACCGCGCAAGCTTCCTTTACGAAATAAAAAACAAATTTTGAAAATTGGTACACAATCGACGAGAATATCGAAGTACACATATAAAAAAACTAAATTAAAAAAAGCATACAGGCTAACATATTATGTAGAAGCTCCTCCTTTTTGGAAGTCGATTAAAAGTGGGTACCCTTCCGAGCCGCAGACAGAATAATTATGTTTCTGACACCTGATAGTTTTATACAAATGAATTTGTGTTTCAAAATCTTATTGTAAAACATTTTTAAAAAGAGTAACGGTGGAGTGTCTTGCCCATTCTTCTCCATACGAAAACTACCTTTTGGAAGGGGCAACTAGAATCAGTTCTATTTCTTTGTTTTTGACGTTCAAAAGTGCCTTTCATGTGCCTACTTGAAATAAATTATTTGACTTTGACTTTCCACAAATTTAATCTTTATTAGGCACTAGTATTGTCCAACTGATAGGCGTCAGTAGCGCATTCTCTCTCGTCGGCGGCATGTACTCTATTACAGAAAACTTCGCAATCGCCAATGTTACCAAAAAAAAAACATGCAATTGCAGTTTAAGGTATAGTGAAATCAAACGATGATAATATCCTGAAGTATCGTATTGAATATTGAGGTGTTTTGTTGTGTGAACACTATCTGTGAACACATAATATTTGCTTTTGATTTTTATCGTTTTAAACATTTGAACCAATATTGTAACAAAAAATACTTTTTGAATTTTGTGAACAATAATAACAAAGCAATACATATTTTTTAATTGTCAGTAAATATATTTGTGTATTTAATAATCTATGCTATGGTGTACCATATTTATAAGTTCAAAATGTATTTTGAACTAATAAATGATTTTTATTAATTAATAAATATACTACCGCTGCCGCTGCCGACTAACACATATTTTATTATTTTTAAAGCTGCACCGTAACATATGGCTTGGCCTTACGTGGACGAGAGGCAAAGAAGAAAGAAATGGGGCGAGCCGAGCAGTTTGTAACTTAATCCCGATATTTGTCATTTAAAGCGAGTCGACGGCGCAGAATAGGATCGGTGATAGTTGACCGATGCTCCGGCGCCGACGTCTGTGCTACCGACTCGTGTACGACGGGCTCGTGCAGGCGCTCGTGCAGGCGCTCGTGCAGGCGCTCGTGCAGGTCGGCGTGCCGGCGCAGGCGCTCGCTGCGCGGCGCGGCGTCGGCGTCCCACGTGCGCAGGCGGCGCGGCCCGGCGCCCACCAGCTCGGACGCCGACGCGCTCACGTCGCTGAGGCTGGACTCACTCACCCGCAGCGCGGAGTCGGCGCGCGCGTCCGCGTGGCCGGCGCGGATCAGCTCGGCGCTCAGGCACACGTCCTCCGCGCCGCGCGTATCGATCAGCAGCGTCTCCAGCACGTCGTTCTGCGCCAGGGAGGGGCGAATATCAAACGATGCTGAGTAAAGTTACGTCACACAGTGATAAAATAAACGGACGGATCGGTGAAAGACACATCTAGAGAGGGGACCGACGCCGAGACTGAGGCTGAGTCCTGAGTGACGGCGCATCGCCGTTGTTTGTTGCTATGGCACGACTGTTGCCATAGCAACGAACCCAAAGACATGACATAGTAATAACGAATACGAGTTCTGTCAGAATATTAATCAACGATTCATTCGTGTTTATAAGTGCATTTTTCCAATATAAAGTGAAACTTGGTGCTTTCGAATAATACTCATTGTTATAGTGTATGGATAACATAGTAATTAATGAGTATTATGAATTTTATTTTTTGATCTCTTACGTATACGTTCATACAAAGTTATCGCGGCAGGTATAATGAGAAACATCAAAACTATCCGCCACTCCGCCAGTAAAAATCAAAATACGAGTATACATGAGCGTGAAGTGCGCGCGCCCGCTCGCTCTCCGGACAAGTTCGAACATCTCGACCATTTGTTTAATCCGCCGTTCATTCCGCCTGCGCCGTGCGCCGTCACTCAGGACTCAGCCTGAGGCTACTATGTGAATGGGAAAGCGAATCGCGCCGCGCGACCCAAAGCAAAAGACTCACCTCGGTGTCCACGGCGACGACGTTGGCGTAGAGGCGCGCGTCGTGCACGCGGCGCAGGAAGTGCGCGTTGGCGGCGTGCGGCCAGCGCCGGCCGGCCGCGCCGGGCCGCACGCCGGCCAGGCGCGCGCGCGCCGCCTGCGCCGGCAGCGCGGCCCAGACCCGGCGCAGCGCGCGCAGGCCGCGCACGGGCACCGTGTCCACCGTGCCGTAGTCCACGTGCCGCACCTGAAGCGCCGACCGTACCCTTGACGCGCGCGCGACCTCGTTAAGGGTGCATTCGTGCAGAACGCCGGCGCCGGTCGGCGCAGACAGTTTGCTTACTTTCAATCGCTAATCAGATAGCAACTTGTCGGCGCTTATCGGCGACGGTTTGCGCTGGCGTATATCGGCGCCGAGTACCAGCTTTCTACGTGAATACACCCTTAGCTAGCTTATTACTTCCATACTTTGAAAAACTATCAATTACTTAGACAAAACAATTATATTCATATCGTTAATAAGCACGTGCACTTCTTAGTTAGTCATTATAGTGACAAAGTTCATTTTCATTTCTACCAATCTACAAACGTTACAATGGTCAGGTCAGCCGCCCGGTTCTCTATTGTGTTCCCTAACTTTTTTATCCATAATCTAAAGTGCCATAATTTTTTTTGTCATAATCATCATTTGTCCGAATGATAACTTACCCGAACTTACTGTCACATAATATCACATGCCATTAAATTGAAATCCCTAAATACAATAAACCCTAAATTTGTTTGTCATAAATATTACAAAAAATAATATACAAAAGACTAAAAACCGTTTCCAATAAAAGTTATAAGACCTAAATTGAAATTATTTAACCTGTGTTGGAATCCCAACACTAAATGTTACTAAATACTATACAAAATACGAACATCACTAGCATGCGTTCTCGGTAGCCATCTGTTGTAGATCTCTGTTGTGGAAAACTTTTTATATACTTGGTTTATAAGTTTTTTTCTGTAGTTGCCTAGTTACTTGAATATAACACTCTGAACATGTGAAAACTGTTTTTCCACTCTAATTAATTTAGCAATCCTAGCAATGCAAATATAACACCATCTCTATTTGAATACTCGTTCGTTCACTTCCTCACGGATCGGGTTCGCGATAGGTCGACTTTACGACAACGTGCCGTTGCCTAGTTTTTATAATTATGACTGGTGATCAACGGTGATTTGGAATATAAATATCTCCGTTATAGAACTGGCTGGTTTTACTGGAAGCACCTCCACTAACACACACACATTCCCACAACCTGTTTGTCCTAATAATATTAGTAGCTTTTGAGTTTATCGCAAACAGACAGACGGACACGGCGGGGAACTTTGTTTTATAATATGTAAGGATGTTTGAGTTTTTTAAGTCAACTGCTATCTCTCATAAATACATAGTACAGACCACAAAATGAAGCGATTTCTGATCTTGATATTTTTTGTTCAAAATCTCTAAAAGGGGGGTATTTAGAGATTAGATTAGAGACCCCATTTTTTTTTGTAGATCTTGAATACCTTAACGGTGTCGCTGTCGACGATCTTGACGATGACGGAGCGGTGCCAGTCGTTCTCGTAGAGCGTGGAGCAGTAGTGGCCCACGCGCACGGCGCCGCGGGCCAGCGCGCGCGCGCGGCCCTCGCCCGAGTAGTACAGGCTGCAAAGTGGCCGCGTCAGGGGCTGTGCTTACATCGGCTATGTTGGGAAGCCTCGTATTCGTGGTAAATACATGTTACAAACAGTTGCTAATCATTATCACCCCCAACTCAAAATACGTTGCTGCAAACAGTGCTATTATGCGAGGTGCGAGGCTGCGTGCTATCGAAAGCAAAAGAGATGTTGTTTTGTACTTATCACTCTAGGTTAGAACTATGTTCATATGTAGAATATTAATGTTACGGATGCACCTGGACCGTTCAGTGGCCAGAAATGCACTGAAGTTACGGAAGTTATTAATACAATATTATTGCCAAGTGTCGCGTTGGCAATTGTTCGGTTGCGTTGGACCCAACAGTTGTACAACTTAGCAGTGCCAGCACCATGTTTCCCACAGCACAAAGACTTATTGCTGAAACTTTCCAATGAATTTGGGGTTTTATTACAGTTAGCAAGGCTAGTGTACAACAAGTACACATTTACATGAATGGTTCAGGTGGAAGCAAAGGCATCGTAAACATGTCGTAGATGAATCCAATCGTAAGTGAGTGTGGTGTGCGCTCACGTCATCTCGTCCATGATCTCCTCCATGGCCAGGTTGTAGCGCTCCCCGAGGCGGATGAGCCAGAAGTGCGAGGGCGAGTACACCTCGCCCACCATGACCTCCAGCATGGCGCCGGGCCGGCAGTCGGCCAGCGACAGCGCCGGGATGCTCTCCATGAAGCGCACGCAGTCGGCCGGGAACACGTCCGGGTCCTGCGCCACCCGCCACACCATCAATATAAACATACCAAATACCGATTCCAGATAGGTAGCAGCAACATATAATATGTGTAAAGGTCATTTTAATATCTTATACATTTAATAGTAAATAATGTTATTTCCAGGAAACCGTGTGAGTTAGTGACCAGTAGTGGCATTTCATCTTCCCACTTCGCCATTTCATCTTCCCACTTCGCCATTTCTTCTTCCCAGCTAAAGCACTAGGAAGTGGTGAAGGGCGGGTGTTTTGGGGACTATCTTGTGCAATGTTGACGTTTGTGTTATGTGATGATTACTGATGATGATGAGTGATGATTGGCAGCCAAATTTGAATAAATGACTTTTGATTTACATTTTGACTAGATCTGTCGAAACAATTTTATATCGATTTGTGCGTGTGTCTACCTAGCTGTCAATGATGACAGATTCATACAGCCCACAGAGTAGAAGGATCTTGATTTTTTTTGTGTCAATATACGGAGTGTACGAAAAAGACGTTGTTTCTGTTAATACAAATCCCTCACAACTTAAAACAACCAAAACTGCCTCAACATTATGGTCCATAACGAGCCGGATTGTGTTTGTGTCACCTACGATCGAGCATCGCCGCTACGCCGCGCACCGCGAGAACAATAGACTGCAATCTGCATGCCAGAGAGAAAGATTCGCCCGGTGATCGGCAACTTACCTACACTTAGTGACTTTATGGAGGCAGTTTTTTCCAACTAATTATCAAATTAACGAGTTATAATTATTACGGTGACTGAGTGAGACATTTGAGAACTATTCAATTATTTACGTGTGTGGATTTTCAACAATGAGACAATAGACTTGAACAATTAATGTGATCCGAGACTAAATAACTTGAATAGTGAGTGTGTTGGGATTATAACGGACACTTCTTATTATACAAATACAACGGAGAAGTTAGTTTTGTTACAAGAACAATTGATGAACAATTTGAAGACAGCCGAAGGAAATTATAAGAAAACACCAAAAGAAAGGATAAAACGGCCATATTTAGAAACAAGATTGGAGATACTTGAGCTACAATATACAGAATTCAAAGAGGGACATAAGGCTATAATTTCGGCAGCTTCAAAAGAAAAAAAGGAAGCATATTTCGCCGAGGGCTATTACGAACAGTTTGAGGAACTGTACGTGCAATATAAAACTGGTTTACGTGAAGCGTTGAAGCCATTGTAACAACGCCATTTTCTCAGTCGCCAGGCGCTTCATCCGCCGCTAGTAACAATGAGAACAGCTACAGTGATGTTAAGCTACCGCGTATCACACTTTCTACATTTGGTGGGAAATATGAAGAATGGCAAACGTTTTACGATATGTTTTCATCACTAATTCACACCAACAAAGCCATAATGTCAGTTCAAAAATTACATTATTTGAAAAGTAATTTGTCGGGTGAAGCTATGAATCTTTTACGAAACTTTGCAACTACAGAAGCAAATTATGAGGAGGCGAGGAAACAACTAGTAAAAAGGTATAATAATAAACGTTACAACTGCAATGCTATTATGAATAACCTGATTGGACTTAAGAAAATAAACACTGAGTCAGCTAATTCAATAAAACATTTACTGGACACCACATCAACTTGTTTGAAGTCATTGCAGAGTCTAGGCATCAAAACAGATAACTGGGATGAAATTATTGTTTATCTAACAGTCGCAAAGTTGGGCGCAGAATCAATTAAACAGTGGGAACAGTATCTTAATACTTTTTCGAGTGACTGACTGCCCACTTGGTCGCAGAAAGACTATTTAGAGTACAGATTTAGATCCTTGGAAATGATTGAAACTCAACGTTCAACACAGACAGTGAAGCCTGCACAGAAACCAAAAACTTCCCACACATCCGTTGAAAACAAACCAAACTCTAACGATGTTGCGTGTGCAATGTGTCAAGAGAACCATTATCTTTACCATTGCAAACGTTTCGGACTTATGACACCGAAGGAAAGACAAGAGTTCGTACAAAGGGATTGTGTTTCAACTGCTTATCACCTACACATTCTGTCATCAAGTGTCGTCAATCAATGAGCTGCAGGAAATGTGGTAGAAGACACCACACGTTACTACACTTCGAGAGAGAGAAACCCGAGATCACCAATCAAGCAAGTGAGGTAACAATGTCACCGAGTGAACAACATGAAAAAGCAAGCAAACCACAAGGTGATACCCACATTACTATTACATTTACTAGAGAGGAGCTGCAGCCTGCCAGGGTACTCCTTGCAACGGCTAGAGTCAAGATATTTAATTCACAAGGTTGTAAACAATGTATTCGAGCTTTATTAGATCAGGGGTCTCAAGCCTCATTCGTTACTGAGGCGACTGTTCAGTTACTTGGGTTAAAACGTATACCAGTAAATGGTTTTGTGTCGAGGCTGGGAGATGGTCATGTGAGAATAAAACACAGAGTTTCACTTCAAGTGGAATCACACCATAATCCAGAAAATTATATTCAAGTTAACGCTTATGTAATGCATTCTTTGACGTCTATGCTTCCCACAGCCAATCTAAAGACTCATGAGTGGGTTGAAATTAATAGTCTACCTTTAGCAGATCCCACCTATGCAACACCAGGTAAAATAGATATATTACTAGGTGCGGAAGTGCATGGAAATATATTGCTTGACGGTATGGTTAGGCAATCTCAGGGTAGTTTAATTCCTGCCAGGGTTGCGGGAAAGTCCGAAAGGGATACCGGGACCTTGGCAACAGGCAAATGAAGGAACACGGGTGGGTTTTAGTCAGTAAAAGTCTGACACGCCCTTCCGCTCCGCCAAGAGCGGGAGAAGTCATTGGATGATTTCCCACCCTCAAAAAAAAAAAAAAAAAAAAGGGTAGTTTAATTGCACAAAACACACTTTTTGGGTGGATTATTTCAGGTAAAGTGTCAAGAGAATCCTATTCGTCGGTAGGAAACAATCTGACTAGCATGCATATACATTTAGAAGAGAATGATTTACTTAAGCAATTTTGGGAAATGGAGAATGAACCGAACATAATACAAAAGGAGATGACTGGAAATGAGAAGGTATGTGAAGACTTATTTGATTTAACCACAGTTAGAGATGAAAGTGGAAGATTTACAGTAAGATTACCTTTTGCAACTGATGATCCTAAGTGTCAGTACGGTCAGTCAAAACAGAGAGCTATCAAAATGTTAGAGAGTTTGGAGAGAAGATTATCACGTGATCCCCAGTTGAGTATAGAGTATAAGAAAGTATTTGAGGAATAATTAAGTTTAAACCACATGACGCAAGTACATGAGAAAGAGATAGAGAATCCACGTGCAGTCTATCTTCCTCATCATGCAGTGGTGAGAGAAGATAAGGAGACTACAAAGGTGAGAGTTGTGTTCAATGCCTCAAGCAAGGGAAACAATAATGTTTCATTAAATGATGATCTTCTTGTTGGACCTAAATTACAAAAAGATCTTAGGCATATCTTAATGAGATGGAGATGCCACAAAATAGGTCTAGTAGCAGATATTACAAAGTTCTATAGAATGGACCGAGTAGCTGAGGAAGATACGGATTTTCAGAGAATTGAATGGAGATTTAATCCATCTGAAGCTATACGATATTATAAGCTTATGAGGCTAACGTTTGGTACGGCATGCGCACCATAATTAGCGGTCAAGTCTTTACAAAGACTAGCAGAGTTGGAGAAACATAAATACCCGTTAGCAGCTAAAATAACTAAACTAGACTATTATATGGATGATTTGATGATAGGCGCTGAAACAAAAACTGAAGCATTACAAATACACTATGAGATGAACGAGCTTATGAAATTGGGTGCATTTGAACTCCAAAAGTGGAATAGTAACAGTGAAACCTTTATAAATCACATAGACAAGAGTGGAGAACTATATAGTGACCAAAATACACCAATTAAGGTAAATAATTCAATTAAGGTACTGGGAGTAAGTTGGTGTCGGAAATCAGACCATTTTGAATATGTGCTCAACTTACCTGATGCCAAATAGGAGCCTGTCACCAAACGACAAATACTGTCTGTTATAGCACGATTATATGATCCATTAGGCTGGATCGCGCCTGTGGCAGTGGTTGCCAAAATATTTATACAGAGACTTTGGAAATCAAACCTTGAGTGGGACGACTGTTTAACGGAGGATCTGCTTAGACAGTGGTTAACATACAAAACTTATTTAATTGATTTAAAGGAGCTTACAATACCAAGATGGTTAAATGTAACCCGAGCCTCTAAAACAGAATTACATGTGTTTTCAGATGCATCGCAAGCAGCCTACGCAGCTGCAGTTTACATACGAGTTACTGATGAGGCAAATAATGTACATGTATATTAAGTCACTGCAAAAACCAAAGTATCGCCAATTGATAAAGAAGTTTCGATTCCACGATTAGAGTTGTGTAGGGCAACTTGGGCTGCTAAACTGATTTTTGAAGTTCACGATAATGGAGATGCCCAAGAAACGTTTATACGGGGGACAGGTGCACTGTTGGCCTAGCTTGGCTCGAAGGAGGTTCAAGTCGATGGGCGACATTTGTTAGTAATAGGGTGTCCACGATTTTAAATATTCTAGATTACGAACAGCGGGGTCATGTCTCCACTGATGTGAACCCGGCTGATTGTACGTCAAGAGGCTTACAACCACGAGAATTGAAGAACCATCCATTGTGGTGGGAAGGACCTCAGTGGCTGGCAAAGAAAAATATACTAAAGGACAGCACAGATGCCATATACACACATGAAGAGGAGAAGATCAAGTCTATAATTGTTTCATCTAACCGTGTGTTTGCACTGGCGAAACATTCAAGACAAAACATGTTAAAATCTTTGGTTCCTGTCAAAAATGATGGAACATTGACAGAAAATACAGATTGCAACATGTTTTATCGCAAATGTTTCCCCAGTGCAAACGCACGGTAATATTAACGAATTATGTGTTTGGTTGAGATTTTCTTCCTTATCGAAATTATTAAGAGTTATATCATACTATAGGAGAATATTGACTTTGAAGTTACCTAAAAGTGAACGACCGAATTTAACTTAATTTATTACCGCAAACGTATTAAATGATACTTTAATGGCATTTATTAAACTAATATGAAAACGCGCGTTTTTTGTCGAAATCAAACAGTTAAAAACTCGAGGATGTGTGTCTAAAAAGAGCTCTATACGAACTCTTTGTCCGTTTTTAGATCAGAAAGGGATACTTAAGAGTTAGTGGCCGCATTACACATGCTAATGCGTGCAATGATACGGAACATCCGATAATTGAGGCCATGAGAACCATAGTGGCCTAACAAATTTTTACAATATTGATTCAACGATTTTTTCCAGTTAAAGTTGAGTCTATGATTTTTTCCAGTTCAGTTAATTAAAATATAAAAGTAATAAAAAGTATGAATTCTGAAGAGTGCTAGTTAATAAAACAATTATACTGTTTTTGTTTTCTATGGTACTCAGGGTTGTCCATTGGTTAGGCCACTATGGTTCTCATGGCCTCAATTTTGCCTGCTAAACATCATATTACCATGCTCATAATTATCGATGCTCATCTCAAGACATTACATGGAGGTCCACAGATTATGTTGAATCTCTTGAGAACAAAATATTGGATACTACGAGCAAAGGAATGAGTCAAGAAGTGTTTCAGAGAATGCGTCGTTTGTTTAAGGTACTCTACGAAGAAGTCGGTACCATTAATGGGTTCGCGTCCGGAGGCAAGAGTACAACCCAGTAAACCAGTCAAGTCTACTGGCGTAGATTATTGTGGTCCAGTGAATATTCGATTCTCACCCGGTAGAGGTTCTAAATCCTACATGGGCTATATATACCTTTTTGTCTGTATGGTAACATGAGCGATACATTTAGAAGCTGTTACTGACTTGACTGCTAAGGGCTTTATCGCGGCGTTCAAACGTTTTACTGAGAGAATAGGCCACTGTCAAGACTTGTATAGTGATAACGGCACTAATTTTGTTGGCGCTGACAAACAAATGAGAGACATGTTCAATAGTGCCAAGTCAGCCCTTCCAAAGGAAATATCGGAGTTACTTACGTTAGAGAGAACAACGTGGCACTTTATACCACCACACGCCCCAAATGTTGGTGGGTTGTGGGAAACTGGCGTTCGTAGTACCAAGACACATCTACGTAAGGTGGTCGGTAATGCAACACTCGCCTATGAGGAAATGGCTACAGTTCTAGCACAAGTGGAGGCGTGTTTAAATTCACGGCCTTTAACTTTACTCAGTGACAATCTCAATGACCCTTGACACCAGGTCATTTTTTGGTAGGTGAGCCGTTAATTAATATAGCTGATGAGGATTATTCTAAATCCAATGTGGTAGGTTTAGACAGATGGAGACTTACGCAAAAAAATGTAAATGACTTTTGGAGTAGAGTAAGTCTTAGCCAAAGGTATAAGTGGAATTCAAAAAGTACTGAACCAGAAATTGGTGATATTGTCATTTTAAAAGAGGATAAAATTCCTCCAGCTAAGTGGATTCTTGGTAAAATTATACAAAAACATACATGTCATGACAACATAACCCGTGTTGTGACAGTTAAATGTAAGACAAGAGAATTTAAGCGTCCACTTAATCAGATTTGCGTTATAACTAAATAAGATATTGACTTGTATTATTTTAAGCAATCTTACACTTTTCTTTATTTGTTTTACTTACATTTTTAAGTTGAGGTATTTACCTATTAGGTATACAAACTGTCATAATTTTGTTTAATTTGGTGAAATTCTTGTGACTTGTGACCTCACGGTGGGCGGGTCAAACTTATTGTATACTATTAATTAGTGTTCATAATTTAAGCACTCAGATTTAATGATTATGTTTGTCTAGCTATTTTGTATATACTTTTGAGTTCATAAGTGCATTTATAATGTTTTGAGCCAGGTACTTGCACCTGTGTTTGCTGTTAGAAGAATATTATTTTTTGGTTTGTTGAACTCCCCATTTTTTGTGTGGATTATGTAATAGTGACCTCTAAAGTCGCGTTATGTATGAACCTAAATCATAAGTCCAATAGTAGCTCAAGAACGATGTTCTTTGGTGGGCGGAATGTCCAAACAATTTTATGATGTTGGCTGTATAGCTATCGATTTGTGCGTGTGTGTCTACCTAGCTGTCAATAATGACAGATTCATTCAGAGTAGAAGGATCTTGATTTTTTTTGTGTCAATATACGGAGTGTACGAAAAAGACGTTGTTTCTGTTAATACAAATCCCTCACAACTTAAAACAACCAAAACTGCCTAAACAAGATCCATTAGCGCCTTTTAACCTATTTAGCGATGTACACACGGCTACACATCAAGCTATACATTTCCAGTTTCAACGTCTCATTCTGCTCACCTCACATTGTACGGGAATCATGGTATCGGAGGTGAGCTTATACTTACTGAAAATGTATAGCTTGATGTGTAGCCGTGTGTACCTACTAGAAGTAAGATGGATGTGACTCACGAATTGGATCCCGGGCAGTGCGTCGTCGGGGTCGGGCGAGGCCGGCCGCGTGGCTCGCGTTGCGGCCGCGACAGGGCTCGCGCGCGGCACGCGCAGCGCGGCCGGCGCGGGCGCAGCACGGCTCCGCTCCGTCAGCAGCCAGTCGCCCGTGTCCACGGGCCGCGTGATCTGCACGCGCGCCTCCAGCACGTACGCCAGGCTGACGATGCTCGTGTATCCGAAGCGCGTGAAGTTCAGCTCGCGGTTGTAGCGCTCTCTGTGCACACCACACGCCCACTGTCAGTCTGATGCCGTGTTGGCCTGCTCGCTTATCTGACTCGTGCTAATGGGTCACTTACCACGATTGAATTCGATTTGACTAATCCAGAGTAATCTGTACTTGACGAGTTCAGTTACTATCAATATACACAAAGCTTGTGCTTACAGTGTATGTGTCATAAATACTTTAGATGCAAAACAATTAGATAAAGAGCAGCTACGAGAACTTGAACTAGTTGAACCTGATCAGTTTTCTGTTCATTGGTAAATAATATAATACCGAACTAATAAAGTATACTTTTTACCGACTTCAAAAAAGGAGGAGGTACTATGTTCGGGATGATTGTTTTTTTTTTTTTTTTTTTGTTTTTTTATGTATGTTCCCCGATTACTCCGCCGTTTGTGAACCGATTTCAAAAATTCTTTTTTTGTTCAAAAGCTTATACTTCTGAGGTGGTCCCATTGTCACCAAGTCAGGATCTGATGATGGGATCCTAGAGAAATCGAGGGGAACTTTCAAAAATCGTAAGGGCAACTAGTGCATTCCTTAATTTATTCATTAAGTATTTTACAGCACTACAATTTTATGAAGGCCTGGAGTCGATCTGATGATGGAGCCGAAAGACAGTCAAGGGAACTCCTCAATGGTTTACAGCAGATACCTCGTGTTTGGGCTTGATTAATTTGTATTGATAAAAACTTTACACTTTGATGGGTTCTGACTGTCGTTAGGGGTCTGATGATGAAGACGAAAGACAGTCGAGGGAACTCCTCAGTGGTTTACAGCAGATATCTTGTGTTTGGGCTTGATTAATTTGTATTGATAAGAACCTTACACTTGGATGGGTTGTGACTGTCGTTAAGGGTCTGATGATGAAGACGAAGGACGATTAACGGAACTCCTCAACGGTTCACAGTAATTACCTTGTGTTTGGACTTAATTCATTTATATTGATAAGAACTTTGCAACCATATAGGTTGTAAGTGACATTACAGATCTGATTATGGTCACCTTATAATATGATGATGAGGGGAACTATACAGTGTAAGCAAATGTATAGTGTTCACCCTTATATTCTTGAGAAGGCACGGGAGTCTCATTAGCCAGCCGGTTTCGTATAACATCTAAACGATACTTGCGCTGTTCAGACGACTCGCCACTTAATCGTTTTTGAATAAGATTGAGTCGGCAGATCTTATCATTTGGCGACTCCTGTGACAAATGAGAATGCATGTAATTTCTCATCTGAGATAACCTAGCATGACAAGCTAACGGTGATTCTTGGGAACCGGACATAGCACTCCGTTTACGATTCTTAGATAGGCGTTCTTTTTCAGCAGTATTAGTCTCTTTAATTCTGTTTTTCTTCATGCGGGTGGCTCCTTTAGTCGGTCTACCCATGATTACAAAAATCAAATTACACAAAAAATTGAAAAATAATAAAACTTTTTTAAAAAAATTGACCGACTTCAAAAAAAAACAAAACAAAAAAGGACTACTGTACTAAAAACCAAAAGACAAAAAGTACTTCTTTAATAATAAGATAAAAATTAAAAAATAACTTTAATTTCGGAAGTCGGTGGCCAAAAACTAAAATTAAAAGCAAAGACACCGACTTCCGAAATTAAAGTTATTTTTTAATTTTTCTCTTATTATTAAAGAAGTACTTTTTGTCTTTTGGTTTTTAGTACAGTAGTCCTTTTTTGTTTTGTTTTTTTTTGAAGTCGGTCAATTTTTTAAAAAAAGTTTTATGTGTACACTATTTGCACAAGACATAGCCAACATTGAGTTTCTCGGCAACTTCATTCCAAACATTCCAAACCTTGCCCGTTTTTTACCCGACTGCGGCGAAGTAAAAAAAGCAGGGTATTATGGTTATTATGGACTGTACTCAGTAGACTGTCTTCAGCATTCAATTTGATTTGAGTATAGTGGCTAATATTTTATTTGAATTACAGCTGTCGCCCGCGTCTTCGCCCGCGTGGACCCTAGTTCTTTTTCTCAAATAAAAGCCTAAGTTAGTCCTTATAAAATCAGCAGCCAGTGACCGTCCCGTCAAAATCGGTCCAAACCGTTTCGGAGATTAGCCGGACCAAAAAGAGGACAGACAAAAAAATATTGTTTTTTGTTATAAATACCGTATATACTTTTATATGCATTTAGTAAAGCTGTTATTTTGAGAATTCAAACAGAAACCAACCAACCTAGCCTGCATGCAACATTACAGGTTTGATCCAGCCACTGACAGGCAATGAATGCTCATATCAGGTCAGGTGGCTGTATGAAGAACTCACCTATAAAGCCTTATGAGATCTGTGCACCACACTCCCCCCGAAGCTGCAGTGATGAGCTCCATTATCTCAGACTTTAGCTCCTCAAACTGACGAGCCTTTGTACTGCTGCCACCTGAAGAGAGAAGCATTAATTTCTTTTAAGTACTACAGGAGTTCATTGCCAATCTATCAAGTTAATTCATTTGTTACACTGACACGCGAACTTAGTGTCCGGGATTTTATTCCGAATAACGGTTAACATGTCCAAATTAACTGTCGAAACGTTCAACGATTTGATGAAGAAAGTTGCAGCATTGACATCAATAAATTTAAAAAACCACAGACAAAAACAAAGTATCTAAAAAGTAAAAAATAATATGTATTGGCCCTTTAAGTTTAATATAAAAGTTATAGGTTATATTTTGATCCAAGCGTCGTCGCGTCGGGGGAAGGCTAATGAAAACGCCAACACACAATAGGAATAATGAATGTATGCTGTTGTAGAAAGGATAGCTGCTGTTAATTTCCTATTTTTATGAGCCTTCCCCCGACGCGTCGACGCTTGGATCAAAATATAACCTATAACTTTTATATTAAACTTAAAGGACCAGTACATATATTTTTTTTACTTTTTAGATGCTTTGTCTTCGTCGGAGGATTTTTAAATTTTTAATTTAACTTTTATTTCCAGCTTTTTAAATTTTATATTATATTACTAGCAGAAACGCTACGATCAACACGCGGCTCGCCGAAATCTGCGTAGCTGTACGTATTTTTGCCACAGTGAAGCTTGTTACTAATTTAGTCTCATTTCTCTTTCCTACTCCATCATCAGACCCTGATCACCATCCATCTGTAACCTATTTTTTTAGATCTTTCCAATGAGTCCAAACACCATACCTCTCCTGTAAGTTGGTGAGGGAGTTGGGTATCCTGCAAATTCCAGGTGATGCTGCAGCATCAGTTCAAGGTTACTATATTCATTTCATGACTTGTGGAAGATGCTCACAGCCATTCATCAACTAGAAAAGAGCTGATAATCTTCAAACGGCTGAACCGATTTTCTTGAATCATAGCTAAGAACACTCTAGATCAAGTCACCTTTCAAACAAAACCAAACAAATCAAAATCGATTCAGCCGTTTGGCAGCTACGATGGCACGGACAGACACACAGATACACACGTTAAACTTATAATAACACCCCTATTTTTCCGTCGGGGTTAAAAATTGCGGCTATCGAGAACAGAAACAGCGGTGATCGAGTCACAAAACAAGAAAGCTGAAGATCAGCAGCAGATGATCGGAAATTATTTCGTCACAATCACGAGACAGACGAGGGCACTTGCAGATTTGTCCACTAAAATTGAGAAGATCGAAGTTCATGTTGTGTCAATGGATACATCGTAGAGCGAGATGGATAAACCAGTCGGATGGGAAAACGCAGCGTGCGAGTGAGATAAACGTTGGAATTGTTGCTAAGGAACCGCACGAAAGTAGAGGAACGTGCGCGCTGAGCGAGTCATGAATAAGGCTGCGTCCATACTACAGAAAACCAGCGAGAGTTTATCGGAAACCGCTGAGACAGACATTGACTAATGCGACATATAAAAAAACTTATTACCACAAAAAAAATACGACTTCCTACCTTACTTACTACCTGATATGTAAATAACAGTGACGGAGTCACATAGAACGTCGTCGACATATTATATTAAGTGTGAAAAATACGTAATATTGAAGCTTACTCAAAAACAACGCAAGCAAAGTTAATAAAATTTATATGGGACCACCTCGAAAGCATGACCTACCAAACAAAAAGAAACATAAAAATCGATTCATAATTGGCGGAGTAATCGCGTAACAAAAATATACAAAAAAAAAAAAACATTCTGACGAATTGAGAACCTCCTCCTTGAAGAAGTTGTTAAAAAGAGGAAATTCCTAAATTGCTACGTTTCAAGCAATTACAACTTAGAAGACAAAAGGTCTGGGATCTGCAGACATTAAAGTTGAAAAACAAAAATAGTTCCCAAAAATTCAAGTCTTTCCCTTTTTAACCAACTTCAAAAAAAGGAGGATGTTTTCAATTCGGTGGTTTTTTTTAAATGTTAATGTGGCCATGTTGAGTATCACATGGCTTAATAAGGCTGCCATCAGACGGACTGCATCGCAGGACTACTCTAGCTCGCTGTGCATTGTTTGCTCCGGACCGGCTGCGGCGGTTGCGCGCCTGTGCCTCGCGGTGCCTGCTCGCGGCTCCACCAGTGCGTACCCATACTGCTCGATATGCTCCCCACAACTCAGGCGACCAATCTGCTGAACGCCCTGATTGCTCAGGAGCCGGATGTTGACATATTTATGTGTAGCAATAAATGTATGTTAAATGTTTGCATTAAGTTTTTGTGTGCGTCACGATTGCTCCGCCAAGTTACCCAAACAAAAAAAAAAATCGCTCAAAAATTTGTCAAAGTAGAAATAAAAATGTTATAAGGGTTTTAAGTTGGCCGCGCGAACGTAACGTGGAGGATTGCGCGGCCATGGCATGGAGATCTCAGCAACTATTTGGGTTAGAGATGTAAGTAATTCTTTTTGTCAATTGAAGACTGAATTTGTCAAAAAATTTCGAAAAAATAATTATAAGCTCCAGATCAATATTTTACGAAATATTTACCTTGGAAGTTATGGCCGCGCAATCGTGCACTTGTTGTTTCTTTATTGTTGATTATTTCTTTAAAACTTAAGACTTCATACAGTAAAACTGTTACAAGAAGAAAGGTCCTAATTTGTCAAACCTAACGAAAGCAATACATACTATGAAAGTTTAGTTAAAGAGGCGAAATCAGTCCAAAACAAAAAGTACGTGGCCGCGCAGTCGAAACGTTACTTTGTACGTTGATATCTCATTATCTATAATAGCTAGGATTTCGGTGTGAACATCCATTTATTCGACATATTAACCTCATTAGAATGGCATATCGTTTTACCCTCAGAACAGTTTTAAACGCGTGTAATCTCAAAAATTATGTTATCTCATACAATGTTCGAGCAGGGTAACCATAATTTCGATTTTATTTGGGATTATCTCTGACTGGAAACTGGCAATTATATTGGACAACATCAACCTGAATAAGGAGAACGGGCGTTTCTGCCCACAATAAATTAGCGTGCTATATTCTCGTCTCTTAAACCACAGTGTCTCAAGACAAAAGTTTTTGACCAGTGTGTGTTACCAGTGATGAGAAGGCTGAAAGTCACCCAAAGGGCAATGGCTCTCGATTACCCTTTGGGTGACTTACAGCCTTATGCATAGCCAGAGGGCTATGCTTGGAGTTTTCCTGCGTGATCGAATCAGAAATGAAGAGATCCGTAGGAGAACCAAGGTAACCGACATAGCCCGAAGTATTGCCAAACTAAGTGGAAGTGGGAAGGGCACATGGCTAGCAGAACAGATGGCCGATGGGGCCGAAAGTTTCTGGAGTGGCGACCGCGTACCGGAAAACGTAGCGTTGGAAGGCCCCCCCACAAGGTGGACCGATGACCTGGTGAAGGCCGCGGGAATCCGCTGGATGCGAGAAGCACATTACCGGTCTAAGTGGCGGTGCTTGGGGGAGGCCTATGTCCACCAGTGGACGTCTTTCGGCTGAAATGCTGATGACGATGATGATGACCAGATGACATTAGGCTATTGTAACTTAGATATATTACAAACTGACCCACTAAAAAGCGAGAAATAAAACCTTTTTTTACAAGAAAAAACAACCGACTTCCAAAAAAACACTAAAAAGTGATAGGGGAGGACATAGTATGGAACAGTTTTAGGACTTCTATCGATATAGTGAATAATAACGAATACTTTATATTCCTCCTTGTGATTAAACGTTGGTGCACAACATAGTGAGATCGTTTAGCCGCCTATTTTCTGTTCATTTCTGTAACCCTGGTACTTTTAAAAACATCAAATGCAATGATACAATTTCTGTATCTTTACCATTATTGAGTTAAGTAGTAAGTCGCTAAAGCACCTAGTTCCAGTTCATTTCTACTTTCCTGGTAGTTATACCTTTATCCTAAATAAATAAAAACGAGAAGTCGTCATATCACGATATATTTCCCTTGAACAGATCTTTCTTATAGCATATATCTTAACGCTATTGGGGGATACGGGAGGGAATTTTTTTTTGTTAATATTCTGTCCGGCCAACCGACTCATTAAAACATTGTTCCCAAAACCGCATCTTAGAGGCCAATGTTTTAAAATGTCCATAGGCTTGAAAGATCATGTTTGAAAGGCACATAATTAATAAAAGTTAATTAAGTAACGAAATACCTGAATTTCAAATAATTAATTCAAATAAATAGTTAATTAAACTCCTTTCGTACTAACAATCGAGAGAAGCTTAAAAACATTGTTCCTAAAACGGCATCTATTGGAGACCAATGTTTCAAAATGTTCGCTTATAGAATTGAAAGATGATATTTGCAAAGCACTGAATCATTAAAAGTTAATTAATTGACGAAATACCACAATTCCAATCATGTTTAATCACTCACATTTAAAGCTTTGTAGCTCCTTTCGTACTAACGATCAAGAGATATCTTCATAATAAGAAATGTTCTCCTTGAAGAGATCTTTCCATTGGTACATATCTTAAAACTATTGGGTTCCAGGGCAGAAACGCTCATTCTCCTTTTTCAGATTGAGCTAGGTTTTGTCCAATATAATTGCCAGTCTCCGGTCAGAGGTATTCCCAAATCAAATCGAAATTATGGTTACCCTGCTCGAACATTGTATGAGATAACATAATTTTTGAGATTACACGCGTTTAAAACTGTTCTGAGGGTAAAACGATATGCCATTCTAATGAGGTTAATATGTCGAATAAATGGATGTTCACACCGAAATCCTAGCTATTATAGATAATGAGATATCAACGTACAAAGTAACGTTTCGACTGCGCGGCCACGTACTTTTTGTTTTGAACTGATTTCGCCTCTTTAACTAAACTTTCATAGTATTTATTGCTTTCGTTAGGTTTGACAAATTAAGACCTTTCTTCTTGTAACAGTTTTACTGTATGAAGTCTTAGTTTTAAAGAAATAATCAACAATAAAGAAACAACAAGTGCACGATTGCGCGGCCATAACTTCCAAGGTAAATATTTCGTAAAATATTGATCTGGAGCTTATAATTATTTTTTCGAAATTTTTTGACAAATTCAGTCTTCAATTGACAAAAAGAATTACATCTCTAACCCAAGTAGTTGCTGAGATCTCCATGCCACGGCCGCGCAATCCTCCACGTTACGTTAGCGCGGCCAACTTAAAATCCTTATAACATTTTTATTTCTACTTTGACAAATTTTTGGTTTGAGGAGCTCGTGGCTACGTAATAACAGCCGCACGGGTCGATCCATTAGGTTAAGCTACGCTTGCCGGGGTTGGTCCGTGGATGGGTGACCATCTTTACATACCGAGACTCCTCCGTGCCTCGGACAGCACGTTAAGCCGTTGGTCCCGGCTGTCATTTGTGGATCTTTGATAGTCGTTACGGGTCGTCAGAAGCCCGAAAGTCTGACAACCAGTCTTACCAAGGGGTATCGTATTACCCAGTTACTGGGTTGTGGAGGTCAGATAGGCAGTCGCTCCATGTAAAATACTGGTATTCAGCTGCATCCGGTTAGACTGGAAGCCGACCCCAACATAGTTGGGAAAAGGCTAGGCAGATGATGATGACAAATTTTTGGTTTGTTCCCTTCGATTTTGACAAATTTCGACAATTTTTTGGGCGAAGTTTTTTTTGTTTGGATAACTTGGCGGAGCAATCGTAACACACACAAGTTTTTTAGTTAATTATTATGTTGTTGGCTTGCTGCACGCTTTGGTATGTACTGTAAGTGCAGCAAGCAATTGTTAAATAAACAAATTAATAGGTACTTTTAATATTGTGTTTTTTTAAATAGAAATTATAATTCTGTTTTCCACCATTAATTGTAAAGTACTCAAATTCCAAATTACTCAAATTACAAATTGTACATGGCTTTGTTGCTATTGAGAAACGCCTGTCACTGGAACCTACACCTAGTTTAGGAGTCAAGAGTATTTATACAGTGTGTCCGGACATGGACTAGCGATATTCTAAATACTTACATATAAACTATTTTAAAGTACAATTACACTCTAAGCTTGGGTCCAATCAATTCCCCGCTTTGTAGCAGCCATTTTGTTTTTTGTTGAAATATTCACTATGCGAGTACAAAAAAAAAACATATCTCTCAAAGTTTTAGTCATACTGAAATAAAAATAAGCTTATTCGAAAGGCAATAATATTGTCTACCGTTACAAAGCAATGTGTTCACAATTCCATAACATGAAAAAAAAATGATAGTTGAAAAAACCCTCCTGATCAGAAGGTCTAAGTAGCAAAACGTCCAACATCGCGAAACGTCTAATGAGCAGTAAGTCTAATTAGCAAAATGTCCATGTAGCAAAACGTCCAACTATCAGATGGTCTGTATAGCAGAACGTCTATTTAGCAAAATGTCATTTTATAAATGTGTACACTCATGATAGAAAGTAAAAGTCATTTGTAAATTTTTTTTTTTTTTTGATGACTTTTTATTATTATTTTAACACTATAAGCTATTTACAGATCTACCAAAAATATAATACATTCAAGTTTGCTAAATAAAAATAACAAAATACAGATTATATACATAAAGAAAGGGCTCATAGGGCGTCAAAAAACTCTTCCGCATCGCTGTCAGTGGGAAAAGTGCCCAAAAGGCTGGCAGCATTGCCACGTTGGATGGCAATGCTGATTCTTTGACCTAGAAATTGGCCAGCCCTCTGGTCACGTGAAGAGTCGACCAACCGCTTGGCGATGTCCCGAAATACTCGACGAGCACTTGGACCCCATGGCCCTAGTGTTTCAACCCCAAACGGCTCAAAAATATAGCTACCAATAAGGTTGTTATATTTGCGCCGTTTGAGGTTTTCTGCACCTGCAGCAGCCGCCCCAGCACAGCCCGCCGTGCTAGGAAGATGGGATGGCGCGAGGGTGTCGACACAGGTTGCATCCCACACCAAAGGCCTACCCAACTTCCAAGGCATTATGGTCATTCCGTCTGGTCTCTTCCCATCGTCGCGTGCCAAGCCATTAGGTTCTAAAACAGCTGGCACCCCGGCGGTGACAAGAGCCCGACGGATGATGTCATTAATGCTTGCGTGCCGTGCCAACCGACCAGCGCTCTTACTGCAGGAAAGGCCATGGTGTCCGAGGCGGTCGACTGCTTCACCGCACTGACAGCGATGTGGGGCCCCACAAGGAGCGCCCAAACGCAGACTTGTAGCGAGCCGGAAAGTGGTGTCACCCAGCATAGTGCCTATGTTGGGTGACGGCAGCGCCTGAAGCCAGAGGCCCGACTCCCATTCTCCCACAGCCAGTAGGCGGGCACGCTCAGCAGTATTGGTGGACGTATTAATGAGGTTATTCCGTACCAACCTGCAGAGCGGCTCATCCCACTGTCTCTGGGAGAACGGGTTCTCGGGCTGCTCCGTATCCGGACAAGCCACTTTCCAGGCGTTCATCGCATCAGTCAAACACGGCACTTCAAAGTCAACCTGAGAAGCGGTTAAGATTCTTGTAGTTAACTTTTCGGTGCTGTGGACCGAGGACAGGAACGCCGGTAAGCTTACACTGGAAATTTTGCGGACGCCGAGCCCACCGAAACGAATGGGTAGTGTGGCTTGCAGCCACGCACGGTCGTCCAATGCCACATTTATGATTGATGTTAGAGTGCTCCGAATGATTTGATCAATTTTGTCTAAAAGGTGTGGCTTCTTCCATAAAGGTGAAGAGCGGAGAAAATACATAAAATTTGGACCGAAACAGCAGTATCTGATGAGGGTGAATGCCGAATGTAGGTTAATTTTAGAAAGTCTATCCGAAATGTCATTGAAATGTTTAATTTTTTCATCAACAAAAGGTGAGAAACTGTCTTCTAAAATTGGGGAACCTAGGAGGTGCAGTGAACTTTTTTCCAAAACTTTGATATCTGGGGCTATTGAATTGAATTTCTGAATAGTCAATTGTCTGTCAGTATTGTCACAAGGGTAAATTTCGCATTTTGAGTAGTTGAGGTCGAGGCCGATGGATTGGAACTGCTGTTTAAGGAATTGGAGATCTTTTAGGACAGTATCTACGTCACCTCCTAGAGTCCCATCATCTAAATACCACACATTAAATTTTGAATTTAGTTGTTGTATTATGGGGTGAATAGCTAAACTGAAAATGACTGGCCCGAGGGGATCACCTTGTTGGCAACCGACTGCAGATTCCAAAACGTTGTCTCTATAGAGTAATTTTGATGGGTGCCTATAGCACTGCCACAAAAAGCCAAAAATATCCGGTAACACCTTTTTTACTTCGGCC
The DNA here is from genome assembly GCA_949152455.1 of Lithophane leautieri. Lineage (NCBI taxonomy): Eukaryota > Metazoa > Arthropoda > Insecta > Lepidoptera > Noctuidae > Lithophane > Lithophane leautieri. The sequence goes on from OX424475.1 coordinate 573,390, forward strand.
AACAGGGTGTCCCTGTTAACGGAGTTGAAGGCGTTCTTGACGTCAACCTTGAGGATGACCTCACCTTTACCGGAGTTTAAAAAACTGGAAAGGGCATGTACGGCAGCCTCGCAGCCCCCTTTGGATCCAAAGCCAAGCTGTAGGGGCTGGAACTTGGTTTTTAAAGTGTCTCCATATAGTCTGCAGCATATTTTGGCTGCCGTACGCCTGTAGGTACACCCAACGGCAATGGGACGGATGCCGCCGTCCCTCTTGCGCAGGGCACACAAATTGGCCCCGTACAAGACATCGACGATGGCATCATTCACGCCGCCGTTGAGCATCAGGTTAATTAGAGCCGCAAGCTCCTTCAAAAGTGACTCACCAGCTTCCCCGGCGCCTGAGCTCAGGAGGTCTTTTAAATGCTGAGGAGTCAGGCCGTCGAGGCCGCCGGCAGAGCCACTTCGGAAGGAGCTCACGGCAGCAATCAGCTGGGAGGCGGTAACGCTAAGAGGCGTTGAATCCGGATCAGGAGAGAGAGGGGGGTCGGGGAAGGTGAGACCATCGGCAGGCGCTGGATGTTTACTCTCCAGGGCTGAAAGAGTTTCTGGAGAGTAGGGCGCCACCACATCGCTACTGAACAGAAGCCTGGCCGCTCCCCTGATGTCACCTTCACTTAGTTTAGATTCTACAAGTGAACATAACCCTCTTCGTGAAGGGTTATTGGAAACGGGTAATTTTGGATCGAAAATGAGGGTCAAATTGTTGCAATTATCTTTAATTTGATTCGTTAAGGTTTTTTTGGTCACCGAATTTTTTTGCACATGCAGAATCCTATAAGGGAAGGTGAGTAATTGCTCCCAGGCACTTTGTGAGTTCTCCTGGGTCGCAAGACGGAGGCATCGCGCCAAACTCAGTGCAACAGACCGTCTCGCGCCCCGGGGAACTCTCCTTAAAACTGGGGTAGAATTTTTTAATTTTGCCAATGTTTTCCACAAGCTTTGATCCGGAGGTGTTGGGGATGTGGCTGGGGGGCACAAAGGTACACTATGAGACTTGTGGATCTTGCCATAGTGTATCCTCAGACCCCGTTCGCCTTTAAAAAAACGTGCCTGTGAGCAATGGGGACACCTCACCAGCTGAACATCAAGCAATGTGGCAGGTTGAGTGGCATAGTTTCCGGCGTCGCTACGGCCGGCATTGAACATATGAAACAAAACACTTAAACTTACCTAAAAAGGAAATTAACAAAAACTATATACAAACGCACTCGCTAAAGACAAAAACACACAAACACAAAATATAAATAAATTAGAAATAATTTTTTTCACTATTTACACAAAAATGTCACAGTTGGAATATTGTCATTTTTTGACGACTGCGGCGCAATCGCGGGGCCTGCGGCACTGCGCATGCAGGGCGCCGCCCTCACAGCCGTTGCCTTGGTTGCAGGCGTCGCGTCTTCGTATTATTTGTAATATTTTATTGTTTGTTTGTTTGAACGCACTAATCTCAGGAACGAATGTTGGAATATTTGATTATTTGCATACTTTACTGTTTGTTGTATGTATGTATTACAAAGCCCGCAACGAAGCCATTTGTATTTCAAACATTTTTTAGAATGTTATGCTTGTCAAGAAGGATTTCTTAGTGGTACTTTTATTATGAGTTCTATTTTAAAGGCTTCGTTTAATTTTTCGTAAAACTAGTTGTTGTTAAACTCGGGCTCCCTGTGTAATTTTGTAAATTACAAAATAATGCAATTCAACCAATAATTTTTTCATTACTACAACAAAAACACCCCCAACTTTTTTATTTTTTTCGAGATCGACAGATTTTGAGCTAAGCTACAAATGCTACAATCCTACGAATATTATAAATGTGAAAGTTTGTGTGTTTATGTGTTTGTGTGTTTGGATGTTTGTTACTCAATCACGCAAAAACGGCTCAATGGATTTGGATGAAATTTGGCAAACAGATAGTTTATGACCTGGATTAACACATAGGATACTTTTTATCCCGATATTCCCACGGGATCGAGACTTACGCGGGTGAAACCGCGGGGCGCAGCTAGTACAACATAAAATTCGCAACTGTATATCTAATACTTTAAGAGTTATTGTTGTTTGAACATAGCGAGTGCGCAAGCTTTGTGCTTTTTGCAAGGCAATTATCGGAACCCCAAACAGGATATCATTTAAAAAAAAACATTAAAATTGTACTTTAATATAGTTTATATTTAAGTATTTAGAATATCGCTAGTCCATGTCCGGACACACTGTATAATTATTTACATTTGTTTTAAGCCTTTTTATGTTTTAGTTATAAGGACATCAATAAGGCTTTTGGTGAAAAGAAAAAATATATACTTGGTGTACAGCGAGACGCGACCGGTGTTGGACCTGGTAGCTGCGCTGCACGTTTACACCGGTGTTGGACCTGGTGGCCGCGCTGCACGTTTACATCTCTCTTACTACGTATCCTTACATATTATAAAACAAAGTCCTCCGCCGCGTCTATCTATCGTCCTGTTTGTGATAAACTCAAAAAATACAGTACCGATTTTCATGCTGCTTTCACCAATGGATAGCACTCTATCCATCCTTAAAACTCCTTAAAACCTTCCTCGAGAACCACTGTTCTCGAGGAAGGTTTTAATATATAATAACCGACATCCACGCGGGCGAAGCTGCGGGCATCAGCTAGTATTGAATAAATAATTCAATATAATATGCGTATGTACGGTCACGGACTTTAATTGATGAGCCACTATTAAACTTATCAATTTTGCTGTTTCATACAATCACGAGATTACACGATTAAACACGAATTCAAATCGCATGATCGTAAACAAAATGAAAAATTGCTAGTAATCGGAAATAGTCTTATCCATAGAGGTTGAATAATAAGTTTTCAATGATAAATAAATATAATGTTTATCCAATCTATTTGATACTGATCTCCTTTGAATCAGAGCTCATTAACTAGATATTTCTGAAAACTTAACCGAAGACAGTGACAGTTGAAATGTCAATGTCAGAGACGCTATTTTCGAAGCCAACCGGTAAAGATACCTGTATGACCGCGCGTGGTACACCCGCGTACCAAAAACCATTGTAGTTAATTAGAATGTCCTTGAAGAATTAAACATAATTTTCTTCTTTTTTAATACGCAGACATGACTTTCCGTGTCTGGATGTATGAGTATAACCAACTAAGCCCGATTTGCATCACACAGCTAAAATACGGACAGTGCCAAGTGGCTCATCAATTAAAGTCCGTGACTGTACTTAGGGAGATGTAAACCTATAATCAGAATAAAAAGGAACTCACTTGATGATGTATGTCTTCCTGAATCGTAATCCTGGAACAGAGACAGAGATCCATCTTTCTCAGAAACAGTCTCATCAAAATTATGTAAACTATTGTACTGTGGAAGGCGTTTCTTAAGGAAATTCTTGACATCATTACTAGTGACTGTTGTGTTCTTGTGATGGTCAACATTCTCCTTGTTCTGGCTGGTGCTTTTGGGTATGATGTCCGGAGCTTTCACCTCTGCCTCTTTCGGGTCTTCAATGATAGGTGGTTTGTGTTTGACAAATGAATCGTAAAAGAGATCTTGTTTAGGCCGGTTCACTTTAGCTTCTTGTATACTTCTCCTTTTTGTTTTACTGTTAGTTTACAAAGAATTTAATATTTTACATTTAAACAAACAATACAAATCTTTGAAATGCATTTAAAATTGAGTAAACGAATAAGTTGGAAGGCCTCGCTTGTGAAAGCTGCAGAAGCACAGAACCAGCCAAAGTGGCAGTGCTTGGGGGAGGTCTATATCCAGCAATGGATTTCTTTCGGCTGATGTTAAGTTAAAATTGTTCAAAGTAGTATTTTATATGCTTACACTTTTGCAGTAGAAGGTACTTTTGATCTCTGTACAAAACTATCAATGTGTTTTGATGACTCTGGCACAATCACAGTGAGTATTGGATTTGATGATGGGCCGGATAACTTAAAACAAACAAATAACTTACTTGAGCATCATACAGAAACAACTGGACACCAACACAAGTTCACATTTTAATGATAAATTGAATTGTTGTAAGGTTGGTAATTACAGTGTGCAATGGTCAAAAGTAAGTAGGTAACAAAATACAGTGCACATCTTAAAACACTAACATTATAAATTGTGTTGGAAAAAATACCAGACAGACCGAAAGACACAATAGACATAAATACATTACAAATACAAGTTAAGTATGTGAAGGTTTTTTTATTAAACACTTTATTGTACTTACACCACATAAAACAAAAAGGACATAATTAAGTTGTCCTTAAAATGGCAGTTATATTGAATGAAAGAGAACAAAAAACCTGCCGATTGCGTGTCGGACCACACACAACGAAGGGTTCCATAGCTGAGATGAATTTATCCCAAGAACAAACTTAATATTGTACTTGAAAAAACTGTTCTCTCATATGAGATGTATAGGAGAACATGTTGATTATTACTTGTTAACTTGTAAAGCCTACTTAGCTGTGATAGTTTTTCTTTTAATTTTGGTATAATATGCTACTACTACTGCTGTGAATTTTTTCACACTATCCAAAACCAACCACTTAGCTGGTGGGGGGGGCACTTGACTCTAACAAAAATGAGCACTAGAAAGCTTAATATTTCGCAAATCGCGAAGCGCAAGCGAATCCCTGAATCCAAAAATGGCTTTTACAAACTCACAAAGTTTTTGATCAACCTCTCTAACGATACCCCACATGAAGGGATAGACGAGTAAAAAAAAGACTTTTTTTTTCATGTTTTTATTTTACCACTTTTTTTTGGCATGATTAATATTAATACCCATGCTAAATAGCAGCTTTATAGTACTAAAAGAGTCTCTGAGCTCGGACAGACAGACTATGTCCGGCATGGCAAAACTATAAGGGTTCCTTGTCGACTACGGAACCCTAAAAATTGGGTCTGATTGAATACAGCGGCACTATCGGCAGAAGCAGAACTCCATTACTCACCAGAAAGCTATCGCTGCACCGCTCCCTGAGGAAGGTGACGAAGTCCCTGTATCCCATCCTAGCCAATGGAATATATGAACCTAACAGCTTCGTGTAGTCGCGCATCAACAGGCGCGAATCCATCTGCGTCGGGCTCGACACCACCAGGGAGCGCAGCCTCATTTTCACCTCTTTTATTAATTCTTCTTCCATCTTTGCTAACACTTACGATACAAAGTTAGTATCACAGAACATTAATACTCAAGGGTTAGTATTCACTCACTCTAGTCTGTGCACTCTACACACCAAATGACACCAACCACTTACTCAGTCTTTAAAATTGTAAGAGTTAGTGGGTAATAACAGCCGTTTATCTTATTGTATCAACCCTAAAAACGATATCTAGACTAATAGAGCAATAATGTGCAATTTTGCAAGTTTAGATCAACGCCGAAAAGACTATTACGGTTCTTGAAGGGAAATTCATGACGTCTTTCTTTTGACGTCTTTCACAGAAGGCTATAATTTCTTTTCCAATCCGACTGGTGCAACCTAAGCACAGATTACTAATATGTTTTCTTTATTTTTATTTATTTATTCTAAAACATGTACATTATTTGTTGTTTTGTTACATTTTCACTCGCCAAACTTTCAAGTTTGATGGCGAGAAGCGCTTGTTAATATTTAATACACAAAGAATCTACTAGAAAATAACCTTAAAACTACCAGGTATGCACTAAGTAATGATACTAGCGCTCTTGCGCTTTCCGGTTTTCTGAACAAAAAAAGTGTTAAATTATTTCGCGGTACTGGCAGAAACGTCGATATCAAGAAAGAAACTCCTTAATTTTGACTTTAACATATTTTTACTTATTTTAGGGTTTTGTCTTAACAGATCTATGTTATTGAATACTTTTGGTACCAAATATTTTGTAGTCCTTTCCCCATAATTATTTGTTACTTTCGGTTGAACCAGTCTTCTCTCTCTTACACTTCTTGTATTATATTTGTTAGTAACAGGTATTTTAAACTCATCACTAAAATAGTGTTCTAGGCTTATCAAATAATCAACTTTCTTATCTATTGGTAAGATTTTACAAATCGGGAATAATTTTTCATATTCATTGTTAAGTACATTTCTTCTTAACCTTTTTGTTGACTAGGAACTTAATTAGTCTTATCTGTATTTTTTTAATGTCTTGCAAGTACGTTTTAAACGTTCGCCCATACACAATAAGTCCATAACTGATTAGGGAGTCGGCAAGTGCATAATATACAATCAATAGCGTCTGCTTATTCACCACATTGTTCAACTGATAGAACTTCCCCAATACCGATCTCAATGTAGCAAGCTAAATAGCTAGGTATACTGTATACCGGAGGTATACTATCCTAAGTCCATTTTTTTCGACTTAGTATTATTATTATTTAGGATCGACATTTAATATCTTTTTGTAATAAAAACTACTTAGTCACCTACTTTTAAACAACAAATACAATTTTACTTAGAAGTTCACACAATTATGTAGTCAAGTTACTTAAATGAGTAGTGTTCAAATTGAGACTTAAAACATGTGCACTGAATAATTAGCTAATGTGACTTAAGATTGTTTGCTTCCGATATACAGTTATTAGTCTGACCGTGCGTTTGCACTGGCGAAACATTCAAGACAAAACATGTTGAAATCTCAACTTTCTGTCAATGTTCCATACAATTTTTGACAGGAACTAGAGATTTCAACATGTTTTGTATTAAATGTTTCGCCAGTGCAAACGCACGGTTAGGGTGCAACTACCTCCGTGAAGTTAGCCACACAATTTAATTATTATGGACTTTTGTTAATGCTAATCATTAGAGAGGGTTAGAGAGAAAAGAAAAATCTTTAGAGAGTAATTCGTTTTTATGTAAATACAATTTTAATTTTTCGTGTTCATTTGGCCCCCCTTCCCGCAAAAATGGACTTAGACGTAATTTTATTTTTTTAGTCGTTTGCGAATCATTAGAGAGAGATTGAGAGTTACACAAAATCGTTAGAGTTAATATTTTATTTGATATTAAATCATTTCTAAGAGCGTGACGTTAGCCCACCTCGGTGAATTTTGCCCCCGATTGAATTATTCTCAACTTTTGTTAATGCTAATCGTTAGAGAGAGTTAGAGAGAAAAGAAAAATCGTTAGAAAGTAATTAGTTTTATTTGTCAACGATTTTAATCACTTTTGTGAAATTAGCACCCATTCCCGCAAAAATGGACTAAGACGTAATTTTTTTTTAAAATATAGTTTGAGATTCTTTGGAGAGAGATAGAGAGTTAATATTTTAATTGATATTAAATTATTTCTGAGAACGCTTTTTACCCTAGGACCTGAGCAGATTAAAGTTTAGAAACGTGCCGCCTCGATAGGGGAGGGAAGAGAGGGGGAAAGGTTAGTAGATCCCCCCCATTCCCCCCTGCCGGAGATACAAAGTTTTTTTTTAATGATTTTTAAATATGACAAGTCTCACATGCTGGAGCCACACCAACGGATTATCGCGATAATAGACGTTAACCGTGGGCCTGTGTCGCGCACCGACTGTATCGAAATATCACGGAAAGCTGCCGTTTCAGACGACGAAGTAATTAAATGCTTTAAAAAAATTATTACTTATCTATCCTCGCCAAAACTACCGGGATATTCCAACACAATATGGCGCAATATAAGTGCCAAGTTAGACAATAAGTGGACTGCTTACCACGCTCATAACAGTGTGAGCCAGGATTGGCACAGAATCCTTACGGGCGCCCGATTGGAAAAGGGCATCGTAATTCGGAACCAACTGCCTCCTGATTCTGACCAAGTCACGTCGGTGGGTTAAAAACGACCCGACCAGCTCCCGACAAGCACCCACCTTTTGTGTGTTTTGAACATAAATGATGCACTATAAGTACCGAATCAAATTGAAACTACAAACAATATTTCGCATTCTTTTTGATTGCGGGGTATCACTGTTAATTAATGATCGTTGATCAAATACACAACTTTACCACTCTTATCTATTATCGACCATGCGACCATGCATCATGTATCGTATCAGTAGTACTACTCACGGTACTACTCTCGCTCACGGTGCAAAATGAGAAACGTAAGTGTGGTCGTTTCATTCAATGCAATAATTCTCGCGGTGATCTGCCTAAAATACCGCCACCAGAGTTATCACCCAACGTTAAACGCCAATGTAAATGCCGTTGACAAATTCTCGAGGTAAGTTGTGGTGTGGTACACCAACCGTTAACGTTTATTATCGCGATAATCCGTTGGTGTGGCCCCAGCATATAAGATTTGTCATATTTAAAAATCATTAAAAAAAACTTTGTATCTCCGGCAGGGGCGAGTGGGAAGATCTACTTACCCTTTCCCCCTCTTCTCTCCCCTATCCCCTATCGAGGCGGCACGTTTCTAAGCTTTAATCTGCTCAGGTCCTAGGGTTAAACGCGTTCTCAGAAATAATTTAATATCAATTAATATAAACTCTCAATTTTTTTTTTTTTAACTGTCTTTCTCTCTCTAACGATTCTCAAACTATATTTAAAAAAAATTACATCTTAGTCTGTGAAATGCTAACTAGTCTGTGGTGAAATGTCTCAATGTGATGGTTGGTCTCATAGAGTAAAGCAGGGGTAGGACAGTTCCATACATTGGCAGATTTGGGGTAATTTTTTTCAAAATGCGACATCTGTTATCGCCATCCTAAACAATTAGTTACTATATGTCGCTGCAGATGGCGACCCCATCGATACAAATATAATTTGTGACAAAAAAAAAAAAAAAAATATTAATTTCAACTACTAATCATTTTATTAACACGTATTATAATCATTTGCAAATATTGGTGTAGATTACAAGCCGCGTAATAATTACGATAGCAACACAGCGAATTATTGACTTTTTATTGATTGTCAAATTGTCAGGTCACAACAAATATGACGACTGCTCCTTGCGTTTGCGCTTGTTTATAGTTTTCGTCCCATATTTTTGTGCTTTTCTTCGTGAAATTAATCCGCCGATCCGCGTTGAGTTGAGTCCTCTCTTCCGTAGTAAAGAGAAAGAATTTTCCGAAGTTATTGTGTGAGTTGAGCTTTTAGTTCCTCCGCCATTCGAGTGCAATCGTTTTTTAGCGACCCGGACGCTTCTTTTGTGCTGTTTCTTTGCGATAATAGACGCTTGTGATTTGTTTGTATCATGCCTAAACGGTGTGCATAGGGATGTTCAAACAGTAAGTATAATCATCATCATATCTCTGCCATCTTGCCTCCTCCACAGATTTCCCTAATACCCGGTGAACTTACATACTTGTCCTAAATAGTATATAAACAGTATAATAATATGATTTACATTACGGATGGACCACTGCAGTTATCCGTGTTTATTTTTGTACTTATTCAAATTAATTGTTCAAACATTTTAACAGAGCTTCAGAGTTTTTTAGATATACTTAAACGATGTCACACTCAAGTGTAACTAGACATCTTTTACAATAATTACTAAGGCTCCGCTGTCCGTCTGTCTGTCACAGGACTGTAAGTTCCTTTTCAACCGTAATAGGTAGACTTGCAATTTTCAAAGAATGGGAACTTCTATGGCCGGTCAACAAATAATAAATCAAATAAAGTTAAAAATTAAAGGAGGCCCCCATTTCTGGTTAAGAAAGTATTAAAAAAAGTAGTGTTAATATTGTGGTTCGGAACCCTTTGTGTGCGAGTCTGACTCGCACTTGTCTGCTTTATAATATTAGTGGGCTCCTTGGCTAAGATGTCAATATTGTAACGCAACATTATTCAAGAAAAATGATTTAAGGTCTTTAAACATTTCAAGAGAAAAATTAAAAGTGATCTTTCTTTTTGTTTCAGAGAACTCCTACCATCAATTTCCACATCCAGAAAAGAATCCTGACCGTTTCAAGGCTTCATATAGCTGGTGGGAAGTTAGATACTCCAGCTGATTATGAACTGTATTGGAAGAAGCGCAAGCTTATAAAAATAAACACAAGACGAATAAATAAGTAGTAAAAAAAAGACAAGTTGTTTTTCTATGTATCCACTGTGTACCTTTTGAAATTTGCTTGTTTTTAATTTGGTTAAGTTTTACAATGATTTTTTAATAAAGAGAAAATTTAAATTAAGTAAAACTTTGTCATATTAAAAACAAGCAAATTAGTAAGGAAGCTAAAGTATAGGCACTATTGCATAGTAGCACCTATAGCTAGCTATAGCTATATATATCACAAGTTTGTGGATGGCGATAATAGATGGCGCTATTTATCCGATCAATTGACATTAGCGGTCTTCAATAAATTCTGCGAGGGGGCTCTCTATACCATATATATTACTTTACTCTATGGTCTGCTGTGCCAATGGGTGGTGACACTTGACACTGACAGTTGAACTGACTGTCTGTCCACGGTCTGTCTTGTTTTGGTGGAATTGAATAGTAGTCGGATTACTCATTATTCGCATTACGTAAGTTTATTTTGGAAATACAGAACGAACGAGATGTCGTTGCTACTAAAGCGGACCGTTGGTGCTGGTTGCAGCTTAGGGCGTAACATTCTAAACAATGTGAAGACTCCAGTTGTCCTGCGTGTGGCTACAAAAGCCGATCAAGCTACTCCGCAAACGGAGACTCGACCAACAGTAGCTAAAGTGGATCAGCTTCAGAAGACTCATTTGGTTGATTTTGGAAAATACATCGCTGAATGTTTGCCTAAATACGTACAAAAAGTGCAACTGACGGCGGGTAACGAACTGGAAGTTCTTATTCCTCCTGAAGGAGTTATTCCTGTGCTGCAGTTTTTGAAGGATAACCACAGCGCACAGTTTACGAACCTCGTGGATATCGCCGGCATGGACGTGCCTAACCGACTCAACAGGTTCGAGATCATATACAACTTGCTTTCACTGCGTTACAATGCTAGAATCAGAGTCAAGACATACACTGATGAGTTGACCCCTGTAGACTCTGCCAATGACGTGTTTAAAGCTGCAAATTGGTACGAAAGAGAAATATGGGATATGTACGGTGTCTTCTTTGCCAACCATCCTGATTTGAGAAGAATTTTGACTGATTATGGTTTTGAGGGTCATCCCTTCAGGAAGGACTTCCCACTCAGTGGCTACGTGGAGGTGCGCTACGATGATGAACAGAAGCGTGTAGTGGTAGAGCCCTTAGAGCTGGCTCAAGAGTTCCGGCGCTTTGAGCTTAGTGCTCCATGGGAACAGTTTCCAAACTTTCGCAGTAACCCCGCTTCAGAGGAAGTTGTGAACCCGGCTGAAGAAAAACCAAAACAATAAAACAATTGAATATATTCTCAACAAATACGTCATTTATGTAATTGATGTAAATAAAAAATTACAAAAGCTTGATTTGTTGAATTAGATTAGCAAATATTGTACTTTCAATCATAAGCTTTCATCAGGATTGTACCAGTACCAAGTAATGTGGGACAATCATCTTTATGTACTCAATTACATAGAATAGTTCTAATTTGTAAAGATGTTTCTAGGCAAGTATACATTTTAACCAGCAGCTTATAAATTGTAATTTATTATGAACTAGCTGCATCCCGCGGTTTCACCCGCGTAAGCCTTGATCCCGTCGGAATATCGAGATATAAAGTATCCTATGTCCTATTCCAGGTTGGTCTACCCCTGTGCCAAATCCGTTTCTGCCGTTTTAGTGTGAAAACGTAACAAACAAAACTCACTTTCGTATTTATGATATTAGTTAGGATGACTCTCATCAATCCAACATTGCACTGACAGTAATAATCTACATCTAGAATGGTACTTGACCTTTGTCTGCACAAACCTTTTAGAAATAGTTAACATAATTTTCTCGTATTTGTGATTTGTTGAATCCAAAGAAAGCATAATGTTATGGCCTCAATCGGCTGTTGAAATGTTTCGTCTAGCTAGGATACAGTTGTTTAGGTAGAGATGTAAACTAATTAGCACTGGTTACCGATTTCCAGTGACCTGTTCAATGAATAAAAAATCAGGTGTAGTAACAAACTTATTGCCCTATGACATTATCCTTTAGCCGTCTTTCACATGTATGAGCTACTAGTTTTAATTTTCTGTTACAGACAATTTGATTTTCAAAATGAGTAATGCATTTTATGTGAAAGGTTCTTTATTCCACCTCAATATTGTCAATAGATAAATGTAAATTGATTGGTGAGAAGTGAGTCGCGTCGCAGCTAACGGCGGTATCTGTATCTCTTGAAGTGGAACCACAGCTGGAAGATGTTGTTGTGGAAGTGGCACCGGAAGCCGCGCTTGTAGGAGTACTCCCACTCGCGGTTCACGATCTTGAACGCGATGTCCTCGTAGGGCGGGCCCGCGTGGAATCGCAGCACAGCGAAGTCGGGGTTCTCGGGACACGCTTTCTGAAAACGACATAATGACAAACTTGTCAACATCAGAATCAATTGTAATAATGCGATTGAGTTTTTCTGTCGACAATCAATACCCTGTTAAAACGGTGTGACTGACACTGACATAGACACTATCAGGGATTTTTATTTTGATAACACAAAAAAATAGTCGTTTGTCGCCAAATATTAGAATTTGTCGGTCACTGGTTCAAAAGTTATAAGGGTTCATTATTTCGTTTTTTTATCCGACTTCAAAAAAGGAGGAGGTTATCAACTCGTCTGTATTTTCTTATGTTTGTTGCCTCAGAACTTTCCACTGGGTGAACTGATTTTGATGATTCTTTTTTTATTTGAAAGCTGGTGCTTCCCTTGTGGTCCTTGGTCCGTGGTTCCTTAATCCGTCCGTGGTGTGGTTTTTTATTAACTTTGCTTGCGTAGTTTTTGAGTTAGCTGCAATAATTACGTATTTTTCCCAATTAGTCTATGTAGATGACATCTTATTTAACTCCGTCACTGTTATTTACATAGCAGGTATTACTGGTATTCGAATTTGTGTAGGGTAGGTACCACAATAAATATAACAGATAAAAATTATTTAAAAAAAATAGTGGAACATGGAACACAACCGTGTTAATTAAACACAAGTATGACGTATAAACTCTATTGGATCATGTAAATATTGACGTTCTTCATAAATCTGAGGCTCACCTAATACCAAAATCAAAATATTTTATTTCACATAAACCTACATAGGCCCTTATGAAACGTCAGATGCTAGGTGCACGGTTCCAATTGGTCGTTTCCTATGGAGAAGAGCCGGCAAGAAACTCCATGAAACACCATACCAAATCACAACACAACATTAAAAAATTACAACATACAGGTTTACTGGTAACTCGACGTATTCCTTGCAGGACGTCATAGTAGGGTTAAAATGCAACAAATTAAGCCACCAAATGTTCTACCGAAATTCAGTAGTTTTTGAATTAGTTAAGAGTTTTAGTTTTCAAACTCAAACTCAAACTCAAAGCATTTATTTCAAATAAACCAATTACAGGCACTTTTGAATTGTCAAGGGGTCGGTCAGTCAGAAAGATGAAGCTAGTTGCCCATTCCAAAGCGTAGGTTCCTATGGAGAAGAACGGGCAAGAAACTCCACGGACACTCTTTTGAATCAGAATATTATTACAATATATTGGTTACATCATTCATGTTGAAATTATACATGTGAGAACAATGTCCGTCCGTAAAAAGATAAAAAAGAAACAAAACAATTCAAAAATTAAAATAAATTAAAATAAGCCGTGGCAGTTAAGAGATGACCAGACCCTACTGATGGCGCCCGTTCACGAACATGACGCATGGATCAGCACCATTCAGCTCAACCATTTTGAAGGGAACTTAATGATCCAACACACACGCCACCACCAGCGAGACATTAAAGTGAGCATGACATACTCTCAGTCGCCAGGGCACATTCAAGTCAATGAAAGACGTACCTAGTAAATGGTAGCTTTAAAGTACTTAGGTAAGTACATAGTGCACACACACATGTGCTATGCAGTTATACAAAACTAGGAGATTGAATTTATACAATGTAAATTATAGTTTTTACAATCTTCAACAGCTCCAACAATTATTTCGAATGCTAATCAATTAGTTTATGCGCCCTGTGGAGCTGGACCAGCGCTGAGCCAAGCATTTTTATCCGTAATGTAATCCCCTAATTTATAAAATGCTTGGCGGCATAGTGTGCGTTTTATACAAGATTTAAATTTTGTTTCATTCAGTTGGAGTATGTGGGGAGGTATTTTATTATAACATTTTAAACAGTACCCCATGAAAGATGAGTCTACTTTAGCCAGTCTGAAGCCCGGTTGAACTAATTGGTCCCTACTTCTAGTCCTATAATTGTGTCTTTCACCTCTTTTACTGAAAAGACTTAGATTTTTCCTTACGTACATGATGTTTTCATAGATATATTGACAAGGTACCGTCATGATGTTAATATCTTTAAACAGTTCCCGTAGAGAATCGCGCCTGCGGAGGCCATATATTGCTCTGATCGCTCTTTTCTGCAGAATAAAAATAGAATCGATATCAGCAGCCCGTCCCCATAGTAAAATACCGTAAGACATGATACTATGAAAGTAACTAAAATAGACTAGCCTCGCGGTATCTACATCAGTGAATTGACGGATTTTCCTCACAGCGTATGCTGCTGAACTTAGCCGTCCTGCAAGAGATGTTAAATGTGGACCCCATTGCAGCCTTGAGTCGAGTGTGATCCCTAGGAAAACAGTTTTATCGACGAATTCTAGTTTCTCCCCATTCAATACTATGTCACAATCACTACTTTTAACATTCGGTAAAGAAAATCTTATGCATTTCGTTTTTTTCCCATTTAATACTAAATTATTAGCAGTGAACCAATTTTGGACCTGCAGTAGGGCGTTATTTACGTCGTCAAGATTTAATGCACGTCTATTTATCTTAAAAATTAAAGAAGTATCGTCAGCAAATAACACCATTTGTGGTTGGTTTTTTAATAAATGGGGTAGATCATTAATATATACTAAAAAGAGGAAAGGACCCAATATCGAGCCTTGTGGAACACCCATTTTTACTTTTAAACCGAGTGAATTGACACCATTTATTTGAACTTGCTGTTGTCTATCATTTAAATAAGATTTTACTAAACTGAGCGCAAGTTTACCTAGTCCGTAATGCTCAAGTTTCAAGAGTAAGGTTTTGTGATTTACGCAGTCAAATGCCTTGGAGAGGTCACAAAAGATTCCTATGGCATCTTGGGCCCCCTCCCACGCTGTAAAAATGTGTTTAAGTAAGGTGACACCGGCGTCAGTCGTACAACGTCCTTTGGTGAAACCATATTGCTATTCGTGTAAGATTTGGTTGGTGTTAAAATGATTAAGCATTTGATTGAGCATTACCTATTCGAAGACCTTGCTGAACACCGGCAAAACAGATACTGGTCTATAGTTGTTGGTGTCTTTACTGTCCCCAGATTTAAAAAGTGGTATAACCTTACTGTATTTCATTAAATCCGGAAAGACTCCTTGATCCACACATAAATTAAATATTAAAGCTAAGTATGGTGCTATAGTCTCGATTATGGATGTACAAACTTTGATAGATAATCCCCATAGATCTTCGGTTAATTTTATTTTGATTTGCCGAAAAGCTTTTATTACTATCATAGGGTTTATATGTTTAAATTGAAATTCAACCGGGCAGCCTGGAAAGTTCGCTCTTAATAAATAAATTGAGACATTGGGTGATGAGTTTAAAACTTCCGTCGTTTTAACTGGTATATTAGTAAAGAAGTGTACAAATTCTTGAGCTACTTCTAAATTAGAGCTGATGGCACCACGTGAAGTCTCCAATGTGTAATCAGTGTTTCGTATTTTATTCTTATTAGTTTCACTATTTATAACTTTCCAGACTGATTTTATTTTATTTTCTGCTGATTTGATCTTGTTGCTAATAACTGGGGCTTTAGCTATCTTACAGGTATTTCGAAAAAATTTAGAATATGATCTTTTAATGAAAATCCCAGATTAAACCATTTGAAACCAATTTAAAAATGATTTACGGCGCGACTGTACTGAAATTTTAAGTTATTATCATAGTTGACGCCGTAGCAGACCTTTGTTAATAATTAAAAGTTCAATAATGCCTAAAACTTTGGCAAATATCACTAACAAAACATTTAATTTTTTGTAATTTTTAGCTCTAAAACTCTTAACTAATTCAAAAACTACTGAATTTCGGTAGAACATTTGGTGGCTTAATTTGTTGCATTTTAAACCTACTATGACGTCCTGCAAGGAATACGTCGAGTTACCAGTAACCCTGTATATGCGACATTCCACCCGGACGGAACAGCACAGCTGTAATTATCAAAAAACATATCTAGCACGAGATTCTTCAGGAGTATAAAACAGAGCCAATATGGGCAACTACAATAATGCTGCAAGATAAACAAGGATCTCTAACATTATCGGCTATATACTGTCCACCAAAGCACACCTTAAAGGAAGAAACGTTTACAAATTACTTCAGAACTCTTGCGCATAGATTTGTATGTGGAGGTGACTGAAACGCCAAAAAGGTTCACTGGGAATCACGTTTAACATTACCCAGAGGTCGAGAATTGAAAAGTATAGACGAAAACAAACTATGCATACTAAGTGCAGATGAAACCCTCGTATTGGCCTACACACCCAAATAAAACACCAGATCTTCTAGATTTCTTTGTGTATAAAGGATTGTCAAAGTTTTATTAATCTATATCTATCATAAGTTAACATTATATCTATTATAAGTTTTATCAAAACTTGATAATCATCTGATATTCTGAAAATTAAAGATTAAAGAGTTGTGTTCGTGGCGGTCCTCCTACGCTTGGCTTTCACACACAAACAATCGTATAGTATACAGTACACAGTAGTAGTGTACAGTACTGACCAGGGAGAACTCGGGCGTGGCGTTCTTGTCGATGAGGTCCGGGTAGAAGATGTTGAACTTGTAGCCCTGCACGATCTTGGGCGGCGGGTTGTCCATGTCGTAGTGCGTCTGGTTGTACTTGTTCCACTCGAAGCCCGTGTGCACTCTGTGAGCAAGAGACGCCATCATCAACAGACATTAACATCAAATAAAGGTGGATGTAGCTTGTTTACTAGTAGATATTCAGTTATTCAGTGAATATTAACAGAAACGATTGGTATCAATATCTATTTACCAATTTACATACAATATACGACTAATAGAGAAGTATGGTAGAAGACATTTTAGCGAGAATCATGATGTGTAGTGTGTACGCGAGAGCCAATCTCGCGTAAGGTATGAAAGACGAAGTTTAACCTGTTGAAGTATCGCGGCTTCCTGGGGCGGTACTTGTCGGCCCACAGGCACGGCTGGTCGGGCAGCGCGTGCTCCACGCTGAAGGGCGCCTCGTCGGGCGCCGCGCCCATCGCGCGCCGCGCCGAGCGCTCCAGCGCCTCCGCGCTGGCGCCCAGGGCCGGCTCCATCTGCTGTACCGCACCAAATATTATGTCAAGGTCTAATGTTTTGTTTATTTTCGTGCCTAGAACCGACAAAATTCTTGTCGTGCCCATGATGAATTGGTCCTATCTGCAGCAGACACGGTGAAATTTCTCAGCGTGTACAAGCGGCCTGAGAGATAAAATTAATGTTCTACAGGATGGTAAGTCATTAAAAGTTCAAGAAAAAAGTCCGCAATGGCATAATGTCTATCTTCTAAGGATGACCCCAAAGTAATCATTTTTATCTTTCAGAATTTGATAAAAAAGTCATTGTTATTTCCGAAACTATTTTGACCCTCTATATTAATCAATGACTATACAGCCTCTTGACTGCTCATGCGGGTGACTCAGGCTCACGACACAAAAGTGAAATTGCAATTATACTAGATGACAATATGAGTGGCCATTTTAGGTTTAACCAGTTATTGGAGCTCTTCACACGCGGTTATTTTGATACCTTTTCAACATTTCTGCATAAATAAAAACAATTATGAGTTCCTGTTCAATCAAATGGTGCGGGAAATCGTCTAGAAAACCCAGCTATAAAAAAGATGACATAACTTTTCATCGGTAAGTAAAATAAATATTTTATTAAGAATAATGGCAAATTATTTTTTACCTTTTTACTCCACCGGTAAACAACTGTCCGGAGCGCGCGAGTTAAGGAACCCCAACCTACCAATATTAAGCTTTGTCAGACAATAAGTATTTACTAGATTATTATTTCCCAATTTCCCCACTGCGCGATCAGCATTTATAATTATCTAGAACATGCGTCAATCTGATCACGCTGTGCATGTACTACGTTAGCAATTAAGTTAGTATATAAGATCAATATTTTGTTAGATTTAATAAATTACTGTTTCGCTGTAACTCTGTCGGAATAAAGTTATTTTTAAATACTTCCGTTGTCGCTTACTTAATTGGCGCAGCCGGTAGGATCTCTGTAGTCAGTTTGCCGTGTATACAATTCTACGTGGAGTAGCCGACGTCCGTGTCTACGGTTTAGCAGAGATCGCCGAACAAATAAATTCATTAAGAAGCCACTTCGAGTTACGGAAGAGGACCAGCCACAGCAGTAATTCAGGGAGCATGGAGCTAGCTGCGGAATTGTGAGTAAATCTTTTTCACCTTCCTCTCAGCTCTTCCATCTATATCCCAACCTTGTAATAGTCTATGTGTTTGTGTATTACTAGGGATTGGACAACGCCGTAATAATATTTGCATAGATTTTAATTGTACTAATATTTTAGAGTAGTGATAGTTTTGTAGCACATTAGTGTGATTTTTTTTTTTCTCCGCGTTGGTTTCTTTCATAACTTTTCACAATGGAAAACGTAACCCGTGTCCCACAGGAATTGGTTAACATCATACCAATATTCAGCGGCGACACTAGAATGTTGCCTTTATTTATAAAAAAATGTGAATACATTTTGTCTAAGTTCTTAGGAACCGCAGCCCAAAATGAATATTTATTTCATGTAGTAACAAGTAGGTTATCAGGCGAAGCAGCCAGTTTGGTAGGCGAAAGAGAAGCTATAGGTACGTGGGACGAGCTGAAGAAGTTGTTAAACCAACACTTCGGTGATCCACGCACAGAGGATTGTTTAGCAATGGAGTTAGAATCGTGTAGAATAAATAAGGGTGAAAGTTATTTAGATTTTTGCCATAGAATACAGCGGATGAGAAGTGTTTTATTTGCTAAAATATCAGAAACTATCATTGATGAATCTCTACGTAAGGCAAAGCAAATCATTTATAGTAACAGAGCAATGAATGCTTTCTTGTTTAATTTACCGCCATTTTTAGTTAGATTAGTTCGTTTGCGCGACGTCACAACGATAGAGGATGCATTAAAAATAGTTTTAGAAGAACAAAACTTCCAGGCAGTCTATGAGTCGAAAACAAACGACAGACGTAATTTTAGCAGAAATAACAGACCCAATTTGCCAAATAACCAAAATGCAATTGAATCTAATAATCAAAAGAAAGATTCACATAGCATATCAAGTACACATGTACCGAATAGTGCTACAAACAGCACATTTACACCGAACAATTCGCATCAGCCCAGACATTATAAACAACATAATAATATTCAAAGAAATCAAGACAATTTTAATCGTACAAACAACAATAATGCGTCACCGCAGTCAAGTAGGTCATTTGTTCCGATTGCACAACCGAACCAACAGTTCGCGGCACATGCATCGAGCACGCCGTCTTTTGCAGCGCAAGCATCTACGTCGGGTGCGAATACTGATGTCACCATGCGTACTGCAAGATCACGACGTGTTAATTACATAAATAATTCTAATAATAATGAACAGAGTTCAAGTTATTCGTACAATGAGTGCCAAGAATTTTCTCCTGAAGAACCCGGGGCGGGAAATTTTTGCATAACGGCCTCTACCCGAGAGAACGAATAAAAATAAATTGTAATAAACGCTTAAATTTACCACATATAGTTATACCAGAATTAAAGGCAGTTTTTATGATAGATACGGGGAGTGTTAGATCGTTTATAAGCCCGTATATAGCGAATAAATATTTTAAAAATTATTTACAGTATGAACCCTTCGAAGTTGTTAGCACTCACGCATCGAGTGTTCATAGTGAAACGGCTATTATTCCATTACCGGTTACCTTTGGAAGTCAAGAGTTCCATAAGTTTTATGTCTATAGTGTCGACGATAGGTATGATGGGTTAATAGGTAGCAATTTGCTGAAGCAATTACAGGCAAAGATTAATATGGAAAATCAGATACTACATTTAAAAAATACTGATATTCCTATCATATATTCACCACCTATGAGAGAGATATATAATCTACCATCTCGTAGTGAACTTAGAGTAAGACTCCCAGTCAACGTACTGAACGGGGAAGCTGTGTTAGATTTTAAGCAATTTACGGAAAGGATTCGAATGCCCGCCGCATTAGTTACGTGTATTGAAGGCTATGCAACAACTGTTATTCAGAATGGTAGCCATGAAAATAGAAAATTAGTAGTTACGGGACCTTTTCAAGTGGAACCATACATACAGGACCCATCTGTTAGTGTTAATTTCATAGATAATAATATAGAAGTGGACAGCTTGCTAACAAAGAATTTAGACAAATTACAGTTAGATCATATGAATTCAGAAGAACGAACGGTTATTGAGGGACTTTGTAAAGAATACAAAGATATATTTTATTGTGAAAATATTCCGTTAACCTTCACAAATCAGGTTAAACATAGAATAAGAACAAAAAATGAAGACCCAATAAACATTAAGGCACATAGATTGCCACCTATTCAAACAAAAGAGATCAGTAGTCAAGTCGAGAAAATGTTAAGGGATAACATTATCCAGGAATCTCATTCTCCCTGGAGTGCTCCCGTACATTTAGTGCCGAAAAAATTAGACGCGTCAGGCCAACAAAAATGGAGGATGGTAGTTGACTATAGACGGCTCAATGAAATCACAATTGATGATAAATACCCTTTGCCCAACATTAACGATTTATTTGACATGCTAGGTAATAGTACATACTTTACAACTCTCGACTTAGCTAGCGGGTACCATCAATTAGAGGTTCAGGAGAAAGATAGAGCTAAAACTGCGTTTAGCACACCTTCAGGTCATTATGAATTTAACAGAATGCCGTTTGGGTTAAAGACCGCACCCGCAACTTTTCAGCGAGCGATGGATAACGTCTTACGAGGCCTTCAAGGCTTACATTGCTTAATATATCTCGATGACGTCATTATTTTTTCTAAAAGCTTGCCTGAACATGTAGAAAAACTTAGAGCAGTTTTTGACCGCTTCCGTCAAACAAATTTAAAAGTTCAATTAGATAAGTCTCATTTTCTTAGAAAGGAAGTACTCTACCTAGGGCATACTATTACAAGTGAAGGTTTGAAACCAAATAATGATAAAATAGACGCTATTCTTAGGTATCCTATACCGGAAACGGTTACACAGATTAAAAGCTTTTTAGGACTAATCGGTTATTATAGGAAATTTATCAAAGATTTTGCCAAAATAACTAGACCATTAACCGCTTGTTTAAAGAAAGGTCGCAAAATTGTAATTAATGGGGAATATAAAGAATGTTTTGAGACATGTAAAAAGCTTTTAACAAATGCACCTTTGTTACAATTTCCTGACTTTAGTAAAACTTTTATTTTAACCACGGATGCATCCAATTTTGCGATCGGGGCTGTATTGTCACAAGGAACGATAGGCTCAGATAAGCCTGTAGCCTATGCTAGTAGAACCTTAAGCGACACAGAAGTAAAATATAGCACTATCGAGAAGGAACTTTTAGCCATAATATGGGCAGTTAAGCACTTTCGACCGTATTTGTATGGTAATAAGTTTACCATATTTACAGACCATAGACCATTAGCTTGGCTGTATTCATTGAAAGAGCCCAATAGTAAACTCACGCGATGGCGGTTAAGGTTAGAAGAGTACGATTTCGAAATAAAATATAAGAAAGGCCCTCAAAACACGAATGCAGATGCTTTATCTAGGATTAAGATTAATGCAATTGACGACGATTTAGATTCAATATTCGTAAATATAGGAGATAGGCAGGAACGTATACAAAAAATTATAGAAAACGAATTGCAAGACCCCGAAACTCCAATAGAAACGATAGAACTTTCGGATTCTGATGATGGGGTCACTGCCAACTCAGTTTCAAATAGAGAACACGAAGGCATTCCTAGTTTAAACGAAGCTGTCGATACTAAACCAAAACAGATTTTAATTCATTCATGGTTTAAAAATAAATTAGACGTAAAAGATATTTCAAATAATAAACAAAAAATTCTCGAAGTTCACTTACCGACAAATAACGATATATTAGTTAAAGACTTTTTGAAAGAGTATATTGATCCAAAACATAAGTACTTTATATACTTCGAACACACATCTTTTAGAAAAACTTTTTCAAACATGGTAATTAAGTTATTTAAAAAGGATTCAGTTAAGTTAACCGAGTGTACAGAAAGAGTTATAAATTTGACAGGATCTGAAGAAGATCAAAAAGAAGTTATTTTAAAATACCACGACGGGAAAACATGTCATAGAGGTATTAAAGAAACTTTAACCAAACTTAAAAGACATTATTGGTGGGCAAACATGAAAGAGACAGTCACGGCAATCATAAATGCTTGCGAAACATGTAAACGCATGAAATATGATAGAAAGCCGATTAAACCCCACATTCAGTTAACACAAACCCAGGATGCCCCTTTTCAGGAAGCTTTTATGGATTTATTATATATTGAAGGGAAATATTATTTAACTATAGTGGATGCATTTAGTAAAATAGCACAAGCCATAGAGGTACCGAATAGGAGTACACCAGAGATAGTTAGGGCATTGATTAAATATTTCAGCATGTATGGTCTGCCTAAGAAAATTAGTTGCGATTCCGGTACAGAATTCAACAATACTTTGATTAAAGAAATGTTAAGCTTTTACAAAATTGAACTTCATATTGGGACGCCAAATAATCCCAGTTCAATGGCAATAGTAGAAAGGTTTCATTCTACCATTATTGAGATTTATCGTATAGCAAAATACGATAAAAGCGATTTAGATACAGCATCAGTTATGACTTATGCCATCATGGCTTATAACAACACCATACATTCAGCAACAGATTTTACGCCTTTTGAACTAGTATTTGGTCACACTTATTCCGATAATGTATTTAACGTGGATAGAGAGAAGAACTTAACTCAGAAATTATTGTTAGATCATAGAAAACGCCTTAAAATACTCTATGAATTCATAACAGAAAAATTAGAATCCGATAAAATTAAAATAATTAATAAAAAAGGTGGCGAAACGACACCGGTACTCGAACCAGACGATAATATTTACATGAAAGACACTAGGACTAGAAAAGCTAAAGAAAAACCTCGATATGAAAAAGCGAAAGTAATAGGTGAAGTTGAAAGAAATATAGTCCCAGTAGAAGTAAAGAAAAGGAAAACTAGAGTAGCCTTAAAAAATGTAAAACGTCCTCCACAGATCGTGCCTGGTACTTCTGGTACTAGTGGTGCCAACACTCACGCTGGACCTCCAAAACCTCGGTCAGAATCCGGGGATAGCAGCGATAAAGCGGGGAGTAGCAGTGAAGAGGAATAGTTATTGGACAATATACAAAAGTGTAGATTTAGAATCATTACACTTACAAATAGATAATAATATTCGGGATTTTATTAACTTGAAAATTAAAATTAAGGAAAATAGTCTTAGTAACGAAACTATAGGAATAGAAAACCAAATAGAATATCTTATTAAACTAACTAAGGATAGATTTTTTCAAATCTTACCTTTCCATTATAGAAATAAAAGAGCCTTGTTTAATCCATTAGGCTCACTTGTAAAAGCTATCACAGGAAATTTAGATGAAGATGATGCAATTAAATATGATAGAGAAATCCAAATGATACAGAACAAAGAGCATGTGGTCGAACGTAAAGTATCATCAATGCAAAAAGCTTTTGATAAATTAGTAAATGACTCTGAAATAATAAATTCAAATATTAAAAACTTGGGTTTACATACCAATGAAATGGAAAAATTAGTTGAACATGAGTTCAGGTTTAACAAACTTTTCCAAATATTAAATACTATGTATCAAATTTTAAATAACTTTCGGACCTGTTACGAAAACATACAAGAGATTGAAACGGCAATAGCCTTTAGCAAACTGAATACATTGCACCAATCCATTATAAATAGTACAGAATTATATAATACGTTAGAAGTCATTGCTAAACATGCTAGAACAATATACCCAGTAAGCAAACATAATTTAATAAAATTAGAACGTAATATCATACTTAAATCATATATAAATAACAACAAGTTAGTTTTTGTTTTAGAAGTTCCCCTAATAAATAACGAAACATATAATTATTACAAGGTTATACCCATCCCTATATTCCATTCTCCAAATACCTTTACAATAATACCCAAATATCCTTACCTGATGGTGAATAGATTGAAATACATGCCCGTGGTAAGCCCATGTACTGAGATTGAAAATGAAAAATTTCTTTGCGCTGAAACTAATTTAGCCCAGTTTCCAACCGAGACCTGCATTGAACAAATAATGCTGATGAAGAACAACTACAAAAACTGCATACAGAACCATATTGAAATAGAAAAAACTAAGATACAGAAAATAACCGACAACCAATGGTTGGTTTACTCAGAGGAAAATCTCATCATCACCGAGAATTGCAATACAGAAATGCTGAAGTACACTATTCTTGGGACCTACATCGTGACACCTGGCCAACAATGCGAGACACAAATAGGCGAAGTCATCGTTGCCGCCACCACAAACACTACAGTTTCCAGTTTCCAGCTGCCATTGATCCAGATGCCAGACCTACAACAGGACATTCAGAGAAGATCAAAGAAAGTGGATTTAAGAAATGTGGACTTCAGTGATGTGAAAGAAGTGTTACAAAGTGCAAAATTTAGTGAAATAGACGATACGACACAAACAGTGACAATAGAAATTAGTATATGGACCATCTTAGAGTATGTGGTTATTGTAATAGCAATAGTTATCTTTATAATGTATAAATTTCAGTTCATAAACTTTTGTCGAAATTCTCCGAAACCGTCTGCGACACCTTCGGATAATTCCTCTCTTAGGGAGGGAGGAGTTAAGGAACCCCAACCTACCAATATTAGCTTTGTCAGACAATAAGTATTTACTAGATTATTATTTCCCACTTTCCCCACTGCGCGATCAGCATTTATAATTATCTAGAACATGCGTCAATCTGATCACGCTGTGCATGTACTACGTTAGCAATTAAGTTAGTATATAAGATCAATATTTTGTTAGATTTAATAAATTACTGTTTCGCTGTAACTCTGTCGGAATAAAGTTATTTTTAAATACTTCCGTTGTCGCTTACTTAATTCGCGCGTATCCAATTAACTAATTAGTTATTTAACAAGGATGTTTACCGGTTAACGACTGAACGGATTTGGATGAAAGGCATGCGGATAGACATAGGATACTTTTATCCCGGTAGTACGTTCCCGTGGGATGATATCCGACAGCCACGCAGGCGAAGCCGGGGGCAAGTACGGCTATATAAGATATTATCACAGATTCAAAATGACGAATAACAAAATAATAATGGTTGATGGCGCGGCAGCGCTAGGACAAGAGTCAATGACTTTTTCCTCGGCTTTGTCACAGGTATGTAGCGTTTGTAATCGTTATAGGAAGCCAAGCCGCGTGTGGCAACTAAGAAGGTCAACTGTGATAGTTCTAGTGGCACGGAACATTCGACCCCTACTGCACTTGTTTTTAAGTATGTCCGTCTTAAACTGAATTAAATTAAGTGTGTGCTTTTTCCACACTGTTGCCTAAATTCGGGGCGTACTTTTTACGGTTCCGTACCCAAAGGGTGATAAACGGAACCCTATTAATATGCCTCCGCTCATCTGCTGTCCGTCCGTCCGCCCGTCTGTCATCGGGCATCTCTGATCTGTATCTCATAAATCACAGATTGTGTCTTTCTATTATCGCTATAACAACAAATAATAAAAATTTAATAAAGATACATTGGATATCCAAAAAAAATATCTCCCTGGTTTTTCTACCATTATTTGTTTACAGTTGGCATTTTTTGAAACAAAAACTAGATGTCCGCGTCGTATCGCTACCGCTGCTAATCACACCCCTGAAGTTTGTCCCCGAACTGAGCTGGCTCAAACCGGTTTGTGCCCTTCGATCATCGGCGCACGCCCGCGCACACCCGCTCGCGTTGTCGGTGACAGGTCACGCACACATAGCCGTGCGTGTAGTAGTGTTCCCGTGTACGGCGTTCGTAGAGTGTTTCATCAAATAGTTCCTATACCGTAATGTTGGCTCCTCTGTTACAGTTGCAGGACCAATACGAATACGATATGCCGCTATGGCGCTACCTAACAGGTCCGTTTTTCTTAAATTTAACAGTCGCCAACATTGCTGCAAAGGAACTATTTGATGAAACGCAGTCTATGAAGCTTATAGTCTGTTCCGTATTTAGTCATGTGACAAGAGGGTTACAATGCGCTAAAAGTATCAGCGTCATGCCAAGTCACTTGGCATATAATTCAAAGTCACTCGAGTCAAGTGCCTTTGAATAGTTTGAATTATATGCTGCGTAGTTATTACTGCCAACTTCGTGCCAAGATATGTTACCATAACCACATCAGAGCGCACATTAGTAACTTATAGCCTTTACAAACAGAACAAGTCACCGTACCGCCGACGGCTTCATATAACCCGATTCCTACTGGCTTCCCTTCAGAACAAGGATTCTACGTGTGTTTACTATTAGTAAATATAATACATATAATGCATACATGGTCACATTACAGTTATTTAATACATCATAAGAAAAAAAACCTTACAAAAACAAAACGCAGAAAGCAGTTGATATTTTCGCTTCAGCAAAAAATTCCAACTATTCTAGCGCCAATAAGCCGCACGTCGTGTGTCAGAATACAGTATTATTAACCTTTTCACCGCACTTTTTTCTGTTAACCTTTTCACCGCCACGGACTTCAATAAAAGTTCCGGATTTTCGTGCCACCAGCGCCAGGACTTCATTAGAAGCTCTTCATTTTATCTATCTTATAAAAATAAATTTACTTTATTTAAAAGCTTTGTTTCCTGTTATTATTTAATATAGCATTGTCTAACGCCCTGTTTTTTAGTTTTCGGCAAAAACAAAAACTCGTAACATTTTTAATGTCCCCGAACGCCAAGGATTTTATACAAAGTCGGCCAGTGATGAGACGCGAAAATTACCACTGTTTGATTTCGCCCGTGGAAATATATATAAATACTACTATCGCAATCAATTTAAGGTCAGTAAAATATGAAGTTATAAACTACTTTATAACAAAAGGAAAATTTACCAATTTCGACCTTCAGATGGGTGCCGATCCGGAATTAAATAGTTCTAGTTATTGTTTACCAATCCTTGGCGATAATTATATTCCCATCTCTACAAAAAAGTTAGTTGTAACTGCTCCGACCGCCACGGACTACTATAGAAGTCGTTCTGTGACGTCATAAGCGTACGAGTGTCAAGGTCACTTTGGCATAGTGCAGGAAATAAACGGGAAACCGCACACGCATCCTTCTTTCCCGCTTTGCTTGTGATAAGATAAAAAGAATAATAAATTGGACTGATGAGTTACTAAAAATTGTGCAAGGTGTGGAATCGGAGTCGGAAGTGAAAGATATTGACACAGAAGACGATGATTCTGATGTAAGTCCAACTAGATAATAATTATAGTATTTCAATCGTTCTAGATAACCAGTTTACTTTAGCCACTCAAACCCATACCTAATCCAATATCTTTGTTTGCATATCCTGCCAAGTCGTACGAGGGACCGAAGCCAAATTGCAGAGGCCCGTACCTCTGCGATTTGGCTTCGGCCCCTCGTACGCCTTCCAAAGCTCCGGGACCCCAGGGTCCCGAGAATTGTCAATAGACGTAAAAATAAGAATAACGTTATTCATCAAAAAGTAAGAAAAAACACGGGATAGTTGAAAATCAAAGAAAGAAAGATCATAGACACCCTTAATCAGAATTGAATATAACGTGCTCTGAGCGCCAAGGACTTGAAATGAAGTCAACAGATGACGTAATGAAACAATTAGAGATGTACCACATTTCTTATTGCTCTAATTGAGTTATGCATTTTTCTCTTAATTTTTTATAACTTATACTGGTTTCTCTTACTCACGATAATGCGAAATAAAAAAAATATGGAAGTATTGAATCAGTTTTTATTTATATTCGCAAATTTATAAAATAAAGCCTGACGTAGGCGTATAAATTTCATTTATCGATAGGAACATACCCTCATCACTACTATATATTTCGTTATACATTTATAGCTTGGCGCTGGCGAGGCAACGCGTTCTGTATATGTCGGCGGTGAAAAGGTTAATCACACACTACTTCGGCCGCACTTCGGTAGCATTCGAGGCTTTCACAATACCGCTCGTTACGGTGCCAGGTATGCCGCTCGCGAGCGAGTTATTCCGCGACAGAAAGAGGAAAATGCGTAGGCGAGAATGAGATAGAAAGAGGTGTCGTAGAACTTCGTAGATTTGCAAATACATAGTAATATTAGTAATTGTGTCGACTTGTTTAATTTTAAAATTAGCATTTATTTTGTTTTCTTTTGCATTTGATTAGTTAGTCACATTCTCAATACAATTTTAAAGTAAGTAGGTATCTATTACAGCTCTAATTTGTTTTTGTATAATTTGTGCCATAGTGATAATATTACAATTTACCTATCGAATTTACGTGAGTTTGTGTTTGAAGTGGATAAAAACGTTGACGTTGTCATCTTGCTATGAATAGAGAACTAGATAAAATTTGTAATATTCCATTTCATAAATTTGTTGTGTTGATTTCTTGACAGATAAATTCACGTGTATTTTGTTTTCGCATTATATTCGTTAAAACATAATTTTAGAATCTGTTTTTAATAGACAATTTAACAGAAATAAAACCGTAATTTATAATATTTATTATAGTTTTATTTCTGTAAAACATTGATATTTTTATTGTTGTAGTGATAAAGCGTCTCTTTGGTTCTACTACTTGACTAAATATGGCGTCAAATTAAGAAAAGTAAAGGAATGACTAAAATTTTTGAGGTATTGATGTTAACTTCAGTTATATGAGAATTGAATATTTTTTTCTTCGGGTTCCTTCTTATAGATTTTGTAGCTGCGCTAGTGAGAATCACAAACATACTGTCACCACCGTGCGACTGCGCCTGCTCACGTACCTGCGCCTGCTCACGTACCTGCGCCTGCTCACGTACCTGCGCCTGCTCACGTACCTGCACCTGCTCACGTACCTGCGCCTGCTCACGTACCTGCGCCTGCTCGCGTAACTGCGCCTGCTCACGTACCTGCGCCTGCTCACGTACCTGCGCCTGCTCACGTACCTGCGCCTGCTCACGTAACTGCGCCTGCTCACGTACCTGCGCCTGCTCACGTACCTGCGCCTGCTCACGTACCTGCGCCTGCTCACGTACCTGCGCCTGCTCACGTACCTGCGCCTGCTCACGTACCTGCGCCTGCTCACGTACCTGCGCCTGCTCACGTACCTGCGCCTGCTCACGTACCTGCGCCTGCTCACGTACCTGCGCCTGCTCACGTACCTGCGCCTGCTCACGTACCTGCACCTGCTCACGTACCTGCGCCTGCTCACGTACCTGCGCCTGCTCACGTAACTGCGCCTGCTCACGTACCTGCGCCTGCTCACGTACCTGCGCCTGCTCACGTACCTGCGTCTGCTCACGTACCTGCGCCTGCTCACGTACCTGCGCCTGCTCACGTAACTGCGCCTGCTCAGGTAACTGTGCCTGCTCACGTACCTGCGCCTGCTCACGTACCTGCGCCTGCTCACGTACCTGCGCCTGCTCACGTACCTGCGCCTGCTCACGTACCTGCGCCTGCTCACGTACCTGCGCCTGCTCACGTACCTGCGCCTGCTCACGTCCCTGCGCCTGCTCACGTACCTGCGCCTGCTCACGTACCTGCGCCTGCTCACGTACCTGCGCCTGCTCACGTCCCTGCGCCTGCTCACGTACCTGCGCGGGCGCGCGGCGCGCGGCGGCGGCGGCGGCCAGCCCGGCGCGCAGGTAGGCCAGGCGCTGCGCCTCCAGCGCCGGCTCCGTCAGCAGCGTGCCCGGCTCCAGCGCGCCCGGCGCCACGCAGGCCGGCGAGTAGCGCCCCGAGCGGTACAGCGCCACGCTGGCCGCGCACTGCGAGTCGTCGTCGGAGCCCGCGTCGGCCGAGTCGCCCGCGTCGCCCGCGCCGGCCTCGTAGCCCGCGCTCGCCTCCGCTCGCTCGTGGCCCGCGGCAGGTGACGCGGACGACGAGGCCGACGGCTCCGCAGGCCGCTCCGCCTCGGGACTCTGTGACCTGAGGGTGAAACGGCTATTAGCTTTGTTTCTAAAATTGTCAGTTTGGAAGTTACAAAAATGTATACAACTTATATAGTGTTCGTTCTATTGATAACAGTGATCGATCCAGACTTATGCTTCCCGTCGCTAAAAAAATACACAATCATGCAAAAAGAGCAAATGACAAAACTAGTAAATGAACTACTACCTGAACCGACCGAACCTCGGCGAAAACATCACCAGTTTTATTCTTAATAATTGACACCACCACAGTTTTCATCATCCGTTCAGGCAGATACGAATGTCCTATACACAAGGAGTAGAACATCGCTAAGACTCTGGGCAGATGATGGCCAGCATGCTTAAGGTGTTCAATACTTAAATCATCGTGATCTGGAGACTTGCCTCTCGACATAGACATAATGACATGTCTTACCTCCTTTGCCGCAAACCGGACACTAAACTCCTGACCACTACAACCAGCAATGCTTGTAAACTGTGATGGTCCCAACGTCGACGAAACAGCGAAGTGCTGCCTAAATAGCTCGGCTATCCATGTGACATCAGCGGCAGGCCCGGACTACTATTGAGTTTATCGGTGGACTTCCAAAAATTGCGGAAGTCGCCTCTAGAATGATGCGACGCCAACATTCCCATTTTAATTTGGTCACTATTGTACTGGCAACATCGTAAGCGCGACTTAATTTTTTTTCGACTTGTTTGCATATCAGTCCAAACAAGACCCTCGCGTTGTCTACCATAAGACACCTACTGCTCAAACTTTAGCCTGGCCTGCCTGTGAGCATCACTCACATGCTTATTCCACCTCATTACTGGTTTCCTATTTCGCACATGATTTGTTTCGTACCTTTCAGAAGTTGCTTGGCATACAATATTAACAATGTCATTATACATTTTATCAATAATTATTCTGTGGTCCAAATTATTACTTTACTTTCTCTAAATTATTTCATTACCACTGCTCTCAAAACGATGAAGGAAAACATCGCGAGGAAACAACGGCATGTCAAGAACCAAAACTTCGAAGATATTGTGACATCTACCAAACCGAACTGGGCCCACGTGGTGAATTACGGCCCACTTCCTCTCACCTAGAGGAGGCTTCTGCCCCAGCAGTGGGAACCTTATAGGTTGATTTTGTTGTATTAAGTTATGTCGACTAAACGAATTTGGATGAAATTTGGAAGATGGATAGACCATGACCTGGAATGGGACCTAGGACACTTTTTGTCCTGTAAGTACGTTCCCATGGGATAATATCTGACCTCCATGCGGGCGAAACCGCGGGCAAAAGCTAGTATGTTTATAAATACTGTTTGTTTTTTAACCGATTTCCAAAAAGGACGTAATACGTATTTTTTCCACTTGGTATATGTGGATGATATTATAAGTTCCTGTCACTGTTATTTGCATATCAGGTAGTGGTATTCAAAATTGTCTGGGGTAGGTACCATAAATAAAAAGTGAAAACTAAAAACTATTTGGGCACAAAAAAAAAAACCAGGTAGTTTTTTTTTAAGTCGTTTGTTTTGTCAATTTTTATATGGATTCTGTGTACCTGTGCGCGCACCCCTTCTGCTTGTCAGTAGCGGCGGACTGCACGCCCTGCTCCTGCTTGCCAGTAGCAGCGGACTGCACGCTCTGCTCCTGCTTGCCTGTAGCAGCGGGCACGTCCAGCTCCTGCTTGCCAGTAGCAGCGGGCACGTCCTGCTCCTGCTTGCCAGTAGTAGCGGGCACGTCCTGCTCCTGCTTGCCAGTAGCAGCGGGCACGTCCTGCTTCTGCTTGCCAGTAGCAGCGGGCACGTCCTGCTCCTGCTTGCCAGTAGCAGCGGGTACGTCCTGCTCCTGCTTGCCAGTAGCAGCGGGTACGTCCTGCTCCTGCTTGCCAGTAGCAGCTGGCTGCACGCCCTGCTCCTGCTTCAGCAGCTGCAGCTTGCGGCGCAGGTTGCTCTGGTGCCGGTCGCGCAGCCGCGCGCGTGACATGTGCGCTGCGAACGTGACACGTTGACATCAGCGAACGTGACCGAATGCGGCGACCACAATAGCTACCGAATACGTTTCTATAAAAAGCCTTTAACAAAACATTTTATCAACGAAAATAGAACCTGAAAACCTGAATAATATTTAAAAAAAATACTTTTAGAGCTAGCGCGCACGAGTGACTTTTGTCACTATGTCACCGCACCGGTCTGTGGATATGTATTGAGATGCGCGCACGTAACGACGTGACAACCTGCAGGCGTAGCATGGCGCTTTCTATTTCTACGAAGAATAGACATAGCTTTTTCAATACCAAGTTGTCACTTGGTATAGAACTTTACGTTTCTTCATTTTTGACATCGCACCGTATAAATCCTTCCTGTCATTTTGTCTTTCGTTTCTAACGATCTTTGTCTAGGTCTTTTTCGTATGTAGACTATTTCGAAAGAAAGTTTTCTACTCAAACTGTCAAAATCACCCTGACAATTGACATTTGTCTAAGTGAAGACAATTTGATAGAATCGCCAGTAGAAAACTTTCTTCTCGACGGCCGCAAAGCAAAACGGTTATCTACAAAATCATAATTTTACAAGGGAGCGTTTTAATCGTAAAACTGTGATAATTAATAGAGGAACAAAGCTATCTTCTCCTATTTTACATAATTGAGTTAATTATAAGTGAAATAGTTAAGGCCAATATTACTGTAAAATTGTTTGATCCAAAATACGGTACTTCGACACTTTGAGGAAAAATTGTTGTAGTTGACCAGACTTAATAAGTAAAAATTGAGAATCAAACTGAAAAAAAAGTTCTGAGTTCGACTCAGAACTTTTTTTAAAAAAAAAAATAAAAACCCCCGACAAAAACAAAGCAAAAAAAATAATATGTAGGTATTGGCCCTTGTAGGTAATATTTATTTAGATCCAAGCGTAGCGTCGGGGGCCAGCTAATGAAAATAGGAAGTTAACAGCAGCTATCATTTCTACCTACAACTTTTATATTAAACTTAAAGGCCCAATACCTACATATTATTTATGTCGGGGGTTTTTTTTAATTTTTTATCTAACTTTTATTTCCTGCTTTTTTTATTTTATATTATACTAGATGCTGCCCGCGGCTTCACCCGCGTGGATGTCGGTTATTAAAAACTTACTCAAGAACCACTCTATCCATTGGTGAAAACAGCATGAAAATCGGTGCAGTAGTTTTTGAGTTTATCGCGAACAGGACGACAAACAGACAGACGCGGCGGAGGACTTTGTTTTATAATATGTGGATTACTTGTAGACACGCTACGATCGACACGTCTCGCCGAAATCTGCGGGGCTGTACCTATATGTTTGCCACAGTGAAGCTAGTTACTAATTTAGTCTCATTTCTCTTTCCTACTCCATCATCTGACCCTGATCACCATCCATCTGTCCATCCACCTATTTTTTGGGAACTTTCCAATGAGCCCAAACACGACACCTCTGCTGTAAGTTTGTGAGGGAGTTGGATATCCTGCAAATACCAGATGATGCTGCAGCACCAGTTCAAGGTTAGTATATTCTTCTCTTATCATTGAAGTAACAGAATTCTTAATTTCGAATCGATTAGACCCATAGAAGATGCTCACATCCATTCATCAACTTAAAAAGAGCTGATAATCTTCAAACGGCTGAACCGATTTTCTGGAATAATAGCTAAGAACACTCGATCAAGTCATCCTTAAAACAACACAAAAAAAATCAAAATCGGTTCAGCCGTTTGGCAGCTACGAGGGCAGACACACAGATCCCTCTTTTGCCGTCGGGGGTTAAAAAGAATGAATTTCGTAAAAAGTGCAGTTGACCCTTTCTACTTTGCTGCCGTCGTATTTTCTACACAAAACGTCATTTTTGTCTACTCTTCCGTCGACAAAACGGTGCTCGTACTACGCCTGCTGGTGACATTTTATTCCGCCGACACAGGAACAAGTCCGTGACCTAACTGTCGCCGCGCCAGCCACTAGGTTTCAATAGACGCGTGCACACGGATGATAAAATTGTAACTCTCCGCGCATCCCTTGCGTTCCCGTTCCCCATTCGCTTTCCAACTATCGACAAGGTTACACGAAAACATGGCGTCAGCGTCGTAAAAGGCGCAGTGAGATTCATCAAAACTTCCAACACTCATTCGAAAATATTGAAAAAACTCTTCGGCGTTGTCGAAGTTTATGGAACATAGTGTTAAACTTTCCATTTTTTATTTATAACCTAAATAACAACACGCAAAAAGCGTTGCAAACTTTATTCTTGAAGAACTCACAAGCTGTATAGACAAATGCATGAAGTCAGGAACATTTCCAAGATTGCAAAAGTCACGCCTATTTTGTACGCACTAAGTGCTACCTGTGCGAAGCCGGGGCGGGCAGCTAGTGAACATTATACAAAATTACAAACATGCATGCTGAAACGAAAAATCTATACTAATATTATAAAGCTGAAGAGTTTGTTTGTTCACGCTAATCTCAGGAACAGGTTAGAATTGAAAAATTCTTTTTGTGTTGGATAGTCCATTTATCGAGGAAGGTTATAGGCTATATAAGGGGACACCCAAATACTTCGAAGTATTTTATTCCGAATTTCGATGTTCCGATTTTCAAAGTCCGAATTTCATAATACCTAAGAATTAGAATGTCTATTATAAAAAATCACGAAATTTATTTTACCGAAAGTCGTAAATGCGATTTGTTTGTTTTCCGATTTTTATACGTTCGAAGAATCAAATGCTCGATGGGTTTTCAGTCCGAAAAACGACATTCCGATTTTCAATACTTCGAATAAACTGCTAAAATTAGGATTCTGGGGTAGTATTATGAAGTATTAATGCCATCTTTATTCCGCTGCGAATACGGGATGGTGCTAGCGGCCTTGTCTAGCTCCGTCTCTCTCTCACACTGGAAAAATGATGGCATTAATACTTCATAATACGGCACCTGATTTAATTTGTATTAATAGGGAACCGATCACTGTTCCGATTTTTTTTGTTCGAATTTAGTTTTACTGAATACTATTGACCGACGTCTTTATGAGTGACAGAAACGAATCGCTGCAAAACCGACTTCACGCAGTCTTGTCTGCCCAGTGTAGTTTAAGCCCGCGTAGGCGCGGAGGGGTGGGGCGGCCCGCGAGCTGAGGAGCAGGTGGTTTGAAGGCCCACCGCCACGGCTGAGGCTGGCCAGCAATCCGAAGCTGCGGTGGTGAGCGTTAAAACCATCTGCGACGATAAGCTCGCGTGGGGCCGCCCAAACCCCGCAGCGCCGTAGCCGTGACAGAAACAATGCTTGCTGCATGTTGCATGCCTGCTTGCATGTTGCATGCTTGTTTGCACGCTGCATGTTTGCTTGCATGCTGCATGCCTGCTTGCACGCTGCATGCCTGCTTGCATGCTTGAAGCAAGCATCCTTGTTTGCATGCCTCCCTGTTGTAGAATCAGTTGGATTAGGTAAGGTTAGAACTATGACCAGCAAAAGAAAATATTTTATTCGAAAGAAAATATTTTAATTCAAAAGTAAACAATCATAATTTTAAATGAGAACCGATGCACTGCATTTTTATTTCGGAATTCTTTCGCTTGTCTTTGGTAAAAAGCTTCACCAAAAACAATTTCTATTGGATACAAATTCCATGCTGCCATGATAGTACTTACTAATTCCATACTGCCATGTCATTACTCCGACTAGTAAAAAGTAATCTGTGGCGCACATTACCGCACTAGTAGGATAATATAAAGTAAAAAGCACGCTTCCATAATAACTGCATTATGAACCTAAAAGCGGTTCAATAAGGGCCACTTTACGAGCAAGTGTGTTGAAAAATATATTATTTCATTACCTTTGCTTGGGTAGTTTTTCAGTTAGCTGCCATCCTTTGTGAGCGCACTCTACTTTGATGACATGATGTGATAATGATATAATTTTTTGTCACGGTGTCAAAGCTAAATATTATTAACGAAATAAATTTTTACTTTTATTATACCATGATCAGGTACAGCATGGTATTGCATGCACCCATAAGTTATGGGTGCATGCAATGGCCCTGTACCATGCCATAAGCAAAATGTTTTGCGTGCATTACATTGCGCACTACCGTAAACAGCGATAATCAATCAGCGAACACCAAAAACAAAAGTTGTTT
Source organism: Lithophane leautieri (assembly GCA_949152455.1). Taxonomy (NCBI): domain Eukaryota; kingdom Metazoa; phylum Arthropoda; class Insecta; order Lepidoptera; family Noctuidae; genus Lithophane; species Lithophane leautieri. The sequence goes on from OX424475.1 coordinate 609,989, forward strand.
CCCAGCAATAATGTTTGGTCAATATTACTTAGTTTGATATACAGAATGTGAAGATGCCGGCTGTGTATGGGTCCATTCACGCCGTGTGTATTACCCTTAAGCTGGCTGAGTAAGCTCTCCCAGTAGCCCACGTCCACGCCGTCGTGGCGGCCGCTGATCTTCTGCTCGATCTGCGTCTGCAGCGCCTCCAGCTGCGCGCCCGTCTTACCCTTAAATATCTACACCAACAAACACACATTACATTATTACAAGAGAAGTGGTGTCATACAGGGCAGCTGTAAGGGTGCAACCACACCGCGGTTGATCCACGTGGAACGTCACCTCAAAAACTACAATGTTGTCGTCGGTCTACCGCAGTCCGCATATATCTAGCAGGTAATCGCAGGAAGATGCTAAATGTTATTTACTACTACTACACTTGCCATAATCCTATGTTTTATGTTAGAGGGTTTGGTTTCCGCACTTAGTCCTTCAGGTGGACCATGGCGGCTGTCGGTGGCTATTCCAACCCGCCCAACTTCCTCCAGAAGTTTATTAGGTATCCTGGTTTGTTTAGAACATCTGCAAAAGATCTGGGCGACCCGAGGGCTGCTGTTCTAATGTGGATGACGCCTGTGCATTCAAAGAGCTCATGCGCAACGGCCTCAGCCTCCATGCATGCCCTGCACAGAGGCACAGATGAATACAGACGGGACTCTCCGCAGTTCAGGTATGGAGCTACATGTACGCGGCGGGCTCGATTTGTTAGGCCAAGTTAGTAGGGCTGCCGCGCGCCGGCCAGCTCGCACGTTAATTTAATACTCACGCGTCGTGTCGAATATCGTGAAGCGTTCAGAAAGAGTGTTACACCTGAAGCAAAAATTAAGCAACTATCGCCAAGTCAGGCTTTGTCTATGTTTGTGGAAGCTGCATTGACAAGAAAGCAGTACGAAATAATTAGAGAAAGTTCTAAAAAACTATACCCGTGCTACTCGATTTTACAAAAAGCAAAACAAGATTGCTATCCAAATGTCGAGACATACAGGGTCACTGAAACTTGTGCAGAAATTAAATTACAAGCATTACTAGACCACACTGTTCAGCGTGTTATATTATATCTTGAAGAAGTATTACAAACTTTACCAGAGGAAGAATTGGTGAACCTAGAGTTCACATATAAATGGGGATGTGATGGCTCGCAGCAGGCCCAATACAAACAAAAATTTGCTAACAGCAGTGAATCTGACGCAAATATTTTTCAATCATCACTTGTGCCATTACAGTTGATAAGTAAGGGTACTAAAAAAATTATTTGGAACAATCCATCACCGTCTTCTCCGCGTTACTGTCGACCAATGCGGATCAGATTTATACACGAGAGCAAAGATGTAACAAATGATGAAATTAATTACCACAAAGACCAAATTAAACGGTTGACGGGCACGAAGATAACTTTCGGGTCTTATGAAATAACAGTTACTCATAACTTGTTACTCACCATGGTAGATGGCAAAGTGTGCAACTCAGCAACAAACACAACCTCTACAATGAGATGCTATATTTGCAAAGCCACATCAAAAGATTTTAATAAACTCGAAAAGTTTAACGAGACCACATCAACAGAGCTACAAAATTTGGAGTTTGGCTTGTCTATCCTACATGCTCGCATCAGATTTTTTGAAACATTACTTCACCTTTCTTACAAACTTCCTATAAAGAAATGGCAAGTGAGAACTCACGCCGAAAAAGATATAATAAAAGATAGAAAAGCAAAAATCCAAGAAGCATTCAAAAATGAACTCGGATTAATAGTGGATGTACCTAAAGCCAATTTCGGGAACACTAGTAGAAGATTTTTTAACAATATAGAAATATCGGCAAATATCACTGGTATTGACAAAACTTTAATAGAAAGATTAGCAGTTATTTTAGAAGTGATATCAAGTGGATATAACATTAATATTGAAAAATTTGACACCTATAGCCAAGACACAGCGAAGATGTATGTAGAATTATACTCATGGTATCCTATGACACCTACACTTCATAAAATCTTAATTCATGGGCCTACAGTTATTAGACACGCCATACTACCAATAGGGGCCTTATCAGAAGAAGCTGCAGAAGCTCGTAATAAACATTTTCGGAAATTCAGGGAACAATATGCAAGAAAATTCAGTAGAACTGACTGTAATATGGATGTTTTAAATAGATTATTATTAACTTCGGACCCATATTTGACAAGTATTAGACGAAAAGTGTCTAAAAAATCAAAACCTTTTAAAATGGAAACTATAGAAATGTTAATGTCCTACGAAGTTAATATCGATGAAGGAGATGCAGAAGATAGCGTACATGATTCAGATGAAGAGGAGTAGTTATAAGCGATTTTATTAGTTTAATAATTAATTAGTTTATAAGTTTTTACGTGTAAATTGTTTTGTGTGTATTGTTGTTGTTGACATATTGTAATAAATAGTGACAAACCATTTTTTTTTACATTTATTTCAAATTCCTGCTTCAAAAAATAGCTCAAAGTATTTTTTAAACATTTTTGATTACATTTTAATAACAATAAATAAATTTTAGCCAATAAATAATTTTGATCGACTTTTTGGGTTAAATACTCCTATGTGCGCCGGCCGGGTGCGACTGGGGTGTCACCTTCACACCGCTTGAGAGCGAGTGTGGTGATACTCCCCACATCGCCATTAAGTCCGAGGGAATGAGCCAACGTCTTCGTCTTCAAAAATGTTTTGTTAGGCTCTTGTAGCATGAATGTGCTCCAGAGGATTTAGGAGGAAGAACCAACTATGGTCCCTCTTAGAAAGGGAGGATGGCACTCTGTCAGAGTTGAGGCCAGCTTTGCTGACGGGGCATAGCCTTTGCAAAGTGTGTCAGGTTGACACTATTGGTCCAACATATGATTGAGGGATGGCACTCTGTCCGAGTTGAGGCCAGCTTTGCTAACGGGGCATAGCCTTTGCAAATCGTGTCAGGTTGACACAATTGGTCAAACTCATTGAGTTAAAATCAAACTTATGTTCCCTCTGGCTCAATTCCATCCGATGGAGTAAAAGCTTTTGATGATGTTTTCATGTCAAAGTCAAAGTCGAAGTCAAATAATTTATTTAAAATAGGCACATAAAAGGCAGTTTTGAACGTCAATGAAAAACAAAGAAATAGAATTGATCCTAGTTGCCCTTTCCAAAAGGTAGCTTTCGTATGGAGAAGAATGGGCAAGAAACTCCACCGTTACTCTTTTTAAAAATGTTTTACAATATTTTGTATACATGAATTATATGTATAATTATATGTGAAGACGATGCACCTACAATAAGATTACTGTACCACAAAAGGTAAAAAGAATTATAAATTGTTAGCATACACAATAATTGACTATTTAATTAATATTATCTGTGGGTTGCAACTTTGTTATTTTATAGATATTTTATGTTTTTTTAGTTGTGACAACCCATAGACGATATAGAGGACTTTTGAAAAAACTAGGAAACAGGCGCGGAGAGAATTAAAATTTCCATTCTCATTTTTATACGACGAAAGTGGTCTCGAGTACAATTTAAGGTGTTAAGTACCAATAAAGCGATTTGTACAAGTATTCGAGTGTATAATTCTTTCAAGTCAGAAGTGTGCTAAAGTTTATCTACGTGCCTGATGGCCTGATGCTGCGGTTTCCTGGACTAAGGTCAGATCTGAACGTATTACTTCGTTTCCCCGTGATTTTGTGACATTGATGTTATAACACGTACAGAAGCACGTGTGTTCTTGAAACAAGAAACAAGGCTCAAACAGTTAGAGCAATATCATTAATAGTGATCATTGGGGAGTACTGTAAGGAGTTTGGATGCGAGGCGCAACCTCGCGTGGGACAGGCTGGCTAGAGGGCAGCCCTGTGTTTCGAACGTTCCAATAATTCAGTTTAAAATATGTTAGGAATGCATTTTGTTTTAGTTTTAGAGTCTAGCTTAGCTACCGAACAGTGTACGCGTCTCTTATAAATTAAATATTATAATAAACCCCCTTGGAACCCTCGCCGTCTTTGGATTTGCCACCTCACACACACCCTCACACCTAGATAACGCTCCCAAGCGTTACAGTGGTGGAGGCGCCGGGTAGCCTGCGAGATTTTAATATAAAAAAGTAAAATTTCATAAAATTCAAAAAATTTGTGAGGGTGATCAAACGGCTGAAAGGTGCGCAAGAATAGTGAAGAAGACGCCACGGCGACGCGACGCCGGAATAAAGCTAAGTAGTGTTTGACTAATTTTTTTTAAAGTGCGAGATGGAATACTTCTCTGGCATAGATGGCAAATGCCTAGAACATTTTATAAATGAATTTAAAACCTTGGCCATCTACTACGAATGGCGAGAGAGCGATTGGGCGCTGATTATTAGTGCATATTTTGTGGGTCCTACGAAATCTTTCCATAATTATACATACCACGAGGGTATGAGCTTCGAGTCGATGTGTGACGCGCTATGGGCCGAGTTCCCGTGCAAGTGCCACAGAGATTTTCATAAGGTGCAAGTAGAGGAGATTGCACAAGTATTGTCTGATGAAGGCGGACAGCAAAATGTGGCGAATGTAGATGTTCATGCTGATTTATTTTCTAGCGGAAGACAGGAGGACCCGCTAGATGTTGATGTCGATGTTGTTGAGCAAAGCTGCCGGGAGGGCAGATATAATGATGATGACGAGCGCAGCCTGGCGCACGATGTGGACGAGCCGATTGATGTGTTCGCGGATGGACACGAAGAAGTTGAATCGGGTCAGTCCAGTCCATTTATTACTTTTTTCAGCATTGTTTCAGACGTTCAGAATATGTCCTGGACAGAGGAAAATGATGATCACGGCGATGAAACTAATAATAATAACATCATCGTAGATCAAATTAGTGAAAATGATTTTTGTAAACATTTCTCGGAAACAAAGGAGAATGATCAGTGTGCTTAGTGCGAGTTTTTTTAACTTCACCATCGCGTTAGAGTAAACGCGGATTTGTATGGCGTTGAGTTAGCGCCACCTGGTGCCACACGCAAGAACTAAAAACTCTGAGTGTAAGTTTAATAATTTACGTAGTCGATGGTGACGATCGAGTCCCACTCGAAAGTGAGCTCGTAAATTAGCGGGAGCCTGTGTTATCGCGAGTGTGAGTTACAATTTTGACAGTTTTGACAGCTCGTTTGGGAAACTTATTCACTTTCGAATAAGTAAGGCGTTCACTGTATGATTTGTAGTGAGAGCCTTGTGAGTGTGGTGAAAAGTTATTTTATTAAGTATTTTTTTTATTCGTAGTGTGGGTTTAATTAATATAACTATGGCATCACGTTTATATTTTGCTTGGAAGATGTTTGAGACAGCTACAGTGCAAGATGAGCATAATTATATGTCCAGTGTTCGTGCAAAAGCCCGTACGACTAGCAATTCCCTAAGAGATCTTCCGGAGGCCGAATTCAAGAGACGATATCGTCTTCCGAAGAAAGCGGTCAGATTTTTATGTCGAGAGCTGAGACAGCTAACTGGTTTAAAGTCTACTCAACGGGTAACCTTGCAAGATAAGGTAATGTATCAGCATTTGTGTCACACACTTTCTTCATGCTACCTCCTAGGGCTACACACAGACAATACTTTACTTACCTATTAAAACTTTATTGTTTTAGGTACTTACTGCACTATTTTTTTACGCAACTGGGTCTTACCAGCGGCCAGTGGGAGTTGCTAAAAATATATCTCAAAAGATGTGCAGTGTATATATTGAAGAGGTTACCAAGGCTCTGACACATAAAAATATAATTAAAAAATATATTAAATTTCCTGACACTCCATCTGCCAGACAAGCAGTTAGTCAAAGGTAAGAACATGATTTATTGTAAATAGTTAAGTACAAGTAAATACAACATTTGTGTAATTTGGAACTGTAACTACCTATGTTGTTTATTTCAGGTTTTGTGCCAAATATAGAATACCTGGAGTAATAGGGTGCATTGATTGTAGTCACTTTAGAATTTTTGGACCACCTAAAACTGAAGAACATCTGTATTATTGCCGCAAGCACTATCATTCGATTAATGTACAAATGGTAAAAAAAATTGATCTATTCTTACTTTCTTATAACACTTTAATTTGTTTTAGTTTTTTTGTTAATTTAAGTAGTATAATAAGTTATCCCATAAATGTACACTTAAATAAATAAAAAAGAAAAATAAAAATATTTGTAAATGTTTATTTACTTCTTTGATTTACAGATATGTGATGACCAATATAGAATAATTAATGTAAATGCCAAATTTGGAGGTGCAAATCACGACTCTTTCATATGGGAAAACAGTGACATCAATAGTTATGTGCAGTTGTTGCACCAAAATGGGGAAATAGTGTGGCTTTTAGGTAAGCTTAAGTAATAAAATATAATTTGAACACCATTGTATGTACATTAAAATTAGGCAATGATTCAACTAAAAGATGGTTATAATTATAGGAGACTCTGGTTATCCACAACGGCCATGGTTGATGACTCCGATTTTAGAAGCTGCTCCAGACACACTGCAAGCCAATTACAATCAAAGGCATGTGGCAGCCAGAGTCGTCATAGAAAATACATTTGGAAGGCTGAAGAATCGATGGCGCTGTCTTAATAAAGATAGAGTGCTTCACTACAAGCCTCTTAAATGTGCCAGAATAATTCAAGCCTGCTGCATTTTACATAACATTGGTCTTGATTACAATGTTGTAGATGAAGAAGAGGACTTTACTGGTATGGTAGCAAATTTTAGAAATCAGTAATTTAAAATGTGTTTTGAATACTAAATTAAATTTATTTTTAGTATTGGAACATGATGATGAAGAAGGACGCAATGAGCCCATTCCCACAGAGAGGGAAATAGGAGGTTCAACATCGGAACTACTCAGAGGAAGGGTTCTGAGGGAACAATTAGTTAGAAGGCTTCAACACTTTTAATTTATTCTAGGTACATTGTCCTCACTGAAATTCATAATTATCCGACTAATGTATACAAAATATTGTAAAAAACTATTTCAAAAGAGTAAGTGTCGAGTTTCTTGCCCATTCTTCTCCATACAAACTACTTTTTTGAAGGGGCAACTAATCAGCTAAGATTTTTTTTTTTTGTAAATTTCGTATTCAAAATTGCCTTTTTAATTGCAAAAAATTGTTTGACTTTAAGATATTTTAGACTTGATAAGATATTGGTTAAGTATTGTTCTAGAATAAAATCTTTTAACACTAGTAACACAATGTTTACTTTTTTTCCTAACCAAATTAAGTCTAATAAGTACCTACTTTCACTATTTTCTAAATCAATAACACACATAATTAATTATTTCTGTATTCTCATAACCATTATTCTGTACAAAATTTATCTACAAGTTTTTCTAATACATTTAATCCTCTGTGGGCTACTGCTTGCCACTCCCTCTGAGCCTGCACCTCCAACTCTCTAATTCTATTCTGCTCTGTCCTCATGTCCATGTTATCTTTGTGTTGTTGTTCTTTAAAATTTCTCCAAAAGGAATCTGTTTGGAGAAAGTGTTGTGTTGCCTGCTCCGTAGACGTGTGAGGCACTGGCCTCACTCGTCTGCGAGGTGATCCTCTAGTCCTGACTCGTGCACGGCGAGGAGTGGTTTGCACAGACGTAACAGGCTCTGGCTGAATAACACGGACATGAGATGAAGGTCTGGTTGGGGAGAGCATGCCCATCTCTAGAAAAAATAATAAAAGTTATTTATTTAATCAGTTGTCATCTTGAAGTCTTTTAAAAAAGTTAATAAGTTCTTTCTTACCTTCCACTTCCACTTCCACTTGTGCCTCCACAAAAGCAAGAGGTGAAGGAGCTGCGGTAGGAGGTGGTAACTGTGCTGGGGCACTGAATGTTGATGGCCCTGGCTCATTCCAGTTAGGTTGAAAACCTAGAACATAAAATAATTTAAAGTTTTCCTGCTGATGCCACGTATGCATACTTCAGGCTAACTCTTTTCCAAGTTTCATCAAAAATACTTCAGAGGTTGGGAACAAGTAACAAAAATGAATAAGTAATTGCCTTTTCATCTATTAAGTAAGGATTGATTCATATAAACATCCTGCTTACAAACAGATTGAGTATACTTTATTTTATGAATGCTTTAATTGATATGAATTTCTGAATTAATTTACTTTTTCATCTAGAAAAAAATGTGCTTATTTCTTACTATGAACTTCTTCCTCTATGAATGTAAGCGGTGGAGAAGAAATGGCTCTTATTAATGATGCTGAGGCAACGTTGGGCTGAATGTTATTATCCTGTAAGAGATTACAATTTATGAGACACCAATAAAGTATAGTTCTAGTGGTTGGTGTTACACATATAATATAAGTAAAGAAGTTTAAACCTGTGACAACCCAGCTTCTTCTACTGCCAAGCCCGTAGCCACTTGCACACCAATGAGATTGAGAACTCTCTGTTCTAAATCAGTCAGTTTGGCTACTGCAGCGGGCCCACCACCAGTACCACTAGCTGCTCTGTGCAGGCGTGCAGCCTTTTTTTTCGTATTGTTTTTAAAATCACTCCAAACCTTAAATCATGCAAATAAGCCAACATTTTAATAGAACCGCATCCCAGTTTTAGACAAAATAGGTAAGACATAACCATTATAACCAACCTTCTTCCATTTCTCAGTAGTTTTAGTATCACCACTACCATCACTGTTAAGTAACAGAGTTAACTCTTCCCAATTCTTCATGCTTGTCATCTTACCTCTCGCATTTGTTGAAGGCTTGCTGAGGTCTCCATGCCTAAATCAAAACAAACTTAGTTTTATTTCTGCAAAGTTCACAAACACTAAATAATTTAAATACCACTTACTGCTCCATATATGTCACCATCATGACAAATTGGGACGGACTTGTCTTCATTTTTAATTAATTCAGTAGATCCAATATTATTCCAAATAAACTTCAGACAAACACGAAACATAAACAAACACAAGTCCTGATAATCCATACAATTTTGATTGACAGCCGCTTTCATTAAGAACACTGAATAGAAACGTCATTCTATTTGGTCAGTTTATCGGATGACGCGTACGTGACACCAACATAAGATAAATAATGATCGCTATTCACGGTGACCAAACGCATAGTGAATGGTTAGCTTTGATGGTAAGTCGCACTCGCATGTATACGGTTGTCGATGCGTTTGGTGTAAACTCGATTTACTCGATGGTGAAGTCATTCGAACAATGTTGTCAAACTCGCACTAAGCACACAGTTCTCGTTACCAACCGAGATAAAGGAGGTTGAGCAGTTATCTTTATCTCCAGTCGAACTTTTTGAGACGAGTGTCGATTCAGATATTAATGGTGATGAAGTTTTAGTTAAAAATGATGTAGAGTCATGTCTGATCGAAGACCAAGAGATTGATATTAAGTTAGTAGTCGTGCTGGACGAATATATCAGCAAACTACAAGCTATCGAAGCTATAGATTATAATTTTAATGTTAATGTGACATATAATAATATTTATTTTTATAGGTTCCCCATAAAGTTAAATTTTCTATTTTTGATTTTATCTTTTCTACACTTTTGTAATAATTTCACAGTATATCAAAAGCGTGCTATAAACAATTTTATAAAAGCACCATTCAAGGAAAAGGCTTCACGTAATAAAAAGTCTAAATTTAAAAACTTTGAACCGAATATGTTAAAATTTAAAAGAAGGTTCAAATACAATCGGAATTTTATAAAAAAGTTTTCATTTTTAAAATACAAATTTTTCGAAATAAAATAATTGACAAGTCAGGGATTTTGTACATGTTTTTTTATTAAAACCTTTTCTTAGTAGGATGTAATTAGTTGTCTTTTTTTTAATGTCACTTATTTTAATTGTCATGTCAGTGTCACATTGATGTAAACATCGCAAAGATTAGTGATGAATATAGTGTAATATTAATGGATATTTATTTGTGTTTATTTCATATTGCGGAGAACGAACATCGGACGCGGCCGCCGCGCCGGCCGGGTGCGAATGGGGCGTCGCCTGCACGCCGCTTCGCCGCGAGGCTTGACGGAATGAACAAATGCCTTCGTCTTCAAAAATCTTCGTTAGGCTATCGTAGCATGAATGTGCTCCAGAGAATTTAAGGGGTAAACCAACCAGGGTCTCTCATAGAAAGGGGGGGATGGCACTCTGTCCGAGTAGCTGTCGTGTTGTTACCAACTCCGTTTATAGGCGTAGCTCCTTCGCGGGGGGTATTTGATAAATACTCATGGTACAACTTTTGGTTGAGGACCCACAATTTGGTTTTTAATATGCTAATGGGTTATAGTAAGGTTTTTATATTTTTGTCTCTCTGGAGTGCGAGCATGAATTTAATTTAATTTGTTGAAGGCATTCATCTGATCCTTTCATTCCCTTGGGCTCATTTGCGTCTGATGGTTTAAAAGTTTTTGATGTTGTTTTCATGTTTTTATAAACCCCTTCCGGGTAGATGTGAATTATCACATCGTGTATCCTTCTTGAGGCTTCGTCATATCTTTTTCGCCAGTTTTGGTATGACGAGGTTTAAACATGACGACGTTTGCTATTGTGGGTGCATTATGGCACATGTCAACTTTCAATTTAATTCGCACACGTCGGGGTGTTTATCGTTCGTCCTGAGTTAAGCCTTCTTCTGCAAAAGAAAGACCTCACCTGTGTGTTTTTTCCTGGCGTTAGGTAATTTTTCTGATAGGCGTAGGTAGGAAGGGCCTGATTGTTTGAACGTTATGAATAAAAGTCTTGTTTTTCAGACTATGCCAATCCTTTTATTCAAGGGTGGGCGTAGCTCATGTAAGGAGTTTGGATGCGAGGCGCAACCTCGCGTGGGACAGGCTGGCTAGAGGGCAGCCCTGTGTTTCGAACGTTCCAATAATTCAGTTTAAAATATGTTAGGAATGCATTTTGTTTTAGTTTTAGAGTCTAGCTTAGCTACCGAACAGTGTACGCGTCTCTTATAAATTAAATATTATAATAAACCCCCTTGGAACCCTCGCCGTCTTTGGATTTGCCACCTCACACACACCCTCACACCTAGATAACGCTCCCAAGCGTTACAGTACCTAGTGGAAGTGATACAAGTTTTGGTTGTTTATTTACATGTAATCAAAGACAATTTCGTTTATTAATTACTGAAGTGAATAATGGATGGATGGTGATGGTTTAATTATAATGGATTTGCGATGGAGTTATTATTTTAAGTATTACCGATCGTTTGAAATAACTAGTTGCTGGTTGAAGCGGTTAGTTGAATAATTTGAGCTACAAACGAATTTCAGTTGAATTTATTATTTTCTTTTGTTAGTTATCTACTTATAACATTCTAAATATTTATTACTTTTGTTATTATCTATAGTTATTTAATTTTGTTGTTGTTGTATTTATAAAGCTTTTATTTTGAATCACTCAAAATCGTATAACGCGATAATGGGCAACTCTAAGCGAAGGCGACGTGACTTAAGTAGCGATAGTTCGTCTGTAAATAGTAGTGATAGTGATGATAACAACCGTCGCACGGTGTGGTATTGGGCCCTAAAAGTTGGCCAAAAATGTATTTTTTTTTTATTGGTAAACTATTCCATATGACCGATCCTTTAAAAGTTAAGTAGTTGGTCAAATAAATGGCCGAAGAACTCCGTGACAGCTCGCCAACCCGTGCCGCGCGCTCAGTCGGAAGTTGCCGTTCGCTTCAGTGGTCGTGTGATTATTCGATACGCTCAAATTTTACTTGTTTATAAAACGTGATATTTTAGTAACAAACAGTTTTGTGGTGGTTTTTGTGATGGAATCCTCTCAGCCAGGTATGTAACTATATGGAAAATGTTTTTTTTCTACAAAAGTCTCAATCAATTTTAATCCATAGGGGCAAAAGTAAGTTGTCATAAACTATTCCAAAAATCCTTACTTTTCTATGTTTAAGAGACTTTTTTTTACATTATTTAGCATTCTTTAAATACAAATACTATTGTTTCTTATAGAGTAGACAGTCCAGAACATATTTATAAAAAACATAGCCGCCCATACCCGCCCCGTTTTTTTTTTGAGATTTTTTTTCGTTAGTACCTCCCAATCTTGTTTAAATATTCGTTCTTAAGATTTAGTCTTATTTTGTTACAGGGACTTCAGGATTGAGGTTTATGACTCGGAATGAATTGTATGCTATTATGCAAGGTTCCAATGAGTCAACATTTGACAGAAAATTGACGTTTTTGAAGCAGCAACTGCTAAGTTCCTACTCTGATGATGATATAAGAATTCATGATATAAAGCAAAAGATCGCTAACATACAACACAATTTCAATTTCACAGTTAAGTGAGGAAGAAAAATCATCATTAACCTTAATAAGTAAATGGGGTTGTGATGGGACACACCAGGTGCAGTATAAAATGAAATTTGAAAATGAACCTGATACAGATGCTAATATTTTTCAAAGTTCTGTTGTTCCTCTTCAATTAGTATATGGACATGAAAAGAAAATACTGTGGCAAAATCCGACACCTTCATCTCCTCGTTATTGCAGACCTATTAGAATCAGATTCGTCATGGAGACTACAGATATAACAACAGAAGAAATAGACTACATCACAACACAAATAGATGCGCTTGCCAGCACTGACATTGGGAACAACTTATCAGTGAAGCATAAGATGTTGTTCACTATGGTGGATGGCAAAGTTTGCAATGCGGCAACACATACAAAATCCACAATGAGATGCTACATTTGCGACGCAACTACTTCAGAGTTTAATGACTTATCAAAGAAAAGGCCACCTAAAGAGGAAAATTTAAGGTTCGGGCTGTCATTGCTATATGCTCGTATTCGATTTTTAGAATCAATCGTACACATAGCATATAGGCTACCTGTAAAAAAAATGGAATGTCCGACTTTCGATTGAGGAAAAACAAGCGGTGGAAGCCAGAAAACAAGAGATCCAAGATCAATTTAAGCAAAAACTTGGATTATTGGTGGATATCCCGAAAGCTAATTTTGGCAACACCAATGACGGTAATACCAGTCGCCGATTTTTTGAAAACTACGAAATATCAGCGGAAATAACCAAAATTGATAAAGAACTTATCTACCGACTGAAGGTTATATTAGACACAATGTGCTGCGGGTATAAAATTAATGTTGAAGCCTTCCAGAAATACTGCGATGAAACTGCCGAGATGTATGTGGCTTTATATGGGTTTTACCCCATGTCTCCGACACTGCATAAAGTACTTCGTCACGGAGGTGAAGTGATAAAACACGCAATTCTTCCAATAGGACAACTTTCTGAAGAAGCTGCGGAAGCTCGCAACAAAAACATAAGGCAATATAGACTTAACTATTCCAGAAAGTTTTCGCGCGTAGAGTGCAATATGGACGTTTTAAATAGGCTTTTGTTAACTTCGGACCCCCTATTAACAAGCATGAGAACAAATCTATATTTTAAGAAAAATAGAAAGACATTGTTTGGAGACGTATTAAATTTGCTTAGTGAGGCTGACCTGACCAATGAAAATGTATGTAGTAGTGATGAATAAATATTTTTTTCTAACTATAATAAGTCTTTTATTACCTATTTTAACATTTAAACACTTAATAATCGTCGTTCGAGTCATAAAATATTAATGACCAAGTTTTAGGGCCTAATACCACACTGTGCGTCGGTCACAGCATTCGCGACACCGGCGACGTCGTAATAAAAAATATAGCAGTAGCCATAGACAACATAGTAAGAGAAGTAGGAAACAAAGGCGCTCTAAACGTCATGACCTAGGATCTTCTCGAAATAGTCCTGATCGTGAATCAACTAATAAAACTCCTTCGTTGACTTCCTCAATACCATTACGTGCTGTCAGTCGGACTACTCCTGATTTATTGAATAACAATAGTTTATTGAACAATATTCCATTAAATGTTAATAAACCCATCGGTAATTCTGTGTCACTACCAGCTTCCAATTTCTGGGCTCAAAACAATTTTCCTGTTGCTTTTAGTGTTGTACCCGAATTTGACCCAAGTGATAATAGCCAAACAATAGAAAATTGGATTAACAAAGTTAGTGAATATGCGCAGATTTACTCTTGGAATGATCGTCAAATATGTCACTATGCCCTTCCCAAATTAAGTGGTTTAGCCAAGAAGTGGTACCAGGGTTTACCCTCGGTACTATTTAATTGGAATGAGTGGGTTCAAAAATTAAAACAGGCTTTTCCTTCCAACGAAAATTATGGAGACCTGTTGACATCAATGCTAAGGCTTAGATGTAAGTTCGGTTAGTCTTTAGAACATTATTATTATGACAAAATGGCACTTATAAATAAATGTGAGATAACTGGCAATAAAGCAGTTGGCTGTCTTATACACGGCATTGATGACAAATTTGTACGAATGGGAGCAGGGGCCTGCATGTTTAATGAACCGGAACAAATCCTAAATTACTTGCGTACAGTCTCCCAACACGACACTAATACACCTACTTCTAACTTCCCTAACCGGAATAATTTGCCACCTAAGAATTCCAGTAAGGTAATGAGCAACCAAAAACCAGTACAAATGATAACATTCGATGTTTTAATTGCAACGAGCTAGGGCACATAAGTTTAAAATGTAACACACCCATTAAACGATGTAACTTTTGTTTTAAATTGGGACATGATACTAAAGACTGCCGTAGAAGAAACGCAAATAACAGTGACGATTTAAATAAAACGAATGCCTCTACTGACCAAAATAAAACTATCTTGTGCATTACTAATAGTGAATCCGCAAATTCAAAATATTATAAAGATGTTAAAATAAACAATGTTATCCTGCAAGGATACGTTGACTTCGGTAGCAAGTGTACTCTTCTAAGAGAGACAAATGCTAAGCGAATAGTCCGTGATTTGGATATAGAAAATTTACCTATTTTATAGGGATTCGGAAATTCCGCTGTAACGCCATTAGGAAAGTTCATAGCAATTTTAGAAATTGGCTCAGTTAAAGCTGAAACGGAAGTTCTAGTTGTAGATGATCATTATTTACAGACAGCAATTTTAGTGCAAAGCATGGGATTGAACTGCTCGCTCTGCTAAGCTTTGTAACATTTTGAATATTATGGAAAATCATCACCAGTTTTATATATAAATTGACATTATTGAATATTACAACCAAATGAGATGATTACTTTTAAAGTATTGTATTATTTTACTTATTGTAAATGTGAGGACTATGTGGATTTTTGTTTTGATTTCTTTTTTCGTTCTCAGTTAGTTTTAACGATGGTCTGGCAATTTGAGTATTTTATGCGACCTACCCAAATGTCCTTTCTTTGGTATTGTTCGTCGAGTCGTTGAGCTCCTTAAGTTCTGAGTTGAGCTCCACTATTACTGACAAATGCTTGCACTGACTGGACAGGTCCACTCAAATCGTTGTGGTTCTTTCCTCAAAATACCATTTCAGACGCCAATCTACATGGTCCTCATATGGTCTGACCAAGATTATGTCTGGACTTTAAAAGAGACTGCGACCTCTGAGTTTGTTTCGGCCTTTCTTCTCAGAGTAGTCAGATAGGAAACGCCGACCTCATCTAGCTTATTTTAAATATTTTATAATATGACGTGTAAAAGTGATTCCAATATCCTATTTACAGAATAAACAATTTCATTTCATTTCAGTAGGGCAGTCTTTTACGGAAAAACCAAATGTTGTTATTTTAAAAACAACAGATGAACTAGTATTTATGCATACACCAGATTTTGATGATGATGTCTTTAAGACTAAGGTATACGCAGATGGTGACAAAATTATAAAACCCAAAACTGTAATGCCAATAGATGTGATTACTAATGATACATATAGTGGCGGCTTGTGGGTACAATACAGTCTTCGGATTTTACCGCAGAATGAATATACTGTTTTGTCTGGGATTTTTGAGTTTGACGCAGGTAAAGGATATTTAATGATAGCAAAGGATATTGACCAAGCGACAAAGGAACTTCGTATCGGTATGAAACATGCAGTGACCCAAAGATTTATGGTTTAAATTAAAGCTTGATTTTAGGGCTTTCAAATGTAATTTACCATTTTATCATAGTTCTCCGCATTACACGGTAATTAGATCTCAAAATCTTGGTTCAGAATCAAATCTCTTAGTGACTTTTT
The DNA here is from genome assembly GCA_949152455.1 of Lithophane leautieri. NCBI lineage: Eukaryota > Metazoa > Arthropoda > Insecta > Lepidoptera > Noctuidae > Lithophane > Lithophane leautieri. The sequence goes on from OX424475.1 coordinate 626,155, forward strand.
GTCACAATGTATGGTGGTAAATTCAAAATACGAATTAGTCAACATGACGCTTGAGCATTATCAATACTCGTCAATTCTGACAGCGTTAAAGGTTTATTTAAAGACTTAGAGGTAGGTAAGTAAACACTCAAGAAATCACATGTAACAGAACATCAAACATTGAGACTAAACGTAACTGGCGAAATGTGGGTGTAGGTGCTGCTACACACAGAACAGATAAAAGAGGTTACACACCTCTCTAACTAACCCTTGCGATATTATGTAACTTCGTATTAATAAATCAATTTTTCAATCATATTCTTCATAGTTATATTACGGTGAGAAAATGTGGCGTTCGTACCAACGCGGTGTCAATATCAACGTTAATAAACATGTAGGAAGAATAGATATGAAGTTATTAAACATAATTTATTAAGATCATAATAATTATTATGTAGCTGCCACCCGCTATATTGCCGTTACACTATACTTCTAATATGACTTACCGATGATGTAGAAATCCAAGAAGCCAGAGTATTGTAGGTATTTTCACTAGCTTCTCTCAACTATTGCCAACGTAACAACCGCAGTAGAACCGAACAATTAATACACGGACGAAATAAGTCCTCCATAGTGAACCACTTACTAATGTGACGCAATTACATAAAATGTTATTATTGCTCAAGAAAAAGAAATTATTCAAAAACCTAAAATATTCACAAAAAAAAACAAAAACAATCTGTGGAAGAATACAAGAAGTCACAGTAGCAACTCACGCATTCAAAAATTAGCGCATGTACAGCCGCTTAAAAAACGAAATGGATGTTTTTTCTACCACATATTGGTTTCTGCCCGCGGATTCACTCGCACCCATCTTGTTTTAATTGGTATAAGTACTTATTTACAGTTATGTAAATATATAGGTACTAATCCAAACCAGAACTTATATTTATGCAAAATGTCTACGTTAGTTATTTCTTTAAGTGGTTATTTAAACGAAGATGGGTTTACAGTAATTAGGTACTTATTTATCAAACCAACCAAAAAGTTAAAGTGAATCAGAATATAGGTACATTTTTATTTGCCGTAAGAGTTTTGGCCGATTTCAGTCTAAACTTTAAAAAAAAATCTATGTGGCATACAAATATATAAACATAATATTATTAAAATATATCCAAATTGCAAAAACATTATGACCTAGTAGTAAGTATACATTAAAACAAAACATATAAATGAAATCATTCCATTAAATATACAATAATAATAAACAAATAATAAAAGTAAATACCGTTCGAGACTGTACTTAAAACGAATGGGACGTGCACATATGCTAGAAAGAGAACGTCCGCCGTTCAGTCGTCCGCATATTCTGCTCGGGATGCGCATCCCGAGCTATGGCGCGCGTTTGTTCTGTTTTCAAGGAGTTTATAATATTGATTAGAACAGGCAAAGGTCTCGAAAACATTCTGCCTTTCGTATAAAAGTTTTGCTTTTAATTAAACATCCTAACAGATTGTTATTACAATGTAATAATTATAATAAACCCAAATAATATAACCCCCCTAATTCTTGGACCCTGCTACCGGACCCTGGCGGACCTCTATTTTTTTATATTTTAATATGTGTTTCTAAAAATATTTTTAAATGTAAATAGATACGAAAGAAAATAAACAAACGAAATTAAAATAATAAATAAGGCCTTCCGTCCGTGACTCCTAAAGCACGTTAAGCCATAATTAGTTACTAATTATTCAACTATAATTTCAATAATTAGATGTGTACTTTTATTGTTTTACGTAAGTCAAGAAGGTTAGATTGCTTACATACTCTTTGAATGCCAATGACATATGACATTACTTGCGTGAAAAAAAAACTATGTATGGATAAAATGGGAAATCGATATAAAAACTAATAGTTTTATGATGTTTTTTATGCGGAGAATTTAAATATTCGCATTACTAGATAAAATCATTATATTTTAAAACATGAATTATCAACATTAGAAACCTAAGTCACAGCCGAACAAATACCGATACGGAATATGGTCATTCTCTTTTATCATCTAACGATTTAAATATTAGGAAAGGTACTTTATTAGGGCGGGGTCAACAATACCAAGAAGTAAATAAGGAATATATAGGTTTAACAACGGAAACTAAAAATTACGAAGAGCTACCTTTATCAGACATAAAAATTAGCACGGAAGTAACAGAACAACAAAAGGTAAAACTATTTGATTTGTTAAAAAAGTATAGGGATTGTTTTGCAATGAACTTAGGAGAGTTAGGAAAAACTAATCTAGCAAAAATGGATATTACGCTGACAGACAATAGACCAGTAGTATACAGTATGTTAAATAACAGAGGGCGTTCCCTTAAACTCGATAATCTATATCATTAATAGATTCAAATAAAAATATCAGCATGTAAAAACGAGTTAAAAAAAATCCGAATAAAAAAAAAACTAAATTGAAAATAAATTCGAAAAGACCTGCTTAAAATCAAAATACTAACGCGGAATAGTACCTAGCGTAGTGGCGTAGCCCAAACCGGCAACGTCGCAATTTTTGTCTTGCGCGCGGACGATGCAGAGCGAGCGTCTCACCGAGCCGGCCGGCCGGGAGGCCGGGCGGGGGGCGGGGGGCGGGCGACGCGACGGCACTGAATGGCGAGCGCTGACTTTGGTAAAGGCGGAAAAATTAATACTGTACCTTTCCACAGACGATATTAGCCCTTTACTCCATAGAAATAGAGATTTTAATAGCGTGAGTCAACTGATGCAAATATGCATCAAGTGGGGCTCAACGGTTTTGACTGACGCAACCTTGCATCACCGGAAAACGAGCGGAAAGACAGTGAAAAACACAGCGTCGTGTTGTTATCAGTAAAATAAAACTTTTATGTATGTTTAGATTTTGCAATAACATTTAACAACCCGTCTCAAATGCCCGGCTGACAAAGGTACGCGTCACTGAGGCCCCTTGGGCTTGTAAGAACCTATTCGCAAACAGTAAAAACATAAATTCATGTACCTATCTAAGCCACGTTTCAATCATATTAGAATACAGAGTACAGCGAATTATTCTGCACGCAGCGGCCGAGTAATGGACACGGGGTGGCGGCATCGCTTTGCCGACACGTCGCGTCGGTCGCGGGCTCGCGAAATAAACAGATAAAAGTACAGAAGGTTGACTCATGGAACAAGTACACGAATGTGTTTTATCTATTCACTCAGATCGGTGACTCCGGTGCCTTACAGTGCTAATAAGAAAGTAATTAGAAAAATAAATTGTATCTAAAAAATAACGTAGTAGGCACCTACGCTAGTGAATAGTTTCATTTAAATCTCAGTTTAGGCTAGCTTTTAAATGATAAGTAATGACGGTATTGCATATTAGCAATCACTGGCTAACGTTTTGTAATGTTTTCTGCAATGACATAGAAATGAAAAAAAAAAAAAAACTTTTAGTTTATGCAGTTGCATTCGTAAGAAATTACTTAATAGCAATCGTGCAACACCACAGTAGTAATACGCTCGTTGTACGGGGTAGGTACTCCCTGAGTGTAAAAGTAGTTTTAGCAGAGTGGGCCTTCTGATCTTATTTATTTTGTGGCACGGTCGTTTAGTGTTATTTCCTTTTTCGAAAAAGTTTTAGGTATTATGATAGGTACATTTAAATAATGTTTAAATAGATTTTGAACTGCTCAATATGCTGACCTCCTCTCTCTACACATTGCTTGTTGCAATCGCCGACGGTTGTTTTGGTGCAATCGTCGCATTAAATTGTGCATTGGGATACCTCTCAGCATACATCCATACATAATTACACTTTGCATAAATGAGCACCATGTTCACTTACTTCTGAGCACTGTACTGATAACGCGGAATTTTTCACACACGAATGACGAAAGGAGACGAGATGTTGCAATGCGAAAATAAATGCACATCCGGTATGCGTGCGAGATTAGTTCCGACTAAAATTAGGTGGACAATGTGGACATTCGGGGAGCAGGGGGCGAGGGTAGGCGCATCAATCAGATCGCCCGCCGCACACGCGGCCCGTCATTCATAGGTAAATTGCGACATTGCCGTACTTACTTTGAAGGACAAGTGCGCGTGTACAGGATGTTTCTTTTACGTATCAAAATATTTTTTGTGAATAATTTATTATAAAAAAAATAAAAACTTTTTTTTTTGTTAATGGTTTTATATTTTTTTGCATGTATGGACGGTATACTATTGCGGGTTAACGGGAACGCCCTCTGTTAGTTAACATACTGTATAATCCTTACAGAATTTCACACAGTGAGCGCGATCACCTAAATAAAATTATTGAAGAATTATTATTGAATGGTATAATTCGCGAAAGCACTTCGGATTATTCGAGTCCTGTTATCTTAGTGAGTAAGAAAAATGGGGATAAACGGCTATGTATCGACTATAGGGCCCTAAATAGAAAAACGTTAAAAGATAAATATCCGTTACCTCGCATCGAAGACCAACTAGACAGATTAGGGGGCAATAAGTTCTTTAAAAGCCTTGACCTTACTTCAGGGTATTATCAGGTGCCATTAACCGAGGCCAGTAAGCGATTTACTGCGTTTGTAACACCGGATGGTTTGTATGAGTTTGAAAGAATGCCCTTTGGACTTGCGAATGCGCCTAGTGTTTTTCAAAGGACGATTAATTGTATGCTTAAGGGTAAGCAAAACTTGGCGTTGGCTTATATGGATGATCTATCAGTGACGTCACGTTCAATTGAAGAGGGTTTAGACAAGCTGGAAAAGATTTTTCAATTATTAAGGTCTGCTCATCTAACATTAAATCTTAAAAAGTGCGTTTTCTTTCAGACTCGTATAAATTGAATAGTAATTTGAATAATAATAATTGCTTTGAATAGATTTATGTTTTGGGTAAATCGTTTAAAGTTGTCACTGATTGTGCCGCTATACGCAGCACTATCACAAAAAAAGACTTAATACCGAGGGTAGCGCGTTGGTACATATTAATGCAGGAGTACGATTTTACTGTAGAACATCACGATGGTAACAAGATGACTCATGTTGATACACTGTCACGCAACCCAAGTGACTCTGAATCCCATGACGTAATAAAGGTGGTTGATGTTTTTGATTGTTTATGTTTTAAAGTATAATCCCCTAATTTGTCCTCTAAAAATCCTAAAATCATGTTTTTCAAACCCCCCTTATGGGTAGGTGTGAACTGTCACATCGTGCTTGCTCCTTGAGGCTTCGTCATATCTTTTCGCCAGTTTTGATATGACGAGGTTGAAGCATGACGACGTTAGTTAATGTGGGTGCATTATGGCACATGTTGACTTTAACTTAATTGGCACGTCGGAGTGTCTTTCGTTCGTCCTGACTTAAGCCTTCTTCTGCAAAAGACAGACCTCACCTAGTATATGTTTTTTTCTGGCGTTAGGTAACTTATCTTATAGGCATAGGCAGGAAAGGTCTGATTGTTCGAAGGTTGTGAATAAAAGTCTTGTTTCTAAATAAGACTACGCCAATCCTTTTATTCAAGGGTTGGCGTAGCTCATGTGAGGTTTTATGCGATAAGCAACCTCATATGGTACAGGCTGTCAAGAGGGCAGCCGTAGCCGAACGTTCTAGCAATTGGATTATTTTGTTTAAGACAGACTAGTTTTGGCTACCGAATAGCGTAAGCGTTATTTTATAATATGTTTAAATAAGAATAAATCTCTTAAACCGTACGTTGTTTGCTGCGCCCAACAAATACACTCTTAATACGCTCTTCAAGCTTTACAGTACCAACCTACCTATGTGACTTACCTATATAAGAATAACAAATGTAAACAACATTTGTTATTCATATACAAGTCATCTGTATTTACGTAGTTAGAATAATAGCTATTAAGTATTATCATAGTATAGTTAGATACTTACAAGTTCTGTTTACAAGGTCAGGTTTAGCTTTGATAATTATAGGTAGGAAACTACCTATTTATAGTACATTACTGTCGCGGCCAGCAATAAGGGGATTGAAGAACGATCGTGAAAATATGGGCCGAGGCGAAGCCGAGGCACATATACGTGAGTCCATCAATTCCTGATTGCGGCCAAGGCTCGTATAGTACTTTTCTTAAATAATGCGCGGAAATTCAAACTGAGTAAATTAAATAGAAATTCGAGAACCAATGACGAAAGCCTACAATTTCTCATACGCCAATATGTTCATTTGTTTCTTCTTTGTTCTATTTGCAAGCCAATTCGAAATTTAAATAAAATCTTTGATAAGTTACCTCCTTGGTTGCCGTGTATTGAAGTAAAAATTTCGTTCCATTTATAAATAACACGACAGATATGAGTTTTCATAGTAATTTATTTGGCCGCTAAACACGCCAGATATGGATTTTCATAGTAACTTTGCTGGCCGCATCGTCACTTGTTTTTGACCAGTACAGCAATTTCGATTTATCTCGAAGAAGGTTATCAAAATTCGAATTTCCAAGCATGTTTGAGAAAAATGTATTATTGTTTTGTTGGGTACCTATCATGGACCACCATAACTGTTGCGGCTCTCGTCGCTGTTATACAGTTTGTTATCTAACGAAGGGCGTTCCCGTTAACCTACTTGCTGAACCCCCTGCCCCGGCCCCGGCCCATCTAAGTCATCATCTGCCTAGCCTTTTCCCAACTATGTTGGGGTCGGCTTCCAGTCTAACCGGATGCAGCTGAATACCAGTATTTTACATGGAGCGACTGCCTATCTGACCTCCACAACCCAGTAACTGGGTAATACGATACCCCTTGACAAGACTGGTTGTCAGACTTTCGGGCTTCTGACGACCCGTAACGACTGTCAAAGATCCACAAATGACAGCCGGGACCAACGGTTTAACGTGCTTTCCGAGGCACGGAGGAGTCTCAGTATGTAAAGATGGTCACCCATCCACGGACCAACCCCGGCAAGCGTAGCTTAACCTGATGAATCGACCCGTGCGGCTGTTATTACTTAGCCACGAGCTCCTCCGGCCCATCTAAGTATAAGTGCTAAAAAAATATTACGATAAAAAAAAAACACAAAAAATATTAAATTAATACGGAAAAGAAACACTGTACACGCACACTTGTCTTTCTACGTTGAAATACAAGTGTGCGTGTACAGATTGTTTCTTTTACGGATCAATTTAATAGTTTTGTGAATATTTTACTACTTATATCTTTAAAGATTTTTTTTTGTAGCATTTTTTAGCACCTATGCACGCTATAGTATTGCGGGTTAACGGGAAATCCCTTTTTAAGTTAACATATTGTATTATAAGGTTTCGAATAATGAACCGTGTAACGCTGGTACAGATATTAAATATTCTGAAATTAGGTAAGTACAAAGTTCTAATTCTGTTCTGAATCTAAATGTCGTCTAGCGACGTTCGCCATCCAAATCTGGTGAATTCTAGTGGTGTCTTCAACGAGTCCTGACGCCCGCGCCCCTGGCGGCGGCGCGTAGGGATAGCGCAGGCAGCTACAGTAAGTACTGCCGCACGCTAAATATTATGTTGTAAGATTTTGATTATGTAGACAACCACCGTACATACTTTTTAGGGTTCCGTACCCAAAGGGTAAAACGGGACCCTATTACTAAAGCTATGTCCGTCTGTCTGTCCGCGGCTTAGCTCAGTGACTGTTGATACTAGAAAGCTGTAATTTGTTATATGTATAAATATAAAGAACGCCGGCAAAATGGGAAAAAAAAATTTGTAGAAATTTATTTTTTATGGTACCTCCCCTACACGTTAAGTGGGATGTTTTTTTTTCGTCGATCCCATGGTGTTCATATCGTTGGAAAGGTCGTTTTTGGAAAGATCGTTTAAAAATAATGAGTTTGTGGAAACCATTTTTGGATTCAGGGATCCGTTTGCGAAATATTAAAGGGCTCATTTTTGTTAGAGTCAAGTATCCCCCCCTGCCAGCTAAATTGGTTGGATATGTGAAAAAATTCACGGCAGTAGTATATATAACGAATTTAAAAGGAAAACTATCACCGCTACGTAGGCTCCACAAGCTACCGAGTAATAATCGACCAACTTAAAGGAGAACATTCATTTTGGAATAAAATTATGAAAGAGCCGGCCAAACAAAAAAAAAGATTTAATTATTCCGTTATAACATGTTATTCTCTTCACTTTTCACTATCGGACCAAATCTGTAGGGCAATTCCCTGCACTGTTATACGATTTTCAAAAATACTGTTTTCAGTATTTTTTTTGTCAAAATAATAAATAGTAATCTAATTAAAGTAATAGCTTGTAGTAATAAAAAATTAAGAGAACAACGTACTATTTCGGAATAAAGCTTCTTTTTTTTTGTCTGGCCGGCCACCTTCACATATAGCCCAAAAATGTATGGACGCTGAATGATCTCCTTTGCAGTTGCTAAAGCATGTTCTTCCATATGTTTTTCAACTACAATGTTAAGTTTGTTCTTAGCAAAAATGTATCCCAACCACGGAACGCTCTATTGTGCTTGGTCCGACACGCACTTGGCCGGTTTTTTTTATTTGCCCAATTACGTAGATACTTATGAATAAACTAGCTTCGCCCCGCGGTTTCAGCCGCGTAAGTCTCGATCCCGTGGGAATATCGGGATAAAAAGTATCCTATGTGTTAATCCAGGTTATAAACTACCTGTTTGCCAAATTTCATGCAAATTCATTCAGCCGTTTTTGCGTGATTGAGTAACAAACATCCAAACACACGAACACACAAACTTTCACATTTATAATATTAGTAGGATAATGGAGACTAAACAAGTTCAAATATTAAGGCGCTGACAACAGGCAAACGGTAAAAGTAGGCTCGACTCAAACAAAAAAATTGCCACATCTATATTGTTTGTGGCCTTTGTGGTAGCGGAAAAAATATATGTTAATCTTTCTGAGAACGTGGTTGTAAACAAAACACGTATTGAAAAAAAAAACTCGATACAAATGAATGGTAAACTAATCTTTTGCCTTGAGTTCTAATCCAAAATATCTGTATTCAATATCAAAGTACGTTGGTATTTTAATTAATAAGAACGTCTTATTTGAATGCAGAACTTTTGGTTGCTTTTCTTTCTTTTTTATGCAATCCGACAGTGACAGCGGTTTATCTATTATCGTCTTAAGGTGCAATTCCGTAGCCGACCGCAGCCGGCAGCAGCAGGCGACGTGACGCCGCGACAATCTGGTTTCTATTGTATTTTTAAGAAATCATATTTCTATGAAGTCATTCTGCGGTCGGCTACATACCCGTAACTTCAACAATAAAAATACAAAATAAAAAAACCCCGTGGATAACAAAAAAAGTGAAAAAATGTTGGTCAAGACTTCTGAAAATTAAAATCATAAAGGTTCGAAACACTTTTTACAAGCTTTATATTAGCTTGCTCTGTTCGTATGTGTTTCCGGTTACTCCAATTGTCACCCATTTTTCAAGCCCTGCTTGGCATCCGATTGAGCTGAAACTTGGCTTACTTATACAACTACCGAGACATTTTGATAAAATGATATCATGGAACTGGTCTGATGATGGAGCCGGAAGTTGGCCACATGAACTCCTCAATCAAACAAGATAGCACCATCGTTTTTGGACTCATTGGTTATGCATTGTCAAGTGCTTTGACACTAGGTGGTGCTCAGGGTCTGATGTCAAAGTCAAATAATTTATTTCAAATAGGCACAAAAAAGGCACTTTTGAATGTCAATGAAAAACAAAGAAATAGAATTGATTCTAGTTGTCCATTCCAAAAGGTAGCTTTCGTATGGAGAAGAATGGGCAAGAAACTCCACCGTTACTCTTTTCAAAAATGTTTACAATATTTTGTATACATGAATTATAATATAATTATATGTGAAGACCATGCACCCACAATAAGATTACTGTCCCACAAAAGGCAAAAAAATTATAAATGGAGCAATGACAAATAAATCAGTTATGTGATAGGTACATGTTGCTCACATATTTACAAACATTGTAAAAGTATACGATATTACAATATTCCTAACATCTTTACAAGTAATACTAATAAGTCAGTGCGTGATTCCAAGCAATCACACAGTGTAAAAATCTATGACATACAAATAATAAAATATACAACTAAATTAGCAACCAGTTTGATTTTGTCCAGACTCTAAATTGTCCTATGGAGCAAGACCAGCATGTTTCCACGCATTCTTATCTTGGATATAATCCTCTAATTTGTAATAAGCTTGTTTACAAAGTGTACTTTTTATATGAGTTTTAAATTTTCTTTCATTTAATTGCAATATATCACAAGGTATTTTGTTATAGCATTTAACGCAGTACCCCATAAAAGATGTTTGTACTTTAGCTAATCTGAAAAATGGTTGATCTATTTTATCTTTATTTCTAGTATTAAAAGTATGTCTTTCACTTATTTTCTTAAATAGACTTAAATTTTTTCTTACATACATAATATTCTCATAAATAAATTGGCAAGGTACCGTCATAATATTAATCCTTTTAAATAGTTCCCTGAGAGATTCGCGGCGACATAGATTATAAATCGCTCTGACAGCTCTCTTTTGCAAAATAAAGATGGATTCAATGTCAGCAGCCCGACCCCACAGTAAAATGCCATACGACATAATGCTGTGGAAGTAACTGAAATAGACCAAACGCGCGGTTTCTACATCTGTTAACTGTCTTATCTTTCTGACAGCATAAGCGGCCGAGCTTAACCGCCCCGCAAGAGATTTTATATGAGGTCCCCACTGTAATTTCTCGTCTAGCGTGATACCCAGGAAAACTGTTTCATTAATAAACTCAAGTTTTTCTCCATTCAATATGATGTCACATTCGCTACTTCTAACATTAGGTAATGTAAATCGAATACATTTGGTTTATTTTCATTGAGTACCATTTTATTTACCGTAAACCAATCTTGGACCTGAAGAATAGAGCTATTCACGTCGTCAAGATTTTGTGATCGTCGATTTATTTTAAAAATCAATGATGTGTCATCTGCAAATAACACCATCTTCGGTTGATTTAGAAGTAATTGGGGTAAATCATTAATATAAACTAAGAAGAGGAATGGACCTAATATCGAGCCTTGAGGTGATTGATGATGGAGCCGGCAGGTGGCCATTATGTGTTTCTAGTTACTCCAATTGTCATCCATTTTTAAAGCACTTCCTGGCATCCGATTGAGCTATAACTTGGCATAGTTACACAACTACCGCGATATTTTGAAAAACTTATACCATTGAGCTGGTCTGATAATGGAGCCGGAAGTTGGCCATAGGAACTTCTCAATAAAACAAATTAGCACCATCGTGTTTAGACTCGTTGGCGTTGTCTTGACAAGGACTATTGCCCAAGGTAGTATCCAGAGTCTGTTGATGGAGTCATAGGAACTCCTCAACCAAACAAGATAGCACAATCGTGTTTGGAGAAAACTATAGACTTAACTAAGGTGTAGTCCAGTGTCTAAGTTTGAATGAAACTGACTTAAACATAGAACTTTAGTATTTTCTTAAAAACTTGAGGCGTAAATGTCCTTCTTACAATTAAAGATAAGCTTTTAAGAAAATATTAAAGTTATGTTTAAGTAAGTTTTATTTAGAACTCTTAGTTCATTCAAAGCTTGTTCTTAAAAAAAATATTACTTATATTTTATTTAAGTCTCAATACAACCATTTTTCACCAAAATACAGCCTTTCTAAAAACACCGGTTTTTTTTCTCCCCATTTTTTTTGAGTAGTTTATTATCTGCCTACATTGATAGGTAAAGCCAAGCCAACACTTTTGTTCCTTACTATCGAAACCAGACAAATCGTGGACCCGCAATTAAGAAATGAAATAAAATTGCTGCGCTAGCATAGGAGTCAATGACCTTTTCCTTGGCCTTTATTACGACAGAAACAACGGCTGAACTCTGAACGGATTTGGATTAAATTTGGCACACAGATATAATTAATAACTTGGATTAACACATAGGATACTTGATACTTTAATCCCAGCGTAGTAGGTTCCTATGGAGAAGAACGGGAAAGAAATTCCACGGACACTCTTTTAAATCAAAATATTGTTACATCATTTATGTTGAAATAACAACATCTGCAATCATAACAATACCTATGCAGTTTTGAGCTCCAGGAATGCCATATGCCGTACAACACCAAGAGCTAAGTAGGCAAGTGTAGTCTGTTAATCAGGATGGTGTGATGTCCTGCCAGCACGCTGACGCTGTTACCTGTGTGACGTCATCGGCCACGGCCTGGTGCACGCCGTCGCGGCGCGCGTCGGGCGCGGCCAGGCGGCGCAGCTTGTTGAGCTCGTCGAGCACGATAGTCTGCACGTCCTCCCAGTACGCCTGGTTGGCGTTGTTCTCCAGTTCCTTGTACACCTGTAACAACAACATCACGTTCTAACCACACTTCTGTGGCGACATCTATCGCACTACGTTGGAACTACGCAAACAGCTAGCGACTTAAAAGTTGCAAATGTCAAACATAACTGACGTCACAGTCACAGAGTCCTACATCGCGCAAACAAGATATTTCCGAGAAAACACTCATTTGATTGCAGGAACTTCCCTTCTTACCAATGAAGGAACTGCAGACCTTGTTCCTACACTGCCAAACTTCCTGTACCTTGATATCCTCGAGTAGATCCTCGAGGTCCTGCGTCTGCAGCCCGTTGAGGTAAGTATAGGGCTCGTGCATCTCCAGCGCGTCTACGCACTCCTCCGAGCTCACGTACCACGCCAGCAGGTCTATGGGCTTGGCTGCAATTCAATATTATTTGTTTACTGTACTGTGAACTATCTGGGGCATTAAAACAACCGACATTGTTAAAACAACCAACTTTCAGAAACCAATGAAGGGTTCCGTAGTTGGGATGAATTTACCATGTTTACGATCATAGACATCTTATAGGTTTTCCTGTAATCTACAAGTATAGACCTATTTCCTGTATTTTTTTCAAAATTTAAGCTCATTAGTTTTGTAGATAGGGGAGGGGGGGATGGTCATGTTTCATCTATTTTCTTAAATATCTTTAAAAGTATTCATTTTAAAATTATAAAAAAAATTATTTCGAATCCTCGCAACAAGCCCTTTCATTTGACACGGTACAGTTTGCAAAACTAATTTGCCCCCCAAAAGTGACCCCATACTCAAAATTCATTTATTTTCGATACACGTTCGTGTTTTGGTCACAAAAATACATATGTGTACCAAATTTCAAGTTAATCGGTCGATTGGATTCGGAGCAAAGAACGATCACGGTCCACACAAAATTAACCCACATCCTACAGCAAAGAGAAGTATCTAAAAAAAATTATAAAAATGAGTATCAAAAGATGGCATACTTCCGAACATCATCCTTACAGTCAAACATATAAAAAAATTGCTACGAAAATTCGTTCAGGAGCAGTAAAAAACGAGTGTTAAAAAAAAAACAACCGATGTTTTTTTGGCGAAGGCTCGCGTGGTTTTTCGATAAAAATAGTAGCCTATGTCCTTTCTCAGACTCTAGACTATCTGTGTACCTTTCATTTAAATCGGTTCAGAAGTTTTGGCGTGAAAGCGCGACAGACAGACAGACTGTCTGCCTGTATGTTACCTTTTCACGACAAAACCACAGAACGGATTTCGTTTTAGCGTTAAGTTACATTAACCACGTTAATGTAGTTATGTATTTTAACGATTTGATAAAAACTCTTTCAAATGACAGTCTCAGAATTGCACAATGGTTTGGTGAAAACTACATTACTAGCAAAAATAATCAACAACCAAAGTATAGTCCACACTTTTGGTGCCAAAATTACCAATCTACGATACCGCGCACTCAAAATAGTACTGAATCCTTTCATCACCATATTAATGAAATACTCGTATGTTCTAAAAGACATGTTGGCTTTTACCGTTTAACATCAGAGTTGATGAAGGAAACAAAAGTAAATTTAAATGAAATTAAAAAAATCCTTAACTGAGAAACATAGCTTAAAAAAAGGAAGACGAAATGTACAAACAGGATGAAAAAAATTAATAACATACTGGAAAATATTACAGAGTACTCATTTGTGGAATTGTTAATAGCCATTGTTTCAAATCTTTAAAGTATTGTACTGGTATTTTCTACAGTTGATTTATCACTTATATTTTTTATTATCCAAGGAGGAAGGGAGGAGCTCGTGGCTACGTAATAACAGCCGCACGGGTCGATCCATCAGGTTAAGCTACGCTTGCCGGGGTTGGTCCGTGGATGGGTGACCATCTTTACATACCGAGACTCCTCCGTGCCTCGGAAACCACGATAAGCCGTTGGTCCCGGCTGGCATTTGTGGATCTTTGACAGTCGTTACGGGTCGTCAGAAGCCCGAAAGTCTGACAACCAGTCTTACCAAGGGGTATCGTATTACCCAGTTACTGGGTTGTGGAGGTCAGATAGGCAGTCGCTCGATGTAAAATACTGGTATTCAGCTGCATCCGGTTAGACTGGAAGCCGACCCCAACATAGTTGGGAAAAGGCTAGGCAGATGATGATTTTTTATTATCCAACAAAGAGAACGATTCTTTGTTTAATATTTTGTATTGTCATTGACATTGATTACAAGCAATATATTTTTTAATTTGCGTACAAATCTGTTTTATTTTGAGAATTAGCGCTCGCCGGCCGCTGCTGCGGCAGCCACGGAATAGATAAATAAGGTTGGAATGGTAATGTGGGCGTGGCAAGCGCGCCACAATTATGATTCGATAATCATAACTCGACCGATTCATTAATTCACCGCGTTTCGTGCGCTTCGGACTACTACGGAGAACAGAGCTCTGCTTTAAAATGCCGTGTTGTGCAATTATAACTTGTAAAACAAAAAGTCAGACCGCAAGTATAGAGCGAGGGGGTATATCTTTCCATCGGTAAGTCGAAAATAACATTTAATTATAATTTTATTAGTAAAAAACATAAAAATATTCTGATCACTATGAAATTCCAAACATTAAGGACATTATTGCAACAAGTAAAAAAAAATATACATTGCACGATGTGTACTCGCGTAATCAACGCAATTACTAAGTCCGCTTACAATGTACTGCATGCGTCGCGTCCTCTTCACTTCAACCATTGACGTTTCGTCGTTTGCCCTGATTGGCCGTGATGCACGGTCGATAGTGAGGTGACCATGTGGTTAAATAAAATCATCGATAGAATTCTCAAATAATATAAATTTACGTTCGACAAAGATTCTTTTTGAATTATTTTATATTTAATTAATGATAGTATATTTTTAGTTAGATGTATAATGAGTCAATTAAATATTACAATAATTATTGAACGAATGATACAATATAGTAAATACTTGTAGATGACAGATTTACAGGGAGAAATTGAATTCATTGGCAACATTATACGAGATCATTGTACTCATCTACAAGTATTTACTATATTGTATTTAGTATTAAAATATAAGTAAAATCCAATTTTACTTACGCAATAAATTATAAATTTTAGGTTTCCTAAAGAACCTAACGCCAGGGAACAATGGATTGACGTGACAGGTAGAGGAAACTGGATGCCGACAAAGACGAGTACTATTTGCTCTATACATTTCAGTAAAGATGATTTTATCATTAAAGAATCAGGTTATTTGTAATTAATAAAAGTAAAATAAATATTTCTTAATATTTATTTCATGTTTAATTTTCCCCCATACATTCATCAGATAATTTATCGATAAAGAATATCGGCTTTATCAAGCACTAGCGTGTATGAAAATTTTTATTGCTTTTTTGCGTGTGTGTGTCTATGCCTACGGGGGCTTAGTACTAGTGTGCGAACGAATATCTGCCCTGAGATTTATGTGTGTCTGATTTGGTTGTGTGCGAAATATTTGTAAACATAGGAGTGCGTATGTGTAGAAATTAAAATAGTGGGAGACAAGCGGTGACACTGGTCCTGATACAAAATTGGAGCTAGGGCCTTTCCAACCTTATTTATCAATTCCGTGGCGGCAGCACTCGCTTCGCTCGCTCGGCTCACGCGCGGTTGGTCGCAGTTCTAACCTAACCTATTTCACCCAGTTCAAAATGACGAATCATATCTACAATCTGCCGCAGAAATGTTTTCGCCATCGTCTAATAATATAGTCCCAAGCAGATTTTATGATTCATAATTTTGAACTGGGTGAAAAAGGTTAGGTTAGGTTAGAACTGTGACCCACCGCGCGTGAGCCGAGCGAGCGTAGCGAGCGGTGCCGCGGCAGCGGCCGGCGAACGCTACTTCCAAGTTGCTCGCAGAATATTTTTCGGGTACATATTTGAACATCGAAAATTAAAATACCTACGGGTAAAATGTCACTGTTCAAAACATCGAAAATTTAAATATCGATTGTATCGAAATATCGAAAATTGTTATACCTAAGCATAAAATTTCTAAGATTAAAATGGCGAGAGATTAAAATATCGACTGATTCAAAATGTCGACAGTCATTATACCTAAGTTCAAAATATCAACATTTAATACACCTAAGTTCATTATATTTATAAAATGGTGAAAAAATGTCTGCGAGCAACTTGGTGCAAAATTTCATCTCTATTTTTTCTAATCCAGTAAAAAGCATGCAAGCAAGGATACTTGCTTCAAGCATACAGCATGCAAGCAAACATGCAGCGTGCAAGCAGTCATGCAGCATGCAAGCAAGCATACAGCGTGCAAACAAGCATGCAACATGCAGCAAGCATTGTTTCTGTCACGGCTCCGGCGCTGCGGGGCTTGGGCGGCTCCACGCGATCTAATCGTCGCAGATGGTTTTAAAGCTCACCACCGCAGCCTCGGCATGCTGGCCCGCTGTGCCGGCCAGCCTCAGCCGCGGCGGCGAGCCTGCAAGCCGGCACACTCGCGGGCCGCCCCACCCCTCCGCGGGCTTAAATTACACTCCAGGGGTAGGGCAGACAAGACTTCGTGAAGTCGGTTTTGCAGCGATTCGTTTCTGTCACCAAATTTTGTAGCACAACGTATTATTTTATGACACTATTTTAATTTAATATGCGAACAAAAATATTTCGAAAAAGTGATCGGTTCCCATATAGGACATTCGATACTCTGTACTTCGATATTTAGGTCTTTCGATGTCACTTTTGTAGATTTTAGATATACTGGACGTAGGTTATCTAACCATTCGACAATATAAACTTACGTTATTAAAATTTTCGTTATATGGTCATTCGATATTTAAGTTTTCGATGTTTTGAACAGTGACATTTTACCCGTAGGTATTTTAATATTCGACATTCAAATATGTACCCACATTTTCATCATTTCTTTGAGATACTTTTCTTTGCTGTAGAACGTAGAAGAATTTTGATCTTCTTCTTTATTGAAGCTAACTTAAAAATTACTCAAACAAAGTTAACAGTATGGGACCACCGCGCGAGTTTCCTCTACCAAACCAAATAAGAATCAAGTAAATCTTTTTAATGGCCAGTATCACGGAGAAATCGATGTACACACCTTCCTTTTCTCTTTAAGTCATAAGACTGCATCTAGTTCAAAATGTAATCAAAATTGTATCATTAGCCAAATAGTGTCGTCAGTTTTTGAAAGAAAGATATTCGCTCCGTACCTCGTCCGTCGCGGATGCGTATCTGCGAGCGCAGGCGCGCCTGGTGCAGATGGAAGGCGTCCTCCTGGCGCGCCCACGTGTGGAACTGCTGCGCCTCGCGAGCGCGCGCCGCGGCCGCCGCCTCCGCCTCGCGCGCCGCGCGCTCCGCCTCGCGCTCCAGCCGCCGCTGCTTCACCTGCACACCGACGCGAACCACTCTACTCTCGAACTTATAACAGTTAGTATAATGAAATCTTTACTTTTGATTATAGAATTCCACCTCAACAGCTTTGAAAGTTGTCTTAAGGAGATAGGAAGGGCTCCACCCTTGATTTCTATAATCTGATTCATATACAATCAAAACATTACCTTCTCCAGCTCTATTTTGTTTTCCAACTGCTTCTGTCTGTTTAGGGCCTCCAACTCTTCTCGGGACACAGTCTTGACGCCCTCCTTGGCAAGTTTCTTAGTCCATACAAAGGTGTTGGTGAGTGCAGAGTCTCCAAAGGGGTTGTCTTGGTTGGTATAGCATTGGTACTCATTGTCCCAGCCCATGCGCTCGCGACGCTTGCGTTCCTTCTCTTGTTTTTCTCTGAGACGTCGAGCCCTGAATAATGTAACATTTAAGATCTCTATGTACAAACTTTAACTTTGGGAAGGAGTAAATTTTGGTCCTTCTAGGAGGCTGTTGTATGTTATGTATTGCGTAAAAAGTACTGCTTCCGTTCCCAGTATAATTTGAATTTAATTAAAGTTCCTTTTTTAATCCAATAGACTAATTTGACAGGTGCAAATGACAAACTCCAAATTGAAAAAACTGGCCAATTGCGAGTCGGACTCGCGCACAAAGGGTTCCATACCATTATCTACAAAAACAGCAAAATATCACATTTTTGTATGACATTAAATATTTATTTTATTGTTTTTTTGTATTTATTATTATAGCGGCAACAGAAATACATCATCTGTGAAAATTTCAACTGTTTCACTATCACGGTTCATGAGATACAGCCTGGCCTGTCTGACAGACAGATGGACAGACAATGGAGCCTTAGTAATAGGGTCCCGTTTTACCCTTTGGGTATGGAAACCTAAAAACAAACAACAATCATTAGAAATGTCAAATTAGTCTAACGATGGGAATAAAAAACGAATTTTAGTAAAAATGTTATTATGATTTTGATAACAAAACCAAAAAAAAAAAAAAATTTGTCTTTCTCTGGATCACATGGAAGTTACAATAGCTACAAGAAGATTGACAAAGCAGATCACCAGTTCTCAATTACTAAACCTGCTACCTAAGACCCATCCCTGCACTGAACAGTTACAATGAACATGTTAAACAATAATTCTATCGATTCTACATTATCTGAAGACATGCTGGGCAGAAGTTTAGACCTGTCATCCAACTTACAAAACTATTGCACAGAAGAAATGAGAACTGAGCTCAAACAGCTGAAATCAAGTTTAGAAAGCACACAAAATGAGATGGATAATATCATTCTCGAAAATTCTGACCTAAAAAAACAAATAAATAGCCTGACTCAAGAAATGACCATACTAAAACAGTTATGTTCTAGTCCCCTCTCATCACTTAGAAAAAACATGTCAAGCAGTTCCACAAAAAGTACAAGACGGCGACTCACTGATAGTTTCTCCAACAGTTCTAATAGTCCGACAACTGCGACAATAATAAAAAGCGACGACTCCCTGACGAAAATATCATATAAAAAAAAACAACAACCAATCCCAAAGCCAAAGGAGGAAATAGGACATACTACTCAACCCATAACAGAAACAGAAAAAACTTCTGATCCAGTACCAAACCCATTATCTAAGCCCATACAGCAGGTATCACTGCAAACGCAATCGGAAGCGCCCATTGAATCACAACCTAATCCAATACCTATTAGAAGAAAGCAAATGCCTAACAAAAGAGCATTTGTATTTGGTAGTAATCAATGCACGGGATTGGCACAAAATCTAATAGAATCAAGACAATACAACCGTTACAACAAATACCAATTTATATCAATAATAAAACCTAACGCTAATATAGAGGAAATACTAAATAGCGCAAAAATGTTCGAGATATCTCCCGAAGACCGTGTTATACTATGTGTTGGCGAACATGACGCTGACCCGTTTAAAATTATGACTGAATTATGTGTATTTTTGAAATGTATAAAATGTCCTAGTCTAGTGCTAAAAGTCCTTAAAACTGATCACATAAATGAAAACAAGGTAAATGATACTTTAAGACTACTTAGTAAACAATCGAAAAACTGCACATTTGTAGACTACACTGATACATTGAACGTTTTCAATGCCTATGGATTATGCGGCAAGATTAATTCAATTCTAGATCAGATTGACTACGATTCAAAATTTTTACATTTTTATAAAAACTCTGAACATACAAAGCGACTATTACATCTAAAAAAATATCCCCCTCCAATTCATAATCTACTTGCACAAAGACGCCATACGGAGTCGAAACCCTTAGTTAAAGACTCTAGTACACAAACAAATGATGTGGTCTCCTCCGAGGAGGTGGCACCTGGTACATCTAACGGCACCCTCATATCCGTCTCCAAAACGGATGACCTCTGTGTCGCAGGTACACAGACGTTTTTTCGAGACTAACTTCGTAAGAGTAATTCATCAAAACATCGCCGGCTTACTAAGCAAAATTCATTTGATAGAAGTACATTTATCAGAGCTCTCGGATCTTCAAATGAGCCCAGATATTATTTGTCTATCAGAAACGTTCATAGAACGAGGTAATGAAAGTCTCATAAAAATCTCTGGTTATAGTTTGGCAACCTCTTACTGCAGGACTAAGAAACAAAAGCGTGGCGGAGTCGCTATCCTCGTAAAAAAGGGTACTATATTTAAAGAAATATCATTCTTAAATCAGCATTGTATTGACAGTATCTTTGAGTGTTGCGGCATTGAGATCATCAACCAAAATCTATTTATCTTGTGCCTATATAGAACCCCAATTTCTAACATTAACAAGTTTTTCGAAATACTTGAAACAGTGCTTCAATTTATATCACGTAAATTTAAGAAGAAAATAGTTATAGCAGGTGACTTAAATATCAACACGCTACAACTAAACAATAAATCTAAGGCGTTAATCGAAATTATTCAAAATTATGATCTAGTACTCCATATTCAAGAACCAACACGACAAAATTCCTGTATAGATCACTTAATCAGCAACATCAAATCTGCTAAAGGTGAACTTCTACACCTGGGTCTTTCTGATCATAATACTGCACAGTTATTAAGTATACCCTGGAGAAACAAAGAAGTAGCTTTGACAGAATATTCAACGTATAAGAGAGACTATAATATACATCACATTATCAAATTTAAAGAATGTATGTCCTCGCTATCGTTTTCAGAAATATTTATAGAGTCCAATATGAATGTAGCCTACGAAAAGTTTTACGAGCTAATATATCTATTCTATAAATTATGTTTCCCTATCAGAAGAATAAAGTTGTCAAACGGGGATCGACCCCTAAAATGGATATCTAAAGGTATAAGAGCAAGCTGCAAAACCAAAAGGTCACTGCGATACAAATACTACGCTAACAAAACTGTAGAAAATAAATCAAAGTTCAAAAACTACTCTAAACTCCTACGGTGTTGCATACATGGGTCGATTAAAAGAATTAATCACCAATTTATCAGTAACGCGAAAAACAAGTGCAAGGCAGCATGGCAACTGATAAAAAAAGAAGCCATCGGGACTAAGAACAAACAATTCATAAAAAACGTAAGGAACAAAGATAATGTAGTGTATAGCCCGAACAAAATTGCTGAAACATTCAATGATTATTGGATTAATCTAACAAACAATATCCATAAAAATACTCGTGTTAGCCTTATACAATCTGTAAGTGATAGTATTTTCTTAAAACCATATGGATATGAAGAGATACACAGAATTATTTTATCTTTGAACAACACAAACTCAGTAGGTTATGATGAGTTAGCTACACGAATACTAAAAAGTTGTTCAGTTGAATTAACACCAGTTATAACATTTTTAGTGAATCTATCTTTTGAATCCGGATGTTTTCCTAGCCTACTTAAACAGTCAGTTGTAAAACCTCTACACAAAAAAGGTAACAAGGAAGATCTAAATAACTACAGACCAATTACTCTCATACCCATCATATCAAAAATCTTTGAAACTGCCATGCATAAACGCCTCACTCAATTCATCGATAAACATGCTATCCTAAGGGAAGAACAATACGGATTTCAAAAGGGAAAGTCTACAACACTAGCATGTTTTAACCTAATTCACACAATAGTTACTAATTTAGATAAGCGAATTCAGACAACAGGCATATTTTTTGACATGTCGAAGGCCTTTGATTTCGTATCACACCAATTGCTAATAGACAAACTAGAAAAGTATGGGATACGAGGCCCAACACTCCAATGGATAGAAAGCTATTTAAATAATAGAATGCAATGTGTAGAAATCGAAAAAATTGATAGTAAACTAGAATTAAAATCATACAGATCAAACTATAAACATAACAAGTCTGGTGTGCCTCAAGGGGGCGTGCTTAGTTCCTTGTTGTTCTTACTTTATATAAATGACTTCCCTGAAGTTACTAAGCACCCCTGTTTCCTGTTCGCTGATGACATATCGTTAATAATGACACCGAATAATGCTGACATTAATAAATATACAACTGACATAAATAATACAATTGAATCGATAATAACGTGGCTTGACGAAAATAATCTACGTGTAAACCTAACAAAAACTAATTTTATTCAATTTGGCACATATGGACGAGAAAATAAGACTTTGGATATCAATTATAAAGGACAAAAATTAAAGGAAGTAAACGAAACAACATTCCTCGGTATCACGATTGATAAAAACTGCAACTGGAAGGCTCACGTCAGTAAAGTATGCAATAAAATAAATAAGTTCGTATACGTTCTATTCGAACTCTCAAAAACATCAGCGTTAAGAACCGTATTATCTGCATACTATGGGTACGTCGATTCTGTGTTGAGATATGGTCTTATCATCTGGGGTTACTCAACAGAAAGTCAGAGAGTGTTCATCGCACAGAAAAAATGCATCCGCGCCATAGCGGGAATACGCCCATGGGAATCTTGCAAACCTTTTTTTAAAAAGTTCAAGATACTAACCCTTCCAAGTCTATATATCTTTGAATGCGCTAAGTTTGTTAAAATGCACCCGGAGTTATTTAAAAAAGCTCATGAAATTTTCCCAAAAAGTAATAGGCACAAAAATAGAATAATTTTGCCCATAATTCCTAGGACAGCATTATATAGTAAAAATAGCTATGCAATGTGTGTTCGTATATTTAATGCTATACCGGAAAATATTAAACTCCTACCAGCCAATAAATTTGCAAGGTGTCTTAAAGTATGGCTAGGGGAAAATAATTTTTACTCTGTAAGTGACATATTCAATAAGAGGTTGGAAAATAAATAACAACCATAATCATTTACCCTCTGACTGACATTAATGGTATTTTGAAAATGTATTTTGAAAATGTATTTAATTAACAACATTCCTTCTCAATCTTAACTTCTAAGGGATTATGAATGACTATAATAATAATTATAAACCCAAATGTTTGCATGTCACATTATTATGACTAAGTATTAAGGATCTGGATTATTTATGTTAAGACCGAAATGGTACCAATACTTTGTAGCAAATAAATTGATTTGATTTGATTTGATTAATGTCAACATACCTTTTTTCCTCTGGTGTTTCATTGGCTTTTAGTTGTTCTTTCTGATTTTTCTTCTCATCCTTCAGTCGAAGTCGCTCAGCCTCCAGCCTCTGCAACAGCTTCAGCTCCTCCTCGCCACTGTCACTGCTGGAGCTGCTGATGGATGAATGCCTTTTGTTTTTTTTACTCTTCTTATGCTTGGACTCTCTTCTTCCTCTACTTGGGGACCTATGCTTTGAAGATCTTGGCGAATAAGACCGTGTTCTGTCGCGGCTTTTATGTTTCCAGTCCCTGCGATGTTCAACTGATCTACTTTTGGAACGCTCGCGTCGTTTTACTTCGTGACGAGATGACCTGACAGAAAATGGGGAAACTTTTAATGAAGCGCTAATAAATTAATTTACAGAGGTTTGTTTAGGATAGATACTGTTTTAGAAAAAGTCAATTTTTGAGCGTGCCAATTTCTCAGAAATTCTTGTGAAATACAGAGAAGTATTTTATGATTTTACGAATCATAATATTGCTTGCCTTAGACCAAAAAGTTAGAGATTGCTTGCACTCATGTTGCACTCACATTTCTTCTAAGAATTCCTTCAACCACACTATAAGTAACTTGCTCAGATGTCTAAGAGTACAGTTATGAACAATAGTGTAGCAGTGCTGAAAACGTTGGATTCACGAGTATTTTTTCGTTACTATTTGTTACTATTGGACCACTCACTCACAGAATAAATTAGTCTGACTCACTGAAGAAGTGACACTGACAGCTAGTGACATTTCGTCAAACCACAATCACGTATGGAGACGTTAGTTCTCTAAGGCCGCTTTCCGAATTAGAAAATAATCACTGTCAGCACTCACATCGATAACTTCAGTTCCGATTTAATATCATGATTGTGACAGCTGACGGCTGTCATCAATTCGGAACGCTCGTGAACGCGTTCACACAGTCCTCGCTCAACTTCATAACATAAACATAACCTCAAACCTTGCACAAGAAAGACTGATTGGATATTTTTGAAAATGGAAGTTCAACGCATTAGTTTGTTGGTTGACTCTATTGACTCTGGTCGCCAAATACTACCGACAGGGCGACAGCATCAACGGGAGGAGAGAAGAAGGGATGCGCAAGCGACAAACATTGGCCAATAGGACAGTGTAATTAAACTTGTTAACATTCAATAAATGATCTAATTTTATGGTCTATTTTGTAGTTTTACTTATAACAATCCTTTATCATTTGAATAAGTTTTATATTTAGATACTTAAAACTTAAATTGTACCTATATATTGCAACTGATAGGTAAGTAAATGTGAAATTCATTCTTGGCTAATAGATTTTCTTTTTTTTTTAATACTTATTCTTATTCATGTAAGTATTTAAAAGATATGAGAAGGGAACGTGTGCGTTACCCCAGCAAGAAAATGTCTCTAGAAGGAATTGAGTTATAAGAATAATTAGAGCGCCATATATTGGGATGGGTAGGTATGCAAATAATTTTCAACAATAATAGTAATAGAACATTTTTATTAACAATCAATTAGAATCACAGTATAATCAGACTGAACCTCAGGTACCCTACTCGCGCTCCAAGCGACATTCTTTTCCTAATTATTATTTATGCTAATATAAGAAAAATATCAAACAGTACAACAGTAACAAAAGTCTTATGTATTTATATAATTAACTCCTTATCTATTTTAGTAAATATTATGTAAAATCACAAACATACAGTACAATTAAACATTAATAAAATTCACAATTTTACCAGGTATTTCTATTCAAATCTTCAAATGGGTACTAATCAAGTCTTATAACTAATAAAAAATCACAAGTATCTATACTTACTACTAATTAAAACAGGTAAGTAATTACTGATCAAATCATAACTAATAAACAATCACAGTATACTACTAAGTCAACAGGTACTGATCAAATCTTAAAAACTAATAAAAAATCACAAGAAGTGCTACTAATAATAAAACAGGTGATGATCATATCTATACTTAGATCTTTAAAAAACTTAAATTTAATTGTTGTTGTTACACTACAACTGCAAAATGAATCAGTTCCGGGTTAACAACCAAAAAAAGCAAAGTAAAGTCTTACATCAAAGTAAGGCCTTGTTGCCCTATCGTTTCCAGATGTCGCATTGTGATCCACTATCTTTTTATAATGTTTTTTTAAACTGTTTAGTTTTGACTGACACTGGGTGCAAGTAACATTATTATTGTATGTTGCACATTGTTCTTGCTATGATGTCATACACCATCTTAAGATGCATTTTTTCAAAATGTTCTATAAGCTCACTGTATAATGTGAGTAGCAACAAAATGCATGCCTCGTTCCAAATGAATAGAGAAGGTGACTCGGGATCTACTGAAATAAAAATATAACATTAAGAAGGTACTTCCTACTAACACTGCAATAATATTGTTTGCGATGATTTGAATGAAACTTGGCACATAGATAATCATATCCTGGAATAAAATATAGAATATTTTTATATACTAAAGAAACTGCTTTTATAACTTTAAATTGATAGAATCTGAGAGCAAGTTCTTAAGAATTAACCAACATACTAATAAGACAAAACCATAGAACACTTTTATCTTACTTTTGTTATAGATTAAGTATTGGAGTAAGAGTGACCACATAATTTTGTCAACATGATATGTTATGCAAACACAACAGGCACATTCAGCTAATAAGTATCTGCACATTATCAGATAATAATATAAAATACTTACCGTATTGTTCCGTTGGTTCATTCAGCAGTGACTGTTTCTCGGCTAGACATATTAGCATCAAAGTAATTCACCAATTGCTGTGACTCTGTTTCTCGGCTAGGCATATTTGCATCAAAGTCATTCACCAATTACTGTACATATTCAGTATCTGTAAACAGCAAGAACCAGTTAAGTAAACATTTATGATTGATCAGAAGACAATAACTAAAGAGTGGTTGTATGCACTTTCAAAACTGTAAGAAAGCTTTTGCAAACAGACAGCTAAGCAGTTGTGATGAGTAAAACATTTGCATCATAATCGTTTGAGCAGTGGGAAGAATTGCAAGTAGGCTAAAATTCAGCACTTACCTCTCTGAGCCCTCTCGTATTGCTCTGATGTGAGCATGATATTCACTTGAATACTCATGTTTATTACAATATACACATCAAACGTCTTCTTCTTCACAATTTTGAAACTATTGGTACGACTCAAAAAGTCAAAACAAAACAGTACAACTGTCACTATGACACTATTTGACATCCACATTGACAGCGCTCACGATGATCATATTTTAGAGCATGGTCGGCGTTATCGCAAGATGGCGCATGTCATGACGTCATCTATGACGATTCACGGGACATCGTTATCGCGATAATGCTAATAGGGAACGGGTTTTAGCACGCCCAAATCGATTACGGCGTAACTCGGAACGCACCCTAAGTAGTCTGTGCGTATGGAGTATGGATGGACCTCGGTGAAGTTAGCCGCACGATTTCATTACCGTGCGTTTGCACTGGCGAAACATTTAAGACAAAACATGTTAAAATCTCTACTTCCTGTCAAAAATTGTATGGAACATTGACAGAAAATAGAGATATCAACATGTTTTGTCTTGAATGTTTCGCCAATGCAAACGCACGGTTATGCTAAACGTTAGAGAGGGTTATAGAGAAAAGAACAATAGTTAGAGAGTAATTAGTTTTTATGTAAAAACAATTTTAATTTTTCGTGTGAAGTTGGCCCCCCTTCCCGCAACAATGGACTTAGACGTAATTTTATAATCGTTTGCGAATCTTTAGAGGTAGATTGAGAGTTACACAAAATCGTTAGAGAGTTAATATTTTATTTGATACTAGCTAATGCCCGCGGCTTCGCCCGCGTGGTATGTCGATAAAAAGTAGCCTATGTCCTTTCCGATCGGTTTAAAATTTACAAAGTTCCATACAAACTTTCATCCCCTATTTTATTGCCTTGGGGTAGAATTAATCAAAATCCTTTCTTAGCGGATGCTTACGTCATAACATCTACCTGCATGCCAAATTTCAGCCCGATCCGTCCAGTGGTTTGGGCTGTGCGTTGATAGATCACTATGTCAGTCAGTCAGTCACCTTTGAGTAATATATATTTAGATCCGTCCAGTGGTTTTTGCTGTGCGTTGATAGATCACTATGTCAGTCAGTCAGTCACCTTTGAGTTATATATATTAAAGAGCGTGACGTTAGCCCACCTCTGTGAATTTTGCTCCCGATTTAATTATTCTCAACTTTTGTTAATGCTAATCGTTAGAGAGAAAAGAAAAATCGTTAGAGAGTAATTAGTTTTATTTATCAACGATTTTAATTACTTTTCTGAAATTGCCCCCATTCCCGCAAAAATGGACTTAGGCGTCATTTTTTATTTAATATAGTTTGGGAATCGTTAGAGAGGGATTGCGAGCTAAAAAAAAATCATTAGAGAGTTTATCTTTTAATTGATATTAAATTATTTCTGAGAACGCGTTTTACCCTAGGACCTGAGCAAGTTAATGTTTAGAAACGTGCCACCTCGATAGGGGATAGGGGAGGGAGGAGAGGGGGAAAGGATAGTAGATCCCCACTCCCCCCTGCCGGAGACATAATGTTTTTTTTTAATGATTTTTAAATATGTCAAGTCTATAATGACAAGTCGATAATAGACGTTAACCGTTGGTGTAGCCTCAACTTACCTCGAGAATTTGTCAATTGAATAATAATTTGTTAACCACATCTTAATTTGAATAAGTACTCTATAAAGAAAAACTGAATTCAGCGTGTTAACTTTTTTGAACTTATCTCGTAGGCGTGAGTATTCAACATGTATCTACCACGACCTATCATTTTGTTGTTTGTCTTGTCTTATCCCTTAAGCATTTGTAATGCCCTGTGTAGGATGACAGAGAGACGCCCTGAGTGACAGGCGAGAAATGGCAGCTCATGTTAAGGCTCCCACAAACAGGCGCGATATCGCGGGTGCGACCCCAGTAGCGCTGCCTGTCGCGCCCGCAATATCGCGCCTGTTTGCTGGAGCCTTTAGGCTCCCTATATACTTTCCTATCTTCGCTGTCTTAAAGTAAAAGTAAATTAGGTACTCGTAAGTTCAAAGTAAAAAAAAATAAGATCCTCACTACCAGCCTTTCCATTTGATATGTCACACCACAGACTACTTAGAGATACTACGTATGTCACACTCACATGGTTAATATCATTGCAGATGCACACGCTATTTTTTTTTTCTGGATTGTCCCCCATATTCAAAATGTATTTATTTACGTTACCCATAACATGTTTGGTCACAATAAATTACCAAATTTCAACTTTTTTGTGGGAACTTGTTTTTCTATTGTGTGAGCTGTCGTTGGAAAGGTCATTCAAAAATATTGTGAGTTTGTTTGTGATAAAAACTTTTTACAAAAAAAAAAACCACCGACTTCCAAAAAAAACAAAAAAAGTGAAAAATTACTTTAATTTCGGAAGTCGGTGGCAAAAACTGAAAATTGAAAAGCAAAGACACCGACTTTCGAAATTAAAGTTATTTTTCACTTTTTTTGTTTTTTTTGGAAGCCGGTTGTTTTTTTTTTGGTTGTGGTATCTACCTCACTCAAATTCGAATACCACTACCTCCTATGTAAATAACAGTGACGGAGTCAAATAAGATATCATCTACATAGATTAAGTGGGAAAAAATACGTAATTATTGAAGCTAACTCAAAAACTACTCGAGCAAAGTTAATAAAATTTATATGGGACTACATGGGAAGCACCAGCTTTCAAATAAAAAATGAATCATCAAAATCGGTTCACCCAGTCGAAAGGTTTGAGGAAACAAACATTTAAAAAAAAAACAGACGATAACCTCCACCTTTTTTTTTTTAGGTCGCTTAAAAGCCATTTTTGGATTCAGGGATCCGTTTGCGAAATATTAAGCTTTAAAGTGCTGATTTTTGTTACAGTCAAGTGTCCCCCCCTTGCCAGCTAAATGGTTGGTTTTGGACATGTGAAAAAAATCACGGCAGTAGTATGTATAAGCAACTAAATTAAAAGGAAAACTATCACAGCGGTAGGCTATGGAAGAACAAGTATTTCAACTACGGAACCCTTCATTGTGCGTAGTACGACACGCACTTGGCCGGTTTTTATTCATTTGTTTTAGTCGTAAGACGCCTCGCCGTTCGCACCGCGTGAAAATCACTGCAGTGGAATGTCTCGTGGCCAGACGGTTAAGTAATTTAGTATTATTATTATGTATTGAATCCTGCTATTACTATTGTATCTCGTGAATCTTTCGAAATAAGGTTGGGAGATGTTGTGTAACAAGCAAACAATGTATGTTTGTAGCGATGCACGGCGTCTACCTGCGCAGACGGTGCCGTACAGCGCCCAGCACCACACGCTCCACGCCGCGGGCTCGCGCTCTTGAATATAGCATCAGTGTTGAGTAACAGCCCGCCCGAGTGCTACTTGTATTGTGTCCCGTACCTGCTGAAGGGAAATGCCACGGAAAGCTGCCGTTTCAGACGAAGAAGTAGTTAAATGCTTAAAATAAAATACGTATAACTTATCTATCCTCGCCAAAACTGCCGGGATATTCTAACACAATATGGCGCAATATATGTGCTGAGTTAGACAATAAGTGGACTGCTCACCACGCTTATAACAGTGTGAGCCAGGATCGGCACAGAATCCTTACGCGCGCCCGCTTGGAAAAGGGCATCGTAATTAGGAACCAACTGCCTCCTGATTCTGACTAAGTCACGTCGGTGGGTTAAAAACGACCCGACCAGCTCCCGACAAGTACCCACCTTTTCTGTGTTTTGAGCATAAATGATGCACTATAAGTACCGAATCAAATTGAAACTACCAACAATATTTCGTATTCTTATTAATTGCAGGGTATCACTGTTAAATGCTCGTTGATCAGATACACAACATTACCACTCTTATCTATTATCGTCCCTCTATATCATGTATCGTATCAGTAGTACTACTCACGGTACTACTCGCGCTCACGGTGTACAATGAGAAACGTAAGTGCTGCCGCTTCATTAAATGCAATAATTCTCGCGGTAAATCTCTTTGATCTGCCTAAAATACCGCTACCAGAGTTATCACCCAACGCTAAACGCCAATGTGAATGCCGTTGACAAATTCTTGAAGTAAGTTGTGGTGTGGTACACCAGCCGTTAACATTTATTATCGCGATAATCCGTTGGTGTGGCCCCAGGATATGAGATTTGTCATATTTAAAATCATTGAAAAAAACTTTGTATCTCCGGCAGGAAGTGGGGGGATGTACTAACCCTTCCCCCCTTTCCTCACTCTCCTATCCTCTATTGAAGTGGCACGTTTCTAAACTTTAAACTGCTCAGCATGCGTAGCATGACCACCGTAGAAACGAGTTTTGTCGACGGAAGAATAGACAAACTGACAGATTGGGATTGTTTATCTGTCATTTTGTCTGCTCTTCTGCCGACAAAACCCGTTTCTACGGTGGTCATGCTACGCGTGCAGGTCCTAGGGTAAAACGCGTTCTCAGAAATAATTTAATATCAATTAAAATATTAAGTCTCAAATGATTTTTTTTAACTCTCAATCCCTCTATAACGTTTCTCAAACTATATTTAAAAAAAATTACGTCTAAGTCCATTTTTGCGGGAATGGGGGCCGATTTCACAAAAGTAATTAAAATCGTTGATAAATAAAACTAATTACTCTCTAACGATTTTTATTTTCTCTCTAACTCTCCTTAACGATTCTGTAACAATTAGCATTAACAAAAGTTGAGATTAATTAAATCGGGGGCAGAATTCACAGAGGTGGGCTAACGTCACGCTCTTAGAAATGATTTAATATCAAATAAAATATTAACTCTCTAACGATTTTGGGTAACTCTCAATCTCTCTCTAACGATTCGCAAACGATTAAATAAATAAAATTACGTCTAAGTCCATTTTTGCGGGAAGGGGGGCGAACTTCACACGAAAAATTAAAATTGTTTTTACATAAAAACTAATTAATTACTCTTTAACGATTGTTCTTTTCTCTCTAACCCTCTCTAACGATTAGCATTAACAAAAGTTCATATTAATGAAATCGTGCGGCTAACTTCACGGAGGTCACATATGGGCCGCTTTCCGAATTAGAAAATAATCGCTGACAGGGCTCACATCGATATCTTGCGTTCCGTTTTAGTAAACAAGATTATGACAGCTGACAGCTGTCATCAATTCGGAACGCTCGGACACTTAGACTTTCATGAACTTAGAAAGTTCTATTGCTGATTCTAGTGTTTATAATTCTGTAAACCCATATTTGTTACGGCCGCTAATAATATTTAGATCAACATACAACCCAACACTGACTTGCAAATTGCAAAAAACTTAAGAAAATTTGAATTTCGCGGGCTACCTTATCGCATCCACCTTAAATTTTTTATTACAATAATATTTGTACATTTCGGGTAAGCAAGCACAGCGTAACTTCATAAATTCTTACCTAAACGTTTTCTTGTTCACCTAATCACGTTTTTACTATTTTATTCACAAACAAAGAAATATTGCATTGCCGTAAACAGAGATTGCCGTTCTTTATCTACGACCATAGACTCGATTGGCGTCATGAAGTTATACTTCATGATTGGCGTTTAGCTAACAACTGTAAAATAAGCTGTCATTTTTGACACTGACATTTCTGTCTGTCTGTCACAATAGTCAACGTCAGTCTCATTAACATTTTGTTTGTTGCACAATGCACAGCACAGAACTCTTTTATTAAAATGTTTGTTGATTATCAACGACACTACGACACCCACACATTACATTTTTAAGATGGGAAGTTGAAAGTGAACGTGAAGTCCTTTAATTTAATTATTTCATGACTAAAGTTTAAATATTATCTATAATTACAAGGTGGTTAATGATTAGTTGGCTTAAAAATCTGTGTAGAAAAACGTCAACAGTCGACTTGGTGTTCTTACTCTGTGAAACAAAGGTAACTGTATAATTACACAAGAAACTTTCGAAAATGTCCTTCCTCCGGGGCTCCGAGAACTACGTGTGGTGTACGACTAGCGTCCTGGGAAAGGGTGCTACGGGCGCGGTGTTCCAGGGTGTCAACAAGAACAACGGAGAGCCCGTCGCTGTGAAGACGTTCAACCAGCTGAGTCACATGCGACCGCACGATGTGCAGATGAGGGAGTTTGAAGTGCTCAAGAAGGTGAAGCACGAGAACATCGTGAAACTGCTCGCCATCGAGGAGGAGCAGGAGGGACGCGGGAAAGTCATTGTCATGGAGCTGTGCACCGGAGGTAGTTTGTTCAATATACTCGACGACCCTGAGAATACGTACGGCCTTCAAGAACACGAGTTTCTATTAGTGTTAGAGCACTTAACAGCGGGTATGAAGCATTTGCGTGATAATAACTTAGTACATAGAGATCTCAAGCCTGGCAACATAATGAAATATATAAATGAGGATGGAACTACCACATACAAACTCACGGATTTTGGAGCTGCAAGAGAATTGCAGGAGGAGGAACAATTTGTTTCTTTGTATGGCACTGAAGAGTACCTGCACCCTGACATGTACGAGCGAGCAGTGTTACGCAAGCCTGTGGGGAAGAGTTTTGGCGCAACAGTGGACCTATGGTCCATAGGTGTCACACTGTACCATGTGGCTACAGGACAGTTGCCATTCAGGCCATATGGAGGAAGAAGAAACAAAGAGACCATGTTCTATATCACTACAAAGAAGGCATCCGGAGTCATTGCAGTAAGTATCAAATTCATTCATTGGATTGCAATTTATAGACTATTCAAAAGCCATAACTCAGTTGTCCCCAGTACAACAACTTGGCAACAAAGCTCAGTAGTCCCTAAGTACAACAACTTGGTAACATAACTCAGTAGTCCCCAGTCCAACAACTTGGCAACATAGCTCAGTAGGTCCAACAACTTGGCAACATAGCTCAGTAGTCCCCAGTCCAACAACTTGGCAACATAGCTCAGTAGTCCCCAGTCCAACAACTTGGCAACATAGCTCAGTAGTCCCAAGTCCAATAACTTGGCAACATAACTCAGTAGTCCCCAGTCCAACAACTTGGCAACATAGCTCAGTAGTCCCCAGTCCAACAACTTAGCAACATAGCTCAGTAGTCCCAAGTCCAATAACTTGGCAACATAACTCAGTAGTCCCCAGTCCAACAACTTGGCAACATAGCTCAGTAGTCCCCAGTCCAACAACTTGGTAACATAACTCAGTAGTCCCCAGTCCAACAACTTGGTAACATAACTCAGTAGTCCCCAGTCCAACAACTTGGCAACATAGCTCAGTAGTCCCCAGTCCAACAACTTGGCAACATAGCTCAGTAGTCCCCAGTCCAACAACTTGGCAACATAACCAGCAGTAAAATTGTTTCAATAATATAATTTTGCAATTCTGTTAAGTAAAAAGTGACAAGTGACAAGAGTAGCAATAAGTAATATTTTGTATAATATATATATATATAGAAGAGTAAAAGAGATCTTACATTAAAACAGTCTTATTTTATCAGGGAACACAAACAACAGAGAATGGTCCAATAGACTGGGCTCGTGATCTGCCATCCCACTGTCAGCTGAGCGTGGGCTTACGTAAGCTAGTCACACCACTCCTGGCGGGTCTGCTAGAAGTGGACCCTCACAGGATCTGGACATTTGACAGGTTCTTCTCTGAGGTTCAAGTTGCCACATCCACAACCCCTGTACATGTGTTTCATGTTAATAAAGCAGCTAGCATAAAGGTAAGAAAGATACTCTCTACATACATTTCCCCTTGGGTAAAGAATGTTCATTTCAAATGCAAGGTGTAACAAACAACAATAATTACTTGAAACTTGCTAACTGAACTTAGTTGTATTACCAAAGTCATGGCCAATGCAGTAATTTAGGCTAAATATTTAATTGTAGTAATTATTCTACAAGCTACTACCACGAAATTGGTAGTTCTGCTTTATTTGTTAAATTAAAAGTCAATTACAATTTACAAAGTGCCTAGCTTTTTACCCGGACTGCCAAGAAGTGGTTATTTTACGACATGACCTACGCACTTCGGAAGTAAGTGGCGGTGATTGAGACGTCTATTATCTAAACCAAATTACGGTGATGTTGACTGCGCTTTCGCAACACTCGTCATGCTTCTACCGCCGCGCCGCGGCCCGGATTCGCTCATGAAACTACCTACACGCAACCACCATTGTCCAAGCACTGATTGGCGTTCAGCCGCATTTTTATTATGGAATGTTAATATACTCATCTGGCATAAAGTGGGTGGCGCACAGAAATCGCTATACCTACTTCCGATTCTACACCTATAGATGCTTCTCCTAAGAGTTGCAGCTATTCTGACGAGGGCGACGGCTAAAGACATACATTATAACTTAAAATTATAAAAAAGTATAGTTAAGATCCTCACAGTAAACTCTTTCATTTGATAATATGTCACACGGTTCATTGTACAACACTTTTTTAGGGTCCTGTTTGTCTGTCTGTCAGTGGGTTGTATCCACAGACTAGTTAGTCTTGTTGTATCTTACGAACCGTAATAGGTAGACAGTTGAAGTTTTCACAGATTGTGTATTTCCATTGCCTCTACAAAAAATAATAAAAAACATAAAACGTCAAATACTTACATTTAAGTTCTTTAATTATTTAAAAATCTACTCTTCGTGTTTTTCTTAGCAAAATCTTTTATGCAATTATCAATGTCAATATGTACGTCATATTCGATTGCCAATATACCTAAAGTCTCAACATGCGTTTGAACCTTGGAACTTTGTTCGACGATACTACCTTCCGCATCGCTGCTTCCCTGCGACTAGGAGCCCCGTGTTGTTCTCCTCATCGCTGTCACTGCGGTGAAGTTGTCAACAGCCTCGGACACCACGGCCTGTCTTGCAGCCGAAGTGCGGGTCGCTTAGCGCGGCACGCGAAAATTAATGACATCATCCGACGAGCCCTTGTCACCGCTGGCGTTCCAGCTGTATTAGAACCCAACGGCTTGTCACGCAACGATGGCAAGAGACCGGACGGCATGTCCTTATTCCCGTGGAAGGTGGGTAGGCC
The DNA here is from genome assembly GCA_949152455.1 of Lithophane leautieri. Lineage (NCBI taxonomy): Eukaryota > Metazoa > Arthropoda > Insecta > Lepidoptera > Noctuidae > Lithophane > Lithophane leautieri. The sequence continues at coordinate 661,606 of OX424475.1, forward strand.
TTTAGTGTGGGACGCAACATGCGTCGATACCCTTGCGCCATCCTACCTTCCTGGCTCGGCGTGCTGTGCTGGCGCTGCTGCTGCGGCTGCGGGAAACCTCAAGCGGCGAAAGTATAACAGCCTTATAGCGAATTATATTTTCGAGCCGTTTGGGGTTGAAACTCTAGGGCCGTGGGGTCCGAGTGCTCATAGCTTGTTTGATGAAATTTCCAAACGGCTATTTGACACTTCCCGTGACCCAAGGGCTGGCTTTTATCTTGGTCAGAGGATAAGCATTGCCATACAACGTGGCAATGCCGCCAGTCTCTTGGGTACATTACCAGCCGCAGCGATGCGGAGGAATTTTTCGACGCTATATTCTAGTTTATTGTTTATTTGTATAGTTACTTTTAACTAAGAGAGTTGTATATATATAAATAGTTAGTCTGTAGATAAAAAAAAAAAATTAATTATTAAAGTCTCAACATGGACATAGTCGATCTTAAATAATTTTTCAACACACTTGCTCGTAAAGTGGCTCTTATTGAACCGCTTTTAGGTTCATAATGCAGTGTATTATGGAAGCGTGCTTTTTACTTTACATTACCGCACCAGTGAGGTAGTAGCGATTAGTTAAGAAAAAAAAATCCCATGGTCAGGTCAGTGGGATATTATAATTACATGGAATTAGTATGAACTATCCTATAATATTAAATAAGCATTCTCTATAATCACAAGAGCAGAGTTGCCCTTTTTTAATTAAATCTCATCAAAGAGACTTCATGCCAAAATGAAGAGAATTGTACTTTTACTAATTGTTTCAATAATTAAAATATAATAACATTATAAGTCTCTTTTTCTCGCAAGTGTGTTGAAAAGCGTCTTATGAAACTGGCTCGCGCGAAAGGGAGCCGAGTGTGTGACCAACACAGCACTCTTGTATCGTAATGCACTATTTCACTATAATTTACGTACCTAAAAAAATTACCATAGGCAAACCAGGGGCGTTTTATAGTAAACATTTTTTTTGTAAAATCTTTACTTAATTTGCTTATTCAAAACACTATCTTGCGTTTATAATTTTTTTAATATAGCCTGTTTAACGGGTTTGCCAGTGCTTTTATTTACACCTGCGTAAAAACAAAATCAGCGCGCCATTTCCATAAATATTTGTTATCGTTTTCGTTGTGTTGTTAATTGTTACATATTTAAAATGTCGATTTCACGTAGGGAAGAATAGCAATAAGTAAATAATATTATATAGATTTGACCCCGCCATACGTTTAGTAATTTTTTTTCATATTCAAAACATTATTTTTTGTTTATTTTACTACAGGCTGTCTAGCGGTTTTGCCAGTGCCTCACCTATGGATAAACAAAACCAGCGCGCCATTTTCCTTATAGTTGTTATTGTTTTCGTTGTGTGGTTATAATATATTATCATCATTTTTATATTAAATATGTATTATCAAAAATACGAAATTTAAAGTATTGTCACCAACAGACGTAGAAAAGTTTTTAAACGAAGCTCCGGATAGTCAGTTCCTGGCAACAAAGGTCAGTTAAACTTTATAAACGTGTTATCTCTATAATTACGTTATTGTAGCGTATGTTCTTACAACCAATCTGTGTTTTTCCTCGCAAGTGTGTTGAAATACGTCGTATGAAACGCGTGAGCATTGATCATTAATTCATTACACTTTCGGCTACCTTATCGCGCTCGCCTGCGGCTCGCGCTAATAATACCGCCTCGACTGTAATATCCAATAGAGCACACTTGTATCACAATGTACTATTAATTAGCTTATGTTGAGAGAAGCTTCGCTCACAACTGGCATTACTAATGGCAGCTGTTAAGAATTTTCTCAACAATATGACAATGTTGGGTAAGCTCTTTTTACCCGACTACGGCGAAGAAAAAAGGAGGGTTATGATTTTGACCGGTATGTATGTATGCTCATCTGTTCTATCTATCTCCTAAACCACTCATCACAATTTAACAAATGAGGTATCTTTGGAAGCTTCTTGATCGTCCGCTGGCTATAGGCTATGTGACGTCACATTAAATTAAAAATGGCACCCTCTAGAGGACATAAAGTCAGGGACTAAAAAAATAAAATTGTTTAATCGTACCATGTTGGGTAACAAATGAAAGGGCTTAATCAGCACATTTCACAAATATATACATATATTATAACCGCAAAAGAATTTAAAAAAAATTAAAGTAATAAAAACTAAAACGCAATAACGACTAAAAAGGTATAAACAAGACACCACAGACAGACAAATTTAAAAATCCGGAGTCACACGTAATCTGTTCGATTTATGCCCTAACACGTGTGACTCCGGATTTTTAATTTGTCTGTCTGTGGTGTCTTGTTTATACATTTTTAGCTGAATGACTTATTTGCTGTAGTTGGGTTTTGGTTTTTATTACTTCAATTTGTTACTTTTTAGACGCTTTGTTTTTGGAGTGTTTAAAAAAAAAAATATGTTAGCTAATATTTTAATTCGAAACACTTATTTTGGCATAACTACGAGTATAATAGTTAGAAATATGCTGTCGCGACACTTTTTGTAAATAATGATGTGTTCTGCAAAGTCGTAGTACATTATTTTATTCTATCATCAATAGTTTTCGCAGCGCACGCGATGTAAAGAATATTTTAGGTAATTTTTTTACACCTTGGGTTACATGATTGGAGATTTAGTACGGATCCCTAATGATTTTGGAAATATAATTTAGCCTATGTCACCCGGGGATAGTCTAGCTTCCCAACAGTGAAATAATTTTTCAAATCGGTTCAATAGTTTCGGAGCCTATTCAATGCAAACAAACAAACAATCAAATCTTTCCTCTTTATAATATTAGTTTAGATTACTAGTAGACACGCTACGATCGACACGTCTCGCCGAAATCTGCGGGGCTGTACCTATATATTCGCCACAGTGCAGCTAGTTACTAATTTAGTCTCATTTCTCTTTCCTACTCCATCATCAGACCCATTACCACCCATCTGTAACCTATTTTTTGAGACCTTTCCAATGAGCCCAAACACGACATCTCTGCTGTAAATTTGTGAGGGAGTTGGGTATCCTGCAAATACCAGGTGATGCTGCAGCATCAGTTCAAGGTAACTATATTCTTCTCATATCATTGAAGTAACAGAATTCTAAATTTCGAATCGATTAGACCTATAGAAGATACTCACATCCATTCATCAACTTGAAAAGAGCTGATAATCTTCAAACGGCTGAACCGATTTTCTGGAATAATAGCTAAGAACACTCTCGATCAAGTCACATTTCAAACAAAACAAAAAAAAACAAAATCGGTGCAGCCGTTTGGCAGCTACGAGGGAACAGACATACACAGATACACACGTTAAACTTATAATACCACTCTTTTCCGTCGGGGGTTAAAAATAAAACCGGCCAAGTGCGAGTCGGACTCGCGCACGAAGGGTTCCGTACCATTATCTATAAAAACGGCAAAAAAATTACGTTTGTTGTATGGGAGCTCCCTTAAATATTTATTTTATTCTGTTTTTTAGTACTTTTTGTTGTAGGGGCAACAGATATACATCATCTGTGAAAATTTCAACTGTCTAGCTATCATGGTTCATGAGATACAGACGTACAGACAGAGACAGTGGAGTTTTAGTAATAGGGTCCCGTTTTACCCTTTGGGTACGGAACCCTAAAAACATACAGACAAATTGAGAACCTCCTCCTTTGTGAAGAAGTCGGTTAATAAAAGTGTTAAAATAAAAGTACTTATGAACTAAATAATGACACTTGGTAATACAAAGCTTGTAAGTTTTGATAAACGGCACAGGTCGCGGCGCTTGCTGCCTAGTCATGTGCCGCCCGGGGCCTCCCCGGCCCCCTCCACGCTACGCTACTGTTCTTACCTTAGCATATGGGGTTCCATTGTCTAGAGCTCATCGAGTAGAGTACCTAGAATTTTTTTTTTTTTTTTTTTCATCAAATATGAAGAATTAGGTAGCCATAAAAGTTTTCAGTTGTAGACCATTTTTGTATGAGCTCTATCGCAATTACTAAACAAATTATGAATTTGAAAGTTCTATATATCTTGAACCATATACAGTGTGTCCAGATATGGACTAGCGATATTCTAAATATTTAAATATAAACTATTTTAAAGTACAATGACACTCTAACCTTGGGTCCAATACATTTCCCCGCTATGTGGTAATTTGGCACCCATTTTGTTTTTTTGTTGAAATGTAATCTATGCGAGTACAAAAAAAAAAAAAATATCTCAGGTCATACTGAGATAAAAATAGGCTTATTAGAAAGGCAATAATATTGTCTACCGTCTGAATTAAAAAGCAAAAAAAAAAAAAATTGTACGCCTCGTCAGGCAAAACATGTACGGACTTTTAGCTATGTATATTTAAGATCTTGCATGATCGATTTGTATGTAAACGGATGTTTGAAAACAAAATTATCTTTATCTTTATCTTTAAAAAAAAGCAACGTGTTCACAATTCCATAACTTTTGAAAAAAATGTGAAAGGCGAAAAAAATTATGAAAAATTATGCAATTCAACCAATAATTGTTAATTAGTACAAAAACACCCACGACGAGTTTTTTTTTTTACTAGTTCGACATTTTATCAGCTAAGCTACAATACAACATAAAATTCACAACTGTATGTCTAATGATTTAGACTGTATTCATCAACAAATGTAAAAAAATTCATAAGGTTTTATTTAAAATTTAAATATGGGTGATGTTCTGAAACTGCAAAATGCGATTAACACACGAAACATTCATTAAACCATGATTAAGTTTCCTGACAAATCTGCAAAAAAACATCGCGTTCCATCATTCAAGCGTGATCGAGGTCAAGAGCAGGCCCAATAAGCAATAAAAAAAAACATTGCGCAGGAGCCCACAGTCTGAACGTTTCTCCAATGCATATGAAACATTTGGCTGATTTTGGAGGTCGATTTTGATGCATTTCAAAGCCATGATTAAAAATTTCATGAGCTAATTTGGTACAAAATACGCGTCACGTTCGTGAACGTGCGCCGCAAAGTTGAGACTGGTCATCTCTTAAAAAAATATTTCAAAATATAAGATTAAAAATAAGCCAGTTAAAATAAATAGTATGGCAGTACTATTTATTTTAACTGGCTTATTTTTAATCTTATATTTAGATTATTTTTTTTTACATTTTTCTCACATAGCAACCATAAATAAATTACTTAAAACTGAAGCAACAAGAATAATGTATCCGGGATATTGGAATATCTTGATTTAAAAGAGTGATTTCTTGTCCGTTCCTCTCCATAGAGATCTACATTTTGGTATGGGCAACGAGCTTCAACTTTCTGACTAACTAACCGACACCTTGACAGTTCAAAAGTGCCTGTAAATTGTTTAATTGAAATAAATGCTTTGATTTTGAGTTTATGTAATGTTGTCTACACATAGATAAGTAAAACGTAACATACGTTGAAACCAACATGCCGTCCTAACCGTGCGTTTGCACTAGCGAAACTTTTACGACATAACATGTTGAAATCTCTATTTTCTGTCAATGTTCCATACAATTTTTGACAGGAACTAGAGATTTAAACATGTTTTGTTGTAATGTTTCGCCAGTGCAAACGCACGGTAATAAATGCATTGCAATGACACATGAAATGTAACAACACGTTGAATCATATTCGAGTTGCTGTATCACATTAAAATTCCATGTTGCATTGCATATTTTGCATGGCATATTCGTTTTAACATTATGTGTAGGTACCCACCTTAACATGATACGATGTTACGTATAGGTGTTCCTGAAGCCGGACGAGAAGTACGAACACCTGCAGACCTACATCTGCGAGCAGACCAGTGTGGTGGCCGAGTCGCAGATACTGCTGCATCAGGACAAGCTCATGCTGACCGTCGTCGACGAAAACACGCTCGGTACACAACATCACCGTCATCATCACCCTATAGCAGTCCACTGCTGAACATAGACCTCTCCAATCCACACTATTTTACTCGATCATCGTCACGCAGCATGGCATGGCATCATTCAGTATTATAGCATACTTCTTTGTCCATCCTGTAATAACAAAATACTGTTGGAAACTAAACAGACAAAGAATTTAAGTGTCACGTGCACATTTGTGATTGACTCGACTTGAAATAATCATGATCATATAAGTGATTCGCGAAACTTATCAAAATCGCACAAAGGGTTCCGTACCATTATCTATAAAAACGGCAAAAAAATCACTTATGTACTTCCATCTCAATGCTATACAAATCTCCTTGCGAAAAAATACTCGATACAAACTCCGATTTGATTGATCGACATTTTCAACAAGGAATTTAGCATTAGAATAAAAACTGTTTTGTTTTCTTTATTGTCACTAGTAAATTGGCGCTATTTTAAATACTGTAAGTTGTACGAACACAAAGTTTAGTGTTACATAATAATAAATCGATTGAAAATGCATTCAAGTGATGAAGAAGATGTGTTAATACCCGAGTTAATGACAGAGACGGCGGCCGATATAGTAGAAAACTTGCTACCCAACAAAGCACGACTAGTTTAAATCAAAGTCTACGATGAGTTTTGCAAATGGAATAAAAGTTCAATTAAAAGTTTAAAAAACCCTCGATTAAAACAAAGCGTCTAAAAAGAAAAAAAAATATATCTAGGTATTGGCCCTTTAAGTTTAATATAAAAGTTGTAGGTAATATTTTGATCTAAGTGTCGTCGCGTCGGGGGACAGCTAACACATCGGTTGTAAAATACGACCTGTAGACGAGACAAAATTGCTAATTTTGCCAGACTTGATGCTTGATGCTTCGCTCGCTACGCTTGCTCGGTCAATTAATTATATAAATAAAATAACTGATAATATTTGGAATTATACCACAGCTTTTGTTGCTTGGCAAAACATGGGAGGAAATATTTCAATTTAAAATATATTATTTTGATTCAAGTTTTCGAGGTGATATTTATCCCAACTACGGAATCCTTCATTGAACGTGGTCCGACACGTACTTGGCCGGTTTTTATTTCTAACTCTGTGGTGCTACGTGTGACAGCATCGTGAATGTTTTGTTCCAAAACATTAGCTGTATTTCTGGTTATATTTTTTGCATTTCTGAGTGTCTTCGCCTTTCTTGAACTATGATCTTCGCATTCCAGTTCACCTGGGCTACAATACCAATAGGTAATAGGTAAAACGGGCTGGTATCCGCAACTCCACGTCAAAGCGCGTATTTTGCGTACGGGTGGGAAATCGCTTATTCGATCCACCCAATACAATACCAATAACTCACATCTCGAAACACTCTGATTTTGCCTGGTATCCAATGAAGATCAAACGTTCTATAAACTGGGACATAGCAAATGAATCATTTGGAATAGTCGTTAGATTAGAGTGAAATTCAATCTGCTGGAAGAAAGTTACTCTGCAATCGACAGGTTTGAATTGATTTTTTGAAGTCATCAGATTTGACATTAATCAATCAATCAATCAAATTATTTGTGAAACATAGGTATTTACATAAATAGGGATGTACGATATGTTTTGTCATAACAAGACATACAAAATAAGTGACACTTTAGGTGTCACTAAATAAAGCTGACAAGAAAATTAAAAAAAAAATACATGAAAAGAAAAGAAAAATCAATCATCATCACACACAATAAAATCAATAGATAGTCATAGTACTTGTTATCAAAATGCATTATTATAATAATTGGTCTTTCAAAAATTCGTCTAATATTTCTTTCGTTAATAATAGGTCTTTACCTATGAAATTGCCGTTTTGTATGAAAAAATTTAAACGAATTTTTTTCATGAATTTTTTATTTGTATTAATCGAAGTAATCACCCATGCAATCAATGCATCTTTGCCATCGCAGTGGCAGTTTATTGATGCCCTTCTTAAAGAAATCAGCTGGACGGGAGGCAACAAATTCTTCAAAGGCATTTTGTACTGCCTCTCGGGTATTGAATTTTTTTCCCGCCAAGAAGTTATCCAAATTCTGGAAAAAGTAGTAGTCTGTAGGCGCAAGGTCTGGTGAGTAGGGCGGATGACGGAGAGCTTCCAACCCCAGTTCTTGCAACTTGGAGACCGTCTGCTGTGCAGTATGAGGTCGCGCGTTGTCGTGCAGGAGCAGCGGAGACGAGCGATTGACCAATGCTGGTTGGAGATGCGCCAGCTTCTCCATCATTGTGTTCAGTTCTTCACAGTACACATCTGCAGTAATGCTCACCCCGTTTGGTAAGAAGCTGTGATGAATCACACCGGCGCTAGACCACCAAACAGTGACCATCAGTTTTCTAGGGGTAAGTTTTCGTTTAGGGCATTGTTTAGGTGCTGAACCAGGATCCAACCAACTTGCTGAGCGCTTGCGGTTATCAAACAGAATCCATTTTTCATCGCAGGTAACAATGCGGTTCAAAATTCCTTCATTTGTGTGTCTGTTGAGCAGTGCAAGGCACGTCTCGACGCGTACTTCGCGCTGGCGATCATTGAGTTCGTGGGGCACCCATTTGTCAAGCTTTTTTACCTTGCCAATTTGACGCAAATGGACCAATATTGTTTTGACGCTAACATCGAAAGCTGCTGCTAATTCAGCCGTAGATTGTGTATCATCAGCTTCCACAATCGCCTTTAATTCGTCATTGTCGACCAAAGTCTTCGGACGACCGCGAGGTTCATTTTTCAGGTCGAAATTTCCAGAACGGAAGCGAGCAAACCAATAACAGGTGGTGCGTTGGTTTGTAGTGTTAGCTCCGTAAACGTCGTTGATGTTGCGTGCCGCTTGTGCCGCGTTGCTGCCACGACGGTACTCATATTCCATAATTACTCGAATTTTTAACGTATCCATTTTGACGAAAAAGGTTGAAATGCGATGAAAATGTAACACTAATCAATAAAGAAATGACTACTTTTGGAAAAAAAAATCCATGTTTTTAAAATAAAATTAATTTGAAATTAGAATTCTTAGCCAAACAAAAATTATTTTGATTTGAAATGGCCAGTACTGCAGAACGGCAATTTCATAGGTAAAGACCTAATATTTCTATGAGATTTGAGAAGGATCTTATGTCTCTTCACAATGTTTTACGACGAACAAAAATATACATGGCTATGAAACACTATTGAAGCTTCATAATACTTTTTTTTTCATCTGGTTGAGGAGCTCTTGGCTAAGTAATATTAGCCGCACGGGTCGATCCATCAGGTTAAGCTACGCTTGCTGGGGTTGGTCCGTGAATGGGTGACCAACTTTAAATACCGAGACTCCTCCGTGCCTCGGAAAGCACGTTAAGCCGTTGGTCCGGGCTGTCTTTCGTGGATCTTTGACAGTCGTTACGGGTCATCAGAAGCCCGAAAGTCTGACAACCAGTCTTACCAAGGAGTATCGTCTTACCCAGTTACTAGATTGTGGAGGTCAGATAGGACGTCGCTCCATGTAAAATACTGGTATTCAGCTGCATCCGGTTAGACTGAAAGTCGACTCCAACATAGTTGGGAAAAGGCTAGGCAGATTGAATACATTTTGATTCATTTGTGTCCATTTCTGAGCCATGCTTGTATGGGTTATCCGTCTCGTTTGCAGTTGCATGTTTTTGTTGTTCTCGGAATAAATTCATCCCAAAATCCCAACTACGGGACCCTTAACTGTGCGTGGTCCGATACGGCCGCGGCCGGTTTGTTATCTATTTTTAACCGACTTAAAAAAAAGGAGGAGGTTATCAACTCTTTTTTTTTTTCTTAATTGCCTTTGAAAGTATTTTTCTCAAACATGCTTGAAAGTTCGAGCATTATTTTGACAACCTTCTTCGAGATAAATCGAAATTGCTGTACTGGTCAAAAACAAGTGAATATGCGGCCCGCAATGTTACTATGATATTACTATGAAAACTCATACAGGACCTGTTATTTAAAAACTTTTTTACAAAAAATTAAACCGACGAAAAAAGAACTGAAAAGCGAAAAATAATAAACGTTATAGTGTAACTAAGCTCCTAAACTAATTTAAGTAACAAATTTTGAGGCGGCGCCTAATACACGCAAGAATTATGTAATTAATTTGTTTGGCGCCGCCTCAAAATGTGTTACTTAAATTAGTTTAGGAGCTTAGTTACACTATAACGTTTATTATTTTTCGCTTTTCAGTTCTTTTTTCGTCGGTTTAATTTTTTGTAAAAAAGTTTTTTATTTTTCTCTTTTAAGTTACCATCCACTCCAGGGTACTCCAGGGGGTTACTCCAGTTTAAAGACCTGGAGTTGATGATGAGTGGTTGTGTCATCAGAACTATGTATGTGGGAAATTTCAACAGAATCGGTTCACAGTTGAAAATTCAGTTGGTGAAAAATCAATCAACCCCATTTTTTCTACCTTTAGGGGTGGATTATAGTTTCCAATTTTAAATGGGACCAACTTCGAGGTATACCCTTCCCAATAAAAAAAGAATTTTTCAAATCGGACAACCCACTACAAAGTTACGCGTGGTCATACATAAAAAAAAAAAAATATACGGGTCGACTTGAGAACCTCCTCCTTTTTTTTTCGTCGGTTAAAAATGGAACGTATTTTTTTCTTCAACACATGGCAAACAAGGAGGTCACATAACAAAGATTATATTTAAATGTCGATTTGGATTGCAAATAGATTTAAAGTAAAGAAGAAACAAATGAACATTATTGGCGATTGAAAAATTATAGTTGTTCGTCATTGATTCTGGAATTTTAATTTAATTTAAGTACTCAGTATTAATTTCGGAGGAGCTCGTGGCTAAGTAATAACAGCCACACCGGGTCGATCCATCAGGTTAAGCTATGCTTGCCGGGGTTGGTCGGTGGATGGGTGACCATCTTTACATACCGAGACTCCTCCGTGCCTCGGAAAGCACGTTAAGCCGTTGGTCCCGGCTGTCATTCGTGGATCTTTGACAGTCGTTACGGGTCATCAGAAGCCCGAAAGTCTGACAACCAGTCTTACCAAGGGGTATAGTATTACCCAGTTACTGGGTTGTGGAGGTCAGATAGGCAGTCGCTCCATGTAAAATACTGGTATTCAGCTGCATCCGGTTAGACTGGAAGCCGACCCCAACATAGTTGGGAAAAGGCTAGGCAGACTCAGTATTAATTTCCGCGCATTATTTGAGAAAAGTACTACACAAGCGCAATCAGGAATTGATGGACTCACGTATGTGTTCCTCGGCTTCGCCTCGGCCACATTTTCACGATCCTCCATGTACTATATGTATATTAAAATTATCAAAAAAAACATTGATGTCCTCGCAATAATTTCATTTGTTGTCACACGGTACGGTTTGCAAAACTGTTTTTACCCGACTGCCAAGGAAGGGTTGTTTTTTTTTTCTTATTGCTTCCCAAAAGTCACATCCCATATTCAAAGTTCATTTATGTATGTTACACGTCCATGTTTGGGTCACAGAAACAATCGATTCATTAGATTCGGAGCAAATTGGCTGTGACAGATGGACCAGACAGACAGACACACGAGTGATCCTATATGAGTTCCGTTTTTCAGGGTTCCATAGTCAATAAGGAACCCTTATAGTTTCGCCATGTCCGTCTGTCCGCGGCTTAAGCTCAGAGACTCTTAGTGCTAGAAAGCTTTAATTTGGTATGGGGTATAGGTACATATAAACCACGCCGACAAAGTGGTAAAATTATTATTTTTTAGGGTACCCCACGCCCTACACTTTTTTGTTAGAGTCAAGTGTAAACCCCCCCCCCCCCCCCCTACCAGCGATATGGTTGGTTTTGGATAAGTGAAAAAATTCAAGGCAGTAGTATATAACGACATTAAAAGGAAAACTATCACAGCTAAGTAGGCTCCACGAGATACCGAGTAATAATTGACCAACTTAAATTTGCAGTTGCAAGTTTGTTCTTGGCATAAATTCATCTCAACCACGGAACCCTTCAGTGTGCGTGATCCGACACGCACTTGGTCGGTTTTTCCTTTTGAGGTATCCTAAAAAGTTTTGGAACTTCCAATAATTGGAATTCATTCATTTCCGGAAATTTCCAGGTCATAATTTTCATGGCTGCAACTATACGCGATAACTTAATATAACGATATTTTCGAGGTTAACTGAGCGACGTTGGTACAGGCGCGGAGTATCCGGAGACGACGGCCGAGGAGCCGCTGATGCTGTTCAACAAGAACAACAACAACGTCAGCATGGCGCCCGAGCCCGACATCCCCAAGTTCCCCGTCTTCCCCAACATCGTGTCCGTGGAGAACGACGCCAGCCAGGCCAAGGTGAATGCTCAAACACTTGAACTGCGAATACCGCTCTTACTGCTAGGACATAATGGCGCTGTCAAAGTTACATTGTGACGGAATTATTGTAACATGATTGCCCGTAAAAAGTAGTAGGTAGGTGTTATGTTTTCAGGTTTCAGTGTTTCTTTATTCCACCATAACTTCGAAACGTCTGGACTGATTTTGATGTGTGTCGTATCGTTAGAATCCTTGCATTATCCTGGGTAAAAAAGGATCTTTAATTTTTTTTAGGGTTCCGTACCTCTAAAGGAAAAAACGAAACCCTTATAGGATCACTTCAGTGTTAGTCTGTCAAGACCCCTCAGGAACGCGTGGAATTATCAAGTTGAAAATCATATAAAATACGTAGGTCTACTGTCGGTCGGTCGTAGCTCTAAAAAAAGCAAGCATTTAAGTCAACACAATAAAAACATCGGCCATTTATGCGATATATTTTGATACTCGCTAATAAATAAAATCCTAGGTAATTCTTGTTGACCTAGAATCCTGAAATTTGGCAAGAAGCCAGGTCTCAAAGCAAAAGTAAAGGAAAATATGGGTAATGAATGGGAGAATATGTTTTTCTTTGGGATAAATTCATCTCAACTACGGAACCCTTCATTGTGTGTGGTCCGACAAGCACTTGGTCGGCTTGTTTTTACCCGACTGCCCCAGAAGGAGGGTAATGTTTTTCGAGAGTATGTATGTATGTTTGTATGTCTGTATGTATGTTTGTATGTCTGTACGTATGTTTGTATGTCTGTATGTATGTTTGTATGTCTGTTTTCATGTATGTATGTCTATTTCTTTGGCACGCTCTGTAGCCTAAACGGCTTGATGGATTTTAGCTAATGAGGTGTCATTAGATTCTTCTTAATTGTGGGAGTGAGATAGGCTATACAATATTTATATATTGTTTCTTCAAATACAAAAAAAGGGAGGGGAAGGTTTAAAAAAGACAATACAACAATATTGGTATCAAATAAAAGCTAGTAATGAGTCGATTCCAATATATGTATTCATAAAACCAAAAAGAAGATTTTTGGTATTACAGGCGGAGAACAAACCAATAACCTGAAATATGGTGTAACTGTTATTTGTTACCCGCCCTACAGATTATAATGCTTGTTTTTCTCTTTTATAAGTTATGCCTTTTTGCAGGCGAGTTTTTTGTTTTCTAAATAATTTTCTTTTTTACTAGGTACGGTACATAAATGAAAATCAATTTTTTTTTTAAATAATTTTTATGACTGTCGATATTTTATTTTATTTTTTATGGTGTGTCAGACGGCGTGTAGTGTGGGCCACGTGATCAAGCGGCGCGTAGAGGCCGTATGCGCGGCGTCTGTGCTGTGCGGCTTGTGCGTGTCGCGCTGGGGCGCATTACTGGGCGCGCGCCTGGCCCGCGTGGCGGCGCGCGCCGACGCGCTGCATGCGCACGCGCACCTCACGCACACGGCGGCGCGCGCGCTCGACTTGGCCGCGCACGCAGCCAGCAACGCACAGGTCAGTGGCATGAAGCGTGTCGTTCAATATGAATTACCACTTGAATGTCCATGAATACCAAAATATCTAAACAAGAAATATAAATAGTAGTCTATTATTGTCTATCTTAAGGTGGTACCCTGAGCAAAACGCCACTTTAGCCGCTTTTTGTGTAGTTTTTAGGAGCTATCTACTTGTTATTTAAAAAGAAATCTGCTTAGCCTTTTCCCAACTATGTTGGAGTCGACTTTCAGTCTAACCGGATGCAGCTGAATACCAGTATTTTACATGGAGCGACGTCCTATCTGACCTCCACAACCTAGTAACTGGGTAATACGATACTCCTTGGTAAGACTGGTTGTCAGACTTTCGGGCTTCTGACGACCCGTAACGACTCTCAAAGATCCACGAATGACAGCCGGGACGAACGGCTTAACGTGCTTTCCGAGGCACGGAGGAGTCTCGGTATGTAAAGATGATCACCCATCCACCGACCAATCCCGGTAAGCGTAGCTTAACCTGATGGATCGACCCGGTGCAGCTGTTATTACTTAGCCACGAGCTCCTCGAGTTATTTAAAAAGAAAAATCAAATAATAAAAAAACATTAAATTTCTACATAATCTTGATTCCAAAATTGTGCATTTTTTTTTTTAAGGTAGGTTGTATTTCATTAATCTCCTTCCAACGAAACCATAAAAATGAGAAATAATCATTGTTATCATGTATCTCCTCGTAAAGTAAACATTATTTAATTTAGCTACTGACACTAATGGATAGACAATTTAATAATGAACATTTTGTAACAATTTTTTTTTTTTCAAACAAACAATATTTGATTTTATAAAGATTTTATTCTAAAATTTGGGCGTATTCACTACTGTAACGCACCGGGATTCAGTCTGCAAAGAGGGAACGAATTTATTTTGCTCAGGGTACCGCCTTAAAGGATCGTTTTTAGATGTTGGCAAATAAAAGCTATGTAGTAGCTACGAAAAATTAATTTAGAGAGAAAGTCCGGGTGGGCGTCTGGAATGATATGGTAAGGTAGCCATTTAGCCAATGACGTCAAAACTCACATCACTACATATTAAATAAAAACTTTTTACAAAATGAAACAACCGACTTCCAAAAAAAACACTAAAGCGTGAAACATTACTTTAATTTCGGTAGTCGGTGTCTTTGGTTTTAAATTTTCGTCTTTTGCCACCGACTTCCGAAATTAACCTACCCCACAAAAATTCGAATACCACTACCTGCTATGTAAATAACAGTGACGGAGTTACTTAAAACATCGTCTATATACATTATACAGCGTGTAACAAAAGCCCTGTTCGATCTGTGAGGTTGTTGTTAAGAATCATACTGAGAGTATGTATTTAAGTGGTAATTTTTAGGAAAAAAGAAAAAAAATATCTATTGGCAATTTTACCGTGCTATACATGAGGCGCGGGCGGCCGGTGTTCAGTGGGTGTCTACAAGTCATAACTTATGACCTCTGTTGAAAAGGAGATGATCAGTTTCTGCCTTCGAATTCGGGAACTTGTGCAGGATTACAGTTTATACAATAAGATTTAAAAATCAATCAATCTGCCTAGCCTTTTCCCAACTATGTTGGGGTCGGCTTCTAGTCTAACCGGATGCAGCTGATAAGATTTAAAAATAAAGATTTAATTTATCATGGATAAATTATTCCGAATAAAGCCAAGTTTAAAATATCTGCAAAAATAGTATTTTCTCAAACATGCTTGGAAATTCGAGCATTATTTTGACAACCTTCTTCGAGATAAATCAAAATTGCTGTACTGGTAAAAAACAAGTGACGATGCGACCAGCAAAGTTACTATGAAAATACATATCTGGCGTGTTTAGCGGCCAAATAAATTACTATGAAAACTCATATCTGTCGTGTTATTTAAAAATGGAACGAACTTTTTACTTCAACTCACGGCAACCAAGGAGGTAACTTATCAAAGATTTTATTTAAATTTCGAATTGGTTTGCAAATAGAACAAAGAAGAAACAAATTAACATATTGGCGCATGAAAAATAATTGTTGTTCGTCATTGATTCTGGAATTTCTATTTAATTTACTCAGTTTGAATTTCCGCGCGTTGTTTGAGAAAAGTACTATCAAGCCTTGGCCGCAATCAGGAATTGATAATCCCCTTATTGCTGGCCGCGACAGTAATGTACTATTGATTGCTTCCGCTTTTCTTCTAGAGTGCGTTTCATCAAATAGTTCCTATGCCGATTACGGCATAGGAACTATTTGATGAAACGCACTCTAGAAAATGTAAAAATGTCAATGGAACATTTTGTACGTTACGGCCGGCGCCACCTAATAGGTCCGTTGTTAAAGTGCCAACATTACGGCATAGGAACTATAATGATGAAACTCACTCTATAAGTACTTCCCGATTTCGACGTTCCATTGTATCCATAATCATCCGGTAACCATAATAAGCTACACATAATATAGGAAAAATAAACTAAGAATGAGTTATTTTCAATCAAGAGAATAAATGACATGGAATATATAATGCATGTTTTGTTTATAATTAATTTGATTTATTTACACGCCTACAGGTTAGGTTTTTATTGACATTTGTGACGATCGAACACCATAATAATCACTGTGTATAAAGCCTGTTATTTCTTTGACAATGCATCTGACATTAGTGGCGGGACCAAAGGCACAATATATTATGGTAGCAATCTTTTTCATGAAATCCCCAATTAATCGATTCAAGTCAAAACATGAAAAATCGAATCACAAAAAAATAATAATTTTGAATTGATATTTTATTATACCCTTTTTAACTGTGTTTGATTAATAATAACAATACATAACATCACGCTTCTAATCTCTGAAGAGAGAGGTGTACCTATATACCCTTATTTCGCTAGTTATGTTTTAAGTCCCGTGCAATAGGGAGCGAGCCTATTGCCATCAACCGGGCACAAATCCGGACTCCGTTTGCTACTGAGATATTCCAGATGGACAAACTGAATACCACTTTGCGTGACCGGGAATCGCACCCAGGTCCTGGGTGCGATCCCGGGTACAGCGCTACAGCGCTTGCGACCACTAAACCAACGAGGCAGTCAAATGATTTCGATTTTAGTGTTTTAGGTTCGAGAAAAAATCGAGTATCATTTATCGATCTCAGATCGCCATTCACGCGGGGGTCGTGCGGTCCATGGCCCTTTACGGGGCACCGGTGTGGGCGCGTTCCCTTAGGCGGCGGCCAGCCCGCCGGTTGAACGCGTCCCAAAGGGTCATAGCCATTCGGCTGGCCCGGGGATACCGCACGGTCTCCCGTGAGGCGGCGAGCCTCCTTGCCGGATTACCGCCATGGGATCTGGAGGCGAAAGTCCTCGCGCACATTTGGGAGTGGTGCGAGGAGGTGAAGCGCCGGGGCGTAACTCCGCTGTCGTGAGAAATCGCGGCACAGCAGATAGAGCTCCGGCAGGATCTCATGGCGGCATGGAGAGTGCGATTGTCGCAACCCAGTGCTGGGCACGCCACAATTGCGGCGATAAGTACCCTCTTTGAGGAGTGGCTAGAGAGGCGCCACGGCGTCCTCACCTTCCGCCTGACACAGGTCCTCACCGGACATGGCAGCTTCGGGAGGTTCCTGTGTAGGATAAGGCGGGAGGAAACGCCCGGGTGTCATCACTGTGCGGAGCGCCCGGAGGACACGGTGGAGCATACGGTGGAGGTATGCACTGCTTGGGCGGAGCACCGCCGTGTCCTCGTGGAGGTGATTGGCGGTAATGACCTCTCGCGTCCGGCCCTGGTCCAGGCCATGGTACGGAGCGAGAGGAAATGGGAAGCCGTCACCTCCTTCTGCAAAGCAGTAATGCTCGTGAAGGAGGAGGCAGAACGCGTGAGGGAGAGCCAAAGTTTGCGCCCTCACGTCCCTAACCGCCGCCGCTGGAGACACCCTGGGCGTCGGGAATCTCAGGCGGATTCCCGGCCACCATAGGCGCGGGCTTGCGGACGGCGAGCAATGGGTAGCTCGCCTTCCGATAAGGACCAGGCCCGGGTCGATGGCGCGTCGTGTTCCACGCGCGCCTCAAAGAGATGTCAGCACAATTGACGGGGTCCGGTAGGACCGATGCCTGCCAGGGTTGCGGGAAAGTCCGAAAGGGATATTAGTCAGTAAAAGTCTGACACGCCCTTCCGCTCCGCCCAGAGCGAGAGAAGTCATTGGATGATTTCCAACCCTCAAAAAAAAAAAAAAGATCGCCATTCACCATCCCTACTTGCACATCCGATCTTGGCGTCACGTTGAGTTTACATGTTCGTTGTGTACTGTGCGATTATTGTGTTCTATTTCTAAACGACCATTGCTATTCTTTACGAACAGATATATTCAAAGCC
The DNA here is from genome assembly GCA_949152455.1 of Lithophane leautieri. Taxonomy (NCBI): domain Eukaryota; kingdom Metazoa; phylum Arthropoda; class Insecta; order Lepidoptera; family Noctuidae; genus Lithophane; species Lithophane leautieri. The sequence goes on from OX424475.1 coordinate 679,767, forward strand.
CGATTACCATTACTAGATAAAAAGGATTCATTTGTTCTGCTCTACGATTCGATTAAATGGATATTATGATGAGGTGCATAAACTGTGGCATATTTCGTAAGGCGGGTTCAAAAGCATATTATGTCAATGCTAACCTTACCAGTGCAAGCGAGACTTGCCCAGTGGTTGAGTAATCAGGTGTGTACTTAAACTACATTCGAACAATACTATTTAACAACAAACAGCAGCTATAAAGTCTGACACAGCGGTTCGATTGCATGTGAACCAGCGTTTATTTGGGAAAAGGGTGGCAACGCATCAGCAATAACCCTGGTGTTGTACATGTCTATGGGCGGCGGTGATTGCCTAATTCCCGAAACTAAAAACGTTCAAATTCAAGACACAATCTCATCTCCGCGGCAATCAATGTCAAAAACTTGTTTTAAATTCGATAACCACAACGCCTAGCGCCATCTCATATCGAAAAGCAGAGTTATTTAGTGAATACTTATCTCTTTATTTTTCTCAGTTTCCTGATCTTGTAGACTTGTGAAACTTTTTTATCAGTAAACTGTAGAATACAACAAGTGCAAAAATTGAACCATATTTGCAGCACATTGATTTCGACACCTAAGCAGGCGCCCGTAGTCCAACTGGTCATGTTCTTTGCTAATTTATAATGAAACTAGCTGATGCCCGCGACTTCGCACACGTGGATGTCGGTTATTATATACTAAAACCTTACTCGAGCACTATCCATTAGTGAAAACAGCATGAAAATCGGTGCAGTAGTTACGAGCACTACAGCTATTCTGCTCGTTCCACGTCCAACCCGATCTCGATGCCTCGACATAAGACCACTGCCTTCAGGGGATGCTTCAAGTATGCCGCTTCTCGTTGCTGGAATGATCTACCACCTCCCTTAAGATCCCTGAAAACAAAACAAAATTTTAAGTTACATTTGAAAAAATAGTACATTACTGTCGCGGCCAGCAATAAGGGGATTGATGGACGATCGTGAAAATGTGGGCCGAGGCACACATACGTGAGTCCATCAATTCCTGACTGCGGCCAAGGCTTGATAGTACTTTTCTCAAACAACGCGCGGAAATTCAAACTGAGTAAATTAAATAGAAATTCCAGAATCAATGACGAACAACTATTATTTTTCATGCGCCAATATGTTAATTTGTTTCTTCTTTGTTCTATTTGCAAACCAATTCGAAATTTAAATAAAATCTTTGATAAGTTACCTCCTTGGTTGCCGTGAGTTGAAGTAAAAAGTTCGTTCCATTTTTAAATAACACGACAGATATGAGTTTTCATAGTATTTTATTTGGCCGCTAAACACGCCAGATATGGATTTTCATAGTAACTTTGCTGGCCGCATCGTCACTTGTTTTTTACCAGTACAGCAATTTTGATTTATCTCGAAGAAGGTTGTCAAAATAATGCTCGAATGTCCAAGTATGTTTGAGAAAAAATAAATACTCACATAAGGTTTATCAGCTATGGGCAAGGTCCATCAATACCCAGACGGCTCGAGGCGGCATAGCGATGCTTGGGACGCGTCTCGTCATCTTCCCTCATGCCGATAGCGTTGTAGGTATAGGTACCAACTAAATTAGTACTAATAATACATAATAAGTAGTATCACCAAACATTTCACGTTAGTCACGTTGATCAAGCGTCGACATAATTATGTAAATACATAATTTATTGTATTCTGGGAGCTTCGACTAAAACGCGAGCGCAAGCCAGTTTCCCACTGACGGTGTGTCGGTTGGCGGTAGTAGCTCAAGTCGCGTGACCTCACAGTACTCGTGAGCCGCGCGCGCCGCCGCCGCGCCGCGCCGCAGCTGGTCGGCCGACCCGACTCGGTGTCTCACACACTAGCACGTCATCACGCGCATAGACGCAATAGGGGAATGCAACTTTATACTTTATATACAGGAAAAGTTTTTATCCACTGCGCAAATTTTGACAAATTAACCTTAAACCAGTTTTATTAAACATATTTTTTTTATTTTGATGCGTCTTAATACAAAAAAATTAAAAAATCGTTAAGGAAAGATGTTTATTTTAAAAGTGGTTGTATGGCTAACCGGCGCCGGCGGCGCGCGGCAAAGCGGAACGCGCGAAAGTACCTACCTATCAGCTGTGCGCTCGCTCGATTCGCCAGCGTAGGTATTTACGTGGGTTACTGGCCCTTGGATCTCGCTCAAAGAAATCAAAAATGCTTTCTTCGATTTCGATCGCCAGTCGGGGTCTGCCAGACCCTCGTGCATGATTCGGGGTTCTGAACTGTCCGTGATCAAGCAGCCTTTGAGTGGCCGCTAAAATGGTCCTTTCATTAGGGACCGCGGGGTTAAGGATTCCATGGGCTCGCATTCGAGGTATGCTCTCCGTCGCATACATTCTGCGAGCTGCTCGCAAACTTTCACCACTCAGTACATACACTCGCACCATCTCGTAAAACTCGCGGTTACTGAAGTCCGACATCGTGACCGGTAGGTACAAGCACGACACGTGCGGCGCGGCGCTTGCGCGGGAAAGCGATTAGACGCGACGTCACACAACAGCGCGTGCGATGAGCGAACTGTCGGCCACAGCGCCCGGCGCCGCCCGGGAGGGGGTTGCACCCCCGTGCAACACCGCCGCCTGTGCGCCGGCCGCCGCACGCGCCCATTGATATTATTACGAATAGTTTGTGTCCATATTTTGCTGATTTTAAGTGGGATAAAAAAACAAAAAAAAGTATTGAATAAATAATGGAAATGTGTTCTATTACTGATATTGAACCACCAAAAAAAATTTGCGCACTGGTCAAAAACTTTTCCTGTATTGAGCGCGTGCGCTGGCGACTGACGGCGACGACGCGAAGGTAAGGGTGGGAGCGAGACAAAAACTGAATATTCCCACGTAGGTACCCACATTATTTATTTATGTACGCATAGTGATGCCTGCTGATTTAATAATATTTATTCATCTTTTCGCTTTACTTAAAGTTATATTATATTCTAAGTACTGTTTATTTTATTTTATTTATTACCTATTTATTTTGTACAAATCGTTGATCCTGACTTGACTTCCGTACGTCTTTTTCGGGTGACCACTGAAAATCAGCGCTGTGCTGTGGGCCCCCTTAGCGCAGCATCATGCTGAGTGGAAGCCTTCTTGTCACAGTCATGACGTGCAGATGCCGATTACTTATCTGTAAACTCGTGATTTTATATTTGTATTTAGATCTATTTTGTTTAATATTGCTGATTAATTTTGAGTGAGCTATCTTTTTGTATGCACGTGTTTCTGTGACAAATAAACCTATTTTTCTTTCTTTATTTCTAGTTTTTGAGTTTATTGCGTACAGGACGACAGACAGACGCGGCGGAGGACTTTGTTTATAATATGTAAGGATTGGGGTAATTTTGGTACTAAAAACGTGAATTTCAAATTGCAATTACTTTTTTATTTTCAATAACATTTTTTATTTTCTGGTAGCAGTACCTTTGTGCTCCTTTCGGATCGGACAGGGTTTTTGTTACATATTTTATACTAAGTGGGAAAAAATACGTAATATTGAAGCTAACTTAAAAACTACGCAAGCGAAGTTAATAAAATTTATATGAGATCACCTCTGAAGCATGACCTACCAACAAAGTCCACTCGCCGCGTCTGTCTGTCTGAGCGCGATAAACTCAAAAACTACCTAACGGATTTTCATACAGTTTTCAGCAATGGACAGAGTGATTCACTAGGAAGGTTTTGGTGTATAATTCATTAAGGTTTTTTTTGTAAATTGGCAGAAATATAACGATGATTGTTGAAGAAGTCGGAAAAAATCATGCTGACTGCATGGGAGCTTTATTGGTATAGGCCGTCAAAATCAATAAAACTATATGAAAACCCCGGTAAAAATTCTAGTAGGGATATTTTCCGACAATCGCGCGAGCGAAGCAGCGGGAATAAGTTACTACTATACTGAAGTCAGTCAACGGAACAAACGGTCGACTGACGTCATTGTTATGTGCCTTTAAAGAGAGATAGGTTACGGCACGAAACCAGCGGCGAGGAGCGATGGCCGAGCGAGTCGGTGGTGACTCACCACCGCCTCGCTCGGCCAACGTTCCGTGCACCTGGTTGCGTGCCCGCAGCCTTAAGTCTGGCGTACCGCGCGAACGCAGAGCGCGGGCAGCACGGGCGGCGCTGCGGGCACGTGTCAGTGGTCGCAGCTGGCGGCGCTCGTGGCGGGCGAGGCGGGCTCGCTGCACACGGCGGCGGGCGCGCTGGTGGCGCGCCACGCGGCGCCCGCGCTGCGCGCCGAGTTCGACGCCGCGGCGCACCACGCGCCCTGCCCCAGCGACCTGCGCCTGCACGTCAAGGCCAAAACTCTTGTCGAGAGGTCAGTGCGAGCACATTTTCTATTTCACGAGCCGTACGGGCTTACTAGGTTTCCTGTCAACAAAAATAACGAACTTCCATGCAAACTTTCATACCCTATTTAACCCCTGTAGGCGATGAATTAAAAATAATAACAAGCCCCCTTAACAACCAAACGTCCTGATTGACTATCGAATCACGTGGAGGGCGGACACACGATAGAAACATTACTGGCGTGGCTAACGTGGCGCTGGAAACTCATTTAACATGGAAACTAGATCGAAGAAAATACGTTTAGAACCGCTACCCGAGGGCAATCGTCGGCGCACACCCGGGGCCGATGTCTCAGCATGCGATCCATGGGCGGTAGAGGACTAATTGTAAATAGAGATAATTTTTTTTTCTAAACAGTCGGTTGCATTATCATGATTTCATTTTCCAAATTTTATGACAATAATGAAATCGTCCAATCTCTTGATAATGCAATCGACTGGTTAGAAACCTTCCCAGAAGAATAACTAGAATCTCACCTTCGTTCACACCCGTGAAATTCGGAAAATACCAGGAAATAACCAGAGAAAAAAATAAATTTAAAAACCAAAATAATAATAACCCCACCGCCGTATCTCTACGTTTACGTCGTGGTGGGGCTTGCGCGCTCCGAACTCTGGGTCTGTGCCGGTAGAGTTTAATTTGCCGAAACAGGTCTAGGGTGAGGAGCCAGACCAAGAGAGATACAGAAACCCGCAGGGCAACATGTGGCGAGCTGTTGGGCTGTAGCGACCCCACGGACCCTATCTTCCGGGAGAAGTCTTGTTCCTCATCTCTGGCTTGCCTTTGACACTGACGAGGAACAGAGCTCCCACCTCATTCTTGCCTTTATTGGCCGGCTTGAGTGGAGACTCGCAAGAGCAAACATGCTCGGAGGAAGAAAGATTCCAGTAAGTGCTCGTAGGGATCTTGACCATCTTCCGGGCTCTGGGATTGTTCTGAAAGCCGTGGAATACCTCTCCACTCCTGAAGCACCTCAGGAAGTGTTGCCCTCTTGTCGCTACGTCACTATGCGCTAGCGACCGTTTTCGGGGGCCCATTATTGAGTGCAAGTCACCCCCTGCCATTTTATCTATGTATTTTTTTTTTTATTGTCAGGCAGGGGCAATAGTCTTTCCATAGTTCAAGACAACCAGTTTACTTAGCCACCCAAACCCATAATCCAATATCTTTGTTTCCATATCCTGCAATAGTCCTACACCAACCCGAGATTGTCCTTGGCTGCACTTGTATGGTGCGAACAGGGATAATCGTCGGTTGATGCCTCATTCCATTAAAAACGTCTAACGGGCCTCTGCGAATTGGCTTCGGCCTCTCGTTCGCCTTCCAAAAGACCGGGACCCCATGGTCCCGAGATATGTAAACATATACATAAAAATAATAATAATAAAGCTCTATGGCATCTGTCAATGTCACCACGCAAGAAAAATTACTCTCACATTTTTTACATAAAACATAGAAAGAATTTCGCATCCAAAATCCAAATTACAGTTAAAAACAGCAAAAATAATACCAAACACAAATAAAGATGGAAAGCCAAAGAAAACCGGACTAGAAAAATATCCAAAAAATAAACTATAATATCAATGTGAGTAAGTAGAATGCAAACCAGAGCCAGAGCACGACAGCAGGCACACCCACCATCTCCGGACTTGTCGCTCAGCTCCGCCTCGCAGCCGCCGGTACGCGCCGCAACCGTGATCGCCGTGTCACCGGTCGCTGCAGTTGCGTCGAGCTCGAGCGACGAGTTTTTCTCCCCACCGTCGTCACCAATACCACCACAACGGCGAGGAAGAGGACGGCCACCAGCGGGCTTGGGACCTCGAGGCCAACAGGCTCCGAACAGGGTCCCCGCTGCCGGTGGAAATGTGTCGCGCATGCGATGGACCCAGTCCATTAATGTAAATGTTATGCGCGCATATTATGGGGATACCGAGGGAGGAATTAATCTTACAGCGTACCGAGGTCGGATGCTCTCTCTGTTTCAGGTGCTCGAACCTACCGTTAACGTCTCGGCCCAACGATTATCGGATCAGGTGCGCGTCATTCAAAATAATCATAGACTGGATAACGCTACACTTGATCGGCTACGCTCGGAAATGCTGAGTAGCTCTGTTAGCAACCCTCCCCCATCCCAGTATGTCATACATGCCCCTGTCGAAGCCCCACTGCGGGAAAACCAACATGATGAGGAGGAGGACGCCAGGGCTATATCTGCAGATAACCTATGCAATGTGGAACTAAGGAGCGCACTGGAGGATGCGATCCGTGAGTACCGGTTCACATCACCTAACCTCAGACCACGGCTACCACGTTTGCCCATGAATAAAAGAAATAGAGCACTGGTATGTGCCATGGATGCACTGTTACCAAATTTTATTGAAGGCAGCGCAGACCTTTGCAATACACACTCAATCTTGTATTGCACAGCTGTTGCGGCATGTCGTATTGCTCGTGTCAAATTTCCAAACACTGACCGAGCTGTACTACCGAAACCTGCCGCACCAGCCTGGCAGTGCAGGATTGAGCGTCGTATTAATGAGGCCAGGGTACTCATTGGGAAGCTCATCTGTTTCAGGGAGGGCAATACACGCCCAAGGGTGATGCGCTTTGTGAGACGGGCCTTCTCGGGAACTAGTATTAGTCCTCGAGAATATGTTTCCTGTGTCACAGAGCGCATCGACTTCCTGAAGCAGAAAGTTTATGCGTGGGCAAACCGTATCCGTCGGTTTAGGCGAAGAGTGGATCGGTACACTCAGAACCGCATGTTCCAGAGCGATGAAAGGTGGGTATACAGAGCATGGGGGCGCCCCAATCCCACTCAAGGTGTGACTGACGCGCGTCCACCGGATAGTGAGACCATGAGTGCTTTTTGGCGAAGCATCTGGTCTGTGCCCGTCAGTCACACTGAAGGTGATTGGATGCGTGTTGTTGAGCGGACGTGTGATTCAATACCAGACATGGAGGCTATTACCATCAGCCCTCTGGATGTGGCCCGTGCGGTCCGTCCGTTGCCTAACTGGAAATCTCCAGGACCAGACGGACTGCACAATTTCTGGATTAAATGGCTACAAAGATCACACGCCTGCTTAGCTTCGCAATTCCAGTCAGCTCTAGAGACTGGGTCGCTACCACTGTTCTTTACGACAGGAGTTACCCACCTGCTCCATAAATCGGGTAGTACTGCGGAACCTAAAAACTATAGACCAATTACATGTTTACCGACGGTCTATAAAGTTCTTACATCCATTCTTAGAGCAAAAATTGCACAACATGTTTATAGCATTTCAATTATGTCTGTCTCAGAATGGATGTAAGAATGGGTCCCGCGGTACTACGGAGCTGCTCCTTATAGACATGGCCATAAGCCAACAGGTTCGGAGATCCCGGAAGGATTTGTCGACATGTTGGATAGATTATAAGAAGGCCTATGATTCGGTGCCACATACATGGCTCATTAGAGTGCTGGAGTTGTACAAAATAGACGCAACTCTACGCACCTTCTTGATGTCGTGTATGAGGCAGTGCAGAACAGCCCTTCTCTATCCGGGATGTCGACAGCTATGGGGGATCGATGAACCAATCAGGATTGAGCGGGGAATATTTCAGGGCGATAGTTTGAGTCCGCTTTGGTTTTGCTTAGCCTTGAATCCTCTAAGCACACTGCTGGAGGATTCAGGCCTAGGCTATCGATTGAGAAGAGGTGGTCAGGTGATATCTCATCTCCTTTACATGGATGACCTGAAACTCTTCGCCCCCAACAATTTGCGACTGATGGAGCTACTGAAGGTAACAGAAACATTCAGTAGCGCCATCAGGATGGAATTTGGTGTGGACAAATGTGCAGTCATGCATGTAAAGAGAGGGGAGATTATGGAATCCGTGGGAATCCAACTGTCGGATTCCATAAACCTTAGATCCCTCTCCTCAACCGAAACCTACAAGTATTTGGGTATGTCGTAAGCATTAGGCAACAATGTTGCCGACATGAAACAATCGTTGAGGGAGCGCTTCTTTGGCTGCCTGAATAAAGTGTTAAATAGTCTTTTATCAGGCGGAAACAAGGTGCGAGCCTTCAACGGCTGGGTCATGCCGGTTTTGATGTATTCTTTCGGCATACTCAAATGGACTCAGACAGAACTTGACACCTTGGATAGGAAGGTCCGTACACTGCTGACGGCAAATCGGATGCATCACCCACGGTCATCAATGATGAGACTGTACATCCCGCGGAAGTGTGGGGGTCGAGGTTTCTTAAATGCCAAAACCCTTCACAACCGCGAGATTTGCAGTCTCAGGGAATATTTCCTTCAAACTGACGTGGGGATGCACCGAGATGTGGTCGCAGTGGACAAGGGCCTTACCCCGCTCTCCTTGGCGAAAGAGAACTGGCGCAAACCTACAGTACTTGATACTAACGATCGTAGGGAAGTGTGGCAAGGCAAAGAGCTACATGGACGCTTTTTCCGGGCACTCCATGGGCCTGAAGTAGACTTTCTGGCGTCTGTATCCTGCCTACGTTTCGGCGACCTCTTCGGAGAAACCGAAGGTTTTGTCTGTGCGATTATGGATGAAGTCATCATGACGAATAATTACCGGAAATACATTGTCAAGGACGGTACGGTGGACATCTGTCGGGCATGCCACTGTCCCGGTGAATCAATTCGACATATTGTTTCCGGTTGTTCTCGTCTTGCTAACGGCGAGTATTTGCACAGACACAATCTAGTAGCTAAGGTTATCCACCAGCAACTTGCCTTGCAGTACAACCTTGTGGAGTATGAAGTACCATACTATAGGTATGTGCCCGACCCAGTTCTCGAAAATGGTCACGTCACAATGTACTGGGATCGATCTATCATCACTGACAGGGCTATTGTAGCCAATAAGCCTGATATTGTGGTGATAGATCGACGAGAGCGCCGTGCAATGATTGTTGATATCGCTGTCCCTCATGACGAGAATCTCGTGAAAGCTGAGAAAGAAAAAAAAATCAAGTATCTTGATTTAGCACATGAGGTTGTCGACATGTGGGGCGTAGACTCTGCAATCATTGTGCCGATAATCGTTACGGTGAATGGCTTAATAGCGAAGAGCCTCGACCAACATCTCAGGAGGCTCTCATTGCGCGGCTGGGTCAAGGGCTTGATTCAGAAAGCAGTACTCCTGGACACGGCACGCATAGTGAGGAGGTTCCTCTCTCTAGAGCCCTGACCACCGGCAGCTTGGACCCTGATCCTGATGCCGATGGGCTACTAGTTTTTATATTTTTAAATGTTTTTTTTAATGTTCTTTATAAAATATTTAAAAATGTAAAGATTATGTTTTTAAAAAGAAATAAAGAATATAATAAATATTTTTTTATTTATTAATCTAGGTAATAACAGCCACACCGGGTCGATCCATCAGGTTAAGCTACGCTTGCCGGGGTTGGTCGGTGGATGGCTGACCATCTTTACATACCAAGACTCCTCCGTGCCTCGGAAAGCACGTTAAGCCGTTCGTCCCGGCTGTCATTCGTGGATCTTTGACAGTCGTTACGGGTCGTCAGAAGCCCGAAAGTCTGACAACCAGTCTTACCAAGGGGTATCGTATTACCTAGTTACTGGGTTGTGGAGGTCAGATAGGCAGTCGCTCCATGTAAAATACTGGTATTCAGCTGCATCCGGTTAGACTGGAAGCCGACCCCAACATAGTTGGGAAAAGGCTAGGCAGATTGATTTATTGAAATGGTTCTAGACCCAGCGGATCCAGCTGTGCGTTGTCTGTCAGTGAATTTGTGATTTTAATGAAATAATTTGTAGAGTTCATTTTTTACGTATTTACTACGTTCCAGACTGCGCGACTCGTGGCAGCACCTGGTGCGCGACCGCGCCACGCGCTCGCTGACGTACAACGACGAGCAGTTCCACGTGCTGGAGCGCATCACGGTGGCCGAGACGGGCCGGCGCGCGCGCGGCCTGCTGCAGCGGGCCGCGCCGCTGGCCCGCGCGCGCGCCGACGCCATCGCTGACTGGTGAGGCATCACACTAGTACAAAGAGAATTAAACCACTTGAGAGCTGATAGACCGATTTCGTCTAGGCACACGACTCACTACTGCGGACCGGGGGACGAAGAAATTACAGCGGTTGTGATTGGCCGATGCAACAATGTTAGGACGAAAGTTCCAAACAGTGATGCAACAGGTCAGTTTTGCAACAATAATATCGATAAATTCGACGTCTACAACCTTAATTGAACAATAAGTTATTTAAATTTGAATTTCACTTAAGAGAAATTATTGTTCTATCCGACAGGGATTGATTGACATTGCTATTACTTATTTTTAATCTGCTGTAAAATTCCTTAAACAAACAACGCTATATTTTTTTGGAAACCAATTTTACCTGTGAACTGCATTAATCCACTTTTCTTTCAGTTACGGAACTGTTTGAAATCTAAGATGTAAACATTTAATGTTACTTTTTTACCATTAGGAAACATCGTAATGTTTATCGACTTAGACTTTATTTTGAAGTTGTCACAACACTCTACAGTATAAGTGCAGATAGAAAGGGGCAGACTTATTGCAATACCCTAGTGAGAGGAAGGGACTTTTCAAAAAGACATCAACGCGGTGTACATTTTTGTGCCATTTTACGTAAACAACCAGTTTAGCTTGAGCCCTGCAATTATTCTTAATAAATTATTTATTTTATTAACCGATGAAAAATAATGCAATCTTTTTATAGCTGGATGTTCTAGAGGATTTCCCACACCATTTAATTGAACAGGAACTCATGATTGTTTTTATTTATGCAGAAATGTTTTAAAAGGTGTCAAAATACCCGCGTGTGCAGAGATCCAATAACTGGTCAAAACTAAAATGGCCACTCGTATTTCCATCTAGTATCAGTGCTATTGAACATATGTGTCGTGAGCCTGAGTCGCCCGCATGAGCAGACAAGAGGCTATATAGTCATTGCACTAGTACGTACAGTTCCACGTGCTGGAGCGCATCACGGTGGCCCAGACGGGCCGGCTACTTACCTATGAAAAGTAATGCAATCTTTTTATAGCTGGATGTTCTAGAGGATTTCCTACACCATTTAATTAAACAGGAACTCATAATTGTTTTTATTTATGCAGAAATGTTTTAAAAAGTATCAAAATAGCCGCGTGTGCACAGATCCAATAACTGATCAAAACTAAAATGGCCACTCATATTTCCATCTAGTAATAGTGCAATTCAACTTATGTGTCGTGATCCTGAGTCGGCCGCATGAGCAGTCAAGAGGCTATAAATAGTCATTGAAATTAAATTTATTACTGGACTGATTGCTTTCAAACTCGATTCCTGAGTGTTCGCTCGTAACTCAAACACGAATCTTTTTTTAAAATTGGGAATACTAAGGAAACTATTTTGGGAAATATAATTTCAGATTAGACTTATAACAAAACATCATAATACAGTGCACAACAATAATATTGTTCGTTCTGTCGTCAGGTACAAGGTAGCCCAGACGGTGTATCTGCAGACGCAGATCCTGGACAAGGACGTGTCGAGCGCTGAGCTGAAGCTGCTGACGCTTGCGGCGCGCATCCAGGACGCCGAGCACGGGCTGCGTGCGCAGGCGCAGGTCTGTGGCTCCAGCCTTTGTTATTATAATCAAAAAAATTGTTATTATAATAAAATTCAAATTATGCTACCTTTATTAAATAAGGAATTGGCTGAGCCGGCAGACGTTGTACTGTCCCCAATAATTCATTAAAAAACACTTTGTTCCCCAATTTTCCGGGTAATTTTTCCAATTTTTCTTTTCTAAAAACCTTATTTGGACTATAATTAGAAACATTAAAAAAACAAATCTGTCCTGTGCCGTTCTCAAGTAATGCGCTTATCAACGGAGAGCATTTCATTTTTGTAGATTACAATAAAATGTTTCGTTGTTAGTTATAATAATAATACTTCTTTATTGGCAATGGCATAAAGATGTGTACAAGCACATTGCAGCCCTGACTCCTGCGCTAGGTAACAACTCGTGTGTTACAGGAGCCAGTGTCTTCCTCCAATCAGTAGGTTCTGGAGTTTATTTAAGTAAATAACAATAGATCCATTGAGGTACTCTGTACTACCGGACTAAATATTATATGATATTTCTTGTCTTCCTTCTTTGTTTACGAAGTGTTTTGTAAAATATTAATTTTCGAGTAACAACGCAGTATACATGCCCATAGTTAAAACAATAATGAACTGGGATTGGCGCGTTTGTCGCTCATGAATGACTACAAGATACGACACCCGTCGCGTGAAGTATTGGTCGCATTACGTGAAGTATTGGTCGCATTACGTGAAGTATTGGTCGCATTACGTGAAGTATTGGTCGCATTACGTGAAGTATTGGTCGCATTACGTGAAGTATTGGTCGCATTACGTGAAGTATTGGTCGCATTACGTGAAGTATTGGTCGCATTACGTGAAGTATTGGTCGCATTACGTGAAGTATTGGTCGCATTACGTGAAGTATTGGTCGCATTACGTGAAGTATTGGTCGCATTACGTGAAGTATTGGTCGCATTACGTCGCATCGCTACGTGTCGCGTCCCGTCACTTGCTAGCTGTTGAACTTAAGCGCTTCTGATTGTTTTAATTCTAAAGCACTTGAACACTCATTGAAAATGCCGTGGTGTGTGGGTACAAGGAATACGGTAAAGGAATAACTTTCCACCGATAATTAACTAAATATAATCGTTTTAAAATGAAATATTTTTCGGGCGCCATCCACACAAATTGGTAGGTACAAATAGCTGCCGTTTCTCGAAATGGCGGAACATAGTATCAAATATTTTGATCGCTGATATTAATGTTTATGTAATGTTACAATTTATGGTAAGTATGTGGTGTTTTTGTCATCAAATAATTATTGCCATTTGTGGCATTTTTCTATTTCAGGTTTTCACGTCCGAGCTAGGAAATAACGGGAAAACAACATTTGTAAAAAAAAAATTGCAACTAGGCAACGTGTTGCCAAATGAACAATCCTACATAATGTTTATCATTAATACAATCGAATATATCCTGCAGTAAACTGTGTTAGGTATCTAGTAGGCAGAATAAGCAGACGGTCTCGCCTATGGGTTATTCGGGACCTTTTTGCACCGCGCATACATCGCTGTTGTCACATTTGACATCTACGGGACACATTTTTAGTTTGTATTAGCTGCTCTAGTTTACATTGAACCTCAATGGTTATATTATTTGTGCGTGATAGAGGTCAAATTGATACTGTTACAGCTGAACTCGTCAAAGGTGGAGCCAGGCGCCGAGAAAACCAAAGATGCGGGAGTGCGCGCGCACAAGACGAACGGAGCGCGCGCACCGCCCGGCGTGCCCAGCGTGCCCAGCGTGCCCGGCGTGCCCAGCGTGCCCGACGTGCCCGGCGTGTGCGCGCGCGAGGCCGGCGTGCGCGCGCTGCTCGCGGCGCACGACGAGCTGTCGGGCGCCCTCCGCGGGAACTCGGCGCTGCTCAGCAAGCTCAACAAGCTCACGCACTCGCTCACCCCCTAGCGCCCGCCGCACTCGCGCGCTCCCGACGAAGACGACGCCGGCTCCTCCGACTCCAGCGTGCGCGAGTACTCGGACACGGCGTCGGACACGGCGTCGGACACGCCGGCGGACACGCCGTCGCCGTCTGTCGGCCGCTCGGCGCCCGCCAGCGCGGCGGGGTCGGGCGACACGTGCGACGGTCGCTCTGCGTCGTGCGACGGTCGCTCTGCGTCGTGCGACAGTCGCTCGGCGTCGAGCGCGGGCTCGTGCGGCTTCGCGTCGGGCGCGCGCACCGTCCTGTACGCGCCCGCGTGCGACGTGCTCGCGTGCGACGTGCCCGCGTGCGACTTGCCCGAAGACGCACCACGCGTGCGTAGTGGGAACACCTCGTGCGCCATCGGGTAACGCTCGATCACACTATATCTCTATACAGTGCTACTATAACCTTATATGCCAGACTTATTATATTTACAATCGTGAGGAAAGAATTAATCGATCGACAGAAGTCGCTCACTCAGGTTGCACCGGACGTATCGGATGGTCAGAAAGTACGTCCTTCGAAGAGGCTCCTTTTCTTGCACCTCCCGCGCTAAGAAAATAAATGCCAGATTTACCAGAAGAAACCATACAGTTCATTGTAAATATCATATTCGATAGCAATGTAAGATATTGTAAGAAGTAAATGATATTTCATCATAACAATAATTACTGCCAAACTAATAATATATACTTAAACTTTACCTTCCAAAAATGAAACAAATATCCACTCAATCAATCTGCCTAGCCTTTTCCCAACTATGTTGGGCTAGGCTTTCAGTCTAACCGGATGCAGTTGATTACATGGAGCGACTGCCTATCTGACCTCTACAACCCAGTAACTGGGTAATACGATACACCTTGGTAAGACTGGTTGTCAGACTTACGGGCTTCTGACGACCCGTAACGACTGTCAAAGATCCATGAATGACAGCCGGGACCAACGGCTTATAGCGTCATACCGATTCAAATAAATAACCAGGGGTCGCTGATTTCCACATGTTTATTCAAATTATTTGTAATGCAATCACGAAGTATATAAATAATAAAAAACTTTTTTACAAAAAATTAAACCGACGAAACGAGAACTGACAAGCGAAAAATTAAAAATAAACCTTTTAGTGTAACTAAGCTCCTAAACTAATTTAAGTAACAAATTTTGAGGCGGCGCCTAGTACACTCTAGAATTATGTAATTAATTTGTTTGTTTAATTTTTTGTAAAATAGTTTTTTATTTTTCGCTTTTTAGTTACCATCCACTCCAGGGTACTCCAGGGGGTTATTCCAAGTTAAAGACCTGGAGTTGATGATGAATGGTTGTGTCATCAGAACCTATGTATGTGTGCGAAATTTCAACAGAATCGGTTCACAGTTGAAAATTCAGTTGGTGAAAAATCAATCAACCCCATTTTTTCTACCTTTAGGGGTGGATTATAGTTTCCAATTTTAAATGTGACCAACTTCGAGGTATACCCTTCCCAATAAAAAAAGAATTTTTCAAATCGGACAACTCACTAGAAAGTTATGCGTGGTCAACATAAAAAAAAAAATATACGGTTCGACTTGAGAACCTCCTCCTTTTTTTTTCGTCGGTTAATAAGCCTACAGAGGCCAGTGATTTGAGCTGAAGAAACTCATTCCGATCTCAGAATGTTATTTCTTGTATGTTATCAAAACTTTGTTTTGGTTTAGTAAGACTGCAAATAACACAGCATTCCTAATAGATTATAATTATGTTATTTAACAAAAAATATTTTTAGGGAATCTTTGTTATTTTAAGTACAGCCTAGGAAGTACTTGTTCTCTTAAAATTGGTCTACTTCATAATTGTTGCCTGTACAGCGTACTAAAGATTTGATTGATTATATGCAAAATAGCTAATATATAACAGTATCAAGAAATACAGTCATTGCGCAGTTATTGACCTCTGACAGTAACCTGTTATGAACCTTATAGCAACTACAATAAAGATCACTGATGCAAAACAAAAGGAGAGGTATCATTACTGCGAAAAGGACTGTAGTTCACATTTCTGTGACTAGGTCTGGTAATGCTGGTATATTATGGATTTGGCAATCCAGCAATATGGTATATTCGTAAAGTCGAATAAGTGGAAATAATATTGTAAGTATAATGTAGGAAACATAGCTAGAATAATTAATGTTGATTGTATCTTTACAATTTATGCATTGCAATAATTTACTATAGACAATCACTGTTACTAAATAAAAATGAAACTACAGGGTGTAAAGGACAGCCCTCCGCAAATGAACAGGGGGCATTTAGCTCCTTATTTTGAATTATATTCCACGGCAAATTTTCTCAGGATTTTTTTTTCTGTTACTATTCCTTTATTTCAATGTAAAATTACATTCTCTGTACGCATTACTCCATTTATGTAAATAAAACAGTTAAAATAAAAATAAACCAGCAATGGATGTTGAAATATAGTGAACGACGCGTGAAGCTCAGAATTTACATTGATGAATCGCGTGGCACAAGTGCGCCCTAGTGCGTTGTTGCCACAGTAACGTTACATTGCGTGTGATGTAATAAAAACAATCACGTTTACTGGATTTCCATAACGTTACTGAAATAATTTCATGTACCGGTCGTCTTACTATGATATGCTGAAATCATCCCATCAGTCTGCGGGAGGGCTATCCCTTACACCCTGTATATATATTATTTTTTAGATCATTTGGTTTTATTTCAATATAACTAATGGAATGTATAAACAATATTGTGAAAGTATACCAAGAACAAAACGAGACTTACATATGGTACAGTCACGGACTTTAATTGATGAGCCACTTGGCACTGTTCGTATTTTAGCCGTGTAATGCAAATCGGACTTAGTCGGTTATACTCGTACCTCCAGACACGGAAAGTCATGTCTTCATATTATAGAAGAAGAAAATTATATTTAATATCTTTACCGGTTGACCTGAGAGCCAGAACTACAAACTTGACAGCAGAGTGACTACCCAAAGTCAACCAATTGCAGGTCTAGCAACCGTAATCTAGCGACGATTGTTTTAGCGTAGCCATAGTAACGTTGGCGTATGGAGAAATTTTAATTAGTCATTTCGACAAATTCGAAATAACGTCTCTGACATCGACATTTCAACCGTCACTGTCTTCGGATAGGTTTTCAGAATTATCGAGTTAATGAGTTCTGATTCAAAGGAGGTCAGTATCAAATAGATTGGATAAACATTGTATTTATTTATCATTGAGAAATTATTATTCAACCTCTATGGACAAGACTATTTCCGATTACTAGTAATTTGTCATTTTGTTAACGAGAATGGGATTTAAGTTCGTGTTTAATCGTGTAATCTCGTAAATGTATGAAACTGCAAAATTGAAAAGTTTGAAAGTGGCTCATCAATTTAAGTCCGTGACTGTACAATAATGTAGCGACAGTATGCTTACTGATACATTGTTCATATATCTCGTATAGAGATCATAATTACAACATACAGTTATACAACATGCCTCAATTAAATAAAAATACTTCATTATATTTCTAAACTACACACAGGTTTGTAAAAAAAAACATAATTACATTGCAATAAAAGTATAACATTGATAAATTCATGTCATAAAAACAATCATCAACAAACACAATTCGGATTTGACGCAAGCAACGGCTCTATCTTCTTATTATGAATACTTAGGTAGTATTTGATTAACTTTTTGTTGTTTCCTTTATTTCTTTTCTTTACACAAAAAAATGGTCTCCCTACCTCCACTGATCGCGCGGTCTCAAACCCAAGTCGAGATTAGTTTGCTCGAAGCGAGGCTATGAGCAGCACACACAATACAGCGTATTGTGCAACAGTCATATTCAGAATGTCATGCTACGTGTGCCGTGTAGAGATGAGGCGTATATACTAGAACAGATCCAGGGACTAGGTATTTAATGAGACTAGGTTGCACCTATTCCAACTTTTAAAATACTCGATCCACCTAGTCTCCAGTCTCACTATGCCTACGCGCCGCACGGCACCCGCGCATCCCGCTTGAATCGAAGTACCAGCGCGGCCAAGCGAGATAGCACGTCTACTTTGCCGTTTACTCGTGTTTGCCTAAATCATTCGTATGCAAGTCATTTGAATTTTTGAATTTGAACCATATTTCAATAGACATAAAAGTAACGCAACGTGCATTCGTGTTTGCCTAAATAATTCGTGTGTCAGTCATTTGAATTTGAACCATAATTCAATAGACATAAAAGTAACGCAACGCGCACTCGTGTCGTCCAAGAATACATTGTCCTTTTTTAACTACACTATTCCATAGTCTTTTCATCTTTGTCTGTTAATACTCGACACTAGTCGGGACTTCATGAACCAATTTACTAGGCAGATTTTATACACTAGGTAAATACTCGATGCGAATGAAGAATTTAGACTAAATGTAATGCAGTCGAGTATCAAGTACGGACTCGTGCGGATGTGATCCCGGCTCGCCGCCGTCGTAATCGGATACGCGTAACGGACTTGTTTTGAAATCGGTTTTAATGGCCACGAGTGTCCCTTGTGAAAGATTATTTTCGTCCTGTGGATTATTATTAAATGACAGGAGAACGAGGCTGGGGACCCGGAAAGTCCAACAATTTATGTTCCTAAATCAAAACTCTTACGGCTGGCTGATTTTCTACGTGTACATTTATAAAAAAAACAATGACTGTAAATAAGATTAAAAAAAAAAAACTTTTTTTTTTTTTTTTCTGAAAATTAATTGAAATCTTTTAAATACGCCAACAATCTTTAATGTACTGCGTACGTACGTATTTAGACGTATCGGTTGTACACGAAGACTAAGCATTCTGTAAAGTATGCGTACTTCGTGGACTAGGTGGAACAGGTATTTGGATCGAGTATTTGTACGGACTTGGACTAGGTGCACCTAGTACTAAATTTACCTAGAACGACCCATCTCTAGTCCCGTGTGCCAGGAACTGTGCCCGGGTGTTCACCCAGAGCCACTTCTCGTTCGAAGTTGCAAGCGCTCCTATCACTCTATTGTTTTGTCTTTTCTTGGTTTCTTGTTGGCTCGCTTTCGGATTAAATACGTATCCTATTCCGACTATAACTGTGCTACATAACACTCAGTATGTTTGAGAGCCCACTTTTGACGTACAGCTGTCGCACAAATATGGGAACTGCTACACGTAGTCGAAGATTTATAATAATACTATACTTTTTTTCATTAAGATTTTATATTTTATCATTAAGATTAGCTGAGTCCGTCTAACCTAAATCTGTACACACTAATTCTGTTTTTTTTTTAAAATATGTGTTATCAAGTACTATTGCACCAATATCGTGCATGAATAGCCGATGACTGAGAGACTTGATGGTAACATACGAGTATGTGTATTGCGTTTACACAAATACTTTAAATGTGGACGTACAAGCAATGCAATTCTAGCTTTGACGATCTATACAGAACTATGTACAGAGAGGCGTACAACAGCACGAGGAACTTTTGGCGCGTGGCCAAACTCGGTACTAACGAAGTCATCTTGTTTTCTTTATACAATTTCGGTGACAATTTTCCAAATGTTTACCAACAACGCCCTGCCGATTTCATTCAGGCGCCAAAAGATCCTGGTACTGTAGTGAGTAGTGGCGCTAGTCGAGCAGCTTCCCGCGACTCCGGTCCAGCATCTTGTACTCGCGATGCGCCGCCTGCACGCGCAGGAACTCCGCGAACAGCGCGTCGAAGTCGATCGCCGGCTTGTTGCCGAGGGACGGCCCATCGGCGGGGTCGGCCCTGGGAGAGTGCAACCAGCAGTTACTATTATGGTATCGGTTTGCTCGACCTGGTACCATGTAGGTAAATTTATATCAAAATCACTCCCATTCGTGGTAATCAGCTTCTGAGAACGTCCGAGTTGGAGGCTGTTTAGAACGTTATACACAAAGCCGATACTGGCTTTGTCATATTTTTTAAACTCAAATCGAACTTTTATTAAACCAATTAAAGGCAATTTTGAATTGTCATGGAGTCGGTCAGTCAGAAAGATGAATTTAATCGCCATTCCAAAGCGTTGTAGGTTTATATGGAGCAAGAAACTCTATGGACACAGTTTTAAATCAAAATATTTTTACATATTAAAATTATATTCATACATGTGAAACTTTCGAAAGAGATCTTTTTCTATCAGTGCGTCATCGCACTGATAGAAAAAGATCTCTTTCGAGTGAGTATGTAGGTACGAGTGATGCACTTACGTGGCGAGGTCGGGGTACACGCGAGCGCACGTGAGGCGGTTGCGCAGCGCGTGGAAGGCGTCGCTCTGCGGCAGCAACATGAGCAGCCCGAACATGGCGGCGCGCAGCGGGGCGCTGCGCTGCCCGCCCAGCAGCTCCAGGCGCAGGTCTGCAACACGACAATACCTTGTACCGTCGATCTATTCTGTAAAATCTCACTGAAAACTTAGGTGAAGTGACCTAGCAATAGTTTCAATCCTTAGTGGAATAACAGCTCACTTTACTGTTAAGTTTTCACGGTGAGATTTTTCGGAATAGACCGGCTGCACGCTGACTGTGCGAGCACACCCGCAGTGACGTCACAGGGCGCGGGGACTCCGAGCCGGATCAATCTAATACATTGGCAGTTACCATTCGGTAGCAACAAACAATATCAACACAATCAACACAGTTCCTGACAGCTAATCTGAAGAATTGGTAGAATCCTGCAGTCGTAGGGTATCCGCACCTTACACCAATGTCCAAAACAGCAATTGAACTGCTGTGTTGAACGTTGACCAAAGGCGCGAGATACCTCATAGCAGTCGCCGAAATAAACTATTAGCAACATTGTAAGCTGTAAACATATGAAGTAATACAATCTGTATCACACAAGTATAATAGGATTTGTAAAATTTTAGAATGTAATGGCAGTGGAAAGAAGGCGCGCGGGCTCTCGAAGGATTAGAGGAAGGCCTTTGCCCAGGAGTGGAACAGCGTTAGGAAAAAAAAATGGCAGCGGATCAAGGGAACAATCTGCGAATCTCACGTTCCCCTTAACTTAAGAGGAAGTTCTATAAAACAAAGGTTAGACCTGCTATCTTGTATAGATTAGAATGATGAGCCAAAAAGGGATTAATGAAAGACTATTAATTATTGCATGCAGCTGAGATAAGAACGTTAAGTGCTTCCCTCTTAGCATAATTCATCTTAGAGCTACACGCAGCATTCATCTATCTATTCTTTAAGAGGAAACACGGGCGGACGAGTCATTCCCGCTCGTCCACACCCCGTCGTCCGCACCTCGTTTCATGTCTAGTTTAAGAGTCAGTGTAAAGAAATTTTAATAATGGTTAAGTTAGTACACACGCACACAGATTAACACCGCATGATTTCAAGAAAATGTCCAACCGATATGTCACCGTGAGTTAATTCAATTTGAGCATCTTGAATGAATTCGTCTCTACGAATATATTTCTCACTTCTTTTAGCCATGGGTCTTTGATTACTTCTTTTTCGATTCTGTGTCAAGTAAAAAGATAAAGATATCTTTCGTATGTACTTTTAAAGTATTTGCCTTACTAAAGTAATAAAGCTAAGTACATAATATTTTAAAAGTATGTTTATTATATAAGGGAATAGGTACTATCATCATATTTTCTTTATTAACTCTTAGACTAGACGTGAGATGACGGGGTGTGGACGACTGGGAATAATGCGTTCTGTTCGTCCACAGTGTAGACTTCCCAGTCGTCCGCAATGTGGACGACGGGGTGTGGACGAGCGGGAATGACTCGGGCGGACAGACTATTGAAAACTAGATATTTTAAGAAACTGTTGCTGTCGCTCTGCGAACGCTCGGCGTCCGGCCGCTATCCGTGTAAGTTGACAGTGTGTCCGGTTCGCGCTCTCGCGTGTCGTGTAATCGCCGAGTTACTCGTTCCTACTTCCTAGTATTTTTTGGTGTTCGCATCGTTTGTTACTACGCGAAGTGATTAATCTCTTATGATTATGGATTGTTTATTGGACTTGTTCTCCCTGCTACTCTTTTGATTCGGCTTATGTTCAACATCGCTTCGCAAAATATTAGAAACTTTAATACATGTATAACGAATTTCAAGGAAGTGCTGCTACCAATTATGGCAAGGAAAAGGAATCTCAGGAAATCGATCAATTTATCAAGGGAACGGGGCTACAGATATTAGACTCGACTGTTTGTCGATGAAAATAAAACCTTTTTAAATGATCTGATAGGTGAACACTCGATAGTAGAGGTTAAATGTCCTTATAAAATGATTTATTATTATAATTATCAGCTTTAGCGCCCTCGAAAACTAAGAAACCGGCCAAGTACGTGTCGAACCTCGCACAATGAAGGGTTCCGTAGCTGGGACGAATTTATCCAACAAACCTAACATTGTAGTTGAAAGAAAACATGTTTTTGCAACTGAAAATTTAATTACTCGGTAACTTGTGGAGCCTACTTAGCTGTGATAGTATTCTTTTTAATTTCGTTATATGTACTACTGCTGTGAATTTTTCCACATATTCAAAACCAACCATTTAGCTACTCAACAAAAATTTGCAATTTAAATCTTAATATTTTGCAAACGGATCCCTGAATCCAAAAATAGTTTTCACTAACTCACATTATTTTTAAACGACCTTCCAACGAAAACCCACACCTTGGGATTGACGAGAGAAAAAAAACATCCCCAGGTTACGGGTACACAAAAAATATACGACAAATAACCTAGTTCTCAATGCCAAGAAAACGAAATGTGTAAAGTTCGCCTTACCGAATGTTAGAAATCTAGGACCCAACATCGTCTTCGATAAAGAGGTGCTTGAAACTGTAAACTCGGCAGTTTTTCTGGGGATAACAGTAGATATCAAACTTCAGTGGGGCCCACATATATCGAGCCTAGCGGGGAGGCTCAGTTCGGCCGCTTACGCCGTCAGAAAAGTAAGAAAATACACTGACGTTGATACTTCTCGGTTAGTCTAACCATCGAGAGAGCTCAAAGGGCGATTCTCAAAGTGTCTACTTTCCGCCCTTTCCTTTTTCCTACTAACCTCCTATACAGATCGTGTGAAGTATTAACAGTTCGACAACTATTTATAATGGGTATTGTATTAAAGCAGCACACAGCTCTTCCCTATAGCACTGCAAATACTAATAAAAGACGTAAAGATATAGTTTGTCCACAAAATACAACAAAACATGCTTTTGTGTCCAAATTTTACCTGTACCTCGGTCCTCTTCTCTATAATAGACTTAACTCGAAAGCCAAAATTTATTCCCTGAACTACACAAATTGTAAGAGAATTCTAAAAGATGCTCTCCAAAGTATGTCTTACGAAGATACAGAGAATTTACTAATTGTATTAAAGTGAATATACTTATGTAAAAATTTCAATTATGTTAAGTATTTGTCAAATTTAGAAACTCAGAGTTAACTTGTTTATT
The DNA here is from genome assembly GCA_949152455.1 of Lithophane leautieri. Lineage (NCBI taxonomy): Eukaryota > Metazoa > Arthropoda > Insecta > Lepidoptera > Noctuidae > Lithophane > Lithophane leautieri. The sequence goes on from OX424475.1 coordinate 703,196, forward strand.
ATTTATTTATTTTATAACTCTATTTTTAGCTCTTCTCGCCTGAAACACAGGATAACCTAGTTCAGGCACGTAAGTCTTAGGAACATAATTTACATTTAAGCAAAACTGTACTAATTTTTATGCCTTGTTATTTTTTGAATAAAATATTATTATTATTTTTAAAATGTCTTTAACATATCTCGGGACCGTGGGGTCCCGGACCTTTGGAAGGCGTACGAGGGGCCGAAGCCAACTCGCAGAGGCCCGTTAGACATCCATAATGAAATGGGGCACCAACCGACGATTATCCCTGTTCGCACTATGCAAGGGCACCCAAGGATAACCCCCGAGTAGTGTAGGGCTATTGCAGGATATGGAAACAAAACAATGATATTGAACTATGGGTTTGGGTGGCTAAAGTGGACTGGTAACCTGGAACTATGGAAGGACTATGGCCCCTGCCTGATCAATGTTTTATATATACACGGATAAAAATGGCAGGGGGTGACTCGCACACTCAATAATGGGCCCCCGAAAATGGTCGCTAGCACATAGTGACGTAGCGACAAGGGGGCAACACTTCCTGAGGTGCTTGAGAGGAGTGGAGAGGTATTCCACGGCTATCAGGACAATCCCGGAAGTACGGTCAAGATCCCTACCAGCATCTTACTGGAATACTTCCTTCCTCCGAGCATGTTTGCTCTTGCGAATCTCCACTCAAGCCGGCCAATAAAGGCAAGAATGAGGTGGGAGCTCTGTTCCTCGTCAGTGTTCACTCCAGCCGGCCAATAAAGGCAAGCCAGAGGTGAGGAACGAGACTTCTCCCGGGAGGTAGGGTCCGTGGGGTCGCTAATGCCCAACAGCTCGCCACATGCTGCCCTGCGGGTTTTTGTATCTCTCTTGGTCTGGCTCCTCATCCTAGACCAGTTCCGGCAAAGTAAACTCTACCGGCACAGACCTAGAGTTCGGAGCACGCAAGCCCCACCACGACGTCAACGTAGAGATACGGCGGTGGGGTTATTATTATTATTGTTTTTTATACTCTTACGTATCTCGGCGTTGCGCCGGCTTTTTGGGATAGTACGGGCCGAAGCCAAGTACTACCCCTGGAAATTGGTTAGACTATGATGAAATGATGGTGTGTTCGGATTTCGTGATGGTGAGTGTGTCTGTCCACGAGACAGTGTTCGTGCAATGTTTGCTGTACTCATGTGTGAGGTGACGATTGATGTATCGTTGTCATTTTGTAGAAATTTTCTGACAATCCTGCAGGTATTCAAGATTGCAGCTTTCTGAAGAGTCTGATATATGTAGGGTGGTAAATCGAGTGTTTTTAATGACTGGTGGAGCTGTTTAGGTATAACACCTGTTGTTGATAAGACTATAGGAACTATGGTGACATTGCTAAGGCGCCACATTCTACTGATTTCTAATTTCAGGTCTATATATTTTGAGAGTTTGTCTGCTATAGTATTCTGAAGATTGTGTGTATTAGGGACGGCTATGTCTATGATTTGTGCAGTATTGTTAATTTTATCTAAAAACGTGATGTCTGGTCTATTGTAGTGTGTTGTTTTGTCGGTGAGGATAGCTCGGTCAAAGTACAGTTTGTGAGTGGAGTTTTCGAGAACAGTTTCAGGTTGATATTTATAATAAGCTACAGGTGGTGTGGGGATTAATTTATATTTTATTGCTAATTTTTGGTGTATTATATTCGCTATCTGGTCATGTCTGTGTTTGTAATCAGTCTGGACTATTGCTTTACACGCACCCGTGATGTGTTGAATGGTTTCGGTGGAACTATTGCACCGCCTACATCTGTCTATTGTTTGAGGAAATCGCATTATATGTTTCTGGTAATTGCGAGTTTCTATTACTTGGTCCTGAATGGCTATCATGAACCCTTCTGTCTCAGGGAACAGTTCTCCACGTTTTAACCATTCGTTCGACGCTAACTTGTCGACGTTAGGCTGATTAAGGTCGTGTCGATGTCTCCCATGCAGTGACTTTTGGGTCCATTCTGCGATTTTAGTCTGTCGGTCAGTCTGTTGTTCATTAGTTTGGGCTATCTTCTCAAACATGTTTAAAGGGGTAAGTTTTTTATCATTGAACGCTATGGCTTTATGTAGAGTTGAAGTAGTACTTTTAGCATTAAAATATGTTCTCAAAATACTTATTTGCCTGTTATGTAGGTTAGTGATATCTATTATTCCCCTGCCACCCTCGTTCCTTGGCAGTGTGAGCCTCTGAACACATGACCTAGGGTGGTGCCTTCTGTGTTTAGTCAGAGTGGTATTTATAATACGTTGCAAATATTTGAGTTCGGTCTTGTTCCAATTTATGATCCCAAAAGAATAGGTTAGAACGGGGATGGCATAGGTGTTTAAGGCTTTTATAGTGTTTCGAGCGTTTAGTTGAGTATGGCATATTGTTTTTAACCTGTGTTTAAATTGTCTAGTGAGTGTAGCTTTAATTTCCTTATGAAGAATCTGTTTAGCCTGTATGTAACCTAAATATTTGTAAGTCCCGTTTTCGTCTAATGATTCTATGGTGTCACCTGTCTGCATGTGGTATGAATGTGAATAAGTTTTGCCCGCTCTAATTGAATTAATTTTACATTTGTCAATCCCAAACTCCATACCGATGTCATTTGAAAATTGTTCAGTAGCATTAGCAAGTTCATACAAGTCGTCTGGTGATGATGCGTACAATTTGATATCGTCCATATAGAGTAGGTGGTTTATTTTACAATTTTGCAGGTCAGTCAGTATGACATTCGTTGTATCACTATATTGAAGTTGATACCCGGGCTTTAAGGCATTGAGTTTATTTGAAAGTGGATTTAATGCGAGACAGAACCATAGTGGGCTGAGTGAGTCTCCTTGGAATATCCCTCGCTGGATCTTAATGTGTTCTGTCTCAATTATTCCTATGGATGTGTTCAGGTGTAATCGCGTCTGCCATTTGTCTATTATATTTCCTAAAAAGTTGATGAGTTGTGGATGTACCTTGTATAAATTCAAAACTTTAAGTAACCATGAGTGAGGTACGGAATCGTATGCTTTCCTATAGTCAATGTACATAGAGCATAAATCTTTCTTAGTACGTTGGACATGTTTAAGTATTACTGCATCTATTGTTAACTGTTCTTTACAACCTTGACTAAACTTCCTACACCCTTTCTGTTCTTCTGTTAATATCTGTTGTGCTTCAAGGTGTTTGTATATGATGTGAGTAATGCACGATGTCAATATCTTATATATGGTTTGCAGACAGGTAATTGGCCTATATTTTGCTGGATTAGATGTGTCGTTAGGGTCTTTTGGAAGCATGTAAGTCTTGCCTTCTGTAATGTAAGATGGAATAATTGTTGGGTTTTTTATAAAATCGTTAATATAGTTATACAGGTGTGGGTGAATGTGTGTAAATTTTTTGTACCAATAGTTGTGTATGTGATCAGAGCCTGGTGCTTTCCAATTGTGTATCTTTTGAAGGACATCGTGGAAAGTTTCTACCTCAACTTGATCAAAATGCATCGCTTCAACGTTTGCCTGATAGGCATCCTCTTCTTTGATCCATTCCGCTTCAGTATTATGACAGACAGGATTTTCCCAAATTCCCGCCCAGAATTGCTGCAATTCCTCTGTGGCCGGCCACGTTGTATGTGTGTTATTGCTCGGTGTAGTGTGGTTCGTAGTTGATGCCTTTAGTTTTCGGTAAAATAATTTTTCGTTATTCCTAAATTGATTATTTTGTGTTTTACGGAGTGTGCATTTTGTGTATCTATCAAGTCTACTTTTTATAACTGTTAGTTTCTGTTTAAGTGTGTCTAGAAAGTGTGTAAGATGTGTGTTAGGCTCTTCATGTGATGTATGCGTTTTGTAGTCTCTTAATATTGCGTTTACTTCTTTAATTAATTTTCTGCTCCTATGGCCTTGCATGTAATGTGTTAATCTTCCGATTTTGGCTCTGATAACGTCTATTTTGTGATTTAACCTTTTTTGCCATTTAGGCTTGCAATCTTGTTGGAGTCTAATTCTATGTTCAGGAGGAGACAGTGAAATTTTACTACCGTTGGCCTTAGCGGCTGTCCACGCAGCGCAGTATATTATGGTCTGAAGATGATTGAATTCTGTATCTCTGGTAATCTGTTCTGGCAAAATAACTCTGTTAATATAATTAACTATATTCGCTAACCTTTTTGATGACTTTTGCATAGGTATGTAACTCCTCTCTGTAGGATTGGTGTCTCTGTAGTACTGTAGTGTTTCTAAGAATAGCTCATCTATTTCAAGGTTTCTTTCTAGGCTAGTTTGTATATTAAGGTGTACGGGGTATTCTAACCCTATGTTATTGAGGTTATCAACTTCGGTTTCTACTCCTATTTGTTGCGTTTGTGACATCTCTATAGTTTCTATATTATAATTTTGTGTATATAAAGGTGGTTGTGAATGTACATTTTCTGTATTTGATCTTATACTATCAGATGGCAAATGAAAGGAGTTCGTCTCGAGTAATTCGTTCTCTACTATTGTTTTTAAAGTCTGGAGCCTTGATTCTGGAATCATACTATTATTAATTATTACCCTTTTTTGGTCGGATAGGCGCTGTTCTGATAAATGTGACAGATGAGGATAACATTCTATGAACTTTTCTTTTAAGTTTTTCCGCCATACTGTCATATCCGTTTCCATTTTTGTTGCCTTAAAATAACACTTCATAAGTGTTTCATTGAGTTCGTTAGACCATTTCATCCTGCGTTTAGGTTCTGATTGTGAGTGCGGTTGTGTGTTCATTTGAAATGAAAGAAGCTCCTGTGGTGTCTGGAGCTGTAGTTGTAAGTCATTATTGGGTGTTTGTAAACTATTTCTTACTTCTAGCCTAATTGAATCGAGTGTATTGGAAGATAACAACTTTTTGGACACTATTGCTCTCCTTTGATCTCCAATCCTTTGCTTAGAGACTTTCATGTTTGGGTATTTTTCTATGAATTGTTGATGTAATGATGATAAGTATGCATTTATGTCAGTTTCTAGATTTGTGATGATAAGGTAGGTACGCCAAATGAATTCATTCATTTCTTTACTCCATTTTTTTCGCGTTTTTAAGACAGCAGTGGGTGAAGGGATATTGGCTAAATTAGCCTCCGACACAACATCTGCTGACGTTGGTGATGATGTTGATGATGATCTTGATGAACATGATAAATATGAAGGTGGTGATGATGCGATTGATAACAATATGGACCTCGAAGAGGCTGCTGATGAAACCGGCGGTATTTCATCATCTACAGAAGGCATATTTGCCTGAATACTTTTTTTTGTTTTTGATCTTGTTATCATAATTAGTCCCACGAGTAGCTAGGGACTAACAAAGTCGACCACAGCAGAGCCCTGCGTTCACTGTGGTAAGGGTAAGTAAAACTGGAGGTCCCCTATTATCCAGAGTTGGCACACTAGCGACTAACGCATTCCCCTAGCCATGCAGCCCTCGGCGTGTGCGACCTTGGCTTGGATTGTATCTCTCTTGGTCTGGCTCCTCATCCTAGATCCGTCTCGGCAAAGTAAACTCGTACCGGCACAGATCTAGGGCTTGGAGCACGCAAGCCCCACCACGACGTCAACGTAGAGATACGGCGGTGGGGTTATTATTATTATTATTATATTATAGTCTATTTTATTTATTTTTACATCGTTATGTCCTACGGTATTCTGCTGTGGGGCAAAGCTGCTGATATTCAAAACGTCAGTGGAAAGGCGAAAAATGCTAAAGCGCAAAATGGTACTATTGTAGCGCCAAAAGTACCATTTTGGCGCTTTAGCATTTTCGCCTTTCCACTGACGAAAATATATTTGTGCTGCAAAAACGAGCTGTTTGAACAATTTACCAGCTAGGTGCCAGAGTTTCTCTGAGAGATTTTTTTAAAGAGATTGGTATTCTCACGGTGGCATCACAATTTATCCTCGCCAACATCTTATATATTAGGCAAAATATACACTTATACACTAAAAACAATTATAACCCCAGTGTTAACACTAGGAATAAGGACAAACTACGAGTTCCCTTTCACCGGCTTTGTTGGGCTTGGTATAACCTTTTATAACAAGCTACCCTCTTCTTTGCTAGATTTGCCTTATAATGCGTTTAAAGCAAAAGTAAAATGCAACCTTTGTTCAAAGGCGTACTACTCTATTAACGACTACTTAAATGATAAGTGTAGTTGGTCGCTGTGATTAACTCAAGACAATGTTTGTGTTCTTTCTCCAGAATTAGCTTACCCACTGACAGGTTATATGAGTTCATATAAATCTTTATTCTATTTTATTTGGACTGTTTAGTCAATTTTTTTAATATTATTTATTTTTAATTTAATTTATTGCTGACATAATCTACTCATTACAATGTTTTCTATAGGAGTTGTATTGCAATATGTGGTTAGCTAGCGACCTCGACAATTGATACTTATTATTTTTGCCTGAGCAACCATCAGCAGGTTCGTCATGCTCCCTTAGATGTCACTGCTTGCGGTAGCGTCGGGGGTCGGGTTGTCTCCTTCCCTCAAATATGGCGAGGGGGGGTAATGGCTGATCTTTGCGTTATGCTGGTGAACGGGTGCTGCTTATGGTGACTGGTCGTCTTGCTGATCTCGGTTTTGTTAATGTTATTAGTACTTAATTAACTTTTTATTTATTTTACTTCGATGGTCTTAGTTTATCATTTATTATAACTTCCAGTTACAGCTTTAAATAGCTATATGTAAGCGGGCACGCCCTTTGTGCTTGGAGGCTTTTATTTAGTTAATTTATGTTTACATTTACTTATTTATTTTAAAACTGATTGAGTACAGATAGGTTTCGTATATTTTTTTGCGTGTTTTATTGGCGTGTGCTAGCTAACATATGGCTAATAATTCGATTTATATTTTATGTTGTGTAATGTAAATGATTTTGCATACTTTTGTATAGAATCAATTGTTTCTAACTGAACAGACAGCTGTGCTGCTGGGGAGTTTGTTGCGCCACTTCTTCTTCCCAGCTAAAGCAAGTAGTGAAAGGTGGGCGTTTTGGGGGACTGTCTTATGTAATTTGGACATTCGAAAAGTGCTGTCTCAGCCTAGTTTGAATAAATGACTTTCGATTTTGATTTTGATATTTTTTACGATTTTATTTTGCCACTTTGTCGGCGGCATACCCATACTTTGAGCTAAGCCGCGGACAGGCGGACATGGCGAAACTATAAGGGTTCTTTGTTGACTACGGAACCCTAAAAACGACACCAAACAAAAAACCAGCCAACAATGAAGGGTTCCGTAGTTGGGATGAATTTACCATGTTTTTAAGACCATAGACTTCTTATAGGTTTTCCTGTACTCTAATAAGTATAGAACTATTTTCTGATTTTTTTTCAAAATTTTAGCCTCATTATTTTCTTAGATAAATGGTAAATTTTCATCAATTTTCTTAAAAAGTAAATATTTTAAAATTATGAAAAATAAAATCCTAATTGGCTCCCCAAAAGTAACCCCCGTATTCAAAATTCATTTATTTTCGTTACACGTCCGTTTTTGGGTCACAGAAATACATAGTATGTACCAAATTTCAACTTAAACGGTCCATTGGATTCTTGGATTTACATTTTGACTTCAGTATTTTATTAGCACCCTCGAATACTGTGAAAACGATAACCAGGCGGAAAAAAAAAAAATCGCTGCCACCATCTTGGATTTTATTTTGACTTCACTATTGGATTTAGCACCTTCGAAAACCTTGCAAACGATAGGTACCCACCATAAAAAAATTGAACATTTTGGCAGCCGCCATCTTGGATTACATTTTAACTTCACTATCGGCTAAAGCACCCTCTAAAACTATGAAAACGAAACAAATGTTGAACAATTCGTAAATATTCAGAGCCGCCGTCTTGGATTTTACCTAGTAAGCTTCGGAATTTTATAGTGGTCGATCAATTGATATTCGATTATTTGGCATTCGATTTGGCATTGTACACCCTAGTGTAGGCCGTTGAACAAGTACCAGGTAAGTATTTAACAAAATAGAAAATGTTCAAAAAATCTACAGTCCACTAAGCCTACATCGTTCTCACATTCACAAAATGGAAAAGAATCTATATAAAAGATAAATAAGATAATGAAAATAAAGACCTATTTAAACCAAATGACATGTTTGCCATTACAACTGTAACAAATCTGAATAATTATCATGTCCACAAAAGCCACTAATAAAGAGTTGAAATTAGGTATATAATGTCAAGTAATAGGATGATTATGTCAAGGTGAATGTAAAAAAAAAAAAAACATCGTAATTTGGGAGCAGTCAATAGACTCTTAGGTACCATGTGCAGAAGGAATTATTGCCAAACTTCCTTGTCTTCAACGTAGTCTCATAATATGCTTTTTTGATAAGGACACGTCTGATGTGGGTTTTGAACTTTCCATCGCTAAGTTCTGTAACCGACTTTGGCAACTTGTTATAAAAGCGGATACTGTTTATAAGAAATTACATCACAATTTCATGTTTACTGCGTGTATTTATATTATGGAAATCGCTTCTTATTTTGAAAAGTCCTAACTTTTTGCGAACATACAAAATACTTTCTAAGATATAAAGAGAAGGCAGAGTTAGTATATTAATTTCTTTGAATTTATTTCTAAGGGACTCACGAGAACCCATTTTATAGATCGCAAATCGAATCAAATCGCCCTCTTTTGCAAAATGAAAATTGAATCTACGTCGGCTGCCGATCCCCACAGCAGAAAGCCATAAGACATAATACTGTGGAAATAAGCAAAGTATACTAACCTAGCTGTGGCTATATCAGTCAGCCTTATTTTTCTGCATATATGAGACAGTAATGCTATTCTTATCAAAACGAATGCCTAAAATAATTACAAAAAATTATATTCGTTTTAATTATGTTAAGATAGACACAGACCTAAAACAACTAGACTTTAGTGAAGTATACAGGACCCAAGATCCTCATGTAGCAGGGGAAATAATGACTAGACTAATAAAACACGTGATAGACTCAAATTCCAAATCTGGTAAGACTCCGAATCGTAAACAAATATTAAAGCCATGGATTACTCCTGGTTTACTTCGCTGTATGCGGCATCGTGACATATTGCATAGAAAATTTAAACAGGCGCCAAATAATGAGATTTTAAAAATTTCTTTTACTAGGTATAGAAACTATTGTAATAAATTATTAAGGAAATTAAAAATTGAATTTGAAAAAAATGAGATCATTAAAGCAGGAAAAAACACTAAACAGTTATGGTCGGCTATAAATAATATCTCAAACAGGTCGACAAGGAAAACCAACACATCATCACAATTATTAGCCTCATCAAGTACACCACAAAATTCTGTAAACGATGTCAATAACTTTTTTGCTAAAATAGGTGAAAAACTAGCTAAAAACGTCAAGAGTTCACATTCAAAAGCTACAAAGGGAAACCTATCAAACGGACCGCAATCTATGGTAATGCTCCCAACAGATGAGGAAGAGGTAGCCGGAATATTAATGTCGCTCCGCAATAACTGTGCCGCGGGATGGGATGGGATATCAGGTGACCTGTTGAAAAAGCATGCGGCCGTGATTGTGCCTCCGTTAACGTACGTATGTAACCTTGCTCTTTCCACGGGTAAATTTCCTAATGTGTTCAAGAAAGCCATAATTCATCCGATCTACAAGAGTGGGGACAGGAGCCGTGTTGATAACTACAGACCTATATCTGTGCTGTCTGCTTTTTCCAAAATACTGGAACGGGTAATGAACAGCAGACTTGTAAGCTACTTGGAAAACAATAATCTTATCGCACCAGCCCAGTTTGGGTTTCGCTCAGGTAAATCTACCTCTGACGCGGTCCATGAGCTAACAGACTATGTGGTCACAAACATGGATAGTGGGGATAAAGTTATGGGCATATTTCTGGATCTTGCTAAGGCTTTTGACACGGTTTCTGTCCCAATTCTTGTACGTAAGTTGGAAAGCTTGGGAATCAGAGGACTTCCACTGGACCTCTTTAAAGACTATTTGAGTGAGCGTACCCAGAGAGTAAAGATAGATGAATTCATCAGTGAGGAACAAATAATCGACTACGGCACGCCTCAAGGTAGTGTCCTTGGACCTTCACTATTCCTCATTTATATCAACGATTTGGGTATGCTCACTATCCCTAATGGTAAAATTATTAGCTTTGCTGATGACACTGCCCTCTTGTTCAGCGCGAGTTCGTGGGAGGATGTCTATGAGCGTGCTCAACTGGGCTTCGATACGGTATCCAACTGGTTATGCGACAATCTGTTGACCCTTAATACAACTAAAACCAAGTACATAGCATTCTCCATGAAAAACAAGGGATCTTCCCAAACATTACCTAATACTATAGTAGCTCACTCTTGCACAAACCCACGCACCAGTGGTTGTAGCTGCGAACCACTCACCAAGGCGGAGAATGTAAAATACCTGGGAATAACAATCGATAAAAACCTAAGATTTCAAGATCACATAACCACTCTTAGTAACAGATTACGAAAACTAATATATGTGTTCAAAACGCTGAGACATGTAGTCGATAAAAATATTATGAAATTAGTGTACTATACCCTTGCTCAATCTATAATATGCTACTGCATCACCTCTTGGGGTGGAGCTCCGAAAACTACCTTAGTAGAAATTGAAAGAGCTCAAAGAGCTATACTAAAAGTGTCGTCTTTTCGACCGTATCGATACCCCACTGAACAGTTATACATAGAAAACGAAGTCCTGACAGTGCGTCAACTGTTTATATTGCACATTCTACTGAAACAGCATACTCTCTTGGTTTATAATCCAATGAAGGCCGGGGGAAAAAGACGATATGACCCAGTGGAGCGCCATCATCTACGTTACAAAACTATTTTTGCAAGGCGTTTCTTTTGCTATCTGGGTGGCTACTTGTACAATAAAATTCATAAGGTGCTACATGTCTTTAGCCTCACAAAGAATAAATGCAAAAAGAGGCTAACTGACTGGTTACTAAAATTAAACTATATTGATACTGAAAACATCTTTATAATGACCTAAACACACAATCAAGTACTCTCACACACCCGCACATCCACACATCCACACACTCACACACCCACACAATCACCCATACAACTATCTACTAACATTAGTCTCGCATACTTAACCTAGATTTTAATCATAATAAATAAATTATAAAATGTCGTATGATTCCTTACATTCTGTCAGCGCGCCTAGTACATAATTTTAGAAATGGAAATGTAAAGGGGTGGGACCCTGGTGTCCTGAAACACAGGCCATGAGCCTAGCTTAGGCACCAGTCTCCCACAATATATATTTACCTGAATTGTGTATCATTGTCGAATCATTGTCGAATCTAACAAATATATATGCAGACATAAAAGCACTTCATAATTTGTGGACCATTTTACGAATCTCCATAGAAAAAACTGTCAAACAGATGAATTACTTCGTATTATGAATTACACGCAGATCATATTATCAATTGTCAGTTTGTGACATTTTACGATGATTCATAATATTTTCATATTATGATTCTGTTTTAAGCCCGCTGGCCACGACAATTATTACACAATTTTTACCATTATTATAGAAAAAAGAATGTTATTCACGAGTCTAGGAAGAGAAGGGTACTCACATGCAAATATGGGAGATTCGATGAGCTGCACTAACTTATCCACTTCAGTCAGAAAGTCCACTGTGATCTCCAAATCTCCGCTGTTTGACAATTAAGGATTTTACAAAAATCAAATTTTATCTACACCCATGCTATTAATCCTCTATAAAAGTTTCTGAAACAGTTAGCTTATTGCGAACAACCAGTGTCATAGTAACTATTATATCATCAAAACTAGTATTATAATGTTGTACTAAATAACTACTTCAACACACTTGCTCGTAAAGTGACTCTTATCACACCGCTTTTAGGTTCATAATGCAGTGTATTAAGCACGCGTGTTTGTTACTTTATATTACCAAACTAGTGCGTTAATATGCGCCACAGGTAACTATTTACTAGTCGGAGTAATGACATGGCAGTATGGAATTAGTAAGTACTATCATGGCAGCATGGAATTTGTATCTAATAGAAATAGACTTTGGAGCGTTTTACCTAAGGCAAGCGCTGAAAAGCAAGTTTTTGTGAAAAAAAAACCATGGGCAAACTAGGGGGAGTTTAGTTATGGTAAAAAAATCCCAGGAGCAGGTCAGTGGGATGGAGTTAGTATGACCTATTATAAACTGTTTCATGAGCATTCTCTGTTTTCACCCAAGCTTGCGCTATTTTTAGAGTTCCGTACACGAAGGGTGCCAAACGGAACCCTATTACGAAGCCTCCGCTGTCCGTCTGTCTGTCAGCGAACTTTATCTCATGAGCCGTAACAGGCAGAGAGTTGAAAACTTCGCAGTAAGCATGTCTATTGCCGCTATAACAAAAAATAATAAATAGAAAAAATAGAAGGGAAAAAACAAAAATGAAAAGTAAAACGTAAAGTATAAAAGTTTGATATTGAAAAAAAAATCTAACCCTAAACTAAAATGTGGGGTATTATTGTTTAGAGCGCATCAAGTAGAGAACATTTTTATTTTTTATTTTTTTATCTTCATTTTATGATGAAAGGTAATCGTTTGGCCTGGTATGGGCATGTGATGAGGAGGGGGAAACGCATGTGACTAAAAAAGTGATGATGGATGGAGCGGGAGAGGAAGGCCAAGGAAAAGATGGATGGATTGTGTGAGGAATGATATGAAAGAGAAGGGAGTAAATGACAGCGTGACGGTTGACAGGGGAGAGTGGAAGAAGAAAACGTGTTGCGCCGACCACAAGTGACGTGGAACAAGGGCAGGGAGATGATGGTGATATTATGATGATGAAGCGTAAATGTTGTCCGTTTTAGAACATTTTTGTACGAGCTCTATCTCAACAACTGAACGAGGTAGGAATTTGAAACTTCTGTATATCATGTATCATATACAAAAACGCCGATTCATAAGGTATATTATTGAAATATGGGTGATTTCCTGCAACTGCAAAAATAACTTTGTAATTCATAGTATCATTATGAAATACAAATTTATCTTTGCGATTTTGAAATTTAAGATGAAAAATAATAATAATTCTTCGTTTAGTATTTTCATTTATTTGTTAAATAATGTACGGTGGTAGCGAACCTTTCGTGTGCGAGTCCGACTCGCAATTGGCCGGTTTTTTAATCTTATCAAAGAGACTTCATGCCTTTTTATTATGCCTACTGTGCAAATAAATAAAATATTATAAGTTAACATAATATTTCATCAAATTATATAGTTTGCACTACCCTGACCTTAATTTGCGGTTCTAAAACATTTATTATATCTTTAAGGCTATTCAGCGGTTTTGCCAGTGCCTTTATTTACACCCGCACGCGCATCGCTAGCGGAAAACACAAAGCCATCGCGTCATTTTCCATAAATATTTATTAACGTTTTCGTGTTGTGGTTGATTTTATTAACAAAAATACGAAACCTCGTATGGAACGCGTGTGCATCGACCATTACAGCACACTTGTATCACAATGTAGTATTTTAACCAATACGATACAGGGAAAATCCAAGGAGTTTCCATCAATTATTTTTCTAATGGAACGCATTTCTATAGCATGTAAAAAAAGGTCGCGCCATTTTTATAGCATGCAAATAAAACAAATTCGATTCCAATTTTTACCTGTCTGTGACAGCGCCCGCTGTTTTGGCGCCAAATTACGTTTTTTTGTACTGAATTTCGTGGTAAAACTTTTCTTAGTCTTTTATTATTTATTTATTTTACTTTGATCATTTATTTAGTAGGTTCAATCCCAATGTATAAGAGTAGATAAAGTAGTGTATGAAACTGCACATAACTAGGTATTAAACACTCGTGTGATACTATGAAAATACGCTCGTCATTATGCAACAATTTCACAAACTAGTAATTCGCGATTGTAGAACCGCTTCTGAATTTCGGCATTTCCGATACTGCTAGCCATGGAAGGTTTAAAAACTAGTATTGATAAAAAACTTATGAACTTATCGAATCTTTAATTCAAAGTTAATTAATGGCACAATAGTATTTTTAAAAGGTGTCATTCTCATGTGACATCTGCTAAGCGCTCAGAAACAAATAGTCGCAGTATTAGAAAAGGATACAACGAAGAGATGAGTTTGTTGCAGTGCTGGTAGTTGTGCGTGAGCAGACACAGCGACAGCAGCGACACCGGGCTGTGGCACCAGCACGAGTACAGCGCCGTGAACAGCGCCTGCGTGGGCTGCGGGAACGATAGCGGGCGGTCAGACACTGCTCGTGCGGGGCGGCCGGCTGGTTTGAGTCGAAATAAATACTCAAGTTGACGCTACGGAATGTCGGATTATTCGCCATTAGAGCACTAACACTAACCTTGACCTAACCACAGATTAATACAGATGGTTCTCTCCACAAAATCATTTAAATAAAAGAGATTCTTGCTACTACTCAATGAAGTGAAATTCAGGTCGCACAGCGCTGACTAGAAGTTGCCTCTCTTTCTATCGCGTAACTCTCATATCTTCTGCCTAAGACACGACAAGCCCGCCGCGTACTTGTAGCTTCATACCTAAAATGCGGAGTGCGCCTTTTGTATTATTCTGTGCCCTAATCCTAATTTAAAACCTGTACTTTAACAACCTTTTATTATGTTATTAACATTACGGAATGCAAATAAAAAAATATAAATATGAACTTTGCATTGTTGCAACGAATGTATGCGCTAATAGTAAAATAAACCATCTGGCACAAGTAGCAGTACAGCCATGTGAACATATGGCACAAGTAGCAGTACAGCCATGTGAACATATGGCACAAGTAGCAGTACAGCCATGTGAACATATGGCACAAGTAGCAGTACAGCCATGGCACTCTACAGCTGGACATAAGCTTCTCCCAAGCTGCTCCAACAATTGATTCTCCGCCTTGCGCTTCCAATGATCGATTTGATTTGTTTGCAAACATGGGTAATTAGTACATAGATGTTTTCTTTTTTTTAATATAATAGTGCTCCATGCTCTACCGTCAACTCGTCAAGGTTGTTCTTCTACATGGTTCAATTTTATTAGCTGGCGAATACACTTGTTGGGTATTGATACCTACAGCGGCGCAGCGTGAAAATATTAGAAGAAAGCAGGAGCAAAAAAAATACTTGTTATGATGTCACTTCGGACCTTCCTCGTGGGAAAAGCTACTTCTTGTTTATGTTTACCTAACAAAGTAACAGTGTCAATAAACCGTTTCGTTCTACTTTTATCAAACTTATTTATAAAGTAACGAGAGAATTGAATTAACAATACGAACAAAATCCAAATTAACTGCAAGTGTAAACAAATAACAGTATGAAATAAAATTCGATTACGTTAAACAACAACCACATAATGTGTAGCGTCTAATAGTGTCCGAACTCCGAGCCGAACGCATTACGAAATTCAACGAAAACTACCGAATCGATATCGCTCCATCTCGTTCACGCGCACGCAATTTTCGATCACTGTCTGTACCATAACTCGTTCTCGGCCGACTTGCTTGAGACATATGAAACCGGGGTGTCACGTGACCGAAGTTACGTAATGACGCCTTGATTTTTGAATGATCGACAAGCCAGCCGCGCCGCTCTGTTATTTAAAGCTCAAAACACACACAAGGCGGGCGCGGGGCGAGAGCGAGTCGGGTCGTTGTCATCGCGTGAGCCGCGCTGTTCACCGTGTTCACACAGAGCGCGGGCGCGGAGCGGCAGCGGGTCGGGCGCGGGGCGACAGCGAGTCGGGCGCGTGTCTGGCGCGGGACGGCAGCGGGTCGGGCGCGGAGCGACAGCGAGTCGGGCGCGTGTCTGGCGCGGGACGGCAGCGGGTCGGGCGCGGAGCGACAGCGAGTCGGGCGCGTGTCTGACGCGGGACGGCAGCGGGTCGGGCGCGGAGCGACAGCGAGTCGGGCGCATGTCTGGCGCGGGACGGCAGCGGTTCGGGCGCGGAGCGACAGCGAGTCGGGCGCGAGTCCGGCGCGGGACGGCAGCGGGTCGGGCGCGGAGCGACAGCGAGTCGGGCGCGAGTCCGGCGCGGGACGGCAGCGGGTCGGGCGCGGTCGTACTTTGGCAGGCGGCAGCGGTTGCAGTGTGAAAATGTCGGGTGATTCGGACACGGACGAAGAATTATTGTTTTTACTTATTTTAAAAAGAAGAGCGCAAAAAAGGAAAACGTTGTGGGTTCATGACATTAATAAAAAAAGACGAGAGTAGGAGGTAACTAATCAAAGATTTTATTTAAATTTTGATTTGGCTTGCAAATAGAACTGTTTAAAGTTAAGAAGAAACAAATGAATATATTGGCGCATGAAATGAATTTTTATTTAATTTACTCAATTTGAATTTCCGAAGTTTTCATGGTGATATTTTTACAGAATAGCACAACCGCTCCCGACCCGCTCCCGTCTCGCGCTGTCAGTGGTGGCGGGCGCGGCTCCCGCTCCGCGCCCGACCCGCGCACGCGTTCTGTGTGTTGATATCCATATAATTCCTTGAATTACAATTTATTATGCCCGCCGTACTCCCGCGCCCGACACGCTGCCGACCCGCGCTGTTTGTGTCGGCGGGCGGCGGAAGCGGCTCCCGCTCCCGTCTCGCTCCGCGCCCGACCCGCGCACGCGTTCTGTGTGTGGACGTCCATATAATTCCTTGAATTACAAATTATTACACCCGCCGTTATCCCGCGCCCGACCCACTCCCGCTCTGCACCCGCTTTGTGTGTGTTTTGAGCTTTAGAGAAAAATGTTTTGCTGTTGGGAGACAACAAAGACAAAACATTGAATGTAGGCGTTTTGTATAGTTTTTAATTTTATGATGTACTAGTTTCCGCCCGCGGCTTCGCCCGCGTGGTATGTCGATAAAAAGTAGCCTATGTCCTTTCTCAGGCTCTAGACTATCTGTGTACCAAATTTCATTTAAATCGGTTCAGCAGTTTTGGCGTGAAAGCGCGTCAGACAGATAGGCAGACAGACAGACAGTTACTTTCGCATTTATAATATTAGTAAGGATTAAAAACCTATATTGTGATTATTGAACAGGCATTTTAAACACTACTGACTGTGTCATCTTTCAATGACGATAGAGTGGTTTTTTTCCGAGTTTCAGAAGGGAAGCCGATAGGAATCGGCTTATAGGGTAGCCTCGGCCTTGATACCTAATTAATATGACAAAACAAGAAAAGCAATGATTTTCTTAACTACATTCCTAGTTATACAGCTGGTTGCCAGGTACGGTACTTGAAACTATGAGTGTAGAAAATCCTTTTTTTACTTTATAACTATTTTGATATCGCGACAACATGTCTGTGAAGTTTCACCAACTAATTTTAGAACTCTGAATAATGCAGTAACAATATGACAGCCCTTCTTTCGTGTCGATGGTCGTCTTTTCACGTCACTTGGGCCCGCTAGGTGGGCATAATCATCATAGCAATATTATTCATAAATGTTGTTTTTTATAACTTTGTTGACGTTTAAACGTCTATTTAGTTTAAGCGGCGATTATAAATAAACCCCGTCATAGTGAAATCGCACTGACAGAGTCGAGGAAGTTCCGCAGCTGCAGACGCAGCTCGAACAGCTCGGCCGACGTGAGCAGGATCGTGTTGAGCACGTCCACCATGGTGCTGACGAAGCGCAGGTTCCTCTCCTCCAGCAGGATCTTGGACAGCGCCTTGTAGATGTCCTCCGCGTTCAGCAGCACGCACAACTGTCTACAACAAACTCAAAGTAGTAAAGTAAAAGTATTCGCATATAAGTTGTCGGTAAATTAGTATTTAATGCAGTAAACTTCATATTTTGAGTATGCTCATATTTTTATATTTTTTTCGGAGCTTCTATTACACCCGTTTAACTGTCAAGGCGGGGGTCAGTCAGAAAGATGAAGCGCAGTCCAAAGCGAGACCATTCCTATGGAGAAGAACGGGCAAGAAACTCCATGGACACTCTTAAATCAAAATATAGTAACAAATATGTTGTTACAACGTTAGGTCAGTGTTCATTAAGTTCATTTAAGACCGACTAGTTCTACTAACAATGTCATAAAAAGATGAAGTTGTGTGTAGAGGAAAATAAACTTAATTGTGTACGTATTGAAGTTATATTTGTGTTTGAAATGACAATATCATCATTATTAACTGCTGCAAACGTTAGTGTCACTACACCTGGAAAACGAATTACGAATTACGTTTGTTTGTTATGATATTTTCCAAAGATTAATTGACTGATTCCACTGTAGCATGTTTCAGTGTAACAGCACAGTGTTAACTTACTCACCTAATAATAAAGGCGCCCCTGTCTTCTAACAGATTATCATCAGCTGCCAGTAGCCGCAGCAGTGCTCGTAGGAACTTGTAGTAATATGGGCTGGACTCTAGATCACCTGGAATGGAAAAGAACCACCGGAGACCTGAATGTGCTTACTGCATAACATACTGAAAGTGTAGAAGGCGTATATTTGTAATTACCGCTTTTGGGAAATTAAGCAAAAGTCAAAAGCTTTCTACCTTTATCAGTGCACTTCAACAATAGAAATATTTGTGTCCTATATACTAGGTTCATGGAGCATGTGGCCTGGTGGTTACGGCTCGACATAACTTTTAGGTCGTGGGACCGGACTTACTGCAATTTATTTCATCACCACTGCTTAAAAATCATTGTAGAGAAACCGGTATTTCCCAGTCTAGAAAACATAAATTCGAAGAAGCGTGACATCCAGCAACCTGCGTTGGGCACGCTCCCTGTCTGTGAAGAGCAGGGAACATTACGAAGAAGCTGTTCTCACCTGTAGCAGCACATATCGGCCAGCAAGGTCAGCGAGTGTCGCATCACGTCGTCCCAGCAGTGGGAACACTATGAAGCTGTCCTCACCTGGCTCTGCGGCCCGCGCGGCGGGCTCGCAGGAGCAGATCTCGGCCAGCACGGCCAGCGAGCGCCGCACCACGTCGTCCCAGCAGTGGGAACACTATGAAGCTGTCCTCACCTGGCTCTGCGGCCCGCGCGGCGGGCTCGCAGGAGCAGATCTCGGCCAGCACGGCCAGCGAGCGCCGCACCACGTCGTCCCAGCAGTGGGAACACTATGAAGCTGTCCTCACCTGGCTCTGCGGCCCGCGCGGCGGGCTCGCAGGAGCAGATCTCGGCCAGCACGGCCAGCGAGCGCCGCACCACGTCGTCCCAGCAGTGGGAACACTATGAAGCTGTCCTCACCTGGCTCTGCGGCCCGCGCGGCGGGCTCGCAGGAGCAGATCTCGGCCAGCACGGCCAGCGAGCGCCGCACCACGTCGTCCCAGCAGTGGGAACACTATGAAGCTGTCCTCACCTGGCTCTGCGGCCCGCGCGGCGGGCTCGCAGGAGCAGATCTCGGCCAGCACGGCCAGCGAGCGCCGCACCACGTCGTCCCAGCAGTGGGAACACTATGAAGCTGTCCTCACCTGGCTCTGCGGCCCGCGCGGCGGGCTCGCAGGAGCAGATCTCGGCCAGCACGGCCAGCGAGCGCCGCACCACGTCGTCCCAGCAGTGGGAACACTATGAAGCTGTCCTCACCTGGCTCTGCGGCCCGCGCGGCGGGCTCGCAGGAGCAGATCTCGGCCAGCACGGCCAGCGAGCGCCGCACCACGTCGTCCCAGCAGTGGGAACACTATGAAGCTGTCCTCACCTGGCTCTGCGGCCCGCGCGGCGGGCTCGCAGGAGCAGATCTCGGCCAGCACGGCCAGCGAGCGCCGCACCACGTCGTCCCAGCAGTGGGAACACTATGAAGCTGTCCTCACCTGGCTCTGCGGCCCGCGCGGCGGGCTCGCAGGAGCAGATCTCGGCCAGCACGGCCAGCGAGCGCCGCACCACGTCGTCCCAGCAGTGGGAACACTATGAAGCTGTCCTCACCTGGCTCTGCGGCCCGCGCGGCGGGCTCGCAGGAGCAGATCTCGGCCAGCACGGCCAGCGAGCGCCGCACCACGTCGTCCCAGCAGTGGGAACACTATGAAGCTGTCCTCACCTGGCTCTGCGGCCCGCGCGGCGGGCTCGCAGGAGCAGATCTCGGCCAGCACGGCCAGCGAGTGCCGCACCACGTCGTCCCAGCAGTGGGAACACTATGAAGCTGTCCTCACCTGGCTCTGCGGCCCGCGCGGCGGGCTCGCAGGAGCAGATCTCGGCCAGCACGGCCAGCGAGCGCCGCACCACGTCGTCCCAGCAGTGGGAACACTATGAAGCTGTCCTCACCTGGCTCTGCGGCCCGCGCGGCGGGCTCGCAGGAGCAGATCTCGGCCAGCACGGCCAGCGAGCGCCGCACCACGTCGTCCCAGCAGTGGGAACACTATGAAGCTGTCCTCACCTGGCTCTGCGGCCCGCGCGGCGGGCTCGCAGGAGCAGATCTCGGCCAGCACGGCCAGCGAGCGCCGCACCACGTCGTCCCAGCAGTGGGAACACTATGAAGCTGTCCTCACCTGGCTCTGCGGCCCGCGCGGCGGGCTCGCAGGAGCAGATCTCGGCCAGCACGGCCAGCGAGCGCCGCACCACGTCGTCCCAGCAGTGGGAACACTATGAAGCTGTCCTCACCTGGCTCTGCGGCCCGCGCGGCGGGCTCGCAGGAGCAGATCTCGGCCAGCACGGCCAGCGAGCGCCGCACCACGTCGTCCCAGCAGTGGGAACACTATGAAGCTGTCCTCACCTGGCTCTGCGGCCCGCGCGGCGGGCTCGCAGGAGCAGATCTCGGCCAGCACGGCCAGCGAGCGCCGCACCACGTCGTCCCAGCAGTGGGAACACTATGAAGCTGTCCTCACCTGGCTCTGCGGCCCGCGCGGCGGGCTCGCAGGAGCAGATCTCGGCCAGCACGGCCAGCGAGCGCCGCACCACGTCGTCCCAGCAGTGGGAACACTATGAAGCTGTCCTCACCTGGCTCTGCGGCCCGCGCGGCGGGCTCGCAGGAGCAGATCTCGGCCAGCACGGCCAGCGAGCGCCGCACCACGTCGTCCCAGCAGTGGGAACACTATGAAGCTGTCCTCACCTGGCTCTGCGGCCCGCGCGGCGGGCTCGCAGGAGCAGATCTCGGCCAGCACGGCCAGCGAGCGCCGCACCACGTCGTCCCAGCAGTGGGAACACTATGAAGCTGTCCTCACCTGGCTCTGCGGCCCGCGCGGCGGGCTCGCAGGAGCAGATCTCGGCCAGCACGGCCAGCGAGCGCCGCACCACGTTGTCCCAGCAGTGGGAACACTATGAAGCTGTCCTCACCTGGCTCTGCGGCCCGCGCGGCGGGCTCGCAGGAGCAGATCTCGGCCAGCACGGCCAGCGAGCGCCGCACCACGTCGTCCCAGCAGTGGGAACACTATGAAGCTGTCCTCACCTGGCACTGCGGCCCGCGCGGCGGGCTCGCAGGAGCAGATCTCGGCCAGCACGGCCAGCGAGCGCCGCACCACGTCGTCCCAGCAGTGGGAACACTATGAAGCTGTCCTCACCTGGCTCTGCGGCCCGCGCGGCGGGCTCGCAGGAGCAGATCTCGGCCAGCACGGCCAGCGAGCGCCGCACCACGTCGTCCCAGCAGTGGGAACACTATGAAGCTGTCCTCACCTGGCTCTGCGGCCCGCGCGACGGGCTCGCAGGAGCAGATCTCGGCCAGCACGGCCAGCGAGCGCCGCACCACGTCGTCCCAGCAGTGGGAACACTATGAAGCTGTCCTCACCTGGCTCTGCGGCCCGCGCGGCGGGCTCGCAGGAGCAGATCTCGGCCAGCACGGCCAGCGAGCGCCGCACCACGTCGTCCCAGCAGTGGGAACACTATGAAGCTGTCCTCACCTGGCTCTGCGGCCCGCGCGGCGGGCTCGCAGGAGCAGATCTCGGCCAGCACGGCCAGCGAGCGCCGCACCACGTCGTCCCAGCAGTGGGAACACTATGAAGCTGTCCTCACCTGGCTCTGCGGCCCGCGCGGCGGGCTCGCAGGAGCAGATCTCGGCCAGCACGGCCAGCGAGCGCCGCACCACGTCGTCCCAGCAGTGGGAACACTATGAAGCTGTCCTCACCTGGCTCTGCGGCCCGCGCGGCGGGCTCGCAGGAGCAGATCTCGGCCAGCACGGCCAGCGAGCGCCGCACCACGTCGTCCCAGCAGTGGGAACACTATGAAGCTGTCCTCACCTGGCTCTGCGGCCCGCGCGGCGGGCTCGCAGGAGCAGATCTCGGCCAGCACGGCCAGCGAGCGCCGCACCACGTCGTCCCAGCAGTGGGAACACTATGAAGCTGTCCTCACCTGGCTCTGCGGCCCGCGCGGCGGGCTCGCAGGAGCAGATCTCGGCCAGCACGGCCAGCGAGCGCCGCACCACGTCGTCCCAGCAGTGGGAACACTATGAAGCTGTCCTCACCTGGCTCTGCGGCCCGCGCGGCGGGCTCGCAGGAGCAGATCTCGGCCAGCACGGCCAGCGAGCGCCGCACCACGTCGTCCCAGCAGTGGGAACACTATGAAGCTGTCCTCACCTGGCTCTGCGGCCCGCGCGGCGGGCTCGCAGGAGCAGATCTCGGCCAGCACGGCCAGCGAGCGCCGCACCACGTCGTCCCAGCAGTGGGAACACTATGAAGCTGTCCTCACCTGGCTCTGCGGCCCGCGCGGCGGGCTCGCAGGAGCAGATCTCGGCCAGCACGGCCAGCGAGCGCCGCACCACGTCGTCCCAGCAGTGGGAACACTATGAAGCTGTCCTCACCTGGCTCTGCGGCCCGCGCGGCGGGCTCGCAGGAGCAGATCTCGGCCAGCACGGCCAGCGAGCGCCGCACCACGTCGTCCCAGCAGTGGGAACACTATGAAGCTGTCCTCACCTGGCTCTGCGGCCCGCGCGGCGGGCTCGCAGGAGCAGATCTCGGCCAGCACGGCCAGCGAGCGCCGCACCACGTCGTCCCAGCAGTGGGAACACTATGAAGCTGTCCTCACCTGGCTCTGCGGCCCGCGCGGCGGGCTCGCAGGAGCAGATCTCGGCCAGCACGGCCAGCGAGCGCCGCACCACGTCGTCCCAGCAGTGGGAACACTATGAAGCTGTCCTCACCTGGCTCTGCGGCCCGCGCGGCGGGCTCGCAGGAGCAGATCTCGGCCAGCACGGCCAGCGAGCGCCGCACCACGTCGTCCCAGCAGTGGGAACACTATGAAGCTGTCCTCACCTGGCTCTGCGGCCCGCGCGGCGGGCTCGCAGGAGCAGATCTCGGCCAGCACGGCCAGCGAGCGCCGCACCACGTCGTCCCAGCAGTGGGAACACTATGAAGCTGTCCTCACCTGGCTCTGCGGCCCGCGCGGCGGGCTCGCAGGAGCAGATCTCGGCCAGCACGGCCAGCGAGCGCCGCACCACGTCGTCCCAGCAGTGGGAACACTATGAAGCTGTCCTCACCTGGCTCTGCGGCCCGCGCGGCGGGCTCGCAGGAGCAGATCTCGGCCAGCACGGCCAGCGAGCGCCGCACCACGTCGTCCCAGCAGTGGGAACACTATGAAGCTGTCCTCACCTGGCTCTGCGGCCCGCGCGGCGGGCTCGCAGGAGCAGATCTCGGCCAGCACGGCCAGCGAGCGCCGCACCACGTCGTCCCAGCAGTGGGAACACTATGAAGCTGTCCTCACCTGGCTCTGCGGCCCGCGCGGCGGGCTCGCAGGAGCAGATCTCGGCCAGCACGGCCAGCGAGCGCCGCACCACGTCGTCCGAGCTATCCGTTAGGCTACCCACCACGCTCACGAACAGCTTGTCCGTCTGCTGGAACATCTGCACAGCACAATTTACTAAATTAGCACTTTCTTGACTTTAAAATTGTATGTATAAGACAGTCGTCTCCATACTTAAAAGAAGGCCTCTTTAACTTATTTGTTTAACTTGTATATTTTTGAAATAAATAATTTATTATTAACTTTAACTCTAAACGTCAACCCTTCACCATTTTCTAGAGCTTTAGCAGAAAAAAGTAATAGCGCAGCAACCTTCCCACAACACGGCTTTCTGTAAAGTTATACGAGTACAAGACATGTGCCCGGTGGGATGTCTTGGACGAACTTCTATGAAAACTTTCATCTCTTACTTAACCCCTTTAGGGGATGAATTTTCAAAAGTGCTTTCTTAGTACTCACTTTCGTTTAAATCTTGTACAAAATTTCATGCCTCTACAGCAGGGGTCACCAATTAGTTTCGCTCGGGGTCCGTTTTAAGAAATGAAAAGACCATCGCGGTCCGCACAACATTTTATAGAAAAAAATATTTCTTAAACAAATGTAATTACGGAAATAACAAGGTATTTTTTACATAGCAATCGGAAAAATGAAATTTTTTGTTGCGGACTATCTGTCTGAAGTTTGGAGTAAAATTGGTGCAAGCTAAAATCCTGGATATGTTCGTCAGTAAGTCGAGATCGAAATTTGTTCTTAATGAAGTTCCATCTTCGAAAATGCTGCTTCACAAATATGTTGACCCAAACAAAGTAAGAAGTTTCAAAGCCATTTTTTGTAGTTCGGGATATTTATTACCACACACAAATTTTATCTAGAACTCTTCACTGGAAAGACCCGCATGTTTGTTTTTTAAAACTTTCTTGGAAATCGATCATTTCCATCTGCAGAGTAGCTCTATTACTCCCGAAAACAATTGCAGCAATTGCATAGCGGGGGATACATTTTTATTAAATGACGTACTTACTTTGTAGTGCAAGTTGCTGTGTTCTCGCGGTCCGCACAAAATGTCGGCGGTTCGGATTCGGACCGCGGTTCGCCATTTGGTGACCCCTGCTCTACAGCCTCGGTTTAGTTAGACTGTGGGTTGTCCGACAGTGAATTATTAATTAATTCACTGTCGGACAACCCATTCATAGATTTTATTAAGTAGGTCAGCTCACCTCGTTTGGTAACTTGTTGTAGAGGTGCAGGATCCAGTCCAGCGCGGCCACCTTGGTGTGCACGGAGCTGTGGTGCAGCATCTGCGTCAGGATGCCCACCACGGCGTCTAGGTTAAGCTTGCCCTCGGCCTCGTCCCCCGCGGGCCCCTCGCCTGCGGGCCCCTCGCCCGCGGGCCCCACCTCGCCCGCGGGCCCCTCTGTGTCGCAGCGCGGCGGGGAGGGAGAGGGGCAGTGTTCAGACACCACTAACTTGGTGAGCTGGAAGTTCACTGTGGCAGCCGTCTCGCGAATACCTGAATAGTTGCTAAGGACTTCTTGGATGAAAGACGGAGACGTACATTTTCTATTTCCCTCGGTTAACTATACAGAGAGGGAAGACACTGAACATGCAATGCACGTAATTCTGCCGTGCTAGCGATAAGTGCCGTAAGTATGTTCTGCATACGAACATACCAACTTATGGCACTTATCGCTAGCACGGCAGAATTCAAAACATTTTAATTGTTTCAATATAATAATATATACATTGTATAGGAGTCAAGAAACAAATTCCAATTTTTTTTAAACATTCTTTAATGCATTACTTTTTTAATTCATTCTTAAATTTTGTCTTTGTGGAACGGAACGCAAACATAAAACGCGTTGTCTTCGACCATGCCGGAAGTGACGTAAATACTATGTGAATAAAAATCTATTCTTTGCAAAGTGCTCGAAATCTCACTAAGGTAAATGCTGGTCCTGCTCCACAGGCACTTGGGCTCAATAGTTAAATTTTTTATATTTGGAAGAGTGGCTTCCCCTTTATTTTTTATTTTTTCTGACATTAGGAACTTAATGTTTATTTTGTATTTAAATTCTATTATATTAATCTCCAAAGTACATTGCTAACTATAGTTTTGTATAATTTAGAAGCACTTTTTCAATTTTGTAAATGTGAGTACCATGGGGCCGTTTCATATAGTATCACGTTGTATGTTGACTTGAAAGAGCCTGGCAGATGAGAGTATGTCATACTCACTTAAATGTCTCGCTGATGGTGGCGCGTGTGTTGGATCATTCGGTTCCCTACAAAATGGTTGAGCTGGATGGTGCTGATCCACGTGTCATGTTCGTGAACGGGCGCCGTCAGTTGAGACTGGTCATCTCTTATCTGCCAGGGCTTATTTTTAATCTTATATTTTGAATTATTTTTGATTATTTTTCGTTTGACATTGTTCTCACATATAGAAGCACGAAGAATACTGTACCCAGGATTTTGTAAAATCTATATACATTTTTAAAAGAGTGTCCTTGGAGTTTCTTGCCCGTTCTTCTCCATAGAGATCTACGAATTTGAATGGGCAACTAGCTTCAACTTTTTGACTAACTGACCGACTCTTTGACAATTCAAAAGTGCCTGTAAATGGTTTAATTGAAATAAATGCTTTGAGTTTGAGTTTGAGTTTGATATGATTTGGGGCAAAAAAAAATCTTAAAAAGAGATGTAATTAAAGCAGTAACGTGGTAAATGACGTCACATCGAGACCGCGACAGGAACGGACGTTTGAACTGAGGTAGGAAATTGTTGTAGTTTCATACTTTTTTTTGAGCAACAAGCAGTACTTTAATTTAACTTTTAATACTTTTCTTGGGTTTATATTATGTCTATTATTGATACAGTGAAAAAAAAATTTGATGCATATATTATCCCAAATGTAATGTTGTTTGTGAGTCTTATGAAATGGCTACAACATGGGAAGAGACAATCTCCAAAACTGGTGCCTCTTCCCGCGATAATGAATGACCCTTTTTAATTACTACGTAAACAACATAAAAACTATTGATTGCGGTAATTCGGTAACACACAAAAATTTGTGCAAACTGAAATAAACCATAAAGCATAAGTCTCCATCTTAATGTAGAACACAGTGTTTTTAACCCTCTTACAAAAAAGAGGAGGTTCTATGTACGTTATGTACCTATTTTTTTGTTGTTGTTTTAGATTAGAAAGAAAGAAATCAATTATATTCATCGATATTTTCGATTTTGGAAAAAAAAAATCATTTGGTAGAGGAAGCTAGCGCGGTGGTTCTTCATAAATTTGATTAACTTTGCATGGGTAGTTTTTGATTTAGCTTCAATAATACATAATCTATGTGAATGATGTTATAATAAATTCCTGTCACTGTTATTCACATAGCAGGCAGTTGGTATTCGAATTTCTGTGGGTTAGGAGGTACCACACTTAAAATTGAAAAATAAAGATATTTTACAAAAAAAAAACAATCAACTTCCAAAAAAGCACTACAAAGTGAAAAATAACTTTAATTTCGGAAGTCGGTGACAAAAACTAAAATTCAAAACCAAAAACACCGACTTCCAAAATTTAAGTTATATTTCACTTAGTACTGGTTTTTTTTATGCTAGTTGTATAAAAGGATACTTTTCCTTGGCTCGTCAGAGTAGGCGAGGCACGGCAGCACGGCACACAGCACGCCGGACGCGTACGGCAGCATGCTGGCGCCCGCCAGCTCCACGAACTCCTTGATCCACGTTATTGCCGTCAACTACAAGCGAAATATATTCTTTATTGATCACTGGAAAGACGAACAGGACACTTCCAACTTTACAGCAGTGGAAAAGTCGAACAGGACTCTACAACTTTACAGCGGTGCAAAAGGCGGTCTTAGCAACAATAAAGTCATATAGGTACAGTCTGCTTCAAACAGATGTATATATGCGAAAGTGAAACGACATATCACTAACATAATATTAGCATTTTGTCATACCACTAAAAATTTTTAGTGCGAAGACGTAATAACAAGAATATTCGACATCTACCGTGATTTCGTGGTATCCCTAGGGATTTCGTGAAATCCCTGGTTTCCTCATTTCCCTGCGACATATACATCGACAAGAATCCATTTAATTTTCTACAATCTTTATTCCATAATATTGTATCAATATGAAACCTCAAAATATATTACACATTGATAACTTAATTGTAGCTAAGCTACTCATTGCAACAGTTATATGAAAAACAAGTTGTAGACAATTGAATAAATTCTTGCTATGTATAAATCTTTTTGAGGCTGACTGTACAAAATGCATAGATATATTACTTTGAATGGAAGCGAAACCCACGATACATACGCTTTTAAATCGTGCTATTACTATGTACTAGCTGCGCCCCGCGGTGTCACCCGCGCAAGTCTCGATCACGGGGAAATATCGGGATAAAAAGTATCCTATGTTCTATTCCAGGTCATGGTCTACCCCTGTGCCAATCCGTTCAGCCGTTATTAGTAGCCGTTAATTATTAGGTATAATGCACACATCAAAAAACTCTAAGCAACAGGTACGGTTTTGAACTATTGAAGGATTTTTACTGTTGTATTAAATTTATATTTCTTTCATAAATAATAAACTAAGCATTTCTTGATGCATTAGTGACTAAAGCAGCAAAGTCAATTCAATTGTTCATTTAATCACAATAATTATCAATATGTGTACTGTAACATCATCATCATCATCTGCCTGCCTATGTTGGGGTCGGCATCCAGTCTAACCGGATGCAGCTGAATACCAGTATTTTACATGGAGCGACTGTTTATCTGATCTCCACAACCCAGTAACTGGTGCTGGTACTGTAACATACGTAGTATAAAATAAAGTTAAAACGAAATTAAACTTTTCAGGTTTTACAAAATTAAATAACATAATTTTTTTATATATTTGGTAATGCAATAATACAAAGTGTGACCGCGTCCGTTGTTGAAAACTTATAAGCAACGATTTTTCATTAAATTTATAAAATTGTTTATCTGATCCTGCGGCAATCGTTCCCAGTGGCATTTTAACAAGTTTTTCAGTTTTTGGGTTGTCGACACGGTTCTCTAGAACACGTCTCTGGAGCATATCCAATTGTCCAATGCGTGCTCGATGGAATTGAGGTCTGGCGATTGTGCAGGCCTCGGCAATACCCGGATGTTTTCCATTGCCAAGTACTCTCTGGTCCTCCGAGCGGTGTGCGAACGCGCATTGTCATGCATCAGTGTGAAATCTGCGCCAAGACTTTGAGCAAATGGGTGAACATAAGGCCCGAGGACATCTTCAACGTAACTTTCAGCGTTCATATTGCCATCTACAAAAACGAGCTCAGTTCGTCTGTTCTTCATAATACCAGCCCCTACCATCACTGTGGAGTCACTGTAAGGGTGCACTTCCTGGACGCATCTCAGCCGTTCAGCATTTCATTACGAGAAGGGTAAGGGTAAATCCAAGCCGGACTCATCGCAAAATAAAATTTTATTGCATTGCTTGTTGTTCCCGTGTTCGGCGCCGCCTCAAAATTTGTTACTTAAATTATTTTAGGAACTTAGTTACACCAAAAGGTTTATTTTTTATTTTTCACTTTTCAGTTATCTTTTTTCGTCGGTTAAATTTTTTGTAAAAATGTTTTTATTTTTCGCTTTTGTTACCATCCAACACACTTTTATTTTTTATTTTTTATGTATTTTCACCGGTTACTCCGCCGTTTGTGAACCGATTTAAAAAATTCTATTTTTGTTCAAAAGCTTATACTTCTGAGGTGGTCCCATTGTCACCAAGTCAAGATCTGATGATGGGATCCTAGAGAAATCGAGGGGAACTTTCAAAAATCGTAAGGGCAACAAGTGCATTTCTTAATTTTTTCATTAAGTATTTTACAGCACTACAATTATATGAAGGTCTGGAGTCGATCTGATGATGGAGCCGAAAGACAGTCAAGGGAACTCCTCAACGGTTTACAGCAGATACCTCGTGTTTGGGCTTGATTAATTTGTATTGATAAAAACTTTACACTTTGATGGGTTGTAACTGTCATTAGGGGTATGATGATGAAGATGAAGGACAATCAAGGAAACTCCTCAACGTTTTACAGCAGATACCTTGTGTTTGGGCTTGATTAATTTATATTGATTAGAACTTTACACTTTTGTGGGTTGTGACTGTCGTTAGGGGTCTGATGATGAAGACGAAAGACAGTCAAGGGAACTCCTCAGTGGTTTACAGCAGATATCTTGTATTTGGGCTTGATTAATTTGTATTGATAAGAACCTTACACTTGGATGGGTTGTGACTGTCGTTAAGGGTCTGATGATGAAGACGAAGGACAATTAAGGGAACTCCTCAAAGGTTCACAGTAATTACCTTGTGTTTGGACTTAATTCATTTATATTGATAAGAACTTTGCAACCATATAGGTTATAAGTGAAATTACAGATCTGATTATGGACACCATATAATATGATGATGAGGGGAACTATACAGTGTAAGCAAATGTATAGTGTTCACCCTTATATTCTTGAGAAGGCACGGGAGTCTCATTAGCCAGCCGGTTTCGTATAACATCTAAACGATACTTGCGCTGTTCAGACGACTCGCCACTTAATCGTTTTTTAATAAGATTGAGTCGGCAGATCTTATCATTTGGCGACTTCTGTGACAAATGAGAATGCATGTAATTTCTCATCTGAGATAACCTAGCATGACAAGCTAACGGTGATTCTTGGGAACCGGACATAGCACTCCGTTTGCGATTCTTAGATAGGCGTTCTTTTTCAGCAGTATTAGTCTCTTTAATTCTGTTTTTCTTCATGCGGGCGGCTCCTTTAGTTGGTCTACCCATGGTGATTACAAAAATTAAATTACACAAAAAATGGAAAAATAATAAAACTTAAAAATAAAAAAATGACCGGCTTCCTAAAAAACAAAACAAAAAAGGACTACTGTACTAAAATCAAAAGAAAAAAGTACTTACTTCTTTAATAATAAGAGAAAAATAAAAAATAACTTTAATTTCGGAAGTCGGTGTCTTTGCTTTTAGTTTTAGTTTTTGGCCACCGACTTCCGAAATTAAAGTTATTTTTTATTTTTCTCTTATTATTAAAGAAGTAAGTACTTTTTTCGTTTGATTTTAGTGCAGTAGTCCTTTTTTGGTTTGTTTTTTTTGTTTCTACCCTTAGGGGTGGATTTTAGTTTTCAACTATAAATGGGACCAACTTCGAGGTATACCCTTCCCAATAAAAAAAGAATCGTTCAAATCGGACTACTCCATAAAAAGATATGCGTTATACATAAAAATAAAAATATATACGTGCCGACTTGAGAACCTCCTCCTTTTTTTTTCGTCGGTTAAAAATAAAGTATAAATTAATAAAACATGCAAATTCTGTAAATGATGCGTGTTGCTTAGACTTTTTATGTGTAGTTTCAGTTAGAAAGTAGCCGGTTCAATCCTGACTGGTTAACCGAAACTACTTTTAGGAGACGGCCAGCCACTTGACTGACCTGTAACATTTCCTCCGGCGACTGCGCATGCGTGATCAGGATGTTAATCATGGCCTGGAAGTCTACCCGCGACGGGTCTTTCTTTATACTCCTCAAGAACTCGTTCAATTGAACGTCGCACCTGGAATTGTTTACAATTAATTTAGTAACTTTTCAGAGGACCTGGAATTTGAAAATTCAGGGAAGATAATTAGTAAGCAAATTGACCATGGTCAAATGAACTGAAAATGTCCTTAGTTTCATGCCATTCTTTGACAGTCATAATTATGAATTGGCCATAACACGGCAAAACAACGTAGTAAATAATATAGAAAACAGTTTATTGTCCAGGTTATACAACAAGCAGGTTCACAGGTTAACACCAAGTTGAGACGACATGAGTAGCTTAAAATATTATCTGCCCCAAACTAGACAGTCACTCTGTATCTTGGGGCTCGGGGTACGAATTCCAGAGTGGAGACTAGAGATGATTTCAGGTGTTGTATGGTATAAATATAAAGTGTGTGTGTGTGATGTGAGTGTGGTATATGTTTGTGTGTGTCTGTTAGCATTGTGTATCGTTTGATTCAGAGTCAGATCAGGGTATTTATATTAATTGTTCCGAGTCATCATACCCAGAGTTTTGCAACAAATTCCTTTTTTTTTTACAACTGAATGAGATACTTAGTATTTTTAATTTCACAGTTTGCAGACTTTATTGTACGTGTGCCCAGCTCACCTGCTTAGTAATTTGTTTTCCTGACAGTACAATGTTTGGCATGTCATTTTGAACATATTGTCTTATGAAACGTCTTATGTAATTTTGACGTTCGAAAAGTGCTGATTCTCAGCCTAGTTTGAATAAGTGAATTTTGATTTTGAACACTTAGAAAACGTATCTTTTTTTTTTGTTTAATATTCGAGGTTTCGAATCTAATTATATAAGTAGGCACAAATGGGAGGAGGCCTTTACTCAGCAGGGTGTGGAACAACGCTGCCAATGGTGATGATGAATGAGTTACTGCTGACTTACATCCGCCTGATCTCGGAGTTGGCATCGTCCAGCATTTTGAAGAGCCCGTCGAGCAGTTCGGGTAGGTGCACGATGAGGTCGATATCGGGCACGGCGTCCAGCACGGACACCCAAGAAACGATGAACTGACGCGCGAATGCGTTGCGCGTATAGATGCGCTCGCGCAGCATAGGGATGAATGCCGCCAGCTCGAACGACTGGCTCTCCGTCACTATGTCCTACCAATAAAAAGTTATCGACTTTTTACCCGAATATGGGAAAGTCAAAGGAGGGTTATAATTTTAACAGGCTATGTATGAATGTATGTTCATCTGTTCCCTCATAACTCCTTAACTACTCGTCATATTTTGACAAACGAGGTATCGTTGGAAGTGTCATATTGATCTGCGGGTAGCCTACAATGTCACATAAAATCTAACACAGTGGCTTATAGCGGATGTAGTGTCTAGGATTTTTTTTAAACATATCTTTTTGCTCATATCTATTGAAAGGTTATCAATTTATCATATATAAATCCCAATTATGAAAAATATAATTATGTTTCAGTATCGACTGTTTTCAAGAACACTAAACACCCTTCTAAGTATAATGCTGTAGGCTGCTTAACAAATCATAGGTACTTATACAATTTAATTTTCACTATGTTAATAAAACACCAAAAATAAATCTTCTTCTGTTTTCTGTACGAAAATGAATTCATGTGTGAACCCTTTCAACCAACAATAAATATTTGGCTTCGATAACGATAGGCGAAGGTGTCCATAAGAAACAGCGCTTGAACTGTCATATGATTCAGTAGGTAGAGGGAGTCGGTCGACAGTGAAGCAACTGATTGACTTACTTAGAAGGTACTCCGAGATGAATTCAAGCAAGGTGGACAAAGTATTGCATTGTACAGCATGAGATGGAACTGAACATAAAATAAAACAATTAAACAATATTTATAATTATATTTATAATTATTTATATTTATTACTGTTAACTTTGCGCGGGCGTCGTTTACTGTGCAGCTGTTTATGCATATTTTTATCTTTCGACACGTTACGGTGAACACGATTAGGTACAGGTTTGTCTTACAATAATAAAATGTAACTTGCAGTAAAGTCAATTATTATGTTTAAACACTACTTCATCGGTACACCATTGCGTTGGAAAATTCAAGCAAATATAGTACCTACTACATAAATGTTAAAGTACATTTTTCAATTCTACAATGTGAGGCGAGGCCGTGCTGATGTTGTCATCGAAAACTTCAGAGTTTGTGATGAACATAATTCAATCAACTCGAATTGAATAGTTAATGGCAGAGATAGCACAAAGCAAAAATAGGTATAGGTATACATATGTATACACAGTATACACCCGTACAGTTGCAAATTCATATTTATAATTACCTACTTTATTATTTGTCATTACGAATTACGACTATTTTAATTGAGTTCAGTGCAGATTAGCGTCTTAAATGTATGTTCAGTTGACCAAATAAAAATGCATATAGCGAAGTTCTATAACGCGGCCTGCGGTAGGAGTAGACTGGCAGAAATCGTCACACGAAACAGAGTAATACTTGCGACTGTTTTCTTCTAATGCGATCGAGAGCGAGAGAAAGTCTGAAATTGGTCAAAATGCAAATTCAAGATAGAAGCAGCGAAAATTTTCAAAATTAAATCATTGGTGTCGTTGTCATAGTTTTCGATGGTGTTAAAGCAGATAGTGCCGTTAAAATGTAAATACTGCGAAAATTTTCAAATTTTATATCTTTAGCACCCTCGAAAACCATGAAAACGATACCAATGATGAAACATTATAAAATTTTAGCAGCCGCCATCTTGGATTTTCATTTTGATCAAAGTCACTCTCACTCTCTCTCTTTCTTTCTCATTGAATTAGGAAGCCAGTCGCAAGTATTAACAATTTTCAGCGTGAAGATTTCTGCCAGTTTGCAAGTGGCGTTAAAGAACTTCGTTCCAAAAACTCTGCGTCGGGCTGACGACGACGGAGTTTTTTATTTTTTTAAAGCATTAGTGCTAAAATATTGCACTTTCCGCACAATTTGGCTGCTTGGAAAACGCTCTTTTAGAGCACATGCATTAAAAAATATTTTTATCTGTAGCAATTGAAACCTTTCACGTTTAATCAAACTTAGGTGCAAACATTTAATTAATAATATTATGACATCAGTTGATAAAAATAATCCAATTTTTACTGATATGACGAAAGCTTTCGACTATGTTGACCATGGGATATTGCTACAAAAGCTGTATGGCTACAGCGTAAGGGGAAATATCCTAAAATTGATAGAATCATATTTAACTGATAGAGTACAATGCACTGAAGTCTCTCGATTATGTCCCAAAACCAAATTAGAAACTGTATACTACTCAAAGCAAAGACCCATAAAATATGGCGTACCCCAAGGTGGCGTATTGGCACCACCTCTATTTCTGATTTACATCAATGATCTCCCAAAAATAATTCAGCATAAGATGGTTCTTTTTGCAGATGACAGCACAGCTATAATAGAATGCAATGACATAAATAATTATGAAAATGATATTAATGAATCTTTAACTAAAATAATAAACTGGCTTAGTGATAATAATTTGGAAATTAACCTAAGCAAGACCAACATCATGCAATACCATCAGCGTCGTGAAAATAATAACATTAATATCAATTATAAAGACCATAAAATTCAGGAAGTTGATAGTGCTAAATTCTTAGGAATGACTATTGATAATAAATTGACTTGGAACATTCATACTGACATAATATGTAAAAGACTAAGTAAATCTGCGTATGCACTATTCCAACTTTCAAAAAAGGTTAATATTGAGACACTGTTAACAGCATACCATGGACTTGCAGCTTCTGTTCTACGGTACGGTATTATTTTCTGGGGGCAGTCGGCTAATAGGGAGATTGTATTTAGGATGCAGAAACGCTGTGTGAGGTCTATGTGTGGTCTAAAAACGACGGATAGCTGTATTCCGTATTTCAAAAAACTAAAGATATTGACACTGCCAGCAATGTATATAATGGAAACTGCATTGTTTGTAAAAAAAAACCAGCATTTATTTGTCAGCTTATCGGCAGTCAGAAGAAATCCATTGCGTACTCAATATTGTAACAAACTATGTAATGTTAAATGTAAAACAGCCTTATTGCATAAAAGCCTTTTCGGCAACGCTCCAAAAATCTATAATAAAATACCGGATGCCATTAAAAATATGCCATTAATAAAATTCAAAAAGGCACTAAATAGCTTGCTTAGTGACAAATGTTACTACACACTGGATGAATTTTTAAATGATGGCTCAATATATATATATATTCGCTATGTTATATGAAAAAAATTACATGATGAATTAATTTGAGGTTGAAATTTATTATAATATGGACATTTAATATTTTTTGACATTTTCAATTATTCTGACTTGGTTTATTTTTTATTTTATTTTTTTGTTGACATTTATAACTAAATAATTCCTCATGTAAATCTGACATCGTTCAATTTTTAAGTAATATTATATAATTGTTATGATTTATTTTGAAATTTTTATTATGCATGATTTCCAAATATCTTTAATTTTTTTTTTTATTAAATTCTTTATATTTAGATAGATGCACACCATATTTGTATGCCTCCTGGCATAACATAGCGTTCTGTTCACCAAACTCAAGATCTGTATTTCTTTACCTGTGTTAACAAATAAAAGTGATTTGATTTGATTTGAAACATAGTGTTGACACCTCCATCCTTACTAACCTTGTCGGCGTTGTTGGCAAGGAGGCAAGAAGTTCAACATGTTTCTCAAATCAAAGGACATGGATATTGGCTGGCCCAGTATGGACAAAGAGATAATTATATTTAAAAAATAACTGATAATATTTGAAATTGCACCACAACTTTCGTTATTTGGCAAAATATATTTCAATTTAAAAGATTATTATTTTGATTCAAGTATTCGGGGAGATATTTATGTAGCCTTTTTGGAAATATTATGGTAATTGGGATATGCTTATTGTAAGAATTGATATGATTTCACTAGTATTTTTAGAATATACGATATTAAAACTGTATTTAAAGCATTTTGATTATTAACTAGACTATAATGAACATGATATTTAATACTTAATTAATGTATTAATTTAATTTTTAAATCAATAGATAAGTCCAGTCTTAAAATTATGTAATGGCAGTACCTTAACTTTCGTATTGATTGTCACTACCCGTCATTGTCATACTTTTGTCATGTCATATAAGCTTTGCACAGACCTATAACTAAAATAGAGGGACGCATTTTAAAAAACAAACAATGCAACGCAATATTATATTTTTCTTCTTTTCGAGAGTATATGCATGTATGTTTGTTTATACGAAACATTCTGTGTGTTAGAAAGATTGGTGAAAACCTTATCAAAATCTGTTGCGTGGTTTAGAAGAAGAACGCAGACATAGAGACAAACACGAAAAGCTACTTTAATTTATAATATTTATATATATATATATAATTATGGCATCGCCTAACGTCTTCCACATGACATCATAACAAACCATGTTATAAGCCCTGCTCAGTTCTAAGAAACAAGCCTAGACCGGTCTTTCTATCCACATAATATTATGGTCATCAGAGTCCTTTATTTATTTTTATTGGTTCACCAACAACTGTTTACACTGGTTTTATGCTGAAAGTAAGATGCAACAGTGCAACAATCACTGACAGTCATAGGTCATATTTTTGGAAAAGCCTCCTATATAGCCCTTTATTCTGACGTATGTACTTACTTAAAACTTTTTTCACGACGTTACTTATTGAGTTCTAAAGTCCGCCATGTTGATATTTGTGAAACGTCAACTTTCACTTATTGGATTAGGAATTTCCTTCAAAATCCTTCGGATTGCGACTGAAAGTCAAGTGCGTTTCGCTGCATGGTCACCACAAACCTAACGACATGTAAATCATTAAAATGCATCCAGACGTCGGGATGCTACGAGACAATAAAGAATCTTACATACATAGGGCATAACTACATAATTATCAGATACCATAGAGAGACATAACCCTTCTTATCTCCCTCTTATCCTTACATATTATAAAACAAAGTCCTTCGCCGCGTCTGTTTTTCGTCCTGTACGCGATAAACTCAAAAACTACTTCACCGATTTTCATGCTGTTTTCACCAATGGATAGTGGTTCTCGAGTAAGATTTTAGTATATAATAACCGACAAGACCTACTGTATCACCAAAAATCACACTAATAAATACTTTGACTTTGACATCCACGCGGGCGAAGTCACGAGCATCAGCTAGTGTTAAATAAAATAGAAATCATCAAAAAGGTCCGACGGTCTGACCTTTTTGACGATTTCAATTTTATTTCTAACTCTGTGGTGGTGCGTGTGACAGCCAAGGAACATATCGACAGGAGACGAAAATAACGTCTCATTTTTTTATTTTATGAAATGTCCCGGTGTTATCTATTTGAATTTAATAATCTGATTATTGAAATATAAATATAATACATAATTATGTTTTTATTCTAAAACTATCATTTACAAAGTTAGAAGAAGATAGGAGGTATTATAATACTAATGTATTATATTATACATAATAAAAAAATAAAAACGCGACTGCCCTGCTAAAAAACGAACTAAAAAGTATAAAACAAGTTGATAAAATTGTCATTGCAGTCGGGGGACCGTTCTATGGAACACTTTAATCTAAGAAGCCCCCGACTGCAATTGTTAAAAAAACATGACCTATGTCACTCGGGATGATGTAAGGATTCTAACGATACCCCATACATCCAAATCCGTTCAGGCATTTTAAAGTTATGGTGGAATAAAGAAACTCATATAAATACATACATACATAAACCCTGAAAACATTACACTCCTTTTTGGGCAGTCGTGTAATAAAATAATAAAAATAGACAAAGTCAAAACTATTTCAAAACAACACATTATATCATAATTTAGGTTAAAAAAAAAATTACAATCTCAAAACTATTTGAAAGCAATACCTCCTATCTTAGAATACATAGGAAGTATTGTTTTTGCAGCAATATCTTTTAGAAAAATTCAACACAATAACATAGTAGATATTTCTACAGGTATTTGCAGTGTTAATTTAAACTAGTTTGTAAGACAACAGAAGATACCAATAACAGTACCTATAGTTACACTTAATAACAAAAAGGTATTTTCTAGCACTAACAAAGTTAACTGCACAAAAGGGGCTTTTTTTTTTTTTTTTTTTTTTTTTTGAGGGTGGGAAATCATCCAATGACTTCTCCCGCTCTGGGCGGAGCGGAAGGGCGTGTCAGACTTTTACTGACTAAAACCCACCCGTGTTCCTTCATTTGCCTGTTGCCAAGGTCCCGGTATCCCTTTCGGACTTTCCCGCAACCCTGGCAGGCATCGGTCCTATTGGACCCCGTCATTTTTGCTGACATCTCTTTGAGGCGCGCGTGGAACACGACGCGCCATCGACCCGGGCCTGGTCCTTATCGGACGGCGAGCTGCCCGTTGCTCGCCGTCCGCAAGCCCGCGCCTATGGTGGCCGGAAATCCGCCTGGGATTCCCGACGCCCAGGGCGTCTCCAACGGCGGCGGTTAGGGGCGTGAGGGCGCAAACTTTGCCTTTCCCTCACGCGTTCCGCCTCCTCCTTCGCGAGCATTACTGCTTCGCAGAAGGAGGTGACGGCTTCCCATGCCCTCTCGCTCCGTACCATGGCCTGAACCAGGGCCGGACGCGAGAGGTCACCGCCGCCAATCGCCTCCGCGAGGACACGGCGGTGCTCCGCCCAAGCAGGGCACACCTCAACCGTATGCTCCACCGTGTCCTCCGGGCGATCCACACAGTGGTGACACCCGGGCGTTTCCTCCCGCCTAATCCTACACAGGTACCTCCCGAAGCTGCCATGTCCGGTGAGGACCTGTGTCAGGCGGAAGGTGAGGACGCCGTGGCGCCTCTTTATCCACTCCTCAAAGAGGGGACTTATCGCCGCTATTGTGGCGTGCCCAGCACAAAAGGGGGCTAAGCAGAAATCCTTCACAATTCAATTTCCAATTGTTTGCATGAAAAACCTTGAATACTTTGATGAAATAATTTCAAAAGGGGCTAAGCAGAAATCCTTGAAATTATTTCATCAAAGTATTCAAGGTTTTTCATGCAAACAATTGGAAATTGAATTGTTTTTAGAAAAAACAATGTTTGACATTATTTGTTTAACTGAGCATTGGTTAAAAGACTATCAAATGTTAATTAATTATGATAATTATAGTATGGCCAGTTGTTTTAACCGAAAATCAATGCTGCGTGGTGGTTCACTAATCTTAATTAAAAGTTGTATTAAATCAAAAACCCGTAAAGATATAGTTGAACTATCGGTTGAACATAGCATTGAGCTGTCTTGTGTTGAGCTAGATAAGCATGTAATAGTGTGCGTTTACAGACCCCCAAATTATCAAAACTACTCTATATTTGAGTCAGTAATGGAAGATGTTTTGTCAAAACTTGCAACTGGGAATAAATCGGTAATTATCTGCGGGGACTTTAATATTAACATTTTGGAAAATAATTCTAACACCAGTAGATTATTAAATTTGTTTAAATCCTTCAATTTGACAAATGTGTTTGTAGAGCCAACCCGAATAACTACGACTACTGCTACATGTATTGATAATGTGTTCTGTTGCTGCGACTATTTAGATAAAGCCATCGTTAATTATCTCCCTTCTGATCACAGTGGGCAAACAGTAACTTTTGAGTCCAACTTACCAATACAAAAAGTGCAGATACAATTCAGACCGGTAACAGCTGTTAATTTAAATAAATTTAATAGCACTTTAGTTTGTAAATTAAGTAATCAGGACCTTTCAATAAACAATGTCAATATTTTGTATAAAGAATTCTTTTCGGTAGTCCAATCCGAGTTCAATAATACTTTTAAGAAAAACACTAAAACTATCAGCCCTAAGTTTTTATTTAGTGATTGGGCAACTAAAGGACTCAGGAATAGTAGGGAAAGACTTTTCGAGCTGTATGGCCTTAAGCCTTATATTAATACGGAAACTTTTAATAAGTATGTTGCTACTTATTCTAGAATTTTTAAGATCACCTGTAAGGCAGCTAAAGCTTTATACATTAGCAACAAAGTTAAATCAGCAGACAATAAAATACAGACGGTTTGGAAAATTATCAATAATGAAACGAATAGGAACAAAAAGCATAATTCCGATTACACACTGGAGACGTCAGGTGGTGGTCTCATTTGCGATAGCAAAGAAGTTGCTCAAGAATTTGTACATTTTTTTACCAGTATCCCACTTAAAACTACTGAAACGTTAAACTCCTCGCCATCGCTCTCTTTTGATTTAGTAAGGGCGAACGTTTCAGCCAGCCCAATTGAATTTAACTTTAAGCATATTAACCCCGTAACAGTAATAAAAGCTTTTAAGCAAATCAAGATCAAATTGACCGAGGATCTTTGGGGAATGTCCATTAAAGTCTGTACCTCTATAATTGAGACCATAGCGCCTTACTTAGCCTTAATATTTAATTTGTGTGTGGATCAAGGAGTCTTCCCGGATTTAATGAAATACAGTAAGGTAATACCACTTTTCAAATCCGGGGACAGTAAAGACACCAATAATTATAGACCCGTATCCGTGCTGCCGGTTTTCAGCAAGGTGTTTGAAAAGGTGATGCTGAATCAAATGCTCAATCATTTTAACACAAATAAAATCCTTCACGATCAACAGTATGGATTCACCAAAGGACGTTGTACGACCGACGCCGGTGTTACCTTATTAAGACATATTTTTAACGCGTGGGAAGAGGCCCAGGACGCCATAGGAATCTTTTGTGACCTCTCCAAGGCTTTTGATTGCGTCGATCACGAAACCTTACTGTTGAAACTTGAGCATTACGGACTTGGAAAACTTGCGCTCAGTTTAGTAAAATCTTATTTAAATGATAGACAACAGCAAGTTCAAATAAACGGTATCAACTCACTAGGTTTAAAAGTAAAAATGGGTGTTCCGCAAGGCTCGATTTTGGGTCCTTTCCTCTTTTTAGTATACATTAATGATCTACTCCATTTATTAAAAAATCAGCCACACATTGTGTTATTTGCTGATGATACTTCCTTAATTTTTAAGGTAGATAGACGTGCTACAAATTTTGACGAAGTAAATAACGCCCTACTGCAGGTCCAAAATTGGTTCACTGCTAATAATTTAGTATTAAATGGGAAAAAAACTAAGTGCATCAAATTTTCTTTGCCAAATGTCAAAAGTAGGGATTGCGAGATTGTATTGAATCAAGAGAAACTAGAGTTCGTCGATAAAACTGTTTTCCTGGGGATCACGCTCGACTCAAGGCTACAATGGGGTCCTCATTTAACATCTCTTGCAGGACGGCTAAGTTCAGCAGCATATGCTGTCAGAAAAATCCGTCAATTTACTGATGTAGATACCGCGAGGCTAGTCTATTTTAGTTACTTTCATAGCATCATGTCTTACGGTATTTTACTATGGGGACGGGCTGCAGACATCGAGTCTATCTTTATTCTGCAGAAAAGAGCGATCAGAGCTATTTATAATCTCCGCAGGCGCGATTCTTTAAGGGAACTGTTTAAGGATATAAACATCATGACGGTACCTTGTCAATATATCTATGAAAACATCATGCACGTAAGGAAAAATTTACATCTTTTTAGTAAAAGAGGTGATAGACATAATTATAGTACTAGAAATAGGGACCTATTAGTTCAACCAGGTTTCAGACTAGCTAAAGTAGACTCATCTTTCATGGGGTACTGTTTAAAATGTTACAATAAAATTCCTCCCCACATACTTCAACTGAATGAGTCGAAATTCAAAACTTGTATAAAACGCACACTATGCAGGCAGGCATATTATAAGTTGGAGGATTACATCTCTGATAAGAATGCTTGGCTTAATGCTGGTCCTGCTCCACAATCACAACTAACTAATTAACATTCGAAAATACTGTTGGAGCTGCTGAAGATCGGAAGACCATCTTGCATTGTATAAACTCAATCTCCTTTGTATTATATAATTGCATAGCACAGGTGTGAGTACTATGTACTATTGAGCTACCATTTACCGGGTAATTTGTCTTTCATTGACTTGAATGTGCCCTGGCGACTGGGAATGTCATGCTCACTGAAATGTCTCGCTGGTGGTGACGCGTGTGTCGGATCATTTAGCTCCCTTCAAAATGGTTGAGCTAAATGGTGCTGATCCATGCGTCATGTTCGTGAACGGGCGCCGGCAGTTGTGACTGGTCATCTCTTAGCTGCCATGGCTTATTTTAATTTTTGAATTGTTTTATGTAATAATTGCGGACGCTTTTAACGTGCTTTCTACATTATTCTCACATGTATAATTTCAACATAAATGATGTAACCCACATATTGTAACAATATTTTGATTTAAAAGAGTGTCCATGGAGTTTCTTGCCTGTTCTTCTCCATAGGTACCTACTACGCTTTGGAATGGGCAACTAGCTTCATATTTCTGACTGACCGACTCCATGACAATTCAAAAGTGCCTGTGAATGGTTTAATTGAAATAAATGCTTTGAGTTTGAGTTTAATAGTAAAATATCGTGTTAGGAGGTTTTGCCAGTACACACGAAATAGCATTTTAAGTCCATTGGCAATAAAAACTA
The DNA here is from genome assembly GCA_949152455.1 of Lithophane leautieri. Taxonomy (NCBI): domain Eukaryota; kingdom Metazoa; phylum Arthropoda; class Insecta; order Lepidoptera; family Noctuidae; genus Lithophane; species Lithophane leautieri. Next base: position 746,144 of record OX424475.1, read on the forward strand.
AAAATCGAAAAAAGTTAGATACGTGGCTGGTATTGGTAGTTCATCGTCGATATAGTGACAGCACCATGAATATTTTGTTGTGATTTTTTCCAAAATATTATTGGCTGTTTCTGGTTATATTTTTTGAATTTCTGAGTGACGCGTTTCTTGAAATATGGGTCTTTGCATTACATGTTACCTGGGCTACAATAACAATACCTATAGCTCACATCTCGGACCACTCTGATTTTGCCTTTTAGTTCCTGACTTTATGTCCCCTAGAGGGTGCCATTTTTAATGTGACGTTACATAGCCTATAACCTTGTCTTTGTATGTTGTGCTGTCTTTTGTGTGCATCAAATAAACGTTTTATCTATCTATCTATCTACGAGTATCTATCTATAACCAGCGGACGATCAGGATCCTTCCAACGATACCTCATTTGTCAAATTGTGATGAGTGGTTTAGAAGATAGGAGGGAACAGATGAACATACTTACATACATACATACGAACATACCGGTCAAAATCATAACCCTCCTTTTTTCTTCGCCGTAGTCGGGTAATAAACTGGGACATAACAAATGAATCATTTGGAATAGTAGTTAGATTTGTGTGAAATTCAGTCTGCTGGAAGACTGGATTACTCTGCAATCAACAGGTTTGAATTGATTTTTTAAAGTCATCAGATGTAACATTAATATTTCTATGAGATTTTTGAAGGATATCATGTCCCTTCACAATTTTTTACGGCTAACAAAAATATACAGGGCTATGAAACACTATTGAAGCTTCTTATTACATTTTGTTTCATTTGTGTCAATTTCTCCAAGCTTGTATGAGACCGTTATTCATCTCCTTTTCGGGCTTTATTCTGCTGTATAGTGTATCAACATCAAGCCAGTTTCCTGCGTGCGCGAATTAATGGATGGACCCCAATTGCACAAACGAAATTACACCAAACTGCTTACGACATAAAAACCTTCGATTATGAATTTATTTTTTGTGGTAAGATTACTAAAAATTCGGTGCAAAAACGCTTGTGAAATGTGAAGCCTCAACCATAAAATTACGCATCTTGTGAAGTTTCGATTACCTTGACGAGTCTGTCGAGCAGCTCGGCGCCCTGCTTGACCTGCTGCTCGGGGTCGGCGGCGAGACGCGCCAGCGCGTCGAATACGAGCGGGAAGTGCGCCAGCGCCTCGCCTCGCGCGATCTTCAACACGTTGAACAGTGCCTCGGCCGCCTGGTAGCGCACACGCGACTCGCCCTCGCTGAAGCACGCCACGATCGGATGCACCAGCTCTGGCAGGTAGTCGATGCAGCCCTGCGCCAGACACATTATCATAATAATTCCGGCCTATTATTGTCCCTCTGCAGGTCAAAAACCAAGAACCTAAGAGGCCAAGGAGAGAGGGGGCTTAAATCACTTGTATGTCTTTATGATGGTAGGTTTCGATTAAAAAGTAGCTGATAGTTAGTAGCAGTAGTGATAGTTATTTTGATTAAAATGTTCAAGTAAGATGAAAATTAGTAGGTACTATGGAACAGTAACTTACCATTCCTTGAATTGAAATAACAATGTAGCCACCACATAAAATTTCTGCTAGCAAATTAAAATTCTTAATTCAATCTTTACTCAAATGCTCAATTCCAGGCCCAGGGCGAAGGCTTCAGCATTACTTGTAATCTCGTAACAAATCTGCTCAGCGATATTGTCTCAAATTTGCTTCAGTGATTGGCACTTGAAGAGGCTAAAATTGAGCCGTGCAGTGATTGATAATAAACTGAATACCCAATTATTAAGTGTGATAAGATTTTCCTTCAACACTGACCTTCCCCAAGCCGACAGCCACGGAAGACAGTCCCATGAGCGCTCCATTCTTCACATTAGGGTTGGTGGAGGACATCAGGTCTTGACCGAGCACCCGGATGAGCCTCTTGATCTGGCTTGTGTTCTTTGCATCACTGAAGTCTTTCACCATCCTAAGATTACAATATTTTTTGAATGTCTGTATTTACAGAATCTGTGAAGTCACTTTAGTATCACTACTATGAGGAAGACGACCCACTAACCGAGGTTTTTGCAAAAGTTAGTAATATAGTATCAATATGCTTTGTCATAGTTATTCAAATTGGTAAGTAGAGGCGGAGGCAACGGCCCAGTTCACCTATGACAAACTGTATTATTACCACCAGCATCAAGGCGAAGGCTAGCATTGATGTGGACTCATCTGTGTATCTACATTCAGTAGAGGAAGCCTATTAATAAATGGGCGGTTTGATTGAATTTAGAGAAATAGTAGGTACTCACTTCTCAATTTCGACGCCAGCGAACTTCCTCTTGTCATATATCTTGTCGCACAGCCCGCGAACGCAGGCTATGCTCAACGGTGCGTAGTCTCTCTCCGACATTTCTATTTATTTATCTCCTTATATTATACACCAAGATCACGAAATACATCAATAGATCAATGAGATGAATGAAACCAAGTTGAATTGGATCATAATTAAAAAAACACCGCCTTCTTTCTACGAATTCTATCGGATATCCTTGTCTTACCATAGACGTAAAATAGGAAAACAATACAAAAAATGCACAAAATACGACCAAATACCATTTTGATGTTTGTTTGTGCTTCGTACCACAGACGCTCCAATCAGCTGTTTATGTCACTCACTCTGACTGACATAGCCGTTTACGTGCGGTATTAGAATCCAGCTTTTTCAGTGTTGTTGAAATCTTATTAATCAAAATGTGTTATTATCATAAGTATAAAAAATGTAAATACTAGCTCAGCAAAACAAAAATCAATTTTATAGCCCTTGATATCCAGCTCACAAGGGTCATAATACCAACAAAATGTAATTTCTGAACGACCGCTTAGATTGTGATACCACCCGTCGCTTAAAATTACCCCATATATACTTCTAAAACTTTCGAATAATCAAAAACTGAAAAATAAAATGCAAATAATACAAATCATATAGAGCATCGTTATTATTTCAGTTTTATCTAGAGACGCGGCCGCGTGTCTAGCCAAGTTCAATCATGCTAGATGCAATCACTTTATTTGTGTCAGTTCGACAATATCAACTTACGTTGAAGTTTTAGACAAATAACGTCGCTGTCATATCAAAATGTCGTATGTTTTTTTATTGTATTTTTTATGCAATTTCCCAAAAAAAAAGTTACTGTCATATCAAAATGTCGTATGTTTTTTTATTGTTTTTTTTATGCAATTTCCCAAAAAAAAAAGTTACTTTTTACACAGTACTATAAAAAAAAACAGTTTTTTGTGTTTCCTGAAACAGGTACTTAAACAATACGACATTTTGATATGACAGCGACGATAAATGAGAAGAAGTCGGGGTCTTTAGTTATTTTAATATTTTTATTTAAATGTCGGGTAAACTACAATAGCCTAAAGTGGTAACTCAGTTTATCTCTCTTGAGTATTAATGTTCTGTGGTTTATCTGCCGTAGTGCGCTTGATGAGTCGTGTCTATTTTGATAAAACTGATATAAAACAATCCAATGTCATTAAGTTCTAAATTGTGGTTTAGTTTAAGTGTTTATTTACCGCGCTAGAGTACATTTGTGCGTCCGCCATGCCTGTGACACTAGTAGACAGGTTGCCCTTGCCAAATCTCAAGGTTTACACCGCGGGAAGTGTTTCGCTGCTTTCGATCGCTGTTTATTACGCGCTGAGTGTGACTAGTGACCCGAACTGGCGAGGGAACGCGACTCTAGCCCGCCAGGACGCCATGGAGCCGGGCGAGAGCGAGCGCCTGGTGCCGGCAACGGTGCTCAATGGCACCAGGAACGTGAGCGAGCAGTTCGTAGACGTCATGACATTCATGATGCAGGAGCCGCTCTGCATGTGGGTGAGTACTGGCCAGTACACAGACCGTTCAATCTATTCGCTACGTTAAAGCTGCTTCTTGTCTGTTTTCAAACTCATAGGAAATAAATCTCATAACAACATTGTTTTGATAAACAACATAAAATCCTATTTTTCGACTTAATTTTTATTATGTTATTTATTGTTTTTGATAAATAAGAAATAAATAATAAGTAAGTGCCAAAAATAAAGAACCAAATGTTGCCTAAGTTCCAGTTTGTTATCAAATATATACATAATATAAAGCATTGCAGACTAATCTACTCTGAATTTAAAAACATTATAAAAGTAGGTTTTACATTATCACCACTTACATTTTTAATAATATATTAGTAGCTCAGCTTTGGGAACATGGTCCAGGCTACTCAGCCGGGGCAGTCAGGGCTCCATAGAGTTATTATCCCCATTATATCTCAATAGGGTGAACTGTTAAAAAAATATTAAGTATGCATTTATAATATAATTTTACAGCAAATAGGTACCACACACAATTTACAAGCTCTATTTGGAAAATTCCCAAAAAATCTTTTATTTTCTATTTTCTATTTCTTTTATTCTAATAGTAGATTGTAGATTGTGCATTTTCTACTTTGTTAAGTACCTAGTCTTTGTTGAAAGGCATACACTGTCCTCCCATATCTATTAACATTGTTCATGTAACTGTGCTGTAATCCTGGAGTTTCTTGCTGGCTTTTCTCCATAGGGAACAACCGTGCACCTAGCTTCTGATGTTTCATAAGTGCCCATGTAGGTTTATGGGAAATAAAATATTTTAATTTTTAGTGCAAGAATTTTTTAGATTTTCACCTAAATTGATAATTTGTTTTAACCTAAAATATTGTATTCTGGGATAATTTAGTTATGCTATGATAATCACAATCCTAATCACCATTAGCTTAATTGAGCATTAATAAACTGAGCCATCATGAATATTCTTAAGTTGGATCATAAAATCATAATTAATTCTTCAAGGACTTTCTAATTAACTACAATAGTTTTTGGTCCGCCTGCGGTCCGTCCGCAGTCATACAGGTTAATAAATCCTTATTGTACCCTATTGGTTTATTAATAGGAATAGGTATCATCCATTGAGCAGGAAAATATTGAACAAATAGTCTACAAAAAAAGTAGATTGGAATAATTAAAAGAAAAAACACAGATACCTGAAAAGAGAAACAAAAACAAAAAATCAGACTACAAAAACATAACTGTAAAGGGAAAAACAAGCAATGAACTTTGTTTTTTTTAAAGGTTACACCATATTTGGAGTTATAGGTATGTCGGCAACTGCAATACCTACCAAAAAAAAACAAAGTTCAAGGCTTGTTTTTCTCTTTTCAGTTGGGTTTGTGCAGTCGAGTTTTTATGTTTTTAATCATTTGCTTTATTTTATGCTTTTTCGTTTAATTACCATACTAGTTGCGCCCCGCGGTTTCACCTGCATAAGTCTCGATCCTGTGGTAATATCGGGATAGACAGTATCTTATGTACTATTCCAGGTCTACCCATATGCCAAATTTCATCCAAATCTGTTCTGCCATTTTAGAGTGAAAGAGTAACAAACAAACAAACTCACTTTTGCATTTATAATATTAGTTAGAATATTTATACAGAATGGATTTTTGAGATGGGGCAGTAAGGACAGCTAACCTTAAACGTTGTAGCTACAGGAAAATGGTGTTATGAGACTGTCCTTAACTTTTTGAGAAATTTTGATCAGAATTCAAATTTTGATTAGGAAAATTATAGTCAGCATGAAAATGGGCCATTACTACAAACTTTTTTTGACGCCAATCGATCCTGTTTCTTCTTTGGATCAAATAAGCTTATCGGACCTAATTGAGGTTTGAGTACTAGAACTACTAGAAAAAACAGTCATAACGGGTTGGGTTTAGAAACGTACCGCCTCACTAGAATGAATGTGAGCTTATTTGGGAGTCTAGAAGGGTCTCCTGAACCCTCCACAACAATATTTTTTGCTGGAGATTCATTTTTCTTGTTTTAAATGTAATTTTTGTTTCATGATTTTGTTTACCACTTTGTCGGCGTGATTTTATACCCATACCAAATTACAACTCTAATAAGTTGTAATAAGAGTCTCTGAGCTAAGCCGCGTACAGACAGACAAACAGACATGGCGAAACTATATGGGTTTTTTGTTGACTACGAAACCCTAATTAAAATATAATTATCATTACTGCTTGCTATTACTTATATTGTTCAATGATGAATGATAATGATAACACAATCAACAATAAAATGATTATCAAAGGATTTTCAAAGATATACTACTTAATTGTAATAAAAACTAACTCATACGATTTTTGTATTATTTATTGTTTTCATAATTACTTCATTAGCACTTACATAACATAAAAGTTACCTCTAAATCGAACTATAAACTAGCATTAAAAAAATACTTCCAATTAGATCATGAAACTTTGCATAATAACTGAACTGACTATAAAGCAGGTCTTATGCTTTTTTTTTTTCTTTAGTTACTGTTATTTTGACCGTAAAAAGCAATTACCTAAACTATTCGAGGCTTGGAGCCACCAGCACCCCTATCCGTCTCGGTTTCACTCAGTCCGCGAAAAATACGGTGCGAGCGGGATAAAAAATGAATTTGGGCTGAGCTAGTATATGCTCTTAAAGCCTTCTTCGAGACTATGCTCCGAGTGCTGTGACAAGTGTCGCGCTGTATTGTCCATTGATAATGTCAAGTCAAGAGTAAAGGAAAAACTCTCAAAAGTTCAGTCTTTTCTCAAATTAGGTAACGAGAGTATTTCATCAGTCTTGTTCGTACGCACCACATTCAGTGTTTTCAGCATTCTGTAGAGCTCGGTGTCCAACACACTTCACATAAACAGTGTAAGACCTAAATAGTGAATACACTACTCAGTATGTTTAACAACGTCGTGTTTAATTCACCTCAAGAACAGGATTTGCAGCACTCGGCTCGGAAGTATGAACTATTTGCTTTATCGGCGCTATCTAAAGCCAGACAAATAGCCTGAAACTCTTGTTTTGCTCGCTGATAACTGATATTTTTCTTACGTTAGCGTATTGAATGTTTAATCAACTGCGGACACATAGCGTACTTAAATAAATTAACCGTACTTAGATATTCGTACTATTCGTGTTTTAGTTCGATAATATTGAGTCATGAAATCACAATGTTCGCTACGTTCAATTAAACAAAAAGGTCAGAGCAATCGTCCGCAGTGAGTTGGTCCGCAATAAATGCTAAGATTAACATCTTCTGAACATCCTAGAAGGCTACCTGGACAAGGTATCTTACAATATGTAAAACACGGCACGTTTTGCATGTTTGATTGCAATTTACATAGGTACTTGAGTATTTCTAGAAACCTGCTAAATACAGTACATTACTGTCGCGGCCTGCAATTAGGGGATTGATGGACGATCATGAAAATGTGGGCCGAGGCGAAGCCAAGGCAATATGTGAGTCCATCAATTCCTAATTGCGGCCAAGGCTTGTTTAGTACTTTTCTCAAATAATGCGCGGAAATAAAAATTCCAGAATCAATGACGAACATCTTTAGTTTTTCATGCGCCAATATGTTCATTTGTTTCTTCCATAGATATAAGGAAAGAAGATGGAGATATACCCGGTAGTTGAAAATGTATTGGAACCCACTGTTTCCAAAACATTCTCACTCCGCGCCAACTAATACACATGCAGTTCAGTACAAAATCAAACTGGTTGCTAATTTAGTTTTATTTTATTATTTGTATGTCGTAGATTTTTACACTCTGTGATTGCTTAAACTCACGCACTGACTTATTAGTATTACTTGTAACAATGTTAGGAATATTGTAATATCGTATACTTTTACAATGTTTGTAAATATGTGAGCACCATGTACCTATCACACAACTAATTTATTTGTCATTACTCCATTTATAATTTTTTTTACCTTTTGTGGTGCAGTAATCTTATTGTAGGTGCATCGTCTTCTCATAATTATAATTATATAATTCATGTATACTAAATATTGGAAATCATTTTTAAAAAGAGTAACGGAGGAGTTTCTTGCCCATTCTTCTCCATACGAAAACTACCTTTTAGAATAGGCAACTAGAATCAATTCTATTTCTTTGTTTTTCATTGACGTTCAAAAGAGTCTTTTATGTGCCTATTTGAAATAAATTATTTGACTTTGAGTAAGAGCAATAGATACGCAGTCGCGCAAACACCCACATTTCATAAATCAGGTGCCGTATTATGAAGTATTAATGCCACCATTTTACCAGTGTGAGAGAGAGACGGAGCTAGACAGGGCGTTTTCTTAGTGAAATAATGATGGCATTAATACTTCATAATACTACCCCTGAATGTACTACACAATCAATTATAGACCTTAACCCATCAAACACAGCGCGCAGTTAACGTGCACCCTACAAATTACTCACACAAAAGCATTGGTTGACTGCTCATGCGGGCGACTCAGGCTCACGACACATAAGTTGAATTGCACTGACACTAGAAGGAAATAAAAAAATAAAAAAATCTTTTATTTCGACTAACAAAAGGGTCATTGACAAAGAGATGACAAATGAAAGAAAATTAAAAAATACCGAAATTAAAATTAAAACACAATTACACAGAACAGAATTATAAACTTCGATTGCTCAGTATGTGAACCATACAGCAATGGTTCAGGTACCGACAATCGAACCTCTGCGCGAATGCCATCAGGATGCCGCTGGAGCTAGCTCGAACCCTGCCCACCTGGGATGCACACCGTTTTCGCATAGTAGAATAGAAACAGTCTACTTGCGCCTCGGCGAACATCCCTCATGCGCTGCAGAATCGGGGCAGCCCCATCAGCACCCTGAATGCGTTATTATATTGCACACGCAAGGCATGGTACTGACCGCGCGTGTATGAGACCCACAGGCTACTCGTGTAGAAGGATGTACAATACGCTCTGAACAATGTTATTTTCACTTCAGTGGTACAACGAGCAAACCTGCGGGCCATCATATTCGCCCTTACAGACAACGCCCTGCGTTCTCGCTCTATGTCTGCATCGTCCTTCAGATCAGAGGACATCATATGTCCGAGATATTTAAAATTTTCCACCCTCTTCAGCGGTGTTCCACATAATTTTATGGCAGGTATCATTGCCGGACATTTTCCTCTAACCCGAAAGACCATGCATTCGCTTTTCTTTACATTATAAATCAAGCCATGGCTGTGAGCGTAGTTTTCACATATGCCCAACAGTTTTGTAAGGCCACAAACAGAAGCACTCAGCAGCACCATGTCGTCCGCGTAACTGATATTATTGAGACATACATCATCAATATGACAGCCGACATGGGTGCTGCTGAGCTCTTCTATCAGGGCGTTGACGTACAGGTTGAAGAGCTTGGGTGAAGTTAGTCCGCCCTGCCTCACCCCACATTCCAACCTGTACGGCTCGGAATATGCACTCGACCATCGCACGACATTGACCTGGTTATGATACCAAAATTGAAAGATCCTGCTAAGTTCTGATGGCAGGGATATATCTTTCAGTTTCTGCCACAGGATATCGTAACTAACCAGATCAAATGCCCTCGATAAGTCGTGAAAACATGCATAAATGGGTGTTTGTCTATCTGTGTAGTACTTGATAGTTTGCTTCACACACAAGATGGCTGCCTCTGTGGAGAGGCTAGGCCTGAAACCGAACTGGTTGTCACTAATGTTCAGGTATTTATCCAGTGGATTGTTAAGCAAACTATCAAGCACTTTCGCTACTGTAGTGGCAAGTGAAATCGGCCTGTAGTTGGATTTATCAGAAATATCACCAGTCTTATTTTTCACAATTGGCACCACCACAGTTTTCATAGGTGCAGAGGGTAAGTACGAATGCCCTATACATAAGGTATAGAACATCGCGAGCGCTCTAGGCAGGTGAGGGCCTGCGTGTTTGAAATGTTCGATGCTGATGCCGTCATGGCCAGGAGACTTTCCACGCGACATAGCCTTAATACCATGTTTAACATCTTTTGCTCAAACATGCTTGGAAATTCGAGCATTATTTTGACAACCTTCTTCGAGATAAATCAAAATTGCTGTACTGGTAAAAAACAAGTGACGCTGCGGCCAGCAAAGTTACTATGAAAATCCATATCTGGCGTGTTTAGCGGCCAAATAAATTACTATGAAAACTCATATCTGTCGTGTTATTCAAAAATGGAACGAACTTTTTACTTCAACACACGGCAATCAAGGAGGTAATTTATCAAAGATTTTATTTAAATTTCGAATTGGCTTGCAAATAGAACAAAGAAGAAACAAATGAACATATTAGCGCATGAAAAATTGGTAGTTGTTCGTCATTGATTCTGGAATTTCTATTTAATTTACTCAGTTTGAATTTCCGCGCCTTGTTTGAGAAAAGTACTATACACTGGACTCACGCATGAGTGCCTCGGCTTCGCCTCGGCCCTCATTTTCACGATCGTCCATCAATCCCCTTATTGCTGGCCGCTACAGTAATGTACTATAGCTGTAATATGAGTGGCCATTTTAGTTTTGACCAGTTATTGGATCTCTACACACGCGGTTATTTTGATACCTTTTAAAATATTTCTGCATAAATATAAATAATTATGAGTTCGTGTTCAATTAAATGGTGTGGGAAATCCTCTAGAACATCCAGCTATAAAAAGATTGCATTACTTTTCATAGGTATGTAAAATAAATATTTTATTAAGAATAATTGCAGGGCTCAAGCAATACTGGTTGTTTACGTAAAATGGCACAAAAATGTACACCGCGTTGATGTCTTTTTGAAAAGTCCCTTCCTCTCACTAGGGTATTGCAATAAGTCTGTCCCTTTCTATCTGCACTTATACTGTAGAGTGTTGTGACAACTTCAAAATAAAGTCTATCTAAGTCGATAAACATTACGATGTTTCCTAATGGCAAAAAAGTAACATTAAATGTTTACATCTTAGATTTCAAAATGTTCCGTAACTGAAAGAAAAGTGGATTAAATGCAGTTCACAGGGAAAATTGGTTTCCAAATAAATATAGCGTTGTTTGTCTAAGGCATTTCACAGCAGAATAAAAATAAGTAATAGCAATGTCAATCCCTGTCGGATAGAACAATAAATTCTCTTAAGTAAAATTTAAATTTAAATAATTTATTGTTCAATTAGGATTGTAGACGTCGATTTTATCGATATCGATATTATTGTTGCAAAACTGACTTGTGCATCACTATATTTGGAACTTTCGTCCTAACATTGTTGCATCGGCCAATCACAACCGTTGTAATTTCTTCGTCCCCCGGCTCGCAGTAGTGAGTCGTGTGCCTAGACGAAATCGGTCTATCAGGTTGCTATCGATGTGCTGTACAAAAGCCATTTATTTTACATATGCGCTAGTGATTAACTACATCGGAAAGTTATCGATTCTTCTTTGTACCTACTAAAATATTTTTGGTGTTCAGAAAATATTAAGTACTAGCACAGATATTATAATACTAAGTACAGATACCCAATCCCATAGAAAGAAATGACACAACCCTAAGTCTGGCTAATGAGCTGGCTATTCTTTTTCCTCCATTATTTAACAGATGGCAGCATCAGGGACTCACTAATTGCCAGAGACTGTAGTTTTACAACGCCATCTAGGAGCCTAGATGTACATATATGTGTATATAGATAATCCTAAAATTTATAAAGAAATTTTAGGATTATTAAACATTCTAAAATAAATTTAAAACAAAATTTCTTGTTTTTCTGCTATAACAATGTTTGCTGTTTAAAAATATAACTTCATTGAATAGTCGAATTATTTACACAAAGCACTTAGGATGAATTGAAGCTGAAGCTTACTGAACTTATCTTCTATAGCTTTGATAATTTCTATGTATATAGTATCGCGCTGCAAAAGAACTAAAACAAACAGGGCAACTTTGTTATGCTGGTGTGCGTGACAGCTACATCTTCGCCACGTCATTGTGCTGTTATTGTGCTTTTTTAGTGTGCGTGCATTTAGCGGCTAACAGTTGGACGCTATTTTCTTTTATTTTCGACGAATTTGCAGCTTTGACTGTCTATTTAGGCATATTTATATCTTTATGTTATGCGCAAGATACCGTTTCTTTATTGTAAGGCCAACATAATCTTTGTCCTCTAAAATGTTGGCTTGCTGTTAAAAACTAGCCAAGTAAAATTTTCAGTTTCAATTCATCCTAATTGCTTTGTGGAAATAATTCCACTATTCAATGAAGTTATATTTTTAAACAGCAAACACTGTTATAGCAGAAAAACAAGAAATTTTGTTTTAAATTTATTTTAGAATATTGTATGTTCTGTATAAATTTTAGGATTATCTATAGAACTTGGCACCCATTTATTCTTAATATTGAATTTGGCTCCCATTTCACATTTATGTTTTTGATTGGATATCATTACTTTTTGTAAAGAAATTATTATTATTCGTCAACTAAAAGCGATCTGTAAAATCTATTTTCAAATATAAGTAGCAAGATTGGGTAAGAATGTATTTCTTTTGGTTACAATTGTCCGCAATAGTAATGGCAATTAATGCGATTTTTCATTAATTTCATTAGCAAGTGAATTATTGAGTCTTAGCATGATAATTGCTATTGCTATGCTAATAGCTAATATGATGATAATTGATAATAATGAAGTATGAAAATTTTATTAAAAGTGCGAATTAAAATGGTGAACGCTCATTTTAATTCGCACTTTTAATGAAAATGAAAATGTACGAAGCGATAATTCACTTAGCACTTCACGAAATTTCGCAACTAAATTTCATTAGCTTAATGCTAAATGATTTTTCACAAGCTAACAATGAATGCAAATGCTAATTAATCCATCACTAGTCCGCAATGATGTCAGGTCGCTGAGCCGGTGCGGTGTTGTAGTTTGTGTTAATATTGGTTGAAAAAGTTCTATAAAAAAAACGTGTGCTGTCGGGGTAACTCCGTCAGGAATGAAGTTCCTTCCCCACGTATGATTTAACTAGCCACTATTTTGCATTTACATTTTAACCTCACTATCGTCTTTAGAACCCTTGAAAACTTTGACTACAACCAAAAGTAATCCATGACGAAAAATTTGAAAATCTTCGCAATCGCAATTTAAGTTTTTACATTTTGACCTCACTATCGGCTTTGAAACACTCGAAAACAATACGTAACATATCGGTACAAGTACGAATTTTTTATATTACTTTTGTACTTATGGGCTACTAGCTTTAGCCCGCGGCTTCCTCCGCGTAGAAATTTTCCCACGGGAACGTACTGCGTCACGATACTGCGGAAAATCTGGACCCCGCGATTCAGAAAATCGCGTCATTAGCACAACGTCATCAAATGAGTACACTGGTAAACTCAAACTCTCCGTTCCAAACCAAGTAGTACCTAATCAGTTTTGATCGAGTGCACAGATCTTAATTAATGAAATACCTACTAAGGTTTCCTGTCCACGACGCCGGAGTTTTACCGGCGCGCGGTGCCGGACCGCATGCTTGTATATACGAATGAATATCACATTTTCATTCTGAGGTGATTTGAATTTTTTTCATATTGTGGTCCGACTCTTGTGCGGCTCCAACATCATGTACGGGAAGCCTAAATGTCACCTCAAGATACGGACTATGACAATATTTCAAAACCGAACGCGTCGCACTCCTGTTGCCCGCCTCGCGGAAAACTTAAACAGCCAATGATTAACAATTATTATTTATAATTGGTTGTCTAAGTTATGTATAATAATCTGGTACCTATATATAAAACGATAAAAGCGACCTTTCATAATGGAAACCATTCTGCTACAAAAGAAAATATTTTTGCTATTGTAGTTTCGAAAGGCGCTAGGTGTTAAAAATCGATTACTTAAAAAATATTTAAAACGTTAAAATAATCTGTTTTCTGATTTTTTCCTTTGTATACACACATTTACCAAGCTGGACGCCAAAGGAGACGGGCGAAAATTCATACAAAGTTGGGCCTGACGTTACAGTTACGATTACTACATTATTTAATTTAGATATTAATACCATTTCAAAAAAACTAAAATGTTTACGACTTCGCGATGGTAGAAAAAAAATACAGGGTCTTGTTGGTTTGTCCAGAAACAACGTTGTTGCTTTTTAACGTTATTCTTACACCAAGCTCTCACATTATATTTAAAAAAAAGAATGGTTTGTCTTTATTGTAGACTAGAATATAACAGAATTTACTGTAGGACATTAACACATTGAGGGTTCAGGCCACTTGAGGTGCAACCCATTGTTATACAGATAACTGAAAGAATGCCTTGGTCTTCTATTTGATGTAATCCTATAGAAGGATTACGGCGCCATGTAGCTATGCCGCAGTTGATACAATGATGATGTTGATCACTCATTGTAGCAAACTTCGAAATCCGGTAGATGAGGCTGAGGTAAGTCGAGTAGGCAAGTTATCTAAGTCCGTTGTAAGAAATACGTGGGTCGTTCGTCAAAGTAATAATCGTCTGAATCCTTTATACGTAGCCAAAGTCGCTAAAGAATATCGAATAATAATTACAGCACACGAAAACACAACCGAAAATATCCACTACCGCAAGCTCAGAGCCAAACGAAGCGAATGATTCCGAATGATTGGTTTGATTGACGTTTGATCCGACATTAACTTAAGTTCCACTTTGTTGCCTGTTTAATAAAATACCCGTATGATGATTGATTGTTAATTCAATCAATTTATTTTTATGACTTGTTTAGAAACGTTATTGTGTCACTGGATAAATATTATTTAAAAAAATGTTTTTTTTGAACTAATAAATGATAGAAGAAATTAATATGTTATGGGCATAATAATGTAAAGAAGTGTATTATTATGATTTCGATAAATCGATTAATTTGTTTCATCTGGCAACATTGTTTAAAAGAGAAAATAAGGGAGTCAGTGTTTGTTCTATTAAAATTATTTAATTTCTTATCCCATGATAAAACTGCATAATATTTCATGATTAATTACAAAAAAAACTAAAAGAAATATTGATAAATATTTCATTTCTGTAACGTTAGGCCCAGATTCGCCCGTCTCCTTTCAACTTTCTAGGTCATCTGGAAGTGGGTTAGGTTTTTGATTTTTTTTTGCCTTTTGTGGGGCAGTAATCTTATTGTGGGTGGATGGTCTTCACATATAATTATATAATTCATGTATACAAAATATTGTAAACATTTTCGAAAAGAGTAACGGTGGAGTGTCTTGCCCATTCTTCTCCATACGAAAGCTACCTTTTGGAATGGGCAACTAGAATCAATTCTATTTCTTTGTTTTTCATTGACGTTCAAAATTGCCTTTTTTGTGCCTATTTGAAAAAAATAATTGGCTTTGACTTTGATCTATAGGTATATAGGTAAGTCAGTCAGTGACAAAATTGCCGATTTTTAAACGTTCATATCTCAACAACCGTTTGAGCGGTATTTATGAAATTTGGGGTCCTAGTTAATCTAAGGGGTATTAATAAATAAACCAAATTTCATGTGTGTACGTTAAATAGATATTGAGTTATTGAGGGGTGAAAAGTAGCTCCAAATGGTTCGTGTAGTATAACACACGGCTGCTGCGTCGCCAGTTCTTTTCTTGAACTTGGCTTGACACGCGGCCGCGTGTCTAGATTTTCCTTCCAATGTCTAGCAATAAATTAAGTATTTCTTAGTTTCTTACTTTTTTATTTAACTTTTGTCTTTTTACCGGACTACGGCGAAGCAATAAGGAGGGTTATGATTTTGACCGGTATGTATGTATGTTTGTATGTATAAGTATGTTCATGTGTTACCTCATATCTTCTAAACAACATATAATTATTGTATGAATTTGATCATAATATGAACAGGTTGATGACTATTATTTGCCATTCACTGTTAGCTGGCAGCTAGGCACTCGAGATAAGAACTAGTCGTACAGCTAACAATGGCATGCACCTATCTCAATTTAAAGGGCGCCGCATTGTCTGCCCTGCGCTATGCTCATTATATTGAGAAACGGCACTTGTCATGTCATTAACACAATCTCGATTGTTTGGTCAGCAGAATGTTCAATAACAACGGAGGTTGACGTCAAGCAAGACATTAGCCTCAGCAGCTAATAGGAGTAATCTGTAGCTACGCCACTGCTGTGGAAATCCCAAGGGCAGCTCGAAAATGTATATTGTAAGACTACTTAGGTATAATATAAAGTAACGACTGTATTTTTTTAATAACATAACAATGCGCGTTATGTTATTTCAAAAATACAGTCCTTACTTCATAGGTGAACACGTAAAGTACGATGTAATTTCACATTCCTAAATTCAATCATCGGTGTAACTAAGAAAAACTTAGTTTATTGCAAAAAATTGGAAGGAAAATTTGTTTTCACTGTAGTCGGGTAAATATAAAGACTACAAGTCTCTAGGCCTAGGAGAGACTCATCATTATTAACGAAACTTACCTAATAGTTGAGATTAGAATAAAGTTTTTCTTTTAAAAATGCCTAAAACATATGAATTTTTTTGTAGGAAACACTAGTAGGTATACTTCCGTGATTGTCCCATTGTAATAGGGTCAGGATCTGATGATCCTGGAGAAATCGAGGAAACTCTTCAAATCTTATAGGCACACCTATAGCGATTTGGGTATTTTTTATAGTAACTCAAATCAAATCAAAATATTTTATGTCACATAAACCTGCATGGGCTCTTATGAAACGTCAGAAGCCAGGTGCACGGTTGCAAGTGGTAGTTTCCTATGAAGAAGAGCCGGCAAGAAACTTCACGATTCCTCTTTTAAACATAACGGTCAAAATCATAACCCTCCTTTTTTCTTCGCCGTAGTCGGGTAAAAATAATTGGCTGTTACAATATTTTCGAATTACAGTTTTTGCGAACATACAAAATACTTTCTAAGATATAAAGAGAAGGCAGAGTTAGTATATCAATTTCTTTGAATTTATTTCTAAGGGACTCACGAGGACCCATTTTATAGATCGCAAATCGAATCAAATCGCCCTCTTTTGCAAAATGAAAATTAAATCTACGTCGGCTGCCGATACCCACAGCAGAACCCCATAAGACATAATACTGTGGAAATAAACAAAGTATACTAACCTAGCTGTGGCTATATCAGTCAACTTGCTTAATTTTCTTACTGCATATGCACCTGAACTTAATCTGCCTGAAAGAGCACTAATGTGGGCGCTCCATTGTACTTTCGAATCCAGAGTAATTCCTAGAAATACAGTTTCCGTAATAGCATCTAGTTTCTTGTCATCAAGTTTTAAAATTTAGTCTTACTTGAGGTACATTAGGTAATGAGAACTGAAGACATTTAGTTTTGTTCGCATTAAATAAAAGATTATTAGCTGCGAACCATTTCAAAAGAACTGCCTGACTATGGTTGACATGTAAGACATCCGTATCTTTCCTATTTATTTAAAAAATAAGAGAAGTGTCATAGGTGAATAGAATTATATCCGATAAGTTAGCCATCAAGCCAGCCAAATAAGAAAGGGCCATGAATCGAACCTTGAGGCACGCCCATCTTAATCAGAGACCCCGAGGACGTCGCCCCGTTAACGTTTTCTTTTTGCTGCCTGTTTGATAGATAGGAAAGAACAAGATCAGCAGCTTGTCTACAAATTCTGTTGTGGTGTAATTTACAGATCAGTGTACTCGTATTGTGGTCAACGCAGTCAAACGCTTTTGAGAGGTCACAGAAAATGCGAATTGCATCCTGGGACTTCTCCCAAGATTCCAAAATGTGACTAATGAGTTTTACTCCTGCGTCAGTGGTCGACCTACCTTTCGTGAAACCAAACTGGTGACTATGTTAGGTCTAGCATGATTTTTTCATATATTTTGCTCAATGTTGGTAACACAGATATAGGTCTATAATAAGAGGCATTACTCTTACTGCCCGATTTGAAAATTGGTACCACTTTACTATGTTTCATTAAATCAGGAAACGCACCGCTATCTAAACATTGATTAAATATGCGTGCTGAGAAAGGGGCAATTGTGTCAATGATATCTCCAAGAACCTTAACGGAAATCCCCCATAAGTCTTCATTGTTTTTTATGTTAAGACTTTTGAATGCTTTTTTAATTGTGACAATAAAAATGGGCTTGGATTTCCGCAAAATCACGCCTGAATCAATTAACTATCTTGAATTCAATACTTGGAATGTCCTTACTGAAGTTCTTTTAGAAGAGATTCAGCTAATATAGATGAACTCGTGCAGTTGCTTTCGGAAAGCACCATTTGGAGAAATGGAACAGATGATGAAGACCACAGATGGCCACCGGAACTACTCAATAATAGCTATTTAACGGGTAGCGATTTGATTACGTTAATATGGTTGCCAAGTATAAGCCGCGTTATAAGTATATGTAGCGTTAAGCCGTTGGTCCCGGATGTCTTCCGTGGATCTTTGACAGTCGTTACGGGTCGTCAGAAGCTCGAAAGTATGACAACCAGTCTTACCAAGGGGTATCGTATTACCCAGTTACTGGGTTGTGGAGGTCATATAGGCATTCGCTCCATGTAAAATACTGTTATTCAGCTGCATCCGGTTAGACTGGAAGCCGACCCCAATATAGTTGGGAAAAGGCTAGGCAGATTGATTTTTTTGGTTGCCAAGTATCTCTGTAAAGTCTGTATGTATTTTTTTTTTTATATTTTCGCCAATTGTGAACTGATTTAAAAAAATCTTTTTTAGTTCGAAAGGGTATACTCCCGAGGTGGTCCCATATAAATTTTATTATCTTTTCTTGCGTAGTTTTTGAATTAGCTTCAATAATTACGTATTTTTCCCCCTTAGTCTATGTAGACGATATCTTATTTGACTCCGTCACTGTTATTTACATAGCAGGTAGTGGTATTCGAATGTTGGTGGGGGAGGTACCACAACAAAAAAGTGAAAAATGAAAACTTTTTTTTTGTGTTTTTTTTGAAGTCCGTTGTTTTCTTTTACCCGAATACGGCGAAGAAAAAAGGAGAGTTATGATTTTGACCGGTATGTATGTATGTATGTATGTAAGTATGTTCATGTGTTCCCTCTAGTGATGGATTAATTAGCATTCGCATTCATTGAACGCATGCGAATGCTCATTTAGTGTTTAGCAAATGAAATGAAGTTGCGAAATTCTGTGAAGTGCTAAGTGAATTCATCGCTTCGTACTTTTTTATACTATCATACGTCAGAGCGTCGACGCAAGTGCGCTCTCCGTCGCACCTACGGGAAGTCGGGAATACTAAATCTATCGGTTTCACGCGACCGTGATCTCGTTCGCGAGTGATTAACAAAATTCACATACTCTATTATTATCAATTATCGTCATATTAGCTATTAGCACAGCAATAGCAACTATCATGCTAAGAGTCAAGAATTCACATGCTAATTAAATTAATGCAATATCGCATTAATTGCCATTACCAGTTCCCTCCTATCATCTAAACCCCTCATCACAATTTGACAAATGAGGTATCGTTGGGAGCGTCTTGATTGTCCGCTGGTTATAGGCTATGTGACGTCACATTAAATTAAAAATGGCGCCCTTTAGTGGACATAATGTCAGGAACTAAAAAAAAAAATTGTTTTTTTAATTAGCACATTTCAAAAATACATATATCCCCAAAAGAATTAAAAAAAAAATAAAGTAATAAAAACTAAAACCCAACTACGACTAAAAAGGTATAAACAAGACACCACAGGCAGACAAATAAAAAATCCGGAGTCACACGTAATCTGATCGATTTATGCCCTAACACGTGTGACTACGGATTTTTAATTTGTCTGCCTGGGTGTCGTGTTTATACCTTTTTAGTCGTAGTTGGGTTTTAGTTTTTATTACTTTATTTTTTTTTTGTAAAAGGTGATGAGCAGTTTACATTAGGCTTTTGTAACTTAGATAAATTACAAACTGACCCACTAAAAAACGAGAAATAAAAACCTTTTACCTTTTATATTCTTCCGTCGACAAAACCCGTTTCTGCGTGCTGGTGGTTCGAGAAACACCCATTCTTAGTACTCTCTATGTTTGACATTTTCTTCATATAAGTTGCATTAAGCACCTACTTGCAGCATGTCATCATTTATTTATTCATCTAGTTACATCTACCGTATTCATATGTCTTTGAGTCTGTCCAGCTGGTTCTAGTCTCTCAAGGATTCTCTTGCCGGGACGTATGTCTAGTGCGTTGCATTCATTATCAGTTTATTAACAAAATATTTCTAGCATTTCTCAACAGTTGTTATTTAACACCACGAGTCCGCGTCCGCGAGCGCGCTGAACTTTCAAAGCCTGAGACTTGTTTGTCAAGTCAAAAGCTCTCGGCTCTACGGTGAAAGTCAATATTCAGGTTCTGCACCAAACCGCTTTCGATGCCTTTTTAGCACTAAACATAATTATACCTTTCGCTATAAATAAACAAGTTAATATTAATACATTCACATGTTGGATGTCGCGGCCTCGCGGCTCTTCGACACAAATACCTCGAGGATGAAGGAGCATTGTCTTCGCCTTGTTTAAACTTAAACGCTACGATTAAAATTGAGCAAAAATAAATCGCATGTGACATTGAGCGGAAAAATTAGCATCACACAGCACACCGCACACAATAGTAGATTGTATCATAAGGGAGCAAAATAATATTTTTACGGTGAGGGCGCTTTTTTTTATCCAGAGCGAAGTGAGGCATTCTAGAGTAGAATCCCGAGCGTAGCGAGGGATTCTTTAGTAGAATCCTGAACGTAGCGAGGGATTCAAAGTACGTCGCCCGAGCCAAAAATATATTTTGCGCCCGAGAGATACACTCTACTTTTCATCACCCACTATGAGAAAATAAAAGGCGCCTCTTAACCACGCTTGATCAAGACGGGTTGGCTATTACAGGCTTATAATTATTAACTACAAGTTCAGGTTTCCCCATCATGTTTTCCCTCACCGATGTCAGTAATGTCCAAAATAACTCAGAAAAAAAAAACAACCAATCAATCTGCCTAGCCTTTTCCCAACTGTGTTGGGGTCGGCTTCTAGTCTAACCGGATGCAGCTGAATACCAGTATTTTACATGGAGCGACTGCCTATCTGACCACAACACTCAAACGTCGATATTCCACCAGCTGTCGAAGACGAGTCCTAGGTACTTCATCGTCGACTCGACGCCGATGTGTACCCCTCCTACCGTTATTTGGGAACCCGACGGTGGCGCGTTCCAAAGACCATGAAAACACATGGCCTCGGAGTTGTGCAGAGCCACCTTGAGTCCCAGTTGCCGGAAACATCTCTCGCCGGTTCTGTACTCTCTGGTGACCGGGGTAGATGAACATACACAAAAAAAACATCATACAGACTAACATAAAACCTCCTCCTTTTTGAAGAAATCGGTTAATAGAAATTCATCCTTACTAATATTATAAATGCGAAAGTAACTCTGTCTGTCTCGCTTTCACGCCAAAACTACTGAACCGATTTAAAAGAAATTTGGTACACAGATAGTCTAGAGCCTGAGAAAGGACATAGGCTACTTTTTATCGACATACCACGTGGGCAAAACCGCGGGCGGAAGCTAGTATACTATAATTTCGGAAGTCTGTGGCAAAGACTCCGACTTCCGAAATTAAAGTTACTTTTCACTTTGTAGTGTTTTGAAATATAAAATCTCGTAATGAAACCACTATAATTATTAGATATGGGCTGAATGTGGTTTGAACCGAATCCGAACTTCGGCCGAACATTCGGTTAAAATGGAAAGTTCGGCCGAACTTCGGTTCAATTTCCCTAACATTCGTTATTTGGCTCGAATATATTTATCGTCTCCTGGAAGCTCTATAAATTCAAAGCGACTTTTTTCGGGGGCAGGAAACGTATACGAAAAAAACATAACAAACTTCTGCCAGATAAGGCAGTCTTTGGTGTTTTTGAACCATAACCTGTCTCTAGTAAATTATAAATATGAGTGAGTAGATAGATGAGAAAAGTTTGTTTGATTTGATTGTTGAAAAAAATACCCTTTAATTCTAATAAAAAATACTTGATGTTAATGAATGTTTAGTTTGTGAACCAAAAACGTGATTTTTTTATTCAATTTACGAAACTAATAAGAAAAACTGATTTAATTTAAGGTTTACATTAACAATTTTCCTAACTAAAATAAATGACCATGAGTGAGTAAAAGACATCATTTTATTTTACAGTAATATTCCAATTCAAAATAGTACAAGTAGGTATTATTTTTCTCGTGCCCGAATGTTCGGCATCTGAACCGAATTTCGGCCGAATGCCGAAGTTCGGCTCAAGCTGCCGAAATTCGGTTGAACCGAATGTAACCCGAATTTCGGCCCATCCCTAATAATTATGTAATTAGGAGTACCTACTAAGATCATTAGTAAAATATTGTTCTAGAACGCATACGAATAACTTTGTAATAATTCTGATTCTGATTCAGCGCTGAGAAACAAGTCCACATGTACAATTGTTCTCGCACTATAAGTATAAGTACCCACCTATACCTATCTTTTATAACAAACACACCTGTGAATTAATTTAAATACTCCTTGTATTTAAATTAATTCACAGGAAGCCTTAGACTTGTCCAGCAGACTATTGACATTCAGAATGTGATTAAGCGTAGATACCTTTATTTTTATCTGGGATTTTATGCGAGTGTTAACTGCGGAAATTATGGGTGTCTGCTAAAAAACCAGAGCGTTCCTAAAGGTCATCTCGTCGGACCGCTGGTATTTATGTTCGTCGGTCATCGTCATTTGCGGATCCTTCCGGATCTCACGAATCTTATTTATACCTTATACTAGCTGTGCCCCGCGGTTTCACCCGCGTAGGTCTCGATCCCGTGGGAATATAGGGATAAAACGTATCCTATGTCCTATTCCAGGTCATGGTCAACCCGTGTGTCCATCCTCTCCTCTCTAGAGTAGGGAACGTCGCGGCGGCGCGGCGGCGGCGGCGCGGCGCCGGCGCCGGCGTCGACCGTTCGTGTATTGCATTTCGTGATAACTTCGAAATTAAATGTCCGATTCGAATGAATTAAAAAGTATTTTACTGCTACATAAATACCCTTGATGTTAAAACTATTTATTTGAATAAGAATTAATATTATGTTGATAAAACTCCTTCACAAATAATGCATTAATTTCGAACAAATTTGATTATCATAAAAAAAGGTTATAATGAGTCTATTTTAAAAGATAGACATATGCTGTTGCGGACTTTTTTTTATAACTTTTAAAGAGGAACAATTCTATCTTACATGATATTTGCGTAACTTTAACCGTTTACGCAGCGCACGCAACGGAAGCTCTCAAAAAGGAATATTTTTTCCCGTTTTTGCAATACTATTCATTTATGCTCCGCTCCTATTAGTCGTAGCTTGATGTTATATAGCCTATAACCTTCCTCGATAAATGGACTATCCAATACAAAAACAATTTTTCAATTCCAACCATTAGTTCCTGAGATTAGCGCGGTCAAACAAACAAACTCTTCAGCTTTATAATATTAGTATAGATTAAGACGCGCAGTTTAAGGTTATCACTGCATGTAGCTATAAATTGTTTATTTTCGTAATTTCTTGATCTCTAGACTTATGTTGGCATATAAAAAGAAAAACATTTTTAAATTACAAGTTTGTTTCATCATTTGTTATCATAAAAGATACGCTGCTCCAAAGCAAGCTCGTAGTCTGTATTCTAATGTTATTTCCATAATAATTACATAGTCAAATGATCGATAAAAGACATCCTTCCATTAAATTAGGTCAATAATAAAATATTCTGTCGTCTCGCTCTACTTCCTGCATTGATACCTATTGACATGTGCGAGGAATTCTAACAGCAATATTATACTGCATGGCTTACATCAAGTTAATGCTTTGATACTTGGCTTTGGGAGCCTCTCAAATAATCTGAATGAGGGCTGTGCCTGTGAGAACGTCCGAGAATGAAGTCCGTAAAAGTATGATGAAGCCTCAGACCAACAAAAAAAGAAAGACGGAGCATTACGAACCTCAAAAGTGAAGCCACCTTTTTATCTATGTGTGTGTTTAGGGGTATGAGGAACAGGGTGTAAAGTTCACTCATCCACCATAGAAAAGGGAGGATCCTCCTACTAGACGGGTGTTGTGTCTGGCGGGCAACTGCCCAATGATTAATATTGGATTTTTGTATATATGTTCACTGCACGCTAAACTCTAATTGCGCGATGCAGGATTTTTGTGACGTCAGGATTTTTGTGTGACGTCAGGTCTTTGATGCGTAGTTCGAATGTGGCGATGTAGGTACAGCCACATGTGTAAAAAGGGTTGTCATTTGTTAAAGTTTTTCCCTATAATTTGGATAATAATATTTTGGGTAGGATAATATTGTACGAGTAAGATATTGTTGAGTATGGTATTGTACCCAGTACCTCAATTGTTAGGAAGGATTCCGAAACAAAATACATATTTTTTACATCGCAAAATAAAATAAAATAACAATTAAGTACAAAGTGCATTTACATACAGCCCTATCGTCAATGGCTACATGAGGCAAGCCTGGTAAGTCCTACAAAAAAATTACACGAGTAATGTCAGCTTTTGATTAAAACCAGGAAGATAAATTAAGAATAAGGATATACTTGAACAAACGTACAGCCAGAACTTTATGAAACTGAGTTTTCAGCAATTACATAGGACGATGGAAATAACATCTAAAAAATAAAATTTGGGACAGTAGTATTTAAATTAGCTAGACTAAGCTGAGAAACTAACTAAAATAAAATAAAAATACAGTCTCGTGTTTAATTACTGTTTTGATAAAATCTAATTTTTTTTTTAAATTTTCTATGCCTTTTTAGGATATCCGCTTTTGATCACACGGCGAAGTCCACTATTAGTTGAATAAAGGTCATTATTATCAAAATGATCGAAACAAACCACGCCGGTTTTCGATGGCAGCTATTCTGGATCATTCCGACTATTTCTTATAGCTACTATCCATTTACTTTTATTTTCAATATTACTTGGAAATCTAAAATATTAAATACATAAAAAACAGGCATATAATTACTCGAACTAAACAATATCGAACGGGGAAATTTCAAATCATATTATGGCAACCCTCGCACTTTAATTGTAACGGTTTTCGTTCGTTCATTCGTTCAGGTTTTTGTTCCAAGTAACCTAAAATTCATAGTTACCTAAATTAAGAAACGATGTTATTTGAAGTACTTACATGTGAAATGTGATTCCGTGAGACTTTTTATGTGATTTGCTATTGTGTTTACAAGTTTTCACTACACAAGAAGGCATATTTTTTTTTTTTTTTTATTGAAGTTTACTAGACGACGACTCGTGACGTACTAGGAGCGATGAGCATAGTTTTTGTGTAGGTGTGTGCGTGAGCCTGTGTGTTTACTTGCAGGAGCATAGTTTTGTGGCTACACGTTTGATGTACGTAGTGCTCTGTCTTTCTTTTTTTGTTGGTCTGAGGATGAAGCATTAGTATTTCGCTGTAATACTTGATTGTTTGCCAATTTGTTTGTTTGTGATCATCGGCAGCCCTCATACGTGTAAGTGTATGGGAGACTTAAGATAAGTAGGGCAGGGACACATTTCGTTTTCTTAATTCGTCAAATGCGAAAACTCCGCATCTGACCCTTGGTCGTTCCGACCGCATTACTAAAATCAGATAGCGCAGTGTTCCATTAACCCACACTGCTGATAGTGGCGTAAAAAATGATTATACACCAATTATACACACATGAGTAAGTAATTACGATATATATGTTTATGTCAAAATACTGATAGTGTTGGCAGATTAGCAACTGCTGAGCAATACGTTGACTTTTGTACTGGTGGATCCGCAAACGTAGCCCGCGGAATTCAAATATTCTTACGTTTTTTGCAATTTCCAGGTGAGTTTCAGGTTGTATCTTGATTAAAATATGATTCGCGACCATAAAAAATATGTATTTATATACATCCTTACTAACAATGGTCCACCTTAAGGACTTAGTGCGGAAACCAAACCCATAACATCCTTACTAATATTATAAATGCGAAAGTAACTCTGTCTGTTTGTCGTGCTTTCACGCTTTCACGTCAAAACTACTGAACCGATTTAAATGAAATTTGGTACACAGATAGTCTAGAGCCTGAGAAAGGATATAGGCTACTTTTTATCGATATACAACGCGGGTGAAGCAGCAGGTGGAAGCTAGTTGTTAGATTTGTTCTATAGAATATATTTTTCATGAAATCATGACATTTGATAACAAATCTAACTTACCAGAGGTATATTTATGATTCTAATAATTATAGTTCTGTAAACACATGTTTGTTATGGTCGCGAATCATATTTTAATCAAGATTACAACCGGACACTGACCGGCACCCTAATTGCGTACCTACTCGTAACAGACCATCAATCACAACCTGTTTCATTTTGACAGTTCAACAACATTCATTGCTTTATTTACGTTGTTTAGCAGAAATTTTTCGAACTTATGAAGCAATGGATTAGCAATATCCTTCAAAATTATTCAGATTATGATTGAGGGTATGTTCCTATCAATAAATTAAATTTATACGCTTACGTCAGGATTAATTTTATAAATTTACGAATATAAATAAGAACTGATTCAATATTTCCATATTTGTTTTATTTCACATTATCGTGAGTAAGAAAAACCAGTATAAGTTTTAAAAAATTAAGAGAAAAATGCATAACTCAATTAGAGCAATAAGAAATGTGGTACACCTCTAATTGTTTCATTACGTCATCTGTTGACTTCATTTCAAGTCCTTGGCGCTCAGAGCACGTTATATTCAATTCTGATTAAGGATGTCTATGATCTTTCTTTCTATGATTTTCGTCTATCCCGTGTTTTTTATTACTTTTTGAATAACGTTATTAATATTTTTACGTCTCTTGACAATCCCGGGACCCTGGGGTCCTGGACCTTTGGAAGGCGTACGAGGGGCCGAAGCCAAATCGCAGAGGTACGGGCCTCTGCAATTTAGCCTCGGCCCCTCGTACGACTTGGCAGGATATGGAAACAATGATAATGGATTATGGGTTTGAAGGGCTAAAGTAAACTGGTTATCTAGAACGATTGAAAGACTATGATTATTATCTAGTTGGATTTACATCAGAATCATCGTCGTCTGTGTCAATATCCTCCACTTCTGACTCCGATTCCACACCTTGCACAATTTTTTGTAACTCATCAGTCCAATTTTTTATTCATCTTATATCAAGCAAAACGGGAAGAAGGATGCGTGTGCGGTTTCCCGTTTATTTCCTGCACTATGCCAAAGTGACCTTGACACTCGTACGCTTATGACGTCACAGAACGACTTCTATAGTAGTCCGTGGCGGTCGGAGCCACGGAATAGATAAATAAGGTTGGAATGGTAATGTGGGCGTGGCAAGCGCGCCACAATTATGTTTCGATAATCATAACTCGACCGATTCATTCATTCACCGCGTTTCGTGCGCTTCGGACTACCGCGGAGAACAGAGCTCTGCTTTAAAATGCCGTGTTGTGCAATTATAACTTGTAAAACAAAAAGTCAGACCGCAAGTATAGAGCGAGGGGGTATATCTTTCCATCGGTAAGTCGAAAATAACATTTAATTATAATTTTATTAGTAAAAAACATAAAAATATTCTGATCACTATGAAATTCCAAACATTAACGACATTATTGCAACAAGTAAAAAAAAATATACATTGCACGATGTGTACTCGCGTAATCAACGCAATTACTAAGTCCGCTTACAATGTACTGCATGCGTCGCGTCCTCTTCACTTTAACCATTGACGTTTCGTTGTTTGCCCTGATTGGCCGTGATGCACGGTCGATAGTGAGGTGACCATGTGGTTAAATAAAATCATCGATAGAATTCTCAAATAATATAAATTTACGTTCGACAAAGATTCTTTTTGAATTATTTTATATTTAATTAATGATAGTATATTTTTAGTTAGACGTATAATGAGTCAATTAAATATTACAATAATTATTGAACGAATGATACAATATAGTAAATACTTGTAGATGACAGATTTACAGGGAGAAATTGAATTCATTGGCAACATTATACGAGATCATTGTACTCATCTACAAGTATTTACTATATTGTATTTAGTATTAAAATATAAGTAAAATCCAATTTTACTTACGCAATAAATTATAAATTTTAGGTTTCCTAAAGAACCTAACGCCAGGGAACAATGGATTGACGTGACAGGTAGAGGAAACTGGATGCCGACAAAGACGAGTACTATTTGCTCTATACATTTCAGTAAAGATGATTTTATCATTAAAAAATCAGGTTATTTGTAATTAATAAAAGTAAAATAAATATTTCTTAATATTTATTTCATGTTTAATTTTCCCCCATACATTCATCAGATAATTTATCGATAAAGAATATCGGCTTTATCAAGCACTAGCGTGTATGAACATTTTTATTGCTTTTTTGCGTGTGTGTGTGTCTATGGCTACGAGGGCTTAGTACTAGTGTGCGAACGAATATCTGCCCTGAGATTTATGTGTGTCTGATTTGGTTGTGTGCGAAATATTTGTAAACATAGGAGTGCGTATGTGTAGAAATTAAAATAGTGGGAGACAAGCGGTGACACTGGTCCTGATACAAAATTGGAGCTAGGGCCTTTCCAACCTTATTTATCAATTCCGTGGTCGGAGCAGTTACAACTAACTTTTTTGTAGAGATGGGAATATAATTATCGCCAAGGGTTGGTAAACAATAACTAGAACTATTTAATTCCGGATCGGCACCCATCTGAAGGTCGAAATTGGTAAATTTACCCTTTGTTATAAAGTAGTTTATAAGTTCATATTTTTCTGACCTGAAATTGATTGCGATAGTAGTATTTATATATATTTCCACGGGCGAAATCAAACAGTGGTAATTTTCGCGTCTCATCACTGGCCGACTTTGTATAAAATCCTTGGCGTTCGGGGACATTAAAAATGTTACGCGTTTTTGTTTTTGCCGATTTTAAGACAATTAAGGGCTTCTTTTGTGTCGAAAACTAAAAAACAGGGCGTTAGACAGCTATATTAAAGAATAACAGGAAACATAGCTTTTAAATAAAGTAAATTTATTTTATTTTGAGCACAGCTACCATCTTACCACATTATTGTTGAGATTAAGACTCAACAATAGAAAAATTACCCTAAAAAAAACCCTTACGTTATTTTTAACTTTTTAGTATTGGTACCAACAAATTCGAATATCTTGAGTATCATTTATTATATGAATAATAACACCACTCAGGAAGTTATTATAACATCATCCATTTAGACTAAGTGGGAAAAATACGTGAATGATTATTGAAGTTTTCTTTTGAAAAGGAAGGACCTCAACGCTATTGATTATAGCTGAAAATCCTCGGGGTCCGATAATGAGCGCGACGCTTAGCCATCAGGCAGGTGCTCAAACGAGTCTCGCACTAACTGTCTTACAATGATCTGATGGCCTACGCCGAAGGGTAGCAAAATAATCTATTGCAAACCTCCTTTTTAGGGTTCCGTACCTCAAAAGGGAAAAACGGAACCCATATTGGATCACTCGTGTGTATGTCTGTCTGTCCGTCTGTCACAGCCAATTTGTTCCGAATTCAATGGACCGATTAAGTTGAAATTTGATACACATATTATGTATTTCTGACGGACGGAAGACGTACGTACAGTCAGGGACTTTAATTGATAAGCCACTTTTAAACTTTTCAATTTTGCAGTTTCATACATTCACGAGATTACACGATTAAACACGAACTTAAATCGCATACTCGTAAACAAGATGACAAATTACAGTAATCGGCAATAGTCTTGTCCATAGAGTATGACTAATAAGTTCTCAATGATAAATAAATATAATATTTATCCAATCTATTTGATACTGACCTTTGAATCAGAGCTCATTAACTCGATAATTTTGAAAACCTATCCGAAGACAGTGACAGTTGAAATGTCGATATCAGAGACGTTATTTTCCAATTTGTCGAAATGAAAAATAAAAATTTCTGCGTACGCTAACGTTACTATGCCTACGCTAAAACATTCGTCGCTAGGTTACGGTTGCTAGACCTGTAATTGGTTGACTTTGGGTAGTCACTTTGCTGTCAAGTTTGTAGTTCTGGCTCTCAGGTTAGCCAACCGGTAGAGATATTAAATATAATTTTCTTCTTCTTTAATACGAAGACATGACTTTCCGTGTCTGGATGTACGAGTATAACCGACTCAGCCCGATTTGCATTACACGGCTAAAATACGAACAGTGCCAAGTGGCTCATCAATTAAGTCCGTGACTATACGCGTAACGAAAATAAATGGATTTTGAATATGGGGCCACATTTCGGGGCAATTAGAAAATTAAAAAAAATTGTTTTGCAAACTGTACTCTGTCATAGGTATCAAACGAAAGGGTATGTTGCGAGGATCTCAAATACATTTTTTTTATTTTAAAATAAATACTTTTCAGGATATTTAAGAAAATAACCTTATCTCCGAAACTACTGAGACTAAAATTTTGAAAAAAATACAGAAAATTGTTCTATACTTACAGATTACAGGAAAACCTATAAGGACTCTATGGTCTTAAATAAACATGGTATGTTCATCCCAACTACGGAACCCTTCATTGTACGTGGTCTGGCACGCACTTGGCCGGGATTTTGGCTTTGCCGCAGTCGGGTAAAAAACACTGAACACTGAACCGAGCGAATCGATTTCAAATTACAAGTTTCAAAACTCTAAAGTTAATATCGTCGATTAAGGTCAAATGATGATCGACGCCAAGAAATGAGGGTTATGTGTTTGACCTGCAGGCGTAGCATGGCGCTTTCTATTTCTACAAAGAATAGACATAGCTTTTTCTATACAAAGTGACATTTCGTTTCTTCATTTTTAACATCGCACCGTAGAAATCCTTCTACAATCTGTAATTTTGTCTTTCATTTATACCGATCTTTGTCTAGGTCTTTTAATATGTAGACTATTTCGGAAGAAAGTTATCTATCCTTACTGTCAAAATCACACTGACAACTGAAATTTGTCTAAGGAAGTGAAGACAATTTGAAACAAAACCAAGAATTCTGAGTCGAATTATGTAAAAGAGTGAATTTTGTTACGTTTGTATACGAGTATTGAATACACTATAATAATATATTGTCTGTTCTATTCCCGTCGACAACATTTATCCCCATCGTAAACTGTATTACAGTCATCGCACAACTTAAAGAACAAAATCGTCTGATTTTCGGGGCACAGTTTATAAATGCGTTGTTTACAAAAATACGCCAGCGCTGTATGTATCCGCGAGCTGTCCGGGCCGTGCCAAAGCTATCGACTTGTTTGTTTAGAGTCCGCCTAACGTCACCACTACGTAACACCGTAAATATTTTACTTTCTATTATGCTATTACTGTCTAAAAAATAACAAATAATTCGCTAGACTAAACTAACAAGTTTAGCAAATAAGGACGGAGTAATATAGAGAAGAGCGCAAACTAATGAATAACCCTACTTCAGCAGTGCACATTTCTGCAGCAGTAGATCTATGGATGGTCAGTCGGAAGGGAATACTATAAAGATAGACCTCTTACTGATGATTTCAAGTCAAACTGATGTGCACCATGCTGATCCGAAGCGAACGCAGGATCTACGTGATCTTTTGAGCAGATCTTATAAGTAGAGCGAAAGTGGTTCATTGGTAAGACGGACAGGAAAGTCGAGAACGTTCGAATTAACAATTAAATTGCTTCAAGACCACACCACCGTCTGTACATCGCAAGCGTGCGCACTTGATAATATGGTATACTTTTTATGCTATTTCCCAGTACTAGTGCATTATGGAGCGTACATTTTCCCGTTTTAAGTGACGATGAAAGGCCAACTACAACCTTTGAAAATAATACGCTGAGAGTGTACTATTGAAGTTATGATTACCTACATACTCAGGCTGAAAAATTTGGAACAATGACCTGTCATGACTAAAGAGACATCAAAAACCTTCCGTTAAGTAAAAAGTCCGTTAGTAATACATAAACATAACATAACTGTCTGTCTAACATAAAATTTGCTACGTTCTAAATCATAAGCATCACGCTGGGATCAAGGTCCAAAAGTGAAGATGTTCAACGTCGAGCCCTTGAACATCTTCGTAATCTCAAGAGTGATTTTACTAATACTATGTGGCAGCCGGCCGCATCCAGTCCGGCAAGGGGATCTATCTCACCTAAGTTATTCTCAGCAGTTCTCGAGATGATATTCAAGAATTTAGAATGGAATGAAAATGGACTCAACATAAAAGGTGAAAACTTAAACGATCGCTTTGCAGACGATCTGATTCTGTTTTCTGAGTGCCCGGCTAGAACAAATGCTACAGCAATTATCAGATCAAAGTGAGAAAGCAGGCCTGTCAATGAACACGAGAAATACCGGTCGCCGCCGCCTCCACACGTACCGGTCTGGCACGCACAGCTTCAGGTGACGCAGCACACCCGGGTTATGAGCTACTCCACGCAGGAGCTTTAGCGCATACGCCGCAAGCGTAAATATATTATATTATATAATATTATATTATAATATTATATATTAAAAATGCGAAAGTAACTCTGTCTGTCTGTCTGTCGCGCTTTCACGCCAAAACTACTGAAATGATTTAAATGAAATTTGAAAAAAAACTGAGAAAGGACATAGGCTACTTTTTATCGACATAATACGCGGGCGAAGCCGCAGGCGGAAGCTAGTATTATTATAAACTAGCTTTCAGTACCAAGGGGTATCGTAATATAAAATGTAAAATACATCTGCATCCGGCTGCATTCAGCTGCATCCGGTTAGCCTGGAAGCCGACCGCAACATGGTTGGGAAAAGGCTAGGCAGATGATGAGTAAATGAGTTTAATTATTATCACGCCTGTAAAATCACGTACTCGTAAATTAGCAAAATCGGCAAAATTTCTTACACGGCCTCGTAAGTGTTAGTCTAACCACGTATTTTGAAGTCGATTTTTTTTAGTTTCTTGTTATTTTTTATAATGAACGAGCTCACATAATATAAAAAGTTAGAATATCATCGTCAGAATAAATGTTTAGGTGATTGAAACTTTAGTATCTAATAAAAATGCAGTTAATTTGCAATTTTGTTTTATTATTTTATCCATTAACACTTTTCTCATTTTACTAGATTTAGTTTAGTGAAACGACATATACAGACATTATATTAGAATTTGTCATATCACCAAACATTTTTAGTAAGAAGACGTAATAAAACAAGAATATTCGACATCTACCGTGATTTCGTGGTATCCCTAGGGATATTGTGAAATCCCTGGTTTTCTCATTTCCCTGCGACATATATATAGTATGTTATCTAACGAAGGGCGTTCCCGTTAACCAGCAAGAGTATAGCGTATAAAAATGCAAAAAAAAAAGCAAATAAAAAGTTTTTTTTTTGTAAAATATTCTCATTTTTTTTAATTGGTACGGTAATGAAACACTTTACACGCACATTAGTCACACTTGTCTTTCTACGTAGAAATACAAGTGTGCGTGTACAGAGTGTTTCTTTTACGTATCAATTAAATAGTTTTGTGAATATTTCACTACTTATATATTTTTTTAAACCTTTTTATAAGGGGTAATAATTTTTTTGCATGTATGGACGCTATACTCATGCATATAGTGTTATGTAACTAGTATAAGTTATTATTAACTAGTAAGTAATTGATAACCCGTATTTGTATATCTTTTTGTCAACAGAAATACAAAAGATTATATTTACATAAATGCTAAAATATCAAAAGGCAATTTAAAAAAAACATAGTGTTATCATATCACTGTTATCAGTTATCACTGAAAAACAAAAACATTATCCAAATGACCCAGACAACCGACTTGATTAATTTGTTTTACAATTTGTGTTTGAAAAATGTCGAGATTTCATGAAATCATGAGTTTTGAGACTTTCATGAACTTAGAGAGTTGTATTGCTGATTCTAATGTTCATAATTCTGTAAATCCATATTTGTTACGTGCGCAAATCATATTTAGATCAACATACAATCTAACACCGACATGCAAATTGCAAAAAACGTAAGAAAATTTGAATTTCGCGGGCTAACCTGGCGAATCCCCCTTAAAAATTAAAAATAAAATAAGCTAGATGAGGTCGGCGTTTCTTATCTGACTACTCTGAGAAGAAAGGCCGAAACAAACTCAGAGGTCGCAGTCTCTTTTAAGGTCCAGACATAATCTTGGTCAGGCCTTATGAGGACCATGTAGATACTCGTAATATCTGAAATGGTCTTTTGAGGAAAGAACCACACAGATTTGAGTGGACCTGTCCAGTCAGTGCAAGCATTTGTCAGTAACCGAGGAGCTCAACTCAGAGCTTAAGGAGCTCAACGACTCGACGAACAATACCAAAGAAAGGACATTTGGGTAGGCCGCATAAAGTACTCAAACTGCCAGAACATCATTAAAACTGAGAAAGTGGAGCAAAACAATAAAATACAAAAAACAAATGATCCACATAGTCCCCACATTCACAATAATTAAAATAAAATAATACCTTACAAAGTAATAATGTAAATTTGTATAAAATATTCAACAATGTCAATTTGTAGTTATATAAAACTGGTATATTTGAATGTTTTTAGATAATAATCAAAATTTCAAGGTTTTATCAAGGCTTAGCAGAGCGAGCAGCTCAATCCTATGCTTTTTTGTCTTCTAAATAATCCGAAATTTTATAGTACCCTTTTTTACAAAGTTTGGTTTTAATACAGCTTTTAAATCGTTTAATGGGTAAGTTTCTAATATCAATGGGAAGTTTGTTGTAAAAGCGTATACATTGACCATGAACGAGTTGCCTACTCTGTGGAGATGAGTGCGATGTACAGCAAGATTGTGTTTATTCCTAGTATTTATACTATGAATATCGGACATTTTCTTCACATAAGTTGAATTGCACTGATACTAGATGGAAATACGAGTGGCCATTTTAGTTTTGGCTAGTTATTGGACCTCTGCACACGCGGTTATTTTGATACCTTTTAAAACATTTCTGCATAAATAAAATCAATTATTAGTTCGTGTTCAATTAAATGGTGTGGGAAATCCTTTAGAATATCCAGCTATAAAAAGATTGCATTACTTTTCATCGGTAAGTAAAATAAATATTTTATTAAGAATAATTGCAGGGCTCAAGCTAGGGGTCGTGCGGTCCATGGCCCTTTACGGGGCACCGGTGTGGGCGCGTTCCCTTAGGCTGCGGCCAGCACGCCGGTTGAACGCGTCCCAAAGGGTCATGGCCATTCGGCTGGCCCGGGGATACCGCACGGTCTCCCGTGAGGCGGCGAGCCTCCTTGCCGGATTACCGCCATGGGATCTGGAGGCGAAGGTCCTCGCGCACATCTGGGAGTGGCGCGAGGAGGTGAAGCGCCGGGGTGTAACTCCGCTGCCGCGAGAAATCGCGGCACAGCGGACAGAGCTCCGGCAAGATCTCATGGCGGCATGGAGAGTGCGATTGTCACAACCCAGTGCTGGGCACGCCACAATAGCGGCGATAAGTCCCCTCTTTGAGGAGTGGATAGAGAGGCGCCACGGCGTCGTCACCTTCCGCCTGACACAGGTCCTCACCGGACATGGCAGCTTCGGGAGGTACCTGTGTAGGATTAGGCGGGAGGAAACGCCCGGGTGTCACCACTGTGTGGATCGCCCGGAGGACACGGTGGAGCATACGGTTGAGGTGTGCCCTGCTTGGGCGGAGCACCGCCGTGTCCTCGCGGAGGCGATTGGCGGCGGTGACCTCTCGCGTCCGGCCCTGGTTCAGGCCATGGTACGGAGCGAGAGGGCATGGGAAGCCGTCACCTCCTTCTGCGAAGCAGTAATGCTCGCGAAGGAGGAGGCGGAACGCGTGAGGGAAAGGCAAAGTTTGCGCCCTCACGCCCCTAACCGTCGCCGTTGGAGACGCCCTGGGCGTCGGGAATCCCAGGCGGATTTCCGGCCACCATAGGCGCGGGCTTGCGGACGGCGAGCAACGGGCAGCTCGCCGTCCGATAAGGACCAGGCCCGGGTCGATGGCGCGTCGTGTTCCACGCGCGCCTCAAAGAGATGTCAGCAAAATTGACGGGGTCCAATAGGACCGATGCCTGCCAGGGTTGCGGGAAAGTCCGAAAGGGATACCGGGACCTTGGCAACAGGCAAATGAAGGAACACGGGTGGGTTTTAGTCAGTAAAAGTCTGACACGCCCTTCCGCTCCGCCCAGAGCGGGAGAAGTCATTGGATGATTTCCCACCCTAAAAAAAAAAAAAAAAAAAAGGGCTCAAGCTAAACTGGTTGTTTACGTAAAAGGGCACAAAAATAAAATGTACCCGCGTTGATGTCTTTTTGAAAAGTCCCTTTCTCTCACTAGGGTATTGCAATAAGTTTGTCCCTTTCTATCTGCACTTCTACTGTAGTGTTGTGACAACACCAAATTAAAGTCTATCTAATTAGATTTCTAAATGTTCCACAACTGAAAGAAAAGTCGATTAATGCAGTTCACGGGAAAAATTGGTTTCCAAATAAATATAGCGTTGTTTGTCTAAGGCATTTCACAGCAGATTAAAAATAAGTAATGGTAATAGCAATGTCAATCCCTGTCGGATACAACAATAAATTGTCTTAAGTGAAATTCAAATTTAAATAATTTATTGTTCAATTAAGATTGTGGACGTCGATTTTATCGATATCGATATTATTGTTGCAAAACTGGCTTGTGCATCACTATGTTTAGAACTTTCATCCTAACATTGTTGCATCGGCCAATCACAACCGCTGTAATTTCTTCGTCCCCCGGCCCGCAGTAGTGAGTCGTGTGCCTTGACAAAATCTGTCTATCAGCTCTCAAGTGGTTTAATTCTCTTTGCTACTACAAGTCCACCTTGCGGGCTTCAGCGTTACCTTGCGAACGACCTAGCGCCGCTACTATTAACATAATTATAGCTTCTCATTGCTGTTTCCTTAATAGTTAAACTTCAATCTCGGTAATACTGTTCATATCTATATTAGCAATGTTTTCTGTGGAAGAGAAACTAACGTTTGTTGAGCTGGTGTGACGTCATGACTCTCTTCACTCGCGTTTCTATGAACAAATACTTTCATATAATATCCTCAAAGTGAAAATAGTTTTCTGTTTGTTTCACCTTCAGTAATGTGACATCGTTTCACAAGAACACTGAGCTGTCTCTTATGTCAACTGTGTTGGATTTTTGACAGACATTATTGAAAATTCATGGTTCTTATTTATGTACGAACGTCGAGGTTACGGCAAATGGAGTGTTAGTTTCGGTGTTGGTTTTCGACACAGTTATAGTGTAAACCATTATTTTTGTAGGTATTTTAACTGTGTTGTTTATGAAATTATTACTTTATAGTGTATATTTATTTTGTTTTGGTTCATGTTTGTTAATGTTAAATTTTAGATGTACTAGCTTCCGCCCGCGTCTTCGCCCGCGTGGTATGTCGATGAAAAGCACCCTATGTCCTTCCCCAGGATGCTATCTATCTCCTTGCCAAAGAACAATGTCAGGTTTTGGCTTACACAACTTTTAAAACTAAATTCACACGGACACAAAGTTTTTACCTACAACAATTTTAATACTTAATTTATTAATTTAATACTTATTAGAAAATATTTAGTTCTTTCCGAGAACTTTTCGAGAAGAGAATCATTTTAATAAGTAATTATTTTGGCATCACGTTCCAGGTTTTTCATTTTCTAAATAAAAAAGTTTCAGGTAGTTACCTATTTGCCACTGTAATCTATTATTCTAAATACTTAAAGCGATTTACTCTTTATTTACCACCTCACAATTGTGTTTTATTATTATTTTTTACCGAATTAATACATCGTATTTATTCTATATACATTTAGTAGTTTTTAAAGAATATAAAAACGAAATTCAAGAAATCGATTTCCCTGACCTTTTTTTTTTTTTTTGAGGTTGGGAAATCATCCAATGACTTCTCCCGCTCTGGGCGGAGCGGAAGGGCGTGTCAGACTTTTACTGACTAAAACCCACCCGTGTTCCTTCATTTGCCTGTTGCCAAGGTCCCGGTATCCCTTTCGGACTTTCCCGCAACCCTGGCAGGCATCGGTCCTATTGGACCCCGTCAATTTTGCTGACATCTCTTTGAGGCGCGCGTGGAACACGACGCGCCATCGACCCGGGCCTGGTCCTTATCGGACGGCGAGCTGCCCGTTGCTCGCCGTCCGCAAGCCCGCGCCTATGGTGGCCGGAAATCCGCCTGGGATTCCCGACGCCCAGGGCGTCTCCTACGGCGGCGGTTAGGGGCGTGAGGGCGCAAACTTTGCCTTTCCCTCACGCGTTCCGCCTCCTCCTTTGCGAGCATTACTGCTTCGCAGAAGGAGGTGACGGCTTCCCATGCCCTCTCGCTCCGTACCATGGCCTGAACCAGGGCCGGACGCGAGAGGTCACTGCCGCCAATCGCCTCCGCGAGGACACGGCGGTGCTCCGCCCAAGCAGGGCACACCTCAACCGTATGCTCCACCGTGTCCTCCGGGCGATCCACACAGTGGTGACACCCGGGCGTTTCCTCCCGCCTAATCCTACACAGGTACCTCGCGAAGCTGCCATGTCCGGTGAGGACCTGTGTCAGGCGGAAGGTGAGGACGCCGTGGCGCCTCTCTAGCCACTCCTCAAAGAGGGGACTTATCGCCGCTATTGTGGCGTGCCCAGCACTGGGTTGCGACAATCGCACTCTCCATGCCGCCATGAGATCTTGCCGGAGCTCTGTCCGCTGTGCCGCGATTTCTCGCGGCGGCGGAGTTACACCCCGGCGCTTCACCTCCTCGCGCCACTCCCAGATGTGCGCGAGGACCTTCGCCTCCAGATCCCATGGCGGTAATCCGGCAAGGAGGCTCGCCGCCTCACGGGAGACCGTGCGGTATCCCCGGGCCAGCCGAATGGCCATGACCCTTTGGGACGCGTTCAACCGGCGTGCTGGCCGCAGCCTAAGGGAACGCGCCCACACCGGTGCCCCGTAAAGGGCCATGGACCGCACGACCCCCGCATAGAGCCTCCGGCAGGAGGCGTTTGGACCCCCTAGATTGGGCAGGAGCCGCCTCAAGGCGGCCTCAGCCCGGTCCAGCCTTGGAGCCAAACGTCGGAAGATTTCCCTGACCTGTGCTCGATGACTTAACCGTAATGTAATGGCAACCCTGTTAGCTTCTGTCAAGATCGCGCGCATGACAGTGAGTTGACGATGACAAGGTGTCAAAACATCTTGTGTTGTTGTTGCTGGTGTTTTTCTAGTTGGTTGTTTCCTTCTCGAATTCCTCTTATAGACTAATTGTGTTATATCCATACCACACATTTTGTGACAATGTCCCATCAACTACGTTGTATTAATGGTGGTATAAATGTGTTCGGGATGAAACGGCATTTAGTTGAATCTGACGATGTTCGTTCATTGTTACGGCAATGGACTTTTGATACTTTCTGAGGTAAAGTACGATTCTTCTTCATAGAAGTTCAATGTAAAAACAGAAATCACAGAAAAGCTTTTAACATTAAACTACACAAAACAACGTAATACTTTTCACTGTCCATGACAAATTAATATTGAGCCAAAGTTACTATGGACATCTGACATTGTTCTTTTATCGAAATCCGTTCAGTGGCTTAGGCGTGAAATACAGAGTTACTTTCGAATTTATAATATTAGTATGGATTATTATTTTAAACTGCTGATATACATACAATTTTATAGCTGTTTTATATCAGATTTAAAATGCTATTAAATACATCCCATTTTGATTTATGGATAATATCATATTGATTTTGTAATAACCGTAAGTTACTTTTATATTTTTTACGGCTTGCTTTTCTCTATGTAGCTTTCTTTTTTTTCCATTTATATGGAGTTGCACCCTAATTGCGTAATGTCACACGATTAATCACAATTTGTTTGATTTTGGCAGTTTAAAAACATTCATTGCTTTCTTTATTTCGCTGAGCAGACAAATTTTTCGAACTTATGGAGTAATGGATTAGCAATATCCTTCAAAATGATTCAGATTATGATTGATCGTGAGTTACTCAATGTAGGGTGCTGGTCCCCTCTTTTTATATACATATTATACAGTATGTTATCTAACGAAGGGCTTTCCCGTTAACCTGCAATAGTATAAGCGTCTAGTTATTCAAACGGACTAACGACGAATTTCACCAATAAAATTGAATACGATCAGCACATAAACCACGTTTAAGAGCTGTTAGTGTCATTTTTTTTTTTTTATATTAACAGTTTTTGAACTCAGTTAAGATGTGCTGATAGTGTTCAGCTTCATTGGTGAAATTCGCACTAAATGGTCTAGTTTACTTATATGTATATGCGCCGGTCTGCTGGGGCTTCTGCTGACTTTTCAATTAGGGGTGATCGACTTATTAATTAAATGAATTTGTTACCTATTCATATCAACAGGGCACAGCTGCGTATAGAACACCACGTGTGAAACTACCTGTTATTAAAAAAACTCATTCATTACATCATTAGACATTAGATTACAGATACACACACACATTTTGTTTTATTTTTATACTATTCCGACATTTTTATATATTTTTTTGTTCTTTTATATATTTAAATTTAATTAATCACAATTTGATTTTGGGTTTGTTTTGAATCTCTAATAGTTTGTAATTTAAATGTATGAGTGTAACTATGGACTAGAATGATGTCTGATAGTACATTACTGTCGAGGCCAGCAATAAGGGGATTGACGGACGATCGTGAAAATGAGCGCCGAGGCGAAGCCGAGGCACTCATGCGTGAGTCCATCAATTCCTGATTGCGGCCAAGGCTTGTATAGTACTTTTCTCAAACAACGCGCGGAAATTCAAACTGAGTAAATTAAATAAAAATTCCAGAATCAATGACGAACAACTATAATTTTTCAAGCGCCAATATGTTCATTTGTTTCTTCTTTGTTCTATTTGCAAGCCAATTCGAAATTTAAATAAAATCTTTGATAAGTTACCTCCTTAGTTGCCGTGTGTTGAAGTAAAAAGTTCGTTCCATTTTTAAATAACACGACAGATATGATTTTTCACAGTAATTTATTTAGCCGCTAAACACGCCAGATATGGATTTTCATAGTTACTTTGCTGGCCGCATCGTCACTTGTTTTTGACCAGTACAGCAGTTTCGATTTATCTCGAAGAAGGTTGTCAAAATAATGCTCGAATTTCCAAGCATGTTTGAGAAAAGTACTATCAGGATTTGATGGAATCACATTTTCACGATCGTCCATCAATCCCCTTATTGCTGGCCGCGACAGTAATGTACTATAAATTCGGCCTTGTCACGGTTATTGTTATTTAATATAGTTCTGTTGTTATTAAAGCATAACAATAATCACATATCTTAAAGTTCTCACCTTGTTAGAGTTAGCAAGGCTGCCGGTCGGCTGCTAATAAGTATACTATTGTGAAATGAGTGCTGGCTGTGGACCAGTTATGAAAATTGACGTGTATGAAGTTATATGTACGTTATGATGACCTTATCTTCAGACCCAGTCTCTTGACTTTGCCAATTTTGTGAAGGATTTGGCAGATGGTGTTAGGAAATAATTATTATACTGTGTGCAATCTTGTAGCATACTCTCGAAAGATACCAAGTAAAGAAAGCACCTTACAAATGAAAGTAACAGCTGAATGCCTCGGGAGCCAATGATCCGTAGCAATATAAATATAACATAAGTAATTCGAGCAGTTGGTTGTATTCCCACGCAGCTGAAGACCAGTAGTGGAGGGCCACGTCAACCGCAACATCGTGTACACAAGTGACGCCTACTGACTTGCTAACATTTGACGAGAATTAATCACAGCTCCATACCGTTGACTCATATGTTTGCGTGGCTCCACGTACTACATACACTCTACACAGTTTTAGGTGTCGATGACCGCGCTCATTAGCAAGCTGCGCTTAGCGTATACTGCAACGTTACAATTCTAATTAAGACCTAATAACCCTCCTTTTTTGACTTCGCCGCAGTCGGGTTAAAAGTGTTATGAATACATTGTACTATCAATGTTAAGTCCAATGATCCCAACTTGTTGTGAAACTAGTTCAACATTTTGGGATCATTGAACTTACTATTTTCAGGAAGAACTTACAAAGAAAGCCGTGAGAGGAGCTAATGGAATGTTTGTATTGTGAGAGATGTGTTTTCTAATAAATACTGTCTGTTTAGTTAGATCTGGCAACTGCAACTGCATCACGCCTTGGCGAAACGACTAGAATTTTTTGCGTCCTAATTGCTAATAGACTACGCAATAATAATCACGTTTAATTATAAAGTCATTGTTACCCGACTGCAGCGAAGCCAATTAAGGAGGTTTATGTGTTTGACCTGTATGTATGTATGTCCGTCTCTATGTTTTCTCGTAACTACCGAACGGCTGAACCGATTTTGAACATAATATGTCGTTAGATTCGCCTCTATTGCGCGAGTGTCACTGGGAACCAGATGACCAATTCTAAAAAAGATGGAAACAAGATGACCTATTTCTGTCTCCAATTCCACTAAATATAAACCATCTCATGCAGTCGGTCTTTATTGTTATACTAGCTGTGCCCCGCGGTGTCACCCGCGTAGGGCTCGATCCCGTGGAAATATAGGGATAAAACGTATCCTATGTCCTATTCCAGGTCATGGTCTACCCGTGTGCCCATCCTATCCTCTCTAGAGTAGGGAACGTCACGGCGGCGCCGGCGTCGAACGGTACGAGTATTGCATTTCGTGATAACTTGTAAATTAAATGTCCGATTCGAATGAATTAAAAAGTATTTTACTGCTACATAAATACCCTTGATGTTAAAACTATTTATTTGAATAAGAATTAATATTATGTTGATAAAACTCCTTTGCAAATAATGCATTAATTTCGAACAAATTTGATTACCATAAAAAAGGTTATAGTGAGTCAATCTTAAAAGATAGACATACGGTCGCGGACTTTTTTTTAGAACTTTTAAAGAGGAACAATTCCCTCATACATATTTGCGTAACTTAAACCGTTTACGCAGCGGACGCAACGGAAGCTCTCAAAAAGGAATCAATTTTCCCGTTTTTGCAACATTTTTCATTTATACTCCGCTCCTGCTGGTCGCAGCGTGATGGTATATAGCCTATGACCTTCCTCGATAAATGGACTATCCAACACAGAAGGTTTTTTCAATTCCAACCAGTCGTTCCTGAGTATAGTGCTTTCAAACAAACAAACA
This sequence comes from Lithophane leautieri, assembly GCA_949152455.1. Taxonomy (NCBI): domain Eukaryota; kingdom Metazoa; phylum Arthropoda; class Insecta; order Lepidoptera; family Noctuidae; genus Lithophane; species Lithophane leautieri. Next base: position 789,389 of record OX424475.1, read on the forward strand.
AACTCTTCAGCTTTATAATACTCGTATTAGTATAGGAAGATCTGTCTGAATCTCCGTCTGCATGAGATTGTTTAGAAGAGTATTATGTAGGATTGGAGACAGAAATATTTCATCTTGTTTCCATTTTTTTTAAAGGTTACTTTTTACAGAGACAGGTTTTAGATTTTTTAAATTAACATTTTGTCCTTAACACTTTGAGGGACAGCAAACGCCCATAGGCGTTAAAACAATAAAACTTGTATTGTGCCTCGGTCAGTGTACTTTAATGCGTTAAATAGGTAACAAAAAACTAACCAATCTAGATTTCTTTTAGAACAATGACGTGCTTGTTCGCGTCTGTGCAAAACATATGTCATAGTAATCGGAGGACAAAATATAGTTACTACTTCTGAAAAAATACTGCCAACCATTAGAGTTACTATTAAAAACAAAATTCAAACAATGGATGTGCATGTGCCTGAGGTGGATCAACATTTGAACACACAATGACATCACCTTGGAATGTTTATCAGTTTGTGCATTTTTGAGGACGGTTTGCTACCTGAGTTTAGGAAAACATTGACATTTTCTTTTCATTTCCAGCTTGACCCTCTTTGTGATCTTTACATTATTTGATTGTTATTTTCATCAATCAAAGAGCGAGTAACGCTCTCAAGTCTAGACTGTTCGACACATATTAATCGAATTCTAATCACAAAATTGGTACTTACGCTATGAATAGACAAGAATGCCTCTTCTCTTCTTGTATTTGCGTTACAATCCGAGGCCAAGGATAGTTCAGTGTCAGCACTGCCAACCATCCAATATCTTGCCAGTCATATGCTTTAAGTTTATGCAACTTCACTGCTGCAGCAAGTAAAGCCATTTCAAGAATTCTTGAAATTGTCAGCACTCAAGAGTTATATTATGAACATTATTAGTAGATAATACTGTCTACGCTCTTCGTCTGTCATTAATTGACAGGAAGAGAGAATAGAATGGTCCACCTGTGATAGATGCTTCATGAGATTGACTTATTTTGCGTCGGAGAACTGCTTAGAAAGTTTTGTTTGAAACCGAATCAGTAGCTGTGGATACTACCAAGAAGAATAATGACCTTATTACCACAAAACCGTGTTTATCAGTTGTTTAGCTTAAACACCTTTTAAACACGACATATTCATTTATGGAGTTTGACGTAAGACTGGCAATAGACACGTTGAACAAGTGTCTAAGTTTTTGTAGTAAGACTCTTATTGTACGACTGACAAGTTACCTTTCAAGTACTGTCCTTTGGAAACCCCAGTGACTGTGAGTCAGTGTTCTCTGTTCTTCAAGCCTACTGAAACTAGTGATCACGTTATAAGTTTACTAAGACAGCTGTAGGTAAAGGTCAGCCGCCACAAACTTGCTGGCATGCCTTGTTATTTATTCAGCCGCCATAAACTTGTTGGTATGCCTTGTTTATTTATTGATACGTATCCATCTTCCTACCGGTCTGTGATGCTTATAATGAAACCTATACGTACTGCATTTTGATTAAAACCATTTTCATACACATTGTTCGTGTCTTCACTCGAATTGCAGATGTTCGAGTGTGAACAGAACTCTCAACATGATTTAGCAGCATTAGAATTATGTGTTGGATTGTTAGAGACAACTAGATTAGTATCTTATCAAATCTTGACGTCCATTTCCGTTATCCACCGGAGGGGAGGGGGCTAGGCGAGGAGATAAGGACAACAATACGATTAAGAACCAATTGTCCTTAGTCCTCATCATTCATCATTTCACATCATATCCGAAAGACGTACACTGTTGGAGATAAGCCTCACCCAAGTGTCAGTTTTAGTGTAACAATTGTTGAATTTAATAAATAAAGCAAGTGAAAATAATTTGCAACGTTCTATATTTGAGAGATTACCACAGACTACAGAGTTTATAACATCGTTACTAGTGAAGTACATTTAGTAATATTCTATGGTAGTGATGTAGAAGAAAGGTCTTTAATTTATAACTACAACAACAATTAATCTTTCGTTGCACTAAAACTTAATGATGATTAATCAAAATACCTTGTTAGAAAAATTGTTTGTTTATTCGGTGTCGGACAAACATGTTTCATCGGATATGCTTCAGAGTGTGCAATCCCGCCAATCCAAAGAACGGACCTATCACATACACATTCGTAGCTCAGAGTTTTACTGAACAAATCCGCTTGATTCAATTACTTTTGCCACAGATTAATATGTGCTTTTGCTTAAAATATTTTGTGCTTCTGTGATAATGTCTTGCAAGGTTGTTAAGGACGTTTGCGGCCGTAATAAATGTCATTGAAAATAAAACGCCTTTTTACCCAACTACGGCAAAGCAAAAAGGAGGATTATGATTTTGACCGGTATGTACTATGTAAGTATGTACATACATTCGCAAGAAGCTGGCAGTATCATCACAACGGTGATGTTTTCCCATTGTTTGTCTTATTTGTTCTAGTATGTTCGTGTAGTTATGTGTATTTATTTGTTCTTATATTTATAATTTTATATATATTTAGATATTTAGGTTTATATATATATATATATTTTTTAAATAGGTTAACGTATTTAAATAATATTTATTCCACAGTTTTCGCTATTACACCTACCACTATTTGTCTCTGCATCACCCAAAGGTTGACTGGTAGAAAATGCCTATGGCATTAAGTCCGCCTCTGTACATTTGTGTGCTTAAAGTATTAAATAAATAAATATGTATGTGTGTATGTTCATCTGTTCCCTCATAACTTCTAAACTAGGTAGGTACTCATCATAATTTGACAAATGAGGTATCGATATAAGCGCATTTCAAATATACTATAAATATCTATATAAGCCCAAAAAAATAAAAAAGTTATAAAACTAAAACCCAACTACGACAAAAAAGCCAACTAACAAGATATAAAGATAAACACGACATCGCAGACATAAAAATAAAAAATCCGGAGTCACGTAATCAGTTCGATTTATGCCCTAAAGGCTCTTACTACTTGGGCTATTCGTCGCGGAACGTGACGCCGCGCCGCCGCCGCATTGTTCGCCGTGAGAAATTGTTTTGTTAAAATTCGCGTCGCGCGCCCAATCGCCCCAATATGTAAGAGCCTTAACACGTGTGACTCCGGATTTTTAATTTGTCTATCTGTAATGTCTTGTTTATATCTTTTTAGTTGACTTTTTTGTGTTAGTTGGGTTTTAGTTTTATAACTCTTATTTATAAGAAAATTTTTTTGGGGTTATACTCGTATATAATATATCGGTACATATAATTTTAAATGTGCTAATTAAGCCATTTCATTTGATACCAAACTCGGTCTAACTAAAAAATATTTTTTTGTAGTTCATGACTTCATTTCCTCTAGGGGGCGCCATATTCAATTTAATGTGACGTCACAGCCTATAACCAGCGGAAGATCGAGACGCTTTCAACGATACCTCATTTGTCCAATGGTGACGAGAAGTTTAGAAGATATGAGGTAACACATGAACATACATACATACCGGTGAAAATCATAGCCCTCCTTTTTGCTTCGCCGTAGTCGGGTAAAGAATATATATAAAAGACAAATCATCTGCCTAGCCTTTTCCCAACCATGTTGGAGTCGGCATATAAAAAACAAATAATAAAATAAAAAAACCTATTTAAATTAAATGACGTGATTGCTATTACAACTGTAACAAATCTGAATAATTATCATGTCCACAAAAGCCACCACTAAACTTTACTGGATAAATACCTACACGTCCTAAATTACCATAATTGTTTAAGGTAACGCAACAGTTTTAATTTAATTAATTTCTGACTAATTTATGCAAATAAAGGGTGTCTCAGTAAGAGAGCACTTTTTCATCCTTACTAATATTATAAATTTACTAATATTATAAATGCGAAAGTAACTCTGTCTGTCGAGCTTTCACGCCAAAACTACTGAAGCGATTTAAATTAAATTTGGTACACAGACAGTCTAGAGCGTAGAGCCTGAGAAAGGACATATAGGCTACTTTTTATCGACATACCACGCGGGCGAAGCCGCGGGCGGAAGCTAGTTTTAAAATAAAAATACGTATTTTTTGAGAGAGTTGTTATATTTTTATTGGATTGTAAAGAAGACATGTTTCGATTAAGTATGGAATAAAATATCCGCCAAATGGCCCCCACGGCTCTGATAACAGGCCATTACTCTTTTCATGAAATTGTCCATGACTTTTTCACAAAGATGTGGCTGTATCTCACTGATGACGCGTTGGATCGTGGATTTGAGCTCAGGAATTGTTTCTGGTTTATTCGCATAAACCCGAGATATCATAAAACCCCAAAGAAAAAATCGCACGGCGTTAAATCGCATGATCTTGGTGGTCAGTTGAAAATCGTTGCTGCATTAAATCGATTGTTTCATGCGCGGTGTGACAAGTCAGACAAGTGGCACCGTCTTGCTAAATCCACATGTCGTGCAGATCCGTGCCGTCCGGTTGAGGCCACAAGATCTCCGTTATCATGTTCCTGTAACGAATGCCGTTCACAGTCCAGCGGTCTAAGTATAACAGTTTTCACAATTATAACGCGTTGTTCTTTCGTAAAGCGCTCCATTTTTAACCGACGAAAAAAAAAAGGAGGAGGTTCTCAAGTCGACCCGTATATATATATTATTTTTTTTTTTAAATGTTTGACCGCGCATAACTTTCTGTGAGTCGTCCGATTTGAAAAATTCTTTTTTTATTGGGAAGGATATATCTCGAAGTTGGTCACATTTAAAATTGGAAACTATAATCCACCCCTAAAGGTACAAAAAATGGGGTTGATTGATTTTTCAGCAACTGAATTTTCAACTGTGAACCGATTCTGTTAAAATTTCGCACACATACATAGTTCTGATGACACAACCACTCATCATCAACTCCAGGTCTTTAACCTGGAGTAACCCCCTGGAGTACCCTGGAATGGATGGTAACTCAAAAGCGAAAAATAAAAAAACTTTTTTACAAAAAATTTAACCGACGACAAAAGAACTGAAAAGCGAAAAATAAAAAATAAACCTTATAGTGTAACTAAGCTCCTAAACTAATTTAAGTTACAAAGTTTGAGGCAGCGCCAAACAAACAAACAAATTAATTACATAATTCTAGCGTGTAATAGGCGCCGCCTCAAAATTTGTTAAAACTCAAACTCAAACTCAAACTCAAAGCATTTATTTCAAATAAACCAATTACAGGCACTTTTGATTTGTCAAGGGGTCGGTCAGTCAGAAAGATGAAGCTAGTTGCCCATTCCAAAGCGTAGGTTCCTATGGAGAAGAACGGGCAAGAAAATCCACGGACACTCTTTTGAATCAGAATATTATTACAATATATTGATTACATCATTCATGTTGAAATTATACATGTGAGAACAATGTCCGTCCGTAAAAAAATAAAAAAGAAACAAAACAATTCAAAAATTAAAATAAATTAAAATAAGCCGTGGCAGCTAAGAGATGACCAGTCCCTACTGATGGCGCCCGTTCACGAACATGACGCATGGATCAGCACCATTCAGCTCAACCATTTTGAAGGGAACTTAATGATCCAACACACACGCCACCACCAGCGAGACATTAAAGTGAGCATGACATACTCTCAGTCGCCAGGGCACATTCAAGTCAATGAAAGACGTACCTAGTAAATGGTAGCTAAAAGGAACTTAGGTAAGTACATAGTGCTCACACACATGTGCTATGCAGTTATACAAAACTAGGAGATTGAATTTATACAATGTAAATAACTATAGTTTTTACAATCTTCAGTAGCTCCAACAATTATTTCGAATGCTAATCAATTAGTTTATGCGCCCTGTGGAGCTGGACCAGCGCTGAGCCAAGCATTTTTATCCGTAATGTAATCCCCTAATTTATAATATGCTTGGCGGCATAGTGTGCGTTTTATACAAGATTTAAATTTTGTTTCATTCAGTTGGAGTATGTGGGGAGGTAATTTATTATAACATTTTAAACAGTACCCCATGAAGGATGAGTCTACTTTAGCCAGTCTGAAGCCCGCTTGAACTAATTGGTCCCTACTTCTAGTCCTATAATTGTGTCTTTCACCTCTTTTACTGAAAAGACTTAGATTTTTCCTTACGTACATGATGTTTTCATAGATATATTGACAAGGTACCGTCATGATGTTAATATCTTTAAACAGTTCCCGTAGAGAATCGCGCCTGCGGAGGCCATATATTGCTCTGATCGCTCTTTTCTGCAGAATAAAAATAGAATCGATATCAGCAGCCCGTCCCCATAGTAAAATACCGTAAGACATGATACTATGAAAGTAACTAAAATAGACTAGCCTCGCGGTATCTACATCAGTGAATTGACGGATTTTCCTCACAGCGTATGCCGCTGAACTTAGCCGTCCTACAAGAGATGTTAAATGAGGACCCCATTGCAGCCTTGAGTCGAGTGTGATCCCCAGGAAAACAGTTTTATCGACGAATTCTAGTTTCTCCCCATTCAATACTATGTCACAATCACTACTTTTAACATTCGGTAAAGAAAATCTTATGCATTTCGTTTTTTTTCCATTTAATACTAAATTATTAGCAGTGAACCAATTTTGGACCTGCAGTAGGGCGTTATTTACGTCGTCAAGATTTAATGCACGTCTATTTATCTTAAAAATTACAGAAGTATCGTCAGCAAATAACACCATTTGTGGTTGGTTTTTTAATAAATGGGGTAGATCATTAATATATACTAAAAAGAGGAAAGGACCCAATATCGAGCCTTGTGGAACACCCATTTTTACTTTTAAACCGAGTGACTTAAATGTTACTTAAATTAGTTTAGGAGCTTAGTTACACTATAAGGTTTATTTTTTATTTTTCGCATTTCAGTTCTTTTTTCGTCGGTTTTTAATAATCGGAATAAACATAGGTGACAGCTGTCACAATTCAGATTTGCCACTTGCACGAAAAAAAAAAGACACTAAAGTTAAAAAGTGCACTGTTATTGAGGCTGCACCCTTTACAAACATATCGTTCTGCACAATTTATTAAAGATCGTTTGAAGAGAAAGAAAGGTTAAAAATACGGAACCAAACCTTACGGTAGGATTCATTCCATATTTTTGAGCCACATTACACTTGAGTACATCATGCACTCTTTTGTTCCACGAGCGTTCTCAGCTTCGAAGATCAATTCGTTCAAGCTACAAATTGTCAGAGCTTTACCAAAGGGGACTAAAAGACTTTTTAGGTCGGGTTGCGCCACATAAATTTTAGCAAACTACAAACTCCGAAATGTTATATGCACTGTGTTATGAATTTATGATACTGAATACTTTCGGCAAAGAGTCTAATTTAGGAATCTAAAAGATGCGTGTTTTCTGTGTGCTTCTAACGTATCGTTATTCTTGTTTGTTGCAGACCCTGATCAACATAGCATACTGCTCGCTGGCGGTATTCGGCTTCGGCGTTCAACGTCTCGTCTTCGGCCAACTACGCGTCGCCGAGGCACAGCGCGTCAAAGACAAGTTCTGGAACTATGTGTTCTACAAGTTCATCTTCGTGTTCGGCGTCATCAACGTTCAGTACATGGATGAAGTACTGCTGTGGTGCTCCTGGTTCACGCTAGTCGGCTTCCTGCACCTTCTTGGACAGTTATGCAAGGATAGGTACGAATATGTAAGTACAATGTTTTCAATGCTAAAAATAAGGTTCGGACATTTTTTGGTCGTTCGGCACGGACGGTTTTCCTATGCTTATTGTTGGAGAAAATAAGTTATAAAACTAAATCCGGAATCCGGAGTCACACTTATTAGGGCATAAATCGAACAGATTACGTGACTCCGGATTTTTAGTTTGTCTGTCTGCGATGTCTTGTTTACATCATTTTTTTAGTTGACTTCTTTTTCGTAGTTGGGTTTTAGTTTTATAATTATTATTTAATTTTTTTTGGGATACTTAATATATTTGCAAAAAAAACGGCCGGTTTTGATTTTTTTACATTATTGGTAATCATTTAGTTGTAAAGAGGTTTTAACAGCCAAACTATGTTATTAGCACTTAATTATAGAGTCTAGGTATGAAAAAAAGTTAATTCCAAATTCGAAACTTTTGTTTAGAACAATAATAATTTGCGAGTTTGCGGTTAAAAGGTTATCCTGGCAACTAAAACTAACTTCTCGTTATTTTTAGTAGAATAATTTATGTTTGTCGCATAATCCAGCCTTATAGATATGTTTGTGTCGATTGTAATGGCAGAACAAGCAATAAGAGCAAGGAAATTGTAGCGCCGCTGGAAGAGGGGTAAAACCAAAAAAACGATATTCTTATTGATAAAAAGAAATTACTAGTAATTTATGCTACTGACAATATAGTAAAAATATTAATATTATCCATGGAAAAGCCAATGACTGTAGGTGCCCGTTTTTTTTTTGCAAAGGGGTGTATATTTTTTAAATTTATTTTGTCCTCTAGAGAGCGCCATATTCAATTGAATGTGAGTTCAGGTAGCCTATAACCAGGTCGAACTGGCGGTGCTTGTGGGAGTGGACGTCTTTTGGCTGAAATGATGATGATGATAAAGTTTACCGAAGTTTTTAGAACATAAATGTTGCTACATTGTGTGTTAATTTGTAACGCTCGACATCACCGAACAACAAGTTTTATGTTTTTATTTAACACTGATGAAGAAATTATTAGTGTCGATAACCCGGTCAACGCGATGCGGATCAAACGACACGCACAATTATTTTTATTATGTTAAGAGCCCATACTACCTTAGCACAAATTCACTTTTTATCTCGCTCGCACCATACTACTGGTGGACTGAGTGAGAGTGAGACGGAGTGGGGTGCTGGCGGCTCCAAAGCGTGAATATTTTAGGTACTTACTTGCTTTTTATGGCGAAAATAATGGTCAATTAAACATAACTAATATTAATTAATTAATTAACATGGTCGCTGCTTTATGCTTAGTTTAGTCATTATGCAAAGTTGCATGATCTAATTTGAAGTATTTTTAGAAGACTACCGGTTTATTATTCGGTTTGGAGGTAACTTGGATATTTTTCTAAAGAGAAAATTTTCAAACTTTTATCCCCAAATAAATATAAAAGTACCTATGTTATAAGTACTTATATTTATTTCAAAATTAATGCTGCATTATTTCCGTTATAATAGAAGATCGTGCTAAGCAATTTGAGGTAGTATAGGCCCTTAATTAGTTAAAGTCGTACTGTGAATAGCTTAGTTAGTTTATCAATAGACTCACATTATCTTATACAACATGTAACGTAATTAACGCACACTCTCAAACACCCCAATTAGAATATTATGTTATAATCATAATACATACACTGAATTTTTAATTTAACATGTATATGCATTGTTATTTACTAAATTAGTTATACCAATTCTTGGAGAACTTTTTAGTAATTTGTATTTTGTATTTTATTTTGTATTGAATGATGGAATTTGTATGAATACAAATAAAACTGCGATTTGAAAAGTCTTATTACTTTGATTTACGGTCCATTTCAATTTGTTTTGACTGTACAGCGTTAATATGACAATAATTTCCGTAGTTTTAATTATTTTTGGGATAAAAAATTACCTATATTAAAAATTATATAAATCGATTCAGTAAACGATTCTGAACAAACTATTTTCAGGATGTGCGTTAATTAAGTTACATGTTGTATACAGGCATCTCTCGTGAGCTTCCATTGCAACAATTGTAACGTAGTGGATGTACATTTACCATCACTCAGTCCATTCTGTCAGTGATCTCCCTTCTCTCCCTCTCCATCCATCGACATTTATTTGTAGATAACATCTGGTGGTCCTTTGAGCCCTGGGTGAGCTTGATGTTTGACGATTTGCGATGTAGCCCTCCCCTTTCCTTCGTACATTGGCACTGCCGCGCAACCATGTCTACAAACACATAATATAATACCAATGTATTATGTAGAGTTGCCAAACGGGACCGTTGCCAGACGAGAGAAACCCGCGCCATCGCGGTTTTTAAGGTTCCGTACCCAAAGGGTAAAACGGGACCCTATTACTAAGACTTCGCTGTCTGTCTGTCCGTCTGACACCATGCTGTATCTCATAAACCATGACAGTTAGACAGTTGAAAATTTTCACACATGATGTATTTCTGTTGCCGCTCTAACAAAATACTGTAAAACAATAAAATAAATATGTAAGGGGCTCACCTACAACAAACGTGATTTTTTTTGCTCGTTTTTATAGATAATGGTACGGAACCCTTCGTGTGCGAGTCCGACTCGCACTAGGCCGGGTTTTGAAGTTATTGTAATACCTGAACGTGAACGAAAAAATGAACCTTATATCTACGGACTATTATCACCGTGGATTGTGATAAACGTCGGGATCGGGCTTCTGTTGATTCAAACAACTCAACTTGGTCCTTTTTGTGTACTTTGTGTGAGATTAGCAATAGTCTGCTAAAGAACTGTTTATAATTATGTAGAATTAAACCCCAGGTTTTACACTTGTCTTTCTGGCAAAATTTGAATTTTGATACAAAGTGAGGAAACAAAGTCACGAATTGTAAAATTAAATCAATAGTTGAATACGTTTTTAGTGTTTTGTTATCCTTCACTGGCGTATAAGTAATTTATTACTTTAAAAATCCATTAATGAATACACGTTCTCGATCAAACCGTCATGAATAAGAAATCATCGATAGGTCAGTGCCGCGTATTGATAATTATTGTGCAAAGCAAGGTCCACTCTTGTAGGGGCTCACTAAATGATATGGTATACAATACCTGCACAGGTACAGGTTTTTTTTAGGGTGGGAAATCATCAAATGACTTCTCCCATTCTGAGCGGAGCGGGAGGGCGTGTCAGACTTTTGCTATCTAAAACCCACCCGTGTTCCTTCAGTTGCCTGTTACCAAGGGTCCCGGTATCCCTTTCGGACTTTCCCGCAACCCTAGAATAAGACATCCCTGAAGTTTACGATATTATAAATAAATGCCCTTGGCATTTCATTTCCTTAATTGCCTACTTCAGCTAAACGGAATTTATTTTTAAACCACGCAAAAAGTGTGTAATAATTATAGAACACTAGCTTCTGCCCACGGCTTCGCCCGCGTGGTATGTGGATAAAAAGTAGGCTATGTCCTTCCCCAGAATGCCATCTATCTCCTTGCCAAATTTTGTCAAAATCTGTTCAGTGGTTTACGCGTGAAAAGGTATCATTACAGAGCAGACAGAGAGATAGTCAGAGAGACAGACAGAGTTACTTTCGAATTTATAATATTAGTGTGGATATAGTATGGATTTGCTCCAATAGCAACTAACTTTGAAGTTATGAGTTGCGTTGCTACGTAGGTACTAAGCTAGTTGAATTCGACCTCCAAATTATAAAACGAATTTATTTTAGCATCACGCATACAAATACAAACTAAATGCAGACGGAAGTGATGAAATGAATTATCTGGCTTTTTAGGGTTCCGTAGTCAAGAAAGAACCCTATAGTTTCGCCATGTCCGTTTGTCTGTCCGTCTGTCTGTCTTTCCGCGGCATAGCTCAGAGAGTCTTAATATTAGAAACCTGTTATTTGGCATCCGACAAAGTGGTAAAATAAAATCTTTTTAGGGTACCTCCCCTACAAGTAAAGTGGTAATGTTATCCCATGGTTAGGGGTGTTTTTGAAAAGGTCGTTAAAAATATTTTGAAAAATATTAAGCTTTAAAGTGCCAATTTTTTTAGAGTCAAGTGTCGCAAGCTAAATGGTTATTTTTGGGTATGGGAAAAATACACAACAGTAGTATACATAAAAGGAAATTAAAATGAAAACTATCACAGCTAAGTAGGCTCTACAAGTTAACGAGTAATAATCGACCATAGAGATATAATTACAGTAGAGTGCGCGTATAGCACAAATCGCTTAGTGCGCATCGTAGGCAAGTGAGCTATAGATACTTACGTATATTGATAAGTGTATGACAGATAGGGATGTGCAATTACGTGCCAATCGGCAACGAGCTATCGATAAGTTTTGTCGATAAGCTGTGAGTGTGATCGTTATATTGTAGGATTTGTAGGTTGTGTTTAGTCATCCTTACATAATATTATAAAATTACAGTCCTTTTTGGGCAGTCGTGTCACAAAGTCCTCCGCCGCGTCTGTCTGTCGTTCTGTACGCGATAAAATCAAAAACTACAGCGCCGATTTTCATGCTGTTTTCACCAATGGATAGAGTGGTTGTCAAATAAGGTCTTAGTATATTATACTCGACATCCACGCGGGCGATGTCGCGGGCATCAGCTAGTAGATATCATTTTATTTATGAAACTCACTCCGTTTTTTATTTTTACACGAGTATTCTGATTGTAGTAATAAAAAATAAAAAAACTGAGTAAATAAAATAATTAAGTAAATTTTTTTTTTTCAATGTACAGGAATGCCTCCTCTACAGATTTATTTTATCTATATAGATAACTAAACTATAAAATAAAATATGCGTTAGCTAAGTTCGAATCCGTTCGATATAAGAAACAGCTGCTATATGATATTTATCTTCATTGTTCATTGCCTTTGAACACGCCGCGCCGGTAGTAAACTATGTATTTCCGACAGTATTAAAACCCACGTTAGATGATGCTAAACATCCTTAAGATCAATAAAATTTATCTGAGCAGGATATAAATTGGTCCTTCATTACACATAATCATAACTATTTGTTTAATTTAGGTTCAGATAAGCTTGTTATCGGAACCTAAATAAAACAAATAGTTTTAAAAAACAACCGACTTCCAAAAAAAACACAAATAAAAAGTGAAAAGTGACTTTTTGAAGTCGGTTGTCTTTTTTTTTTTTTTTTAGTTTTGGTAACTACCCCTCACAAATTCGAATACCACTACCTGCTATGTAAATAACAGTGAGAGAAACTTAAAACATCGTCCATATAGGCTAACTGGGAAAAATACGTAATATTAAAGCTTTATTACATATTTTTCTCTTACTACGCAAGCAAAGTTAATATTTATATGGGGCCACCTCTGAAAGATAACCTACCAAACAAAAAAGAATCTTCAAAATCAATTCATAATTGGCCGAGTATTCGCTTAAAAACATTTAAAAAAAAGAAACATGCAGACCAATTGAGAACCTCCTGGTCTTTGAAGTCGGCTATAAACAAGTGCCGACTGATTCAGCCGTAGCTCTAACTACACGCAACATCTCGTTTGTGACGGGCTTTGACCCTTACTAGTGTAAGCCATAAATCTGCTAATTAATAAACCTTGAGATAAGGCAACCTTAATTAGCAAGGGATTAACTTGTAAGTTGTAATAATTAATATTTGTGTTTAGGTGTTTACCACATAATCTGATGATGAAAGGAAAATAGACTGTACAATTTAACCCAACGTAACATCAATAGTTAATTAGCCAAGGAATACTACGAGAAAAGAAGTAAAAAGAAAAAACGATTGCCCTGCTAAAAAACGAACTAAAAAGTCGGGGGACTTTCTGTCCTGACCGTTCTGTGTTCATCTCCTAGTATTGTATAACTGCATAGCACATGTGTGTGAGCACTATGTACTTAACTAAGTACTTTAAAGCTACCATTTACTAGGTACGTCTTTCATTGACTTGAATGTGCCCTGGCGACTGAGAGTATGTCATGCTCACTTTAATGTCTCGCTGGTGGTGGCGTGTGTGTTGGATCATTAAGTTCCCTTCAAAATGGTTGAGCTGAATGGTGCTGATCCATGCGTCATGTTCGTGAACGGGCGCCTTCAGTAGGGACTGGTCATCTCTTAGCTGCCACGGCTTATTTTTATTTATTTTAATTTTTGAATTGTTTGGTTTCTTTTTTATCTTTTTACGGACGGACATTGTTCTCACATGTATAATTTCAACATGAATGATGTAACGGGTACGTATTTGAATATCGAAGATTAAAATACCTACGCTTAAAATACCAATGTTCAAAACATCGAAAATTTAAATATCGATTATATCAAAATGTCGAAAATTGTTATACCTAAGCTTAAAACGTCGAAGATTGAAATGCCGAGTGATTAAAATTTCGAATGATTCAAAATATCGAATGACATTATGCCTAAGTTCAAAATATCAACATTTCATACATCTAAATTCATAATATCTACGTTAAAAATACCTACTAGTTGAAATACCGAAAAAAAATTATATAGGCAGTATGAGTGTATTCATAAATGTAGGTAGATGTGAAATTCTCACACCCTGCAAACCCGTTGCTATTAAGAGTCATTAGTCTGTTTACTGCGTAAATGTAACGTACAGTTTATAGAATATTATAGATTTATTATGTCAAAGACAGTCTTCAAAGTGTCACAATTTATTGTGTCAAAGGGTATTATTGTCACTGATTATATTGTACATTTGCGTACAAATGTGTTTTATTTTGGGTTTTTATTATGTAAAAATAGGAAAGGAGGTTTTCCTTGTTTTTTTGTAACCCACCTAGTAACTGATTACCATCTAGCAGCAAACAAGCATGCAGCAATCATGCAACATGCAAGCAAGCATGGTTTCTGTCACGGCTCCGGCGCTGCAGGGCTTCGGCAGTCCCACGCGAGCTTAACGTCGCAGATGGTCTAAACGCTCACCACCGCAGCTTCGGCTTGTTGGCCGGCTTCGCCGGCCAACCTCAGCTGCGGCGGCGGGTGTTAAAACCACCTGCTCCTCAGCTCGCGGGCTGCCTCGCCCCTCCGCGCCTACGCGATTCTAAATTACACTCTAGGGGTAGGGCAGACAAGACTACGTGGAGTCGGTTTTGCAGCGATACGTTTCTGTCACTAACTTTAGTAGCACAACATATTGACTTTCAAGAAAATATTTTAATTTAAAGACCTAAATAATACCTTCACGATTGACCTATGCTTGTACACTAGACACTGATTTTCATGGATAAAATAGGTCAAAATTGTTCCAAAACCGAATTGGGGCACCCCGAATTTACGTAGTCTTTTGGCTGTTACCCCTAGAGTGTATATAAAAATCCGGAGGCGCGAAGGGAGGACAACCCCGCCCGCCGTAACAAAGCATAGGCACCCGTGGGAGCCGTAGCGGCTGAGGTGAACATGGGTGCCTATTCTTTGTTACGCAAGGGCGAAGGGGTTGCACTTCCCGTAGCGCCGGAGACGTTGCAGAAGCAACCTTTTTCCACTCATACTACTTACATCAATTTTTTACCGACTTCAAAAAAGGAGGAGGTACTATGTTCGGGATGATTGTTTTTTTTTTTTTTTTTTTTTTTTTTTTTTTTTTTTTTTTATGTATGTTCACCGATTACTCCGCCGTTTTAAAAAATTCTTTTTTTGTTCAAAAGCTTATACTTCTGAGGTGGTCCCATTGTCACCAAGTCAGGATCTGATGATGGGATCCTAGAGAAATCGAGGGGAACTTTCAAAAATCGTAAGGGCAACTAATGCATTCCTTAATTTATTCATTAAGTATTTTACAGCACTACAATTTTATGAAGGCCTGGAGTCGATCTGATGATGGAGCCGAAAGACAGTCAAGGGAACTCCTCAATGGTTTACAGCAGATACCTCGTGTTTGGGCTTGATTAATTTGTATTGATAAAAACTTTACACTTTGATGGGTTGTGACTGTCGTTAGGGGTCTGATGATGAAGACGAAAGACAGTCGAGGGAACTCCTAGGTGGTTTACAGCAGATATCTTGTGTTTGGGCTTGATTAATTTGTATTGATAAGAACCTTACACTTGGATGGGTTGTGACTGTCGTTAAGGGTCTGATGATGAAGACGAAGGACGATTAACGGAACTCCTCAACGGTTCACAGTAATTACCTTGTGTTTGGACTTAATTCATTTATATTGATAAGAACTTTGCAACCATATAGGTTGTAAGTGACATTACAGATCTGATTATGGTCACCTTATAATATGATGATGAGGGGAACTATACAGTGTAAGCAAATGTATAGTGTTCACCCTTATATTCTTGAGAAGGTACGGGAGTCTCATTAGCCAGCCGGTTTCGTATAACATCTAAACGATACTTGCGCTGTTCAGACGACTCGCCACTTAATCGTTTTTGAATAAGATTGAGTCGGCAGATCTTATCATTTGGCGACTCCTGTGACAAATGAGAATGCATGTAATTTCTCATCTGAGATAACCTAGCATGACAAGCTAACGGTGATTCTTGGAAACCGGACATAGCACTCCGTTTGCGATTCTTAGATAGGCGTTCTTTTTCAGCAGTATTAGTCTCTTTAATTCTGTTTTTCTTCATGCGGGTGGCTCCTTTAGTTGGTCTACCCATGATTACAAAAATCAAATTACACAAAAAATGGAAAAATAATAAAACTTTAAAAAAAAAATTGACCGACTTCAAAAAAAACAAAACAAAAAAGGACTACTGTACTAAAAACCAAAAGACAAAAGTACTTCTTTAATAATAAGAGAAAAATAAAAAAATAAAAAAATAACTTTAATTTCGGAAGTCGGTGGCCAAAAACTAAAATTAAAAGCAAAGACACCGACTTCCGAAATTAAAGTTATTTTTTTATTTTTCTCTTATTATTAAAGAAGTACTTTTGTCTTTTGGTTTTTAGTAC
This sequence comes from Lithophane leautieri, assembly GCA_949152455.1. Lineage (NCBI taxonomy): Eukaryota > Metazoa > Arthropoda > Insecta > Lepidoptera > Noctuidae > Lithophane > Lithophane leautieri. The sequence goes on from OX424475.1 coordinate 805,990, forward strand.
AGTAGTCCTTTTTTGTTTTGTTTTTTTTGAAGTCGGTCAATTTTTTTTTTAAAGTTTTATTTTCGATATTTTAACTTGTAGGTACGTATTTTTAGGGTGAATTAATGAATGTATTAAATGTTGAAAATTAACCCATTTTTACACGTAGGTATATTCATTTTCGATGTTCTATGTACCCATCGATATTTAGGACGTTCGATAGTTTGTACTTCGATATTTAGGACATTCGATAATCTGTATTTCGATATTTGGATCTTTCGATGTAACTTTTGTAGATATTTAGATTTTAGATATATTGGACGTAGGATATTTAACCATTCGATACTATAAACTTTCGTTATTTTAATTTTCGGTTTTATGGTCGTTCGATTTTTCCATTTTCGATGTTATGAACATCGATATTTTAACAGTAGGTATTTTAATCTTCGATATTCAAATACGTACCCGATGTAACCAATATATTGTAATAATATTCTGATTCAAAAGAGTGTCCGTGGAGTTTCTTGCCCGTTCTTCTGCATAGGAACCTACGCTTTGGAATGGGCAACTAGCTTCATCTTTCTGACTGACCGACCGGCGACCCCTTGACAATTCAAAAGTGCCTGTAATTGGTTTATTTGAAATAAATGCTTTGAGTTTGAGTTTTGTGGAACACTTTTTAATCTAAGAGGTCTCCCGACTGCAATGACAATTTTAAATACTTGTTTTTTACTGTTTAGTTCGTTTTTTAGCAGGGCAGTCGTGTTTTTTTTACTTTTTAATTATTTATTTTTATTTTATACATTTTTAGTGACAAGTTTTATTTTTTTTGAAGTTTAGGTACATTTTTGTGTACCGCTATGCAATAGTTGGCGTTGTGTTAATGTTGACAATTTTTTTAAATTACTTGCTAAATATTGATTCTGTGTGATTATGAAAGAATTCTAATAATAACTCAATCATCCACCAAACCATTCACTCATTTAGAAATTTGCAGTGTTACTAAAGTCTGATTTAAACGTTGCAGCCAAAGATGAAATGTTTTTTATTTGCATGTACACCCTACCCTATGTAAAATGTATGCCAATAAATTATATAGTTTTGGAATGTGCTCATCAAGGCCTTCAATTGGATACCTATATTGTAAATAACTGAAGATTGTTTTTTATTTTTCACATTTGAAAATGGAGCCATACTGCCATATTTTGATTTTTTTTTCAAAAAAAAACATGGCCTATGTTACTCGGGATGATGTAAGGATTCTAACGATAACCCATACATCCAAATCCGTTCTGGCATTTTAAAGTTATGGTGGAATAAAGAAACTCACATACATACACATGAACCCTGAAATCATTACACTCCTTTTTGGGCAGTCGTATAAAAATTCTATGTCCTAAGTTTCTTTTTTAAATCGTCGTTTTTTGAGACGTGCGGTTTCGATCGTTGCGCATAAGTTCGTGTCATATCTCTATGTATGATGTTATCGCTGGATGCAACAGGTAGCGATACGAACATTACGAACTTGGCTGCAACGACTGTGATGGCACCGTGATAGCTGAGCGTTACCTAATAATAACACGGCTCTATCAGTTACTTGTTTTTGTTTGTGTCTTTGCACACAATTATGCGAGACTAGCACTTTCCCCGCGACTTCGTCCGCGTGGATTTCGTAAATTCTTCTAAAAACTTCAAAAAACCCTCCACTCCTTTTGAAAGATAGTTTTCGAAAATTAATAATGGCGATCTTTAACATTTATTTACGATATCTACCCCTTATTAAACTTTATTACCCTTTTAATCCCCGTTAGGAGCTGATTTTTGAAAAACCCCGAATCACGTACTTTTTGTTTTTTGTTTCAAGTATTAGTACCGTATCGAGTTTCGAGTTAATCCGACAGCGCGTTAAAATGTATACTTACTTAGTTTGACACCTTGTTATTCATTTCTATTAAAAGAATTTCCAAAAACTTTTTCTTATTGGACGCCTACGTCATAATAACTATCTGTGTGCCAAATTTCAGCCCATTCCGTTCAGTGGTTTGAGCTGTGATATAGGCTACCCTTTTTCACCCCGTTCGGGGTAGATTTTTCAGTTTTAAGTATAAATACCTACTGAGTTTCGAGTTAATCGGACCGCTTGTTAAAATTATTCTATACAAAGTTTGACACCCCCAATCCCCGTTTAGGGGGTGGTTTCGAAAAACTAAAGATGACATACTTTATAATTTACTTAGATAAGTATCCGTGCCATGTTTGAAGTCTATTAACTCAAGGAATAAGATTGTTGCATTCAAACAAATTCCCCCTTTTCACCCCCGTATAGGTCGAATTTCCAAAAACCCTTTCTTAGTGGATGCCTACGTCTTAATAACTATTTGTTTGCCAAATTTCAGCCCAATCCGTTCAGTGGTTTGAGCTGTGCGTTGATAGATCAGTCAATCAGTCACCCTTGCCTTTTATATATGCATATAGATTACGGATAAATAACTGCTGCACTGTTTTTCTTTTGTAATTAGATAGGGACAGCAAAATTCTAATTATAATTATCACGTGTTGCTGCAGTACTTTCCAGTGAGTCACAGAAAAATTGCTACGGCACTTATTTCAATCAAAATAAAAAACGTGATAATTTTTCTGGCGACGAATCTGCCGATTGCCGACCTGACAATCCTGACGTGATTATGTCTGTTTCCAGTTATCCTCGTCGCCGAACACGGGCGGCTGGGCGCACGTGCGGCTGGCGGTGCTGCTGGGCGGCATCCTGGCCGCCGCCGCCGCGCTGCTGGGCGCCGCCGCCGCCTGGGGGCTACCGGCCGGCCGGGACACCTTTGCCTTCATGGCTGCTGAGGTAACCCACCAGTTCCTTCAAGTAGCACATGCACGATCGGTCATCGACGTAATATGTCGGTTAAGGAGGTATAAATTATAATGAGACAAGAGTTACATTGCAATGTATTTTCTTAGGCGTCAAATGCAAAATCGCACCAAGTAATTCGAAGACTGGTTTGTGCAACGAAGACTTTTTGAACCCAGGACGTAAAACGGTTGCATCGTCGCAGAACACAAAACGGTCTTTGAAACGGTTCGTCGTCGCAACGCTCATTCCTATTAATTTGGAACATTTTGAATTAAACACATTATCTATACTTCCATACTAATAGGGGTGATTTTAACATTCACATGTACTTAATATTTACATTTTTGTGTGACTCTTTTCAAGGGCGTTATGGGATTGGGAATATAGTCATAGCCTGTATCTTGAGAAGCGGTCCACTCGATCAAAGTTATTACTACTTGGCTTGAAACGGTTCACTCCTATCTACTCCACCTGTATTTTAATGTAACCTACATTCGTTGCAAATAAATGATTGATTTGATTTGATTTAAACGGAGAGTTTGAGTTTACCAGCGAGCACTCGATAGATGCCGTTGTGCAAATGATTCTCTGAATCGTGGTGTTAAGATTCCATCGTCCACACAATATGCCATAGTTTATTCATTAATCTATACAATATTTTTTCATTAATCTTTCCGATAGTTTCATACTGCTGTCCATAATATCCACACTATCACCACAATATAAATATGGCCTATCACTAATACAATACGAAAGTTATTGCCTGTCTCATGTTTGTTACTTTACGCCGTAAGTGTTCCGCCTAGACAGACCACGTAGGGTAGGGGACATAGGATACTTTTTATCCCGGTAGTTGTACGTTCCCGTGGGATAATTTCCGAACTCCACGCGTGCGAAGCCGCGGGCAAAAGCTAGTTATAAAATAAAATGTGTAGGATTTAGCCATAATTATGTTACTGGAGAAACATGTTTTACTTAATTTAACCCAGTTTTCTCGCAATATTACTTTCACTGATTCTTGCGGAGAAAAGAAAACGTGATAGGCATTTGCCGAGATCCTCCTCTCCTCACGTGAGATTAAGTGAAATTTGGCTCGATGCCCTCCCGCCCCCCCCAACGCACCACGTTATTATTGAACGACCCTTAAACTATATTATCGATTAATAATAGGTATTTTTAATCGACTTCTTCAAAAAGGAGGAGGTTCTCAATTCGTCTGTATTTTTTTTTGTGTGTATGTTACGCAAGTTCTCAGTCAATGTACGCAAAGTACGCAAGTCATGCTTCAGAGGTGGTCCCATATAAATTTTATTAACTTTGCTTGCGCAAGTTTTGAGTTAGCTTCAATATTACGTATTTTTCTCACTTAGTCTATGTGGACGATGTTCTATGTGACTCCGTCACTGTTATTTACATAGCAGGTAGTGATATTCGAATTTGTGTGGATATAAATTTAGAAAAGGATATAAAGGATAGGACCACAACTAAAAAATACAAAAATAAAAACTTTTTACAAAAAAAAAAACAACCGACTTCTATTTCGGAAGTCGACGGCAAAAAACGAAAACTGAAAAGCAAAGACACCGACTTCTGGAATTAAAAATATTTTTCACTTTTTAGTTTTTTTTTTGAAAGTCGGTTTTTTTTTGTAAAAAGTTTTTATTCCAAGCTTTATATTAGCTTGCTCTGTTCACGTGTCTTTCCGGTTACTAAAATTGTCCTTCATTTTTCAAGCACTTCCTGCGATCTGATTGTGCTGTAACTTGGCATAGTTATACAACTACTAAGACATTTTGAACAAATATTACCATGTTGCTGGTCTGATAATGGAGCCGGAAGTTGGCCATAGGAACTCCTCAATCAAATAAGATAGCACCATCGTGTTTGGACTCATTGGTCATTTATTAACAATTGCTTTGACACTAGGTGTTGTTCAGGGTCTGATTATGGAGCCGGAAGGTAGTCACGAGCACTTCTCAACCCAACAAGATAGCACCATTGTTTTTAGTCTCATTGGCTATGTACTGAAAAGTGCTATTAAACTAAGTAGCTGGTGTTAAGGGACTGATGATGGAGCTGGAAGGTGGAAATACAAACAAAAAGGAATAATTCGATTTATTTGTCACAGAAACAGTGTGTGCAAAAGATAACTCGATAACTCTAGAGGAAATGAATAGGATGAAAACCTGGATTTGATTTATAAACTGTGAAATTAAAAAACGTGTTGGGCTTGTTGGGTATCTGGTGATATAACAGATATTTAAACAAATCCTATTGCTAAAAAGTACAAAATAAAATATAAGTAAAAATATTTTTTAAACAAGCTTTTAATGAACTAAAGAGTACTAAATAAAACTTACGTAAACATAGAACTTTAATATCATCTTTAAAGCTTGAGGCGTAAATGTCCTTCTTCTTACATTAAACTTGAACATAAGGTTTAAAGAAAATATTAAAGTTCTATGTTTTCGTAACTTTTATTTAGTACTTTTTAGTTAATTAAAAGCTTGTTTTTAAAAAGATTTTTACTTATGCATATTTTATTTCGTTTTAGGCAGCTTCTTTGATGTGATTCTAGCGGAGACCCCTCATTTTGGACGAATTTAATATACCTCTTTGTGAGGGGAAATTCGAGATCAATCAACTGTCTGACTGAAGATCAAAGATCTAATGCACGCCCACGTAAAACGTAGCATAATTAGACAAATTTCCACTGTACAAAGAACGGTTTTCCGAAAAGAACGTACCTTAATTCATGCTTGATGAGGAAGACCGTCATCATTCCTCAATGTGCAATTAAAATCGGTCTAATAAATACGTCATGTGTTCCGAATGTGACAAACAAAATATGAGGTAACAGAACCTTGAATGAGTAACATAGGTCAGCAGAGTTCGGTGTCAGTGCAGAAGCTTCCGTATCAGTAAACTGAGCTTGTGAGGTAATGAGCGGTACCTAGGTACCTACTCTCTGACCCGTAGCTAACGTTGTGGCTCATCGTGAGCTATAGAACGTATAGCATACGTATCCATACTCCATACTGCAATGCCCTGAATTAATAAACCTGCGAACAAACACGTGTAGGTAATTTTTGTAAGTAAATAAATAAATACCACATATTTTTTATACATATAAGACCGGGAAGGGAATCAAGTCTGACAGTTTGATACAAAGTTCCTAATTAATTATTATCATACAATTCGTCATTACAAAAAATTACTACTGTTGGAAGGACTTATAGTAATTTATCAGTTCCGCATTTACTGATGCATTCAATAACCTTGTTTGTGTTTCTCGATAAGTACATAGTTACTTCATAATACTATCATGACATAACTGACTGGATGAATGGAATTAGACCAACCTGAATGCCAGGTGCAGGACTCAGGAGTGACAGGAATTAATTCTGGTTATTGTTGTTTTTAACATAAAAATATTTATTGTATCTTAAGAGTTAGACTCTTGCCTAGCTGTAAGTTCGATCTGAAAGGGACCGAGACCGCAAACCGCAGCACCAACGTGGCGATATTGCAATGATAGACTACAGCGACACATAGAAGCCAGTCGGGTCGCTGCGTCCGGTCCGTGCGACTGGGCGGCGGCGGCGTAGCCGTTGCGGTCTGCGGTTGCGGTCGCCTTCGGAAGAGAATCATAAGGATAGAAACATCCTGCTGTTCACTGAGACCAATGTGTGTTGTTGATTGCAGTGCATCTTAGTGCTGGTGTCGGTGCTGCACGTGGTAGCGCGCTACGTGCTGCAGCTGTACGAGGCGGACGTGGCCGGCCCCGTCGCCTACTACACGCATCTGGTGTTCGACGTGAGTATACCCCCATTACCCACCATAACATAGTTCATCAGAATTCTCTTCCCTTCTTCTTCTTAGCGTGTCAATGGCAAAAAAACACGGAAAAATATCGAATGGGAAATAAAAATACCTTGCCCTTATCCCAATTGATTGTGGTCGGCGCAACATGTTTTCTTCTTCTTTGTATTAGTCTTCACCTCGGTAGTCTCCCGCTTTGTATCCATATCATCTTTCACACAGTCCATCCATCGTTTCTTTGGTCTTCCCCCATTCTTATAGCCATCCACATTCGAACTCAAACTTTCCTCACGACATTGTCCTGATTCCTCCGCGTCACATGCGCATACCTTGACAACGACAACAGGCCTTCGGTTGGTCGTGTACCTATCGTATGTAAAAAGTATCGTGTAACCATGTCTTTCTCTTACAAAAACAAACGTGCCTAGTAACTACGGTACCTTTCGGCTTCCGACAGCCCGCTGTGGTTAAATACTTAATGCGATGTTTAACACTTTTCATCCACTTTGAACTTTAAGTGGTTGGCATAAGGTGCAACAAATTGCATTGACATTTTATCACTTACGGCTGCATTTACGAATAAAGTACATAACAATATCTACCTACACTTGACCATTACGACGGTCCATCTCCTGCAAGTGTGATGCAAAATGTTATCACCAGTTAATTACAATACAATCGCCGTACGGTTAAGTACCTACTGCCAAATTATTATCAACTAGCTTCCGCCCGCGGCTTCGCCCGCGTGGAATGTCGATAAAAGGTAGCCTATGTCCTTTCTCAGGCTCTAGACTATTCATTTTTATCGGTTCAATAGTTTTGACGTGAAAGCGCGACAGACAGACAGAGTTACTTTCGCATTTATAATATTAGTAAGGATTAGTAAGGATGAGCGCAAGAAGACGCCGACGCTCTCTGTAGGCGCGGGCTGCGCGGGGCCGCCGCGCGCCGCGTGCTTAATTTTTAACCGACTTCTTCAAAAAGGAGAAGGTTCTATGTTCGTCTGTATGTTTTTTTTTTGTGTATTTTCATCGGTATTTTCGCTAATTGTGAACCGATGTTCGCCAATTGTGAACAAATTTCTTATTTTGTTCGAAAGGGTATACTCCCAATGTGGTCCCATATAAATTTTATTAATTTTGCTTGCGTTGTTTCTGAGTTAGCTTCAATAATTACGTATTTTTACCACTTAGTCGATGTAGACGACATCTTATTTGACTCCGTCACTGTTATTTACATAGCAGTTAGTGGTATTCGAATTTATGTGGGTTAGGTACCACAACTAAAAAGTGAAAAATAAAAACTTTTTACAAAAAAAAACTACTGACTTCCAAAAAAAACACTAAAAAAGTAAAAAATTAAAACTTTTTACAAAAAAAAAGCAACTGACTTCCAAAAAAATCACTAAAAAAGTGAAAAATAACTTTAATTTCGGAAGACGGTGGCAAAAAAATAAATTACTACTACTACTATTTCGAAAATAAATTACTACTAGCCTGTTAGCCTACTAGCTGCGCCCCGCAGTTTCACCCGCGTAAGTCTCGATCCCGTGGGAAAATCGGGATAAAATGTATTCTAAGTCCTATTCCAGGTCATGTTCTACCCATGTGCCAAATTTCATCCAAATCTCTTCAGCCGTTTTACCGTGAAAGCGTAACAAACAAGATGTTACTTCCTGCTAATTTAGCTTTCTATTGATGAAAAAATGGTTAAAAACGGTCCAGTAGTTTCGGAGCTTATTCAGTACAAAAAACAAACAAACAGAAAATCTTTCCTCTTTATAATATTAGTATAGATAAGATAGTGTTGTCATGAATGACGTTACAGTGAGAACAGGTTTTCCTTTGTCTAACATCGCCACATGATTCGCGTCCCGGTCACCTTTGCCGACAGTTGCCATCAGAGCAATAAATTGAACTAATGTGAACAATTGGTAACAAATTAAGTTTTGATTACTTTAAATTAACCTCTAACACGCAGAGGTAGATGACAGTATAAGTAGCTACTTCAATAATAGCCGCTAGAGGCCACACACCAAGTTCAATGAACGAATAATGACTGTTGTAAAGGCTCCCACAAACAGGCGCGACAAGGGTAGCTCTGCCTGTCGCGCCCGCGATATCGCGCCAGTTTGTACGAGTGTCCGATGATGTTACTAAAGATGCAGCATAGTCATTACATTGACCTCCAACGTCGCCGTCATTTGTGGCAGTTATTGAACTTTTCTTGCTCACTCAATTAAAAGTCGGTGTCTTTGCTTTTAATAAAAAACCGGCCAAGTGCATGTCGAACCACGCACAATGAAGGGTTCCGTAGTTGGGATGAATTTATCCAACAAACTTAACATTGTAGTTGAAAAACTGGTTCTCCGATACAGAATGTATGGGAACATGTTTTTTGCAACTGCAAATTAAAGTTCGTCGATTATTACTCGGTAACTGGTGGAGCCTTCGTAGCGGTGATAGTTTTCCTTTTAATTTCGTTATATATACTACTGCCGTGAATTTTTTCACATTTCCAAACCCAACCATTTAGCTGGCAGGGGGGGGGGACACTTGACTCTAACAAAAATTTGCACTTTAAATCTTAATATTTCGCAAACGGATCCCTGAATCCAAAAATGGTTTTCACAAACTCCCAATCATTTTTAAACGACCTTTCCAACGATACCCCACACACCATGGGATTGACGAGAAAAAAAAAACAATCCAAACTTTCAATGTAGGGGAGGTACCATAAAAAAAAAAAAAATACAATTTTTTTTTACCTCTTTGTCGGCGTCGTTTATATGTATACCATACCAAATTACAGCTTTCTAGTACTACTAGTCTTTGAGCTAAGCCGCGGACAGACGGACGGACAGACGGACAGACAGACGGACATGGCGAAACTATAAGGGTTCCTTGTTGACTACGGAACCCTAAAAAAGGTGTGGGGTATCGGTGGAAAGGTCGTTTAAAAATAATGTGAGTTTGTTAAAACCATTTTTGGACTCAGGGTTCCGTTGGCGAAATATTAAGCTTTATTTATTTATTTAATACTTTAAGTACATAAATGTACAGAGGCGGACTTAATGCCATAGGCATTTTCTACCAGTCAACCTTTGGGTGATGCAGAGACAAAAATTGGTAGGGGCAATAGCGAAAAGTGCTAATTTTTGTTAAAGTCAAGTGTCCTGCCAGACAAGCTAAGTGGTTGGTTTTGGATATGTGAAAAAATTCACGGCAGTAGTATATATACCGAAATTAAAAGCTTACGCCTAGCTGAGGCACAGGCGCCAGTCTCCCACAGTGTAGGTAATTAAAACTTTTATGTATCGTCTTATAATCATATGAAAATTTACTTTTATATTGTGGTGAGAAATAAAACATCTTATTTTTTAGGGTTCCGTACCCAAAGGGTAAAACGGGACCCTATTACTAAGACTCCGCTGTATGTCTGTCCGTCTGTCACCAGGTTGTATCTCATGAACCGTAATTGTTAGACAGTTGAAATTTTCACAGATGATTTATTTCTGTTGCCGCTATAACAGCAAATACTAAAAAACAGAATAAAATAAATATTTAAGGGGGGCTCCCATACAACAGACATGATTTTTTTTGCCGTTTTTATAGATAATGGTTACGGGACCCTTCGTGCGCAAGTCCGACTCGTACTTGGCCGGTTCTTTCTTAATATAAATCCTGAATTCCAGACAATTCGGGAATGCACAAATAATCGGATACATGGTATGGATTTATGGAAACGACATACAAATTAATGAAAACATTTTTAACGAAACTAAAAAGGCACCGATTTGTTTGTCACATCATAGGACATACCCATGCCAGTTTGGCAACCTACTTTACAACATTAGCTAGCATTTCTATATGAAAAAAGTACTAAATTTATCAATTCCAGAATTACGAGATTTTTACGATCGATAAAAAGTGCATTCCGTATAAAGGGTCTTACATACTGGCGCGACTTGAAGCGCGACGCGACGCCGCCGGTATTCTTCTGCCGTGATGTTTCTCAGATTTTTTTTTGTTAAATCGCGCCAGTATGTAATAGCCTTTAGCCATCACCTGATTGTAAGTACATATACATCCGTTTCTATAATCAGAACACGTCGATCCCGGAATCGCGAAATTTTTTCGATCCAAAAATTCATTCCGTTATAGCCAACACTTCAATTTAGTTAATAAGCATACGATTATCCGATCTCTACTTATGTCATTTAGTCCGTTTTATGTACCAGCATAAAGTGTAAATAAATGGTTGTCCCAGTCGGTGTCGCTGGTGGTGGAGCTTCTGCACGTGCTGCACATGGTGGTGTACAGCAACATGCTGGTGTCCATGGCGTCACTCGTGCTGCTCATGCAGCTGCGGCACCTGCTGCACGAGCTGCAGGCGCGTGTGCGGCGCCATCGCCTCTACACCGAGCTCGCCACGCACATGAGTCGCAAGTACGTACCCCCAAAGGCCCTTACTGCTGCTCATGCAGCTGCGGCACCTGCTGCACGAGCTGCAGGCGCGTGTGCGGCGCCATCGCCCCTACACCGAGCTCGCCACGCACATGAGTCGCAAGTACGTACCCCCTTAGTCCTTACTAATAAATAAATGTTGTATAAAGTGATGTAAATCTTACACCTCATTCGAAGGACCAACAATGTTTTAGGTCCTCTGAGTCGGTTCTACACGAATTAAAAAGAAAATACATATTTAAATGCGCTTCAAACAAATTAATTTCAAACTTTTTCCCAACTATGTTGAGGCTTGACCTTCATACGAAATGTTGGTCTTTTTTAAATCTATCTGAACTTTTAAAGTTTGTCAGCGGATAATTCCCATTGCGATATTTTTATTACGCGGTGCTATTAATTGATCTTTCTGATTTTCAATTATTAATATTCTAATGAACTGTGTAGGTGGACGCTTCTCTTAACCGTTTCTATTTAAGCTGCCTTCTAAATTGTCAAATTGTCCACGGTTATGGATCGTTTATAAAATTATTTAGTAACTACAATGTCTGGTTTGAGCACCTTAAAGGAAAATCCAGGCCGCAAAAATTTCCAAATTTTTCGTCATGGGCGTGATTTTAATATGTTCTGGTTTTCGGTCACTGATCACGAAAATGGGTCTAAAGACACCTAAATCTAAGCTGGTAGCTACAAATTTTATTTAAACCTCATCCCTGTATGACCGTCTCTTCCTAAAACGCTTTGTGCTCGAAATACTCTGCTAATATATCCGAATGGCATTAGCTCAAGGATAGCTGAAGACTTATGTGTGATTTATGCGAGGCTTTTGGCTAATTTGAATGTGTATTTATTACCGACTTCATTTTGTTTTTATTTTTATTTTTGTAATGTGCATTTTGTTTGTGCAGAATAAATAATTTTTCAATCTTTCTATTTTTAAATTTCTTGATATGGTTTGCTAAATAATAGGAAAAAATACATAAGTGAATGGGTTTAAAAAATAACGGGTTTTTCAGCATTAAGTTTGTGCTATGTATTTTGTATAGAAGTTGAAAAAAGTGGTTCAGCCACATGCAAGTAGACCACATTATAATGATGGCAATGATATCTATTTATTAATGTCCAAAATCAAAAGTAGTTTCTTGCAGAAAAAATTATCAAACGTCAGTTTTGCGTCATTTTTCGGAAAACTTGTTATGAATATTAGTGATTTTCTATGAATACTTACGTAATTTATTTGAAAAATCCCTTTCACTCAAATGCAAAACAAAGAACTCGACTTTTCAAATTTCACACAAATAATGAACAAAATTGATCAAAATCAGTTAATTTCGTGCACGGCAAAGTAAAGATGATTTGGATTTTTTGACGTTCTCGAAAAGAAAGCACAAATATTATATTAGAGAGTTCAATAATATTTTTAGGAGCGCAAATGGGCCTTGTTTAAGAGGTTCGGTTAAATATAAATAACATTAATATTTGATAAGTAGGTTAGTAGTACATGGTTTTTTAATAACATTTTTGTTTTTGTAATATTTATTATTAGTCACACTAGTGATACATTTAGGCGTAGTTATCTGTATGAGGTGTGTCATAATCATAATGTTTGAACAAATCATGAAACGATTTCCAAGTAAGTGACCATAATGTAAAGATAACCTGCGTAACGGCAGATTTATTTCTAATAGCTTGTCATCAGTGTAGGAATTGTTTTGTAATTAAAAGGTTTCTAAAACTTCAAATCTTTTCACTTTTTAGGGTTCCGTAGTCAACAAGGAACCCTTTTAGTTTCGCCATGTGCGTCTGTCTGTCTGTCTGTCCACGGCTTAGCTCAGAGACTTTTAGTACTAGAAAGTTGTAATTCGGTATGGGTACACATATAAATCACGCCTCCCCTACGAGTACACATAACTTCTTGTTTTCACAAACTCACAATATTTTTGAACGACCTTTCCAACGATACCCTATATTCATACAAAACCGGACTGTCGAGAAAAAAAAAATTACCACATTAGGTGTAGTGAAGGTTCCCTTAAATATTTTTTTTCATGATTTTATTTTACCACTTTGTCGGCGTGTATTATGTATACCCATACCAAATTACAGCGTTCTAGTACTAAGAATCTCTGAGATAAGCCGCGGACAGGCAGACAGACAGACGGACATTGCGAAACTATAAGGGTTCCTTGTTGACTACGCTACGGAACCCTAAAAAGGGTAAGTAACGATTTGTGTATGACTTATATCTATGACTGTAATCCTAATGTAATTAGCGTAATGCGTCACTTAATGGCTTGTTTATACTTTACGGTTAGCGGCGTATTACTGACCGAAGTGACCGATAGCGCAGATACGGTGACTAACTAGACGTGGCGTGACCAGAGACGTCACTTGCTGTGACCAGTGCACTGTTTATCAAAACTTACAAGACTTGTATTACTAAATGTCATTATTTAGTTCACGAGTACTTATATTTTTACACTTTTATTTGTGATTCTGTTTGTCAAAAAATTCTTTGTAAGTTACAACTTGTAGAAAATCATAACAAATCCTGAGTGTCCGGCGACTCTCTATTCCGCCTTATAAGTTTACAAGTGTCGTGCTTAGTACCGCAATAAATGTTTAAATAAGATTTTCTTTTTTTAACTGTGGTCAAAAGAGAGAGATGACCTGATGCCCGTGTCCCAGCAGTGGGAACATTATGGCTGATTATTAATATGGAGATGAGCTATGAATTTAACGAAAATTAACATTCTAGGTAACTTGTGAACTTGTAGACTTGCAACTTTTGATAAACAGGGCCCATTGTATTTGTAACTCATAATTTTTGTATAAGTGTAAATGCCCTTGTAGAATTTATCGCGGTATTTAACAAAATGTTTGAATAGTTTCACGGCCTAATGTTAGCCTTACAGATAAAGGCTCATGCAAACTTTTTGTGGGGCCTTAAGTAGGAAGTAGGCAATAATGTAACAAACGCTATGTCCACAGCTACCCTATGGCTAGCAAGGAAGAGGTGGAGAAGAACCAGGACAACTGCGCCATCTGCTGGGAGCCCATGAAGGAGGCCAGGAAGCTTCCCTGCTCTCATCTGTTTCACAAGTAAGTTTAATACCGTAGTGCCAACATAAATAAATAAATACTGTAAGGTTGTTTGTTTAATCGGTTATTGTGTAAATTTACTATTTATTTTTAAAACATCTTTAATGAGGACAAGTGTGGTCGCACATCTGACGGAAGATGCATCGGGCGTAACATCATTAGTAGTTAGTCAATCAAAAACAAAAGTGATTTTTTCAAATTAGGCTGAAAATCAGCACTTTTCGAGCGTCAAAATTACATAAGACAGTCTCCAAAACACCCACCCTTCACCACTTCCTAGTGGTTTAGCTGGGAAGAAGAAGTGGCGCAACAAACTGTCCAGCAGCACAGCTGTCTGTTCAGTTAGAAAAAAAAAGATTCTAAGTATACAAAATCATAATACATTTACGCAACACAAAACATAAATACAAATTATTAGCCTTTTTTTTTTTTTTTTGAGGGTGGTAAATCATCCAATGACTTCTCCCGCTCTGGGCGGAGTGGAAGGGCGTGTCAGACTTTTACTGACTAAAAACCCACCCGTGTTCCTTCATTTGCCTGTTGCCAAGGTCCCGGTATCCCTTTCGGACTTTCCCGCAACCCTGGCAGGCATCGGTCCTAGCGGACCCCGCCAATTGTGCTGACATCTCTTTGAGGCGCGCGTGGAACACGACGCGCCATCGACCCGGGCCTGGTCCTTATCGGACGGCGAGCTGCCCGTTGCTCGCCGTCCGCAAGCCCGCGCCTATGGTGGCCGGGAATCCGCCTGGGATTCCCGACGCCCAGGGCGTCTCCAACGGCGGCGGTTAGGGGCGTGAGGGCGCAAACTTTGCCTTTCCCTCACGCGTTCCGCCTCCTCCTTCGCGAGCATTACTGCTTCGCAGAAGGAGGTGACGGCTTCCCATGCCCTCTCGCTCCGTACCATGGCCTGGACCAGGGCCGGACGCGAGAGGTCATTGCCGCCAATCGGCTCCGCGAGGACACGGCGGTGCTCCGCCCAAGCAGGGCATACCTCCACCGTATGCTCCACCGTGTCCTCCGGGCGCTCCGCACAGTGGTGACACCCGGGCGTTTCCTCCCGCCTAATCCTACACAGGAACCTCCCGAAGCTGCCATGTCCGGTGAGGACCTGTGTCAGGCGGAAGGTGAGGACGCCGTGGCGCCTCTCTAGCAACTCCTCAAAGAGGGGACTTATCGCCGCTATTGTGGCGTGCCCAAAATTATTAGCCTTAAGTCAGCTAGCACACGCCAATATACCAGCCAAATCAATAGTAAGTAGTTGAGTGTGTAAGGTTGAACGTTTTATTCGCTACTAGTCCGTTCTGGCGCTACGCGACTGACGATACGCGACGCATCTTCCGTCAGATGTGCGACCACCCTAAGGCGAAAAGGCCGGTCAGTCTGGACGGGGGCCCAAAAAGCCGAATGTAACCCTGATGTACGGATTGTAACCCTACTTTAACGCGCATTATGTGAACAAAATAATGATATACCTATGTTGTAACGTGAACTATCGTTTGGTTACTGATATATGTATGTAGATGTCTACACTGAAATCGGATGTCTAGATTGTAGTCTTTCATTTGGGTCGCAGCACACGTCAGGTTGTATGTGCCTCCTCATGCAAGGTGTGTGTGTGCGCAGTTCGTGCCTGTGCCAGTGGGTGCAGCAGGACGCGTCGTGCCCCACGTGCCGGCGCGCGCTGGCGGCCGCGGGGCCCGCGCGGCCCACCCAGGGGCCCGCCAGGCACCCCAATCATCTGTTCCACTTCGACGGTAAGTCGCGCCAAGTTTCAAAAACTATAAGAATATTATTTTATTCAAAATAAATTTTTGATCGGGCTCTCAAAATGTCATTTTAATGCTAAGATAACCATGGAAGTGATAGGTATTTTCAAACCGACTTAAAAAAAAAGAGGAGTTTGTTAATATCAATTCGACAGGTATGTCCATATGGTAATCTATTAGGGCTTTCAAACAAATACTTTTCAAAATTTTATAGGTGTATGTATGTATGTCCACGCATTTATCCAAAACTATTAATCGGATTGTGGCCATTTTTAAGGGGTTCCGTACCTGAAGGTTGCTTAACGGAACCCTATTACTAAGCCTCCGCTGCTGTCTTGCCGTCCGTCCGTCCGTCCGTCCGTCTGTCTGTCAGCGGGCTGTATCGCATGAACCGTTATTGGTAGACAGTTAAAATTTTTACAGATTATTTATCTATTGTCACTAACAACAAAGTATAAAAAAGGAAAAAGTTAAAAATGGTCGGGGATATAATAAACCAGGTAGTGATTTTGAAAAAAAATATCTTGCCCTGGCATGTCGGGTGTCATTGTCTAGACTAGTCTAGAGCTCATCGAGTAGAGTATAGATATAATTTTTGTTTAATTTTTATCTTCAAACATGAAGAAATAGGGGGCCGTAAAAGTTGTCAGTTTCAGATGTTTGTACGAGCGAGCTCTATCGTAAAAGTTGTCAGATTCAGATGTTTGTACGAGCGAGCTCTATCGTAAAAGTTGTCAGTTTCAGATGTGTGTACGAGCGAGTTCTATCTTAAAAGTTGTCAGATTCAGATGTTTTTACGAGCGAGCTCTATCGTAAAAGTTGTCAGTTTCCGATGTTTGTACGAGCGAGCTCTATCGTAAAAGTTGTCAGTTTCAGATGTGTGTACGAGCGAGTTCTATCTTAAAAGTTGTCAGTTTCAGATGTTTTTACGAGCGAGCTCTATCGTTAAAGTTGTCAGTTTCCGATGTTTGTACGAGCGAGCTCTATCGCAACAACTGAACAAATTCGGAGTTAACTTCTGTATATCATGTACCTTTTACTGTATTTAATCAATAAATATTAAAACCGCCAATTCATAAGGTATTTTTAGGGTTCCGTACCTCAAAAGGAAAACACGGAACCCTTATAGGATCACTCGTGTGTCTGTCTGTCCGTCCGTCACAGCCAGTTTGCTCCGTATGTAATGGACCGATTATGTTTAAATTTGGTTCACATAATTATACTCACATATTATGTATTTCTGTGACCCAAACACGGTTGGGTAACGTAAATAAATGAATTTTGAATATGGGGCTCACTTTTGGGGGGCAAATAATAAAATTTAAAGTTAAAGTTACTAGAAATATTGGGAAAATAGGACTAAAATAAAAAATTTGGTTGCATTTAAACTAGAAGTGGTAGAAGTCTTATCGGAATACACATAATCGCAAAATAAATTGAGGTTGGTTTTTTTTTCCCCTATGTAACCCTAAATTACTGTTTTTGTAGAATGTTACGCTACTGGGAAAATACTTGACTGGAGTAAGTTACCGGTAACGGCACATCACTTCTACAACGAATAAAGTGAAAACTAAAACCGTTTTTACAAAAAAATTACAACCTACTTTCAAAAAAACTCGGGGATGTGAAAAATAACTTTAATATCGGAAGTCATGGCAAAAAACTAAAATACAGAACTAAAGACACCGACTTTCGAAATTAAACTTATTTTAATATTATTCACTCTTTTGTGTTATTTTTTTTAAGTAGGTTGTTTTTGGGCAAACTAATTTATTGGTACTTCGACCGCTGCACAGTTGGCGAGGGCCCATGCTACCCTATCCTTAAACTTACATATTATAAAACAAAGTACCCCGCCGTCTGTCTGGTTTTCTGTAAGTACGCGATAAATTCAAAAACTACCGAACAGATTTTCAAACGGTTTACACCAATATGGACGGAGTGATGCATAATGACTGATGACTACTGATGAGTGATGAGTGACTCATGAGCATACCTGCCTACACAAATTCTAAGGTGCCAACCCTACTGTGGCAGAATCCAGCAAGATTTTATGCTAGTGAAATCTACCCCACCAAATCGAACCAGTGAGTGGGGCATATTCCCCTGCAAAGTTTTAGTCAAAGTGGGATAATTCAAAAATATTATTGTTGTTTAGCTATTTTTACATGTATTAAGTGCCTATATTAATCATTCTGAAAAATATGTTATTTGAATTGGGCATTTAATTTCGTTGATTAAAGAAAGAATAAGGTTTATTTGGACGCAGTTCGTGAAACACGATATACTACTATAGCAAAATAAAAAAGTGAAATAATAAATTAAATGAATACTTGAAAAGATATCACAGATTCAAAATTACGCGTAACAAAATTATGGTTAATTGCGGCGGGCGCAGCGCCAGGAGATAATGACCCATTTCCTCAGCTTATTACGTCCCGTGGGACATTTTCCGACATCCATGCGGGCGAAGCCGCGGTCAAAACCTGATGTGAAATAAGTAAGTATACATACATAGGTAAACACCCAGTTGCACCAAGACAAACATTAATGCCTCATTACGTAATGGATCATTAACGCTAATGATTTAATTAAATTCAGCAAAGAACCATTAGGCTCAATTCACATTCACACTGAAACTGCTCGCCGTGTCGTCGCTGCCGGTCGCTGCCATTTCAGTGTAAATTGCTTTCTGCATCAAGTTAATGAAAGATTAGTGAGCTTTAAAAGATATAGTTCGTTTCTGCAACTGGCTGAAAGAAAAATAAACCTTAAAGTAACAAAACTCTTTGGCAACGAAAAAGCAGCGTCAAAAGAAACAAAAGTATTCAAACGTTGGACGTTTCTATCACAACAACAGTCCCATAGTACATTTTAGTTCCCATCAACAAAATTCCCGTCAGAACCTGAGGTCAGAACAATGCAGTGAACAATATTCCTGCTCCCAATGGTATCACATCATCGGTGCGTGCCGCGTGTGTTGTGCGTAGATAGTAGTGCTCGCGGGCTGACTATGAGTTAAATGAGACAGCGGCTCGGCGTGTACGCAGTAGTTCTCAGTGCGCTGTGCTGTGCCGTTGTGTACCTACTGTTGCGTCTACACGTGCTGGAATGGAACCTGACAGGTCAGCGACCCCTTCGGCTCAGCCACACGGCCAGCCGGCACCGCGTCACGTGTGATACCAGCACTCATAGTCTAGGTACATACTGTGCAACTACATCAATGTATCACGTACTGGACTCGCGATACAAACCTAGAAGTCGCAGTTCAATAAAAAAATAAGTGATCTAAAGAATAAAATCTTTGAAATAAATACTCATGTGGTGTGGTTTGAGGATTTCCTAATAAATGTGCGCTTTTATAATTATTTTTAACGTGATTATAAATTATCGTGGATGTCCACGTCCATGTCCATAAAATGTATGGAAATACGTGCTCGATAAAACGTTATCGTGAACAGAAAGGACGATGGGAGCTGGCGTCCCCAAAACTGAAACTTAGTCAATACATAGATTTGAGACATTATCTCCTTTAAAAGGTCTTAGCTTACTGATCATTCTTTGTATGGCGACGACCCTCAAACGTTCAAGGAAAAGAAGAAGACTTGAAACAAACGTTTATTATTTTGTAGCCCGTGACGAAAAAGATGCAACAAAAATTATGTCTGTTGGATCAAAAAAACAAATCGGGGCGGAGTCTACAGTAGATTACCCATTCCCATCGTCCTTATAAACTAACAGCCAAATAAGTACGACGCCAGCTAAAAAGGTATAAACAAGACATCGTAACAAAGTAACGTAACATAGAAATGTTCGTAGCGTATGTGTTTTTTTGTCGAAATCGATATTTTCGCCAATTGTAGACGGATTATGAAAATATTTTTTTTCCATTTGGTAGAGGAACCGCCTATAACCAGCGGACGATCAAGATGCTTCCAACGATACCTCATTTGTCAAATTGTGTTGAGTAGTTTAGAACACATGCACATACACCGGTCAAAATCATAACCCTCCTTTTTGCTTCATTGTAGTCGGGTAAAATTGAAAAATTAGGAGCCTTAAATGTTGTCAGTCTATCTTTGTACGAGCTCTTTAAATAATGGGTGATTATGTACATATATTCATAGCCTGTGAAAATCATAACCCTCTTTTGGCTTTGCCATAGTCGGGTAAGAATTATGAGTCAAGACGTTCCCAGCTTGGCTTTATGTAAGTACCTACTTATTTTGATTGGAATCTTGGATAGCCAGCTAATTTTGAATTTTCCACGTATATTGGAGACGTACTTTACAAAACCTTGTCAGATATTCCGACAAATACCCACGTGACGCGAGGTGCATTTCGCAAAGTTTCTGGAACAATTTCGCTGTAGTGACGGCAAATGTAAACCGTGCGTGTCGTGCGCAGGGTCTCGGTACGTGTCGTGGCTGCCGAGCTTCTCGGTGGAGGTGACGCGCGTGCGGCCGGAGGCGCTGGCGGGCGCGCAGCTGGACGCGGCGGCCGCGCAGCTCGCGCTCATGTTCCCGCAGCACTCGCGCGCCGCGCTGCACGCCGACCTGGCGCGCACGCGCTCCGCTGACCTCACGCTCGACAACATCCTAGAGGGCCGCCTGCCCACGCACCATGGTATGTGGACTACTATACACTCTGTACGACTAACTCCGAACTCTTTTGTTCTGTAGTCTGTTTCAAAAGTATCTAATGAAAATTCAAACAAACTTATCTATAAATGTACCTGTATACCAATTTGTAATGACACTTACAAATTGAGGGTTTTGATTTGATTATTTGAATACTTAAACCCCAAATTCTTATTTTAAATCACCTTAAAGAATAGAATACTCTTTATTATGTACACCATATAAAATACAGATATAAATGAAAAAAAAAAAATGTTTTACAATTGACAAAAACGTCTGTGATTGTTGGAAAAGTGGTGAGAATTCTTTGAGTAGTTGCGTAAGAATTTATCTGTTTACGCTTTCATCTGATACTTCTGAAACAGACATAATTAATGATTTGTTGAACTATACTATTCCTTTTTGTGTTTACTTTCAGACATGTTACCTTCGGAGGCCGTAGCTCCCCCGGTGGCCGCGCTCGAGTCGGAGCCAGTGCCGACACCGGCGCCCGTGCAGGTGCCCGTGCAGGCGCCCCTGCAGGTGCCCATGCAGGCGCCCCTGCAGGTGCCCGTGCAGGCGCCCGTGTCGGCGCTGGCGCCGGTGTCCGTACTGGTGGACGCGGCCACCGTCACTGCAGCGTTCGGGCCTTTCTCCGCGGCGGAGTCGTCCGGCGTGACGTCGCAGGCGGGCGGCACGCGCTCGCCCAGCCCGCCGGCCCTCGAGCTCGACGACAGGTGAGTGTGTCGCGACAGCCGGCCGCGCCGCGCGGCAGAGCCTACAGTACTGACGTGTGCCCCCCGCAGCCCGAGCGCGCGCTTCTCGCGCAGCGCCGCCGAGCGAGAGGCGCTGCTGGCGCGCCGCAAGGAGCAGCTGCTGGAGGCCGCGCGGCGCCGCTACCTGGCGCGCGCACAGCCGCACGCGCACGCGCACGCCGCGCCCGCGCCGCGCGCGCCGCCGGCCCACTGAGCGCGGCGCCGGTACCTGGCCCGACACGCGCAGGCCGAGCCCGACACGCACGCGCAGGCGAGCCCGACACGCACGCGCAGGCCGAGCCCGACACGCACGCGCAGGCGAGCCCGACACGCACGCGCAAACCGAGCCCGACATGCACGCGCAGACCGAGCCCGACAAGCACGCGCAGGCCGAGCCCGACACGCACGCGCAGGCGAGCCCGACACGCACGCGCAAACCGAGCCCGACATGCACGCGCAGACCGAGCCCGACAAGCACGCGCAGGCCGAGCCCGACACGCACGCGCAGACCGAGCCCGACAAGCACGCGCAGGCCGAGCCCGACACGCACGCGCAGGCCGAGCCCGACACGCACGCGCAGTCCGAGCCCTACTAAGCGCGGCGAGACGATAACGCCAGGATCGCTCCTCGTATTATTGTGTTACGACCCGACTCTTTATTTTTAGTGAGTAGCCATAAATATTGACTTAATGTAAATACTTCATCCTTTGTGATATTTTAATAAGTGTAAAAATTAGCATGTCCTCTTACATCGACGGGTCTGGCCGTACGTTAAATAACATTTCAATCTAACCGGCGGGCGTTCCATCGAAGGACCTTATTAATATACGCTCGACGCGACGATTTATTTTTCTATTTTATCTTTGAGAGTGTATTTTTCTATTTAATAAAAAGTATATAAAAATATCATCGTCCATAGTATGTAGTTAACCATTAAATGTACACGAACTTGTAAATTATTAATACCAGTTTGATCTCCCTTTAATTGTAATTATATTATGTTTTCAATATAATTATGTAGTACCTATACATATTTTTTTCCACGGTTTAGTGAATAAAGCGTGTTTATAGTGAGCAGCGCACCAAATACAAATATTTAAAATTAAACAAAATTTTGTACTAGTAAGTAACTACCTACCCCGCACACTGCTGACTATAAAGATGTTTTTAAAAACTATTAAATTTTTGGATGTAATAATTTATGTCTCACAACTTAATTATGATAAAAGTTTTATATGATATTTCACACATTTCCTATTTTGTATCGCAATTTGCATAAGTTTTATGACTAGCAAAAACAGTTTAAAAAAACTCATTTTGTTGTGAGTTTTTATACTTATTTTATACATGTGTGTGTGGCTCCCTGCCTAACGATAAACTAAATTAGATTATAATGTGATATTAGAAACTTGACAAAATTATCTTTAGTAGTAAGTAAAGTGGCTAGCTGAGATGTGATGCAGATAGTAAACAGAACGGATGATGACGCCACTGTGAAACATGGGGGAGACAAGTACTTATTTATGATAATAATAATTGTTTTTAGTTCTTGTTATAGCCACAACGTTAGGTTAATACTGATACATTTAAAATAATGATGAAAATTGATTCACGACTAGTCAAAATAAAAATAAATTAATATTACAAATGATTGTGTATGTTATTAACCTCTCCTCAATGTGAAACTTCCGACAATCAACCGCTATCGCCGCTGTTGTGTAATTATTACGAAAAAATGTAAAAACTTTCGAGAAAAAAACATATATTAAAAAAACAAGAACCGACTTCCAAAAAAAACAAGAAGGACCGGACAAAATGGTCCCCACGACCAATAACAACCACACTTTTGTCATTAGATAGGCATTTTAATATAGAGCAACAACTACTATGGTGGCTCATTTGAAATCGCTGTGTGAAAAAAATTGACCGACTTCAAAAAAAACAAAACAAAAAAGGACTTCTGTACTAAAACCAAACGACAAAAGTACTTTTTAATAATAAGAGAAAAATAAAAAAATAACTTTAATTTCGGAAGTCGGTGTCTTTGCTTTTAATTTTAGTTTTTGGCCACCGACTTCCGAAATTAAAGTTATTTTTTCTCTTATTATTAAAGAAGTACTTTTGTCGTTTTGTTTTAGTACAGTAGTCCTTTTTTGTTTTGTTTTTTTGAAGTCGGTCAATTTTTTTTTTTAAGTTTTATTATTTTTCCATCTTTTGTGTAATTTGATTTTTGTAATCACCATGGGTAGACCAACTAAAGGAGCCGCCCGCATGAAGAAAAACAGAATTAAAAAGACTAATACTGCTGAAAAAGAACGCCTATCTAAGAATCGCAAACGGAGTGCTATGTCCGGTTCCCAAGAATCACCGTTAGCTCTTCATGCTAGGTTATCTCAGATGAGAAATTACATGCATTCTCATTTGTCGCAGGAGTCGCCAAATGATAAGATCTGCCGACTCAATCTTATTCAAAAACGATTAAGTGGCGAGTCGTCTGAACAGCGCAAGTATCGTTTAGATGTTATACGAAACCGGCTGGCTAATGAGACTCCCGTGCCTTCTCAAGAATATAAGGGTGAACACTATACATTTGCTTACACTGTATAGTTCCCCTCATCATCATATTATAAGGTGACCATAATCAGATCTGTAATGTCACTTACAACCTATGTGGTTGCAAAGTTCTTATCAATATAAATGAATTAAGTCCAAACACAAGGTAATTACTGTGAACCGTTGAGGAGTTCCGTTAATCGTCCTTCGTCTTCATCATCAGACCCTTAACGACAGTCACAACCCATCCAAGTGTAAGGTTCTTATCAATACAAATGAATCAAGCCCAAACACGAGGTATCTGCTGTAAACCATTGAGGAGTTCCCTTGACTGTCTTTCGGCTCCATCATCAGATCGACTCCAGACCTTCATAAAATTGTAGTGCTGTAAAATACTTAATGAATAAATTAAGGAATGCACTTGTTGCCCTTACGATTTTTGAAAGTTCCCCTCGATTTCTCTAGGATCCCATCATCAGATCCTGACTTGGTGACAATGGGACCACCTCACAAGTATAAGCTTTTGAACAAAAAAATAATTTTTGAAATCGGTTCACAAACGGCGGAGTAATCGGTGAACATACATAAAAAAAAAAAAAACAGTCATCCGAACATAAGTACCTCCTCCTTTTTTGAAGTCGGTAAAAAAGTTGTGGCGATGTTTCGCAGGACGGACCTAGACGCTAGTTATCGGAACACTTGAATATTAATAATTTCTAATGGTCTGGTTAGAATATTAGTTCAAATATGTTATGCGATGATAATACAATAATTTCAATAATATGGTAGGTACTATCGAGCTGATCTGATGCGTCAAAACTATGCACTCACGGGTTCAGCCAGCGAGCAATGGGAAGAAGTATGTATTCTGGGAGTCGAAACTTACTGACCCTATAGGAAGCACGTCATCGTCATCAGGTAAAATGAACAGGACTCGTTGCGACATCTAATGAGCCCACACTCGATGGGTATACTAGAAGCTAATCAAGATTTCTGTTATCTAGCATCCAGGTCAGTCATCAGGTCCTCATAATCTGGTAAAAGGAACAGGACTCGTTGAGACACATCAAATGAGCCCACACTCGATGGGTTTACTAGTGGCTATTCAAGAGTTCCGTTACCTAGGCGTCCAGGTCCATAATCAGACCAGCTCAGTAGATCCATGTGTTATCATCGGAATGCATACATTTGCAAATATTCAAACTATGATCACCAGAAGTGATTAACTATTCAAAGGTTCCATTATCTAGCGTCCAGGTCAGTCCTGCGAAACATCGCCACAACTTTTTTCACACAGTGATTTGGAATGAGCCGCCACCGCCATAGTAGTTATAGTATTACATTAAAATACCTATCTAATGGCATAATAATATATGTGGTTGTTATTGGTGCTTTGACCAGCTTCCATACATTCTTGCCGATTCTCCATTTTTTGTGTTTTTTTTTGGAAGTCGGTAGTTTTCTTTTTGTAAAAAGTTTATACCTACTTTTTAGTTGTGATACCTATCCCACACAAATTCGAATACCACTACCTACCTAGAGGTGGTTCATATAAATTTTATTTACTTTGCTTGCGTAGTTATTGAGTTAGCTTCAATATTTGAATATTACGTATTTTTCCCACTTAGTATAATGTAGGCGATGTTCTTTATTTACATAGGAGGTAGTGGTATTCGAATTTGTGTGGCGTAGGTACCTACCACAACTAAAAAGTGAAAAATAAAATCTTTCTACAAAAACAAATAACCGACTTCCAAAAAAACACAAAAAAGTGAAAAATAATTTTATTTTCGGAAGTCGGTGGCAAATGACGAAAACTGAAAAGCAGACACCGACTTCCGAAATTAAAGTAATTTTTCACTTTCTCAAACCAACAAAAAAAGAAAGACGGAGCACTACATACATCAAACGTGTAGCCACAAAACTATGCTCCTGCAAGTAAACACACAGGCTCACGCACACACCTACACAAAAACTATGCTCATGGCTCCTAGTACGTCACGAGTCGTCGTCTAGTAAACTTCAATAAAAAAAATAGAATTATGCCTTCTTGTGTAGTGAAAACTTGTAAAAACAATAGCAAATCACATAAAAAGTCTCACGGAATCACTTTTCACAATGGAAGTACTTCAAATAACATCGTTTCTTAATTAAATATGATATTTAATTTAGGTTATTTGGAACAAAAACCTGAACGAATGAATAAACGAAAACAGTGACATTTAAAATGCGAGGGTTGCCATAATATGCTTTGAAATTTTCCCGTTCGATATTTTTTAGTTCGAGTAATTATATGCCTGTTTTTTTATGTAAGTATTTAATATTTTAGATTTCCAAGTAATATTGAAAATAAAAGTAAATGGATAGTAGCTATAAGAAATAGTCGAAATGATCCTGAATGGCTGCAATCGAAAACCAGCGTGGTTTGTTCCGATCATTTTGATAATAATGACCTCTATTCAACTAATCCTGGACTTCGCCGTGTGATCAAAAGCGGATATACTAAAAAGGTATATAAGATTTGAAAATCAAAAATGAGATTTTATCAAAACAGTAATTAAACACGAGACTGTATTTTTTATTTTATTTTAGTTAGTTTCTCAGCTTAGTCTAGCTAATTCAAATACTACTGTACCAAATTTTATTTTTTAGATGTTATTTCCATCGTCCTACGTAATTGCTGAAAACTCAGTTTCACAAAGTTCTGGCTGTACGTTTGTTCAAGTATGTCCTAATTCTTCATTTATCTTCCTAAGGTTTTAATCAAAAGCTGCCATTACTCGTGTAATTTTTTTTGTAGGACTTACCAGACTTGCCTCATATAGCCATTGACGATAGGGCTGTATGTAAATGCACTTTGTACTTAATTGTTATATTATTTTATGATGTAAAAAAAAATGGTTTTGTTTCGGAATCCTTCCTAACAATTGAGGTACAATACCATACTCAACAATATCTTACTCGTACAATATTATTCTTCCCAAAATATTATTCCCCAAATTATAGGGAAAAACTTTAACAAATGACAACCCTTTTTACACACACACAGATAAAAAGGTGGCTTCACTTTTGATGTTCGTAATGCTCCGTCTTCTTTTTTGTTGGTTGAGTTCACTTTTAGTTTTTTTTGCAAGTCTGTTGTTTTTTTTCTTGTAATTTTTTTAAAATCTCATTCTACTAATTTGACATTTGCAAATGTCAAACTCCAAAATGAAAAAAACCTATGGAAAAAACAAACTACAATCACTTGAAATGAACTTGAAATGTCAAATTAGTCTACGAGACTAAATAACGGGAATAAAAAAATTCTCTTTGGTTTAAAATAAAATTCGGTCTAGGCTAGACCGAATTTTAGCGAGTCCTATATGGCACACTACGCGCTAGGAAATAATAATTTCAAAGGGTCGCCGTAATGGCTATCGATAAGGACTTAACGTGTTTCTTTTAAAATCCCTTATTTCTAATTTATATAAGATCCCATGCGTCCTTATTTAAAATGTTCTAAGAACACAAATCCGAATATCGCAGGACGGAGAAACGCAAGCATCCTACTTCTATTGCGTCGTTATTATCGCAGCAGTGTGTAACTTCGTGGCTGTCCTAATACAAAATGTACTGAAAACATATAAGTATCGCAATGAATGAATAATGCTTGCATTATTATATTGTCGACCGATAAAAACGACTATAGGAATGCTGGAGAGCTTTAGAAGTGAAGTTCAAATAAAATAACTATTACTTACTTTAAATCATTTAGGTAATTCATTTTGTTTGAGTTGAAACAATAGTTGAACTATTAATGAAAATAAAGTAAACCCTAGAAGATTACCTATGTTGACTTCCAAGTCTAGACTGTCTGAAGACTTTAAGTGCTTCCGTACACTTGGCAGCTAAGCAACAGCAGCCAAAATATTGAACAAATTCTTGCCTGCCTGTGTGCGGGCTCCAGTGAGCCATTAAATTTATTGGATTGGCTGCTACAACTGAGCCGCCTAGTACACACCTGCCTTTATGATTCTGTAATTAGAATGCTTCCTGGTTGTGTGCAATTTCCTTTTACTCAAATTCGTATCAGTAAGGGACTCTTATAGCAAGTACTTAGTTTTACAATTTTATTTGGAGATTTTCTTATTCAGTAATAAAAAATACAAATGAATTTATCCAATGAAGTTGATGACAACAATGTGCAACACCAGGTGAGCAAATATGAAGTCCGCAAAGCCTCGCTCCGCACTCAAACCCTGGAACTCGTTTTTGTTCTCTGGGTTAACTTGTAAGCGAAGGCATACTGAAAACAAGATAGTTATTTATCATATTGTCATTTGGTGATATTTATATTTGGGCAGAAACTATTCGCAAAGTTGTATAACTTACCTCCAAGAACGAAAGAGCTGACAGTAGAAATAAAACCGCTCAAGAATGAATTGAAGGGAAAAGTGCCGACAAGGCAGCAATACACAAACTGAATCACAGCAGTCAGAAATATGTATAGTAGATACGCATCTATGATCTTCAATTTTTTAGGTGTTTTATTTGTGTATTCCTGGTACAATTTAGGAATTACAGATGTTATGGAGGTCATTTTTTAGTTTTAGGCGGCTTTTACAATGCTCAATTCCACTTCACAAGTAGAGAAACTGAAACGTCAGTCAGAATCAGAAGCTTGACGTATGATAATTTTTGACGAGAAAACTACACGTCATGTCATGCGATTGGTTGAATAAAAAACCGTAAAACCGTGTGAAACGATAATTTTCTTTTCTGAAATACACCTCTATTTCTATTCTTAATTTTTTTTCTAGTTTATTTGAAGTCTTGGAATTGGAAGTGAAGTGAATTCGTTTCATTCCATTCTTAGCATTATTTAGCGATAAAAAATAGTCATCTCTCTTTTTCTGTAAAGTACAGAAAAGGACAGCATAATTCTATGCTTAAATATACAATTTCTACTTTCAGCTTACTGTTTTGTGAATTTGTGCATGTCATTCGAGCACAGCATTCGAGGTGCACTGATTTGTTAATTCTTAGTCTGTGTGACTGTGTGTAAATTGTTCAAATAATAATTGTACTGAAAGTATTATAGTTAGAAATTAAAATGCTAAGTGTTAATGCAAACTTTCCTGAATATGCAGTACCTGGCGCTAAACAAGTTCGCTTCGAGCCGTACGCTGACAATGGAGGGAGCATCGTTGCTATTGCCGGTGATGATTACGCTGTAATCGGTGCTGACACCCGTCTCAGTACGGGCTTTTCGATCTACACAAGAGAACAGAAGAAGCTGTTCAAGCTGTCGGAGAGGACTGTCTTGGGCGCGACGGGCTGCTGGTGCGACACGCTCACTCTGACTCGATTGCTGTCCGCGAGAATGCAGATGTACGAGCACGAACACAACAAGTCCATGTCTACGCCAGCCGTCGCTCAGATGCTCTCCACCATGTTGTACTACAAGCGGTTCTTCCCTTACTACGTGTCCAATGTCCTGGCTGGGTTGGATGCTGATGGAAAGGGTTGTGTGTACAGTTATGACCCGATCGGTCATTGTGAGCGCTCCAACTACCGTGCCGGCGGTTCAGCAGGCGCACAGCTGCAGCCTCTGCTGGACAATCAAATAGGACTCAAGAACATGCAGAATGTGACAGAGGCCCCCTTACCGAGGGAGAAAGCTTTAGCCCTTCTGAAGGATGTGTTCATCAGTGCCGCCGAGCGTGATATCTACACTGGTGACTGCATCTACATTTTGATCATCACTGCAAATGGTATCCAAGAAGAGAAATTTGAATTGCGTAAAGATTAATTTGAAATAAATGTAATTTCTTAAATATTTCTGTGTCATTTGTATCTATAGCAGGAAAGATGAGGTATGATGGTAGCATTAGTCTTGAAACAATTTCCTTGTAATTAGAATTAAAGACAGTTCACACATGCCGCAGTGCAACAGTGATGGCTTACTGACTTATGAGTTGTAGGATGTGGGTTTGAACCCAGCCAGGCGTTCTACTTTGTGTAAATAATTTCATCACCACTGCTCTCAAAATGGTGAAGGTGAGGAGTCTAACTATATATACTAGCCATGAGTCTTTTAATAAACACCTCTTTGTCATAGGAGTCAGTCAGGCAGTCCGCTTTGCAGGACCTGCATGGAGGACAATGAGACAGCAGCTCATATGCTTCTAAACTGCCCGGTGGTCGCCACTTACAGGGCAAAGTACTTCGGTAACCCAGGTACCCTCCATGAGATTGTCAGGAACACCAAGGCGTTGCTGGCCTTCCTTGAGGAGCTGGGGTGGATCGAATAATCGGTTTTCCCATCCGTACGCAAAACACTTGCATTGACGTGGAGTTGTGAACACCAGCTAGTATTACCTAACATCGTGAGGAAACCAGCATGTCCTTGAACCAAAAATTCGAAGACATGATGTACCAACCTGCACTGGGCCCGCGTGGTAGATTACAGCCCACTCCCTCTCGAAGAGAGGAGGCCTGTGTCCCAGCAGTGGGAATATTGGTTATGCTGCATGTCTGCCTATCCTATTAATTAGGTTGGCAGCCAACTCACTAGATCCTGCAATTAATCATTTTACAAGAAGCCTCCTATCTAACTCTGTTACTATACTGCTACTTGTGAATATTCGAAGTCAGATGTAAGACTGTGCTTCTGACTGCCTATAACAGAGCTGCTACCTACGCGACCTATAACAGCTGAGCTGTGACCTAAATAACCTTCAAGGTTTAAGGTCTTGATGATTATTTACTCTGTGGTTGAAAGGCAATGGAAAATAAATAATCAAAGTAACAAATAACTGAATTTATTAGGTAAATAACTACAATATAACTTATACACTTTGTTCATTAATATTTACAATGTTTATTAAAACTGAGGGAATAACATTTCATAGTTTTATTTATTGTACTTAGGCATAACAAATATATTCTGTGGAAAGATTTTATCAAACATTTCACTTACTACTTCTTGTTTGGCTACATCACCAACTATAGTAGCTTTTAACCTTGGAGGGGTGGTGTTGCCAGCGACTAGAGGATGGATGTTGTAGCACAGCTCTACTGTTCCTTTAGGCGGGATAGTGACTGATATTTTCTTGTATCCTGAGAACATGTAAGCATCAGTGCCCTCTACTGTCACACTAAGTCTGATAGGGGTACTACATTTGCCAAACAAAGTGCATTTCAATGGAACTGAAGTAAGGAGTTCCACCACCTGAGGATAATTGACTTTAATGGCTATAGGACAGTCATCAATGGGCAATCCCGACAGTGCCGTGCTGCTCATCACACAGTGGCTGGTGTTGCTCTTCCGCCGCCATGTTATATTATAAAGACCAACTCTGGTTGGATTATCTTTTGGTTTGTACTGTGCTTGTATACATACTGCATCAGAGGCAACATTTTTTTCGGCGACC
This sequence comes from Lithophane leautieri, assembly GCA_949152455.1. Taxonomy (NCBI): domain Eukaryota; kingdom Metazoa; phylum Arthropoda; class Insecta; order Lepidoptera; family Noctuidae; genus Lithophane; species Lithophane leautieri. The sequence goes on from OX424475.1 coordinate 837,327, forward strand.
TCTAGGTTGCTGATACAAGACGACGGCTTGATCGCATCACTATTCCTGAAGCACTCCACCACCTCTAACTCAGTGTCTACTATCAGCAAGTCCCATGGACTCAAAATTTTTATTTGTGGCATCACTATGAAAGGGTCGTCCACAAAACACTTGGCAATGGGTTTGAAGTTCATGGCCACAAAATTTGTAGAAACCTCAAATGGTTTAATCACTGTAATTTTTGTAGAGAACTCTTTAGTGCATTCCAATTTAGATATTTCAGGAAGATCAATGACATAAGTTATTTTTATTTGTACAGTTGTAGTAGCTGTTCTGTTTGTTTTCAAATAAAATGTATTTTTATGGCTGCCCAATGTGCTTATTCTGCCAACTTGTATGTTTAGTGGTTGTGTTTGTGGTTCACCTTCTTTCATGCTCAATTCTGTTACAGAGTCAGGATTGGGATTGTCAGGGGAACTTAACAGAGATAGAGTTATTTTAACATCATAGATAGCACTGTCTTCATTATTTGTCATTGTGAATGTTGATGGAAACCATTCACCTTGAAGTGCTGGACTTGAATTTGTGACATGTAATGATACTTTGCACTCTCGTGATGTGATTGAAGCTACTGTCAAAGGCACAATGCAGTCAAATTCATAGTCTGCCTTAGGGCTCCTTATGAAGTGCAACAACTCTGGATGGATAGTCGACTCTGTAGCTTTGTTTCCTTCTATTTTGAAATTCAAAACTATCTTGCGTTTTCTGTCTGTGTCAAGTACAAAAGACACATTTTTAATATGGAGATCTGATCCACTATCATGGGGATTTGGTTTAAATTGACATAAGAATCTCTTTACTTTCCCACCTAGCAAGGAAATAGTAGCATTACCATCATCTGTGATTGGAATTTCAATAGTCTCTGTGTGACTAGATATGGCAATGAAAGCATTTCTTGCTTCAAGAACTGTGGTGTACAAGAGTCGGACATACAGTTCTAAATCAATTATTTCATCCATCCTATATCTCTGTTGCTTAAATTTGGGCTTCACCTCTAAAAAGCTAGATATGTTGGCCATGTCTACAGCAACTGTGAGGGGTTCTTTCTCAATGGCTGCCTGCCACAGCTCCAGAGCCTTGTTCTGAGAGGAGGCTGGCAGGTCTGGCTCAGCAGCAGGTATGTTTAAGTTGAGAACAGACATGATATTCCTAAATATTCTATCCTTATCATTGTTTGGCACTTGAATATGCTTAGAGAGTGCCTCTATTGACAACTGAAGATAGTCTTGTATTTTTCCTGATAAATATGCACATTGTAATGCTCTGTTTAGAACATGTGAAGCCAAAAACCACCACTTTTCTCTCCGGTAGTCCCACAGCATATGTGTCAATAATGTGAGAGCTTTTCCATAATCAGCCGAGTAAAAGTATTCATTAGCCATCTCCACCACTAGTTGCTTCCTCATCCGAGGAGAGTGGAATGTTTTGAACTGTGAAATGGCACAGCCCAAGAAGCTGATGATCATTGCAGAGTGGTTAAAAACTCTTTCATTATACTGTAGAGCTAGCACAGCTGCTTGCTCCTTTTGTGGGTCATTAGGGTCAGCACTGAGGCGGCCCGGCCTCCATGGTCTTTGTCCATAAAACTCGACAATACCTTCCAGTGGATCAGGGGTTGGAGGGTATGCTGTGGCCTCAGTGCATACAGACCTCATAGCTTGCCTTCTTTTCACTGTGAACTGAGCTGCATGTTGGAAGTAGAAGCCAGGATGCTGGGACTGTATAGCTGGAAGTCCTGCACGGATTGCTTCATCAAACAACTCTCCAAAGGCACTGTACTGTCTTGCAATCCAAGCATAATGTTCAAACAACAGTTCCGTTGATCCGATACGATTTTTATATCTTTCAATGTGAGACTTGAGTTGTGCAATAGCATCTCTAGGCAAATTGAGAGCAAACAATAATTTACAAAGTTTATAATTGATGTAGCCTGCTACAGTTCTTACTTCATGTGTATTGGTATCAACAATCCTCGTCTCAAGTAAATTGTTGTAAGCATGCATGTAGTGCTTGTGTGCTGTACTCAAATCTTGTTTCAACTCATTGAGATAGCCAAGTTTAAATTGATGTCGCACAAATAAATACTGATGAGTGGTTTTATTGAGATGATCTCTATGCTGTTTAATATTTTTAGTTTCATGATGATAGTAGTTCTGGGCAATATCATAGAATGCATTCTCAAGGCGAACAATGTAACCCATGAGATGATCACTGTGAGGCAGCACAAACAGGGACTTGGACTGTATCTCACAGGCGGCACACAGGGCCTGGGCGCGCTCAGCGCCCAGCATGTACTCGGAAGGGGGCGGGGACAGCCTGCTCTGGATGACGACGACGGCGACCCGAGTCGCATGGCCCTCCACAGCAGCGCGGATTGATTGCACTTTGGAAGCACACTCAATGATTTTTTCATTCCATTGTGGATCATTCCAGTCCATATCGTAAAATATGACTACAACCGCTGGTATCAGTGATACACGCTTGTGAATCCAGTTTTTTTTGAGGACTCCCTTCGGGATGTACCACTCGTACGAGTTCCGCTTAGGCTTGACTACAGGAAACTCGAAGGTATTGTTCAGTAACTTAAAACGGACAGGCGTGCGGTCTGCGCGGCGGTTGTTAGAAAACGCGTCCCAGATCTCTTTGTGCACGGCATTGTTCACCGCATCGAGTCCAGACAAACCGATCAGTGCGAGGGGCTTCAGAATTATCTCGGACGGAAACTCCGTATAATCACTCGGCATCGTCGCCATTGTCGTCACTTCACTGGCTTTTGCGTCTAACACAATAATAAACGCGGGTTAGTATTTCATTTCATGTCACTATGTACTTGCGTACGATATTCTATTATTTTTACAATCTCCAACGCAACACCCCCATCATCATTTGCCAAAATTGCCAATCGCTGAGCTAATGAAATGTCAATTTGATTTGACACTTGACAGCATGTACGATTCCTTTTTTTTTTTTACCAGTTCGGTAGTTGAGACCGAAGCGTAACGTATTGGGCCAATGAACTACGCCGTGCGCCAAAGATACTTGCGCGAACCTACATGCGCGAAAAGACATTTCCGCGAGTGTAATTCACTAAAAAGAATCAACGATCCAAAAAAGTTAAAAAAATAATCCTCAATTGCGGCGATACTCTAAAAGAGGTGATAGACGTAGGAGCAAGTCCGCGTACTTATGGCTCGGCGAACTTACTTACTTGCCCATGTATCATGCTAATTACGCGGACTTTAAAACCGCTGAGTAAAATCGTCGGCGATCCAACAGGTTTAAAATTCTGCTTGTAGCCCACCTTGGCTCGTCGTCTGTCATCATCATAAAGCGTACTTGACGCGTACTTGACAGTTTTGATGTGTGTTACGTAAGATTATGAATTATCTTTAAAAAGAAGTCAAGTGATATAAAGTAAATATAAAAAATATTGATCACATATTGATGTTTTACAACAATAAAATGATCAATACAATTATTTATTCTCATATAGATATGAATAATCTCACACGCGCAAGATAAGCCTACACTAACTGGTCGCGCTGGCGTGCTTAATTCTAGAGTGCGTTTCATCAAATAGTTCCTTTGCCGTAATGTTGGCTCCTCTCTGTTGAGCGTGCCCGTCTGCTGGCTGTGGGCAGTGGGAGTATGGGAGTCGGGCTTGTAGCTTCAGGCAATCCCGTCATTTCGGCTCGCTACATGTCTCCGCTTATGCGCACCTTGTGTTGCTCCGCATCGGTGTCATGGTCTCTGCGGCGAAGCTGTCGACAGTCTCGGGCACCATGGCTCGTCCTGCTGTAGGAGTGCAGGCCGCATAGCACGGCATGATAGCATCAACGATATTATTCGTCGAGCCCTTGTCACCGCCGGCGTATCAGCGGTATTAAAACCCAACGGCTTGGTACGTGACGATGGGGAGAGACCAGCATGACGTTGTTGCCTTGGGAGGTGGGTAGGCCTCTGGTGTGGGATGTAACCTGTGTCGACACCCTTGCGCCATCCCATGTTCATAGCACGGCGGGCTGTGCTGGCGCCGCTGCTGCGGCTGCTGAGACCCTCAAGCGGCGCAAATACTGTAACCTTATGGGCAACTACAGTTTTTAGCCGTTTTGAGGTCGAAACGCTCGGGTCATGGGGCCCGAGGGCGCATCTCCTTTTTAATTAAGGAAATTTCAAGCATTGCCATTCAACGTGGCAATACTGCCAGTCTTCTGGGCACGACGCCTAAGTGTCTTTTTGTTTTTATATTTATATAGTTAGATGCTATGTATAAATCTCCTCTCTTAAATTTAAAAAACGGATGTCTATTATGTAGCTCCGTAGAATATTCGTCTTGGTCCGACAACACCACTGTTATATTTAAAAAACTATTTGATGAAACGCACTCTACATAATGTGATAATCGAACCAATGTTACAAACTCTTTAATTAGTTTCTTGGCACAGGTTTCCAGGCGATGATAGGACCTCCGTGAAGTTAGCCGCACGATTTAATTATTATGAACTTTTGTTAATCCTAATCGTTAGAGAATCGTTAGAGAGGGTTAGAGAGAAAAGAAAAATCGTTAGAGAGTAATTAGTTTTTATGTAAATACAATTTTAATTTTTCGTGTGAAGTTGGCCCCCCTTCTCGCAAAAATGGACTTAGACGTAATTTTATTTTTTTAATCGTTTGCGAATCGTTATAGAGAGATTGAGAGTTACACAAAATCGTTAGAGAGTTAATATTTTATTTAATATTAAATCACTTCTAAGAGCGTGACGTTAGCCCACCTCTGTGAATTTTGCCCCCGAATTAATTATTCTCAACTTTTGTTAATGCTAATCGTTAGAGAATCGTTAGAGAGAGTTAGAGAGAAAAGAAAAATCGTTAGAGAGTAATTAGTTTTATTTATCAACGATTTTAATTACTTTTGTTAGATTGGCCCCCATTCCCGCAAAAATGAACATAGACCTAATAAAAAAAAAATGTAGTTTGAGAATCGTTAGAGAGAGATAGAAAGTTAAAAAAAAACATTAGAGAGTTAATGTTTTAATTGATATTAAATTATTTCTGAGAACGCGTTTTACTCTAGAGCAGATTAAAGTTTAGAAACGTGCCGCCTCGATAGGGGATAGGGGAGGGAGAAGAAGGGGGAATGGTTAGTAGACCACTTACCCCTGCTGGAGATACAAAGATTTTTTTAATGATTTTTAAATATGACAAGTCTCATATGCTGGGACCACACCAACGGATTATCGCGATAATAAACGTTAACGGTTGGTGTACCACACCACAACTTACCTCGAGAATTTGTCAACGGCATTCACATTGGCGTTTAACGTTGGGTGATAACTCTGGTGGCGGTATTTTAGGCAGATCAAAGAAATTTACTGCGAGAGTTATTGCATTGAATGAAGCGGCCACACTTACGTTTCTCATTGTGCACCGTGAGTAGTACTACTGATACGATACATGATGCAGAGAGACGATAATAGATAAGAGTGGTAAAGTTGTGTATTTGATCAACCATCATTTAACAGTGATACCCCGCAATCAATAAGAATACGAAATGTTTTTTGTAGTTTCAATTTGATTCGGTACTTATAGTGCATCATTTATGCTCAAAACACACAACAGGTGGGTGCTTGTCGGGAGCTGGTCGGGTAGTTTTTAACCCACCGACGTGACTTGGTCAGAATCAGGAGGCAGTTGGTTCCTAATAACGATGCCCTTTTCAAATCGGGGATCGTAAGGATTCTGTGCCGATCCTGGCTCATACTGTTATGAAAGAAAGAAAGAAAGAAAATACATTTATTCAGTACAGACTGAAGGCACACAATATACCCACATAATATACAGCACATGACAAATAAAATATAGAAAAAATAAATAAAAAACAAAAACAAAAAAAGGTGTAAACGTGCGATGTAGGGGAGTGTGCCTCACGGCTGCACCGAAAAGGTCCAGTTCAGCAAAAATGCCAGACAACTAAGTGCCTGACGCTGGTTTTCAACCGGACCCGAAAGTGTGAGGTGACGGATGCAAATCAGCTTTATAATATAATAAGTGTATGTATACCTACTTAAATAAAATAAAAAAAACAAAATAAATATCACATAATAATAATAAAAACGAAAATATAAAAACGAAAATAATTATAAATAAATGAGACGGACATTTAAAATACATAGAAGGAAATCCTGACGATGCCGCGGATATCGCAACAACAACCTCCGGACCGAAGACACAGGGGGACATGAGCAAATGAGGCGAGCCGAGCGCGAGCATGAACGGGAGCAATTCCCAGCAATGAGACTGTGTAACCGCAGCCATACATATTTGCGTGCAACATTCACCGACAGAAACACTGACACATACTCAAGTGAGTAGGTACAATGCACATCAAATAATTGAGACATTTAGTGTGACCATATCCAGCTTCCGTTGCGCTTCTATGAGGTACTGCCGTAAACGTCGCGCGCGTCACGCGTATGAGCGTGGTGAGCAGTCCACTTATTGTCTAACTCGGCACATATATTGCGCCATATTGTGTTGGAATATCCCGGCAGTTTTGGCGAGGATAGATAAGTTCAAATTTTTTTTAAGCATTTAACTACTTCTTCCTCTGAAACGGCAGCTTTCCGTGGCATTTCGATACAGTAGGTACGGGACACAATACAAGTAGCACTCGGGCGGGCTGTTGCTCAGCACTGATGTTTTATTCCACGTGTCATGTTCGTGAACGGGCGCCCTCAGTTGAGACTGGTCATCTCTTATCTGATCTGCCAGGGTTTATTTTTAATCTTATATTTTGAATTGGTTTTGATTTTTTTCGTTTGACATTGTTCTCACATATAGAAGCACCAAGAATACTGTATCCAGGATTTTGTAATATCTATATACATTTTTTAAAGAGTGTCCTTGGAGTTTCTTGCCCGTTCTTCTCCATAGAGATCTACGAATTGGAATGGGCAACTAGCTTCAACTTTTTGACTAACTGACCGACTCTTTGACAATTCAAAAGTGTCTGTAAATGGTTTAATTGAAATAAATGCTTTGAGTTTGAGTTTGATTCAAGAGCGCGAGCCCGCGGCGTGGGGCGCGTGTTGCGGGGTGCTGCACGGCACCGCCTGCGCAGGCAAACGCCGTGCATCGCTACAAACATACATTATTTGCTTGTTACACAACATCTCTCAACCTTATTTCGGAAGATACAATAGTAATTGCAGGATTCAATACATAATAATAATACCAAATTACTTAACCGTCTGGCCACGGAACATTCCACTGCAGCGAATTTTCACGCGGTGCGAACGGCTAGGCTTCTGGCGACTAAAACAAATGAATAAAAACCGGCCAAGTGCGTGTCGTACTACGCATAATGAAGGGTTCCGTAGTTGAAATACTTGTTCTTCCATAGCCTACTGTTGTGATAGTTTTCCTTTTAATTTCGTTGCTTATACATACTGCTGCCGTGAATTTTGCACATGTCCAAAACCAACCATTTAGCTGGCAAGGGGGGAGACACTTGACTGTAAAATAAATTTGCACTTTAAAGCTTAATATTTTGCAAACGGATCCCTGAATCCAAAAATGGTTTTTAACCGACTTCAAAAAAAGGAGGAGGTTATCAATTCGTCGGTTTTTTTTTTTTTTGTTACCTCAATACTTTCGAGTGGGTGGACCGATTTTGATGATTCTTTTTTTTTTTTTAAAGGTGGTGCTTCCTGTTTGGTCTCATATAAATTTTATGAACTTTGCTTGCGCAGTTTTTGGGTTAGCTTCAATGATTACGTATTTTTTCCCACTTAGTCTATGTAGATGATATCTTATTTGACTCCGTCACTGTTATTTACATAGGAGGTAGTGGTATTCGAATTTGAGAGGCGTTAGTACCACAACTAAAAAGTGAAAAATAAAAACATTTTACAAAAAAAAACAAACGACTTCCAAAAAAACAGTAAAAAGTGAAAAATAACTTTCGGAAAGGAACTTAGGAAGTCGGTGGCAAAAAATGAAAATTGAAAAGCAAAGAAATTTAAGTTATTTTTCACTTTTTTTTTGTTTTTTTTGGAAGTCAGTTGTTTTTTTTGTAAAAAGTTTTTATCACAAACAAACTCACAATAGTTTTGAATGACCTTTCCAACGACAGCTCACACAATAGGATAGGCGAGAAAAAAAAAGTTCCCACAAAAAAGTTGAAATTTGGACGTGTAACGTAAATAAATACATTTTGAATATGGGAGTCACTTCTGGGGGACATTACAGAAAAAAAAAGTACCTTGTGCATGCGCAATAATATTAACAGTGTGAGTGTGACATATTAAATGGAAGGGCTGGTAGTGAGGCTCTTAATTTTTTTTACATTCAACTTACGAGTAATTTACTTTTACTTTACGACAGCGAAGATAGGAAAGTATACAGGGAGCGTAAAAACTCGTCCAAACAGGCGCGATATCGCGGGCGCGACAGGCAGCGCTACTGTTGTCGCATCCGCGATATCGTGCCTGATTGTGGGAGCCTTAACATGAGCTGCCATTTCTCGCCTGTCGCTCAGTGCGTCTTTCTGTCATCCGACACAGGGCATTAAATATGCTAAAGGGATACGACAAGACAAACAACAAAATGACAGGTCGTGGTAGATACATGGTGAATAGTCACTCCTACGAGATAAGTTCATAGAAGTTAACACGCTGAATTCAGTTTTTCTTTATAGAGATAGGTAAGTACTTCTTCAAATTAAATGGTTAACAAATTATTATTCAACTGACAAATTCAATAAGTTGTGGCTCCACCCACGGTTAACGTCTATTATCGTGATAATCCGTGTGTGTGGTCCCAGCATATGAGACTTGTCATATTTAAAAATCATTAAAAAAAACTTTGTATCTCCGGCAGGGGTGAGTGGGGGGATCTACTAACCATTCCCCCCTCTCCTCCCTCCCCTATCCCGTATACCGTATACCGTTAACCCGTATCGAGGCGGCACGTTTCTAAACTTTAATCTGCTCTAGAGTAAAACGCATTCTCAGAAATAATTTAATATCAATTAAAACATTAACTCTCTAATGATTTTTTTTAACTCTCTATCTCTCTCTAACGATTCTCAAACTACATTTTTTTTTTAATTAGGTCTAAGTCCATTTTTGCGGGAATGGGGGCCAATCTCACAAAAGTAATTAAAATCGTTGATAAATAAAACTAATTATTCTCTAACGATTTTTCTTTTCTCTCTAACTCTCACTAACGTTTAGCATTAACAAAAGTTGAGAATAATTAATTCGGGGGCAAAATTCACAGAGGTGGGCTAACGTCACGCTCTTAGAAATGATTTAATATCATATAAAATATTAACTCTCTAACGATTTTGTGTAACTCTCAATCTCTCTCTAACGATTCGCAAACGATTAAAAAAATAAAAGTACGTCTAAGTCCATTTTTGCGGGAGGGGGGGCCAACTTCACACGAAAAATTAAAATTGTATTTACATAAAAACTAATTACTCTCTAACGATTTTTCTTTTCTCTCTAACCCTCTCTAACGATTCTCTAACGATTAGGATTAACAAAAGTTCATAATAATTAAATCGTGCGGCTAACTTCACCGAGGTGATGATAGGTGAACGATACTCTTAACGTCAAACAAACGTCACAGTGACGGTCACTTTGCTGACTCTCTCGCTTCTATTCACTTGTCATTGTCATTTCACAAATTCACATTATTCTCTAATATATAAATAGTCTGTGCTTGACAATTTGTTCTCAATTTGCTGACTGATTGTATTGTGTTGAAAATGCATAACTCTCGTATAAATGTTGTGTGATCTATAATTTCATTGAATTGTACATTTGATTCAATTTTTCTCTAACCAAACCAAGGAACGTTTGGTTTGTTTTAAAGGTTCGTTGCTCATTCATTGGTCACGCAATGGCTTCTCAAGCTTTAGCCTCGTTAACTGAAACCTACACCGATTCCGAGGGCGAGGAAGATATGGAAGATCAGACGCCAGAAAAGGAGGAACACAGAGAAACTCATTCAGTCCCTACTAGCCCTAAAAAGATTGAAGACAGTAACCAACCCGCCTCTGCTCCCGTTACTCCAAAAAGAAGATTAGTTTCTTATGTGGACGACACGGTGGTGTCTGACGAGGAGCCACTCTCGCCTGCAGCAGAGAACCAAGACGACATGCGGCGTCTCTCGATGGAGACGGACACGGACGAGGCCGTGCCGCGCTCCGAGCCCGACGAGTGCGAGGACGGCGTTACCATACCGCCTGAACCATCCGGGAAATGTCCCAAGGAGCTCCAAGATACTATCGCTAAGTTTTACAGCCGAATGTTAAATGAAGGACTAGATATGAACAGGATTATACAAGATAAGAAGAACTTTAGAAACCCAAGCATTTATGAAAAGTTAATACAGTTCTGTGATATCAATGAATTGGATACAAATTACCCTCCAGAAATCTATGACCCACTAAAGTGGGGCAAAGAGTCATATTATGATGAATTATCCAGAGTACAGAAATTAGAGATGGACAGAAGGGAGAAAGAGAAGAAAGAGAAACTTGCTAAAATAGATTTTATAACAGGAGTAGCAAAGAAATCTGAGAGTGATGAGGAAAAGAAGAGGAAGTCTAAATGGGACCAGGCGGCACCCAATGTATCCAACAAGCCAACAATCAAGCAGCCCGGACTGGTTCAACAACCGCTCACTAGCAATGTAACAGGAACTAAGGGAACCATTATCTCAGCTTTTGGTTCTTTGCCAAAGAAACCAAAACTTTGACTGGAAACAAAACATTCCTAAAGATGATGACGATGTTATTCATCAGGTTTTATATTATGTTGCAGAGACCTGTTTTTGTGTTGTGGTAGATTTATAAAAGTGAATTAAGTACCACAATGATTACTTTACATAGCACAAGTTATAAGGATTCTAAATTGTCAATAGTTTTAGTAATAATAATAGCTTGTATGTATTGAAGGATTTTATTTAAAGTTTTATACGTTCGGCTGCATACTTACGGCTTCGTGAACAAGATTCCTGATTCAGAGACCTGAAGACTAGCTGCATACGTACGGTTTCCTGATTCAATTGAATGTCAGAATTTTTTCTATTCAGAAAAGGATAAGAATAAGTGGATCCTTTATAAAATAGTAATACCCTGTTGCAGTGACGCTGTTCTAATACCACAGACTACAAGTTTAGTATAGTTATGGTACCTCTATTATTAAACTTCATCCTTCAATAAAATAAAATCCCAAAATTTTTGCCTCATTTGTCTCATTTTGCTGGCCGCCTACGTACGGTTTCCTGATCAGGAATCCTGATTCGGAGACCTGAAGGCTTGCCGCTTAAGTACGGTTTCCTGATCAGGAATCCTGATTCGGAGACCTGAAGGCTTGCCGCTTAAGTACGGTTTCCTGATTCGAACGAACGTCAGGTTTTTTTCAGTTCGGAACGTGTGCGCCATGCGCCTAGTTCTCAGACCAAATAAAAAACATCTAAACCACAAAGTTTTTTATTTGGTCTGAGGCCTTGTTGAACATTTTGTATGTATTGTAAAGCAAGCATTCAGGTTTCCAAATCAAGAATCCAGGAAACCGTAAATAAGTGGCCAGCTTAGAGCTTAAGACTCACAGACTACTTAGAGAACTAACGTTTTAAGACTTAATATTATTTTCGTTGGCAACTCTTGGTAAATGAGTAGTTTCCATAGTGATGTACTCATTTTTAAACGTTACAGTCATCAATATTCGATTAATCGGGACGTGTAAATTATTATTAATTTTTCATTCATCTTTTACAAAATACTCGGCTTGATGTAAGTTACGATATAAATCACAGAAATTTTACCATTCGCTGCACTATGAAGTTGCAATATTGATAGTTTTGAATTATGCAAACATAAAGATCGGTATAATCATGTTTTAAAGAACAACACTAAAAAGTGTTGGGATGCGGGTGCGGGAGGGTGGGGTATCTATAAAAACACAACAAACTAACAAACCTTTGTTTGTCGCGAAGTTCGTCGATACCCGTTTCGCGTCATTTTATTGGCGTCCACCTGACGCAGTTGCGCGCAGTTTGTGTCGTAGTATTGTTGTTATTTACATTGTGGAATGGCCGAGGCGCCCGGGAGCGAGCCCATGGCATCGTCTAGCGAGGGCTTGGTCGGGCTTGCCGCGAAAGATGCCGACGAGCCATTGACTAAAAAACGTAAAATTATTGACAAAGAGGGGAGCGACAAGCTCGAGCACAGGCTGGGGGGCATCCTGTGCTGCGCAGTTTGCCTGGACCTGCCTCAGGCGGCCGTGTATCAGGTATTTTAAAACAGCTGACAGTGTCGATGCTCGCATCAGCTGTTTTACCAATCTTTTCCTTTGTTACGTAAGCAGCTGAGCCTTCAGCTCACTGCATACATTCGCGTCGTGGCGACGCCTACACGACGTCGCTTTTTACTCACCATTTTGAGAGCAGTAGATTTTATGGCGTCAATGTAATGTATTGAATCATTTGGTTGTCATTGTAAAGTTGCCTCAGCTAAGTACCTGTGTTAGCCCTCTGATAAGGGTTGTTACCTAGTATTATGGATTGTGTTCATTTATTTTATTATTCAATTAGTCAATGTATGTGTGACCTAGGACCTATTTGTCTGTATTGTGTACATAATCTGAGCAAATTGTCTTAAGAGTGTCAGTACACCTAGGAGTTAAGTATCTGTGATATTGTATAGGATAACTAGTGTGTATGGTCAATAGCATAGCAAGTAAACTTAGCTTGTATCACTCTTGTAACATTTCATTTTAATAAAGAAATGTTTGAGAGATTTTCTTCTTTCTTTATTCAGAAATCCCCTTTACAATCCCCATCCCAAATACAAAAACATCCCTCCGAGTTTTATTGAGAAATCTAAAAAAAAACATGAATATTTGTATTTTATAATTGAATAAAAGAAAAAAACCTGAATTTCTAAAGTAATAGTCAAGTTTTTATTAATGAATAATATTGTTTTGTTTTTGATTGTCTTGGAAAAAGAATCACATATTTAATTGAATTAAGTACCTACTTACTTAGATGAAAGATTTTTTTTTCATAAAGGTGAAACTAAAGTCAGGTGTTCAGCATACTTAACTTTGTTTTCTGTTCCAGCAGTATTTATTATGTGTAGTTTGATTACAGGTGGCACACGCAATCACGACCAGAGGTAGACCATGTAACACACACATACAAGCATTTTAATTGCTCTAATAATATACTTATTACTACCAAAGCATAAGATAGCCCTTGTTTCTGATTCTGTAAAAGAATACCCCTATCCATATTGGAAGATTTCTTCAGTTCCGAACATTACATCTTTCACATACATTGTAGATATTAGTATAGTACACAAAACAAGTTTCTGTTTTACAAAATATATTTTGTGCCAGCCACCATCGCTCCAGACTGACACGGGTGTTACATTGCAGTGTAGCAATGGGCACCTGATGTGTGCGCCTTGCTTCACGCATCTGCTGGCGGACGCGCGGCTGCGCGACGAGGCAGCCACGTGCCCCAACTGCCGCGTGGAGATCTCCAAGACCTCGGCGTCACGTAACCTCGCCGTGGAGAAGACGGTGTCGGAGTTGCCGTCCGAGTGCAAATTCTGCACGTGCGTGTTCCCGCGCCACTCGCTGCAGCACCACGAGGAGAATACGTGCGAGGAGAGGTGACGCCCACTTATCTCATACTTTATCTACTTCGTTTCATTATACACACATCTTCTGCCGTTATCTACAAGTAGCTTATCTGGCACACGTTTATGGATAGACATTATAATTCCGTTACGACGGATACTTACTTTTAAAGACTCCCGCAGACAGTCGCGACGCGAATCCGTGTTATAAATTACTAGCTGCGCCCAGCGTTTTCACCCGCATTAGTCTCGATCCCGTGGGTATATCGGGACAAAAAGTATCCTATGTCCTAAACCCAGGTCTCCCATGTCTACCCATGTGCCGAATTTCATCCGAATCCGTTCAGCCGTTTTAGCGTGAAAGCGTAACAAATAAAATAATTCACTTTCGCAATTATAATATTAGCCTAACGGCTTAGGATGAAACTTAAGGCCTAGCGCGCACTGCCGTCCGTTTTTTACCTGATAATAGTCAGATCTGTGAAGTATGGAATTTCATAGACGTGTGCGCATTGCGATGAAAAAAACGCATGTGGTTAATTCACTGTGGGCCAAATTGCAGCGGGAGCTGCAAATTTGGAGTGAGGCCACCGCACGTATTTTGTATCGTAGATCCTTTTTTTTTTGGATACGGGCGTAAATCTTTTTATCTTACGAAAATAGTTAAAGGATGCACCCAAAACTGCATGGGTACTTCTTTTTTAAACTTCTTGCATTTTTTCACCGTCTGTGCGCGGACCTGTGACTGCGTTTGTTTTTTATGCCGTATGGCAGAAATAACGCACCACATCCCACTTCTACTGCACCGCAGTGCGCGCTATGGCACTAGCCCTAACAACGAAAAGGGGGCAGCGTAATTTGTAAGAAAGATGGCCGCTTCTGAGCGACGCAGAGTAGAACCAGTAGCTAGTACATCAGTGCTTAGAGTTACGCCTACTAAACAGGGCCACATATTTCTTCCCCCAGGAAGTTCAAGTTCTCGCAAATCGTAGTCGAATCGTCCCCCGACAGGCGCTACCTTGATAGTTTGGTTCGCATTGTGTCCAGCTTGTACTGTCTGCTCGTGGGCGCGCTCCGGCGTAGCGTCCTGCCGCCCGCCGGCCGCGCGCCGCTCAAGCGCCGTAGGGACCGCAGGTGTGTCCGCGCAGCGCACTGCGCTGGTCTGTTCACAAACTAACATAGTTGTATCGCTTGGTAACACCTGGTGTAATGCGAACCGAACTCATCGCCTGCATTTAGCTTGATTCGTGTCCTGTATAGCAAATCTGATGTAACCCAGTCTTTTCAGGTGGCTTTGATATCCTAACGCATGATGGTATATGTCATGGATTGGAGCTATTAATTTTCTCATAACTCTTGAAATCCTGTTTGTAATTCTGCGGTTCCGTGAACCATTAGGCTGGTATGTTAATCTCAGACCCCTGCGGCCGGTGTACAGTGTAATAAGGCATGACGCTGGAATCGCGGGACTGTACCTGAAGCCTGGGCGTGTTGCGTAGGCTGACGGGCTGCCGCTTCGCGTGCATCGGCTGCCCGTGGCTGGGTCCGGCGCACGAGGGTGGCGCGCACGAGGCGCAGTGCGCGCACCCCGGCAAGTCTGCCGCCGACGTGGTGGCCGTGCTGGCCGAACGCGACAAGCGCCGCAAGGAGGCCAACGTCATCTACAACCAAGTGCTCGAACTGCTCTCCTACGAAAAAATTACCTTTAATGGTGAGTTTATACCACACTGTGTCAAACACATTATGCATCCCTCATAATCCTTACCGCTTCCGGATTAATATCATTTAACAGACACAGTTTTGTGGGCTCCAGTCCAGTCCACACTGAGACCTATAGTCCCTATCCCAATCACAAGTCTCCGCGCGGTTGTTGACCGGTTACCTTCTTAAATTGGTAGGTATTAGGTCCTTGGTTGATATTGAGCTTTAAAATTCGCACACGCAATTGCTGTTGAAAGTTTAGTGCTTTTGGCAATAATGGGGTTTATTTAACGTTTCTTTATGTTAAGTGTATATGTGACCGTGTAGTGTGTGTAGTCAAAAATGTACGGTTTAAACTTTAACTCAAATTCAAAGTATTTCATTATTATCAGCCACGATCATATTACAAACTACGTACTTGGTATCCATAGTTGCCGTAACTTTTGCAACATTTGTCAATTACAATCCATAGTAACTCAAATGAACTTTTACTAATGACCAACTTTTTATTGTACCCAAAAACTTAATGATTTAACTCACAGAATTCTGGAAGTCTAATCAAGTGTCTGACTCGTCAGATCTCATGATAACGATCATGATTCTCGTTAACGAACAAAGTATCACCAAAAAATCAAAGTTAACATTAGACTTGAGAGTATCTTTTATGGAACAGAACAGACTTCCAGAAACCGTGGCTCCAGCTTGAACCTCGCGTACACGACGAGTTCGTCGTTCGACGAAACTCGTGTAAACGAGGCTCAATCCCTGGCATATTTTGTCGCATGATATGTTGAGGCTTGAGAGCAGTGGCGCACTAACAACGTTAATAAAGAATGTATCGCAGACCTGCAGCTGAAGCCATACCGCACGGAGGAGTTCTTGCATAAGTTGTACTACGAGACGTCCCGGTTCTCCGCCTTCGGCCATCAGTGGGTGGTAAAAGCCTTTGTCAACAAGAACCAGCGCGACCCCACACAGAGCTCGCAGCGGGAGATCACCTATCAGGTATGGGCCTGCAGACATCAGACTGTCGGTCACGCCAGCATTTGAACACGACGACGGCGCGAGTAACTCGCACTTAGATCGACCGCGCTGCCAACATTATAGTTGGCGGTTTAGGGCAGCAAGCATTCCTTACATTGAGTTGTTCGCTTTGACATCGTCACGTCATCCGTCATACTGCACACTTGGAGCTATGCAGTACTTGGACCGCAGCTGGCAGATCTTTGTACAACCTGAAGCAAGGGTTGAGCTACAGTAAGTTCTCGTCGTAGCGTCACGCATGCAGCAGCTGCTCTACTAGACTAGAGAAACACTGAATTGACGCTATATCATTACTTCGCTCGTTGTCACAGCACTCAGGATGTAAAAATGTTGGTATCTTAACCAGCGGTCGGTCGGCTTACTACCGAGAAGATCTGCACCATACAAACGTTGAGGTCGTCCACGGGCATAGCTAGCGCAGGCAAACCCCTCCACGTCGTAACCAATGTGTATATAATACAGATACTCGATCATCATAATGCGCTCAGATTGCCCTGCAGTTGATCCTGAAGAGTAAGACGACGTGCGGGCTCAGCGTGCAGTGGGTGGTGCTGCGCGGCCCGTACGGCGAGGCGCGCCTCAGCCCGCGCGTGTGCTGCCACACGTTCCACGAGGACGCGCCCGACGCCGCGCCCATGCCGCTGCCGCTCGCCGACGACAACGACACCAACCGCCTGCTCTCCAACAAGGCCATACACTTCAGGTACCACTACATCATAGAAGAACTAGGCTGCCTGTGCGTTGGTGGAGTCAAGTCTTTCTTAACCAGTTCAACAGTGGTGCCTATGGCATAAAGTCTATTCCAATTGTCGTTATTTCTTTTGTAAGTACAAAGGTCAACTTTTCATGATTGTAAATTCAGTTGATTTCAGAAAGACGTATTATTGAAAAATGTTACAAAAATAATGAACTTGTAGCGGAAGCTAAACTTTGTTGGTAAAAACACTAGGAGTCTTTGTGGCGCATCAACATCATTATAATGTCTGCGTTGTCACAATCACAACACAAGTTACTGCTACGCTATTGTATACATCGTGCATGATGAGATGAGTGCTGTGTGTCTAAGTGACTGTTCGTTTGCAGGCTCATAATGTTCCTGTCGTCCAAGTGACGCGGCGGCGCGCGCGCAGCCGGCCGCGGCCTACCGTTTTGTACCGCTTTACACTCACACTGTGCGTTTACCAAAGAACAATGCAATCATGTCACTCATACATATATATACACGTTTCATTCGCGTTTACAGATCAATAGAACATCATTACAACTCGAATTATCGAATAAAATAGTCAGTAGTAGGTACTAAAACAGTTTTTCTTTTTGTAATGAAATTGAACATTTTATTTTCAATAATAATCAAATAAACGAAAATAATTTAATATATAATTATGTATTTATTTATCGGGTATATCATAGTCGTTAAATTATTGATGTTAATATTATGATTGATCTGTTAAAACATTTCTCTCATTATCTACTTTTACACTCCGCTTTTTAGTATACATTCTTACTTATAGTCCAGTCATTTAAAACATCTCAGGTCGCAAATAATGCACCGTAATGATTTTTTGGGATGTTGTTACGATCATACCATACCAATAGTGTAAAACCAATTTTGCAGCTTCGAAAGACTCGAAAGACCCGAAAGGCCTTTCGAAGCTGTAATCTATCCTAACACCATTCCAAAAAAATCAGTATAATTACGTTTTTGTTCTGTAACATCTTTCTTGCAATCAAAATCTAAATAATCAAATCTGTGGGAGTGATTTCGTGAAAAGGGAAGTGTGACACAGGAAGCCGGGGAATTTGATTTGACCAATGAGTGCGCGTGCTAGAGTTGTCCCTCAGAAAAGACCTTGGCGACCCTTTAATGTTGCCTGTTACCTTAATGTTGCTTAATGTAATACCAAGGTGAGGTGAGAGATGTTACACATCATAAGCGACTTCTGCAAGGCTCGTTATTATTTCGTGTGTACGGTGACTGGCTGATTAATATTATATATTTTTTCCATTATTTCATACTACCTTTATAAATTAATTATAGTGTAACGAATCAAAATTCAAAAGGCAGGTGTTTGAGATTATAATTGAGTACAAATTTATATTTATTGGGGTTTTATTCGTTGACTCGTTAGTGATATAAGTATTGACTTATAGATGTTTATTACTAGCTTTTCGCTTTAAAAAGACGTTTGGTGCGGATACTCTGAATGTGCGACGATACGATGAGTGTTCATGAAAATCTCATCAGTGTGATTATTTTATATGTAGATCTCTAGTGTTGCGCGATATTCAACATGGCAGCTTGTACATTGTACCTTCAAACATGATTGAATTGTGATCGAAATATCATGACTGTATCGTGTACGCGCATTATTACTTGGTATCTGTATATTTGGTACTAATGGCCATAAAATGTATATATACGTATTTATAAAAATATTTTGAAGAGTTGTGTTTATTATAAATCTTATGTATTTTGCATGCGTGACTTTTAGTTCGGCTCTTGACTGCATGTGTAATAAACAAAAACAAATATTTTTAAACGTAGCCTCGGGGCCGGGTTACAACAATAATTTTATATAGCTAATTACTTTTATTTACAAATAGTAATAATTTTGGGTTTCGATTAAAGTGCTAAGTTATTGATGAAATGTGTTGTTTTCATTCAATGTGAACCTTATTCCTTTTACTGCTCGCTTAAACCTTATCAGTTTTAATGCCCAGCACCCGACTCACGAATGCAATAATAACGATAATTCGTTCGCATGCCCACAACTCGCCTACATATATACAGGCTGAAATTTTAATGGTTGTTTTCCCGCGTGAAAACGATTTGCCCCAAGTAGTACTATTGAATCATAGAGTTAAACTTAAAAAATATTAATGTTTTTGTTTAAAAAAAAAAAAATATGTATCAACTCGAAAGCGTGAGAAACAATAGTAGTTCGCTAGGCATTACGTAGTACTACTCGAACCACATGCGCGGCTGCGCAGTGCTGACAAAGCGAAGAGCGTTTTGTAAATGTTCAGAGCAAAATAAGCTGTCGCACGTACGGCATAATCTAGTCTGACGCACGAGACGAGCGCCCGCGCACCCCCACCCCGCCGGTTCCCGGCTCGCTCAGTTGTCCCGCGGATACCGTCATACGTGCATCATGCGATCCGAAACGTGATTTGCAAAATGGATCGGCATTATAATTATTCAAATTTGGATTACGTCGCAATGGCACACACAACTGTACGCTAGGGCTCGTTATAACTCCCACGCTGCCCGGCGACTTTACGCGGATTCGCAACGCTTGAAGTCGCTCCGTCTTCGCGGGGTTCTGAACCCTCAAGTCCCACAGGCCCGGACGATCGTAGCGACGACAAAGCGGCTACTCGATCATGGGCAGTTCTTGGGCATGGGCTTTTAATATCGTAAGACGTGACTTCACGTGACAGAGACACTTTATTGAAAAACAAAATCAAATAAAACGTGGTCGATTGTGTATGGAACGCAGTGGCTTGGACTTCGAACAATTACTACGTTACCGGGAAGCTCAGACCAACAAAAAAAGAAAGACGGAGCATTACGAACATCAAAAGTGAAGCCACCTTTTTATCTATGTGTGTGTAAAAAGGGTTGTCATTTGTTAAAGTTTTTCCCTATAATTTGGGGAATAATATTGTACGAGTAAGATATTGTTGAGTATGGTATTGTACCTCAATTGTTAGGAAGGATTCCGAAACAAAACCATTTTTTTTTACATCGCAAAATAAAATAACAATTAAGTACAAAGTGCATTTACATATAGCCCTATCGTCAATGGCGACATGAGGTAAGTCTGGTAAGTCCTACAAAAAAAAATACACGAGTAATGGCAGCTTTTGATTAAAACCTTAGGAAGATAAATGAAGAATTAGGACATACTTGAATAAACGTACAGCTAGAACTTTGTGAAACTGAGTTTTCAGCAATTACGTAGGACGATGGAAATAGCATCTAAAAAATAAAATTTGGGACAGTAGTATTGAAATTAGCTAGACTAAGCTGAGAAACTAACTAAAATAAAATAAATAAAAAATACAGTCTAGTGTTTAATTACTGTATTGATAAAATCTCATTTTTGTTTTTAAATTTTATATACCTTTTTAGGATATCCGCTTTTGATCACACGGCGAAGTCCACCATTAGTTGAATAGAGGTCATTATTATCAAAATGATCGGAACAAACCACGCTGGTTTTCGATTGCAGCCATTCTGGATCATTTCGACTATTTCTTATAGCTACTATCCATTTACTTTTATTTTCAATATTACTTGGAAATCTAAAATATCAAATACATAAAAAACAGGCATATAATTACTCGAACTAAAAAATATCGAACGGGGAAAATTTTACAATTGATATTCTTTTCAATATATGAAAATTATAATAAAACCTCTTAATCATTATTATTTACTGAAATACATTTAATTTATTGCCCCTGGGGAACTAGCTACTAGCTTCATATTTCTGACTGACCGACTCCTTGACAATTCAAAAGTGCCTGTAAATGGTTTAATTGAAATAAATGCTTTGAGTTTGAGTTTGAACAAAATTTATTCCATTCCGAAACTAATTGCTTTCAGCTCATCATCTGCCTAGCCTTTTCCCAACCATGTTGGGGTCGGCTTCCAGTCTAACCGGATGCAGCTGAATACCAGTATTTTACATGGAGCGACTGCCTATCTGACCTCCACAACCCAATAACTGGGTAATACGATACCCCTTGGCAAGACTGGTTGTCAGACTTTCGGGCTTCTGACGACCCGTAACGACTGTCAAAGATCCACAAATGACAGCCGGGACCAACGGTTTAACGTGCTTTCCGAGACACGGAGGAGTCTCGATATGTAAAGATGGTCACCCATCCACGGACCTACCCCGGCAAGCGTAGCTTAACCTGATGAATCGACCCGTGCGGCTGTTATTACTTAGCCACGAGCTCCTCCTCGAAACTAATTGCTTTCAGCTAAAGAAATAAAATAAAACTCGTTTGTATTTAATTAAATAGTATAATTGCATAACAATGTTTTTTACTTCAATACAAAATAGATAAAACATAAAATTAACAATAGCAAACCTTTAAACTTCCATTACGTTACTCTTTGGACCAAATTAGTTCAATACTTTCTGGTACGTACACTCTAAGGTATCAAAAGCTAATACCAATTAAATAGCGTTTCGCTCTAAAAATAATATTTAAAACAAAATATAAAATAGGACAGTCACGGAATTGACTGTTCCTATAACGGAATAGAATTCTCAAGACTATTGCACATTATCAAGAAAATGAGATCAAATTATTACAAATATTCTAATATAAAATTGAACACAACTCAAGTTTTACACCTTGCAAAACAAAGTGCAAAATAATTTTACCGTCAGCGGTAAAAAATAAATAAACCCCTACCCTTCTAAACCATTACCCTTGTGTCATTTTGAGTACATTAATTTAAAAATATATTTTAATATTTATCAAAACAAAATAAAAAACACTTATTTTCACACAACACTATTTCAGCAAAATCTCAAAATAGTTTTGTTACAATAAATAAGTATTAATGTTTTTTTTATTACAAAGTGACTCCGTAAGAACGTTAAGAATTAATTTGGAATTCGTCTCTTTTTTTTACCGACTTCAAAAAAGGAGGAGGTACTATGTTCGGGATGATTGTTTTTTTTTTTTTTTTTTTTTTTATGTATGTTCACCGATTACTCCGCCGTTTGTGAACCGATTTAAAAAATTATTTTTTGGTTCAAAAGCTTATACTTCTGAGGTGGTCCCATTGTCACCAAGTCAGGATCTGATGATGGGATCCTAGAGAAATCGAGGGGAACTAGTGCATTCCTTAATTTATTCATTAAGTATTTTACAGCACTACAATTTTATGAAGGCCTGGAGTCGATCTGATGATGGAGCCGAAAGACAGTCAAGGGAACTCCTCAATGGTTTACAGCAGATACCTCGTGTTTGGGCTTGATTAATTTGTATTGATAAAAACTTTACACTTTGATGGGTTCTGACTGTCGTTAGGGGTCTGATGATGAAGACGAAAGACAGTCGAGGGAACTCCTCAGTGGTTTACAGCAGATATCTTGTGTTTGGGCTTGATTAATTTGTATTGATAAGAACCTTACACTTGGATGGGTTGTGACTGTCGTTAAGGGTCTGATGATGAAGACGAAGGACGATTAACGGAACTCCTCAACGGTTCACAGTAATTACCTTGTGTTTGGACTTAATTCATTTATATTGATAAGAACTTTGCAACCATATAGGTTGTAAGTGACATTACAGATCTGATTATGGTCACCTTATAATATGATGATGAGGGGAACTATACAGTGTAAGCAAATGTATAGTGTTCACCCTTATATTCTTGAGAAGGCACGGGGGTCTCATTAGCCAGCCGGTTTCGTATAACATCTAAACGATACTTGCGCTGTTCAGACGACTCGCCACTTAATCGTTTTTGAATAAGATTGAGTCGGCAGATCTTATCATTTATCATTTGGCGACTCCTGTGACAAATGAGAATGCATGTAATTTCTCATCTGAGATAACCTAGCATGACAAGCTAACGGTGATTCTTGGGAACCGGACATAGCACTCCGTTTGCGATTCTTAGATAGGCGTTCTTATTCAGCAGTATTAGTCTCTTTAATTCTGTTTTTCTTCATGCGGGTGGCTCCTTTAGTTGGTCTACCCATGATTACAAAAATCAAATTACACAAAAAATGGAAAAATAATAAAACTTTAAAAAAAAAATTGACCGACTTCAAAAAAAACAAAACAAAAAAGGACTACTGTACTAAAAACCAAAAGACAAAAAGTACTTCTTTAATAATAAGAGAAAAATAAAAAAATAAAAAAATAACTTTAATTTCGGAAGTCGGTGGCCAAAAACTAAAATTAAAAGCAAAGACACCGACTTCCGAAATTAAAGTTATTTTTTAATTTTTTTATTTTTCTCTTATTATTAAAGAAGTACTTTTTGTCTTTTGGTTTTTAGTACAGTAGTCCTTTTTTGTTTTGTTTTTTTTGAAGTCGGTCAATTTTTTTTTAAAAGTTTTATTATTTATTATAAATAAATTGATACGACAAATATAATGTATCATCTTCCTAAGAATGCCATTCCGAAACTTTTCAATTCCATTTCTACCTTACCTGCGTTTTGGTTATGGAACGGAAGTATCGGAAGTCTCACTTTAAACATTTTTGTTTT
Organism: Lithophane leautieri; assembly: GCA_949152455.1. Classification (NCBI taxonomy): domain Eukaryota; kingdom Metazoa; phylum Arthropoda; class Insecta; order Lepidoptera; family Noctuidae; genus Lithophane; species Lithophane leautieri. The sequence goes on from OX424475.1 coordinate 861,026, forward strand.
AATTATTTTAAACTAACATATCAAATCAACAAGCTTAGTATCAATTTAAGTTCACTGAAAGCTAATTAAGAAATCAAAATAATTTGCAAGAAATAAACTTGTAAACTTACTTTAAAATTGGTCGCGGCTCTGGAACACCAACACCAGACCGCTACTGAGTTGATGTTGTTCGTCCGCTGGCCGCCGTCAAAATAGCCGAAATATACTAGTTTTCACCCGTTGAAGGCATTAAAAATGTCTCCGATCGAAAAAAATACGCGTAAACGGTAGTTTTGATAGCACCATTTCGCAAAAATTGCGGTTTCGGAAGGGAAATTTCCATTTTAACTAGTTTATGTCCTCACAGAGATTAAATTATTTAAATATTTTAAGCGACATTAGACTATAGCTGTAATTGTTTAACAAATCGTGCATAACTTGAATTGAGGCCTGAGTGACTTGAGTTGAATTTCACTACACTTCATACAATTTTTATCTCATTTTTTTAAGTTGATTTTTTCTTCTCTTCCAACAAATGTTTTGCTTTTTAATTTATTAATGTTTTTGATGATATTTTTACCTGTAGGGGGGAGTCCCTGGTGTCCTGAAATACAAGTCACGGCTTAGTTTAGGCACCAGTCTCCCACAAATGAACCTTGTCCTCATCACAATTATTTTTTTAAGTTTTGGTCAATCAGTGTTATTTGTGGAAGAAAAATAAAACACTGTTCTATTCTATTCTAACTATACTTTCCAAAATATCAAACACTTGTATTATATATAAGTCAAGAAAATTCATTAAGGTTACGTTATTTTAATGAAAATGGTAGTGGTGGGACAGCGCTAAAACAGATACATTCTACCTTCATTTTTGAAAATTATGATAATATTGCTGTTTATAAGCAGTAACATTATACAATATTGTTAAAAACTAACCACAGATCCAAAGTTTTAGTTTTTTGTTTCTAATATCTCGACATTATTCTTTAAAAAAAAATAAAAAAGTTGTGGGACACACCCAAACTCGAATCTACACTTTTTGTGAAAATGACCCACCTCCTTGGTTGCCGAGTGTTGAAGTAAAAAGTTCGTTCCATTTTTAAATAACACGACAGATATGAGTTTTCATAGTAATTTATTTGGCCGCTTAACACGCCAGATATGGATTTTCATAGTAACTTTGCTGGCCGCATCGTCACTTGTTTTTTACCAGTACAGCAATTTTGATTTATCTCGAACAATGTTGTCAAAATAATGCTCGAATTTCCAAGCATGTTTGAGAAAAATAACTTTAATTTCGAAAGTCGGTCTCTTTGTTTTAGAATTTTCGTTTTTTGCCACTGACTTCCGAAATTAAAGTTATTTTTCACTTTGTAGTGTTTTTTTGGAAGTAGGTTGTCTTATTTTTGTTAAAAAGTTTTTATTTCTCACTTTTTAATGGGTCAGTTTGTATTTTATCTAAGTAACAATAGCCGCCTAATGTCAACTTCTCATCGCCTTTTTACAAAATATTGTTTTTCCCGATGCAGGGACGTTAATTGTTGAGGAGTTCTCCTGTTACTTCACCATCAGCTCCATTTCACCATATGCATTGTGGCGAGCATAAATTGCTTGGCAAACATATTAAAGTAATCGAATCGCAACCGGTGAAATACTTTTTATTGAGTAGTTCCGGTGGCCATCTGTGGTCTTCAATATCAGTTCCACTTCACTAAATTCCAGAGCAACTGCACGAGTCACTATAAAAAATACCCAAATCGCTATAGGAGTGCCTATAATATTTGAAGAGTTCCCTCGATTTCTTCAGGATCCCATTATCAGATCCTGATAGATATACCCTTTCAAAAAAATAAAAGAATTTTGAAAATCCGTCAAGAAAAAAAGAAAAATTAAAAACATCCGAATTGATAACCACCTCCTTTTAGAAGTGGGTTAAAAATAATGCAGACGCATCATTGTATTGATAAAAATAAATAATAGTGCTATACTGCTGAAAATTAACGGATTTATTTCAGTGATGAACAATACTCTCTTATATCAATAAGGTTTGTGTCTTTTGACGTGCAGCTTGTTCAGCGCCTGCGATATCTTCCTAGAGCCGGCCCCGTCCGCGCCGCCCTCGCTCACGCTCCACACGCTAATGATACCCGACTCGCCTGTCGTCACCAGTATGTCGCGCTGGGGAACGAAAATAATAAAAATAAAAAAAAAAGATAAGAAAAAAAAAATTGTGTTCCAACGACCGATACTGTAACGAGTAATTACTTAAAGAATGGGTTGAGAAAATCAGTTTGTTTTATCGTGATTCGATATCAATACCCATTATGACAGTGAAGTTTACACGAAAACAACTGATATTTCAAGTATCCACACTAGTTGACCCAAAAAATATCATCCTTACATATTATAAAACAAAATCCTCCGCCGCGTCTGTCTGTCGTCATGTACGCGATAAACTCAAAAACTACTGCACCGATTTTCATGCTGTTTTCACCAATGGATAGAGTGGTTCTCGAGTAAGGTTTTAGTATATAATAACCGACACCCACGCGGGCGAAGTCGCGGGCATCAGCTAGTCAAATATATATTTTAAATTACTATTAAACAGTAACAGAAGTAGCGAGGGTTAATACCCTCGCTACCTAATTTAATGTCCACAGAGTAAGTATGTTTTTGTCTAGAACTCAGTCCTAAGGGCGAGATTCACAGACCGCAATTTTACTCTGATATGAGTTTCATACAATCAATCAATCTGCCTAGCCTTTTCCCAACTGGATGCAGCTGAATACCAGTATTTTACATGGAGCGTCTGCCTATCTGACCTCCACAACCCAGTAACAGGGCTGGGTAAGAGTTTCATACGAATATCTATATTATTCTCATTAAAATAAGGTTCATACTTAATAGTAGGTATGAAACGTTTTACTTTATTCGAAGTGCGGTCTGTAAATCTCGCTATTAGTATGCCATTTGCTTACTAAACTTGGCATAAAAGTACACAGGACTGATGAAGACTATCAACCTTATCAAAAACAACATCAATTTAATCTGAAACTTGTTTATGACTCTGTTTGTGAATAGGCCATACCTAAACTATTCACGTATCACAATATTCACGCATGCAAAACATTGGGCTTATGGATTCATACAACGGATCCGACAGGGATCGTGGGAGTATATAATAACGTTTAAAACTGGTTTTCTAAAAAAACGTCAATTAATGTTGGACTTCAATATCTCTATAACCAGAAGGTTCCAAGGTATGGTCCAGTACAAAAATAGATAGTCATTGGGATGCCGACAGAAGTAAAACTTAAAAACTGGTATTAGCGCCATCTTTATTCTATAGTAAAGCACTACGGAATCCATAACTTTACCAAAAATCGCCAACGTGCCTTAAGAAGTTTTCACTTAAAAAATGAACATAATAACGGGAAGGTTTTATTAAGAGTATTTTTACACCCGTTACACAAATGAGGTGGTACTTACGTCCTTCTCGTACCAGCAGCAGCGCACCGTCTGCTTGTTGTCTGCGAAGTTCGTGGTCGGCTGCAGCTTCTTGTCCGCTATCGTTACTGAGCGCAACACTTGCCTACAAATTGATAGTTATTACATCAGTAGCATAATGCACAGAAACCAGCGTCTAAGCTCTGGAATATAATATATGTGTGGGGGACCTAGGAGATGTATGGAAACAGAATGTCGCGCCGACCACAAATAAATTGAGATAAGCGCAAGAGAATGATATTGATGATGTATGTACATTTACTGGGGGTAACTTGGAACTAGTCGGAACAATCTGAATCATATCCATGCGCATTTGGAGCTTACCCATTGCCTTCATAGGAGCCAGCCAGCAGCACCGGCGTGTCGTCTATCGACGTGTATGTGTCCACCAAGTAACAGTCGTCAGCTTTACTTCTCTGGAAATAATACAACAGTGATATACGTCAATTATGTTGTACATAAGGGAGGGGGGGTCTTCATTAATAGATGTCTCAAAATAATCGCTGCATAATGTGTTTCAATTGATTATTCTACATAGAATAGATTTTAATTTAAAAAAAAACATATCTGTGCTGCTGAGGAGGCCACTTCTTCTTAATTAAAGCACTAGGAAGTGGTGAAGTGTGGGCGTTTTGAGGGACTGTCTTATGTAATTTTAACGTTCGAAAAGTGCTGATTTTCAGGTGTCAGCCTAGTTTGAATAAATTAATTTTGATTTTAACATTTTAACAGCCGAAAGCGCTGGGTCTTGAAGCACGAAATTTTTCATGAGCTCCTTATAAAGGCTCTTACATACTGTCGCGCGACGCGACGCCGCCGTTATTGTTCTGCCGTGAAGTTTCTCAGAAATTGTTAAAAGTCGCGTCGCGCGTCAAGTCGCGCCAGTATGTACTAAAGAACGATTTTCGAAAATTCATTCCCTAAAGTAGTTAAATAAAACTTGTATGGTAGTTCGTCATTTTGGCGGAGGTCAATCTCATCGGGTGCACGGCTTGTCAACAACAACAAGTTAGATGGCAGCTCACCTTTATACTCCTAGAAACTTTATCCCTAGTGTAACTCCTAAGCATGTCCCCGCTGTCCGCGTCCCACAGCTGCAGGTCATTGGACTGTGTGATGCAAGCGACCTGCTTCTCGCCCAGCCAGGACAGCTTTTCCACCGAGTTCTCCACATTGAGGGAATACGTCAGCGCATCGTCTTCTGACAGCTCCATCACATTGAATATGTTTAGAAGGCCGTCCAGAGAACCTGTTGCTAGCATCTCTGTCTTTGTCTTGTGGAATTTCACCTGGAATTAAGTTCATTTGATCTTACTTGCATGGTGGTTGGCTATGAAACGCTCTTGAGTCGTAAATAAAATTATTAGAATTACACTATGACACATCTACTGATGTCTAACTTAGAGAAATGGAGAGATATGGTCAGCATAGACAATATTGTATGAGTGTTTGCTACCTGTGTGATATCATCAGTGTGTGAGTTCCAGTAGCCTCCCAGGGGCTTGGGAAGGCGGTTGTCCCAGAACACCAGGTAAGCGTCATCCTCCACCAGCTGGCTGCCCGCGCACAGCACCCGTCCGTTGCAGGAGATGTCCATACACTCATATGGCCTGACTAGCTCTTCATCCTTATCTGAAAATACACCATATGTTTTTATACATAGAATCATTGTCGTAAAAAGTCTCAAAGTCAAAACTAAATAATTTATTTCAAGTAGGCACATTAAAGGCACTTTTGAACGTCAAAAACAAAGAAATAGAACTGATTCTAGTTGCCCCTTCCAAAAGGTAGTTTTCGAATGGAGAAGAAAGGGCAAGAAATTCCACTGGACTGTTACTCTTTTTTTTTTTTTTTCCGATATTTTGTATACATCAATTATATAATTACACTAGCTGTGCCCCGCGGTTTCACCCGCGTAGGTCTCGATCCCGTGGGAGTATAGGGATAAAACGTATCCTATTTCCCATTCCAGGTCATGGTCTACCCGTGTGCCCATCCTCTCCTCTCTAGAATAGGGAACGTCGCGGCGGCGCGGCGCCAGGGTCGAACGGTTCGCGTATTTCGTGATAACTTCGAAATTAAATGTCCGATTCGAATGAATTAAAAAGTATTTTACTGCTGCATATGTACCCTTGATGTTAAAACTATTTATTTGAATAAGAATTAATATTATGTTGAGAAAACTCCTTCGCAAATAATGTATTAATTTCGAACAAATTTGATTACCATAAAAAAAGGTTATAGTGAGTCAATCTTAAAAGTTAGACATACGCTGTCGCGGACTTTTTTTTTTAAACTTTTAAAGAGGAACAATTCCACCATATATGATATTTGCGTAACTTAAACCGTTTACGCAGCGCACGCAACGGAAGCTCTCAAAAATAAATATTTTTTTCCCGTTTTTGCAACATTTTTCATTTATGCTCCGCTTCTATTCGTCGTAGCGTGATGTTATATAGCCTATAACCTTCCTCGATAAATGGACTATCTAATACAAAAATATTTTTTCAATTCCAACAAGTAGTTCCTGAGATTAGCGCATTCAAACAAACAAACAAACTCTTCAGCTTTATAATAATTATTATACGTATATATTAGTATTAGTATAGATGTGAAGACGATGCACCTAGAATACGATTAATGTACCACAATAGGAAAAAAGAATTAAAAATGGAGCAATGACAAATAAATTAAATGTGACAGATACATGGTGCTTACAAACATTGTAAAATTATGTGATATCACAATATTCCTAACATTTTTACAAGTAATACTAATAAGTCAGTGCGTGAGTTAGACTGTAAAAATCTATAACATACAAAAATATTAATTAAACAACTAAATTAGCAACCAGTTTGATTTTGTACAGACTCGAATTGTCCTATGGAAAAAGACCTGTTTCCAAGCATTCTTATCTTGCATTTAACGCAGTACCCCATAAAAGTTGTTTGTAGTTTAGCTAATCTGAAAAATGGTTGATCTATTTTATGTTTATTTCTAGTATTCAATTTATGTCTATCATCATCTAACTAGCCTATGTTATATGTGGTCGCCATTGTAATTTATCGTCTAGCGTGATTCCCAGGAAAAACTGTTTGATTAATAAATTCTAGTTTTTCTCCATTCAATAAGATGTCACAATCGCTACTTCTAACATTAGGTACTTAATTTAAATCTGGTGCATTTGGTTTTTTTTTTTTATTTTTTTATTTAGTACCAAGTTATTTACCGTAAACCAATCTTGGACCTGAAGAACAGACTTATTAACGTCGTCAAGATTTTGTGACTGTCGGTTTATTAAAAAAATCAATGATGTGCAAATAACACCCTCTTCGGTTGATTTAGTAGTAATTGGGGTAAATCATTAATGTAAACTAAAAAGAGGAATGGACCCAATTTAATTTAGAATAGTTTATATGCCCCTGGCTGGAGGCCCTGAGTGTAGAAGCTTAAGGCAGCCACAGGAAAGTCCGGTTAAGAAGTTATGATTTCCGAAATCACACTTCAAGATGCCATAGTTAAAAAAAAAAAAAAAAAATGGACCCAATATCGAACCTTTAGGAACGCCCTTTGCTATTTCAGAACCTAATGAGTTTATGTCGTTTACTTGAACTTGAACTTATATATTTTTCAGATATGATCTTAGTGAATCAAGAGCTGTATTCCTAATACTGTAGTGCTCTAGTTTCAGCAGAAGTGTCTAATGGTCGACGCAATCGAACGCCTTCGAGAAGTCGCATAAGATTCCAATGGCATGTTGTGCTTCTTCCCAGGCGTTAAAAATGTTGTTTATTAGGGTGACACCTGCGTCAGTGGTACGCCCTTAGGTGAGACCATACAGTAACGTAACATAACCATAAAGTAACGTAACATTTGATTGAGCATCAACTTTTCAAACACCTTACTGAGAACTGGCAGAAATGACACAGGCCCTCCTTTGCCTAGCAATGGGGTTATGCAAGCAAATAGTAACAGGTAAATACACATAAAACTCACACCATTTTCCAAACAAAACTTGAAATATGCAATGCAATTTTTATTTTTTATTTGTACAAATGTAATAAGTAAAGTGCCTGCTTGGGTTCGAACCCACAATCTGTAAGTCGCAGCCATTACCACTGCTCTTGAAATCAGCAAATTCAATCTCAGCAAAACTTAATGAGACATTATCTATGGGTTCTAAAGTTCTGTGTTCTCCAACCAACTTGGATTAAGGTTATCAAATAATTAATTACTTTAATTTTACAATGGAAATTCAGATCACCTTTGTACTCCTGCACACAAGTGCCACTGGTCCTGGTATCCCACAGCTTGACCAATCCATCCTGCCCGGCTGAGTACACAAGGTGGTCCTCCTTGGAGTCACATACCACCTCTGTAAGAGCTTTCTGATGACCGCTGAGACGACAGACCTTTGTGAGCGATGTGTTGTTCAGCTGGTACACCTCTATGCTGTTGTCTGATAGACTTACTGCTAGTTTTAAAGATCTGTAAATTTCAATGAAAATTAAATTAAAACAGTCTTGTTAGTGGTTGCCACAATTAAGTGATTTTTAAGTAATTATAATAGAGTAGAAAGAATATTAATATAATTTATAGGTATAGGTACTAGAATGGATAAAGCATATTTTAAAACGTTTAGAAATTTAAAAATAACGAGAGCAATATACTTACTTTGTAGCGTGCAATTTATTAATGTAAGATTTCTTAAGTGATACCGCACTTTCTGTTAGTAACTTGTATTTCTTTTGAAACTGTTGTTCTAGAACTTCAGGCTCTATAGTATCTCTATCAACTTCTTCGTTATCAACGATATCAGCCATTTTTATATCCACTTTAGTAAATTTTATTGATTTTTTTTAATGGTATAGCGTGGTATAGCGCCTTCAGTCAGTTGTAAACAAACATGTTTCGTTTTGTTTTGGGGGTTATGTGTTATGTCGAGATGTATGACATTGACAGCTCGCCACAGAGCACAGATTACACTATAAACCACAGAGTGTCAGGCTGCGTTCCGAGTTAAGCTGTAATCGAGTTGAGATCAAATCGATGGCAGCGTAATTCGGAATGCGGCCACAATCACATACACCTCGTCAACCAAACTTTCGGATATTATTATACGTTACGACTGACACGCAATGATGTTAATATCGGTTTTTGGAAAGAAGAGTAAAAACCGCCGTTCCCAATCTTTTTTTCATTAAGTTCTAGTATAATAAAAAGTTTACTTCGAATATTCGGTTTTATTGAACACTAGCTGATGCCCGCGGCTTCGCCCGTGTGGGTGTCGGTTATTTGTATACTAAAACCTTCCTCGAGAACCACTATCCATTGGTGAAATCAGCATGAAAATCGGTGCAGTACTTTTTGAGTTTATCGCGAACAGACAGATAGACATACGCGGCGGAGGACTTTGTTTTATAATAATTATGTAAGGATAGCATAACATCACGCCTTGTTTCCTCGAAGCGTTAGGCAGGGATGTACCTGTCCTGCCAGGGTTGCGGGAAAGTCCGAAAGGGATACCGGGACCTTGGCAACAGGCAAATGAAGGAACACGGGTGGGTTTTAGTCAGTAAAAGTCTGACACGCCCTTCCGCTCCGCCCAGAGCGGGAGAAGTCATTGGATGATTTCGCACCCTCAAAAAAAAAAAAAAAAAAGGGATGTACCTGTAGTTCGTCATAGGTGGCAGCACTGTTGTTAGTCTAGAAACCGCCATTGTGTGTATATGTTTACTATTGATCACAAATTAAACGAAAACTGGATAAAAATGTGTGCGACTTGGAGAGTAGGTAGCACAATTAAAACACGAACTAAGGAAAAGGGAAGCGTCTACCACTAGTAAAAAAGCAGCTCTAGTAGAATCGTAAAAATCGTAATCGTGTTGATATCAAATATGTATTGTGAACTTTTAATTTAACTTTTTTTTCTTTGTTTAAGTTTTTTTTTTTGGTAATTCTGGAGGCTTATGCGTTATGACAGAAATAACCGGATCGGAGTTGAAGGCTAACTCGAGGATGAACTTCCTAACATTTCTGCAGTGAATAACTTCAGAGATGTTCATTCTAGCACTGATCTAATTTGGTAAGGTTACCCTGTAATATATAAATAATATTTATATATTACAGGGTAACCTTTTGCGATAGTGCACATAACCAAACTCTTATTCTAACTTATTATTATTACTTATTATAATTCAATTTTGTAACTTATGAGACAAACAATGTATTCTTTGTGAACTCAGAGAATAACAAAATAGGTCCACTATGAGGTTGGGAATGCGAAAATTCTAGGGCACATAGGTTTGTGTGTTCCGGACAGGTTCCTGTGTAGACAGGTGTTCAATTAAACAAGATGATGACGAAGAAAGAAGATTATAATTCTAAGTTAAACCACAATCATTTGTATGCTCATACTCCTGCCCTTATCCCAATTGATTTGGGGTCGGCACAGCATGTGTAGGCTTCATGCAATTCAAAGAACATTCTAATTAGGAAATTGGAATATGACGAACAAGAATTAAAGAAAAAAAAAATAGACAGATTATTTACTATTTGTAGGTCGTTCTGCGATGTGCACCTCGATATCTGGGTCCAACGCGTTCTATGTCTCCTGCGGCCAGCCTAGTTGTCAGAATTTTCAGAGGTATTGGATGTATGCTGTTCAGCTCACTTGTTGAATCAGAAAACGCCCAACGAATGTAGCGCTCCATGCGGATGTGATCTAGGAATAAAATCAAGTATTTAAAAAATAGCAAAAAACTGGTATGTTTCTAAAACCTACGTTCGAGAATGATTTTCAGAGCGTTCAGAAAACTGTTGCAAATGTGTAAGGCTTATGCTGTCAGCCATGGCTTGAAGTATAACGTGAAAAAGAGCGAGTTCTTGATTTTGCTCCTAGATGCAGGAGATTGGGTGTTCCACCTGTTATGCTATGTAAAACTGAACTTCGAAGAGTCTGTGAATTCAAATATCTGGGGTATATAGTCACGGACTCTTTGATCGTTGAATGTGATATGGTCAGGCCTAATATGCTGGCCGCAGGTTTGCCCGCTGCACAAGAGTGGTAAAATTCAGAAGTTTTACTCCAGCCGCCTGTGGACAGCATATATTCACATGGCTGTCGATGCTCTGCGGGTTCAATACAATAACGCATTAGGTCCTGCTGAGGTCCCCTCCGTTTCGCAGCGCGTTCACCATGGTCATGGACGCACACACAGATGGTTTCGTGGCAATGTTATGCAATAAAGCGGCGTCACTGCTGCACAGAGTGCGTGTGACGAGCGACAGCGTCCTGAGAGTCGCGGACAGGTGCGAGTGGCGCCAGTGGCGCCTGCACAGAGTGCGTGTGACGAGCGACAGCGTCCTGAGGGTCGCGGACAGGTGCGAGTGGCGCCTGCACAGAGTGCGTGTGACGAGCGACAGCGTCCTGAGGGTCGCGGACAGGTGCGAGTGGCGTCTGCACAGAGTGCGTGTGACGAGCGACAGCGTCCTGAGGGTCGCGGACAGGTGCGAGTGGCGTCTGCACAGAGTGCGTGTGACGAGCGACAGCGTCCTGAGAGTCGCGGACAGGTGCGAGTGGCGCCAGTGGCGCCTGCACAGAGTGCGTGTGACGAGCGACAGCGTCCTGAGGGTCGCGGACAGGTGCGAGTGGCGCCTGCACAGAGTGCGTGTGACGAGCGACAGCGTCCTGAGGGTCGCGGACAGGTGCGAGTGGCGTCTGCACAGAGTGCGTGTGACGAGCGACAGCGTCCTGAGGGTCGCGGACAGGTGCGAGTGGCGTCTGCACAGAGTGCGTGTGACGAGCGACAGCGTCCTGAGGGTCGCGGACAGGTGCGAGTGGCGTCTGCACAGAGTGCGTGTGACGAGCGACAGCGTCCTGAGGGTCGCGGACAGGTGCGAGTGGCGTCTGCACAGAGTGCGTGTGACGAGCGACAGCGTCCTGAGGGTCGCGGACAGGTGCGAGTGGCGCCAGTGGCGCCTGCACAGAGTGCGTGTGACGAGCGACAGCGTCCTGAGGGTCGCGGACAGGTGCGAGTGGCGCCTGCACAGAGTGCGTGTGACGAGCGACAGCGTCCTGAGGGTCGCGGACAGGTGCGAGTGGCGTCTGCACAGAGTGCGTGTGACGAGCGACAGCGTCCTGAGGGTCGCGGACAGGTGCGAGTGGCGTCTGCACAGAGTGCGTGTGACGAGCGACAGCGTCCTGAGAGTCGCGGACAGGTGCGAGTGGCGCCAGTGGCGCCTGCACAGAGTGCGTGTGACGAGCGACAGCGTCCTGAGGGTCGCGGACAGGTGCGAGTGGCGCCTGCACAGAGTGCGTGTGACGAGCGACAGCGTCCTGAGGGTCGCGGACAGGTGCGAGTGGCGTCTGCACAGAGTGCGTGTGACGAGCGACAGCGTCCTGAGGGTCGCGGACAGGTGCGAGTGGCGTCTGCACAGAGTGCGTGTGACGAGCGACAGCGTCCTGAGAGTCGCGGACAGGTGCGAGTGGCGCCAGTGGCGCCTGCACAGAGTGCGTGTGACGAGCGACAGCGTCCTGAGGGTCGCGGACAGGTGCGAGTGGCGCCTGCACAGAGTGCGTGTGACGAGCGACAGCGTCCTGAGGGTCGCGGACAGGTGCGAGTGGCGTCTGCACAGAGTGCGTGTGACGAGCGACAGCGTCCTGAGGGTCGCGGACAGGTGCGAGTGGCGTCTGCACAGAGTGCGTGTGACGAGCGACAGCGTCCTGAGGGTCGCGGACAGGTGCGAGTGGCGTCTGCACAGAGTGCGTGTGACGAGCGACAGCGTCCTGAGGGTCGCGGACAGGTGCGAGTGGCGTCTGCACAGAGTGCGTGTGACGAGCGACAGCGTCCTGAGGGTCGCGGACAGGTGCGAGTGGCGCCAGTGGCGCCTGCACAGAGTGCGTGTGACGAGCGACAGCGTCCTGAGGGTCGCGGACAGGTGCGAGTGGCGCCTGCACAGAGTGCGTGTGACGAGCGACAGCGTCCTGAGGGTCGCGGACAGGTGCGAGTGGCGTCTGCACAGAGTGCGTGTGACGAGCGACAGCGTCCTGAGGGTCGCGGACAGGTGCGAGTGGCGTCTGCACAGAGTGCGTGTGACGAGCGACAGCGTCCTGAGAGTCGCGGACAGGTGCGAGTGGCGCCAGTGGCGCCTGCACAGAGTGCGTGTGACGAGCGACAGCGTCCTGAGGGTCGCGGACAGGTGCGAGTGGCGCCTGCACAGAGTGCGTGTGACGAGCGACAGCGTCCTGAGGGTCGCGGACAGGTGCGAGTGGCGTCTGCACAGAGTGCGTGTGACGAGCGACAGCGTCCTGAGGGTCGCGGACAGGTGCGAGTGGCGTCTGCACAGAGTGCGTGTGACGAGCGACAGCGTCCTGAGGGTCGCGGACAGGTGCGAGTGGCGTCTGCACAGAGTGCGTGTGACGAGCGACAGCGTCCTGAGGGTCGCGGACAGGTGCGAGTGGCGTCTGCACAGAGTGCGTGTGACGAGCGACAGCGTCCTGAGGGTCGCGGACAGGTGCGAGTGGCGTCTGCACAGAGTGCGTGTGACGAGCGACAGCGTCCTGAGGGTCGCGGACAGGTGCATGTGGCGCCAGTGGCGCCTGCACAGAGTGCGTGTGACGAGCGACAGCGTCCTGAGGGTCGCGGACAGGTGCGAGTGGCGCCAGTGGCGCCTGCACAGAGTGCGTGTGACGAGCGACAGCGTCCTGAGGGTCGCGGACAGGTGCGAGTGGCGCCAGTGGCGCCTGCACAGAGTGCGTGTGACGAGCGACAGCGTCCTGAGGGTCGCGGACAGGTGCGAGTGGCGCCAGTGGCGCCTGCACAGAGTGCGTGTGACGAGCGACAGCGTCCTGAGGGTCGCGGACAGGTGCGAGTGGCGCCAGTGGCGCCTGCACAGAGTGCGTGTGACGAGCGACAGCGTCCTGAGGGTCGCGGACAGGTGCGAGTGGCGCCAGTGGCGCCTGCATATAGGGCGCGACCCTCGGTATGACTGTCCGATCTTCAAACATTGTATGCAATTATGTGTGAACTAACATAGCTTTAAGAACTATTTTACTAGCAAAATGGATCGATCTCATAGTAAGATAAAAATTAAATATATTTTTTTTTAATTTATTTTCATTCTGGTCGTGAGAAAAGTTTTGAGTATGTACGAATGTGGCTATAAGAAGAATCAATGAATGGAATGCGTGAAAGATGATATGGCTAGAAATGACGTGACTATTGAGATGCTAATACAGAAGTTTCAGAAAAAGGCATGTTGCGCCGACCACAAATCAATCGGTATAAGGGCTAGGTAAAATTTTCTGTTTTATTATTAAAACATGAACGAATAGTTTATCGTATTACCTATGGCCGGGTCGACGATAGCGAAGGCCCGCTTGACTGCGTCAGGGCCCACGGGCCGGGCCGGGCCCCGCCCGCGGGCCAGCTCGCCCAGCACCTCACGGATGTACTTGTCCTGCGCCAGCTGTCGCTGTCGGAACAACTCGCGAGCGAACTCCACGCGGTCGAAACCTTCTTCATTCTGAGAAGTCAAGAAGTTGATAATATGATAAGTATTCAAGTTAAGCTGAGGCCTTACGATTAGCAGACAATTAGGAACTTATAGTTTATTTAATTTACTTTGTTAACCAACTTCTTCAAAAAGGACGAGGTTCTCAATTCGTGTGAACGTTTTTTTTATATTTGTTACGCGATTATTCCGCCAATTCAACGTATTCAATTTTTTATTCTGACAACCAGTCTTACCAAGGGGTATCGTATTATCCAGTTACTGGGTTGTGGAGGTCAGATAGGCAGTCGCTCCATGTAAAATACTGGTATTCAGCTGCATCCGGTTAGACTGGAAGCCGACCCCAACATAGTTGGGAAAAGGCTAGGCAGATGATGATTATTCCGCCAATTATTAATCGACTTTGATGATTGTTTTTTGAACCGACGAAAAAAAAAGGAGGGGGTTCTCAAGTCGACCCGTATTTTTTGTTTTTTTTTTTTAATTTTTTTTTTTATGTATGACCACGCTTAACTTTTTAGTGAGTTGTCCGATTTGAAAAATTCTTTTTTTATTGGGAAGGGTATACCTCGAAGTTGGTCCCATTTAAAATTGGAAACTATAATCCACCCCTTAAGGTAGAAAAAATGGGGTTGATTGATTTTTCACCAACTGAATTTTCAACTGTGAACCGATTCTGGTGAAATTTCGCACACATACATAGTTCTGATGACACAACCACTCATCATCAACTCCAACATCAAAAATCCAGGTCTTTAACCTGAAGTAACCCCCTGGAGTACCCTGGAGTGGATGGTAAAACAAAAGCAAAAAATAAAAAACTTTTTTAGTGTTAGGTGGTAGGTCATGCTTCAGAAGTGGTCCCATATAAATTTTATTAACTTTGCTTGCGTATTTTTTTAGTTAGCTTCAATATTACGCATTTTTCCGACTTAATGTATCTGACTTCAGTTACTCCGTCACTGTTATTTACATAGCAGATAGTGATATTCGAATTTGTGTGAGGTAGGTACTACAACTAAAAACTATAAAAATAAAAACTTTTTACAAAAAAAACACAAAAAATAATAATTTCGGAAGCTGGTGGCAAAAAACGAGAATTTAAAAGCAGACTTTCGAAATTAATTTTTCACATTTTGGTGTTTTTTTTTTGGAAGTCGGTTGTTTTATTTTTTTTTAAGTTTTTGAGACTTCAGGGTCATATTACTTATAATAGGGCCGCACTTTTTTTTTTGAGGTTATGAAATCATCAAATGACTTCTCCCGCTCTGGGCGGAGCGGAAGGGCGTGTCAGACTTTTACTGACTAAAACCCATCCATGTTCCTTCAGTTGCCTGTTGCCAAGGTCCTGGTATCCCTTTCGGACTTTCCCGCAACCCTGGCAGGCATCGGTCCTATCGGACCCTGCCAATTGTGCTGACATCTCTTTGAGGCGCGCGTGGAACACGACGCGCCATCGACCCGGGCCTGGTCCCTATCGGACGGCGAGCTGCCCGTTGCTCGCCGTCCGCAAGCCCGCGCCTATGGTGGCCGGGAATCCGCCTGGGATTCCCGACGCCCAGGGCGTCTCCAACGGCGGCGGTTAGGGGCGTGAGGGCGCAAACTTTGCCTTTCCCTCACGCGTTCCGCTTCCTCCTTCGCGAGCATTACTGCTTCGCAGAAGGAGGTGACGGTTTCCCATGCCCTCTCGCTCCGTACCATGGCCTGGACCAGGGCCGGACGCGAGAGGTTGTCGCCAATCGCCTCCACGAGCACACGGCGGTGCTCCGCCCAAGCAGGGCATAGCTCCACCGTATGTTCCAGCGTGTCCTGCGGGCGCCCCACATAGTGGTGACACCCGGGCGTTTCCTCCCGATGCTGGGGCCGCACCTGCGTCTATCGTGACAAAGCTTCGCACAGTGATACGATATACAGAGATGGGACCAACCATTATCGGCAATCGTCGCGATAGTTCGGGCTGCGTAGCACTTATCGCCCGGGTGGCGGTACATCAAAGGGTTTTAGCGGGCTAATTAGCTTGGGGCTGGTCGTACTAGCGTTGGTTATTTCGACTGTTGTTTCCGGACTGCGTAGACGCTCTGTCGAAATAATGGAGAGCAATCTTGGATTGCACGATAATTCGTTAAAATGATGAAGTCGCTAATGTGACCACTGCATTAGCACGATAACTTTTTAACGAGCAAAACATACGAAGTATGTACCTACCTATGATCCACAATAAAGATATTAATTGATTGAAGCTTCGGCATGCATTGCTTTGGCACGGTAGACGCAGGTGCGGCCCCCAGCATAAAAGTTAAAGCAAAACATTACAATTGCAGTATGACAGATGGTAGACACGTCTACATAGTTTCACACCAATGTCCGCGAAGTAATGGTTTAGAAAAGTAAGAAGTACTAACAGGTATTATAAGGATAATTGGTTATAGGTATTAGATAATTATTTCTAGGCGTAGGCGCGAAAATATTCAATTCAATGAAGTATGCGTTATACGTATCTACAATGCGTCGGAGGCGCCCGAGCAGGCGGAGGCCGCGACGCGCGCCTCTCGCACCGCAGCTCTGTTCTAAGCTCGTCATCAAACTCATTAAAGCTGTGTCTATTTATTAGGTAAAATCTAAAAAGTGTCTTAGTACCTCTTGAAACAGTTTATCCAAGTTGATATCGTTGTTGTTGATCTTTAGTTTGAGCTGCTTGCGCACCACGTCCATCAAGTTCTTGATGTCCACTTCACTCTTTAGCGGAAAAGTCGCTTTCGATATCTTTTCGAATTCTTCGATTGAAATTGTCTGTAAAGAATGGAAGTTTTCAATTCGTTAAAAGGCTTTTATTTTAGCCTGAGGCCAAGCATGCTATGACCTCGGACCAAATAAAAAACCAAGACGGAGCGCTGTGAACAATACAGTGAAGCATGCTAAAACTACACCACCGCTCTGTGCATACACGCTGACACACATACATTTACAACTATTTACAATGACACTACAATCAAACTACACCAAACTAAGTGCACACATGTTTACGAAACCGGCCTCACGTCTCTGTTGACAGCACATGTTAGTTGAATAATAATAGAACATTAAAAAAAGATAAAAGAAATAGTTGGCCTATAGTGGTTGGTTAGTTGGGTGGGTTGATATCCGTCATGCCTTTTATTGGGTAGATCGTATTTGACCATGGTGTGTACAGACAGTACTGTACCTCTTGGTCCTTGCTGTGCTTGTAGAGGCTGTCCCGCAGGGCCTGCCAGTGCCTGCGATGGCCCCAGTAGATGTGCGTTGTGTCTGCAGTACTGTACCTCTTGGTCCTTGCTGTGCTTGTAGAGGCTGTCCCGCAGGGCCTGCCAGTGCCTGCGATGGCCCCAGTAGATGTGCGTTGTGTCTGCAGTACTGTACCTCTTGGTCCTTGCTGTGCTTGTAGAGGCTGTCCCGCAGGGCCTGCCAGTGCCTGCGATGGCCCCAGTAGATGTGCGTTGTGTCTGCAGTACTGTACCTCTTGGTCCTTGCTGTGCTTGTAGAGGCTGTCCCGCAGGGCCTGCCAGTGCCTGCGATGGCCCCAGTAGATGTGCGTTGTGTCTGCAGTACTGTACCTCTTGGTCCTTGCTGTGCTTGTAGAGGCTGTCCCGCAGGGCCTGCCAGTGCCTGCGATGGCCCCAGTAGATGTGCGTTGTGTCTGCAGTACTGTACCTCTTGGTCCTTGCTGTGCTTGTAGAGGCTGTCCCGCAGGGCCTGCCAGTGCCTGCGATGGCCCCAGTAGATGTGCGTTGTGTCTGCAGTACTGTACCTCTTGGTCCTTGCTGTGCTTGTAGAGGCTGTCCCGCAGGGCCTGCCAGTGCCTGCGATGGCCCCAGTAGATGTGCGTTGTGTCTGCAGTACTGTACCTCTTGGTCCTTGCTGTGCTTGTAGAGGCTGTCCCGCAGGGCCTGCCAGTGCCTGCGATGGCCCCAGTAGATGTGCTCGCTGAGGTGGCCGTGCAGCACGCCCCAGAACAGCTTCACCTTAACCACCAATTATAATTACTACTACTATTATTAATTATAATTATAATTACTATACAAAATATTGAAAACATTTTAAAAGAGTAACTATTGAGTTTCTTGCCGTTCTACTCTATACGGAGCTACCTTATGCAGCCCCACCTAGAATCAATTCTATTTCCCTGTAAATTTTGACGTTCAAAAGTGCTGACCTACTTGAAATAAATGATTTGACTTTAACCTGCGGTTCGTCCAGCATCTGCTCGGCACCTGCGCACAGGTTGTACGCCCACTCCGCGCGCACAGACGGCTGGCCGTATCTGTAGGATAACGTAGCCTACAATATGGGGAAATAATCATTTTGGACCATTTTATTTATGAGGCAGTTGTGGGGCAGACTTGTAGCGCAAAGGGAAATTGTTAGAATATCTGCAAGGTCAAAATAAATTGTCTGGCGAAACTTCATGGCCGTGACGGGTACCGGTCTATTGTCGATAAAACAAAATAAAAGTTTTCTAAACACATCATTCCAAGAAACTACAGTTGTTTACGGGATTTACGGCTAAAGTCAAAGTAATTTATGATAGATGTAGATCGGGTCGCCAGGTAGATCAGGTCACGAGGTAGATCGGGCGGCGTAGGCCGCACTAGTGTATTATGATAGATGTTAGGTCGCGAGGTAGGTCGTGCGTCGTAGACCGCACTAGTGTATTATGGTACATGTTAGGTCGGGCGTCGTAGGCCGCACTAGTGTAGTTACTTGAAATTATGAGTTTATAGATCTTGTTTTGTTGTCATTCGATATCGATACTCATCACGTTTAGTTTGACCGTGTATAACACCGTCGGACCTGTCCTCAAAGTACTGCGTGACATAGTCCTGCATGGCCACGTCCTGGCTGTCCGCCTTGCCGCGCCAGATGTCGTTGATGATGACGCTCACCTCGCGCCGCGACAGGCGCAGGTTGCGCACTTTGCCTTCGTAGCGGAGGTATGGTGGAATTACGGGATCCATGCCCTAGCAAAATAGGTAGGAAATAAGATGAAAGCCAAGATTATCATCGATATACTCGTAGTATAAACGTTAGGGCATGTTTTGCGAAAAAATTAGTAGAGTCCGACCAAATTTCGGTTTCGGTTCACGGCAATTTTCGTTTTCAAAAACTAAGTGCCTGCAAAGCAATACTTTCAATAAATATTCTGTAAAAATGCAGAAAAAATGCTTTTTATCGCAGAAAACTGAATCGCTGATTGCTTGATTAGGTATAATAATTTGACGAAAGTATAGTTTCGTGTGACTTAAGTTTAAAATAATGACTGTTGTTATTTTTATTTTTACTAAAGAAAAATCTATCGACATATAAAGAGTAACTTTACATCAGACAGAATGTCGTCATTGTGCTCGGCCGAAAAAAAAACGGTCCGAATCTAAAATAAGTAAGTAAGTAAAGTGTTACTTAGTAATTCTTACAAGTCCATCAAAATATTCGAGATGGTCACTTTCGGCAGCAGGACCAAGCTCCTTCAGCAAGACTCTGAGAATGTTTCGCGAAGAAAGACCGCTCGCCAACTGCCACCACCTGAACCACATGGTCACGATCACAAGCTGTGCCCTAAAGCCCTCAGTGCATTCTGTAGTTTGCGTATAGGTAGGCAGGACACAGGGTCACAGGGACACAGGGTCTTTATGATTTCACGTCTGGCCGAGGTGCCACGTGACTGAGTAGGAGGAACAATGGCATATTCAATGTTCTCGCGTATGCGTAGGGTTAAGGGTGGATAAACAGCTGCAGCAGCTGGTGTACACATGAATGCAATAAAGAGTTTGAGTTTGAGTAAAAAAAGGCGCGCTGTGATTGGGCAACGCGTGACACACCGCGCGCGCCTGTCAAGCGCGGCTCCGAGCGGCGGAGCGGGGCGCGCGCGCCGCCGACGCGAACTGTGAGCGCGGGGCCCTAGGGCTCGGAGCTCGGGGGCCTGGGGCTCGGAGCTCGGGGGCCTGGGGCTCGGAGCTCGGGGGCCTGGGGCTCGGAGCTCGGGGGCCTGGGGCTCGGAGCTCGGGGGCCTGGGGCTCGGAGCTCGGGGGCCTGGGGCTCGGAGCTCGGGGGCCTGGGGCTCGGAGCTCGGGGGCCTGGGGCTCGGAGCTCGGGGGCCTGGGGCTCGGAGCTCGGGGGCCTGGGGCTCGGAGCTCGGGGGCCTGGGGCTCGGAGCTCGGGGGCCTGGAGCTCGGGGGCCTGGGGCTCGGAGCTCGGGGGCCTGGGGCCCGGGGCTCGTGCATTTGCCTCCTGGCGCCACCAGCGGTCGGTCGACAAACAGACCAATACGAAAAGATTGTAACAGGTCCAGAGACGTACAGAATAAACATACTTTTAACCTAATAATTATCCAGTAATTCTCTATCAGTAATTTTATTACTCTACCCATACGCGTGAACATTCTATGTTTCTAAACTCTATCCTGTGCAGGGAGAGGTGGGGCAGAAGGTTATGAACTCAACTACTGGATTATGTATGTATGTAGGTCTGTTTCAAAAGTATCTGATCAGAAAACGAAGCCGTCGTCGTAACGTCCCTTAAGTGAGTGTTTGCGTAAGAATTTAACCTGGATAGGGTTTGTGTTAAATTCTTACTTTCATCAGATAATTTTGGAATTTAGCATAAATTACAAGCATAGTCCATTAGGAGACATGGCTAGACTCAATAGTTAATGCTAATATATGAAACCTATCTCGTCCTCCGCCGATAAAGTCCGCGCACAGTTCCCAGTGCGGGCGCGGCGTGCCCGCGCGCTCCAGCTCACTGCAGCGCTCCTTCGTCTCCAACAGTTCCTCCTCTATAGAAGTCTTTGTGGCTGTTAAATTAATAGAGTGTGAAAGAACAAATAACATAACATTATAGCTATGTCCCCAGAGGGGGAGCAGAGGTGCACACCTACAATAATACAAAATATTAGATATACGAGTATCTAGTCTCTTATACCATCTACATGTCGTCAGTTTATATTAACTTATAGTCCCATCCGTTGCCATCGACCGCGCACAAATCCGAAATCATGAAAACCCACTAACAAAGTGTTAGTGGGTTGTCTGGCGCGACCTGGTTTCTGGTGGAATCAAACCTAGGCCTCCTGCTAAGTAGTCGGGCTTACGTCTGCTACACCCATGACCAAATGTAAAGATTAGATAAAAATAATAAGAGGAGATTGGTTAAGATTTCTGCTACCTTAATTGGATTTATACATACCCAAAAGTCGTTTATTATTATTCCTCAGAAGTTTGTACTCTTCCTCCAGCTTGTCCAGTGCCTTGGACAGGTGGTAGTACTTCGCCTCCAGGGTGTCGTACTCCCGCCGCGGCACGGTGTCCGCGTATTCGTCCGTCATCTTCTTCAGCTCCGTCTGGGTTATAGATAGCTGTTCCCTAGAAAATTAAATTTGATCTAGTCCAGTTCACTGATTGATTTAATTCTTTCAAGAAAGGAATATTTTGTCGCACGGCTAGGGCCCTAAGCGACCTCTAGTCTCCATATTGAATGGCCTACGGGTGGAGAATTAATTGGTACAAATTCTGCATCCTCTGGGTAAGGTACTTGGATGAACAGGGTGAGGTTTTTCTTCTGTCCGTCAGACAAAACCAAGAGCGGTGTAGAGCCCGTGATTATTAATTTGCCCTCCGCCTGAATCTGGCCGCTCTAAGGAAAAGAAATAGTACAGAAACCTCTACTGTCCCGTTTTTAAGTGGAGAAATCCTCATGGATACCCACCGTCTGGGGAGAACGGAAGCTTAGGTTATGTCGGACTGTTACTGACTAAGCACTAACCCCCACTGTTCCTTCCACTATCATAAGGCCCGGTAGATTCTCGTATAATAGAAGCAATATTTGTCCAGAAAAGAAAATCGCATGTATGACCTGCATCTGTCAAGCGCTATCCTAAGCACGACAGGGTCTCCGTAGGCGTCGTCCACGGGGTAGGAGTTGCCATCCAGTTCCTTAAGCTTCATTTGCAGCCCCAGGTTCTCGAAGTACAGCGTGTAGCGCGCGTCACGCTCGCGCATCAGGCTCAGGTAGTCGGAGAACTTGTCGTCGTTGAGCTGGCAATAGGTAATAAATAAGTAAGTACCTACGCCTTATAAAAATTAGCCATACATACTTGAACCCTGGCATAAGTTAGATTTTATCTTCCTTGTGAAATAATGGTAGAAACATTTTAAAGAGAGTCATTGATGTAGCTGCAGAATCAACTGAAGTAATGAGATGAAAGGTCTCCTTTGGGGGGAACTTTGAACAACGGAAACTGGTGAATAAATGTGCACGCCAAAGGGCAAGCTGTTGTGGAAAGGTTTATGTCTCGTCCTTTTGTAGTACACTGCGATAGGATAACTTAGAACAGGTACACAACATAAGCACAACGTTTACACTCACTCAAATGTAGAACGTCATTATAAATCAATTGTTATGTATTTCATAACTATTTTTATTTAATCATTTCATTATTATTTTAATAATTAATGTAATGTTTTTACATTTTAATGATAATTTTTTGTTTGTCCTATATTCAAAAGATGTAGATACATACATATTGCATATAATCCAGAACCTACTGATTGGGAAAAGACTAACTATAGTATAATGTACTCTGTGAGACTAACCCTGGGCTCCTGTAACACAGGTGTTTTTACCTAGCGCTGGAGTCAGGGCTTCTCTTTGTTTTTACACAGTTTTTATGTCAAGAATGTATTATTTATTATTTTAAGTAAAACACGACATAAGCTACATAAAAACAATATATATTTAAATAACAATAAAGAGTATATTGACGCCACATTTAAGCGATATTCGCATTTTGCACATCACTGCCGCGCTGCCCTCTTTCCGCAGTGGCGTGCTAACTGCGGATTGGTACGAACCACTAAATCTGTGTCGCTGAGTGCCATATCCAACATCATAATTCAGCAGAAAGATAAGGTTAACATAAACATAGGTATAAAGCAACACACATAACTTGAAGAATATAACAGTAATATTAAAGAGACAGAAAACTTTTGCAATGGTTAGGACACAAGAGTTGCCCCACTCCAGAGTACACACCTTCCCCATTTCTTTCTTCAGTTTGCTAGTCTCAAAAGTCAGTTTCAAGTTTTGCTCCCTCAAATCTTCGTTTTCTTTTAGCAACTTTTTAATTTTGTCATCCCTTTGATTTTTTCTTACAGATATCCCAAATACTCTCTGTAAATGAGTTCAGTCTTTTTTTATTATGTCACTAGATTCCTTATAACATTATTATATAAATTTAATATGATGCAACAATAACAATAATTTAGTGTCCATTAAAGACCATGTTAAACAATTTAGTTATACAGTTTACTTGTGTATTTAGTTTACTTGCTATCTTTCTCACACTTACAAGTACTTCTATTAAAAGTGTTGTGTTTTTTCATAGTTCAGATATTCCTGCCCTATTTCTTACTTAGGGAAAGAGTTCTTTGAATATTCCTAAGCAGTCATTAGCTTGCAGAAAATATTAATTGAAAGATGTTGTAATCATGAATCTATAAGACAAAGAACATAACATGATATTTACTTTTAACAACAATAAATTATACTCTAAAGCTTTGGAATTAAGTACTGTTTTTTAATAGCAGATCTAATAGAACTTGATAATGTGTCAACAGTACTGACACAGAAGCAAAGATAAAGTCATCTAACTTTAGTTTCTATTATTACATGTGATTATTTGAACATATTATTTATATAAAATAAAATGTCTGAACACTTAAATTATACAGTTCTACAATACAATGTAGCTAGGATAATAAATGAGAGATTTTAGCCTGACTTAGTGTGGCTATTCAACCAGATCTGGACTTGGTTTCTGATGAGGGAGATATCAGCTCCGTATGTCCTGCAGCATCCTCCCACGTATCTCACTCCAAGGTCCAGCCACTCAGGTACAAAGTTGGCGAGGGCCTCACACTTGTCCCTATCAATCCAACCTATCTGAGGGTTGTACTTCTCTCCAGAGTTAGGGTATGTGATAAATGGAATGGGAGACTGTGCCCTGTCATCATTGATGCCCTTAAATAACTTTGCAACAATCTTTGGTGAGCAGCAGTTCACACCCACGGCTACCAACTGGTTGGGGTTCAAGTCCCAACACTTCTTTACAGCTGTCTTGAAGTCTTCTCCATGTGCTAATGAATGCTCATCTTTACAACTGAAACTCAACCAGCCCTTCATTTTAGGGTACTCTTTTAATATCTTCACAAGCATTTCAGCTTCTTTCTGACAGGGTATTGTCTCAAAAGCTAAGAAATCAACTCCGGCTTCAACAAGCGCCTTGATTCTGGGCATGTGCCACTCCCTCATGGTTTCGAGAGCTGTGTTATCTGCATAGTTGCCGCTGTACTCGGAGCCGTCGTGCAGGTGCGCACCGTACGACCCGATCGAGCCGGCGATCAGAGGAGTCTGAGTGTGGTGCCCTGTTTCGCGACATTCTTCTAAGTATGTGTCGCGGGCGCGCTTGGCAAGTCCCACTGCGTGTTTAATGAGAGCGTATCCTCCGTCAGGAGTAAGGTCAAGATGTTTAACGAAGCCTCCGACTGATGCTTGGTAAGTATTGGTCATGATAACGTCGGAACCGGCCCGCAAGAAGTCCAGATGTGTGTTGACAACATCGTCTGGGTGCGTCTGCAGGAACCGCGCGCTCCACAGCGGGTCTCCGTCCGCAGAGGTGCCGACATGGCACGACAGCTGCGTTGAGAAGCCTCCGTCTAGCACCAACACGGTCGGTGCTAAGTCGCCGGTTGCTGACATTGGGCACAAGTAAAGAAAACAAAACAATTGCTATGCAAATTATTATGCTGCCAATTATTTACACCTGCTGATGTCGGAGCAGTAGCATGTGTAAGGAAAGTCTCTTTGTATTTGATTTTTGCAAAAATATCTTACGAGAGAATTTGTTTGTAAATTGAATTGTTTGTTGTTTTGTGCATTTCAAAATTGTCAGTGTCACTTATTTTATAGATAAAAAATAAAAACCATGTTTAGAACGCAGTATTTTGGGGAGGAAATATCCAAAGAAGCATTTGGGATCGTGGGTTACATTTTACGTAATCATGCTCTGTGGGTCTAACCGACTTAAGTAAAACGGGTATCGTAATACCATGAAATATTGTGCGTACTTACATCCTGTGTAATAAATTGAGAAATACGTTCATCTCGTATTTGTATTGCATATTCATAAGCTTGTTTTATTTCACTGAGAATTCCGGAATATGTAATCGTTCCATCAATTAAACATTTAAAAGCATCCTGATAAATCTAAAAACAGAATATATGTATGAAAACCTTCGCTTGATTTACCCACTGACTATGCGACGACGCTAGATTATTTCAGACTTACCGCCAGAACTTCATCGCGGTGTAATTGCTGTACTTCTAATAATTCGCTATCGGATTTTTTAAGTCGTTTGAGTTTGTCTGCTATCTGATTTTCGATAACTTTAACGTGTTTTGGAACACTAATCATTATTTACGAAAAAATTGTGAAAAATCTAGTAATCGTCGACTGATTCGCTTTTATCTTTGAAGTGGTTTGTTGTGGTGGTGATTATCTTGTTACATTCTCAAAGTTGTGTTGTATGTCCATTGAACATTACAAATAGAAATAGAAAGACCTTTCGGTTCATAAAGGTTTTACTAAATTGATCAATAGAAAACTAAGAAAACTGAAGCTTCAAAAAATTATACACGGTGCTTTAGTTTTATGTTTACGATTCAACCATAAACAAAACCGAAAGCCAAAACCTCCCAAAGTGAGACAAAAGACAACAAAAGTCTGACTTGTGCTGCCATCTTTCGACAGCTTTGTAAATTTTTTCGTGACGACACTACACTGACATGACATGAAATTACGGAAATTAGAAATGGCTGCGATGGGTAGTGGACGGGGAACGATGGATTCCCAAAATCAAGTGCAAAGTGATACTGTAGATCGTTTAAAATTGCTTTATCCTAATGTGAACGAAGAAGAAACACCGTTACCAAGATCATGGAGTACTAAGGATAAATTCAGCTACATCGGGTTGTCGCAAAATAATCTTCGAGTCCATTACAAAGGTAAGAACTTTCAAGGTTTGTTTATGGATTAGTTATTCGCAAAACTCTTCCTCAATGCACTTTATAGTAATTCTCATGATATTGAGAAGAGTTTTGTCTAGTTTAATATTAGTAATAAGTCGTCTGACGTGTCATAACAGCTTGTAGTGTGGTGACTTTCGTTGCAGTAGTCAAACAAAGAAATCAGCTGATCGTATATTTTGTAACAACACATAGGAATAAATGATATCTGTTTCTATCAACATCGAAATAGATTTATAATTACTATAGAAGCTTGTAAGTGTCGATTCCCGTCGGCTCAGACAGCAACATCTGTGTTATATTTTACAAGGTCTCCTCCTCTAAAATGGCAGACAAAAATGTTTTCATAAGTATACTTTCATGAATAGGCCCTAACTCATTGCCAACATACTGGTAATTTACTAAGGTTTTTAATGTTTATTTATTGATACTTAAGTATTAGTTACCATAATTTTTAAGTATTGTTCATTTTATTAATTCATCATAAAACATATTTTATATTACTTGTGTTACAATATTAAAATAATGCAAGTTACATTTTCCAAGATTTTAATTCTGTAGCTTTGGTCAAATGTACTATGCTAGATTTATTGATTCCAAGCCCATTTTATTAATGGCACATTACAGACCTTCCGTTACTTCTTTTGCTGTTTCTTCTTTCACTATTTCTGATATTATGCTAGTATAGGTCAATCAATGCTAAACAATATCGACAAGCTGTGCACTGCTCAAATCTTCTGGTTTTGCCTAAGTTCAATATTATTCTTATGCATTCAAAACAAAAATTACAGTTAAAGCCATTTAAACTAATATTTAATAAAATAAAACACGTTATTTCGAAATTGAGGAATGTTGTCCCTTCCAGAATTGCATTATTTCTGTAAGCAATGTAAATGTATTCACCTGTCAGAGCCTAACAATAGCTCAAGGTCTGGGCTCAGGGGGTTATCATCCCGGGTCGATGGCGCGTCGTGTTCCACGCGCGCCTCAAAGAGATGTCAGCAAAAATGACGGGGTCCAATAGGACCGATGCCTGCCAGGGTTGCGGGAAAGTCCGAAAGGGATACCGGGACCTTGGCAACAGGCAAATGAAGGAACACGGGTGGGTTTTAGTCAGTAAAAGTCTGACACGCCCTTCCGCTCCGCCCAGAGCGGGAGAAGTAATTGGATGATTTCCCACCCTCAAAAAAAAAAAAAAAAAGGGGGTTATCATCAATATCTAAATGTAAAGCAACATGATGAGAATTATTTCATAATGGTCAGTACTAACTATTAACTATGATCTGATTCATTTATTTAATCCTTTCGATGGAATTATTTTGATTTTTATAATTAAAGTATATTCCCGACCTCCTGTGATGACTATAAGAACACATTACGTATTATAACTTTTTGATTATGAATGAAAAAAGTTTATTAAGTTTGTGAATTCTGCCTTTTATACAAATTTGTGTTGCTGGCACAACAGTATTTTAAATTTTGGTAGCCCGAAACATAGCCACTTCCACGCATGGGTGGCGTCGTCAGTGGTAGCACAGATGCAACTGTTTATTATTGATTCTGATGTTTTGATATTGAAGTGTGTCTGGTCTTACCAGTATTTGACACCTACATAATAGAGAAAAGGCAAATAATAATTCTTATTTATTTATTTAATTATTTATGTATACACAGTAAAATACATTGATTATAATATGAGTACAAAGGTACTGCTTATTCTTCTTGGTTAAAGGTAAATAAGATTTTGAGTTTTGACCAATCAAAATCAGTTGTGAGGAAATAGTATGCCATTTCAATTTTTTATGATAAAAGAGTGTAAGTAATGAAAACAATTCTAAATTATCCAAACAAAAACAATGTTTGTCATTAACAGCAAAAAGTTAATAAAACTGAATAGTAATTCTAATTTAATTGGCAATTTCCTTCTATTTGAAAAAAAAATGAAGGAAATTCAGAAAATGAAATGATACAGAAAATACATTTAAGATACAATGATTTATAGTATTTTATATCATTTATTTTAAGAGTCACAATAAACAGCTGAGACTATTTCTTTCACATCATGAGAGGGGGAGAGAGTGCCATTACAATACATTTAATTGCCCTCTGAGTTTATTGTCAATGGCACATCAAATTAATACAATTCGCTGTAATACTGCATTCCTGTGTTGTTATTATGGATATTCAGGCCTGGATCTAGTTTTTTTTTTTGAGGCGTGTCTTTATCTGCCTTATGCAGCCCGCCAATCTTTTATGGGGAATGCCGGGATGCGCTAAGGTCTTTCCTAGGAGTATGTGTTCTGTGGCTAAAATAGCCTGCGAAATTTACATTTTATCGATTGATAATGCTCCAATTCAACAGGATTTGTCAATCCAAATGAGTTGTAAAAAGAAAGAAATAGAAAGATTAAAAGTACTGCACGGCTCATTTATTGCAAAGTTGCGGTGTGCTGCAGGGCGAGCACGGCCTTGTGACATGCCCTGGTCACACATTTTATCACAGTTCTGCATATAAAATGTGTGACTCGTGAATTTGCCGCCCCCTGAATTAGGCGCCCGGGACACGAGACCCTGTTTGGCCCCCCTTCATCCGTGGCTGTGATATTCTGGAATCCAACATTCAATAAAAAGATATAAAATTTATTTTTAATAAAGAAAGATCCTAACTCATTCGATTCATTTGTATTAAAAGATCCTTTCAAAGGAGGCAATCAAGCCAAGAATTAAAAAAAAAACATATTTTTTCTTACCAATGCGCAATGGCAAACTCGGCATATAATAAATAGATTCGTAAGCTAACTTTACCTGTGATAGCTATTTCCATATGGGTGGGTCTACTATGCATAGGTATTATAGGTCTTGGTAGAGACACACGTCTTAATTTTAACCAATAACGATTCGTAAATTATAGGCATCGGCCATTAGTTAAGTATCATTATCAAGCTGTATGAATCGCGACGGTGACCTGCAAGTAAAGCGCGAAGAGTGTGGTGAACCCGCACCTTATCTTAATCCACTATTATTATTTGCGCTAACATTAAAAAAACTGCGATGCTTGTAAACAACTGGGCTTTCAAACACAAAACAGATTGTGTCTGAAAGCCCAGTTAGCGTTGTTTTATGTCAAGGTCTGTTCTTAGACTAGCTTGAGTAGCTTGGATATCTGTATATCCTTGTATATCTGTGGACCAGTCGGGGTAGTGACGTCTGTATCTAGCCAGTTTATCGAACTGGCTAGATGCAGACGGCAAGGACCATTAATGGGTCCTTTGGGGACCTTTTGTTCTGAGTTTGCTTTGCAGTATTCAATTTCGTCACTGCAGGCAGACCCACTATGGTACTTATTTCTATTCGATTTGACAATAGGATATCTGTTCTCATCTTCATAATTATGGATTTTTTAAGCCCGTGGACCAACAATAAAAGGAAAAAAAGCAATTTTTTTTTTCGCGCTATCTGTTAGGATTGCATGAGAACAGTTGTTCCAAAAAAATTGCCAATAAATCTGAAAATTAGAATCATAAAGCTTCAAAATGCTTTTTTAGGGTTCCGTACCCAAAGGGTAAAACGGGACCCTATTACTAAGACTCGGCTGTCCGTCCGTCAGTCTATCTGTCCGTCTGTCTGTCACCAGGCTGTATCTCATGAACCGTGATAGTTAGACAGTTGAAATTTTCACAGATGATGTATTTCTGTTGCCGCTATAACAACAAATACTAAAAAACAGAATAAAATAAATATTTAAGGGCAAAAAATCTCGTTTGTTGTATGGTAGCTAGCCCATACAACAAACGTGATTTTTTAGCGTTTTTAGGGACTACTTACTCAACAAGGAACCCTTATAGTTTCGCCATGTCCGTCACTCTGTCCGTCTGTCCGCGGCTTAGCTCAAAGACCGTTGGTACTAGAAAGCTGTAATTTGGTATGGATATACATAAATAAACCACGCCGAAAAAGTGGTAAAAAAAAAATTGTAAAAAATATCATCTTTTAGGGTACCTCCCCTACATTTAAAGTGGGGATAGTTTTTTTTTTCTCGTCAATCCCATGGTGTGGGG
Source organism: Lithophane leautieri (assembly GCA_949152455.1). NCBI lineage: Eukaryota > Metazoa > Arthropoda > Insecta > Lepidoptera > Noctuidae > Lithophane > Lithophane leautieri. The sequence continues at coordinate 891,199 of OX424475.1, forward strand.
TATCGTTGGATAGGTCGTTTAAAAATAATGAGAGGTTGTGAAAACCATTTTTGTATTAAGGGATCCGTTTGTGGAATATTAAGCTTTAAAGTGTAAATTTTTGATAGAGTCAAGTGTGTCCCCCCTCCTGCCAGCTAAATGGTTGGGTTTGGAAATGTGAAAAAATTCACGGCAGTAGTATATATAACGAAATTAAAAGGAAAACTATCACCGCTACGAAGGCTCCACCAGTTACCGAGTAATAATCGACCAACTTTAATTTGTAGTTGCAAAAACATGTTCTCCCATACATTCTGTATCGGAGAACCAGTTTTTCAACTACAATGTTAAGTTTGTTCTTGAAATAAATGTTGTGTGACTCTTTTCAAGAGATTTAAGGGATTGGAAATAATAGTCATAGTCCGTATCTTGAGGTACATCGTACATGTCATGTAGTCTTTATTAAGTTACAAGCTGCGCCCGCGGTTTCACCCGCATAAGTCTCGAACCCGTGCGAATTTCGGGATAAAAAGTATCCTGTGTTCTATTCCAGGTCATGGTCTACCCATGTGCCAAATTTCATATAAATCCGTTCGGCCATTTTAGCGTGAAAGCGTAACAAGCAAACAAACAGACTCACTTTCGCATTTATAAAATTAGTTAGGAAGTTAGGATTACAACTACGCTTTAGTATACCAGTTTGCTCGATAGATGCGTTATGCAAATGACGCGATTTTGTGAATCGCGGTGTTAAGATTTTCTACTAGATAGTGCCCCTCATCCATACGACGGTTCCGAAGGCGGAGTTTGTCTTTGTCTGTCGTGTCCAATAATTTCCAAATTTCGTTGTTCGTAGGTTGGTTAAAATAATTGATTGCTTGGTTTAGTTGGTTTTGATTCTTGGGTTTTCGTTGTGACTGTCGAATGTATTACAATGGTCGGGAAAAAAATGGTAATGGTACGGAACCCTTCGTGCGCGAGTCCGACTCGCAATTGGCCGGTTGTTTAAAGTCTCCATACTCCATAAGACCATTTTACACCGAAATACAGTCTGTCAAAAATCACCGAAAAATTGAATTTTTTTGCTCCCTTAATATTTAGGGTTCCGTACCTCAAAAGGGAAAATGGAACCCTTAGAGGATTACTCGTGTGTCTGTCTGTCCATCTGTCACAGCTAATTTGCTACAAATCTAATGGACCGATTAAGTTGAAATATGGTACACCATGTCTGTGACCCAAACACGGACGTGTAACGAAAATAAATGAATTTTGAATATGGGAGTCAAATTTCGGGGGCAAACTGAAAAATAAAATAAAAAGTTTTGCAAACTACTCTGTGACATATCATATGAAAAGGCTTGTTGTGAGGATCACAGATATATTTTTTTATAATTTTAAAATATACACTTTTAAAGATATTTAAGAAAATAGATGAAAATTGACCATTGCCCACTAATCTCCGAAACTACAGAACAAAAAAAAAAAAACAGGACGTAGTTCTTTTCTTATAAATTACAGGAAAACCTAAGTCTATGGAAGTCTATGGTCTTAAAATAACATGGTACATTTCTCAATATTGTGCGTACAAACTTACATTTGCAGTCGGAATTTATGGGAAAACATGTTTCTCAAAAACAATGTTATGTTTGTCCTTGGCATAAATTCGTCTCAACTACGGACCTTTCATTGTGCGTGGTCCGACACGCTCTTTTCCGGTTTTTTTCAGTAGTTCATTATCTGCCTACATTGATAGATAAAGCCAAGTCAGCATTTTTTTTACTATCGAAACCAGATCAATTTTCGTGCACGGGGGTTCAAAAAATGGGGTTCACAAGTTGCAAGTGGGGACTTCAACTTGTGGACCCCATTTTTTTATACCAACTTTGACCCCCGTCGTGTCTCCCGCGGACCCCTGGGGGTCCACCTGGACCCATTTGGGAATCACCGGCATAAATGATGCGTAATATAAGAAGAAAATAAAAGGTTATGTAATGCCAATGTTTCAAACTATCCGTTGTTTGATTCAATCCCTGGTAATCCAGTTTCATCGATAAGAGTTTTCCAATAATTTTTGGATTTTGATGATTAGATGCAGAGGAAGTACAAATGGAAATGCTAGGAGTAAAGTATTAGCGTCGCAATATCTGAGAACATATTATTTACATAAACATGCCTATTGATTTATTGAAGTACATATTCAGTGCAGAATTTGGTATTGTAACCGGATTCGCGAGGTCGGGGGCGCTCGCAGCCCTGTATCGACCGGGGCTGACGCGCCGGTTGTTGACCGACGCTGCGCCTGCAGGCTGCCAGGGTCCGGTTCACGCCGGTGCACTCCGCCTAATTCCGCGTCTAGACTTGGGGCAAGGACCCTGGGGGTGCTGACAATGCAATTTGTGCCACCTTTTGTTGTCTGCGGGCTTTAATACTCCCGCGTGGCTCCGCTAATGTTCCTCCATTCACTTAATGTCACCTAGCTACTATTTGTATACAAGTGAGCTCTGGCAACTTTATTTTTGGCACCAGTTTGGGTTTTTTCAGTTTCTGTGCAATTAAATATTCGTTATCATCAGCGCATTGCGAAATAATGCTATATGTAGCTTACTCTAATGTGTTTTGATGTTCCCTAAGGTAGATGTTGAGTGCTCTGCACTTTTGTTGGGTCGTATTCATAACAATGATAACTCCAACCGGCTACTGGAACGACTCTTATTTCGTAGTTGAGGAACAGTAATGGCTGTGATGTGTTGATGATATCGGGCATGTACAAGTTGCACACCAATAAACATTCATCGTAATTACTTTGCAGCAAGTGGGCGTGGGTGTTGTTCTTTAACTTGTAATAATATTCTGTAACATCACTAGATGTATAAATTGCCTTTCTGAGTAAACTTGAAGGGCACATGAAGGTGTTTTGTCGGACATTTACTAATTCTGCGTATATTCAGAGATATTTTTCGGGAATATTGTGAAAAACAGAATTGGAGCGAAGGATATCCCGGTCAATAGAGCACCGGGTCACGATTGACTCAATTAGTTCATAAATTAGTTGTTTAAAAGACATGTAATAATCTTACATGCACTGGAGTCTTATAAAATAGACCATGTGCTTGTATGTTACACAGAACATGAATTTTAACATTATTGAATTAGAATTAGAACGTAACATTGCTCGAAGTACATTCAAAAGCCTCAAAGTCCCGACAACTTAGAAATTCAGCGCACATTTAGCTATCTCACGTCACGAGTCACGACATTGCCTGAAGTGCTTTCCACTGCCAAAGGGTGAAAACAAAAAGATTGTAGTCCTGGGATCAGTAGCTGGCAGCAGGTCCTTATTGCCAGGCACAATGTGCGAGGCTAACGACCCACGAAACCAGTTAACCAACTAGTTGCCCTAGGTTGATCGCTCATGTTGTCCAGACTGCTTTTTGTATCTTTTCGAAGCAAACTACTAATGTAGTGAGGTAAGGTTCGGCCTTCAACAAGTTGCGTAAGCTTCTTTATAAAACTTTTGACCATTTTTAGGGTTCCGTAGTCAATAAGGAACCCTTATAGTTTCGCCATGTCCGTCTGTCTGTCCGTTTGTCCGTCCGTCCGTCCGTCCGTCCGTCCGTCCGTCCGTCCGTCCGTCCGTGTGTCCGTCCGTCCGTCCGTCCGTCTGTCTGTCTGTCCGCCTGTCCGCGGCTTAGCTCAGAGAATTTTGGTACTAGAAGGCTTTAATTTGGTATGGATATATCAATCACGCCGACAAAGTGGTAAAAAAAAATAGTAAAAAATATTTTTTTTTTAGGGTACCTACCCTTAAAATTGGAATTGTTTTTTTTTTCTCGTCAACCCCATGGTGTGGGGTATTGTTAGAAAGGTCGTTTAAAATAATGTGGGTTTGTGAAAACCATTTTTGGATTCAAAGATCCGTTTGTGAAATATTAAGTTTTAAAGTGCTCATTTTTGTTAGAGTCAAGTGTGTGTCCCCTGCCAGCTAAATGGTTGGTTTTGGATATGTGAAAAAATTCACGGCAGTAGTATATATAACGAAATTAAAAGGAAAACTATCACCGCTACGTAGGCTCCACAAGTTACCGCGTAAAAATCGACCAACTTAAATTTGCAGTTGCGAAAACATGTTCTCCCTCACCTCTTAACACGTTTTTCTTCTTTTTCACTACAATGTTAAGTTTGTTGGATAAATCCATCCTAACTACGGAACCCTGGTTGTGCGTGGTTCGACATGCACTTGCCGGTTTTCTTATTATCTTGGTTCTGCATTGAGCATTCTTAGTTGTTGTACAGGGTTTAATTTTCCATCTATTTTCGCACGATGTTTTTCTATTACATAGCTCGCAACGTAATCATGTTTTCATATTAAAACCTGTTTTAGTGGCGTAGCTAGTAGAAAAGGAAGGGTTATGTTTTTTATCTGACTGTAACAAAGCTCAAAAGTTTTTTTTTTTTTGTCTTTGTTACGCGATTCCTCCGCCAATGAATTGATTATTTTGATTATTCTTTTTTTGATTGGTAGGTATTTTGGTGGGTTCAGAGGTGGACCCATATAAATTTTATTATCTTTGTTGTTTTTGAGTTAGCTTCAATATTACGTATTTCTTCCACAGTCTATATGGACGATGTTTAAAGTTACTTCGTCACTGTTATTTACATAGCAGGTAGTGGTATTCGAATTTGTGTGGGTTACCTAGGTACCCCACACAAATTCGAATACCCGAATAATATGTTTCGATTCGAATAATGTTTTTTTTTCTAAAAACGGAAAAACAAAATGCATCCTGAGTCGAGAGCTTAAGCTGTCGTGGCCTTACTAAGAGAATCCAAGAGCGAGCGAAGCTAGCTCGAAAATAGAAGCATTCGGAACCGGAATTGTTGAAAATTTTATTGGAATTTTACTAGGACAATACAAGAGCGAGGGAAATCAGCTAGCAATTTGGAGAATCCTCACTCTGATAGGTTAAGCTGTCATGGTCATTTAACTAAGAGAATGTAAGAGTGAGCGAAGCGAGCTCGAAAATTGGAGCATCCTAACTAACTCGTAGCTTAGATTTTCTGTGTGATTTTACTATAGAATGTAAGTGCTTGAGAGTTGGACCGTGCGTTTAGCTTGAAGCCTTAGTAAGCCGTAAACAAATTACGTTCCTTTCATTAGGTATTTATTTATTACGGGCTCCTCATCAATAAGAATTTGAGGATTTGGATAATATTGTACGAATTTTTGATTACACTCCTGGCCCCCTGTAGCTTGGAGGCCCCGTATCGTTTTTACGGCCTAACCTGTTTACGTCGTTAAAGTAGCCGTAAGTTTCATGGTACGAGGATGTCATAAGGGAATACAAAGTGACAAATTGTTACAATATGAGTGCGTTTACGTTTTGTTTCGACAAAGTTGCGTTCGTGAGCATGGTGGCGAGGAGTGTAGGGAATATTAATGAGGATTAACTGCGTCGCTTGCTCAGCTCATAATATATTGAGCATTACTTTATGAGGAAGACTACGCCGAGCTCGATTTGTGTTCTGAAGGACCCGATGACTTTGTAATTGAGCATTTACTTAATGTAGTGCAGTAACGTAGCCTTTGTTCAGACAAGTTTTGTATCCAAGGACTACATGAGCAGTATGTTTCGTTTTATGAAGTGGCTGATGACACTGGGTCAATGACAACTGGGCCCGAGTCAACTCAACCCGAATAATACTAGATATTTTATTCTCGATTATGGTGATTTGTACGGCGAGGCAGAAAATCGATGTTTTAAAATAAGTCATTACCAATTTAATTTTGTTTTCCGAAGATTTTGTTTTTTTATTCACATACAAAGCAGGAAAACAATTATCTACAACGCCTATTTCAATTATGATACCTTTATAATTATCCTAAGTTCATTAGTTTTTTTAATTGTCTGTACTATAAAAGACAAGCGTTCCTTTGCTAAGATTTCTATCTCATTTTTGCACATAAAATTTATAATAGTGTAAAAGACAAGAAGGCGATTTCTGCGATTCTGATTTCATGAATAAGTATTAAATAAATAAAAAGTCTTTATTGCAGAACAAGTTGTTAGCATTCCATTTCATTTAAAATAATAATATGGATTTAATATACATTTATTCATAAATAAAATCTATCAATAAATTAAAAATATCTTAAATATTTTAAGAGGTCGATACTTTTCATGCCGGCTGTGCACACCAATTTTTTAGGCGTTTTGACGACGTAGTATCTGGTATTATTATTCGGGTTGAGTTGACTCGGGCCCAGTTGTCACTGGCCCGAAACTTTCAAACTTAAAAGCAAACCGGTATTATTTGAATTCAATAATGATACTATTGTTGATAGACGTGCGGGACGAAGATGACACTTTTAGGTGCATTAAAAGAACCGGGAACGAAACTTGTCTTTGAAAAAAAGTGGATAATCGTCCGAGTTTAGAAAAGGGCTCTTTTTGATGTCTTCATAACATTGTGTTTTTTAAAACTACGAGGCATACGCAGAAAGCTTTTTCATTCAATAGTAAAATCGGTCGTTTCCACTTTTCTAACAGCGGGCATTTATTATGTGGTTAATCGTCTAGGCTGAGTGCACTGCTTAGCGGTAGCCCTATTTGTAAAATCACTTACATGCAGGAAAACATTCATAAAATCAATAAAAATACTTTGTGGAACGTGCGCGCGAATAATATGCGAGCGAAACCGTGATTGGCTTGATGGAAAGGTACCCACCGAGAGCTTTGATTTTGTGCGACTCAAATCACTCGCTGAAGTGAATTTGCGTCAGGCTTCTTAGAAGACAGCAATCAATTTCAGGTATCTACGAAAAGTTATTTATGCTAAACTAGGGCCTTTTATGTAAGGTAAATAGCTAATGTTCATATTATTACTAGCATAGCGGTTTGCTGAATACTCATTATGACAAAAGTTGAACAATAATGAAGTTTCAAGAAATTATAATTAGAAATGTCAGAAGTAGGTCGCTTCCATTAGGTTGAAATTGTTGTTTCAAGATCAGTAGATTTAAATAGGTACTTGTGAAGCTAACCAGTAACCATTATAGAAGATAGAAACTTAAAACACTGAATCCACAAAAACTTTAAAGATGCATGCAACGTTAGAATATACAAATGCAAACGAAAGCGCCATTTACCACTTGTACAGCAGCATTAGCAGCTTATACATAGTTCCTTTTCCTTCAAATTGTATCTAAACAAGTAAATACAACGATATTTCCAAATCTTGACTCCCTAGTGACGCTGAGAGCAGTCAGATGCAGTGATACCGTATTATGACGCTATTATTGCCAACCGGTTCACCAAGAAAGATATAACTGTACATGTCCAATACAGGTATCTCGCGAAAAACGAGCTCTCGTTTAAATTTTGCTGTAACTGGGTGTAATTTCTGGGACATTAGTCGACCAAAAAGTTGATTATAGATAATTATAATTACTTACAACGAAAAAGATATATTGAAAAATATGATGTGTAATTATTACTTATTCATTATCTTTATCATAAGTAATAATACCAAATGCAAAACACTATGGGAAACTGGTCGTGCTTTTTATAATATTTACTCGTGCGACAAAAACAAACTATGTAGATCCAAGGTTCCTGATTATATACACCTACAGCAACAGCGACCAACAAGTTTTTAATATTATGAGGACACGTAAAGCACACTGAATAATTCATCGTTACAATTCATATCAACGTCGGGACTCATCGGGTTTACTTTTTACCCGACTACGGCGAAGCAAAAAGGACGGTTATGATTTTGACCGGTATGTATGTAAGTAATATGTATGTTCATGTGTTCCCCTCACAACTTCTTAGCTACTCATCATAATATTTAATTTAACAAATGAGGTATCGTTGGAAGCATCTTGATCGTCCGCAGGTAAAGGCTATGTGACGTCACATAATTATGAATATAGCGCCCTCTAGAGAACTAAAAAAAAAAAGTGTTTAATGATGCCGTGTTTGGTATCAAATGAAAGGGCTTAATTTGCACATTTCAAATATATATTATTATAACCCCAAAAAAATTAAATTTAAATATTGTTGAATATTGTAGTTGCAACATAGGTGTGGACTATTTTTCTTAGTTTTTGCTATATTTTTATCAAACCGTACATTTCAGTTCAATCCTTGTAAATCGATCTCAGATATTACAGCAGTAGCAGCTCATCTAATCCCGTGAGTGTCATAAAAAGTAGGGATCAGTTTTGATTGGAAACAGCTCGATATTATCATGGTAGAAACTGGCGTCCATCCATGCTATCGCGAAGAGACCTGAGTAAAGCATTATTTAGAAAATATGCGAGTAAACGATGAATACAGTTTCACTGCATCCGTTTATGGGAGAAAATGCGCTACATTCAACACAAAAGCTATAGTAAGTAGGTCGTTGCACATTTTTCTGTGGGAATCACTGAATCACTTGAGGTTGAGGAGCTAGAACCGGGCCGTGAGTGCAACATGTTCCAGTCTCCCCTGGTCCTTGTGTCGAGTGCTTGGCTTTGTGTACGCGCTGCACAGATCAATGCCGGAGCGCACAAAAGACTTTAGCTTCGCGCATAGTTTCCAAGTTACTTGTTTATTACGATGGCAACTAGACTGACCACAAACTATACTTTCTAACAAAAATTATCCAACAAATATCATAACTCCCATGTCAGCTCGGTTTATGTTTGTGCGGTTCACTGTTACGCTCGGTGCTTGTTGAGGGCGACTAGGGAAGTTGCCTGGGTAAAAAAAAACTATTTAGTCTGTTTCAGTCAGATAATAAAAAAATTTAGACACGTATTATTTAGCTTTATCATAATAATAAATAAAAAAATGACTTGGATAAAACACATTAAAGTTGAGGAGTGGGGGCTCGCTACGTCACAACTAAGTATAAAATCTAGATAGGCGTGATATCGTAGGAAATTTTAACTCAATGTACGGCCGTAACCTTTTGTAAAAAAAAAAAGTGTCCAATATAAATTTTAATAATCTAACTGACGGACCATTTTTTTTTTTTCTGACTTTATCCTATTCTTGGCAATACGATCTATTATAATGTTTCTTATTTTCCGTGGAAATCCACACGCGGTTTTCAATGGAAGTGTAAATACGTGATCCGTTCATCACATGAAGCGTTTGTGTGCCTGACGGTCTACAAGGAACGCATAGAGGTCGCTCCGAGGTTAATTTCTTGTTGGAAACAATTTCTATTTAATGGAACGGAAACTTAAATTTATACTCGATGGAGGCAATGATACTCAAGGCTTTTATGAAGAGTTTTATTAACAAAACAATAATAGCACTAGACTCGCCCCCTATTACATGGGACTTAAACATAATATACGTATACGTACGTACACATAAATAATAATAAAAAATAAAAAAATGTTTATTTCTTCACTTAAGTAAATAACTATGTTAGGTTTGGAGTCACCTTTTAAGCATAGATTTGCTTGTATTAGGTGGTTCCGCTCCTCCCGTTTACAATAATTCTACAAATGTGTGAGAAATAAGCCAAAAGATTCATTTAAAACTAATTAACATTGTATAACCCATTATTATATTAGTAAGGGCACTGGGTGTAGAATATGTTTGTGAGTTTGTGTGTGGGTTCGTTTGTGTGCGTGTGTGTGTGTGTGATTGTGTGGGTGTCGGGATGTAGTGGGCATGTGTGTAAGATAAATGTGGTTTGTGTACCGTGGGGGTGTGTGGTGTGTATATGTGTACAAATTATATGTGTTTCTTAGTTATGTGATCTTGATGACACAGCTACGGTTTTTCACCAGGCGTCTTATCGGTTGCAAGTTTGCAACACCAACCATACTACATTTTTTGGCAGTACGACTGTAGTTGCGCCACCATGGTGTCCCAGTGAGATATGGGCCTTAAAATCTCGTACCTTTTGCCCTAACCTTCGGGCAAACAAGGCGTGACCCAGAAACAATATTATAAGTTTCAAGAGACATGACGTTAAACTGAATAGAACCAAAAGCTTGTGGTTGAACCGGGAATCCATGAGCCCGAAGAGGCTCCAGGGAAATCTCAAGTAACCTCCAAAGCCACAACCATTTTGTTTAAGTAGTTACAGGAGTCGCGAAAACCCAGGCGATATACTGCGGTAACATAACTTTTTAAATACATTCATAGAGTTGGTCAGTGTGCAATTGTTAACTTCCATGGAATAATGAAAGAATTCCCTTACGAGGAAATTCAATTACAGTTTGCATGATCTGGGATTTGATATCCTACCGATCCGTGACCGTATTTGCTCGCAGTGTCCCTTATGAAGACAAAATCTGTAATTCATTAAACTTATAAATGATGATGTTACAAGTTTAGAATAGTCGTCGTACACGACTGATGACGCTAACAACTCAACTCTGCCAAATTAATATTTTTCGTATCTGGCACTCAAGTAAAGATGTTTCAGCGACAGTATTCATGAGTAACTGTTTGATGTGCGGCGATAACATTAATAATATTATTGCTGTCTGCGATTACACGGTCAAAGATCAATTTGTATTAGCAATTGTTCATCTGCAACCTGTTCCGACGGTTCAACCGCTGACCCCTACAACTTTTGCTCGTCATGAAGATTAATAAAATAATTTAATGAAGAAAGCACCCCGAAATAAAAAATGACATTATGTAAAGCCTGAATGGTCTAATTTATTGCGTCCAATTTACATAGTTCATGACGAATTCTGTAGAATCATCTGCTAGACAATAAGACAAGGCACCCAAACATTTGGCAACGTTTAGCTTTTCTCCTGCAATATTTAACGTAGGCAATAGCAGATCCGAATGGAATCATTATCGCGCCGCTCAATCTGCCTACGATCTACTTTCACAGTGGCCGAACAAATTCATGTTTCCTCCCGATCCCCTCACAAATTGCAATAAAGTTTTTCACTTAAACATCTTTGGAGCTCGATAACATTACCCATCACTGGTCTTGATGAACTGTTATTCTTTGCATCCGTGCAGATAGCCTGAATATTTGGTATATGTCCTATGTTCGTATTTCGATTGTTGACAGGCTCCGAAGGACATTTATTTTGTTCAACTTTGTTAACTTGTCTTAGTGTGCGCGTAATACTTACGCTTTTTAAACAAAGGGCCTGGAACATCGGTCCCTTTCGCTCGACCCACATTATATATTATCTTGTGTTAGTTCACCGCATGTGGGCTAGTTTCGACTGAAATAGAATTTCCTTTATGTTTCATTACGAAGAGAACTACTGTTGGCTTTTCCTTGTCTAACTAGTTTATTCCATCGTTTGATATTGTTAAGTTGCAGTGCAATAGTATTTTAGTGGTTGGCACTTAAACTGTTTTTATACAATTATTCATTCGGCTGTTTTTGTCATTAGTGGTTGTTTGTGACGTCGCACATTATCGCGCCTGTTACAAAATGTATAAATTAAAATTCCACACCTGTATGCCTGATCCTACAGTCATCCCAATTATATTTTATGGTTGATTGGAATGTCATCTCGTATAACAAGTTACCGATCTTAGGGGACAAGGGGTGTATTGGTAATGAGGTCACACTGGTTGAAGGGCACCCCGCTGAATGCTGCGTAGACGCTCACGTGGGTGATGACACGATCTATGATAATATGAATGAATGCTCGCCAGCTACGTGAACTGGTTTAATTAGTGGCGGTAACGATGACCCGGTGACGTCTGAGATAATTGGCCACGATAATATTAAGATTGTTCTCTCTATCTTACAAATTATCGCACACGATATCTACTTGGAGGCACAGCTTTCTTCGCATCGAACAGTATAGAAAATCGATCGTGCTCGGATAAAACACACCTTGAAGACTACTTTGTGTTGTGGGTTTAGATTAACAAGTGGCACTTTTTGTATGTAACAAACAACTAATTTGATTTCTCCAAATATTCATAGTTGGGTTTGCTGTCGTATTGTTTAAAAAGGAGATTGTTATTTTTTTAAGAAAATCTCGTTTATAACGTCGCTTCTAGTTTAGATCAGTTTCTAATGTTTTTATACTCACCGGAGTGAATGTATATTATTTCAGCTTTTCCCGGCTATGAAGAAGTGAAGATGTTTGTATTGTGTAATTAAAATACGCGTCAGATCAGCGCCATGTGTCGCTATATCACGCGTGTGTCTGGGTCCATTGTCTGCCAGTCGATGAACCACGCTTTGAATTTAATTTACTTCCACCCTTTGCTGATCAGCAAATAACACTGCGACGCATTGTTCTCCACTCTTTGTTCCCCACGGCCTCACTGTTTTTCTTTTAAATAATTAGGCATGTTATTATTTAATTCACATTATCTTCTACGGCTCTTCGATAAAGGCCTCTCGCACTGACCGATAACTACGCAGTAGCCTTAAAGAAACGCCTGTACCTACGTATTAAATATATCAGATGTTTCGGATAGTAAACAGAGTATTAATATTTATAAGAATTGTAAAGTTTATAGAGCCGCGGAGAAGCGACACCGCGCTCGTGTCAGGGCACCTTGCCAAATGTTACATGTTGAGATAAATCTAAGGTTAATCTAATGCTGGTTTTATTGATGATGGGTATTTTAACAAGCTCTAGCGATTTCCGCTCGTGTTAAATTGGCTTTCATGCACCCGAGTAGGCGTCGCTATCGCTACGTCAGAATAAGACGTAGTATGTTGGTCTTCACCGAACAAAGGATTCCGAGGAAGCTATGGGGATAGCCACGGCGGCAAAGGGCCGCCCTTGCTTTCAAAACGGGACCGAAATGGTGCATCTACTAACTGGGTCAAGCTCGCTTGCGTCGGGTCGCCCACCACGTGCTCCCCCCCGCTGCCACTCCCGCTCTTGATACTCCTCATTCACAAATACACCCAAACTTGACGTGTTTACCGTCTATTTTTGCTTTTGTCTATTTCTAGTATTATCGGCCTTGTAGAAGCCCCGATATACGAATCTATCTAACTCAATTCCATTTGGAACTCTGGCCCTTGGTGTTAGAGTAACATTTTGTTAGACATGTAACTTTTGTAATTAGGTATAACAAAGAGTGTTAATAATGACTGAATTGTTTTTCATGGAGCGCTGAGTATTTGCATTTAAAATTTCTGCGGTCAGGAAGTCCAGCTAGCAGGATCTGTTTCCCGGTGCCTACTGTTCCAAGTGCGGTTTTTATTTTACAATCAGCGTTGTTGAGGTTAACGAAAACTTTGTTTTTCAAGCAAACGTAGTAGATAATAAGATTTGTCGCTTATCTACGGGCTTGATAGTTGGTAATCGCCTTCAGTCGCAGCTTGGAGCAATTTCATATAAGCTTAAGTATAAAAATTCATGCCTGCTCTCAAAATTAGATTTATAAACATTTTCGCTACGGAGACCAACTATCTCAGAAATAAAAAGTTATAAGAAACCGGCCAATTGCGTGTCGGACCACACTCAATAAAGGGTTCCGTAGTTGGGATGAATTAATCCCAAGAACAAACTATGCAACAAACTACCACATGACAACTATGCTGCAAATGTAACTTTGTCGATTATTACTCGTTAACTTGTAGAGCCTACTTCGCTCTGTGATAAGCAGAGGTCGGAGTAGGTAGATTGATTTTATATACTTGCGTAAAGATATTATAATATGGACATGCCATTTTATATGGCATGATTTGTTTCATTGAATGACTTTTTCATGAAATCATGACATTCGAGAACAAATCTAACTTAGTGATATGTATTAATGATTCTAATAATTATAATTATGTAAATACATATTTGATACAGTCCGGAATGATATTCTGATCAAGATATAACCTGAAATTGACATGCAAATGACAAAAAAAGTAAGAAAATTTTCAATTTCGCGGACTACCTTACCGGATCCACCTTCAGGCTTTCTACAAGCTGATACTTTAGAGGTATGAGGAACAGGGTGTAAAGTTCACTCATCCTTACATAGTAAAGGAAGGATCCTCCGACCAGGTGACCTCTATCTACTTACTTGGTACTTGTAGAAAGGCCTACACTGTCCTTTCAAAATTCCGGAACAAATATCGCAATAAATATGAAGTTCCGGTATTTTGGAGGCATATCCATATTATCCTCTACGTTTGACGTCAACGACCTTAAATCAATCTACCTACTCCGACCTCTGGTGATAAGATAAACTGTTAATCGTTCCTTTTAAATTCGTTATATTTTTATACAATTAAAAAAAAAAAAACTGTCCGATCCGAAACCCCGCACTTGGTACTTACTGCAATTACATTACCAAAAAGTAATAAAAAAATCTTATATTATTTATTTATTTATTTATTAAAACTTTATGCACAAGTAAAAAAAAACTACTGTACAACGGCGGACTTAATGCCTTTTTTATTATTGAAAATAAAAAAGTAATTGCTATTTAAAATTTACATTTTGGATAGCATAATTAATTACTCCAAATCCATAAAAAATTTGCAAATTTTCAACAAGTCTCGTATAAGTTATGACTTGTAGACACTTGCTAAACGACGGCTGCCCGCGCCCTATATAATAACCCGGTAAAATTCTATATTTTATTCTATAATTATATTTTCCTCAGTAACTATCGGGTGTGCCGTTTTGGCTTCGGCCATCCAATAACATAAAGAACTAAGGAATTGGGCAAGGCTCTTTAACCTGATTTATCACATGAATTTTATGATTATTATAATCAACACATACCTACATGCGTCACCTTCGTGCAAATGTGAAGTGTAATTGAATAAGTAGTAAGTCGGCTGAGCATAATTATGCAAAAGAGCGCTAGGTTGTGATAGTGAAAGTTAGCCCGTTCGTGACATACTTTTAGATTTATTGCCGTTATTGAAAGTCCTCATTTTTCTTGCGTCGTCGTCCAAACCTCCAAAATGTACAGCTCCCTCAAATGCTACCCTCGCGTTTCTATAAATATAGGGACGTTAGAAACTACTACTCTCTTATCTATAGTTTCCGTTTCAGTGTTAAAATTGGTGTGTTCGACTTTTTGAAGCGCTGACGGCGCTTGTCTATTCATTCTTGGCCTAAGTACAATCCTTTTGATACCATGAATGTCCGCAATTTAGTTTTGTTTTGATGTATTTTTGCTATCTATGTTTATCTAAGTATACAATAACACAAATGTATTGTTTGTTAGTATGGTGGTTCCTATACCGATTTTGTGCTTTAAGATTTATATTTTAGTCCAAATTACAAGTCAATGTTCAAATATTCAGAGTTGCAGACTAATTGTGTATCCTATTCTTTTTTTACCAATTGTTATATCATTTATAGTTTGGGCATATGCACATGCCAACAGAATAATTCATTTATTCCTTCAAGTCGATTCAATACGCATTAGAGATACGTAATAATATGAATACAAACTGTTGCTTACATTACATAGCAGTAGCTAGTCTCAACGAATAATTATTTTTTACACTAATATGGTAATAAATTGTCTGAGTGAAAGAGGTCAGAGAGTGCTTATCGCGTTGTTTATCGATGCCAAAGTAGTCTGTGAGGCGATGTAGGCCGAAGGCACCCTTTGGCAGGTCAAGTTCAGTCTGCTTGCGGTGCCATACGTCTCTTACACAATCTTTTAAAAATGCTATTAGGTCATATATCATTTTCTGTAACCGTCCATACCATGGTACGCGTTAATCTTCTAAATGGCTCCAGGTATAGCTATGTGTTGTAAGGCACAAAACTTTTGGTCTATATTGTTCTTCGTCACGCCAAGGATCAAAAACGCGTTTGAATCGTATAGACGACGCGACGACAGTCAACGCCTCGCCTGGCAATACTTTTTTTGGTTTGGTATTATGTAGATATGTAAATATTGATAAATGTGCCCACTTAACGAGAAGCCGAGGAGTCAGGTGCTATGTTTCTCTGAGTCGGGTCAATTTATTCAGCTGAAACCCGAGTCCATAGTCGTAAATAAGGTTCAATACGTTTGGGAAAGGTCTTGTCATTCACAGAGCTCGATAGAATTGTGTCAAATAAGGTTCTTTTCGTGACCACGTCCTTTTTTTTATTGTCCTGTTTCAATACTTGTGTGGCATAACTTTGATCAATAAAGCGTTGGTTGCAGCTGGAAAATATTTTTTCATCCCACCTATTCGAAAAGGACGACTTGATTCGCCTTTAAGTGCACTCAAAGGTGGTGTTTTCTATAAGAAACTTTTAGCGGGCAGTAATGAGTTTTTAATCCTCTTTATAAGTGCGCGGCAAAGAATGCAATTATCTTTGCCGCGCACTTTTTGAATTGGGAACATCTTAGTGTTCAGCGCCAAAGAAATCGTACGCAAATATTGTGTGAATAAAGACTGGCTGGTACGACGGCTCATAGTAGCGCGCCGTGTGGGTACTGGGAAGTGTTAGGACCGACGTAAAATAAAATCAATCTGCCTAGCCTTTTCCCAACTATGTTGGGGTCGGCTTCAAGTCTAACTGGATTCAGCATTTAGAGATTGAGGAACAGGGTGGAAAGTTCACTCATCCTCTATTGAAAAGAGAGGATACTCCGACCAAACGGGTGTCTTGTCTGGCGGGTAACTGCCCAATGATTGATGTTGGAATCTTGTATAATGTTGATCGCGCGGTAAACTCCCATTGCGCGATGCAGGATTTTGTGTTATTTAGTACACAAAAAGATACATAATTTATCGGAATACTTACGACTTCCGAAATTAAAGTAATTTTTCACTCTTTAGTGGTTTTTTTTGGAAGTCGGTTGTTTTTTTTCTGAGATTATTATGGACGTTACTGACATCGGTGAGGGAAAACATGATGGGGAAACCTGAACTTGTAGTTAATAATTATAAGCCTGTAATAGCCAACCCGTCTTGAGCAAGCGTGGTTAAAATATGAGGCGCCTTTTATTTTCTCATAGTGGGTGATGAAAAGTAGAGTGTCGCAAAATATATATTTTTGTAATCTACTATTCCTGAATGTAAGGGATCGCACCCCTTACATTCCAGAAAGCCTTAGTTGTGTTTAATATTCATGTTAGCTTTGCATCGAATAATGAAGTTCTATTTTCAGCTTTGGTATATTTGTTACCTGTCTCTATGTTTTGTTTGATTTTTTTAATTGATAGTGGTTGTTATGGTTTTAAGAGATTAAATGCAAAGCCAGATATAGCCGTAGACAGACGTAGTTTTATCTTTTCATAATAGTCTCAGAAACTCAGCGGCTTCTCTTTTCTTGAGTGTAACAAAAGCATTCACTGTGACAAAAGATTAGCTTGCACATTTCCGAATCGCTGCAGAAGCGCTGCTGATTAATTGACAGTGTGAAATGTTATTATGAAATACATGATTAAATATGATCGTATTGAAACCCGAGTCCTCTCCTTAAGTGAGGTTGCGTATTGCGACACCGACATTGATTCTAATATTATATCAGGCCGTGTTACCACGCACACTGATCATGCTTCTACATCAAATTGTCTTTGTGCAACGAATCGGTGTAGTTCTAAGTGTACAACTGAACCAGATTCAAACACGTTTGTTAAAATAAAGAGCGTCTTTCATCCTCTTCATACGGATATTCGGTTACATGAGATCCCATTGGCGAAATATTTATACAGAGTTTTGGACGTAGGCTGCCTGAGATAAATTAATTTACGTGTAGGGTGACATATTATTCAGACGTATTCCTTTGTGATAATTACCCGACTACGGCGAAGCAAAAAGGAGGGTTAAGATTTTGACCGGTATTTATGTATGTTCATCTGTTCCCTCACATCTTCTAAACGACTCATCACAATTTGACAAATGAGGTATCGCTGGAAGCGTCTTGATCGTCCGTTGGTTATAGGCTATGTGACGTCACATTAAAAATGGCGCCCTCTAGAGGACAAAGTCACGAACTTAAAAAAAAATTGTCTAATCGTACCATGTTGGGTATCAAATGAAAGGGCTTAATGAGCACATTTCAAAAATATAACCAGCGGACGATCAAGACGCTTTCTTGATCGTCCGCTGGTTATAGGCTATGTGACGTCTCATTAATTTGAAAATGGCGCCCGCTAGATGACATATAGTCAAGAACAAAAAATTGTATAATATAAATTGGCGTCTACAAGCTCGTCTCTGAGTTGGGGTACGAATCGCGTTTTGTTTCCCAACTTTTGTTCGTTTACATTACTTGTGTTTGGGTACCCAATAAAGCATCGATAGTTATCAATGTAGCTCGTAGCTCATTAGGTCAAGGCTGTTTTGTTTGTTCGATAACTATACAATTATGTTTCTCATCAGCTTTAAGAAGTCTCAAGTTTAGTTTCCTGTTGGCTTCTTTGCCCTTTACGGGAAATGACGTAAGTAATTCCTGCAAAATGATTACCAAGAAAGTGATATTACCAAACTCTACATACATAATTATAATTCTTAATAGCAAATAATCATGGGTTAAGTTTATTTCACTTTCATTGAAGTAACACCAAGGAAATGTGAAATGTTACGGTACAAAAACCAGTAAACAATCATGAAAGTCGCGTTGTTAACTTGAACGGTTATAACACCGGTGAACGTAAGCGAAAGTAATGCATCAAAACTAAATATATCTTAAGCAGTGAATAGATTTGACTTGGCAACGGAAAATGTACAAATGACTACATAAATAAACGTGGGATACTGGCGTAACAGCTACGCTTGGCAGGCCAATAGGTGATTGCAATGTTATTAGTATACAGGTGAATGCTGCCCAGCATATGCATTATTATATTACACATATTATGTAGGTATGTGATTTCAGAATTGCCTTTTACTGCACATGCGCTGAAGGAAATAATCTGTCGGATCTTATGCCTTGCCATGGCATTGTCATTTGTGCTATGGTCACCTTGCAAAGCCATTTGCTCTGAAGTTAGTACCGAGTACAGCGCTTGGCTCGAATCGACTCCAAACTTACTCGTAACGTAACTTGTCGATAGCATTTTAGATCCATAGTTCAAGCGGCAGCTTTACAGTTTTTGGCCATCGTACCGCTGGGATTTTGAACACGAAATATTAATGAGCATAGGCATCTTTACCGCAATGCGATTTGTTCTGAATAATTTACTGTAAACCTTTTTGGTTTCTTTTCGTGCAATAGCACAGCATGGGCATGGAGGGTATCTACTGCTTATCTGCTGCGCAGTTGTGAGATCAAATGAGGAAATTGGGTCACTGGGTCGTTATGGTGCTTGTGCACAGGCTTGGGACCGGCGGCGTCGGAATAAATTCTTATATTTCACACTGCCAGTTTCGGCTTTTTCTTCCTTTCGTTTTTAAAATTCAACGCTTTATTAGAGACTAGTGAAATTGGATAGAAAAATCTGGAAATCTTGACGTTGATGTTGCTCGTTCGTCCCTTTGTTTAAGACTCTGCGTGTGAAGTCTTTGCTCACTTGTTTACTAGAGTGGTATCGCAGCATTACATCACATGGATTCCTGCGAGAACACTTTACTTCATTGATAATTCAGCGTCGGTCCGACTCGATTGCTTTCGTTGCGGTTTCGAAACATGCTGTGCGAATATTTGATTCTCTTTTCCAGTTATATCGTAATTCAGGGAGCAAAAATCTCTCATGGATTATATTGCTTCTACATTTCATAAGCTGGTTTATTGCTATTTAGTATTCTTGATTGACGCACTAGAACCAGTTTCTCTGGTTTAATTAAAGTTATGATTATAAGTTATAATTATAACTTATCACAAACGATGTGCCGTTATATTAAGCGCTTTAATTACAGGTACCCATTTCATTGACAGTTAGTAAATTCAATGATAGATGAATGTACACATTTACATATTCTTTCAAGTCTATTAGCCTTATAGATAGTGATGTAGTTCTAACCTCCTGAAATTAAGTAACTTCCAATCTTTTCTTAACGCACTTTTGCATTTCCTTGTTAATTGTGTGCACCACATTTGGATTTTAAATTCAAGATTTTAAAAAGTGACACGCTCAGTTTTAAAAATTACAGTAAATTATTGCAAACAACAACTACCATGTTCTTTGTTAGGTTGATTACTTGATTATATGTATAATGATTGCACCCTACCAGTTCGATTGTCTTTATTGACGTCCAATATTAGGTGGCATTCAACTCCACCCTTTCCATGTAATAGAAATTAATTCAGTCACGAAAATCCCGTTACCGACCGTTCAAGGTTCAGGTGAGCCAACCACACGTCCTTCTTAGATGGTAATCGTGAGATAAAGACGTTGAGTACGCTAGCTCGTGTGTTTGAGGCAGCGTGCAAAGGATTTGTGTCGAAACATGTATCGGAGTTAATTTAATTTGAAGTAATCGCTCGGATGCGGCGGGCGGGAGCGAGGCCGCGGCGCCCGCCGCGCCCGCATAGCAACCGCTCCACGCGCTAATTGTTTCCACGCACACGTCAGCCAATACCTTTGCCATATTCTATGCACTTATTCATTGCAGTTTTTTTTTCGTCTACAGTTATTGACGTTTATGGCTCCGTGCCTGTTTCACTCTTGCCTTTCACGGTGCAGCGTACATTTTCATCGCTTCTCTTTTATTTATTTAGGTTTCGTTTGAATTTGACGATTATGGCAACAAAGGCTGTTTTCTTTTTTACCCAACTACGGCGAAGAAAAAAGGAGGGTCATGATTTTGACCAGTATGTATGGATATAACTGTGTATGTATGTAACTATGTATGTATGTAACTATGTATGTATGTAACTATGTATGTATGTATGTATGTATGTATGTATGTATGTATGTATGTATGTATGTATGTATATATGTATGTATGTAAGTATGTTCATCTGTTCCCTCCTATCTTCTAAACCACTCATCACAATTTGGCAAATGAGGTATCGTTGGAAGCGTCTTGATCGTCCGCTGGTTATAGGCTATGTGACGTCACATTAAAAATGGCGCCCTTTAGAGGACAAAGTCACGAACTTAAAAAAAATATTGTCTAATCGTACCATGTTGGGTATCAAATGAAAGGGCTTAATGAGCAAATTTCAAAAATATAATTATATATCATAAAACCAAAAAAAAAAATTTAAGTAATAAAAAAAATTAAGTAATAAAAACTATAACCCAACTACGACTAAAAAGGTATAAACAAGACACCACAGACAGACAAATTAAAAATCCGGAGTCACACGTAATCTGTTCGATTTATGCCCTAACACGTGTGACTCCGGATTTTTAATTTGTCTGTCTATGGTGTCTTTGTTTATACCTTTTTAGTCGTAGTTAGGTTTTAGTTTTATTTACTTAAATATTTTTTTTATGACTATGGTTGTAGTAACCTTGGCAGTTCATGGGGCTTTCCATCTGTTTCAATGAATCCTCCAACTATTATTGTTATTTTCCGTGTTTTTCTGTTTCAACTTTTATTCTGACTTTTATTTTGTTTAGTATGTATTGAGAAATAACGATTATTTCCCTTTATCTTAATCATTTTTATTTCTTATATTTGTTTGTGATTGTTTTAATATCTTTGTTTAGCACGGTTCGCGTGCAATGTAAATAATACGATTGAGGAAAATCTACACAAGACGTTTCATTACCTTGATAAATGCTAGTTGGTGGACTGATGGTAATCATACGAGATCCATCAAAAAACAAGGGTTTTCTTGAATTTAAAAATAAATTATTAATAATAATTTACGTGAACCTCGTACCCTATCTATACAATTTGTTTTTTGAAATCCCGTAAGTCTAGGGCATTAATGACACCATGTCAAAGAATCAACTGGCATGTTTCTTTTTTCAGTTTTCATACAAAAAGAATTCGACAAAGTCAAGATTATTTACGTAAAACACTCACTTACGTGAAAAAAAAAGAAAAAATTATTATGAAAATTCTTGTCCATAAAAAAAAATATATGAGAGCGTCGCATTTTCTGAGCTTTAAATATGAATGATTGGTTTGAATGAATAATTATTTGTTATACAAAGCTGCAAAGTTGTTTTTTGGTGCGAGTACTTGTATTGAAACCTGAGCAAGCGAAGGATTCTAAGATTGAACCATGTGTGAAGCGAATGGTTCAAATATAGAATCCTGAGCGTAGCGAGGGTTTCAAAGGTACGAGACGCAGAATAACTTTGCTGCCGAACGAAACACATAACTTTTCACCTTATTAGAGCAAGGAAAATGCTAGGTGTAAAATGATGGAAAGTTAATTGAATATAAAGAAGTTTTTTGAAGTTAAAACTTCTTTGAGCGCGTTGAGCGATTTTTTTTTACATGCTAACATATAAAATGCACTTTTGCATTCAGATTTCGAATGATAAACTTCTTCTTTCCGAGGTTGTGAGGTGATAAATAATTTACTCGTACCTATCAATGAAACTTAGATACACACATCGAGAGTTTAATGTTACAGTATTAAGCATTATCTTATATCGTTATAAGTGTACCTCTATATTACCAGGATATCCTTATGTGTGAGGAGGGGGAGACCTGTGTTTGTGTCGAAATATTAACTTCCCGCGGCTGTACAAGTGTACATAACACACATTTTCCAAGAAACAACACAAATTCTGCCGTGTGTGCTCTGCATAAGTTTGCGTTTATCGCGAAGTTATTGTTGTTTTAGTTTATGTACTGAAAGTAGATGACTCGTTGATAAGGCTTAGAATAATCATAGTATTAACTCTAGAAGTAATCAGTAGCATAGAAAATATTCGGCTCCATAGCACCACTATGCTCTAAACGCTCGCGTGCCGGTAGTCAGGACATTGCATGACGTGTTCACGCAAACGCATGTATCCATTGCTGCCGCAGCTTTCCATTCGAGGAAGCTTTATTGGCGTTAGCGCGCAATGTAACGTAGCTAAGCGGGATCATCGTCGGGGTTATTACCTCAGCTTGCATAGCGGCATCTCGTTGGTCGTCTCGCCGAGCAGCCAGAAGCGTAAGTGGTGTGTATGGGGTCCGACTGTGGATCGTTTTAATGGACAAGGATGTTTTCTCTATTTGTTGTAAGGTGGGACGCAGGGCCCGGGCCGCCGACCCCACCTGCCCTACCTCCACTTACGCCTCTGGATGTATCGTACGTCAACATACATACAACTATATCTGTGCCCACGCATCTTGCTAATAAACAGTGCTAATTTTCTTCTTGTTTAAAATGTTAATAATTCATAACGAGTACATATCGCGTGTACGTCGGTCGGGCGTGCAAGTAGATCATGAGAGGTTGGTAACGCATTAAGTAGCGTGTGCCGTGTGGGGACACGGACGGGCTGCGGGACTGTTTGCTAGCAACTGTGTGTCACCGTCATTGTGTGTTCTGTAACATTCTCGGGAAACGTCTCGAGTGTCTTAACCTCTGTATGCTTTTCTTCTAGTCCCGTCGACATGTGCTTTGGCTTTGTCAAACGTTCCAGATTAGCTAGACGACTCGTGTTTACTGCTCAAGTATGCTCTTTGCGTCAGTGACGCCTGTATTAAGTGGAGCACATGTCGACTTATTTCTGTCACGCTGCTAGAACTCTTGGTAGTACGTGATCAATATTTCACTTTCGCACATTTATATTCATGCTGTAGTTGTTTTATTTTAATAAATATTTCCTAACCCGATTACTGTTACTCATTAGTTCAGCCTGTTTTAATATTTGAATTCTAGTTGAGTAATTGTTTAATCAACAAAACTTTTGAATGCATGATTGTGATTTATTTGCTGTTTAATTGACATCATACGTGGAACTCGTGTACAGGGAACTGTTGTATAATAATATCAATATTGTTATTGTTCTCTACATAATTTCATATGACAGCAATATTCACTGTTTCCTGCTTCTGGTATTTGCATGTTGACTAACGCGTGTTTCATACGGTGGATCATTTGAAAGTCTTGGCTGATATTTCTTCTGACTGTCTTTATAAACTTGCAAATTGAAGACAAAAACTACGATGTATGTACCTAAGTAAGTCACATAACTCGTAATTTTTCGAGATAGTATTAATACCCGACAGTCCTGTACTATGGTGAGCAGCACTCCACCAAAGTTATACGTTATTACCCCATAGACATTCAGATAAAGCAGACTATGTTGAATACGGGCCGAACACTCCAAGCGCTGCGATGAGCATCGCTCCGGGAACGGAATGTCTTAATCGAAATGAGTGACTCACGCCGGGTAGTCCGCCTTACTACCGAGATGCTACACGTCCTGCAATTGCTTTCCAGCGCATGCACACATACGCAATAACGCTTGCATGGAATTCCGCATGCACTACGCGAGAGAGTCCCGTCATATCCCCGTTGAATTCTGAATATACGAGTACCATCCGCTGCGTTAGTCTGCGTGTCGCTGCAACCAGTGTAGGAAATGGTGTAGTTGCTACACCATTACGTGGTTCGTGCTACAGTAGTACGTAATCTGTGGTCGAGTATGAACATTATTTCGCAGGCGTGAGTCAGTGTTGCAGCGGTAGCCACCTGCAGCCGGGGGCAACGGTCCGCTAACGATTGTGGCTAATTTTGTCTATACTCATACGGCGCACACCGCGAGCCGCTATTTTTCCCTAGTCTCTCCATTGTTCTTGCCAAGTGACGACCGACGCGTTGCCTTGCTCGTTTCGTGGGATTTACAATTAGGTGCGGCCTACATTAGTAAATAGAACGAGATAATTACGTGACGGAAATCTGAGATTGCCGCAATTGGTGTTGTATAAAGCACTACTTCGGAGTACTAGTATAGATCACTGATAATAAGGGAACACCTTTAATAGTGGTTTTAAAAGCAGGCTTCAGTTCTTCACAACTTACTTTACTTTCCAAGTGGAATATTTAATTAAATAGCAGAATAGCATTCTACATTTCGTTTAATTGAAATACAGAAAGGTAGAGGTTGCAGTAAACGCTTTTATGCGGGCCAGCCTATCATTATCTGATATATTATTGATGCACAGGGCCTGCGACGACGGTGGAAAGCGCATTATTATTGCAGAATATCACCAGCTGTAATAAAAACAATCAAAATCAAAAATCAGCTGGACCGTTATGGCTAATTTTGTTGGATTTAAAATGTTCGTAAATCGTAATAGTTCGTATTAGGTTATTACGGAAAGAAAAATAGGATAAGTTGAAAATTTTCAAATTCGGGAAAATCTGAACGTGTGTTTTTGTATGAATTATTGAAATTTGGACAGAACGTCTGTCGAGTCAGCTAGTTTCCAATATATTGGAGCTTTACATAGTCGCGTAAACACGTCGTTAATTAAATTCGTTGACATATTGTTTGTTTGACCCATTGGACCGTTTGTTTTAAATACATCGCATTATTATGGCTTAAACATATTGAGCTCTGGTTCTTTGTTTGTAGGAAATGCGAGTGTGTCGACCTCGCGTACGCCTTGACATTTGTCGAATGTTTGACGAGACCAGTTGGGCCGACGCCAACGCACCAAGCTTTTGCCCAACAGCTCAGTAATTGAGAAACGAGCCCTTGGGCGCCCTTTCATGGTGCGAAGCCATTCGTATCTGAGTCGAAAGTTATATATACAAAATGTTGCGCATTACGTATCTATTAGCGATAATGTTTGACGCGAGTCTTCCCAGTTATCGAAGGTCAAGATTGCGAATGACGGGAGCCGGGGCGATGAACTGATGATATTCTCGTCAAGCACTGCCTCCTTGAGATGGACAAGACAATCATGTTTACTCCGCTGTTGACTGAATATCCAAATGTTGTGTTTGTTTTCTTTGTTTTCAATTTTGGAGCATATACTATGTTTTTAAAACATTTTGAGTCATGTTTTTTAATATTGTCTATAGTTTTCCGGTTATTAATCTGTTCCAATTTAATTTCTAATTTAGTCTCGTTTTGAGTCCGCCGGTGCGTATTACGCACTGCGTAGATCTTAACTGGAAAATCGTTTCCGACTTCCTAAAATTTAAATATCTGGGACATGCGTTACATAGAGGTTATAGAATTATAGTGATTTCATGTGATTGTTCTTTGTGATTGGAACCAAACCTTCTTTGAAAGAGGTAGGTTGCCTGTAATGAGTCAGTCATTATGCTGTTTGATATCATTGTAGCTTTGAAGGTAACGCTCTATTGATTCCTCGAATGCTTTGTGCCTTATTTGCTCGTTTGTATGTAAATACTTCAACATGTTTACTTCTGATTCTTTGTACTCTTTAAAAATGTAATAGTCGTACGGTTTCCTTCATCCTACTTAATATTAACCGTTAGGTTATACTACCGCAAGTTGACGCTACATTCACATAGTGTTACGAACTGCTACAGTCATTTAGCACAATTATTTTCGGCCAAACACCCTAATTAGCATATCTACACTTGAAAATGCGATTCTTTGTGCCTTGATGTGCCGGATTTCTTCAACAAACTGCATGTTGCTCTCAACTCCGTTTTAGAAACCGCCATATATTCTCAGCGAGTGTTTCATCCCACACATATCCAGTGGTTTTATCTACGCGTTGTTGTGTAAACACGTGGCGGTTCGTTAACCTGTGTTGTTGTTCTCATGCGTACGCGCAGCTCTGATGTGTGCGTGCGCGTGCTGCCATCCGCGAGCCGAATGGCCAACAACCATCTAGCCAGGGAAACACGGGATGTGTGGAAGCGATTCGTGGAAACAGGATGATACATCATTCGGTTGTGCTTTTGTTTAGTGTTTAGTCAATTATACATTAATGACTAGCACGAGCAGTCGTTTCTACTGATTTTGTGCTTCCGCATCAGAATTATATTTCTATTTCAAGAATAATTTGATTCATTCAAAAAACAATTTTCAAACGCCGTTTATTATAGGTTCGTAGTGGTTTGACCTTTTCCGTTTAGATGGTGCCTAAGTTTCCTTAGTTTCGCGTCTCTCGGGTCTGCAACCATTACGCACTGCTTTGTCAGTGTGTGTGCTGCTATCGCATTTTGTTTCGCTGATAACAGACAGCGCAGCACAGATATATATTTCAGGTCTGGTTACCGCTTTAACATAATTGTCATAAAATTCGATTCGTGTTCGTTAAAACATGAATCAAAGGCGTGATACATAACGGCGCAGTCATCAACATTAACTCGTCCGTTGGCCATTGTTCCACGTGTTTGCTACCAAACGTTGGCGGGTTGGCGGCCAAAGTTATGTAGCGTTGTATCGTTTCAAGTGTTTGGCCTTGTGATAGACTAATCGTTTTTCACAATAAACAAGAGTTATTCAAATGTGAGCTGTAGGTTCTTTGCTCAAGTTTTATTTTCGTCTGTTGGTTGGAAATAGTTGGCTCTGCATTGTTGTTGCTGTGACCGCGGCACTCGCAGTTAGTGCGTCCCATAATTTATGGTATTGAATTTAAACCATGTTTACTTTTAGCTGGAGGTCGTTAGCATTCCCCATTGGCCTTGTTTTTAAAATTCGTCCACATTTCGTATTTGGCTAACGTTCAGGATGTTTGTTCGTACAGTCTGTACGGTACAGACATTCAAATTTTCGGACACTTGTTATTCCGTTGTGTGTATATAATTACGTTGATTTCAACAGATGATAGTGTGTTATGTATGATCGTTACCAAGTTTCTGGTATCTAATGGGAAAGATTATGCTGAACCATAGTCTCGCATGCAAACTGGTATGTTTGGAACATTTATAACTGTATACAAATATAGCTTACGGTTTAAAAGATTCTGCCAAATATACGCATCAGCAGTCCTACGTGTGTTGGCCAAATCAATTAGCAGATTCAAAACGTTCATATTTGTTTAAGTGCCTTGTATTTAAATACATCAATAACGACGGTTAGGTTACCAATTCATGATTGGCTTCTCAAGAGTCTTGGCTCAGTAAATAACGATATTTATTTACAGCCCGGGCTTTTCACTGGAAACTGGAGTGTTGGGTGTTAATTAATGTGCGAAAGTGCTCCATCGAGTTACTTTTTGCCTTGTCATGGCTCTTAAAGAACAGACGATCCCCGGCTCTCGGTTTCAAACGACTAGTTTTCATAAAAAAGTTGGTGTTGTACCAGGTAGCCAAAGGTTGATATATTATTTGCTTTGGATACTTTTTTCAATGGCATTTTTTATCCTCACTTTTTCGACAACTTTCACCTTTCGTCACTGTTACACAAACTGTAACTATGTACTTAGTTAACTTAAAAGCTTGAGACAATGTTCTGCTTAAGTTAACTCGAGTCTTTAAGTTATGTATGACACTAACAGCTTGCATATTCCACTTTCATTATTGGACCTCAACACAAATTCACTTTCTACTAGTTCTACGTACACAATTTTTATTGTTGTTTACTTATGCTATTGAGAATGTCACACATTATTGCTTTTTAACTACCATAGGCAATAGTGGCTTTGTTTGTACATAGAAGCTTTTCAATTTCAATACCAGTATTTACTTCTACAGTTTATTTCGCCTGGAGCCTTTCAAACTTACGGACAACACCTTTTCTACACCTGTCAAACATTCCTATATCTGTACAAGGATCTTTTGGAGCGTGGCCAAGATGGGAACTAGCGCCGCCATCTTGTTTTTTCAATACAATTCACAAAAAAAAATACTAACAGCGTCCCCCTGTCAACGTCATTTAAGCGCCAAAAGATTCTTGTAGCATTGTCAGCGTATCTGTTAACTTATCAAACGTAGCCTGGACGATACACCTTTTTAATAGTGGGTCCTTGATGTACGTGGTGTGAACATGGGTTGGTGACGTGTGCAGGTCATGGCAAGACACACAAGGACGCGGCCAGCGTGCGCGCGACGAACCCCATCCCCGCGGCCTGCGGACTCTACTACTTCGAGGTGCGCATCGTGTCCAAGGGCCGCGATGGGTACATGGGCATCGGCCTGTCCGCGCACGGAGTTAACATGAACAGATTACCTGGTAAGTGAACGAAGATGCTGATGGAGGCTTTAAAAGCAACACCTCTTTCGTTGATTTCAATTGAGACAAAATCCATCAGATTTATGGGTAATCTGTGGTGGTTCTGTAATTATATTTTGGCCAATTCCTTTGCTCATCCTGAAGTACAAATTCATCAGACCATAGCTTCTATAAATTTTATGATGCATATTTAGTACGTATAATCATTTTAAAGTTTATCGGTTTACCTGCTCGTATTAGCAACATAGTTAACTGGTTAGCAGCTAGTGGATGTACAAAAGAAACTGACTCATGTTAGTTCAATATTTGAAAGACAGTCATTAACCATATCGAGCGTGCTTTTTCGCATCATTTATGTTTAGGATTAACCAATCTACCTGCAGCCCTGTGTTGAGATGAAAATGCCTTCGTAAAATTGGCTATTGATAAAAGTATTGAATATCCTAGTGTCGAAACCAATCCATCGATGATTTACATTCGAACAGCTAAATTAAAATATAAAAAGTTGAATAACATAGAAGTTGTGATTAAGCTTGAAGCCCCAACGGTGCATTAAAAGAAACTGCACTATCCATTTATTGCTTCATTGTATGATTTCAACTAAAGCCCTCCCTTCCTTGTGCCATTCCAGGCTGGGACAAGCACTCATACGGCTACCACGGCGACGACGGGCACTCATTCTGCTCGTCGGGCACGGGCCAGCCCTACGGACCCACCTTCACCACCGGTGACGTCATCGGTTGCGGCGTCAACCTCGTCGACAACACATGCTTCTACACCAAGAACGGACACCATCTCGGCATAGCATTCAGAGGACTACCGGTACGTTTCATAAGGTTATAGAAATCTGGGACACTTCATTAATTATCATATTCATATTCATTTATTGCACTCCATGATTTATAAAAAATGTTACTAAAAAGCTCTGTACAAATTATGGATCCTGTTAGCAAAAGTATAAAATAAATCAGGACAGGTCAAAACGACAGTCTGCAATTGGTGCGAACATGCACAAATTCGCCTGGAACTTCACTTTTAATCTAGTATTGGCCTGACCCATACTGTAAAAACCCAGTTTTGGAGAAATATCTAGTGGTGGTAGCGAGACTCGTTTAAGGTAAAGAAAAGCTTTATAAGTTAAAAGAATTCTTCAGCTACCATGCAATATGTTTACTGATCGAATAATAATAGATTGTGATGATCGTAGCAGGTGGCGTTCTGTAGTTTCCTATCGCCATAGGAAGAAGGTCAGTTTATGTATTTGTATGTATCAAAAACTGAAACAACAATATTGTCAAATGATAGCGCACAACATTTCAGTGATTGTTACTGACTAATCATAAATATTTAAAGTGATACAGATCTGGCAGATAGCTATCGTGATGACCAAGTTACCTTATTCAATCCTTTGATATAACATTGTATCGTATGCCATTCTTCTGTCCTTGTAAACTATCTTGTCGGAGTGGTGCCGGCTGCGCACCACCTACAGCGTATTATATCAGCGACATCTCGCGTGGGTTCCCGACAAGACATGCAACTAGTCGTACTGATGTATATCCTGATCACAGCGGGGATTTTCCTGCTTTTGATAATGTACTATACTGTGGTGATAACAAGTTGGCAGCGCAGTTTGTAGCTTTTCAGATCATGTTGCTAGTCGCTATGGTTGCTTCCTAACCAAAAACGGTCATCGCGCGAGTTCGCGGTCGTGGCGCTCTTTTATATGAATATGATGTACTTGTGCCATCAATCAAGTCGCCTTTGTACGTCATAATTAAAATAATAAATAAAATAGAAACGATCGCGTGGATCGTGTAGCGGCGCCACGACTGTCGGTTTCGATTAGGACGCGGTGTTTGAGACAGCCTTTCTAAGTTTATTGAATGTTCGATCATATGAGGAATATAATCATATAAAAAAACCTGGTAGTTGTAGTTTCTACAAAGTACTTGGGTAAATTAAAATAGGTTGTTGAAATTTGTTGAGCTTTGGGAAAATTCGTATAAAGACAGAGTTGTCACATTTGTTGTTCCAGCCCAACCTATACCCGACGGTGGGTCTGCAGACGCCGGGCGAGGTGGTGGACGCGAACTTCGGCCAGCAGCCCTTCGTGTTCGACATCGAGGACATGCTGCGCGAGCTGCGCGCGCGCACGCGCCTCGCCATCGACGAGTTCCCGCTGCCCGACGACCAGGGCCAGTGGCAGCAGGTGCTACATCGGTGAGGCAATCATTACGGTTAATAGGTATTAGAGAATAACCAAGTACGAAAAAGATATTATAGTGCACAACCACAGGTGCACTCTCTGTTCCTTTACTCTCACAGTTCTGCGAGCCGACAGGCCGACATAAGCGGTGTGTATCAGGCACACCGCCAACTTCCAAACTCCGGGCTGATGTTAAGAAATCTCTATGAAAAAACCTAAGAACACCGGGCAGTGTTATTAGGTTTTTTCAGAGAGATTCCCAGGAATTTCCAGGACCCAGGAATCGAACCCTGGGCTCGATTTTGATCGAATGCGATTCGATATCGATTGTCAGCGGTCGCGCTCGCCAGCACGAGACGAACGGGGCAGTTATCTTTACGGTTATAGAACTAGTGGATATAAATATTCAGCAATATTTCCATATAAATTAATTACTAAAACATATATTACTTTCAGCAAGTGTGGCTCTTAGACTTGACACTTGTCACACTACACTAAACACTATTACTTGTGCACTATTATTTACTTACAATTACGTCGACGCGACCGAGAAAGAGATATTTGTTGATTATGTACCATTTCCAACCAAATCTTTGGTGGCTCCGATAAAACTTGGCCAGTGCATTGATCATAACCTATTTTCCCGTTTATATACATAATGTGCCTTTAATTATTGTAATTGTTTTTAACAGTTTTAAAGAAAATAAATAGTGAATTACTTTACTGATGTACTAGCTGCGCCCTGCGGTTTCACCCGCGTAAGTCTCGATCCCGTGGGAATATCGGGATAAAAAGTATCTTATGTGGTAATCCAGGTTATAAACTATCTGTTTGCCAAATTTCATCCAAATCCATTCAGCCGTTTTTGCGTGATTGAGTAACAAACACACAAACAACACATTTATAATATTAGAAGGATTAAGATTAATGCCTGTAGTCAAGTTCTATTCCGGCCTATCGTGTCGACCCACGCCCGCCCCCTGCCGCAGGATGGTGTCGACGTACCTGGTGCACCACGGCTACTGCAGCACGGCGCAGGCCTTCTCGCGCGCCACGGGGCAGCCCATCGACGAGGACATCGCCTCCATTAAAAATAGACAAAGTAAGTGATTTGTATAGTTTCCGTACTAAACATCATTTGCAGGATAGTTTAAGCGCCGGGCATGACAAGTTGTCTGTAATAGTTGCATCGCGAATGGTTCAAAATTCGGATTATACTCAACTGGGTCTATCGGACAGCCGTGAGGCACACAATTCGGTTTTAAATAAGGTTTCCTGTTTTTTTTTTATGTTGCCTTAACCTGAGTCAAATAAATTTGTGTTCGGTCTTTCTTGAAAATTCGCAAAACAGAAATGTCATGCGAATTATGAAGTGATTTTGAACCATGTACCTTTTTATCAACTATTGCCTGGTATCCAATAAGTGTTACATCGCTGCTTTTGAATTAGAACTTTGTATTTTTTTCCTGTGACTGTTGTGTGGTGTTTGTTCGTATATTTGAGTGAGTTTATTGATGTTCCAGGAGTGTCGAAGCTGGTGGTGTCGGGTCGCATCGGCGAGGCCATCGAGGTGACGCGCGCGCTGTACCCGGGCCTGCTGGAGCGCGACGTGGACCTGCTGTTCCTGCTCAAGTATCGCCAGTTCGTCGAGATGGTCAACGGCTCCGACTCAGAGGTACAGGAGCTTCAACATTTGGCCTATTTTACAACTAGTGTTAGCCACACGACAGCCCCTCAGGATTCATCTGTTTCTTAGCGAGTCGTTCATTATTTTTTTAACAATACTGATGATTACAAATATGCTTACAAAATAATAGTTTTAAAATGACGATAATAACTTATAGGTTAATTAATTGGAAAAAATGTGTTGGTTCTTATTTGTCTACTTTTTACTTTTCCTTTTTTTTTATTGTCGTTTAACTCCTTTTAACTTTCAGAAGATTTGCAAACGTTATACACGTTTGCACGTTTGCAAATCTTCTGAAAGTTTATTAAGAAATAAAGGTAGCAAATATTAGTATAGTATCTGTAGAACGGTAGGCCCCATATGACTGAGCTGTCCCTCGGCCCGCAGGCGCGCGCGGGCGGCGCCAACGGCGTGGCTACGTCTGTCATCTCGCACACGTCGCGCGCGCCCGCCGGGCACGCCGGGCACGCCGGGCACGCCGCGCACGCCGGGCACGCCGCGCACGCCGGGCACGCCAACGGTAACTGTTACTGATTATGTACTGCTGGGGAGGGATCTGGCGTGGCTCATGTGCACACAGAAGTATAGTATCACAAGATTGGAGACGACAATCCATACTATTATTGTAAATACGAAAATTTCCTTTTCACGCCTTAAAGGCTGAACAGTTTTTGACTAAATTGGACACAGGTAGACCATGGTCTGAGTTAGGAACTCAGGACATAGGATACTTTGTATCCCGTTAGTAACGTTCTCGTGGGACTCGTTCCAACGTCCACGCGGGCGAAGTCGCGGGCAAATGCTAGTATGTTACAAGGACTTAGGGAATATATTGAGGTGTTTTTTTCTATAAATTAGGCAAGTCATGTTAAACTGTTATCAAGACTCACGGAGGTTTGCCTTATCTTCGCCTAAGACTTACGGCCAGTTTCTTCATCAAAAGTAACAGTCAAAGTAACAGTCAACTGTTCTTTTGCACTGTTGTATTTTCAATCCTCGGCGCTGAGGTGAGGGTTGTAAATCCAACAGCGCGGTTCAATAATACAATGTCGAGTTGTACTCCCGCCAGGCGTGTCGCCCGCGGCCAGCCCGCCCGGCGCGTGCGCACACGACGTGGACATGTCGCCGCCGCAACACACCAACGGCGCGCACGCAGGTACCTGTACTGACTACACTCACCCTCACACACCACTACTTATTACTACTGAGTTATCGCAAATAACGTACAAACAGATGACCTGTATTACTTTTAGTATTCCTGTGCACCGCACGCACTCATGCGCAAGACTCGTACATGCGCAGTTCAGCAAGGGGATTTGAAATCACTGAATGCGTTAACGTTATAAATACATAATTTCATTCTGTCTCTGTCATCTTCAAACGATTGACAGAAACAGAACGATGTTGTAATTACGCTTAGCGCTAATATGTACTGTTTTGAGGTGCAAGCTGGTCGTAATCGTGAGGTACAACCAGGTTAACTAGAATGACACACAACGCAACTAGCCGTACTATAGCCATTTGTTACAACTGATACTTTCACAGTTGTGGTTTAAATAAACAAAGAGATAAAGTTGAAGTAGTAAATTTGATAAACAATTTGTTTACTTGTACTTACATTTCTGAACCAGAATGCATGTGTGTATGCGCGCAGTGAATTTATGAAGTTAAGTTTCTGTTTGGAACGTTATCTGTGATAACCACGTCCTAGTAACGCGTGATAAGGATATTATTGGAATAGTTATGTTAGGACCGCAGGTGAATTCAATATTCTCGATATTTCCGTTTGATTGGTTATTATGTGCACGTGAACCTAATCGCACATTTTATGCAGGGCAATTGTACGGACAGCAACAGCAAAACACTTTTAGAAACAGCTAATTATACTTGTTATGACTGCAAATATTGGCTGTAAAAAAAAAACGATATTTTATGACTGAAGTGTATTTAAATGAAATTGTTTTATTTTGCGGCTGATTTGATGATAGCCTTAGATGCTCAGTCATAAAACAAATGCTCAATTCGATGATAATGGATTCCAATACGAAAAAAAACATGGGTTCGATTCCCTTATATACTAATAATTAAAAAAAAAAACAATAAGTATTTATAAATATATGTATACAGTTTATTTAACATTTTTAAATAAAAAAAGATAAATAGACAAACACTTTATTTTTAATTTCAAATTGTATGGCCCCTAAAATACAATATTTTATTTACAAATTGGCAATTCAGACAATATATTATATCTAATTATAAGTTTAGAAAACGTGAAATACAGTATTATTAATATTATGTACCCTATTATTAATGACAATATGTTTTTTTTTATTTGACTTTATATATTATTTGCACACCATACTCATTCATTGTTAATATTTTATTTAGTCACATTTATCATTTCTATAATTATTCGCCCATTTATTTTAGTTCTGCATGAATATGTACATAATGAGCTAGTTCAGATTGGCATAGGTTACACTTATAAATAAAATGTTTTTATCTTGTGGTGTCCGTTTACTAGCCGCGGGTATTGTCCGCAGTTACCATCCCACCCTGATGTTAACTTTATGATTTAACCCGTTATTGAAAACCTTTTAGTTTACTGCACCAAGTTAAAGTTGTAGAGGAGTAATATTAGCTACTAATATAAAATTAAGCGCTAGTATTAAGCTCTAGTTTAGTAACTATGCAATTTTAGAGGTGAATAGAAATATACTTTGATATAGTATGGATTGATTTCTAATTACCTCTTCATAATTTTGATACTAATGCGGCAAGTAATTTGGTAGATATAAGGGTATAATTGGTAAAAAACCGTAAGTGGGCTGTGGTGTTACCTAACACACACGTCTGCAACCTGCTGGCTACGGGAAGTAGAACAATCCCATGACAAGCTGTAAGCTAATTTGCCGTTAATTATGATGACAATAATATGGACTTTGAAAAGGAACCATAAACAACAGCTCCTATGTCATTTTTATTTACTTCCATGATTTTGTTATTATAATAAGAGGTAGTAAAAAAAAAATGTTTATTGCACATATAAAATACATATCACATGTGAGCTGGAGATCACCTATTAAGCAAGAAGATGCTTGTGTTAGGTGACTCCGGTCTTCCACTATCTACAATGCGGGTATGCAATTTAAAAACAAAAAGAAAAATGAAAAAATACAAAAGGATGCGCACTAGTGTGATGTTAGTGATGTATGTGAGTGAGTTTTGGAGTATGCATGTGTGTGAGTGGGTTTTTGGGGTGCGTGTGTGAATTGAGGTTGTGTGTGCGTGTGTGTATGAGGGTGTGTGCGTGTGTAATAATGTGAGTGTGGAATTAAGTATATGAGTTAATGTATATATAAACTTTAGGTTTTAGTGTAGGTTTAGGTATAGGTTTAGGTTAGCCCTGCGACAATGTCTTGGGATCGGAGGAAGCCAAGTATAGCTTCCTCCACTAATGAATTCATTACCGTGGTAATAATAGTGACAGGACAGTTTATAGAAGCGATGATACCAAAGCCTCAATGTCGTCGTAGGTTTTGTTCTTAAGCCATACAGATACAGCTTGTTTATAGTCACGGAGTTTCAGAAGTTTAGTAAGGGTGTAACAAAATTCATTTTGGGTAAAAACTAAAGTGTGGATGCATTTAGTGACGTATACACGTAGTAAGTTGGCATGTGTTTAGTAAAGTTTCAAAGCTTCTTAACTAACAGTTCATGTAACATCGCATTAGACTCGAGATCACTCACCGGCACTTAATGCATATTTTGTTTTATTTTTTCCGTTAAGTTGGATTTAGTTCGCGTGAGGCGTCGCTTACGCATGTCGAGTAACCAATGAGGTGCAAGTTGTGACAAAAATGGCCCGTGTACCAATGAGAAAATGGACCGACCGGGGAATCAATAAGTAAAATAAATATTTACGATTAGAATCAAAATTATCCGACTAATAAAAAAGGTCAAAAATTATGCGTGTGATAACTTGCATCTCAATCACGCTACTGCTAAATTTAAGGTGCTGTCACAGCGACCGCGAACTCGAAATAACAACATTAATTAAATACGGGGTACAAGTTAAACATCATGTGACCTTATTGCATTGTCCTAGCTGCGGACATTGAGTAGGGCGTCAAACAATCGCAGTGCACGTGCAAAAACCAAACACTATTTTGAGTGTAGTCAACTTCGTAATTGCTTTACCACCCTAAGTTTGAATGTCACTTGCACGTCAAAACGTCAAGGTCTATTTTTGCTGTAAGATCAATGTGACAGTTAGATGTGAATTTTCAATTTACTGGAAGCTTTTGTCAAAAGCTGTAGCAATTACTCGGTTGTCTATACCCTCGGTGACGCACATCCCAGCTGGGCTCGGGTTCAGTTTGTGGTCGCTGTGGGTCGCGGGGTGTCGGTCCCGGCCGGGGACGCGGCAGTGACGCGGCTGTGACGCGGCAGTGACGCGGCCGTGACCCGGCAGTGACGCGGCCGTGACGCGGCAGTGACGCGGCAGTGACGCGCATGCTTGTAGGTGTGGAGGCGCTGCCGCTGGTCAAGGGCATGCCGGGAGTGACGGCCAGCATCGCCGCGCTCATGCCCGACTTCCACACGGGTGGGTAACCGTCACCTTATGTGTTCATCAGTGTCATGCTCTGGTTCCCGTCGATAGGTGCTGAGTATACGTTATCCTTGCTGTTATACATAGATGTATCGATTTCAGGGTTTCCGAAATAATTTTCATGAGGTTAGGCAAGCAACTTTCTTTGAAGAAGGTGCAAAATATTGGTTTGAATATCTTTGCGAACCAGTTCGCTGAATAACTCGTTACATAACTGTACTCTGGGGTTTACACGGCTACACATCAAGCTATACATTTCCAGTTTATGCGGATCTCGCATTAGATAGGGTTTCCGTACAATGCGAGGTCAGCTTATACTGGAATGTATAGCTTTATGTGTAGCCGTGTGTTCAAGATCTTGCGTCGATGTAGTTTATAGACTCGAGCATTCATTGTGAGCTGTTGAATTGATATGATTAGTTATGAAACAAAGGATATGTGTTAGTGAGGGTCTGTGTAAGATTTGAGAAAGTTTGAACTGGATTCCTTTCTGGCAATGTTGAAACGTTAGGAAATAGTCCACAAAATATTAGTGAAGGCCCTCCATCTCCCCAGAGAGCCACGAGGAACCAGAGCAATTCTTGGTCTCATCGCTTCGACTGTAGACACCTTCATTGGCAGTTCACGTTACGTTCCCATTCTGCAATGTTTAGCATCTTCTGTTCCACTGGATGCCGCATAGTGTCCCTGATGTGCCCTGCGCTTGTCCAAAATGGCCTGTTCTCTGATACTCCTAGCAGTGATAGCTCAAATGATTCGGTGTATAGCTATGCTTGTATTATAGAACTAACCTCACGGTCTGACCATCTGTGCACTTTATACGGGGCTATTGCGTATCTGAATTGTAGAAAATAATTTTCATGTGTGATTTTCTATAGCGGGTACGCATTTTGTGCAATATGACCAAACGTAGTCGTACCAAGGGGAACAGTCTGCAGTCACCTTTGTATTGCAATGTGGCGTAGCATAATATATGCCGTGTGTTGTAGGACGATGGATAGACCATTCCAGATCGTTCACGATATTCATTGGTGGAGTTGGTCATAGTGCACATTTCCCTCAAATAGCCTTGTTATCAACTATCACCCACATACAATGTTTGTCCGTAAGGTGGGTAGTGTTGTTTGTATTATTCCATGTTTAGAGGTAAAAACAGTAAGTACTGACTTTTTATCAGTTTATTTTATTAAATAATTTCAGCTTAATTTACAAATTAAAACACGGTTTTTCTTTTTGCATTCATTTTGGGAAACATTAACTTATTTATGGTTATAACAATACGGTTTGTCTCAGGGTTATTGGATTATATGGGTTGGTGTCATTTACCATATAAATTAACTAAAAGTTTGTAAATTAAGTTGAGGTAATGACGCACGTGTTACACATGATTTGCTCGTAACGTTGCAGCGTGTAGTGAATGTTGCATGGATCGTACTGTACGGGCGCGGGCGCAGCCCGAGAGATGGTACGATGGCATGACTGTGGAGTAACGCTTCTTATTATACACCCCAGTATATTATTATATTTAATATATTATACGTATAATATACCGACACAGGGGCTACACTAAACGCATGGACGGTCCGACATACCGCTCGGTATAATTTGTGTCACGACACGGTTTGTCTTGATCTCCTTAGCACTGAGTTTTAATTCATTTCTTTCGCTCCCCGACTTGAGCAGAGGATAAGAAACTTATAATCATTTTATTTTCTAGTTATAGTTTAATATACTAATCTGTACAGATGTGTCGATAGAGGGACCCAGAAATAAATACAATAATGCCGATTTTTGTTTTACCAATTTCAACCAAATGCTAAAATGGTTAAAGCTTATTTGTCTTTGCTTTTCCGTCGGTGCTAAAACTAAAAGATTTTAAGTTATATCAATCCCTATGATTCCAAATATGATTATTAGTAACACTAAACATGAGCCATACAAGCTGTGTCCCTTTACCGCTCGGTCCCGTACGGCCCGGTCCCGTACGGCCCGGTCCCGTACGGCCGGTCCCGTACGGCCCGGTCCCGTACGGCCCGGTCCCGTACGGCCCGCCCCGCGCTAACGGCTGCGTGCGCACAGACGCGGATGGCTGCGGCGCGCGCGCCTCAGTGGAGCGCATGCTCGCCTTCGGGCGCGAGCTGTACGCCATGAGCCAGAAGCTGCAGCAGGACCAGTTCGTCAAGTCGATGCTTGAGGTAAGAAACGCACGAAAATTATGTACTAATAATGTTTTACTTAATCTAAAGTTCTACACACGGCGGCGCTGCCTGCCGATGCAATCGTAACATAACTTATCTGACAATTGAAAAATTGTATGTAACACCCGTTGTAATAAATTCGCCTAGTTGTTGTTACATTTCACCGATTTGCTTAGATTGTAGGCCTTGATTTTCCAATTTTCGTCTACTGTGATACAGCGCACAAAAAACCAAAACGCCTGCCCTATAGAAGTGGCGCTATAAACTCCCCAGGAACACTCTGTCCGTTTATATTAACACTGTTATGTGGTACTTTGCAGGACGCATTCAGTCTGCTGGCGTATAGCAATCCGTGGGACAGTCCGGTGGGCTGGCAGCTGGAGCCCGTGCGGCGCGAGGCCGTGTGTGAGGCGCTCAACTCGGCCATACTGGGTAAGTTGTCACTCGCGAGGGAGCGGGGCGGACGCGGAGGGGCCGAAACGAGGGTTAAAAATATCAGAGGTAACAAAAGTTGGAAAAATTGTGTTACTTTTACAACTAATTTTGTTATTGTTCTATTATTTTGGATTGAGCGCTTGACAAGTCGATCGATCGTACGAATCGGTTTTGCTAGACGTTCTTGGATACACTTTCGATTGTTAATGTCTGAAAAGACGCTGTCGGTTCGGCTGGCGTTTTTTCTGTGGACTAAACAGTACAGTAACATATACTCGTTTTTACAGAGGCACAGGGTATGAAGTGGATCTCCCCGGTAGAGGCGTGCGTGTCGCACTCGCGCGAGCTGCTGCGGCGCATGGCGCGCGCCGGCCTCGGCGCCTGCGCCTTCGCCGACCTCGGCGCGCTGCTGCGGCGCTGACACGCGCCCGCGTCGCCCCGCGCGGGCCCGCCCCGCCCCGGCCCGCCCCGCCCCGGCCTGCCCCGCTCCGGCCCGCCCCGCCCCGGCCCGCGCCCGCGCCGCCTGCGCCACGTGCGGCGCCACTGACGTAGCACGGGGCCCGCCCGGGGCCCGCCGGGGCCCGCCGGCGGCCGCCCGAGGCCCCCGGGACCTGCCCGAGCCCGCGCGGCACCTGCATTCAGATCCATGCGCGTTCGAGGCGCTGAATATGAACGTCCCGTCACCGGCAAACTTGAATAATTTGCAACTGAATATCACTCAGAACCTCTGTTTTTCAAACCTGGCCCGGCCACTATACATGCTAGCGGCTCGACAAGAAATCGGCAAGAGACCGCGATATATAACGCAATGTGATTGCAGCTCGAGCAACTATACAACTGAAAAAAATTTAATTATTGATCATAATATGAAAACATTGTCCTCGAAAATTTCTTAATATATTTCACGGAGAACCTAAATGCATCCTAAAATTAATCAAACTATTAATTATCTTCATAATATGGCCTGGCTGACTGATTAAACATAAATCTAAATTAGCGAGCGAAGAGCTATGGACTGATTGAGGTATAATAATGCGTCGACGACCCAGGAATATGCCGACCGTCGACCGAAGGAACGGGGGAACGAGCAGGTGTGAACCAAAACAGATCGTGTTACAATTGTACATAAAGATCAATTTTCAACGCATCGATCTGCGGCCCGAAATAAACGCACATTGAATGCCTTAGTGACGATTCATTTAGTTATGAGTATAATCACGAGGCGCGCGAGAGACGTTCAGACGCCAAATATATGTGTAATATAGACGTGTTTATCGCTTAGCAAGTGGTTGCTTAAGCTTTACTGTGGGTGATACGATAAGCGGCTCGAGCGACGCCGGGGCCGGCTGCGTGCTCGTGCTCGTGCTCGTGCTACTGCTCTGGAATCTGTCTGCTCAATAGTTGCTAAAGGTTGACACGTTGTCGCCATTCATTGCAATAGTTCGGTATCTATACTTTGAAAAAAAGCGACTGCTTTTAAAAATGCCAATCCACCAACAGTCGTGCTTTTTATATTAAGTTAATAGTTGGTAAGTGCCCCGCCCCGCGGCCCGCG
The DNA here is from genome assembly GCA_949152455.1 of Lithophane leautieri. Lineage (NCBI taxonomy): Eukaryota > Metazoa > Arthropoda > Insecta > Lepidoptera > Noctuidae > Lithophane > Lithophane leautieri. The sequence goes on from OX424475.1 coordinate 932,703, forward strand.
CCCGGCCGAGCTCGAGCATTTTTATATTTATGAAGTGAGAAATATAAACGTGTAATAAAAAGTAAATATTTAACTGTGTGCTCCGCTATGACCTCAACGATAAAGGACGTTGTGAAATATGAGTTTAAATTCGAATGTAGCTGTAATATGTGTCGGAAATGCGCTGTATATTGTCTCTAGCGTATATTATAGATATATTGTTATAGAAATTAAACAAGGTAATTGTATCGCTCGCAGCGAGACACTGTTGTCGTATGATACTTTTTTTAATATTTTATTTTCATGTATATTTTATCGATACACGAACGGTGGAGTTCTCTAGTCAGACGATTCTGAACATCACTAGAGCTCTCGAAGTTTGCGTGTATACGAAAGTCGACTATTATCATCAATTATTTTTATATCGATTTTTGTTTATAACACAGCGAATATCATTTCGGTGCGGCACTGTACAGATAATTGTAGTAGCAGTTCATTTTTAGTCAAAAATCGACCAAAAACTGATGTTTTAAAAGACTCGACGATACCGCAACAGTGTTTCCGCTAAACTTTAATATAGAGATATATAACGTGAGAAGAGTGTAGAGATACTAAGATTTACGAATTGATTTGTTGCTATTGCATTTAGGTTATGTACCCGACTTTTTCATAAGAGCAAGTCAGGAAAACCCCGAAATATATTTTTCGTAGGTCTCACGATATGTAGCTCTAAATGCAATAATGATAATACCGGGCAGAGTCACGGCTGACGGCGACGCAATGTAACATACAAATTTATACATTCAGTTATTTACGATCTTGAATCTATTTGAACTAAGCATGAGATAGTACTTACACCGCAATAATCAGTGAGTGCCATCGATAGTTACTAGTTTAGTTTGACAATTTAATAGTAAAGTCTGGAAATATCAGTATTTTTTAAACTCGAGAGTTGTTTTTATACATTGACAAGTAACAATGATTCGGTTATCAACACAATCTTATGAAATATACTAAGCAAATGTTCCTGAATATGTTCATTCAAATCGCAAGTCTGATTTTAATAGCTTACTACTAGTTTGAATGTGTGAAATTGCTAAAATATTAGGATACATGTTTATGATGCCCCTTCGTATCAAATAATTGAATGATTTGTATAAGTTTGTATGTAAATGCGCTCAGATATTAACGAGACTACACTATATTGTATTGTTCTGGTCTCGTCAACATCTGGGCACAGCGGGACGCCGCTTGCCGCCGCCGACCTCATGTAATTTGTTCTGTAAAGATCAGTCTACAATATTGTTCTTATATTGTATTGTTTTCTTTTTTAATAATATATTATGTTTAAACTGCTCACTTGAGTTTAATTTCATTCCTCACATATACCCTAATAATTTACAAATAACATCATGATAATGTGTCTGCATCTTAATAATATCTTTTCTCAAAAAGACACAGACCATAGGACACCCATCGCGGGTATTTATTTGCTAAAATTAATCGTAAGGGTGTTTTTGATATCGTGCGACTTTCATCACGGATGCGTCAACCGTCCTTTTCATACAAGTATTTATGTAAAAAATCCACGTTTCTTGTTGGCCAATGCTTTGTGTGGCAACGTCTCTTAAAAAATCAAAACTGAACGTCAAAGTTTACAGTAAAACTTGTCGGAAAGTGCGCGTGAGTTTGATTTTCCGTAGGACCGTAGTCTGTAAATAATTGCAGATTCGTGATATTATTGGCTTTAGATTATAATTATAGTCTGTGTTTTTAGGGTTCCGTACCCAAAGGGTAAAACGGGACCCTTTTACTAAGCCTCCGATGTCCGTCCGCCTGTCTGTCTGTCCGTCTGTCTGTCACCAGCCAGGCTGTAGGTATCTCATGAACCGTGATAGACAGTTGAAATTTTCACAGGTGATGTATTTCTGTTGCCGCTATAATAGCAAATACTAAAAAAACAATAAAATAAATATTTAAGGGGGCTCCCATACAACAAACGTGACTTTTTTGCCGTTTTTGTAGAGAATGGTACGGAACCCTTCGTGCGCGAGTCCGACTCACACTTGGCCGGTTTTTACCCGACTACGGCGAAGAAAAAAGGAGGGTTATGATTTTGACCGGAATGTATGTATGTATGTATGTACATATGTATGTAAGTAAGTATGTTCATCTGTTCCCTTCTATCTTCTAAACCACTCATCACAATTTGACAAATGAGGTATCGTTGGAAGCGTCTTGATCGTCCGCTGGTTATAGGCTATGTGACGTTTCATTAGATTAAAAATGACAACCTCTAGAGGACATAACGAACTTAAAAAATATATTGTTTAATCGTACCATGTTGGGTATCAAATGAAAGGGCTTAATGAGCACATTTCAAAAATGTATATATTATAACCCCAAAAGAATTAAAAAAAAATTAAGTAATAAAAACTAAAACCCAACTACGACTAAAAGGGTATAAACAAGACACCACAGACAGACAAATTAAAAATCCGTAGTCACACGTGTTAGGGCATAAATCGAACAGATTACGTGTGACTCCGGATTTTGTGGTGTCTTGTTTATACCTTTTTAGTCATAGTTGGGTTATAGTTTTTATTACTTATTTTTTTAATAAATATACTTATTTCTGCATAAATTGAGATAAGAACATGCATTATTACATTACATATATTGTATTATTTCGTTGTCGTGCTTTTGGTTATTATTATTATTGTTATATGTTTATATTTCTCGGGACTATGGGTCCTGGTCTTTTGGAAGGCGTAAGATCGGCCGAAGCCAACTCGCAGAGGCCCCTTAGACAATTTCAAAAGGAATGAGGCACCAACCGACAATTATCCCTGTATACACTATGCAAGTGCACCCAAGGACAAGCCCCGGTTGGTGTAGGACTATTGCAGAACATGGATACAAAACATATTGGGCTATGCGTTTGGGTGGCTATAGTTGACTGGTTATATAGACCTATGGAAAAGCTATTTCCCCTGCCTGATCAATGTTATGGTATAAATGGATAAAATGGCAGGGGGTGACTTGCACACTCAATAATGGGCCCCCGAAAACAGTCGCTAGCACATAGTGACGTAGCGACAAGGGGGCAACACTTCCTGAGGTGCTTGAGGAGTGGAGAGGTATTCCACGGCTTTCAGAACAATCCCAGAGCCCGGAAGCTGGTCAAGATCCCTACGAGCACTTACTGGAATACTTCCTTCCTCCGAGCACGTTTGCTCTTGCGAGTCTCCTCTCAAGCCGGCCAATGAAGGCAAGAATGAGGTGGGAGCTCTGTTCCTCGTCAGTCTTCACCCCAGCCGGCCAATAAAGGCAAGCCAGAGGTGAGGAACAAGACTTCTCCCGGGAGGTAGGGTCTGTGGGGTCGCTACTGCCCAACAGCTCGCCACATGCTGCCCTGCGGGTTTCTGTATCTCTCTTGGTCTGGCTCCTCATCCTAGACTCGTCCCGGCAAAGTAAACTCTACCGGCACAGACCTAGAGTTCGGAGCGCGCAAGCCCCACCACGACGTCAACGTAGAGATACGGCAGTGGGGCTTATTATTGTTATTATTTCGTAAGTCTATCTTTACATTTTCGAGGTGATGGGACAACTGAGGAGATACTTACACGAATATTATGATCAAGAATTCAAGACTCAGTTGTTTGGGATAAATGGTCCCGAACAACTGAATCTCGAGTTCTTTTACGATTATTTTATTACTTACTAAGTTTAATTTGCTATATGTAATCAATTCTGGGAAACTACAATGAAACAGCCCTGCGAGCATTTTTCAATCGGGGTGATTGGCAAAATCGCCGCAGAAATCACGTATGTTCCGTTTTTTTTAAACTAAACTGAACAAACCTGAATTGAAATGAATATAAGTATTTCAGTAGTTTGATCTGTTAAAGCGAAGTGCATAACGAATGTTTCTGCAAAATAAATTCGCGAAGTAAAGCTCGCGGTGAGAAGATTCAAATAAAACCTACTGACATGCATAAGCCATGCCTACATTATCGCGATAAAACGAACTACTCTTCGCGCGGACTCTGTTACGGTGCTCGGTAGACGGCGGTCGTTTAGCTCACAAAGTAATAAAAACCGTTTTGTCTTCTGCACTTCGGCAGGGTCGTGTGCGTCTGTTGATGTAAAGGATTCCACCCACCCCGGCTCATGGACGAGGAATACATTTGAAATGAGGATGCTCAGGGATTGCAGCAGGCAGCAGGCCAGGTAAGTAGGCATGCTTTACATCGTCAGGCTTTCGTTTAAAAAATTGGTTTGGGCCAGCAGTCCATGTCTGCTTTATTGTGATGCTGCTATTGTCTTCATAATTTTTAGATAACTACATCCCGCGAAGTAATTTTTCACGTCTTCATGAATTACGAGGGAAAATAGACCTCTACTCAAATTGAAATATCGCATCATTATGGAATGGCTTAATAAAACACGAATTTACAATGGCGCCTGCAGATAACGATTCATTGAATAATTATGTTAATTGTGCAAAAATTATTGAGGGACATATTCAATAAATTAAGGAGGAAGGTGATTGTGGGTCAGCCCCCGAGCCAGGCCGTTATTTACGAAATCAATCGGTTTTGATAAAATCGGTAAAATGTTGAGGGCGGATATTTAAATTACGGTTATTTCATTTGAATTTTGAATCGGGTATGATTCGGTGAGGAGAGGATAGTTACCTAATTACCTGTTACATGCCTACTAGGTACATATCTACTTAGTTTGCCGGATGACCATGGTAGGTCAACACTCCTGCCGCCCGTGGGTCTTCTTACAGACCATTATCCATACTAGGTACTATAACTAGGTACTAATAATTATTATAAATGCGAAACTAACTCTGTCTGTTACCTTTTCACGGCTAAAGTATTGAACCGATCGTTATGTTTGACAGATCCTAAAATAAACAAAAGTTACACCTTATTTCAGGTTAATGGTTTGTCCCCGCCTGCAATACCTTACAAAAACAAGGTTCAATGCTTGTTATTCTCTTTACGGGTATAGGATTTGCAGTTGAATTTTTTGTTTTTAAAATAATTTGTTTTATTTGTAAGCTTTTTAGTTTTATTAATATAATATATTTGGAATTACAGAGCTCGTGGCTAAGTAATAACAGTCGCATGGGTCGATCTATCAGGTTAAGCTACGCTTCCCTGGGTTGGTCCGTGGATGGGTGGCCATCTTTACATATCGAGACTCCTCCGCGCTTCGGAAAGCACGTTAAGCCGTTGGTCCCGGCTGTCATTCGAGGATCTTTGACAGTCGTTACGGGTCGTCAGAAGCCCGAAAGTCTGACAACCAGTCTTACCAAGGGGTATCGTCTTACCAAGGGGTATCGTAATACCCAGTTACTGGGTTGTGGATGTGGAGGTCAGATAGGCAGTCGCCCCATGTAAAATACTGGTATTCAGCTGCATTCGGTTAGACTGGAAGCCGACTCCAACATAGTTGGAAAAAGGCTAGGCAAATTGATTGAATATATTTGGAATTAACTCATTACTAGTTTTTATTTGGTACCAATATTGTTGTAATTTATTTAAAAAAAAATCTTTTACCTCCGTACCCAAAGGGTAAAACGGGACCCTATTACTAAGGCTATGTCCGCCTGTCTATCTGTCTGTCCGTCCGTCTGTCCGCGACTTAGCTCAGCGACTGTTGGTACTAGAAAGTTGTAATTTGGTATGGGTATACAGGGTTACTGGTAACTCGACGTATTCCTTGCAGGACGTCATAGTAGGGTTAAAATGCAACAAATTAAGCCACCAAATGTTCTACCGAAATTCAGTAGTTTTTGAATTAGTTAAGAGTTTTAGAGCTAAAAATTACAAAAAATTAAATGTTTTGTTAGTGATATTTGCCAAAGTTTTAGGCATTATTGAACTTTTAATTATTAACAAAGGTCTGCTACGGCGTCAACTATGATAATAACTTAAATTTCAGTACAGTCGCGCCGTAAATCATTTTTAAATTGGTTTAATCTGGGATTTTTCATTAACAAACTAAAACTCTTAACTAATTCAAAAACTACTGAATTTCGGTAGAACATTTGGTGGCTTAATTTGTTGCATTTTAACCCTACTATGACGTCCTGCAAGGAATACGTCGAGTTACCAGTAACCCTGTATATAAGGTGCTATAAAAATATCTGCCACGGCTTTAATGGGAGGTAGTATTGTGTTTAAAGATTACAATAGTGAAGAAATTTCGTACCCCGGCACAGTTAAATCAATTTGAGAAAATAAAGTAGTTAAATAAACATTGACTACTCTGCATAACGTGGTTCACAAATTACGCGCGATACGTCGCTTAGTCAATGAAAACAACTGCTATCTCTTTCCATCTGTTCTGTGAATGAAAACTGAAATCAGCTTACTAGTTCGTCACTATCTAATCTACTAGGTACGCAATAATACGCAGGCAAACAAGTGTTTTAAAAGTGCAATTACTTACCAGCTACCGCATTCTTCCAAAAAACTGACGTAAATAAGATGATAAACTTCCCATCACACTTAAAACAGGCTTTGGACTGTCAAGTTAGTGTAAGAATCGCAATATGATGACTCACTCGCACACCAAACCTCTGCTGCTATAAGTTTACTGCATGCGCAGTTATGGAGTTACACTCGCGGTAGCACAACACCATTTCAAGATATTATTCTTGATTGGAATACCGTCGTCTGGGTGGCATTTTTAAAGAAAGCGCGCGCGATATTCCCGACTCTGACCGCTAAAACTAACTTCCGAGCGGGCGGGCGGGCGACTGGTGGGCGACTGGCGGGCCGGGCGGTCGACTAGCGCGTGCGACGGACGGGGTAGTGCGGGTGAAGGTGGGGGCGCGCAGGGCGGCGCTTTGACAAGCGAGTGGCCGGAGCGCAGCGGCATTGTTTGATAAGAACTCAGACCAACCAAAATAGAAAGACGGAGCACTAGGTACATCAAACGTGTAGCCACAAAACTATGCTCCTGCAAGTAAACACACAGGCTCACGCACACACCTACACAAAAACTATGCTCATCGCTCCTAGTACGTCACGAGTCGTCGTCTAGTAAACTTCTATAAAAAAAAATAGAATTATGCCTTCCTGTGTAGTGAAAACTTGTAAAAACAATAGCAAATCACATAAAAAGTCTCACGGAATCACATTTCACATGTAAGTACTTCAAATAACATCGTTTCTTAATTTAGTAAACTATGAATTTTAGGTTACTTGGAACAAAATCCTGAACGAATGAACGAACGAAAACAGTGACATTTAAAGTGCGGGGGCTGCCATAATATGATTTGAAATTTCCCCGTTCGATATTTTTTAGTTCGAGTAATTATATGCCTGTTTTTTTATGTATTTAATATTTTAGATTTCCAAGTAATATTGAAAATAAAAGTAAATGCTATAAGAAATAGTCGGAATGATCCAGAATGGCTTCCATCGAAAACCAGCGTGGTTTGTTCCGATCATTTTGATAATAATGACCTTTATTCAACTAATCGTGGACTTCGTCGTGTGATCAAAAGCGGATATCCTAAAAAGGTACATAAAATATAAAAAACAAAAATGAGATTTTATCAAAACAGTAATTAAACACGAGACTGTATTTTTTATTTTATTCTAGTTAGTTTCTCAGCTTAGTCTAGCAAATTTAAATACTACTGTACCAAATTTTATTTTTTAGATGTTATTTCCATCGTCCTATGTAATTGCTGAAAACTCAGTTTCACAAAGTTCTGGCTGTACGTTTGTTCAAGTATGTCCTAATTCTTCATTTATCTTCCTAAGGTTTTAATCAAAAGCTGCCATTACTCGTGTATTTTTTTTTGTAGGAGTTACCAGACTTGCCTCATGTAGCCATTGACGATAGGGCTGTATGTAAATGCACTTTGTACTTAATTGTTATTTTATTTTGCGATGTAAAAAAAAATGGTTTTGTTTCGGAATCCTTCCTAACAATTGAGGTACAATACCATACTCAACAATATCTTACTCGTACAATATTATCCTACCCAAAATATTATTCCCCAAATTATAGGGAAAAACTTTAACAAATGACAACCCTTTTTACATACACATAGATAAAAAGGTGGCTTCATTTTTGATGTACGTAATGCTCTGTCTTTCTTATTTTGTTGGTCTGAGGATAAGAATGGCAAAAGTGCATGAACGGCGCCGGCGTTTCGCGAATTTAATTCGGTGCGGTGCGGCAACAGCTTATTAAGTCTACGGGATGGTTTTATGCCAATAAATCAATATTTCAATTAATAGTACATTACTGTCGCGGCCAGCAATAAGGGGATTGATGGACAATCGTGAAAATGAGGGCCGATGCGAAGCCGAGGCACTCATGCGTGAGTCCATCAATTCCTGATTGCGGCCAAGGCTTGTATAGTACTTTTCTCAAACAACGCGCGGAAATTCAAACTGAGTAAATTAAATAGAAATTCCAGAATCAATGACGAACTACTATAATTTTTCATGCGCCAATATGTTCATTTGTTTCTTCTTTGTTCTATTTGCAAGCCAATTCGAAATTTAAATAAAATCTTTGATAAGTTACTTCCTTAGTTGTCGTGTGTTGAAGTAAAAAGTACGTTCCATTTTTAAATAACACGACAGATATGAGTTTTCATAGTAATTTATTTGGCCGCTAAACACGCCAGATATGCATTTTCATAGTATCTTTGCTCGGTCAACCCTTTATAGCAGAACTTTTTATGTCATAATATTATTTTGCATAACAGCGCATAGCATAAACTTCATTTCGCAGAAAATCGTTTGGCATACACTCATTTATAATACATTAAAAACGCATAATTTTGTAATTCAGAATCATCTTTAGGCATAAATTTCATATCGATAATCATTAAAAGGTAGAACTATCATATCTCAGAAAGTTTACAGTTAGAATCATCTTTTGGCATACTTTTCATATCCACAATAATTGAAAGACTCATCTATCACACACCATGCATGTATGCATCAAGTATGTAGAATGCAAACATGCAAATAAGCACACACCATGCATGCAGCATGCAAGCAAACATGCAGCATGCAAGCAAGCATGCAACATGCAGCAGGCATGGTTTCTGTCACGGCTCCGGCGCTGCGGGTTCCGGCGGTCCCACGCAAGCTTCTCGTCGCAGATGGTTGTAACGCTCACCACAGCAGCTTCGGCTTGCTGGCCGGCGACCCCTCCGCGCCTACGCGGGCTTAAATTACACTCTAGGGGTAGGGCAGACATGACTACGTGCAGTCGGTTTTGCAGTGATTCGGTTCTGTCACTTCACTAACTTTTGTAGTACACATTTAAGGTTAAGAATATGATTACATTTTATAGAAATGACAATAATTATGCCTAATAAAATTATTCCAAATGAAATTCTGCCATCTTCTTAATATGCCAAGTGAAATTATTCCAAATAATCGTCGCTCTAAATAAACGTTATGTGAAACGAAATTATGCGAAATTAAGCTTTGCCAAAAGTAATTATGCCAAATAAAATTCTGCCATCTTAAAAGTATGCCTTTGTAAATTCGAACATATAAACATTCGGCCAAACAATAATTATATTAAATGATTTTTATGCCATATATATATTCGTTTAAAGAAGATTATGCCAAGTGTGTTATGCCAAATAAATTTCGGAGCATCAAATTTCTGCCAGATAGAGGGAACCCATCTTTGCTGGCCGCATCGTCACTTGTTTTTTATCAGTACAGCAATTTTGATTTATCTCGAAGAAGGTTGTCATAATAATGCTCGAATTTCCAAGCATGTTTGAGAAATAGTACATTACTGTCGCGGCCAGCAATAAGGGGATTGATGGACGATCGTGAAAATGAGGGCCGAGGCGAAGCCGAGGCACTCATGCGTGAGTCCATCAATTCCTGATTGCGGCCAAGGCTTGTATAGTACTTTTCTCAAACAACGCGCGGAAATTCAAACCGAGTAAATTAAATAGAAATTCCAGAATCAATGATGAACAACTATCATTTTTCATGCGCCAATATGTTCATTTGTTTCCTCTTTGTTCTATTTGCAAGCCAATTCGAAATTTAAATAAAATCTTTGATAAGTTACCTCCTTGGTTGCCGTGTGTTGAAGTAAAAACTTCGTTCCATTTTTAAATAACACGACAGATATGAGTTTTCATAGTAATTTATTTGGCCGCTAAACACGCCAGATATGAATTTTCATAGTTACTTTGCTGGCCGCATCGTCACTTGTTTTTTACCAGTACAGCAATTTTGATTTATCTCGAAGAAGGTTGTCAAAATAATGTTCGAATTTCCAAGCATGTTTGAGAAATTAGTACATTACTGTCGCGGCCTGCAATAAGGGAATTGATGGACGATCGTGAAAATGAGGGCCGAGGCGAAGCCGAGGCACTCATGCGTGAGTTCATCAATAGTACTTTTCTCAAACAACGCGCGGAAATTCAAACTGAGTAAATTAAATAGAAATTCCAGAATCAATGAAAAATAACTATCATTTTTCATGCGCCAATATGTTAATTTGTTTCTTCTTTGTTCTATTTGCAAACCAATTCGAAATTTAAATAAAATCTTTGATAAGTAACCTCGTTGGTTGCCGTGTGATGAAGAAAAAAGTTCGTTCCATTTTTAAATAACACGACAGATATGAGTTTTCATAGTAATTTATTTGGCCGCTAAACACACCAGATATGGATTTTCATAGTAACTTTGCTGGCCGCATCGTCACTTGTTTTTTACCAGTACAGCAATTTTGATTTATCTCGAAGAAGGTTGTCAAAAAAATGCTCGAATTTCCAAGCATGTTCGAGAAAAAATATTTTTTGTATGAAAAAAAATATGACAAGTGATCAATAATTTATCTTTACTATTGTAATCTATAAACACAATACTGTTTCCCATTGCAGCCGTGGCAGATATTTTTATAGCACCTTATACGAGTATATAAATCACGCCGACAAAGTGATATAAAAAAATCGTAAAAAATATTTTTTTTTAGGGTACCTACCCTCCCTTACACGTAAAGTGGTGATGTTTCTCTTTCTCTCGTCAATCCCATGTGTGAGGTATTGTTGGAAAGTTCGTTTAAAAAATAATGTGAGTTTGTGAAAACCATTTTTGGATTCATGGATCCGTTTGCTTTAAAGTTCCAATTTTTGTTAGAGTCAAGTGTGCCAATTTTTGTTAGAGTCAAGTGTCCCCCTGCCAGCTAAATGGTTGGTTGTGGATATGTGAAAAATTCACGGCTTTGTATATATAACGAAATTAAAAGGAAAACTATCAACGCTACGTAGGCTCAACAAGTTACCGTGTAATAATCGACCAACTTGCAGTTACAAAAACATGAACAAGAACAAGTTTTTCAACTACAATGTTAGGTTTGTTAGATAAATTCATTTCAACTACGGAACCCTTCATTGTGCGTGGGTCGACATGCACTTGGCCGGTTTTTTGTATTTGCAGATAAAATATATAAAAGTGATAAGTAAAGCCTGTCACTCAGACAATTAAGACGGAACTAACAACACCTCGCATGTTAAAATCCATCAAGCCGTTTAGACTACAGAGCGTGCCAAAGAAATAGACATACATACATACAAACACACATTCTCTCGAAAACCATTACCCTCCTTATGGGGCAGTCGGGTAAAAAGTTTTCTTACATAAATACAAATTCACTCTTTGAGTCGATGTATCGTACGTAACACGTAACACTTGTAACTTCACAGCTTGAGTAAGCCATCGTCTACGTTATTGCTGACTAGCTTCCGCCTGCGGCTTCGCCCGCGTGGTATGTCAATTAAAAGTAGCTTATGTAAGGACATAAGCTACTTTTTACTTTTTTTCACAGATAGTCTAGAGCCTGAGAAAGGTCTCAGGCTCTAAACTATCTGTGTACCGAATTTAATTTAGATCGGTTCAGTAGTTTTGTCGTGAAAGCGCGACAGACAGAGTTACTTTCGTATTTATGATATTAGTAAGGAAGTAAGGATTAATCAATAGGAATAATGGTATGATACCCGTGAGCCGTCGTGTGATACCCGTAGTGATTCTAATGTTTTAATAACTGGTATAAACCCTGGACTCAAACGAGGTAGTCGAGGTACCTATCGTTGGGTCCTTGAGGAAGTCTTTTCTCAACCCTTATTTTAAATTTTAGTAATCGGTTACATTGCATGGCTCCAATTCATAAGGCCAGCCTAACACAGTCTACTACTAAACATACCGCAGGCTTCTTCAGATATCCGTCACAGTAAGGCCTTCAATCTTCCAACTTTCACGAACACTCCATGTTTGCAGAAGTTACGAGTGCGTAACTTTTTAGAGTCGTAATTTACGACATGCTTAGGTAGGTACCTATGCCCTAAAAGTTAGGTAGGTACTTCAATACAGTCAACATAATTCGTACTGTACGTAATACGTAACTACAGTTACTAACTAGACCAGCTACTTAAACTCAATTAGGGACGGTACCTACAAACCGAGTGTCCCCTTGAAAAAGTTGAGGGAAATCAAATAAAGAAAAGTCGCATACTAAGCGACAGTGGTAGTCAATTCATTGAATATCACGTTATCTCTGTTCCAACAGCTCCGGGACCTGAGGTCCAGTGTGCAGGCAGGGGCCGGGGGGAGGCAGTAGGGGAGGGGGTCGCGAGAAATTGAATGAAAACATTGAATATTTATTCTGAGACGATGCCAGTGCACCGCTGCGGGCCCCGGGCAAATACTATGCGCTGGGGCAGATGTGACAGACGTGTTTATGTCTTGTAAAAATGTCCTCGACGAGTTATTTTGCGTGCCCAAATCCGTACCTACCACCAGCCTAGTTTAAATACATGTAATGAATCTGCCACAAGAGATAAAGAGGAGTGCGCGAACCTAACCGACCTGTTGTTAGAGCAATACTATTTATATTCATTGGCTAATAGAATAGTTCTTCAAGTGTTGCACCTATTTCGTTTCCTAGACTTATTAAGCTTGAATTTACTAATTGGGTATCAGTCTTCTATAACTTTCTGTAGCTTCGATTTCCTTTTTACACGACTGCCCAAAATGGAGTGTAATGTTTTTAGGGTTCATGTATGTATGTATTTATGTAAGTTTATTTATTCCATCATAACTTTTAAATGCCTGAACAGATTCGGATGTATGTGGAATCGAATTTCGAAAAAAAGCTATATGTTCGTAGTATGGCACCATTTTCAAATGTGAAAAATAAAAATCTTCAATTATTTACAATATGGGTATCCAATTGAAGGCCAAGATGAGCACATTCCAAAACTATATAATTTATTGGCATAAATTTTACATAGGTAGGGTGTACATAATTTTTTTAATTATTTATTTTTTATCGAACTAAGAGACGTCACCAACGACCACAGGTACAGTGAGTCGTGATCATGAGTTGTAATAGAATTGTGCGTTTTAGGCCAGGCTTGTCTTGTCTGTTAGGGCACTCCTTTGTCGTTCCGGGATGATCTTGTGGCTCTCCTTTTAATATTTGATCTGCATATTTATAAATCGTGCTCGGACTGTTTGCGCCGCCCCTCGAGCGTGTTTGCAGATTTATAGTTTATTTTATTTCGTGTGAGGACCCCTTCGACTGACATCAACCCATTGTTTACCGTACATCCTCCAGGAAGCGTATGGTCTGGAATATTTTATATCAATGCTTGTATTTGTCCGCAATCTTTAAAGAATTCTCAATGTACGGTGCAATAACGCTATACAAGTGGACACTGGTATACCGCACTCCGGTAATGTTGTTCTGTGAAGCGCAGTTATGCTAGCAAGATGCCATGCAACTTCCGCACATCATATTATTGGTTTAGTTTTTAGCATTTAAATAAATACGTATAAAAACCTGGTTTGAAATAAAAGTTGTTTTTTTTGTAGCCCTCGACTATGACAGCCTTGACATTTAATAGGGCTAACTGCATAATCTATTTAAAAGTACGTATTACTATCATCATCAAGAATATTAGCAAAAACTTTGAGTCATTTGTCATTTGTATAGGTTAATTATAATACTTACAACCAGTCTTTGCCCTACTTTAATACTAATAAGTTAGGTTTGTTAGTCTGCTGCTAGGCGCACCGTGTTAACTGCTAACGACTCATTAAACCTGCGAGAGTGGCTCTCCAGTGAAAGGAAATTAACAAATTATAAGGATTTATCCTCTGTGAAGCAACGCACTTGCCCAACTATTGTCGAGACCTGCATGTTAGAAGAATGAATGAACTAACCACACACCTTTTCACCATAATAAATTCATATTCGCTTGTCACATGCAAAATATTATTCTATCAAAAGCCGCTAGGTGGCCGCAAATTATCGATTTGTTGTTCTATTACCGTACGCGTACTTAGTTTTATGAAATTTAATTATGTCGATTGAAAATGTTAAATGAGATATTACATTAGGTATATATTTTATAATTAATCATAATGACTGAATAACCAACTAATCTTTATTTCAAAACACCTAGTTATGAACAATATCTTCGATACGAAAATTATTAAGTATGTTTTGTGATCTTGATGAGATTTTTTTATTTTTTATTATAATAAGATGGTTTGTTTTTCACTGGTTTACCAAAACTACAATTATTGTCGTGCAAAAAACACTACCTATATGTCTTTCATGATACCAGATAGGTACCTAAGTTTGTCATACTCTTATCTAAACAATCGAATGCCAATTTCAATAATTATATTCTTCAACTGACAAAATACTTGTATTTCCGAGTAATAGGTACAAATTAATAATTGGGGTTGATTACGGTACGGTGAAGTAAAGAGTTACTTACTGTCAGAAAACTCAATGTATTTACAAAGCTTTTCGAACACAGTTTCGGAATTCACATTTTGATGATAAAAACAACACTATAATCACTTACTAAGCTTAAGGAATGACTTAGCCACAATAACTATCACATCATTTTAAATGAAACTAGGTACCTAATCCATTACCTCAGTTGGAAAATAAAATACTGATCTCAAAATATTTCAAAACAATAACTAATAACTAATTGAGTCGCGTCGCGGACTTGTAACTCACTTTACGCAGGTCAACATCGCGGCTAGTGCATTTGCGCGAACTTAATTTGTTCACATTATTCAAACACACGATTCGTTCCATTCATAAAAACTCAAAAGCCGGGCTTAAATATTAGAACATTTTGCAAAATAAGTAAACATTTTCAACGTAAACATTTTCTATGCAAAAAAAGAGAGGTCGAGAAGCACGCCGCAAAGCCAGCTTGTGTGAGCGAGAAAGATATGCAATGTACTACGTCTTCATTCATCGATGCGATCTCGCCTAACACTATAGTGTTAGAGCGAGATCGCAACTGTGGCATCCGAGAGAGTTTGGCAAAGGTGCGTGATGAAAACAGCGCGGAATTTAAATACTTTGTTTGAGTACGTAAACCTGGCTCGTAGCTTGTACTTATAGCGCGCGACCGGTGCAGCGCGGAGTTTAATAATAATAATAATAACCCCACCGCCGTATCTCTACGTTGACGTCGTGGTGGGGCTTGCGCGCTCCGAACTCTAGGTCTGTGCCGGTAGAATTTACTTTGCCGGAACGGGTCTAGGGTGAGGAGCCAGACCAAGAGAGATACAAAAACCCGCAGGGCAGCATGTGGCGAGCTGTTGGGCAGTAGCGACCCCACGGACCCTACCTCCTGGGAGAAGTCTTGTTCCTCATCTCTGGCTTGCCTTTATTGGCCGGCTGGAGTGAACACTGACGAGGAACAGAACTTCCACCTCATTCTTGCCTTGATTGGCCGGCTTGAGTGGAGATTCGCAAGAGCAATTATGTGTTCGGAGAAAGGAAGTATTCCAGTAAGATGCTGGTAGGGATCTTGACCGTACTTCCGGGATTGTCCTGATAGCCGTGGAATACGTCTCCACTCCTCTTAAGCACCTCAGGACATGTTGCCCCCTTGTCGTTACGACACTCTGTGCTAGCGACCGTTTTCGGGGGCCCATTATTGAGTGTGCAAGTCACCCCCTGCCATTTTATTTGTGTATTTTATATAAAACATTGGTCAGGCAGGGGCCATAGTCTCCCCATAGTTCAAGATAACCAGTTCAATAAGCCACCCTAATCCATAATCCAATATCTTTGTTTCCATAGCTTGCAATAGTCCTACACCAACCGGGGGTTGTCCTTGGGTGCACTTGCATAGTGCATACAGGGATAATCGTCGGTTGGTGCCTCATTCCTTTAAAAAGATCTAACGGGCCTCTGCGAAGTCAAAGTCAAATAATTTATTTCAAATAGGCACATAAAAGGCACTTTTGAACATCAATGAAAAACAAACAAAGAAATAGAATTGATTCTAGTTGAGCGAGTTGGCTTTGGCCCCTCGTACGCCTTCCAAAAGACCGGGACCCAATGGTCTCGAGATATGTAAACATGTATAAAAATCATAATAATAACCCCACCGCCGTATCTCTACGTTGACGTCGTGGTGGGGCTTGCGTGCTCCGAACTCTAGGTCTGTACCAGTAGAGTTTACTTTGCCGGAACGGGTCTAGGATGAGGAGCCAGACCAAGAGAGATACAAAAACTCGCAGGGCAGCATGTGGCGAGCTGTTGAGCAGTAGCG
Source organism: Lithophane leautieri (assembly GCA_949152455.1). Taxonomy (NCBI): domain Eukaryota; kingdom Metazoa; phylum Arthropoda; class Insecta; order Lepidoptera; family Noctuidae; genus Lithophane; species Lithophane leautieri. The sequence continues at coordinate 949,309 of OX424475.1, forward strand.
ACCCCACAGACCCTACAGACCCTACCTCCCGGGAGAAGTCTTGTTCCTCACCTCTGGCTTTCCTTTATTGGCCGGCTGGAGTGAACACTGACGAGCAACAGAGCTCCCACCTCATTCTTGCCTTGATTGGCCGGCTTGAGTGGAGATTCGCAAGAGCAAACGTGCTTGGAGGAAGGCAGTATTCCAGTAAGATGCTGGTAGGGATATTGACCGTACTTCCGGGATTGTCCTGATAGCCGTGGAATACCTCTCCACTCCTCTCAAGCACCTCAGGACATGTTGCCCCCTTGTCGCTACGACACTGTGCTAGCGACCATTTTTGGGGGGCCCATTATTGAGTGTGCAAGTCACCCCCTTCCATTTTATCTATGTATTTTATGTTAAAAACATTGGTCAGGCAGGGGCCAAAGTCTTTCCATCGTTCAAAATAACCAGTCCACCAACCCACCCAAACCCGTAGTCCAATATCTTTGTTTCCATGTTCTGCAATAGTCCTACACCAACCGGGGGTTGTCCTTGGCTGCATTGCATAGTGCGAATAGGGATAATCGTCGGTTGGTTCCCCATTTCATTATGGATGTCTAACGGGCCTCTGCGAGTTGGCTTCGGCCCCTCGTACGCTTTCCAAAGGTCCGGGATCCCAGGGTCCCGAGATATGTCAAAGACATTAAAAAAATAATAATAACCCAACCGCCGTATCTCTACGTTGACGTCATGGTGGGGCTTGCGCGCTTCGAACTCTAGGTCTGTGCCGGTAGAGTTTACTTTGCCGGAACAGGTCTAGGATGACGAGCCAGACCAAGAGAGATACAAAAACCCGCAGGGCAGCATGTGGCGAGCTGTTGGGCAGTAGCGACCCCACGGACCTTACCTCCTGGGAGAAGTCTTGTTCCTCATCTCTTGCTTGCCTTTATTGGCCGGCTGGAGTGAACACTGACGAGGAACCGAGCTCCCACCTCATTCCTGTCTTGATTGGCCGGCTTGAGTGGAGATTCGCAAGAGCAGACAGGCTCGGAGGAAGGAAGTATTCCAGTAAGATTCTGGTAGGGATCTTGAACGTACTTCCGGGATTGTCCTGATAGCTGTGGAATACCTCTCCACTCCTCTTAAGCACCTCAGGAAGTGTTGCCCCCTTGTCGCTACGTCACTATTTGCTAGCGAACGTTTTCGGGGGTCCATTATTGAGGTTGCAAGTCACCCCCTGCCATTTTATCCGTGTATACCATAACATTGATTAGGCAGGGGACATAGTCCTTCAATAGTTTTAGGTAACCAGTCCACTATAGCCACCCAGACGCATAGCCCAATATGTTTTGTTTCCATGTCCTGCAATAGTCCTACACCATCCGGGGGTTGTCCTTGGGTGTACTTTCATAGTGTATACAGGGATAATCGTCGGTTGGTGCCTCATCCCATTTTAAATTGTCATTATAAATTCGGCCTATCGTACGCCTTCCAAAAGACCGGGACCCCATGGTCCCGAGATATATAAACATATACAAAATAATAATATTCATTTATTTCAGACTTACAGTATCCATACATTTATAAACATGAGTGTGTGGGTATTATTCTATATTAGTTACTATATCTAATTATTTCACTAACATGAGATCAAAAAGTTACAATTAAAGCAATAGGAATAATATTTTGTACCTATATAAGAGTACAACATTTCAAGAAAATCGAATGCGAAAGCATTAAGGTTACATTACATGCAAAGACCCCCAGTGCCTTCGCATTGGACTATCAATACTTTCATAAATTGCCCTCAGAATGCTGTTGCCACTGCCACAGCTCCTCTGCATCAGGGAGGCAGCTCTCTTGCGCAGAATTGCGAAATAGTCATCCGTACGAGCCTCCGTAAACATGCCTGAAGCACTACAGAACCAGGGCAGCCGCAACAACACTCTGAAGGCATTATTATATTGCACACGGAGGATGTCATAGGTTCTCCGGGTATACTTGACCCACAAAAGGACTGGCAGTAGGCCTTGGACTTCTCCCGGGAGGTAGGGTCCGTGGGGTCGCTACTGCCCAACAGCTCGCCACATGCTGCCCTGCGGGTTTCTGTATCTCTCTTGGTCTGGCTCCTCATCCTAGACCCGTTCCGGCAAAGTAAACTCTACTGGTACAGACCTAGAGTTCCGAGCACGCAAGCCCCACCACGACGTCAACGTAGAGATACGGCGGTGGGGTTATTAATGATATTATTATTGATACCAATTCTTGCGACATGAATGATTGACTTGGAAGTTTATAGGGGTACTTAGCGTTTTTTTTTTTAAATTGATATGCTCAATTTTGAAGGCAAGCCGGGCTTTTCGGCTTGTATGGAAGGAACGCCACTGTGAATAATATGTAATTATGTAGGACGTGTCGGTAGAACCTAGGTATCTAATCTAACCATACATCAGTTAGGTACAGATGACTGGGTGAAAGTGAAGCTTTACTAAGTTTTTTGATAAAGGATTTGTTGATACATTTGTCTAACGATGACTCACCAACTTATGACTGGAGGTTGTTGCACTGCTTAAATAAAGAAGAGGCTAATTTATAGCAGTGCCATAAAACCAAGGATTAAAATAAAAGAAAAAACCGGCCAAGTGCGAGTCGGACTCGCGGACCCGTACCATTATCTATAAAAACGGCAAAAAAAATCACGTTTGTTGTATAGGAGCCCCCTTAAATATTTGTTATATTTTAATTAAATTATTTATTTTTAAAGCGAATATATAACTAAATATTCTGTGAAAATTTAAAGCGTCTACCTGTTGCCGTTATCAATATCGAGCAAAAACGAGCAAAAAAATCACGTTTGTTGTATGGGAGCCCCCTTAAATATTAATGTTATTCTGTTTTTTAGTATTTGTTGTTATAGCGGCGATAGAAATACATCATCTGTGAAATTTCAACTGTCTATCTATCACTGTTCATGAGATACAGCCTGGTGACAGACGGTCAGACAGACAGACAGCGGAGCCTTAGTAATAGGGTCCCGTTTTAACCTTTGGGTACGGAACCTTAAAAACATCTACTACGATCTTCAACTATTTTGAAATTATATATGTTTTAACATAAGCATACTGGCTGGGTGCCTTGAAAATATCTTAGTTGAACCTGAACCTGCCAGGAGAAGAGTATTGGAAAAACACACCATAGACTAGGACATGACACGTTTATTCCCGATTCTTCTTCACATCTATCTGCATATTACAGTTCATGGCACTCTTGCAGGGCACGTATCCTTGTAGGCCGTGCTCACACAGCAGCTCCAGTAGGAACCGCCCCTGGAGGCCCGAGGGTATGTCGGTGACTGACAGCTGGTGGTCGATGCGCATCACCTGAGTTCTGTTGGCTATGGTCGCTGGCCAGCGGACTGGTAGCAGTTGGGTAGGCAGCGGTGTTGGGTCCCTGGAAGATGAAGAATAGGATTGAGTGGAATCATGGTGGTGAATAATTTGCTGCGAGGTAAATCCTTTCAGATCCTACTTGAATTGTCTAAGATTGAATTTTCGACACATTTCCGTAATTCATGTCCACAACATTTCAGTACAATTTCTTAGTACCTAAATCGAAACATAGTAGCACCTACCTACATATCAAGTTTTTCTGTCACAAAAACAAGGCATTATTTTTGTTAGGTTATTGCATATCGCCCCTTCCTATGACTATGTTACCAAACGCCGACAATGCTTTAGGACAAACCAATTCCAAGTAGTGACTGTTACTACTAACTTACAGTTACTACACATTTTTAACCGACGAAAAAAAAGGAGGAGGTTCTCAAGTCGACCCTTATTATTATTATATTTTTTGGCATATTTTTTGTATCTCGGCTCTGATCTGCCGGTTTTTTTTGGGTAACACGGGCCAAAGTCAAGTATTTTTATTTTTAATTTTTAATATTGTTCTTGTTTACAATCATAAACAGCGAGGTTTATCTTACAGCGTGACCGGTTACTGAAAAAGAGTGAAGGAAATTCTAAGAACAACAGTTTTTGGTGTCAGTTATATCTCAAAAACTTCAGGGATCGTTTTGGTTGGATAATACTGTTTCTTTTTTCTTACACCACTATTATGTACTTAATATTTTATTATAAACATATGCAAGCATGCACCAAATCCTTGTTTTTAGAATATTATAGAAGCCAGGTCATGATTAGCATCACCTATGTCAATTACCTGCTGTGGATATGACCCCAATCGATGTTAAGTACTAAGTAATTAGTAATAAGTACGGCTGGTAAAGCCTGTCCACTCTGACATGACGCGCCCCACGACCGCATTTACGCACACGGTAACGCGGATTTCTATAGGTAATGGTCATTTCAGGGTGAAATAGCTATACCTTGAGTTTAGTACTAATAACATTATTATAAGCTTTTACGGTCGATGCGATACCTCACACTTACACTTTGGGTAAGGTGTAAATGAACAAACAAAATTAATAGGTACATAATATGAACAGTCTATACTCTCATAAAATAATAATGGTGGTCATTATGTTCATGTTTGGTAATCTGCATTCGATGGTGTAACCCTGCGGAATTTGTCATTTTACTTCAGCTGCATTTTATGGAAAATCGCGTGCTTGCATCATTTAGTAAAAAACGTCTGTACCTACGTTCATGAGAATGCACTTAAATTGCCTTGAATCATCCAAAATGGGTGCAGCTTATGTAAGTTTTTAGAGTAAGTACCTAACATACGTAAAAAGATATGATGCAGGTTGCAAAAAATGGCATTCGACGTATTTTCCTTAAGAATAGGTCATCTAGTTTATTTTAATATTAAGGATAGTATTTTGGTAAACTTACCCGAACTTCATAAAGTTGGTCAACATGGTGGTGTGTCTTTCGATGACTAATCTGTCAGAATTACTCAACTGTAAGGTCAGACCTGCCGGCTTGAACACGTAGAAAACGTCATCCGCATGAGTGGCTCCCCTCACTCCGAGTCCACGACCGAACACGACACTCCCGAAATTACGTCCTCCTTCATAAGAGAATATGTAATTATACACCGGTTTGTCTGAATACTTCGCTATCAGCTTCGAGAATGCGTCAAACGCTCCGTTGGTTAGCCATTCCGAATAATAGTCCACACCACCTTTGATCGAGGCTTTACTATTGAGCCTTTGTTTCCCAAAGTAATGTGAACGAATTTTCTTGGCTATTTCTCTTTTATCTTCGTTGGAACACCAGGAAAATACCGATGGCAGCCTGTCTACGAAGTTATTGTCTAAATATTCTAACGTTCTTTGGTTATTGAGTCCGTAGAACAAGGTACCTTCGCTGTCGGTAATGCCCACCATTATCGGCACTTTGTAAAAGTCTCCCGACGTGATGATGTTGTAAGGCGTGTCGTGGAAGAAGGGGTCGGTGAAGTTCACGTCGGCACACGGTGCGTACTTGAAGTACCGCGGATCTATTGAAGAGCCTTGTGTTGCTGTCAGTAAATCGCTCAAGGACGACTTTAGAAAAGTATTGTATATTTCTTGTTCACTGCGCACTGTTGCTATCTTAGCGGCGTCTTCGAAAGCTGGAGTGAGGGGCTCTGGGTTGAACGACCACGGCGTCAGAGCTACACCGCTCATCATTATCGCTTTGTGGAACAGTCCTCTGCTACGTTTCGATAAGAAGTGCATAGCTGTGGAGGTACCTCCCGCACTATGTCCGGAAATGGTCACATTGTCCGGATCTCCACCGAAGGCAGCTATATTCTTCCGTATCCATTTTAAAGCGGCTAATTGGTCCTTCAGTCCGAGGTTTGCAACATTATTTAAGCATAAGAAACCTAGGACGCCTAATCTATAGTTGACTGTCACGACTATAACGTTCTTTTTGACTAGAAATTCGGGGTCGTATTGCCACTTGCTACCGTAGTAGTAAGCTCCACCGTGGAAGAAGACCAGCACGGGCAGCCTGCGGCCTGCAGTGGCCTGTTCCGGGGTGAACACGTCGAGCAGGTGGCAGTCCTCGGCGCCCAGCTTGAAGATGGCGAAGGCCTGTGCGCAGGAGTCGAATTGCGACACCGCGTGGAACGTGCCGCTCCATTTTCTCGGTGGTTTCGGTGGCTGGAAGGAGGGTTAATAATTTTGAACTATGTCCAGATGTGTGCTGTTTAAGTAGAATAATTATTGATTTTGTGATTAACTTAGTCTTCGCATTATCGTTATAAGATTGAGCTTCAATATAAAATATGGGTGAGATATTGTGCTGGCTGTAACTATAACTAATATGGGTGAGATATTGTGCTGGCTGTAACTATAACTAATATGGGTGGGATATTGTGCTGGCTGTAACTATAACTAATATGGGTGAGATATTGTGATGGCTGTAACTATAACTAATATGGGTGAGATATTGTGCTGGCTGTAACTATAACTAATATGGGTGGGATATTGTGCTGGCTGTAACTATAACTAATATGGGTGAGATATTGTGCTGGCTGTAACTATAACTAATATGGGTGGGATATTGTGCTGGCTGTAACTATAACTAATATGGGTGAGATATTGTGCTGGCTGTAACTATAACTAATATGGGTGAGATATTGTGCTGGCTGTAACTATAACTAATATGGGTGGGATATTGTGCTGGCTGTAACTATAACGAATATGGGTGAGATATTGTGCTGGCTGTAACTATAACGAATATGGGTGAGATATTGTGCTGGCTGTAACTATAACTAAACTCTAAGATTGTTAATTTAGTCGTTTTATCGCAATATCAGCATCCTAACTAAAAATGCTATAACTACAAATGCGAACGTAAGTTTGTTGGTTTGTGTGTTATGTTTTTACGCTCAAACGGCGGAACGGATTTGGATGAAATTTCGGACAGACCTTGTCCTGAAGAAGGACATAGTGGACTGCAGACGAAGTCGCGGACACCAGTCGGTATTATTATAAGTTAAACCAATTGTCGAACATTTCAATGAGCTATTCCTTTTTAGGCTTCCGTAGTCACCAAGGAACCCTTATAGTTTTGCAATGTCCGTTTGTCTGTCCGTCTGTCCGTCTGTCCGCGGCTTAGCTCAAAGACCGTTGGTAGTAGAAAGCTGTAATTTGGTATGGATATACATATAAACCACGCCGACAAAGTAGTAAAAAAAAAATACCTCCCCTATATTTAAAGCGGGGATTGTTTTTTTTTCTCGTCAATCCCATGGTGTGGGGTATCGTTGGAAAGGTCGTTTAAAAATAATGGGAGTTTGTGAAAACCATTTTTGGATTCAGGGATCCGTTTGCGGAATATTAAGCTTTAAAGTGCAAATTTTTGTTAGAGTCAAGTGTCCCCCCCCCTGCCAGCTAAATGGTTGAGTTTGGAAATGTGAAAAAATTCACGGCAGTAGTATATATAACGAAATTAAAAGGAAAACTATCACCGCTACGAAGGCTCCACCAGTTACCGAGTAATAATCGACCAACTTTAATTTGTAGTTGCAAAAACATGTTCTCCCGTACATTCTGTATGGTAGAACAAGTTTTTCAACTATAATGTTAAGTTTGTTGGATAAATTCATCCCAACTACGGAACCCTTCATTGTGCGTGGTTCGATATGCACTTGGCCGGTTTTTTTGTATATTTCTCTCACGACCAACAATTACAGTTCCGCCTACGAGACATTGAGTAGATATACTTACCGCAGAATTTTCCAGGCATTTCCCAACCGTCTCACCGGGGAATGAGATTAACATTTAAATATATCTCATATTAATATGTGCACGACTCGTACACTATGCAGATAACTTTCGCAGTGATATTACAAACCGTATACTCACTTGGAATCTTTCGCTGACGGCGTACGGGATCCCGTAATACCGGTTCTGTCCAGAGAAGCCTCGGAGTCCCCTTAATTTACCCTGGCTTACTTCCACGACCGGCGTGTACAAGAATAACCCGCGCACATGCTGCAAACACGACAAGCACACAATATATACCAACACTCCGTATCTCATATTTACCGACGAATGACTGCTCTCATAACTTTGACAATGTGTTTGGTGTTGTCCATTTATATTAGACGGATAATCTGGGGCTACTGGTTTGTGATTAACATGTTAACTGGTTAAGGTCAATGTCGGAATAGGTCAGGGTTGGTTATTATTCTAACAGAATTCATAAGTCTGATTAATTGGATTTACAACATGATTATTGTTGTTTAACGCGGGATAATTGAAGAAATTACTGAGAAACATTTGTTTACAATTTCTCTGTAATTCCGTAAAATATTGTTTAGGATTAAGTTAAGACATAAAATAGTACTTAAGTTCACTTTTAAAACACAAGAACACTAGAACGACCCTAACTTCGAAGTCTTTGATAGAAACTTCGTCGTTCAACTGTCCGGTTCACTTCAAGTTCACAGATGAAGTTCATCTGACTGAGAGCCAAGATGCTGCGTGCGAGGCGGTCTGGTGCACACTGGTAGGGAAAGTACGCGATCCCAGGCGGCGGCGGCGCGGCGGCCGGGTGCGCTTGCGCAAGTTCACTGCAATGTTTGCAAAGTGTCCGCAAACTGTTATAAGCATTATTTGCTGACCGTTCGATGACAGTGTGTCTATTCTAGTTTTTTCCTTTAATTGATTTTGTAACAAATTCTTAATGTGGTTTCTATGAATTGTGTCGTAACGGTGTTCTAAGTTCTTAAAATATTGGTTGCGGTAATTGTTTGGATAAGGTAACTTTGGGTTTTTTGCTTTTAACTGGTAATAATATATATCGATTTTAACATCGTTCTTTTGACTTATATAAATATAACTTACTTACTACATTCGCAAATATTTGTTGGCTATAAAGACAAAAATGTAATTTTATAATGATTATTATAACCTAAGTTAGCACCTTTTATATAGGAGTAATTTGGTTCGTATATGTTCAACTACGTTGATAGGTGTATAAAAACTTTAATTTAGCCATGACATTTGCAATGACAAATCTGTATACTACGAGTAGGTACAAAAAATTACTTAAATGCGGTAGTGTTCGTTTTTTACCGACTTCAAAAAAGGAGGAGGTACTATGATCGGATGATTGTTTTTTTTTTTATTTATGTTCACCGATTACACCGCCGTTTGTAAACCGATTTAAAAAATTCTTTTATTGTTCAAAAGCTTATACTTCTGAGGTGGTCCCATTGTCACCAAGTCAGGATCTGATGATGGGATCCTAGAGAAATCGAGGGGAACTTTCAAAAATCGTAAGGGCAACTAGTGCATTCCTTAATTTATTCATTAAGTATTTTACAGCACTACAATTTTATGAAGGTCTGGAGTCGATCTGATGATGGAGCCGAAAGACAGTCAAGGGAACTCCTCAATGGTTTAAAGCAGATACCTCGTGTTTGGGCTTGATTAATTTGTATTGATAAAAACTTTACACTTTGATGGGTTCTGACTGTCGTTAGGGGTCTGATGATGAAGACGAAAGACAGTCGAGGGAACTCCTCAGTGGTTTACAGCAGATATCTTGTGTTTGGGCTTGATTAATTTGTATTGATAAGAACCTTACACTTGGATGGGTTGTGACTGTCGTTAAGGGTCTGATGATGAAGACGAAGGACGATTAACGGAACTCCTCAACGGTTCACAGTAATTACCTTGTGTTTGGACTTCATTCATTTATATTGATAAGAACTTTGCAACCATATAGGTTGTAAGTGACATTACAGATCTGATTATGGTCACCTTATAATATGATGATGAGGGGAACTATACAGTGTAAGCAAATGTATAGTGTTCACCCTTATATTCTTGAGAGGGCACGGGAGTCTCATTAGCCAGCCGGTTTCGTATAACATCTAAACGATACTTGCGCTGTTCAGACGACTCGCCACTTAATCGTTTTTTAATAAGATTGAGTCGGCAGATCTTATCATTTGGCGACTCCTGCGACAAATGAGAATGCATGTAATTTCTCATCTGAGATAACCTAGCATGACAAGCTAACGGTGATTCTTGGGAACCGGACATAGCACTCCGTTTGCGATTCTTAGATAGGCGTTCTTTTTCAGCAGTATTAGTCTCTTTAATTCTGTTTTTCTTCATGCGGGCGGCTCCTTTAGTTGGTCTACCCGTGGTGATTACAAAAATCAAATTACACAAAAAATGGAAAAATAATAAAACGTTAAAAAAAAAATTGACCGACTTCAAAAAAAAACAAAACAAAAAAGGACTACTGTACTAAAACCAAACGACAAAAGTACTTCTTTAATAATAAGAGAAAAATAAAAAAATAACTTTAATTTCGGAAGTCGGTGGCCAAAAACTAAAATTAAAAGCAAAGACACCGACTTCCGAAGGACATAAGTACCTACAAATCCCATCTATCAAGGAGGTTGTAGAAAGGTCCTACAAGAATATTATAAGGAAAGACTCCAACGACAACATAAAAGTGAACTCGCTGTGACACTACTAAAGTCCTCAGACTCTACATACAGACTCAAAAGAGAACGAATAGCGTCAATCTAACCAACTAATAAACCTAAGAACGAGATGACGCATCGCAGGATGTGAACAATCTCCAACTGCCAGTGAAGACACAACCAATCTGATTAAAGCTGAGGGCTGATTGCAGATACAGGGAAAAAAAAAAAAAAAAGAAAAAAAAAATGTTACCTTTAGTGGGGATGGTTTTTTTTTTCTCGTCAATCTCATGGTGTGGAGTATCGTTGGAACAGTCGTTTAAAAATAATGTGAGTTTGTGAAAACCATTTTTGGATTCCGGGATCCGTTTGCGAAATATTAAGCTTTAAAGTGCTAATTTTTGTTAAGAGTCAAGTGTCTCCTTGCAGCTAAATGGTTGGTTTTGGGTATGTGAAAAAATTCACGGCAGTAGTATATATAACGAAATTAAAAGGAAAACTATCACCGCTACGTAGGCTCCACAAGTTACCGAGTAATAATCGACCAACTTAAATTTGCAGTTGCAATAACATGTTCTCCCATACATTTTGTATCGGAGAACAAGTTTTTCAACTACGATATTAAGTTTACGGAACCCTTCATTGTGCGTGGTTCGACATGCACTTGGCCGGTTTTATCTTTTATCAGTGGAAACTTGTAAATGGCCTTCAACTTCATATTGTTTGAGAACACTGTTTATGTTAACTGTAAGTTCCCCGAATAGAATAAAATAAAAGAGTGTCTTGAAAAACATTTTTGAGTATCATGAGTTTGTTTAAGACCATGTGGATTGTCAAAATAAAGGGCTTGAGGAGGCTATTCCAAGAATAGGTATATCACACTAAAAGGCTTAAATAAAATATAATAAATAAAAACCCAAAACAAAAACCGGCCAAGTGCGAGTCGGACTCGCGCACGAAGGATTCCGTACCATTATCACGTAAGTTCACGTTTGTTGTATGGGAGCCCCCTTAAATATATATATTTTTTTTTTTGTATTTGTTGTTATAGCGGCAACAGAAATACATCATCTGTGAAAATTTCAACTGTCTATCTATCACGGTTCATGAGATACAGCCTGGTGACAAACGGACACACAGACAGACGGACAGCGGAGTCTTGTAATAGGGTTCCATTTTACCCCATGGGTACGGAACCCTAAAAAATGAATCAAATCTGAGATTGAATTAAAATAACTGCCACCAACTCCATCTGACTGCTTGAAAAGTGAGCTTGTTTCAAACTTTTAGTTGCAGTCGGGTTTTTTTATAAACCATTATGGGACCTTAAAATGTCACAACTCTCTCCTGACGAGATGGTTCAGTTAAGCGTATAAGGAGGTTGTGACGAGCCGATTAAGACAGCGGCGAGGCCCTTCGCATTCCATAGTGAACCGAAAATGTACAAATATGAGTAGAATTATATGTCTAAGTACAAAATGCAAGTAAGACATGATCAGTGACAGGGAAAAATGTATTGCGTGATGCAGAATTTTTGAGCACATAAGAAAATGCATTGTCAGACTGCCTCGTTGATCGTGGTCGCAAGCGCTACTGAAAACAATGAGGTTCGATTCCCAGGTCGGGCAAAGGGTTAATGGGTTTTACTATCTGGAATTTCTCATTAGCAGCTCGGTTGCTGGCAATAGGCTCGCTCTCTATGTCATGGGATTTAAATACAGTTTGTTAACTAATAAAGGTGTTCCGTTAGCCTGCAATAGTATAGCGTACACACATGCTAAAAAAATATTACCAAACAATTTGGGTATAGAAATATTCACAAAACTATTAAATTGATACGTAAAAGAAATACTCTATACACGCACACTTGTATTTCAACGTAAAAAGACAGGTGTGACTAGTGTGCGTGTATGTACAGAGTGTTTCTTTTCCGGGTCAATTTAATATTTTTTGTGAATATTTTACTGTAAAAAAATAAAATAAACTTTTTTTTTGTGGGTTTTTTTTAGCGTTTATACCTACCCTCTATTTTATTGCAGACGCCCTTCGTTAGATAAGATACTGTATAACTGGCGTGACGTGCATGTATTATAGATACAGCACTGCCCAACCATTCGGGGAAATAAGGCGTGATTGGAATTATACTGACCTTTCGGGTTATTCTGTAACCATCTCATCGTGAAAACTTAGGTGAAGTGAGCGTGGAGTGAGCTGTCATTGTCATCGATACCTACTGATACTAAGGCAGTGACAGTTCATTTCAAACTCACTTCACCTAAGTTTTCACGGTGAGATGGTTACAGAATGGCAATGCTGGTTATACAGGGTCAGATTAAATAAGTTATAGTAACTAAACATGCTAGAAATTTGTTTTTTTTTTTTTTGAGACCTTATCTGGTGTAGTTACTTGAAATACAAGTTTTTTTTTGTGTAAACGTTACAGCCGCGATTGGTATAAAACAAAAAAAAACCGGTTTTGTTCAACTCATACTTCTAATCAGTAACTAGACTAACAGCGGTCGTTAACTCGAAAAAAGCATCAATATTACATTGTTTCATAATGTTTGATATCGATACCCATCACGTGGAGTTTCGGTATCGATTACTAATTTAATTCGACCCAGTATATTTCGCCTCCTTCAGTCCGTCCCTTAAAACGTCACACAATTTACTTTGCATGAAAACAATTTGCAAGTAACTTTTCAGACAGATTTCAAAGAAACCATCTCTTGAGTAAAGTTGAAACGAAAATAAGTTTTTAACGAATGAGAAGTCGCGAACAATAATAGTAAGTGCATTAAAAATAAATAGTCATATAATAAAGAGCGTTCGTCTCGCCGCTGGATGCAGTAAGGCTGAGTCATACTGGAGCTTGGGTATGTATTTTATGTTAGAGAACTAAGATCAAGTTAGCACCTGCGTTCTTACTGAGTATGGATGATGGGGAAGTTATAGCAGATAAAATAACAATCAGTGCAAGTTTAAAACACTTTAAAAGTTCTTATCTGCAGGCTATCTGCTGGTACTAGCCCCAAAAACAAAACGGAAATAGTAAACCTGTCAAAAAAGTGTGCATGTTTTCGAGATGGACCTCACATTTTTTGCTTCGGCATTATCAAGGTTTACTTTATTATATTAGGCTCTTCTGTTAATCATTTTATTTAGCATATGTAGTTAAGTTCGTGTGGTACCAAGTGATAAGTTCACCCCCCGTCTCGCAGAAAAATGAGCAAGAACAAACATTCCCATCATCCATCACTGCTTTACCCTTTTGGGGATTACAAGCTTTATGGTAGAGTCGGGATTTTTCTCGTTTCAGTTAGGAACTGCAGTGAAAAAGTTTTAATCACTTGATAAGTTTCAAGTGATACTTTCAGCGTTGGAATGTTCTAGCTACTGTTCGTAGAGTATCTACGAACTTGTATGAAGTGAAAACTTCATTAGACCAATATATTCGCCACTTAACATTGTAATTCCGAACCATCATTACTTGTACCTGTAATAAAAATACTGTTCACTACACTTTTTGTAAACGTTTTATTCAACAAAAATATTGTTTGTTATAGTTAATTTTAAACAATTCCTATGCAAAGTATACAATATCGTGAAAAGGGCCCAACTGAGCCTTGTTAACGAAATTGTTGTTTAATCAATCAAAAGGAATTCACGCAGCGAGCGCTAAATTGATTCCTTGCTTTAAAATAGCGCTTTTTCCGGGTGAAGTCGGTCGTTGGGTCAGCGCCTCAGCGAGACGGCGGAGCCTGGGCCCCGCTCCTCCGCGCCGGTGTGGAGGCCGTCCAACGAGATAACTTTTGAATTAAAACGCCGAGGAAGTCCTTTCCTCGTCCAATTTGCATGTTTGCCCAGTTTATAACAATTAGCCGCCGCTTCCCGGGTATTTTTCTTTATTACCAGGATTAGCGCGGCCCGCTCGTCGCAAGGGTACCGACTTGCGCTTAATTATGCTTTATATATGAATGTGCGATTGCCCCGTTTATGGCGCAGTTAAATAGCTCTTATTGTGCTCAGTCGGCAGCTTTTCATAGTTTTATATGGGAAATGGCTCTTAATTAAGGTTATGGTTTAGCTAGTGTTTAGTCTTGAGGCGGATTACAGAACATCTTGCGAACAGTGCTTGTAAACCGTAAAAAAATGTAGTTATAACTACAACTCATTTTCTTACACACTGAATTTCTGATGAACACGTATGGTTTAAAAAATCGAATCAAATCACACTCAAATTGAAAACTCGTGAAATTAAAAATCACTACGTTTGTGAAGAGATCGATGAGCAGGTTGACAGATATGGACTGCTGCGTATCTCCTCAAAATCCATAATATAGTCTATTATGGTTTAAAAGAGCCTCGCTTCTATTTAACTTCACACAACTATTCAAGCTTACGATAGCTCCAACATTAACACAATTACCACGTGTACGCAAACGTGTGGGTTTCTCTTCACTTCTGTTTTTTGTATAACGGGCTACAGAGAACACGAAAACACGAGCAGCAGGCAGTAGACTGCTGACTGCTGCGAACTTCATCAGGAAAAGTTGCTGCCGACCTGCAGTGGCTGCAGTACTGCTTCAGATAGAATGTAAATTATATTTAAACATACCTAATTATGTGCGGGTACATAATAATATAGGTATGTTCGCAAATAGTAAGTAAGGTTTGGAACCTTATTTTATCAAAAGCATCTGAGTATGATGATGTGTAGAGTTATTGTGAAAACTACTTTTCCGCATATTTCGCTCTATTTTTTATGAAATTCGATAGCGGGTACTTAAATACTTTTACCATTACTTTTACTTGGCACCCTTATTCTCATGAAAAGCGACTGAAGTTTAGAAAATGAAAACAAATAGGTAGTCTATAATTCCAATGCCAATTCCATTCGTACGCCAATGCAGGAACAGAGGCGTCCTCTCTGTGAGAGGGAGTGGTGTACACTAGTATTGTTTTCATTCGTGTGGTCCTTTATGGCATTAACTTCGTCTCAATGCATCAAATTATGTCTGCAACTTAATCCACATTGCCATGTGGATTAAGTTGAAGGCTCATGTTGATACGGGCGGGTTGATGTGAAACAGTACCTGAAGCGCCTGCTCATATTGTAACTCGATAAACTTATCTATGTGCATTGCATTCTGGTCGCAGACTTGATCAAGTACATTAGTAATGTATTTTTGTAAGTATATATTCTGATCCACACAATATTGCTTCAAGGCTCAGTTCAACGTACTTAAATACTCTCAAGGCTTTTTGAAAATTCTGAAAACTTTCTGAGAAATGTCTCTCACTGTGAATGTAGCAACTCGTCTTAGTTCTTATTATACTTTGAAATATTTATTGCTAGCGTTGGTCTGCGGTTTCACTTGTGTATGGTTTCAGTACTTTTTGAATTAGTTTTAAGAGAAGATGAGTCTCTGTGTTAAATTAAATTTCTCCATTATTGGTGCATTACTTAAGTACTTACTTTTATATTCTTACTAGCGATTGCCTGCGATGCAGGATGAAAAGCCTATGTCCTTACCAGGTGCCAAATTTCTTCCAAATCCGTTCAGCCGTTTTGGCGTGAAAGCATTATTATAAGAGCATTTATAATATTAAAGTTAGCATTTAACGTCTAGCAAGGGCGACTGTTATTTGATACTTACAAGTCCAGCAAAGTATTAGTTTGGATTCCTTTCCGGTGATTTTCACCCCAATTCTATATTAGGATTCGTTCTGGTGGCTGACATTATGATAGCCTTTTTATGGCACGTCAGTCAGCCGTTCAAGAACTTTTCTTTCCCTAATAAGAAAGATAACTATATTACATAACTATATTAGAGCCTATTCAACCACTTTTTCTGTTATCGTTCTTTGGTTGTATCCTGCCAGGCATGGCCCGGCATGGCCCAACTTCCACCATTACCTGCTGACGAAGAACACCACATTAATGCAACAAACTAACTCCATATTTATGTTTATTGCTCATTTTAAATTGCTGAAACAAGCTAGTGTTATCTTTATTAGTTCCCAAGGCGGCCATCCGGAGGATTTTGTTGGACTTGGAAAGTCTGTAGTTTGTCTCACGATGAGTTTGGCCGAAGTTTTTATTGCACTTGAGTACAATTGATAGTTATCCGATTGCTTACTTAGTTACTATTTTTGTAAGGTCCGTTTTGAATTGGGTTTATGATGTTTGGAGCGACTGACTCTTTGTCTTTTGAAAAACTTTGTGTTTGTTACAATGAATCGTTTTTAAACTGAAGAATTGTTGGACGATTTACTACAAGTTATTAAGATTTAAGTATCTTATCATTCTACTTTGTTAGTAGATTTCATTTATATGTCAGTTCTAGGATTTTTAATTATCCTCGAATGCGCACCTCGTATATATTCCCCACGTATTAAAACCGGGCTATTGACAGCAATTCATAAGATAAAAATAATGTCGATATAAACTATGGGTCGCTTCGTATGAAGAGGATTTTGTTTTCGATTGTTCCTTTATATCATCGCACATTGAGCTACCCCTGCACCCTCTGCCTGCCCTTCCTGCCGCAGTCGTGATGTATCAATACATTATAAGATCAAACATTTGAGGTCGGCCATCGCTAGGGCTAACTGTGGCTCAATTAGAGCCACGGGCCCTATTCAAATAAGTGAGGGTCAGCCCTATTACGCTGCATCGGATCCGACCTATTTGCTTTTCATTAAATCATGCTTGCAGAACAAAGATCCGGGTAGACAGGTCGGTTTACGTATTTTTTGGCGTACGGATTGTGGGAATATTTGATGCTGTTTGACGTTTCTATAGTGAAAAATATTAAATACGCATACAATGTGGACTGTACAGTCGCTCCATGTAAAATACTGGTATTCAGCTGCATCCGGTTAGACTGGAAGCCGACCCCAACATAGTTGGGAAAAGGTTACTATAAAATGACACTGCACTTGACTATACTATGCTACACTATAACGCTACACGTTACTGCTACGCGTCACTGCTACACGCCGCTACGCTTTCCTGCCTAAGTGGCTACGCATTCCTGTCTACGCGGCTACGTTTTCCTGCCTGTGCGGCTACGCTGCTTACGCTGCAATATAAACTTCATGAATATAACATGATGTATAATAAAGCTCTCAGGACACAGAAAAAAATCGCGACTCTCTGTTGAAATGACATATTATCCTAGACATAATCAATAGACATTTCCATAGTCGTGCTTTTTGAACCGTGTTTGAATTAAACCCGCCGCCTCTGTGCTTCTTAAGCATCAAAAGCAGACATCAGTAGGGTTGCTACCGTTCAGACAAATCCTGGTCAAACAGCGTCAGTAGGTACAGGACAACATTGTACGGTTTGTGTAGATCAGCGGAAGAGCACATGTTTTGGGTTTTGTTGTCTTATCACTTTCGCTACTTCCAACCAACCTCTGAAAACGTTTATTTTCTAAGGATTTCAAAAAGAAACAGTCATTGCTTTGCGTACATAATACATTATTATATTCATTATGTTAATATCACACCCAAAATCACAATAATTATTATAATTTACTTCAAATCTACAGAAAACTACAGATTTACTGACATAAAATTATTGTTGCAACTTCTTCTCACTAGTCAATACATAAGTTAGACTAGATATTTATCACCAAACACAAATAAACTAAATTACAACTAAAACTAAGCAGGCGGCAAATCAGCGATCTTGTATTTTAACATTACCTACATTTCATTTTGATTATGCTCTGTATAACATGTCTAACAATTGCCATTTCAATGAGAAATAGAAAAGAAAATAAGACCGTAATTAGGAACTTAAACGTGACATAAAATTGAGATGGGTGTCATGTAACCAAGGTGTTGCCAGAAAGTAGTGGAAAAATGCCTCAAAGATCCTGTGAGACGCCTCGATTGTCTGTAATCGTATGCCGATTACAGACAATCGATGAGTCTGGACACCGTATCGATAATAAAGCAGGCAAGTTTAATCTCTGAACCACGTTTTTTTTAAAACTCTTTTTCTGGTCGCGGTTTTATGTACCTGTAGCAACATATGTAGGTACAACTAATTATTACAGCTGATTCCAATGAGGAAATATTTAATCAATCATTAGGTACACACGGCTACACATCAAGCTATACATTTCCAATATAAGCTGACCTCGTATTGTACGGAAATCCTATACAATGTATAGCTTGATGTGTAGCCGTGTGAATTTGGACCTACAATATTTTTTCTTTTTTTATAAGGTATTTGTACTAGACAAATCTTAAATGCACCAGCAGCAGCCGCCCCAGCACAACCCACCGTGGTAGGAAGATGGGATGGCGCGAGGGTGTCGACACAGTTTGCATCCCACACCAAAGGCCTACCCAACTATATATTTTAGTGTTAGATTGTATACATTTAAGATTGGTCAATTATTTAGAAGTAAGTATTAAAAAGATAGATCGACGTCGTAAAATACTAAGAATATACGTAAATATGCTCGATCGTAGTGAACAAATATTCAATATTATGTGGAACATAATAGTGAATAGAACGCCACACATTTTCGAATCGATAGCTGACAGAGAAAAGATTTCAGAAACTGCTCGTGCTAAGTAGTTAAGAGATCTAGAAATTTAAAAAAATCCTGAACAAATCTTGACCCTTGCGCCTGCCCATTGTCTCGATAACTATAAACTAATTAAATATATTTATTTACAATTAAGTAGGTACATTTCATCTTCAAACATTGCGCCTACAAATGAAGTGAACCAAAACGCACTTCACATCTAGTACTTAGTAGTAGAATCGGGTCATCGACAATATTACGCAGGTGTCATCGAATCGAGAGCGTCACTATTGCACTAACGCGAGTATAGGATACAGCCTCTACTTATCTGTTTGTACACAAGTGATGTGTGCGAGTCGATCGTGAGGTCCGTGAGGACATCACATACTGCACGTTGAACGTTAACTGTTACAAATACGAGGACATATGAACTGGATTTCACGCGCTTTACGTACAATGTTTCATCTCTCGGGCTTGTATTCACCAATGTGCTAAGACATAATGTCACCTTCGAAACAAACAATATAACAAAATCCACGTTGTATCCAGCAAATAAATGGCCACCTCTTTCTCTCTGGTGGGTTCCGACATCATCATCAGCCTAGAAACAGCTGTGGTGATGAGCGATGGCCGTTTTGCGTGGATGTGCCGCATATTTTTCCTCCGTTTTTTTCGTGTATGTGTTCTTTCTTTGCGTCATGTTTACAGCAAATAAACGTGTTTTCTTTATTTATTTTTCTTTTACCACTGCTGGACATATAAATCCATTTTTGTCGATGTCTTGGTGCCGATACAATAATACCAAACTGATCACATATCCATCTTCACATCGCATGGTAGTTGCATCAATTTCCCCTTTGGCCATTTACTGCTAGTTCAAGTTAATAAGCTGATATGACACCTAATGCATGACACATGTCTTGTCACAGGATTTTTCCTTATAACTTTAATTGTTCAGCTGCCACCACATCAGCATAATACTGGAACTGCTTCTCCCCGTAGTGTTGCCTGCGGTACTTGTTGTAGGTGTCGTTCCACAGCCTAACAGAGGCCTCCTCCCACAGCGGCGCGGTGGACACCTGCGCGTCTATGATCAGCGCCGTCGGGTTCTGGCGCCGGGAGGGACGCCAGCGGAATGGCGTAAGGCGCGAGGGTTGTGGGGTCGGGTCACTGGAAAAATGAGTAATTGAAGTTAGGACTATCCATAAGCATACGGGAGGTGGTGGAGAAAAGAGTAGGAAACAGTTAAAGAAAATCATAGAATAAAAAGGTAAACATAATAAAAAAAATAAAAAACCCCCGACAAAACAAAGCATCTAATAAACTTTTTTTTATAGCTAAGAACACTCTCGATCAATTCACCTTTCAAACAAAACAAGATTTTTTTGTTTTGTTTGAAAGGTGGGTACTAAAATCGGTTCAGCCGTTTGGCAACTACGATGGCGCAGACAGACACACAGATACACACGTTAAACTTAGAACGTCGTTTTACGTCGGGGGTTAAATTCTTTTTAAATGAATGTTAGTAACTTTTTAATTAATCTGTGTAAAATTAATGGAGAACTAATACTCATGTTATTATAACAGAGGTCTGCCACCAGTTTTACGAGTATAGTTTAATGGATTGATACAGGGTAACTAATTAAGACAAACATTCATGTACCAAAGGCCCAATTAAATATACTCTGATACCATTATTTTGTAGAGTAGGGACAATTGTTCATCATGGTTATTGATTGGAAAAAAAAAAAAAATGGCGGGTTTTTGGCGCGAAATTGTAATACGTTAATAAAAAAATTATACCAAACCTATCGGGTAGGGTATCGAAATAAAGGAAATTATAAGGGCATTACAAAAATATATACATATAAGTTTGTGTTTAAATTTAATTAAGAATATACATTAGTTTAAAAAGATTTTGATAGAACTCGTGAATCGCCTGCGAAGCCTTGCACAAGCAAATTTACAATAAAATAAAATACAAGAAATAAATAGTAATAAAACTCAAAACCCCGACTGCAAAAACACATAACCGAAAAGAGAAAAACAAGCAATATTATATAATTATACAATTTTGTATCGTAGGTCCCGACAAACAAACGTTACACCATATTACAAGTTATTGGTTGAGTAGTTTTTAAATTACTTTTTTTATTACTGCAATCACATTATCGTGTGCCGCCATAGAGATAGCTATTGCACTGTAGCGCACAGTTTGCATGCAAATTAAATATTTACTGAACGGTTTATTATGATCTAGACGTGACGCGAATGGTTGCGGACGTAAATAAGACGGCTTGTACTATAAAATTGTTGAAATCCAAGCATAATAATAATAAGGGTGGCCCAGTCTATCCTACAGTTTATTATAAAGACTACCTTTTGCCCGCGACCTCGTCCATATGAAATTTCTTGTTTTTTACATAGATCGGTAAAAAATGTGGTTATAAACAAAATATCCTATATCTGTGCCCCGTTCCAGAGATTGAGGCGGTCAAACATACAAACTCTTCAGCTTTATTAAAGTATAGATTGTAGTCAACGCAATAGATGCTGGCTGGCAGTGGCCGGATGATAAGTGAATTGATAGTCAACTTATTTGAAGCAATGTTCTTGTGTTGTTCACTCTAAACTTACATTGTAAATTAGGTGTAATACTATATACGTAGTTAATAACTGCATTAATTAACTCTTTCGTTAGTTATAATTCGTGTTAATTGTGTTGCGTAACTTTATAATTCAATTATCTTTGGAGGTTAATTTATTTTGTTACCTATTATACTTTACCAGTAAATAATGATTCGAATGCACATTATCCACGTTTAAAGTAACTTTAAATACCATATCGTCTAAATCGAAAATAGTAAAAGGGGGTAATACACGCTTTTAAATAACCAATAATTCAGTTGTAATACTTACGTATATTTAGCGAAGTTGGTCCACATGCTCACCATCCGGCTGATCATGTTCTTCTCCGCAGAATGCAGCAGAGGAAAAGCATGAGGCTTGAAGAGGTAGAACAGTTCATCAGCATGTGAAGCCCCATTCACCAGCTCTCGAAACCCTGACACTATCTTTGGCATGTTCCTCAATCCATTGTACCTGAACAGGTAGTAATATATAGGCTGGTCTGTAGTCCTAGTATATAGTTCTGACTCTAAAATCAGAGGGAATTTAATATGTACGTCAGAGTATAAATCTACCATGTCTGTGATTAAGTCTTCCTCGTAAGACGAGAAGTAATGGCGCTTTATCGCCTCCGCTGTACAGTTTTTGTCGAACTCGCTTGGAAACTGTAAATCCTCTTGCAAAGTCTTCAAAGGATCTATGGCATCAGAATTGTTTTTGATACTAGTACCATAATCTGCTGATACAAAGTATATTCCTTCTTTGTCTGTGTAGCCAATTATCATGGGCACTTTAGTGTAGTTCCCAGATCTAATTATGTCAGCTGGGTATTCAGTGACCACTGGTTGTACTTCCTCTATTGGTTTTTCAACGCAAGGAACAAATAAGTTTTTCTCAGCAAGACAAAACTTGTCCTCGAAGTTACTGATAGTAGTCAGGATTTCTTTGGCTGTCTTATTTGATAGAATGCTGTAGATTTCTCTAGGGTCGTTGGTGATGTATCCAAGTTTTTTTACTAGAGCGCTTGCTGTTCCTATAGGGTCATGCTGAAGTGCCCAGGGTGCCAACGAAGACCCGCTTTGTAGTATAGCTTTATGAAATAATCCCTTAGCAGCTGACGATAGCATCATGAACGAGGTAGAAACTGCACCAGCACTTTCGCCAAATAGAGTGACATCGTTAGGGTCTCCACCAAACGCTTCGATATTCTCCTGAATCCATTTCAAAGCAGCTATTTGGTCCTTCAATCCAGCATTTCCTGGGGCTTCTTTAATACCCAAACACAGGAATCCTTCGACGTTAAGTCTGTAATTAATACCGACAAATATCACATCGTGTTCTGCTAGGAAATCACCTCCATACAAGAATGGGGACCCGGTGCCGCTGAAGAAGCATCCTCCGTGGATGTAGACCATGACGGGTAGAGGTTTCGTGACCCGAGTAGGGGTGTAGATGTTAAGCTTCAAACAGTTTGGCTCCCCGATGATGATGCCTCCCGAGTGCTGAGGGCACCAAGTATTCTCATCGACGGCCTCGAAGATCCCCGTCCACGTAGGAGGCGGCAGCGGCGCCTGAAAATATTGAAAAAGTATGTTAATTTTATAGTCGGAAAGTTTGAGACTATTGAAAATAATGTTCAGAAACTTTCCGAGGCTTTGATAAGTTAGAAGTTTGCGGCGCACGACATTGATTTAGTACTTTTTCAATTTGCTCTGTAGGCGCTGGGAAATTAACTATGCCATATTGCGAAAGAAATCCGGCCTCGAGACGACATTGGCATTCTAACATTAGCGATTGTTTACTAGCACTATGAGTAAAGAAATGCAAGGTTCTTATTAAAAAACTGCAAGCAGTGACAGCCTAGTGGTGTGACCGACAGACTGCCAAGGTCTCGAGTTCGAACCCAAGGCAAGCACCTCTGACTTTTCGGATTCATGTGCTTATTGTATAATTATCATTTGCTTCAAAAACGGTGAAGGAAAACATTGTGAGGAAACCGGAATGCGGGAGAGAAGATATTTCTCAACGGCATGTGAAGCCAAATTAGAGGCCCATGGGCGGCTTTAAATCTCTGACACCAGGTTAGTCACTAACCACAAGAAAAGAAGAAGATTAAAAAACTAAATCAAGTAAATTCTGGGAATAGAGAAATACTTAAGTAGAAATTAAACACTTTTTTCCAACAATTATCTAAAATGATACACTGAGATGAGATGTTACAAACCCATTTTTAGTTAGTGCATTAACTATTCGGTGCCAGGTCAAATATTAGGTTATAGGGGTCATCCAAACCGCGGCCTACTTTTTCCTTAATCTGGGATCCCAATTCTGACCTCCCGCTCGCCAACCGTACTTGAAACAACTAGGCCAATATGTGATCTAAAGTACAATAATATTGCTAGCATGCTAGTACAATAATATTGACCTAGCACCATAAACATGCCAACTGTCAAAGTAATGACATAACCACACGAAATCTCGTTTGAATTAAACTCAACGTCCGCATTTCCACAAGTTCTGAAGGCAATATTATTTTGTGCAGTGGGTGAAGGTCGGCGAAACAAGCGCCCTTGGCTTTGATAGGAACGTGTGATGTCACACTTATGCCGTACAGGTCGGCTGCGAAGATATCGGTGCGAAGTATAATATGGGGACGTTATTATTTTTATTCGTGCATCTTTGGTGTTGTTTAACTTGTGATATTTTCAAATAACCTTGACATTTTATTTCTATTGAGGTGATTTTGGTTTTTCAACTGGTATTTTAGTAAACATAAACGTTACAGGTCACTAGGATTTTTCCTGCATCTAGTGCCGGTTTCAACCATGGCGTGATCTCCGGGCACTGTAAAAAATGCGGCCTCCATAACATAATCATAAAAGTTTTAAATTTTTCGAAAAATGTACAATTTTTTTAATTTTTATTATTCATTTTTTGGAAGAAAAATAGGCATTTTCGATAACGCGAAGAAATGTTTTCTTCACACCCTCCGAATTATCCCGCCCTTGAAAATTTGCCGCCTTGGGCACTAGCCTCCAGTGCACCTAATGTAAATCCAGCGCTGCCTGCATCGCGAATACATTAACAGCCAAGTCAAGCTACTGTGCAAACCAAGTTATGAGTTTACTAGGCCAGTTTTTATTTCTAGACAAACATTTATCCCAAAATTTGAACAACGAGATGCATTTTAAATGGTACGACTGTCTTCTTATCGCCAAAACGACAGATGTAAAGTCAATCCTCAAAGTTAATTTTAACATTCTGAGGCACCGAGCTACCATATAGCACAAGTTAACCTTGCGGTTACATTGACATGCACATATCTTCTAGTGTGTGATAGATATTTAGCACCTAATCGTTTCGCAAGATACGAAATATTTATGATTCTCTGTATAACCTTCAGCTGCATTATAAACTTAGAATTATACATAGACGAGATAGTTCTGTTCGTAATATCAAGGTCTGTCTGGTGCGAAATAAAATCATTTGCTCAGTCTCCTCCTTGACCGACCGTTCTGCGAGCGGTTCACCCTGGCTGGGCGATTACGGATCGCCTGTGGTTTTATATTCTAACGAGCATGTAGATATTTGTTTGTACTAGGAGCAATAAATTATATATACCTATAAATGTAAGACCAAGTGTAGTCAATAAAATGACTCTACTTTAGGATAAAGAATTTACCGATTTAAGATATTGTTACCGTAATTTTAAATGCACTAGTTTTTCATTATAGGCATTATACAATCTATATGCTATTGAGGTATTTAACGCTCTATGGAGCCATACAAACGTTACCCTCCAAGTTGATTACCTCAGACCTCAAGTGGTGTGGTCCTGGCTTCGACTTCTGGGTTGGGAAAGTGATATTGGAATTTCTTGTTAGGAAATTCTCAATAGTAACAGTGTAGTCGTGTCCGGTATTGGCAATAGGCTCGCCCGATGTTACACATGCGTGCCTATCGAACTTCAAACACGTGTCCGGGGAGCACTAACTCCTTTGCAGCTTTGGGGAATACAGGTGAAAAATATCTAACCCATGAAAGAGTGGGAAAATTCGTAAATAATGAAAATATTCATGAGTTAAATCAGTCAGATCAGAAATTAGTTGGTTCATGACCATTTGAGCGATGTTCGCGAACTCCACGTTAGTCTGATTAACATTCTGAATAATATACGAATGGATTTGCGTCGATCGTCACTTATTTATGTATTTATGACAAATAACCTTAGCATTCATAACATGTGGAAATGAGGCAAGTGTCTAAGACATTAATTACTTATTCGCATATTATTGTTTTCGAAATTGTCGGGAATTAAGCCCCATTTACACGGTGCAAGTTTCTGGAACGTTCAAGAGCAATAATCGCATATCATAAAGCACGTTAAAGAAGAAGAAGAACATTATTGCACGTGCGATTTTATTGTACGTGCTTTTTACACCTATACCAGTTTTGAACGGCAATTAACTTGCCCGTATCGTGCAACAATTGTACGTGCTGTTTAGACGGTGCCAGTCAATTGTTGCTTCAATTTTATGGTAAGCCACAGGCAATAAACTTGGACCGTATAAATGGAGCTTTAGGTTGTGAAGGTCACATAGAAAATGAAACGACAGTTTATTCCAGGTCCTAGAGATGAAAAATTGTATTAGATTTTGTATAATGAAGTGTCGCCCATTTTTTATATTGTTATCATTTGTACACTATTACCTAACGAAATTAAGCTAGTCCAATACCCAGACTATAGGGAAACACCCGTCCTAAGTTTTAAAAATCTTTATTATTGAGCTAATCTTTATTATTGAGTTTATTGCGGAGCAGTGGTGGCTCAGTGTTAGCGGCCGCAACTTACGAGTCGTAGGTTCGAACCCAGACAGGCGCTTTACTTTGTGTAAATTATTTCATTACCACTGCTCTCAAAACGGTGAAGGAAAACTTCGTGAGGAAACCAGCATGTTCTAGAACCAAAAATTCGAAGACATGTGACATCTACCAACCCGCACTGGGCCTGCGTGATGGATTACGGCCCACTCCCTCGCACAGAGAGGCCTGTGTCCCAACAGTGGGAACATTATAGGCTGATTGTTGTGAGCAAAATATTTTTTATTAAAATCGAAACAGAAAATATTCGTCGAAATTAGTTATTAATTATTAGGTATTATTGATGTATCGTATAATTTGGTGTCAGTTCAGATGATGTGTAAAAGTAGCAATGGTAATCGACTTTTGTCGCCGACCGTACGAGTACTTACCTGTGCATCAACTGGACATGCAAAAACATTGCCGTATTTCTATAACCTTCCTCCCGTCAGTTGCAAGCACAACATCTCTAACACTTCAAACATCTACCCTTTGTTTTTCTTTGATTCCTGAACAGCAGTAAAGCGGGGTACAGACGGAGGGTAACCCTGCTAATAACTGGTTGTTGCAAGTTCGCCCAACTGTGAGTGAGGAGTTCCGATCTATAACGATGCGAACTCGGAACTGCGTCTTAAGTACCTTGTGGAATATTGTAAGTGTTTATTTAATGTAGAGTTTATTTATCTGTTGGAGGAGCTGCTTTTGACTGTGTACATACAATCACACTTTTTTATGTAATTGACCTCAGATAATTATATAAATCATGTTGATATTGTATTATTGTTGTTGCTTCAGATTTTATTTTTCCATAGCATACATCAGTCATGATGAGGAATGTATTTCCCAAAGGTTAAGTTTAAAGTTTGAGGAATGTATTTCGAGTATGAAGTTTGAGGAATCTATTTCCCAAATGTTAAGTTTAATGCAAACGTTACAGTTCAGTAAGTAAATACTCCGGTAACTTACCTAAACAGAATACAATCATAATCCCTGTTCAAAGTGGCAATCTTTCGTTATTTACAGGTCATTAATCTAGAAGCTTTAAATCTAATCTTAATCAAAAGCACGACTATGCTTTCCACGGAAATCGTATCCAGAGACTCTTGGTAGCTGCGCTTGCGAACACTAGACAAGTGAGAAATGATGAATGAATTTTGATATTCTTAGTCTCATGATAAAAATAAGAGACGAGGTGAGGAGTAAGAGATGATGTAAATAAAAAGGCAGTGAATGATAACGTGGCATCTGGCTGGAGACAATGGAAGAGGATACATTTTGCGTAGAGCAAAACTCATACGGGACACGGGCGGGCAGAAGACGCCTATGAAGAAGTCTGTCTGTAACCTTTTCACGCCTAAAGTGATTTTGATGAAAGCTGAAAGCTTTTTATACCGGTAATACGTTCCCGTAGGATAATTCAAACTTCCACGCGGGCGAAGCCGCGGGAAAAAGCTAGTAAAAACATAAAAAGACGAACACGGAACACCTCACCTGGAACCGATTAGTCTCATCGACGGTCGCGTAGGGTATGCCGAAGTACTGGAAGAACTTGCCGTTCCGGCTGACGGTGCCGCGCACGAGCCCGCCGCGCGTGCGCACCGGCTGCGTCGGCTGCTGCACCATGCGCGCCGCGATCAGCGACAGTAGCACCAACCACTTCATTGTACTGGGAACCATCAGAAATAAACTATGTATTATTTTTCCCCATGAAAATTAAAATCGTGGATGATTCCAGGTATATTCTCGTACGGGCACGATAGCAGTACTGATAAACAAGCAAGCTTATTACAAATTAGAGGATTATATCCAGGATAAGAATGCTTGGAAACATGCTGGTCTTGCTCCATAGGACAATTTAGAGTCTGGACAAAATCAAACTGGTTGCTAATTTAGTTGTATATTTTATTATTTGTATGTCATAGATTTTTACACTCTGTGATTGCATGGAATCACGCACTGATTTATTAGTATTACTTGTAAAGATGTTAGGAATATTGTAATATCGTATACTTTTACAATGTTTGTAAATATGTGAGCACCATGTACCTATCACATAACTGATTTATTTGTCATTGCTCCATTTATAATTATTTTTTTTGCCTTTTGTGGGACAGTAATCTTATTGTGGGTGCATGGTCTTCACATATAATTATATAATTCATGTATACAAAATATTGTAAACATTTTTTAAAAGAGTAACGGTGGAGTTTCTTGCCCATTCTTCTCCATACGAAATCTACCTTTTGGAATGGGCAACTAGAATCAATTCTATTTCTTTGTTTGTTTTTCATTGACGTTCAAAAGTGCCTTTTATGTGCCTATTTGAAATAAATTATTTGACTTTGACTTTTGACTTTGATAGTCAGAAGCCTAAAAGTCTGACAACTAGTCTTACCAAGGGGTACATTACTCAGTAACTGGGTTGTGGAAGTCAGATACGCAGTCACTCCATGTAAAATACAGCTGCATCCGGTTAGATTGGAAGCCGACCCCAACATAGTTGTGAAAAGGCTAGGCAGATGATGGAGGAAACGGAAGGGATGTCGGAGTTGTAACAACTAGAATCATCAGATTGGTCGTCCCGTATCAGAGAAGTCGCCCTAAATTACGGTTAACTAAACTTAATATACAGTTTGTCGCTTCTTCAATAAACTTCATCATGAACAGATACTTAAGTTTTTTGCTCTCCGTATTGTTCTGGAAAACTTTATTGTTAAAGGTAATGAATACTGACAAGGAAGATGTGCCGAATACGATCTTGTGCGTCAAGGTGAACAAGCGGCCTAGTGATTTACCCAGTTTCCACGTAAAAACCAGTTTTGAAGATCAAAAAATAATATTAAGTTATTAATCTTAATATTGTTTTTTAGGTTATATAGTAACTTAATTTTTCGAGTTCCGTACCCGAGGAGTGCCAAATGTGACCCTATTACTAAGCGTCCGCTGTCCATCCTTCCGTCCACATGTTCGTCCGTCTGTCTGTCAGCAGGCTGTATCTCATGAATCGTAATAGGTAGACAGTTGAAATTTTCACAGATTATGTATTTCTATTGCCGTTAAAACAATAAATAATAAAAAATAAAAAAATATTTAAAGCTGGTTTTAATTCAAGAGAAGTTTTAATTCAAGAAACGTGTTTTTTTCGGCGTTTTTTTGCTCGATCTTATTACGGTATGGAACCCTTCGTGTGAGTTCAACTCGCACTTGGCCGGTGTTGAACTTAGGTCCGGTTGATATAATAATAAACCACACAATAACAGGTTTAATTTGGTTGATTTAGTGTAAGAAGTTTATCCAATGTATATAATTTTATCATAACAGGCTAAAAAAAAAGTGTTTATTGACGTGACGACATGGGAGGCTATTTTTATGGATGACCAGTTTGTTGTTGGGTTTATGACTGAAACTTACCACTGCACCTACTATGTATGTAGACTCTGATTTAAACGGTAGGTACTCCTTATATTTTATTTTAGAGCTTGAAAAAAATAACGAAAATGTAAATGGGCACTTGTGAGCATTGTTTTAAATACAAAAAATTATCGGCAGGCACGTCATACAAATAAGTAATTAACATGGATGAATATGGTAAGAAGGAGTCGAAGTTAACCTTTACCAACGTTTAATTTAAATAAGCGTTTCTTAGAGAAACGTTTATTTTATGTTTTATGTATACTAATATAATCAAGCTGAAGAGTTTCTTTGTTTTTTTTTTTTGTTTGAACGCGCTAATATCTGGAAAGACATACCAGTCGGTTTTGAAAAACTCTTTTCGCGTTTGATAGTCCAACTCTTGAGGTAGGTTATAGGCTATTTAACATCACGCTACGATCCTTAAGAGCCGAGCAAAAAGACAAAAAGGCAGAAAGAACGCTAAGCGAGAACGAAGTCATTTATCCGATTCCTATTAAAGTAAACGTAAACGGGCGGCGCGGGCGGCGGGTGACACCGCGGGGCACAGCTAGTAATAAATTAAATAAAACTTAACGTCTCTTCACATCTTAAACAATATTTAATAAAACTTTTTCACTCTTAGTTTAATTAAATAAAAAGATACCGATTTCAACGCCATGGTGTTTCTTTTTAATTTTTATCTAATTTAACACTCATTTTTAACATGGACTCACCTTATTTTATTTTATTTCACATAAATAAGTAAATTGTTCACTTTATATATGAACTAGCAATTTTTATCGCAATATTTGCGCGTGCGCGCTCCCGTTGTCTGTTGTCTACTATTAATGTGGCCTTCGGGTACTTGATGTCGGAGATACCTACTCGTATCTATGTATGTACTTAAAGTGATGTCACAGAACGTGACAACTATGTATGTAGGAGATTCTTTTCTGTTAATTTTCGATACCTAGGTAAGTACCTGCTTACTTCTGCACAAATCCTAAAGTCAAAGTCAAATAATTTATTTCAAATGGGCACGTAAAAGGCAGGTTTGAAAGTAATTTTTTTTTTAAGTATAATTGGTTCTAGTCGCCCCTTCCAAAAATAAATATTATTCATAGCAAGTAGGTAGGGAATGGTATTCTATTTATCAAAGAATTAATTAATATTAATTGATGACGTTTTGATATGACACTGCACTATTTAAGTACCTACCTATTTGTATTTTCATTTTATCAATCAATCTGCCTAGCCTTCTCCCAACTATGCTGAGGTCGGCTTCCAGTCTAACCGGATGCAGCTGAATACCAGTATTTTACATGGAGCGACTGCCTGATCATCACAACCCAGTAACTGGGTAATACGATACTCCTTGGTAAGACTGGTTGGCAGACTTTCGGGCTTCTGACGACCCGTAACAACTGTCAAAGATCCACGAATGACAGCCAGGACCAATGGCTTAACGTGCTTTCCGAGGCACATAGGACTCTCGGTATGTAAAGACGGTCACCCATCCACGGACCGACCTCGGCAAGCGTAGCTTAACCTGATGGATTCACCCTCACGGCTGTTATTACTTAGCTACGAGCTCATATGTAGGTATACGCGGCTTTTAAATAAATGAAATTGTTTTTTTGTTTGTCTAAGCATACCTTTATTTAATTTTGTCTTCGTAGTAGATCATTGGCGCTGTTACAGTACAGGGTTAAATTAAATTATGTAGCGATACGCCGTAGAAAAATAGAAATAGAGAATATTTATTGTCCAAGTAATACAGTAAGCAGGTTCACAGGGTAACAGCAAGTTGAGAGGATTGAGACGTGACGAAAACTGTGACGGGTATCGACCTTAACATGATAAAACAAAAAAAAATATGATTGGATTTTTTGGGGGTCTAAGACCGCTAGTAGTACTTACGTTGAGTAGGTAAAACAACAGTCATTGAACCAAAAAAAAACACCAAATCACATTTTATTTGTTTTATCATGTTTAGATATCGACACCCATCGCGTCTGCGGAGTTTCGCTAACGATTTTGTTTGCGCCCGTGTATTAACATCAACGTGTCTTTATTTACTACTCGAGCAGGACCCGTTTGGCCCACCAGTTGAAGGTACAACAAAAGGCGAGCCTCCCTGCTAGTACCGGTCTAATTAATTGACCGAGGAAAAATACCGCGCTGGTACGTACATCGAGCTCGACTAGGTAATAATTAATGCATTGTTTTAATTTTCAAACGGAATGGCGTATTTGAGGTCTTGGTGTAGTTTCTCTGATAGAACTATTGAATAGTTATGTTTCGTGCAATTAAACGTTTAGTCATAGTTTGCTTTTGGTTTCGATTTTAAACGATTTTCCCCAAATAAATTAAGACAAGGGCAAGAGAATGATGAATGAGTTTTATTTTCGTTCGGGTATGCTCCTTCAATTTAGGAATCAGGAAAACCATATGTGGCATTGATGAGGGGAAAAATTTTGTTTGTAGAAAATAAAGCAAACGGACAAATGACACAACATGATCTTTAAATTAAATAATAACTGTTGATGCACGCGTTAAGAACATTCTTTTATTTTATTTTAATAAACATTGTCAGTCAAGGGTGGACTGTAAATTCTTTTCCCAACTATTTGTTCGGCTTCCTGTCCAACCCGTTTACTTTAAATTAACGTTCGAAAAGTGCTGATCCTCAGCCTAATTTGAATAAATGACTCTTGATTTTAAAAGTATTTCAGACAGATGGATATTCATCCGATATTTATAAGATCAGTGTTTTTGGATTCTTACTATCTATAAATAATAAATTTAATGATACCTTATTAAATTTATTATTCTATTTATATCGGAATCGAAGATTTTACGTGATCACGCAGCACGAGTGTGATCTCGTCATAATTGTCACCCATCCACTTAATGACCGCGACTAGAAATTTACTTAGCAAATCGATCGATCATCAATATTAGTATCTAAGCCATGGAATATACATAATTACATTGACGTATTAGTTACTAATGAATTAAGTCCCTTCTTGTACCTTCTTGAGGTTATGTAACAACTCGTAATATGGTTATTTCTTATTAAGTGTGTACGTGGTGTGGGTTTCGTAAATCATTGGTGTTAAAGGCAGAACGGCTGTTAATCATAATAGAAATGTGAAATTGATGGCGTCGACAGGTATTATTACTAGGAAATACTTTACTCCAGCGTCTTTTAAAACAACCAACGTCACATTTTGAGCACAAAATGATGATTTTGAAACTGATCAAGCTACCGTTACCAATGTTTGCTTGTGACTGATTTAATAAACTAAGGTCTGACCATGTTGAAGATTCCATAACGGAGTGATGAGAGAATCGTTTTATCAGTCAAAGGATGACTACATCATATTATTACCTCCCCATTTAACATAATAGTACCTATGTCGTTCTTAATTGAATGGTCAATCAATAAAGACACAGCATTTAATACTCGAGACAATTAGCACTATAATAGGATGAATTGTTCTCACTGCCAGCATCCATATCCGCAGGGCTGAGATGTCACAACCTGACCCGCTGACAGCTCCCGTTATCTGTTTTTTATTGTCTATATGTGAAACAACACATTTGACACATTTACTGAGCATCGCTCGTCTATCATGTCCTTGTAACCGAGTCAGCGATCAACTATGAACTTTGCGCTGGATTTGTGCAAGATATAAGTGTTTATAAGGTCATCTAGCCGAGTAGCCGCAGTAGTTCATCTAGTGTCAATACGAGATAACCACAAATAGCACATCTCGTGGTGGAAAGTTTAATCAGTTCTCAAAGTTAGTAGCGAGGCCTACTGACCAATGATCTCATCCTCTTTATATTTACATATCAGCTCGTAACCGTCTACTACTAAACATAGAACAACCAAACCAATGAAAAGTCAAAGAGAAGTTCATATATCAGCAATTGGCGGACACCTGATTTTGGAAGCAGATATTGGTGATACCTGTCAGGGCATCATCTTCATCATCATCTTGACATAATCAACTCCTTGGTCTCCCCACACACCCATATTATTTGCGTACAAGCTGTGACTGATCACTGTTCTTTACCCACTAAGTTGAGTTACGACCTTTCGGCATTAACCGCAGGACGTCCTTGCGTTTATGAAATATTTATTTGTTATTGAAGACTGCGAATATTTGCCCTTTCATTAATTGATTCATGCATATCTGATCACGAGTACCTACGTATGTTTTTTTCAAATAACAAAGCCAAAAATTAGCGACTTTGTTACCTAAGTTGATGTTTAGTTTAAGCATAGTTAAAAGGCGATTTCTTGTCCTTGAAGAATTCAAGCTACATTAAAATAAATCACGGGTTGTGAGATAACAGTTAACCTGCCTATAATGTATACACGGCTACACATCAAGCTATACATTTCCAGTATAAGCTGACCTCGCATTGTACGGAAATCCTATACAATGCGAGATCAGCATTAACTGGAAATGTGTAGCTTGATATGTAGCCGTGTGTACATAAGCCAGCACATTTAACCCCGAGAATTATTTAGAATCGGCGCACGAGCAGCTGAGTTGTAACACTTTCTGTTTCATTGATGCATTCAGTTAACTTTGTTTCAAGATCATTATTTTAAAGTGTTTTTATTATATGTATTAATACATAAGCAGTTATACGGTACGGAATTTTGATCAACTTCGAATCGTAATCTTCAAGCTTGGAATGGAAATTGCCATCAGTCTTTTCAAAGCACCAAGTGGCACAATACTAAATGCGATTGTTAAAGATTCGTTTTTTATATTATTTCATTCATTCATCAGGAAGAAAATGTTTATCTTTGAATAAGCTGTGAAATGGAGCAGACAAAACATCTAAAACAATTGATCGATTGCGATAATATTAATGAGAAACCTTGATGATCGCGTACCACCTTGTCCACAGCAATAAAAGGTAACGTACCATTGAAGTTAAACAAACAGCAGGTAAAGCCGAGGGTACACTGTGTCATCATTGCACTAATTGCAGGGCAATTGGCTCATGCACACAATACTAACGTTATCGTCGTAATGGCCGGGTCAGGATATTGAGACACCAGAGACACCATTGAATTGGCATCGCACGGATGGATTTCCTGAACGCCTTACTTATGATTAAGTATTTAGTGTATTATCTA
Organism: Lithophane leautieri; assembly: GCA_949152455.1. Lineage (NCBI taxonomy): Eukaryota > Metazoa > Arthropoda > Insecta > Lepidoptera > Noctuidae > Lithophane > Lithophane leautieri. The sequence goes on from OX424475.1 coordinate 984,283, forward strand.
AGAAATTTAGTCGTGTCGATTTTACTTAGTTTGAAACTATACATAATATAAAACCTTTTCGTATATGTTTGTGTGGCCGCTAAGATCTTCTAAACTGCAAAATGTATATTGATGTGGTTTTGGACATGATTTAGAGCATTTATTTCGGAAGGTTTGCGTGTATACTAAATTAATATTTAACTTAGGTTTAGCACAAAAATCTCGATGTTTTAACGCCTTTGCATCCATTCAAAGCAGGGGAGGGTCGCTAGTTTTATTATTAAGATTATTTGCTACTTGGTATTAATCTTCAAGTCTACTGCGAATAGGTTACTTCTAGTAAACGTGCACCATCGTCAACAGCAGCATCGCTTACCATCAGGTGAGATGGTGGACAACATCGTTTACCATCAGGTGAGATGGTGGACAACATCGCTTACCATCAGGTGAGATGGTGGACAACATCGCTTACCATCAGGTGAGATGGTGGACAACATCGCTTACCGTCAGGTGAGATGGTGGACAACATCGCTTACCATCAGGTGAGATGGTGGACAACATCGTTTACCATCAGGTGAGATGGTGGACAACATCGCTTACCATCAGGTGAGATGGTGGACAACATCGCTTACCATCAGGTGAGATGGTGGACAACATCGTTTACCATCAGGTGAGATGGTGGACAACATCGCTTACCATCAGGTGAGATGGTGGACAACATCGCTTACCGTCAGGTGAGATGGTGGACAACATCGTTTACCATCAGGTGAGATGGTGGACAAGATTGCTTACCATCAGGTGAGATGGTGGACCAAATCGCTTACCATCAGGTGAGATGGTGGACAACATCGTTTACCATCAGGTGAGATGGTGCATAACGTCGCTTACCATCAGGTGAGACGGTGGACAACGTCGCTTACCATTAGGTGAGATGGTGGACAACATCGCTTACCATACGCAAGCCTATCAACTATAAAAAATACTAACATAGGCCCACTTAGATAGTCGTAATAGAAAATGTGAGTGAAAACTACAAGTGTTGTGTCTGGATTGTAAAATACTATGAAATATATAGCAATCTACATGCATAATGTATGGGATTAGCGATACCGCTAAGCTATTGAAGGCCGATAAAAAAAAAACTAATTTTGTATTCTTACATCGACCTCACGCTAGGTCCATATGTACAACAGGAATTCACCGGTCAGCTGTAGTAACTGTAGCACAATAGCGTAATATCTAGGCTGCGAGTGCTGCGACACGTTACTCGTAAATCGTTACATTTAATCACTATACCATTGCAAATACTTGCAAATAAAAACACACCTTTTTCAACAGCTCATCACTTCAACACAACAGGTACCGATTTTCGGGAACATCACTAGTCAATAGGTAATATTTTTCGCGCATCGTATTATTTCGAAATCACTACTAATGGTGTTAGATTCGCGTATGTTTGCGCGCGCGCAGCACGTTATCACTTGCGCGCGAGTCTCGCGACTTTGGCCATCGCGCGTGATATCGGGGCGAGACGAGCCTTTCACAACGAAGGTTGTTTGACAATAGATCATAAAGCAGTTGGTGCTGGTGTGGTTGGTGGTGCCGGTGGTAGGGACCGAGTTATCAATGGTTACGTAAAAAACACGTGTACTTGGCTAGTGTTTACGCGACATTGGCGCTTATTGCAATGTTGGTGTTCGTTTCGAATTTATGAGCCACGAACTGCGATGTTGGGTAATTGATGTACTTGTGAGGTTCGAATGAATTGTACATTAGTTTAGTTGTTGTTTTATGTGTTCTAACACATAATACCTACACAAGTTCGTCAATAGTGCAGGGAAACACAGTTTTACTTAGTAAACAGTATCTTTGATGCACCTCTGTGTTGTCTCTGTTGTAACATATTCGGCTTTATGCGTCACAATCGCTGTGAACGAATGGGACCTAGTTTTAATTCTTAAACTTGACCAACTTACTTTCAATGTTAAGAATTACGATATCCCTTGAGAGTTGTGCTCTAATTGACCAAAAATCTCATTTCCATTTAGATGAAGATCTAGATCTGAGTTGATTGCCAAATATGTACTTAAATCACAAATAATTACTATACCACCGCGCAGACGGTCCTGTGGTTCATGATAACTCATAACTTCCCAATAGCTAGAGGTTTTTAGCCGCGATATCACCATCCTCATCTACAGACCATTTTTGCTGTACCACACACTGTAGTTACTACGTCGTCAGTAAAGCCGTTTACTGACCGCAGGGATATCTTAAGTTTTACTTACCTACATTTATTTTTATCATACCAAGTAGGCCCATTTAGAATTGAGGTAAACGACGCGTACCTACTTGTTCACAGACGTGCAATCTACTCTCAATGTGTTACACGTGATCGGTCAGCGTGTCACATAAGTACTTGTGATGTTAGTACTTCACTTATTGCTTCAGGTATATCTACTTGAGTTCAGAGAAACTGAGTGAAGTATCTACGTGATACTGATTTAGACAACTTCTTATGCTTCGAAGCAACTACTTACCTTTATACTTAATACTTGCCTCTATTCTTGAAGTGGTTCAAACTGCTGCAACTTATGGTAATGTCACTGAAGGTTGGTTAGGTACAATTAAGTACAATTTTATTTTTATTTTACAGAATTTTCATCATTCACTGCGATACGATTATTTTATTTTATTAGGATCTCCAGCAAAGAATACACCTTACGTGCTATAATACAAAAACAAGAATAACAATCTATGTGCTCCCTCAATTATAGGAGACAACATCATGCAATAAAAATAAACAAACAGTATATTAAATGGAATGGAATGGAAGTAGCTTAAAGTTAAAATTATATATTATTAATTTGGTAATCTGAATTTAAATTGAATAAAAATAAAGATTAAAAAGCGATGAACACATGGTAGAAAAAATTGTACTTACAGACAAATAAAAATAAAAATATACAAATACAAATAGCGAATAATGCATTACCTGCCTGTTGCTTCTTCTCCCTTGATGTTAGGACTTCCTGCCTACATTGTCGTCTTTCATTTTGGGACTTTATTCATCTTCATTATGAATTCTTCTTCTATTTGCACTTATTGAGTTTCTCGCTCTGTTGCAGGAAAGCATCATTTCAGAGACAGTCCGTCAAAATTTCACAGAGGAGCGCTCTCAGTGACAATAGCCTAAAGCCTATTTCTTCTACTTAGAAAAAAAAACGGGTTTGAGAAGCTGTCACGATTTCTTAGAGACAAAAAGTTTATTAACTAGGAAGAGAAAAAAAAGTCTGTTTGTATGAAAAATTGTTTCATTGTTGTTATTTTTACTATCATTTATTTATAATTATGTACTACAAATAAGGAACACTTTAATAAAAATATATTTTGTGGCCACTTACAATTATCCTGGCTATGACATTTTGCATTAATATTTCGCCAGGTATGTTAGAAAAGTCCGATGTGACCATTTCCTAATGAAAAACCTAACTAATTTTCAACACTGCACGACCCGGCTATTGAACCCAGAACCCCATGTTCAGCAGTTAGGTGCAACCAGATATACAGATAATAAGTACAAAATATATAACTTTAAATAATGCTTATTTTAGCAAATAAAGAAACATTAATTAAATAAATAAAAAAAGTACCATTTAGAATGAGTATTAAGTAAAAGTTGATTGTTGAGTAGATTCTTCACTTTCTCTTATCGAATCAATGTCCTTACAAAACACTTCTATTCTAAGTGTGACTTGGTTCACGACAAGGGGTTGGCTTCAAATTAAACTTTGAAAACAATCTTATTCTACTTATACTTTATTTTAAGACTAATATTTAAGGCAAGCAAATTAATTGTAACATTAGGTGGTTGCATCAACTCAGTCTGTCGCAGTCCACTGCTGGACACACGCCTCTCTCGAGCTGCACCGCAACTCTCTGTCCTCCGCCTTCCGTATCCAGTCTGCCCCACCCACTTTCTTAACATAGTTTAACATAGCATGTTGTTTGCATAGTAACATGTCACTGACATACTTTTTTCTAACTTGTATAAAATAACTTAGCAACGTAACTTAATCACCTCCTGACACGCGCATATTGATGAACAGTGCCTTTCGTTAATTTGACAGATAAGTTCTCAAAAAGTGGGAAAATTTTAAAAAGTCATTGTACTCCTTACTATAGACTACCTTTACTTTGAGTACTATGACCGCTTAAAAGGCTGGTCTTTGAAAACTTAACCGTGTATAATTATGTCCCTGTAAGAAATTTGGAAACTATTACATAGGTACCTACATTTATTATTTTCTCACTTTTTAATCTCAGTCATCAATATTAAAACTAATACAAAAATTAATGATTCTTTCTCCTATACAAAGAATATGTCGTATTCCATACCCGGAGGGCTTCGTCAGAATCGTTCCAAATTGGTTCCATCGAGAATTCCTTGTCTATTAGCAGTAGACGAGGGTCCTGCAGTGCTGCTGGCGCCCATTTCGGTGAGATTGAAGACGATGGTGGTGTGGGATCACTGAAATAAGAAAAAAATACGATAAACATGATTAAAATCTACAAGAGCTGTGAAATAACAGTATTTCACAGCGAAAACTTATTATTTAGTAATACATTATTTCAATTAAAATTAATACGGACCCCAATAACTGCGCCACAAATTATAAAAATTATTGTTTTGACCTTGAAATAATAATTAGTTTAAAAAAATATTGTTATGTAGGTCTCGGCCAGCAGCCAATCATCTTAAAATATTCTTTCATCAAATGCTAGTAGCCAGCATTTTGTTGCAAAACATTGCGCGGCTTCAAGTCATTCAATCTACTACAAAGTAATTCATTCACTCCTTCATCTCGCTGCTACTATTTCAGAATAGTTTAATACATAAACAAATGTTTCTGTACATATGAAAGCATTTCATCTTGGTTTTACTGAATTAAATTGTATTTTGCAAAGCATTTGTGCAAATGAGGTTAAAAAGTGTTTGTGTTTTGTTAACTTTTGTTTTTCATTCAAGGTTATTATGCATTCTCAGTAATTAAGTAAATTGTTATGTCGAATCGTAAACTGCAAGCACTGTGTGGCAGGGTCTTGGGGTCAAGTCCATCGAGAACACACGGTGAGATCAATAAACTATGGGCTCTTTGCAGGCAGGCTAAAGGAATCATAAAACTTAAAAGGTAAACAAACGCTAAATAAATAATTAATAAGTCTTACCTGTATTTCGCAAAGTTCGTCCACAGAGTAGTAAACTTGTCAATGAACCCAATTTCGGTAAATGCCGGTAAGGTCAAGGTACTGAAGAGATAGAATAATTCATCGGCGTGTGTCGCTCCCGGGGACTTGCGGAACCCAAACATTATCTTAGCGAAGTTTAGTAACCCATCGTAATTGAATTTGTAAGCATAAACAGGCTCATTTAACGTCTGTAGAAACAGATCCATGGTAGCTAATACAGGGTAAGTTATAGCCGCGTCACCTTCGAATTGTGCCAACTTTTCTAAGGAAGACTTCTCTTTTGTAATTTTCTCTCCAACCATGTACAAGTCATTCAACCTATTCGCTGTTTTCATCTTTTCCTCATCTGAAGGGAAAGTCAGATCTCTCGGTAACGCTTTGTAGAAATCTATCTTAGCCAGTGTAGTGTCGTTCTCTTTACCAGCGAAATATAAACCTTCCGCGCTGTTGAAACCAATTATTACAGGGACCTTGTTATATTTGCCCTGCGTTATCAAATTATAAGGACTGTCAGGCAAAAATGCTTTCACATTATGAATTTTCTTTTCAATGCACGGCACGAATATGTTTTCTGATATTACGACATCACCTTCTTTTCTAGGAACACGATACGTCAACAGATCTTCAGCAGTCATATTATTGAATAAATTGTAGATTTCTTTAGGGCTTGTGGTTATGTGGCCCATTTGTTGAGCGAGTAGGCTAGCTGTCTCCAAAGGTTCAAATTGCAAGGCCCAATATCCTAAGGCTGAACCACTTTGCATGATAGCTCTGTTAAAAAGTCCTTTAGACAATGGAGATAGTAGATGATAAGAAACTGAAGCAGATCCAGCACTTTCTCCAAAAATGGTCACATTATCCGGATCACCACCGAACACTCTTATGTTTCTCTTCACCCACTTGAGTGCTTGCACTTGATCTTTCAGCCCAATATTGCCTGGTGCTTCTTTGATGCCTAGACATAGGAAGCCCAGAATTTCTAGCCTATAGTTGAAGGTGACTAAGATTACTCCATGTTTGACGAAATACTTGGGACCGTAGATGAAGGGAGATCCCGAGCCGTCTCTGAATCCTCCTCCATGTATGAACACCATGACAGGCAGTGGGCTGTCGCTCGGCTCGATGGGGGTGTACACGTTGACAGTGAGGCAGTCTTCATCGCCCAGGATGCGGGTACTGGTGAAGCGTTGCTTGCATCTGATGTGTTCGTTGTGAGCGTTGAACACACCTTCCCATTTTGGATTCGGTTCAGCTTCCTGGAATGGAAAATATTCGCACATTAATACGTCAACGAATGAATTGGGAATTAAGTACAGTATTTCATGATTAATATTTAATTGCTTCTAGTCACAATATTACTCCTCGCTCAGGTGTCTACCAATAACACTTGTAATACTGCAATCATAACAAAGACTGTGACATTTCATTAAAAATGTATCGCGACAATTAGTCGACACTTTATAATACAGGGAAGGTGTGATTAGTCGGCTACGTAGCAATCACAAGTAGATTAGTACTGTTACGTGGGCCGTTATATTCATCATTATTAACTTCTGCTATTACCAACCCTTCACGGAAACTATTATACAACAATTGTTTCTGAATATTTCTCATCAATAATCAGAGAATATGCTCGGTATGGTATAATAATATATTGGTAATTACCATGTGAACGTAAACATCACTTCATGCTATGGTATTTTATAATATAACTCTAGAGATTTTGGCAGCGTTGTTGTTTTTAATTCTGCTAAGTTTTTGAGGTGTTGAGGTGTGGATTGGATTCTCCACTTTTGCTAATAATATATTTTTAAGCTTTTGTAGTGTGACTATGTTAATCGTACATGATGGTCGCTTAGGCCGTTTCTCCTCTTAAGCTGACGGGCTGATATTGGGACGCTATCTTTAAAAAAGAGAAACTTACTTGGAACCTGTGTGTGACAGTGGCATACGGAATGCCGAAGTATTGCAGGTATGAACCGTCCGGGGCCACCGAGCCCCGAGCTTGCCCACCACTCAGCTGCACCGGCGCTGTGGTCTGGGGCACTAGCAGAGCCACCAACAGCGAGATCAGCACCAACAGCTTCAAACTCGACAACGACTTCAAATAGTTCTTCATTTTATTCAGTTTATTATTGTAATGACGTAACTTGTAACTAATGTCAATGACACTTAACACTGATTGCATTTAAAATTCACGCTATTCGTAGCTAGAGATTTCAACACAACATCTTAGAACTCAACACCATCATATCACATTCTGTTCATTTTATTACTGCCAACTCTCAGTCTCAATATGCAACTAACGATAATGGTGCATATTATAGAAGCTGCCAATGTTTCTCCAGTCGTGTGAAAGTTCAGGTCGTTGAACTGGTCATTGGTCAACCCCTAAATGCAATAAGAATCTGAAAAGAGAAGAGGCTACTGTTAATCTGGATAAGGACAGTATGATTTGAGGGCAAGTTCAGGGTTGTCGTCTTAGTTTCCGGGTAACACTATATAGTACGACTATTATGGCATGTCAGATGGTGGTAGCTTACTTGATTTGATTCTGTCAGCTGTAGTGCATAACTTGGTATTCGAATAAAGTTGCCTTCGCAGTTCTTCTTAACTAAGTCAAGTATAAGTAACTAGACTTGAGTCAACATCAGTTATCACAGTAGGTACTAGTCTTCACTATTTGCTATTTGTTTAACAGAGGACATTGTTGCATAAATACCGGTTAAATCAACAGAACTAACCAGAACTATTAAACGATGCGTGTCTTCAAATGCTTTATACGATTGCCTGTGTTTTAGCAAACTAGTTTCATACCAGGTGCACTAGTACATATATAAAGTTCCTTGCATATCACCATATCCATTTTGAAAAGTGTATTATTAAGTCAAAAGTGCAAATCAGAAAAGCCAGCGTGTGTTGAAAAAAAAAAACTATTAACATATAAATGAAATAATAAAATTTAAAAAAAACTATTAACTATGGATAATGGTACCGAGTAAGATAATAACAAATAATTTACATTATATACATAAATAAGCTACAGTCTTAAAATAATAACGTAATTATGTATATTCATTACGTCAGTTGGTTGGATAACCTTGGCACGGTCAAAAAAATTTTGTGACCATGATCTGAGACTTTTGTAGAAATCTACATGAGGTTTTCATTTTCAAGATATAAATATTAAAAACAACTTTTATGTGAGCTAAGCTACGAAAGTACCTATAACTTGAAGGTCAATGGTATTAATTATAGAAAGCCCAGGGTCTATAGAAATTGTCAATAACTCCCAATCTCAACTACATATCAAATTGGATCTTGAATTAAACTAATGAAAATAGCTTCCAGTAAATGAAACGAAGAATATTTAGAATTTAAATCCAGGTACGACATTATGCTGGTGAAGTATCTAAAATAAACTCAATTGGATAATCATTGAGATGTCTGAGTACTCAATAATGAGCTGTTTATATTAGTTAAGGATCTTATTAGCCCTAATAAGTCCATTGAGACGGTATCTTTACAAAACTTGGAGATTATTCAGAGAATTTACTCGTCATAAATGATTTTCCGTTTATTGATCTATTTATTCTAAGTTATCTTGATAGATGATATTATTATTATGATGGTTTCAAGCCTCTTATGGCATATATCTAGCAATGGCTTGCAGTCTACTCTGAATGTCATTTTTACCTGTAACGTAGGTAATTTAAATCTAAGACGAAACTGAATGACTGTCTTTTGAGGAGTAAAAATATTTAGGATTCCTGACCAGCACGCAGTGAGCGTGGTGGTGTTAGAAGTATGTTGATTTTTATAAGACAACAGGAGACTCAGACTCATTAACCTCTAAGATCAATTATTGTAGCAGTTAATCGCGAGGGTCATATCTAGCAGCAGACTGTCTGTGACCTACATATAGGTATTATCATTCTGCTAGACACATGGTCTCTCCGTTTGCCTTGCAAGGGTGTAGGTATATGCTTGATGTGCAGTACTGTTATTGTTGACCACAGACGGCGCACGCGCACCAGTCCCAAGTTGATCAGTTGTTTTTAACCGACGATGAATAGGAACAGGTTGTCCAGTCAACGCATATATTTTTGTTAATTCGTTATTTATACCTCAAAGTGAACTTGTTGTTGACTTTTAAATACTTGTTTTGGTGAGATTTTATTATGTTGACTTGTCTTGGTAGTATTATTATAACGTGTTTTGGAAATTCGTAAGGCCAATGCCAGCGATTTTTAGCTTATAAGTACATGTTGGTGTAAAGGTGTATATTATGTAAATGCAGTGGATTTTTTTCCTTAATTGACAAAATAGTGTAACAATTCACAGGTATACGACTGCATTTAATTTAATTAAAAAAGCTATTTTAAATGAATATTATACTCATCTGTGTTTCTTTCGACAGTTAAGGATTTGATAATAAAATTCGTAAGTTCTGCAATCCAATAAACTATACTCCATTTGAAATAAGATTAGACATATAAATAAGCCTTTTTTACAGTCCGTTCAACCGATTTTGACTTCTATTGCGTTAGTGGCATGACAAATGGCAGCTGCAGTAAACAGTTGGTATTTTGTAACCTTTTTTGCTTTTAATGGCATCCTTATTCCTACGGTGTAGAAGTCAAAATCGGTAGAACGGACTGTAAAAAGGTTTGTTTAAATGCCTAATCTTATTTCAAATGGAGTATAGATATAAACATGTTTTGGTTTCTTATAAGAAATTCCGCAATTTTATTTTGATTAAAAACTAACTTTCTGGCTTTCGTATAGTTCGATAGTAGTAGTACTTATGCGTTAGAAAAACCTGGGCAGTACAGGCATATACATAAATACATTATCATTTCATGAGCCCTTTCATATTTTTCTTAACTAACTAAATATCTTTGTTATTGTGTGAGTCAAATCTGTTGGCAGTTAAATACTTGAGTCATTAGGCCTCGGCTTCTATGTAGGGTCGTCAAATACATCAACATGCATATCTTGAGGTGCAAGTTATATTGATAAGTTAGGCATCAGAAGAAATGTCTAAAGGAATATTACAAAGCCGAGGGGGATTTAAAATAAGGTAAACAATATAATTACGTAGATAAAAAGTGTCAACTACCTACTAATAATTTTACTCGAGTCATTGAATACTACGTTTGTATTATTTACTATTTAGCACTAGTGACATTACACTAATTCTGCTATCATTGACCCCAGTTGATTCTCAAGCAAACACAACCGTAATCAGTTGACTATCAACCTTACACCTACCTAATAAGATGCAAATCACATTGCTAGATAACGGGTCCTATGACATTGCCATTCAAAACACATGGTGTTACTATTGAGCCCACTTACATATAGGTTTCCACAGCAATATCCACTAGGAAATGTCACACAAAATTAAAACATCACTGCACTTTTACAAACTCGTCACACTCAAAATTTACACTCATCCTTATAAAACTAGAGTACATTTTTGTTTGATCTAAATTTTAAAGTAAAATGTGATAGTTGCTTTCACAGTTATGCCGACGCGTATACCCGTGTGTCTGAGCGCTGCTTGAATGCGTGCGCGCAGCTAACCGGTCGCCTTTCATAATATGTCTGTACACAATACCGCTTCTTGTTAATCAGTATACTATCGATCCATAACCCGTTGCAGGTATGTTAGTTGTTTCCGGATTCATATTTTGATTGTGAATTTCCCTTATCTAATGAATCTCTACCTTTACTTACTTACCTTTATTATCTACCTTTGATAGAAAAGGCATAGAGCTCTTCTTATACAGAGGAACGGACATTGATCTCAACGCGTGTCGGTAATTTCAGTCCATTAAGTTCTGGTTTCCTGACGGTGTTTTTCTGTACTTACCGTAAGTTTGTGGTGCCTATTGGTATCCAAGATTAAGGTACAAAACTTTGTAGTTTATACCTATAGCATACTTATTTCTCATCAACAAGTTGCTATCACAGTACAGTGTTGAAAAAAACTTGGATAATGCAGACAGAAGAAAAGTATTTCCACAAGAATGTTTTTAACAGTTTGGCTTTTCATGGCCGTTCCACTTAGGTACATACCTAGGCAAATCGCGGAAATGCAACATAGCCGACGTTCGAATTGAAACGTAGGTGTACTGTCTCTGCCTAACCCTTCAGAGTACCCAGGCGTGGTGTTATGATGTTATTTAGAAAATCAATATTTAAACGTTTTTCTTCCCCCAGGCCACAGTAAGTGCTAAATGTTATCAAACGGGCACTAAGCAATCGAAGCATATCATAATCGGTACTACTCCGGTACTTTAGTGTCCCTAGTGGCATCACGGTCGATTCGCTACATGTCCATGTAGCGGTAGATCGTAAACTAGGCCATTACTACAAATGTACGGTTTGAGAGATGTCACATCACATGTTTAATATGTTTGAGAGATGTCACATCACATGTTTATTACGTTTGCCACATGGGTGCGTACATTAAACGGTCACATTGGTTCATCAAGTTATTTATGCCGATGATTATTGCTATCTAAATTATTAGTTAAGTTACTTCTAGAAATTACATGTTTCCAGAACGACATTCAGGTGTCACCTGATACTTTTTCATTTGACATTGAGGTTAATTTTATAACGTCAATTTTTGTAGATGAGTTTTCATTTTCAATTTAATCATGTTATGCAAACAATAACTGTTGGAATAAGTACTGAAATTTAAAGTTAAAACCATCTAAATACAGATGAATGTGTTACTTACTAATTCCTTTAATGGAGAGATTGTGTAAGTGTTTAAAATTAACAGGGTATGTTAACACTGTCATCAGATCATTTTTAGAACAGACTATATGAAACAATTCGTAGGCTATGTTATGGTAATTTCTTCTCGAGAAATCGATAGTCTTGCTTGACAACTTATTTTCCAGACCCACAAACAAGATTCAACTTAGAATTCCAAAGAACTAATTTAGTACGTAGATACAAAGATCGTTATGGTGATTTCTTCTAGAGAAACCACTTTGCGACATCGTTTCCTACACCTCGTTTCACAAAATAATGTCTATGTATTTATTTGATCCAAAGCTCCAAATGATATTACCTTTAAAGTACTGCTTGCAAAGTCATCGTGGAATAGATAGGTTTATTGATCTTGCTTAATAATTTATACAGCCTATAAAATGTAATTCATACATGCAAATTATTTTTATGATATATTTGAATACATGTGTCTAGCTTTTTTAATTTAAAAGCAAATAAATTATCACCCATAAAGACTGTGATGATCGGCATGAGATAGAGTTCAATCTCCACCGATTCCATTCCTAGCTACGAACTTAACTTAACCTATACTGTTAAAATTAGTACGAAAATTGCGTAACACACTTTCAATTTCAATCTGAACCATTTTGAAGGCTATTTCTAATCCATTGCTTCGTATGTTAGAAAAATTTGCCTGCTCAGAAACGTGAATAACGCAATGAATGTTGTTGAATTGTCAGTATGAAACCCACTGGTACTGTTAATGTGCTACGCAAACACCCCGCTGATTTGCCTAGATTTCTTAATTAAATTAAAAATGAATGTGTTGCGTTTCTATGTTTTTAACTTTTTACTTGATTATACAGCAGTGCAATTATTGCAACACAAGTTGCAGTTATTGTAAACTGTAATGCATTAAAGATCATGTTTTTTTATAATCTAGTAGTAGTGTAGTGTAGTGTAGTGGTAATCTGTAAAAATCCACTTCACCTAAATTTTCACGGTGAGGTGATTACAGAATAGACCGGCTGTTCGTACGTTCAGCATTCATAATCTAAAACAACAAAAACTTTTTACAAAAAAAAAAAACAACCGACTTCCAAAAAAAAAACACAAAAAAGTGAAAAATAACTTTAATTTCTGAAGTCGGTGGCAAAAACGAAAATTGAAAAGCAAAGACTTCCGAAATTAAAGAAATTTTTCACTTTTTTGTGTTTTTTTTTTGGAAGTCGGTTGTTTTTTTTTGTAGTAGTTTTTATTTATCACTTTTTAGTTGTGGTATCTACCCCACTCAAATTCAAATACCGCTACCTGCTATGTAAATGACAGTGACGGAGTCAAATAAGATATCATCTACATAGACTAAGTGGGAAAATAATACGTAATTATTGAAGCTAACTCAAAAACTACGCATGCAAAGTTAATACATTTATATGGGACTACATGGAAAGTACCAGCTTTCAAATAAAAAAGAATCATCAAAATCGGTTTACCCAGTCGAAAGTTATGAGGTAACAAATATTAAAAAAAATATATAAAAAATACAGACGAATTGATAACCTCCTCCTTTTTTGAAGTCGGTTAAAAAATAGGTATAGGTACTTAAACATTATACATAGTCATCCTCCTGCTACCTAGCTAGACATCTTGTAAAGTGTCTTTATTTACAAATTAGCTGCGACGTGCTCACAAACTATTTCGTACGGGTACAATGTACCAAGTAAAGTTTAATGTCGATTAAAAATAAATGATACAATCAACTAGCAACAAGTTTTAGTACTCAAACTTTAACATTATGCATACGATGACGTCAAATGTAATAAAACGTGTTGCTGTAGGTTCAACCGAATGACCGTTAATTTATTGTAATAACGAACAATTTGCCAAAAGGTCACGGTTCATACGTAAAAAGATATTAATTATTTTTATACTTATAATTAAAATATCAAGGAAACATATTTAGCATAGTTTCTTGGAAGCACCTAATTAGAATGATTTTGCGGGAAAATTACCATTTGACTGATAATCAGTGATCCGAGTAGGTAGATTGATTTTTGGTACATGTATCATAAATGCACACAGAAAGAAGAACATGGATAAGCCATTTTTCCGGAAAGTAATTCCGGTATTTCCGGATTCAATTAAATATTGTTAATGTTGGTAGTGATATTATTACTACTCAATTCAAAATTTAAAGGAAGATATCAAAACTAAATTAATTCATTATTTATTTGCTATTTTATTTATTTGCTCATTTTATTACAATTCCTACCTTTTTTTTTTTGAGGATGGCAAATCATCAAATGACTCCTTCCACTCTGGCAGAATACAATTCCTACATAAGTTCCGTTTTTTTTTTAATAATCCACCAATTCCGGAGGAATGTCCATATTAATATATACGTTTCGGATCAATGGCCCCAGTTCAATCTACCAACTCCGATCACTGCTGATAATAGTCAATTCAAAAGTCAAAAGTCAAATAATTTATTTCAAATAGGCACATAAAAGGCACTTTTGAACGTCAATGAAAAACAAAGAAATAGAATTGATTCTAGTTGCCTATTCCAAAAGGTAGCTTTCGTATGGAGAAGAATGGGCAAGAAACTCCACCGTTACTCTTTTCAAAAATGTTTACAATATTTTGTATACATAAATTATATAATTTTAATTTTCTTAATTAATTACCAAAATATATAAACATGTCATATAGGCTATATTTTCTTGTTACAAATTAATTACACATCTGTAGCCGAACTAGGCGAAAGCCTGTATTTCGGCTATCAGCGTCAAACTAAATATATAATTCAAAACATGTCATGTAATAAATAAGTTTAGTACTATGAAGGAACCTAAGTACCTACTCAAAATATTTTAATGCTTTGCAGAAAACTTCTTTTATAATGTTCGCGGTTTTACAGTAACCCAATGACATTGATTTCAAGGATGAAGTGTGCTCGTGGACATTGTGGGTACAGTGAGGTAATATTTTGTGCAAATAATTATAATTATGTGAATTTGTGAATGACCTTGACAAAGGGACCATTGTTTTAGTGTGTGTGTGTGAGAAACGCGGATTGTATACACGATTTGTCCCTAGCATCCGTTCAAACTGATTGTAAATGTCTGTTTACATCATAGAAATATTAATCTACGGTTTACGTGTATAATGTACCTACTGACAGCAAAGCAATTTTTTTTTAGATAAACCTTTATTGTAATAATCAATAGCTTCGATAAAGGCTCTTACATACTGGGGCGAATCGTCGCGCGGCGCGACGCCGGTGCCGCCGCCGCCGCATTGTTCGCTGTGAGAAATTGTTTTGTTAAAATTCGCGTCGCGCGACGAATCGCCCCAGTATGTATGAGCCTTAACTTGAATATTTTTTTCATGGGAGAACGGAAGCGTGAGAAAAATGAGTTTAGGTATCTCAAAAAAATAACTACCACGTAAGAATAAAAAAAATTAACTAAAAATTGTCAATTCTGTCTTTTTATCTCCCGTGAGGTATCCAAAAGTCATCGTTCGCTCTTGGCGATAAAGCCGCCCACCTTTTTTTTACACTAAATTTTTTGGAGTGTAGTCATTATGGAATATTTCTTGTAATCTTTAGTAGATTGCCATATCCAGTCTAAAGTCTATCTTGTATGGTATCGAGCGCGTTACCTGTGCGGTTTGCGAGTTTCCCTTGACATATCGATCTCCGGCGATGTATTATTGATGTCATTAGTACGGGGACGCAGATTTCCCTCGCGTGTTACAAGTCGTGGATAGTTTTGAATAGGTAGTGATAGTGCCTGTGATACAAAATATTTAGGTTCGTAGGTTTTTTTGGAAAGGTTTTTTGGCTTCTTTTGTGCAGGATTGCTATTTGCGTTGGCAGTTGCCAAATTCAGGAGTAGTTTCTCGTCCTCTTATTATGATACGTTAGAGATAAACTATATGGTGTTTAGTGATTCTTTAAATTTACTTCTTTATCGCAGCATATCAACTCCTCTTCCGTAGCGGCAGCCTGTGAAGAAGACACATGTGACATTTGACTTATCGAGGTTGTTTTTTTTGTATTATGCACTACAAAATTAAAGCAAGTTTTACTCATTGCATAAATAGGAGGAGGCGCATACTCAGCAATAGTAATAACAAGGCTGTCAATGATGATGATGATAAAGACTTCATTCAAGATTAAGCTTCCTGCGGCCTCATGAGCATTTGTTTCTAACCCAGAGGTAGAAAATACGCCATGGCGGTTACCACCATTGTTAATTGTCTTTCAATGAATCAAAAATCTTCATATGATTATTAAACCCTATACGCGGTTCTCTTGTATCTTAGTCCTACTTGTAGGTATATGATAGTGAATGTCTGAGGTAGATAATGACATAATACATCGATACGCTATCACCTATCACAAACAGCTGTTTAGACTAGTAGGCATTCGTTCCACTCAGTGGACTTTTTAATGAATTACTTTCAGTTGTTAAACGGAATTTGAGTGGATAAGAACGTGGTCAGTGACAATTTTAATTTAAGATATTGTGAAAATTTGTTTCATACAAAAGTGACACCAAAGTGTAGTGTAGCTGTGGACAATCGTGACAATGACACTCTTTAGTGTAAAGTGGTTAGTGTTGTGGTCACTATGGGCTGCACGGTTGGTTCGCCAGCCTACTGCCACTCTTCAGCTGAGCAATGGGCCCGTGAGAGGTTCCATATCTCCTGATGGCTTACACAAGAGTTACCTCGCCACACCTTATGCCAGTGTACCACATCCGTTTCAGGTAAGTGCACGATAAGCTTTATTTATCTGCAGCTATGCTTATTACAATTTACTCGAGCGGCATCGGTCTCCTTCCACTTCTATTCTCCGATGTCGAAGGATCTCTTCCACAAAGCTATCACTCAAAGTGGATCGGCCATCGCTCCGTGGGCATACCAGTTCAAACCAATATTCTTGGCAAGTTTGTTGGCCAAGACCATGTTGTATGAGTCGCAGGACCCTCAAGAGCTTTACAAGTTTTTCATGACAAAATCTAATGACGAACTTATCTTGACTAGGGTTCCCAGGGCAGAGTGTAACACGGTCATATCTGAAATATTATACACACCGTGCACTGAAAAGCCACTAGAAGGTGTGGAAGCATTTTTAACAGAATCACCATACGATCTTCTCACAAAAGGAGAATATAATAAAGTCCCTATGATCATAGGCACTAACAGTGAAGAGGGGCTGTTAATATTAGGGATGGATAACGGCACCATGATACCTCGGTTGAAGTTTGAGAAATCATTGCCAAAGAATCTGGAAATTCTAGATAAAAAAACTAAGCAAGAGGTAGCTAAAGAGGTACAAAGATTATACATGGAGGGTGAAACAATATCTGTTGACTCCGTAGCAAAAATATCGAGATGGTACGGAGAGCCGAACCTGAACTTCCCTTCGTTGGCTGAGACGGAGATGCTTCTGAAGACTTCAGACCAGCCTATTTACAACTACTTGTTTCAGTATGAGGGCGGGAGGAATATTCCAAAGTTCTTTCTACCCAAAAAGTTGAAGGCAGTATCAGGAGCTACCCATGCTGATAATATTTTCTATATATTCTCGCAGACTATCATATTTTCCAACTTTGAGAAGGAAATGATAGAAAAAGTGACGACGATGTGGACAAACTTCGCTAAATATGGGTGAGTCCGACCTTTATTATACAGCATCCATATTTATCTTTACTTTATAGAGTGTACGACATGCGACTAGCTATATTTAAGCCGATTATGTGATGGACAAATTGCATGTATAGATATGTGACAATTACTTACGCAGAAGCTTGCTATTTATCCAGCGTGACGTTTTTAATCATTTCTTGAGCATCTGATTTATTTTAATATGAACAAATCACCGTTTTATAGTGCCTAGCTATTTATGAGATCCAAATATAAATATTGAGAAAACAAGACTCATGTTGTCAGAATGATTAGGTAGCAAAAATCGTAACTAGAAAAACACTGTTTTTTCTAGTTTCGATTTCATAATTGTCATTAGCTTTAAATAATCCTACAACTAAACCGTTTTACTAGGTATTATTTATTCAGTTTTAATGAAACCAAATTTTATAAAGCTAAAAGTAATGTGCTTTTGTGTTATCAGAATAACAATAGCAAATATTTTTGTGTCTGTCGATTTGTCGCATTATTTGCGTAAATTGTAGGAGCATTCAAGTTTGCGAGTCTTAACAATCTTAGGAGAAATGTTGATCACTGTTACATGACTATAACATTTTCTGTTCTTATTTCCAGGGACCCAACACCCGAAGGCTCCAGCTTGCCAGTGAAGTGGCTCAGAACAAATAGTTCAACACCAACATCCTTGGTGATTGCCGAGCAGTTCCACACGGCGCCGCTGTGGTACAACGACCGACTCAAATACTTGCGAGAAGTCTACTCCAAGTTCAGAAGGAAAAGTTAACAACTAACTAGAACACATTATTAAAATTTTATTATCTAATTATTACCTACTTTGAGTTATTTTGAATAGGGATGTTTTAACAGGAAGCGTTTCTTATC
Source organism: Lithophane leautieri (assembly GCA_949152455.1). NCBI lineage: Eukaryota > Metazoa > Arthropoda > Insecta > Lepidoptera > Noctuidae > Lithophane > Lithophane leautieri. The sequence continues at coordinate 1,002,823 of OX424475.1, forward strand.
TAGTCTTTTGCAACTACATTCCCAGATGTTTTGAAACTGTAAATCGAAAGAAAGAAAATACATTTATTTGGCACAAACTAAAAAACAAACGATAACTATAATATAATGCTGAAAAAAAAATCTAACAAGAAGTGTGCGATGATGTAAGAAAACCAGGAAAGTGTGCCTCTAATGGTTATACGTGTTTTGGTTTGGTAATGTTGCTGAATCTTAAATTTTAATGATTTTATTAAAGTTGTAATATGCATATTATTATGCCACTAGCTGGTGCCTTCTGCAAGTTATATTAATATTAAATCATTGACAATTACTGAACAGTTCTACATCCCTTCCTTTCTTGTATTGAGTGTATTTGCTGAACAGATCAAAGGATTCTACTAGTGACAAATAAAACAAATGCGAGAGATGATTAGTAGAAGCCATAGTGTTGAATTAGCTTCCCACAACGACTCGAACTACCGCCCAAAGGCAATGTCCGCCCATTCCTTGCACTATTGACGTTAGCTAATATGGACCGCCAGGATGTCCGCGGGGCCTTCCTTAAAAAGTCTTTAAAAAAATATTTGTCTCCTAAACTGGCGTAAGTTGCTAAATTCACTTTGCAAAAAGGAATTTAATTGTATTAATTTAAAGACTATAATAATTTCCTGAAAGTGTGCATCCACCTTCAGTTCATACAATAATATTGCTTAATTTTATTTATTTATTTATTAATCACCAACTTGCACTAACAGTATAAGACACCAAACATACAAGTTATAGGCTATTATTAGACAATCATGAAATTAAAATAAGACAGAACAAAATTTACTCGCAATTATACAAAATATAATATTATATACACGGTTAAATATAATGTATTTTCCTAACTATCACAATAAACTATTTTGTATTTTTATTGCTTGTAGCATGTGTTTACCACATGAGTGCAGTGAGTAATGAAGCAGTAGGTATTTTATTAAATTGAACCTATTATTTTAAGCACGGAATTGATAAATAAGGTTGGAAAGGCCCTAGCTACAATTTTGTATCAGGACCAGTGTCACCGCTTGTCTCCCACTATTTTAATTTCTACACATACGCACTCCTATGTTTACAAATATTTCGCACACAACCAAATCAGACACACATAAATCTCAGGGCAGATATTCGTTCGCACACTAGTACTAAGCCCTCGTAGGCATAGACACACACACGCAAAAAAGCAATAAAATTTTTCATACACGCTAGTGCTTGATAAAGCCGATATTCTTTATCGATAAATTATCTGATGAATGTATGGGGGAAAATTAAACATGAAATAAATATTAAGAAATATTTATTTTACTTTTATTAATTACAAATAACCTGATTTTTTAATGATAAAATCATCTTTACCGAAATGTATAGAGCAAATAGTACTCGTCTTTGTCGGCATCCAGTTTCCTCTACCTGTCACATCAATCCATTGTTCCCTGGCGTTAGGTTCTTTAGGAAACCTAAAATTTATAATTTATTGCGTAAGTAAAATTGGATTTTACTTATATTTTAATACTAAATACAATATAGTAAATACTTGTAGATGAGTACAATGATCTCGTATAATGTTGCCAATGAATTCAATTTCTCCCTGTAAATCTGTCATCTACAAGTATTTACTATATTGTATCATTCGTTCAATAATTATTGTAATATTTAATTGACTCATTATATATCTAACTAAAAATATACTATCATTAATTAAATATAAAATAATTCAAAAAGAATCTTTGTCGAACGTAAATTTATTTTATTTGAGAATTCTATCGATGATTTTATTTAACCACATGGTCACCTCACTATCGACCGTGCATCACGGCCAATCAGGGCAAACGACGAAACGTCAATGGTTGAAGTGAAGAGGACGCGACGCATGCAGTACATTGTAAGCGGACTTAGTAATTGCGTTGATTACGCGAGTACACATCGTGCAATGTATATTTTTTTTTACTTGTTGCAATAATGTCGTTAATGTTTGGAATTTCATAGTGATCAGAATATTTTTATGTTTTTTACTAATAAAATTATAATTAAATGTTATTTTCGACTTACCGATGGAAAGATATACCCCCTCGCTCTATACTTGCGGTCTGACTTTTTGTTTTACAAGTTATAATTGCACAACACGGCATTTTAAAGCAGAGCTCTGTTCTCCGCAGTAGTCCGAAGCGCACGAAACGCGGTGAATTAATGAATCGGTCGAGTTATGATTATCGAATCATAATTGTGGCGCGCTTGCCACGCCCACATTACCATTCCAACCTTATTTATCTATTCCGTGATTTTAAGTATATAATAATATTCTAATGTAGGTCACTGATAACAGTGATAAACTTTATCTAATCCAGGTTGTGAATATAAAATTATATATACACTATAGAGAAGATAGCGTACCGGTGTATGTAGCGGATACTTCAAATAAACAGGTCTATTGAAAGTTCCCAACTCTTGCGCCTTGCCTCCTTATAACTAATTAATGCTTCTGATTTGCCTAGATTCAATAAATTTTCCTAGCCTATTCCTATGTTGGGGTTGGCTTTCAGTCTAACCGGATGCAGCTGAATACTAGTATTTTAAATGGAGCGACCGCCTATCTGACCTCCACAACCTACGAGTAGTTACTGGGTCACACGATACACCTCGGTTGTCTGACTTTTGGGTTTCTGATTACCCGTAACAAGTGTAAAAGATTTACGAATGCACCTGTTCAGGACGAACAGCTTGACGTTCTTTATGAGGGGTTTCGATTTGTAATGGATGGCCACCCATCCCCTACCCGACCGCAGCATGCGTCTATTCATCTATTGGATGATAAATCGACTGCAAAATAATATTATTTACCCTCATAAACACCAAACATTATGAAATATATATATAATATGGAATATAGAAAATCAAATATAAATATGAAAATATGAATACATAAATAACAAAATAATTTAATAATAATGAAAATACTTCTACTTATTAATTTCATAATAATTACCTAGATTATTATTATTCCATACATAAAATAAAAATAACTAATATACTATACCTATTTATACTATCCTAATAATATATTATACCTTCATAATTAAATACATCTAATAATTTATAATAATATTACATTTCTGCTTAGCCCTCTTCCTCTCTCCTAATGTTGCTGTGCCCGACCGGGTCCATATCGATCTTTTATTTACCGTACCATCTATGTAACATATGGAATGCAATAAAAAATTGAGTATTGACCTGTGCGGCTGTTATGATTTACCCAGCAGCGAATAATATTAAACTTAAAAAAAAATTGTCAGAATTACTTGTTTAGAACAGTGCAATTAGTTTCAGTTATTCTAACGCATTAATGTAACCGGTCCACAGTGACTATATTTATATTCTGTTCGTACGTTCATTATTTACAACAACAAAAAATTGGTACTTAAACATTATCCTTATTACCACAAAACCGTGTTTATCAGTTGTTTAGCTTAAACACCTTTCAAACACGACATTTATGTATGAAGTTTGACGTCAGACTGGCATTAGACACACATTGAACAAGTGTCAGTCGGACTATAATTAGCTGCAGTAAATTCTTACTGTCATTTCGTTATTAACTTTGAAAATTCCCTAACAAAATGACAGTAAGAAGTGTTATTTTATTGCAGCTAATTAAAAGCCCGACTGTAGTCATACTCGTGGCATATACCAGACTAGACATCTTGCTAAGTGTCTTTATTTACAAATTAGCCGCAACATGCTCAACAACTTTTTCGTACGGGTACAATGTCCAAAGTATAAGTCAATGTCGATTAATACAAAATGATATAATAAACAGGCAACAAGTTTTATTATTACAACTTTGAGCTAGTCATAGTATGTTGACGTCAACCTAAAAAACGTGTTGCTGTATAACCGAATTGCCGTTAACTTATTGGAACATTGACCGATTTGCCAAAAGGCCACAGTGGAAATTATAAGTAGATATTAATTTAATACATTTTTGGCTAAAAAACCTGTCGAAATATAATGTGAAGAAGTTTCTGAGAGGAATGAATTTGCAGGAAACCGAAAGCTGCTTTTCCGGAATGATGACAATCATTTGACTGATAAGAAACAAATAAAAAATAAATAAAAAAAAGTATAAACCAGCCAATGTAATAAATAAGTATCATTAGTCATCTTTACAGAACCTACCTACACTGAAGTACCTAAGTACCTACTCAAAATAATAACATTATGAAAACAGAATTTATACTTCTCGCGGTTTGACAGTAACACGATGACATTGATTTTATATATTAAGTGTGCTCCTGGGCATAGTGTAGTACAGACGTGTACAGTCATGTAATAATATTTTGTGCAAATCATTATAATTATGTGAATTTGTGAATGACCTTGATTAAGGTGCCATTGTCCAAGTGTGTGTGCGCGTACCACGGACTATAATAATACAGGATATGGCTCTAGCATCCGTTCAATCCGATCGTAAATGTCTGTGTGTTGTATGTATTGGGTCATCATCATCATTTCAGACGAAAGACTTCCACTGCTGCTCATAGGCCTACCCCAAGCACCGCCACTTCGACTGGTACAGAACCAGTCGAAGTGTCTGGCCCGCATCCAGCGGATTCTTGCGGCCTTCAAAAGGTCATCGGGCCAGCTCGTGTCAGGACTTCCAACACCACATCTTCCGGTCGCGGATCGACACTCCAGAAACCTGGGGCCCCATCAGCCATCTGTTCTGCGCGCAGTGTGCCCTGCCCACTGCCACTTAAGTTTTTTTCGGGTTATGTCGGTTACCTTGGTTCTCCTATGGATCTCTTCATTTCCGATTCGATCACGTAGCGAAACTCCAAGCATAGCCTTCTCTATTGCCCTTTGGTTGATTTTTAGTCTTATAATAAGGCCCATTGTGAGCGATCACGTTTCAGTGCCATAGACCATCACTGGCAACATGCACGCACTGGTCAAAGACTTCCATCTTGAGACACTGCACTATGTAGGACGAGAAGATATTGTAGCTTCCCGAGCGCTCCCCAGCCGAGTCGTATTCGACGATTCGGTCTTGAAGTTGGACCTACCTAACTGGACAGTGTGTCCTAAGTAAACATACTTGTCCACAACTTCGAGTGTAGAACCTTGGAGATATGATTTATTTATTTATTTAACAATGACGTATTGGATACTAACAAGCTATGCTATTCTTTTTTTGATAAAGTTTTATTGTAATAATAAATATCTTTGATAGCTTAATTTTTTTTTTTTACATAATAATTTTATTTGGAAAAATAAGATTATTAAAAAACAAAAATATTCAAGCATTAACAAAATTATCTACAAATTACCTGTTCTGTCAGTTAACCTTCCGCGAGGTATCTTAAGGTTACCGTTCGCTTTCGGCGATAAGGCCGACCATTATAACACCCAAGTTTTAAAAGTCCAGTTCATTATAGAATACTTCTTTTGATCTTCAGTGGTTTGCCGTATCCAGTGCATAGTTGTGCTGTATTGTATGGAGCGCATTACCTGTGCTGTTTGCGAGCGTTCCCTTGACATATCGATCCCCGGCGATGTATTATTGATGCGATTTGTACGGGGACGCAGATTTCCCTCGCGGGGTGGGTACAAGTCGTGGATAGTTTTGTATAGTGATAGTTCTTGTGATTAGTTATGATACAAAATATTTAGGCTCGTAAGCTCCTTCGTAAAGGCTTCTTAGCTGGTTTCGTGGATGTTGCAGGATTGTAAGTAATGTCAGTTACCAAATTCAGGATTCGGTTCACGTCCTCTTATTGTGAAACGTTAGAAATACTATGAGTCATGAGATTATAGCGGTATGGATTATTACTTCTATAGCGTACCATAATATCTCTTTTGTCGTTTCAGAAGTGGCTGTCATTGTTGTGACAACGTGACCCACCCCAATCAAACTTCGTCATAAAAAGACTTGACATGAGCTCAAATAGAACAGGTTGCATTTCATAAAAGGGAGGAGGCGCATACTCAGCAATAGTAATAACAAGGCTGTCAATGATGATGATGATAAAGACTTCATTCAAGATTAAGCTTCCTGCGGCCTCATGAGCATTTGTTTCTAACCCAGAGGTAGAAAATACGTCATGGCGGTTACCACCATTGTTAATTGTCTTTCAATGAATGAGTAATCTTCATATGATTATCGAACCCTACACGCGGTGCTCTCTTGTATCTTAGTCCTACTTGTAGGTATATAGATAGTGAATGTCTGAGGTAGATAATGACATAATACATCGATACGCTATCACCTATCACAAACAGCTGTTTAGACTCGCATTCGGCATTCGTTTCATTATCAATAGCGATAGCTCGCACCCACAGGGCGAAGGTCTTGCCACTCAGTGGACTTGAACAATTACATTCAGTTGTTAAACGGAATTTGAGTGGATAAAAACGTGGTCAGTGACAATTTTAATTTAAGATATTGTGAAAATTTGTTTCATACAAAAGTGACACCAAAGTGTAGTGTAGCTGTGGACAATCGTGACAATGACACTCTTTAGTGTAAAGTGGTTAGTGTTGTGGTCACTATGGGCTGCACGGTTGGTTCGCCAGCCTACTGCCACTCTTCAGCTGAGCAATGGGCCCGTGAGAGGTTCCATATCTCCTGATGGCTTACACAAGAGTTACCTCGCCATACCTTATGCCAGTGTACCACATCGGTTTCAGGTAAGTGCACGACAAGCTTCATTAATCTTAACTTATGCTTATTGCAATTTACTCTCATTCATAAGAGCATTTATTCTTAAAAATCGTGTAATAAAAAAAATAAAGAGAAGTCAGACGTCACATACCGCGTCAAACTGAAATTAAATTAAATTTACTCATGTCAATTTAGCCGAGACAATCGAAAATTCATCATCAAAATCTGTTTGTTATGGTATTAGTTTAAAGCCCCCTAGTACTCGTTGGGCGAACCCGCCGCTCGGCCAACGTATACTGGGCCTTTTTGCGTGATTTGTCGATTGATTTGCGTATATTTTGTCGCGCAACGCTTACTGAGGGCTGAAACCCAGTGAGATGATACGACGATTGTGTTACGTAATAACTTTGTAAAATCATGGATTCGCACATTAGTGTGTGGGTCTTTATGTCGATCTGGTTGAATAAATGAATAAATTATTTTTCTAGGCTCCAGGTCCTGAACCAACATGGGAGAGTACCTTTGAAGCAGTCAACGAAAACGTGAGGTGTACCCAGAGCAGTGCAGACACCTGGACAGTCGGACGCTCTGACTGCCTCATACTCAACGTCTTCACACCCTTGGATGCCAGCCCTGGCTCTAAGCTACCAGTCATGTTCTTCATTCACGGTGGAGGATACTTCAAAGGCTCGGGGAATATGTTTTTCTACGGTCCGAATTATTTAGTAACCAAAGATGTCATCCTCGTCACCATCAACTACAGGCTCAATATACAAGGCTTCCTCTGCCTTGGCATCAAAGAGAATCCTGGAAATGCAGCCATGAAGGACCAGGTCGCTGCACTGAGATGGGTGCAGAGAAATATAAGGAAGTTTGGAGGAGATCCTGACAATGTCACTATATTTGGGGAGAGTGCTGGAGCGGCATCGGTCTCCTTCCACTTCTATTCTCCGATGTCGAAGGATCTCTTCCACAAAGCTATCACTCAAAGTGGATCGGCCATCGCTCCGTGGGCATACCAGTTCAAACCAATATTCTTGGCAAGTTTGTTGGCCAAGACCATGTTGTATGAGTCGCAGGACCCTCAAGAGCTTTACAAGTTTTTCATGACAAAATCTAATGACGAACTTATCTTGACTAGGGTTCCCAGGGCAGAGGGTAACACGGTCATATCTGAAATATTATACACACCGTGCACTGAAAAGCCACTAGAAGGTGTGGAAGCATTTTTAACAGAATCACCATACGATCTTCTCACAAAAGGAGAATATAATAAAGTCCCTATGATCATAGGCACTAACAGTGAAGAGGGGCTGTTAATATTAGGGTTGGATAACGACACCATGATACCTCGGTTGAAGTTTGAGAAATCATTGCCAAAGAATCTGGAAATTCTAGATAAAAAAACTAAGCAAGAGGTAGCTAAAGAGGTACAAAGATTATACATGGAGGGTGAAACAATATCTGTTGACTCCGTAGCAAAAATATCGAGATGGTACGGAGAGCCGAACCTGAACTTCCCTTCGTTGGCTGAGACGGAGATGCTTCTGAAGACTTCAGACCAGCCTATTTACAACTACTTGTTTCAGTATGAGGGCGGGAGGAATATTCCAAAGTTCTTTCTACCCAAAAAGTTGAAAGCAGTATCAGGAGCTACCCATGCTGATGATATTTTCTATATATTCTCACAGTCTGTCATATTTTCTAATTTTGAGAAGGAAATGATAGAAAAAGTGACGACGATGTGGACAAACTTCGCTAAATATGGGTAAGTGATAAGTGGCCACCTAACCGTGATAATACCGCATTTGTATAGAATTTATCTTTACTTCATGGGAGTGTACCCACGACACGCGACTAGGTATATTTAAGATGATTATAAGATGGGAAATTGCTCATGTGACCTTCACGTATGAGTGGCAATTAACAAATTACTGAGCGTGATGCTTGTAATAATTCTAAACATCTGAACTGTTTTTATATGAATTTGAATATTATACAGTTTAATGTTAACTGTGAGTGATTGTTCTTAAACGGATGGTTGCATGAAGATTTGGAATGATTCGCAAAAACAAGAAAAAGAATAGTGTTTTTCCAGTTACGATTTAACAATACCTACCGTGATTGTAATTAGCTTTGGTATTCCCACAACTATTCAGTTTATTAATAATTATTCAGCATTTTTGGCACCATGTGCGTTTTCATCATGCTGAGCAAGTGTTCTTGTGTTATAAGATTAACATATCTAATGTATTTTTTTGGTACAGACGAAATTATGTTATTTGTGTAAATTGTAAAAAAAAATGACACTTATTAACCGTAGGAGTAATGTTGATCGCTATTTTCAATGGCCATCACTAATATCATTGTCTGTTCTTGATCTTATTTCCAGGGACCCAACACCCGAAGGCTCCAGCTTGCCAGTGAAGTGGCTCAGAACAAATAGTTCAACACCAACATCCTTGGTGATTGCCGAGCAGTTCCACACGGCGCCGCTGTGGTACAACGACAGACTCAAATACTTGCGAGAAGTCTACTCCAAGTTCAGAAGGAAAAGTTAACAACTAACTAGAACTCATTAGTAGAATTTTATTTTCTAATTACTTATTTCCGATTTTTTTAATAGGGTTTTTTGAACAGAAAGCGGCGGAGTAATTGCGTAATACAATTAAATCACTTAGCAATGGCTTACATTTTGACAGTTCAACAAAATTCATTGCGTTATTTACGTTGTTGAGTAGACAAATTTTTCGAACGTATAAAGCAATGGATTACTATATAGTTCAAAATCATACAGATTGTGATTGAAAGTGTGTTACGCATTTAGGGTGCTGGTCTTGCCTAGTCATTTTGCAACTAGATTTTGTTCCCAGATGTTTTAAAACCTGAAATGGTAATGGTATTGCTATTTAAATAGGTGTTTTGATTGTGATAATTATGCTAATGTTACTGAATTTTAATTTGATGATGTAATAATTCTTCAAAGACATTCTAATTAACTACAATGGTTTTTGGTACGCAGGTGTACCACGCGGTATAGGTTAAAAGTTCTAATATGCGTCATAATTATATTATGCCACAAGCTGGTGCCTTCTGCCTGTTTAGTTATTACAAGCTTTTATGTAACTTGTTACTAGGCAAGTAGGTCTATTAATATTAAATCCCATCAAAAACATAAATGTGAAATGGGAGCCAAATTCAATATTGTGGTTGTCGACTTCACCGACAAAAGAATTGAGATCTAAATGGGTGCCAAGTTCTATAGATAATCCTGAAATGTATAAAGAACATACCTACAACATTCTAAAATAATTTTTAAACATAATTTCTTATATTTTCTGCTATAAAAATGTTTGCTATTTAAAAATATAACTTTATTGAATAGTCGAATTATTTACACAAAGCAATTAGGATGAATTGAAGCTGAAAATTTTACCTGGCTAGTTTTTATCAGCAAGCCAACATTAAAACTATAGACAGAGAAGTTATCAAACATAAAGAAAATAAGATGATTAGCTACATATAACAGAACGTCTATGTAAAAACTCCAATTCTCCTGCGAAAGCAAAAGTTTTTGCTATGATAATTTCGTAAGGCGCTAGGTATAAATAAAAGTCGATTATTCGGAAAATATTTAAATCGTAAAAAAAAACTGTTTTCTGATTTTTTCCTTTGTATACACACAAGTACCAGGCTGGATACCACATTTCAACTTTCTAGGTCATCTGGAAGTGGGTTAGGTTTTTGATCTATAGGTAAGTCAGTCAGTGATAAAAATGCCGATTTTTAGACGTTAATATCTCAACAACCGTTTGAGCTGTATTTATGAAATTTAGGGGTTTAGTTAATCTAAGGGGTTATAACTTATAATACATAAACCAAATTTGATGTGTATTAGTCAAATAGATTTTGAGATATTGAGGGGTCAAAAGTGGGTCCAAATGGTTCGTGTAATATAACACACGGCTGCTGTCTTTTTTTGAACTTTGGCTTGACACGCTGCCGCGTGTCTAGATCACTGACAATAGCTGAACAGCTCTACATTCCATCCTATCTTGTATTGTGTGTGTTTTATTAAAAAGATCAAACAATTCTCCTGCTAAGATAAGTGACGACACAAACAAAAGAAATGCGAGAAATTATAAGTTGAAGCCATAGTGTTGAATAAGGTTCCCAACAACGATCCGAACTGCCGTCATTTGGCACAACTACGTTCCTTTATCTATTGACCTCTGCTCGTAAACTGAAGGGACACTCGAGTGCATTCCCTAATTAGGACAGGCAGGCCCTTCCGAGGGTCGCCCGAGTGGAACTTTGAACATTCCCCGACCAGGAATTATTTATTTTATTGCCGGAATGAAGAGTCACCGATGCGATGAGAATTTCTTCAGCGAACGTCTTGGGCTTTCATTAATTTTGGAACTCTATTAAGCGACGTTCTTTTGCATTTAAAAACTAAGTTCAATTCAAAATTGTCAACCATTTCCATTGTTCAGTAAACTGGCTCTAAAATTAAAATGGTTTGCCGATAAACTGTGTTTTAATATTCTCTTTGTTTGTGCATTAATCCCGACTGAAAGCAAATCGAGAGGTGCCTTTAGATGCGCAACGTATAACGTGTAGCATTAGAGAGTTTGTAATCGGCAATCTTAAAACCGTAGGTACCAAAGGAAACTAAATTTCCGGTATTTGAGAAAGTAAGCCGCTTACCGTGTCGGTCTCTTATTAAAGCTCGCTTGAATGGGGCTGGGCGGCTGGGCGGCTGGCCGAATGAATGAATGTTTGTGAAACTATCCGGCTTAATCTTGGGCCCTTTGGCTCCCCCTCGGTAAGCTGCCCTGTAAATAGGCGAAAATCGTCCCGCAGACACATCGGCGTGTTTGTTATTGTTTGCTATTTAATGAGAATCCTTTTTTAAAAAGTTAATGGGAATTTGGTGGCTTTATTCCCGACGTAATCTGGGATTGCCTGAGATCTGAGAGATTTGTCCAGCGCACACGTTGCCAATATTATGTAGTGTTTTGGCTTTGACAACTTTAAGGGACTTCGTTTAGTCTTTCAAAACGTCTCTAACGAAGTAAAGAAAATCCGTAACTTGTTTAGCAAGTTTATGAAACGATGCCTAATTCTGAACTCGTTTAGGTTTGCGTAAAATATTGTCGTGAAACGAGCTAACAAGTTGTAGAGGTTTTTGGGATGAAAAAAAATACAAAACTGAACTTAAGCGTTGGGTGGATTGTAAAGGTACTCAACTACTACTAATGAAGCTAAAAGAATAATGTGGAAAAACTAGACGAAAAGCTCGTCTGTAAATTAGTGTAAAGGCCCTAATTTACAGACGAGCTTTTCGTCTAGTTATATAATAGTATATTGGATTTCAGATGACAGTAAGTTGCGAATGTTGTTAAATTGTCGAACTTTGTTTAAAATAAGGAAAATATAGTTGTAGGTATATGTGGATGTCACAAGAAATGACAATAAGAAATCTCTCTCTTAGCATGCTAATGTATTTGTTAAGCTATGATACAATATTTTTATCGTCGGTTAAAAAAATACCAGTCTCGCAAAAAAACATCGTCTAACGCTAAGAAATAAATATGCTCAGTGACTCGTTGAAAAAAATGCCCTAAAATACAGCGTATCCCCGAAAATACCCTTAATCCCCACCACGGAGTAGTATTACCATAATCCTGTGTTATCGGACGAACGCACACGGACATATTTCCCGGCCGACGCCCGTCGGTAAACCACCTATTAGTGGTCTATCGACGACTGGTGTAGTGTGCACACGGCTTTATTTTAGTCTATGACAGGTGGGAAGAGCGGTGTGAGGTTGTTATGGTTTATATAAAACAGTTGGTTATCTTTCACAATACTCTTACATTAAAATGTAAATAACAGTGATTCTTTAAAATGTTTTATCTACACCCATGCGATAAATCTTCTATAAAAGTTTCTGAAACAGTTAGAAGGAATTTCTCAGGAGCAGTCTAGAGTCTGGATTGAAGATACAAGCTGCATGAGATGAGACTTATACAAATCTTCCAAAAGTGAGTGTACAGCCGTGATTTTAAAAGACTTCTTCTTCATAAACTCCTCTCCAACTTTTATTGTATCGAACCAAAATACACACATTTAAAAAACTAGTCGTCCTCTCAGATATTTCCGGGTCCATCCGTGTACATTTTAAACACGATTTAGTTTCTTTTGAATACAATATTAAGATATCGGATTCTCAATAGAACGAGCCTTTTGCCCGGAGGCGAGGAGCGGGCAAATATGGGACAAATGTGGGCTCCATGGGACTACATGATGACCGGACCATTGTTTTGTTTGTTGTGCGCCGTGTAGTGTAATACATTGGTGATAGGGTTCAAAGAAAGTATATTGATGAGGATATTGAACAGGGTATAAAAAGTCCCATCGAATAGCCGTCAACGCATTCTGTACATCAAATTCAGTAACATTGCACAAAAATAATTGCTGGAACACGGCTTTATTTTTTGTGTGGAAAAAAGCTGTTTACGGTAGTGAGCAACGCAATGCCCACAAAACATTGTGTTTATGGGTGCATGCAACGGTTTAGGGTTCGTGGGGTTGACTTTTTTCGACATATACCCAAACCCTGTGTGATCAATCCTATCCGTATGCGTATGTACAGCTAAATGTTATCTAAACGTCATGTATAAACCAAAACATCAAATCCGAATAACCCTACTGTTACCCCAGGATTATGAGTGCGCAATCATATTTCACTTTTATATTCCTCTCCCATCTTTTATCAACATTCGATTGAAAAATCGAGCTGACACCTCCGCAACTCGATACCGAAACATTAAAATCGATTTACGGACGTTTTTCCATGACACGGTGACAAACCGACGACCTCTCCTATCGGATTCAATTCCCCACATTATCTACATAATAAATTTCACGCGAGTATGCACGTAGGCTTAAACCGAAACGTTCGCAGTTATCGTTTCCTGTACCTACCATTTATCTTGGCGTTAATTGTTAAACCAGAGATGGAAAGTAATGTGAGTACGGACTTAGCGGTAACGTTGGTCGAAATTTGCTAAAGATAAACTAAAAACGGTGGCACTGTCATACGACAATAACCTCAGCGGTCCACTACAAATCTGGTGAAATAACCGAAAAGGGGCCCGTGGACAAGCCATAGGCGATAGCGATTATCTAGTTATTTTGATGATTGCTCTCTGGGAAGGTACACATCAAAATAGGATACTTACCAATATTTCATTAATTCAATTTATCCTTACATATTATAAAACAAAGTTTTCCGCCGCGTCTATCTGTCGTCCTGAACATGATAAACTCAAAAACTACTGCACCGATTTTCATGCTGTTTTCACCAATAGATAGAGTGGTTCTCGAGTAAGGTTTTAGTTTAATTATAATAACCGACATCCACGCGGGCGAAGTCGCAGGCATCAGCTAGTAAAATATAAATAGATTCGACTTTCGAATCTTCTACGACTTGATCATTTGAACCATCATGTTGTATTCAAACCTGACACCCTGTTTTTATATTTTATTATTTAGTTTTTATTTAGTAGAAATTATAATGATTGTAAAAATCTAATTTCTTGAAGTTGCATGTATATAATTGTTAGCTATGTAAACTGTTGATTCCCCCAACATGAATCATCCCTAGTCAATGGACTGTCATTATTTTCTTCAGTTGCTCCAAATCAGTTTTAAAGCAAGGCATCCACTTCTTACAACCGAGGTCCCGTCTCAGGGGACCTGTTTTCCACGCTTTTCGCAGCCGACTTGATCATGAGAAATATTAGGAATCGCCCTCCACTTTTCTCTCAGGCCCTATATTTACCGGGCACGTGCAAAAATGTCCCCTATTCGACCGGCATTACTCACCCTATCTACCTGCTAATGCCCCCTATAAATATTGCATATGATAGCTGCGGCGACTAAGTTACCACTGTGCCCTATCTGAGGAGCGGTCGAGCGGCTCATGTTTGTGTTAATCGTTATTGGACCGCTTGTTTATATTTTTGGGAGCAGAAAATAGAGTGATTTTAAGAGAAGATATGTTATGATAAATTGGCCTAGGCTTTGCAGGTTTGAAAGGCCGTCTAGTTATCGTCATCATTATCCTGCAATCTAATATATTTTCTATCGATTTATTTATCGTCATCGTGAGCGTGTGACTGTCGAAGTCAAAGTCAAAGTCAAAGTCTGTAGTTGTTTTTCATATTATTGTACCTATATAAGGCTTTATAATAATTTTTGTCTTTAACAAATGTAATCGGCCTTGGCCGTTAAATAAAGATCTCTATAAGAGTCCGTTAAAAGCAGGGACTTGAAACGTTATGAAATAACGTTAAAATACCGTTACGTATGGTTCCAGTAACGATAATTTCTATCGTTCCACCTGGATTGTAACTAAATTAATAGGTAGTTGAAAATTTCGTTCCGATAGATTTTCGTTAGATTTACAAGAAATTAGTTCGTAAATGGTTACTGGAACTATACATAACGCTATTACGTTATCATACGCCTATTTTGAGTAACGTTTCAAGTCCCAGTAAAAGCGGTTGACGCGCAGCAACATATTGGTCCTGGGTTCGATAACCAAGTCGAACGAAGTAATACGATTGGGTTTTTCTAAATGGAATTTCCCTTGTTCCCGGTTGGTGGCAATAGGCTCGCCCTAATTACATCAGACTTAAACATAACAGGTGACTTGTGGGTGTAGATCACCTCTGCCTACCTTTTATGGGAATACAGGCGTAGTATTAAGAACTCGTGTGCACGTGCCTCTGGTTTGTAGACAGACATCATTGCAAGGACGTATAACGTTGTCATAATTCTGTTAACTGTCTATTAAATGCATGTATACATGTATAACTGTAATTGTGCTTGTAGGCAGACATAGAACTTGCATGTCTTACTGAACATGACATCGTACGCTTGAGGACATGTTGTCATGGTTGCTTGACTCGATTCTAAGTATTCTAACTAGATTGACTTAAACATTGCTGCATTAGTAATTATATATGTATTGAAAGCATGCTCCTTCGAATAATACAACTAGACTGAAGTATTATTATTAACTCATTTATTTCAGATAATTACAATCCATAAGTACACAATACATTAAATTATATAAAATTAAAATCAATATATTTTACACTAACACATATATCATACACTAATTATCATAATACACGTACATTAAATAAAATTAATTAAAATCAATTTACCTACACAACACTAACATTATAATTAAATTAAATAATTTAAAATAAAATAAAATAAAAAATAAAAATTGTGTTAGTACATGACGTATATAATGTGTTAGTGAGCGCCCAAAACAATGCGCATCCACTTGTTCTGGATAGGGCAATCCGCACGAGATACCACCATCTGCAGGATGCCGCTGCTACTGTTTCGCACACGCTGTGACAAGGAAGCTACCCTTTTACGCACAATCGCATGGAAGCCGTCCGTTCGCGCCTCCGCAAACATACCAGACGCACTACAATAGCGAGGCAGCCGCATCAGCATCCTGAAAATGTTGTTATATTGGACACGCAGAGCATTAGCAGCCCTATGCGTGTAATTTATCCACAAGCTGCTCGAGTAAAAGGACTGGCAATACGCCTTAAAAAGAGTTATCTTTACTTCCCTCGAGCAGCGAGCAAACCAACGCGCAACCATGTTCCCCCTGACTGCTAATACTCTGCGCTCCCTCTCAATTTCAGCGTCATCCTGCAAATCGTCTGTCACAATGTGCCCCAGATACCTGAAACTGCTCACCACTGCCAGCGCTGCGCCATTAAGCATAATAGGCGGAACATGAAGTGGACCACGATTTCCACTCTTAAAAACCAGAACTTCACTCTTTATTACTTTTCACTCAGTATTAGGAAAGGTTGTTTCTATTTGACTAAGTTCCATTAATTTCATACATAAGTATTTAAAGTTAAGTTTACAATCCTACAATTTACCAAACAGAGAAGTCCTCTACTGCAATACTGTGTATATAATGTACCTATATCAAATACATTGAAAAAGCACGTGTCATCATTCAATTATTTATTTATATATTTTATTTCAAAAGCGTCTGATAAATTTTTATAAGCAAAATTACTCGCGCGAGCGTGAGTATCAAAATGCCTACCTAGAGAAATAAAATAGCAAGAGAGTCTACCTACCGATTGTTGCTATCGCTAAAACAATTTAATTCTGTTGCCATGTCAATAACGATACTTCAATAAAACGAAATAATTATTAAACAGGCTTGAAATTAAGTGCTTGATTGCCTATTATGAATTGTAAAATTAAGGAGAAATAATTTGCTGTCTGATTGGCATGTCGCATAGAACGATCATGATTATATTTCTAATTACATATTTTCTTAGATGTATTTAAGTTTATGTTTAGCGAATTTGCACCAAAATCATCATTCTTATTTATTTCTCATTTTGGATTTTACGAATACTGCAAAACCAAATGCAAGATAATTAGTAATTGTAAACCTTAGAGTTAGGTTTCAATCTCAGACGAGACAATCACAAAATACTGACTGACTGTCTGGATCAGGTAGCTAATTAGTATTTATAATAGCACAATCATGATTAGGCACCGATTGATGTAATTACAGAGAGCTTCGTTACTACATATGTACCTACAAGCAGGCTCGTTCAGTTAATTGAGAGGTGATTGATTAGGCCTAATTAGTAATTACGAGTAATTCTAGATCAGGTGGCGAGATTAGTCTGTGCGTCCGATAGGTTATGATTTACTGATCGTGTAATATTGTTAGTTAAAGCATGGCTCAGAGATAGAGGCCTTAATTACACTGGCTGAGATTGAGTTCTATTTGGGGTACATGTAACTTGTATGTACGTTTAAATTAATGTTGTGGAATTTACATTGAGTATGTTTTGGGTACACACAACACAATACAGACAAAATTATAGTATTAAGATAAGAAACGGTACATTGGGCCTAAACTTATGTACTTAAATGTACCTGTATTACAAACATAACAATATGTTTGCTCAGCGAATGTGTATTAGTATTTTACTGTAAGCATGAACAGCCACCCTAGTTCGTTCGCTCTGAGGTTCGAAATATAATATTACCGCACAAGTGCACTACTGACATTTATGTGCACTTGTCGCGAGCACTACACGATCCTCGTTTAACATAATGATGATCGGAATCAGTTTCAATCGTCATTTGATGCACAGAGGGCATTCGATGGCTCTCCGTCAATTGTCATTGAGCTACGTGTGATGTGAGATCGGTAAACGTGTGTACATTATGTACAATAGCTGTAAAGGTGTCATGTTGTCATGTACGACGATACAATGACCTCTGCTCGATAATCTAAATCGCCTTGTCAGTAAGTAAATAAAATTGACTGGCAATTTGCACAGTGCGTATATTATGTGCATCAATGATGATAACATAATATCACGCCTGTGATTTCGAAAGGATAGACAGGGGTGTTTAGTACTACCCTCAGTGTTCCAATAAATTATGTGTAAGTTTCATGTAGGTACTTAATAGTATGAGCCTATTGCCCGGGCACAAATGTAGACTCTGGGCCAATACTGACTCTTCCGTGATAGAGAGTTAGAGAGTTGAAGCACTTCTTTCTCTATTATTCGGTTTAAGTGATACAAAACTTTAATAAAATCAATAGGTTTCTTCTATTTTCGAAACAAAAAGCACCAAATTGCTATTCTGCCAAACACATCAGCAATCTTCGCAAAACTCTGATGTTTTTGGTGATATATCTGCTGCAAATACATAATATTAATCCCCATACATTAGGGTAGCCCCAATGCTAAGGTCATCGCAGTGGTTAATACGCCGTGTCGTGATTTATAGTCCCGGGTTCGACGCCGGCCGGATATGATTATTGTACGTTACAAATCATTACTGCCTACCCATTTATGTTGCGTTATGGTATGTTTGCTTTATGTATTGCGAAATATGCGCTGTATATCAATGTGGTATTTTGTGATGATTGCGGAGAAAAGAATATGTTTTGTTTATTCAGCATAACGTTGTTTGTGGGACCAATTACTTTTGCCAATTATAGAGGACACCTAAGTGTTTTGTGAAAACCTCGAGTTATTTTTTTTCAATATAATTTACGATGTAGATTATTATAGAAACTCATAATTATGTGATAAGTCGGCGAAGCTTGAATCCTTATAAATGGACCTTTGGCAACTAATTCCCCCTGCAATTAGTAGTCACTTTAGGTAAACTCAAACGTAAAAACAAAAACCCACTTTCAGTTTTATGTATTCAAACTATTCGCTTTAAAGGTTCTCCTAATTAGCATTTAACAGCCAAATTTTGCTCCCTAGCGGTTATGCTCCTAAAATAATAGTAGGCGTTTCAGTTCTTTTAGCAATAACTTGTAAAAAATTAAAGGGTTTGTGAAGGGCGTGGAGGGTAAGTTGGCATATATCCATGTGTGTACGTCAGTGGGGGTGTGTAATTAAGTTAATTAGCGGACGTCATATACGTTTAGTTAGGGCTAATCGTGCCTTAGGGTCGGGGCTCGGGAGTCCTGCAACTAGATACGGGTGTGGAGTAAGAGCAATGATATTGTTTGAGAATGTTCTGCAGGTTTATGGAAATATACGAAGGTTTAGCTTGATAAAGTTACCATTTAAGCTCCCTAATCACTGGGTGAAGATTACATGAGATGTATTTTTACCCGACTACGGCAAAGCCAAAGGAGGATTATGTTTTTCGTACTATTGCAGCGCCAAAGAGAACGGAGTGGCAATATAGTTTATGTATTCGTTTCCTAGGGCAGGTGGGTATGGTAACAATTTTTCTACAGATAGGTTAGGTACAGAGAGGTAAAATAGTTGATTTATTTATTTGTCTAATTGTTATCCAAGTCTGTAATGCCTTTAAATCTAGGAAAGGAGCTTACTATATCGAGAACAATATACCTAACGCTATATGTTAGTAACATTTCCTGAAATATCAATATTTTTAGTAATAAATTCCCTTTCAAATTATTATCTCGGCTCGTTTGCACATTTAGCGGTTTTATGAATTCTCTCAATATTAGTTCAGCTGAGCCGTCGATTAGCGGGTTCAGTAGTAAGTTATTTAATCAGGCCGCGGGCGGCGCCGACTCGCTACATTTGCGGAACCCTAATTAAACTTAATTACATAATAGGTTAACACGCACCATTATAAACATACATGTGTAAGGTAAATACGCGGAATCATTAGATTTTGTATAAATGTGGATATTGTATTGTTAATGAATTAGTATTTAGTCATTAGTTAATATTTAGACAATGGTCTAATCAGACAATGGTCAGAGTAATTGATGAAGAAGTATCACGAACAAACTATGAGAAAATCTTTTACGAGCCGTGATCTTTTACTCAGTTTAATGTCAATGCGTGATATCACAACATATTAGCTAATCAGGGTAACTAGACGAAAATGTTTACCTCAAACATAGCAAAGATCGCCAAACTTGCTTTGCTTATAGGTCATTACTGCTTCTAAAACCTCGGTTAAAGAGTACTACTTTGTTAACGATACCAGTCTAGTAGTGACAATGAGCCAACCAATGTCCGTTAAATCCTGCCTTACAATTCACCTTCGTACCGTCGCGTATCATCAATCAAATTTAAAATATGGCGGACATAGTTAGATGACAATACCCTAAAATAAACAATAGTGATGCCAGACGAGTTTTTGTTCCTAGGTCACAGACCTCAGACACAACACAGGCTTCTAAGAAATCTAGACTTATTTTAACGTCGGTCTTTTTGTGAGAATCCGATGTATGCCCATTTTAGAAAGTCTTGATTGTTAGGAACTGGGTTCAACCACATAGTATCGGTTTGATATAATTTATGTGTCTGCATTTTTATGTTATTTTGTAGCTTTATTTATAGAAAGTTCACTTAGAATTGGATTGGATTTACTAGAAACTATCAGATCAATAAAAAATAATGTAAATAAAACACTATAATGCAGACCAACCTTTGGATGTATATACTATAACGCTAATGTTACTGTTTGAGCAGAAGAAATCGGCAAATACAGAGATAATAGATACAATACTCGTTATTATAATACACCATAATTATAGAAATAAGTACTTAAAAGCAGTAATCTTCAGAAAATGTTGAAACTCTTGACAAACGAATCGGCGGATGCCTCACTTGCTAGTAGCTTTCAAAGAACACCGCTGACTACCTATTGAACTGGGCATCATTACGATTTATCATTAAAAACGAAATTAGTAGCCTTCTTTCTACGTACCTCTATCGAAAAAAAACCCTGAAAATTCACGTAAATCCTAGATATTTCGTACACGATATCACGTAACCGTACCCTTTCCATTTGCTGTATCATCCAGATCGGAGCTGATCCTGGACCGATCCTTCAAACTATGACTTCACTAGGGTCTTTTCGATGTAACGACATAAAGCAGTAAGTGTGAGTTTTACACTGATTTCAACATCCTAACATATTATAAAACAAAGTCCTCCGCCGCGTCTGTCTGTCGTCCTGTTCGTGATAAACTCAAAAACTACTGCACCGATTTTCATGCTGTTTTCACCAATGAATAGAGTGGTTCTCGAGTAAGGTTTTAGATATAATAACCGACAACCACGCGGGCGAAGCCGCGGACATCAGCTAGTAATATATATAAACCTTTATGCCTTTTTCCGAACCTGAAGTAGCCAAGAAAAATCTTTGCTTACTTGTATAGCATATTTGATTATAGTCGCTTGTAAAACTGTTCTACGTCCGATAGGGTCACCATATTAATTTCTGCCACCATGCTTAGCCATTGCCCTGCAGTGTGATAAGACAGGCAAGTCCGCTAAGGCACCGGCCGGTACGCGCGCGTATTCAATTAACACCGAAGCTAATTAAAATGTCCTTGAGCGTCAAAGCATCATAAATAAATAAGCATCATAAAGATGCAATGCAAATGCGTCATATGAATGCTCCATAGCGAATGCGTCATATGAAAATGTTGGCTGGCAAGCAAATGAACCACCCAGCAACGTGGCCAACTTTCCGTGCATATCCTACGTAGCAGTAGTAGTGAAAGGTCGTGTCGTTTTGTGAGCCGGCTTTTTGTTATCCACAGGAAAATAATAAAATAAAAACAGCATTGGTATCACTCTTAAAGTAGATTAGTAAGTACCTATTTCCTAGAGACAGAGGTAGTATTTCACAGTTTACATTTGGCACATTGGCCATAGCAAAAGGCTTTGAGGAACGTACTTTGGCTTTGATTGATATTCAACTCGATATATATAGAGAGCAGGCATCAAAGCATGTCTCTATGCAAACGTTTGTATGTATTCAGTCAGGATTGCGTTCAAATTGCAAAATGTGTTTTGTATTGAGTTAGCTTTTAGCTGGGCCTTTGTGGGACGCTATTATGTGAATAGCCCTTATGTATCGTCAGAGATAGACATCATCGTATTGCCGTCTACTTTTTCATTTGTCGTTGGAGCATTCTCCCTTTTCATGGCAGGAAAAAAACACCGTAGGGCGCACGTCCGTCAGTGGTAACACTTGAGTTGGCCTAGCGTAGTACAGAATTTAAATAAAATAAGAGGCCAGAGTATTTGTACTGGTTTGGTCACCTCTGACGTGCGGCCCGGCGGCCTACCGTACCACTAAACTGGTGACCCTGACGTGATCATTATAATTTAATTATTTATTTATAGTTAATTAAAACTGTAATAATATACTAGCTGCGCCCGCAGTATCACCCGCGTAAGTCTCGATACCGTGAGAATATCGAGATAAAAAGTATCCTATGTCCTATTCCAGGTCATGGTCTACCAAGGTCCTCGCGCACATCTGGGAGTGGCGCGAGGAGGTGAAGCGCCGGGGTGTAACTCCGCTGCCGCGAGAAATCGCGGTACAGCGGACAGAGCTCCGGCAAGATCTCATGGCGGTATGGAGAGTGCGATTGTCGCAACCCAGTGCTGGGCACGCCACAATAGCGGCGATAAGTCCCCTCTTTGAGGAGTGGCTAGAGAGGCGCCACGGCGTCCTCACCTTCCGCCTGACACAGGTCCTCACCGGACATGGCAGCTTCGGGAGGTACCTGTGTAGGATTAGGCGGGAGGAAACGCCCGGGTGTCACCACTGTGCGGATCGCCCGGAGGACACGGTGGAGCATACGGTTGAGGTGTGCCCTGCTTGGGCGGGGCACCGCCGTGTCCTCGCGGAGGCGATTGGCGGCAGTGACCTCTCGCGTCCGGCCCTGGTTCAGGCCATGGTACGGAGCGAGAGGGCATGGGAAGCCGTCACCTCCTTCTGCGAAGCAGTAATGCTCGCGAAGGAGGAGGCGGAACGCGTGAGGGAAAGGCAAAGTTTGCGCCCTCACGCCCCTAACCGCCGCCGTTGGAGACGCCCTGGGCGTCGGGAATTCCAGGCGGATTTCCGGCCACCATAGGCGCGGGCTTGCGGACGGCGAGCAACGGGCAGCTCGCCGTCCGATAAGGACCAGGCTCGGGTCGATGGCGCGTCGTGTTCCACGCGCGCCTCAAAGAGATGTCAGCAAAATTGACGGGGTCCAATAGGACCGATGCCTGCCAGGGTTGCGGGAAAGTCCGAAAGGGATACCGGGACCTTGGCAACAGGCAAATGAAGGAACACGGGTGGGTTTTAGTCAGTAAAAGTCTGACACGCCCTTCCGCTCCGCCCAGAGCGGGAGAAGTCATTGGATGATTTCCCACCCTCAAAAAAAAAAAAAAAGGTCATGGTCTACCTCTGTGCCAAATTTCATCAAAATCTGTTCAGCCGTTTTAGCGTGAAAGCGTAACAAATAAGCAGACAAACTAATAAACTCACTTTCGCATTTATAATATTAATTAAGATAGTCTCGAACTATGCTACACTTTGCGTCCAGACACACACGTGGTCGGTAGTCAACCATTCGAAAACTATTAGGACCCGAGAGGTTCAAACGAACTTTTAAGCACCAAGGGGCGAGTTGAAAACCTCCATTACGGGTTTATCAACGTCAATGTGACTTATGGTGAACGAAAACATCGCGAGGAAATCTAGAATTATTGATAGTCTGAAATCGCCAACGTGGTCAATACTCAAACCCCACCGGTGGTGGTGGTTTCTGCACACTTTATACAAACTAGGTTTGAGTATTCCAAATAATAGGCTGATATTATCATAACTTTAGTGAACAAACTCACAGTTAACGCTCTAACAGTAATATGGTTCAAAGTTCGCCAGCTAAAAGTTAAAAACTAAAATTTCCGCCTCAATTCTCCAGCACGTTCCAAAGAGTAGTTACGGCTACAAGTGCCTGTACTCTGCTGTCCCCATTAGTCGGTAGCTGGCGCAATTTTTCATAGAACACTACTTTGTACCTGGACAAGAACGGGTATAAATTAATTAAGAGCCAACATGGACGTCGAACTGTGTGTACCACGATGTGGGGGATTGTGGGGTGTGGATGTGGCAATGTGACTGCCTTATTGTTTAGTCAGTATGTTCGAGTTGCTTACAACGATATGTTATGTGCCCTAAGAATGGGGCATAAACTTTCAAAGTTAAGTGATCAGAGTGGTTCAGTTTAGTAGGGTTGACTTAGGGGAATACCCTGAATAACGATACATACATCATAGATAGACGGGTATTGATGAGCTAGATAGTGAATAAACTAACCAAGGATGGGTTAGTTTTTTTGCTATATACCTCATTTCTCCTAAAGTGTATGATTCTGGGCTAACGCGATTAAGATTGCCATCGACTACACGTTAAGAATAAAATGGTATTACTTACTTATTATCGTGTATTCTATGCCATGATTACAAACTAGTTATAAACGTTACAGGAAAGTCTACCATTCCCCGTCTTCCTTCTACTAAAGGCATAATCAACCCATAATGTTCCAACTGCTGGGACACACGCCTCCTCTCTGTGAGAGGAAAAGGGCCATAATCAACCACGCGGGCCCAATGAGGGCTGGTGGAAAATGTTCTAAAGGGAGAGTAAAAAAAAACTTTGGAATCCGTCGAAATCAAAATCCACCTCAAATTCCTCTGAAACTACAAACTAAACTTTTGTAAAAAGCAACATCCTCTCCTTCTGACTCGTTGCGCGCAATCAACTAACAAAGTGAAGTAATTTGATTGGTTCGCAGTGGACGCTGCAAGAACAAGAATTTATTTATACAAATCATTGCATTTGTTTAATTTGCGCTGTGCCGTGCCGTACCGTGCCGCGGTCGGACCCTAGTCACACACAATCACATCACTAATTAGTTGCTTGTATTTGCACTTTTGAAACTCGGTTTGTTTTGCGAGATGGCTCTTGTGGGATCGGAAAGTGGCTGAAACTCGAAAATTAGTTGGTTTTAAAAATCATTTGTTGCTTTTTGTTGTTGGTTAGTTTCAGCTACTGTATTTGATTTTGAGCTATAAGTGAATCCAGTGTTAAAGGATTAGCCACCTTTTACTGTTTCAGGTTGAACATTTTCGAAATACAAATTATAGTTATGATAGCATATTATTATGTATTATCCAATTTGCAGATATTACACTAAAAATAACAAAAAACAATAACCTTTCGACCACAGTAGTTCAAAGTTACATCCAAATAAAAATTCATACAATTTCACCCCGCATTCCCTTTTAAAGCCAACATGTAAAGAGATAAAAACCTTCATACATGTCCGCTTGTCCGTGATCAATATATCAACCGAAAGGTTATCGGGAAGTCGTCGGTAAATCATACCACATACCAATACTCAGAGTACACGTTAGAGCCGCCATGTTGGCTAATTCTACGTCACATCCCTCGCCCGGGGAGCTGGGGGAAGAGTACAATTGTATGAATGTTATTTTATTATTATTCAATTAATTGTTTTTTAGGTAAGTTTAGTTTTAACCGCATCTGAAGATATAGGTATACTAGGTGATCCGAATAATCTCAAGTTGTTACTAATTTCATGTAGGTATGCTGGAATCTTGAAATATGGTAATTATTAAGGTACAAACTAATGATTTGATAACAACCGTTTGGTACACGAAAAAGACTTTCTGTGCTTCGTTGCATTTAATATTGCGCCAGTAAATAGGGGTCACAAACTACAGCAACAAGACATTCGGAAACTTTCATGAAAACCAATAACCAATAACCGTAACATTATGTCGTGTATTTCAACTGCTTATCACCATATTTTTATCACAAACATAACAGAACTGTATTCCCCCAAACCGACACATGAACTACCTCGATTACGCACAGTTCAAATACTTTTGTTATTTGCGCGGGGGTGCGCTCGCGCGGCACTAATCTTCGGCAATGTTCGGCAATATTCGGTAGTGGTCGTGTAAAAAATGCTCCTTCTGTATTAGGGCGGTGGCTCGCGGTCGAGAGCGATAGTTCGCAACTACTGCCCCAACTGGACATAGATTAGGGGAGAAATTGCGCAGAAGCGGCGGATTAGTGTGGGGGACAGATTAGAGACGACTGTTGCCAGAACTGAAAAGCTCTTTCATTTGGAGACTGGAGGCACCAGGTATTTTTCAAGAGTATTCCTTAGTACCTAAAGCCATTTTTTACTAGTTAATGAAAAATGCCAGATTTCATACTACCGAATCTCAAATATTCTTATTGAACCATTAATTTCAGCAGCTTTACCAATACCTAAACCGATACAAACTACAAACTAACTTCTGAGTTACCACTAGATCAGTACCTACCGCTAGTTTCAGATACAGAATCTTTTTTTCTTTGGTTTGGCTTTGAGATTGCATGTTGCCTGAATAATGATGCGGGCAGCAGGCAGGGCGGCGCTGCATACTGGACGCAAGCTCCATCTACCACTTCTGCTAACCCACTCACTATCCAGGATAGGCACAATTCTATCGACACAACTGTCTCCTCTATAATATTTAGTATCCTTAGCATATAGCCGTCCAAAACAAGCCGGGGGTAAATGAGCCGCGACCCATTAGCTTCAAATTGTCCGTGGCAGACAACTGCCCGTCTATTTATGTAGCTGACCTCTCTGCTTACCCTACTATTGGCCTTTACTTATGATGTACTGGACTGACTTGTGTTTACGCAGGAGGATTGTGAAAACGTTGTGGAAGAAACTTCCTTGTATTTTCTACACAGAGTTTTCTATGATGATATTTTTTTTTCGGTGGGGTAAACAGTTATGGCAGTTGGCTATGTCTTGTACAAGACATAATGTTTATAGCCAATTCCCATAACTTACGGTAGAGCATGTATTAAAAAGATTAAACTTGAGTAACATAATTATATTGTTTTGTGATACTTTGAATATTAATCAAAGTTTTGAATAGCTTTTCTTAAAAAAAAATTTTTGTGTATATTAGTTAGGAAATAATATTGTCAGCTTAAAATTCAAAAGTTTCATGTGTCTGTTTCAGTGCCAACTACAGACCAGACTTGAGGCATAAAAGCTAAATTTTATATTGTGACAAAAGTATGGTGATAGAATTTCCTCGGAACAACTCGTCTACAACGAAGGAAAATGATACGTTTACTGGTAATGATGAAGTTATGGAGTTCAAGTAAATATTAAATTCTGTCAGTAAAGTTCTTGAATTAATTTTGTACTAACTGATATAGATTTCTGCATTGTTGTTCATAAACTAGAAAGAGCCACATGATAACAAATATCTTCATTGACTAACAAATATATAAGAAGCAGCTGAAACTCTTTATTTTAATAATATGGTAGTGAAATTAATGTATTACAGTCACAAAGCTATGGTCAAGTCCAGTTGTAGCCATTTCTCAATATTGACTTTTATATTTTATGTGGGCTGGAAAGCAGCTGGCACTATTCTTTTATAATTTTACATTTACATTCGGCTGCAATAGCTTCCATGTCTAGTTTGACAAATGGATAAGTAGACGGAGTACTAAATTTAAATCGAGTACTTACTAAATTATATACCTACCTACCTTAATATGGAGGTAGCCCAGCCCAGAGCGAGTATACCTTAGTAGTTACTATGTACACATGGCTACACATCTAGCTATACATTTCCAGTATAAGCTGACCTCGCATTGTACGGAAATCAACAACAGTGCGAGATCAGCTTCTTGATGTGTAGCCGTGTGTAGAAGTTCGTAGGTTCAAAACTAAGCGTGCACGAAGTTGTGAGTTTTCAACGACGGTTTTGATTTACCTTGAGTGACAACATAGTAATTATAGTCAACATGCAATAAGCATAATTATACATTCGATCTGTGTTCGTTCCTTTGCTGCATTGAAAGAACCAATTGTTCTTCAATTTTCATGGTCATAGTACTCAGTACCTAATATTCTCTATCTCTCTCCTACTTTGCTGTGATCACATCAGATCACATCTTTGTAAACCTACCACCTAAGTTCTCTTTCTGGAACGCAATACAATTGCTTATTGAGTACCAGTACACAGGATGGTAATTAATTTCAAAGGCGAAATCGTGTTTCGTGATTAGCGATAGCTTTCGGTACACTACCTGCGCTTATCTGCCGTCATAATAACTCATTATGAAATATAATTAACACAAACCCTTATAAGCTATTTATTGGCCCTCTAATCCACTACATGGGCTACTTACTACCCAGACATGCTACTTATTGGTCGCACTAGTCGTAAACTTCTGGAACATCTGACAGTACCTGTTGTAGTATTAAATAGACAATGTTCGAGTTACCTGTCACACGTTTGTTATAACTTTGAACAAGGTGTGGCTTGTTTTCTCTTTCAACAAAATAAATAATACAATCTATCAAACCTTCAAAATTAAAAGGTGGCTCCATTGATTGGAAGAAATTGCATTTACATTTTGTCTTGCAAAGTCAGGGAAATGAATGTAAAGTAAACTGACTAGGTACCAACTTAAATTGTCCGTATATTCAAGTCCAGGGACTGGAAAAGTTACGAAATAACGTTAAAATACTGTTACGTATAGTTACGTATAGTTACGTATAGTTACGTATAGTTACGTATAGTTACGTATAGTTACGTATAGTTACGTATAGTTACGTATAGTTACGTATAGTTACGTATAGTTACGTATAGTTACGTATAGTTACGTATAGTTACGTATAGTTACGTATAGTTACGTATAGTTACGTATAGTTACGTATAGTTACGTATAGTTACGTATAGTTACGTATAGTTACGTATAGTTACGTATAGTTACGTATAGTTACGTATAGTTACGTATAGTTACGTATAGTTACGTATAGTTACGTATAGTTACGTATAGTTACGTATAGTTACGTATAGTTACGTATAGTTACTCAATACTCAATTTTTATTGCATTCCATATGTTACATAGATGGTACAGTAAATAAAAGATCGATATGGACCCTGTCGGGCACAGCAAAATTAGGAGAGAGGAAGAGGGCTAAGCAGAAATGTAATATTACTATTATTATTAGTTACGTATAGTAACGAATAGTTATGTATAGTTACGTATAGTTACGAATATTTACGTACAGTTACGTATAGTTACGTATAGGTCCAGTAACCATAATTTCTACCGTTCCTCCCGGATAATAACTAAATTAATAGTTGAAGATTTTTTTCCGATAGATTTTCGTTATATAGCCAAGCAATTAGTTCATAAATGGATACTGGAACTATATATAACACTATTACGTAACGTTATGGTACCTCTTTTTTGAGTAACGTTTCAAGTCCCTGTTCAAATCACAACTGTCATTCTGTGACAGTTGTATGAAATGTCTTTGTTACGGTAAATTGACGTAACGTGTCAATCTACTTATCAATTAATATCCTTGGCTGTACCCAGTAACAATCATAGGTAGGTAGGTGTTGTTATTAGAGCTGGAGCTCTGATTACCTAATTTGCCACTTCCGTTTTTTACAAGGAATATAGGTGTACCTATGCGAGCCCATGGCCATCAACCGGGCACATATCCAGACTACGGGCTGCTACTGAGAAATTCCAGATAGAAACACCCAATAACACTTTGCTCGATCCGGGAATCGAACCCGAGAGCTCGTGCTCAGCAGTAGCGCTTGCGATCACTAGACTAACGAGGCAATATCTTTATCTTAAGCTTGAGTATCTTGTAAATCCTTGAATAGTAATAGTACAATTTAATTGCATAACATTACAACAGTGTAGTACTTACTAACACTTGCTGGCACAGTGGTTTATTGAATTCATGCATAGAGAATGCATCAAACCATTCATCCAAAAATGTATGGCGTGTGACTTGTCCCACAATATTTTTATACACCTCCATCAAAACCTTCACAATATAAATGCTGTATAAAATATGAGCCAGTACCAGTCCATTGAGCACCGGCTACCGGCGCACGAGTTGTGGCCAGAGCATGAATTAATAACCGCTGCAATTAATATAACAACGCTCGATGGCCGCACTCCACGTATTTATTAAGAAACCTATAAATCATTACAATGCGTAGGGCTGGGAGACAGTTTTGAGGCGACCTTAATATTATAATAACAAACAACACAGCTTATGAAAATGCCATGGATACCTACTGCGTACGCAGGATTAATCGAGGAAATAGGGCAGCATCTTCCGTAAATAACTATGATCATTAATGCTCGGAGGACCAATTTTTTTGGTCCTCTGGTACTGATACAATGGTATTACAAAAATAGCGACTGTTAACATTTTCCTATGATGTGGGATTTGGCTGCGTATGTAGATGCCTGAGGTCACCGCGGGCTAGGATGACTTACCCTTTTGTACCCTTTTGAACGACTACGAATCAAAGCAAACACTGAAATATTAAGTCTGTAAATGGTTCAGAAGGTTGTGGTGGAAATGCGGTCATTTGTACCTACCTGAAAATGTAAAATTACTAACATTGGCTCAGCTTCAGATCTCTAGAGAGTTTAATACATTATGTGTATACATTTATGTCTGTTAATTTATATGGTGTAGGTACACAAGAAAGACTATTCTACTCTATGTATAATATTAACTTTCAATCCAAAAAAAATCTACTGCTGATCGTTAGACTTCCAAAAGATCCAGTAATGAAAGGATTGCGATAATTACCGCACTTGCTAGCTTCCATATAATAAAAAAGAGCTTGTATAAATAAAGAACGGGTTTTCTTTTTTTTTTTCTCGCGTCATCCAGTATCACATTCGGCAGCCCTACCTCCGCCTGGGCCGACGGGACGCACCCCCATCAAGGGGGTATTCCGCAGAAATTACTGGCAATACATCATCGAGATGTTTTTAATAAGCGCCAGTGTTGCCAGCCTCCTGACAGACTACCTTGTTCAATGGATTGTTTTCAGTCTTCTGTATGAAGTATTGGTGTAATGTATCGCGTGCTGTCTGTTTTGTTATTGCTAACAATGTGTGTATATTTTTATTGGTATATTTATGGTTATTTCATGTTTAACGGTAAAGGCCTATTGGACCTACCACTATTTGTCTCTGCATCACCCAAAGATTGACTGGTAGAAAATGCCTATGGCATTAAGTCCGCCTCTGTACATTTGGGTGCGTAAAGTATTTAAAAAAAAGGGCATTTCAGTCTTTGGCTAAAAATACAGTAGGTACTTTACCCAGGGTTAAACTTCTAGTTCAAGAAAGAACCACACCAAAATTTTTCCTTAACTGGAATATTATGTTAACACAATGTCTGCAATTTCATGCTCTTTTCATGCTCAAATCATTCTAAAGACTAATAATTCTGTCTCTTTAACGGTAAAAAAATTAAAGCGGACGTCGTTTTTCTTGGAAATGGCTATTTTGAAGCAAAAAACCGCAAAGATAACTCAAATACCAGTATTAGCATTTTCCGTGGGCGAACAATCGCGTCCATCTATCTGTAGCGCATCAATACACGCGCTCAATGCGACGTCACATAAAGGCCACAGTCTACCGCCCATCGTCCATCGCCCATCGTCCATTGCCCATCGTCCACCACCCATCGTCCATCGCCCATCGTTGTTCAAAACGACCAGCATTCGCAAAAAGCGCCGATTTAATTGCGGACGCTTCTTTGTCCCATTGTACTCCGTTCTCACTTAAATATACCAGCACAACCTTGTATTTGCACACCATTAACTAATTTTCAACCTTATGTCATAAGCAACAAAGTTGAGAATGCTGAAGTTCAGGTGTGGTTCTAGGGTTGTCGCGCATTAAAATTACAATGAAACATGGTTGGACGAACCGATAGTCTACGGCAGCGAAGTGGTCGATTATGTAAATGTAGTGAATTCGTAACGCATCGCCCCTGATTTATATCGAGCGATTCCTTTTCTAAAAAGCTTCGTATAATTTTAATTGACCGTTATTGGTTTCTTCCGTTATTTGGAAATCAATTGAGACGTTATAAGAATGTTCGATAAAATATTCTCGAGTGATTTAAATGTGGCTTGAATTGGAATTTGAAAATACGGTCTTTGATTTTAGTAGTATCTATCCGTATGGTGATTTGTGGTGTTTTTAAAGTAATTTGGTAAGATTTATGTGAGTCCATGCAAGTGTTTTAAATTGCTTACTTCCTGTACTTTTATATGGTATGCTGTTATTAATGGTAACTGCACGTTCTTTAGCAATAATGATTAGTTTACAAATTGATACATCGGTCATTGAGCCTCCAAAGGGAAACGAATAAATTGTAATCAAATCAAATTGACCACTTTGAACTTAATTTATTTAAAAAAAAAAGGTAATTCATGACCAGCTTCGAAGTTACCGACGTTAATCTACTGGGTTGCATTTAATTCTATTAAAGAACAATGTAGAACGTAGAACTATCATTAAATACTTGTACATCTGATTTATTTATCTCAAAAAACTAGTTCCACATTTAATTGCCACATACTTTAGAGTATTTACCAGAGATTCAAAGAGTACATTAATCACTGCTGGACACACAGTTGTCACCATCATCCACCTAAGGAGACGTTCATGCGTTGATACGATGATCTGCGACAAAAAGACTACGACTTGTACAGGGCTATAGTTTCTGCGAACTGGTTGATAAGTGATGAATGTGGCCGGTGCGCCGGCGCTGCTGTTTTGATGAGCGCTTTCAACTGTATAGTCGGGGAGACAAGTAAATTAAATAAGAATCGTTTTGGGAATTAGGTAAAAAACTTAAGAAATCGATCACAATTACTACTAACGAGTGTTAGGATTAATAGACGAACACGAAGTGGTCAGGCGTGGTGAGGAACTCCAAGAATTGAAGTGTGTTTGTAATCAATAATACAATACCTACTCGTTTTTTCCCTGCATGGCTTTCCCTATTGGAGAGCTATGCAAATCATAAATGCTGTAAATTACATTATCATTGCTAGCATTATTATTACAACCAATAGGTATACAATCTATAAAATACTATCTTTTAAAAACCCTTGCGATGCAAGACATATCCTAGCTCCTCTACAACAACAAAATTCCCGAACATTGCATGCACATCCGTCGATTAACTAGCAGTAATTATAACAGCGATTATCATTGCTCAACATCCACGCACATCCACGCACATCCACAGCCCATCCACAGCCCATCCAGGTGTCCTGTAATTGCTTCTTAACGCGCTCGGCGTCCACAAAGCAAACTTTGTAATTAGCGCCAAAATTGCTTCCGTTGACACTAAATCTTATAAAATTTGGCTTTGAAATGTTCATTTTTAGGGTTCTGTGATACTAGGAGCTTTTAAATGAGGTGTCACTTAAATTGTTTGCATAATGTAGTTTGATGTTTAGTAGAGTAAGCTAGCGTTTAGTAGAGTACTAGAGTTAAGTGCCTATAGTTTAGTATAAAGCAAGAGCTTAGTAATTATTAGATACACGTGATTGTTATGTAGTGTGCAAGAGTTGATTGAATGTGATTATTGCGATATCCAATCACAATCTGATGCAAATTCACCAATTGCTTCATAGGTTTAAAAAAATCATCTGCTCAGCCACTTATATAACGCAATGAATGTGGTTGAACTGTCAAAATTAAAGAAATTGATATGGTAAGTGTGTTACGCACTTACACCGCTCGCGATGACCAGTCATCATCACGTTTGTCATTGCTAGAGTGCATTTTTCTTGATATGCTTTCTGTGCAGCCCCTTAATTTGGCGAAACGTGCATTTTCGGTAAGAACTGCCCTGTTCCTGTGAATTTGGGTCCATCGCTAATAACAATTATTGTTAAGTCGCTAATAACAAGTATTAATAACTTGCCAAAGTTTCATAAGACATGTGCCATGATCACTTTTTAGGAATGTACAGTCACGGACTTTAATTGATGAGCCACTTGGCGCTGTTCGTATTTCAGCCGTGTAATGCAAATCGGGCTTAGTCGGCTATACTCGTACATCCAGACACAGAAAGTCATGTCTTCTAATAGAAGAAGAAAATTATATTTAATATCTTTATGGGTTGGCTAACCTGAGAGACAGAACTATAAACTTGACAGAAGAGTGACTACCTAAAGTCAACCAATTGCAGGTCTAGCAACCATAACCTAGCGACGATTGTTTTAGCGTAGCCATAGTAACGTTAGCGTATGGAGGAATTTTAGTTAGTCATTTCGACAAATTCGAAAAAAACGACATTTCAACTGTCACAGCTCTGATTCAAAGGTCAGTAACAAATAGATTGGATAAACATTGTATTTATTTATCATTGAGAACTTATTAGTAAACCTCTATGGATAAGACTATTTCCGATTACTAGTAATTTGTCATCTTGTTTACGAGCATGCGATTTAAGTTCATGTTTAATCGTGTAATCTCGTGAATGTATGAAACTGCAAAAATGTAAAGTTTGAAAGTGGCTCATCAATTAAAGTCCGTGACTGTACAGGGTTGGTCGAAAGTTTTGTGTTCATCAACAATTAATTAGTATCGGAATGTTGAACACTTTCATTTGGATTGTTAATTTGGCAGATGTTTTGGATTTTATATTTAATTAGCATTTAGTGGTGTTGAATGTGGAATGTTGCAACTGAGTAGGAATAATGATAATTTATTAAATGACGCTTTATAATTTGTGAACGCTTTTATTAATTTCTATTTAATTTTGGCTGAACGTCATAAAAATACTTCTACATAAGACATTGCAGTCGAGTATAGCTACCGTGCCTACAATTGATGTGATATTATTCACACTTTGATGTATCTGTTGTGATCTTAGGCGGATACTGGTGCAACCAATTCTCCACGGCTATCGGATACAGGATCGTAACGCAATGTGCTCTAAGTTATTGCGAAGTTAGATTTGCCAACCTAAGCTGGGTTTCTCGAGTTTATATCGATTTTCAGGTGCATACGGTAGCCTGTTTTTACCATAGATGATGTGTAGCAGCTAAAAGGAACCAATCAATAAATTGAATAAATTAATGACATGTCCATAAATGAATAAACGAATCAATGACATGTCCATGAATGAATGAATGAATCAATGACATGTCCAGTGGACATGTCATAAAGGCCTCCCTAAGTTTCGCCACAAAAAACCGTTTTTCTATCCGTGAAAGCTTGCGTTCAATAGACTTTCAAGTAAGTAGCTGGTTAATGACAAAAATAGTTCGTCTTAGCACAAAACGAAATCTGACTTTAGACCGAGCTTAAACCTTCGAGCTAGTTCTTGTATTTCTGACTGTTGTTAAGTTCTTAATACAAAACTGACAACTTAAGCCTGATTTACACACGCCACAGGCACGAAACTTGCATCATGTAAATGGGGCTTTGTATCGGGCTAATACCTACTTGTCAGTTTTAAATAAAAACTGTGTTTCGATCACAGTAAGATCTTATTACAAAAACTGGCTCAATGGTTCAAACCGTGTATAAACAAAACCTTGTCTCTAAAAAGGCCGTTTAACTTCAAAGTTAATCTCCGATTATATACTTATACAAATACGTCAATTGAAACAGATTCGCTTCAACAATAATCTGCAGACAGCAGGCCATCGGTTCGCCATTACTAGCCCCGGACAAGCCTTGGTGAAGCCCGGGCAAGGACGGCGACACCCAGGCAATGTCGGGAAAGAGAGCTATATTGAAAAGTTGCGTAAGATACAGCGGGGTACATGCGTAACACACTTACAATGGCAATGCCTTTCATTTTGACAGGTCAACAACATTCATTGCGTTATTTACGTCGTTGAGCATGCGAATTTTTCAAACATATTGATGAAATGGGTCAGCAATTTCTTTCAAAATCATTCTGATTGTGATTGAAAGTGTGTTACACAATTAGGGTGCTGGTTTGTAGGTGCGTAGGTAAATGATTATCTGGAATATTATATTTTCAACTTTTTATTAGGATCGACTATGCATCTTTTAAATATTGGCAGAAATACAAAAAAATGATGATATTGGTAAATGATATGGTAAACTTGTTTTAGTTATTCGATAAATGCCTATACATTAATTTCTGGTTTCATCTGTGGTTTTTTACTAACATTCGTTTTTAATTAAAACCGAACCGATCAAGCCCGCAATCATTTTGTTTTGTTACTAATTTCGTATAAAATTGCGGTTCTTTACTAATGGAATTTGTTTTCTATTTTACTTAGCTATCAATTTGTTTTATTTTGACGCCAGCTGTATTGGTTTTCATGCGTTAAATCTGTACAATTTCTATTTTTATTTATCCTTATCAGCATCTCTATTGTTCAGTGCAATAGCAGTAAACACGCATAAAGTAACGCGGTTTGCGAATCAGCTTGTTGATGTTCAACATGTATAGCTTTATAAGTAATTGATATAAAGAGAAGACACCATAATTTTAGCGTTTCAGCATGCTATAGCTTGCTGTTTTTTTATTGTCATGTCTGCCGCAGATATATTTAGTACTAAGGGCCAGAAGGTATACGAAGGCTCAAAAAGAAGTGAGCAATTTGATTGTCTCCATTTTGTGTCCCATATTTATGTACTAGCTGCGCCCCGCGGTTTCACCCGCGTAGGTCTCGATCCCGTGGGAATATCGGGATAAAAAGTATCCTATGTGTTAATCCAGGTTATAAACTGTCTGTTTGCAAAATTTCATCCAAATTCATTCAGCCATTTTTGCGTGATTGATTGAGTAACAAACATCCAAACACACAAACACACAAACTTTCACATTTATAATATTAGTAGGATTTATTTATCTATACTTTATTTTACATCAGATTATACATCACAAAAAGAAAAATGTATACACTACAAAATATACAATGGGCGGCCTTATCGCTTACTGCGATCTCTTCCAAGCAACCTTGGAATGGACAGTGATTTCCTCCCGTAATATTATATTGAATCAATGTGTAGTTACAATAAAATTAAGTACCCAATTTGTAATATGTTTTGTGGCGGCGTTGATATCATATTACGGAACAGAGATTGTAGACAATTAAATTAAATCTTGTATACATTTTTTTGAGGGTGACTGTACTTGCGTTCTGTCTCTTGCGCCAATTCCCACGTCTGCACATTACGGTCAGTCACATAACTCATGGTACACAATCCACCATGAAATTGGTACATTATACTTTTGATACTAGTACCGCACCGCCTTAAGGGATTTATGTGAATAATAATTTGGAAGACAATTTGAGAACAATAACAGCTGCCTGTTTGTCCCCTACAGGCATTTAAAGTACTTGACCCTGTATTCGTAAAGTACTCTAATTTGATAGCGGTTAAAATAATATCAATTTGATGTCGCCTGAGATACTGTTTGAAAATAGGAAAATAGAAAACTGTTATTGGAACTGCTTCAAAAATAATAATTTAGCGGTGATAATGAAAGTTAGCTTATTTTAATTTCAATTAGTACATAATCAATACATCTAGGTAAATGTTTCAGTGATGTGAAAACAAAAGTGAAAAATGAAAACCTTCCTAAATAATACATTATCGGGCAATATTGTACTGTAAACGTAGATGGCATATTGAATTTCAGTTTTCTGTATCATATTTTTTTTTATTTACCTACTAAAAATTCACACATGCATAAACATACAACT
Source organism: Lithophane leautieri (assembly GCA_949152455.1). NCBI lineage: Eukaryota > Metazoa > Arthropoda > Insecta > Lepidoptera > Noctuidae > Lithophane > Lithophane leautieri. The sequence goes on from OX424475.1 coordinate 1,040,516, forward strand.
CTGCCGGCCGTATAATTGATTTCCAGCGTGATGTTCTATTTACACTGGTGACGTCATATATGACGTAATATACATAGAGAGGCTCTGCAGAATCTCAGGACCTATTTCACACTATTATATATCGACCGTGTGGCCTAATGGATAAGGCGTCGGACTTCGGATCCGAAGATTGCAGGTTCGAGTCCTGTCACGGTCGCAATATTCTATTTTTGTTTCTAACATTTTTTTCCCTAACGTTTTTGGCGTAATATTGATGCTCTATTATGCTCTACGATATTATTAGATTTTTTAGTTTTAGCTTGTATTTTTTTTGCAATGTTGTCAACAACATTGTTCAAAGTACTACAATGTTCAAAGTAGATCACAGGTTACGTCTGAATATGCGAATGGGGTAAGCAGGAATACATCTAATTACTGTGTAAAGTATTTAATTACTCTAATGAGAATGTTGGAGTATAGATTATTCCCAATATTTTGGAAATGAGAAACCTTAACACGGATTGCCTTTTTTTGGAATTTAACCCTGAAAATCATGACACGGCCCTACGAAAAGCACGAATACTAGATTGAATAAGAAAACTGTCATATTCACCACTCTGAGGCCCATTTGCACATTCAGGTGGGTTAATTAAATAAATGAAGAGTTCGTAAACTTTGGGTTACGTAATTAACAATTTAACTCTTATTACGCGCTGCGCCACTAAAAAGTAACACCGGGTTAGTAAACCTGACATTTGTGCTTTTTGAGTTGGCAACATGACGAATCGATGACACAAAAAAGCTTTTACAAAAAAAAAACAAACGTCTTCCGAATAAAAACCTAAAAAAAGTCGGGCCTTTGGTTTTGAACGTTCGTTTTTTTCCACCGACTCCCACCGAAAAGTTTTTATTTTTCACTTTTCAGTTGTGGTACCTACCCCACACAAATTCGAATACCACCACCTGCTATGTAAATAACAGTGAGGGGAATTTAAAACATCATCCATATAAGCTAAGTGGGAAAAATACGTATTATTGAAGCTAACTCAAAAACTATATATACCTACTATACTATATTGCCTGCTGATAAAGTACCGAATTTTCACTTACGATAACGTCGAATATTATAAAATATAAAATAAGTTATTAGCGGTATCTCATAACGTGAATTTATTTTGACATTACTTACTCAGAGTTTAGCGACTTAACTCGACCACATAAATACTTTTGCAACATTTTCTGATGAGAAATGCTGATCTTTTGTTTTCTAGAAAACCACTCGGCAGTTCACCATTATTGCTCAAACATTCAGCTCGACCTCAAAACCTAAACACAAAATTGTTTCCTAGATTAATATCTATTGCTATTCTCAGAATCTCTACTAGGAGTAGTGGCAATGTAGCTTTCATGGTAGGCATCCGAGAGATATTGGTGGCATCCCAGGGATTTCTAAATTAGTACTTTTGTCTACTACCTTAAGGGACCGCTACCAGTATTTATGCAAAAACATCGCACTGGGTAGATTGCACGTCTGCGCTTATAAGCCCGAAAAATTACAACCGCTAATTTTGCATAAAAATTAAAAGGAAATTATCCTGTTTTGGTTTAATTATTTTTTGAGGAAAATGAAAAATGATGGTTATGGATTAGTTTGCGGTGTTGTGGTTTATGTTTAAATTAAAATATATTTATGGTGTTGCGTACCTTTGCACATGGCGAGGTGATTATAATTCCGTTGATAAGAACACTGCTGATAACGTCTTCTGGTAACTATATGGTTTTGGTAATTTTCAATTGCGATATTAATGTAATTAACAGGGATTTTAATGTAATGCTTTGTTGCTTTTAGATTTTAGTCATTACATTTTTTGTTTTTGATAATCTTTTTAGTGTTATCGTTGCGTTAAAAGACCCAGTGCGTTTATCCAGACGCTAGGCTCTTCGATACAGCTAGGGTTACCAGACCAAAATAAAAAAGTCTAAACTTCGATCTTAATTTAGTCGGACATTGGCCTAAAAGGTGGACAGTCCACAAAACACACACACACACACGAGTAGACACTATTGTTTGTTTGCATGAATATTTAGTTTGACATCGGTATATAGGAGGTAATGCATTAATCCTGGGTTTCAACAAAAACAAATACTAGTAATTCTTCTCAAGTACTGCCATGATGACATGATTTTGTAAATGTTTAATAATAAGAAGAATCAATACAATAAATTAAATAAATAAAAAAGTCTTTTATTTCATGCATAGGAAAAAAAAAAAAACATTATTCTTACATAATTATTAATTATAGTTTAAACGTTAATACAATAAAATTTAGTGATTTAAAATAAATGTTACATTAGTCATTGTTACCATTTCATAATAATTAATTTGTAATTTCCATCACATCTTTTTATTTATTTATTTTGTTTTGGATAGCAGTTAAAATCAAAATATAATAATAATAGTTTAGGTAACAATAGTTATAGTAATAACAATAGTTAAAATGAACTTTGAATGATTATATTTGTAGAATTGTTGCATTGTAATAAATTAATTTAAATTAAACTCAAACTCAAAGCATTTATTTCAATTAAACCATTTGCAGGCACTTTTGAATTGTCAAGGAGTCGGTCAGTCAGAAATATGAAGTTAGTTGCCTATTCCAAAGTGTAGTAGGTACCTATGGAGAAGAACGGGCAAGAAACTCCATGGACACTCTTTTAAATAAAAATTATACAAAAAGTTGGTTACATCATTCACGTTGAAATTATACATGTGAGAACAATGTAGAAAGCACGTTAAAAGCGTCCCCAATTATAAAACAAAAACAAAAAACAAGTTAAAAATTAAAATAAGCCATGGCAGCTAACAGATGACCGGTCACAACTGACGGCGCCCGTTCACGAACATGACTTTGGAACTACAAACAAAAAAAGCATGATCATGCATGCTACGAGTAGGAAGGCCTCCTCCAGAGAACACCAGCGGTCTCGGTCTTTGGCTTCTGACAGCCAGCTATATGGAGTTCATATTTGCGTTTTAAAGCAGTCGTCGAACCTGAGACAATCCTTTCGATGTCGGATTTATAAACGGCAGTGGTAACGTACCACTATACCTATTAGGCATCGACCCCTTTGCCAATCTACGAGTTTAACAGAAGACACCCTCCATTAAATAATTTGCATCCAAAGGAAATGGCTAAAATCTTACTTAAACCTGGCGACCCTAACCTTAAGTAGTAGCACTCGATAGGCATCCATGGATAGCGTTAATTGATCGTCCACTGCTGGTTCCGAGAACAGACCAAGGTAACGGCGTCCCAGGTCACTTGAGGGGTCACTGACATTCAGCTTGAAGACTTGTTGGTCCTTTTCGGGACATTGTTCAGTCTAGACGTTTTGGTCCACTTTTTAGAGAACTTTTCGTTAGCTTCGTGTTTTGCTTGTTTATGTGATGCATTCCTACTTTTATTGGGTTTGGAGTGGGTTTGTCGCATACCAGCGCCACACGAGTGTAATCTAAGGCTGGCGAGTGTAAGGACGCGAGGTCGAACCCTGCTCGTTGCATTATTGACGTGAGACGCCTTATATCGTACCTATGTATATTTTTAAACATTTATTTATGTACAGGAGAACCAACAGTTAATAACATAATATTATATATCAACCAGCCTTTACATTTGGTTCCAGCCCAACCAGCTGCTTCTAAAACCCCAATTTTCCCTTCTAATACTAAACTAAGTACACACTCAGCAAGTAAAACATCTGGCCACCCAATCCGGCCGTGTCCCAACAAGTTCTGAGCCAGAATAAAACAGCGTAAGTGTCCGGAAGTAATCCGCGGAGTTGCGCTGACCCGCCGATAAATTAGCATGCATAATGTATGCGCAAGACCTTACCAGCCCTTAGGATTATACCAAGGTAAGAAGAGGGAGTGGATGAGGTAATTATTTTGTACTTACGAGCAGCCGCGCGTTGTTTTGCTCATCAGGTCAAGCTTTTTTTGATCAAAATCACGTCAGTACTTCAGCCATGAAAGCTGTGGTGAAGATGCTCGTTTGGATATTGGATGTAAGTATATTAAAACCAGTTTTTTTAAAACCTAACGCTGTGTTTTATTGAGATCCTGAAAAATCTGGATCACCCTAGCATGGTGGAGTCAAATACCTGGACAGAAGAAGACTGATCCTTACCTAAGCACCAGTTCCACTTGCTATAAATTAGATTAATTTATTTATTTAAGGATTACCAACGTGATACATTACAATTATCTTTTACAATAATAAAACTAGTTCAATAAACATTATCCCGTAATGCTAACTCAATTACAGATAACCACAGCTTACACGTTATTGAGTACACATGCTCTGAATATATAACTAGAATTAAGAACTATTATAAAAATAAAAATAAAAATAAAAAATATCTTTAAATTCAGATTAACATTAAAGATTAGATTGCATGGGAGGAAGAAAATGGGGCCTTGGTATTATTATTCTACCGTTTACGGCAGAAACTCTGACACCCGTCATGTGGAGGGTAGCCAGATTGTCAAGGAACTTAATAAACTATGAAGCGTAATCAACAAATTGTAGAAAGTACATAATATTATGGATATAGAAGTAGTAAGTATTGATAAAAAAATTGCCTTCTCCCCTGCATTATAATGCATGGTGACCGTCATAAAATATTCGTGTTCCGTGTGTCCAGGAACGCGGAGCAAACACTTGACAGTTTTTACAAAAGGTGGCAACAGTAGACCCGCTCTTTTGAGTATAGATGAGTTGTACACATATTAAGTAGAACAAAATGAAATCATAGTCTCGCTTTGAGTATATTCTTTAGAATATTAGTGGGAGGATAAATGAACGAACGTCATCTGTAATCTCCAAAATTATTGTTAGATGTATGAATAATAATTGGAAACATACTTAGTGTAGGCGAAATATTGCTATTTACAATCATGTTCTACGAATGAATCAAAATCAAAATATTTTATTTCACATAAACCTACATATTTAAAAAAAAGTAACCGTGGAGTTTCTTGCCGGCTCTTCTCCATACGAAACGACCAATTGGAACCGTGCACCTACTCGTAGTTTCTGATTTTCGTAAGTGCCCATGTAGGCTACATGGGCACTTACGAAACGTCAGAAGCTAGGTGCACGTTTCCAATTGGTCATTTCCTATGAAAACGAGCCGGCAAGAAACTCTACAGTTACTCTTTTAAAAATAATTGGCTTTTACAATATTTTTGAATTACAGTGTTAATAAGAATGGGGAGGGACAGTTTCGTATGGAGAAGAGCCGGCAAGAAACTCCACGGTTACTATTTTTTAAATAATTGGCTGATGGTTAATGGAACCCTTCGTGCGCGAGTCCGACTCGCACTTGTTTTTTAGGGTTCCGTAGTCAACAAGGAACCCTTATAGTTTCGCCATGTCCGTCTGTCTGTCCGTCTGTCCGTCTGTCCGTCTGTCCGTCTGTCCGCGGCTTAGCTCAAAGACCGTTGGTACTAGAAAGCTGTAATTTGGTATGGATATACATATAAACCAAGCCGACAAAGTGGTAAAAAAAAAATTGTAAAAAATATATTCTTTTACGGTACCTCCCCTACATTTAAAGTGGTGATTGTTTTTTTTTTCTCGTCAATCCCATGGTGTGGGGTATCGTTGGTAAGGTCGTTTAAAAAGAGTTTGTGAAAACCATTTTTGGATTCAGGGATCCGTTTGCGGAATATTAAGCTTTAAAGTGCAAGTTTTTGTTAGAGTCAAGTGTCTCCTCCCCCCTGCCAGCTAAATGGTTGGGTTTGGAAATGTGAAAAAATTCAAGGCAGTAGTATATATAACGAAAATAAAAGGAAAACTATCACCGCTACGTAGGCTCCACAAGTTACCGAGTAATAATTGACCAACTTAAATTTGCAGTTGCAAAAACATTTTCTCCCATACATTTTGTATCGGAGAACAAGTTTTTCAACTACAATGTTAAGTTTGTTGGATAAATTCATCCCAACTACGGAACCCTTCATTGTGCGTGGTTCAACATGCACTTGCCCGGGTTTTTAATCATGTGAACAACAATATGGTGCTTTTAATGTGGTACTACTTTTTATACGTTATATTTTTAAGGTGAAGCCAAAAACCACGTTGTTTTTTACCTTTTGGCAAGAAATGCTCAGGTTCGATTCAGTTCCAAACTAGTAGGGTATGACACAATTATACAGAGTGTAAAAAGAACCATTAATTAGCCGTCAGCTACGCATTCTATACATCAAATTAAGTAACATTGCATAAGAATAATTGCTGGGAAACGACTTTAATTTTTGATGTTAAAAATCACTACGTGCGCAACGTAACGCACGCAAAACATTGTGTTAATGTGTGCATGCAACGGTTCAGGGTTTGTGGGGGTATTTAAAATTAAGTATTAACATTTAAAACTTGCTTTAGTTAAAGAAATTGGAACTTTGACCTTCAATATCTTCGTAACCAGAAGGTTCCTCGGTCCAGAACAAAAGAATTCTTACAATGCCGAGAATAACAAGTGCTAGCGTCGTTAAGCGTCTTTTTACACCCGTTATTTTTGAATTGCGTTTTTAATGGATATTGTTAGTTAGACAACCCCAAGATACAGGAAATAAATTTTATGTAAAGTCATCATTTTACGAGTTTCTTACCTAATAAATTATGACAGTAAACTACCATATGGTGTACCATCTGACGGTTACACTCCACAGTAATTGCCATCTAAACTTAGATTAACAATACCCACCATAATTGCTAACTTTTATTTTAGTTACAGTACCACTAAATCAAATTTAATAACACAGTAAACATCAAAGTACGCTCGTAAAGTGTCAATTTTTTCAGTGCTACTAAAAGGTAGCACAAACGGCTTTGTCTCAGTTAGTCGACACCTAATCAAAGAAAATACTACTATAATACGAATAACACTATCATAACTACAGATGTAGCATCGATTGCCTTTTCATTGCGACTCTAAATCTGAAACACGAGTACAAATCCCGCAATGGATGGCGTATAAAGTAAAAAGTTAGTCGTAATATGTTTCGTGGTAATGGCAGTACCGTGTACAGTCGTCAACATAAATACGTGAGTATAATCGCGCCAATAACTCACTCGTGACAATGCTACTAGTGATTTCGAGATGTCACATATGGTGGTTAGGTTGGTACTACACCGGGTATAAAGTTTGCTAGTTAAGATTGAGTTATTTTATGTAGCAGTTGATTTTATTGGTTTGTTAAAACTTTTAGCGCTTTTGCATTTATACGATTGTCTTTGGTAGAGGTTGACGTAGTTTTTACAAGTGCAGTTTTGGAGAACAGAAAGTTTACCTAAGCCCGAACATTAAAATCTGGTATGAAAAGAAAGGGGGTTGCCTTAGCAGGGTAGCTGGCAGATTTTCTCTGATAGTATTTGGTTTGAATGGTGTCCAATTGAGATTTCTTCTGTCTAATGAATATTACATCTTGGTAAATGTCTGGGAATTGCTGGATACCGTTTACTTGAACGTAACATAGATCCACATGCTGGGGTAGGTACAGAAACTTGCAACCAAAATAGACAACTCTCTCACTGTGTCACTGTCAGCACGTCATGTCTCCGCCACATAATGTATCGCGACACGACAAACAAGCAATAACAGCGACTAATTGTCGCAGTGCCGCGCGACTGCGACAGAGCGGAAATCCGGCGCTCTGGTGGCGACTGTACGTGCGGATGGATTGATGTATGAGCTCTAGTACGCTCGAGGATAGAAATCCGGAGAAAATACGAAGCAAATAAAAAATGTTGTACGTAAAGCGATGTTTCAGATTCAAAATCCATCCATTTATGCACTGAAATGAGAGCAAATATTTAACTTCCATATTTCCATACAGCGCATATTTTGACCATTGACTTCGGGCTATGCTGTTGTCAACTCGAATAAAATATTTTTATTAAAACCAGCTCCTATTGTTTTGAAAAAGATTTAAAACCACTTTACAAAAATAATGTATTTTTGTGATAAAACAATATGAATACTTACCTTTTAAAAGCGTTGGAACTGTAAATAATGTGGAGCTTACATTTTTATAACATTCATTTAGATTTATGTCTGAAATCGGTTGAAACTACACAAATATTTCATGACGCAACAAATTAAATTGCTCCTATAATATATTTAGGTACCTATGCGATTTAATTTATTATGCTGTGAATCCTAATAATAAATATTGCTTTATCATAAATGGAAGGTGGGCACTCTGTGGCCGTGGGGCAGGATTAACTTTTCTGAAACCATTTAACGATTACAAAACTGTCAACTTATTAGTTAATAGTCATATTTTCGATATTATTGATGGGATACCAAATTCTTCTGCTAACAGGTACTACTAAAATTGTCAAGCGGCACATTGTGATCAAGGTTAGTAAGATAACTGATTCACTTATGTATACAGAAGATTTACATAGTGGCGCTTCTTAAGAATTCATTATCTCCTTGGGCAGACCTGAAGCCAACCTATTCTGTAAAAATCTCACCTGTTTTCAAACCTAGGTGAAGTGAGCTTGAACTGAACTGTCAATAGTATCAATCCACCTGATGCTAATCTGACAGATCACTTCACCTAAGTTCACGGGTGATAATACAGTTAGCAATACAGGCTCCACGATTCAAACTTCTGTAAACATTAAACTTCGAGCACTTTCTTTTTCCTCCACAATCAAAACAAACAGTATCTATGACATGTGTTATATTTTTATTCGGCTGCACACGCATGCGACGCGGCGATAAATCCCGGCGTTTAATTATTAATAACACCATGCTCCGCCATATGGGCCCGCTAATGGAGAATAGCGACGTGTTGTATTGTTTCTAAGATGCGTAATGATATATTGCGGAATTTGGGTGTGAATACGGAGGGAAATAATCAGCTTATAGTTCCATTGCTGGCTAGCTTCCTCTCCGTGAGAAGGAGTGGAAGTCCCCGCAAATATTATTGTCTAAACTTTTAATTTGCCGACGTGTTGCATCGCATCGTTGGGGAGGAATAATGTGTTTCTATCTGGTAGACAAACAAACAATCATCGTAACGCGTGCTAGGTCAGTCTCGTATTTAAAACCGGTCTGAAGATACTACCTCAGAGTAGAGTCGCCACATTGGCAGTCAAAGTAAAAGTCGGAAAAGCGTCTTCTGCATTTTGTACATTCATTTTGTTTTTCCATACTTCATCAACAACTTACGAGACATCCGACCCTAAAGACGTGCTGACCTCTCAATGAGCTCTGTACATTACTAAGCTAAACATATCACCTCATAAATTCACCAACAGCAACTACCAACTACAAACTGAGTACTTGTATAATTGCATCTTACAAGCAACACTGTTAGCATTCTCCCGACACGTCTTGCCATAACATCCACACTTAGTAGCAACACAGTGCACACAGTACACAAACTGTGCACAAATGTATACGAACTGTGTACTGTTGTACATATTATCTATGTTATGTATTGTGTGTGATCTCCGACATCTGGACGACGAGTGGCCCTCGGGCGACACGTAAGTAGTTGAGAGGTGGGCAGTGAGGCAAGTGTGGATAGTGCTTCAAAAGTTGATAGGAGATCTGCACTTGTATCGAGCCCTATTTGAATAGTTTCTATTGTGGTTAAAAAGTTAGCGCGACTGACTAGCTTATCACGACAGCTTTGACGTCCACGGAATCATGACACATTCACTGTGAAACATAGGCCTCTCCCCCTACATGTTCAGCCGTGGATCTTAACATCCTATACATAATGATGATAGAGATTGAATATAAGTGAGTGAAACATAACCTTATCTCCATACTTCAGACTAACTTATCCGGAAAATACAATTTTAACTATCGTTACTTAAAGCTTTCGTATCACATGTCCTGACTCTCTGTCTATCGTACACTGTTTGTATGTTTGAACTGGTCAGCTCGCGTGACGATCGTCCACACCTCAGTCCGCTCATGTTAAGAGCAGATATTTTTTTCTGCAATACTTCGCGGTATCGATGAGGGTTTTTACCGATAACATCAGAAATAGATGCATTTATTATGAAATTAATGATCAAGTTACCTATCTTGCAGTATATATAAACTTTTATGTCATCTGTAAACTGTGATGTCTTGTTTATTTATGTGAATTAACTTTTTGATAGATTCTTCACTGAAATAAGGTGTTAAATTAGTTTAGAATAGAAACACTCGCATGTTTTCTGTCCCAAACCCCCAAGAAACGGACTTATTTTACCTATATTTTTCGGGTACAATAAATTGGTGAATGAGATCTCCTATCAGAAAACTACGTGACTTATTATAATTACACAATTTTTTGACTAACCAAACATTTGTACTATCCCTACCCGGTTATTACAGCAGTAAACTAAATACAAGGGTTGGTAATAGCTTCATAATTCGTGGCGAGCACTTCTCGCGCCGTTATATCGCGTTGGCACGTCATGCGCCGTATTCGGAGGTAGGCTTATTATTATTAGGTAATGATAATGAGTATCGATAAGTTTCCTCATTAGAAAGCGAGGTATATGCTTTTGGGTGTGGTGGACATATTATTATGTGATGGTTTCCAAAATATTATCTGGTTAAGTTGGATAACACGATTGACCGTGGTATTGTGTTCACATATGAAATAGACCACGGCTATATGTCTCGAAGGGATAGATTACATAAACTGACGAAATGTGGTGTAATTCCCCTCTTGTGAATTGCATTCAGCCATATTGAAGTCCCATGTGATAAGACACGAGCCTATTGCTTTTCACAATGCACAATTTCTGCACCGGAGTCAAAATCGATTTGTGCGTAGTGAAAAAGTGTTAAGCTATACTAAAAAGCAACTACTGAAAAATCATATTAAAGTTGTTATATTATTTATATAAATATTACATTAATAAGAGAGAATCGGTGATTGATAGATAAGTGATGGTTATCATAACGTTGAAGATGAAATATTTGTAAGGAGGCAAGGATGCAGTTGCTAATTTCCTTTGTTTCACTTTTGAAAGGAGGACGGCAATTCTTGTCGACTTCACGTAAACGTAAAGACTCACGTGTCCTCAGATTTTACAGCCTCGTTCCCATTTCATAGCTCTTGAGTTTAAGAAGGACGTTTTGTTAACGCGACGTGTCAGCTAAACTTGACTTTATATGAATCCTTACCCATCCAGGATCTAGGTAACTAGGTCATAGTTACGTCTGTTTTACCTGAGTTCAACCTGTTTGGTAGTTTCAAAGTGTTTATTCCGAATGGACCAATGTACGGGGAATTTGAATAGAGGCTTTAGTTGCGTTCTAAGAATTCATCTGTATGGCGAAACTTTGCTGTTATTGGGTATTTGAAGTTTAACCTAGTTTCAGACAATTCGGGATTTATTTTCAGTTCCTACAACATGTTTGGTGGACCGGCTGTTGAGTAAAGAGGTGCTGGATTAATTCCCATTTTGGACAAGCATTTATAGGTTTTCATGATTGTAGTGTGTTTATTTAGATATGTATGCGTTATATTCGGATCATCGTATCTACCGTTATCCTTAATGCTTTTAGCGATAAGATTGATTACTATTATTTGTTTCTTTCTGTTTTATTTGTCCTCTTTCTAATACATAGGTACACAGTTGGCAGTTGGTAAATTATAGTTTGGAAAGAACCAGATGATGATGAATAAGCTCCTAGTTAATTGATTCAGGCGTCACTTTGCGGAAATCAATCATACAGCCCACTCTGCCTCTCTGCGTCCGGCACTCGGCGTGGCAACACGTCGTGTTTGGGTTCGCGACAGGTCAATCGTCATCCTGAGGATGCCTCGTTGAGGTGAAACACGTGTCGAATTCTTACAGGGTTTTTCTTGACTCTTGAGGAATAGTTAAGCGGAATAGGTTACTAAATATATCTACGTCTAGAACAGTTAAAAATAAGATTTATCTACCAACAGTGAAAAGCTGCCTACGTCGTGAGCGATTCAGGAAAGTTCGCTAGCATTTGTAGTCATCATTCAAATTCCTCATCTTTAAAAAACGAAGGGTAAACAGTTAGGTGCAGTTAAACTATGTGAGAGATAACGAGCGGCTTCAAATGAGCTCAGTTACTCGCGTGTGCAGAAGTGGTGTACTGTAGCTGCTGCCAATGTCTCTTCAGGGAGACATTATACACTCGCCTTGGGTGTGCTGTCAGTGCGAGCGTGGAGCGGAGCGATTTTTGAACGAATTTTAGGATGAGTTTGACTTGTAGAACAGTCAGTGTGATTCTAGCTGGTGTAAAGCATCGTTCGCCACGAAAAACGTGCTGCAAAGATTGTAAATGCTGGAAATTGACGGGTGTACAATTATATTGGAAGAAAAATATTGACAATGTCTCAAAAGAATCACAATCATAGCCATCGTTGGCCAATAATTAATAGGTATATGTTTATTTTCCCGTTTTAAATGTAAATTTACATCATGGTAAGAACTAAGAATATTATAGTTCTATGAATACAAACAGGGCGCCTGATGGGAATTCCCATTGACAAAAATTACGAACTTCCATACAGACTTTCAATCTCTATTTAACCCCTCTAGGGAATGATTTTTTTTAAATCCTTCCATAATGCTCACCTTCGTTGTTAAAGCAACTCCTGTACACATTTTCATACTTCTAGACTCAGTGGTTTAAGATGCGCGTGTCTGTCAGTGAATTAACGATTTTTTTAAGTAGATATCTGTGCATTCCGCTACCACTGGGCCCACATCCTGGTATCGAATACTTTACAACAAGCCCACTCGAGCGCGAGGATCAGCCGTAGACACCGCTGTTGCCATTATTGGCATCGGCTGAATTAATTTTATCGGCACCACGTTAACTATACGTTCATATGCAACTAATTCCTTACTTGAGAAATGCAGTAGATATAATTGTAGTTCAAATTACAGATTTTTAGTTTGTTGATTATTTTAAGGTCTTAATTTTTCTTACAGAACCTTAAAACTTAACTTTTTCCCATGTCATGACTGGCTTCAATGAGATTTTTCATACAGAACCTCAAAACTTAACTTTTTCCCATGTCATGACTGGCTTCAATGAGTTATTGAGTTATCTAATCTACGGGCATAAATATTCTGCACTAGCTGACCTGCCAGACGTTTTGTGCTGTCCAAACCATTATTAATACAAACATCTAATATAAATGAGGACGTCAGTTTTTCACGAATTTGAAAATTGTTAGGGAAATCTCTTTCGGACTTGATTAGTAATGCGCTTACCAGAACAGCTTTCAGTTTTTTATTATAATAATAGACTACATCGTTTACGGGCTGTTAATTGATTGAAAAATTCCAATTGAGTTCAAGTGCAACCCATGTCGTGGTCACTTAAAAATAATACCTATTCGAACGATGTCCAAACAACGATCTACGTTCAAACGATTCAGACACCCACCGTCCCCTCGGGGAAAACAAGTACAAAGTTAGATAGAAAATGGCTTCCACAAGTTAACATTTGTTCAATTTCCATCTTCATTACTAAAGTATCACGTATAAACTACCCTACTTTTGTGGCACGAAAAAGTGTCAAAACTCCATTCGTCAGGTCAAAGTTAATATCCTTCAGGGGACGGAAGAAATACAAGCCGAGAACGTAATAAGTGAGCCAAGTTCTCGAGGAAAAATTGAAATTAATAATTCAGATATAGATGGCGGCGCTCGCAGACTTAATATTGAGGTAATTGGTATATTAAAATATACATATTAAGTTGTGAAGTGAACTGCTTTTATAACGAGCTTTTGAATGGTTATTTGAGAATAGATGTAAGTGGTGAGTGGGGGATTTACCGATGGGCAATGTGCAAGTTGGAAGTTATATATACACGATTGTTTGTCCTATTTAAAATAGTGCTATTACTGGAATTATAGGGAACAAATTGTTACAATTTTAATTAAGTGTAGTATGTACCGGTAAGTTAATGAAGTATTGAGATGTGAAAACCAGCATTCCACTTTTTGTATTGAGCGTCATGAATAGTTAATACTGCCGTGCTAGCGATAAGTGCCGTAAGTATGTTCTGCATACGAACATACTTACGGCACTTATCGCTAGCACAGCAGACTATTAGATGATAGTAATCGAGGTTCTAGATTCGATATTATTCGTAGTCGCACGCGCTCATATGCCTAGTAACACACCACACGCCTTACGAATTCACAATCTCGTGTTTCGGTCCAATATTTCAGTTCAGTTTTAGAGCCTGAAGATAGACAATGTACCCAACAACCTGGCGCCTGTGCCTGGATAGAAAATAATTCGTTACGGGCCAGATTCAGGTTCGTTGTCCAGGGCGTCAGGCGGCGCTATACAAAGATGTATAGATTTACGTTTACTCACTGTGTGCTACGTACAAGCCTGTGTGCCTGAAAGGCGACTTGTGTTGAGATGCACATATTGATTGTTTTGTTCAAACGGTGCAGTCTTTGTGTAAGATGTTGGGTTATTGGATATTTTGTTGATAGACTTGCCTGACAGATGTTGGAGAAAAGAGGTTTTATCAGTAGGTAGGTACAGGAAGTTATTGTCAAAGATAAAATAAGAAATACGGTAAGCTTAGCTAAGTTACTTTGAGGTTAAAGTTAATTATGTTTTAATTCCATGTTAAAGCAACTAAAATGGTTCTAGTCTAGAAATATTTCCAATTTATCTGTTTATCAAAACACAGTTGACGTTTACATAATTATGATTTCTTAACTCGTTACTCGAAATCTACATATCTTCACAAACATCATAATAATTCCCCTTCTCGAGACCCGTCTAAACCAAATCAATTATTGTTACATCTCTCGGCTCCAAATTTGGCCACATTGATTCGCCTGTAACCTGGCAACCCCCTCTCGCACAGAAGTACATCACCGCAGATAGTATAGAGGGCCGTGCTTGACGGGGAAAGTATTAGATATTTTTGTTCGAGAATGGCACGCTTTACCTGGAGGCGATACCAATGTATCTTATAAATTGTCAGAGGTGATCAGAAACAGTAATTAGTTTTTTTTAACTACACAAGAACGAAATTAATAAAGTGCTAAAGAAACAGATCAAAGCCCACTTGCACCACCAATCACTGAATGCATTTAATGCTAAACGTATTTAAAACATCATTCTGTCTCTGTCACCTTCAAAACAAAGAAAAAAATTCAGTGGTGGCCCAGTGGTAACGGTCGCGAGTTACGAGTTTGGGTCGAAGGTTCGAACCCAAGCAGGCACTTTACTTTGTTTAAATTATTTCATCACCACTACTCTCAAAACAGAGAAGGAAAAAATCGTGAGGAAACCAACCGGCAAGTCAAAAAATTCGAAAACATGTAACATCCACCAACCCGCACTGGGCCCGCGTGGTGGATTACGGCCCACTCCCTCGCACAGAAAGAGGAGGACTGTGTCCCAGCAGTGGGAACATTATAAGCTGATTATGCTTATGCTTTATGCACCTTCAAACGATTGTCACCAATAAAACGATGATGTTGTAAATTCATTTAGCGCTAAATGTATTTAGTAAATTTTTTTGTGCGTGTGAGTGGACCTAGTCACTGAAACGGAACAAGTAGTTTCCCGCAATCCCTATCTAGTTAGTGTAGACTAACTCAGACACTGTAATGAACCAGATTAAACCTTTTTAAATTTTAATCGCCTCGCCAAACAAATTGACAAAAGATAATAAAGACACAAAAGATAAAGTTATTCATCAGCAATTTATTACACTTTCTACTAAACTTTGACAATTAAAAGGACTGAACAAGTTCAAAGAAAAAAAGGAAATAATTACGTTCTTTAACGACCGACACTCAAAGCAACACGTCGGGAGGCTGCAGAGCTAACTTTGTACAGAACTTGTTCAAGTGTTAAAACCATGAACAGGGTAGTCAAATATTTCTAATTCTGTCTCTTACTTTAGTATTTTTTCTTGTATTAGAATTGGTGTTGAATTTTCATGAATTCATAATGTTGATCAACTGAGCTGCAATTAAAAAACAACAAAATAGTAGAATTTTGTGGATTACCTCAGTGCTTCCCCTTCCCCTTACTTATTAGAACAAACAAATAACTCATAAAATGTCCAACAGCTAATGCTTATAAATAGTATTCTCATCATTGTTATCTCCGACTATAAAGCACTTAGCGGTCTAGCGGATAAAAACAAGATTATTATCCGAAACTAGTTGAACACCCTATTTCACTTCACTATTTTGTGTATTACCTTTATCAGTTATCTTTCAGTCATCCTCAAACGCCCACTGTCGAACTTTCCATAATTATTCAAGATTTTGTTTTCGGAACTACGCGTTCGGTGTTCGGATAAGTTATTGACTGACATTGTGTTATTTTAACATGAAAGAATTTGCTGAAGCAAGTTTTTGCTAATGAATATGTCGCAGATGGATTGTGGAATCCGCTGTTTAACATAACCGTACATTCCATACATTTTGTGTTGTTTTTTTTTGCAATTTTCAATGCAGCATGTCAACGATTAGAGGGTTAAAATGAAACGTCAGGTTGTAAACTCAAACTCAAAGCATTTATTTCAATTAAACCATTTACAGGCACTTTTGAATTGTGAAGCTGTAGATTTTAGTTTAAAATTTTGTCGCTCGTGGATCTGTGTCATAATAACAATAATGGGGTCCGGAACAAATAAATAAAATGAGTAATATGAGTGCAAATGACCCTAACTCAAGTGAACATAGTGATTTTAAGGACATTTTAAGTATAAAGTTTTCAAAGTTTTTTGAAAGTCAGTCCTAAAAATACTAAATAGCCAAGTAACTGCGACCAACTTGGAAGTAGCGCTCGCTCGGTTCGCGCGCGGTTGACAATAGTTCTAACCTAACCTAAACCAATTGGTTAGGGTGCGCTACTGCGACACTAATGCCGCACCGGTATTGTGTCTGTACATAAGCCATTCTGCATTATATACGTCTAAACGTGTGTAACAGATTTGTTAAACGTAACGCAATGGCGATCCAGGTGGACGCTGTTTCACTGGGGCCCGGATGCCACTGGGGCCCGGATGCTAGAGTGCCCCGGGTCGGCTGGCGGCACGGTCGCTGACGCCCTGGCTGAAAAGCTCAGGGCGTCCCTTAACACGGACGAGGTCCGCGTGTCCAGGCCCACTAAGTGCGCTGAAATGCGCATCCAGGGTCTGGACGACTCGGTGACGAAGGCACAGGTGGTGGCCGCCGTCGTCAGGACTGGGGGGTGCTCTGCCGAGCAGGTTAAGGCGGGCACCATCGGTCCTGACTATAAGGGTATGCAAGCCATTACGGTGAGCTGCCCTGTGGCGGCGGCCAAGAAAATAGCCGGGGAGGGCCAACGGCTTCTGGTGGGCTGGGTTTCCGCGCAGGTCAAACTGCTGGAACCCAGACCTCGGAGGTGCTTACGCTGCCATGTGGGCGACCACGTGGGAGCTAAATGCACCTCCGAGGTGGACCGCAGCGATGCCTGCTACCGCTGCGGTCAGCCCGGTCACAAGGCCGGCACATGCACGGCCATGCCGCACTGCGTCGCATGTGCGGCCGCGGGCAAGCCGGCCGACCACCGGATCGGGGGTAGGGCCTGCGTTCCCCCCGCTAAAGCCAGGTCCGTCACCGCCACCACCGTCGTCACCGCCGCAGTCGCCGCCACTGCCACCGCCGCTGCCGCTACCACCACCGGCGTCGTCACCGCCCCAGCTGCTGCTGCGGCAGGGCCCTCACATGGGTCTCGGGAGGGGGATGAAATGGAGTGCCAATAACGGCCCCATTTCGCCTCCTCCAGGCGAACATCAACCACTGCGCCGCCGCTCAGGATCTGTTGCTCCAGAGCATGGCGCAGTGGTCGATCAATATCGCCGTGGTCGCTGAGCCGTACTTTGTCCCGCCCAGGGATGACTGGGTGGAGGACCTGAGCGGCTCAGTGACCCTTATTTCGTCGGCCGCCGCCGGTACCCCGTCCCTCGAGGCTGTCAAAAGAGGACGGGGTTGCGTGGCAGCACGGTTCGGGGAGTTTGTCGTGGTAGGGGTGTACTTCTCCCCGAACCGAACTCTCGCCGAGTTCCACAACTCCCTTGCGGAGTTGAAAGTCGTCGTCGTCGGGTTCCGTTCCCTCCCCGTGCTCGTACTGGGGGACTTCAATGCCAAGAATGTGGCTTGGGGTTCCCGGCATACGGACACACGGGGCAGGATGGTGGAGGACTGGGCTCTGGAGACAGGCCTGGTCGTCCTAAACCGGGGTTCCGTCCCCACGTGTGTGCGGATGCGGGGTGAATCAGTGGTGGACATCTCGTTCGCCAGCCCCGCTCTGTCGCCGCGTGTCATTGACTGGCGCGTCATGGAGGGGGTGGAGACGTACTCCGATCACCGGTATATCCGGTTCGACGTCTCCGCCCAGACCTCGAGCGCGCCGGTCCGACAGGCCCCGGGTGGTCCGCGTTGGGCACTGAAGCAGCTGGACCGGGAGCTTCTCCTGGAAGCCTCGATCGTGCAGGCCTGGGTGTCATCACCGGACAGGCCTGCCGACATCAACGACGAGGCGGAGTGGTTCCGGGAGGCCATGTCCAATATTTGTGACGTGGCAATGCCCCGGGTCCAGCCAGGACGTGCTTCGCGCCAGGTGAGCTGGTGGTCGCAGGAGCTGACAGCGCTGCGCCATGCGTGCGTTGCTGCGCGACGCCAGTACACCAGGCACCGCAGGCTCCGTATCCGCCCTCCGGATACGGAAGCCATTCAGGCGGAGCTGTACGAGGGGTACAGAGCGGCGAAGACCGCCCTCCAGGAGGAGATCCTGCGGGCCAGGGCACTGGCCCGGGAGGAGACGCTGGAGACTCTGAACAGAGACCCGTGGGGACGCCCATACAAAATGGTGCGGGAGAAACTCCGCCCATGGGCTCCCCCGCTGACGCAGAGTCTCCGGCCTCAGCTTGTGGAGGACGTGGTGAGCGCTCTGTTCCCTTCGAGAGGGGAACATACCTCCCCGCTCATGGCTCCGCCTACTGCGGTGTTCGATGCGGACCACACCGCCGACGACGACGACGACGATGCTCCGGAGGTGGCCGAGGTAGAAATGAGAGTGGCGGTACGAAGGCTGAATGCCAAGAATACCGCCCCAGGACCCGACGGCCTTCCTGGGAAGGCCTGGGTCCTGGCCATGGAGGCTCTCGGGCCTCGACTAAGAGGTCTCCTATGCGCATGCATGGAGAGGGGCCAGTTCCCACTTCGTTGGAAGACGGGGAAACTGGTCCTCATTAAGAAGCCGGGGCGCCCTGCGGACTCTCCGTCCGCTTATCGGCCCATCGTGCTGCTCGACGAGGTGGGCAAGCTCTTTGAAAGAGTCATTGCAAACTGCCTCGTCGGGCGGCTGGTGCGGGTGGGGCCGGATTTGGCGGAGAGCCAGTTTGGTTTCCGCAGAGGGCGCTCTACGGTGGACGCCATCATGCGTGTACGGGCCCTCACGACGGGGAATGCTGTGGCCCGGGGCGGGGTCGTCTTGGCAGTGTCACTAGACATCGCCAACGCCTTCAACACCCTGCCCTGGAGTTGCATAAGGGAGGCACTCCGGTACCACCGGATGCCGACCTACCTCTGTCGTGTGGTCGAGGCCTATTTGACGGACAGGGCCGTCATCTACCCCGGTCACCAGGGAATGTGGAACCGGCGAGAGATGTCGTGCGGTGTCCCACAGGGATCGGTCCTGGGGCCGCATCTGTGGGACATCGGATACGACTGGGTGCTGCGCGCCGACCTCCCTAGCGACGCCAGCGTGGTTTGCTACGCTGACGACACGCTGGTCCTGGCGCAGGGGAGGTCGCACCAGGCGGCGGCCGATCTAGCGACACGCTGGGTTGCGACAATCGTAGATAGAATCCGGCAGTTGGGACTCGAGGTGGCCTTGCACAAGTCCGAGGTCATGTGTTTTCATGGCCCTCGGAACGCGCCACCGTCGGGTTCCCAAATTACGGTAGGAGGGGTTCACATCGGCGTCGAGTCGACGATGAAGTACCTGGGACTCGTCCTCGACAGCCGGTGGAACTTCGTGGAGCATTTCCGACGTTTGGCTCCAAGGCTGGACCGGGCTGGGGCCGCCTTGAGGCGGCTCCTGCCCAATCTAGGGGGTCCAAACGCCTCCTGCCGGAGGCTCTATGCGGGGGTCGTGCGGTCCATGGCCCTTTACGGGGCACCGGTGTGGGCGCGTTCCCTTAGGCTGCGGCCAGCACGCCGGTTGAACGCGTCCCAAAGGGTCATGGTCATTCGGCTGGCCCGGGGATACCGCACGGTCTCCCGTGAGGCGGCGAGCCTCCTTGCCGGATTACCGCCATGGGATCTGGAGGCGAAGGTCCTCGCGCACATCTGGGAGTGGCGCGAGGAGGTGAAGCGCCGGGGTGTAACTCCGCTGCCGCGAGAAATCGCGGCACAGCGGACAGAGCTCCGGCAAGATCTCATGGCGGCATGGAGAGTGCGATTGTCGCAACCCAGTGCTGGGCACGCCACAATAGCGGCGATAAGTCCCCTCTTTGAGGAGTGGATAGAGAGGCGCAACGGCGTCCTCACCTTCCGCCTGACACAGGTCCTCACCGGACATGGCAGCTTCGGGAGGTACCTGTGTAGGATTAGGCGGGAGGAAACGCCCGGGTGTCACCACTGTGTGGATCGCCCGGAGGACACGGTGGAGCATACGGTTGAGGTGTGCCCTGCTTGGGCGGAGCACCGCCGTGTCCTCGCGGAGGCGATTGGCGGCGGTGACCTCTCGCGTCCGGCCCTGGTTCAGGCCATGGTACGGAGCGAGAGGGCATGGGAAGCCGTCACCTCCTTTTGCGAAGCAGTAATGCTCGCGAAGGAGGAGGCGGAACGCGTGAGGGAAAGGCAAAGTTTGCGCCCTCACGCCCCAAACCGCCGCCGTTGGAGACGCCCTGGGCGTCGGGAATCCCAGGCAGATTTCCGGCCACCATAGGCGCGGGCTTGCGGACGGCAAGCAACGGGCAGCTCGCCGTCCGATAAGGACCAGGCCCGGGTCGATGGCGCGTCGTGTTCCACGCGCGCCTCAAAGAGATGTCAGCAAAAATGACGGGGTCCAATAGGACCGATGCCTGCCAGGGTTGCGGGAAAGTCCGAAAGGGATACCGGGACCTTGGCAACAGGCAAATGAAGGAACACGGGTGGGTTTTAGTCAGTAAAAGTCTGACACGCCCTTCCGCTCCGCCCAGAGCGGGAGAAGTCATTGGATGATTTCCCACCCTCAAAAAAAAAAAAAAAAGGTGGACGCTGTTTAACATAGCGGAGCTGTTTTGTAAAACAGCTAGCGGTTATGTAAAACAGCGGATTCAACAATCCATCTGCGACATCTATACCTTGGTGACTCCGTGGAGTAATATTTACTCACTGAACCAGCTTTATATAGCAGCGAAAAAAAGTAGGCAAAAAAGAGTACCTACTCAATTTGCTAAAAAAGCAAACAAACATACAAACATTCGGGCTCTTCAATAAATATTGGAGCGCAATTAAGTTGATACTGATACCGCATCAGTCATGAATCTGCGCCTAGGTCATTAGGCAAAGGAAAACAGGCATTAGGCGGTCGGCACAGAGTTGATTAATTGTCGAAGGCCAGAGGGCGGCGGGCCGGGCCATAAATAAAAATAAAATACGGCCTTAAGTCGATACCAGGGTTGGTAGGTATCGGGACAAGCCGGTGTCCGAGATAACCGCGGCGGATATATCCGAAAAGGAAAATTGAAATCACAATTTTATTCTTTTGTGCAAGTAGCGATTTGAAAAGGTTTTATGCTCACTTGATTTAATTTAACTCAATCTATTTATAACATTTCTTTTTAATATTTTTATAACTTTCGTAACTGATCTTGATTAAATACCGTAGTTATTACGTATGTTCTGACCACAGTAATAACTTTGCAACTTTAAGTTGGTCGCTAATCGACTGAAAGAGATACGAACTTAGAGGATTCGGCACAAGATAGTGCATGTTCATGTTCATAAATTCGTGGGAAGTCATTTATGTTTCTGTTAGTAGGTACTTACGTATAATTGAAGTAGATGCACATAATTTTTGAGGCGTATTTTCTCGTTTTATAATATTTTTCTCATTAACTGTCGGTAGCTACTTCAAGTGCAAACGGAATCTGCAAGCATGTGGAATAAAACGTTTATAAAAATAACATAACATCACGCCTTGTTTCTCCGGAGGGAGGGGCAGAGGTGTACCTATAGTACCTACACCCACGTTTCGACAGTTATGTTCAAGTCCCAAGTAATAGGGGGCGAGCCTATTGCCATCAACTAGGCACAAATCCGGCCTCCGAGTTACTGAGAAATTCTAGATAGAAATAAACCAAATAACACTTTACCCGTCTTGGGAATCGACCCCGGAACACATGCTCAGCAGTAGCGCTTAGAGTAAGATAAGTAGGTACTTTCTTATATCCGTTTTGTCGGATATTTATAATCTCGCCACCCTCCCTGTTTGTTAGTAGCGATCTTGCCGAATCTTCGGCTAAATTATTTGTGAAAATGTTTCATTCATTGATCTTTTTTGGAGGTAACTAAGGCAGAAAAAAATGTCTCATATTTCGCAGTACAGCCTCATTTTTATTACCTTTATAGGATACGTATAAATTTTATTTGTATCACGGCTTTTGCTTTGAAAGTAAAATGTCTGTTTATAGGTTCGTGAATTCATATTTAATTATTATTTATATTTATCAGTTAGTAAATATTATTCAGACTGCCGCGTTAGTCTAGTGGTCGCAATTGCTACTGCTGAGCATGAGGTTTTGGGTTCGATTCTCAGGTCTGGTAAATTGTTATTACGTTATGTTATGTTGTGTTAAATATTCCATACTGGGAATGAACAAATACCATATCTTCAAAAAACTAGCATTTGCAAAGAAAATAAGTTGCTATGCTTTGTACAATAGATGAAAAAAGCTCTTTTATGATACCTACAACTGGGCAAGGGTAGCCAATCCTGTAGGTACTGGCCCTAGCCAGCCAAACTTCACACAGACAAAGTTATTAATAATATGTATACCTATTTACATTATTTAAATTAGTCTCTCTATTCAAGAACTTTACCATTCCCTTCAACTTTGAAACTGAGCGCTCTCCCTAATCTCTGAAACTGTTGTCTGTCTAACAAACTTCAGCCTCTTGAAGATAACTGTAGAAGTCACGCAGACCGTAACATATTGGTCCGAATTTATATTGAATACAGCTGCCTATGTATATGTATTGCCAAATAATTTCAACTAAAAAAAGTTTAAATTATACTCCATTTGAAATAAGATTTAGACAAATGTGGGACAAATAAACCTATTTCCTTTCATTCAAAACTACGCTTTACTATTTGAATTTGACTGAATATTTTTACACCAATGAACTATCTATACTCCATTTGATATAAGATTAAACATTTAAACAAATCTTTTTACAGTCCGTTCAACCGATTTCGACTTCTATACCGTAGGCATAAGGATGACATTAAAAGCAAAAAAGGTTACACAATACCAACTGTCTACTGCAGCTGCCATTAGTCATGGCGCCAACGCTATAGTATTCAAAATCGGTTGAACGGACTGTAAAAAAGTTTATTTAAATGGAATGGAATTAAAAGTTTATTTTTCAAATTTAAATAGTAAAGCGTAGCTTTGAAGGAAAGAAATTAGGGTTATTTGTCACAGAAACATGTGCATACAAAAAGATAGCAGTAAGTACTTAATCTAAGTAGAAATATGAGAGAGTAGTTATACAAATAAATAGCTGCCAACTATTTATTTGTATAACTACTCTTGATCTCATATTTCTACTTAGATGAAGTGCACGTCATGGCTGTGACAAGAAGGCTTCCACTCAGCATGATGCTGTGCTATGGGGGACCCACAGCACGGCGCTGATTTTCAGTGGAAAATAAAATAGACAGTACTTAGAATATAATACAACTTTAAGCAAAATTAATTATATTAATAAATATTATTAAATAGGTAACGTAAAAATTAATCCGCAGGTATCACCGTGTGTGCATAAATAATGTACCTACCTGTTTTGCTGGTTTTAGCAGAGCCTTGATGGTATGGTAATGACCCAAACACTGGATATCAATAGGTAGTCATGAAAAGAAGATTGCACATTCTAAAGTACTAGAAACATAAAAACCCAAGGCTGTTAAAAAAAAATTGACGTAACAAAAAACCGTTTTCATCTGGGAAATATCCAATCACTCTTACAAAATTAATAACCGAACATCTGAAAATATAAACTTATAACAAACTAGCTGATGCCTGCAGCTTCGCAAAATCGGTGCATTAGTTTTTGAGTTTATCGCGAACAGCCAGACAGACAGACGCGGCGGAGGACTTTGTTTTATAATAATTACCTATGTAGTTTGTTTTACGATATTTGTGCAAACAATTGTTGGTGAAGCTAAAGGCCCAATAAATTATGTAAAAACTTTGTTTTACTGTGTCATGAAGGTAAACACTAATAAAAAGTGTACGGAACCAACTTGTCGTAAACTACGTTTATGTATGTGTAGTCTCGATTACGCAGGAAAACATTAAAAATTCATGAATCAGAAGGTCTTTTATTTACGTGTGGGCATTACAAAAAGCAATGACAAAAAGGGAATAAAAGCATTTCGTTAGAAACATAGGTATTATTTAGAGGTAGTCGGTATTCATGTTAATCACAAAATCACAGAAAGAAAATAAATAAAGAAAATATGTTTTTTGGCAAATAAATACATAGAATAAAATATAAACACAAAATAAAAAAAATAGTGATCTTCATTTACCATTAGGTTGTTGACTGGCGATAGCGCCATGAATTTAAAAATATTCCCCTTTAGAGATTCGTAGAATTTTTCTAGTTTTTAAGCTATACTTTCTCCTCTAACCTGATGACCTATAGCGGTCTATGAGTTGACCTCATGAGGAGAGGAAACGCTCTGTATCAGTTGTTAGACGCTCTATAGCAGACCTTCTGCGCTTCATTTTATGTTGCCATTTTGGTTTTTTCCAATTCTTGTCTTTATTTTTCAGTATTAGGGTATCTGCATAAGAAGTTTGTGCAGGTAAACATCACGGGACAGTACATCGGAATAGATACAGGATGGGTATGTAGTATGTAGGTACTCTAGGAGGGGCTCGTGACTAAATGATAACAGCCGCACGGGTCGATCGAAGGTTATGTTCACGGATGGGTGACCATCCTTTACAGATCGAGACCAACGGCTTATCGTGTCTCGGAAAGCACGATAATTAAAGTACTTATTTGATAAATACAAAAAAAATAGTAAAACTATTGTGTTTATCAATATTGTTAGAATATCCCAACTAATATTATAAATGCGAAAGTGAGTTTGTTTCGCTTTCACACAAAAACGGCTGAACGGATTTAGATGAAATTTGGCTTATGGGTAGACCATGTCCTGGAATAGGACATAGGATACTTTTTATCCCGATATTTCCACGGGATCGAGACTTACGCGGGTGAAACCACGGGGCACAGCTAGTTTCTTAAATTTCTAATTCGGGAGCGAAATAAATAGTTAAGAAGATTGCAGACCATATTTTCACAAGAATTTTTAGTATTGACAGACTACTTAACTAATTAGCTATTTTGTCTTTAATGCACTAGTAATGACACAGAATAATTATTAGTATCATAGTCATTAAGGCAGGAGTTTCAAGATAAAATCAAACCATTTAATTTTCTTACTTTAAGTACACTCGTAATCGAGACATAAATAAACTAAGTCCTAAAATTCGAGAGCTAGTCAGCAGATCAACATTCTCTAAGATATCTTGAATTTTACTTGTTAGTACGCCAAATATCAGTATCAGCAAAACGGACACAGTCAATTCAATAAGTCGGAAAAATGCTAACATGAAAAATAAAATACACAGCCCTTAACAAGCCTTCCTTTCAAGCCCAAGTCAGCATGAACTAGTCCTAGGTAAAAAGTGTCATAAACAGGCAATTTGTAGGTAGTGACCGCAAAACTTTCAGCAAATATGACAGAATACAAGTGGAAATAAGTGGAAATGTTAGGAATTTTCCAAAAAGTAGTGTGTTCAATTTAATAGCAATAAGTCAGTGGAGGCGCGTGGCGTTCGCTTGACGCAGCGATTTCACACTTTAGTGTGCAAACTCCTTTAGACGATCCGATTTTATTACTCGCTCCCATAATAATTTTAATAAAGACTGAGTTTTAATAGTGTTCTAAGAAATATAAATTAATTTTTGCGACTGATATTAAGTTTTTTCTCGGAACACAAATAAACGAACATGTCGAAATAATGTTTTATTTTCATTTTATTTTATTATTCTGCTTCTTTTGATTGTTGTTGAAACAAGAAACGCGAAATGTTATTTAGTTATATTTTTCGTGTACTTTTAATAGTATTGTGAAAGCTTCTTATTTGCTTTTGTTATACAGTAAAAGTAGTTATTATAATTATTTTTTAAACGAATACCTACTAACATTACTTACGTAATTCGAAATAAGCGACTGTCTACACGACTTTCCAAATATCCATTTGGTTGTATAATTAGCTAAAGTATAGAATAGTAGTTATGGAACTTACATTATTATTAAACTGTATTTCATCAAAAACACAATACGTAATATCGTAAATATGGCGCTCAAATCCAACATTCCACCACGAGGGTCAGCACCACAGCAGCAACCGATCAGCTGTTGCGATGAGGCGCCGCCATTTTACGCCACGGATAAAATATAGAAACAGCGGTTGGGCAGTCTAATACGCACATTATTATTATTCACAAATATTGGACTTGACCACAATCAGTTTTTTTTAAATTGTTGTTATAATTTTTTTAACCTATTTAGTTCTTATACATAATTAAAACCCATTATTTAACTATATTATGACGGTTAAGTTGCGTAAATAATTTATTCCATTCGTTGACGGTAAATTGACCTATGAATTGAGAACGCATTGGTCGAGCTGTTCTTTAATAGAAACAAAAGGGTCATCACGCAGCATAATAAAAAAAAAATCGACGAAAAATAAACTTCCGTCACGACTCCAATCTGACACAATAAAATAAGATTAAAAATCGTGTGTTCTAAAAGCCCCCGGTCACGTACAGTCAGCGTTTCTTTAACAAGTAAGTGTTTATTTTTGCCGTCCACCCGGCGACGTAACCCACTGCCCACTACTGGGAGTGGGATCGCTTCGTGAACGAAATCGGGAAGCTATTTCATATCACTTTAGAGCTTAGAGCTGAAGGTTTTGGTGGGTGAAGTGTTTATTTGACATTGCAATCAGCTTGTTATGTGATTTCTACCTTAGTTTGAAAATTTTAGTTGAAGTTTAGTAGTCTTTAGTGCAATATTTTGACATGAATAATAGTAAGTGTTTGGTGCAATCTTTTGACATGAATTATGTGTTGTTTTGGAAATAATTAATACGTTGGAAGCTCTCAATCTTTTTTTTAAGATCTCAATGTACCATGTACTTTTATTCATTAAATTGGTATAAATACAATAATTCAACAATTTATATACATCTATCACTAAAATAAAACTAATATGTACAAGTATATAAAAGGGGAGGGGGGGGGGGAAATAATCTCCATTTTTAACCGACTTCTTCAAAAAGGAGGAGGTTCTCAATTCGTCTGTATGTTTTTTTTGAAACTTTGATGTTGATGCATTTTATCTGTCTTCTATTTTGTTTCGAAATATAATCTCTTATCGCTTTCAATCCTCATAATATATTTCCAAAGTGTCTCTATTATAGCTCTGCACCAAAACAAGTTGTACTGAAATAAATGAATGGCCAGACAAGATAACAATCTGAAATCACGCAAAAACAATGGCAGCGACTTCAAAGTCGATTAAGTCGCAAAAATATTGAAGCCGTCCGATTTTAATTAAGTTTTCAACTTCCAAAAATACTCGAAACATAATTTGGTCCATCTTTAAAGTCTGCTCGCGCGAAATGTTTAAAGTAGCACGAGTTGTGCGAGCTGTACGAGTTAAAGGTACGAGTTTACAAGTTGCGCGAGTTTCGTCCAACCAAGATAATGTTCGCAGTTAAGGAAATTGATAAAGTTTGTAACGGAAAGGTTGGAATTATTGAAAGTCGTGAGCACAACAAAATTCAATAAGTGACTGTCACTGATTGGGAAACTCTGGGGAGGCTGTATCGGGAGTGGCGAGGGGGCGAGGTGCGGGAGGTGGCGGGAGTCTCACGAGGAGCCGGAGAATAGCCGTCTGTTGTTCACTCATTACATACATTCTCAATAAAATGTATTTATGGAGTATTCTCCATAAATACATTTTATAAAACAAATCATTCATTAGATAAAACGTTAGGTATTCCTAACGTTTTATCTAATGTTGGCGTAATTGCAGTTTGGAACGAAATAATAATAGAATTACATAATATGGTTTTTACATATTAGATTTCAACAGCGCTGCAGTTGTAGAGCTCGTGGCTAAGTACAGCCGCACGGGTCGATCCATCAGGCTAAGCTACCATCACCAGTCGATGACCATCTTTACACACCGAGACTCCTCCGTGTATCGGAAAGCACGTTAAACCGCGTTGGTCCCAGCTGTCATTCGTGGATCTTTGGCAATCGTCACGGGCCGTCAGAAGCCCGGAAGGCAGACAACCAGTCTTACCTAGGGATATCGTATTACCCAGTTACTGAGTCTTGGAGGTGAGATAGCCAGTCACTCCATGAAAACTGTTTCTGGTTAAACTGGAAGCCGACCTCAACATAGTTGGTATACGGCTAGACAGATCAATATCACGCAGTGATTAAAACTAAGTTACGATACACAATGCAGATTAAGACGACGAAAAGTTTATTTTTTTAAAGAAAGTA
Organism: Lithophane leautieri; assembly: GCA_949152455.1. Lineage (NCBI taxonomy): Eukaryota > Metazoa > Arthropoda > Insecta > Lepidoptera > Noctuidae > Lithophane > Lithophane leautieri. The sequence continues at coordinate 1,069,411 of OX424475.1, forward strand.
GTCTTTAGAAAAATAAACTTTGTTGAAAGCTATTTTAGCAAACATCCGAAATGTTTCTTACACCTCTTATAATCGTTGCCGCTCATCCCTCGCACCAGCTGCCACACTTCCTTGACTTGTAAACGTTTACGATGTTTTCTGTCAACTACAAGCCAGTGTGTTTATGTCCTGCGCTCAACGAGTTTTTTACTTTATCACCAAGTTTATCGGTACTTTCTCCTATTACTGGCACGGCTACTGCTACAGATAAAAGTATAAGTTACTACCCTCCCGGTTTACACGACAATTAGTGTTGATAAAAGTAAATAAGATAAAATTGTAAATAACATGGAGTTGGTAAACAGGTTTATTGGGCGATAAAAGTAATTTGCTAATGTTGAGTTGTGTATCTACTTATTGTGACAAGGATAGTTAGTTACCTTCTTATATAGAGTTAGATTCAAACCTAATGGCGGCTCGGAACATGAGTCACTGCGCAGTAATAATTTCATGTGTCAGCGGGGGTGAGGAGTGGGGTACTGCGCAGCGAGTAGCTAACTGCCCAGCCGCCATTAAGTTTAAATCGAACTGTATAACAATTATAGTTAGAATGTTCAATGGTAATTTTGATACCAAGATATTATTGTATTATTTAACGAGATTTGACAACAGATTGAATAATTGAATAGAATTTTAGAACCGGAAGTAGGTAAACGTCAGTAATTGATTCATTAATTTATAATGACTCACGATATTGATTGTGTATTTCAATATGATGTGTCGGATAGACGAGGCATTATAGTTTTTTCATTAAACGCTTTCAATTATTTTCTACATGGTAGAAAAACAAAATAACACCTGCCCAGCACGAGTATAACGAATGTGCGTTATCAACCCTATAACTTGCTATTTAATTCCGTAAGGGATGTTTTTATCGCGAGCTGCATTATGCGGGTGCACGTCTGTACCCCGCCGCACCCCGCGGGGCCACGCCGTACCCCGCGCCTCATAAACATACATAAATGCAGGATTAATGAAAGGTCGCCCATTGCTGCCTTTTAGCGAGGAGCCTCGTTTTTTGCCTGTTCTTTATGTGGAGGCACGGATTGTACTTGAGGCAATGAGCGGGTGACGGGAGCGTTGAATGGACGCTGATGGTGTGGATTTTGTGTGTACTTAATTAGTTTTTCATGTTTAATTGAGGACAGTGAACCTTTTTTTGGTTGTTTGTAAACAATTTCAAAACGCTGGCGACCTATTCAATGATATCCATTGAATATGTCGCCATCGACTTCAAATTGTTTGTTACCGTGGAGCAACATAATAAAAATGACATGCCATTGTGTAGTCCATGAGTTTATTGCAAGCACAATTTATGAAAGTAGTGGTTTTAATATAATTGAATAGTAGAAAGCTTGTGACATTTTATTCTTTAAATCTTCAATTTTGTTTCTCGTAACTCTCGAATACTTACGATTTATGGAGAAACTGCTTTACAACCAACGATTGAAGTTAAATAAAAGGTTCACACTCATGTTAACGGTAGGATCCCTATTGTTAGCACCATTACATTATCGATTGCATGCACAAACATCCGGAGATGCACCATTGCGTCGTCAACAGGAATACGAGTGCCATTACCATACGTCTTTCACGTTCTTAGAGGTAGGGGCTTCCGGTGGTTTAAATCCTGTAATATATATATATGTCGAGGATTACTATTAAATGTGAAATTTACAGTTGAAGGCGACACTTTCCATATTTACTATGAGTTATAGAAGTATTGATACTTGCAGTTTGTTTAAACATCGCTTCATGTAAAATACTGGTATTTAGCGCCTGCCGGTTGGACCGGAAGCTGACTCCAGAAAGAAAAATGTGCATTAAGCAGAAGAAAAACCTTACAACTATAAGTAACAAAAAACAATGCTTTTAATGCTAAAAGAGCCTCAACTCAGCATAATGTCAAATGACAACACAATTAAGGTCACCATCTGACGCTGATTTTCAGCTGCAGCCCACGAGTGTCATGTGCTCGAATAATAAACACATAAGGAAATGCATGTGCCCGTTTAAATCAATTAACACAATAAATTTACATTTTGATAACATAAAATAGCCAATATAGTTGGGAAAAAGCTAGGCAGTTACCAAAACGAGACCACTTACTTATCTTGGATATAATTATGAATTGTTTCACAATGCTTTTGTAATAGATACACACAACTTCAATAAATATGCAAACGAAAACACTGAATACCAAGTACCATTGAAATTAATACAGCAGTTATTTTTATTTAATAAAATTAAGCTTAAGTAGGTACTCGCTCTGGTCTGGAAAATTAAAAAAGCAGCGAAATAGCACATAGTTAAGTTAGTAAATTAGCATAATATGAACGTGCTCATATCAAAAGAGCTAACTTAAAAACTAAGCTAAACACACTTAGAGTGAGTCTTTAAGGTGGAGGGTGGTGTATGGCATAAGCGTTAGCGGGGCGGGAATATCTTAGGGAATAATGAATTAATTGAAGGAGATGGCGTTCTCTAGTTTCTGCCTACCCCCACTGGAAGAAAGTGTGACCTTATGTACGTATATTGAATTAAAAGGGCAGTTGGATATGAAATCGTAACGCACGCGCCACAAGTTCAGTTACACATTAAACTTTTTGACAGTGTCTTTTTTCGTAGCAAAAAGCCGGATTTAATAGTTCAAGGATGTGGTTGATTGTGCCAATTTCTTTTAATGTTGTTAATAGAATATGAATAACGTTGTTATTTTAGCGAGTATTGTCGTTAGTTTGTATTAGAAAAAAGGCTACACAATGTTTTTTTTACTTCACACCAAATGAATGACCGCATTATCCTCTTATATTTTTATTTCTTTTCATACCCCACACCCACAGTCATTCTATCCACCCTATCCATCAACTAGCCGCCAATAAAGAAGTCCATTCACGAATTTACGTACAACTTCTAATACTTTTTATCACTTACATTTACAGCGTCATAAATCACGCACAATCCCGTGTCTTACAACTTGGGCCAAGTTATTTAAGTGCCATTCTTAACAATGTTTGGCTTCGACGTCGTTACGACGTAAACGCTAGGAAAACATGGCTCCCCTTTGAAATAACTTAAAAGAAACTGCCGGGAAATTTATACTGTCATTCATTAAAACGAGGAAGTAAGGGACTCCACTCATTGGGAATGACCGACTCTGACGTGACGCGAGTTGACGTGCGAGAGAGTAATGGTGTTTGACACTTGTGTCTCTTTTGACTTGTAGTATTTTCGATTGGAGCATTTCCAAGCGGAAAATTGGTCGATCTGTGAGGCTTAGTTACGTTCGCGTTGCCCTTAATAAATGGGTGACTGACTGGCTTTACGCCCAAAGTTTGCCTATGACAGTATGTTAGGATATCTCGCAATCGGTACGTAATTGCAATGCGGCTCTGTCGAGGGCAAATGACAGCGCTTCCATGTAAACGACCTTTAGTTATATTCAGCAAAAAGTACTCCTATGACTTTCCCACATAAAACAGTCTTCATAATAATTTCATAGCCGTTGCGGGCCGCTCCGACCAAGTGTGTTGAGTCCCTAAAGCTCTGCAAAGTGGGTTATACCGAGACTTAATTTTATTTTTTAATGACATAAATTTGACGAGTCTCGTAAGATGCCGCGTTCACCTCCAGGACTCGCGTATTTTAAATTTGGACGGTTTACGACCACGTTTTATGGCACGACCAATCTCAATTTGAATATATTGTCTACGTGTACCTATGGTTCACGTTACGTTCTTCATTTTTATGATGGTTTCCAGTCGACAGACCCAGCTTCATTCAAGCTTAGAAGAAACACTACTGTTCGAAATAAAAGGAAAAATAATTTTGGCCAGCATTTCTTAATAAAGATTTTAGAACAACACCAACCCTTGATGAATACTTTCTAAACTCGATTCTTTTAAATATGGCACACACAGCTCGAGTACATTCTAAAAATAAATAACAGAAAGCAACTAAAAAATCGTAACTCGTATAAATGTATGAGGATTATTGTGCCAAATTAGATGGCAGGTGGTGAAAAAGTTATCCGATCGCTGCGCCCTCTAGGGAGTTCGACCAATAAAGGACGGATGAAAAAATGGCCGCGATGACGTGATCGAACGGCCTCCCTACTTTGTCCTGTCCCAAGGCCTGTTACGGCCTGTTGGAGCACTCTGAAGCCTTTTGAGGCCTATTTACTCTCGTTACGCTGCATTTTAGGTTTGAGAAAAGGGTATGTTTTTGCTGATACATGGAAATAGTCTGTCCGTGAATGCGTGCTGTATATTACAGATAGGTAGTACCTAGAGCAGGGCAAATTGTCGGTTCTGGTTATCATTATACAGTTCAAAATGGCAATCAAATCAGCCAGACAGTCAAGGCTGAAAACCTGACATAGGATAATAATCATTGGAAAATCATATTTGGCCCGTCATTCACCTGCGGAGGTCAGTGGTCTGATGTATAGATGAAGAGAATGAAGTATTTTATATAACACAGATTATTATACCAATAAAAGGCGAGTAACGTCAGCAAAAACCTGCAACGAAACAAAAACAAATTAAAATATTATAAAATCTCGGAGAATCTCAATTAGTACGCAAGAACCTTGTTAGCAGGAGTCGTTGCAATAATACAAGTTTAATTAATTTCATTCAGTTTCATTCGTTCAACAGATTTCCCTCGTTCCGTGCAACGGAGAAATGCAGAGGTGGGTCTTGTGAAGTATCTAGGTGCTACTTGTAGATGCTTTAAGAGAATTTACATTAATTTACAGTAAAACTGACGGTTTATGGATTTTAGGTGAAACTGCTTCGTTGTTCTAGTTATCGCAAGTGCTACTGCTGAGCATGAGGTCCTGGGCTCGATGCCCAGTTTGGGAAAAGTTTTATTGGGTTTTTCCAATCACGAATTTCTCAGTAGCAGCCCGGAGCCTGGATTTGTGCCCGGTTAATGGCAATAGACTCGCCCCCTATTACATGGAACTTAAACATAACTGGCGAAATGTGGGTTTACTCTAAGTACACCTTTGCCTTACCATTCAGGGATTACAGGAGTTTTGTTATGTTATCGTTACTCGTATGATTGAACTGCTGCATCAATGTTTGCACCACTAACTGTTAGATTATACTTAAGAAACGAAATTGTCGTGAGGAAACCGGTATGCCTGAGAGATATTTCTCGACGGCATGTGAAACCAAATCAGAGGCCCATGGGCGGCTTTTAAACTCTGACACCATAGTCGCGAAAAGAAAAAGGAAATTGTTTGTTTCTACATTAATATAAACACATACAACTAAACCAATGTTTCGCTTGTTTAAGAAGCATCACCTATCGCTAGACTTCATGTATGGTATGTTTTATTACTGTGGTTGCACTTCACTTACAGAGATTTAAGTACAAGTGATGCATAACTTTTTGGTCTAAGTTAATATTAATACGTTAAATATAAACGTACGTAACATACGTTATATAAAGTATATATATAAATAAATAAATACCTGACTGTTCTTTGTCCAGAGGTGCGTAAGAAATGATGCCACCGATAGGATTTATTTAAAATAAAAATTCCATACATACCTACATAAACTCGCGCCGATTTCTATGGGGGTAGGCAGAAACTACAGAACGCTTCTACTACGATAATTACTTTTATTTCATTTTTCTTACATATAAATTATATTTTTAAATATTAGAATAAAGAAATATATAAAAACATTTAAAAATATAAGAAATAGTAGCCCACCGGTATCGGGAACAGGGTCCAAACTACCGGCGGTCAGGGCTCCAGAGAAAGGAACCTCCTAACAATGCGAGCCGTGTCCAGGAGTACCGCTTTCTGAATCAAGCCCTTAATCCAGCTGCCCAACGAGAGCCTCCGATAATTACTTATTCTTAGCATTTAAAGTAGGTAGGTATCTAATAATCAGAAATTATTGTAACAAGATGAATGATGATTGATTGATTACCAATTCTCCGACAACCCCAAAAAGACTCGATACAAAACCGGCCAAGTGTGGTTCGGAACACGCACAATGAAGGATTCCGTAATCGGGATGAATTTATCCCAAGAACAAACTTAACATTGTTGTTGAAAAGTAAATTTTCATTTATTTTCTTAAATAAAAACTTGAGACCCCCACAGTAAGCCCTTTCGTTTGATGTGTCACACGGTACGGTGAGCAAAACTTTTTTTTTAAATTTCTTATTTATTTCCCAAAAGTGACCCCCATATAATTCATTTATTCGTATTTGGGGTCACAGTAATTCATCTGTGAACCAAATTTCAACTTAATCAGTCCATTAAACTTGGAGCAAATTGGCTGTGACAGACAGACAGACACACGATCCTATAATGTCACAAATAATCTCGTTTTTTCATTCGGACGTACGGAACCCTAAAAACACAAATTCCACAAATCGAAATCTTCACCACATCGCGCCATTTTATATATGATAGGCAATTTGTATGTCGCGTCACGCGTACAGCATTGCTTAACTCGTTATTAAAACGAGCCTCAATATCGCGATACCTGTTCTTAACCCCTGCCTTTGATCTTCACACTTTGATGTCTTCTGATTGAGACCTACATTCACTTCGTGACTCCTGAAAAGGGCTTACGAACCTTAGAATACTGCCACTGAAATTTCAACAATGAAGGTTGTGGAGTAAAGATGGATTTTCATTGTGTGTTCCATCATTGGTTTCGCACGAGTAAGAAACCATGTTTTTTTCCGAATATCAACAGATTTCGTAATGAGCAGCGGGAGCTACATTCCGGAGTACAAGTGCAAATAAGTGTGTTATCATTACAGCGGTGCTGGTGGGTAGCGTGTTTGATGTCGGGACGAGGCAGTCTCGTGAGTAGGCCGTGCTCGTGGCAGATCGGTGACGTGTGAATTTTAAGTAGTTCAGTAACACGTCTTGTGGAGGGTGAATTAATGTTGTTTTATTGATAACGAGTCGTGCAGGCTTTCATTTTGTAACTATGTTGTTGAGAACGTGTAAGATTTATGTGATAGCTCCATCGTTTTCATTCTGGTAAGACAGGAAGTTGACTCCAAAATAGTTGGGAAAAAGGCTTGGAAGATGATGATGATCGTTTTCAATCTATACTTTTTGGTAATAATTTCATAATAATTACCTAAATTATTCTTATTCAATACATAAAATAAAAATAACTAATATACTATACCTATTTATACTATCCTAATAATATATTACCTACATAATTAAACACATCTAATAATTTATAATAATATTACATTTCTGCTTAGCCCTCTTCCTCTCTCCTAATGTTGCTGTGCCCGACAGGGTCCATATCGATCTTTTATTTACTGTACCATCAATGTAACATATGGAATGCAATAAAAAATTGAGTATTGAGTATTGGTACCTACTGGGCCTTGATAAAAGTACATTTTCGGTTTTTTCGAATACCAGCCGTGGTAACAGTAAATTGCAAGTGGCAAAGATTCCACTGTAGTGGCCACAGCATCAAATTAAATAAGAAGACAAAGGAATTGATATCACTGTTTCTCATTATTATGGATATCTGATCTCATAGGATCTCGCATCTCTTACACTTGAGACCTATGTTTTCTAATACATAATGAAAGTATGGCAAACTGTCCGGCCATATGTCGGTGGCAACGTCCCGAGTCGCATATACCCGCGACAGTAACTTTATCTGCTCTGCGCCCTTCACTGACAACCGTATACAGAATGGTGTATTTGAATCGAAGTATTCTTTTTGTGGGCAATTTTTTAATTTATATTGTTAGTGGCTCGGAGCTTTACAGATCTGCTAATTCATTTAGCGGTCATGGAAAAAAAACTTTTTTAATGTTCACCTTGCTTTCAAACAAACTAAATATACTACAAGCTTGAATAGCAAGAACAGAAACAAGACGTGCTCCAATTGACTGATATTCGTTAGCAAAAGTCATGACAAATGATCAATATTCTATGAGATTGCTCTAAGCAAACGATTACTCGAAAGTAATACTAAAAAAGAAAAGTAAGTACTCAAAAAGATGCAGATTCTAGAAATCTGATCGAAGCTTGTATGTCCTTAAACTTGTATGTCCCTTTGATCAATAATGTCTCTTTCCGAGTGATCTCTTGTTATGCGTCTTGAAAAAGGCTACAAGTAATTAACGTCTACAGAAACACAAAAATTGCAAACAGACAACTAACAAACCAAGAAAACCTCAAAATAATCTCAGACTCCATAAGTTTCCATACAGCCAGTTTTCATCAATTGCGGGCTGAACGCGCCTAATCTTCCTCGCATCAAATATTAAGGCGCGCAAAGCAACAGCCTGTACACTAGTCATGCATATTTAAGGCTCTACACGTAAGGCTTTATAAGCCGCCAAGTAATGAGCTTGTGAGTGTATGTACTTGTTCTACAATGGTACTGATGTTCAGCTAATTGAACAGGTAGACAAGGTCAGGAGAGGTTATTTGAAAGGTTTTTGGGTAGATCTAAAGGTTATTCTGAAATTAAGGTGAAAAGTGCTATGGAAGTTGACACAAGCAAGGAGAGGTTATGATGCCCAGCAGTGGAAAGTCAAATCGATTTTTCAATTAAACCATTAAAAGGCACTTTTGAATGTCAACATTTACAAGAAAAAGAAGATTTGAATCTAGTTGCTCCTTCCAAAAGGTAACTTTTCGTATGGAGAAGAATGGACAAGAAACTACAAACGTATTCTTTAAAAAAAATCGTTTACAATATTTTGTTTATGGATTGTCGAAGAGTTCGGTCTAAAGGTATAGAGACAGTGATCATGATTCAAAGATTTTTGCTGGTGAACCAGTTTCTAAAAATAATTTCACTAAACAGGGACCGTATTATGACGTATTAATGGCACCCATTTTTCCAGTGTGAGTGAGAGACGGAGTTATACAAGGCACCATCCTTTTTTCACAGCGGAATAATGATGGCATTAATACTTCATAATACGGCCCCAGTACTCTTATATTCTTACCATTACCTTGGCATTGTAGTGACAAAAAATAACAGCTTATTGCCAAAAAAATAACAGTTAAACCATTTTCACCCTAATGTAGCCTTGTAGGCTTCAGTACGTAGTTGTTATATGATAACTGATACTTCTCATACTCCTAGGTACAGCTAACAAGTAAATAGTTCTCGCAAACGTAATTCTAAGGCTAGCAAGTAGTGCAGGGAGGCCCAGAAAGCGTGCGATGTGTGAACCTAGATATTTAACATTTGTGGCGGTGTCTGTTTGTAGAAGCCATCTATTATGGTTTTAATAACAGTCTCTTTAAACGAAAATCGTATTCGTCTTGATGCTGGTCAATAAGTGTCCCTATGGCCAATTGAAAGTCGAATGACTGTCGAAATTCCTGTCGAACGTGGGAAAAAAATTTTCAGCTGCTGTCCCTCGTTTCTTGGACGCCTGCTCTGAGTTCTGCTGCTTATTCTCATGTTAGCTCTTTAAATACCAGTCTAAACACGTTTACCTACTGCTGGATATAAGCCTCCCCCAATCATTGCCATAGTAACCAATTTTGCGCTTATAAAGCAAATTATCACCAAGATATCAACAACCAACCACACTCGCTGTGGAATTTAACAAATGGTAAAACTATGTCTACAGGCATTCAGTACCAGGGTTTTCTCAAGCCCAGTAGATCCTTGTTGTGTTTAAACCAAACAAGTAGTATACTCATTCTAGTCCCGCTCGGTCACATTCGTTTTGTGTAAACAGACATCAAGCATTTGTTCGTTATTCTATCATTGTTCACGCAAATTCTATTAAAATTAAATGTTCTTTACCTCGAGCAGAGTCAAGGGGCGTGCTACGTGTGACACTGGAGCCGGAATCCGTGGCAGTGCGCCGGAGCGTGTAAGTCTGCGTGTCGGGTTGCGGGTCGGGCAGACGGCGCGGCGGCCTGACCGGTGTATGCGTGCATGCGCAGCTAGTTATATGCAGGTGAGAAGGTACCGGCGCGGCGGGGCTATGTGCAGCTATATGTAAGTAGAACGGTGTTAGTGACAGGTTTAGTTGCAAAATACATGTAAGGATGTTTATAATCGCAATAATTATGTAGTTGTATATTAATTTCTGGTAGAGTTATGGAAAGGATGTTCAATCTGGGAAGACTATGCTATAGCTGATCCAAAAGTATCTGATAAAAACGTAAACAAATGGATTAAAGTCAAAGTCAAATAATTTATTTCAATTAGGCACATAAAAGGCACTTAAGAAATAGAACGTATGGAGAAGAATGGGCAAGAAACTCCACCGTTCCTCTTTTAAAAATGTTTTAGAATATTTTGTATCCTACATCAATTATATAATTATATGTGAAATTATAATATGTGATCAGATAACGAACCTGTTGATGTCAATTTGTAGTGCCACTTATAAATTGAGTGATTTGATTTGATTGTTTGAATACTTATGCCTAAGTTTTTATTTAAAATTATCCTCAATTTCTTTGATGATTATTCAACTACAAATTAATAATGTTATTCAAACAATAATTGTTGGATAAAGTGGTGAGATATAAAGTTGAAACCTTCTTAAAACAGATGAATCCATAGAAATCCATAGGACAATTTAGAGTCTGGACAAAATCAAACTGGTTGCTAATTTAGTTGTATATTTTATTATTTGTATGTCATAGATTTTTACACTCTGTGATTGCTTGGAATCACGCACTGACTTATTAGTATTACTTGTAAAGATGTTAGGAATATTGTAATATCGTATACTTTTACAATGTTTGTAAATATGTGAGCACCATGTACCTATCACATAACTGATTTATTTGACATTGCTCCATTTATAATTTTTTTTTTGCCTTTTGTGGGACAGTAATCTTATTGTGGGTGCATGGTCTTCACATATAATTATATAATTCATGTATACAAAATATTGTAAACATTTTTGAAAAGAGTAACGGTGGAGTTTCTTGCCCATTCTTCTCCATACGAAATCTACCTTTTGGAATGGGCAACTAGAATCAATTCTATTTCTTTGTTTGTTTTTCATTGACGTTCAAAAGTGCCTTTTATGTGCCTATTTGAAATAAATTATTTGACTTTGACTTTGACTTTGAATGTGTTACAAATTCCCATTAGTGAGTTTTTGCGTAAGAATTTACCCTGAACAGGGTTTGTTTATTCTTTTAATTCCAAATCTTTATATTTTCTAAGTATTATTTTGATGTGAATAAACCTAAGTCGGTAATACGAAAACTATGAAACTCCACTTTAGTTATCAGACGTTAATGAGTGAGGGGGCGATCCAATAAAAATGCATTTCACAATAATTCAACATATATTAAATAGTTCGTAGGTACACGTGCTCCCATGCATCAGTCCTTACTCTCTGAACTAGTCGTGAAGTGCCAATTAAACCCTGCAGGCCGGTGTACCCTCGTCCTTAGTTTTAGCATAATGCTTACAAAGACCCATCTTATGCCCGCCAGTCCCGTTTGCCCCGTTCGCCCCAGTTGCCCCGCCTGCCCTCAAGAGTGGTGTTTACTGTTAAATATAGATTGATCTTGGGTAGATTTCTAGAATAAATTAACATACATTTTAGTCGTGATAAGCCAGCCTATGTTGTGTGTAAATTTTTAGAAAATAAACATTGCCTAATGTTTTTTTTTTTCTAGTAAGTATATTGATATATTAATTTTCACAAATAATTGAAAACATTTGACTCAACTAAGTTTATTTGATTTAAAGCGTCAAAATTATAATAATTGTACCAAGACGGAGCGACAGACTAACTTTTTGATTATAATTGACAGATTTCTCGACAATTCACAAGAGTCTTCAACTTACTTAGCAAGTTGTTCACAATAAATATCAAATTAAACAACACCTCAAAACACACAAGTAACTAGGTATATGTATACCTACCCATCTCAACTCTACACAAGAAATGTCTCCACATATTTCACGAGACATTAAAATCTCGAGAAACAGAGATATCTACGAGAGTATAAAACAAAACACTCGTGCAATTATTACAAAATCATTGCTCAACTGTTACAATTAAAAGTTACATAATATCACCTCTGGGAGGAACCCAAGTCCTTACGCACGACCGGCGACTCGCGAGCGACTCGCAAATTCACAAAATGGCCGATTTAAATCTGTTTTGTGGGCACGAGAGGCGAATACCAAAATTTATCTCTTCACTCCACTGGTTTGATTTGAAATTATCGTCGTTAAGGAGTTACGCACTTTCTGCGCCAACGAGTTGCCACTGTGATTTCAGATTTATTTTGCAAACTTTAAAATTGTACCTCAGAAAACTTTCCATGAGCTTTATTCCGTAGCCTATAAAGTGCAATATCATTAAGCAGATGCTCACCTGATCGGTATGCGTAAGTTGGTATTGCCCACCCTAAAGGTAAGGGGTTCCTGAATAGGGGTTTTTTCTGTAGCTGGTGGATGTGATTTTCCTTAAGGCTGTCAGTGTTGTGCATGTTATGGTACTCGTAAATATTGTGGATTTTCCGCTGGAGGCATCGTCTCTTTGTGGAAGCGCTCACGCGTTGCTTTCCGGGAGGAAGAGGAGGTCTAAGGGGTATACCGCTGAACTACTTCGAATAATAATAGGGGGAGCTAGTAAATATTAGAGGGATGGGATGAGCAGAAATAATATATAGGACCATTGTAAAAAAAAAAAATACGCTCAGCTCAACATACGAGTAACACTACAGATTTTCTGATATTTCTCGAACCCGTAAAAATTTATACATTTATTGCCTAAATTGGAAACGTGGGTTTTTCTAAAGAATTTATTTAATTTTGCAAGATCACCTCCGTGATAATTTACCCCTTAAGCTTGTAAAATATCTACTACCTAATGAAGCATTATTATTGATACACGGTTAATAACAACAGTGGTACTTCTATTAATTATATTTGTCTGCGTACCCAATTACGGTACAACTTAGAGTTCTGCTCACCCTATAAATCATGTATTTCAGCGTTAAGTTAGCTCTTTTCCGTTCGCGTCAAGTATTTTTGAAAGATCTTGTCACTCTTGTATTATAGAAGTTGGCAATGGGGTAATGGCAGGCGAATTACGAAACAAAATTGATGCGGCGCGGCGCAACTGTTGCGCAACATAATTTTAACTAATAGATATTTAGATATTTCAGCTGCATCCGGTTAGACTGGAAGCCGACCGTAACATAGTTGGGAAAAGGCTAGGCAGATGATGAGATATTTAGATATTTACATTTAAATTACAAGTAATTTTTTGTTTTATTTTTTCAGTAGTTCATGATTTAAAACAGATATTATAATGATTATGAGACAAGAAACGGACTTATTGATTTATAAACAAGATCACTCATGTCGGAGCGAAGAATATTAACCCTCCTTTGACTCTGCCATAGTCGGGATAAAAAAGATAAAGGGGCAGAACGAGGGAAACTAATCATACCTATATGAAAATGATAGGTGTAAGGGGTCCACGAACACCGTGTGACTACTGAGACCGAAGAACATTATCAGTTGCGCCACAATCGCCCAACTTACTTTTTGTCCAGAATACCCTTGTCTTCTTGTCTTCCGCGACAGGGGAACACAATATCCTATAGAAAGTCGGGTAGTATCTCGTGAAAGGGGGCGAATCGCCAAATTTTCAATTAACCGCCAAATATAAGGTGACGGTTTGGACTCGCCCCGTTCAATTAAATTGTGCTAAGAAACTGTATTGGAGCGGAAATATAAGTGACAGTTCAGTTGTTAGAATTGAATGGGGAATAATTATAATGGATTTTGTTTTTGTTGATGTATTACGTTTTAATGTAGGTTTACGTTTTAATGTGGGTTTTAATGTGGTAGAAACCATGACTTCATTAAAACAGAATGGAAAAGGATATTAATACATTTTTATTTTTATTAGTAACTTGAATTTATGCATGTGATAATAATTTAAGTTTTAATAAAAATACATATTTACCTACTTTGCATGAACCGGCAACTGACATATAATTAGGTTCACGGACTACAAAATTTCAAAAACAGAAAAAAAAACATTTCTGTTTAAAACTGTCTTTCTGATTTTAATTAACTTGCATTAGGTAGTTAAAGATTAAATAAATTAAAAGCTACACAATAATAAGTCTACGGTCGATTTTCCCCCGAAAGTAAGATGATCTCCAGTACACACAATACAGAACTAGAACTACATCCCTAACTCATCAAGCAACACCAACAGCTGGTATTGACTCAGTTAACAGGTACCGTAGTTAATACTAATACTTACTTGTACTGCTAGATAAACAGTTAACGCTAAATTAAGCCGCGTACCCATTGCCGCATATTGACACTGGGTCTAGCCCGAGTTAGGCTAAACTCAGGTCTAGATTATATCTCAACTTAGCTAAGTTTCCGTCTGTGTTTGTACGTGTTAATGTTCGGAATTTGTTGGTTGATGTTTAGATGTATAGGTTTATGTATGAAGTTCGTATGATTGTGTAATCTGGAAAGTGATGTGAGGTTTGAGTAAAATAAATATGGTTTCAGAGATAGACAGTTTTGTAGGAAATGTAGTGTGTCAGCTAATGTTGAAGGTAATTTGTGCGAAAGTCCATTGCTTTATACCTTCTTCTGTAAAACGTCACAGAATTGACGATAAACTACTATTATTTTTATTAATAAAAAAAATACTTTGAAATCTCAGTTTTTTTCTTCTTCAGAATATGGCTTCATAATTCCTTAGCTTATAGCCAGTGCTGCTACATATACAAAGAAGAAAGAAAAACGTTTATTTGGCACAGTACCTACCTTATGCAAGGAACACATTCAAACAAATTAAAAACTTGCATAACAGTAAAACTGCAACAGCATTATATAAATAAAGCAACTGTTAATACTTTTATGACAACAATGAAGAAGTGAGTCCATATTTTACCAAAAGTTTAAGATTTTCTTGCATCACATCTATCGTCCCTCACCATCCCTTCAAGAAATAAAATAGCCTTACAGCCTCAGCATAATAAACCAACTAACACACAAAACCCCTCCTTACGATTCAAGTAAAGGGACACTTATCCCAACCTAGCCACGAGCCCCCCATCATGCCGACAGGAATCGTGGCAAGCAGTAAAAGCAAAGCTACTGCGATACTAACAAACATTCATATAAAAAGAATAAAAAGGGGACTAGTTTATTCACAAAAGCAAATGACATTTATATGGTAAGAGGCGATCGTAAAAGTTGATATTATACCGTAGGGCTGTGCTGTGCGGTGCTGTCGATACAACAATTACATTAAACAAGTGAACGTATATTGTTGTGTCGAAGTTTAATTTTTTTAGTGCACTGCCATGACAACTTGGGATTTCCAGTTTAATTTACTAATATTTGTGCTAAAAAGTTCACCAGAAATAAAAAAATACATTTTCCTTTTATGAAAGAAAGCAACGGATGCATTCTACGTTAAACGACAATTCAGCAAAGACACTCATAGCTAGAGCACAAATACGTCACAAGAACCTATTTCATAGCCACAACTTGGTGCTAACAACATGTTACTGCAAGGCCCCGCTGAAAGCCATACATTCAGCTTTGATACCTCGTGTGACAGCCTAATGGGCAACGAGAGTGAACTCGTTCAGCCAAGCTCGGTAATGAAGTAATCAGTCACATGTCCGACAAATTTTGAAGCAAAACACGTTTGGAAATTTGAGTTTGTGCCAATATGGGAATACATGTACTGGGGGAAGGCTTTAGACGTCCACAGCAGGCCGTTGATCAGTTCATCAAAAGGTTTGGCGAATATCAGAAAATTATTTGGTCAAAGACAAAGACTTTGTTCATCAGGCTTTTCTGGAGTTGATTTACGATAGAAGCCTTTGCACGAGTGTCCTCTTGCTAGAAAAGAAACGAAAGAAATATACTGAAAAATGTTGCAAATTATTAAGCTTGTGACTTATAATGATATCTTCAAAAATAGTCTACTGAAAAGTCGATAATCATTTATCTATAATCGCCCCATCCGCATCACATCCCTACCTCACATATAAGGACACTAAAATTCGTGCACAAAATTCTAGTGGAATAAATAAATAGCACAATAAAGTTGGGCAGGTATTCGCGTAGAGATTATGTTAAAATAGCGATTCCCAGTATATTTAGTTTATGAACTTTTGTTTGGATGCTGCTGAGATGCTAATGAGATGCGAGCTCCTTTTTTGTTTTTG
Source organism: Lithophane leautieri (assembly GCA_949152455.1). NCBI lineage: Eukaryota > Metazoa > Arthropoda > Insecta > Lepidoptera > Noctuidae > Lithophane > Lithophane leautieri. Next base: position 1,085,648 of record OX424475.1, read on the forward strand.
TTTTTTAAACGGTCAGGTTTATTGTTTTTGTTTATAGATGGAGACATTGTATTAGAATGTGTAGTCTGGTTAGTTATATTTTACTTTTGTTGCCTTTTTGCATAGATCATTTCAAAGGACAGTAGTGTTGTAATTATTAAATCCTTAATTATTTATTGCTTTGCAAATTGCACAAAAATTTCGTACGTAATAATGTCGAGTTTTATAATAGCATTCCATGTTTTGCTGTAACACACATTTTAATAGGAAGGAGAGTCAGAGATAACCACACCTTATTCCAGACCAAGAATTATGAGATTAAATGCAAAGTAATCGCACACCTCTAAACAAAACACACCACACTCTAGGGCGTGCCTATTATCACGCAATCTCCAGCATAATTCGCTGTGAATTTACTGCAAATACGGTTTGCAATCAATTGGATCGCATCGCCAAAACAAACGGGCGCCCAACAATATCGTTAGGGGATGAGCGGATGTGACGTCAGAGACAGCCGCCATGCTAATGGCTAATGCGTGTCGCCGGAAGTCCTGGCCCGGAAACGGAGCGGACATCTCGCGAAATTATCATTTAACATTTTATTGCTGTACGGCGCATGCGGCTTAATAGGCTTGTTTTGTTTGTTGCGATATATGTGTAGGTGTGACAGAGCCTCCTTCAGCTGAGGCTTTGGAAAACGATTTTTCGCCCTCACATGGGCAACGACAGATGATCCGTTGGACTTGAAAATCGTGCAAATCTAAAACCCTCTGTTTGATATACCACGGTCTTGTTATGCTTGTTGTTGATCTTTAATACTTACGTGCAAACTACTGAACATTTTTTGTGTTCTTGCTTAGTATGAACAACGTCCGTAAGTATCATGTATAAATATAGTATAAATGGACTCTGTTTTCTAAGAGTTAACAGAAACGTTTGCATAAAATTTTAAAATGTTTTTCCGTCTACCTATCAGCAAATAAATAATTTATAATTTTTGGAGATTCACTGACAGCGAACGGGATTGCAGATACAGATATACTGTATTCGGATATTCACAAAGTGATTTACAACATCACTTATTTGTGAACCTACATTTATCAAGCAAATACTCGATTTCAATTGGCCGATACTCTGCGCTCTCCTGTATTTATTGATGAAAATAAACCAGGGTCGAACACGTTTTATTAAGGCGCTAGGTATCCCCTTATCTAGAACTTTGCATTCGTTGTTCTTATTCACCGTTGTAGTTGAGAATTTGGAAAACTATGTGTACAGGAATTCAGGATATAGGTACTATGTGCTGTGGTTTTCTCCAAATTTTATTATTTTAATTAAATTTATTAAATAAAAATACAAAGCGAACTCGATTCCAATTTTAAATGAGGTACTTGTTCTGTTGAAGCATACAATTGACTTTAAAATAACATGAACGTCTTCAATTCGTTGCAAATAATACCTTTAAAAAAAAGTTAATATCTTGAAATTATTCGAAGAAGTAAATTTTTATATCTGTTTTACTGAAATTAAGCCCAAGACGTGTTGGCTTTGCTTCCCAAGGTCATTAGCGTTACCTAGCGCCTTAACAGAAAATAATAAAACAGGGGCGGACTCGTTATAATTTCAATATTGAGTGACGCGGCGCGGCTGACATTGTAGACAATTTAATAAGACGGCAGAGTATTCAGTTACCGTTCTATTCGGTATTAAATAACTTTATTGTTTTTCACCTTCAGAATTAGGTTGTTTAAGGTCACGGATTTTTAGGTATTTTGGTATTAAGTACACTTAAAGTAATTTAAGTACTTACCTCCTGTTTTTAGTTGTGATCAGGTGCCTGTGTCAGATGGCCTCATTAACATTTTATACAAATGAGGATAAAATAGTATCTAGTGATGGGTCGAAAGTCGAAACACAACCAGAGAGTATCTTCATATTTGAAATAAAAGAATTTAAAATTAATGAATCTCAAATCAACATACAAAAGTAGAAGTCGATGGAATTCCGTACTTAAACGAATTTTCAAGAGTGTGCTTCCAAAATCTTCCATGATAAAAGCTGTACGTAAATAGAAACAAAAATACTTATTATTACATCCAGCCACGAGTATAACAAACCATGTTCATCCTCCGACACATCCCCCATACCTCGCCAACACACACTTGGCACTTCAAAAGCCAAAATTTTTATTCAAAATAAAGCTTGCAAGGCTAACGTGTTACCGTCGACCAAGGTCTCGAATAAACCGGGACTGAACGCTGCGTTCAGAACGACCCACAAATCATATGGCGGAATTCCTAACTTACCGCTTCCTGGGAAGTGAGATATATACGAATGTATGACGATGTGTGGAGAGAGATTTTTGTAAGGCGACTGTTTGTTTATAGTCAGTAGGGTTCATTTTATTTAAAGAAACTACTACTTACTGATTATTATTAAAGATGCGGAAAGTTTATTAAGTTTTATTTCGTCCCAAAACTTGAGCGAATATTTCTAGCAATAGATGTCGTTATTGATAAAAATTGAAGTACTACCTACTTTTAATCCATTTGCTTATTTACTGTTTAGATTTCTTTTTGAGTAAGAACGCTATACTCTTTACACACTCTTGTGTGTTTATCATTGATTTCAACAAATACTGTTGTTTTTATAAGCAGGCAAAAAACATATCTTATAAGCAAATCCGTGCACTACACATAGCAAGGCAATGTTACCTCGGCGACACATTCGCTTGTAGCGAAGTGGCTTTATATGGCTCGCCTTGGTACTTCCTTTTGTGTCGCAGATTTGATTCCCGGCCACTCCACCTGCCTACCCCCTAATCCCTACCCGTCTTTGATATGAAAATGTTTAAGTACCTACTTAAATAAAATAATAACTTGCACGGAACACTGAACTCCTGAAAAAGGTATTTTGATCTAATAATAAAATGTTATTTTGACATTTAAAGTTTGCCCTGACCTTTAGGTTTTGAGGTCACATGTTATTTGATTAAGGTTTTAAACTAATATTTGTTCCTAAAATGTGTGGACTTTATACCCTTCGGTAGACGAAGTTCCAGACGGTCTGGGTAAGCCTGAATTCACATATTAGAGGCAATATCACTTCAATGTTAAATAACCTTTATGTTTGTATTGTGAATTTGTGATTAATATTCCAAGAGAAGAAATTAAAGCTACAATATGTAACATAAATTAGTTTTTGTTGACCTAAAGATGAAATAAACTTCATGAGTACCTTTATCACTATACAAGTTGAATGTTAGTTGCACATCATAATATAACGAGGTGACAATTTTATTCGTCTATGTGAAAGTTAGATATTATGCGATTACGAGGTGAGTTCGACTATACATTCCAGCAACTACCATATATTATACGAGATACTTAAAAAGATACATGATATTTGATTTAAAAACAGACATATTAGAAAAACATCACTACAAATCAAACTAAAATCGAAATCCGACAAAAAACACCGATTCAAAGATTCGTACCCTTCCTTATAAAACATTTGAAGGTTTTTAAAGACGACTCCAAAACGCCACGTGATCTGAATGAAGGGTAAGCTGTCAACGAGGTTTGATGTAGGTAAATTGTGTTCATATCGGCTACGTATCGGACCGGCAGACGTGAGACGGATACGATACGGTGCGCGGCCGGCGGTCCGGTTACACAAATTATTGGGGGATGAATTTTAGTTTTAGTGTTTGCTAGAAGTTGTGGATACCTTGCTTTTGTCTTGTGTTAGTTTTGAGAGAGTTTGGTTTGTAGTTGTGAACAAATTTTTGACTGTAGATTTGATCCTATCTAATATTATTAATGCGAAAGTGAGTTTGTTTGTTTGTCACGCTAAAATGGCTAAACGGATTTGGATGGAATTTGGCACAAGACCATGACCTGGAGAAAAACAGGCTACACTTTTCATCCTGTATCGTAGAAGAAGTCGCGGGAACAGCTAGTAGATTAATATTTGATACAGTCGGGTGTTAGTGAGCCAATATGCTCACCGAGCTTTAGAAAGAGACAGACATACATGATTGACGGAGCTTTACAAAGTATAAAACGATATACGTGCCATATTCATTGTACAGTCAGGGATATTAATTGTTAATCAAATTGACACTCTGCTTCAATATGCGTTATAGCAATTTCATACAAATGTCAAAGAATGACAGTATACGGACAATTTAAGTTGGTAGTCAATTTAAATAACAATTTTCCCTAACTTCACTTAGGAAATGACTTGGTGATCGCGTATGATGCATGAGGCACACACTTGCAAAAACAAAGCCTTGTCCCCTATACGGTTTATCTCCCTTACCTGCTTGTCGCTCAAAACCACAAGAAACCTTTAATTTTCAAATTAAAGATTTCCCAAAGGAAAAAAAGAACACATTATTTTAGCACATAATATTAACATTAGGTAACTCTTAGCATTAATAACACTTCTAAAATCCTCAATAATATTTATAACATGTTCAGACAGGTAGCAGCGCAGGTATAACCCGCTGGGGACATCGGGGGAACCGCCAGTGGCGGTCTGGGGGAGTCCCCCGGAGACGGCGCGTGCTTGTCAACTGTGAGACCCGGGTAATCAGGTTAAAGGGGGAATGAGGATTACACGTCTCTATAGTTCGGTTTTTAGTAGTTTTTGCTATTGGAATTTAAGAGTGGGTTAAATTAAAATTATGGAATAAGGGGTCCCCTAGCATAGTCACATAGAGATATGAGTGTCGTTGACATTTCAAACGCATGAGTGTTATATGGCAAGTATCGGCTATTCTGTAGTTTCTTTAACCTCAATGGTAATAGGTGTAAAGGTGACCTACAAGTGCATGCACGGCATCCCGAAATCCCAATCCTTACATATTATAAAACAAAGTCCTCCGCCGCGTCTGTCTGTCTGTCTGTTCGCGCTAAACTCAAATACTACTGCACCGATTTTCATGCTGTTTTCAACAATGGATAGAGTGGTTCTCGAGGAAGGTTTTAGTATAATAACCGACATCTACGCGGGCGAAGCCGCGGGCATCAGCTATATAGAATACTAGCTTCCGCCCGCGGCATCGCCCGCGTGGTATGTCGATAAAAAGTAACCTATGTCCTTTCTCAGACTCTAGACTATCTGTGTACCACATTTCATATAAATCGGTTCAGTAGTTTTGGCGTGAAAGCGCGACAGACAGACAGACAGTGTTACTTTCGCATTTATAATATTAGTAAGGATGACTAATATGCTTTTTGTCAAAGTAAAAATCTTTTTATCAACTTTTGTAGGGAAACTCACATAACCGACCTAGATTTGAAAAACGACATTACACGAAAAGTAAAAATGCCTATTTGTTTGAATTGAGTTCGAAACCTTATCTAAAATCAACACAAGTTATTAATTATTAAAAGACGCTTGCACCTGCAAAATATTACCAATCTCTTTCACATTTTCTCTTTATATATTTTTCAAAGCAGCCTAAAACATATTAATGGACCAATCAAGAGGTCACAGGGTCGCCTGTGACGTCAGCAGTCCGGTAATTATGTGTAATGAGGCTATCCGGTACATTCACCCGGGTAATACGGTATTCCGGGCAAGTCACCCGGTTTTATTTGGCACATCCTTGTGCTAGATGGTATGTTTTTAAGTGCTTGTTTTCTGTGTTACACTATAGCAATTATGAGAGAATATGATTTTATTACATTAACTGTAATTAAATAGATTATACGTATTTAACATTAAATAAATGAAAGTAAATCAGAGCCATCATGTCCTTTTTCAGTAAACGATCGTCAGCTACGAAAGTGCGTAACGTTGCTACGCAGCGTAGCGGCCTACGCAAGGTTAGCGCTACGGTTACTTGCGTAGCAATGGCCGTAGCAGTCTGCCCGTGCTTGACAATTCCTGAAACGCATTTGATTACACTTGGATGAAGTCTAACCTGAAATTGTTTTATAGAATTGTGTAATTTTCTCGTAGCTTTTATAGATACCTTTCATAAATAACAGTAAGAAAAAAGCAAAGACAAAATGTATTGCCCCTTTAAGTTGAACATAATGTAGGTAATATTTTGATCCAAGCGTCGTCGTGTCGGGGCCGTGGGGGTTAAAAACAACTACACTATAAAAGATATTGCTTCGCATAATAACATCTGCAGCGAAACACATATATTTGTTTCTGAATACAATGAAGCAAGAATATGAAATAAACAAAAAATCTTTATTTACAGAATCGATCCTAATATAACACACGCATCCGTCTTCGGGAAATGTATCTTTTAAACCTCCGTACTATGTCGATACTTACCTTTGTAAGAATGACGTAACTTTCGCTAGTCATCAATCCATTACGGATCGAATGAATCTCTTCAAAAGTATCTCTAGAAGAAAGACGGTAATGAATGTCAAACATAGAGATGTATTTGTAATATTATGATAAATATTCTATGAATATACCCACCGTGATTTTTACCACCGAATTTATTTACATGGGTAACTATATTACCCCTATTGGGGTAAAGAGAGCTGGGAGAATCGAGGTTCGTATAATATGCAAGTATGTTTGATAGAAGCCAATATATATTTATTGTTTGTCTTTTTGTACATTGTGCTGGAGTGAGTTCATTGCAGGTTTTATAGATGTGTTAGAATAGAATAGAAGTACGGAGAGGTTTGTCAACATGTGCGAGGTTGCGGTTTTTTTTATGAGAAGAGGTAAATTAACTACGGACTGCGTTGCATGTATTTTATGTAGTGGCGTCTGTCATTGGTGGGTCAGCTTTATGACTTATTAAGTCCGATATTATCTGAGTATTACGTTGTTTTCGCAAAATAAATTGCTGTGACCCAAATATTTACCAAAAAAGATTGTATTTTTTTTCCAAGTGAATTCAACCAATTATGAAAAAAAGAAAAACTATCGTCTTCACACAGACTTGTAAGTACGTAAACAAAAAACACTTTTATACATTCATACAAACATAATAGCGTCTATTCTAACAGCCACTCGTTGTAATGAAACAAATAACCGATGATAACTCAAAAAGCGCGCGTTTGTCATGGAAGTGGGAGCGAACATAAAATTATTTATTATTATTTATCCAATACACGCAGTAAACTCGAGTTGTTATCGTTCGTTAGTCTTACATTATCGAGACGCGGACTGTAATTGGTGGAATACACCCCTAGTGCGTTTAGAGTGCACGATTATAGTAGAGGAGTGATAGAGGGTTGATAGTTTGGTTGACGAACTTTAAGCTTTAAGTTCTTATTAACAGTTGTATGTTATGGATCCATGGTTATCTGACTAACTTAATTACGACTGCTTTCCCTGAAGGGTCAGGCAGAGGGTTAGGGTAACTACCTACATGATAAATACACATTTCGCCAGTTATGTTTAAGTCCATGTAGCAGGGGGCGGGCCTATTGCCATCAAATGGGCAAAAATTCAGACTTCGGGCTGTGACTGAATGGAAAAAGTCAATAACGCTGTACCCGACCTGGAAATCAAACCTAAGATCCGATGAGGATCTGCTAAGAGTAATAAAATAAGAATTGAATATGATGCAGATTTTTTTTTCATGAAATAGAACGAATTTTGTTAAGGCGCTCTTGTTTTACTTAATTTGTAATTCTTGATATAAACAAAAACGAAAGCGATAAAAATAATCTCGGTCTGCAATTATTTATATTAAGACCCTCACAAAAATGATTAAGAAACTTTAAAAAAAAAATTGACAGATTTAAAAAAAAAATTAACAAAAAAAAAGGACTACTGTACTAAAACCAAACGAAAAACGTACTTACTTACTTCTTTAATAATAAGAGAAAAATAAAAAAATAACTTTAATTTCGGAAGGCGGTGTCTTTGCTTTTAATTTTAGTTTTTGGCCACCGACTTCCGAAATTAAAGTTATATCTTTATTTTTCTCTTAAAAAAAAAAACAATCATCCGAACATAGTACCTCCTCCTTTTTTGAAGTCGGTAAAAATAGGTAATTATGAATCAAGCCATACAAAAATCGGATCACATTCGAATCGTACACTGTAAACAGCCCTTTCCACACGACTCCCTCTTTTGCAGGAGCTCGTTAAGACACATTCATGTTTGCCATCGTAACGGATATTTTAGCCATCCACCATCCACAATCTACCAACCAGAATTAACCACCGTTCCACGTTTGCTCGGCAATCGTTACATTTATTTATAATAACTTTGTTTGTCGATCACTCGCTGTTGAGAATTGCCCTTAATTCTGCCAGATTGTTTAGGATTTTTACACACGAAGACACTGCTTACAATGACGCAAGAAAACCAAATTGTTTGGTCTATAGAAAACAAATAAACATCGTTCCTATGCTGGCAATTCATTATTGTTCATTATTCGTTCCTTATTATTGGTGTTATATGTTTTTAAATATAAAATTACGCGGACTTTGAATGCGTTTAACGTATTTAAAATATCACTTGTCTTTGTCATTTTCAAACTATTGACTGAAACAGAACGATGTTTGGAATTCATTTTATAGCGTTAATCGCATTCAATGATTTGTGGTGCAAGCGGGCCCTATAGTAGTGTTATCAAGAATTTGACTACACGTACAGTACATAATAGGATCAAAGAAACTCGTTTTAGTCTTGCTACTTATCTCTATTGTTGGCCGTAAATAATTATTTATATGGAATAGGCGTAGCCGCGTATTCCCAAGGGTGTCGTGAGAAGTGAATAAGGGTTAACATCAGGAGGTGGTCAGCAAACATTCATAACATCACGCCCCTTTAAAACTCTGCGAACACTGTTTGTACTAAAATAAATGTAACATTTCCAAAACTTACGTTAAATCATAATGAATTAAAAAAGGATACCTATTTATATTCTCAATTTGAAAATGTAATGGAGAAGATTTATTGTTGCTTTTCTATATAATTTGACTGAGAAGGAAAACCACTTAGGTAAACGATAACAGTTGCGCCACTTTCTGATACTATGTACGAGTATGTCTCGGTGTGCAAAACGCCTTATTATAATTGTCTTGATAAATTACGAATAATGTTTCAGCTTAATGTTATTTTAGTCCCAGTTTTATTGATACCAGGATATATATTTATGTTTATAGCGTCTGTGGGTAGTTACTGGTTGAAAGTGGGGAACCGGGAGATTGTCGAGGGCATTGGAAGGCGACTGAAGTAGATCGAGAGACGTGAGTGGGAGAGGGTTAACGAAGATATGTGTGGGCTATTATTATGTAATTAGTACACTTTAGCCTTACAAATAAGTAGGTACTTACGGTGGATAATCAACTTACGTTTGCGTTGAGCTTGAATGGAGGGCTGTATTCATTAGTTAGTTACTCTGTTTTCCAATGTACTTAATGCAAAAGGGATACCTACTCCATTCAGGCAAGCTTACGTAGTTACACTGAAAATTAGTAACAATTAGGATACCTACATAACAATTGTGTGCTTTAGTCTCTGAAGTACCTATAACTTTCAACATTTATAAACTAACTAAGACGAAAGCAAATAAAAAATATGTAGGTAATATTTATTTCTGCGACAGAATCTAAAATTAGATTAATTTCTGTAATTTTCCGCAAATTATCACCACCATTTTCTAAACCAAATCGACAAGTTTTTCAATCAAACAACAAAACGATTGACGCACTTAAAAACAATAGCCTCACTAATCTAAAGCGACACAGTTTCCGCTCAATTTGAGTGCTTACCCGACACCAACCTAGGTAGGTTTAAAACTCATTTCTTTACCACAAACCAGAATTTATAGACCCCTGGAAGTGTACCTTTTCTTCTTACACTATATAGACTGGACAGGTCAAGTTACACTGGTTCGTTGCATTAGAAAAGCGACTCACGTCCGCTCTGATCTCACGTGATTTCGAAATTGGCGAGTCGAACGGAAATGTTCCCGTAAGTCTACCGTGTGTACGCCGCCTAAAATTTTTGTACAATTTCTTAGAAGAAAGGTTTTTTTGGAATGTTTTGAAAATGAGAGTTTACTATTATTGTGTTTATTTTTGGGTTTTCTGAACGTGTTTTGCGTACTTATTTAATTGTGATGAGAATTTTTTGTGTTGATTCTAAAGTTCGTTTCCTAAACAAACTTGTGTACGTGCAAGTTGATGTAATGGTTTTAATTAGAACATTATTTTCGGGAGCAAAACGCTTAATCTTTTGGGTAAAAACTCCTATAATGATGTAATAATTATGGTGTATGATAGCATATTAAGTGTGACTGTATGAACAAGGCCAAAGTTATTTTGCACTATTGAATGCTAAATCAAAGCTTATGAAAATTGCGAACTCACTACCGTGTAATTAATTGCCCAAAAGCCCCGGTCACTGCTCCATTTTCACTTTAATTTCAATAATCTGGTTTATTTTCGTATCCGCACGTCAATGTAGCCCGTTTATGTAACAGCACTCCCATTCAGCACAGTCGGGTAAAAGTAAGCCTTTTTTTAAATCACGGGTGAGCCGACCGCGCTTCACAGCCGCTTTACAGATTTTTCAGCGGCTTAGGGATCGCTGGATGGCAGTTTAAATCGCTTTAAAAACTTTTTATTGAATTAAAATGCAAAGTTAACGTATACTTCACGTTAACTTTGCGTTTTGTCAACTATATAACATTTTGCGATATAACAACGATTATTATTAGCATTGTTTAACCCGACAGCAAAGAATATCTTAGGTTTATACACAAAACTATTATAAAAGTTGCAGTATCTAAGAAAGTATCTAAGGTTAACTATGTTTTCATTATTACAAAAATGTCTATCAACAAACTAGATTCAGAATATTTAAGTAAAAATATTGTTAAGCACTATTAGGTAGCTACTTACTATTACTTTATTCTCAATTTATATCAAAACTAGCTGCGCCCCGCGGTTTCACGCACGATAGTTACGATCTTGTGAGAATATAAGGAACACAACGTATCCTATGTCCTATTGCAGGTCATGGTCTAACCATGTGCCAAATTTCATGTAAATCCGTTCATCCGTTTTAGCGTGAAAGCGTAACAAACAAACAAACGCAATTTCGCATTTATAATATTAGTTAGGATGCTGCATTATAAGTTTTGATTTTAAACATAATGTGGTTTAATTAATAAACGTTAAATAATCCCCCATAAGGGGGATGTGCCAGGGTAGCCCGTGAAATTCAAATTTTCATACGTTTTTTGCAATTTGCAGGTCGGTGTTAGATTGTATGTTGATCTAAATATGATTTGCGCACGTCGAGAATTCATGTCAAATGTCGAGATTTCATGAAATCATGAGTTTTGAGACTTTCATGAACTTAGAGAGTTGTATTGCTGATTCTAATGTTTATAATTCTGTAAATCCATATTTGTTACGTGCGCAAATCATATTTAGATCAACATACAATCTAACACCGACCTGCAAATTGCAAAAAACGTAGGTATGGTTAAATAGTCGCTAATAATTACTTAACTTTAAGCAACGTTTATAAATAAACCCTATTATCATTATTATCATGTACGTAGGTGCATCGTGGCGTATCTTTTGTTCTGCATTTGCCTTCCTGGCAGGTTACAAAGCATACAAATTATTTCTCTATTCTCCTTAGTGTACTATTTTAAATGCATAATTATTTATTTCCGTACGGAACCCGGAATTCAACTACGGAAGGTACCTACATTATAAGTAAACTTGTGAAAATGTATTGTGGTCGGAGTTATTTTGTTACTATTATTTCAAAGGAGGTAAACCTTGATAAAAAAGTACCAAAGAATTTTATGAGCCTTTAATCGAGCTCTAAATCAAGGTCTTTCTAATTGAACTTTAGTTTTTACTGGCTCCAGCCCCGGACTGCGTCATGAAGCAGCGAAAAATGCAGATACGTATACACACATATATATATATGCGTATGCGGTATGTATATATGCGTTGCTACAGATTAATAAATCATTTAGAGGAATAATTGTGTCATCCTCTCCAGCACGACCATGGATGATTACCTTAATTTGAATGCGGTACATATTCATGAAAAAATGTGTACTTTATTGTACTAACGACTATAAAAAATGTACTCACATATTTTCGCTGCTATAACATATCGCCCGTGGCCGTGCTAGGTAGAACCTTTCTGCCCCGACCACTATAGATTTAAGGTATTTTTATCAACTTTAACATGAAAAGTTATATAAATATATTGTACTGAAATGTACTCTATTTTATATATAATTTTAAGCAGTCATTTACCCGTTTCAAAGAGTACATTGTTTTCATATTATAACTCTATTGGTTTATGCGGAGCACGCCAGTAAAGCTCTCAGTCGGCATGTTTTTTCTGTCATCTTCAACAACCATCGTTATATTTCAGCCAATTTACACAAAACCATAATGAATTATACACATGAACCCTCGTGAATTATTTCCGTCCATTGGTGAAAACCGTATGAAAATCCGTTCGATAATTTTTGAGTTTATCGCGTTCAAACAGACAGACAGACGCGGTGGGGTATTCTTTTGTAATATGTTGTAGTGATTGCTTCTTTTGAGACTGGTTTTCCATTCTACTTTTAAGAAATCGAATAATGAGTATTTTATACGGAGCGGCTGTCATTTGATTTCACAACCCGTTACTTGATGATACAAAAGTCATGAAGACCATGGGACCGTCCCTATACTGACCTGCAACTGCAACTGTTTTTATCTTCTAACTCAACCTCTTCTGTAAAACCTGTCTTATCTATGCATTATGATATAATATTATATTATTATTATTATTATTTTTTCTCTTTGTTCGTCACAGTCAGAGCACCTGCCATCTAATCTCTTCACCACCCTTGGTTGACTGGTAGAGAATGCCTAAGGCATTAAGTCCGCCTTTGTACCTCTTTTTTGAGTGCGAAAAGTTTAAATAAATAATAAATTAATTTTAAGCTACAATAAACGCTACATATATCAGCTTCTGGCACATCTCAATCAGCAAGCAAGCAGAACGTTCCCAAAAACCCCTGAAAAATGTGCAAACGCATATTTTTTCTAAAAACTCGCAACTAAACTAGACAGAGTGGGTGTGCTTTATGAAATATCGCAGTTTTCAGCTTATACAGTCGTTCGATATTTTCAGCGGCTAGTTCCAGCCGGGCATTTATCTACGAGTATAGATAGGCATTTTTATATCCCTCGTGAGTTATGATCATCCCGGGTGGAGAGATATTTATAATGAATTTTGTGGGGATATAGTCGAGTGGATTTTTGTTAGGGGCTGATTTAGATCTTTAAACAATGGTCGAGGATTGAGTGTCCGTTGGGGTTGATACGGTGTGTGGTTATAATGCAACAGTTTGTTTTATGTCTAACGCTTTTCGGCCACAACGCTATTCAAAAATAACGTGTAAGAACTAGTTTATAACGCGTTAAAGGGATGATAGACGTGCGAGCAAGTAGGTACGCGTACTTATGGCTCGGCGAACTTACTCGCTCGTCTGTCATCACCGTGAGCCGCAAGTCGCGAGCCAATTTGACAATAAAATTTTGAGCAAACTTCACGTGTGTCACCGACGGCGAGCCGAGTAAGGTCGCGAACTTAAAGACCGCGTACTTTAAGTACGCACGTCTGTCACCCACTTTAGAAAGTCGCGTCATGTACGGACTGAGATATTAGTGTTGTGACATTCTGGCTACTCATGGGTGATTTGAGTTTGTAACAAGTTAACTTTGAGTCGCGTGGTGGACCACCGGCCTAAGTGCTGTGAACGTGATCACGGTCGCCTATATAGATCTACACCACTCAAGGATGTAATGTTGACAGAGACAACGTTTATAAGTCTGTCCTTATTGGACGGCAGTAATTACAAAAACCGAAACATAAAGATATTGGTGTCGGAAATTGATAAAGCAATAATAGTTGCATTGAAATAACAACCAAATAAACCAATAAAGGGATTGATTGTGTTATAACCAATCAATGTGCTGTAACGCCAACATTTTAACATAAAATAAACACCGAACGACACAATTATAACGAAAATAAATACAAAATCAAAATCAATACGGCTATTAACCCAAATTAAAACCATATCCACGTTTAATTAATTCATTTAAAAGGCAAACAGAACAAAAAATAATTTTACACTATATTATTTTCAATATCTGGTGTACAACCGAACCAATAATTTCGCTTTGGGACAAAACAAAACGTTGTATTTAACGGCGGCCACTGCGGGGAGGGTTGTACTCGCGTAATTAAATTTGAAAATCATCGGAAACGTATTAATTGTTAAGCTGGGGCCAGGAAACCAGCGGTGGTGGTGACGTGCGGAGCGTAAGCAATGGCGAAGTATAAAAGCAAACTTAGTATGTATACATATCCAACGTTCAACTGGAGCACTGATAAAAATAAGTTTTTTGGGTAATAGTTTATTGCCTATATTTATTCCGTCATAAATGAAGAAGCTTTGTCTATTTCCCGTTTAATCTTAATACTTGTAAAATTGTTATCCTATTTGTGTCCCACTGCTGGGCAAAGGTCTCGCCTTTTTCCTTTCAAACGTCCTTCGTCGTCTTGTGCGACCTCCGGTCATGTTGGCCCTGCAAACATTATCAGATCGTCACACCACCTTTGCCGTGGTCTACCTCGAACGCGATCTCAATTCGACCTTCTTAAAAACAAAAAGATAAAACACCTTTTAAAGGAAGATGTATGTGAATCATCCCTTACCATCTCCTGCAACATTTATAGCCCGCAGTAGTCCCGTTACTCATTAAGTCAATGAGATCGCTTTGATGAGACAACCAGATAAATTGGCACTTAGTTCTTTTTCCCTGTATCACGGTCATGTGATGAAAAATATCCTACGGACCTATCTCGAAGGAAAGCTTTGCGAGATCGTTCTTTATGAATGACTCGTGATTGTCAAAATATGTCTATTGCTTATCCAATGCGTTCTAATTTCAAGCGTATTTTTGTTTTTTGTTCCAGAGACATCGAATCTATGATGGCGCTGCGTAGGCACCCACAACAACAAAAAGGATTGCCTATAAATATTTATTATTATGTTGCCAGCCTTAGAGACAAAGTTGATAATAATATATTAACTAAGACATAATAATTATGTAACTTTTAAAACTGGTACATACCAATAATGCTTGGCTCTACACAGGTAGTTTATTTATTTATTCATGCACACACACGCACACATGCATTTGCATTTCATCAAAATTATCATTATCATCATAATTTTTTAAAATTATATTTTCTTTGTTATATAAAAAATTGTACGCCTCGTCAGGCAAAACATGTCCGGACTTTTAGCTATGTATATTTAAGATCTTGCATGCTCGATTTGTATGTAAACGGATGTTTGACAATTAAATTATCTTTATCTTTATCCTTATAAATCCAAGTTTTTCTTTGCTCTATTAAGTAGAATAATTAACTTGTGTGTTTTACGGAAATTCTATACAAATAAACTTTATACCATGTAAGTTTGATGAAAAAACCTGTCTCCTATAAACCTCCGCTGGTTTCATGGCCCGACACAGTCCCGATGATGCTCATTAAGGCAATGAGTTCAGTCTGATGTGACGACCAGATAAATTGGCTCTTAGTTCACTTTCTACTATTTATGGCTATTAAGGACTTGTTTCAATGTAAATAATGGTGAAGTTTGTTTGTAGTAGAATTTAACTTTATTCTAGCTGTGATTTTGTTTTAAAGACAACATTTGTTGGAATAATGTAGAATTTTTTTATTTTTTTATTCATGCATTCGGTTGAATCAGTACTCACCTGGCCACATGTACATAACCCGGATAATAAAAATCCGGAGTCACACGTGTTAGGGCATAAATTGAACAGATTATGTGTGACTCCGGATTTTTTATTTGCCTGTCTGTGATGTCTTGTTTATGCCTTTTTAGTTGACTTTTTGTCGTACTTGGGTTTTATAACTTTTAATTTTTGTTTATTTACAATCGCGCCTGGCTGCATGTAAACTATACTGGGTGGAACTTTACAAAATATATATAGCAGATAATTTTGGCGCTCTTTATGTTCAGTATGTAAGCGTCAAATGTATAAGGCTTCCCGAAAAAATAATCTGTGCTATATCTTCACATATATTTATCTATATACCATAACAGTAGGTACATTACCGAGTCGCACACGCGCAGCCATACGCGTCGCTTGCTTTTTGCTACGATCGGTTTTTGCGTCGAGCGAAATGTCCGCCACAGTAAAGTGTCCTCAATGTAATATTGTTATTGACGAACTGCTATGTTACGTGCAAAATAAGCTGTCGACGAGTGATGACGATACCTTAATTCGCATATGTGTTTCGACCTTTAGTAACGATGAAATCAAAAATTCAAAATCGTTACTTTTTGAATCTGTTCCAACGAACAAAAGGAATATCAAACGGAAACAAAAGGGTAAAGAACATCGTGAGTTAGCCGATATAATTGGCCTGTTCAAGTCTACTGACCCTGACGTGATCCCGATTTTCGTCGCGCGGCACCTAGAAAATCTACCCCCAATCACTTTTGATCATTTGGATGTGACTAAGTTGCTAAAGGATCTCACCTTACTCAAGGATGAAGTGCGACAACTGAAGTCAACAAGTGTGACGGTAGATCAATTGGAGAAACTCAAGATGGATCTTCAATACGACCTCAAGTTTGGATCGTTGATCGAGCATGCACAGAACGAACAGTGTGTGAATTTAAAACGAGGGGTCGGCAATGAAGACGTCTCTCTTGGTAACTCGTCATACAGAAGTCTGGAGGTTTCCAAAAGTGCAGTGCAAAGTCCGAGAAATCAAGATAGTGTCAACAAAAACTCGGTTCATTTAGCCGATAAGCAAGGTCCACTTATTCAAAGCGGTGGGTATGTTGGGAATGAGCTGCCGTTATCAGTGTCGAGAACCGGTTCTATGACGCGGGCTCGCTCGCCGTCGCCAGTACAAACAGCTGTGGGTGTTACGTCACAGTCGCAGCTAATGAACACAGGTAGTAAACAAGTGCCACATTGCGGTGATGTTTTGCCTAGAAAGGAGAATGATGGTTGGACCGTTGCAACGCATCGTAAACCGAAGCAAAAGTACCGTTACGCTGGGAAAGCGGGGGTTGCTAAAGACACAGTAGGGTGCTTTAAAGCTGCTGAAAAGAAAGTACCGATGTTTATCACGAATGTGCACAAAGAGTCACATACAACTGACATCATAAAGCACATTGAAATAAAAACCCGCGAGATAGTTAAATTGGAAAAACTGTCTCTGCGAAAAAAGGTAGACTATGATGCGTACAAGTTTTTTATACCTGAATCCAGAGTGCCTGCATTTTTGGATGAAAACATCTGGCCGCAAAATATAATATTCAGGCGTTTTGTGCATTATAGTCAAAGACGTAAGGACGAGTACTCGGTTAAAGTCGGCTCTGTAAACAACAATAATGACTGATAATAGTTTGTTACGATTTGCCAGCTTTAATTGTAGGAGTGTTAAGCGTTCTATTGAGGGCGTTCGTGAACTATGCGCAACGTGCGACATAATAGCGCTTCAGGAGTGCTGGCTGCTGCCGGAGGACCTGCCGTTCCTGAGCACCATCCATGGTGATTTCAGCAGCACGGGGACGTCAGCCGTTGACACGTCTGCTGGCATGCTGCGTGGGCGACCTTATGGAGGGGTGGCTCTGCTATGGCGAAAAAGTGCATTCAGTCACGTGTCGGTCATTCCGAGTGATAACTCGAGAGTGTGTGCAATACGTTGTGATACCAGTGAAAGGCCTTTTATTGTGATGAGTGTGTACATGCCCACGGATGCAGTGAGTAACCAGCCGGAATTCTCACATTGTTTAGGACTGGTAAGTGCGATCGTGGACAGTAGTGTTGTGGAGGCGGTTTATTGTCTTGGTGACTTTAACGCGCATCCGCATGGTCTATTTTTTACGGACTTGTTGAATTACTGTAGTGATAATCACTTTTCATGCGTTGATGTAGATAGGCTGGGATTGACGTCGAACACATATACGTATGTCAGTGACTGTAACGGGGCTAGGCGATGGCTGGATCATTGTCTCTGTTCAGAGTCGTCTCTGAAAACTGTTCGTAGTGTTAGTGTTAAGTACGATGTTATGTGGTCGGATCACTACCCATTGTTGATCGAATGCGATCTCAATATAATTCGGCCGAAAATAAAGCTGAGTATGTCCTACGACAACTTAATTGTGTGGGGAGAAAAAAGCTCAGACGCTACCTTCACTTTCAGGCAAGAATGTCATCGGCGATTACGAAATATTGACTTCCCTCGCGTATTGTCCAATTGTTGTGATCACATGTGTAGTGATTCGGACCACAATCTAATAATTGATTGCCTGTATCGGGATTTGGTAACCGCTCTAGGGGAGGCCGCAATTGTTAGCAGAGAGACACGAGTCATTGGTAGGAGGCCGAAGCGCGTGGTGGGTTGGAATAAGCACGTCAGCGAGGCTCACTCGTACGCTAGGCTTAAGTTTAATGAGTGGCTTAATTGTGGCAAACCTAAGTCTGGCGTGATTTATGAGGAAATGTGTGACACTCGTAGGATCTTTAAATCCAAGTTAAGGTGGTGCCAGAATCACCAAGACCAAATCCAGATGGACATCCTAGCCGAGTTGCACACTAAAAAAGACTTTCAGGGCTTCTGGAAGTCTACTAAAAAGCACAATCTTAGGCCTGGTTTGCCGGTGAGCGTCGATGGCGTGTCTGCTGAAAGGGATATTGCCAATGTTTTTAAATCCCAGTTTTGTGTCGAGCCAAGCAGTATTCCACCCTCTGAGGTGGTCGAGGCTGAGTCACAGTGTACTGTCCTGGAACCAAGAGTTAAGTTCTCTGCTGCGGACATAGCTAAGACTATAGGGTGTATGACTAGGGGTAAGTCTCCAGGACATGACGGACTCAGCATCGAGCACCTACAGCATGCAGGTCCCCACCTGCCACGTGTTTTGGCTATGCTGTTCACATTCTGTCTTCGCCACTCGTACTTGCCGGATGAAATGATGAGAACGGTTGTAGTACCAATTGTTAAAAATAAAACCGGTGATATATCAGATAAGAACAATTACAGACCGATCTCATTAGCGACAGTCATCGCGAAGGTATTTGACAGCATGCTTAATGCTCAGTTAAACAATACAATAACTTTGCACGATAACCAGTTTGGGTTCAGGCCCAAACTGTCCACTGATAGTGCTATACTGAGTTTAAAGCATGCTGTCAGATATTACACGGATCGGAGCACGCCTGTTTACGCCTGCTTCCTCGATCTGTCCAGAGCGTTTGACCTGGTTTCTTACAAAGTGCTGTGGAAGAAGATGCTCGCTAGAAAAGTTGCGCCGGAAGTTGTTAAAATCTTCCAGCACTGGTACGGGAACCAGGTCAATAATGTTAAATGGTCGGGAGCTCTGTCGGACTCTTACAGGTTGGAGTGCGGGGTGAGGCAGGGAGGATTGAGCTCACCAACGCTCTTCAATCTGTATATTGATGGACTTGTTGCCGGGCTCAGCAGCCGCCATGTTGGATGCCATGTTGATGATGTTTGCTTTAACAACATCAGCTATGCTGATGATATGGTGCTGCTGAGCGCGTCAATAGGAGGACTCAGAGAGCTAATAAGCATTTGCGAAGCGTACGCTCATATACATGGCCTAAAATATAACGTCAAAAAGAGTGAGCTTATGGTTTTCAATGCGGGTTCTAGATGTCCGGCGGAGGTTCCACCAGTAAGGCTATGTGGGGTGCCCTTGGAGCGGGTACATACTTTTAAGTATCTGGGCCATATTGTGACGTCCGACCTGAAGGACGACGCTGATATTGAGCGAGAAAGGAGGGCGCTGTCGGTGAGGGCGAATATGATTGCCCGCAGGTTTGCTCGTAGCTCCAAGGATGTGAAGATTACCTTGTTTCGAGCCTATTGCACTTCTTTTTATACGAGTAGTCTGTGGGTGTCTTATTCGCAGAAATCCTACAATGCTCTCCGCGTTCAATATAACAACGCGCTGAGGGCGCTGCTGCGGATGCCTCGCTTCTGTAGCGCATCGGGAATGTTCGCGAGCGTCCGCATTGACTGTTTTTATGCCAGCATGCGCAAGAGGGCGACCTCGATAGCGAGCAGAGTGCGGTGCAGCGGCAACAGTCTTCTTACCGTTGTTGCCAACAGGTTGGACGGGCCTTTCATGCAGCACTGGCAGGCCTTACATGCACCCGTTTATCAAGCTTGGGGCAGGTAGAAATGTAGAATAAAGATGTGTTAGTAATTTAGATAATTTTTATTTTTAATAATTTGACATTTTTATAACATTTTGCAATTTGACATTTTATATTTGACATTTTATTTTACTTTTATTTTTGACAATTTTAATTACCTATGAGTTGTTGTTTATTGAAATTTTATTAATCACAATTTTATTTTGGCTTTTTATCTGTTTTTGAATTTATAATAAGTAGTTTGTAATCTAAATGTATGTAATGGCTATGGACCAGATGATGTCTGAAATAAAATAAATAATAATAATTACGATGTAGGTAGGTAACTCTATGCTATAGAGTCATTATAAAATAATAGCAATCAGTTCCGCCAGCCATAGTCGTTGATCTACAAAATGATCGTGCGCTGACATTTCAATAGACCCCATTACATTGACTCGGGAATCGAATTTATGACCGAGTGGAGCATTAATATTGTATTAACGGAATTAACTAACTACATTATACAAATTATTGGTTTAGTTGGTGTAAATCAAGGTTTCGGATTGATAAATAATTATTAAGTTTTATCTTCTCAATGAATTTATTATGAACCTAGTCAAAAACCTGTAAATTAAACTATCGTGAAAAATAACCATATTCATCTTTCTTAGTGATACTGCGAATTCATTTTAGCACATTGAGACTTTTATGAATGTTACTT
Organism: Lithophane leautieri; assembly: GCA_949152455.1. NCBI lineage: Eukaryota > Metazoa > Arthropoda > Insecta > Lepidoptera > Noctuidae > Lithophane > Lithophane leautieri. The sequence goes on from OX424475.1 coordinate 1,106,555, forward strand.
CCAAGAGAAGTCGTCAACTATAGCTACCATTAGAAACATTAGAAAAGCAGTCATTAAATACGACAGAGGACTTTGAAGGATTTATCACACCCGCAGAAAGAAAGAAGAAACAAATTTCCGACAAGGACAAATACCTTTGCCAGTAAATTCGCAGACAGATCAAAATTCACACACAAGCTACCAACACCAAACGTTCGCTAAATCACACTGTTTTAACAACAAACCAGTTTCAGCATTATCATTAACCAAATTAACTACAACGTAAGGCATAGCACACACAGTTAGCCTCTCCCGATGGATAAATTGAATTACATCAGACCCGTTTTAACCCGATTAAAATCTGCAAGCGCGGCGCGGATTGGATTGTGAGCGAGCGTTACGTGTTGCCGCTCAACTATTTTTACAACTAACGTAAATTGGTTTGTTGTAATGAATTGTCCGTGTGTGCAGGGGTTTATGTGTAGGTTTTCAGTTTGAATTAAGGGTGTTAGTGAAGACTGTTGAGTGGTGGTTCTTTTCGTGTTGGCTGGAAAAAGATTTAGAAAAGTTATGACTTGGTGGATTTTGATTGAAGTTCTTATTATAGGTTTAAACGTTTTTCACATAAATGTTTAGTATGTAAAAGTAAATATATGTTTTGTACCCTTTTTAGTAAATGGTGAATGGCATAATTGGCCTATAATGTTCCCACTGCTGGGACACAGGCCTCCTCTTGGTGAAAGGGAGTGGGTTGTAATCCACAACGCGGGCCCAGGTTGGGAATCGAATTCTTGGTAGTTTTAGAATTTATGGTTCTAGGATATGCCTAATTTTCTTCGAAATGGTGAAACCCACGATGAAGGTAAACCTTGCCGAAAACATGAGTCAGTTGACATCGTCATAGCTTTTTGGTCATCTGATCGTCTTATTTATACTCAAAAAGCAACCTACTAATACTAACATGTCGTATCTAACATCTCTATCTAACAATATTCTCACAAATAAATAGACTATTACTATGTTCATCAACTTGTTAGTTATTAAACTCATAGAAGAGTTTGATATCAACTTGTTAGTTATTAAACTCATAGAGGAGTTTGATATCAACTTGTTAGTTATTAAACTCATAGAGGAGTTTGATATCAACTTGTTAGTCACCAGGATGATCTGGATCCTTCTCGGAAAGCGAAAATCTATCGGCTACAAGTCGAAGTCTCTGATAAAAATGAACAGGCAAAGTGGAAAAGAACTTCTATTTGAAGTTCTCCGTTTTAGTAGCTTGGTTATATTAAGAGTATCTCTTAATAAGATACACAACATGCCCAAAAATAATTTCAGTTTCTTCAACGCGGCGCGAGCGTAATGGTAATTGGGAGGGTGTGGCCAGGGAAACAACGTTAATGTACGTACACAGTACAAACCGCGTACACAACTACAGAGTAGGGCAACACAGAGTAGCTGGGGTCAATGTACGGGGGGATAGCGGATGACCTCTGATCCTGCAAGGGTGGAAAACTGCACACCAAAAATTATCTGATGATTTGAGATATTCTATGATAACAGCAAACGTTCCTCCTTAACGAAATATTGATCTTTTTTGGGTTTTAAGTTCCAAAAACCCGAATAATAGTCATTGGTTGGTCATTGATGGATCACATGGCGAAATTAGGGTGTACGTATCTATTATAATACTATAATACATCCGTTGTAGCCCTTCGGGGAATACAAGTGGACTTTGTGTCGTTATTAAAAAACAAAAGACATTTGTAATTTGGTTCATACGAAATTATATTTAGAACAAAACCGTTGACAGATCATAAGTATCCTTGACAACAGAGGAAGTCATTAAAATTATATGCGGTTACTTTTTGATGTGAATATTCTTCCGTATCAGCACGGTACAGTAATTTCCATAAAGAAAATGTTCGTGTTCTTTATAAAAGAGAAATTCCTTTTTGTCCATAGCAACTATAAAGTGTTAACTACATAATTTTATTGTGATACTCGACGTCCAACTGGGTGTGGTACCTAGGAAAGAAGCCATTTCTTTTTTTGCCTCCTTATTGTGGAGATTTTATAAGGCATAAATCAGTACCAGCACCATTACCAGCAGTACCTTTAAGAGTGAGAAGATAAACCCTATTGATCTTCTCATTCTTAAAGGTATTGTACTGTATTTAGTATTTATCATGTTATCAAATTACACCCCCGTTGATACACAGGCGGGGACTTTTACTTTAAAACACCCTTCTTCTGACTGTTGACCATTTTCTAGCCTGCTATGGACCTGGTACTCGTTGACCTCCTAAACTTAATAACACTGTGATTTTGAAAATATTGTAAAAGCCAATTATTTGTAAAAGAGTAAATGTCGAGCTTCTTGCCGTCTCTTTTCCATAGGGACCAATTGCACCTAGCTTTTGACGCTTCATAGGCGCCCATGAAGGTTTATGTGGATGGTTTAAAACGACCCATCACATAACCGTCAACTACGCATTCTGTACATCAAATTAAGCAACATTGCACAAAAATAATTGCTGGGAAACGGCTTTTATTTTTGGTGTGAAAAATCGCTGTTTACGGTAGTGCGCAACGTAACGCACGCAAAACATTGTGTTTATGTGCTCATGAAACGGTTCAGGGTTCGTGGGGGTAAATTAAGTTACAATATTCAAAACTTGCTTTCTTTAAAAAAGTTGGAGCTTTGATCTCCAATATCTCTGTAACCCGAAGGTTCCTAGGTATGGTCCAGAACAGCGTCTTTTTACACCCTTTACATAATATACTTTGATTTTGGTTTCTTCCCAGTTCTAATCGATCAACCTCTCTGCTCCGACACTACTCTGTGTAATATTTCACGCACCAGTAAGACATAGTGTACAATTATCATTAATTCGGTAATGCGATGGCTGTCAATTTGTGTGTCAATGTCTCTATGGTGTGGTTAGGCTGTAACGCTACATGACACGGGCGGAGCCAAATCATAATGTTTTCCTTAAAAAATGTTTGAATTGTATTAGCTAGATTGCTGTTACGACAGGTTAATGAGTTCGAAAACCAGTATAGGCGGTTCCAGAAATCAACTTAATCATTTCTGACTAAACTACTATTCACATAAAGGTATATTATTAAAAGGTAAAGACTAATAAAGCAATGGATCGATACAAGAAAACCTTTTAAGCTTTGAATTCCCAGAAAGTTGTAGGATTAATTAAGAACACTTTTATGAAAAATTAACACCAATTTGGACAACTAATTGTTTCTAAACGACCTAACTAGCAATTATTTAGCGATTTTTTTCTACTTAGGCCTCTGGCATATATCAACCATAAAACATCGCCTCAAAAATGAATACATACGAACTGTTATAATTAACTAATTCCTAATAAGGTGCTGAAGCATCCGTTTATTAAAAGTGTATTAGTAATAAAATATGTTTTTCGGCTTGTTGAGCGGTGTAATTAAAGCCTTATTATATGAGTACATGTTTGCTTGGAGGGAGAACTCGAGTGAGTAATTATAAAGTAGATGGTGGATGTAATTGGTGGGTAGGCAGAGTTTCAAGTGTGTTGAATTTCTGGGTTGGAATGAGATTATTTCCACACGAGTAGGGAATGAAAATTGAAGATGATGTTAGAGTCTTTCTATCTCACCAGATGTTACTAAAAATATTAGTAAAAGATCGCTTTACTCAAATGACTGCACACAGTCACACATTAGGTATTTTGTTAATGAACAACTTTATAAACAACTAGCTGCGCCCCGCGGTTTCACCGGCGTAAATCTCGATCCCATAGAAATATCAGGATAAAAGTATCCTATGTCCTATTCCAGGTCATGGTCTATCCCTGTGCCAAATTTCATCCATATCCGTGCAGCCGTTTTAGCGTGAAAACGTAACAAATAAACAAACAAACTGACTTTCTCATTTATAATATTAGTTAGGATTTTATTATTTTGTGATCGCAGTTTGTTAAATCTCAAGCATTTTGATGGGGTTATAAACTGTAAAATTATCAAGAAAACTATCAGTCAGTCTGTTGTTAAGTCAAAAAGCCAAATTCCTATGGAAAAGATAGGTAAATAAACTACAAGGATAATCTTTTGTTGACATCCGACGACGATTCTTGACGCTATTCCTTTGACTTACACAACGTCAATAGGGGAATGAGTGGCTTAGGTATTTTTGTCGAGATCGGTACAGAACATGGCACCATATTAAGGAGCTGTCTTAAGAATTTGTATAAGCGGACACATCCTTCTCATTAGCCGCCTCTCATTAACCTACACTATCAATATAATGACGCACCGTATATCACTCGACACCACACTATAGATTGATGTACTATCCACTGCCGGTCGTTTATCAATCGCTCCCCCTAATTATTGAAGGAAATACGCATTGTAGCGAAAATGTGACTAATTGATCGCGATGTGTGAGCTCGGATTTGTTTTGTTGTGATTTTGACTTGTTAAGTAACTGAGTATGTTTATAGGATCTTGAATTAATTGTAAAATTGTTTAGAAACGTGTCGGATTAAGTCTTAAATGTTAACAACAGCAATTATTTATGTAGAACCAGATGGCTCACTCCGCAAAATCATTTTAATAAAAAGCACTTGCAATGACAGAATAAAGCGCAATTCAGGTCGCACAACGCTAATTACCAACAGTAATATTCACCTAGAAGTTGCCTCTCTTTCTATCCAATAACTCTTATAGTTTCTGACTACGTTATCCTCACTGAATTGACCCAACAAGACGAGCCCGCCGGGTACTTGTAGCTTCATACCTAAAATGCGGAGTGCGCCTTCTGTACTATTCTGTGGTAGAGCCTAAAGATCAGCGCCTAACGTTATGTAGGAAGGAATCCTAATTGTAGGTAAAATGGTAACATTTATAATTATTTTATTTGCGAGAAACTAGTAGGTAGGTACCTACCTACATGTAACGGTTTTAATGGAATCTTAAGTTATGCTGCCTTTAGTACCGTACAGTGAGTACTTTAGATAATTAATTGTTAGCAGTAGGTAATCATGTTGGTATCGCATTACCTACTGGTACTTACTCCTGCTTATCTCTCGGATTGAACTATACAATACAATGAGCGAGATTCAAAGCCACTATAATTTGGTAGCACTGGCAATCCTAGGAACTTGGGATGTTGTCGCATTTAAATCTGAAAAGTTGTTTTAAATTAATTTTGACGATAAATCCATTCAGAAGATACAAAGATCTATTATTCTTGATTCTCATGTTACAGCATGCGATTTTGTACTCCAATTTTACTAAGCACTAAAATTACTCAATCGAGTTTAACGATCGCCAGAGACAAACATTGGCTATACAGAGGCTATAAATTATTTTAGCGTCCATGAAGCATAGACATGTAGATTTCCTTAATCGCCGTCATGGCTAGCGGCTATCGGACGCACGTTTAGGAGACGTTGGCTTAGGAAGGATAAGACATTTTTATGTTTATATTGACAAGTTATTCTAGATGTTTTGCGTCCTATCTCATATACGCACAACAACTGTAGAGGAATAGGTCGTACCATGGAAAAACATTAGCACAAAAATAATACTAGAAGTACATATTATCGTCGCTTAAGTTCTAACACCGCGGAATTCATGTTGTACAGAAATGAAACGGTTTTATTTATCTCCTGAAAAGTTATTTGGACATCCGCGGTATTGGAACTTAAGCGACAATATGTAGGTACATACGCACCTCTAGTATATTTTTCTGGTATTCTAAAATACCAGGAAAAGCAACACACCGTCACTATCATTTCAGCCCGAAGACGTCCACTGCTAGCCATACCTTCCATAGATAATTAATGACAACACATATCAACACACACTTTAGCTATTATACAAACTCAAACTCAAAGCATTTATTTCAAATAAACCATTTACAGGCACTTTTGAGTTGTCAAGGAGTTATTCAGTCAGAAATATGAAGCTAGTTGCCCATTCCAAAGCATTGTAAGTACCTATGGAAGGAGAACGGGTAAGAAGCTCCACGGACACTCTTTTTTAATTCATTTAAGGCACACTATTTTTATTTTCACTGCCCGCTGCCAACCTTGCTTACAGGCTAGTGTTAGCAACTATGCCATCAGTTTCTTGGTTTGGACACGTTGACATTAGCTTATTTTAAAGGTCCTATCCACACTATTCGTAAACGCGACGTGCTTGGGCGTACGCATGGCGTCTAAAGGCGGTGTATTTGCGCGTCACACGCAGCACCGCTGTGACCCAATTAACTGACGCGCACATCTGTGTGTCGCATCCACGTTGTTATGAATACTGTGGAAAGATATATGAACGCTACGTTTCGTACACACAGTGGAACGAGAAGAGTTTTATCGTGGGATGGATAATAGATCTACAAGCGCAACATGAACGACATGCTATGCTGGTGCTTGTGTATGAAATTAACCATTCATTCGAGCATAATAATTTTGGTCTTATTTTACAAACTACGGTGGTTCAGTCACAATATAAATATGGAGTTCAGTTCAGGCTTCCATCATTGATGGCTTCAATCACACATAAATTAATTATCATCACATCTGTATTCCCCGAAGGGGTCCACCTATGTATAGTAACACCCACATTTCGCCAGTTATGTTTTAGTCCCATGTTATAGGGGGTGAACCTATTGCCATCAAACGGAAACAAAGACTCCGGGTTGCTACTGAGAAATTCCAGATGGAAAAATTCAATAACACTTTGCCCGACCCGGGAATCGAACCCAGGACCTCATGCTCAGCAGCTTCAATAACTTGTCACTTTACTACCACGGAAGTAGCGTTTGCTATGATGACTATTTGGAACCACTGAAAGTTTTCTGGTTTCTTTGCGACTTGCGGAAAATATTAGACACTACGATAGATCCTTCATGTGAGATGAGGTGATTGTCCTATGTCAGTGCACCAGGGAAAAGATTCAGAGAGGAATATTTTCCTTCGGCCCCATAACACAATACAACAGTGACCTCTCTGCCTAGATTTTCCGTAAACACCATTACAGAAACTTTTATTATCAATCTTTAAAAAAAATCCCACCACAAAAATCAAAACACGCACAAAAATTTAATACGATCAAATAATCACCAGCAATAACCACAGAATTGAGTTGGCAAACATTAAATTAATCTATATCGGTCGATCAGTTCCCGAGGTTGGCTCACACGTACGCACATTTAGATCAGCTACGAGATATACGAATATGTATAGAGAGGAGCAGAAGGTTTAATCCATGATACTTACCTAACCACTGCCACTATTCATATTATAAACATGCGAAAGTAACTCTGTCTGTCTGTCTGTGTCTGTTACCTTTTCACGCCTTACCAGCTGAATAGATTTTGTTGAAATTTGGCACACATTTTACCTGGGTTAGGTAGGATTATCCCAGTGTTACGTTCCCGTGGGATAATATCTAACCTCCACGCGGACGAAGCCACGGGCAGAAGCTAATATGTTATAGAATAAAATATGCCACGAATTTCTCAGTAGCAAACCGAAGGCCAATTCCTACAGATATGCTCGAAATCGATACTTTTTGTCGATTGCCACTATGAATCGTTTCTGTCAATCGATAAATCAACCAGTGATGTCTACATCTGTATCGATTTTAACCTTGATAAAAATTATCGATGGTTAAAAGGCGTCGATCGCCCCAAATAAATTGGGATAAGGACAGATGACTGATGACGAACTAGAGACAGTAATGGTCACTATACGATAAATATATTGCACATATTTTGCGCAATTTTTTGCAATAAGTACGTGACGCTATTAAAGACCAATACTCCATTTGAAATAAGATTAGTAATTTAAATAAACCTTTTTTACAGTCCGTTCAACCGATTTTGACTTCTATTCCGTTGGTGGCATGACAAATGGCAGCTGCAGTAGACAATTAGTATTGTGTAACCTTTTTTGCTTTAAATGCCATCCCTACACCTACGGTATAAAAGTCAAAATCGGTTGAACGCACTGTAAAAAAGTTTGTTTAAATGTCTAATCTTATTTCAAAAGGAGTATAGTTATCAGTGAGAAAATAAAAAAGTCCATGAAATTCATGATAGTTCAATGTTTACAACATTTTACAGGAAAACAAGATAATAATTATGGTCCTCGACATACCACGACTTATTTATTGAACTAAACCGAGATTATCTCCACCTGATAATTATGCTCAGTCATCATGAAGAAATAAGAATTTCTGAAGTTGCATCAGTGCTGTGTCTAGACATGCAGTAACTTGTCCTGTACACACGGCTACATATCAAGCAATACATTTCCAGTGTATGCTGATCTCACATCGTATAAGATTTCCGTACAATGCGAGGTCAGCTTATAGAAATGTATAGCTTGATGTGTAGCCATGTGTACGTGACTATACTTTTAAACTCAACTGCTGATTTTTTCTGTATTTCTTACCTACCCAAACGGGGCCAGTTGAACCCTATTATTGAGACTATACCATCTTTCTGCCCGTCCATCCGTCTGTTTGTCACAGATCCCTTATATTTTTAATCATTAGAGGTTGTTAATTTTTTTTACAGAATACGCATTATACACCTCTATCATGGTAAATAATAAAATAGAGAAGTTTTGGTGGTACTGAATTTTAGGTACACACGGCTACACATCAAGCTATACATTTCCAGTTTATGCTGATCTCGCATTGTTTAGGATTTCCGTACAATGAGAGGTCAGCTTATACTGGAAATGTATAGCTTGATGTGTAGCCGTGTGTACGCCAGTCCAATTTGAACTTGTTTTCTTCTGAACTTTTTATATTGTAAATAGCTCGAAAAGAAAACTGAGGAATGGATTGATCGTCTAAGATTAGGTACGATAAGTGCGCGTTAAATGCATGAACATCATAATAAAATCATGAACCTTTTCAATATCCATGTTTGTTGTGTCCCAAGCGATTAGCAGTGTACTCGACCTCGTTAGATGAAAGAAGCTATTCATTGGGACACATTAAAATTACGATTTATAGACGAATGCGATGTTTACTATGCATGCACTGATTGCTCGCAGATTGTACCTACTTGTTTTGGTGAGGATTTCGAAATGATGCAGGGGCTGGCTTTGACAAATAAGTAATTTATAAAGGGTGAATTGAATGCCTCCGGGTTCCCCTCCCACCCCGCAACCCGAGGGAGGTGGTGGGGTTGAAAACTTAGCTTTTACCAATATATTTGCTTCAATATCTTACTGCGTTATTACATACTTTATCCAAGACACCATTGAATTATGTGTAGAGAATTAAAAAATGGTCCGAAATCGCCACACTTAGTGAACAAGGATGGTGATCAATGCTCGTTCTGTTGCTGTGTAAGAAAATGCCTAAACCTGTTTGTTTTTGGTTTGATATACAAGGTTGACGTATAGGGGATACCTAAGTCCAGAAGAAGTAACATCAAAAATTCCAAACGATATCAGAAACAGATTTAAATATGACATAACTCAGTAATAAAGCCCAAGGACAGGGGGCCTAAAACGGTCACATTAGCAATTCCTCTAAAAGCAATACATTTCCTGAATTTCCAGCTGTCATTAGCAATTCCTCTAATTTGACACAAAAGCAATTCATAATGTGTGAACCATTTTACGAATTTTCATAGAAAACTGTCAAACAGATGAATATTTCGTACCTAATAAGAATCTAATACCTAATACTTTTAACTAAGAGAGTTGTATATATATAAATAGTTAGTCTGTAATACCTTTAGTTTTTAATTTAATTATTTATTTTTATAGTCAATACATCAAATGTTTTTGTACAACTCAATAAATTTTTAGTTAAATAATATTGACAATGAACAAATTACTTATAAATAAGAATCGCACGCAGATCATAATTATTATGAATTGTCAGTTTGTGACATTTTACGATGATTTATTTTTTATTATCCTAATAAGATTCTGCCAAAGTGGCTGTTTTAAGCCCACTGATTTGACAACACTCAATAATTACAGAAGTCCCAACAATTCACGATATTATTATGGTAATAGTAAAAGCGAGTCCCAAACCAAGTTCAAACGCTACCAGTAACAGTAATAGCGCATACAATTGCGCACAATGGTTACCGGATCGGTTCGTACGAGCTCCAATGTTCACCGGAATAGTTACACAACTTCTAGGCTAGTTTCTGTGAACACTGCCGGACGAGGAAACTGTGCTGGAACGGTTTTATTTGTTTTTTTTTTGGGTACAATATGTTTGTGTATTTTTTGTTCAAAATTAAAAAAATTGTTGTCCAAATTGTATGAGTTACTGAATCACTGAGCTGAGCACTAATCGGCCCTTCCTCAATCTGTTTAATTTCTCTAAGAATGACTGCCTGTCGACTGTTTAGTTTGATTCCTGGGTCGGAAAAGTGTTACAGGTCATTAGGCAATTCCCAGAAAACAGCGGAAGTTTTGATTTGAAGGTACACCGTTAATGCCTATAGGCATTGCCGTGTAACATTGAACTTACAACATAAATAGCGGAGTTTGGGTAAATACAAACAACTCTGCTTACTGAGAAGGCGTGTCGTATGAAATTGTTATGTTCTTCCAACACGCGAGTTCAAGAAACACAACACAGAATCCAAAACGACTTCACAAATGAGATGCTTGTTAGTTTTCAATGCCACACTTAAAACTTTAAACATAAAAACATGTCCCATAAAGTGGGTCATTTATTTGTCCCCAACAATACGCAGCAAGTAACATAAGTGACGACTGTCGGTACAGACGTACAGTGTAGTGCAATAGAGTTTCTTAACTATTCCCCACTCGGACGACTGCACACTTTATTGTGCTAACTCCCGGGATTTCAATGAGATGATTTCTCGAGGGATAGACTTGAGGCTGTGAGGGTTTTACTGTTTTAATTGAAGAATATAGAAGTTTTGCCAAGAAGACATAATTGTGATAGGTGTATCCTGACTTCGTAAGTAAGTTTCCTTCAACTTTCCATGCGTTCCATGAGTAAATGAATATAGGGCACCTCTTTGCTAATCCTAGGTAAGTATTGCAAAATATCATCAGAAGGCTAAAACCGATGAGCTAATTTAAAGCTAGCTGCTAGCTGCTTGTAGCTGTTTTGAGCTTATTAACTTTTTCTTTTTGTATGCACGTGTTTCTGTGACAAATAAACCTATTTTTCTTTCTTTCTTATTTATTTTCTAAAGCGCTACAAGCTTTTTAAGCGCGTGACCAAAATTGGGAATAACGCCGCCATCTGGTTTTTTCAATACATTTCACAAAATAGTCGCACAAATGTTTACCAACAGCGCAGCAGCGTCCCCTTGTCAACGTCATTGGAGCGCCTTAGCGCCTGAGCGCTTCTTTTTCGTTTTCGGCCATTTTCGTCCAAAGATTCGGCCATATTTTCGTTTTCGACTATAAACGATCCGAAGGTTCGGCTATGCCGTAATCAGAAGTTCGTGAATTGTCGCGCGTCATTCGGCCGACTTCGTAAAGCTCGGCAATATCTAGTGACGTTCGGCTATTGTGTTTTATTTCTTTTAAAGTCTATATTTGTTCTTTTTCTCCCTAGGTGTCGGTAAAAAAAATAAACAAGATTTCTGTGTACAGCGGATATATTAATATTTTTAAATTTCTAAATCATTTTCGTTTCGGCTGAAAATCTATTTTCGGTCGGACAGTATCTGTACGAGTATGTGATTCAATTATCACGTTAATAGTAGCCAGTTAGATGTCCTAGTTCACCGATTAAATAAGTACGATAGTCATGTTAAAAGAGCTTGACTAACATAAGCATAATCAGCACTCCTCTCAGTGAGAGGGAGTGGGCCGTAATCCCCTACGCGGGCTCAGCGCGGGTTGGTAGATGTCACATGTCTTCGAATTTTTGGTTCTAGTACATGCCGGTTTCCTCACGATGCATGTTATCCTTCACCGTTTTGAGAGCAGTGGTGATGAAAATAATGTACACAAAGTAAAGCGTCTATCTGGGTGCGAACTTACGACCCACAACTTAAAAGAGCTCGACTAACGGTAACAATTCCGCATCCAAGATCCAATAACTTACATCAGAATACAACAATGAAATTCTTCCATAAATTGTGGCTTCCATTTGGGCACAATGTCGCAGGTAAATGAGTATTTTCGTCGACTGGGCTAGGCAAACAATAATGGGCAATTCCGAGTAATGACCGCAGCATGAACGGTACACCCGCTGGCGAATGTGGCAATAGATAAAAATAATAATATTATGATAAGAAAATACTTTCCTACCTAGAACCTACTACTTTTTATTTTAGAATGGACAACTAGCTTCATATTTCTGACTGATCGAATCCTTTGACAATCCAAGTGTCTGTCAATGGTTTAATTGAAATAAATGCTTTAAGTTTGAATTTGCATAGTCTATGAATATCTCTGTACGGCTTCCTCAAGTTTTGTTAAAAATCTGTTCTATGCCAACTTTCGCCATGTTCGAAAATTCGAATAAATATAAAAAAGGTCTTATACATGGGCGTAGCACATTTTTTAACATGGTGACTTCATTCAACAATTACAACTTTCCAAAGATACATAGGTACCGAAATTTCTTGAAAACATACGCAAGCTATGCCATTTCAGCATTCAACATTAAAATAATAAACAAATTCTTTAACCAATATTCCTTCCACGTGTACTCTGTACTAGTATCCCTGCCGAGCCCTTTAATTCACATAATCACGGCGTGTCGCAACGGATCAGCGGTTAATAGAGCATGCTGTCCAATGCGGGGTACGTCAGTCATTGATTAAACTTCAATGTTCCGCGGCAGGCCGTGACACGACGCACAGATTTAACTGAAGGTAGGAACTGGATATAATTGCTTGTTCTAAGTTTCTTGATGCCAGAGAGTTGATAGTGAAACAAAGGTCACATAACATCACGCACTTTTCCCCGAACGGTTAAGCAGAGGTAAATAAATAATCATTTATTTGCTTAGAAAGTAGGCACATAAATAAAGATGTTTACAATCTACCTTATATTAGGCATGCAAACATAACAGGCATGCAAAATAGTATTTAAGTACAAAGAAACACGTCAGTACATATAAAAATGTCGAAAAAAAAAAAATTTGCAAGTTTAGTAATAATAAGGAAATGCACAATGTCAATAATTTAATCTAAGAAGGTGTACCTATGGTGCACCTACTTTTCGCCAAATAACTTAAAGTTTCATGTAACAGGGGGGAAGCCTATTGCCGTGAACCGGCCACAAACCAGACTCCGGGCTGCTACTGAGAAATTCCAGCAGTCACTTCTACTAAATAACATCATGGCGCTGATACCTGAACACTCATAAGCTTGCAAAAATTAGTGCGTTTATTCAGCAAACTTTTATAATGACACATCTGTAGCATGACGATATCACGAGAGAACTTTTCTTCGGACTGCTCCATCAGCCCCAAAGTCTTTTACCACAGTTGACTCTCAATAACACCTCCAAAAACAAACCTTAATCAGTGAACATGACGCACTAACGGCCATTCATCAAAAGTAGCAGCCAAAGAAACATCAAAAAGAAACAAAAACCGTTTCTTTGACTTTTTGTCGTTACTTTGGCTGTTACTTTTGATCAAGAAACTGGCCGTTAGTCAAGTCTAAAACCAAAATTGCCAACCAAACTAGCAACAAAGGTACCTACTCACATGCTTTATGGGGACATTTTCTTAGCTCTAACCATTTCTGTTGACTTTTAAAGCAGGCTATAAACGAGTCCATAAGATAATTTAAAACACCCGGGCGGGCGATGCCGCAGGATAAAGCTAGCGGCGATATATCACCGGTCGGAACGCCTTTACAATGCACTCAGACGTACGTATAATTTTATATATATCCCCCAATGAAAATTCGGATTATTGCGGGAGGAAACAGTGTGTTTGTTTTACAACGTAACTGTAATAAATTATTATAATAGCTCCAAACATACAGAAGTGTGTACTGTCGCTATATGAAAAATTTATTAATTCTCATCATTTCTAAGAGTGAGTTCCGATAACGAAACCATGGCGCGGTTTAATTCGACACCAACGTCATCTAGTTAAAATAGAGGTAGATAGGACTAACCAATGTGCTAACATTTGTAATTTTTTATAAATTAGATTAATATTGATCGGTGAACAAGTACGTAAAATTGTACTTAGATTAATCAAGGTTTTGTTAAAAAAGAAATTTTGTTAAGCCTTGGACTTAGACAGAAGCCATTTAATTCGGTCCGAAATATATTTTCTTGTAACACGATTTAAATTATTTCCATCGATGTATTCTCGACTCTTATTGAATAATTATTTACTTTCTTTCAATAAATTAGTTTTATTGGGTTAAGATATAAATGGTAGTGGTCAATTTGCTGGTTCTAATACCACGGTTTGGGACTATAGATAACACAAAACCGTTTTTCGTAGCATACTTAGACACCTGTGGTTTTGAACACGCAATTTAGTGAATAAGCAGAGGATTTTAAAATGATATTTAGAAAATAAAAATCCGTAACAGAACAAAATTTAGATTAATTTCTTCACAATCATTAATTTAAATAGTAATTTTGAAAATTTTAATTAAAGCTGGTATCAGTTATTAGTGGTGTTCATTTACTCCCTGACGTGCTATTACAAAACTAATATCGCTGTGAAAAAGCGAGCAATTTTCCGAAAGCGACACGTAAAAGTTTCACTGAGTATGAACAAAATGTTAGTGGACGCACTGGGTGTTTTAAATGCGACGGGTAAAAACATTTTCATTCGTGATACTTTTTTTTGTCTTTGATGATGATTTCTGCTTATGAAGAACACAGTCACAAGAGCACAGACATCATCAGTTTTATTTTTTCGGTGTTGTTACAGGGCCATACAATGTAACACGTTCCCTATAAATCAATCAAAGGATATCAGTGATCATCCACTTACAGTGAAGAAAACATCACATACATAAAATATTATGTATTTTAGAAAAATTAAATATTTTTTCTAGGTATTATCGGAATGAAATGCGTCTATGGTATGGTCCAGTTCCTGTTTCTTTGATACCCAGTTCATTTTAACTTTATGTAAGGGACAGAGATGGTTACTCTTTAATACAGATTATTGTATAACCTAACTAGGAGCACATGAAATTTTAGTTATATATTAAAAAAAATCCTTTCTTGAAAGAATGGTCTTTCACTTCACAAAATTTTCGTACTATCCGCCATTTAACCCGCCGCGTTTTTCCCGCCTATTGCGTATCACCACCGCGTAGTCTATCATAACCTGTCGGGATCGCACACTTACTCATCAGTCACCGGTCGCGTGCTGTTAAACGTCAACCGTGTTTGGGATTCACAATTTTCACTAATTAAAAATGGTAGTTTTCAAGTTTGCGTGACTAGGCGTATACATATAGTAGTTTCTATATTATTACGTTAATAGAATGTTTTAGTAGTCATTATGTAGGTGGGAATTACTTTGGGTAAAGTTATTTTCTTCACTAGTTTTGGGACTTATTATATAAGCGAGTTTTATTTATAAATTGTTCGAAGTTCTCCTTTAATCCTTTTGATCGATTCCTGAAACATGTAATTTTTTGGTAAACTGATAATATAGCCAATAATCAAAATGATTTAATATTTTTTACAAGAATACCAAAAAATTACGCACCGCTCTGTAAAGTTTTAGACAAGGATCATGATGCGAAAATTTGAATCATGTGACAAATCCTTATATTTCATTTTTTATTTACAAAATTAACTTTAGAAGGTTGATTAAAATCTATTCCAATTAGTAAACCCGTAACTATGTTTGCTTACCTATACCATTAAAAGTACACATGTACCTGTCAGAGTTCGAAATCCAATATCAGATTATTTGAACGGCCTGACATGATTCAATTGGGGAATTAGGTCACCGGTGCTCATATAGGCAATGGGCTGGCGACCTTACACTACTTGTGACCAATTGCGACTAATCTAATTTGTTATTGCGTACATAATTATGTAGGGCTGAATATTAATCTCATAGATTCTGTCTATTTATAGAACTTCATCACCAGATTAGCTTTTTCTCGAATGTTTTGTCGTTATAAAACCACTTGTTTTAAAAGAAGCAACTATTATCTGACATGTGGTATACAGATACTATACTACTTAAAGTTAAGAATTATATCTATAATTATGTGAGTAGCAGGCGTCCATGAATAATATGTTTACCAATGTTTTCAGTTATTCATGTAGCCCTGAATGCTTCAATGGTTACGTACCTGGGAAAAGACCTGAAACGTTTTGGTCCTTTTCCCCACCTAACCATGTAGGTAGGCTCAAGAAGCCTTAACCTATAACAGTATTATAAAATTCAATTTGAGGCCCCAAAAAATCTGATATGTAAATTATTATGATTAACTAGTTTTACAACTTTTCTGATTCACTCCATAAAATCCGCAGAGAGTTATTCTCAACTGAACGGCTTAAATAACAAATGCCCCCATTTTAATATAAATAATGTACAGCAACATCGACTTTCAATTTCCCTTCCTCCAGTTGCCAAACTTGCGAAATGCTTAAAAAAATACTCCCGCATTCTTTCCATTACGATTCATTCATTATATAGAGACGTCAATTTCCGGCCGCCATGTTGGATCGGTGCCCGCTCGCAATCTCCAGCGGATATGACGTTTTGATCATTTAAAAACACACCCCAAATACATGTCACTGCCAAGTTTTGGGAAACGGCCTATTTAGGTACTTTAGTATAGACACTTTTTTAGAGCCCTTGAATATGGCCCTAAAGTAAAGGAAAGGACCACTAAAATTGGGGCACCGAATTTATTAGGATGTTGTTTTCAGCTAAATTTGAATTGTGACTGCGTTAAATGAAGATTGACAGAACTTTTTAAGAATACTTAGTCCGTAACTCGTAACGTCCAGTGAGTTTGAAAAAACCAAAACTTTTCTTTAAAGCTATTTGTTTAGCCAAAACTCCTAAGGTTTTGGGTATATTATATGCCTGGATTCTAGGCAATATACTCATAACCTTAATTACTAACCCATAGACAACAAAATCGTAGTCTCTACCACCGACCCCTAAAAACTGTTTGCTCAAAGTTTAAAATTAAATTACAACAGAAAGTTGCGAACAAGAAATGAAACAATTGGCCCGTCAAGTGCACTACGAGCCTGTAGCGGTTGAGAGCGCCATTATAATAATATAGTCCTTAGGCTCCGTAGTGAGCGGAAACGCTGCTAATTAGCGACGGATCGGGGATGAGGAGGAGATAGCGACGAGAAGTAGGGGCGGGCACGTCAGGAAATATGGAGTTTCTGTTCAGAACGAGAGAGATAAGGGACTTGGTGAGATCGGAAAAGTAGGTGTTAAAAGAGAAGGCGTTACATACAACATGTAACAAAACCCTGTTCGATCCGAAAGGGGTACATAGGTACTGCAATAAAATTACCAGAAAAAAATAAGAAATATTTTTTAATTAAAAATAAAAATGTTATTGCAATTTGAAATTTACAATTTTAGTACCAAAATTACTACAATTTCATTGTAAATTGGCCATATGTTATGACTTGTAGACACCCGCTAGACGACGGCCGCCCGCGCCCCATGTAATAACCCGGTAAAATTCCAAATTGAAAAAAAAACTCGGCGAATTATTTTTTTCTTTTTTCAAAAAAAAACACTTAAATAGACTCTCAGTATGATTCTTAACAACATCCTCACGGATCGAACAGGGTTTTTGTTACACACTGCGTATGTATTTTAAATAACTTGTTACCTTTTTTTTTTTTTTCTTTTTTTTTTTTTTTTTTTTTTGCGCTGGCAACACTGGCGACAGGTTGATAAAAAACGACCTCGTAGTTAAATATTTTAGAATATTAAATAATTGTGTTTATTTTGTGTTAAATCTATTGTTTTATTAGAATCTAAGTATAAAGTGTCTCACGCAGTGTTTGTGTCGTGTTTTTGTCGTGATTATTCATTATAATCGATATTCCGAAAACTCATCTACCGGCTGTCAACGTTTGGATTGCGGATTTGAATTCTTCGGACCCGGGGAGTATTTTGTTTTATAATAATCATTATTATAGTTATACTCATACACTTTTCATCACCTGTAAACACTGCTCAGAGCTATGAGCTACGGGCACCGTTAATGTCTCCTTTTGCTTGACAAATTGTGGAAGCAAAATCGACGACGAAAACACTTGCCCCAGACATAAAACGTATACTTCAAACTTTACTGCTCACATTATTTATCCCTAAATTACTATAGAGTACTTACTACTATAAATAAGTGTATTGTCAAAATTATGAAACATTATTATGTACCTCTAATCTCATGTCCATACCAATCTTAGTGGAAATTAGCTAATTATTAACTAAAATGGTAATTTAAGTCCTTTCCTTAACAATAAAAATTGTGATAAGTCCCAGAACAAATTAACTAGCTTCTTATTTTTTCTCATACCCCCATATTTTCATAATCTCTTCTAAAAAACTTCATCTTTTGTTTCTTTTTAAATTTTTTATATTTTATTTTCTTGTTATCTGTCTTACCCTCCTACTTTCTCAAGTTCTCAACTCATTTAGATTCCTCATACACTCAGTTGTTTCCTGTTACATTCCAGGTGTCATTTAGGGAGATCTTTGAATATGATGACCCGCGGAGCCACAGTTCGTGACATGAGTGACAAACTGAATGCAACACTGAGGGAGCTGGAGGCATCTAAAAAAGAATGCAACCAGCTGCTACAGGAAAGAGAGGACAGTGAGGTTGAAGTCAAGAGGATTAATGACAAAAACACTCAACTCAAGAGCCAGCTAGTAGAACTTCACACGCAGCACATGGACATACTTGACCAGCATCACCATCTCCGTCAACTAGTGTCAGATTTTCAACAATGCAGTGACACTCATGACCAGGCATTGAGACGAATATCAGGCCTTGAAGTGGAATTATGTAAGGCACTCAATACTATTTCCACCATCAACTCTCTGAACGCCAGGGAACAGGTTGCCAACACCAATAACCTTTTCAATGAGCTGGTTGGTAGTGTATCCGGACTGGAATGTGAGAAGCCCATCGTTGCCATAGACCTGACTGGGGACGATACCTTAACTAGATGTCCAATTCTAACTAGTCATAATAAAATTAAAAGGTATATTAAAATTAGTAAAAATATCAAAAAGTACAAGAAACTCTTGAAGTCACAAAGTGTTTATAAGTTTAATTTTAATCTTAGGAAAGAACGTATCAACTTAAAAAGTCAATTAAATGTTTGTAATATTAATTTAGAAACTAGCAGACAAATGTATGATGTTGACATACAAAACCTTCAAAGGGAACTGCTGAGCAGGGAAAATACACTTAAGGAAATATCCTGTAAGTATGAGTCTAGTCAACAAATGTTAAGCGAGCGCTTGCAGGAAGCCTGCGAGTTGGTGGACTTGGTGAAGTACAATGCAGAGAGGTACGAGTCACTGACAAACAATCTCACCTGTAGTTGTGCTCCCACTCCGCCACCTCTCATGTCACAGCATGCTGTTTCTACCACTTCACCCATTTTGACTCATACTATAGAAACTGTCAATCCCACTCAAAGTAATGTTTTGGTTTATTCTGATAGATTAGGCACAGGTTTTGGATCATTGTTAAATAACCGATCTAAACATACCATAGTTAACTGTTGTTACCATAACTTGCATTTTAATGAGCTTGTTCATAAAATAAAAAATACACAATTGAATGAGCAGACTACTGTAGTTCTTTTAATTGGAAGCAGTCTGAGCATCACTAAAAGGGACATAGTTAATGGTGTCGACACCCTACTTAAATTAAAATTAGGTAAATTAATATTATGTGCATTGCCATATTCAGATAATTTGTATGCTGAAGAAAACGATTACATTTGTAGTTTAAACAACCTAATGCATATCTTGACATGTCGTCATAGTGACCGTTTATTGTATTTTGATACTAACAATTTTGTTAGAGACTTTGTTTTAATTCGGGAACATATGTTTCTTCCCAAGAAAAGTCAACATGTATTGGCTACTTTGTTAGCTTACAATATACACGCAGTTATTGATAATTTAACTGAGACTAGGTTAAGTGACGAAACAGTATTATCTAGTATTTCTAATAATACTGTTATAGATTCTTTAAACTTTTAGACACGACAAAAGAGAAGCATAATAAGAATGTTTTACTGTATCATCAAAATATTAATCGCTTCTCTGGCAAAATCCTAGACGTGGAATTGTTAATAGATAAATATCATATGGATATCTTATGTTTTTGTGAAACCTGGTTAAAACCAGATAGGATGTTGTTTAATGTAAATAACTTTTCAGTTGCCAGTGCATACAACAGGTCCTCAATAGGAGGTGGTACCTTGATATTATGTAATAGTTCTTTTAGACATAAGGAAAGGAAGGATATCACTGCTTGCTCTGTTGATCGCTTATGTGAGGTAGCATGTGCAGAGGTTGAGGGCCATACTTTCTTATGTGCTTATAGACCACCAGCCGCAAACTTGTCATCATTTTTAATCATTATGGAAGATATACTAGGTAAGCTTTTTAAAGATAATAAATTCGTTTTTGTTTCTGGTGACCTAAATATTGATCTATTAGTTAATTCACCAGATAAATGTAAGCTTATATCTTTGTTTAAATCATTCAATTTAAAATATGTTATTAATGAAGCGACTAGAATAACGGCAACCTCAGCTTCATGCATTGACAATGTATTTACTAATTGTGAAATAAAAGACTCATCTTTGATTAGTGGCGTCAGGTCTGACCATACTGGTCAACTAGTATCATTTGACTTAAATAAAAAATTACACCTAGAAAAAACCATTAAATTAAGACCACTCACAAAAAATAAATTGAAAAGGTTTAATAATAATCTCCTTAGCAATCTTTCAACTGCTTGTTTTGATTCACAAGACCCCAATATAAACTACGGTACATTGTTTTCTACAGTATGCCAAGAATTCAATAAAGCGTGTCCTGTGAAAAATGTAACAATAAATTCTAAACCAAAATTTAGTGAATGGGCCACTACTGGCATTAGAAAAAGCAGAGATATTTTATATAATTTGTACAATGAGAAATCTTTGACTTCTGATCAAGTCATTCATAATTATGTCAGAAACTATTCTAAGATATTTAAAAGAGTCTGCGCTCAAGCTAAATCTAAATTAATAAGTAACAAAATTAGTTCTTCCAATAACAAAATAAAAGCTGTGTGGCAGATAATTAACAAAGAAACTGGAAACACAAAACAGAGAGATCATAATGAATTGTCTTTAAAAATTGATAATAAAACCATTTCAGATAAGTTGAAGGTTGCTGAGACACTGGAAAACTTCTTTACCAACATCCCAATTGAGGTTACGAAATCGCTCCCATCATCACCTATATTAGCTGAATCTCTTTTAAAAGAAAACTTCAGTAAGGACATTCCAAGTTTCGAATTCAAGCCTATTTCTATTGTCACTATTAAAAAAGCATTTAAAAGTCTTAACATAAAAAACACTGAAGACTTATGGGGGATTTCCGTTAAGGTTCTTGGAGATATTATTGACTCAATTGCGCCTTTCTTAACAGGCATATTTAATCAATGTTTAGATAGAGGTACGTTTCCTGATTTAATGAAACATAGTAAAGTAGTACCAATTTTCAAATCGGGTAGTAAGAGTGATCCCTCTAACTATAGACCAATATCTGTGCTACCAGCATTAAGCAAAATATATGAAAAAATCATGCTAGACCAAATGTTGGCACATTTTAATTCAAATGGGATTTTACATAGTCATCAGTTTGGTTTCACGAAAAGTAGGTCGACGACTGACGCAGGAGTAAAACTCATCAGTCACATTTTAGAATCCTGGGAAAAGTCTCAGGATGCAATTGGCATTTTCTGTGACCTCTCAAAAGCGTTTGACTGCGTTGACCACAATACACTAATCTGTAAATTACACCACTACGGAATACGTGGACAAGCTGCTGATCTTGTTCTTTCCTATCTTTCAAACAGGCAGCAAAAAGTAAATGTTAATGGGGCGACGTCCTCGGGGTCTCTGGTTAAGATTGGCGTGCCTCAAGGTTCGATTCTTGGCCCTTTCCTATTTCTAGTTTACATTAATGACCTTCCTTACATGATGGCTAACTTATCGGATATAATTCTATTCGCCGACGACACTTCTCTTATTTTTAAAATAGATAGGAAAGATACGGATGTCTTACATGTCAACGATAGTCTGGCAGTTCTTTCGAAATGGTTCGCAGCTAATAATCTTTTACTTAATGCGAACAAAACTAAATGTCTTAAGTTCTCATTACCTAACGTTCCTCAAGTAGGACTAAATTTAAAACTTGATGACAAGAAATTAGATGCTATTACGGAAACTGTATTTCTAGGAATTACTCTAGACTCGAAATTACAATGGGGCGCCCACATTAGAGCTCTTTCAGGCAGATTAAGTTCAGCTGCATATGCAGTAAGAAAAATAAGGCAGTTGTCTGATATAGCCACAGCTAGGTTAGTATACTTTGCTTATTTCCACAGTATTATGTCTTATGGCGTTCTGCTGTGGGGATCGGCAGCTGACGTAGATTCAATTTTCATTTTGCAAAAGAGGGCAGTTCGCGCGATCTATAAAATGAGTCCTCGTGAGTCTCTTAGAAATAAATTCAAAGAAATTGATATACTCACTCTGCCTTCTCTCTATATCTTAGAAAGTATTTTGTATGTTCGCAAAAACTTAGGGCTTTTCAAAAAAAGAAGCGACTTCCATAATATAAATACACGTAGTAAACATGAAATTGTGATACCCAAATTTAGATTAGCTAAAACTAGTAAGTCGTTTCTTATAAACAGTATCCGCTTTTACAATAAGTTACCAAAGCCAGTTACAGAACTTAGCGATGGTAAGTTCAAAACCCACATCAAACGTGTCCTTATCAAAAAAGCATATTATAAGATTAAAGACTACGTTGAAGACAAGGAAGTTTGGCAATAATTCCTTCTGCACATGTGGCTTCCCTGGTACCTCATTAACGGCATAATTTTGTAAGAGTCTATTAACTGCTCCCAAATTACCATGTTTATTTTTTATTTTTATACATTCATCGCAGACAGACATAATAATAATCATAGTATTATTTGACATTATATACCTACTATTTAATTTCAACTCTATAGTAGTGGCTTTTGCGGACATGTTAATTATTCAGATTTGTTACAGTTGTAATGGCAATCATGTCATTTGCTTTAAATAGGTTTTTATCTGTAGTATCTTATTTATCGTATATAGATTCCTTTCTATCTTGTGAATGTGAGAACGTCGTAGGCTTAGTGAACTGTAGACTTTTATTTTTAATTTTAATTTAATTTTAATATTTTTTTTTTATCTGAAACTTTTTGAATGGCCTACACTGTCCTCCCATAACTATTAACACTGTAATTCGAAATGATTGTAAAAGCCAATTATCTTTTAAAAGAGTAACCATGGAGTTTCTTGCCGGCTCTTCTCCATAGGAAACGACCAATTGGAACCGTGCACCTAGCTTCTGACGTTTCATAAGTGCCCATGTAGGCTTATGTGAAATAAAATATTTTGATTTTGATTTTGACCTATTGAGTTGAACAGACGTAGGCACATAAGTCGAAGTATCACATTGTTGTTATTTACATTGAAACATGTGGACTGTAACTAAGCTAATCCAACGGACGAAATTTTGTAGAGTAATTCGGGGACTGGCTAAGTCTACCATTGGTTTAGTGTGAAGCACTGATTTGGAATAATTCAAATACCTGAAAAGCAGAAAGTTGGAGTTCTGAAAGATACTGAAAAGCAGAAAGAGTAGCCTTTTTTTTAAATCTTTCTGCCCGCTTATAATTTGGTTGATATTTCAGCGATGCTATGTCGGTAAGGATAAAGATAATTTTATTTGTCTAAACATGCGTATACATGCAAATTAAGCATGTTTTCCAACTGTTTTCCTGTACTTTATAGTCGTGCCCGCACACAAAGCGTACCCGTATGTTGCCCGTCGTTGCGGGCCGGTAGCAAGTGTACAGTTTTCATAATGGTGGATGGTTTTCGTTCGTATCGAGTGCACATTTTGTGGCTATTCACTCGGATCACGAAGTTGCGAACACTGAACAAGAACATACTCCATTGTACAGCTTATTTTGGTGGTTAGCGTATTTTGGATGAGTTAGCCTGTTGTTCTCGAGTTGAGGGAAGGCCAGCGTGGAGAATGTTGTTTTAGGTATTTAACTGAACATTTGCTTGTTTTAGCGTCCTGGACTGAATTTAGTCCGACGTAATCCTGATTAACCTCTCAGTTAGGGTAGAATTTTCCTTCTCTGGAATATAATAGAATACTATTAATTATGTATACCATAAATAGAGTATATGAATAGAGTGTATATAAAAAAGACTAACAACTTCAGATATTAATAATTTCACATACTTAATCGAGTCAGTCACAAGTTTTATCTCTCGTTTCTTAGTGGAATCGATAACGTGATCCATATAGTGTAGCATGCTAAACACCCAGCCACTGCACTCAATATGGCTTTCATTTTGATCTTTTTGTAATATTCAATTGCTAGTATAAAGAAAACACTCGTTTCTTGCTAATACTTTTAGTCCGCACACTATTTCACAATCAAACGACGACTGACTCTGCACTACATTTAACCATTTAAAATGAATTTTGCCCCTCCCAGAAATAACGATAATATCATAATCGTTATTTCTATTTCTACGTATTGCCAAAGTAATTTAATATATTTAGTAGCCATAATGAAAATACATTTAAAAGTTTCTTACAATATTAGTAATTTGTATTTTGACGGTGTTGCCACAGTGGATATTATAATTCGATACCTAATAATAAATTATATTTTTTAAATTAAATCAAAGAATTCACGACACTAGTATACTCACACCGTAGGATGATATATTCTGTTGCATAATATTAAGATTGCGTTGGATTTGTCTCAATTTATATTTCGCAGAAATGAGATATTCATTGAGTAAGCTGACATGTTGCTTCTGGGAACTTACAATAGCATATACGTGGGTTTCTGTAACTAGAATATGAAACTACCCTCCGGTTTCATATTTGTGAAGATATATTCCTTTTTGCAAATGCAGTAGGAACCAAATTTGTCAATGATTGGGAAGCATTGGACGTTTCAAAGGAGGTAGAATTATAATATGTGCAATTCTGCACTATCGAGAGATATTTATATCGTCAATAAGCTTTGAGAAATTATAAATAACAGGGGGCATATTTTTTTAATGTGTTTATTAGTATCTGAAATGTAATTTGCTGTGGAAAAGAATATCCTAACCCAATTATGAAACGGGAAAACCAATTATAAAAGATTATCTTTTATAAACTTTCATCTCATACTGCGCACCAGCAATATTCACGATAGTACCTATTAATATTTATTTTATTATACACAATATATAAATTGTATTTTAAATATTAGAATTTTTTAAATGTAAAAAAGTATTTTATTGTTGTCATCATCAATCAATAGACAGAATGACTTTACCCCTAACAATATAATAAAATTGACAATTTTAACTGTTTGCGTATATTTCAAGTTATAGCAGTTTCACAGTTTTAATTTTGAACTTTAAACTTAGTTTGTATTTAATTAATAAAGATGAGAATGTCTGTGACGATCCACAGTTCGTCCTACCAAGTAATTAGTCTCTTAGGAATCTGTGTTTATTTTGGGTTTTGTGTGATACTAACGAGACATGAATTGCGTATTCGGTGAACGATTGTCTTTTTTACCCGACAACGGCAAATATAAAAGAGGGTTATGATTTTGACAGGCTATGTATGTATGCTTGTATGTATGTATGTCTGTATGTAGGTATGCATCTGTTTCCTCATAACTCCTAAACTACTCGTCGTATTTTGACAAACGAGGTATCGCTAAGGCATAAATCTTCCATATTACGTATGACTCCGGTTATAATAAAACCGAATCCGATCTTATTTTGTTATTACTAGCTGATGCCCGCGGCTTCGCCTGCGTGGATGTCAGTTATAATAAACTAAAACCTTCCTCGAGAACCACTCTATCCATTGGTGAAAACAGCATGAAAATCGATGCAGTAGTTTTTGAGTTTATTGCGAACAGACAGACAGACAGACACGGCGGAGGACTTTGTTTTATAATATGTAGTGATGTCTGTTTATTCCTTTTTAGTTAGCGTTTTTGTTGTAGTTGGATTTTTATTTTGATTATCTATCTGCGTAAGTGCATCTTCAGCTAAATGTGGAAGAATATATATTTGGATTAAGCCAGTGGATACATCAGTGGTCTCGATCTCACTCTTCTTTTCATAGTTCTATTGAACATCTTAATAACCTCATTCATTCATTAGTCCTCAATACACATTCAAGAAATCGATTCAAATCGTCAATTTAAGTTGCTCAAAGCTCCCATTTCGATTAAGATCAAGTACAAACCAATTCAGAAGCAAACACGACAACAAATACTAAACCATATTTTATTCACCGACCCTAAATGGACCATCTTAAGTAGCTTAAAGAAATAGCCCCAACCATTCCCATTACCGGGGCTGAATGAGAAAATTTGTATAGAAATTATTCATAAAGCGACTTACAGATGGACTTCAAATAATAGATTCCCTTTGGCGTCTACGGTTGCCACTGACAGCTGATTATATGTAAATTATGCCAATTCGTGCCAATTGGCGTGGCCAGTAAAATGGAGGGAGAGGTAATTTGCTGAAGCCTTCGCCCAACGTCTTCGGATTTTTAATGAGAACGTTCTGTGATTAGTTTTCAGTTAGAATAAGGGAATTATTGGCTGATTTGTTTGTTTTGGCCGGCTAAGTTGGGGTAAGAATAGGTTATTTAAATGACGAGGTACTTCTACGGACTTAGTTCGATAAGCAATGCAAGAGGACCTACATTTTACATAAGTAACGTACATTTATTTAATGCCTTTTTTTCATAGTCCTTTGTAGAACATACAGAACGTGACGTTGTGGAACCTTCCAGTTGCCAGTTCTGTTCTCCTGACTTACTCCAATTCAATTTCTTTATTCATGTATCTTCCGAAGCATTACGCACCTACAAAAACATTTTATATGACTTATACACTACAGTGTAGGACCTACTTACTAGTCTTCTGTAAAACTTCATCATCACCATCATCTTCGTGCTCTTGTCCCACGTTACTTGAGGTCGGCGCGACACGTTTTCTTTATCCACTCTCCCCTGTCAACCGTCACGCTATCATTCACTTCTCATAACTCTTCATCATTTCAGCTGAAACACGTATACTGCTGGACATAGACCTCCCCCAAGCAGCGCCACTTCGACTGGTTCTGTGCTTCTCGCATTCAGAACAACAACAGATACAGAAAAAGAATAGATTATACAGTTGCAATAGTTTCGTCGTTATTTAGTCATGACACACGTTTTCCAAAGCTATATTGATCACAAAGGAAAAGTAAACTATTTCTATATCCAAGGATTCTATGTCCACTGACATCATCCGATCTTTCGGGAGCTTAGTAAGGGATACTATTTTCTATAGAGCATAGAAGAATGGGGTCATGTGAGTCATTTACCTTTATGGGTTTATGGGTGTATGGTTCTACATCATTGGTAGTGGTTTATAATGGTGTAAGGATGAAAGCATAACATGACCTATATGGCGCCGTCGAGTGGCTGCCATCTGGTGTTTTTGTTCGGCTTGTTAGAACGTAGTGAGATTAATTACCATCAAAGACATAGCGTTGATCTAACTAAAAACATTTTGTTTGAGGTTTTTCTATGGATTTAAAATCGTCGTAAGCATTAATAGTATAGGTCACGCTTTTGCGCTACTTATGAGTTATGGGTTCGATTACCACGCGGAGTAAACATTAGAATTGGCTACAGAGACATCTAAAATTTTCTTTACTACTTCTGCGGATCCAAGTAATGGGATAAATCTTTTTGGGATGTGTAAATTAAACTTACCTACATAAAGATGAGTACGGAACCCACCTGACATCACAAATACAAAAACCCTAACATTTTACAATGACTTATTTATTGTTCACACTTTATTTCACCGACTGTGCCATTAGTTAACATATTTCGCTTCCATTTTAATTTTATATCCACCCAAATTAAATTCAACCCTATGTGTTTAGAGTTTAGGTTAAATTTTGACTGGTGTTATGACTAGGACAATTTCTTTTGATCAGCCAATAAATTCAGGTGATTTCGACAGAAGTTAGCTCGTTAACCAGTGGGCTTTGTTAGAATTGTTTGTTTAAACAACAATCGGGTGATATGTTTGTATAGAAAGTGTTTGTCAATATGTCATGTACCTACTGAGTTTGGCAGTTCTTGGTCCTTTCAGACTGTTAACTGTTGATAGATGTTGTTGTTGTTATAGGACGATGTGCTTTGAACTTTAGAAGTACTTGTGTGTTTCGGTTATGTTGATATGGTTGTATTTTTCTATCTTCAAGTGAGTTTTTCATTAATCTTTAATATTATTTTAAAGAGTAAGTTTGTTTATATACAAACTCACAAAGGAGATGGAAAACGGTGGGCCCAAATGTAATAAGTTGAGATATGATCTAAAAAATTAGACATATTTTTTTATCTAAGAATATGAAAAATCACTTCAATTCTCAATCTGGAAGCGGAGAAATATGAGAAAGATAGTTTTCGTGAGATTATCGATTCAATAATCGATTACACAGTTACGAAAATAAAACTTTTGCACTAAACAATTAACTCGAAGTAATTAAATGCACTATATATACTTATATGCAATATAGTGCATATAATTACAGTCATATTAATAAATCAAATATCAATTAATTACTGAAAAACCAATATTAATGATTATCGATTTCATATCGATTCAAATCTCTCTTATATTTTTAGTCTATGTCACTGACATGACAGCTGACTGACATTGACACTAGACAGTTGCCGACTGTTCTTGTTTGCTCACTCGTTTAGTGTTCACGTTCATTCATATGATATTTCAAACATTTTCTAGTAAATATAATAACTATTAGTGCAAAAGAACACATTTTGCACTTCAGGAATCAGCTGTTAGTTATAGATTGTAACATAACCTCACTTTTACTTAATCTCTTTATCTCTTATATCTCTGTTCTCAGATTGACAAAATCCGCAGAATTTTCAGTGAAAGCTTGATAATATATAAGTTATTAATTGACACCACTTTCATCTTCTTACACCTAGGCCCATGATTGTATGTAATCGTTTAAGTCTCCTTTTACCTCTTTGGAACTACTGATCCGATTCCGAAAGTTCTCTACAATATTACCGAGTATTATGGGATATATTTTATGTTAAGGTTTTTACATTTCACGCAGACAGCAGATGATAATGATAATAATTATGGCACTATAATAATTTAAACATGACTGAATAATTATATATTTTTTAATCATTTCATTTATTTAACTATGTGTTACTAATGCATCCTTTGTTGCTTGTGGCGTCAGTGTGTGGAAACTTTGAAAATAAAGCCAATCATCACTTGTTTTCTCTTCAAAGAAACATGTCAATAAAATACTCATAAGAACCAGTATAACACTGCCAATGATGTGTTATGTTCCGCACTAATTCTACCACCTTCAGTTCTCTAACAACGCCATCTATCACCTCGAACATAATCACACACAGCTTCTAAACTGCGTAGATACCTATAAATACATTTATTTCCCTACAACTGACACGAGACCGTGACTCCAGACAATATGTTACGTCACGAATGTTCCTAATTCCTATTTGAAGTTTAACATTTGGGGATCAAAAGGACCAAATTTTTCACACACATCTTCTGAACTCTACACCGTTTAAATAAGGTTCAATTTACTGTGTTTCGCAGTTTCTAAGCTTTGTCATTTTGATGTATGAGGGTGACAAAGCAACAGTTTTAAGATTTAAGACAAGTATTAAGCGTAGTTGTAACACAGTCGTTTATTAATCGTGTGGAATGACATAATGAGGTGTGCTGGATTTTTGTTTTAATTGGACACTGCTAGAAATGATGGACATATTTTGGACATAACCCATTGGGGGGTGTCAGTAAATGTGTTGCGGTTATAGTGTAAAATATTTCGTATGTCAATAGTTATGGGCAAATTGGCAGTTGTTTAGAAATACTGCTTGGGTTTTATTTATTTATAGTTGTACTATTATTGCACACCAAGTCATACTCAGTGCTTTATATTGTCAATTAGCAATGTTATAAATAGGTAGAAGGGAATTGCAAGCAAAATAATCACCTACGAATATAACGATCAATTTATTTTACTATCGAGAATGTTGACTATAACTAATCAACTTAAAGTTAACCATGTTTTACAATAAAAATTATTAATAACAAAAAATCATAAAAGTATGATGTTACTAGCTTCCGCCCGCTTCCTCGCCCGCGTGGTAGCCTATGTCCTTTCTCAGGCTCTATACTATCTGTGTACCAAATTTCATTTAAATCGGTTCAGTAGTTTTGGCGTAAAAGCACGATAGACAGACAGACAGACAGAGCTACTTTCGCATTTATAATATTAATATGGATAATAACTACTGTACCAGTCTGAATAATCTTGCGAAGAAAAAGCACTCACAAAAATAAAATATAAATATAATGTTTGCGATGAAATTGTTCTAAACGAATCACTTTAACGCGTCATATTAAAAAAAATAAGCTACATGGAATCGACATGGCTTAACTGAATACCCTTGAATAGAAATGGCGATATTATATACCCTGAATAGATTTCTTTTCAGAGGATTCCATCTAGCTTAATTCCCACCAATAGAAAAAATAGTGGTCACGTGTACAGGGCGATACATAATTACTATAGGTATTTTCAAACAACCTCTCATAACTAGTGGTAACTCCTAATTACCGTCCCAACAATACTTGCACTGCATCAATTAGGTACGCATCCAATTTTAAGTATTACATCATTAACACCGTAATGAATGGTGTGCAAACTGTAACCTCTTGTCTGAACTAAACCCTGGTGCACATTAGTTATTATGATTGATGGCGCGCGCGCAGGGCTGCCACGCTCGCGTCGGGGGCATTATTGACATGAGAGGCCATGATTAGATATAGACACGCTATCATTTGAAAATTAAAGCTGCATTTGAATTGGAAACTGTTTTCAAGGACGAATTATTATTTTTATTTGAAAGAAGAGTGTTGGTAATGTTTTTGCTATTAAAGTACTAGAAAATAATGTAAAGTATATATTCTTATGGAGTACTATACGTTCAGCAGTAAACGTCTTTCAGCTAATATACAACAACCTGAAAACAAAAATACACAAATACAATATTTATTTGAGTAATGTACATTTACGTTCTTATAAACTGCGCCAGAGCACATGGAACCACATCTTGCATTTAACATTTTTATTGCCAATTTCATTGCCCATCAAACTCATTGCTGCATCACAGGGTTAGCATTCGTTACGTTTGTTATACAATCTCATGTTTGTGGTATTTTTGATTTTGTTATGAAACAGCAATTTTGTAGCTACGGGATCATAGTAAGTATGAACGTAAACGAAGCAAAAGGAGTATGCAAGGATCGTAGGAGGTGGCGCTCTGTAGTTTCTGCCTACCCCCATGGGACGAAGGCTTGAGTTTATGTATGTATGTAGAATCATAGCCTCCTTCTTATGGAAATGCGTAGTACAACTTTCAAAATTAGCTGCTTGTATGTAGGTGCCTACATATTGACTGTGGTCATACCAGGGGACTTGTGGTCTTCATACTCACCATCTTCTATCTCACTGAACATAGTCAGGGTACAAAGTAATCATTCGTTTTGATGCCACTTACATTTAACAAGGGTCTTAGTTCATATTATTATTTGAACGTAGTGGTTTTGCATACAAAACCCTTGTGGTTTTAAAACAAGCCAGTCGGATTGCTTTTGAAGTAGTTTCAGATTTTGTAATGGTACTAATAATTATTATCTCGTTGAACTGTCAAAGTTCTGTCTCTTGGGGGTTAGGTTCAGACAGCTAATACTAGGCTAGGCGATGTTACTAGAATCTAGAATATAAGGCAGAGTTAACTAAGCATTACTTAAAGGGTTGGAGTTTTTATGACGGACCCGAAATTATGTATTATTTTAGATTTAAAACAATGAGGACAATCCCGTCAAGGACACAAAATGTCTTTAATTCTTCAAGGACATTCTAATTAACTACAATGGTTTTTGGTACGCAGGTGTACCGCGCGGTAGCATAGAACGAACTATTATAATAAACTAGCTGATGCTCGCGACTTCGTCCGCGTAGATGTCTGTTATTATATGCTAAGACCTTACTCGAGAACCATTCTATCCATTGGTGAAAACAGCATGAAAATCGGTGCAGTAGTTTTTGAGTTTATGGCGTACAGGACGATAGACAGACGCGGCGGAGGACTTTGTTTTGTAATATGTAAGGATAAGCATTTGGCAATACCCTTTAGAACTAAACTATGAGTATTTATTTCAACTGTCTCTTTAGTCGAGAGTGCTTATCGCACCTGAATTTCAGAACATTCGTTTTAACATGAGTTCACGTACATTAGGTACAAAAAGGTCTTGTTGCTAAATAATCACAGCTACACGGGTCGATCGAAGGTTAAGCTACCCTTGCCGCGGTCGGTTCGTGGATGGGTGACCATCCATTACGTATTGAGACCTCTCCGTGCCTCCGAAAACACGATAAGCCATTGATACCAGCTGTCATTCGTAGATCTTTGACAGTCGTAATGGGTAGTCCGAAGCCCAAAAGTCTAACAACCAGTCTTACCAAGGGGTATCGTGTTAACCAGTAACTGGGGTGTGCAGGTCAGATAGGTAGTCGCTCCATGTACACTATGTGTATTCAGCTGCATCCGGTTAGACTTGAAGCCTAATCCAATAGTTAGGAAAAGGCTAAGCAAAAAATATTTTTTAGGAAAACTTCCTTTTGTGTAAATTTAATGTCAACACGATCTACAATTATGTTAATAATCAAACAATAAAACTTAAAAACATAATTATTATATTTCCACCAAAAATATGTAGTGGCAGCCCTAGAGGTAACAGAGATTAGTACGTAGCTAGCTATTAAAGTTTTAGTTCAGACACTCGTTGTGTTAAATGTCACGCTTTGGGCTGCGCCGGGCGGATCGCACATGCTCTAGAGATGATGATACCACGTGAGATTAAGGCATGCACCTACCTACGTGAGTAGGTAAGATTAGACGCCAGTGTGATATTGTAAGCGTAAGTAGGTAGACATCATACCGAAGTAGGATTAGGTTTAAGAAGGAAGGTAGGTAGGTTTATAATACACATGGATTGTTGAAAACGAAATAAAATCCTATCTAATTTTGAGATTGCAAAATCATGATCGCATTTTGAGGGATTTTTTTTATCTTTATAATTATTTGCTTTGGTATTTTACTTATTAAATTCATTACTTTTAAGAAAACTTGCAAAGAAGCCAGATTCTTAATTAAATGCTGAGGACAGGGGGCAACGCCATCTGCCGGGGTTGCGGGAAAGTCCGAAAGGGATACCGGGACCTTGGCTACAGGCAACTGAAGGAACGCGGGTGGGTTTTAGTCAGTAAAAGTCAGACACACCCTTCCGCTCCGCCCAGAGCTCAGGAGAAGTCATTTGATGACATCCCACCCTCAAAAAAAAAAAGCGGGGGCAAAGTCAGTCTCGATTAATATAATGCTAGTCTAGTCAAGTAGTCAGGTAAGGAAGTATGTAATTTCCTTGGCAAAGTGGGTCATGGGGCTATTAGTTCAATAAATAATGAACATAATATTACAAACTTCAATTTTCAATGATGCATTAATGATCTTCAACAATGATAGATATAAATAAATAACGAACCTTTTTATAATCCAAAAAATGATCATTAACAACTTTATAAAATCCTCTTACAAATTACAGTTGCGCAAACGCAGCTTCAGTGGCACATCGACGGTCGATTGGCCGCCATCTGGCGCCGTAATAGATCCTAACCCACCAGAGCATCACGCTAACATTACTCCGATAACATCAACCATTGCCTGCCTATAACTACAAGCCATCTACTCAACTACCACAAAGACAGTAATGGATATCGATTTAGCCGACTCAATCGTGTTATTTTCTGGTTTCAAAGTGGGATGGCTTTCCATTATCTCAATGACACAACTTTATATCATGTTTCCATTTCGTGTAAGTAGTGTATTAGTATCTGAAGTAATTGTTGTTTTGTTTACTGTTATTATGTTTTTTTGATTATAAAATTGGGAGATATTGAAGCGGTGGTTATCCAAGAAAGTGTTTTTAGCGTGAGTTACCTTTCGACAAATACAGGTTTAATGTTATGTAATGTAGGCAGTGCTGTAGGTAAGCATTAATTCTCAGCATGGCACCCGAAGTGAGCTATCAATGTAAAAGTCATTTAAACGTTACGCGTCATGTATATTTCTGTCATGATTATAGGAAAACCAGACGCCTTGTGATCAGTTTACATCAATGCATTGCTAGGAGCAATTTTCACATTACATCTTCACTTGCACTTAAAAAATAATCATTATTCTACGATCGTTAACTCATCTCCCTATCATGTTCTTCCTCTTTGTGTACCTAATATAATAATAACTCATAGCGCAGGTCTTAGCAAATCAACGAGTAGCATGTGGTTGTAATTGCTTACCATCACAAGCATGCCGTAAAAATTATTAATATATTCAATCTAGATTCCTATTAAGTTTTAAATCATTTGTGTAAGTAATCACAATGTTTAACTTCAAAATTAATTAAAGCAAGGTGCTGTCTCGATGTCATTTCCGAAACGTGTCTAGATAACCAAAGTAGGGCAATAATCACACGCAAATGGGCACAGATCATAGTGCTATTGACAATAAAGCTGGGCAGAAATAGTTCGCAGCTGATTACCTTTATTTACAATAATAGCACCATCGTTAGTGGGTACTTTTAGAAATAATACTTTTTTATGATTTACAAATTGGAGTGACAGGTGTCTATTCTTTATTCGAGGATTTTGTATAAAGGATACGTTCAACTATGCTTTCCGACATACCTCCGTTAGAGGGCGACACCTGTTCGACCTCTCAAACTCCCATAACTTCGATATCATCGCTCCGATGACTCCCACTCATTTCCCCCACGAACCCAGTCACTCCCCCGATATCCTAGACATGGCGATCCTTAAGAACGTCAACCTTAGGTTAAACTCCATAGAAACGGTGCACGAGCTCACCTCTGACCACCGCCCAGTAGTCATGAAACTGGCCCCCCGCATAGGTCTCCCCGACCCCACCCAACCCCCCGCCACCAAGAAGGTAACGGACTGGAGGAAAGTAGGCGAATTGCTGAAATCCAACACGTCCCCCCAATTGGACTCTATTCCCGAACAGCTCGATTCTGTCGCAGACACGACGGCCGCGATCGACTCGCTCACGGATCACGTACAATCGGTTTTGAACGATTGTTCAAGGCAAGTTCCAGTGGTGGACGACCACCGCTTCAAATTGCCGGCCGATGTGCGTGATCTGATGACCGAGAAGAACGCGGCCACCCGTGCCTACAGCAATTTCCCATGCTCCGCTAACAAATCTCACATGCGCTACTTACAGCGTAAAGTAAGGACACGCATTGCTGAGTTGCGTGAAGCGGGCTGGGACAAGATGCTGAGCGATCTCGAGCCCACACACCAAGCTTTCTGGCAACTCCAGAGAAATCTCCAGTCCCAACAGGGCGCTTCCATGCCCCCCCTAGTCCGTCCCGATAAGACCATAGCCTTCGACGACTCCGACAAGGCGGAATGCCTAGCCGATAGTCTCGAGGCTCAATGCTCGCCTAGCTCACTGCCTGTAGACCAAGCTCATCTCGATGAGATTGACGCTGAAGTCGAACGCAGAGCATCTCTCCCCCCCGTCGAAGACCCCGATGATCCACTGCCCCCCATCACTCCTGATGAGGTGCACGAGATCATCAAAGGTCTTAAAATGCGTAAAGCCCCCGGCTCAGATGGACTCACTAATAGAGTGATCCAACTTTTCCCCGCTCACTTAATAATGCTCTTGACCATCATCTTCAATGGTGCTCTCGGCAATAATATCTTCCCCCAGGCATGGAAGGAAGCCACCGTTATAGGTATCCCCAAACCCGGCAAGTCCAAATCCGATCCCTCTAGCTACCGTCCCATCAGTCTGCTCAGGGTTCTCGGCAAAATCCATGAGAGGCTTATTTATAAGCGTCTCAGAGACTACGCCGAGACCAAGGGTCTCATCCCGAACGAGCAATTTGGGTTCCGCACCCAACACTGCAGCATCCACCAAGCCCACCGCATAGTCGAGCACATAAGCGAAAGCTTTATGCGAGGCCTAATGGTGGGGGCGGTGTTCTTCGATATAGCGAAGGCGTTTGACAAAGTCTGGCACAATGGCTTATTATACAAGCTATACCAACTCGGTGTGCCCGATCGTCTCGTGCTCATCTTACGAGACTTTTTGTCAAACCGCACCTTTCGCTACCGCATAGAGGGTGCCCTATCCTCACCCCGTCCCATTCGCGCAGGTGTCCCCCAGGGGTCTGTCATATCCCCGCTCATCTTCACGCTGTTTACTAGCGATATTCCCAAAAGTAGAAAGGCACAGTTGGCTCTGTTCGCAGACGATACGGCCATCTACTTTAAGGCCCGTAGTCCCGTTACGATTCGCGACACTCTCCAAACCTCAGTCGACAAGCTCGGCGAATGGTTCAGGAAGTGGCGAATCGAGGTCAATCCCGATAAGAGTCAGGCGGTTCTCTTTTCCAAACCGCGTACGAAACCCACCCTCCCCGAGCCCATCACCATGTTTGGCAAGCCGATCCCTTGGGAGAAGCGAGCCAAATATCTCGGTGTAGTCCTCGATGACCACCTCACTTTTCAAGAGCACATAAAGCAGGTTCGCTCGCGAGCCGCTTTCGCTCTAGGTAGGCTTCACTCCGTCCTAAATGCACGTAGCAAATTGTCACTTAGGTGCAAATTGCGTATCTACACTGCGTGTATCCGTCCCATCATGACATATGCCGGTGCCGTCTTTGCCCACACTAGACCCCGCCATATTCATAGGTTACAAACCATCCAGAACCGATTCCTCCGTAGAGCTACTGACTCCCCCTATTATGTCCGTAACGAGATCCTCCATCTCGACCTTAAAATCCCCACGATAGCTCAATTCTTAAAACGCCTCTCTAAGCGTTTCTTTGACTCCGCCGCCAAACATCGCAACCCACTGGTTGTCGAGGCGGCCAATTATACCCCCTCTCGCATTAGTCATACCCGCCGTCCGAGGCATGCTCTCACCGACCCCGACGACCCCATAACTCTCCTCCAGGAGAGCAATAGGGCCACCAGTACGGTTCTTAAAACCAGACGCCGTCCTTCATTCCGACCTCGACGTCGAGGACCTCCTCGACCGCGACCCCGATCTAACAGGATGACGACTCATCCTACTCCTCCCCGACCCTTGATCGACGGTAAAGCGCCCGCACAGGCGGACGCTGAGCCGCCAGTAGTAGTAATAGTTAATTTAAACTCCCCGATCCAGCCTGTCCCCACTAGCTGCCCTCCCCCCAGCGACGCCCTAAGCCGAGGTCCTTACCCCACAGGGGGTGCCCTTAGCGAGCCGTCGTTTAGTTTATAATTAGTTTTAGATTAGTTTTTTAAATGCCCCTGGCTGGAGGCGCTTTGAGTTAGTATCATAGCTTAGAGCATCTTCGCAGTACAGTCCGGTTAAGTAGATAGTACCCTTTGTGGTAAAACCTACGAGATGCCATTCAAAAAAAAAAAAAAATGCTTTCCGACAAGAAGCAATATTTAGGCAACAAAATTCAAGTAGTTATAGAAAATGGGCGCGATCGCTTATGCAGTTCACTAAAGTTTAAAGAGGTTGTCAAATATTTTGTTAACTAATTATAGAAGATTGGATAACGTTGTTTTGATCAAACAATCATAATGTCAATCTGCTGCAAGCTGATTGCGTCTTACCCATCAGCGACTTAGAAAGCGTATTTAACTTAAGGTACATTGTTATGGTAATAATCAAAATCAGGTGCATTGTGCACCCTGACCAATGCGACTTCGGTCCTAAACACCGGTAGCACGTGTTTGAGTAGTAAGTTAGTCTGTGGTAGAACACGGTCTGTGTAAACTTAGGCTGTGGCAATATGATCACAATAAGCCCTTTGTACTGAGGCGCCATATTGGTTGAGTCGATATTCGGTACTATAGCCGTAGTTCAAGAAAGTCAGTCTTCAAGAAAGGAGGCTTCTTGTAAATGAAAATTGACATGGAATACACAGTGCTACAAGGAGCTTTTGGCATCTGAGTGTGATATCGAAGGGGTTGCTGGTAAACATTTCAAAAATTGTCTGAGAAATTATCAGAGTAAAACAAGATGGCGGCGTTAGTTCCGTTTTGGTTACTCGCCAAAATAATCCTTTAGCGTTGTAATAACTATAGGACATTGCTTCACCTGGCAAGGAAAATGAAAAGTATGAAAGCCTGTTTACAGTTATGACCCCCGCAGACAAGTGCAACGCTGCAGTGCAGTAGAACAATTTCTATGAAAATTCATGGAAATTATTCAACCAGAATCGCGTCGCGCCTGTCTGCATGAGCCTTTATACATTTTATCTTGTACCTGCTACTAATTAAAATCTTCAATCTCACTACCAATAGATCACAAGATTATCAAGAAATTAATCTTATACATATTTATAAACAATATTCTTCTAAAATAGAACTAGCATAAAGGCCCGCACATTGATGGCGCCACCATCGACCTCAGTTGATGATAAATAAATTAATACCTTGTGAATGTGAGAACGTTGTAGGCTTAGTGGACTGTCGACTTTTTTTTTAACAATTTCTTTTTTTTTTTTACCTACCTATTTTAATCTTTTTGAAAGGCTTACACTGTCCTCCCATAACTATTAACACTGTAATTCGAAAATATTGTAAAAGCCAATTATCTTTTAAAAGAGTAACCATGGAGTTTCTTGCCGGCTCTTCTCCATAGGAAACGACCAATTGGAACCGTGCACCTAGCTTCCGACGTTTTATAAGTACCCATGTAGGCTTATGTGAAATAAAATATTTTGATTTCGAATAGAAATCTCAGATTTATGCAACGACCTGTCGATTTCTTATGATAATTATGTTGTAACTTGTATCAGGGCTGACCTCTGTGTATAATCGTATGGTAATTTTGAAGGTATGAAGAACATAGTGGGTAGGCACTGCTATTCAAATGTAGGTAAAATCTTTGATCAATTGTAAGATTTGGTGGGTTCATCGATAACAGACTATTGATGTGAGTAATCGCTACTTATTTTTCCGCTTGTAATTTCAGGCAATCCCCAACTGCTGTTTTTAATTCATATATATACCTTTACCTGTTAATTGTGTTGTTCGAATCAAATGGATCATCTATGATTATAATCTAGAGAGACCTCCTCAATTCATAATTGTTTACATAAACTTAAATAGTCGTGTTTTACATGTAAAACAACCTCAGTAAAGCATAACAGAGCTTGTCAAATTATGTTCAGAAAATGACTTCTAGTCATTTTCTGAACTGCCCTGCATTTTCTGCCCTTTTTGAACATGGAAGCCGTAGGTCTGCAAACAGCCTTAGTCAGCTCCTTTTACTGTACCAGCACGTGATAAATGTAATGGCAGTAGTTAGTACAGATCAGAGATTACCAGTTTTATTATAAAGTTTATTACTCTAATGAATAGTTAAAGCGTTATGGCCATATGTTTTAAATTGCCCCGCACAGCTAGAGAAACAAAAAAAAATGGAATATAAAATATGACACCAAGACACATGTGTCAGATGATGGGATATCAAAGATTCTGTTTTTTGTAGTTACTCGTATGTAAGCATGTTTTTTGATGATCAAATAAGATAGATTTATTATTTGGAAATTCTCATGAGAGAGAAAAATCACTAAGTAAACAGACGCAACCTGCATATATTAACATAGTGTTTTTTTTTTTAATGTGTTTCCCGGTATTTAAAGTCTCGTTTTTATTGTTTTTATGCAAGTCCCCGATCAGGACGTCATCGCCAATAAATCTGACTAATATTTTTATATGTATTCATTTCAAACTCGTGATTACAGATGTAATAATACAGATAAGTTAGGTTTGATTTATTAAACACTAGCTGATGCCCGCGACTTCGCCCGCGTGGATGTCGGTTATTATTAACCTTACTCGAGAACCACTCTATCCATTGGTGAAAACAGCATGAAAATCGGAGAAGTAGTTTTTGAGTTTATCGGGTACAGGACGACAGACAGACAGATGCGGCGGAGGACTTTGTTTTATAATATTATGTTAGGATTATTTTCACTTTTTTACTGGTATTATG
Organism: Lithophane leautieri; assembly: GCA_949152455.1. Lineage (NCBI taxonomy): Eukaryota > Metazoa > Arthropoda > Insecta > Lepidoptera > Noctuidae > Lithophane > Lithophane leautieri. The sequence continues at coordinate 1,147,067 of OX424475.1, forward strand.
TGTATCCCGAACTGTGTCCAAATAAACGGTATTCTTTCTTTCTGTAGGTTGTAATTATTTGCTGTTTACTTAATGACAATGAATAGCCTTTATTAACAATCTTACAATCTAATTACATAAAATATAATTATTATTTAGTTAATAAAAACAAAAAAGTTATTTGTTCAGGCGTCGGTTTCAGAAGATTGTTTTCCTTTAGCACAGGCCTCCTCCATATTCTGCCACAGCTCCCGGTCATGGGGTTTCCTCTTCCACATTGGCCCCGTTGTCGCGTTAAGGTCATCGTCCCCATCGTTTGCTTTCTCTTGGCACTTGGCACACACGCAAAGTTCGTCAACTTCAACGTATCACTTTGGCGCTACAAATTATAGAATTCTAATAATTAAGGATATGTTCCAAATTCTTAGGAATTAAAGGGCTTTAAGGCTCTTACATACTGGGGCGATTCGTCGCGCGATGCGAATTTTAACAAAACAATTTCTCACGGCGAACAATGCGGCGGCGTCGCGTCGCGCGACGACTCGCGTCAGTATATAAGAGCCTTTATTTACAGTTTCACAAACTTCTCACGAATCACTCAAACATACCCACTCTATAATGTACAGTAACCTTAGTAGGTACGTTATGAAGGATCAATCAACCCTGTTTGACTTATGTTCTTCATCGGTAGTGGCTCGTGGCTTAATTAAATAATATCAGCCACACGGGACGATCTACGCTTGCAGAGGTCGGTACGTGGATGGGTGACCATCCACTGCATATCGAGACCTCTCAAGGCCTCGCAAAGCACGTTAAGCCGTTGGTCCTGGTGCGCATGTCATTCGTATATCTTTGACAGTCGTTACGGGTAGTCAGAAGCCCAAAAGTTTGACAACCAGTTCCAACTAGGTTCAATGTAAGGCATGACCAGGGGGCTTAAAACAGTCACTTTGGCAGTATCATAATAGGAAAATATTAGGAATCATCGTAAAGTGGCACAAACTGACAATTCAGAATATGATCTGCGTGCGTTTCATATACGAAATTCATCTGTTTGACAGTTTTCTATGGAGATTCGTAAAATGGTCCACACATTATGAATTGCTTTTGTGCCAAATTAGAGGAATTGCTAATGAAAGCTGGAAATTCAAGAAATGTATTGCTTTTAGAGGAATTACTAATGTGGCCGTTTTAGGCCCCCAATTGTTAGAAAATCCATATTTTCGTATTAGTCTGAAGAATCATTCCTAAGTTGGGATTATGGACTGTAGCTATGGACAAACTAGTCGCACCACAACAGCTCAAGGCCATATTTCATAGAGTACCTACAGTTTCAAAGTCCGACAAGCTCATTTGAAACATATTGGGATGTGTCTTTATTACTTTTCCAGTGTGAAAAAGAATTAGACCGCCTTCCGATCCTATTTAGCACTTGCAGAAAAATACTTATCAGCGGCAGTTCACAAGCAAAACAACTGTTTTTCATGAATTGACCTATTTCTGGTGACAAAAGCACTCTAATCCGACCCAAGAATCTCCCAACAATATTTACTCCAACAGCCAAGAAATCGCAGCAACAGCCTTCCAAACAATCAGTCGCACATTACTACGTGTGTTCATCAAAACTCCTGGTGCTGACAGCCCTCCCCCCCACAGCCAACCAGATAATAGCTTTTCCCTGTAACAGTATCGTATCAGAAATCTTTATTAGGTAATTATTTCTGGGCGGCCCCCGTCGCTAGCTATGACAAACATATTTGTGTTTTGTTCACTCAAGTACGGAAGTGCTGGTAATCAGTTAGGCTGGTACTTTTGCAAGGTAAGGTTTAGTTTTGTTGCTATGCATTATAGCTTTCTCATGTTGTCTAGCTAAAGCATTTTCTCGGTTGATTAAACCTGCGTGTTAGATCAAGTCGGCATTGGCCACCTTAGATCTACTTGTATGCCCTGGTTTAGATTATCAATCTCAAAGGACACAGAGGTAATTAATATCAGACCACAGATAAGGTCTTAGAACCTGGATGAGTCCTTGCTCAAAAGCGTGAATATTGGGGCAGTACATAGGCCTGTGTGTATAAGCCTGACTTCACTCACTGTTTTATATTTGACAGTGGGTGAGGTAGTTTAAATTTTGACAACATGATTGAGTTTTTCTCAATTGAAAGATATATTGCCGTTCATAATTTAGTTTTAAAGAAAATTATGGTAGGTACTTATTTAGATGGACCAACCCGAAATTGCCTACAGCAAATTTATACCTGCTATTGTTGTTTCACTTACCAATAAACCCATTGACCACTTACGCACATGATACCAGAGCGTCCTCAAATCATAACAATCAATAACGTAACATAACTGCAGGCATGACAAATGACCGGGGGGGTGAGGCTAGTTCAGGGAGGGGTGACGAGGGGTGTCGAAGGTAAGACGACGATAACTCAGGCCAACGGCCGAGTTTGTGCGAAAAACAAAGAAAGGTGGCACGATATATTTGTTACTTATACATAGGGTGACTGTGGTTGTCTATCGAATTTGCGGACAGCTTTGGTCCATAATTTTTGCAGTGAGGACAGTGGTGGACAGCTCCTCTTCGGTTAAGTAAGCGGCATACAACTGCTGGGCAATCATCGACACATCGGCCAATACCGATACATTGGCCTAAATCGACACATCGGCCAACACCTTAACGCTGCTATTGTCTTATAATGACGTCCAGTGCTGGACAACCTCGTTCCTCTCAGTTGGTGTCTATGGGCATGGGCAGGGTGCTAAAACAAAATTCAGGCCTTAAAACTGCAACTGCGATGGTGGCGCGTGTGTTGGATCATTCGGTTCCCTACAAAATGGTTGAGCTGGATGGTGCTGATCCACGTGTCATGTTCGTGAACGGGCGCCGTCAGTTGAGACTGGTCATCTCTTATCTGCCAGGGCTTATTTTTAATCTTATATTTTGAATTCTTTTTGATTATTTTTCGTTTGACATTGTTCTCACATATAGAAGCACGAAGAATACTGTACCCAGGATTTTGTAATATCTATATACATTTTTAAAAGAATGTCCTTGGAGTTTCTTGCCCGTTCTTCTCCATAGAGATCTACGAATTTGAATGGGCAACTAGCTTCAACTTTTTGACTAACTGATCGACTCTTTGACAATTCAAAAGTGCCTGTAAATGGTTTAATTGAAATAAATGCTTTGAGTTTGAGTTTGAGTTTGAGTTTGCAAAAACATTTTATGTCGTTTGGAAATCGCATGGTGCTTATCTTTTTTGCGCTGATCAGGTTTTTTCGTTATTTAATTAATTTCAAATATTGTTTTTTTTTATTTGTGTCAAAGGACCACTGCAAAATGCAAATAAAATAAAATCAATCAGGACTTTCCTTCTAGAGATGTTTACATGGTGTCCACACTTGTAGACAACTAGATTTTTCCCGAAGATTTTCCCTTTAGGGGTTGTGTTTCTGAAAATATCCCGATGGGTGCCAACAGCGGGGGTAGAAACATCCCTTTTATTGAGTTCGCCCCGTTTTTACAACTTTTATTACTAATTTTTTTTATAAAACTTGTTATGACCGCCTTTGTACTAATTTGGGGATGAACAAAAATAAGTTACTTAATCATTTTACTTTAGGCTGGGGACATTTTTTCTGTTAGCGGAGGGGAGTAGGCTTGTTAAGCAATAGCTTTGTGGGTATTTTTGAGGAAGTTACCAGTCTTATTAAACTTGGAGACGATTATTTTATCGTTGCCTGTTTTTTTACTTAATTTTTTTATGTATTTGAATTATAAGCTGTTTTTTTATCAATTGGCTTTTCACAATTTCAGTGGTACTGCTTTACAGAGGCTTCTTTTATGTTCTTTCCAAATAAAAAGTGGAGAAGTATCAAAAATAAGATCTGTCTAATTGACAGATCTTATTTTTGATACTTCTTCTCTTTCTCAGTAACACGCAGTCACTCACAAACGCGATTTAACAACATTCCATTTGATCCATACACAATTTTCATCAAACGCGATCGATCGCAATCTAATCTCTTAATCCCCATCAATTTGTCGATCCCCATTCAATAACTCGTAAATAAAATCAACAATATTGGCCTAAAATTTTAACGGCACAGAAACCCGTTTACCCGCAAAATGGTAACCGTTCTCCAATACAAATCCGACAAATAAAACAATATTTTATCTTAATTACTTCCATCCCAAATGACCATTCAAATACGTGGCACGGGATTCGAACCCATGACCGATCCGTAATTAATTTCGCCGTGAACATTGACAAACGGACCGGCCGGGATAAATCTACTGCGTATATCATTACGATTTGGGCCCTTTTCCCTTTATACCCGTTGGCTGGTATAGGGTGGTGCCTTACATTCTGGTGCTTCGTTGTTTACGCTTATTAGCGGGTGAGCTGCGAGATTAATTAAATGAAGTTATTGCTTAAGCCATTTTTATCAGACTTTTTACTTTTGGCCGTTTTTGGTCCTTTTGGTTCAATTTGCTGTTTACCAAAACAAACTCATGATTTTGCAGGCATTGTAATATTTGTAATACTAACGTATGTGTCAAAATACGTATCCTTACGTTAATCCTGAAATAATTTCACATATTAATACGGACATACCAACCAGTAACTGACGCCGAGCGTGTACCACCATGTAATACAGTCCACCATCTGTATACAAACAAATAAATAAATAAAAATTGAAGTGTCTGTTTGTAATGTCAAAATAACTTTTCACTAAATGCATATGAAAGTACCTACGCGGTACAAAATAATAACAAAATAAAAATATAAAACATTTTTGTCCCTCTGTCTGGCTTATCTCCGAAACGGCGGGACCGATTTTGACGGGAATTTCACTGGCACATAGCTGATGTTATAAGGAGCTACTTTTATTTTAGAAAAAGAATGAGGGTCCACGCGGGCGTTGCCGCTGGCAGCAGTTAGTACCTACAACGTAAAATGTAAATACCTACTTAAGTCTTTCACTTAATCAATTTTCAGAGGTTTTCCGGCGTTGTAATATTTATGATCAAAATACCCATATTATTTCAAAAATAGGTACATATGAGGTAAGTCTATTTCTTAATCTTCAAACAAATTGGATTTTCATTCCCAGAAACCGCATTATTTTAGTTAATCAGCAGTCTCTCTCCTGTCCCCCACTCATTAGCGATGCTTCCAGTTCTTTCATTCCTAATATGGCCATTCCCTCCCCACATAATACCATTGTTTTTGACAACGTGTGTCTTAGGACCACCATTGTCACAATTTTCTTCAATTAACATCTATTGTAGCTAAACGCAGTGAAAATGTGCGGGAGATGGGCCATAATACCTGTAGCGATAACAAGTGCCATGGGCCATATTACGTGCATATTGATAGTGTTATGACTCTAATATACGTCTGAAATCGCCAATCCGTCTTGAACAAGCGCGGTGATCATTTTTTTTTTGTATGTTTATTACGCGATTACTTCACCAATTCTGAATCGATTTTGATGTTTTTTTTTTTGTTTGGTCATGCTTCAGAGGTGGTCCCATATAAATTTTATTAACTTTGCTTGCGTAGTTTTTGAGTGAGCTTCAATTTTACGTATTTTCCCATTTTGCATATTATGTAGACGATGTTTTAAGTGACTCCATCACTATTATTTACATAGCAGGTAGTGGTATTTGAATTTGTGTGGGATAGGTACCACAACTAAGAAGGGAAACATAAAAACTTTTTACCAAAACAACAACAGACTTTTTTTTTCTGTATGAAAAGAGGCATTTGCCTTGCAGCAGGACAATAATAAGCTGGTATTATTATTATTAGATGGCTAGATAAGTATATTGGTATTTTAGTCATGGTCATTATGATAAGTGTTTGGTTCGGAATCGTAGTGCATTTGTACAAGTTCTTACGTGATTGAAGTACTTATGTTGTTCATGTAATCATAAATCGTAAAGTTGGTTGTCTGATGATTGTTTACGTAATTCGAATCACATAACTTTGTTTTTCTTGCGATTTGGTCCTGGCATGGGGTGAACCGACGATTCTGCTGAAACACACCGCACACCCAGGCCAATAAAGGCGTAACAGGAATATATAAATATTAATGATCGGAAACGAAAGACGCTGGTTCTTGGTAGAAACAAAAGTATACTAAGTCAATCAAGAAAATAACCAAAATGTAGAAACACATAGACAAAAGGTAAAAAATACCATAAGAAAGCTTAGTGCTGACTTGCACATTCTTATATTCCTCTTACGCTTTCATTGGCCTGGGTGTGCGACAGGACCAGTACTTGTTGTTTGGACGAAGTGGATTTTAAATAGTGGACATCTTAGGGCTGATGACTTGCCTTGAAACAGCCCACACCCAGACATCTAAAAGAGAGTGGTTAGCCGAAAAATCTCAAAGGTGAGGTTTAATATTTTCATATTGGTACCTAAGTACCTACGTTTCTTGATCGGAAAGATGCAGATTATAGCAATAGTACTTCCTAGCATCTCCTTCACCTTCAGGGTGTATTCCACATAGATTGGACTAATGCCTAACCACTCAGTCCAAATTGTGTAGTAAACTTGTTTAATAAAACTAACAACTAAATCTGGGTAGTAAGTACAGTATGACACAACTTAGATGTAGCATCGGCAAGATTCGTAAAACCGATCACCATCCGAACTGAGTGCGCCTTCAAAATCATCCAATCTTTATTACTGCTTTAAGTGAAAATGATCTTTACGCAAACGCAATAACTTGTAAAGTCATATAACCAAATACATTCGTAAAATTGAAATGAATAAATGCAAATTTTCAAATTGATACTACACTAAGTTGTGTCATACGGTCACTAAAAGTATCATTACACCCATAAAGATTACTCAGTATATTAATTTGTTTATTTTCAGATTGGTAATTTCTATTTAATCATCAATAATCACCATCGTTATCAACATAATAGTAGGATTACTTACGACATTTCATTAATATCGTAAACCCGTTATCCATTATCTTACATTTCTATGTAAATAAGTAGTAGTATCTTTTGAAAATATTTACTTACATTATCAATAGTCTTGTTGTTAAGAAATCTCGTCAAATAAATATTGCTTAAGTTCCTCATTATCGTTACTGTGCAGTGTCAGAAACCATCTTGATGGCAGTAATGTTTAATGATTATGGCATTAATGTTTAATGATTATTTTATTAGTCATTGCTCATTTTTCTATTGACAGTTGGATACAAAAAATGGCTTATGTATGAAAAATTAACTAATGTAGTGTGGACCAAGTTGGTGACCAAGATTTTATTCTGCTGTATGTATTTATCGGGTCGATGACTGGGTCAGTTTTGACGTGAAGTCGTACAATGTACGTAATTTGCTGGACATAAGTAAAATCCTATACGACGGATGGTAGGTCCTACACTACAGCTTGCCAAAACTTCAAGATGTTTGCCAGCCGTGAGGTATGCAGGATGGCAAAAAAAACTGGCCATCCGGTTTAAAAAAATCTTTTACACATGCGGCAGGGACTTTGGCAACAACACTGCAAAAATGACCTAATTAAAAACAAGCCTTTACTTTGCCAACAATTGAATGACGTAGACCAACCAAAATAGCAGAAGGGTTTCACTTACTATTGATTTGTATACGTTGCTGATTACACTAGCATGTTGACACAATACATAATTATCAATTTTATACAGGTATATACAGCAAAACACAAGAAAAATAGAAAAGAATGATAAGATTTTATTTTTATTTTTTAAATATAATTGAAGCATTTAATTTAAAAAAAAGTTATTGTACAATTCTTTTGCACTGTCATGGCAAAAGCTTTATGGAGGCTGTGTTATGTAAAATTCAATATTTTCACTGTCACTAATTCAATTTTGATGATACAACACCTTCAAACTGAGCCAGTCCTGGTAGATTTCCCTTTTGGTACCAATCTTCTGCCTGCAGTGAGCTCCACCATGCTTTCAGTTTGGCATATTTGTCATCCACAGGCACCAACGTAGATAAAGTAGAGATGCTAGCAACGCATGACAAATCAGCTACCGTCAAATGGTCTCCTGCCACGAACTTTGACTTTTGCAAGTATTTCTCCAAAACGTCATAACCAAAATTCACCTCTGCGACTTGTTCCGGAGTGATCTCCTTTACTCCTTGGGTCAGCATTGGCTTCACTATGCCTTTGATGGCAGAAAAGAGGATAGAAGTATCAAAATACATCCTCGAATCTATTGTAGCTCTTACACTCAAGTCGTTAGGGTACAATATCGCTCGTTTTTCAGCACCATATTTAGAAACCAGATACGTGATGATTGCGTGGCTGTCAGATAGTACAAAATCACCATCTTCTAACAGAGGGACTGTGTGTAAAGGGTTTTTCTCCAAGTATTCTGGTGTCATGTTATCTCCGGTCATGATGTTACATTCTTGTGACTCGTAGTTCAGCTTGAGGATTTCTGCCGTCATCAGAACGGCGCGGACTGGCGGACTCGCGTCGATTTTGTGGATTTTGAGCGGCATGTTCACTGTTTCAATGTTTGCACGGAACTAAAGGCTGGTAATCTTAACATCGGCTTATATTAGCCAATAGTGATAACGATGGAGCACACGAAGCGAGCGAGGTAAGTGAGTAATTTCAAATAGTGGCATGACTAGATTATTTTTTTATAAAATGTTGTTTATTTCAAAGGTCGATAGAATTGAACTTTGACCAGTAGTGGGCCCTATCAATAAAACGAAGTGATAATTTTCCTTAAGTGTGGCGTCAAAAAATATCTTAAAATTTGCTTTTGCGTGTTTTGTTTATTTTTCTACAAAAATGTTTAGTCCTTCATTGGGTTCATTTATCCTACTAATCCTACTAATATTATAAATGTGAAAGTTTGTGTATTTGTGTGTTTATGTGTTTGTGTGTTTGGATGTTTGTTACTCAATCACGCAAAAACGGCTGAATGGATTTGGATGAAATTTGGCAAACAAATCGTTTATAACCTGGATTAACACATAGGATACTTTTTATCCCGATATTCCAACGGGATCGAGACTTACGCGGGTGAAACCGCGGGGCGCAGCTAGTATTATAAATGTGAAAGTTTGTGTGTTTGTGTTTTTGGATGTTTGTTCCTTAATCACGCAAAAACGGCTGAATGGATTTGGATGAAATTTGGCAAACAGATAGTTTATAACCTGGATTAACACATAGGATACTTTTCATCCCGGTAGTAGGTTCCCATGGGTTAATTTTAGACATCTACACGGGCGAAGCCGCTGGCAAAAGTTCGTTTCATATAAATCTGTCCGACTTGGTTAATGATTCAGTACCTTTATAGATAGAAAAGACCCTTAAGGAAAACCAGGAAGACCGATAGGTATTCAATCAAGTCACATTTCCCCGGTCTTCTTACTTCGAATACTATACGATTTATTTTCAGTACATCAAGCACACATAATAGTCTTACATACTATGCCTCAGTAATAATTCAGTAATATGAATTAGAACTTGAAACAAAACATACCTATAAATCAAAATCAAAAGTAATTTATTCAAACTAGGCTGAGAACTTTTCGAACGTCAAAATTACATAAGACAGTCCCCCAGAACCTTTCACCACTTCCTAGTGCTTTAGCTGGGAAGAAGAAGAGACGCAATAAACTTCCCAGCAGCACAGCTGTCTGTTCAGTTAGAAACAATTGATTCCATACAAAAGTATGCAAGATCATTTACATTACGCAACATAAAATATAAATCTAGTTATTAGCCATATGTCAGCTAGCACACGCCAATATACCACCCAAAAAAATAAAAAATAAAAATAAAACGAGAACTATATGTACTCAAGTCGTATATACAAAAGTCGTATATACAAAGTCGAGTCATTAGAATTGACATGGCAAAGTCAAAGCCAATAAATGATTTGATTTGATTTGAAAGTTTATTTTATTTTAATGATGAATCTATAATACACCGCAAGGGTGACTGAGATATCAACGCACAGCCTAAACCGCTGGTCCTAGAGACATGAAATTTGGAGGGTGTGTTCTTTATAAAGAGTAAGTTTCTACTAAGAAACGATTTTTCGAAATTCCACCGCTTGGAGGGTGAATTAAAAATCTTATTCTTTGAGTTAATAGACTTGAAACTTGGCATGAATACATATCGAAGTAAATTATAAAGTTTGTCATTTTTATTTTTTCTAAACTACCCCCGAAACGGGGATTGGGGGCTGTCAAATTTTGTATAGAAGAATTTTAACGCACTGTCCGATTAACTAGAAACTCAGTATATAAACTTAAAACAAAAAATAAAGAATAATGTGTATCAGGGTTTTTCAAATCTACCCTATAGCTGAAATTTGGCACACAGATAGTTATTAGGACGTAGGAATCCATTAAGAAAGGGTTTTTTGGAAATTCGCCCTTATTCCTTTAGTTATTAAACTTCAAAATTGGCAATACTTGCCATAGTAAATAATAAAGATTGTCACTTAGTTTTTTAAGCAATCCTTCACATAGACGAATAATGGGGTGGCAAAGTAAGTAAGTGAAAATTTTAACGCGCTGTCGGATTAACTCAAAACTCGGTACGGTAGGTACGAATACTTAAAACAAAAAATGTAAAGTACGTGTTTCAGGGTTTTGTAAGTTAATAACTGACTTTACTTGAATAATACCTTCATTATGTAAAGATACGATAATATTTAAACCACCGACTACATAATTATTATTATAATTATGTTGTAGCAGCCCGCAGATATGTTTTTCATCAATAAAAAAAAAGGAAATATTGCCCGTGTTGCGAAAAAAGGGATACATAATAAAATAGTAACTAAGTCAAAACTGTACATTGAATACTTTGAAAATAAGTAATTAGTACGAGGTGTGGGAATGAGTCTGATGCCGAAAATATATTTTTAAGAATATTTGTCCGTTTGTCTGTTTATTTGGATGTTTGTGCCGGATTGGCGCAAAAACGGCCCAACGGATATGGATGAAAGGCACACAGATAGTTTATAGCCTGCATTAATTGCGTAATACACGATCCACAATATGAATCAGTTTGAAACAAATTTCTAATCCATTGCTTTTATTAGAATATAAAAAACATTTAAAAATATAAAAAATAGTCCCGGCGCGCAGGGCTCTGAAATGAAATGAAATGAAATTGTTTATTCTGTAAATAGGATATTGGAATCACTTTTACACGTCATATTATAAAATATATAAAATAAGCTAGATGAGGTCGGCGTTTCCTATCTGACTACTCTGAGAAGAAAGGCCGAAACAAACTCAGAGGTCGCAGTCTCTTTTAAAGTCCAGACATAATCTTGGTCAGACCATATGAGGACCATGTAGATTGGCGTCTGAAATGGTATTTTGAGGAAAGAACCACAACGATTTGAGTGGACCTGTCCAGTCAGTGCAAGCATTTGTCAGTAATAGTGGAGCTCAACTCAGAACTTAAGGAGCTCAACGACTCGACGAACAATACCAAAGAAAGGACATTTGGGTAGGTCGCATAAAATACTCAAATTGCCAGACCATCGTTAAAACTAACTGAGAACGAAAAAAGAAATCAAAACAAAATTCCACATAGTCCTCACATTTACAATATTTAAAATAATACAATACTTTAAAAGTAATCATGTCATTTTGTTGTAATATTCAATAATGTCAATTTATATATAAAACTGGTGATGATTTATCATAATATTCAAAATGTTACAAAGCTTAGCAGAGCGAGCAGTTCAATCCCATGCTTTTTTGTCTTCTAAATAATCTGAAATTTTATAGTACCCTTTTTTACAAAGTTTGGTTTTAATACAGCTTTTGAATCGTATAATGGGTAAGTTTCGAATGTCAATGGGAAGTTTGTTATAAAAGCGTATACATTGACCCATGAACGAGTTGCCTACTCTGTGGAGACGAGTGCGATGTACAGCAAGATTGTGTTTATTCCTGGTATTTACCTTTTCCTGGTATTACTATGAATATCGGACATTTTCTTAAAATTTGATATATTTTTGTGTACATACAATAAGTTTTCAAATATATATTGTGAGGCTACAGTCAGAAGTCTCTTTGAATTTTTCTCGAAGGGAATCTCTTGGACCAAGGTTGTAAATGGCTCGAACAGCCCTTTTCTGTAAAACAAAGATAGCATTAACGTCCGCACCGGTTCCCCAGAGAAGAATCCCATATGACAGAAGACTATGAAAATAACTAAAATAAACAATTCTGGCTGTATCTATGTTAGTTATCTGTCTAATTTTTTTAACGGCATAGGCGGCCGAGCTTATCCTTCCTGACAATTTTTCTATGTGTGGGCCCCATTGTAATTTACTGTCAATAGTTATTCCAAGAAAAACTGTCGACTCAACGGGGTCTCTAGACGCGGCGGCGAGGCGACTCTAGAGAGAGGAACCTCCTAACAATACGGGCCGTGTCCAGGAGTACCGCTTGCTGAATCCGGCACTAACCCAGCTGCCCAACGAGAGCCTCCATATAGGTGTGGCATATTATTTTTCATACATATAAATTATATTTTTAAATATTATTATTTTTTATACTTGTTTACATATCTCGGGACCCTGGGGTCCCGGACCTTTGGAAGGCGTACGAGGGGCCGAAGCCAACTCGCAGAGGCCCGTTAGATGTTTTTAATGGAATGAGGCACCAACCGACGATTATCCCTGTTCGCACTAGACAAGTGCAGCCAAGGACAATCCCCGATTGGAGTAGGACTATTGCAGGATAGGGAAACAAAGATATTGAACTATGGGATGGGTGGCTAAAGTGGACTGTTAACCTGGAACTATGGAAGGACTATTGCCCCTGCCTGATCAATGTTTTACATATACACGGATAAAATGGCAGGGGGTGACTTGCACACTCAATAATGGGCCCCCGAAAACGGTCGCTAGCACATAGTGACGTAGCGACAAGGGGGCAACACTTCCTGACGTGCTTGAGAGGAGTGGAGAGGTATTCCACGGCTATCAGGACAATCCCGGAAGTACGGTCAAGATCCCTACCAGCGTCTTACTGGAATACTTCCTTCCTCCGAGCACATTTGCTCTAGCGAATCTCCACTCAAGCCGGCCAATCAAGGCAAGAATGAGGTGGGAGCTCTGTTCCTCGTCAGTGTTCACTCCAGCTGGCCAATAAAGGCAAGTCAGAGGTGAGGAACAAGACTTCTCCCGGGAGGTAGGGTCCGTGGGGTCGCTACTGCCCAACAGCTCGCCACATGCTGCCCTGCGGGTTTTTGTATCTCTCTTGGTTTGGCTCCTCACCTTAGACCCGTTACGGCAAAGTAAACTCTACCGGCACAGACCAAAGGTTCGGAGCGCGCAAGCCCCACCACGACGTCAACGTAGAGATACAGCGGTGGGGATATTATTATTATTATTAATTCATTTATTTCAGATAATTATAATCCATAGACATTTAATTAAATTAAAATCAGTCGGTTTATATCTTAGTCATAATATACATATAGCGATAACGGAACCGGCGAAATAAGTTTTCCGGTATACGTGATAAACAACTGTTCAAGTACGAGCCGGATTGCCGCAACGAAGGTTCCGTCTCTAAGAAGTAAACGTATAAAAGTCTTTTTAATTATTTTAATGCCCAGCTAATGATACACAATTAAGTTCAATTTATTTATAATTCTGTAATATTTACTCATTTTCCTCCACGTAAACTTTGTAGATGAGGCGGAATGGTATATTTTTATACATTCTCATCATAAGTCGAGCTTTGCGAAAGAAAAATAAATTAAAAAGATAGGTCGGTAATAATAACGTGCAAATAAAACCTTTACCTTTAAAAGTATATAATTAAATATGAGAAAACATAATTTATAAGTAATCTACAAGTGGTCAGAGTATAAGCAACTGTGACTGACAGACAGACGGACCACTGACGAAGTCTTTCGACGAAGAACTTTTTCCAATATTTTGGTACGGAACCCTAAAAAGTTAAATACAAGAATGTATTTTTGTTCTCTGTTTATTGTTTTGATGATCAATACAATTGAACTTTGAGTAATTCTGAGCGTGGCATGTGTGGCATACCACTAGCATATTTTTTTTTTAAAGGTGGTATTAGCCGGTATATGCAGCCATAACAAATTAATAAACATTTATAATTATTATTTCATAAATTCACTTAGCACTATCACTGTTTCACCATTGATTTTATAAACACTTCGTACAAATCCACACTCGGTTGATTTTTGTTTTTGTACCAATCTTCCTCCTTCAGCAAATTCCACCATGCGTAATGCGTATATACTAATCCTAACTTATATTATAAATGTAAGTGGCGAGTGTGTATAAGTGACTTTGTTTGTTTGTTTATTTGTTTGTTTTACACTAAAACGACTGAACGGATTTAGATGAAATTCGGCACATGGGTAGACCATGACCTGGAATAGGACATAGGATACTTTTTATCCTGATATTCCCACGAGATCGAGACTTACGCGGGTGAAACAGCGGGGCGCAGCTAGTCTAGCTATTATTAGATCTAGAGGCACATACACTTTGGTAGAAGAGACAGCAGAAACTAATAACAGATCAGCTACCGTGAAGTGGTCGCATGCTACGAACTTTGCCTTCTGCAAGTATTTCTCCAGAATTGCATAAGCATCGTCCATATTTTCGATTTGTTTCGTAGTAGGAGCTAGTCTACCGGTCATGTGGTCAAGCACTATCTCCCTAGCTGTGGCAATGAGGTTCGAGCTCTCGAAAAGCATCCTCTGATTGATTGTCGCTCGTAATTTCAAGTCACTAGAATACAATTTCTCTCGTTGTACAGCGGTTGCATATTTGGAAACCAGATACGGAACGATGACATGTCTATCAGCGAGCACAAAATTACCATCTTCCAGCGTAGGGACGGTGTGCATAGGATTTATCTCTAAGTATTCTGGTGTTTTGTGTTTCTGAGGTTTACTTCTATGACCTCGTAGTTGAGTTTGAGCAGTTCAGCATTCATGACCAGGTTCGCGACGGCGGACTGGCGTCCATTTTATATATTTTGATCGTCATGTTAACCGTTTCGACTTTTGCGCGGAACTGAAGGCCAGCGATTACAGCAACGGCTTATATCTGTTAGAGACTAGTTGCTGTCCACGACTTCGTCTGCGGTCTAGGATGAAAACCCTATGTGCCAAATTTCATCCACATCCATTCAGCCGTTTTTGCGAGAAAGCGTAACAAACAAGCAAATAAACAAACTCACTTTCGCATTTATAATATTAGTTAGGATGATACGATGACTGTGCACTTATAAAACGAGCAAAATAAGTGGAGATAATGACCGAGTAGCGGCCTGCACTTCATTTAGAAAGTCTTTCAGTTTTGACATGTTTTTTAAATACTTCTGATCAAAGTTGCTTAATTTTATGTTTGTACAAACCACTTTTTTATCATAAATGTAGGATTAATTGTACAAAGGATTTCTTTCAGGTACATACTTTTGTCTGATCAATAGTCCGATGGTTAAACCCCAATTGGATTGACGACCAAGTGATATGAGCTCGTAAAACAATCCAGGGCCTAAATCCGAATCTTCGGACTTTTCTCCAAGTATTCTGGTGACATATTTTCTCCGGTCTGGATATTCAGATATTCTTATTGCTTGTAGGTCACTTTTGTCACGCACGTAGGACTTCAGCCGTCATGAGGACGTACTGAAAGACTGGCATCAATTTTGTATATTTTAATCGTTCTGTGTTTTGATGGTGTGATTACAATAATATCATCCCAACCGAATTTCGGTCATGGTGGACTATCTCAACGGAGATAAGCCAAATACGCAGGAGATATAATAGTGATAGTGTTGGTGTAGTGGTGACTGTGATAAAGTTCCAATGTTTTAATGTAAAGGTTTGCGTGGAATTGAAGAATGGTGATGACTCCAATGGTTTTATAGGTATACCATTAACTTCGTTATTAGGCTCTTCGACAATTATTAAAAAATTGCTATGTAGTTGTACTATAAAGGCAGAGGTGTCATGTTATGATAATTAGTATATTACAAACTTATTGCAAATTCTGGCAATATTGATGACTATGCATTATTAAACCTAAAGTTTGGATAAATAAGTCGTGGCATGACGAAGACCTTATTTTATGCTGGATGCAAGTTACAACCTGTTCATAATTTCAATTCTTGCATCAGTTTAAACTCAAACAAGATAAAATTGGTCGTTGTAACCGTGCGTTTGCACTGGCGAAACATTCAAGACAAAACATGTTGAAATCTCTATTTTCTGTCAATTTTTCATACAATTTTTGACAGGAACTAGAGATTTCAACATGTTTTGTATTAAATGTTTCGCCAGTGCAAACGCACGGTTATGCCACAACTTAGATACTTATCCAAACTTTACGATTTATGCAATAAGTACTATTTCAATTTATTAAACGTCTACGATATATATTTTGTCTAGAGAACCACATATAATTGGCGTTATGCATTCTTCTCTCTTGATCGGCACAAACTATTATAAGTACGTCATGTTTAAAATTAAGTTAGGCTGTGTTAAAAATATTAACCAGTCATGAGGTGGTAGCGAAGCTGTCGGTCATGCATAATTTTTCGTATTCAAAAAAAAAACTTCATTCTGGATAGTCGATGGGCTAGATCATGTAGGTCGGACTTTACCTAGTATATCTAATAATGTGAATTACAGTGACGGCTACAATTTTAAAATAATTTTATTTTATTTTTTGTTTTCTGCAAAAATAAATTTGATTTGATTTGATTTTTGATTTGAACAAAAATATTATGTTTACCTGCAAACAAAAAGTCCCCCCTCTTACATAACCTCATCCAATAACCAGTAACATTCAAATATCGAACCAATTAATTTCGTTTCAACGCTGGCGTTTTGACGGTGAAAAAACAAAGCCAAAGGGAGGCAAGCACGTAATCTGAGCATGAAATATAGCAAGATAAAATCACGGGTAGTTATCTGAATAAAGTCGTTCCCATTCAAATGTGCGCTGAAAACTGTGAGAGCCCATTTCGGCTGGACCTTTGTTGGGGGACAAGTCATAGGAGGTAGCGGGTTTCAATATATGAAGGATGATGTAGACTTTGTCTGTATTTTATTTTATTTTATACAAAGGAACAACGCTGTATAACGCTTTTATTCTAAAGTTCTAAAACTGTATCATAAAACATTGCGAAGGACATGATAGTATTCATTTATGAAGAATCTACACTACAATTTAAAGTTTTTATGACTAAGCAAATTAATTATTTTTTACGTATTCATCTAGGATTTACCGGCTAGTATTGACGTCGAAAGGACAATGTACTCATGATTTAACTGTAAACAATATAAAAGTCCGCCTCTGTGCAGTTTCCTACTTCTGCATTAAGATGTTTCTCATGAAAGTTAGTATAGTAAGTAGTTCATACTTACAATAAAAATAAACTTTACCATTCCAGAATCTCAAAAATAACTCATCACTAGATACGTCGCAATGTTACACACTATTTTGTGATAGTTATTTGTTTAATTGCTACAGAAATACGTGCTAACAAAATCGAGAATATGCGGAAAAAGAGCTGTCAATGCTTCTATAAAGTTTGTGCGCCTCTATGAACCAATGACGTTACTGTTCTAAGGCAATTTAGACAATGTCAATGTAGCTTGGAGCCCAAAACGTCAATTTTAGAAATTCAATCGGATTAAATTGTGCTAGGTACCCACATTTCTAAACAAATATCATCTGTAAGCTTATTGACAACAAATAAAGATAAACGATTAAGGGCCGATTTAACCAAAGCCAGATAACTTTTATTCGGGGAATAAAATTGACGTCTGACAGTTTTTGTATAGAAAATCTGTCAAAAATATAATATTTGCTCGCTATATTAGACTTATACTAGGGATAAAAGTTTGGTCGAATTCACCCTTAAACGGCCAAAATTTTAATAGCACATTGTTATCGCCACTATGAATAAATAACGGATGACATAATTTTAACTAAGATAATCAAACAAAATAGCTCAGTCACCGTGATACGTGGCGATACTGTCGCTGTATGCGACAATAATAAATCAAACAAAAACTTTTTACAAAAAAAAATCAACCGACTTCCAAAAAACACAAAAAAGTGATAAATAACTATAATTTCGAAAGTCGGTGTATTTGCTTTTCAATTTTCGTTTTTTGCCACCGACTTCTGAAATTAAAGTTATTTTTCAGTTTTTGATTGTTGTTTTTGGAAGTCGGTTTTTTTTTTTCTCTTTTTAGTTGTTTAACCTACCCCACACAAATTCGAACACTACCTGCTATGTAAATATCAAATAGAATCATCAAAATCGGTTCACCCAGTCGAAAGTTCTGAGGTAACAAACCTCCTCGTTTTTTTGAAGTCAGTTAAAAATAGCTCAGTCACCGTGAGACGTCATGATACTGTCGCAAACAACAAATGTTTAGAGATTAATGTTATTTATGCAACTGTTTATTTATGTAATAAGGGGTATTGAAACACGAATGTAGGTTTATCACACGAGGCGATGCCGAGTGTGATAATAGTATCACATGAGTGTTTAGACTTTATCTACACCCATGATGAATCCTCAATAAAAGGTTCTTTGTAATACTAATATCGAACAAAAATAGAGGGATACGACCACATGAATTCGAATTTTTCGTATCCAAATAAACTATGTACAATTTTTTTTTAATTACGGTGCTTTTTTATAGAATCGCGCCTGCATGACAATGTTCTTTCTTTGAAATGAGTTGCATTATGTTTAGTACAACATTATAACACACGTTTGATTTTTTTTTTTTTTTTTTAATTCTCCAACATGTACTGTTGTTTTGTTACATTTTCACTCGCCAAACTTTCAAGTTTGATGGCGAGAAGCTCTTGTTAATATTTAATACACAAATAGGCTTAAAACTACCAGCGGGGCAATTCTCTAGAACGTTCACATTCGCATCGCATTCGCAATCTGTCAAAAAACCATCAATTTACCAACATTTTTGACAAGTTTGACAGATTGCGACTTGAATTTGAATGTTTTTTAAGCAAGAGAATTGGCCCTCAGGTATGCACTAAGTAATGATACTAGCGCTCTTGCGATGATAGTATGGTTACTATGACATTGGTTGTTTTAATGTTGGCAATAAGCTGTTTCAGAAACTTTTAAAGAGGATTTATAGCATGGATGTAGATAAAACATAAAGCCGTATTGTGAGCGTGTTTAGGACTAGGTACAGTAATATTCATTCACAACTAGGGTCTTAGTGTGATTAGCGAGAAACTTGTTAAAACATGTACCCCTTTATTAATTACACAATATAAAATTAAATTACAGAAATTATTCAAAAAATGTTTGCTCGCTAAAAACATAATGTTGAATGCTCATCTTTGTGCCACGGGACAGGTTCAAAGGTTAACAAAACTTTCATAGGTGCTACCTCGGTGCAATTCGCTTCATCGTTCATTTTAAACCGAACCCAGTCACCCGATTACGACCAGGTACACACTCAAAGCTGGATTTCGATATAGCTGTTAAGGCCGTTTACCATGTATCACGCTTTTTAGCTACGGGATAACGGCAGAGACCGAAATAAAAGTGTTTTTGTATGACTATCAAGCGGTGGGTTGTTGGGCTGTAAAAGTGTATGGGCAGCTTTGGGGCCATGGTTTGCTATGTTTGTTTTAGATAAAAGGGTTGATTAAAATAATTGTGTGGATTCTCCATCCAGGGTGAGCCAGTTCCAGGTATCATCGTTAGATCTGACTGTTGGTCTACATTTACGATATTTGGAGGAATAAAGAGTCCGCAGTTAAAATAGCCCGCTATTTTCGTTGGGCAGTGGATAAAAGAATGAAAATATAATAATTCTACGTCTGAAAACGTAACAATTAACAAGCAAGTGAAAATAAGAGTTACTCAAAATAACAACAATAATAATTGGCAATATATATGTTGCAATGGTGTCACAAGCCCGGAGGAGCTCGTGGCCAAGTAATAACAGCCGCGCGGGTCGATCCATGAGGTTAAGCTACGCTTGCCGGGGTTGGTCCGTGAATGGGTGACCATTATTACATACCGAGACTCCTCCGTGCCTCGGAAAGCACTTTACGCCGTTGGTACCGGCTGTCATTTGTGGATCTTTGACAGTCGTTACGGGTCGTTAGAAGCCCGAAAGTCTGACAACCAGTCTTGCCAAGGGGTATCGTATTACCCAGTTACTGGGTTACTGGGTTTAAAATTCTGGTATTCAGCTGCATCCAGTTAGACTGGAAGCCGACTCCAACAGTGTTGGAAAAAGGCTAGGCAGATGATGATGATGGTGTTTCAAGCCCAACGTAGCGTTACGTTAATCATACTGGTTAATCAAGCTCTTTGAGATAAGTTGTGGAATCAGGCGTTACTTTGTGGAAATTCATAACAGTAATATGTTAGGTATGCGAAGGTATTAGTTTAGATTCTTCAGTAACTACATCCAGGCTTGGATGCAGAATGTAGCAAAGCCCTCCCAGCTCGCAAATATACGCACGTGTCGAACAGGTATAGGTTTGGTTTTGCATGAATCATAATAACCGCCTCTTCTGCATGTTTCTGCGGGCATCATATTATCTACTTTGGCATTGATCCATATCCAAAATATGATAGTAATCAAGCAAGTAATAATGATTTTTGCAATTTTTATCACTATCTTATCAGTGTGTGTGTTTGTGATCAGCATAGCCCCCGATGAAATCATTGTTAGTTTTACAAAATGATGATGTAACCCATATATTGTAACAATATTTTGATTTAAAAGAGTGTCCATGGAGTTTCTTGCCTGTTCTTCACCATAGGTACCTACTACGCTTTGGAATGGGCAACTAGCTTCATATTTCTGACTGACCGACTCCTTGACAGTAAATGGTTTAATTGAAATAAATGCTTTGAGTTTGAGTTTGAAAAAAAAACTACAAATGATTGAGGATGAGGCTCTAAACCTAGCAGTTTATACTACGGAAATGAACAAGACACTTAGGCTCATGCTCCACGACGCAACTCAAAAGCAACGTGTTACAAACTCAAATAACCAATGAGTCGTCAGAAGCCAACCGATCACAAACTAGTTAAAATAGTAAGCCGAAATACTTACTATACTGTGAGATTCTGGATACTTTTGTGTAGCATCGTGGATGATGGGCCTAAAGCTAGGGTTTCCTAAGGGGTCCCCGAAACGATCAATTACAATTGATCAATTGCCATCAATTTGTATTGTAGTAATATTGTCAACCACTTTAATTGCATTTAGTAGACGATCAATTTGCGCATCAATGTGTCTCACATCACGCAAAAATGAACAATCGCAATTGATTGTTTAGGGTATGCTTAAGACTGCGGTAGCCGCCACATAGCGTCCGCAATTTAGCGTCAAATGACGTCATTGAAACGTTATTTATAAAAGTAAGTTGGTGTGTTTCCCTAGAAAACGTTTCTAAAACCAAAACAAACCAATTCAAGCAACCTTAAATAATCTAAACATTCTCTTTCCCCAATAAGCGTGTATACAGGCTGATATAAACAGTGTATACAGGGTGTAACATACTAATAACAGCATAACGACGTATTGTGGAAGTCGATGGAAGTCTCTCGCGATGTCTAATGGATCCCGCTTTGTACACTTTCAACGTGAAATCATAAAAATTGTTGGCAAGCGCGAAATGGAAGCTGTTGCGGGAATCCGTGTTATATTTTTAAAGAATAATAGAAATGTGTGAAAAATGTTATTTGTATTTCTGTTGACTTAGAATGAGATAAAAATGCTTGTTGAAATAAAAAGGAAGTTTGGATTTGAATTTTTAATTTTGTTAAGAACTTTTAACTGCACGCATGTTATTTTTTTAATGTATAACTGACATCTTGTAATTGAAAACGGACTAATGACCAAAACGTTTTTTTTTAATATTTGATTTTGATCATTATCTATGCCATAGGGTGGTATTATACAAATAATGATGTACTCGTAGGTATGTGAAACATTGCGAATTTCGAAAAATCTGCTAAACGTCGGCGTCGCTACGTCAATCAATATTTTCCTCACCATTATTTTAAACGTAACCCTAAAACATACAGGATGTATATTTTATAGCATCCAAACAAAATTATGTTCCTGAGTAAGCTAGCTAAAATCAACTTATTGGTATCTCGCAGAGTTTCGTATAATACGCGGGATATATGCACACACAAGACTGCCGTTTTACGAGATAATATAAAGAAATATTTAACGACCCTTGTAGCATCACCCTATGTTGGCTTAATAGGTTTTTATCTCGTAATTTTATTTTTATTCTTTTGTTACATATTTTCCGTTTTTTGACAAACATACAGGCTGTTTGATTTTCTGGAACGATGAGGTTTTTATTAGTTTGCTAATTCATTTTTTAGAGAGACTGCTAAATTAGATTGTTTTTCTTTTGAAAAGAGTATTTTTAGCTGTTTGTTATGGTCATAATAATAATAAACCTGTTATTATCCTCAGCAAAGGCAAAAACATCTCCTATAGAGAAGGAACGAGCTTGCTCAATGCGGAGATTTAAGATTATCCGAGATATATTCTCAGTATTGTCTTTGAGGGGCTCGTGGCTAAATAATATCAGCCGCACGGGTCGATCGCAGGTTAAGCTACACTTGTCGCGGTCTGTTCGTAGATGGGTGACCATCCATTACACATCGAGAACTCTCCGTGTCTCGGGAAGCACGTTAAGCCGTTGGCCCCAGCTGTCATTCGTAGATCTTTGACAGTTGTTACCCAGTCACAAGCCCAAAAGTCTGACAACCACTTACCAAGGGGTTATTGTGTTACCCAGTAACTGGGTTGTGGAGGTCAGATAGACAGTCGCTCCATGTAAAATACGGGTTTTCAGTGGCATCCGGTTAGACTGGAAGCCGACCCCAACATAGTTGGCAAAAGGCTAGGCAGATTGATGGAATTTTCAGTATTGTCATTCACCATTACCTACTCAGAACCATAGAGGTGACATAGTCAAGCTTAAAAACGATTGGTCTCAATTATTTCATAATAATTTTTCAATCTGAAGATGTTAAACGCCTTCATTAGATCCTAACAACAAACAACACACTTCTAAACAACTTAGCGGAAAAAAGCACCACTTAACCACAGATAAAAATGCCGGGTACCGAACATAATTGTTGATAAAAATATCTGTTTTGTAAGAGCCGGTGCTTCAGGGATTTGACGTACGAAAACAAGCCTCCAGATACGACGATACAATCGTTATTAGATTAACATTAACAGCCCTGTGGCTCAGGACAGGGAAACGGCTACAGTGGGAAATAAAATATGTAAAATGAGATTTAATTTTAATGGTCTACTGCCTCGTGGGTCTAGTGGCCGCAAGCGCTACTACTGAGCATGAGGTCCTGGGTTCGATTCCCAGGTCGGGCAAAGTATTATTGGGTTTTTCTCAGTTCCAGCCTGGAGTCTGAATTTATGCCCGGTTGATGGCAATAGGCTTAAAAAACATAACTGGCGAAATGTGGGGTTACTTCAGGTACACGTCTGCCCAACCCTTCGGGGAAACAAGGCGTGATGTTATGTATGTATGTAAAGATGGTTATTTTATGTCTTTTGGATATTTATGGAAAAAAATTTATAAAATTTACCCTTCTTTTGGGCCAAGCCGCATTGGGGTAAAAGGACAGTCGTGGAGTTTTCAACAAAGAAAAGACAAGGTTAAAAGTAATTGACTTTTTCTTATGTTTAATACTTTAGCCGAATTCTTCCTGAATTCCTACATTTTCTGGACTAAAACAGCGGCAATTTAAAACAAAAAGTCACCTTTACACGCTCCACGACTCACTTATTAATTCAACTTGTAAACTCGAAACTGTACACTTTTTCTACTCCCAATTGTACAGAATTTTTTTATCAAGCGGCCTCGTTAGACGAGCCATTATATTGTGTCTGCGTCATTACTCAAATTTGGTGAATTTTTCCTTATCAACCGTTATTGTAGCAATGTTGCCACGTACCCGTCACGTACCCTGAAGTTACCCTGCCGTTACCCTAGCTACAGAGGGTCTTGTATGGAAGACATGGAGTAGTTAGCACATGGAGTGATAAGCATCTAAACAGTGCGTGACAGCTGCAAAATCTTATTGGCATCAGGTTATCACTGCAACTGTCAATAGGACTTTCACGAGCAAAATAATAACATTCGATGACGTATAATAACAATTATATTGCACTATTTGGATTACTTATGAGAATTATCTTTTAATCTACAGCGTAATTTTCAGCAACAGAAAACATGCAGTATTAAATCTAAATATACCCACTCCACTTTCGTTGATATCCTGGTATT
The DNA here is from genome assembly GCA_949152455.1 of Lithophane leautieri. Taxonomy (NCBI): domain Eukaryota; kingdom Metazoa; phylum Arthropoda; class Insecta; order Lepidoptera; family Noctuidae; genus Lithophane; species Lithophane leautieri. The sequence goes on from OX424475.1 coordinate 1,171,436, forward strand.
ATCACAATTTCATCGTGAACGTTCAATGTAGTGGTCTGAAACATGGCCATGTTTATCAGTACACTGAAATCATTTTTATCGAGCTCGCATTATGACTCTATTCCCTATCTATTCCGAGATAGAATCAGACAAAAATATACTTGTAATGACAATTTTATTGGTCTCCCCTTTCTTTGAAGTTGTAAATTTTTTGCTCGAAGAGATGTTGGATATAAAAGAGTGCATGTTGTGTTAAATGGTAATGTGGCGTTATGTCCTTTTTATGGCGTCTTTGATATTTTACATTACTTATCATCGACTTGGTTTATATATGCAGGAAAATGAAAAAAAGAAACATGCTGAGTTGTGCGAAAGATCATAGGAAAGTTTAATTTTATGATGTACCTAATATTCAATTGACATTGTTTATGTTTGAATTACAAGACAATTGTAAAATCCATTTTTAGAACTATGATAGGGACGATCATCATCGAAATTCTATTAATCTTCACATTTTTTACACATAATTATTGATTAAAATATAAATAAAAAGAAACTGGGTAAATGCGTGTCGGACCACGCACAATGAAGAGTTCCGTAGTTGGGATGAATTTATCCCAAGAACAAACAACATTGTAGTTGAAAAACAATATTTCAACTACAAATAACGGTTTGTACGCACAATATTGAGAGATTTACCATGTTATTTTAAGACCATAGACTTTCTTGTAATCTACAAGTATAAGAACTACTTTCTGTATTATTTTTCAAAATTTTAAGCTTGTAAGTTTCGGAGATAATGAGTCATGGTCAATTTTTATATATTTTATTGAATAGCTTTTAATTTAAACAATGGCTTTATCGTCGACCTAGCCGTGAAGTCGTGAGTTCAAAGACCAAGTTGCAGTTTTGATATGACTCTTATCACAAACTTACAAAACAATAACTATAGATATCTACTAACTCCCTAAAAGGATCTACGTCGCGATAATGCTAAATTAGAATAAACCTTTAAGTTGGTCCCAAGTTATAAGTAACATTTATTAATGTCACGAACTCGGTAAATTAGTAACATAACATTTTGGGTGGTATTAGGGACACGCCATCAACTTCCGTGATAGGTACTGATAAAAGAGGGATGTTTGTTCTTATGTTCATTGATAATTTAACTGGAAATCGACATCTTTAGCTCCGGGTTTCTGAACCTGGATTATTGAATACTTAAATGAGTACTGATCGGGTTTATCTTAGCTAGACATTTAACAAATAAAGGCTAAAGAAGCTTCGACTTAAATGGTTTCTGTGCCAAATAAACGTTTTTCTTTATTTGTTTTGCTTTAATTCACCAACTTACGGCGATAAAGCGTGGTAATCAATACTCGCTCCTTATTGGTACAAGAAAAGGCATTTGCCATGCAAGAGAAAAAATTAAGAAAACATTAAATTACGAGCTTCAATCATTTCGATACCTTTCGCGACGCATCACTAGTATACCGGCTGGACTCAGTTTCACAAAATTTGTTAAGTTTTAATGGTGTAACATCGACGTTGACGTGGAAATGCGTGAAGGAGCATCCTTGACGCGACACGACTTCGTACAAGTTTTGTTTGTTATAGTACTGTTATTGGAGGCAATTGGTACTTTAAAGGCTAAGGCTTGCAGCCTGAAAGACGGTGGGAGTCTGAAAAGCGGAGGGAGACGCACGTTACTCTTGACTAACGTCGCGGACGATGAGCCTTAGGTGTAAAAGGTACCGAACGGTGGTTAGGGAACGGGGGATTTTTATTTGTTCCTATTTCGTGTTTCACGAACTGTGTTCAAAGAAATGATATTCCTTCTTTCAGCGGGAGAAACTCCCTCACAACGCGTGCCATACAACCCACGCTATCGATGACGTCTCAATGATCATCACAAAAACCACATCAACACACATCCTTAACTCGGATGAGGTTTACAGAAGACTAATCCTCACACTAATCCCCTGACTCAAGATTTTGGTCTCTAGGATTCGTCTTAACTATCAAACCTATTCACATGACTATCAGAATAACATTTACTGTCTCAAATTCTAAATATATAACATTCTGTTTACTATGGAGAGTAAACTTAATTAAACGTCTAATTACAATTTGCTCAGTACGAGCAAATATTCACAGAAGTCCATTACGGTACAGTGGATATTAATTATTAATTAAGATATCGCTTTGCATGTCCAGGGCTGCAGGCTGCGCTAATACATGTGGTCACTCAGCACAGTTTACTTGTGTACATTATGAACAACACTGGATTGTTATTGAATTTGTACAATATATAGATGACTGGCTGCGCCCCGCGGTTTCACCTGCGTAAGTCTCGATCTTGGGGAATACCGGGATAAAAAAAATCCTATGTCTTATTCCAGGTCATGGGCTATCCATGTCCATGTACCAAGTTTTATCTAAATCCGTTAAGCCGTTTTAGCGTCAAAGCGTAACAAGCAAACTTACTTTCACATTTGTAATATTAGTTAGTATTAAGTTAGTTTTATTTACTTCAAGGTCTTTTGCGAAAAGTTCTTCTTAAAAAGTGTTTGCTTTTGCTGCTACCAAGTAGTATTTTCGTGTTTGAGTATTTATTTAATGATATGGCACTTCAACGACTGCGGTACCTACTCACTAAAACATACACAAATAAAAATGACTTACAGTTTTAGCTATTGTGAATTCGTTACTTACAGAAGTGCACAGCACTAGCATAGATCTTAATGATTTAAGGATATGAAAGTGCCGAAAACGTGATAGATTTGAACATTGATAGAACTGTTGATACAATAATCGACTTCTGCGTTGAACAACTAATTTCAGTAAAAAGAGGTTAGTATTTTGGAAAAGAAGTGAAGCGGACTTAAGGAGCAGGGCTCGGAAACCGGTAAATATTCCAAACCGGTTTCGGTTATTGGCCTCAAACCAGAAACGATTGCGGTTTAGGTTTCAGTTACCAGTGTTTTAACCGGTTAAAGGGAGAACCCGTATTTTTATAAATTCCGATCCGTTGAGCGAAATTAACCGGTTAATTTGAGTTTCGACGACATATACGAGTTCTACCTACTACGCCATCTCTCTTACACCTACAATAACAAAATGCTCCTTATTAAGGAGTTCAATTTAGCTACAGAGCCTAGAAGAGCGGTGGCCGTCATAATATAACGGCCGTGATGAAAATCTGTCATTTTCACAGCATTTTGACATTAAGGTATCAAAAGACGCTCTGTATTTAGACAGCCCTTAAAATTGTGTAACCGTTCACCGCTTTCTTATAAAACTAAACAGAGTTTCCATTCCAAAATCGATACACATTTCCACCATTTCAAATTAAAATTCAAATGACATCATTCTCATCCCTTAATCACCTCACGGCACCAACAGCACAGAAACTCTTTGCTCAGCCCCTTACTTTAGAACTCACGTAAAACCAATTCCGAATTCCAAAATAAAGCCGTTTACAAACTAAGAATGGTTTTAGAATCGCGTCGCAATCTCTGTAAAACATTCGGCGTGTCGTTTGTAAGTTTAATTACAGATCCGTGGGACGGACGAACGGATCCACACGTGAGCGGCCTATGATATTAGTTCGCCAATTTTCATATTACCTTAGATAATATATTAGGTTAATTGATGACGTAAACAGGAAGAGAAAGCGATTTCAATGACTGTTTTCTCATTATACTAGACTAGCGACCCGCCCCTGCTTAGCACGGTATTTACGGCTTGCAAAATCATCGATATTTATTAATTATAATGTAAGTGTATGTATTATATACAAACACCTTCTGGTTGTTCTGGAAGGTTATTGTATATTTCTCTAAATGATGGTGAAAACTGCATCAAAATCCGTGCGTAGTTTAGGAGAATAAATAATGCGGTCATATAGACAGACACTAAAGGCGACTTTATTTCATAATGTATTGATGGAAAAAAAGCAATTCTGGATAGTACACTCACAATGTATCCAATAATTTACAGTATTCCGAAAAAAGACTGATTTAAACTTATTTTTTTCTTTTTTGTATCGATAAAGAGAAATATACTCGAAGAACATGTAGGTAATGTGAATCTTTTTTCTCATTAACATAACTTAGTAGCAGTTTTCGATGACTTCTTTAATTCAAGTGATTAATAAATAAATGTTCTATAATTAATGCATCCCAGTTCATTACTTCTGTAATATCTGATCTTTGCGTTTTCAGCATAAAAGTAGTAATTACTTTGAGTTACCATAGCCGAATATAATCAGCCAAGCTTTGTTGGAGAAAACCTCTCTATACTAAGCTGTCGTTAAGTACTAATCTCCCATTAAATTGTTTTCAACAATAGACACGATTTTAATGGTTCTTTGATGAAATTAATGAAATCTAAGTGCAACTGGGTGTTAGCCTTATAAATTAAGATAGGAAAAAAAAAAAATTTTTACGACGAACTTCAGCCATTTCTTTATCAAAACTCTATCCCCAACCTCAACCAGATGGTAAATGATTTTGACAAATACTGTTGAAAATGACAGATTTCCACGACAGCCATTACAATATGGCGGAACCGCTTTCCTGAAAACCAAAGCTTTTTGATACAAGATGTCGTCTCTATCTTAGTGTAAGATTCCATAGTTACTATGCATAGAAAATCATGCCAGTTTATCAATTAGTAGTTATCTATAAACCCAATTCCACCTGAAACTTAAAGATACCCAAACGCATATTCAAAAGAGTCCTTCAGATTTTGCCGAGTGTGACACTCGGCAAATCTCCTCACTTACACCATCCAAAAACCCGTAGCGATCCAAACTTCTGTGGAGCAAGTTGGCGGCGCGTGTGCTCTTTAGCGCATGTTTTGATGCCGCTGCCACCTGTATTGTAATTAGTTTAACTATGGTAGCTACGTGTATAACTTGCCACACTCAATATTTAGGGACTCCTTTGAATATGCGTTTGGGTATCTATAAGTTGGAGGTGGAATTGGGTTTATAGATAACTACTAATTGATGAACGGGCATGATTTTCTATGCAAAGTAACTATGGACTAAGATAAAGATATCTTGTATCAAAAAGCTTTGGTTTTCAGGAAAGCGGTTCCGCCATATTGTAATGGCTGTCGTGGAAATCTGTCATTTTCAGCAGTATTTGTCAAAATCATTTACCATCTGGGAGAGAAGTGGTGGCCCAGCGGTAACGGCCGTGCGACAGACAGGCGCTTTATGTGTAAAATTATTTCATCACCACTGCTCTCAAAACGGTGAAGGAAAACCTCGTGAGGAAACCGGCATGTCTTAGAACCAAAAATTCGAAGTCATGTGACATCTACCAACCCGCACTGGGCCCGCGTGATGGATTAATCTCACCAATCTCACCGAGAGGAGCCGGTGTCCCAGCAGCGGGAACATTATAGGCTGATTATGCTGATTTACCATCTACATAATTATGTTTTAAGCCTGTTCACAGTTCTGTAGTACAAGCCTTCCGCCTGATTGACAGACAACATGATTTACAAGCTGCTAATAATAGTGTTCCAGGTATTTCCAATTACATTCAACGCGCTTGTTTGTATATACATTCAGTAGGTATATGAGGTACATATTACATACAGTATTACATAAGAATCAGGCTTTCAAGGGATATCCCTGTGTCACAGACGTATGTATACTGACCTGTGACGACCGTATGTTTGACTAGTAGTGTATTTTTTCCCAACTATGTTGTGGTCGTCATCCAGTCTAATCGGATGCAGCTGAATACCAGTATTTTACATGGAGCGACTGGCTGTCTGACCTCTACAACCCAGTAACTGGGTAATACGATACCCCTTGGTAAGACTGGTTGTCAGAGTTTCGGGCTTCTGACGACCCGTAACGACTGTCAAAGATGATAATGTAGATACTTATGTAATTATGTCTCTCGTTTTATATTTGCACGGTGCATGTTGTCAACCGGAGAGGATTCTATGGCTAGCTGAATAATTTGCGCAAATAATCCATTTTCAATTCAATTGCAGTGAGTATGAGCAAGTGTGGTGATCTAGGCTTGTACTTTCTCTGTATGAGCGGAAACTTTTGTATCGAAGTAGACAAACGAATGATTATTTAAATGCCTAGGCTTTTACCAATGGTAGCAAAGTCAGCAAAGCGTTTTATTGACACCAATCTGTGCCAGATTTTCTAAAGCATTTATTTTGAAAATCATTATTATATAGGTAGAATGTCTACAGTTCTCTATAAGATGATAATCATTGCGCTTGGCAGTAACCTTAGTCGGTTTAACGTAACGAAAACATTTAAATGCTCAATTCTTTCACAAAACCAATTTAACGATAAATAACGAATATTTTAAACCAGAAAAATACCCGTCTTATGCTAAAAAAAATAAACGAAGCAACAAAACGTAGTCGCTATGTGCAGTACTTGGGCAAAGTTGGGCGTGACAAGGGTTTGTCTTAGCGTCGTCAGACGTAGCCCGCGGCCGGTCGCTAACGACTGCACTCCTGGCGGTCCTCGCCCAACGTAATGCGCGCCCTGTCGTCGGATTAATTATTTGTGGAGTTTTTACAGTATCATGTACATAAAGGTAAATAACATATTGTTTTTGTGTTTTTTCTTCAATGGGGACCCCCATTGAAGAAAAAACCTGTTTTTACGAAATTAATGTATAAGCTTGCTCATTGCATGACAACGGTTTTAAACTTTTACCTAAGTGTTGGTGGGTTGTGGAGGTCAGATAGGCAGTCGCTTCATGTAAAATACTGGTATTCAGCTGCATCCGGTTAGAAGCTGACCCCAACATAGTTGGGAAATGGCTAGGCAGATGATGATGATGATGACCTAGGTGTTGGTACAGGTTTCGTTTTTTCTTTGATCATTTTATTTTTAGACGGCATTATCTGTGTCTTACGGTAGAGTAAATAAAATCTAGTCCTATAATTGACAAGGCAGTGAGCGAACTTGCCAATTAAGAGTCGTTTCTTATGCACGGAAGCTTTATACCCTTCAGTGAGAAAATAACAGGGCGCAAGAAGCAAGTTGTTTAATTAAATTATTATTATGATAGTATGATTAAGGAGCAGATAGTTTTATTACTCTTGCCTTTATAGATGCTTTTGCATAAAAGGCCAAGATTTTAAAGCACCTTTCTAGATTCCTTCAAGATGTCAATTACTTGTTATTACATCTCACCCACAAAATAAAGAGCCGTATATTCTCTAACTCTAAGTTATACCTACTAGTCTAGTACTACAGACAAATGTGGCAAGATAACATTTACGGCAGTTTACCGCGGTAAGTCGAGAGGCAGCTTTTAAGGACACGCTGTGTGGAATAACAATGTTTATTGTACGACGATCGGGAATATTTACTGTTGGGCGTTTGATGTTCTAGTGATCATTTATGTAGTGGATTGATACCTGTGTCAGTTATAAGTCATAAGTAATTGGTCACAAATCATGAGACTGTCGTAAGACCATCATGAGACTGTCATGAGACTGTCATCAGCCTGACATAAGACTGTCATGAGACAGTCGTAAGACCGTCATGGTTGAGACAGTGCTGAGTGATGATGTGCTATGTATGATTAGGTATGATTAAACAAAGAAGTATACAGTGACGAATTATTACTATCTACCTTTAACACTGTAATTCGAAAATATTGTAACAGCCAATTATTTTTAAAACAGTAACAGTGGAATTTGTTGCCGGCACCTAGCTTCTGACGTTTCATAAGTGCCCATGTAGGTTTATGTGAAATATAATATTTTCATTTTGATACCTACTTCACTTGATTTTTGGGCTACTAATATAGTTTTCCGTGTATATTTGTACACGGTGGGGCTTAATCGGGCTTTATCGGCTATATAGATAGATAGAATATTGTTTACGAACTGTGTTATATAGGTAAATAGCTTTTTCCCGCGGCCTCGCCCGCGTGGAGGTCCGGGAGAAAAATCCTATGTCCTAATCCAGGTTATGGTCTACCCATGTGCCACATTTCATCTAAATCCGTTTAGTCGTTTTAACGTGAAAGCGAAACCAAAAAAATCAAACTCACTTTCACATTTATAATATTAGGATAGCACAGTTTTATATTTATAAGGTTAAAACTGATAGATTAATTGGATTAGCGCGTGACACAACTCTTCCTCTAGGTATTAGTATTTTAGTCTTGATTTCTGCCCGGGTGTGATGGCAATGATATCATCCCTTATCACATGGCGAAATGTAGGCGTACTTTAGGTATACCTCTGCCTAACTCTTTGGGGAAAACAAGCGTGATGTTATGTTATGTGTGCTGAAATTGAAGAATTATTATGTCATCAAAGATAATAAAAGTTTTCTGATTGAAATGAGACCATCACTCCAGTTGCCCTCACTGTAATCCAAAACCGGTTAGTGGGGGAACAGATACACTATACAAATATGAATAAAAATCCAAAGAATAGTTTCCATACAATACATTATTATATCTTCAAGTGCTACCACCACGGTTCACACCGCTTTGTGAGGCACCCTTAAGCTCTGTTCACCCCACTACAAACCGGTTGTGTGTCACGCTTATAGAACGTTTTGCGTGGAGTAGCGTGCCTAATGAGTAGGGCTGTCAAAGGCTGGACACGTATATGTGTCTGTTTGTGTGTTGCTATCTCAGTAACTTGTGAAAATAAAAATGGCGTTTAGACTTGATTTTGAGAGATTATTCAGAATGCTTTTTTCTTATCTGGATTTGTTAGTCCTTTTTCTAGAACGGACTAACTTTATTTTTCTTACTGAAGTCATTCTATAATATAAATGACATTGGGAAGGATGCAGTTTTTACCAGTTATTATGGAGACGATTTACTACGACTATATGAAGTGACTAGATCAGAGTGATGACCAAAAAGATCTGTTTTATTTGATGTTTAATAATCAACTAATAAATTAATTGGCTCTACATCAGAACATTGATAAACAAATTATTATCCTTTCTCTCTTCATTGGCCACATTATATTCATGAAACTTATAAACCCGAACTTATCATAAAGCCAAGGATAACTAAACAAAATATCAAATCACCAATGGTCCTGCGGCAACCCTACTGACTATATAAGTGTGTGGCCCCTAAACGTGACAGACTGATAAGCGTGTCGAATGCGCGAGTTGATTGAAACGAGCCGCTTGTGTGTTTCTATAGGCGATGTCGATGAATAGGCGAATTATCATAACTCGTACTATGCAGTTTAATACATAGATTGTGTGAGAGAAATAGGCGATGAAGCTGTTCTTTGTAATCTTGATTTTTTTGTATCCTTTGATATGTGTTGCTATGAGTGTCCTTCTAATGTTAGGAGTAGTTTTGAAACTGGTAGTTATTTAATACTTTAATATTTACTCGCTCAACTGTCGATTGGCCTTTAGAAGGCGATAAGTATTAAACTTCCATTGTGTCTCGTTAGTGACAGTTGGAGGTTTATGGTTTATTTGGAACGAACACCACGTTGCGCTCAAAAACGGGAATCCTAGACGTAGGCAAAAAGGCTGTCAAGTTGAAATGAGATTGGGAGGGTCATGTCAGCCGCATGAGCGATCGCTGGGCAACAGTCTCCACACGGTGGGTGCCTGAGGATGGACGGCGCCGCCGAGGCCGGCCCAGGAAGAGATGGCGAGACGATCTAGACGCGTACCACAAGGGTTGGATCGAAGTGGCCCTGGAAAAGGAAGTTTGGAAAGATTTGGGAGAGGCTTTTACTCAGCAGAGGGACAGAGAAGGCTAACATAAAAAAAAAAAAATGTGTTAGTCATATAGAAAAGAAAAGTAGAATGACTGAACAAAGTGAATGACCCAAGGGTCTAGTGGTGGTAAGCGCGATGCTGAACGTGGTCCCAGGTTCGATTCCCAGGTCGAGGAAAGTGTTGGTAAATTTTTCAGGAATTTCTCAATAGCAGCCTGGAGTAGCTATGGATTTTAGCCCGGTTAATAGTACTAGGCTTTAACCCTATGAAACATAACTGGCGATATGTGGGTGTAATGTCAGGGAACTTAATTGTTAAGCAAATTGACTAGCAACTTAAATTGTCTGTCTATAATAAAATCACTACATTCATTCTTTGACAATTGTATGAAATGGCTTTAACGCGACAATTCAACGTAGAGTGTGAATTTGCTTAACACCCTACGTTGATTTGCATTTAACCTTATATCAATTTAATACCAATGCAAATCTTCTAGCCTATCTAGAACAGTACTTCACCCTTCTATATTGTAGAGTTGTACCTAAAAATTAATATATGTTTAATTTTGTAGACTTTGCAATCCTATTTTGAAAATAAGCTTTTGAATTTGGAATCTTAAACCTATGTGTAGGTATGAAGGGGATAATCTTCAGAACTACTGATCCGATTCCGAAAATTCTTTCACTAATGGGAAGCTGCAGCATTGCCCAGTGTCATACGGTATATTTTATGTCATAACAAGAAATCTCATGTGAACGAAGTCGCGGGCTACATCAAGTGCTAAATAAAGCTAGTGTTGTTTTCCAAACGAAAGAAAGAATCAAACCTAGGTCCTTAACTCAGCAGCTGCACCTTCAACCACTGATCACATGGCAGAGCCATTAACATTAACTAAAGGAAATGGTTAGTAATGAAGCCAGTCAAACGAAGTAATTAATACTGGAATATTATGACTTCCTGCATTACTGTTAATGATAATTATTATCTACTTTAAGTGATGCTACTTCATAGTTTGGGATCCGTAAAGGGTTATGGAATAGGAAATCATCTTTTCAATTTTCTTTTTGGTACCAGCTGTTGGAACAGCTCATCATTTCAGCCGAAAGACGTCCGCTGCTGGACATAGGTCTCTCCCAAGTATCGCTACTTCGACAGGATAAGCGCTTCTCGCATCCTGCTAATTCCTGCAGCCTGCGCTAGGTTATCGGTCCACCTTGTGGGAGGCCTCCCAACGCCACTGTCCTCCCATAACTATTAACACTGTAATTCGAAAATATTGTAAAAGCCAATTATCTTTTAAAAGAGTAACCATGGAGTTTCTTGCCGGCTCTTCTCCATAGGAAACGACCAATTGGAACCGTGCACCTAGCTTCTGATGTTTCATAAGTGCCCACGTAGGCTTATGTGAAATATTTTGATTTTGATTTTGATTTTGCTACGTCTTCCGGTACGCGGTCGCCAATCCAGAAACTTTCGACCCCATCGGCCATCTGTTTTGTGAGCACTATGCCCTGCCCACCGTCACATATGTTAATTCTTCGGGTTATGTCGGGAACCTTGGTTCTGCTGTGGATCTTATCATTTCTGATTCGATCACGTAGCGAAAACGCATTGTGGAAATAGGTATTCGGTATAGGCTAGCCAGTAATGTTGTTAGCGGGGCTGACTAGGACTTAGTAAGCATGACAGACATACTTAGTATCTCGGTAGGTACTTAAGTAGTTACCAAATAAACAAAAAATGATCTTTTAATAATTATAATAGTTTAAAAATGCCGAACATAATTATGTTAAGAATTTGGAACAGAATATTATCACTCTCATGTCACTCTACACTTATTAGATTACTAGCTGCGCCCCGCGGTTTCACACGCGTAAGTCTCGATCCCGTGGGAATATCGGGATAAAAAGTATCCTATCTCCTATTCCAGGTTATGTGCCAAATTTTATACAAATCCGTTCAGCCGTTTTAGCGTGAAAGCGTAACAAACAAACAAACTCACTTTCGCATTTATAATAATAGTTAGGATTAAGATTGATCGATTTAAAGCGTTGGATATGTATGTCGCTGTTACGTATAGACTTTAAGCAGTACACTGCCGCTGCCCTCTTGAAATAATCTTAAAAGACAAGATAAGCACGGTGTTTATTGATGAACATTATTTATTTGTTCTGCAGTAAATAGAAATAGTTGTCTTCGTGATTCGATAGATGGCGCTGCCTGTAGATCGATTGAGTCGTGCTGAAACAATAAACTTCTTTTTCAGTTCCTAAACGAATTTCAAAGTATTTAAATTCATAATATTTACATAAATAACAACACAGATACACTTTTTGAACGCAATTAACAGATTTTATCGATAAAATAATCTTTGTTTACATTTATAGTTCTCAAAGTATGCAATAGATGGCAGTAGGGGTCTTAAGATTGAATTAACTGTTAAAGAATTATGATGTTCTTACAACCTCATTATCTGACCAATTGTGTGTACAGTATAATTTTAAGAAACCCTATATTTCGAACTGTAGGTATGAAGGTTTTAAGTAATTAATGATGACAATAATTAATAATAAATAGTGTTTTATGTACATTGGCACCTTGTATTTTCTTAATATTCATGTACTTAGTTATCATTTAATTGTGCTTTTGTGTGTTGTGTTAATGATTTATCTCTATCTATATCTAAAAATACTTAGCCAAATAAAACCTGTTTCTGATCGTAAATGTCCTGTAAAATCTTCCGTTTGCTCTTGTTACTTGACCCATTAATTAAATATTGGTTCATTAAAATAACATCATTATCTGCCTAGCCTTGCCCAACTATGTTGGGATCGACTTCCAGTCTAACCGGATGCAGCTGAATACCAGTGGAGTTTACATGTCGAAGCGACTGCCTATCAGACCTCCACCAGTTAGGTAGGTACTGGGTAGCAGGATATCCTTCGGTAAGACTGGTTGTCAGACTTTCGGGCTTCTGACTACCCGTAACGAAAAAATACGATAGACGTAGATATATTTAGTAACCTATTCCGCTTAACTATACTTCAAGAGTCATAAAAAACCCTGTAAGAAATCGACACGTGTTTCACCTCTCAACGAGGCATCCTTTGGATTACGATTGACCATTGACACTCGGTGTTGCAACACGTCGTGTTCTGGTTTGCAATTGGTCGATCGTCATACTATTGTGTGTTATAATGGATTTCCGCAAAGTCACGCCTGAATCAATGTACTACCCGTAACGAATGTCAAAGGTGTACTAAAATAACAATCAACTATTAACGTAGAAGCCACTACCCTAACACACTACACGAACACTTATCATCCTTATTATTAAAATAGGCTTTCAAAATCCAATGTTCGTTTATGTCGAGTAGATAACACAACAGAACACTCTCAGTGAGAGTTTATAAAAAAATCTAAGAAATTAATACGCTGAGGAGAAAAATGAAGCAAACAGAATGAGAAGAGGCTCTCCGATGGTACTTGAGAATAAGTGGTAATCTCGATGAAATAATTTCCGGAAGGAATCTTTAGTGTGGCCATGACAACAGCGGGGATTGAAACCGAGAAACAGCGATGAATTTGTGATGTACAGAGCGAACCATGCATGCTCTAAGTACTTACGTAGGCACTTACCATTTTGGTGGAAGATTCTGCCAGTACCAATAAATTATATCTACATGAAATAATTTTAAGGTAAGTAAACGAAATACCTACTAATTTATTTTGATGTGTTTGATGCGCGGAAAGTTTGAGTGATACATCTCGTACTTAGTTAATTCTTTTTTTTTGGTAGTCTTCTCTGTCCCTCTCCTGGGCAAACGCCTCCCTCCAGTCCTTCCTCCTTCCACATAGGTTATAAGTCATTTATATCATAACAAAATAAATTGTGTTGAAAGTATTACAGTAGACAATAAATTACATAATCACCAACATTGCATAATTTAAATTTAAAATTCTATAAACCGTATATACAATTAATTTTATATATAAACATTTACAATTCATTTAATGGTTAAGGCTCCCACAAACAGTCGCGATATCGCGGGCACGATAGACAGCGCTACCCTAGTCGCGCCCGCGATATCGCGAGTTTGTACGAGCCTTTACTGTCGTTTGTCATCTATGAACTCATCGATACTGTAATATCCCCTCAATAAATACGGACGGAACTTATCCAGTTCGTCGCATCTCCTACGTGGTCTGCCGCGACCCCGCCTCACAGTCTCAGGGAACCACTTCAGAGGGCTCAGACAAGTGACAATCGCTTCGAAAGCGTTTCGTATTTCTACAACGACTTTCAACAAGATCGACATAAGCTTTTCGATAGCTTATGTCAGTCTTATACATTTTTGCCTTTTCCATCATCGTTATCGCTAATAGAATGTCACTTTGTCTAGGGCCTCTGAGCTGTTTGTGCATAGTTTGTCCGGCATACGGCAGACGGGTCCTGCCCAGTCTCATTTAAGTTGGGCAGCCTTTTAAGCCACGTCAGCTATCTTTGTTTTGGACCGTAGTATTGTGCTTCGAACACGATCCGTTAATTTAACGCCTAGTATACTGCGCTCCGTTGCTCGTTGGCAGACCTTGAGTTTGGACTTCTGGATGTTAGTCAAAAACAAAGTCTGTGCACCATAGGTTATTGTTATTACTTCTTTTATTTTCAGTTACTCATTATAAAGGGTACCTTTTAAAAAGAAATAGGTAGTCAATCAATAGGTATACTTCAGCTGAATATAAAGCTAGAGCATTTTCAAATATTTTTTCCAAATCAGGGATTGAAGTTTAATTTTTTTTTTAGTTATTGGTTTCATGGCCCTATTGTTTTTCTCCCTCGGTCTGTTTGCACTAACTGCCTCCAGTATTTTGTTTGTATTGATTTCTTTATTAAATGTTAGTACTCGTAAGTATTTTCAGATTTTTTTAAAACCAATTTAATTATCATACTCTTTGGGATTCTTTAAAAAAATAATCTTCCTTGTTTTACATAACATAACGCTTGTAATCCCCAAAGGGTTAGGTAGAGGTGTAACTGTTGTACCTACAACCACATTTCACCAGTAACGTTTAATCCCATGTAATAAGGCCCTGTAAATGAATGCGCCAGACTGTCATGTAACAGAACCAGATGGAGAGAGATCGTGAGGCGAGCAACGACTACACCTGCGATTGGAAAAAAATCATCGTGACCACGACCGCTCTGTCAAGAGGGAAGCGAAAAAGAAGAAGAATAAGAGCCTATTGCCATCAACCGGTAACAAATCCAGACTCCGAGCTTCTACAGAGAAATTCCAGATGGAAAAACCCAATAACACTTTGCCCGACCCGGGAGTCGAACCCAGGAACAACGTTATAAAAGATGAGCTTTTTGTCCTCCCTATCTGGGCGGAGCGGGAGGTGTCAGAATTTTACTGACTAAAACCCACCCGTGTTCGTTCAGTTGCCTATTGCCAAGGTCCCTGTATCCCTTTCGGACTTTCCCGCAAAAAGATGAGCTAAGGTACAAATTAATCATAAGCAATGTCTTTTTAATCTTCAAAGTTTTAGCACCACCGTCTTTAGCCAATCCTTATTCAAATAAACCTCATTTGTTTTATAACCTACTTAACTAAAGATCTGTTAAGAATATTAACTTAAGTAATTAAAGGCTAACAGATAAAGATCGCTGTTAACCCGCGATGCATCACTAATATTATCGCTTAACCCTCCAAGTTAAATGTGTTGAGGGTTCAATAAGGTCAGGATTGAACTTATAACCTTCCGATCAAGTTCGTAAGTTAAACTGTTTGAACTATTGCCGCTTCGATGAGAGTCATTTATCATTATGACATCGATTTAAGTCTGGAAGAAAAGTTTGATTAATTTATAATAAATTATAAACATGATGTTTAATATCTTCTGGATTATCATAACATAACACGCCTGTATTCCCCGAAGGGTTAGGTAGAGGTGTACCTATAGTACACCCTCATCGCCAGTTATGTTTATTAAGTCCCATGTAATAGGGGGCGAGTCTACGAGTATTGTCATCAACCGGGCACAAATCCAGACTACGGACTGTTACTGAGAAATTCCAGATGGAAAATCCTAATAACACTTTGCCCGACCCGGGAATTAAACCCAGGACCTCATGCTAAGCAGTAGCGCTTGCGACTACTAAACCACCGAGGCAGAATTAATTTATAATCCATACTAATATTATAAATTCGAAAGTAACTCTGTCTGTCTGTATGTTACCTTTTCACGCCTAAACCACTGAACGGAATTCGACAAAATTTGGCAAGTAGATAGATGGCAGCCTGGGAATGGACATAGGCTACTTTTTACCGACATACGCGCGGACGAAGCCGCGGGCGGAAGCTAGTAAGTTATAAACAGGCTGTTTTATATTTCTAAAATGACGAAATTATTACGGCTATGAAAGTATTGTGTTTACAAAATGTGTTCTTTCTCTAGAGCTGAGCAGCTGCGAAAAAAGGTCTATAAAGGTAAACATAGGCACTTATAATCCTGTGCCATGTTAGGTAGATATGTGCCACGTAATACATAAATCTTGTACACACGGCTACACATCAAGCTATACATTTCCACTATATGCTGACCTCGCATTGTACGGAAATCCTATACAATGCGAGATCAGCATAAACTGGAAATGTATAGCTTGATGTGTAGCCATGTGTACAGTCGGCAACGAAAGTAAATACTTTCTTTTCCTTACATTTTATAATTTATTGATCAAACTAACGGATCTAATTGATCTGGTGACAAGTTTATTTTGTCCTCCACAGCTGGCTTATTTTAACTTATGACGTTCTGGTCTTTTAATAAATTTATTTGTGTGAAGTAACATATATTGCTGCCCATAGGACGAGCATCTTGCTCCAAACATTAAAAAATAAAGACCAAATAAAAACCGAAGTGTCATATATAAACACTAACAAAGTTTTAAAACCATTCATATGACAGGCACACGCGCCCAATAACTAACTAGAAAGAAGCAATAAAAAATCTAATCTAAAGTAAAATATTAAACCCGACATCTGCTGGTACTAGGTTCGATTCCCAGCGGCAAATTACATAGGCCTAGCAACTAGCCAGCTGCTTGAAAAAGGATAATTGTTTTAATTTATTACTAGCACTTTCTCTGCGTTTTATAATAATGTTAAAAATGTGAAACACAATTTTTTCGTTTTGAAACAGCATTTTATTAAGCTGGCTTGTTTTAGTGTATAAATTATAGTGATAAGATTTACACAGGTATTTACTTAATTAATAATTATATTGAAAGTACTCAATTTAATTGACATTATTTATTACAATCTTGTTATAAAAACCCTGTTAACGCTCTGCGTCCAGCGCTCGGTGTGGCAACACGTCGTGTTCTGGTTTGCAATTGGTCAATTGTCATCCTGAAAATGCCTCGTTGAGGGGTAAAACACGTGTCGATTTCTTACAGGGTTTTTTTATGACTCTTGAAGAATAGTTAACCAGAATAGGTTACTAAATATATCTACATCTATTGTATTTTATAATAAGGATTAACAAACATTCGAAGTGTGTAGTGTGTAATGTTTTACAAATGCATTATGCATTTGTAAAACATTAGATTACACGTAAGATTTCCATAAAACTAGGCGTCAAAAATAAAGTAGTATACAATAGTATACATGAACAAAGCTTGAGTGCCACCAAGCTTCTTTAATTTTGACTCCATGATTAATCATTGTTTGAGATAAGAAGCAAATTACCGATCTCGTATAATGTAGAACAAAAACTATATAAAATATATCAACTGCTTCGATTACTTGATTTTCTTTGGTCATTTTGATCTTTTTTTTCCAGTAGCTATGGCCCATTTGATCCTCACGTGAGTAACTAGTTACTAGGTCGGAGGTGCTAACCCAGACAAGTACTTTACTCACACGTATTAGACCCGCGTGGTAGATAACACCCTACTTCTCACAGAGAGGAGGCCTGTGTCGAGTTATGCTGACTAAGTTTATGCTACCTACTTTTTTTTAAACTGACGATTTTTTGGCGTGTTACTAAAAGCTTTAAAACGTACCAACATACAACAACAATATGGTGTGGTAAACAGTAGCTAAATGACACCTTAATAGTAGTGAGTGGATGATTGACACGCGGCGCGGGCGCGTGGCACATCGCGTGACGGATGGCAATAATGGCAGTAGTGTCACTACTTCCACGATTACAGAATTAATTGCTCCGTAGGTACGTGTGAAATGGATGGTGTGGAGAAGTTATTTTTTTTATTTTTAAAGTGTTTGAATCTAAATGGATTCTTTATTATCGAATAGGCTCACAGGTGGGATTATAACTGGCGAAATGTCGGTGTAGTGTAGGTACTTTATATCTCTGCCTAACCCTTCGGGGAATAGGTACAAGTGTGATGGGTTTATTTATTATTAATGTACAACAAAAACACTTAATAGAAAAAAATGCATAGAGATGAAAGAGCACCAAGGTACAGAAGACCTGCGACAGGAGAGTTAGATTGGAAACGTAGACACAGAGTGTAAAAAGACATTAGGATCTCATTAATAAAGGTTTCTTTTTTACTTATCCTGTTACTACCACTTCAGTAACTGTCAGATAAGTGTCTGAAAAGCAAACTAGCAGTTAAATGTAGTAGTAGTTTTATATAGTAGTCTACATAAAGATAAGAACTAACAATACTAACATAATTTTGTAAGCTAATATTGTTGCTAATATATACTAACAAGATATGGATTTAAATTATCTGAAATAATTTATTCTATATGCCATGTTAGCTGCTGATTGGTAGACAAAAACAATAATAATCAATCACGTAAATGTGGTGCATAAAATCTCAAACGGCGCAAATTATATCAAGTTTTTGGTTGAAACACTAGGACCGAGTGCTCATCTAATATTCGACGTCGACTCTTCACGTGACCAGTTGATGCCACGTGAGCTCTTGTCCTTTTTTTTCTTCATATACTTGTATATAGTATGAATAGTTTAGTGTTAGATTGTATTAAATATGTTAATAAATAAAGTAAAGGGTAAACCTATAAAAAATACATATCATGTAAATTAACACTGGACTTAACTAATTAATTAATTAACGGACGAATTGAATAGGCTTTTATTGGGCCATTCGTGTAAAGCTGGGGCTACATTTTCGCGTTATCGCGAACTATACTTCGCGCGCTCTCTGTTGCTCAGCGAGACGTCGAGCGATGTGCGAGAGAGAGCGCACGAAGTTTAGTTCGCGATAACGCGACAATGTAGCCCCAGCATAATAAATCTTTGTAATTTTGTTCCATAACTACAACCTTTAGTTTAGCTTTTGCACCTTCTATAATAATAACTAGTTTCTATGAATAGGTGATTGTTTTACATATAAATAATTTTATTACAATCCTTAGAAAGAATAATCAACTCTCGATTACTTTTTTATACGACTGTCGTATCAGATAATCAGAAGTCTGTTACTCTAACAACAAACAGCTAGTCATCGGAAGATCTTCATGATATCGACATCCTTAGTCAAAAAAAATTAAGCCACCAATCAAAAACTAGGTCATTTAACCGACTTGCCACACAAATATGCGGTATAGTAGTTTGGCACAAGCCGGTCTCACAGCTGATATAAGCCATCACCTGCTCCAGGTGCGTGCACGTCGATTGACAAGTGCAATTTGTATGTGTGTGAGTAGAGATGAGGAGGCGCGGCGCAGTAGACTACGGTGGCTATTGCTTTTTACTGTTCATAAGTCTGTAATTAAATTATATTGGTGCTGGCTTAGATGCAATCGGGTTTGTTTATTAGGGTTTTGTGTTACGGCATTATTATGTGTGTTTATTATATCTCGGGACCATGGGGTTCCGGTCTTTTGGAAGGCGTACGAGGGGCCGAAACCAACTCGTAGAGGCCCCTTAGACAATTTTAAATGGGATGAGGCACCAACCGACGATTATCCCTGTATATACTATGAAAGTACACCCAAGGACAACCCCCGGATGGTGTAGGACTATTGCAGAACATGGAAACAAATCATATTGGACTATGGGTTTGGGTGGCTATAGTGGACTGGTTACCTAAAACTATTGAAGGACTATGTCCCCTGCCTGATCAATGTTTTATATGGATAATACACACGGATAATATGGCAGGGGGTGACTTGCACACTCAATAATGGCCCCCCGAAAACGGTCGCTAGCACATAGTGACGTAGCGACAAGGAGGCAACACTTCCTGAGATGCTTGAGAGGAGTGGAGAGGTATTCCACGGCTATCAGGACAATCCCGGAAGTACGGTCAAGATCCCTACCAGCATCTTTCTGGAATACTTCTTTCCTCCGAGCACGTTTGTTCTTGCGAATCTCCACTCAAGCCGGCCAATCAAGGCAAGAATGAGGTGGGAGCTCTGTTCCTCGTCAATGTTCACTCTAGCCAGCCAATAAAGGCAAGCCAGAGATGAGGAACGAGAATTCTCCCGGGAGGTAGGGTCCGTGGGGTCGCTACTGCCCAACAGCTCACCACATGCTATCCTGCGGGTTTTTGTATCTCTCTTGGTCTGGCTCCTCACCCTAGACCCGTTCCGGCAAAGTAAACTCTACCGGCACAGACCTAGGGTTCTGAGCGCGCAAGCCCCACCACGACGCCGACGTCAACGTAGAGATACGGCGGTGGGGTTATGTGTGGTATTATTATATTGCGTGTACTTTTTTCGTAATTAGTTTTTTATTTAAGTACCTATTTGTTTTTTACGGTTTAAAGTCGTTTTAAATATGTAACATTATTTTACGAGTCTAGTTGAGGGTAGAGTCTCAATGCATTATTAAAGATGTGTTAAATTAAATGGAATGAAAATTTCTAAGTATGTATTTAGTTTATAAGCGATTGGTGCACTCATTTTAACAATGAACACCCGAAATCAATAGTTATGTTACGAGTGACGCGACGTAAAAGGCTGATTCACTATCTTGTTTTTTTAGATCCCATAACTAACACGATTATTGTGTCGGAAATCACTCAAAAGAAAATAAAAACGCTAAGCGTACTACGTGTATTATTCTCTTGAGGTTAAAGTTCTATCTTTAAACCCTTCGTTTTGAAATTTGTAATAGTTGGTTTCAATAGGCGTTTTTACCTTAATAAAAAAGCATTCGTCAAATCAATTAATTAAAATTAAGGTTTTTCTTTATTATAACATTTTGAAACATTAAAAGTAGTTTAACCTGTATGACCGCGGACGGGCCGCGCGCGGACCAAAAACTATTGTAGTTAATTAGAAAGTCCTTGAAGAATTAAATACTTGTTGAATTATCACTTCTTCCCAATTTAATGTGTCTATTCTACCCCACACTACCCTTACCTACGATGCGTAATCGCCTGCGCACGCAGCCGCCGCCCAACGGCAAAGCATTCACGAAATTTAAAATTTCTGAATGAGCAAGATGCTTGTATAGTAATGTAACGGTTCCTGCATCTGGCATTAAACAGCTGATTTTGACGTTTGACGGTGTGTACGACATTGTCAATTCATAGTTGAATGTAATAATGTGAAAACCTATCAAAATGACATTAATGAATCCGTTCTCAACATCATCCATTGGATGAATAATAATAATCTTGTAATTAATCTAAATAAAACTAAGGTGATGCACTTTCATCAACGGCAACCACATCCAAATATTGATGTAACTTATAATAATAATAAAATAGAAAAAGTTAATAACGCTAAGTTTTTAGGTATTACCACCGACAGTAAGCTTACTTGGAAACCCATGATGGAAGAACTTTGTAAACACCTGAGTAAATCTGCTTATGCATTCTCTCAATTATCAAAAAAGGTAAATAAAGATACGTTACTGGTAGCATACCATGGATTTGTAGCTTCTGTGTTGCGATATGGCGTAATTTTCTGGGGGCAGTCGACTGATCGTGAGCTTTTTATTTAGGATGCAAAAAAGATGTGTCAGAGCAATGTGTAATATAAAAACAACGGATGGCTGTAGACCCTATTTTAAGTCTTTAAAAATACTGACCCTTCCAGCATTATACATTTTGGACACTGCGTTATTTATGAAAAGAAACACACAATTATTTGAAAAAATATCATCGACTAGACAAACTCCATTACGTGCCCAATACGTAAATAAACTATGTCATCAAAAATGTAAGACCGCATTGATGCGAAAAAGCTTTTTTGGTATGGCACCTAAAGTGTTTAATAAAATTCCTGATGACGTCAAAAACATTACATTAAATAAGTTTAAAAAAGCTCTGACTAAATTATTAATTGACAAATGTTATTATGCTGTAGATGAATTTTTGAATTATTATAAAAATGAATTTTGATATTAAGAATATTGAATTGAAGAAATTGAAGAAACAGATTTTTGAATTTTTGAATTTTGAATTTTTGAATTATTATAAAAATGAATTTTGATATTAATTACTATTACTATTTATTGATTTTATTTTGTGTGATGTTCTTTTTTTTCTGTTCATGTATTTAATTAATTTAAAATATTATTTCTTCATAGAACAATAATTTAAGACACCTAATGTGTCACTTATAAATTTGTATGTCTTAAATTATGACAAAACATAGCGCACCCCCTATTTATGTAAACACCTATGTAAACACCTATGTTTCACAAATAAACAGATTGATTGAATAATCCCGTTGAAAAACATGAACGGATGTTTTGAATTTTCGAATAAGTAGATAAAAGTTGCTAATTAATTGTTTGGAGTTTAGATAAATGTAGGGAGTTGTACGAGTGGTTTGAAAAAAATAAAGAGTCAACAGTTGTTATATATTGTTTTGATGTTTATAGCCTTTATTGCACACCTTTGACATGTGTTCGTCTAGTGTTTATTTCATAGTTATTAAGTCTGTGTACCAGCTGCTTTCTAGGCAGGGTGAGTTGAACTGATTAATAGTCTAATTATAAGATCAATTACTTATTTTTATCGTCTAAGGCTGACATGGGTATTAAATGATTTCCTATCCGGGAATACTAGTAATTAAAACTTTCCTTTTATATAAAATTAGAGACCCATAACTAATATTATGCAAATATTTGTAAATCATTTAGATACTAGGGATTATAATCACCTGTTAGCCAGCCACATGATGCCGCGATTGGCGTGGCCACTTACTGTGTCCAACTCGTATAACATAATGCCATGTTTTCTCATCGACTCGAAAAGAAGATGGAGAAACCTTTTCTTTGAGCACCATACACCTAGTTCTAATAGGTAAGTTTTTTTTACATTTTGCCTAGTCTTATAAAGTTAACGTAATGATGTTACTCATAGCTTAAACATGCACACTTCACTTCCTCAGGGCATTTTGTTCAAGATATAAACTGCTAAGTATTCTTTGTTATAAAACTTTAAGGTAACCGGTATTAGTAAGCGCAATGAACTTTTAACAGTGGCTACAGGCGAAACGGCAGGCGATAGCTTGTGGTTTATTTAAATTAACCTTACATAACATCACGCCTGTAATCCCCGAAGGATAACGCAGAGGTGCACCTATAGTACACCCACATTTTGCCAGTTATGTGTCAGTCCCATGTAACGGGGGCCCATCTCGGGTGCGATTCCCGGGACGGGCAGTGTTACTGGATTTTTCCATTAGGTATTTTTCAGTAACAGCCCAGTTTTTGGAAGATGGCAGTGTGAAACTCCCCGTGCTCAGAAAGCACGTTAAACCATTGGTATTGCGCCTGATCTCTCTCAAGTCATGTCAGAGTGTCGTCCCATCGGACTATGAGACCTGTGTCTGCGCACACTCCGCTGAGATTGGCCGCCATGGCAGAAATTAGGTCTCGAGGACTGTTCCGTACTCTAGTAGAAGGTATTCCCAAACGAACTCCTTTAAAAGGAACGTTCTCACTACGAAAGTTACCACCTTGAAAAATTGCCAATTAACTGTAGCAAAAACTGGTCGGAAATTGACGGTTACATTTCACACTTTCACTGAAGCAGTTATCTACTCGCATCGAATAGTAATTTCCTTTTAATAAACTTCTAAAAGGCGGCGTCGAATTATGCGGTAGTTACGGACAAAATACCAAATATTTTGAAATACCAAATATTGACTATTTGATTGTATCTATAAGACAATAGGTGCACTCTTTTAGAAGTTAAGTATCACTTTTAACGAAGAATACAACTTTAGTTATTACTTACATCTTTATTAATTGAAAATTAAAAGCGATATAATGTTTTTTTTTTCTTTTAATTGGTAGTGTAAGCGGGCCTTAGTGCTTATAAAGAAATATATAGTTATTCTTATATCCCTGAAAAATAACATATTAATAAGCTCTTACTTGGCGCGATCTGGCGCGAGTCGATGACAGGTGGACCCTTAGAACAACCGCTTGGAAAGGCCCACACGGAAAGAGAAGAAGGGGCAGACCAGCAGAGCTTACTTCACAATTTTTTTGTTTGTAATTAAGTAATAATAAAGGCATTTTTTAACCGACTTCTTCAAAAAGGAGGAGGTTTCAATTTGTCTGTATGTTTTTATATTTTTTGTGTATTTTACGCGATAACTCCTGCAATTATAAATCGATTTTGATAATTATTTTTTTGTTTAGTAGGTCATGCTTTATAGGTGGTCCCATATAAATTTTATTAACTTTGCTTGCGTAGTTTTTGAGTTACCTTCAATAATTACGTATTTTTCCCACTTTGTCTATGTAGACGACATCTTATTTGACTCCGTCACTGTTATTTACATAGCAGGCAGAGATATTCGAATTTGTGTGGGGTAGGAACCACAACAAAAAAGTGAAAAATAAAATTTTTTACAAAAAAAAAAAAAACAACCGACTTCCAAAAAAACACTAAGAAAGTGGAAATAATCAAGGAAGTCGGTGGCAAAAAACGAAAATTTAAAAGCGAGGACACCTACTTCCACTATTAAAGTTATTTTTCAGTTTTTTTTTGGATTGTTTATTAAATAAAAAATACAAAAAAAAAATCCTTAACTAGTTAAGTGAGCTTAACTAACTTCCCCACAATATTTCATGATCAAGATTCCGATCGCTTGTCCCTGTTATTGCACATCCGATGTTGATGAGCAGTTTCTGATCACGTTTTAAGAAACAATTTCCTTTTTGCTGCATCTGATGAGAAGATATTGTTATTAAGTTATAATATATAGCTGGTTGAACAATCTCAGGTTGTATTTTTTGGGAAGGTGAAAAATGGCTGGAATTTTTTTGAACGCAACTTGATAGATGTTTCCACAGCCCGACTGCACCCACGCTCTTGTGCCAGCCTCATCCACGTTTTGCCCGCGATGTTAAATATTATTATGTTTAGAATTACTGTATTATTTTCAGTTTTGGAGATGATATAACATTGCATTCCTCGTGAAAGTAGGTTTTTAGAACCAAGAAGTACATGATTTACGTATTTTTTTAAAAGTGAGCGTTTGTCAAGAACCCTTCACCTAAATCCTTTACCCAGGTTAGATTCAAACTCATGATTGAATTTAGACACGAAAAATTACTCCCAATATAAGACGAACTAAGAAGTAGGTAACTATCTTAGACATACGTCTAAGTCTAATTAACTGCAATAAGATGAGAAAAATAACAATTGGCATTACTGTCTAACCATAATTTTTTTCGGTTTTAATGACTATATTTCTTCAGCTCCCATCCTAAAAATAGCCTGACCAATTGACCACAGGGTCAGTTAGCCAGACAGATGTAGCCCGTTGACCGAGCAACAATGATAATAGTTCAGCCACGCACTTAGCATTACTTGAAGCTAACTTAACGCTGGTTGTCAACTTAATTACATAATTCTAGGTGAGACATTTTTTGTTAAGGTTTGTTAAGGCTTAGGTCGAGATCTACAGACGTTACTTAGCTCATGCTTTGACTTAGACATGTTCCCGTCTTGACTGTCTTGTATTTATTACCTGTGGTTTGATAGGTGTGGAACAGTGACAGGAATGACGCTAAGTCTAAGTAACGTTTATGCATCTCGGCCTTAGACTGGCTACAATAGGCGCGACTTGTGATGTTTTGTAGGTGTGTTCCTTGGACAAAATGATTTTGTTATGTTTACCTAATATGCTAGTACATACGGCTACACATCAAGCTATAAATTTCCAGTTTATGCTGATCTCGCATTGTGTAGGATTTCCGCTCAATGCGAGGTCAGCTTATACTGAAAATGTGTAGCTTGATGTGTAGCCGTATGTACAATAAGATGGTACTTTATCATAATACTATGGTACTTTTTCTTGCGTATATGTTTAGGTATATTTAATATTTTTAGTTAAGACTTCGCATAATATTTTTTTTCTCTTCTTGTTCTCACACTATTGTCTACATTTCTTTCACATTTCTCCTTTCGCAGGTCTGCTGGAAGAAATTTCTTAAGAAATAAGCAGTACCTTTGTACTCATATTATAATTATGTTGTATCTCTATGTATTTTATTGTGTGTACATAAATAATAAAATAAATAAATAGTATTTTGTCGGT
The DNA here is from genome assembly GCA_949152455.1 of Lithophane leautieri. NCBI lineage: Eukaryota > Metazoa > Arthropoda > Insecta > Lepidoptera > Noctuidae > Lithophane > Lithophane leautieri. The sequence goes on from OX424475.1 coordinate 1,197,659, forward strand.
TGTTGTAGTAATTTCGGAGTGAAACGACTAACATGTTATGGTAGAGTAGATATTAGGTACAAATTCACAGTCAGTACCTAGCTTACCATGCGTCTATAACTCCTAAATTAATTTATAAAAGACTAGCTTCCGCCAGCGGCTTTGCCCTCTTGTTATCTTTACAAATTACAGCCTATGTTACTCAGTGATAAAATAGCATTCTATTGGTGAAATGATTTTTTAAATCGGTCCAGTAGCTGATGAGTGTATTAATAACAAACAAAAATACAAATCTTTTCTCTTTAAAATAATATGTGTAGATGGATAGAAAAAAAGTAACCAAAGTAGGTGTTATGGCAAAATAGTCAGCAACATTAAGAATCTAAATTATTATTCAAGCTATTAGTAGAAATTAACCATTAAGTTAAGCTAATGGTAGAAAAAATAACATACTGCATACGTTTGAAAATTGCCCCTCGAATCAAATCAGTACACATTATTTATACAATTAAGTCACCGTCCATAGAAATTAAGTCGCTCCCGTGCAGCCAGCCTAACATTTACCTAATTACCGGCTTTGTTTAACAATCGTAATGTTATCACTAACTGTTGATGACTTTAACAAAGTTATCTATACTAATATTATACAGCTGAAGAGTTTGTTTGTACGCACTAATCTCAGGAACTACTGGTTGGAATTGAAAAATTCTTTTTGTGTTGGATAGTCCATTTATCGAGGAAAGTTATAGGCTAAAAATTACGCAATGACCAATAGGAGCGGAGCACAAATGAAAAATGTTGCAAATACGGGAAAAAATATTCCTTTTTGAGAGCTTCTGTTGCGTGCGCTGCGTAAAAAAACGGTTTAAGTTACGCATATATCATGTATGACGGAATTGTTCCTCTTTAAAAGTTATAAAAAAAAGTCCGCGACAGCATATGTCTATCTTTTAAGATTGACTCACTATAACCTTTTTTTATGGTAATCAAATTTGTTCGAAATTAATGCATTATTTGCGAAGCAGTTTTATCAGCATAATATTAATTCTTATCTAAATAAATAGTTTTAACATCAAGGATATTTATGTAGCAGTAAAATACTTTTTAATTCATTCGAATCGGACATTTAATTTCGAAGTTAATACGAAATGCAATACGCGAACCGCTCGACATTCCCTACTCTAGAGAGAAGCGGATGGGCACACGGGTAGACCATGACCTAGAATAGGACATAGAATACGTTTTATCCCTATATTCCCACGGAATCCACACCTACGCGGGTGAAACCGCGGGGCACAGCTAATTATAAGATAAAACGTAAATTAGTACACTAGTGTATTATCAAGTTATTACGCTTACTTACATCTTGTTAATTAGGATTAATTTTGAGGTGTATACAAGATGTTTTATAGTCTGTGGCGCTAATTATGAACATAACTTCACGCTGGAGGTATTGGGGTATGCAGAGATAGAAGATAGGATGAATTCATTATAGTACTGTTTTGCTAAGACAGGTGATTTTTCTTTTGGGCTGTCTTCCGTATACACGTGTATTTGTTGCATATTTTCTTGGTAATTTAAATATAGCGATATTTTTCGGTTACCGTTAATTGTAGCGGTTTTTGGAAGTCTCTTGTTCAGCGGTGGAACTATTGATTGTTGTATCAATGTATGCCATATTTTTTAGAAAGGTTAATAGGAAGGATAAGCTGTAAAGTCATCTTGGTGTAAGTACCTCATTATATCCTAATTAAGGTCCATAACACAACAAGCATGAGTCTAATTAAAAAAACAAATCTCTACTTACATACATTTAAATCGGTCCATGTTGCGGTTAACAATAAATTTGTAGTCATCATTTAACTGTTTGTTAGTAACAACTTCATTTATTAATCCCACATTTGCATAGAAAATCCTCGATCGGATAAAAACTACAATTAAAAAAACAAAACAATTAGCCAGATTGCAATCACTGATGATGACAAATTACGAAACCGAACTTAACTATCTAATTAACATAATCCTACCATTAAATCATTAAGCCATTAACTAATAAATACTTGTACATCACAATACTGAGGTCATAGATTCGGAGGTCGCTAACCCTGCGCGCACGCTCGCTTGTCGACGCGTGTCAAATGATCTACATAAATATAACAACCAACTTTATTTGCCATCCCTGAAATACGAGACATAGAATATTGAACTTTAATAAAAACGAATAAGAGTGATATTGGAATTTGTCAGTGGGTACTAGGTGTGAAGCAGGGCTGGCATTTTTTCAAAATGAGATGCCCACATCCGATTGTTTTTATTCAAAATGCTGGAAACATTTAATTGTGTATACGTAATGTTAGGAAATAGTTGAAATGCAGATTACACTGTTTTGTTCGTGTATCGTTTGGTTGCTACGCGGTTCGTGGTTCCGTGTCAGCAACCACGTTTTGGTCGATAACGAGATCAGATTTGATGTTAATAATGTTTTTTCGAGCGTTTCATTCGAATTTTGTTGGTTTTTAAGTGGTTCCTCAACCGTAATGGCCTAAAAGTGATATTGACCGACAATTTGTTCAAACATTCTTTTTGTACGCAAGGGTTATTTCTGCATAATTTATATACACATGTGTTCAAAAGACGAGACAGCCCTATTATTAGGGATGGGCTTGAACGCAACTGTCATAATTTTGAGACGTGGTGCGAAAGTCTACAGTGCGTTCATTATAACTGGTCCCGTGACGCGATTGGTAACACTGAATTTTGCAGTCTTAGCCACTCAGGCTTCAGTTGATGACTAAGACATTTTCAAAATTTCAAAATTTTGAAGATGTCAAAAACTGTGGCGCTTGAGTCCTTACTTTTAATACCAATAGAGTTCAAAGTGGTGACTGACAGATGATCATGACACAACTACTAATCACATAATTACAAAATTCAGTGCTAACAATCGTGTCACGGGTCACGGTATAATAAACGCACTATAATAAATACTACAAAGGAAATCAATTTGATGTTATTTCCCATTCTCTTCATAAAAGAATATTTTTCGACTTAAGCTATTATTTTTCAATTTTCAAAGGCCTGTCGTTTTATTAAAGGCTCCAAAGACCAAAGCCATTAAGTATCTGCTCTATTAGTGTCAGGTGCATCAAAGTAGATATCTATTTGAAGTAGTTATGTTAGCCCATTATTTTAATCATACAACAATAAGCAATTTTATTGCGCGATTTTCTTATCAATTTTTTTCACTCTATATTTTTCTAATCATAAATTCTAGTCATAATTTTTTTAAATTGGACCCATCCCATAATCACCTGAGGTTTTCTAGGTCATTTTTTTATAAGGGGAGGGCCTGGTGATATGTCGTGAGATGTTAGGGGGTAGCCATTCTCCCCCGATCCCGGCATCACGTGTATTTTTATTATTGAAAAAATCACTTATATTTAGAACCTGTTTTATTATTATTGGTAAAACATATTTTACACGTCACACATTAAATTATACACACGCATACACACAAAAACACATACACACACACATACATTTTCAGTTTTTTGTCGCACGAAAAAATACACGTGATTGTTACATTATTAATCATAATTTTTTTATGAATTTCTCCTCTTTACGCACACCAAAAGATTAAAAGACGACCCCTTTCGAATTAAAATTAAGGTGTCACCAATCTATTCGTAAAGGTCAACATTGCAAAATACTTCTCTCCTCAAAATCCATACAAAAATGTATGAACCTCATACAAATGTAACAAAAGCATTGCGTCACATCACACTACAATATATCACGCGTGGATTATAAAAAGAATGTATTACTCTTTCAATTTAAAATGTTCTATTCAAAGCTGACGGCTCAAGATCGATGCATCACTATAAAATATGTAGCCTAATAACTTATGACTGGCCAACTTTATATTACTGGCCGAAAAATTTGAAATCTCAACGTTTTAAAAGTAAAATGTTTTATGGTAACCGCATTTTGAATTTTGTGTTCCGAACATTAGGTAAATATTGCAGAGATATTAAGAGCAGTTCCTATAGACCCTATGTGAAAGAGTTAAAGGTGGATTTCCATTGTATGAGTTAAGGAAGTTTGTTCAAATCTAGAGGTGACGAGGTAGGAAAATATTCGGCTTCAGAACATAGATGTCGAGTGATAGTGCGTGACATAATTATTTCAGGGTTACCAGTTAACAGAAGTTGTTTTCGTGATTTTTTGTAAATGAGTCATTTGCAAAGAAACTTTTATAAAACATGAGTTTGTTTTTAACCCAAACCTTCTTTTCTCAAAATTTCTTTACTAGGTTTTTACGCACGTTTTGATATTACGAAAAGGCCGGGTTAATTTATAATATAGGTTTCTACTATAATTGGTAGGTTGGAACTAGTATTAGTGGTAAGATTGTACTCACGGTGTGGTAAACCATAAGTAACTTAACCATAAGTATCTGACTCGTTGCGAAGGATTTCTTTCTGTATTTTATTTAAATATGAACAATGGTCTGGCATGCGTCCGTCTCATTTATTTATTTATCAGTGTTTTATTTTTTAATTCTGTTTTTCAATTTTATACGCAGTCACACTAATTATGTATATAAGTACCATGTAGTTCGTTATTATTATTATTATGTGACACTTATTTTGTTTTTTTATTTTATTTAAGTGTAGGTATGCATACACGTATTATATTATAAAACTGATTTGCATCCGTCACCTCACACTTTCGGGTTCGGTTGAAAACCAGCGTCAGGCACTTATAGTTGTCTGGCATTTTTGCTGAACTGGACCTTTTTGGTGCAGCCGTGAGGCACACTTCCCTACATCGCACTTTTACACTTTTTTTATTTGTTACTATATTTTATTTTGTTATCTACTGTATATTATGTATATTGTATGCCTTTCAGTGTGTGCTCAATAAATGTATTTTTTTTCTTTCTTCTTCTTCTAACTTTCACTAGTAACATCAGAATAAGTGGAATTCAACATTCATTGTACAAAAAGTGTGATGTGAATGAGTAGATATTATGTAAAAAAAAATAGGGTGCATTTAAATAAAAGATCCACCTCGAGCGGGACGAGACTCGAGTAGGTGAACTCAACACCCTGCCAACCATGTTGATGGGCATAACTTTTCACCACGGTAGAAGCTATTCTCGTATTATATAATAGCTCTCCTATCGCAAAACCACATTCCGCATCACAATGCTAATCTCACCTCGTATATTGTAATGAAATATAACTTCTGTAAGAAGATCGTCAATAATTTAAATCTAGATTTTGCCGGCATTTCCTAGCTGACTGGTCCCTGAGAAGAAATGCCGAAACAAACTCAGAGAGAGAGACTCTTATAAAGTCCGAACATTATATTATTAAGATGTATGAGTCTAAAAATGTTAGGCCATATCTGCAAGGAGCTTTACCATACCATATCTATATGAAATATAAATTTGGTAATATGTAATAATAAAATTAAACAAGTGCACCAAATGATGCATAAATATTATTATGAACTGGCAACCCTACATGATACATGGTGTTTATTTCGTTGCGCTGACGCATCCCGGTGAGTCACGACGAGTTTAGGTAAATCGAGCGTTATGCGCGTATTGTACACTCTACTACGCGGTACATGGTACGCGGGGCGTAGTACTACGACTAATTAGTTAGGTGATATTTTTGGATGTGAAGATGATATTTGATGCGTGAGTCATGCTTGGGAATGGGTGTCATCGGTTGAGAATGCTCGTAAAATGTAATGTAAGTATAAACAGTTTTGTAGCTATAATTTCTATTCTCGTTTGGACATTAGGGAAACAAAAGCCCCATTTCTGACTCATATTTTAGTTAAAAAAAACATTATTGCTATTTCGTTGTAATTAAAATTCAACGACTACTAACATCAAGTAAATTATTGCAATATTGAATACTTACTTCTTCCCTCTACCATCAAATGAGTGTCGTTCATTTTGGTTCTATGGCAAATAGAGAACATAGCCAGAGTTTTATTGTTATAAATCAATTAATGAATTCTTCTGTTCTTCCACTCGTGTACCTGGTCACATCTCGCTTGCAAGCCGTCCGCGGCGCTTGTGTAATAGTGACAGATTTGGTTCTCAACTACTGCCAACACGTGTACTCGGCTTCTATGTACACTATCCAGTTAATATTGTAGTTTCATGAATATTATAAGTACGTATTAATAGGTTGGAAGTTGTTCTACTAGTACTCGTTACGTTACTGCTCAAATATTACTTGTTGACCGCTCTTACGGGTTAGGTACATCTGAATGCGTGATAACATAAAGTTGGGGATCACCGCAGACGCAAATGTCTTATTCGATGACCAGGCGATGTCTAAAATATAATATTATGCCTGTTATCCAAAACGGATGTACCTATCGAAGAAATCAATATTAGTATTTTTCTTGCTCGACTCTCGACCCCGCTTGCAAAGCAGGAAATACTAAAGGCTCTTACATACTGGGGCGATTCGTCGCGCGACGCGAATTTTAACAAAACAATTTCTCACGGTGAACAATGCGGCGGCGTCGCGTCGCGCTACGAATCGCCCCAGTATGTAAGAGCCTTAAAACTCTTAGACAACAATTTCATCATCAATCTCTAATCATGATTTTTGGTAGCTAATAGTAGTTACTTACAAAATAATTGATTGATAAAACTCATTTATAATAATCAACTCAACCTTAAGAAAGAATTAAAGTATTTAATTCCACTCTGAGAAATTAAACCTACCATGTTATGCATAGCTTTTATAATTTTCTAGATTTTTTCTGAAGACTTGCTTAAGCTTGTACCTACAAAGCCTACAATAATCTAGCCTAACGATGATTGGCTAAGCAGATAGTACTTCTCTGTCAGATGTGACTTGAGATAATATCACACTTTATGCGGGCCATTAAAAGGCTATAAAAAGTAGCCAAGTGTAAAATGTATTAGTATTTTCTCTGCAAAACATGAGCATAAGTAAATGTAAATAAACTTAGGATACCGTTCCCTATTTCCGCACATTGTTATGTAGTTCTTTAACTTAATAAAAAAAGATTCTATAAATTCTAAAAATTAATTCAAATAATTATTTTAAAATTGAGGCAATTAGGAAACCTAAGTTAGACAGACTTAAAAGTATATCGTTTGATGTGAACGATTTGTAACAAAAATATATAGTTAGTAAACACTATATTCGCAGCTTATTAGTGGTTAAAGTTAGAAAACTATTAGTTAATTGTCAAGCAAAGAGCAAGTACAAAACAGCTGATGGAAAAAATTGCATCATGGAGTATTCATAATTTTGTAATCTTTGCCCTGAAAACAATTGACTAACTAATTAAGTACCAAAGGGTAAAAAAATAATGTTTATATCCCAATACTAATTCCTTAGAAACATCTATAATAATTATGAAGTGAAAACTTCTTTAGGCGCGTTGAGCACTTTTTAGGTGAACAAAAATCATGGAACTCGCGTCATCGTCACGCTTGAAGTGATTTGTTTTTTTTAGCGCCATCTACCGTCTACCGTTTGAATTACGTTGAGGTTACGCATTGTTGTTTAGTTTTCACTACTATCGGCAGTCCGCAAAGACTGCCCGGCATGTTTTTTTTTCTACCGTTTTTCTACATTCCGATATAATACCTCTAAACGTAGTATCTATTTCTAACGCCCACCTGCCTATTTGTTGAGATAACATAAAGCTTAGCCATTTTAATATCGCATTCTGAAAGTGAAGCATCAAGCTATTATTCCATAAAACGCACCACTTCAAGTGTGTATGCTTAGAATAGCACCTTATCTTAATCTATAGGCCTAAGATGGTTGATTAAAGGTCGATTCACACATAACAGTGAAGCCACAGTTCCGACACAGTACCGGCACAGTGCAAAATATTCTTTCATACATTCTCATGCCGGTGTCGGCACTTACACTGACAAGTGGGGATGCGTTCATAGAGAATGTATGAAAGTATATTTTGCACTGTGCCGGTAATGTGTCAGAACTGTGTGGGAACTGTGGCTTCACTGATATGTGTGAATCGACCTTAGAGCGATTTGGTAGTGTCACAATACTACGATGTAGCATATCCGTGAGTGTCAGATACGGTGTCGTAGCATGTCAGTGCTCAGTGAGTGTGAGACACTACGGCGTAGCATCTCAGTGAGTGTGAGACACTACGGCGTAGCATCTCAGTGAGTGTGAGACACTACGGCGTAGCATCTCAGTGAGTGTCAAATACTACGGCGTAGCATATCAGTGCTCAGTGAGTGTGAGACACTACGGCGTAGCATCTCAGTGGGTGTCAAATACTACGGCGTAGCATATCAGTGCTGAGTGAGTGTAAAATACGTCGGCGTAGCATGTCAGTCAGTGTCACAAACTGTTAGGTACGTGAACAAAAGTAAAAGTCTACCTTTTCCAGAATATCTAACTAAACAGATATCTGCATTATAACGAGTTAACGACGGCATCAAATGATTTGCGATTTAAATATGTAAGGATCTACATTATGTCCACTATCTGCATAAGTCCTATAGCATTGCATAGCTCATAATGCATACTATTTTATACAACTTGGTTATTTAATACTGAATGACGGACAGATGCAAGAAAATTATATTTTATTCTTTGTGTTCTTTTCAATTTATACCTACATAATCATTTCTTTTAATTCCATTGAAATTTTATACTGTGACCGTATTGCGAAATTTTATTTTATTTGATGTACCTGATACGCTGCCTGAATTGAATGTTTATTTTTATTTATACGACTGCGTCTTCGTCTGCAATCCAGGCCACTTTTCTAGTTCATGTGCCAAATTTCATCCAAATCCGTTCAGCCGTTGTAGCGTGAAAGTGTAAGAAACAAACAAACTACATATACCAGAAAAAAAAAATCCTATGGCACTCAGTAATAGTGTAGCTTTCTATCAATGAAAGACTTTTTAAACTTGATAAGTAGTTTCGGAGATTACCTCCTATAACCAAACTCACAAACTTAACCTCTTTATAGAATTAGTGTAAAAGGCTCTTCAGGCTAAAAATATAGTGCTAAAATAGGGCCTTTTGGCGTTAAATTGTGTCCATTGTAACGAAATACTTCTTCAACAAGCTATTGGATAGATTTCAATCTCTAAAACAGCATTAATATCAACTGATATCATTCTTTTCTGATATCTAGTGTTTATAATTTAGACATCTATCGATTTGCCTGCAACATTGTGTCTCACAGACAGGTGGTTAGTATTCTAGCACATCTATTATCTACCTAGACTTCAAACCATAGCTTTATGCTAATAAGCGGGTATTAGATACAGCCAGGAATAGTTAGGGATCTTTTTAAGACGAAAATGTACTAGAAAAGGCTAGGTGTATGTTAACGTTTATGATTTTTATCCTTATTTAGTAAGTATTGGTTAGTTGGTGGACTGGATATTTTTAGATAATTTTAATAAGGTTTGCAAGGTGTGAGGAGTCACGTTTTATGTTTTACTTATCATAGTAAAATGCACGATGGATCAGAATCAAGAATGTAAAGAATTCTATTAAACAATTTTATTTGGAGTTTAGGTACCTACCTTAGATACATAATTATAATTCTGGCTTTAACTTCAAAAGTCAAAACCTAGAAAAACTTGTGACTTGACGAGAAAGAGAAGGAGAAAGGCGTTTGCCCAACAGTGGGACACAAAAAGGTTATCAAAAAAATACATTTATTTACCTTTTCGAAACATCTCTTTTTAGAAAACAGAATTTCATTTAGAAAACAGAATTTCATTTACTTTATTTTTACACTAGCTGATGCCAGCGACTTCGCCCGCGTGGATATCAGTTATTATATACTTAAACTCGAGAACCACTCTATCCAGCACGAAAATCGGTGTAGTAGTTTTCGAGTTTATCGCGTACAGGACGACAGACAGACGCGGCGGAGGACTTTGTTTTATAATAAGTAAGGGTAAGATGGAACAATCAATAACCCAGTGTTTCTAGTTAAACTGCAACTGCCTCTAATAAAAATCACACCTACCTACGTATATTGTCAGATAGGCTCACAACTGTGCTGACCCCAGCAACACGCGGGTATTGGGCGGTCCTACGAGACGCAAGAGCGATGGACTCATCGATCACAAATTGAAGGGCTCGTGCCTCCGTTCGCTTTCACACTCGGATTTGTAACGTGACTTTAGTTTGGCGTGTTCCGATTGTGGGTACAACTTGGATATAGTTTGGGTAAAATAATTTGAGTTTTTCAACACAGAAAATGTAGATAACATTGGTAAAATCACGCTTGTATTCCCCGGAGGGTTAGACAGAGGTGTACCTATATTACACCCACATTTCACCAAGTTATGTTTAAGTCCTATGTAATAGGATGCGAGCCTATTGCCATCAAACGGGCACAATTTCAGACTCAGGGCTGCTACTGAGAAAGTAAATAGGTTGCAGTGACATGTGGATTCACAAGGAACCTTATTGTTTTCTAGATGTTCTGATAAAGACACCAAAAAGAAATTGTCCATCTGCTTCTGTTTGGTACGTTTGACCAGTAAACTACCAAAGCAATTTGAATTACGACATCTAAAGTGAGACGGAGAGAGGTTGCTTGGCCATTAGAATTTAACATACCACAAATGTTATCGGGAGCTTTTATAAGACCTCTATTGCATCCATAATTTTTCAAGCGTATTGTTATTTTATCCTAGAACTACACAATCATCAGCCATAAAATAAGCCCTCAAATAACATCCAAAGTCAGTATTAATAAAACTTTTATACAGGGTGTAAAAAGACGAGACCCATCACATGTAGATCAAATTAAGTAACATAGCACAAAAAGCATTGCTGAGAAGCGACTTTTATTTTTGGTGTCAAATATCACTGTTTACGGTAACGCGCAACGTAACGAACGCAAAACATTGTGTTTATGTGTGCATGCAACGGTTCAGGGTTTGTGGGGGTATTAAAAATGAAGTTGTAAAATTTTAAACAGAACTTGCTTTCTTTAAAAAACCTCTGAAAAAGTTAGTACTTTGACCTTCAATATCGCCATATACAGAAGGAATGGTCCAGAACAAAAAGTATCACAATTATAGGAATAACAAGTGACTTTCGGCTTCGTTAAGCGTCTTTTTACACCCGGTATAATCCAGGCTATAATCTCGCATGATTCATCCCAAACATTTTAATGCCACGCTGATTTAATTATAATAATTAAAGACCAGCCAGCTGCTGATCAGATGGTGTTAAACATGGTTCATTTACTACAATATGTTTGTGTAATTGTAATCTGAGCATCAAAGAGAAACAACAGTGGCTCGTTCCCAACATGTGTGAGTTGTTATTGTCATAGAAAACTGATGGTATATTGTAGCTTATTTTTGTTATGCATAAGAAGCTCGATTCGTCGGAAAAAAGTCTGATATTTAGTGCATAAATTACCTTCTAAGATATTTTTACTGTTCTATAATCCTGAAAATAAGAAAGAAGAATTACACTTTTTCTTTTTCATTTACTGGTTTGTGGAGGTCAGATAAGCAGTCGCTCCATGTAAAATACTGATATTCAGCTGCATGCGGTTAGACTGGAAGCCGACCTCAGCATAGCTGGGAAGAGACTAGGCAGACGATGTTTTTTTTTCAGTTAGCCTACATTGCGTTGCACTGTTTAAAAATTACACCTGTGTTTTAACAAAATTGGCACTCGATTGATTTCTAATCAAACTTCAATTGAGGTGACATTAAGATTGCATTAGTCTAGATATTTAATGACAAAATCTAATCCAAATTATTTGTTGTTTTTAAGTTAAAAGCAACTTAAAAATAATAAGTAATTTTAAACATTTAACGCCGAAAAAAATTGCAAAAACTAAACCCCCCAATGTGAACATCCAAGCACGATGCCCAGTACACAACCCTCAATAATGATCCCGACATTTCTATTCAAGGGAGGCAATATTAATAAGTTGGTCCTTCGTACCCTATCGCACAATACTTAACATGTAATGCCCGATCCCTTCCTACGGAGATTAAGACCTATTTTATTTTAAATCGCTTTTTGAAGAAGGTCTATTAGATGCGAAATTGAAAGATTATCGATTTTTTTACGCTTTTGTGTGATATTTTGTTAAGAATATGGGGAGAATTGAGATAGGCTCTTGGTTGTGTTAAGAGCTGAAGGAAAGTAAGTAGGTACCTATTGGTTTGGATAGTCATTTGTTTTTGAATGGGTGTCGAATAATTGGAGAATATTGATTGCAGTGACAAAAAGGACGTGGGGCTAAATAATAATAGCTATTCATAGGTTAAGCTACCCTAGCCGCGGTCGGTTCGTGGATGGGTGACTTTAAGAGTATGAGGAACAGGGTGTCAAGTTCACTCATCCACCATAGAAAAGGGAGGATCCTCCGACCAGACGGGTGTTGTGTCTGGCGGGCAACTGCCCAACGATTGATGTCGGGTTCTTGTATATATACAGGGTGAAATTGAATTCATGGGCAACCTCATACGGGGTCATTGTACTCATCATTATGAACAACTTTCACTATGAGAACAACGCTGAAATCGCGAAAAAAAATCAACTGTTCCCTACATTTATTGTTCGCATAGCTGGTCAAAATGTAGGGAACAGCAGATTTTGTTTTCGCGATTTCAGGGTTGGTCCCATAGTGAAAGTTGTTCATAATGATTAGTATAATGACCCTTTAAAAGGATGCCCATGAATTCAATTTCACCCTGTATATGTCAATTGCTCAGTAAACTTTAATTGCGCGATGCAGGATTTATGTGACGTCAGGCTTTTTGTGTGACGTCAAGGTCTTTGATGCGTAGTTCGCATGTGGCGATGTAGATACCGCCACATGACCATCCATTACATATCGAGATCCCTCCGTGCCTCGGGAAGCACGTTAAGCCGTTGGTCCCGGCTGTCATTCGTAGATCTTTGGCAGTCATTACGGGTAAACAAAAGCCCAATACTCTGACAACCAGTCTTACTAAGGGGTATCGTGTTTCCCAGTAAACGGGTTGAGGACAGATAGGCAGTCGCTGCATGTAAAACACTGGTATTCAGGTCCATCCAGTTAGACTGGAAGCCGATCTGTAAGGCTAGGCATTGGTTTTTTGATTACAGAGACCTGCGGGCTTTAACCGGCCACATTAGCAATTCCTCTATAAGCAGTTCATTTCCTGAATCCCAGCTGTCATTAGCAATTCCTCTGATTTGACACAAACGCAAAATTCATAATGTGTGGACTATTTTACTAATCTCCATAGAAAACTGTCAAACAGATGAATTATTTCGTAATATGAATCGCACGCAGATCAATTATGAATTGTCAGTTTGTGACATTTAAGATGATCCATAATATTTTTCTATTAAGATACTGCCAAAGTGGCTGTTTTAAGCCACGTGGTGCCGTATTATGAAGTATTAATGCCACCATTTTTCTAGTGTGAGAGAGAGACGGAGCTACACAAGGCCGATAGCACCATCCCGTTGTCACAGTGGAATAATGATGGCGTTAATACTTCACAATACTACCCCTGTTGTAGGTTATATTAGCCAGTACTTGCACTTGTTAATGTTCGTCCAAAAGGCATTTAAGTTCATCACCACAAAACATTGTTAAGTCTATCCGTCTTATTACAAAACGCGATCTAAATTTAGTACTGGGATTGTTACTAGGTTTAAACCATGACTAAATAAAACGTTATTATAAAATGAAGTTTATCACTAGTTCCAGAACTATCTATAGTACTAAAGTTAGTCCTCTGAGACCCCTAGTTTATCTTTGGTACTAATTCATTTGACGTTTGCGAGGCGTCTTGGTTGTTGTGTTATTTTAAATAAAAATATTAAAAAAACATGATCGACTTGATGGATTTGAAAGATTAAGAAGATTTGGATATGCTGGAGACGTTTCGGCGATCTTACAGACATCGTCATCGTGTGAATCCGTTTGAATTGAGTGACGGAGATTTCAGATATAAGTATAGGTTTACAAAACGTTTTGGTGGAAAAATAGTGGATCTTTTACGTGAGGATTTATCCCACGACTCTCGAGGATGCCCATTGAGTCCTTTTTTTTTTTTTTTTGAGGGTGGGAAATCATCCAATGACTTCTCCCGCTCTGGGCGGAGCGGAAGGGCGTGTCAAACTTTTACTGACTAAAACCCACCCGTGTTCCTTCATTTGCCTGTTGCCAAGGTCCCGGTATCCCTTTCGGACTTTTCCGCAACCCTGGCAGGCATCGGACCTATTGGACCCCGTCAATTTTGCTGACATCTCTTTGAGGCGCGCGTGGAACACGACGCGCCATCGACCCGGGCCTGGTCCTTATCGGACGGCGAGCTGCCCGTTGCTCGCCGTCCGCAAGCCCGCGCCTATGGTGGCCGGAAATCCGCCTGGGATTCCCGACGCCCAGGGCGTCTCCGATGGCGGCGGTTAGGGGCGTGAGGGCGCAAACTTTGCCTTTCCCTCACGCGTTCCGCCTCCTCCTTCGCGAGCATTACTGCTTCGCAGAAGGAGGTGACGGCTTCCCATGCCCTCTCGCTCCGTACCATGGCCTGAACCAGGGCCGGACGCGAGAGGTCACTGCCGCCAATCGCCTCCGCGAGGACACGGCGGTGCTCCGCCCAAGCAGGGCACACCTCAACCGTATGCTCCACCGTGTCCTCCGGGCGATCCACACAGTGGTGACACCCGGGCGTTTCCTCCCGCCTAATCCTACACAGGTACCTCCCGAAGCTGCCATGTCCGGTAAGGACCTGTGTCAGGCGGAAGGTGAGGACGCCGTGGCGCCTCTCTAGCCACTCCTCAAAGAGGGGACTTATCGCCGCTATTGTGGCGTGCCCAGCACTGGGTTGCGACAATCGCACTCTCCATGCCGCCATGGCCCATTGAGTCCTGAAGTGCAAGTGGATTCGCGCATTACGCAACTGGGCTCACCATGAAGTATGTAACCTTGGTCAATGCTAACCTAACATTAGACAAAATGCAAATAAACTAATATTATTGTTTAATTCGTAGATTCAAGACGATACAGCTGATTTACATGGTGTGTCTCAGCCAGTTGTCAGCAAAACATGCAAAAAGGTAGCGGTCATTTTGTCACGGATGTCCCGAAGATTTATTAAAATGCCCATCACTTTATATGAATGAAGAAAACATTCGGAAATTCCGCAGTATTGCTAATTTTCCTACAGTAATTGGGGCAATAGACTGTACTCATATAAGAATAAAGAAAGTAAATGCTGATGGGGGTCAATTATATATTAATATAAAAGGATTTTGTTGTTTTTCTTTTGTTGTTCCATTTTATAATGTAGCTCACGACTTAACCAAGCACAAGTAACTCACTAACTATATGTATAGAATTGTGATCTGTGCTCGCGACAAACCACGTATGTAACAGTACAGTATTGTTAAAAACAATGAATACAAATACTTCATATTTAGTTATTAGTATAAGACGCAACACATCACATTGGTCTCAAATTACGCGCGCCGCGCCGAATGTAAGTCGCTCCACTTCACGCTAGAGGTGTTAAAAAATATGACAACTTGATTATAAACAGCGCGTCAAAAGTACAACTTGTGCTTGTTCAATATATTGTAACATAAAGAACGAACAATTTATGACCTATTTTATAATTGATAAATAATTATTTAAGCATTTCAAGTGTTATTATATTATCAACATTTATAGAAACAGAACGTTGCTTCAAATAAAACCTGAGTGAACGAATGAAAGAATGCCATTTTCGTATTTTATCTATGGACAATATTTGAACCACGAACTATCTTTGATAGTAACTGATCCTCGAATAGTCTTCGTTTTGTAATCGACATGTTTTAAACCTAGTACTAGCTTTGTTACCGTAACAATCCTAGACTTTTTAGTCTTGGTTTAAACCAGAACTTTTGCAGTTTTTTGTAATAAGACCGTATGTGTTTCGTATCAAAGGGCCATGTCAGTAAAAAAGAATATTTTGCATTTTAAATGCAATTTGCACTTACTTTTATATCTTAACATGACATGGTGACGAAGATAAAAACACCTTTATATATATACTTTTTCCTTAGGTGGTAGCATATAGGCTTTTATAAAAATTATTTCTTTAACCTTATCTAGGAACTAACTATCCGTTACAATAGAATTTTAAACGCACATATTTTATTCAAATTGTAGGACCTATATTGAATTTGTGTACTCGTCATGTTTACTAGATAAAAGAGATTTATTTAAATAACTCACCTATGTATAAAACTGATGAATCAAGCAAAAATAAACTTAAATGCGGAGATATAAGTGTGAATGTAGCAGTCTCCAAGTTGTTTCAATAGATTTAAGGGTTCATTTATATTTGATTTCGAAATTTGACAAAATGTTTTTTTTTTGTAGTGATGTCACTGCTTACAATCTCAGTGTAATCTGACCTTGTCATTGGGTGTTCTGTTTCAAATGACATACGGCTTGGTTTGTCCTTGATCCATAAAGCATAAAAAAATAAGTGACGCAATAGCTATGAAGACGACTATGATTTGGTCGAAAATTCTACAGACTGTATTTTAATTTCCAAGACAATATTTACATATTTTAAAAGCTAACAGTATTCAGTCTGTATCTTAACAGAATCATAGAGCATCATAAAATTCGTCCGCATCGCTGCTGATAGGAAAAGTGCCCAAAAGGCTGGCAGGATTGCAACTTTTTATGGCGATTCTTTGGCCAAAAAATAGGCCAGCTCTCTGTTCACAAGAGTCGATCAACTCTACAGATAAAAAAAAAACAGCGTAACTGAAAAAACAACAAGCCCCATAATAAATTCCAACGCACGTTTTATTAAAAAAAACCCTTAAGTTAACAATCTACTATGTGTTAATAAAATATATGCAATCGATAAAAAACCAAGTGCGAAAGTTATTATTTGTAAAAGAGTAACTTTTTATTTTTATATCTTAGCAATTTCCCTGAGTTTATTTTAAACGTAATGACTACTCGACACCACGTGTAATTGCACCTTAACAAGGCGTAACTCCAGCCTAGGGCAGGTGGCGGCTATCTAGGAGATCTAGCTCGGTTATAATAAATAACTCAATAGCTACCACGTCTGTCTGTACTTCTGTGTCGATAGCGAGAACCTTTCGATACTATTTATGCTTTAAGGCTGGATGGAGTAGTGAGTAAATGGAGTGCGCATGGGAACGGTTTTGGTGTGCTCATGAAAGAAACATCGTCGTTGAATGCATTAAAGCTGATGTTGAATTGTAATTTTAACATGTAGCACTGTGATAGTAACACTTTGTTATTAACCTATCAAACTTTAAACGAAGCCTAAAAACCAAGTGTCGGTCTAGTCTAATCAGCCCTGAACAATAACCAAATCACCAAGAAATTACAGAAAATTCATAAGGTGCGACTTGAGTGTAATTCTGTCAAGTGACTGTTGTTGACTGTTTTTGCAGTCAGTTTTTCACAAACTGGGTCTCATCTTAGGCGTAATTCTGCCAAATGACTGTTGTCGACTGTTTCTGAAGTCAGTTTTTCGCAAACTCTGTACTTACATTGTTACTCCATTTGCTTCTTATTCGGTGTCAAACTGGAAATTTAGAAACGAGTCGGTATCAGCTACTGCAGTTGATCTCTGAACTTAATAACTCAAGTGATAACTGTGGCTTAAGGCTTGTAACATTAAATACATATTATTGCTTAGTTATCGTAGAATAATAAATAGTAACCTGTTCAACATTGTGTTAAAATATGGTGATTGGGTTACCGCTGAAGTTTTGATAGGAGCCGACCTATGTCAGAACTGGGCTAACGTCAATTTCCTAAGTAGGTAAGTATTGGTCTCCATAAGAAAACATTATTATCATGCACTAGCGACTCGCCCCTGGTTCGCGCGGATTTACGACTTCACAAAACTTTGTGATCTATATGAAAGCAACGTAGAATAAAAAAATAAATATTTAATATTATAATTTCGGGATAACTTCACTAAATAATGATGAAAACTGCAGCAAAATCTGTTGCGTACTTTAGGAGAACAACGTGGTCACACAGCCAGATACAAAATGTGACTTTATTTTATAATACAAATAATTTAAAAAAACAGACCATCGGATCCATAAGTATTAGAATAAACTTAGCCTTTATAATACATGGATATAGGAGAAAAGGTCAGATGATAAAAAGACTATCAAATAATCTACTGATTTTTACAACTGCCAATAGAAATTAATTAATAAAGCATTCAGCAAATCACACATAAGCACGTAACTGCGAATTATTTTCATAAAAGCGCCATTTCGATCACGAGCACAAATAAACCCGCCAGCAAAGCTCCAGCCTAATTACTGAGCAATATCTATAAATAAAATAGTAGGGTAGAACACCCAGTTGTAGGCCCAATGCCTACAGAGGCGCGGCGGATAAAAGCTGTACTAAGCGGATATTGCTACGGGTCGGCCATCACTGATTTCCGCTTTTCCGCTACCAATAATACCGAGGCGTATCGATTTATCCGCTATCCGCCATGTCTGTTTGTTTTGATGTCGAACTGTGTATAAAACCGTTTAAACACGTTTAATTAATAATTAATTTTCGTGGTAGAACGCAAAATGATCAACATTATTTAGGGAGATGAGATGATTTCCTGTTGGTTTAATTGATTTTTCGCATAATTATGTTTTGATTTTCAGGTTTACTGACAGTAGAATAGATTTCGTGCTAAGACCGTTTCATGATTAAAAAAATACATTTTAAACGAGATTTAATATTTACTTAAAGGTGACATTCAATTCGACCAACGAATACCCAATTTAGTTTGTGTTCTTGACAATATTTATATTCAAATCTGCACGATCTGTGACAAAACCTAATCATGACCACGGCTTAGGGTCTCTGTGACCTCTAAAGGCCTGGGTAATAAGTTAGGTCTCTATAGGACCTTTCCTTTTTACTTTTTCAGTACTTACATGAATAAGCACGTTATTTGAAAAGGTCCAAGGCTCTTACGGTACACGCCTGTTTGATCGTGATAGATTGGGCCTGATTCCCTCCGACCTTCGATCCTTACATTTTCGCACTCGTCTTTCAAGATCTGGCCTAAAATATCTTACACAATACCTAATAGGTCGGTCGTTTTAGGTGTGTCGTATTTTTGCCGAATATCTGAGAAACGGGTGGTAATATTTTTGTGTTTTGTAAAATTCTAAGCACTGGAAGTTATGGGTAGACATTTTTTTTTTGTAATGTAGGTCTGCAATGTCTATAAATGCATTTAGACAGTAACTAATTTTAATTTTTCGTACAAAAAAATTACATTATATTCTGCTGAAAGTTCACAATTAAATAACCCCCCCATCAACGCACAAACGAGTTCAAAACAAAACTTCACGCAAAGCCGAATCCAATACATTCATAAATTTCGTTGTAAAATCATCTAAATCTTCTAATTGTTTCTGAGACAGTATTGTGTAGGCCTGTAGCCCCACCAGCCTACAGTCATTTGCCGTCAGACCCACTATTGTGCCTCATGAAATATGGGGCAATTAAATCTGAGTTATGATTTAACTACCCCTAAATTTTTAAGATACACCCCGAAAAATTAATCATGCTTTGAATTAGGTTGTTGTGAAGAGTTGAAAATTGTAGGTGTTTCGTAATTTTGTGTTTGAAAGGGTTGAAGATATCTTTTTAAATTACGTGTTCGAAAAGATGGTGAATCTTTTATTTTACTTTGTCATCAACTGTGATCAAAACCAATGATATTTAGAACGAGTTCGACTTAAAAGAGCAACTTATTTGACCTGTGCAGCATGAATTTTATTATTTACTAGTTGATGCCCGCGACTTCGCCCACGTGGATGTCGGTTATTATACACTAAAACGCTACTCAAGAACCACGCTATCCATTGGTGAAATTAGCATAAAAATCGGTGCAGTACTTTTTGAGTTTATCGCGTACAGGACGACAGACAGACGCGGCGGAGGACTTTGTTTTATAATATGTAAGGATTTATTTAATACTTTAAGCACACAAATATGTACTGGCGGAAACTAATCATGTAAGTAACTGAGTAAGTTTTTAAGAAATCCTTTAATTTATGAAACATGCACATAGATATAGCACCACGATATCCTCAGTAAACAAATTATATTTGTTGACTAAAGCAAATTATATTTCTAAAAGTTATTGCAATAGCCAAATATTGTCATTCATGCGATTATGACATTGCGTATCCAAAGAACGATCTTCGGGTACGCAATATGGAGATGGTCTATTTTGCCATAACATTGATGGATATATACAGGGTGTTTATATTAAGCCTGTGCCGCCATTATCACTGTTTGTAAAGCGTATATCACACAATACGATGTTATTATTAAACAATAACACTGTTTCTGTCAACTGACGGAATTAGATTATCTTGAATGGTGCTTTTAGGTGACGTGTGTAACATTTAACTGTGATTTAAGCATAATAAGTTGTACGTAGGTATATGATTGCCGATATAGAAAAGGTCACCTCGTTTTCGATATTTGTCTGTTTTTAAACAGTCTTATAAAATGCATAATTTATGTGTTATTTATTAATCGACTCCAAAAAAGAAGGATTTTATGTATTTATTCGTCTTTTTTCTTGTGTGTTCACCGATTTCTCCGTGATTTCTGTACTGATTCACTTCATCATTTGTTCATTTGGTAGAGGAAGCTCGCAAGGTGGTGGCCATATAAGTCGATAATATAAAACGAAATACAAATTAAAGTTATTTTTCAATTCTGAAATACTTTTTTTTTTTACTTTGTAGTGTTTTTTTTGGAATTGAGATATTTGTTTTCGTGTGTATTTTCTGACTCTACTATTACAATCAAAAGATTTTCCAAAGATACAGTATGCATCTATATCCATATCTCACTACAAGCTGACTTATCGTTTGACACTTCACCTTCCCCCAATGTCCCTATCAAGGGCCGTTGCCCCCTTCCCCCACACGACACAATGCGTTCGGACAGGGGACATTTGTGTGACATGGTATAGACGTGACCGGCCCATTGCCATGCCAACGTGTCTCAAGAAGCCTTCCTTGTCCTTTAAAAAGTACATTATAGATTTTCCTTATAAATAAGCCTTATTTGGGAACTATGGGGTAGAAATGAGGAACTGGTTCTGGGGTAAGCACGTTTTTAGAAGTGATTTCGTTATTTTAGTGTTTGTAATTTTGGGTATCTACCTACATGTGTAAAGGCAGATTTTCTAAATTATATTCTGTTTCCATTGATTTGCTTAGAACTCCAGCACGCTTAGCATGACCACAATAGAAACGGGTTTTGTCGATGGAAGAATAGACAGAATGACAGATAAACCACCACAATCTGTTATTTGGTCTATTCATCCGTCGACAAAACCCGTAAAAAACCTGTTTCTATGGTTGTCACGCTAAGTGTGCTGTTTAAGTATTTCTAAAAATAACATAGAGTTAGAAAATTTTGAAAAATAATTACATCCAAAAACGGTTTTTTTTAAACCATGAAATCTGCATTTCATATTGTCATAAGTTAGTATATTAGTATATTATCAGCCTATAATGTTCCCACTGCTGGGCCACAGGCCTCCTCTCATGTCACAAGTTATTTTTTTAAATTTTAATTTTCCCCTTTTGGCTTCACTCTGTTTATGCATTTAGCCAATGTCACGTTAGGCATAAGCCATTTGTTTAAGATAGGTTTAATTGATAGATACTTAGATAGACAGATTTCATAGATAGATTTGGTTTTCGATAGATTTGTTTTAAAAGCCATCTCACAAACAACAAAAGTTATATAGAAGACTATATACGTAGACTTAGCTATGTACCTTGTTATACTTACTATTTGCCTTTTTCTGCACTATTACCTTTTTTATTTGCACTAGTGTAAGAAAACAATCAAACTTGGTATCAATGGTTTTATTTCATTGGTACTTTCAATTAGGCTGAACACCTGTCACTGAAAGAAGTGCGTGAGTAAGTAATAACAGCCGCACCGGGTCGATCCATCAGGTTAAGCTACGCTTGCCGGGGTTGGTCGGTGGATGGGTGACCATTTTTACATGCCGAGACTCCTCCGTGCCTCGGAAAGCACGTTAAGCTGTTGGTCCCGGCTGTCATTCGTGGATCTTTGACAGTCGTTACGGGTCGTCAGAAGCCCGAACGTCTGACAAACGGTATTGTATTACCCAGTTACTGGGTTGTGGAGGTCGGATAGGCAGTCGCTGCATGTATAATACTGATACTCAGCTGCATCCGGTTAGACTGGAAGCTGACCCCAACATTGGGATAAGGCTAGGCAGATTGACCTGTCACTGTTTATATGCAGCAGTTATCTATATTTTCGGACCGGATAACAACCTTTATCAATGACATTTAGAGACCCAATTCTATAATCTGGCATATAATAATAATTAAAACATCGTAAACTTAAGTAGTTCCTGTGATTGACATTCTAAATTAATTCCAGAATTACCATGGAAATTATGAAGACTTATCTTCGAACGTAGTTAACCAAACTACTACAGTCACCGTTAAACTATGGTTAAATTAACTATTCCGTAACCTCGTTACAGTAAACAGTAAAAAAAATAACCTAATCTGGTTAACTCTGACAAAACAGCTAAGGGCTTTGACCCTAAGCGAAGAGATGTGGGGTACGCGGGACAGTTGTCGGCCGTGATTTGTTTTTAATTAAGTTTCGCTTTGAAGTTAGTTTGGGTTTCATTTGTGATTAAATATGGTGAGTGATTTATGATTGCGTTCACAGATTAGATTTGAGTACGAGTATGCGAGATAGGGCTAGATAATGAAGGGTTAACAGATCTCATATATCTAGTAAGTAATTTGTTAAAATGAGATGAATTTGCTAGTAATAATTTCAAGAGTTATTATTTCGGTTTTTTTTGTAATTATTTATCTTTAAGCATTACCTGTTATTATTTGATAGTACCTTTCAGAACAACACAATTCACCTTTATCTCTTTGGTAAAATATGAAATAAAAGCGACATTATTTTCTCTGTATTTGCATAACAAGCGTACTCATTCCTTCACTTATCTGAAATTATCATAAAAAACTAGTATCTCATACTAGGTGTCGTCACCCTCGGAACATATTCGACCTATTTTCGGTAAGCCACATGTCTCGGATTACCGTACGAGAATAAAAGAAAAAAAAATGAGATTGTTAATAATAGCGACATGTTCCTACTACTAACATATTGTTAGTAAGTAGTTGATTTGTTTGTCTGTACGTAAACAGAGTGTCTATCGTGTTTATGGGGAAGGTTCGTGTTAGCGCGAAAGTAAATATGCTAGGGACGATAGTTGGTACTTCCACCCTATAAGCTTTAATGTTCTTTTACACGAGATTTTCTTCGATACAGGAGACAGTTAGTTTTTAAGTTCTTCTTGAAGTTTAGTTAATGAGGGCTGTTTAAAACTAGTTTTAGATACGATAGTGATCTTTTACTTTTAACTTTGTTAGGAATAGTAATTATGATTTTAAGATTTTGTTCCGGGTCTCTTTTATAACTTCGGTTGACATTGTCCTGGTTAACTTCTTAAGGCCATAAAATGAACTTGCTTCAAGAATGGTTCCTCAACAAGGAAACTTGTTTCATGAAAGCATAAAGTTTTATATCGTAATATTTTCTTTAAAAATTGACGTCGTATGAAAGTTTCAGAACATAATTTTCTTAAAGAACTTGATGACAGGTTTGTTGAAGACATCTCTATAATTAAGTCTCTTGTCCGATGGCAAAATAATCGTAAATAAAAATATATTTAATATAAGCGTGATGTTATTTATTTATAAGTTAAAGTTCGAGAGCACATTCGCAAGAAGCTGGCACATCACAACGGTAATGTTTTCCCATTGTTTGTCTTATTTGTTTTAGTATATTCGTGTAGTTATGTGTATTTATTTGTTCTTATATTTATATGTATTTAGACTTATATTTATATATATATATTTTTTTTTTTTAATAGGTTAACATATTTGAATAATATTTATTCCACAATTTTCGCTATTGCACCTACCACTGTTTGTCTCTGCATCACCCAAAGGTTGACTGGTAGAAAATGCCTATGGCATTAAGTCCGCCTCTGTACATTTATGTGCTTAAAGTATTAAATAAATAAATAAATATTTTTGTTTAAGAAACCGGGGAAATGCTCAAACCTCACCATTTACCGCATAGTTAGAAGGATTACAGGCATACTGAGCCAAGTTTAATCTTTATCTCTAAGGTCGAAAATGCATTGGCAACGCCCTTGATGTTGCAGGTGTCTAACACCAGAATGATCTCTCTTCCGATAACTGAACTCAACAAATTCCGTTAGTAGGAATCAATATCAGCTTGGAAACTCATAGGCTAGGTCACACAGTAGTCTGTAAATATACCTACCTACCTGTAAAGTATACAAATCTGAGGCAGGTAACGACTGGCCGTTCGGGATATAAAGTAAATGACTCAATATTATGCCAAGTGTTGATTTGTACGGTCAGCAGAACTATACGTTCCGAACCAACGACTTCCCAAGCCACAAGTGAACGCTCGCCACTTTACATATTTATTTCATTATCTATGTGTGTTTTTATTGAAAATTATTGTGCGTGGATTTTATATCTGGAATAAAAATATTCCATTTCATTTCATTTTCATTTACATAAAATAACATCACGCTTGTATTACCCGAAGGGTTAGGCAGAGGTGCAGCTATATATGTATATAGTACATCCACATTTTGCCAGTTATGCTTAAGTGCCATGTAATAGGGGGCGAGCCTATTAGCACAAATCCAGACTACGGGCAGCTACTAAAAAAATCAAGATGGAAAAACCCAATAACACTTTTGCAGAAAACTGTTTCTTCTATAGCTACTGGCTTCCTACGTAAGTAGGGTCATTAATGAGTTGATAAATGTGGTATAATTCCGCGGGTCTCGCTCGTCCCAGTCATCGTTCGCTATCGCACACCTCATCTTAACTGATTTTTAGCTTTGTCGACTTGAGGCCTCGAAGTAAGCGGGTTTGGAACAAGCTAAGCCATAGGTTTTATTTAATGTACCGGTAGTTTGAAGTGCTTATAAATATCTGTAAAAATAATGGCAATATCACACGATTCTTGGTTGCTTATGTTAATTAAAACGTTTCAAGTACCTAAGTAAACAATTAAGCTCTAAAAACATGTGAATAGACACCATAACTTTATTATTTGAAGAATGATAATAATATAATTAGCAAACTTTAGAAATAAAACAACAATGAATTTCTAAAACTAAACTTATAAGCTGTAAGTCCGTAATTCAATTAAGTTATTAGCTACTCAATTATTAGGCATTTATAGCAGACTAGTTTCCGCCTGTGGCTTCGCCCGCGTGGTATGTCGATACAAAGTAGCCTATGTCCTTTCTCAAACTCAAGACTATCTGTGTACCAAATTTCATTTAAATCGGTTCAGTAGTTTAGGCGTGAAAGCGCACAAGACAGACAGACAGACAGAGTTACTTTCGCATTTATAATATAAGTAAGGATTTAGCATCGTACTCAATCAATAAATCATGGGTACGAAACATTTACGAAACGATGAGTTTAAGTTTTAGTACGCTGATCAGAAAGCGCCTATCAATCAAATATAGCAATTCACTACAAACAGGAATATAATTCAGCGGTTTTCGATATTATAACATACAAATAAACTAACAATAACCAGGATATAAATTAAAGTAACCTCTAATAATTACATAAAAAAACATTATTATTCGTTCTAATCGCTATCTTCGTAGCCACACCGCTAAAGCCATAGGATTAATGACATCGCCTTCAAGCGTTCATTAATAATTTACGTTTTTATGCACATTGCGTGACGACTGGGACGTTTACCTTACTTTTAATTATACTAGCTGCTGCACGCGGCTCCGGCTGTGTTTTGCTTTAGATTGTTGTTGTGTTTTGTGCAATACACTGGTAATATACTGGTAATGGCTTATGGCAGGCATATTAGTGTGTTTACTCTAGTTTCAAAAAGCATTTTCAATTTGATTTGTTTTCAAATCTTTTATTGAGTATCTTGGTTTGCTGTTGTTATTTTCGCTTACACTTAGGGTTTCCTTAGAAAGCAGTTCCGTCATATTATAACGGCCGTCATGAAAGACTGTTCTAATTTTCATCAGTTTTTGACATTAAAGTGTCGAAATACGCTATAATTATATTGTATTGGGACAGTTGTTATTGTGTGATCGTTCACCGCTTTCTGACGAAACCAAAGCTTTATGAATATACAGCGTGTAACAAAAACCCTGTCCAATCCGTGAGAGTCTTGTTAAGGATCATACTGATCTATTTATGCGGTAATTTTTATTGGAAAAAAGAAAAAAAAGTCACTGCAATTTTTTTTCAATGGGGAATTTTACCGGTTTATTACATAGCGCGTGGGCGGCCGTCGTATAGCGCGTGTCTATAGTAATAACTTATGATCTCTGTAGAAAATTTGCTAATTTATAATGAAATTGAGGTAATTTTGGTACTAAAAACGTGAATTATAAATAGTAGTAACTTCCTTATTTTGAGAATAAAAAATTATAAATTACTTTTTGATAATGTTATTGCACAGACAGGATTTTTGTTACATGCTGTGTCTTAATTTTCAGCTAACATTATTGATGTGACAGTTAATCAAACATTCAGAAGTTATTTGCTTTATTCCTATGTATTTTTATAGAAAAGGTGTTATTTGCTGGCTTTAACTTATGAAATTATGTCATTTTTATAATATAATCTTACTGTAAAAAGTATTTAAGTGTAAAAGAGATCAAAATCATTAATTTGCTGAGTCTGTGTCATCGTATAGTATAGGATGTGACTATCATTAAGTTATTCTTCGTTAAAGCTCTTAATCAGACTGAAAGTTTCATATCTCTCTATAAGTAGATATTATTATACCTACAAACTAACGAAACTCTAGTAACAATAATTATGAAGGAATATTTATTTATGTTGATAAATTCGTATTCAGCTGTATTGTCGCTGTTGTGTAAATATAAATAATAATAAATGTATAGTGAAACACGCGAAACGAACCTAAATAACATAATCAAAACGTACTTGACAGTTGTAAATAATTTTAGTGACATAATTAGGGCAGAAACTTTATGTTACACAAGCACTTATTTGTTTTTTGGGTTCCGTAACCAAAGGGTAAAATGGGACGCTATTAATAAGACTCCGCTGTCCGTCCGTCTGTCTGTCTGTCTGTCTGTCACCAGACTGTGTATCTCATGAACCGTGATAGTTAGACAGTTGAAATTTTCACCGAAGATTTATTTCTGTTGCCGCTATAACAAAAAATACTAAAAAAGATTTTTTTGCCGTTTTTATAGATAATGGTATGGAACCCTTCGTGCGCGAGTCCGACTCGCACTCATATTAATTAGCTTTTTTGAGCTATTTTTCGTGGAAACCTGAAGGCTTATTTCCGTAATAAAAAACGTTCAAAATCTAGTCGCAATCTCATCAGCGACAATCAATGTCAAAAACTTGTCGAAAAAGTAGGAAAATTAGAGGTATTTGTTTGTTTGATTGAGACTGAGATAATAATGCGAACTTTCCTGAAAATACGGGAATTTTATCGCCCCTTTGAAGACTTATAACTTAGAAGGCTATTATGCTGTAGAGCGACTTGTCGCTTGTTCGTCTAAGGCAGCCCCTACACCTACAATAAGTTTGTTTGTGCGATATGATTGAATCACCCTCTCAATCAAACTATCCATTATTTTCACGCAAAAACATTGACGGCCCATAAACTCCAATGTTATCGCGTGAGCAAGATCTGCACCTAATCCTACACCGTGCAATTAAATGATGGTGGAATAAAAATTAAACTCGCTCAAACTTCTGTTCAATCATTGCTGCAACATTGATAAACGGTCAAAAACATTGGGCAATTCGTGGTATTGAGCAATATAATTGATCGTTAAGGGCGCGCCTAATAGACCATCCTAGGTTATTTAAGAGACCTCCAAATAATTGACGGCAACAGAAAATTTTATTAAAAATACCTGAAGTCAATGGCCGAAAGTACGTAAGTGTGAGCAAGTGTAGTGAACTGGCGATCATACCTCGTTCATTATCTGTAGAAGAAAAAGCATTTAATTTAATTGTGCCAAAAACGCAACTGAATACCTTCTTATCGCTGCTATTACCTACTAATTGCCTCATAAAACTATAATAAAAAATATGAATATTTAATTGTTTGTAGTAAAACTATTAACCATCTATTTTTAACTCCCAAGCCAGCTTAACAACAAAATACAAAACGGAACTATTATAATATAAAACAAAATTTCCATAAAAAAATGTTTTGACATAACTTTTTAGATAAGGTTTGTCATATCATTTTGTTAAAATACAACCACACACCGGCTCATTAAAATTAAATCTAATTACCCCGACGTTTACGCCAACGTACTAATATCGTAATAACTGTACTTACTTATTTTACTTTATAATTTTTCTGAATGGGCTAAGCATGGTATGGCTTTGTAAACCTTATTTATGGTGGTAGATAACATCGGAAGGCGTGAAGATGTTATTTTTTATTATTATGATGTTCGTGTTTTTAATTTATTGATGGTGAGGTTTATACATCATGTTGCAGCATTAATTTTCCCTCAAATGTAGCGGGTTTGTGGGAAAATTAATGCTGCAACTAAATCTGGAGAGAATTTGACAAGTTATGAAGATAACTGAGATAACATTATAATAATTTAAATACCTACTCAAGATTAAACCTTGGACACTGAAGTGTCATAAAGTCATAATGGTGCACATACACCATACCTAATGCATTTACCTGAGCTATTGCACAGCCAAACCATTTATTGCATTATACTAAATAAATAATTAAGACCATTCACATATACATATTTTTGTATTGGCTAGCAGTCGGTCTGCTCGATCAGAGACTCTGAACTCAGAAACAAACTCTTTCGAAACTTAGATTGGGATTTATATAAGTCTACAGTCAGATATCTTATATTATGTTGTTAGAATATATGCCTTCAATAAAAGATATTATGTAGAAAACTTACATAAATCCTATGCAACATCAAGACAACTTACAAAGCACAAAGCCTCCACCAACTTGCAACTACATCAGCAAGAAGTTCGCAACACTAGTCTAGTGCATGGAAACATAAAATCGATGAGCATTCACAATGAGTGTATAGTTTTATACTTAGCAATGATACGATCGCGTGCGCTATGAAATATGTAAGTGCAGAGTGTGTCGTGGTGAGCGAGGGTGTAGGTAAGGATGGATGAGGCAGATTGTTAAACTTCATTGAAAATGAACACTACAAGCAGTAAGGTCACAACAAACATCCAATAATTTTCCTACACTTAAAGAAAACTCTACCCTTCTTGTGTATCGGCAGAAGCTTTACGATAGATGCTCGTGTCTTGGTTATAGATGCAAAACGTATTTTAAACCATTTGGTTTTAAACCGTTTTTTTGGTTTAAAACGTTTTAAACCACACTTAGCGGATCAATAATGGTTTAAAATGTTTTTTTTTTTAAATAGATGCACTGTGGTTTGACTCGAAGTGATCTGGACCACATCTACACCTTGATATTTTTTTTTTAATAATCTATCTATACAATTTTATAAGCATATTTACAAGAAAATACATTCTAAAAATATGCAGTAGCTAAGTAAAAACCTAATCAGACAATTTTTTTATTGATACTTAGCTAAAACTTATTTTTTAATGTATTTTTTAATAAATACGCATATCAAGTTTGTTTTCAGTCTGTCTAATCCTAAAAAAGTAGTTAATATATGTAAATGACTCACATAAATTAATAAAAATGGTGAAAGATTTCAATTAGCCTTTCTAACTTAAATTTTAATGTAATGCGTAATCAATGTACGGCCCACGTGGTCATGGTTTTAAACCGTTTTAAACAAAGTTAAAACGGCTTTTAAGCCACGGATTTTGGTTAAAAACGTTTAAGTTACAACTTACTATAGTCTTGGTGAAGTAAATAGTCAATGATTAAAAGTTGGCAATGTGTTGAGTGCCCTAGGAACGCGGAGAAAAGTGTGGTCGTGGTGACTACTTCTATGTATTTGGAAGTTCAGGTTACATCAGCTGAGTACCAACATTCCTGGTTGAAGAAGATGGGCTCTTTGGTCGTCCAGATGGTCAGGTTTTTAGGGTTCCGTACCCAAAGGGTAAAACGGGACCCTATTACTAAGGCTATATCCGTCTGTCTGTCTGTCCGTCCGTCTGTCCGCGGCTTAGCTCAGAGACTGTTGGTACTTTTTTTAGGGTACCTCCCATACACGTAAAGTAGGGATGGTTTTTTTTTTCTCGTCGATCCCATGGTGTGGGGTATCGTTGGAAAGGTCGTTTAAAAGTAATGATGAGTTTGTGAAAACCATTTTTGGATTCAGGGATCCGTTTGCGAAATATTAAGCTTTAAATTGCTAATTTTTGTTAGAGTCAAGTGTCCCCGTTTTTTTTTTTTTTTTTTTTTGATGTTGGGAAATCATCCAATGACTTCTCCCGCTCTGGGCGGAGCGGAAGGGCGTGTCAGACTTTTACTGACTAAAACCCACCCGTGTTCCTTCATTTGCCTGTTGCCAAGGTCCCGGTATCCCTTTCGGACTTTCCCGCAACCCTGGCAGGCATCGGTCCTATTGGACCCCGTCAATTTTGCTGACATCTCTTTGAGGCGCGCGTGGAACACGACGCGCCATCGACCCGGGCCTGGTCCTTATCGGACGGCGAGCTGCCCGTTGCTCGCTGTCCGCAAGCCCGCGCCTATGGTGGCCGGAAATCCGCCTGGGATTCCCGACGCCCAGGGCGTCTCCAACGGCGGCGGTTAGGGGCGTGAGGGCGCAAACTTTGCCTTTCCCTCACGCGTTCCGCCTCCTCCTTCGCGAGCATTACTGCTTCGCAGAAGGAGGTGATGGCGTCCCATGCCCTCTCGCTCCGTACCATGGCCTGAACCAGGGCCGGACGCGAGAGGTCACTGCCGCCAATCGCCTCCGCGAGGTCACGGCGGTGCTCCGCCCAAGCAGGGCACACCTCAACCGTATGCTCCACCGTGTCCTCCGGGCGATCCACATAGCAAGTGTCCCCCCTGCCAGCTAAATGGTTGGTTTTGGATATGGGAAAATTTCACGACAGTAGTACTTATAGGTATATAACAAAATTAAAAGGAAAACTATCATCGCTACGTAGGCTCCACAAGTTACCGAGTAATAATCGACCAACTCAAATTTGCAGTTGCAAAAACATGTTCTGTATGGGAGAACATGTTTTTCAACTACAATGTTCAGTTTGTTTTTGGCATAAATTCATCCCAACTACGGAATCCTCCATTGTGCGTGGTCCGGCACGCACTTGGCCGGTTTTTATAGGAGTATTATGCTTACCAACCTACCTCCTTCTTAATTGTTTCGACCTGTCATCATTTTCTAAAATTCTAAACACATGTCATAGTCCAGTAACTCTGGTCATTAGTCCATTGAACTTTACCCCCAACAGCACTACATCGTTCCTAACATCAGTCTCCATGGATTAGCCAGGATTAAAATGTCAGCGAGAAGCCATTACAGCTCCATTCACTACGTTATTAAGTAATACGATAACAATTTGCTTCCATCTAGTAATTGGGCTCTATTTCAATTTAAACTCGTTTGACATCAGAATGTCTATCGAATTCCCTTGATGTGACATGTAATAGGGCTAAATAGAAATGTATGATGGAGGCAGTAGTTGGATGATTCGGTTAAGGGTAGTTATATTAACCGCCGCACTTACAGACGTCGATTACCGTTAATGAATCAGTAACGTTGACTTGAATAGTTAAGTCAGGGACTCAGGACTAAATTGGCAGGTTGCGAAATAAAATAAGTAACTACTGAACATGAATTTAATGAAAAGCCTTTTTTCTTTTTCTTCTATCGTGTCAGCTTGGCTTAATTTTAATAGCTCATGTAGTAGTTAAAAGATTTGCGTATTACCATGGCAGTAGGGCTGATTTTCCAAGGAGCGCCGAACTTATGTTGTCTTTTAATGTTGAATTCGTTGTATTGAATACATAGTTTAATTTATTACCAGTGTGCCACCATTTTCTTAGGGTGGCCTAAATTAGCTCGCCGTCCGATAAGGACCAGGCCCGGGTCGATGGCGCGTCGTGTTCCACGCGCGCCTCAAAGAGATGTCAGCAAAAATGACGGGGTCCAATAGGACCGATGCCTGCCAGGGTTGCGGGAAAGTCCGAAAGGGATACCGGGACCTTGGCAACAGGCAAATGAAGGAACACGGGTGGGTTTTAGTCAGTAAAAGTCTGACACGCCCTTCCGCTCCGCCCAGAGCGGGAGAAGTCATTGGATGATTTCCCACCCTCAAAAAAAAAAAAAAAAAGGGTGGCCTAAATTAATCGCAACAAAATGTGTAATTAACGATAATCAACTTCTGTAAATGTGAATGTAAGCAGGTTCAAAAGGACTAATTATTTGAAATACGCTACTGAGAATTTGCGAAAGTCAAAATTACATACATAATAATTGAAAGTTAATTTCGGATATTTACTCCAATCATATGAGCTATTGAAATGAAATGAGATTTTAATTTAAGAGGGGACGAATGAAATGAGATTCGTTAAAATTATTTCAATTTTAATGTTATTATTTCATTCCGAAAATAATAACGATGGCTTCATATTTTAATCAACCTAGCTTTACTCAATCTACTGTATCTCCAATATTCATAATTATATTCTCGAAATAGTAGTCTCAATCGAAATTGTGTGTAAATAAAACTTTTTTGTTTAATATTTAAGTATAATATTCATAGCACTATTAAGTTTTAAGAATCAATCTAAGGGACAAGTGTAGTGATAAATTCTTTTCTCATAGGCATTATTTCTTAGCGTAACAGAATATCTTTTTCTCAAGAATGTTACGACGTGCTCAAGATAGTAAACAGCTGATTCTCGTCGATTTTTTTCTCTTTCTCTCAGATAGGCATGGCAGGTAAGATACAACAAGACTTGCTTGAGTATTATTTTCACACAGACAGCACACAGCCTCAAACCGTTGAAGATTTTAGCATGAAAATTAAATTATTGCATTCTTATGGGGTGTTAGAGATTAACTGAGAAAGTATTCTTCGAAAGTCACATCATAAACGGCTCTGGGGTCTGCAGTTGAGGATAACCACTAGTACTTATCTACCTACTCTAATCTAAATAAAATATTGTAATTTTTGGACAGTTTGTATACTTTTATTTTCTTCTATTTTGTGTACTTGTGTGGTTTTCATACGTTCCTACCACAGTCAGGTCAGTTATTTCGCGTAGTCGCACTTGGGTGAACTTCACGCTTCATCGTTTGGGTGCGAGACAGGTACCCGAAATCACTATACCTCGGACATACGTTGTAAAACATTCACAGAGGGCATGGAAACGAAAAAAATGGTACATCGTCAAAGATTAAGTTGGTGTTTTGTTACTAAGATCGTGTCTAGTAACTATAGGGTTTCGTTGAGAAATGCAAGCAATGTCAGCCTTAATAGAAAGAGCTATGATTGCTATGATTTTAAATTCAATACAACCCTTGGTACTCCGTAAAATAGTTGGCATAACGAGAGTGTAAGACCACTAGGTACGTACCGAAATGATTTTGTTTCCTGTGCTAAATGTGGTGCCTTGTTCAAACCGCGAACCTGGAGTCTCTGCCATGTGGGCACTTAATGCAGTCAATTCGGTCAGTAGTTAGAAGGAAGACATACGTGAGAATTACATAAAAATATTGTACAGTGAATCCAGATCACAAATCAATTAATCTTTCGTGTTTTCACTTCCGTGAATCATATTTTATAGGTATCTTTAGATATTGTTTTCAAAACTTCTGCCACAGCTGATTTGATCCCATTCAAACCCAAAAACGTCCCATCTGCGTCCTACTCTATGGCGTCACCAGCGGATGCACAAAAGCGGGCCCGTCAAACTGGTTCCCACTTTTTTTGCCCCTACGGCCTCGGACCCACGCACACCAGCACGCGCACAGTGTGCGTGAACGCGTGCTTGTGTGCGTGATCAGCTGATGGCAACAGCTGTAGTGTGATCAATCGGTTTAAATACGTAATATTGGTATGCGAGGAAATGCGGAGGTATGCCCAAGGGAACGGAAGGGTTTATGGAATATGAGTGTCTAATTGATGTTGTGGTCTTTTTGGTAAGTGGCAGAGTAAGTTATGGAATTTTAATTCAGTTTTAAGCTTAGTTCTAGTCAGTGGTGCCGATTCTGTTGTTCACAAACTAAACTTAATTTAAATTCAGTGCATCTTTTTCTTGAGAAGGAAAGAAGATAAATTTTAGTTTAGTCCTGTCAAATTAATCAGCGCCTGTCACTACTCCATACAAGTTTAGACGTGATTGAAAACTTGCCTACTAAAATTACGTCAATTTACGTCAGGCGCTAATTAAATTGACAGGACTAAACTAAAATGTATCTTCTGTCCTTTTCTTGATGAAATAGAAAGAAAAAGATGAAGTGAATTTTTACATTTAGTTTAGTTTGTGAACAACAGAATCGGTACCAGTATACCATAGATGGCAATAGTTGCATATTGAACAATATATGTTATGCATTAGTGGATTATAGCCTTATTCTATGTGTATGATGGTGAAGGAAACAAAGTCCTGAAAATGTTAGGTATTTATTTGTGAATTTACTTAAGACAGTGGCAAAAATAACCTAGGTATGACCGATACAACCAGAGGGCCTAGACAGGTGAGAATCGCTTCGAAAGCATTTCGTATTTCTACAACGACTTTCAACAGGATTGACATTTACAAGCTTTTCGATAGCTTATGTCAGTATACAGTTTTGCCTTTTCCACCATCGATAGAATGTCACTTTGTCTAGGGCCTCTGGAAAGTCAGCACACCTTGTTGATTTTCTAACTGCTAATTTTCTAACCATACCATTTACCACACCATTTGGTGCTTTTATCGTTAAGTTGTACCTACTTGAGAAAGATTAGCTTCTTTCACATTTTTTTTCTCTCACTATGAATTTATATTAGGCAGTTAAGCACAATAACTGCCAATTTATTACCCTTATTATAAAGGCTAACAGCATTGCCATCATCAAGTCGTAATAACTTTACTCTTTTATGACTAACGAATGAACAGTTTAGGACTGTTCTTGGAACCAGGTATAAAGTACCAGGTGCTCGCTGCATTTGTAACTGGACCAGCACTGTGGAAGTCACGCCACACTGACAATAATTTAACAATTATATTTTTGGCATACGCAATGCATGGAGTAATCATGTTTGTAAATCGATCTGTTTAAGTTTTAGATTAATGATTGTTATTGTACGAATTGGTTTAATTGGAAGTAGGTAGGAACTTACAGAATCAACTAGGTACCTAGGTACTGAATCTATTTGATGATAAGGACTACCTGTAACACTATTTTTCGCTATAATTTCTCCGACCCCTTTGGAAGGCGTACGAGGGCCCGTAGCCAACTCGCAGAGACCCGTTAGATGCTTTTAATGAAATGAGGCGCCAACCGACGAATAACCCTCTACGCACTATGATGCAAGTGAAATCAAGGACAACCCCCGGTTGGTGTAGGACTTTACTTATTATGAACTTGAGTAACGAACTCACTTACAGAAGCTTACTTAGGTAATAGGCGATGTGGGCTGGTTTCTGCAACTCCACGTCAAAGCGCGTATTTTGCGTACGGGTGGAAAGTCGCTTATTCGATCCAACTTAGCTCCTCCAAAATGGCCAGGAACGCCTTCAGAAGAAGCTTACTTAATATATACTTATTTTAAACTTAATCTTTGCAATTTAAATCCCTTTATTAATTACCACTTTGAAATTCTATGTTTCATTTCCACAACACATAAAATACATTCCTTATCTTTGCGATAGATGGC
The DNA here is from genome assembly GCA_949152455.1 of Lithophane leautieri. Lineage (NCBI taxonomy): Eukaryota > Metazoa > Arthropoda > Insecta > Lepidoptera > Noctuidae > Lithophane > Lithophane leautieri. The sequence continues at coordinate 1,233,670 of OX424475.1, forward strand.
GCTACTTTTCATACATTTTATTTTGAAAGTTAACTAATTTCACTTTTTACTTTACAGATTAGTTTAAAGTGTAAGTTATTTGCTATTTTATTGTTAAAATACAAAAGTTATCAATTCAATAGACTTAAACAAGTTAGGTAGCAGGTGATAGTTTCTACAAATGCCTGCACAGCGAAAGGTGAAAAGTGTTCATATAAAATATGAACATGTAACTGAAGAGGTTGAATTAATACTCAATTAATTTTATTACTTTGAAAAACACTGTCGTAAGTTTGATAAAATAAAAAATGTATAAAGGGCTAACTTTTTTACTTTAAGTTATGATTAATAAGGATAGTACAAGCATTTGCTTTTACCGCAATTACAGATGTTCACGAAGCATTAGGAAAGGTTTTGGGTGGCCAGTAATTAAAATATCACCAACTTAATTATGCTGTGTAGATAATGCTATTGCTAAGCTTTGGTTGGTCACAGATTAACGAATGTCCAAATACAGAGCATTTTTTAATCCCTTAATGTCAAATACTGTTGAAAATTAAGGATTTTCATGACAGCCGTTATCCTAATCCTAATCCTAACTTATTTAATCCTACTTAATATTATAAATGTGAAAGTTTGTGTGTTTGCGAGTTTGGATGCTTGTTACTCAATCACGCAAAAACGGCTGAATGGATGTGGATGAAATTTGGCAAACAGATAGTTTATAACCTGGATTAACACATAGGATACTTTTTATCCCGATATTCCCCCGGGATCGAGACCTACGCGGGTGAAACTGCGGGGCGCAGCTAGTATTAGGTATAAATGCAAAAGTGAGTGTGTTTGTTTATTTATATTTTGTTTGTTACGCTTTCACGCTAAAACAGCTGAATGGATTTGGATGAAATTTGGCACATGTGTAGACCATGACCTGGAATAGGTTATAATATACTTTTTATCCCGGTATTCCCACAGGATCGAGACTTACGCGGGTGAAACCTAAGGGCAAAATTAATTATTGAATTGAATGAATTTGTATTTATGTTGTAAATTTTATATGGATGTATTCCTGAATTCAAAACGATTTTGATTTGATTTGATAATATGACATAACCGCTTTCCTAGAAAATTCTCGGTTCTCCTTCCACATTTAGGGTGAGTACCACTTAGTTGCCCTAATATATCTACAGTTTTACAGTTAAATGGGAAAAAAACCTTATTTATTCCAGGGAGGCATACATATTACAAACATTTATACTATCTAGCTTTAACCACTAAACCTCGGAAAGCTTTGATAGCAAAGCTTAGTATTCTGTGGCGGTCAGCCGGTTAAATACACTAAACTATAAGTTAGCTCAACTAACTCCATCTAACGTGTGCTTACCTGCACGTATTTACATTTAGTTACGTACGGGATTTATATTGTGAATGCTACCAAATAATTAACGGTTATACCAAACTTTTGCTTCATTAAAAGAGAATTGGCGAATTTAATCTCTTTCAAGACCAGCTAACAGCTGATTATGCCATTATGACGCCATGTGGCTTAACTTAGGACAGGCCTATAACCAGCAGTGGAAGGTGACCCCCAATATAGTTGTGAAAATGCTATGACCATTATATGAAATTAGAAGTTTTGGTTATAAATTACAATAATTTCGTTAGAAAACTAAAACTCGGGTAAGCTACTTTACCCACAATGTTGTTAACCAACGAATGTGGGGATGATTTTGTCTTCTTAAATGTGAAAGTGAGTTCGTTTGTTACGCTTTTACACTAAAACGGCTGAACGGATTTGGATGAAATTTGGCACATAGGTAAACCTCGATCTGGAGTAGGACATAGGCTACTTTTCATCCTGGATAGCAGACGAAGTCGCGTGCAACAGCAAGTAAACGATAATTATGAACTTAAAATCGCTCGGCAATTATGTTTTATTAATTTCCTCACTTGTAGAAGATTACTGGCAACTGTTACATAGTTCTGCATTCCTAGTACTCCTATTGAACGTAGTTCTAAATGACTGAACGTCACACATCACTCAGGTCACAATTTAAAAATCGAATGCATTCGTGCACCTTGCCTCCCGTCGAGCTTTACAAAAAAGGAACGTTTTGACGGCGCACACCATAAAACTGCTCCATCCCTTTCTGACCCTTTCGAACCTTCCATATCATATGTTTGTCTCTATCACTCCACCCCATATCTCTTGTACTTTTTTCGAAACCCTCTCATTACTATACAGACTACACACACTACAAGCTTAGTTGAGTTGTGTAAACACAGGGTGTTTGTTTATTTGTGTTGTATTTGGTGTGCATGTGTGGGTCAGTCAGCTGAGTAAATCCTTGAAGCAACACGTGGCTTGTGTGTGTGCGTATGTGGGTTTTGTTTAGGTGTTGAAGTGTACAGGATGGGAGATTTAATTTTAGATGATTTTTCATATGCTATGAAGTTTGGGAATTTAAAAGTAGGAGAAATATAAGTGCAGTTATCGTACAGAATACTCGTAAATACGTCGATGTGTCAAAGAATTTTAGTTAATTTTGTTAACAAGACTTTAACGAAAGCTACTCTGTTCGCTAGCTTATTAGGATAACATAAATTTAATACACTGTAATTATAAATTGGATGCCTTTGATAATCTCAAACGTCTTGTGTAATTGACATTTCATTTACTCGTCTATTTATTATAACTTCGCGTGACATAATTATTGACCGTGCTCATTGAATTATTATTTTCTAAGGAAATAATTGACTGTCCAAATGAATAACTTAACATTTAGAATGTAAGTTTAGTTTTTTTTAGTTTCGAGCCAATTACTTTTTATCAATCTTCACATATGCGTAAACGTCCTTTGTATTGAACGGGTATTTGAGTATCCAGTCATAATCACATAATTATGTGCTGTGCAATTTATAAACATGCAATTATGAAACATACCGTAGTTTTGGGATGGATTTTTAACTTTGAGTTAACGGATCATTTTTGATACGACTCGTAATTTTTAAAAGCAGATTCGGATCTTTTAAATTAACCGTTCTAAAAGACCTTTTGAGGATTGTGAAACATGCTATTTGTACCAAAATTATTAAAATACGAAAAAGTTTCTTCATCAGTAAGTAACTAACAAGGTTATAAAAATATTACAAACTCAACCTTATCATAGCCTACAATTACCATCAAATTACTTACTTATCTATATCGGCATATTTCTATAGAATTTAAAAAAAAGGTACCACAAGATGTCCTTGAAGTCATATGGGCTGCGCCGGCGCAACAGCTGATGTTACCTGACACTGACGTCACGCACACCAACACATTACACCCACACAGCTATAGGGTAGGGAGGGTGTATGTGTGAACGCTTTACCAGATAATTTTCGAAGAATAGTTTAAATAATACCAGGTAGAAAGTCACAGAAGGCTCATATTTACTTCTATTGAAATTAAATGATGAATCGATGAATCAAATAAAATGATGATATGAAATGTAATGATGATCTTTTATGACACTTTGTCAATGTTTTAAAACAAGATAGCGCAGGCATTTCCTAGCTGACTAATCCCTGAGAAGAAACGCCGACAAAAACTCAGAGGTTATTTACGAGTTATACGAGATTAGACATTCAGTCAGATTGGTAAGCGAATTGATTGACCAGGTGAAAGTTCTTTAGAATCGTCACTCTTGGAGACTTTTTTGAATACACCTAACTCACTCTTATTAACTCAATCTGTCTAGCCTTTTCCCAACCATTCTGGGATCGACTTCCAGTCTAACTGCATGCAGCTGAATACTAGTATTTTACATGCAGCGACTGTCTATCTGACCTCCACAACTTGACTGAGTAACACGATACCCTTTTGGTATGTGTCAGACTTGGAATAACGACTGTCCAAGATCTCTAATACGAATGGCAGTCGCGACTAACGACGGCTTGCTTTAACGTGCTTTTCAAGGCACATGCAGAGGGGTCTCCATAATATGTAATGGTTGGTCACCCATCCACGAACCGACCACCCTTGCGGCTGTTACCATTTAGCCACGAGCCCCTCTCTTGTTATCCTGCAATTATTTTTTTAAGTATTAAAAAACCGGTCAAGTGCGAGTTGGACTCGCGCACGAAGGGTTCCGTACCTACCATTACCTATAAAAACGGCAAAAAATCATGTTTGTTATATGGGCGCCCCCTTAAATATCTATTGTATTCTGTTTTTTAGTATTTGTTGTTATAGCGGCATTACAGATACTTCATCTGTGAAAATTTTAACTGGCTAACTATCACGGTTCATGAGATACAGCCTGGTGACAGACGGATAGACAGACAGACAGATGGCGGAGTGTTAGTAATAGGGTTCTGTTTTACCCTTTGGGTACGGAACCCTAATAAACACGAGCTTCATACAAAATACATCTGAAAAGTGTAGTCTAGTTCTAGATTTTCATTTGCTGTATAGGTAAGTATACATACATATACCAACGTATACTTTTCAAACAAATTTTGTCTGCAGTGAAACTTCGTAATCTATCTTTTTTATACGTGATCGGTGCGTGTGTGCGTGCGAAGTTTTATCAGATAACTTTTGAAGAATTTAATAGTATTCGGATGTGTTCTAGGAGCTTAGTAAACTTGTATTTTATTACAGACATAGAGTCTTAGAAATCAAGGGTTGATCCTATGACCCATTATTGCTAAGGTATTTGTTGAACTTCTGCTATGAGAAATGAATATATATTATATTTCTTCTAATTAATATTATAAACGCTAAAGTGAGTTTGTTTGTTTGTTACACTTTCACGCTAAAACGGCTGAACGGATTTGGATGAAATTTGGCACGTGGGTAGACCATGACCTGGATTACGACATAGGATACTTTTTATGCCGATACTCCCACGGGACCGAAACTTATGTGGGTAAAATCGCGGGGTGCAGCTAGTAATGTATAAAGATTTAATTGTTGTTTCGCTCAAAAGAAATATTATTGGAGATCCCACGATCAAGTCATCTAATATACCTTTATATAATCATCCCGAAATAAGACCATTTTTAAAATCAGAGAATCGTATTCAAAGCACTCGATTTTTCAAAATATCCACGAAATAGGTCCAATGATTTGTGTCTTGTCACAAACATGAACACAATCTCACAAGCAGTAATACAATTTAACTTGAACATAATTGACACGTAATTTTTTCTCATCACAAAAAGTGTCAATACCATAAAGTTTCGATTGAAGCCAATAACGAGGATCTATGAAGTAATTACTTTAGATTAATCACCCAATAGGGACCCAGCGACTGAGAGAAACAGCAATCAGTCAAAAAGTATTTACAATACGCCAACTGCGGAATGACGCGACATTTCTCTTTAAACTTAAATATTTTGTCAAAAATTCTCTACGGAAGAATACTAGGGAATTTATTTCTCTTTTTGTGACAATTGGGACGTAAAAAAATTATGTCAGCTGCTGGTTAATTTGTTACAAGTCAAGTTAGAAGGGGTTGAAGTAAGATTAACTGTTTCATTTTACACATCATTTGTTTTGTTCAATTGAGGTAGAACATTAAACAAGCCGTGCTTTGGTGATTAATCTAGCAAAGACTCATAATTCTTCATAATGACGCCCCTACGTAGAATTATTAGCGCTGCGACCCACGGCTTCACCCGCGTAAGTCTCGATTCCGTGAGAATATCGGGATTAAAAGTATTTTATCTCCTATTCCAGATCATGGTCTACCCATGTGCTAAATTTCATCCAAATCCGTTGAGCCGTTTTAGCGTGAAAGCGTAACAAACAAACAAACAAACTTAGCATAAGGATTAGATTAGTTTTTTTTTTTTACCTGAGATTACGCTCGAAAAATGCCATTCCCATCAAATTACTGTCTCTTAGAGTTCTAAGAGATTGCTTAAAATGGACTAAATAAGGCTGCTGTGGCTGATTAAAATCGTATCTGAAGTTACCAAGTTTGTTTCAAGCTACTAATTCTCTTATCTGCAGTTTCATAATCTAACAACTACATTATAGCACTGCCATCAATAAACTTAGTACCATCGTTATTCGTTACCCTATCCTATTCCCAAGTGGCTTGGCTTCCAGTATATCCACATGCGTCTCAAGGTGATTGTCATCTGATTTCCGCAACACGACCAGCTATACCGGTATATTTGCATGATGGAAAAAAAAACAGTGAATTGATATTCTTAAACATGACTGTGTTCCTAGTAATGCTAACTGTGAAGCAAAAGCTATGACTTACATTGGTCCGGTCCAAAACCAGTACAAATCTTCGAGGAATCGGTCTTTGATATAGATAAAATTGCTCTTGCTATAGATCCAAAAAGACGGATAATCTGATCAGCTGACAGACCTCGTTTTCTGAACACAATGTTCGTAGAATCGAAAAAACTGTGCACCATGAATAACGTAGCAGCACATGCAAAAGAAACTTTAAGATGTATTGCAAAAAAATCTCGAGACGTTTATGAACAAACTTCCAACATAAAGCAGAAGAGACAGGTAGTTTTTTTTCTATATCAAAGTTATTGAAAAACTTGGTATTAGATTATGGACTTTATATACTGGGAATAAGGACGATCGTGAATATGGACCTTAGAGAGTTCTATAGAATGGTTATAACCCTTTAGAATTGGTACAGATACAGCCTCAATATTATATGCAGTTCGTACGTTTACTTGGAAGTACTAATAGAAATAAAAATAAAAAAAAAACGACAGCATCTGTTTTTGGGAAGACTGAAATAATATTGAAAGGCAAAATCACATTTCACCGGCGAAAATCTGTCTCAAAACTTGTATTAGTCTAGCCTCAAAACGCTATCTAAATCCTCCTAGTGGCTTTCGAGAGAGATCCAAACACATAATATGTAGGTAGCTATACCAGTATGGATACACAACCATACATATAAGCAGACGAGAATTTCTTTTTATGAAATAAATATGCGGGAACAGAAATAATAAAGTGTGCAGGCAATTTACGATCTTCAATCGACGCAGTGCGTAACTGCCAGTAACGCTTCTCTCGTAATTACAATGGGGAATACTACTCCCCTTAATGTAAAAACAGTACGAATATAATACAATTTAGCTAAACTCATAAGCAGTCCTTCATCGCCCGTTTCCAGCAATATTATCCCCGTAATAGACGTGACAGTTACCAAATGCGCACACTAATTTATCTGCACCATATTCCCTTTGCAGCTACTCTAAACAGCTGATGTTTTATCATAAACAATATTTAGTACCACACTGAAACTTCAACTCTATTCATAAAACGTTAGGGTCGGGATTCTTTTACGCACTCTCAAACAACCCAGCGACGTTTATTTTTTGCTCTCTCACGTGTGAGATGTTTGCATGTGTGCGTTCGCCCTTCGCTTTTTTCTATTTTCTGGCCTTACCAGTTCTCTAAGAAAGGGTGGGCATACAAATACTACAACGCGTTACTTGCATAAGTTAGATGTATTGTTTTGATTTGTACGTTTTGTCCTTTTTTGGACAATCCGTCTTGGATTTTATTATGGTTTCATTGTGGGGTCTGGTTTTGAATCTTGTATTGTAATCCCCCGTCTCTTATAATTGACTAGGTATGTGTGTAGGTAGACGATTAGGGTAGACCTGAGGCAGGATTGAAAAAGAATGAAAGTGTAACCAGTTTAGTATTCTCTTTTGACCACTATCTTCGAGTGGGAGCTCATAAAAGACTTCACAATGCAACAATCAGAATTACTAACCGAAATTATACTGCAGGTATGACGAATACACTCGGTAAGCCTGTTCTGAAATGAAACACACAATATGCTCTTTGGTCTACATACATTCTCACATCTGTCTAATACATCTGGTCTTTGGTAACTACTTCATAGCGCCTGGATCTTCTGATTTAGCAATCCTTATGATACCAACGATAAAACAAATCTTTCAAAAGATTTGTTTGAAAATAGGGCGAGGAATTTCAAAGCTTTTTCTATGAATACAATACTAATGCCAATCACAGTATCAACACCAAGGGTACCAAGGGTACCTCCACCCTAAGGAAATAAAAATTCTAATTTATGTCCAAACTGACCTACTACACAAGTCCACACCATTAGTTCCTTTATAGAACTACGGCTATTGTATTTCTCGTATAGGGATTATTATAGTGAGTATTATACTATTGTATTCGACCAAAGAGTATGGATCAAAGAGTGGCCAGTCCATTTGCATAAGTTGCCAACCGGTACAATCAACGCAGCGTGGTACTGGTACTGTCACAAGTAATGGCGTATAGTGTGAGGCAAGTATTAAAGGGCTATTGTTTAGCTTTGCTCAGTTATTCGGGGGAGGGAGGCAGTGGCCACGTGTTTTGTAAGGACGGCGGTGTTTGCGGCGAATGGACAGAAATTTTGTTCGTCGAGATCGGCTGTCGAAACCTGCTCTAAAGTAAAGCTCCTTTTGCTAGCTATGTTACTCTGACTTAATTGAATAGGGTAAAATTAGTTTAGCCATATTTAAAAAAAAATTGGAATGAAAGGGAACTTATAATTATGCAAAGTGGCTAGTCAGTAAAAAAAAACAGCAATTTTGCACCATCTAATTATAAAAAAAGTGAATTATTGTTTTACTACATGAAATTAAAGGTAAGATTAGTAAAACTAAAATTTTTGATAAATACTTCGACAAATTCGAACAGTTAGAAGTTTCATAGCTTATTCAAGAAAGAATTCATGCATCGCGAACGTTCCAAAATGCTCGCGTAAAACATTCCGCCCTTTATACCACGTGCAGCCATCACGTGTTTAATACGAGCCGTGGCCGTAAAACAACCGAACTGTGGACAAAGTCGGACAAATAACGTTACCAGTAGGCAACACCTACCAACAAATGATTTCGACTTGATTATGAAACTTGGAAAGAAGTTTATATGAAAACCTACAATAAGCTTATTTTTTTTTCGTTAATTTGGAAAGTGATCATGCTCGTATGATGGGCTGTTCCGTATTTTACCAATATTAAAGATTTGACTAACTCTGTTAATGGTGGATAATATGCTTACGGCGCCGGGAGCAGCAAACACTGCGCTACCATGTTTCGGGTGACAGATCTCAGTGATAAGTGTAAGTCCAGGGATGTGTGGCCGTCTTAGGGTTTCATCTCGATGTAAAGAATGTCTCAGTAAATAGCGTTTGCGGTAGACATGATCGGAAACAATTTCAGATTTAACTCTTAGCCAAATTCTGGGCTGACTCAATGTCTGAGTCAACTGCGGGACATAGGTAGTTAGCTCCTAAATTACACGTTCTTTATTTTATTGAGAAACATCTTTAATTTTCGGCTCCAAATTTTTTAGAAGTTACTTTATTGTCATTTCTGTTATTTTAAGAACGCTGATTGAGTCATTATAGGAAGTGATGATTGTTCTGTTGAAGATACAGTGATTGCGGAAACTTCAGTTCTTTTACCGATGGTTTTCTTCTTAGACAACGGAACCTTAAAAAAGGAATTCAGATTTTTACAACCTAGTTAATACTTTTGATGACAGGCGAGATTGTTATCAAGTTGATTTGACCACAGTTTTGATGAAGTCAAGTATTCTGCTGGTCACGATCGTAAAAAAATTTGGAAATGGGAAAAGCTTTTTAGTGATCTTTGCGTGTAATTGTTTCAGCTTATGGAAAATAAGAGCCACTGAACTTTTTCTTTGAATTCCAATTTATGGTTTCCATGTTAAACATGAAATGGCAAGATGAAAGTGATTATGAAAACCAGTGTGTCATAAAATAAAAAAGGTATAGAAATTCTGTCATAACACCTATTTATGTTGCCTTTGATCAAGGTAAGTTGAACAGTTTTGGTGAAGGTAAGAATTACTTATTTATATGTGACACGGTATTGCTGTATTTCATAGCATCATTGTTAGAGTTAGAAGGAGTATGTAAGGATCGTATCAGGTAACGTTCTGTGGTTTCTGCCTACCCCATAGAAAGATGGCGCGAGTTTATTTATATAAGAGTGTATTATTAAACATGGTGGCGGTGTACATCGGGAGCCTGCAATAAACCACAAAGACGGAGGACATCGTGGAGTACGTGCGCCAGAAGACGAGGTAAGCGCCGAGGGTGCAGTTACTTGAATCGCGCCGGAACGTCAACTTCAAGGCGTTCGTGATGCGTGTACCGAACTGTTATCTGCCCCTCGTCATGGAAGAAGCATTTTGGCCGCAGGACGTGGTGTTCCGCCGCTTCCACGGTCAAGTTCCACAGGACAGCAAAACGTCTAGCTAGTGCTAAGTGAAGTGCTACTAACATAGTCTGTTTTGTTTATAGAATATGTATGTTTAGGTTAAGGTATTTTTCTATGGGCCTGTGTCGCCTGCAATAAATGGTTTATTATTATTATTAAAGTAAAGGAACTCCTGTGTTCGTAGAAGAATTACTTAGGAAGCTCAAGGTCTGGATGCCACTGGTACCCATACTATACACCATCATCATCTGCATAGCTTTTTCCCATCAATGTTAGGGTCGGCTTCCAGTCTAACCGGATGCAGCTGAATACCAGTATTTTACATGGAGCGACTGCCTATCTGATCTCCACAACCCAGTTACTGGGTAACACGATACTCCTTGGTAGGACTGGTTGTCAGACTTTCGGGCTACTAACGACCCGTAAAAACTGTCAAAGATCTACAAATGACAGCCGGGAACAACGGAGGCACGGAGGAGTCTCGGTACTACTATACACCATCACTACCAAAATTTAACTAACTTCAAAATTAACACCTGTATAAAAATAATATATTCCTACAGCCATAATAAAAACAGGTACCTACAAGGAAATCCTCTCTTAAAAAACTTCCTAGAAACGACCGAGAATTTCTTGGAACTACCTGCTAATACTCTAAAGTGTTTTTATGTTACTATTTTGCTTATACCAAGATCACTTTGCAACTGTAAAAAAACTTGCACACTCTTATATGAAAGAAACAAAGTTCAATTTAGTATGGTTATGTCTCGTGGTTGCAGTTCAAATGGGGGTAGATGAAAAAAAATTAAGGAAATAAATGAAACAAAAGTAAAGATCACAGGGCTTGAGGGCTCCATAAATCAATAAGGAATCGAATAGCCATAGACACTTAAATAACGTTTTTTTAGAAGATGGATGCTGCCTACTAATGCTGCAGGCGATTTTGTTACAAAAACCATCTTTAAAATCATTTCTCGAAATGAGAAATGGATCAGTAGACTCAACTTGTTATGATTTGGAAGTTCCAGTTATCCTGTATGTTTTAAATACAATCCTGGAGGTTTCCACATAATCATTTGTATCAGTATCAAGGAAACAGGAAAAACAAGAGCCAACTAAATCTCGGAAGATGCCTCTACAACACAGCAAGCTTTTAATTCTTGATTCTTAGAAATCACACAATCGTTAAACAGATTCTGGATTATAGGAAAAGATGCTTCTTTATATCCAGTGAAATAAATTATAGGCAAATGAATTAATTTACCTACATGATGTGATCGTTAAACCAAATTGATTGATATATTTTAAGGCCAGTAAAGGCCCCCAAATTTGACGTGCAAAAACTACCTACGAGAAAGAAAAGGAAGTAAGAATACAGGTGCAAATGAAGTGAAAGACCCAAGTAAAGTGAACACCATAGTTCCTTTGAAGTGGTTTGACTTCCGTCAACGATGATGTAAACAGCTGACACATCTGTTTCTACTTCAGTTTGTTCTTCGGAAAGTGGATGGCTACATAGTTTCTTCATCATTGTAATTGGTGCTTGTGCTTTTACGAGAGGCAACTGCCTTCTAGTATCTATAATCCTTGGTAGATCTTGCTTCATTAAAATGATGATGGATGTGCTGAGTTTAAATTTAAAATTGATTAAATTTTCTTACTGACATTGTAAGAAAACCGACCTAAACTGTCCCTTAAAATAACCTTGCATTAGTTGCATCACATCACAGCAAACAACAGAATTCTATTGCAACCCGCAGCATTAAACACAACAAGTCAGACAAACAGATCTCGGAAACCAATAAAAGTCATTGACTGCCAAAAATTCAGTCGAGTTGCAAACTTGGACCAAATCAGCCGCTTCGTAGAGCCACTGAGAGCTCCAAACTTTTGCGAATATTCAAAAAAGGTTTGCCAAATAAAATTTCATCTCACGAACTGAGAAAGTTGAACCAACTTCTTCAACTAGTCTTCTATAAAGTGTTTGTAACATCTGTTGTATGGACAGCCGGACAAACTTACTTCAGCAGTTCTCTCTAACCTTATTCCCAAGTAATACAGTTGCATTTCCTTTGTTTGATAAGGTTCTGAAATGACCCGGCTTGCGTTGGTTTTGTACTCCGGCTAGATGCTTGTTCATAAAAATAAAGGGGTATGTGTTTGAATGGGAATGAATAATTTTGGACGTTTAATCCTTTTATTAAATGTTAGATTTATTTTAATGATCTGGGAATGAAATGAAACTACTTATATGAGAATGTGAGCGACTTTTTGTCACAGGAATAAAAAGTCAGTTGAGTGGAAAGTAGGTTTTAATGGTATTGTTACCCATGAATGTAACCCTTACCCTTTTATAAATAAAAGTGGAGTAAAGTTATGCCAAAACTTAACCCTGGCTGACAATATATATTATGGGTATCTGAAGGATTTACTGATTTTAACTTAATTACGTATTTATTGGTAAGTATTGGGGTTATTTGAGGTTACACAGCAGAAATTATCAAAAGAACTTCGCACTCAAATGCATTTAATACTCTCAGATTTATGATAGATGGCGCCACTGGTTCTTAAATGAAGTTTGTTATCAAGCTGACAATATTCAATAACCAACATTTCAAGCCGATTAACAAAACCCTTCCACCATTTTACCAACTAGCAAAAATCGGCGCTTTCTATCCATGTTCCACTTACGTAACAGAGTTAGCATTTTGCATAATCACAAGTAGGTAAAGTCGAACAAGCTATTTGGTATACAGGCAAAATAATATTTATTTTCCGCTACACTGCCAAATTTCGGTTTGATTTAACTTTTTAAGCTTATGGCTTAGGAGACTGACCTAAAAAGATGGTTGACTACTGAAAACACTCGCAAAATTGTTTAAAGTAGTTGCAAGTTGGATACCAAATAGCTTGTTCGACTGTACTTTTCGCATTTACCTTCCCAGTTCCACACATGTACCTAAGTACGTGAACAAATCAGTCGCATTAACAATTAATCTGCCCTCTAATTGGCGCGCAGCTTGCAGAGCCTGCACTATACGCTACACTCGTTTACAAGTTAAATCGGGGAAACGGCACGCCAATTAATTGAAGGGACTTTCCGGGCCGAGCGGTAGTGTCGCGAACTTGAGCTACGAATGGCGGACGAGCAAATGTTTGGCGTTTTAGTTTTAGTGTATGTTTTTAGACAGGATGCTGCCCGTTTGCAATCATAGTAAGGTACGCCGTACGGTACTCGGGCGTAAATGTGAGGCATCGAATTAATTATTTCAATAAATAATTTATTTATTTATCGATATTTAGAAAGAGACTGAGTGTACGAGTATGTGCCATATTTACGGTCGGAAACTAAACGACTAATTTCTAATTGAGTTCTTAAGGTTGATGCAACACTGGGTTACACGGGAACGCCTTTTATTTCATTTCACACGAAAACTCAATCAAAATTCAAAAACTCATCATTGCGAGCCCATTGACATGTTTGTAAAGTAGTAGACTTGGGCCCCTGTACATTTTTCAAGTGATGGGCTAAGTTACTTACCTGCTTAGTGGTGACAGTGAGTGCGAATCGACTTGTCTCTAGTGGTTGAGTATCAGTGACAGGATTACTCCGCAAACTTTCATGGTGAAGATCTTATTCCAAGTTTTAAAGGACCACTTTAGGTAAAGTAGGTAAGGACCATTCCAAGAATTTGTCTTTTGGGTACTCCGATCTTACTACCACGAGCATACTTATTATTGTTGTCATCGACAGGGTGTAAACCTTTCTTTCGACTTAGCACTGTCAACTGCAATCTGAGAACAATTGACTTCTAGATATGACGTCCTGAGGGCCAGCACCCTAATAAAATTTCGTAATAGGTACTACACTATCAATCCCAACCTAAATCGTTTTGAAAAAGAACGCTGATCCATTGCTTCAAAAGTTCTAAAAAAAATCTGCTCAACAATAACGCAATGAATATTGTTGATGTCAAAATGAAATAGATTAGTCATAATCGTTTACGAAAATGTGTTACGTAATTAGATAGCAGGAAAAAGTGGCATTCTTTCAGCGATAACGATGATGAAAAAGGTGGATTAATATAAGTTATCGAAAAGCGTATGTCAATCTTTTTGGAAGTCGTACGTAAATACGAAACGATGGTCACTTGTGTATGCCCTCAGGTTATCCCGTCATCTCCTCTATTCCTGATGCGAACTCGCTGTAAAACGTTTCCTAGTAGCCACTCTAATTCCGTTCGTAGCTCACATAACTGATGTCTAGAGTAAAACTGCTTTACAACTCTGTGTACTTGTATTCTAGCTCATTTACAAGTACATATCGACTGTAAGAACCAATTTAAATTATTGTCAACTTAACGACGCACTGCGCCGCTTGTGCACTCTGGCTTAATTGCGCAATTTGCACAAACTGTGCATTGTGGCTTATTAATGCCTAGAGTTGTCTTTGAATGTTTAAGTGTATTGGTTGTTAATTACCTGTTCGTGTCACATTGTTTCGGGACTGTTTAAATTATTTGGCCAGAATGGAGTGGTGTTTGTGAATTCAAATCTTTGCTGGTTGTAGTGATTGTTGGATACAATGGGTAATGTTATCTGCATAATCACTTCATCCTAATCAAATTACCATTCGATTCGGCAGCTGAACATGGGCCTTCTGATAAATCACTCAAATACAATAGACGTAGGTAGATATATTTAGTAACCTATTCCGCTTAACTATTCTCCAAGAGCCATAAAAACCCTGTAAGAAATCGACACGTATTTCACCTCTCAACGAGGCATCCTCAGGATGATGATTGACCAGTCGCAGACCAGAACACGACGTGTTGCCACTCCGAGTGCTGGACGCAGAGATTATTTATGTGCGTCCAGAGCTCGGTGTTTCTTACAGGGGTTTAATGACTCTTGGAGAATAGTTAAGCGGAATAGGTTACTAAATATATCTACGTCTACTGTATATTAAGGGATTTCTGAAAAATCACGCCTGAATCAATTAACAATCACTCAAATGTACGGGTTTGAGAAACAGCTCATAATGTAAATGCTAGCTATTAGGTAGTGTACCACGCTTTGTTTTTAAAAGACTGATACACAAATTAATGTTATCTGTTCCTATATTAGTATTTGTATAAGCAGGGTACGTAAACCCTTTCATATAATTTACAACCTAAACAAGCAAAGCTCCTAAACAGTAACTAACAATCAACTATCTCTATTAAAATAAAATTATGCCACAACTTCCACCAGGAACCAGCAACTCGTTTCCCAATTGACTCTTGCGATAACGACTAATTTATATCCCAGACAATACCAGAGCACATAAAAACGGTACATAAATACGAAGAGCAGTTAAAACTCTACAATTAGATAAGAGACAACGACAAATTGCTAACGCGGCAACAAATCTAAACAACAACTGGTAACAAATAGCCGTATTTCAGACCACCACTAATTTACAATTAATGTACGGTTTAAGATGCAGTTTAGACCAGTTAAGGAGACCTTAACTAATGGCACACTCGATGCTAAAGTAAAATGGATTAGATGCTACTGTGCAGTGCGGCTTCGATCTCTCTTGGAGGGTTACCGACTTCTACAGTTTGAAGGGCGGATTTGGGGGTTAGAATTCTTTTTTATGTGACCGTCTTTTTTTTTTTTCCATGGCACAAGATGGAGTGCGGCTGCAGCGTGACGGGTTTAAGATGAGCTGCTTGCACAGCACTTGACTGCTCTGCATGATAACTTTAAAATAGGTCTAAAACAGTACCAGCCTATTGATTGTCCCACTTCAGGGAAAGTTTCCTCACGATGTTTTCTTCCACCGATGTCAGTGATGTTCAAGATAAACGTAGAAATATGAATTGAAAAAGTCATATTAGTACTTCCCTGGGTTTGAACCCACAACCTCGTGGAGGTGTGAGGCTTTTACCACTGGACCATCATGTCGAAGGAAAGCAAGAAGTCCATTATACCTCCCAAAGTTATCGGGCATTACTATCGTAATGTCCTTCGGTCTGATTGTTTTGTTAAAAAGACTAAAGGGAGCTGCAATGATTTCTTATCAGTTATATGAAACTCCAGCATTTCCATCTGCATAGAACTGTTATATTCCAAGATCCCATTCTGGCTTTATCATGTTAATAAGGATCTACAGGAATTATATCTGTATTGTATTCCAACTACGTAGTGCCTACGTAGTGTCGAGCTATTGGAATAGCCTATTCCTAACCGGTGTTCACACGGTGACATGGATGGCTTTTTATGTGTAAAGTGTTAGTTACTCTTTTCCTATTGCCCATTATATGTTAATAGTAAACTATAACAAAAGCGTAACACTCCGTAAATTAAAGAAACTCCATCAGTTATCCTCACAATATAAAAACATATTGTAGCTAAATGAATTCGGGAGAGGGCAGAGATGCCAAATGTGCGGATAATGATGATGAATTATGATCCGATGGAGGCGAGTCATGGTGAGATTGTTTCCGCCGTTAAGATGTGCGGGGGGCGGGGTGGTTTATGTGTTGCGTTTTGTGTTTTATGGTGTTTATTGAAGTGTTTGGGTGATAACACGACGATTTTCAGTTAGAAAACGATTTTATGTTTACAAGGTCGGTACAAGGTATTCCTTTGTACTTATATTCTTTAGGTTTTTGGTAGACTAACTCCCAAGGGTATTGTCTACTCCCACGCTTATCTGCTAAAACCATACCAACCAAAGCTAGGTATCCATTTAGAAATACATAGTAGTAGTTACTAGTTTTGCAAGTGTATCCATGCTTAAAGATTCTGAATCTGAAACAAACACATTTTGTGTAAGTCAGAATATAAGTGTGTGAATATGCATGTACAACTGTATTAACATTTTATAGTAGGTTTTCAGTACATAATTTATCAACACAATACATTTAAAAATATAAATCACACCTGCTTCCAATATCAATATACAAATTGAACAACAAAAGAGCACGTGTATAGTTTAATTAGTTCAAAGATTAACAGCACGTGTACGCTAAATGTACGCTCAATGTACGCTGAATATACGCTGAATGTACGCTCGATATACGCTCACCTATGACGGCTAATAAACGCTCAGCGTCGTAGCCATGCAAATTAATCACACAGAAATATTCATGCCGACACATGCCATGAAATGATAATGAACCAGTATTGTTATTGGGGACAAGGGAAGGGAGGAAGCGCGTTGAGAAAGTTGATTGTTGTTGTTGTTGTTGAATTGTTGTTGTTTTTTATTTGATTTTGTTGTTGTGTTTCCTGGGTCAAATAAATTTATTTTTGTTTCTTCCTTATTCTTTAGATAGTTTTCTTACATAAAAGAGAGTTCGTTTCATGTAATGTTCGTCCTTTAATACTTGTATGTGGCTGTGTAAGATAGAAAAATTGGCAACAATAGTTATTGAATTATGCGGTGTGTTTTGAGCGCTATGCTTACAAAGCCAATAAATACCCGATAAAATTATTTAACAATCATTCGGAAATCTGTGTCTAAATTACAAAGATTTTCGAATGATTTTTAAATAATTTCGTTGTATATTGAACACATTTTATTTTATTTATATATTAGTTAGGATTGATTCAATCCGCTACCATCTCATAACTCGCACCACACCCCCAAACACAGGGTTAGATACTGCTCTTGTAAAACAATACCGTTTACAATAGAATGCCTCTGTCTGCACAATTAGTATAGAGAAATTGCTTTTGACCCAATCCTGTCTAATAAACAAATGCCATATCGGCTTCTGTGCCATTCCGGCTTCGTGCCACACAGGCTTCTTCTTTGACGGTTTCGGCTTCGGCTTCCAATGCTCTTGGAAATATGTGCTTTGTAGAGATTGCTCGTCTGCAGCCTGTTTGGAGAGCTGAAATTTTAGCCTTTGATAGCCTGCATGTGTGATCCTATAAATATAGCCTTTGGATTAGGTCTGGTTCGGCTGATTTGCTTTTATTAAGGGTCCTTTATAGTTTGGTCTAGGAATTCGTTTGACGTGCGTTTTGAATGCGTGTATGGTAGTAATAATTATTTAGTTATTACTACGATTTGAATGCAAGCGGAATCTGCTTGATTTTGATAGCAATTAAATGCTTGCTCAGAACAAATATTTGTATTAAACTGCTTACTTCGTCGGCCAAACCCTTTAAACCCACAAAACTGTGTTCTGTTTACAACACAGTTTTGTGGTAATACTTCCCGGACCAACCCATTACTTCCTAAGTAATATTGCAAGTAATGGTTCAGCAATCTGTAAGTAGCTACAAGTAATTACAATCACTTGTGATCTTTCATCGCGGGGCGTTAATCATCGCTTCACAAGAACTAAGGGAGGAATGGTCCTTCCCAAGTTTCTAAGGACCATTAATTTCAATAAGGTTTTGGGGTGTAGTGGTGGCTTTGGCGCTGTCATCGATCATTGATATTGTAGTAAAAACCTTGGGAAATTATTGCTGTACTTTCTCAGAACAATAAATAATCTATCTAGAATTTGCTGTGTGACGCTCGAGCTTTTTAATCCACATCACAAAGTAAATGGTGTATACAGTATAGCTCTAATGTCATCAGAATCTGATTTTAACATCAAAATAAATATAAAAACAGGTTTACATTAATTATAAAACATTTATGTCCAGTTTTTATGAAAAATATAATATTATTTTAGCACAGGAAAATATACAGTAGTCGCTTTTTCAACCCCAAACAAGCTTAATATAAACATTTTCCGTTAAAAACAAACGGTGATGAATAAAATAAATACTCTGTACGTTTGTAACGACGGATCAAAGCTATGTATAAATATAATGTTCATCTGTTTGTATGTATATCTCTTTGATAGCTGCGTGTGTACTGATGATATCGTTTCCGCAAACTTGGTTCCACGTAGGGTTGGCTCATTAAAGTTGGAGCTGTTATTTTAGGCCCTCAGTAATTTTACAAATTCTAGAAACTATTTTGTATTTCTATTAAACCAAAACGCCATTCTATACGTGTGTTGCTATACAACAGAACTTCTCTTATTTCTGTTTCTTTAAGTTGAAATCGATTTATGTTATCTATATCAGACATATATGTCATATAAATTAAAGTGGCTTTTCGTGTCTGTCTGTATGGCGTTGCTCTTCGAAATTACGCATCGGAGTTTGATGCAGTATTCACCGTTATTTAGATAATCTATTCCGGAAGATTACTTACATTTTTATACATAACTAGCTGATGCCCGCGACTTCGCCCGCGTAAATGTCGGTTATTATATACTAAAACCTTACTGGAGAACCACTCTATCCATTGGTGAAAACAGAATGAAAATCGGTGCAGTAGTTTCTGAGTTATTCACGTACAGGACGACAGACAGACGCGGCGGAGGACTTTGTTTTATAATATGTAAGGATAAGTTGGTGGAACTATGTATAAACTCATTGAGTTTTGCCCTGCATGTATCTAGTATATTTTATCAAGTCGTACAAAACCATGCAGAAGCGGGATCGCTAGTTACTAATAAATATTTTTATATTTTCTCCCAAAAATCCATACTAATATTATAAATTCGAAAGTAACTATGTCTGTCTGTCTGTATGTTATCTTTTCACGCCTCAACCAGTGAACGGATTTCGACAAAATTTGGCAAAAGTCAAAGTATTTTATTAAGGAGACTACTTTTTATCGACTTACCGCGCGGGCGAAGCCACGGGCGGAAGCTAGTAATAAATAAAGCTTTGTACAGATACTCGTACTGTGCTCTTTTCGGTACCAATAATTTGTCTACTCACTAATTTGAATAAAAATACCAAAAAGCCATTAAGGCGGTACCCTGAGCAAAACGCCACTTTAGCCGCTGTTTGTGTATTTTTTAGGAGCTATCTACTTGTTATTTTAAAATAAATATCAAATAATAAAAATACATTAAATTTCTACATAATCTTGATTCTAAAATTATGCATTTTTTTTTTTTAAAGGATTTTATGTTTCATTAATCTCCTTCCAACGAAACCATACAAATGAGAAATAATCATTGTTATCATGCATCTCCTCGTAAAGTAAACATTATTTAATTTAGCTACTGACACTAATGGATAGACAATTTAATAATGAACATTTTGTTACAATTTATTTTTTCAAAAGACCAATATTTGATTTTATAAAGATTTTATTCCAAAATTTGGGCGTATTCACTACTGTAACTCACCGGGATTCACTCTGCAAAGAGGGAACGAATTTATTTTCCTCAGGGTACCGCCTTAAGCCCTGCGTGCTAGCCCTACCGCCAGCAAATGTTTGCAACATCCAGGTTATGAAGTTTGCGTACCATCAAAGGGGTGACTGATGCGTCGAAGATTTTGATATGGAGATCGGAGAGGAATTAATATTGGCACGAGGTACGGGCAAGCGCACATCGGTGGTAACAGTTTGACATTGATAGCACCTTTATGTCGTAACAATGATGAATGAACAAGTTCTTAAAATCGATATTCAAAATTCTTATTACTTTACGTGATAGATTATTTTAGTGTCAATTTGCACTTTTACACAAGTCCGTAGCACTTGCTTAGTGTCTGATATTTGATAAAAATACTTTGTTCATGTGTTTTATGTACTTTAAAGCGCATCATTGTAACTATTATTAATTCATTGTTATTGTTACCACTGATGTGCCGTTGACTGTACCTATAGGAGGGATGATGACTTGTTTTGTGTTATAACCGTTATAAGAGATATATGTTATCAGGTGAGAAATCGAATCAGTGTTGCAATGAATATTGGTCTCTATGTCAGTCATTTACTAGGAGCTGGTAATAGGATTAACTATCATAGTCATGATTATAGAGTATCACAGAAGTAATTGTATTGAATAAGCTTTTATTTTAGTAAGTGCCCATGGAGTTTCTTGCCCGTTCTTTTGTAGAGAAACCTACTACGCTTTGGAATGGGCCACTATTGTCATCTTTCACTGACCGACCTCTTGACAGTTGAAAAGTGCCTGTAACTGGTTTTGTGCTTTTTTTTTTTCTTTAGCCTATGGCGTTCCTCTGCTAGACAAAGGCTTGGTTTAATTGAAATCAATGCTTTCATCTGAGTTTGAGTTTGAAATATTATAGCAGTATTTTTACCCGACTGCCCCAGAAGGAGGGTAATATTTTTCGAGAGTATGTATGTATGTCTATTTCTTTGGCATGCTCTGTAGCCTAAACGTCTTGATGGATTATAACACACGAGGTATCGTTAGGTTTATCTTAATTGTGGGAGTGACATAGGCTATATTTTAGTATATATATCATCTGCAAATATAAAAAAAGGAGGGGAAGGTTTTTAATAACAAAAATTACATGTAGATTAGTATAAATTCAAAGCTAGTAATGAGTATTCCAAATACATATAATAAAAACATTACCCTCTTTCTGGAGCAGTCTGGTAATAAAACTAAAAAGCTTAAGAATAAAACAAATTATTTAAAACACAAAAAACGCGACTGCAAAATTGTTGTAGCTTTTTGCAGTTTTTGCAGTTTTCGCAGTTTTTGTGCGGTTTTTGCAGTCGGGTCTTTAGTTTTTTAAATAATTTGTTTTATTTGTAGTGCTGTATGACTGTGTATTTGGACTATACACCTCTCCCTTCCCCTCCCCCACGTTATGTTCTGCATAATCTCTATCCTTTTACCAAAAGATTTTTAATAACATGCTCCAAAAATACAACATCTCGCAGTCGAAAACATTTTTTCCTACCCGTCTAGACAGCATAACTTATGACGTCACATGTTCCCGAAAAAGCACAGAGAGATGTTAAAGTTGCAGCAAGTGCTTCATCCAGATACGATCTAACATAATTCCGGAAATTACGAGTTCTTATCATGTTTTAAAACACGGTGAAACACGACGTTAGCAGAGACGTAAGTTTTTGACGCCGGCTGAATTTTAATAAAGTTGCCGTTTTCAACTGGAAATCTTTCAGAGGTAGAATGTTTTTAAGCGGGATTTAAAAGGGGTTTTCTTTTTGTTAGTGGATTGTTTTTGATGGTCTTGGTTTTTGGTCTTTAGAGTCGTGAGGTGTTTTGGGGGTTTTTAGGGTTAACAGGTATTTATTGGATGGTTTTAATTTGATTTGGTTAGGCAATTTTTTTTTTTTTTTGAGTCAGAGCATCTTTTTGGGGTGGTAGATTTTCTTCTACTTACCTTTGCAGCTCTTATAGCGCACTATTCGACTTTCAACATGCAATATTAAAATATTTAGGCCTTGCATTCAGGTGCCATTTATCTAATGTTAGTGAAAACGGGTATTAGGAAACACTTAAAGAACCCAGACACTACTTAATTAATGCAATATAAGTTCTATCCCATCTAATGCACGCAAATATGTATGGCTGCGGTTACACAGTCTCATTGCTGGGAATTGCTCCCGTTCATGCTCGCGCTCGGCTCGCCTCACTTGCTCATGTCCCCCTGTGTCTTCGGTCCGGAGGTTGTTGTTGCGATATCCGCGGCATCGTCAGGATTTCCTTCTGTGTATTTTAAATGTCCGTCTCATTTATTTATAATTATTTTAGTTTTTATATTTTCGTTTTTATTATTATTATGTGATATTTATTTTGTTTTTTTTATTTTATTTAAGTAGGTATACATACACTTATTATATTATAAAGCTGATTTGCATCCGTCACCTCACATTTTCGGGTCCGGTTGAAAACCAGCGTCAGGCACTTAGTTGTCTGGCATTTTTGCTGAACTGGACCTTTTCGGTGCAGCCGTGAGGCACACTCCCCTACATCGCACGTTTACACCTTTTTTTGTTTTTGTTTTTTATTTATTTTTTCTATATTTTATTTGTCATGTGCTGTATATTATGTGGGTATATTGTGTGCCTTTCAGTCTGTACTGAATAAATGTATTTTCTTTCTTTCTTCTTTCTTCTTTCTAATGAAAACACGCTAACTTAAATAAAAGCTTGTAAAAACAAACCACATTAAATCTTCTTTCACAATTTTCATAAAATCTCCTTAAAAATTACCTGCTCCCCTGCTCACCCCCGAACAATGCAAATTACACGTACTGTACTAAGTAGCGATCCGACGCTCGCTCATTTCCGACAGGTAGACCACTTGACAGCTGTTTTCAATTAACTGCCGCGAGCTGCAGAATGCGAACTAATTAATGCCAAGTTTTCAATTGTAATTTGAGTTGAATGAACAATAACATGGTATTAAAACAATTAAGGGCTATTTTAACATAAAAAGTGTATTTAAGTTTGAGAATCACGGGCGATTATTGTAAAGAAAATTTCCTAAGGTCAATTCAAATCCTTGTTTCCTATAAAATATGTAAGTATAAATAAAATTGATTTTAAACTGACTAGTACCGTTGAAAAACTCATTAAATATATGAAGTTGCAGCGCAAACTAAACCTTATGTCTAAGGCATTACAGTTGTTTTTCCTAAAAGTCGTGTTTGTTTACATGTTTGGCAAATAAATTGCGAAAGCAGAATACGTTAGGAAATAATATAAAAAAATCGTTAATGTTAAGAATAATAAAGAATTTATAGAGAAAGAAACGATTATAATTACTTTCTTGAGTTTTCCTTCCTTCTGCAGCTAAACCAAAACTGTATCAAGAATCATTTTTTTGCAGAGAATACAGTTATTACCAGTTGTAAAAGTTGGTAGTAATGTACGTACAATCCATATTTTGCTTGTTGTAGGGCATGCAAATTAATTTTACATTAGTAACAACACAATATTTGAGTAAAAAATTGAATATGTTTTGAAATAAAAATAGATAAACTACAAAACTTCGAGAATCTACCGTAATTTTTTTTCTTTATGTTTTAATTTAGGAACAATCAATCATCTACATAGTTTAATTTGAATAATTGTGTAGTAATAGTAAAATAACTATACAATACCTTTTAGTAAAATTTAATTGTATAGGTGCATTATAGCGTGCCCATGCGTCCTGTTCGTGAACGGGCGCCGTCAGTTGTGACTGGTCATCTCTTAGCTGCCATGGCTTATTTCAATTTTTGAATTGTTTTTTGTTTTTATTTTATAATTGCGGACGCTTTTTACCTGCTTTCTATATTGTTCTCACATGTATACTTTCAACATGAATGATTTAACCAATTTATTAATTTAAAAGAGTGTCCGTGAAGGGTCTTGCCCGTTCTTCTCCATAGGTACCTTCTACGCTTTGGAATGGGCAACTAGCTTCATATTTCTGACTGACCGACTCCTTGAAAATTCAAAAGTGCCTGTATATGGTTTAATTGAAATAAATGCTTTGAAATAAAGTTAATTAATATTAAAATAAAGTTAATTAATAATATTAATATTAATAATAAGTTAATTTAATTTAATTGAAATAAAGTTTGATAGAAACACGGTTGACAAACGAACAAACGAATTGGTGATCGCAGAATGTTCATATTAGTTGGTATATTGCCGACATTGCAAGGACATTACTGTGTCTTGATAATATTATTAATACCCTATAGTGCACTTTGAAGATTTTTTTTTTTTTCGGGAACATGCAGCTTGTTGCAGACTTAGGATTCGTTTAGACGAATCCAATAGAATCTTAGAAAAAGCTTTTTCTCTCGAGACACGTGCCATCAGTACACGCCTGGATGCTGTGCCCTAGTTTAAACCGTGTAAAGTGTTCAATTTACTACTCATCGTTTAAACTGAGGCACTTAAACTTTACTGTTTGTTAAAGTGTTTAATTACGATTTTATTTTAGTGTCAGAACTCTGAGGCTTGGTGAATAAGATCTTTTGTCATAATTATATTGAAGGGTTAGACAATTAAACAAACATTTTAATTTTAATAATAGATCAACGCTAGCCAGAAATATGGAGATTCAATCACACTTCAATACCTTGGAACTAAACTTGTGTACTTATTCGTTTCATAAAACCACTTACCAGCTTCTGCCCGAAACTACATCTGCGTGATATTTCTTGTAATAACATATTACTCGGCAAAACTGTAGCCTTCCACCAGAGAAAGAATTTTCAGAATCGGATCAGTAGTTTCGAAGGTTCCCCGCTACATACAAACTCACAAATTTTTGCTCTTTTTAATTCTTCAAGGACATTCTAATTAACTACAATAGTTTTTGGTCCGCGTGCGGCCCGTCCGCGGTCATATAGGTTAAATCAGTATAGATATAGATTCAGTGTGCGTTTACAAAATCAGACAAAGTTCAAACATTCTAGACTACATTCCTAATTACGTTTCTCCAGGATAGAGAAATACTCCAACTATATTGAACCAACAAAATCCAACTGCTCGGCATCCAGACTACTCGAAGGAAACAAACATGTCTTCATTTAACGGCAGACAGCGTGGAACAAGACACACGCTCTGCACTGGACAGGTCAATTTTCAATTAAAGCGCCTTTAACGCAGTGTTGATTGGGTTTTATTGTTAAACGCCTGATTTACAAACGGGTAAGTACGTGGGCGTAATGGAGCCAAATAGCTTTTGGAATGGTGTTATGTTATTGGTACATGGCAATAAAGCCATTTGTGGGAGTTATTATTAAACCATTTACTTAGAATGGCTGTAATGTGGGTACTCCGATAAGCCACAGTGCGACTGTGGAGCCACATCACAAATGATCCCGTGCCTCACCTCTTGTAGTGCTCCCTGTGCAACAACATCTGCACTGTGGAACCCCTTGGCGATGCCAACGCTAACGCTGTATATAATGCTTTAAAAGCTTATTTAAAGTATATAATGGAATCATCGATACGTCGAAGAAGAAGTGCTCAGTGTGCTCAGTATATTTCGAAAACACATCTCTACGCTATCTCCTATGCAGTTTGGGTGGCCATAAGCACCGAATCTGTTTTCTCATAAGCTGGCCCACCCTTCCATATGCCATTAAAAACTTGTAACATGAATAAAAGTCGGAACCGGAAACCTGAAATAAAAATGTTCACAATTAAACTCAAAGGGCGTAGTTTTTCTAAACGTAACCGTACCGTATTGATTTATATCACGTGTAAATTTACTTCAGTCCCATTAAAGTAAATCAAAGTGTGTACTAAATCGTCAAAGTCTGACTAGCGCCCAGAATAACTTGGTCCTTCGGTACGGATGGAAACTCTCTGGTCCTTCGAGCTTTTACTGATGTTTGGCGAGGGGAGGAAGACCATGTTACACTGGGGCGTAAGCCGTAGTGTAGAACCACAAACCGCGTTTGGGCAGTCAACATTTGTGCAATGTTAGTGAGATCATAAATTTAGAATTTTTTATTCTATTTTATATTGTGTGCGATTCTTTTGATGGTAATCTTTGTCGGATGTAAAATGTTTTAGTATTATCTTTACAGCTTGATTGTGAAATTAATGTTTGGGAATCGGTTGGTTTGAGAACATGATCGCAGAAAACGATTATAGTGAGAATATTATTATTATCTAATAGTATTTTTTATATAACTATGAAATGAGAAATACGACGAGAAAGTCCATATAAGCGTAAAGCAAATTTCAGAGGTTTTTTTATGTGTATATATTGAATAGTTACGATTGGTTTTGGATTTCTACGCGACATGATAAGGCATAAGGAATCTAAGTGATGAGAATAAATTTAATTAAAGCAGATAAAATAAAACGGAATGTGCAAACTTAATTACGTGGCAGAAATCAATTTCAGAAAATAAATTGAAGTAACAAAAAACCGCAACCATTGCAGCAATATCAACATCAAAAGTTTAAACAACTATTGGCAACTATTAAAAAGCTCAACGAACAAAGCGTAGGAACTACTGTTTTGTAAACCCGACACTGGCCAGCTGTTTGGTTATAACTAAGCAAAAAAGTGATTTGAACATAAATAATGGTGTTTATAGTATCACAATAATATTACGATAGTAACCCGACTCCGATGGTCAACTGCGCATAACGTGACGTTTGTTGTGATATGGTAACCCTTACTATGGGTTTGTGTGATCAAAAGGACCAGTTTTTCTGGTTGCTAATAATATAAATAATACGATTTTTGTTGTATGGATATGAATGTGATGCGAAGGAATGAGGACCATGTGACAAAAAAAGTGTTAAAGAAAGAAAAAGTTAAGTATTTAAGAGTGGCTGTAAGAAATAGATCGTCTGAAGAAAAGATGGAGTGATTCATAGATACTTTGCCCGGATATAAAGTGAAGGCTAATAGATATGTAAACAAATAAAAAAGTGTATTTCTCACCAGCATAGCAACAAGGATTACACACTAAACGTACTTAATACTAGGTAAGTATACTTACATCATGTACATTATATAATAATAATCCCGCAGCATTAGTGGAGGTAAAGAGAGGTTTACTTAGGACTCTATCAGATGAACTAGGCGAGGCCTGTATCTCGGAAGATAGCACTCAGCCGACAATTTCATTATTTTATAACCTAAAAATGATGTGGTGTGTATGATTGTGTTGGATGACCAATGTTTATGATATTTCTTTCATGATTGTTGGTTAGCGATTCCATCACCTCTTTTTAATGATTTTTAATAGTATTTTGTTTGTAATAAAAAAGCATACCTTTTCAATTGTTGATTAGGTATTATGAAATCAACAGCTTTTAGATACACATAAATGTATCCTTACATATTATAAAACAAAGTCCTCCGCCGCGTCTGTCTGTCGTCCTGTACGCGATAAACTCAAAAAACGACTGCACCGATTTTCATGCTGTTTTCACCAATGGATAGAGTGGTTCTCGAGTAAGGTTTTAGTATATAATTACCGACATCCATGCGGGCGAAGCTGCGGGCATCAGTTAGTCTTAAATAAAGGTAGAAGCATCTATAGTGCCGGCTCATTTGCCGAAGTGGTTCCCTTCTGCACTACGAGTTGATTCCCTCGCCGATTAAATATTTGTCTGGCCTACAGATACTTAGTTGTATCAGTTCTGTGTGTGATGATAGTCTTAGGAATAGAACCCACTATGAGGTAGATAAGTCTAGTGTGTGATAGTTCTGGTAAAAGAATCCACTTGTGGTAGATACCTAAGTCTAAAAATGTTGTAGGTAGTGATCATTGCGTTTCAAAGAAAAATGTTTACATTTAACCTCTTTTTTTTTTTTTTTTTGGTAAGGCTATATTGTGTCCCACTGTTGGGCAAAAGCCTCCTCTTTTTACCGACTTCAAAAAAGGAGGAGGTACTATGTTCGGGATGATTGTTTTTTTTTTTTTTTTTTTTTTTTTTTTTTTTTTTTTTTTTTATGTATGTTCACCGATTACTCCGCCGTTTGTGAACCGATTAAAAAAATTCTTTTTTTGTTCAAAAGCTTATACTTCTGAGGTGGTCCCATTGTCACCAAGTCAGGATCTGATGATGGGATCCTAGAGAAATCGAGGGGAACTTTCAAAAATCGTAAGGGCAACTAGTGCATTCCTTAATTTATTCATTAAGTATTTTACAGCACTACAATTTTATGAAGGTCTGGAGTCGATCTGATGATGGAGCCGAAAGACAGTCAAGGGAACTCCTCAATGGTTTACAGCAGATACCTCGTGTTTGGGCTTGATTAATTTGTATTGATAAAAACTTTACACTTTGATGGGTTGTGACTGTCGTTAGGGGTCTGATGATGAAGACGAAAGACAGTCGAGGGAACTCCTCAGTGGTTTACAGCAGATATCTTGTGTTTGGGCTTGATTAATTTGTATTGATAAGAACCTTACACTTGGATGGGTTGTGACTGTCGTTAAGGGTCTGATGATGAAGACGAAGGACGAT
Source organism: Lithophane leautieri (assembly GCA_949152455.1). Lineage (NCBI taxonomy): Eukaryota > Metazoa > Arthropoda > Insecta > Lepidoptera > Noctuidae > Lithophane > Lithophane leautieri. The sequence goes on from OX424475.1 coordinate 1,262,648, forward strand.
TAACGGAACTCCTCAACGGTTCACAGTAATTACCTTGTGTTTGGACTTAATTCATTTATATTGATAAGAACTTTGCAACCATATAGGTTGTAAGTGACATTACAGATCTGATTATGGTCACCTTATAATATGATGATGAGGGGAACTATGCAGTGTAAGCAAATGTATAGTGTTCACCCTTATATTCTTGAGAAGGCACGGGAGTCTCATTAGCCAGCCGGTTTCGTATAACATCTAAACGATACTTGCGCTGTTCAGACGACTCGCCACTTAATCGTTTTTGAATAAGATTGAGTCGGCAGATCTTATCATTTGGCGACTCCTGTGACAAATGAGAATGCATGTAATTTCTCATCTGAGATAACCTAGCATGACAAGCTAACGGTGATTCTTGGGAACCGGACATAGCACTCCGTTTGCGATTCTTAGATAGGCGTTCTTTTTCAGCAGTATTAGTCTCTTTAATTCTGTTTTTCTTCATGCGGGTGGCTCCTTTAGTTGGTCTACCCATGATTACAAAAATCAAATTACACAAAAAATGGAAAAATAATAAAACTTTTAAAAAAAAATTGACCGACTTCAAAAAAAACAAAACAAAAAAGGACTACTGTACTAAAAACCAAAAGACAAAAGTACTTCTTTAATAATAAGAGAAAAATAAAAAAATAAAAAAATAACTTTAATTTCGGAAGTCGGTGGCCAAAAACTAAAATTAAAAGCAAAGACACCGACTTCCGAAATTAAAGTTATTTTTTTATTTTTCTCTTATTATTAAAGAAGTACTTTTGTCTTTTGGTTTTTAGTACAGTAGTCCTTTTTTGTTTTGTTTTTTTGAAGTCGGTCAATTTTTTTTTTAAAGTTTTTTCCTTCCAAATCTCTCTGTTTTGTACGAATCTTCACTCGCTGGACGCCTGAGGGAGAACATTGCCGTCGAGGTAGACCTCGGCGAAGGTAGTGTGGCGAATGTAGGTATGTATGAAAATTGCCAAATATCGTACAGAGAGGCGAAATATGATTGTTGACATGACTGACATCGCACTAACATTTTGACAATGACAGCAAGTAAGAAGCGTGGTTACATATTCTCATTACTTTATCATTCTTAACTATCGATTACCTTTAGTACTACAAAAGCTTTCTTCGACCCACTTATTGTTGATATCCCATCATACAATAATCCATTGTCTGCACATGTTTATTAATGTTTTTGCGTCTAACTACTAGCACTTAGTTTATACGTACTTTGATTCATAATTATTGTTTTACGCAAAACGCTCTTTTTTTCGACGTAATTTATAAAAGTTTGTAAATATCTATTGTGTTACCAGGATGTTTTTACATTATCTCTTTGTGATTTTGAAATGGAAAAGATAATAAATTGTATTTTGTATAAAGTTGCTTTAAGTTTTGATACGCAGTAGGTGGTAGTTCCTGACAACTAGAACAATCATTATTCATATTTTTAGGTCCGGGTTAATATATTTTAAGTCTTGATTCGCGCTTCGATTCAATTATCATCGGTATTCTTGTAAGTCAAAAATTTAGAGTTGGTGAGTAGGGAACTCCTTGAGGAAACACCTGTTGTCCATTGTTGTGAAGGGTGGGCATTTTTGGGGTTAATCATATGTAATTTTGACGTTCGAAAAGTGCTGATTCTCGGCCTAGTTTGAATAATTGACTTTTTATTTTGATTTTGAAGGAAGGAGGAGGTACCATCATACTTGTCCTTGACAAGCCAGGGAGGTGAATTAGCCGACTTCGACCTTGGAAATCAAATAGAAAAGTTTCGATTTCACGTCAAACATACTCTTACTAAGTTACTCACATCAATGCCATTTTGCAAGAAAAATATGCTGACTGTATTTTCGGAAATATTTGCAAGAACTTACTCCACAACTGACCCCATTCTACAAATAATAAAACTTCCAACAGCACCATTTACGATATCAAAATTAAATGCAATAACTGCACCTGATACGAAGGCTCTTCGTCCAACCCTCAATTATTCCGCCCCAGCGTTTACGATCAGATCGATTGGACGGCAGCTCGTAAAACATTCAGCACTATTACGTGTCACCCGACGTCATTTAAATAGGTGTGACTCGTGTCGTAGTTGTGGTAGGGAATTTTAGATTTTTTCAGGTGCCGTGTGACTTTTTTGGCGGGTTTTTGGTAGAACAGTTTCCCAGATTTTTGGACTGTAATCAAAATTATTTAGAAATGCTGGCAAATATCTCCTTTTGAAGTATTGTGAGGTTTCCATGAGGAGTGATATCAGTTATAACAGTCATTAGTTAGTTGCTTAGTTAGTTAAGAGTTATGTTCTGATATTTTGGTAAAAAAACTTGGTATGAACATATTGAACATAGTACACTGGTGATGTTCACCATGGAAGCAGATTGCAACAAAATGACAAGTAGAAAATATATCAGAAACTGAACATTTCAAAATTAGATTGACAACCTTAACTCTTTGCTGTTACTGGATCCCAGGAGTATGTTCCTAGTCTTCCTGATGTCATAATTCCTTCCTCGTCTTTTACGGCATCCACATAAACATCAGAAATGGCCTGCTCACTTCCAAGAGTCGTACACTTAGGAATAGATTCGCCATTTCAGTTACATACGAGTTACGAACTTTAGTACATAGGTGCTCGTAACCTCTACCGACGGACGGTCAAGTCAGCTTTAAGGGGAAGCTGACACTGCTTCTTGTCAATAGAGCTTGGAATAGTTATCGTACATTGTTAGTCAAGTTCAACTGGTGCTTAAACTCTATGATCACACATGATGTTAGCCCCGGTTTCAGAATTGAGAATTTGAGGTGATAACTTGAAAAACTCTACTCCTGCATTATTACTTAAGGTGACTACTGAGAAGTTAATTTATTTACACAAAACTGTAATGCTAAAGTAGACTTCTTATTCTCAAATTAGAAATCCATTGTAAGTCTGGAAATATGAATAGTGTACCTATGTTAGTTGACAAAGCGTATCGTTAAAAATTTATGGCGGCTTTGAAGTGCGCGTGCGCTTCTCGCTACGCAGTACCGCAACTCCCGCTGGCACGCGAATGTGTGACTGCGCAGCGACTCCCTCATGTTTCACCTTTAGGGAAAGGCGTTCATTCAAGTTTTGGTTGCTGCCCTGTCTTGTTGCATAACGTCTTCATCTTGTATAGCTCTATCAGACCTATCAGTTTTATTTCTTAGATAAACAATATTAAAATTTCACATAATTCAAGAGACAAATAAGCTCTCCAAAGAAAATAAGCTCTTTGGTAAGCTGTGTCTCTTAGCTATCTGTATACTAATTGACACTTTTCTGGGACGACCGTGTATAATTAGTTATAAGTTATTATGTGTAAAAGTGATCAAAAACCAATTTTTTACAGTATCTTACACAAGTAAATGTTTACACTAGGTACTAAATTAAATGACTAAATAACTAACTATAAAAATAAATACAAAAACAAAAGGACACTTAGGCGTTGAAGTACACGTCTGCATCGCTGTCATTCAGAAAAGTCTCCATAAGACTGGCAGCATTGCCACGTTGAACGGCAGTGCTAACTCATTGGCCAGCCCTCTGGTCAAGTATAATTATATTTTCTGCATAACCCCGAGGTAGAAAAGTGTGATGTTTGTACACGCATAATGATCTATGGCTACGTGTGCGCGGTAAACTTATATGCCCATTATACAATTACCCAGCAAGTCCTCGGTAAGCCGTCCTGCATAATAATAGGACGAAGGACACGCTTCCTAATGTGGACCGAAATAACCCCTAATATAATTTATTTCGTGCATGGTTTCCATGTTTTGTCCATGTTAACTTATGTTTTGTGATTTATATGAGAAACCAAAAGCCTCAGACTTGACATTAGAGGAAATGTTTGTTGATATAGAACAAAATTGTGTTTGAGTATTAAAAATTGATTCATTAGTAAATTCGCCGCTGCCTTGTCCCAGTCCTGCAATACAAATATAACATTTTAGTCATACTTACATTAGTAAAGACAATATTTCAAGCCATTGAATACCTACCTTCAACTTAATAGTTCTCACATAAAAAATCATAAGGTTTTATAACAAAATTTTTGAACATCGAAACTCCGACACATTTTGGTAGATATGTATAATTAGTGTCAGAACTGGCGTGAAAACTTGTCTGTGAAATACCACTGTTATACATAATATATGAAATTCGCCTGAGGTTGCGTAACAGGGGCTCGCAGGGGTCGCCTCGGGGATGAAACTCGATATTATTTCTAATGCTGTTATTTCCATGTCAGTTTGGACTTTGGAGAAGTGAATGGAATTGGCAGTGTAATTATTAAGTGGTGGATTGTATGTTGACTGTTTTTATGGAGAGGAAGAAAAGAAGGTTAATATATTCAAAAGCTATTGCTTTCTTCTTTAGAATATTTGTTTTGATATCTTGTTCAGTGAATATAATAATACTAACCTATGCCTGTCCCAATGTAGAGCAAACGCCTCTTCTAATACAGAAAAGGCACGTGCATTGATGACCACGGTTGGTCAAGATGGGTTGGCGATTTCAGACTTATATTACCTGTAAGTCCAAGTTTCCTCATGATGTATTTCCTTCACCGATGTCAGTAATGCTTAAAATAAACTCAAAATATTTTTAAGTTTAGCCGATTTCCAAAAAGGACTAGGTTAAATGTTATTTTTTTATTTTTATCTATATTTTCGCCAATTGTGAATCGATTAAGATGATTCGTTTTTGTTTGGTAGGTTATGTTCAGAGGTGATTCCATATAAATTTTATTTACTTTGCTTGAGTGGTTTTTGAGTTGGCTTCAATATTACGTATTTTTCCCACTTAATATAAATAGAAAATGTTTTAAGTGATTCCGTCACTGTTATTTACATAGCAGTTAGTGGTATTCGAATTCGTGTGGGGTAGGTACTACAACTAAAAAGCGAAAAATAAAAAACAACATTTTTAGTGTTTTTTTTGGAAGTCGGCTGTTTTTTTTTTGTAAAAAGTTTTTATTCATCGACATTTTTGGAATCTATAGTCCATTCCAGTGCAGGGACGTAGGCGTCATCGTAATTTGAGAATATTTTATGCTGTTAACGGTGCTTTTCCTCTATATCTGAAACAAAATATTCGTTTAAAATAAACTGAAATATAGTATTTCTAAATACCAAAATAAATGTAAATCGCCTCTAAAATCTGTAAAAACAATTCAAACTGTGATATGTGGTGTATACGTGGTAACCCTGTCTACTCGAACAACCCTTTTCTAAATGTTAGACAGTTAATATTTCAGGGAGTTGAAAATTGGAATTTCGATGAAGACGCTTCATGGTTATAGTGGTTTTAACGCCTCCTGCCAGATCCAGGATTTGATTCACCACTTTCGGGAATTTTTGACCTGTGATTAGAAATGACACTCAAGTACCCTTTAAAATTTATGGAACTAGTTATCAGTCATTTAACTTTTTATGTAATAACTTTATATCACAATCCAAAATAACAATTTCAGAGAAGATATGAAGTAAGTAAATAGAGGTACGAAAGGGTATTTTATTAAGGGATTGTTCTCTAAAATAAATTACTTAAAAAACTTTATTTAAAAAAGAAGTTAATAAATAAATCTAACAAGAGGTTTATTTAATATAAATGATGTTTTAAAAGGCTGGTTTTGTTCCACTGTAGGGCTAAGGTTTCTTCACATACACAGAAGACACGAGCATTGATCACCACCCTCGCTCAAGGCGTATTAGATTTCAGACTTATATTAACTGTAAAATTAACTACACATAATATAATTAAACTCTGAAAAAACATGCTTAGAGAGATTTGGGGGAGGCTTTTGCTCAGCAGTGGCACAGTGTAGGCTAACATGAAAAAAAAACGGTATAAGGCCAGGTTTCCATATGATGTTTTCCTTCACAGATGTTGATGTGTTTAAATACCTAGCATTTTTTTTGACAGTTAAAACAAAATCGCCAGTTATAACGACTGGCTGTATATAACTATCGAAGCCTCGTTTATCTTTACCTCTCCCAAACTTTCTACCAGCGCACCTTAACTAAACGCTCTGACACCAGTTAAGACCTGCGATAGCCCTACACCAGGCAACAGATCTGTGGCCCACATTTGATAAGGTTACTACGTACGTGCCGATAAGCCAATATGACTAACTCTGGGACCGTTAGCTGGTGGTGCAAGTTCTGGGCGTGGAGATTTGGTCTGTTTGTTTTCGGTTGGCTTCACGAGTAGAGTCAAAGTTGGTAGTTTTTTGAAAGTTTCTAAGATTCGAGGTGGTAACTGGTACGGTACTGTAAGGTTTTGTGCAGTAAGCAACCTGCAATTGTACTGGCTGTTGAGAAATGCTTGATTTCAAGGGTTCGAACAGTTTGTAAATAGAATAGGAAGAGATATAGGGTGACAGCCCAAGGCTGACTCGTAGGCTAAATAATATAAAATGTATCGTTGATTTCTCTAATGATTATAATCAGTTAAACGAGCAACCAGTGTTTCATTAATTCCGGTACTGTAGACTCTCTCGGAGACTACAGTACGCCCACGTCAGTGGTAACAAAATCAGTATTAATAAGAAATAGGGTCAGTCTCTTTTCCATACAAAAAGTCATAATTCGAGGTTCGACTCTCGTCTATTTTATCCTCCAAAATTGGACCAACTTAAAAGATATTTTATAAATTGAATAAGAAGGATATTTACTGTGCCCCTATGTTTTTTTTTTTCATAAATAGTTGTCAAATTTGTACAATAGGCCTCTGATGACAGCGGTCTGAACAGGCAATTTTGAGCATTTTCTGAGGGTTCTAGTGCTTCTACAGATAATGTATCATCAAAACGGAAAACGTAGGGGAAAAGAACTAGTTGATATTTATTTTACCGTAAAAAATCATTGCTCTAAGGTCATAAACCAGAGAGAAAACAGGCGAGAGCGTTTGTATGGAGGGGACTGACCATAGAGGTCTGGCCTCTTATTGTATTGAAATTCCGTAATGTGCTGGGCCAGCTCAAGGTCAAAGTGTTATCAGTGACGTGCGGGTACTAGAAAAAATCTTTGGTTGGCAGTATTTGTTTGTGTAGCATTCTGCCTTTATTTGCAGTCTATGTAAAAATATGTATTCCCTTAATGAAAAGGAAGTGTAAAATGAGTGGGTGTGTGTTTTATAATTCACTTTTATTTTCATAGATAAAATTTATGTAGGTAGCCGTTAGAGGTATTTATTTCAGAACTTTCTTCTAAAAGTTATTTTGCGAGAACCGGAGAGGGCAAACAAGTATGTGGGTCACTAATATGTTCTGAAAATATTCTGATTACGCAGACCTTAATATTTCTACACCACGCTTGTCTCTCATCCCTCAAACCCCACAATCCTGATTAGCAACCCAACAAATTGAAACTTTAAGCTGTTGCAATAAAGGTATTTATGTGATTTCTCGATTGTTGAGCCGGTGACTCATGTTGATAACAATTATGTTCCTATTTCGTACCGGCCGGTTCCTTGGTCAATTTTGTGATCTAATCTGGTTCAGTGCTAAACTCTGTAGGCGAGAATAATGGGAGGGATGATCAGTGATGAAGTTTATGAAATTAGCGATATGCTATGAAAAAAGTTGATGTTTTTGTCTTGATTTGATCTCGATAATGACTAGATGATGTGAAGATGAAATAGAGAATGTAAGTTATAGGTGGAGTGAAAATCTGTAGGGTTCCTAGCCTCCCAGCTAGCCTACGTCTTGTTTTGTTTAACTGACTGGCACAAACAGGTCTATAGTAAAATTCTAACAAAGCACAAAGGTACTCGACTTTTACCTTTGTCTATTTAATTAGCTAAAATAAAATGAACAAAAACAGATATTAAACATTATGACGGCAAAGCATAAAACCCTCTTCTTTATTATTCATTTGGACAGACACAAGCGAGCTCCACTCTAATTTGGTGAAAACACGCGTTATTTCTTTTTGTACAATAACGAAGAGCATACATTTCATTACTCATTTAATAAAACAACAAAAATGAACAGAATACCTATTCTTTCACCTCTCCCGTGCCATTTATGTTATTAAAAAATAAACATTGCGGTTAGAACTGGTCTAATCCGGCGCGATCCGGTTTTCACACGTCACAAGGGGTGCGTTACGCAAACTTTTTTGTTTTTAGGGGAAAACACCTTCGCTGGCGTGAAAAAATTATGAGGTAGCCGCTAAATGTAGATTTTCTCGGCTGTGGCGACGAGGGGGAAATAAAGATGTAACATGTATGAAAATATTGGGGAAAAATGCTGTTTTTCTCGTGGGACAAAGTTTTTAGCTATTGTACTTTTGATATTGTTTTGAATGAAATTAACAAGAGTTTGGGACCCATGTACATATGGAACAACATACATGACTTTGTATGAATATCCAGTCACTAATAATAATTCGACTAAACCAAACTCGAGTAGGTAACAGATATAATAACCTAATCCAGAGTAGTGTGAAGTCATAGTAACTTGGTAATATTAGCCTTTACTAAGATATCCCTGTTTGCCCTGAATCTCTTTAACAGCCAAACCGTGAACACAGTCATCACTAAAACAATTACAACCACAATAATTCAACAATAACATAATCAGTTGTCCATTCGTACTTTGTGTTCGGCTGTACAGTTGTTACGCAAGTGCTACGTGGTTTATCACGACATGAATCACTTCTGTTGCCGCCTGTCCCGCGTCATTGCACTGTTTATTGTAATGGTACTGTCGCAGATGTCTATCTGCGTAGACGCTGGAAATTGACGTGTTTTGGATGGAGTTACGCATGATTAGGTACGAACGGTGTACCTTATGTAGAGCAGAATGACATTATTATAAAAATAATCAATGAGTCCGTAAGTAATAAAAACTTCGTGATTCCATAATTATTAAGTTGTTTCTATTTTATTTTTAAACTGATGGGGATTGTCAATGGGGATACATGGAATAACCCCAATTTACTCGTGTAAACTTTTTTTAGGTATGAAGTAAGCATGTTTCTTGAGCTAAGTCAAGAATACTATGTTTTCAAGGTATTTGGCAAAAATAGACTTAGTGCTATTTATTAACAACTAGCGACTCACCTGCTTAGCACTGTTTTTACAACTTAACAAAACATCGAAATTGCTTTATTATTTACATAAGTTTATTATTAATATATTTATACACATAAACCTTTCGGAATAAAATATCGTAAATAATGGTCACTCAGACAGACACGAAAAGCGACTTTGATTTATAATATGGATCTATAGATAATATATGAAGATCAGTGCGTATTCAAAAGACGTAACATAAATACTAAACACGTAATATGACTGTGTCGTGTTGGAGACAGTTACACAACACTATTGACACAATATAACAGCTCAGCTTGCGTGGGCCCAGAGCCCTTCAACTCCGAGTTCTTTACGTCAAAGGGCACACAGTTCTGATGCAATAAAGTAAAATTTTAATATATAACGTTTAATATCCTCTCAGTTTGATACTAGTCAACATTTAATTTTGTTTTCAAGCTAAACAGGGTTTTTATTAAAGTACTTGGTTTTGTGCGTGACTTCTTTTATCTTCTCATTATTTTACTAGGGGGAAAAAGCCGTGATTTCAACACTTGACTCCCTAGCCGTCAAATTATGTGAGTGATTTTTCACACATCTTCCCGTCCAAATTTTGCCCACCTGTGTAATTCTTATAACAGTAGTTATTGTAATTGTTATAAGTAATTAGTAGCATAGTAAAGTATACCTACTAACAGATTTCTTCTGATAATTCTTTTCTTGTTTCATTTTTCCCATACCTTCTTTTGTGTGTTTGTCTTGTAGTTAATAATAATATTATTATTTTGCAGTTATTTTAAACACGGCCTTTTCTTAAGTGTTTTATCGACATAGAAATATGTCTCCTTCAAAAGTTCTTTGCTCGACTTCCCTCGCTCAAAGCACAAGAAGGCTGCTATAAATAATTAAGTGAGTAACAGAGGGATAGCCCGTAGTTAGTTAGCTCGGTGCTAATTACAGCTGCTACCGGAGTTGTGTTGCACTCATTAAATCATCATCATATTAGTTCGTAAACGTCCACGGTTTTACAGGTTCGTCCTGATAGGCTGCGATATAGGATTTTTTTATAGGGATCCCTTTATACTTTTTCCCTTGACCTACACTAATCACTACATATTATAAAACAAAGTCCTCTGCCGCATCTATCTGTCTGTCCGCGATAAAGTCAAAAACTTCTGCATCGATTTTCATGCTGTTTTCACCATTGGATAGAGTGGTTCTCGAGGAAGGTTTTAGTCTTCGTCATACTCCCGTACTAACATGCCTTCCATTTCTTTCAGCACAATGCGACAGCCTATCCTTGCATTGTTTCTCTCCACCGCACGATATAATTCAACTACTAATATTTCCTTAGTTTCCCAGCTCGAAACTGAAGCGGCTGTATAAATATTTGATCAGGTAATAGGCTAGTAACTAGCACTTAGTTAGTCAGTAATTACAGCCGTTCACAACGTTTGCATGAGATTCTTTATTCATTGATACCGTGCACTTACACTTCTGTGGAAAACTGTAGTTTTCTAACTCCAAGAAAATCTATGATTGTAGCCTTTTCATAAACTGATATAAAGTTGTTTATTTACCGTTATCGTGTACCTATCATAACCAAGGTCAAAAATTAGCACACAAAAAAAAAATATTACTGAAAAAAAAAAAAAACGACGATAACTTTGCATGGATTCATTATGATATTTATACTATTCCCACGCAATGCATTTTTGCAATATCAAAAAACTTAGTAACTTAGCTAAGTTTTACTGTTACTTACGCTCATCTAACTTATGTCCAGCAGTGAACTGTACCAAGCTGAATTCAATCTGCCTAGCCAACTATATTAAGGTTAGCTTCCATTTTAATTAGAAGTTCCTGAATACCAGTATTTTACTTGGTCAGCGACTGCCTATCTGACCTCCACAACCCAGCTCCTGTGTAGGTAATACGAGACCATTAAATTTGGTAGTGACTTGACTAGTGGACGCGTAATGACGGTCAAATAACTACGAAAGACAGCCGAGACCAACGGCTTAACGTGCTTATAATACTAAAACTATCCAATACTTAAACTTATCAACTTTATTATTTCAACAAGATTTGCATGCCAATGTGACGGCAAAACATGGAAAACGAACTTTATAAAAACACCTATATGCACAAATTTACCCATGTTTGCAAAGGAATAAATGATTTGATTTGGAAAAAAAAAATACATTTGGAATTAGAAGGGAACTAGCAGCTAAAAGCAAGTCATTTAGAAGCAACAATCACGAGTGAATGCATCCACGGTAGCCATTTTTAATTACAAAAGTAAACCAAACCAGCACTCCGTTAAATTCTAAGCGGTCAGGTAGATACATCAAATTCAACATAGGGTGCACACTTAGTGGCGGGGAAGAACGATTTACAATATAATCGGGCAGTTGTACCTATATCGTGGAACGGTTTTCAATATCTTTGCTTTTCATACTCAAATTGAAGCGTGGGTAAAAAAAATGCGCGAAAAAAAATCATCTGTTCCCTACATTTATGTTCGCATAACTCGTCAGAACGTAGGGGACTGCTGATTTTTTTTCGCGATTTCAATATTGGTCTCTTAGTGAAAGTTGTTCATAATGATGAGTACAATGACCCCTTAAGAGGATTTAAACGACTAAAATTTAACCCAGTATATTAGTCAACGTTTTTTAACTTCAAACAACTGCCAGAAGAAGCATCAATACAAAAATTATAACTGACCTTTGAAGTTCAGCATACTGCCTTGGATATTACTGTCTGATTCAGTATGCTCCAGTTCGATACAACCAGACTTCTCCAAGTTTTACACCATCAGTACTGTTGCAGTGCTCGGACAGTAACAATTGACTTCCTGAAAGTTCAATGAATAATAACGTGTTAAATAATAAAAACTTTAAAAAAAAACAAACGACTTACAAAAAATACAGAAAAAAAAAATTAAAAATAACATTAATTTCGGAAGTCGGTGGCAAAAAACGAAAATTGAAATGCAAAGACACCGACTTTATTTTGCAAAAGCTTTTATTTTGCACTTTTTAGTTGTGGTACCTACCCCACACAAATTCGAATACCACTACCTGCTATATAAATAACAGTGACGGAGTCAAATAAGATGTCGTCTACATTGACTAAGTGGGAAAAATACGTAATTATTGAAGCTAACTCAAAAACTATGCAGGCAAAATTAATAAAATTTATATGGGACCACCTTGGGAGTATACCCTTTCGAACAAAAAAAGAAATTTGTAATTCGATTCACAATTGGCGAAAATATCGAAGAACATACAAAAAAAAATACATACAGACGAACATAGAACCTCCTCCTTTTTGAAGAAGTCGGTTAAAAATACGATTGATATAAAAAAAAATGGATACCTGCAGAAAATTTCATTTGCGTGCCATCTCTTTCAGTTGATGCAAACATCAATGTTTTTATGCAAATAAATGTTTTTATTTATTTTATACGAGTATTTCCTTCATAGAATCGTTCGCTGCACACTACCCACTCCGCTCATGTACCGAAACCTCAGCCTTCAAAGTGATGAGATAGCACCCGAAGACAGACAGTTTAATCGGGCCCTTTACTTAATACAATCTGCGCTCAGATCTAAATTAATGCAAGTATAGCTCGTAGTGCGGTGGGACTTTTATTGTAGTCTTTTTGGTGTAAACAGAATTAGAGGTTTAGTTGTTGAGTGGTGATTTTATGATGCCTGACTGACAGCTGTCAAAATTAGTCTAGATCAAGGTCTGACATTCGGCCTCACGGCGCCAACTCGACTCACTCAACGCTCTGTAATGATTGTAAACATGTCAAAGTTGTCCAGGGTGATAGTCATTTTGCAAGTTTATTTGATTAAATTATTTTTTGTTTAGGTGAATACTTAAAGTATGCTAACATTATTATTTGTGTAAGAATTACTTTTAAATAATTTGGTGTTTATTTTCAATATTTCAGTCTTCTAGGATATCTAAAACAATAAGGTTTTTTAATGAAACTCGCTAGAAGTGGGACTTTTTTACGAAGATTATTTTTCGCGCGAAAGTCGTATTTAATTCCGTTTTAGGGTTCCAAATGCAAAGGGTGCCAACGGGACCCTATAATAATTTATTAAAGCTCGACTGTCCGTCCATCTGTCACAGGACTGTATCTTTTGAACCGTAATAGGTAGACACTTGAAATTTTCACAGAGTGTGAACAACTATAGACCCACCCTATAACAGTAAATAAAAAATATGTAGTGTTCAATATTGTACGGTGGTACGGAACCTTTTGTGTGCGAGCCCGACTTGCACTTGGCTGCTTTTTTTATTCAAGACCTTTCTAGTGATGTCATAGAATCTGCTGTTATTAAAGTACGGTAGTTTTAAGAATAGAAAGAAAGAAGAAAGAAAATACGTTTATTTGCGCCAAACATGACGTTAAGAAAGGACAAAGAATCCCACAAAAACGAATACAACTAAGTACAGCAACGATTAATCAATGAAAACATAGCCAAGCAAATAACACCTAACAGTTAAACAAAATACCGAACAACAAACAATCCTTACAAATCTAGAAGCGGAGTTCAAATGTTCCGTAAAATCAGTTTCATTGGTTCTGTATCGAATATTTTCATGACAAATGCCTGCTATATTTCAGACAGGCTATCTTGGTTGTGCCAACAACTGTTACTGTTTAAACCTTTGCACTTTATAAGCCGGTATGTTATGGGAAATAAAAATCGGCAGGTGTACGTGAACTCCTGCTGTAATTAAAAAAGACAAGTCGTTTATTTCAAATCGGCACTTATTAGGCACGAAAATAGAATTGATTCTGAATTCCCCTTCCAAAAGGTAGTTTCGTATGGAGAAGAATGGGTAAGAAATTTTAGTTACTCTAAAGTAAGTAAGTCAAACGTGTGACGATAGTTACTCGTATATCGTTACTAGTTGAGGCTCTTCTTATATTTGCAACCATTGAATTGATTCATAAAACAATACCTTATTTTATATCATACTAGCTGATGTCCGCGGCTTCCTACGCGGCTTTATACTAAAACTTTACTAGAGAACCACTCTATCCATTGGCGAAAACAGCATGAAAATCGGTGCAGTAGTTTGTTGAGTTTATCGCGTACAGAACGACAGACAGACGCGGCGGAGGACTTTGTTTTATAATATGTAAGGAAACACGGATATACCAATGAATGAAAATCAATATTTTCGAGGGTTGATTAATTTACGGAGGTTAATGTGACTTGATCGGGTCTCTAAAATGTTTATATGATTCACACAACTTCTATAAATCAGTGAAGCAGACTTATAATTATACTCAAAATTAATGCGACAACACTACTCGAAACCCAACCGGGCATAAACAACCCATATTTACAATATTATACTCATGCTTAGTCCTCGATAATTATCCTGATTTACTATGTAGTCCCACTATATTCCATTGTGTACACGCGAATATTCAGAGAATAAATCCTGCAAAAAAAACTTTTACGCTGGCAACTATAACCAGCTAATGTCATTCACTATTTTCGCGTCGTGTAGCGCACGTTACTTTAAGAAAATTATTTAATTTTCTTATAAAAACTTATTACTTTTGATTATTATCAACAACAAATAATGCCAGTCAACAAAATGTGGACGAAAATTGGAAAGAAACCGCTTAGGCGAGTTCGAGGGCGACTTCGGCTAAAGCCGTCGTCGGCGTCCTTTTTTGAAGTCAATAATACAGGTCGATCAACAAAAGACGATTATTGTTGTAATTATTTGTAATCGAAGAAGAAAACAGGTATGTATGTGTGGTAAAAATTTCAGGGATTACGATTGATCGATTTGGATTGCAAAGCAGCAGAGGCTTATAATAATTATCCGCCATAATGCCAGTGCTCGGTCCATCCGTTCTTGTAAATTGTAACATGAAGTTCGTGTTACAACACAGTATAGTGCTCTGTGCAACATGCAACAGGACCTCGGGACTTGATCTCGAACCTCAAGTTGAGGAAAAAAGCACAAATATAATGTATACCTAGAAGTTCTATGGTATGCACTGCCTATCCACGACATAATGTTGTTTCTCGTGAAAAATTATTATTACAATAAGGCAGGAGCTCGAGCCTAGATCTCGAAACCTCAAGTTGAGGACAAAAGCACAAAATATAAATGTATATCTAGAAGTTCTATGATATGCACTCAATATTGTTCTCTCGTGAGAAGTTATTATTATTACAATATTGATAAAGCATCAGTTCTGTACACTTAGCATCAACAGACTTAGTTAGTCTATTGTGTGCATTGTAAATCATATCCAAGAACTAAAGGATAGTTCTATGAAATTGTATGAAGCAATGATAATGGCCTTGGGAAACCCGTCCAGCTCCAAGAAAACCTAAATGTTTTTACTTTCATAAAAATCATCTAAGATGACTAACATTTAAAAATGGTCAAGAAAGAAGATTTACTTACATAATGTAAAATGCATTTAATACTAGTAAACAGAATTTACTATGGCTGGATGCTTCAAAATTGAACATGAAATTTAGACAGCTAAGTGACCCAATTAAGGAAAACAACCAGAAGTTGGAAGACCACCACAGTAACTTGGAATTGCATTACCGCAGTGTAAACAGTATCTATAATTTGATAAAAAACAATCAGAACACAACGAATATTAAAATTCTCACTGATGTTTCCACAATTATTAAGCAACTTACTTTAATGATACCAGTTAAACTAGATAAAAATCATGATTAAAACAACAGCCACATTTAAACGGGACAGTTTCCTGTTTGGTGAAAAGTTTATTATTGAACATGTCAAGTCTGGGTGATTAACAAGGCAGCTACAACTACATTGTTAAGTAAATGTAAGGGAATCTCCAATGCCCCCTTCACACTTGAGTCAAGCTGGGGGGGGGGGGCAAGTACCAACCTAGGATCATGAGAAGCACCAACAGCAGAGGATTTCATCAGTCAAGACATACTGACAAACCTGTATGTCAATTATAGAGGTAACGACAAATGCATGTCGCCTTAAATATTTTTACTCTTGTTGGCCGTGATCTTTTTCACACTAGATAAAGTTATCTGGTCATGTTTGAAGGGATATAGAATTCCATTTAAGGACATTCCTACACAACATAGCACCTATAAATTGTGCATTTTCAGAGTCTGAATATGTATTTAATACAACAAAATAAATTAGTAAGTTGTTACATTTGAGTGTTATTAATAAGTGTGCAGTGCGCACCTATCAGTGGACAGTTTTATTTTTATTTTATTTTTTTAATCAAAAATGGTACACAAACTAAATGGAGGTACCAGTAAATCCAAAATGCCTGAATAAAATTTATCCATACACAACAGTTTAAAAAGAAAAACATAAGGAGTTTATGTAAAATGATCACTTGGGCACAATTGATTTATAAGATGTCTATTCTTTAATATCAGTGAACACTGGTGACTAAACATAAGGAGTTTATGTAAAATGATCACTTGGGCACAATTGATTTATAAGATGTCTATTTTTTAATATCACTGAACACTGGTGACTAAACATATTTGAGGGTTTATTGTAAAAACAATGAATTCAATTGTTTGTGCTTTGGCTTGTGTACTGCCCCACATCAGTAATATCTTATATTGATAATTTAATGGGGATAAAAATCTGTGTTTTATCATGAGGATTTTACTTGGATTGGAGAATTCTCTTAAGAATATTTAGAAAATTTTAGAAAAACTATCAGGTTTTTGGAGTGTCATGGTTGTTGCATAAATAAGGTTAAAACTAATCCAAAACCCAATCAAGTTACTGATTACGTAGGATTTGTGATTGATACAAAGTATATTATGACATTGTCAGTGACAGATATAAAGAGATGTTCATCTATTATTTTACACCTTATCCTATCAGCTTGTTGTCCAGTTCTGAGTTTTTGGTTTTCTGTAAAAATTGTCAAAATGAGATTGAAATTATTCAGATGCATCTCACACTTGTTGAGAAATATTTGTTTTGACAGTCGGATAGCAAATGGGGTTTGGAAAGACAAGGAAAATCATTCAAGTTTTATGGAACATTTTTGCTGCTTTTCTTGGTCTAGAATATTTTACTGAATACTTAAATGTATGCCAATTTTTTAAGTTCAAACAATACTACAACCATAGATTATAATGGGTCAATTTAATAATCTTAATTGCCTGGCTAGGCATAATATGGCAGTGGTGTAAAGCCCGAAAAATGTGGATATCTGCATTTTATGTATAATCTAAAGACAACATAGAAGCTGATCTTGAGTCTAGAAATAAAAACATTGATTGTGTGTCTGGGTCCTGCAGCAATTCAGGACATAGTGAGATCTTTGGAACTCCTTTCTATTGATCTACATATTCGCTCCTAGAGCTGTAAGTAAGTGAGTGTAAGTGTGATAGATATGAGATATCTGTCCTGGCTTAGGGATCCACTTGTAGAAAATATAGATGCATTTACAGTAAATTGGGATTATTACCCATTATTTATGCATTACCACCATTTGCATTAACTTAAAAAACTATTCAGGAAGTAATGATGATGTTGTTTTTTGGCATCTTACTTTCTCCTATGAGACCATCACAACCTTGGTATCCATTTATTAATTTCATGGATAAATCACAGATTACAATATATAGTTTGAACCATCAAACCAATTATTGTTGTCACCTTCCAGAATGCTGCATCCTTTGCACTGCAGCTCTTTTCTCTGGAGGCCTGCATATTGTCAGGGAAACGTGTAAGAAGCAAATGATACCACATGACACCATTGAGGTCATGATATCTACAGTGTCAGACGGTACTCAGTAGCACTACAAAGTGGTGGATTTTTTGTATTGGAAAAAATATTCACGATTTTTCAGTCACTAAAATATTAGAGTTTCTTACACAACAATTCAACAACGGCAGTTCATGTACTTCACTCAGCTCTAATAGATTTGCATTGTCATTGATCATAAATGCTGATGTAGGAACTGATCCTCTAATTAAGAGGTTCTATAGAGGTATCTTCAAATTACGAGCAAGTCGCCCTAACTACAGTGATATGTGAGATCCATCAATGGTACTGAATTTTATACAATGATGGTACCCATTACAGCAATTATCACTTGACAAAGTAACCACATAGTAGGTAAAAATTATTTCAGGTCTTACTAGGGCTCAAAGAATATAACTTATCGGTAATTGAGACTTCATAACATCCAAATTATTGATTCAGGTGTTAACATAAAAATCACTGATTTGTTAAAAACATCTAAGACAGGAAAATGGCATCATATAAATAATTATTATGTTACCCTACTTTTCATATGAAACCTGACTTTTGTCCTGTGATTGCATTACAATATTATATAAATTCTACACACAAATTTTGAAAGTCAGAGTTAGGTAAATACAAGAAAATTATTAATGCTTCATAATTATGTTAGGTAGCCAAACAATTAGTTATTGGATTAAACAAACAATGATGGACAGTGGCATAGATATCAAGATATTTATTCCTCATCCCACACGTCATGCTTCAATAGCGACTAGAGGTGTGTCAGAAGATAATCAGTATTTTTAAATCGGTTGTTTGGTCCATAGGATCAAAAGTTTTTTGCAAATCAGACCTTTCTTGATTAGAGAAAATGACAAGTATATTTTTGCCAAGACTGTTGGTAATGTTGAGACTTGATGTAATTATTTCATAAATTACAATTAAGCCAAAGGAGTATACTAAATAAATACTTGGTTGTTGATAATTAGAATTAGAAGAGAATTAATTGAAAATGTTGAAAAGTTTTTTCCACTTACAATATAAGATTGATTTTATGTTATTTGAATGTTTTAGTGTGAAACAAATGTTTGTAATTTCCAACTTCATCTCTCTAAACATCTACATAGTAAATCAGGATAATTATCGAGGACTAAGCATGAGTATAATTACTAAATTAAACGAACTTACCTAAGTGAAGTTCTATTGTAATTATACGAAATGCTTAGTCCTCGATACTATGTTCCCTCCCAAGCCCTGAACAAGACCATAGTTTGTTTCTTGACCCTGGGATTGAAGTTGGGGAATTACTATCTGTTAATTTTAATTCTCTCATTGCAGATTACTCTAAATAGAATGACATTAGCTGGTTATAGTTGCCAGCGTAAAAGTTTTTTTTGCAGGATTTATTCTCTGAATATTCGCGTGTACACAATGGAATATAGTGGGACTACATAGTAAATCAGGATAATTATCGAGGACTAAGCATTTCGTATAATTACAATAGAACTTCACTTAGGTAAGTTCGTTTAATTTAGTAAATATATCCTAATATATATATTGTGTAATTAACCCAAGTTTAACCGTTAACCATAAAACGGGTTATGGGTTAACAAATTAAATTATTCTAGAATTATATGCGTGGTTCGTTTTATTGAGAAAGGTGCGGGTTCAGACGGAGAGTAGTTATGTCATTTAATTCGATTGAAATAATAAATATTTATATATGGTCTTTATTAGTAAAATAAAACAGGATTTTTTATAATAATTGGGTAGGGTTCGTTATATTTCAATTATTGAAGGAATTAAAAGGTGAAGGCGTTACCTATATCATTCACATAATACATAAATTCACGCCTTCTTCCCATGGGGGTAGGCAGAGACTATAGAATCTGCTACGTTCCTTACATTCCTTAACTTCGTTTATGTTCATATCATTAATTAGCGTTACTATTTATGATTAATTTCATGCACCGAAAAGGCGAATAAAAGAATTATGAGCTAATTATTGGTAGCAGTAGGTAAAGTCAGGGAGAACGTCTAAAATTAATAGTTTGGTATTTTTTAAATATCTTTTACTAGTCTACACTAATATTATAAAGACAAAATATTTCGATTATATTTTTTTAATGAATAAACTCAAAACTGACCGATTTAAAAAATTCTTTCACCACTATAATGCTATATTATCACTGAGTAATATAGGCTAATAAGTTTACCCCTATGTCTCGAGCGGCATGTATTATTAATGGTATTACGACATCGAAGGATAAATTTGGGCAAAACCTGCCGAAAATCATTAAAATGGCACAAAAATTTATTGAAAGAGGTCCCATCTTATATGATTTGTCATGTTTATATTAATTGTTGTATGACTTGGCAGAATTCTGCTTACAAGTGATTTTTGTTAATTTGTGTAAACAGTGTACTTATAACATCGCCTTGGATGATTCTGTAAAGGTGTTATAATTGTGATTTAAATAAATAAATAATAAATTTTATAGATATATCATGCGGGCGAAGTCGCTGGCAGAAGCAAGTTGCTTATAATCGTGTAGTTGTGAATCTCCCTTGTGTCGTCTAAACAAGCCTTTATGGTGACGCTTTAGCGAATTCTCGCGGAGGTTATAAGTTTATTAGTTCGCAGTTTATAGAGATACTCGAAATATGTACTAAACTAATCTTTGTGTGTACTAGTGTAAATTGCACATCTGAATCTTTTTCTGATAGGCTTCTGCGGTATTCAATTTACAATTACTAGCAATGAATTCTATGTGAGATCAAATGGTTAATAAAGGTCAGTATTATTTTCTATTAGAATTAGTTTAATTACTCAATAGAAAGACAAGATAATTGTTACCTGATAAAAAATAAATAAAACCGATGAACTTCCTTTAGTGAACATCTGTCATACTTTGGGCAGGTTGCCTTGAACGTGGCTGGGTCATATAATCTGGAAAATAAAAACAATAAAGAAATAAAAATCATTAACATATCATAAGATCTGTATAATATTAACCCTGATGATAAGTATCGACAATTATTGTAATAAAAAAATTACCTACATTTTCGTATATGTATACAAACGCTAAACAAACTGAAATGTGTATAAATTAAGTCCCAAAGGCTTCATGATAGGCCGTAGAATATAAATACAAAGTATAAACGGCAACTTGTGTGGAAATAGTGAAGGAAATCCATTTCCACATCAATCCAGTCACGAATGACGGTGTGGCCCCAAAATTAGCAGTTAAACTTTTTAATGTATCTGCTTGATACTGCTACAAGGTAGAATAGGAACTTAGGATCGTGCGTGAGCTTAGTTGAATATGGTTTATGTTAAATAAATGCTTGTAAAGAAACCTACGGTTTTACGACAAAGCATGGAGACTAGAGCTTTTTGTCCTACACCAAACAGTCTGCTTTTAAAACGGGGTTTTATTTTATAATGTTTTTCAAAATAGCAATTATTTACAATTCGAAGAGGAGTTTTTTATTTGTGGTAAATAAAAAACTCCTCTTTACATTTTGTTTTTTTTTTAAACAAATAAAGTTTTTTTTAAAACAAATTAAGTTTTTCATAAAAACATAACACTTTAGCTTTAAAATAAATTATTCATATTTATTTTCCTTTTTTAATATTATCTTTTACCTGATTTTTTTTCCCCATTTCTTCTCAGGGGTAGTCAGATGGGAAATGTCGACTTCGTCTAGTTATTTTTTTATGACGTGTAAAAGTGATTCTGTTACTTAACCTATTTACAGAATACACAGTTTAATTTCATTTCACTTCACAAGTCCTGCCAGTAGTAAATAAAAAACAATAACAAAATAAAATCCTTACATAAACTTGGTTTTCAACAGAACAGAAATTATTTAACAAAGCCTTCCTGTGAATTTCAAGGTTTTCATGGAGCTATCGCGTTTCGAGTACACAATCAGAATTTCCTAGAATTTCCAACTCTGTATTTCGATATGTGTTCAGCTGGTTATATTACGCGTTATAAAACTGCCAGGAATTTGATAACAAGACTCATGTAATGCACCTTTTTAGGTATAAAAGATACAAGTTCTGATATTTAATGTACACTTTAATAAATTAATATTAAACTTTTGAGAGTTAACTGTACCTAATATTTAATGAGTTAACTGTTAACTTAGTTAACTTAGAGTTAACTGTTAACTGTAAGAGTTAACTGTACCTAATATTGAATGTACACTTTAATAAATTAATATTAAACTTTTGAGAGTTAACTGAAACACATCAAGTATAATCAGCATATAATGTTCCCACTGCTGGGACATAGACCCCTCGTTGAGAGGTAATTAAAGTTCTCACGGACAAAATGCGCTGTGACGCGTGAGTCGCTGACGAATGTTGCCACCTTAAATATTATATTTATGTAAACATTTAGGTTTATTGTATTTTTATTTGTTTTGTTGTTATTGTTATTTTACTATATGCTGCACCAATTGACGTCATCACGTCAACGCCGGCTGTCACTGAAAACCAGTCTTGCTTAAGGTCACAGCATTATGCTGAGCGATGGCCGTTTTACGTGAATGTGACGCATATTTTCCCCCAATTTGTTATTTTCCGTGTATTTGTCCTTTCTTAGCGTCATGTTTGCTGCAAATAAACGTTTTGTTTTTCTTTTTAAAATCATTGTTTAATAGGTACCTTTGATGAAGTTTTTAGAGCACAACATTTTACACTAAAAAGCCATTTAAATACAAGTATTCAGCTGTAGTTACATCCGGTTAGACTAGACGCCGACTCCAACATTGATGGAAAAAGGCTAGGCAGATGAATGGATTTTTCACTCAAACACAAAATTGATTCGTCAAACCAGGTTCCACTCTTCATCAATCAAGTGTCCCAGGTCCCAAGTTTTAGCAGCCCCCCCATGGTAGCGTGATATAATCCCATATCTGTCACCGAGTCCCATTCTGTGACGGCTAACGTTAAATACAGTGCGTTTACTACGCGTTTACGAGCATAAAACAAAACAATATAAAGTTTCCCTACAATTTTCTATTGCTTTTAACTAAATTGATATTTACGAAACTGTGGAGGTTATACGTTGTTTATAGAGATGGTTTTTAGTGTAAAAGTGAATTCGCTTGAATTTGTTTGAAATCGCTTCGAATAGCCAATATCATAGGATAAAAATCTGGTAGGCAAAGTGGCAACTTATTTTATTCTGAAAAAACAAAAAAAATGAAGCGGAAACGGTTATGTAACTATTTATTTATGATTTTTTGACATACTCGACTTTAACAGACTCAGAGCCGTTTTAAAAAAAAATCGGCACTTAATGTCGTTGTATGAAGTATGTCAAAAAATCTTAAATAAATAGTAACATAACCATGTGCAAGGATATTCTGGTTATTCTCTCCGTTCCGGAGATATAAGCATTAGCTTCATAGATTAAAAAAAAAAAAAAAATTGTCTCTGCGCAAGGTTGTGTCCTATGATATATTTATGCATGAAATTGGCTATTCGAAGCGATTTCAAGCAAAAAATCGACACTTTAAAATATAAGCTCCTAAGTCTTCTAGAGCCCGATTTCGATCCACAGTGCGTCGGCGGCATAAAAACTCTGATACTAGGTTAGTCACTAACCACAGGAAAAACAAAGAAATATAAAGCCGATCAAAAGCAACAGTTATCCTTATCCTTACATATTATAAAACAAAGTCCTCCGCCGCGTCTGTCTGTCGTCTTGTACGCGATAAACTCAAAAACTACTTCACCGATTTTCATGCTGTTTTCACCAATGGATAGAGTGGTTCTCGAGTAAGGTTTTAGTATATAATAACCGACAACGACGCGGGCTTAGTCACGGGCATCAGCTAGTTTATGATAAAATTCATTTGTCAAAACTAGAAAACAGCATAATTTCTCAGTCTTCTTGAATTCTTCTTCTTATCTAAGTCTTCTTGAAAAAAAGCACTGAAAATCTGTAAGCACCTATAAATATCTCCAGAGGCTGTGGATTATGTTATGTCTTCACCAATCTGGCTGAAGCCAAATTGCACTCTGAAAATAATAATATATAAATAAATATTTGAGAAAAATGGAGTAAGATGACCCACTGACCGAGGATTGACATAGTTACAAGATAAAAATATCCCAACAGTTTATCGACACATCTTTAACACCGGACCGCCACCTACGCCAATATTCCGTGTTACACAACTCCCCATCGTTACAGAATTGAGGATACAATTGACAGACTCACGCTCATTGGCCGTGATTGGGGAACGAATGAGTTCACGCTGGAGTGAAGGACGGTACATTGATAATTGTGGATCGTTCTAGTCCGGCTTTAGGGCTTAATCACACCTCATGTAATGGAAACTAGGTTTTTGATTAACTTTGGTTGTATATAGTTGCTAAGCTGAAGTTGCAGTGGCCTATGATGTGTCGGAACGATTTCCAAACGATATTATGGTCACTACAGAAAAAAAGCAATAGACAGACAAACTTTTTGTAACTTGAATATTGAATACGAGGCTTTTGGCCAATTTGTAAATGAGTATTATAATATCATTTTATTGTAATATATTATGCGTTTAGTTTGTACAGAATAAACATTTTTTTTCTTTCTAAATCAGACGAGTTTTGGAGTTAATACCGCAGATAGAAAAACGTTTCAACGGGTGGTACTATAGGTGCATTTCTGCCCAACCCTTGGGGGAAACACAAGCGTAATGTTATGTTATACCTAATAAGATACTTATCGTTTATTGGACTTTAAGAGACACAACAGGAATTGGTACCAATAGCTAGTAAATGTGATTGCCGTTGGTTCGATGACAAGATATTCACTGAAGTGGACTGCATGAACGTTGAACATGTCATAGCAAATTAGTAGTAAAACTAATTATTTTTTATTATTTTCACAAAAACATGAATGCACATGGAAAAAGCTGCTTTGCATAATTGTATGCTAAACAGTGGAGGTGATACATTCAGAACCACTTAAGTTCTAAGCCCTGATCTTACACTAACAACATACTATTTAAAAAAAAACAATTGGGTTCTTGTCGAGCTCCTTGAGAATGACTTTATTTCGCATACATTTTTTGCTACCAAAGAGCGCCATAGTTTCATTAGTATCGATAAAATAATAAGCCTATTATGAAAATTGTCACCCTGCGTGTACTTGCCATTAAAGCCTCGGAAAACCTTGTTATTGCACCTGCAAAACCAAGGTTTTCCGATACTATCTAATAGACACCTATTTACAAGCTACTGTGCAACTCGCCCCAGCTTTGCATGGGTGCAATGGCGACATGTCAAAATATTCCGATTTCTGTACTACAACTAAGATAAAGATTATTGTATTATACACTTATATAATCCATCCGACACACAGACGGACAAGAAAAGCGACTTTTGCTAAAACAAAAGTCGCTTTTCTGTGTAAAGTGGTTAGGTAACTTAACCACTTTCCATCAGGTAGACCAGCGGCCTTGAAACATTAAAACACAAGGAAAAATCTGCTACAATTTTGTGGTCTGTAACCACAAATACTTAACTAAAATGCGTAGAAAATATTCAGCTGAGTCGTTTTAGACATTTCGTGAGGACACACCGCTTTCCGGCTACAATAAAAATATGTAAATTGAGGCACCGTCGAGGAAACCATTCCGCTTAATTGCAATCCCACCACCAACGGTTTATATATTAAAATCACGCGACAACCTTAATGAGTGTATCTATAGGTATTGTGTTTGTATTGTGTCGGTGGTTGAGGGTTGGAAGTATATTTGAATTAAGAATTTAACATAACATAACGCCTGTAATCCCCGAAGGGTTATGCAGAGCACATTTTGCCAGTTATGTTTAAGTCCCATGTAATAGTGGGCGAGCCTATTATCATCGACCGGGCACACATCCAGACTCCGAGCTTCTACTGAGAAAATTCTGATGGAAAAACATAACACTTTGCCGGACCCGGGAATCGAACCCATCGCAGGAAATTAATATTGAAATGATCAGAATAATGTAGGTATCTACTACACAATATTACAGATGAATACAAAAGCGTGTCTCTGATTCCGAGTAAATTCAATTTCCATTGATATTGTATTCATGCCATACATTGTCAGATTTATTATCACTTTTATAATGAATTCTCGAAACCAATGAAGCACTGTAGTCGGAAAATACAGAATAGCATTAATGATAAATATTCAACATGCATTCTATCACCGAAGTTCAATCGGAAATTATCGTTGGCATCCGAATGCTGGGTTCCGAGCCACCACCTGCCGGCTATCCTCGAGCTCCGTGTTGGGTACATATTTACCCGCGGGGCCATATCGAGCTGAACTACGGGTCTGGCAAAACCATCCGCCGACCGTCACCATCCCTGGCGTCTGCAGCGTGGCACAACCGCTACGGTCTTCGTCACCCCAGGCTGACCCAGTTACGTACTATGCTACTCACAAGAGAATCGAAAGAATTTGTGTGACTTTAAACTTACCTATATTTAATTTCTTCGTTATAAAAATATACTTTTTATGTTGGCCTTTTTCGTGGTCTTATCTCCACCATGTAAACCACTGAATTTCAGTTCAAAGTTAAATTCAGCCAGCGTACTCTAACAATACGATTTTACAAACGAAAATCAATATAACATTCTCATTGGAATAACTGTTAAACAATACAAGTGCAATTTTAAATCCAATAATAACTAAAAATGAAAACTGAATACACTCAACAAATTGTTTCCAAATATAGATCCTCTGTTCCGTTAACCCAACAAATAAAAAAAGTAAACACATATGATTCGTTGAATGGAAATAAAAAAATCCATTTACCATGCCTCCTGGCTATGTAAAGGTACCAATTGTTGAAAAACCCGGCTATTCTGACAGCTCTGTGCCATTATACCCGGGTTTGATAAAAGAGAAGGGATCACGGTGGGTCAGTTTAAGCTAGCCGCTTCCAGTATACATTATTTCCGTACTATGTTTGTACGGTCACGAGTGCATAACCGGAGGCGATGCAGTCCCGTTGATTTTTTATTTTTTATACCCGGGTCCGTTGAGAGCTGGGCGTTAATCAATACTTGTACATGCTGCACGCAAAACAAAAAAAAAACACGTATTGTTTTGTACACGGATAACATTTTTTTTATCCGGATCTGCGACCGGATATGGGCAAAATGAAAGAGTGTATTAAATCGATCGTGAACAATATTTAATATTCGCTTTGTGTTGGTTTTTGTGAGGGTGAAAATAGAGCATGGCGCTGCATTATTCGCGCGTAAAAGTTGGCTTAGAAAATGGGTTGACGCTGCGCTTTTGCAAAAAACGTGAACGGCGCGGCTTTTTGGTTCACCACGAGAGACCTTATTGCTTTTTATTGGGAAATTTTAACGTGATAAAGTATTCTGAGTGTAGATTAAGGGCAAGGACTGAGGGCAACTAGAATCAATTCTATTTCTTTGTTTGTTTTTCATTGACGTTCAAAAGTGCCTTTTATGTGCCTATTTGAAATAAATTATTTGACTTTGACTTTGACTTTGATTATATAGGTACTTGCTTTGTTGGTCATATTTTCATGCTTTAAACTTCAATTTAACTAATTGAACTTGCTTACTCATAAAATAAACGTATTAAAAGTAACAATTGTTGAGGGACATAACTGCAACTGCACAACAGTAATAACAAAATATTACAGTCCAAGTAAGAGCAAGTAAAAATACCGAATTATTAAAAATTACAAAATAAATTTCCCTTAATTAAACGCCACTTTTTATAAAATTTAACATTCGAAAATTCATCCGTACCTACCTATTTCCGAAAAATATTTCGGGAAAAATTTCTGTAAAATGCATTGTGAAATACGTCTACGCATCCCCAGAATATGTTGAAAGCTTTTAAAATAACAGAAAAATGAGTAGCAAAAATTCGTGTTTCAATGAAATATGCAAATGAGAGGCTCAAGCATGTTACATAAAGATGAAAAGATACTCTGAGAGCGAGGATTAATGCGCATCAAAAAAGAATTAAACATTTATTATTGTATAAAATATTGTACTTTTGTGTAAAGCAGAGAATTGGGTTTTATAAACTTTTGGAGGTATTTATTGAAAGAATTACTATGTATTACCAATAAAAGCTGATATTGCAAATCAGAATATTACAATTTCATATACATTTAACTCATGCTATGATACCATAATAATATATACTCATTTGGTACGCGATGACATTCCAGAGCATAATAATTATGCTACCCTATAATATTATTATGGGGTTGCAAGGCCTGCTACATTTTTTTTTACCTGACTTGTCCAAAAGTATCAGAGAAAGGATGTCCGAGATATGGAAAGACGGTAAATGAGATTACTGCAATAATTACCACGATTGGCTAATGGATTGGTGATCAGTACTTTTCTAACCAGGTGAAGGTCGTGGGAATCCGCTGGATGCGAGAAGCACAAGACCGGTCGATATCGGGACCCTTGGGGGGGGGGTCTATGTCCAGTAGTGGACGACTTTCGGCCGAAATGATCATGATGACTTACTTGTTGGTGGCATCTGAGGTAGTGATTGATTTTATTTTTTTCTGTCCCTTCCAGTATACCTAAATCTTCTCCCTACATCTGTAAAGATATACAGCACCTTGACAAGTCCCCTCAACGTTAAGTATTTAAAAATTAAAAACAAAGAGAACTTTTTCCCATGAACAGGCACTCGAGACAAGTTGAGCCTGAACTTGTTGAGCAATGTCGAGTAATGTCGAGGTAAAGTTGAGTGATGGTTATGTTTACCGCAGTCACGAACGAACGCGGATGTTTTTAATTAGACCAATTTTATTCGCGTCATTAGCGTTATATTTTTATTAGGTTTTTGTTGATCTTCATTTGTTTTTGTTGTAATGCAGATATCGATAGCCAATTACTTAGACCTCCTCTCCCTCTATTGGGACATAACTGGTGAAATGTGGGTATATCTACTATTTATAGGTGCACCTCTACCTAACCCTTCGGGTAATACAGGCGTGAGGTTATGTTTATTATTTACTTTGTTTTGAGTGTTAAATCTTCATAGATTTCCGTCTACACGCAGTGGTCAATTTATATTCATCCTCAGCATATCTGGAGAAGGGTAGGCAATGAGATCACTAGCTGTGTAAGGTACTCTAGTACTTCTCCTGTATATTCTGAAAAAACAAAGCAAATTAATTAAATTAAATTAAATTATTTAAATTGGACATAGTGATCCATATTTTTAATAATTTATGTTACTTAGTAACCAATATTAATAATTATATATATCACAATAATACTGTAAAAAATTATATAAACGTGACATTTTTGCCATTGTTATTCTGTGTTAAGCCTCGCGCCAACTGGCGCGACAGGCAGCGCAACCCTTGTCGCGCCCGCGATATCGCGGCTGTTTGTGGGAGCCTTTACAGCAAATAGTATCGTAATCGTTTTTGCATTCTACGCTGTGACTCTAGAGGTTAAACTACATTAAATATCTGAAGTACATACAATCAAATGGTAAAATAAATTAAATCGCAATCATCTACAAATTCATTAAAATTATTTACATCATTACACATTAAAGAAACCAGTCACCCAGCCAGTCTTACTAAGGGTTATCGTGTTACCCAATAACTGGGTTGTGGAGGTCAGAGAATAGCTGCTAGCTAGTAGTAGTCGCTTCATGTAAAATACTGGTATTCAGCTGCATCCGGTTAGACTGGAAGCCGACCCCAACATAGCTGGGAAAAGGCTAGGCAAATGATGACACATTAAAGAAACAGCGTCTTACCTAATATCGCGGTAGTCAGAAGTGATCATTTAACAAATAAATATACAGCCAAAAAGCAACCAAATATGGCATAGAATATTTTGCTTTCAATGGCTTGATCGAAGTTGAATGGCTATTAAAATTAACTATGTATTGTGTGGGCAGGACCACTTTTGACAGCTTATCAATTCAAGGTTCAAGATATGTCAATATGACATATGGACATACACTACACACTCCTGTTTTAATATATGTCTATATTTGTAGAGACAAGTTGTAGGAAACATTTAGAAGTAATTAATTAAATGAATTTGAATATTTTTGACATTAGATACTTCCAAAATGGTAGACAGATTGCTAGTTTGGAAGAAAAACATAGATACTTACCTACTTGGGAATGAAATCATCTTTATTACTCTGTTAGTGCCTTAACGGTTAAATGGTTAGAAGTGCTGGCTGCCGAGCGCGAAGTCACTGGGTTCAATGACTGGGTCAGGCAAACTGATAAGCCTAGGGGTTAGAACTGTGACTTAGAAGATGTCTTAAACATGGCCTCCAAGACTGGCTTTCTTAAATATTACGTGTGTAGGAAATTGCTTATCTTGGAACGTGCCAAAGTCACACAGCACAAGGGACGCAAGTTTTTATCTGGAGAAAATAGAATTTTTGGATTTGTGCTGAGGATTCCGGGCTGTTAATACGAATTTCCTGATGGAAAAACTCAATAACACTGCCTGACCTAAAATCTTACGCTCAGCAGTCGTACATGACCACAGACCATAGAAAATGCATGTGATATAGACCACATGAAGACCATAATGCATTCCGTTTTACTTTTAAGGTATTAATAATAATAACCGTAGCCCGTAGCTTGGACCCTGTTCCCGATACCGGTGGGCTACAATTTTTTATATTTTTTATTATTTTTATATTATTGTTATCCTAATATTTAAAAATATAATTTATATGACTGTATAGAAATTAAATAAAAGAGAATAACCGTAAAATAGAGGGTGTGTGCTGATGACCACACCATAGAAGTTAAAACTTACGACTGGATCCGAGTATGCGCGATTCAGCGTCACCGACCCTAGACGGAAAGGCAAAGTTTGCGCCCTCACGCCCCTAACCGCCGCCGTTGGAGACGCCCTGAGCGTCGGGAATCCCAGGCGGATTCCCGGCCACCATAGGCGCGGGCTTGCGGACGGCGAGCAACGGGCAGCTCGCCGTCCGATAAGGACCAGGCCCGGGTCGATGCCGCGTCGTGTTCCACGCGCGCCTCAAAGAGATGGCAGCACAATTAGCGGGGTCCGCTAGGACCGATGCCTGCCAGGGTTGCGGGAAAGTCCGAAAGGGATACCGGGACCTTGGCAACAGGCAAATGAAGGAACACGGGTGGGTTTTAGTCAGTAAAAGTCTGACACGCCCTTCCGCTCCGCCCAGAGCGGGAGAAGTCATTCGATGATATACCAAACTCAAAAAAAAAAAAAAAAGACGTGACAGTTTAGTTCACTGTTCGGAAAGAGCACTAAGTGCGACTAAAGAAGTTTTCACTAAAATTATTTTAAAAACAAAAAACCCGACTGCAAAATGCTTTGTTTTATGTAAGATATTACAGGCGGGGACAAACCAATAACCTGAAATATGGTATAACTTTTGCTTGTCCCCGCCTGCAATACCTTACATAAAACTAAGTTCAATGCTTGTTTTTCTCTTTTCAATTATAGAATTTTGCAGTCGGGTTTTTTGTTTTTTTAATAATTTGTAGCTTTTATTTGATACAAATATTGTTGTAATTTAAAAAAAAAATTGTATTTGCAGATGAATTTTTTTTTTTTTTATAGCCTATGTCACTCCCACAATTAAGACGAACCTAACGACACCTCGTATGTTAAAATCCATCAAGCCGTTTAGGCTACAGAGCGTGCCAAAGAAATATACATACATACATACATACAAACATACATACATACTCTCGAAAAACATTACCCTCCTTCTGGGGCAGTCGAGTAAAATACACTATAATTGGTATAAGGGCACACCACGCAAACAAAGTCTTGGTCACCAGTTCACCACGGACGAAAAAATGCCACAGTAGCACATTGTGGTCACTAATTATAACAAGTCTCTCTACAGTACCTACTTGCATAAGCGATTGTATGGTAATTACCTTTATGTAATACTATGTTAATTGAGAATAAGGTTTCTTTTTAATAGGTAATTGTTATGTATTGGGATATTTTCTTAAAGGTGTTGTAATTTCTTCGCTGTGTATGTCGTAAAATGAGATTACAAAGTTAAGTTAGTTAATTGATTCAGGCGTGACTTTGCTGAAATCCATTACAAAATACAATAGACGTAGATATATGGTGGTATGGTGGTGTATGGTGGTGTATGGTGGTGTATGTTGGTGTATGGTAGCGTGGTTTTTTTATGACTCTTGAAGAAAAGCTAAGCGGAATAGGTTACTAAATATATCTACATCTATTGTATATTATAAAGTTAATCTAAGAGAGATGATTTGAAGAAGAATGTGGACTAACGCCTGTTTGTTCAGGACGCTACTCAAAAACGACGTCTTAAAAACTCAAAATCACCAATTAATAGCCAGAATGTCCCAGCACTAGTACTTTACTAACGCGATAATAACTATTTGTGATTGATTGGACGAACGGCCTTTTTTTTTTTTTTTGAGGGTGGGAAATCATCCAATTACTTCTCCCGCTCTGGGCGGAGCGGAAGGGCGTGTCAGACTTTTACTGACTAAAACCCACCCGTGTTCCTTCATTTGCCTGTTGCCAAGGTCCCGGTATCCCTTTCGGACTTTCCCGCAACCCTGGCAGGCATCGGTCCTATTGGACCCCGTCATTTTTGCTGACATCTCTTTGAGGCGCGCGTGGAACACGACGCGCCATCGACCCGGGCCTGGTCCTTATCGGACGGCGAGCTGCCCGTTGCTCGCCGTCCGCAAGCCCGCGCCTATGGTGGCCGGAAATCCGCCTGGGATTCCCGACGCCCAGGGCGTCTCCAACGGCGGCGGTTAGGGGCGTGAGGGCGCAAACTTTGCCTTTCCCTCACGCGTTCCGCCTCCTCCTTCGCGAGCATTACTGCTTCGCAGAAGGAGGTGACGGCTTCCCATGCCCTCTCGCTCCGTACCATGGCCTGAACCAGGGCCGGACACGAGAGGTCACCGCCGCCAATCGCCTCCGCGAGGACACGGCGGTGCTCCGCCCAAGCAGGGCACACCTCAACCGTATGCTCCACCGTGTCCTCCGGGCGATCCACACAGTGGTGACACCCGGGCGTTTCCTCCCGCCTAATCCTACACAGGTACCTCCCGAAGCTGCCATGTCCGGTGAGGACCTGTGTCAGGCGGAAGGTGAGGACGCCGTGGCGCCTCTCTATCCACTCCTCAAAGAGGGGACTTATTGCCGCTATTGTGGCGTGCCCTGGACGAACGGCCTAAGAATGACTTTTGTAACTTTATTTAATTATTGTCAATTAATGTTAAGTAATAACTCGTGGCTAAGTAATAACAGCCGCACGGGTCGATCCAACATCATCCATATCTTTACATACTGAGGATTCTCCGTGCCTCGGAAAGCACGTTAAGCTGTTGGCCCCGGCTGTCATTCGTAGATCTTTGACAGTTGTTACGGGTCGTCAGAAGCCCGAAAGTCTGACAACCAGTCTTACCAGGGGGTATCGTATTACCCAGTTACTGGGTTGTGGAGGTCAGATAGGCGGTCGCTTCATGTAAAATACTGGTATTCAGCTGCATCCGGTTAGACTGGAAGCCAACCCCAAGATAGTTGAGTAAAGCTAGACAGATTGATTGTAAATTAATGTTGTTTAAACTTTTGACAGAGCTGTCTGTAAAGGAGGTCGTCCGGGGAAGTACCTACTGCCACCAATATTATTATTTGGTAAAACACCTAGCAGCTAATTAGCTGATTATTACCAT
This sequence comes from Lithophane leautieri, assembly GCA_949152455.1. Taxonomy (NCBI): domain Eukaryota; kingdom Metazoa; phylum Arthropoda; class Insecta; order Lepidoptera; family Noctuidae; genus Lithophane; species Lithophane leautieri. Next base: position 1,296,269 of record OX424475.1, read on the forward strand.
GTCTAGCCTATTTTGCCGTTTATCATTGTTACTGTGTTCTAATTCGCAGAATAGAATACAAGTGCTGGTGATAAATGAGACTCATTAGACATTTCAGTTTCTTGTCTGAGATAGCAACACACCTGGGATGCCTCTAGCGTTGCAGATGGTAACCACATAACATCATTTGAGCCAACTAGGGATGCAAGAAGTGTCAAAGAGTATCGATATTTAAAAAAAATATCAATATCGATTTTGTTATATCAAAAAAAAAAAAACGAAATATCGGTGGAATTAAAAAAAAAAAACATTGTTTTTCAAGTTTCATAATCATCTATATACCTATCAAACTAGGAAAAAAAAAGTATACGTTTTACGGCTCTGAATTCCAGCGGTTTTAGTCAGTGGCGACAACGGTGTTGCTATTGGAAATATTATATCGGTTTTGATACATTTTCAATACTTTATATTTTATATCGATATATCGAAATAATAAATATCGCCTAAATATATCGATATATCGAACAAAAAGTATCGATATTTCGATATATCAATATTTTTTTTGTAAGCCAATTACTTGATTGCGAAATGAAAACAAAAAAAAATACTGTTAATCAGCTGTTTAAAACGTAAAACTATCTCCCTCAAGCCTAATGAGTTCGACAGGATGGATAAACGATAGTATCGAATTCTAAGATATTTCTACGTTTCACCTGTTGTGAAAATACCACAGAAAGTCTGGAAGTTTTACAACATCTAGGTGGCCGTGCAGGCAAGGCTTTATATAAAGCTATGGTTATTGTCGAGCACACCTGATCGTGTGTGCTCATAATTTAGAGGGTCTTAGACACTAAGCTAAGCATTAAAAATTAAAAATTTAAAAAGCCGCCGACATATCCAAAGCATCTTAAAAGTGAAAAAATTATATGTAGGATTATATATTTTATGAATACACGGTATTTAGATAATTATAATATATACTATAACAGACTTAAAAATAAATATTTATAGTATGTACAATTATACAACAAAATTAAAAAGAAAAAATAAAGGGGAGGAGCTCATTGGGCATCAAAAAATTCGTCCGCATCGTCAATGGGAAAAGTGCCCAAAAGGCTGGCAGCATTGCCACGTTGAATGGCAATGCCAATGGCAATGTCTTTGGGCTAAAAATAGGCCAGCCCTCTGGTCACGTGAAGAGTCGACCAATCGCTTAGCGATGTGTAGGTATTGGCCTTTTAAATAAAAGTTGTAGGTAATATTTTGATCCAAGGGTCGTCGCGTCGGGGGACGGCTTATGAAAGCAGTTACCAGTAGCTATCCTTTGTACAATAGCATACATTTATTATTCCTAGAGTTAAACTTTGTGTTTGGCGTTTTCATTAGCCGTCCAAACATTTTTCGTTTGTCACAGAAATACGTGCCAAAACGAGACAATTTTCAAAATCAAAATATTTTACTTCACACTTTTTTTATGCACGTCAGGAAGCTAGGTGCACGGTTCCAATTATTCGTTTCCTACGGAGAAGAGCAGCCAAACACCACGGTTACTCTTTTAAAAATAAATTGGCTTTTGCAATATTTCTAAATAGCAGTGTTCATAGAAATAGGAGGACAGTTTAGACCTTTCAACAAGGTTACCAGGTTAGTGCGTGCACAATTGAACTACAAAAACCATCCTTAAGCATAAAGGCACTGGCAAATGCAAATTGGTACCATGGACGTGCAGAAGACTGTACTTACAGGTACCATACTTATAAACAGTCTGTCACTAGGAAACGCCCCCGAGCGTACCTATAACTATTTACTTAACATTTAACTCCCCGATTAACTTAATCGCCGTTCAACCGACAAGAATTATAGCTTTCTTCGTAAACACTACTAATTAAAATAAGTTCATTTTCATTTTATGTCTTGTCCAATAAATTATTCGTCGAGTCGCTAAATATCGCTAGCCTTCGTATGTTTTCGTCCGTATATGGTTCGTAAATGAGCCGATTGGTCGTCGCTAATAAGTGTGTCTGTCTGTACGTTTATTACGGGTAAAACGTCTTTATATATGGCAGGCCGGCAGCGGAAAGCACCAATTATAAAATTCTGCCAAAAGCACCAATTATAAAATTGGTGCTTTCTAGTGGACGTTTTGAGATATTTTTGTTAGAGAAGTTTTTAAAATGTGGTTGGTAATTGCTGATATAGGCAAAAAAAATATTCACGCAACACATTATCAACCATAGAAAGCTTTGAAGAGCTCGCTCTGAGAGTCTCCAGGATAGTCGACAAGATACCTAACAAGGCCGGAATGAAGCGATCTGAGGTTATCCAGGATAATGGAAAAGATACCTAACAAGGACTTAAGGCTCTTACATACTGGGGCGATTCGTCGCGCGACGCGAATTTTAACAAAACAATTTCTCACGGCAAACAATGCGGCGGCGCGGCGTCGCGTCGCGCGACGAATCGCCCCAGTATGTAAGAGCCTTTATGTCCGGCAGTAGAAGGAGAGTATCAGGTAAAGTTAATTGAGTGACTGCGGCTGAGTGTAACGAGGTGATAATGGTTCCAATTTATATCTACATATTTTGGTTACGTTGAGTAAGCAGTAAAATACATGTAAGCCTAACATTTCAAAAAAAATCTTACAAAATACTATACTATCATTTTACCCATGTATATATTTGAATAGTCTGTTTAGTTTTAAGGCAGGATATATTCAGACTTAAGTCAACCTTTTACAGATTTAACACCCAAAGAAATCATAAACAAAAAGCCGAGCTTACCATAACCTCAACATTTGATCTCTACCAAACTATCTATATGTAAAACAATACAGAATTGGTAACAGAATTTTATACCAAAGGAAAATCCCCAAAAAAATTGCAATACGAGACACTCTATGTGTTCCCAGCAAGGGATTTGTTTCAGCATTCGTACTAGAAAGAAAAAAAAAATGTCGATGTTTCAACGTTTTTTCTGCCATCGGTACAAGGCCTGAAGCTCTGTAAGCCCCGAACGAACTGAGAGCATTAAGGATGGCACGAGATACTAAAAAGAGTTTGTTAACACGTTTGTGAATTACAATTGGAGAGAGAATTAGTGAGGACATTAGTGTGGAAGTACCTTTTGTTTTGTTTCCGTGAATCTACTTAAAGGGCGAGGTGCCTGGTTCACGATTCTCCATAATGGGATTGATATTTATTTGGCTTACTGTTAGTTTATGAAGTGTTTCATACAAAGATGTATTCCTGTACCTAAAGCTATTTGCAAAGGTTATTAGCACTAGTAACAACATCAACTCCTGTCTATTTTTTCATTGGTTAACGTTTCATTTGAGTGATGATTTAGAACATACGAGTAAGTAAATAAATTAAATTTTTCATGTTTCACAACAAAGTTCCCAAAAAAATTACAATTTTTTTTTTTAATCTCGGTAATTTGAAGTTTGATTTAATTTATGAGACACGAATGCTCGTCTAAATACTTTCTTAACCCAGATCACGAAATAATAATTCCTTAATAATGATATTCTCTTATTTGACAACCCTCTAGTTACCCTCGTCAATCTGGCCACAGGGCAATACAACATTAACGAAACAAAAACCGTACCTTTAAAGTTAAGATATTGTGAGCATGTCTGCTCGTTACAGTAACTTAACTTATAATAGCTCCTGAAACTTGTAACCTTGTCCAGTTTGATAATAAAAGCGGTTTATTGTTGTAAGTTTGAGTTTTCTTCTTAGCGTAGAATTTTCTCAACTTGTTTTCTATAAAAAGTGTTATGAAAAAAAAATATATATATTAATTCGCTCCCTTCTTATAGATGTAGTTGCAACTATATTTTTTTTCTGTATTAATCAGAACTACATTTTTCAATTAGGCATTTAAGCAATTTAACTCTCAATTTAAGTCAATTTGCACTTTTACACAATTTCGTAGCACTTTCTTAGGGTCTTTTAATTTATGGAAACACTTTGTTCATGTGTTACATGTATAGCACAGCATTGTTACTATTATTTATTCACTATCTGCAACTAGTTAGTTAGTAGTTGCAACTCATGCAAGCAAATAAGTAGTGGGGATGGCAGTCCATAGTACTTATAACTAGAAATAACATCGCTTATTATGGGAGTGACTACATTTATCGACGTGGAATCGCGGAATTATGCACGCGGAATTTCAGGCACAATCATAGTCATAAAGCGTAGTAAAAACCTTTATGTAGATTAAGTTAATTAACCAGTCATAAAGTAAAATCACATCACCAATCCAAAAGTCGTAATTGAAAATCTGAAACAAGTGAACTGTTTCAATTATAGGTACAACTCACTCATCGCCAGTTATTGAAACAAGACTGAGTTAGTTCTGCTGAAGGTTTTTAGTGGTGCATTGTTGAGTAGGGAACTGCATATGTTACGATTAAGACTGGTCGTTGAGAGATAGCCTAATGAGACCGTGCGTTTCATGATTAAAGTACCTTTGGATACAAGTACACAAATCAATTTTCATAAAGTTTTACACCCATTTTTAACAATTTAATGATGACTAATGAAAATAGAATCCTAAGAGTAGTCAAAAATGTGAACATTATCTTACTTAAATTCAGAAGATATTAGACACCTCAGAGCGAACTGAAATAAAACTCCTTCAATTAATATCAATTCATCAATCGCAAAAAATTGTCGCGTTTCAGCTGCATCCAGTTAGGCTGGAAGCTAACACCACATAATTGGGAGTAGGCTAGTCGCTAAAAGTCGCAGTAGCAAGCTGATCAGTATGTTTGTAGTTCCCTCCAAAACTACCATTTATTCCAAACTTCAAAATCCTTTTCACCTCTGCTCACCCCTCAACCAGACTAAAACCGAGTCGCGTCGTGCTCGCAACGCGGAACCAAAAACCTCACGACATACTCAATGAAAAAACGAACGCTTAAATATCCGTAGCTGGCTCATATTTGAATAGTTCACCGTTTTGTGGCCCCTGGCGTTTTGCGAGAAATATGTATTTCAGCACTAAACTACCTGAACGCAGGTACCGACAGGAATTTCGTCCAAACTTTCATTGGCCGTAAAATTTAATGAACATTTTTGTTGCGCGTTTTTCTGGTGAAGTCCCGAAGGTTTTGCGCTGTTCACACTCGTTGGTTAACAGAGTTGTGTGACATGTACCAGAGTAAAGGCTCTATTTGGCTTTACAAATAGGCGTATTCCTAATCAAACCATATTCTCCATCATCATTCTCCTTCCATGAATATTTACGTATGGCAGAAGGGTAGGCTACTTGCTGCATATGACACCCATATTTTGCTAGTTAAGTTTAAGTTACTCGTAATAAAAATCCAGACAAAAAAGCCCAAAAATTATCATATCCAGACTCCGGCCTGCTACCGAAAAAATCCAGACATAAAAATAAAAAAAAAAACAATACTACTTTACCCAACCTGAGAATCTTCGAAATAATATAACGATTATACGAGATTACCTAACATCTGGTGAATATTTATCGAGTTACTAGCAGGACTAACCAGGAAAGCCGGAAACACGTGTATCATTATTAACGCACAATTCTTTCAACTCATAAAAGGAAATGGGCAAGTCTATTTTGGTGTACGTGGCAACACGACTAAACCATTCGAAGGCCAGAGTTCACAATGCCAATTAGGCATAATACTGGCAGGTGCTAGGTCCCACCTACACGAATGATAACCTGTTTGCTACCTATTGCGTGGGGTGATCAGGAGCTTGGTGATCTAAGGTTATAGTTATACTGCCTGCTTGGATACAAGGAGAAGAGATAAAACATACACATAGCATCACTAAAGAACATGACGTCGCAGAGGTCTACCTATAATACATCCACATTTACATTGTATAAATTCAATATCCTAGAATTGTATAACTGCATAGCACATGTAAGTACTTTAAAGCTACCATTTACTAGGTACATCTTTCATTGACTTGAATGTGCCCTGGCGACTGAGAGTATGTCATGCTCACTTTAATGTCTCGCTGGTGGTGGCGTGTGTGTTGGATCATTAGGTTCCCTTCAAAATGGTTGAGCTGAATGGTGCTGATCCATGCGTCATGTTCGTGAACGGGCGCCATCAGTAGGGACTGGTCATCTCTTAGCTGCCACGGCTTATTTTAATTTATTTTAATTTTTGAATTGTTTGGTTTCTTTTTAATTTTTTTATGGACGGACATTTTTCTCACATGTATAATTTCAACATAAATGATGTAACCAATATATTGTAATAATATTCTGATTCAAAAGAGTGTCCGTGGAGTTTCTTGCCCGTTCTTCTCCATAGGAACCTACGCTTTGGAATGGGCAACTAGCTTCATCTTTCTGACTGACCGACCCCTTGACAATTCAAAAGTGCGTGTAATTGGTTTATTTGAAATAAATGCTTTGAGTTTTGAGTTTTTTTTGACGTTTCGCCAATTATGTTTAAGTCCCATGTAATAGGGAGCGAGACTATTGCTATCAACCGGGTAGAAATCCAAACTCCAAGCTGTTACTGTAAAATTTAATCTAGAAAAACTCAATTTTACACTTTGTCTGACCCGGGAATCGAACCCAAGACCTCATGTTCAGCAGTAGCGCTGTGACCACTAGACAAACGAGGCAGTCGGCAGGAAACAAGGAGATGAGATAAACTTAGTATTATCATCATTATCATAATTATCAGTCCATGGATATCTACTTCTAAGGACGGATGAACCTCGAAATGAATAAACTGCTTACAAAAACTGCTAACAACATCATTACTCTAATTACCACACATGGTTAAATGGATTTATCATCACAGTAAGTTAGTGTTCATGTATTTAGTAAACTTCATCTCGTTACTTTATGAGAAGACGCTTTTAAGCTGCAGTATAATAGTTACAAGACAGTTGAGTTCCATCCTCTTTTTCTTCCATACTTTATTATTCGTCATCTCGGTAGTCACCCACTTTCTAGCCATATCATCTTTTACACAGTCCATCCATCGTTTCTTTGGTCTTACTCTGCTCTTTGAGCCAGCCATTCTCTCTTATAATGAGATGCCTTTCATAACACCAAAAATCTTTAACGACATTAGAAGGTACTATAAAAAAGAAACAATACCATAAGGTTGGCAACACGACGCAGCTTCGAGTTAGAAAGTTACAAGTTTACAAGATACGCAAGCTCGGTCGACCTTGGCATCAATTTACAACCACAGACTAGGAAATTGTGGATTTAGAGTAAAGCAGTCCTAAATACTTAGTTATTCTTGATATTCCTTTGTCTAATCCTTCGGGAAGTACAGGCGTGATGTTATGTTATGTAATGTTACTTGGTTAAAAAGAACGAAAAAAAAAGAACATTTTTGTGTACGATTCAAGGGCTTTTATCAAGTTGACACCTATCATCATAATCATCATTTCAGCCGAAAGAAGCAGTCGTTGCTGGACATAGGCCTCTCCTAAGCGTCGCCACATCGACCGTTCCTGTGGTTTGTTTCACTAGAACCCTTCTCCTCTTCAAAAGAGACTGCGACCTCTGAGTTTGTTTTGGCCTTTCTTCTCAAAATAGTCAGATAGGTAAAGCCGACCTCATCTAGCTTATTTTGCATATTTATTTCGATATCCTATTTACAGAATAAACAATTTCATTTCATTTCCAAGACCCGCAATTTAAGCTGAACAAGGTAAATAATTCTTAAGTCATCAAGGACAACTCAGAATTTTGGTAATGCCTGATGAGGCAGTATGTGAGATAAAACAAGCAAGATGAGGTGATGTCTCGAAAGACACGTAAAGATCCTGGCCTCCACGAACAGACCACCCAGAAAAAACCGTCATCCAACCATGTTTAATCTTGTAGCCACGTTTCACATTCTACTTCCGCCATAGCCACTGCCCCCTATCCCCACTTCCGTACCTACGTGCAGATCATACGGTCAGCAAGAAAAACACGTGTAATATCAATATTTCACAATCGGCGCACGCGCACGATAGGAACACACCTGGCCGGCCAATTGTCACGTCTTGATACTGCATTAATTTTAAACGTGTGTTATTGTTTTAATTTGGTGTTAACATGTTTAATTGGGTTAGCAGATTTTATATTACCATCGATTGTTACCATGCAATAAAATAATTCAAAATCTCACCGTGAAAACTTAGGTGAAGTGAGCTGTTATTCCACCTGATGCTAAGGACACTTTTGAAAGCTCATTTCACCTGTTTTCACGGTGAGATTTTCACAGAATAGATTGACAGACGTCATTTAAGTATCGCCATCTGGCGATTATTTGAATATACCGGCTGATGTTAGTCATGAATTATTCTAATTCGAGCTGATAGAAAGGAAGAAGACTGTCACCAAATACAGGTGTCTCTTCTGATACAGAGAAGAGCTTTGATTACCATGCTTGCGCATTGTGTGTTAGTAAAAGTATATTCTTACAAGTCTGATTTTAAGTCCAACGTTTTATGCTAAAAGAAACGTCTTTCGAATACGTAGTAGAATATAATCCCAATTACTTTATACTATGCTGCCGATGATGATGATAATATACCAAGTTTGGGGTGTAAAGTGAATAATCTGAGCCTGTCATTTTCTGTATGAGAGAAGCCTTTGTCTTCCAGCGGTTTATACGCTACCTATAGAATTGTCTGCCTCAAAATCCAATATTTCACTGGTAATACAAAGTATTCGAAATCCCATTCCATTCCAAAAACACACGCATCGCTACAATGTAACCCGAATCCTGAAAACTTTTATACACAAGACAATAATTTTAATATTTTCAATAGCTGCCGTAACGAACTGAATTCCTGGAATTATTTTCCAATATTTATTTCAATGGGTTTTTATTCCGCAGTACACGATCGCGTTATGCGCTCCTAGTATTTTTCCAATTTCATAAAAGCGTTTTCTGTATAGTTTGTAGTTTCTTTTTCTATAGTTTTTGCTATGGTTTCTATAGAAGGTTTGCAGGTATGATTGTTGTTATTGCAGTGTTCCTGACAACTAGAGCAATTAAAAATCACTTTATAATGAATTTGAAATACTGTCTTGACAATCGTGTTTGTATGCGTGTCTCTGGCAACCATTGGCAAATGTATTGTTCATAATTTTTATCATAATCAATCTCATATCATCTGCCTAACCTTTTCCCAACTATATTGGGGGCGGTTTCCAGTCTGACCGGATGCAGCTTAATACCAGTATTTCCTTCATCCTGATTACATGCCAAGCGATTTCCTTTCAACTTTTCTGTCACTGACGCCAATTTCAAGCTGTCCTTTCTACTGGTAAGCACAAGATATTCTTTGCACAGCCACAACTGCGAGTCAACAGTACAGTTAGTATCATTTACATATTACTTGAACTGTAGATTGTTAACTTATTTCTATACAACTTTATTGGGAACAAGTTACCTTTGGATTGGGCGCGCTACCTGTCCGTAGTCGTAATTGTATGTCGAAAGGTTACAGCTGCATTTGTTTATAGCTTACACAAATACATTGACTAGTAACTGTCCAGTTAAGAGCAAGCTAATGCGAGCAGTAGAGAGTAAGCTAATGGTTGGGATTTTAGTCCTCTATTAGTTTCTTTTCTATTTTCCTTAATTTTAAAGGTAAGGTTAGTATTAAACATGCGAAAGTGAGTTTGTTTGTTTGTTATGCTTTCACGCTAAAACGGCTCAACGGATTTGGATGAAATTTGGCAAATGGGTAGCCCATGACCTGGAGAAGGAAATAAGATATCTTTTATCCCGATATTCTCACTGGATCGAGGCTTAACCGGGTGAAACCGCGGGGCGCAGCTAGTTTAAAATAAAATAAAATAAATCCGCTCAATTTTTACTAATCAATCAAAATAATACTAGCGCTTCGCCCGCGGCTTTGCGTCGGTGTAAAGCAGACTTTCTCAAACAATTTAAGTGATATATCCGATGATACTCAAGAATAATGTAGCTCCCCATTAGTGAAAGAATTTTCGGAATCAGATCAGCAGTACCGAAGATTACCCCCTACATACAAATTTCATGGTCGAAAAAGTCTGTTCGCACACATAAGACGATCGCAGACTTCTTTACCTATGCATCTATTATTTTACTTCATACTGCTCGTCCCACAAAATATAATTATAGCGGCCATGTTCTATTCATTTTGAAAGACCGTCGTCGGCGGGCCGGAGAAAATCATTTCGCGGGCCGAAGCTGGCCCGCGCGCCATTCTTTGCCCATCACTGGTCCACGCCATCCAACCATCTGAGCTTGGACCGCCCTCGACTTCTCCGGCCATCTGGTTTACTATTAAGTAAACATTCGGGTATGGTCTCGTCCACGGAATAGATAAATAAGGTTGGAATGGTAATGTGGGCGTGGCAAGCGCGCCACAATTATGATTCGATAATCATAACTCGACCGATTCATTAATTCGCCGCGTTTCGTGCGCTTCGGACTACTGCGGAGAACAGAGCTCTGCTTTAAAATGCCGTGTTGTGCAATTATAACTTGTAAAACAAAAAGTCAGACCGCAAGTATAGAGCGAGGGGGTATATCTTTCCATCGGTAAGTCGAAAATAACATTTAATTATAATTTTATTAGTAAAAAACATAAAAATATTCTGATCACTATGAAATTCCAAACATTAACGACATTATTGCAACAAGTAAAAAAAAATATACATTGCACGATGTGTACTCGCGTCATCAACGCAATTACTAAGTCCGCTTACAATGCACTGCATGCGTCGCGTCCTCTTCACTTCAACCATTGACGTTTCGTCGTTTGCCCTGATTGGCCGTGATGCACGGTCGATAGTGAGGTGACCATGTGGTTAAATAAAATCATCGATAGAATTCTCAAATAATATAAATTTACGTTCGACAAAGATTATTTTTGAATTATTTTATATTTAAGTAATGATAGTATATTTTTAGTTAGATGTATAATGAGTCAATTAAATATTACAATAATTATTGAACGAATGATACAATATAGTAAATACTTGTAGATGATAGATTTACAGGGAGAAATTGAATTCATTGGCAACATTATACGAGATCATTGTACTCATCTACAAGTATTTACTATATTGTATTTAGTATTAAAATATAAGTAAAATCCAATTTTACTTACGCAATAAATTATAAATTTTAGGTTTCCTAAAGAACCTAACGCCAGGGAACAATGGATTGACGTGACAGGTAGAGGAAACTGGATGCCGACAAAGACGAGTACTATTTGCTCTATACATTTCAGTAAAGATGATTTTATCATTAAAAAATCAGGTTATTTGTAATTAATAAAAGTAAAATAAATATTTCTTAATATTTATTTCATGTTTAATTTTCCCCCATACATTCATCAGATAATTTATCGATAAAGAATATCGGCTTTATCAAGCACTAGCGTGTATGAAAATTTTTATTGCTTTTTTGCGTGTGTGTGTGTCTATGCCTACGAGGGCTTAGTACTAGTGTGTGAACGAATATCTGCCCTGAGATTTATGTGTGTCTGATTTGGTTGTGTGCGAAATATTTGTAAACATAGGAGTGCGTATGTGTAGAAATTAAAATAGTGGGAGACAAGCGGTGACACTGGTCCTGATACAAAATTGGAGCTAGGGCCTTTCCAACCTTATTTATCAATTCCGTGGTCTCGTCCATTCTTGGGACATGTCCTAACCATCGATGGCGTCCTAGGCTGTCTATTAGAATACCTACTTCAAAAATCACTCAAAACGCATAAGGTACCTACCTACTAAGCTTAAGAGCACCAAGCTCTTGCAACACAACAAGATAATTAATGTATCATGAATATTAAACAGCACTCGTATTGTTTGCAAGCGTGTGATTATTGAATTAGCCTGCATTTATAATGCTTAGCTTCTAATTGACCTATGACTTAGTAATACGGTTCCTTGTTGATAGTAGGCTTTTACAAACATTATATTGAATACAATTATTTATTTAAATAAGATAGAAAGAGCGTACCTGCTTTCTGAGGATGCGAAAGGCGGAGATCCAAAAGTCTTGCGACATAAAGAAATGCTCATGGTCAGCAATAGACTAACGTTTAATTGAAGCTTCATGTTGTCGAATTCGGTTGTTCCCGTGTTAAAACTGATTATTATCATTACAATAGCTTATCACTATACACCAAGCTTCCTGGTACAAGCTCTCATCACTTTTAACCTTTTCCCGCCATTTGTCAATTGTCAGTCAGTCAACAGTTCAGCGCATGCACACAAGTATTTGTAGCTATCAGTATAGCTAGAAATATTTTTGTTCATGCGCTCAACTGTTGATTGGTCTTTAGAAGGCCGATAATAATTAAAATTCTATTATGTCTCGTTAGTGACAGTTGGAGGTATAGTGTTTTTTTTCGCCCCTTTGCCATAGAGAAAATATATAGAATAGAGATAGTGTTTACATTTCTTTTAAATAGACTTCACACGCCATCATGTGTAATTTCTTATCATAAAATATTAATTTGCATAAGCACACAGCTCTATAAACTAAAACACCCCTGAAATCAGAAGCATACCTACTAGATAAGTAGCCCTTGACAAAAAGAAATGTTGAACATTTTCCAAAGAAATTGTTGGAAGTTACTTAAATACCTATCATTATTTTAGTTTTGGGATATCACCATCAGCCACTATCATTATTTAAATATTTTTGCTAAGATCTCTTTTCCAAAAAAGTCTATGAAATGTTACTACTAAAATTATTGTAACTCAAAATGTAGGGACTTAATGTTTATTTAGCAAAACTAACATTGAGCCATCCATGTTTGACTTCCATAAATTATATTGTCTGTGTTTTTACTAAAGTTGATAAAATAATGTGTGCAAAAAAATAAATAACGGTTAAAACATATAATTTTTGTTTGACATGTTCGGTTTGTTATTACAACTCTGATTTGAATATAAGTTTTCAGTGCGAACCCTTTTAAGGGTTCCATAGTCAACAAGAAACCCTTATAGTTTCGCCATATCCATCTGTCTGTCCGCGACTTTGAATGCGAAATATTAAACAAATTTTTGCTAGAGTCGAGGGGGGGGTCTCCCAGCTAAATGGTTGGTTTTGTATATGTAATTAAATGGAAAACTATCATAGCTATGTAGGCTCCACAAGTTACCGAGCAATAATCGACCAACTTACAATTGCAGTTGCAAAAAATAATTCTCCCATACATTATGTATTCGACAACAACTACAATATTAAGTTTGTTGGCTAATTTCATTCCAACTACGGAACCCTTCATTGTTCGTGGTTCGGTTTTTTAAACCTCACTTTGTAATATTTTTTTTTTTAAAGCTTTATATTTCCCTCGAACCCTCGAGGGTTGGTAATAGTGAAACAGTTTGTGTTGATTTTATATGGAAACGTGCAGAACCTTTCAAGCTTAATTACTTATGTAGGTAGGCATAAATGGTGAAGATTGCATTTCGTGTCCAAATCCAGGGATTTATGTTCTGTAGCAAGAAGCGAAGTGTTATGCACTGCTTCCATTTAATTTGTATGGTGACTGGCTTCTCCAGATGACCATTCTATACGCCAGGCCAGTAAGGTAGTTAAGCCCAATTTTTAGTCTACCCAAATCATCCAGAACTTTCTATGGTTGATAGCTCACATTTTAATCCCATTTTCTTCCCAAATGCCCAATTAACATGTAAATGGTTAACACTAAAAGATAATATAAACCAAACTGCGTTTATAAGTAGTAATATAGAAATAATCCACAGATTCACATTATGTATATAGTACAAACAATCTAACAATTATTTTGTTATACCTCTATTGCCAATACTGATGTCCTTGTTTGATTTACCAATTTACATACACTGTCACTACCACCTTTATCGCAACTATTTTAGGCGTAAATTCGAATAAATTCCAGATAAGTGTTAACTTAGTATTCACGTACTTTAGTAAAATTTTATTGCGGTTGCTGTAACTCTTCAGAAGCCCAAATAGAGTTGAAATTGCGTTGATATAGTTGTATGTGCGTTGGTTTGTATAGTTGGGAACCATGAACTGAAGGGCGCCGAAGAACCATACATTAACATTTAGGGTCTATTATGTTTAATGATGAAATTGTGCGTTTATACAAATAGAGTAACGGTTTCTGCTGGAGCCTGAGCTTAGTTGAGACGATTTCATCTTCATTTCCATTTTGCCCAATGTTTGGCACATTATGGGATCACTGACGACGGAATACGAAATAGGAAACTAGGTCAATGTGTGTTTAATTTAAGTTAAATATTACCACTATATTTAAGTCTATTTCCTTCTAAGACTACTGTGATGCCTGCAAAATTAACTCTGAATATGATGCCCAATGAACTCTTCCCCTTTATTATTATTATTTTTTAAATTTTTTTATGTAATTGTATATAATTTATAGAATAATTTAATTAATAATTTAATTGTAAATAATATTATAGAATCATTTTATTAATTATTATCAATATATGTAAGTTAAATTAATATAAGTATACTCTGAATATAACATTTTTTTTATTTTACTTTTTGTGCAATAGGCCGCAGTAACTAAACCAGTATAAATCGGCTCCTTATTTTATTATCATTCCGTACTACACTAGACCAGTTCAAGGTCGAAGTGATACCACAGACGTGCGATCAACTGTACCAATTTGAATCAAAAAGCCTCTACGCCATGACCGTCATCCTTTTTTTTTTGTTGGTGTTGCAGTTCATCAAATGACTTCTCCCGCTCTGAGCGGAGCGGGAGGCCGTGTCAGACTTTTACTGACTAAAACCCACCCGTGTTCCTTCAGTTGCCTATTGGCAAGGGTCCCGGTATCCCTTTCGGACTTTCCCGCAACCCTGGCAGATGACCGTCATCCTGTCACCATACATTTTAAAATCGCAATAATTTCACACTCCCGGTTCCCACCCATACCTTTTTCAAACCTACCCTTAACCGATCTGACAAAAGCTCCTAATTTACGACGACCATCAACCGTTACCATTAAACTGCCAACAAACCATAATGATAAGCCACCACCATAAATTGTATACAGCGTGTAACAATAAAAACGTAAACATTACAGATCATACAATTAGATACCTAATGCTACAATGGATAAGTCTTGGAGTTACGACCGTGAAGTGATAATGGGGTATGAAGGAAAGTTTATGAGTGTCAGTTGTGTGAGATAATTTGTAGGTGCTTGTGATCATGCCTTTCTGGTTGATGGATTAAATAAAACAGGAGCTAAAGTCAGAACAGCCTGTGGATAGCCCAATGTGAGTCAAAGGCCGACTCATAAAAATCGGGGCCTATTCT
Organism: Lithophane leautieri; assembly: GCA_949152455.1. Lineage (NCBI taxonomy): Eukaryota > Metazoa > Arthropoda > Insecta > Lepidoptera > Noctuidae > Lithophane > Lithophane leautieri. The sequence continues at coordinate 1,311,553 of OX424475.1, forward strand.
AAAAAAAAACAAGGAATTTGCGTTATTCACCTTTCACTCCCTGCGAGCAGTTCTGATTTTTCCTGGATTTTTAACGTAGCTTTTATTAAAAACGCACCTGATTTTACGTTAATTCGTCAAGGACTTTCTAATTAACCACAATGTGTTTTGGTCGACGCACGTGCCGCCTGGATGCTTAGCCGTACTGTCATAATACAATAAAACTGCATTGCAGTTTTAAAAAATTCACGTGTAAACGTGTCTTAAAAAGATTACTTATATTTCATAGCATTTCACTGTCATGGCATTGCACGCGTCACCAACAAACGAAGTAAAAAATGCTTGGCGGCAGGTATGCCAGTAGAACTTTTCCCAACGAACTTTTTCAGTATAGGCTACAATGTCGGTACAAATACCAAACTGACTGAATTTTTTAAGACTTTTCTTTCGATACGTGTGACAGCTGTAACATTTCACACTTATACTAAACGTCTCAAACAAAAGGGATTCCTTAGCCATTTGAGTACCCTTACAAAAGCTGTTAGGCATAAAAGTCGAATAAATTCAACTTTTTTCTAATAAATTCAACTTTTTTGGAATAAATTCGTCTTTTTCCACTGGCATGTCGTAAAGTTTCTCGCGGGCGTACAATGTCGAGGTTACACTGACATGGATTAATGTCATGTTTTGAAAGCTTATGGCATAGAGTACATCATTCTTGTTTTTGTTGATGAGTCGCAATTTTTTTTTTTGTTAGGTTTTTTTTTTAAATTAGTTAAAGTTAATGCTGTAACTACTAAATGCATAGCACTACCTAATTAATTTAGTCTATTTTTTGATATGGTAAGCAAAGCCGATGTCAACAATAGTTTGCTAATGTCAATGTGAAATGGTTTCTTAGAATTTAAAGGTGGTAGAGCTACTTCTTGGAAGTTATTTCTCGTCGTCTGTGTAAATTACAGCGACAAACCCTCATCTCGATATCATTAATTTCTTAGAACTCTGAAATAAATCCTCAGTCAACGGAATACTGAAACTTTAAATACAAAATGTTTTGGTAAAAAGAGAATTATAAACGTTGATTTCAAATAATTTTATAAATTTACTCGACTTTAAAAAATAAAACAGTTTGCTTCTACTTTAATACTCTGTGCCCCGCGAATGATTCACTGTTGCGCTCGCGCATAAAAACTCATCGACCCACAGTTGACATAGAACGATAAATGCCAAAATTTATCGTAAATTATCGCGCTAATACCGCCTTATGACCGACAGGAGAATACGCAGTATAAACTTGTATTATACTTTTGTACTCATAAAAATAATATTTTCAGAATCTTTGTTCTGTACCGTATGTATTTGAAAAGTTTCTTTGAAATTCGATTTCGGTTTTATGATGCGTTTAAAATGATTTTTATTGTCCTTGCATGGTGGAGATCTCGAATGATTGAGGCGTCAGAGTGCTTTTACGCGCGTAAATCGTTACTGCTAATTTTGGAAAGAGGTTTTTAACTTTCGTTTTCATGTTTACGATCAATTCTTGCAGTTCCTTGTTGGATGTGTCAACAATTCTCGATAAAGTATGCTTTGCCAAAATTAGGAAAACATGAATATTTTCTTACAGGTTGGTAAATATTGCCGTATGCAACATTTCTCTCTTTTTTGTTCTTTCTGTGTTTTTTCATTTTTAATTTATTTAACGACATTTTTAAACCCTCTCTATGCCCATTTAGTAGTCTATGGAGTAGACTATTTAGCAAACGTTTACGAGCTGTTTAATATGACAATAAAAAAAGAAAATTTCTCAAACAACAAACCTACCTATTTATTTTATAATTGATTTGTACATTTTGTGTCTAAAGTCAAATACAATGTGTCTTTTCTTCAATGTCAGCGCAAAAAAGCATCTAACTGAATTTACTAAATGCCTAAGAGAGACCTCATACAGAAAATAAAAGGAACAACAGCAAAATAGCTAGGAGAAGGTTTCACAGATGATTATGATGACAGAGAAGGAGCATGCGTGGATCACCAGGGGCCTCTTTATAAAAAACGTTGGTTTTTACAGTTCTGGAGCCAATTTTTCAATCCTCAGTTAAATCGTTGAACAGTTACCTAGCGTATAAAATTATCTGGCTGTTTATCAGGCGAATAACTATTTTCAATTTTTCAATCGTATAATAACCGAAGAATCAAAACAAATGTCAAAACAATATTTATTTCCTAGAATAACGTAATAGCTAACGCTTGAACAGTTAACTTTATTCCTCAGTTACGGGCTTTATTCGTCAGAAACTGACTATTGAAAAATCCAGAATGGTGCTATCTATGGAATAACCGCTATTCGATTCTTTATCGGAGGATTGAAAAATCGGCCCTTAGTGATTTATTTAACAACGATAGGAAATAAGTAATAACGTGAAAATGTGTAAATTTTCACAAACGTGTCGTATTGACAGTTAGACCGTGGTCCAGGTTATTGTCGATTTCAGACCATCAAGTCTAGGTATCGTAAGACATGTTCCGTTACAGTAAATCAATTGTGTACTAGCATCGTGACATTATGGCGGTACATAATAATTTCCCACGCAAGTCACTCGATATAAATACATATTGCACGTAAGTAGCGCGAGTGCTTGCAACCTATGATTACTAGTGCCATTGTAATCTTTTATACCTAAGACGTTGTGTTCTAGGTATAATGCATATATGTTGTATATATTTATTAATATTTATATAAAGACTTTTTTCCAATAGACTTTTGAATCTTATATAACATCACCCCTTGTTTTCCCGAAGGATGCAGGGGTATACCTATAGCACACCCACATTTCACCAGTTATGTTCAAGTCCCATGTAATATGGTGACCCTATTGCCAGCTATCAGGCACAAATTCAGACACCGGGCTTCTACTGAGGAATTCCAGATAGAAAAACTCAATTACCGACCTGGGGCCTTAAAACAGCCAATTTGGCAGAATCATAATAAGAAAATATTATGAATCATCGTAAAATGTCACAAACTGACAATTCATAATACGATCTGCGTAAGATTCATATATTACGAAATAATTCATCTGTTTGACAGTTTTTTATGGAGATTCGTAAAATGGTCCAAACATTATGAATTGCTTTTGTGTCAAATTAGGGGAATTGCTAATGATAGCTGGAAATTCAGGAAATGAATTGCTTTAAGAGCAATTGCTTATGTGGCCGGTTTAGGCCCCCTGGTAATCGTACCCAGGACCTCAGCAGAAGTGCTTTCGATCACCAGCCCAACGAGGCAGAGTTTTGAAACATATCTGAATAATACAGTTTAAGACTGTACTTTGGCAAACAGGTTGGTGGTTCTGGTAAAAGATAATTGTTGCATCGAAGTCTGTGCTTAGAATCACTGAAACTGTTATAACAACTTATTTGGTTCCTCCTTCATTTGCCTTTCAATTGCTAATTGGCGGAATGAAGACACGTGTAAGTATTTACTCATGGAACCTTGTTTTCTCGAGCTCGCAATGCCTACTTATAGTTACAGAAATAAATATCCTTCCAATAGAGTGGCTTCAGCGGCTCATTCTCCCAAAATAGCATCATTTCTGTCTTTATGACAATTACCATTGGTAAGATTAACGATCCGTTATTGTCATAGTGAAACACGGTATTCATTGCATAGTGTTCCAATCATAGCTGGATTGGGACCACACGGAATATGTACTCCCATTTGACAGTGGCTCCATCCATCTCTCTTGACATCGATGGGAATAAACAGGGTGGTCCCATATAAACGGAAACCACACAGTTTGGCTTGTTTAATATCGTTATATCATGTTTTAATATAATTTCCTTTACTTTGGGTCATCCATGTTTGTCGCAAAAGCCGACTATAGATGGGATATTGGTAGGTTATCAGGTTGCCACGGTGTCATTCCCTTTTCTTGATGTTGAACGCATGCAGAACGCCTCAGCGTTCTGTGTCCTTCCACCATTATTATCTCGTTTTCAAAAATGCATATCGTTAGGAAACATTTTTTTCCAGCCTATCATCATTTCAAGCATCATCAGTACCATCATCAATATCATCATCACCTCCTCATCAGTTCATGTATATTTGTATATTCCTCTCAAGCCTTAAGAGCGGGTGCTTCTTTGTATTTCACAAATATACGGTCTACTGAAATATTTGCCTAGATACAATAATTTTGTTTAGTTCCAAAGTGTCCCCACACTCATTAGTCGGCTTGGTACACTCGAACAGTTTGTTAAACTCGTTGTTCGTTTGTGGTCCAGCAGTTAAACCGTTTTGTGGTCAAACTTCGGTGTTTATGTAAAATAATAAAGTCAGCACAATAGTTGGTCTTTTCGACTACCTAATAGGCTTCATGTGGTAATAATATACATTATCAAGTACCTATTTATAAAAAATCTGCTCATAAATTGAATTAGGCTAAATCTATAAGTTGTTATTTTTAGTTGTAATATTAATGTAGTAATATTTTTCTTAATAAAAGCTAAATTAAAACTATTCTCTTCCACAAACATTATGATAATTCCCTTTTGATTTCAATATAAAATTAGAGGAAAATTTTCGAAGCAAAATCTAATATTTCATTAAAGCTAATTGAATGTTTGAATAAACGTTTTTCGGTCCTAATGAACTATTATTATTTTCTAACGACAAGCAATCTTAAATTGTGATTATAATAAGCGAAAGTTTGTATTTTTCTCTATTATATATTCAAAATTAATTCTTATTTCGTTGGCAAGGTTAGTCTATAAATAAGAGAACAGTATGACGCTCCATACGTCATTGTAATTGAATAAAATTCGAGGGAATAATGTATTCGAAAATTGTCATAAATGTTAAGTATCCTCTCGATTTTAGCCAAAAAAATGTGAAGCAAAGAAATTCTTCACACCAAAAGGCCGTGATTGTTAAAATCGTACAACACTCGAATGACAATGAACGCGGAAAAGATATAAATTACGTAATTGATGCAAATTTAACTGTTTCCTTTGCCCAGAAAAAAAATTCGTCCGAAACACTGTACGATTTCATTTAAAATTCCACAAAAATTGTAACGGTTTATATTTATGAAAGAGAATCTTAAATTGAGGCATTGTGAGTGGAATCCGGCACGATGTTCCCGTCAATCATTACGTTTTTTTCGTAAATTTTTCGAGAGACTGTCCTTTGGCGATGAGTCCTTTGGGCTTTGTGAAATGTCAAAAATGCATTGTGTTTCAAATATTTAATGTGGACAAATAAGAGCGCTTTTTAAGCGGAGTTTTTATATTTACGTTTAAACTGAGTGCTTTAAACTGTAGATGAATCCCAATCAGAAAAAAGTATTTTACATAGTTTGTAATAAAATACTTATGTTGCCCGTAGAAACTGAAAGAAGAAACTTTGCAAAAACTGTTTTAAAGGCTGATTTTGATGTTTGCAGAGATAACTAATATAATGTTGGTACTTTTAGTGACAAAAAGTGGAACATTTACGATGTCGATACAGCCGCTGGGAACAGTTTATTGTAATGCAAAATTTATGTCGAGAACCCATTCAATGGCTAGCTAATAAGAATATATTTATTAGTCGGTTGACTTTTACTACATATATGGGGTAATAGCCAACTGATACCATCTCCGATTCCATTACGAATAATATAAGGGCATGTAACTTAATACCAATAAAAAATTCAAAGCTGGTATTAATTTATGCATAGACAGCTTTACACAATTCATTAGGCCCGCATTACCTATAGTATTTATAATATATTTTGCAATTAATTTTAATATTCTCATACTTTAAATGGCAAATATACAGACTAGTACTTTCAAGCTGACTTATTTGATATCATACACAAGAGTGGCCGTGGAGTTTCTTGCCAGTTCTGCTCCATAAGTACTTACTACGCTTTAGAATGGGCAACTAGCTTCATCTTCGTGACTGACCGAACCCTTGACAATTCAAAAGTGCCCGTAATTTGGAATAAATGTAATGGTTTGAGTTTGGGTTTCACATCATTTATTAGCTAGCGATAAAGCTATAGTAACGCAATTAATGCATTCTTGCAATTAATTCATCTTTTAGAGTCAGAATATGCACTGTAACAATATACATAATTATGAAACTTGCAAAATGAATCGCATACATACCAAAATGTAATCACACCCATGCATTAGACTAGAAGACCATTAATCGCATTATCTAATTGAATAATTTACGAGGCACTAAGACAGCTATTAATTATAAATGTACTATTTGTGTGCCTACTTAACTATTCTTCATTAAAACTGAATAGGAAGCCTCGAGATTTTTATGAGGCATCAAATTCAAGGGTTCTGATTTGATCTGAAGATATTAAAAATTTTATGGACACTTCAGAAAATATTATTCTGCTAATCAATTTTGTATTCATCAACATTTTCATCAGTTCGTTAATGAACGTTTCTGCTGAATACAACGGTCCCACTGCCAGTTTACTGAAGGACATTATTATCGTCACCAACTTTTATACTGTTAACGATAAGTAATTAAGTACATCATATAAACTGATAATTGCAGATTGGAGGATGCTGCTGGCTATTCTTATGATAAGTTGTCTATAATAACAACTTGGGAAAGCGAGGAAGTGCTTTATTTGAATTTAATTACACATTATATTTTACAAATATACAGGGTTACTGGTAACTCGACGTATTCCTTGCAGGACGTCATAGTAGGGTTAAAATGCAACAAATTAAGCCACCAAATGTTCTACCGAAATTCAGTAGTTTTTGAATTAGTTAAGAGTTTTAGTTTTTTTATGAAAAATCCCAGATTAAATCATTTGAAACCAATTTAAAAATTATTTACGGCGCGACTGTACTGAAATTTAAGTTATTATCATAGTTGACGCCGTAGCAGACCTTTGTTAATAATTAAAAGTTCAATAATGCCTAAAACTTTGGCAAATATCACTAACCAAACATTTAATTTTTTGTAATTTTTGCTATTACTTCATAAAAAATGTAGTCTAGTGCAAAAAAAAAAAACTGAATTTCGGTAGAACATTTGGTGGCTTAATTTGTTGCATTTTAACCCTACTATGACGTCCTGCAAGGAATACGTCGAGTTACCAGTAACCCTGTATAGAACCTTATGAGTTATATGTGCAACCAACAATGTTGTCCACAAATACACAAAAAGACAAAGATAAGATTGACAAAGTGCAAGTTGGACAGATAGATAACTGCATGAAATAAAATACGTATAAGTTACAGCTACTGCTAAGGAGCAGTAGAGAGATTTGATAATTATTCACATAATTCTTTGAGTGTAACTTGACTGATAAGGGAAAATTATAGGAAAAATTAAAGTGAAAGCACCAGTGTAGCCCGCGGAATTCAAATTTTCTTACATTTTATGCAACTTGCTGGTCCGGCCGACCGTAGCAAATATGTATTTATAGAATTATAATCATTACAGTCATCAATACAATACCTATTGAATGACAAAAACCTCATGAAATCATGACATTTGAGAGAGTTGCATTGATGACATTAACCTGCAAATTGCAAAAAACGGAAGAAAATTAGAACTTCGAGGGCCAACTTAAGCAAAAGAGTCAAAGATGAAATAAAATAATACAAATGAAGTCAAAAGCAGAAAGGTGCTTCATTTTGATGTAGAATTTCGACGGCAAAATGTTTTGAAAAAGCTTCAATTATCTCCACATAACTTATTAATTATGGTGCAAATAGATACGAAAGTAACACTAACCCAGCTATGTCCCGCATGGCGACACACATTACCGAGTACAATGCTTCATTTACGATCCAAGTCTTAGATAATACAAAGTTGTGACCTTTGCGTACTTATAATGACTTAATAATTCTCTAGTCGATGCTATCTCTCTAAATGGATTGTGGACCGGACTCACGAGTTTTTGTTGTAATTTTTGTGTGTTTTGTTTTTTGTTGGTGACTGTACTGTGTTTGCAAATTAGGAGGTGGGTAAAAGGTAAGGATTTGGGTTCATTTTCTTTTTTTTAATCCCTGGATTTGGTTTCAAACATCGGTTGCAATGGAAAATCCTGTTGAGTGACTGAGTGTTATCTCGTTTTTGTTTTCTCGCTAGAGTGGAACCTTATTTTTCTTATCATTATCTAGCACCTCTGATTGGTTTCCGTTTTTATTTTGGTTTTTCTTCGACTGTCTATGGCTTCTTGTGTTGTTATATGACTGAGAGGATCATTTTTATCATGTCTATAATATGCTTCTTATTTTTTATCACTTTCCATTTTCCTTATCGGGTGCAGTCTATAATAGTATTCCTCATCGTAACTATTGCTAATTTGATTGACTTGAGCTTTAAAAATATTACTCAGTTTTTTGTGTTTTTCTGCTTTAAATAAGATTATTCCTCAAATTGTCAACTTCGTTTTCGGCAACAGCTGCACTTATTTTACTTGGAAATCAACTTAAATAATTATGTTTACCGCTTGTCTTTCTTTAAATGTATCGTATACAATCCGTACCTGTATGTTGTGCCGGTCCCGAGGCAGCGTGTCGCGAGTCGTGTCCAAACCCGCGCGCGTGTCACGACCAACCATTGTAATGGTCATCTTTATGCCTCCTTTTTTTAGATAATTACATACAGTCGCTAATTGTACCGTACCGCTTGAGGAGAAACTTTTTTACTTTTCAACTTTGATTAGTTTAAACGTTTCCTCGTTAGTCATCATGTTTTGTTGATTGGTGACTTCAGAAATGTTTCTAGCTTTCTTGTGGTTTGAGGAAGAGGGTCAAAATCTATATATTGTTGAGCTTATAGCTGTGATAATTAGATACTTTAGTCTCTAGTTTACACTGTCGAAAACGGAGCCTTCTGCAGTACTTACGCACTGGTACTAACTTAGGGCTTGTACACAAAACTGCGTTGCGATGTCGCATCGCAAAAATCTGCGATAGTACCCTAAGATTTTCTTAAGAAATATTCTGCGTTGCGTGTTCGCTTCGCGCCGATTCGCAGTTTTCTGTACAAGCCCTTAGCAAGAATATTATGTAGCTCATGTCATGATGAAAACTTAGCAAGTTTGCTGGTTGGTAGCGAGAGGACTGCCTTTTTTTTTTTTGAGGGTGGTAAATCTTCAAATGACTTCTCCCGCTCTGCGTGTCACACTTTTACTGACTAAAACCCACCCGTGTTCCTTCAGTTGCCGGTTGCCAAGGGACCCGGTATCCCTTTCGGACTTCCCCGCAACCGAGAGGACTGCCTGCTCTCTAAGTTATATGCCTAAGCGCAACACCTATGGTTAAGAGGCCAACCATGGATAACAATATTATCCCAACTAGACTTCGGGTCTCCGAATGACCGCTTCAATAACCAGCTGTCCCCCTGCAGGTAGCTTGTTATTGAAGCGGGCATCGAAGACCTTGAGAATTGCAATAAATACCACGTTTTACAGACGGATTGATATGCAATGTTACTATTAGCATAACGGTCTATAGGATATGTTTGGGTAAATTCGGCGCTAGGTAAGAACCGTACGAATCAAATTCTGCGCCATTTTATTTTGCCCCGACGGTCCGGCCAGAATAATAAATAGGTAATTGTGCAGAACACAATGTTGTAAGTTTAAAAAAAATAGTCAAATTGATCGAAAAGTTGATTCGTACGGTATTATCCCATCGTCGAACGTTCCTCAACATTCTTTAATCTCTTAGGCTTTAACTTTGCCAACATGGAAGTAACAGACTGCGATGAGCTTAATATCAAATGTAGGTTTTGTCCCAAAACCATAATTTAAAAACTACAAAAGAATTTTAATGCGCCTAAAACAGTATTGTTAACCATTAATCTAAAATCGGGATCTTTACGACTCATCAATATCAAGGTCGAACGATTTCGAATCGATTCTTTAAATCGATACGATCTATCGAGATGTATCGCGATTATATCGAGATCACGACTCGACCCGCGGTTCAATAGATTATCATATTTCTTTCGTAAAGAATGAGGCCTTTTTAATGAAAATTTAGATGGTGTTGTAATCTGGTGGAAGTATGTTCTTAGTACAATGGCTTAGATCGAGGTTGTATGTGATTAAGTTTAGGAGATAAAAAGTTTTGCATAATACTGATATACTTAAATTTCAATTCAAAGCCAAGTGGCAAAATAACAAACACGCAATTTAAGTTATTGATATGCGAGGTTAAGTCGCACTTGCTGTGGTAAGGTCCAAGATGGGTTACCATTCTGCTTTTGTCTGTAAGATATATTGTCCAGTTTCAAAGAACGATCTCAGTAAAGTTGTGTCTTGATAACCTAGCAACCAGCGAGTACCTGAGGGCCTAGTACTAAGCCCATACGCCAAAGCGAAAAGCGAAGCAAACTGCAAAACAAGCAAACGCGTAAGCGCAAAGCTTTCAAAGCGTTTTGTATTTCTACAAAGACTCATAAACTTTTCGGTAGCTTGTGTCAGTCCCATTCATTTTTTGCCGTCATCGTAATCGCAATGAATATAATGTCACTTTGTCTAGGACCTCTGGTACTTTTAGACATTGTAAAGTCACCTGGGTACATCTATTGGTGTCACCAGAGATATAGTCGCCAGTTTGTTCATAAAAGAAGAGATTTTTGCCTTGCAGTAAGACAAATGCAGCCTAGCATTATTGCCCTCAGTTTTGAAGGTCTCTCTCTGCCCACACAACCTGATACAAAACGTATACATAAAAGGCCTACACTTGTATACATACAGCTAAAGGTTGATATTGGGTATATTTATGCGGTCCGTAGGTCACCGGTACATATCTTATTTTAGATCGCGCCCTTCGCTTGGTCAGCGGGGACCTTTGTACCGAGCGCAAAAACGATTGGTTTTTAGACCTACTTAGATGATTGCTTTTTGTGGTTTCTTTGGTTGACATCACTCTGACATCTAGAAATTCTCGAAAGGATTTAGAATATTTTTACTAACACCCGTTTTATTTTTCAGTCCAGATATTACATTAGTTTATAAAACAGGACAAAGGCCTCTACTTTCGTACTATTTCTCTTTCCACTTCGCTCGGTGTAAAGCGACCAAGAACAAGTCTTGGTTGAAGGATGATGCTCATCCGCCATCTCGCTTGCCATTAAGAGGGACCAGGGGTAGTATTATGAAGTATGAATGCCATCATTATTCCGCTGCGAAAACGGGATGGTGCTAGCGGCCTTGTCTAGCTCCGTCTCTCTCTCACATTGGAAAAATTATGGCATTATAACTTCATAATACGGCACCTGTTGGGTCGTGAGTTTGGCCCTTTAATATAGTGATATGTAAGACAAAAAGTAGGAAAGGAATCATTATACGTACAAACATTTTTAAGAGTGAATAATACCAGAAAATAATTAAAAAGATCTCTTCGACATTCAATCCAATTGTTATAAGAAAAGCAAAACGAGATGACGTCAAACGCAGAACAGCAAAAACTAACTGCAATTACCAATCAAGTAATTATGGGTAAGTAGAATTTATTCCTTTGACTAGTGCTTAAAAATTTTAGGATAATTTTCTACAGTTAACAGTCTGAATAAAAACATGCAATCTTTATTTTTTACTTTAACTTAAAATGGCTATGGACCAATTATATTGGTAAGTTAAAGATATTTATCAATATTGTCATCAATTCGTTAAACAACATTCATATTATTTATTTATTTAATATTTTATGCACACAGAGGCGGACTTAATGCCATAGGTATTTTCTACCAGTCATCCTTTGGGTGATCCAGAGATGAACAGCGGTAGGTGCAACAACGAAAATTGAGGAATAAATATTAATATGCGCTCATCCCACAATACTTTCTTAGGGCAGTAAAATTAGACATCCAATCATACATGATAATTTCTATCTTCGTTTCAGGCGGTACCCTGAGCAAAACATTTTTAGGAGCTATCTACTTGTTATTTAAAAATAAATATCAAATAATAAAAATACATTAAATTTGTACATAATCTTAATTCCAAAAATTTTTTTTTTAAAGGATTATGTATATATTTCTTTCCTTCCAACGAAACCATAAAAATGAGAAATAATCTTTGTTATCATGCATCTCCCCGCAAAGTAAACATTATTTAATTTTGCTACTGACACTAATGGAAAGACAATTTAATAATGAACATTTTGTAACATGTTTTTTTTCAAAAGACTAATATTTGATTTTATAAAGATTTTGTCCTAAAATTTGGGCGTATTCACTACTGTAACTAACCGGGATTCAGGCTACAAAGAGGGAACGAATTTATTTTGCTCAGGGTACCGCCTTAATAAACGCAAACCATAGTCATGCTCGATCTTGTGCTAATGATAAGCTTATCATCATCATTTGCCTAGCCTTTTCCCAACAATGTTTTAGTCGGGTTTCAGTTTAACCGGATGCAGCTAAATAGCAGTATTTTACATGGAGTGACTATCTGACCTCCACAACACAGGATGCTAAACTATTGGCAGCATTATATTATTATTCTACTCAGTCACTTGCGTCTGAAAAATGAAACCATTTTTTTTTTTGCTATCCCTACGTCTTACCCAATGTTGACCGCACTTATCTAACCGTGAGGTATGTTCTTATTATGTGAGTTTTTTGCCGACGCCCCCCGCATGGCTACACTGGCTATTACTCAAATGGGCACCCCCCATTGACTGCTACACATAGAATCTTCCTGGATAGTTTAAAATACGAGTTTTTGGCATATCCGAAGGGAAATTGAGTTCACTTCCTGTGTTTTAAGAATCCACTCACATTAGGATGCTAGGGAGTCTCCAACTTTGTGAAAAACCACTAAATGGTGTAATAAGCAAGGCTGTGCCGCGCCATAATTATTTTAAACATAACATAAAGACGTAAACTTTAATATAATTATCATAAATAAAAAGAAAATAAGGCATGCGTCCATTCCCTTTGATCATACGTATAATGTCCGCCAACTATTCATACACACAGCCCTTTACATTAAAGTTCATGTTCCTCACCGTCAGACATCAAAGTCACTGAATGAATCCTTACATTCTTGCAATAGATCTATTGATTGACAATGGAGACTACCGAACGACCCCTTAATAATGCATTTTCAATACTAAATTGAACTCTAAAGCAGCATGTATTAGGTTGAAAGTTGCTTGAGAATTGAGGCTACTATTTTACCACCTAGACATTCGGCTGGCGGTCATAAAACAGCCTGTTTTCATAAAACTATTTACTACAATGTTACAAAAACTCCTGCAAAATCAATTTTAAACTCTATAACCAAAACGTTATAGCTGAAAATGGTTTAGCAAGTCTCGCCAGGGGTTTAAAACATTTGCTCGTACTATTCGAGTCCGTCAAAAAGATTTATATGACAAAATAAGTTTTTTTTTATTGAGCTATTGAGTCGTTTTTTTATTGATTTCCAATGTGTGCTGTGTAGTTATTTTTATTTTATTTACGGCCCATTACCTGTGGCGTTGTGTTATTTTTATGTTTATAGTAGTAATTTAGTGCGTACCTTGAAATCGTAGAATAACGATGACATGATTTTTATTATTTCCTTTTTTGTACTTTTTCTTGTAAACAAATAAGGTTGATAATGGTCTTGGAAATAAAAAATGTTATAGTTAGGTTATTGTCTTTTTATTACAGAAATACAGAATATAATCCTCTTAAGATTCTCTTACAAGGTTGCTGATACCATTTAAGATAAAAAGTAAAATAACCGAACATTTTCCATCTCCTTTCTAGCAATGATTAAAAACATTCACGAAATCGTCTAAGATCCATCGAAAAACACAAAAAAGTGAAGCTCCTTATTTCTCCAGTCCATAAAAGCATTCTATAAACAACTTTTAATCTTAAAATTTTAAAAATCTCGACGCCAATCCTTTTAAGTTTGTAAATCGAAGCACTGTGCAGGCTTCATCTGACTGACGGCTACCAGAACGTCTTGACCCCTGACTTTCCCAAGTTTCGCTCCTTAGAACATGATTTTACGTAGAACGAGAGGGGTATGGAAGACCAGGTTATGGGAGCCAAAATGTATGCAAGCGATCCGTTGGCTTATATAACTTGAGCCCTCATGTTGAACCTTTTCCCGTTCCTGTAGAACGGATGCAAAGGATTTGTGGGAGGAGTGGAAGGTAATGTAATTCTGGGTACTGCAAGGATCCTTGTACAATTAATTGCATTAAGCGACAGGGCCTCTACGAGCTATGAATGCTCTTAATGTATGGATACGATTTGATCGCTCCGAGCGTTTAGTGCTGTGTATAGTGATCGTGTTGTCGATAAATCTGTTGAATCTAAGTAGATTTGTATTAGATACGTGCCAACTACCCATCGAAATCGCTAAGGCCATGATTTTCATGTTTTCATTGTTGACTTATTGTAACATAATGAAAACCTCCAATTAAAAGTCAAAGAGTACGATGATGAGGTTAATCCACTGGATATATTCCTTATTTGACTTCGATGTCAACAGCATCAGACTTCTACGACCCGTACTCCTTAGGGAGAACATTATTATCCCTTGTTATATTAATGATCAAAACTACCTATTTCAAGTCAATTGTATCCTCACTAATTTAATTCAAACCCGCTCATGTGTGGGCCCTTGCAGTAAATAATTCACTTACCCAGAATAATAGAAGGGTAACTCCAAAAACTCATTACCGTTCAACCAAAGAAACTTGACCCGAAAAACTAGAAATTTAGGGTAAGTACGTAAATCCGCTTATTTTTTATACACGAATAAATAAGAAAGGATTCAAACAAGCTCCCAAAGATACTGTATCGCATTGTACTGACCCTCGACTCACAAAAGGATTCTTGAAAAACTTATTCTATTAAAGAATTATCTCATTTCTTTTGGGTTATTTGTGTTTCGTATTCAGATTATTTGGAGCAATGATTATTAGAATATTCATATGAGATTATTGAGTTTATAATATTATGTTTTGTTAACTGCAATGTGATTTTACAATTTGATTCTTATCTCTTCGATTTAGGAGCTTTTAAAATTCCAGTGAAGATCTCGAGGTCTCGTCACTTTCAACAGATGCACTACCGGGTTTTTATCAGCAATCATGTCATCTTTGCTCTCAATGTTATAGTCATTTTCTTTATTAATCTTCCACATTCAAGATTCTTTACCAGCCTACCCTAAACGAAATTGAAAAAGCCATTATCTATGCATAGTATAAAACAAAGTCGCTCTTCGTGTTTGTCTGTTTGACCGCTTAGATCTTTTAAACTGTACAATGGATTTAGGTGTAGTTTTTACCAGCATTTAGAGCATTGTTTTGACTAGCAGGGGCCGGTCGCTAGTAAGCTAATAAGCCTAGACAAATGATACTTCCCACCTTTTAAAAGGACCAGCACAATATTCGTGCACTTATCGATCAGCATGCGCGGCACGTCACTAGTCGGCGAAAGCTCCAAGTCACGATTGGTTAGCTTACACAAGGATATTATTATTTCTTGCCGTTTCGCCCGTACCGGCAACACATTTTTCAATTTTATATTATAACAACCAACAATGTTGATTTTTACGTGCCTGCGTTATAACTTCACTGGGATGAACGCATAATACTGTTAACTTTAAAAGCGAATGGATTAATGATAATGCAAACATACTTTATGGCAATAAATCTGGGTTTTGTACCATCACTTTACCTACATCAAAATAAATGATGATGATGGTTTTTTCAAGTTATCGTTATAGTTGATGATGATCTTGCAACCTTGCCCACCCTGTCTCACCACGGTGATGGTGTACTTAAAATAAATAAATGATATATTAAATTATGTGGGTTCCAAGATTTTTTGGTACTACCACAAAAATGGGAAATACCTGCTAACTGTCATGCTGCACCCTATAAATAAATTACTGTGACTACCTTATACTCTTCTCCATCAACTTAAGTGTATTCCAATCAGCTGATATCCACAAAAAGCTCCACATTAAACGCTGGTTGCCTGAGGGTTGTTCCAGAAGTCATTTGATGCCGTAACATGTTGTGCCCAAAGGCCTTTGACATGAAACAGGTTTATATGCTCAATGCCTACCTGTTTCACACAATAGTCCATTGCTCTAAGCCTGTATATATAGGAGCGATCAGCTGTTACGGCCTCATTATTGCTATTTGTTTTATTTTTGGTCCTTAGAGCCTTTCAGGATTTAATAGGCCAATTGATATTCTTCAAATTAGAAAATTGACCTTTATTGCCAATTTAAAACGTTATTTACGGCCCATCTTCAAGGTCTTTGATACTATAAAACGGTTCCTAAGGACAACTTACGTAATACGCACCAAAAGCATTACTTCCCTCCGATTAAGTCAAGTAAGCAAAAACAATTCGTAACCTTAACATTGCTATTGTTTTAACACAATACAATTGCGTACACGCATGTAGGCCGAATAGCTTGCCATTGCGTTAAAAAATATACTTGTTACGTTGACAAAATTTATTTTGCTACTTAAAAACTAAGTTGTGAATCTTATTTTGTTGGATTAAAGACCATTTTTGTTTGGTCTTTAGGTACAGATGTGTTTGAAATATTCTTTGTATTTGATTATACAATTTGATTTGCTCCCAATCTAAAGTAAAAATCTAAATAGCGTAATATATACGTTTATTGTATGTTTATTGAATATTTGTTATTTCGAGAACTATGCCCATGATCTATGGATACTTTAAGACATCTTCGCGCACTTTATACCGCTTGGGGTCAACAGAATTATAAATGATATCGCCAAGAACATCAGAATTGTTCCGAGACATTTATCGGATTTATAGTTTACAGACTGTATAAATAATATTGTAACCCTGTGATTGTCGAAGGGTTAATGGTAGGTGAGATTTACAATGGGAGGTTCACATTTACTTTGTTTATATTGGTTTTAAGCCGCTACGTGAAAGAAAGATTCCTGTTTGCTGCAGCAGAATATTTCTGTGTTCTGTGTTGTGATATGAAACCCGTAGTTTCGTATTTTTACAGGACTTAGCTAGAAATAAAATTGATAACTGTTTTTACTTTTATCAGGTTACCGGGATAGACGAACAACTATCCACCTTCAAGCTGCGTGTTCAACTACCAGAAGTAAGTTAGTAAAAAAAAAAACCTATAACCATAAATAAACATACTAGATTGTGGAGGTCAAATAGGCAGTCGCTCCATGTAAAGTACTGGTACTCAGATGCATCCGGTTAGACTGAAAGCTGACTCCAAAATAGTTGGGAAAAGGCTAGGCAGATTGATTGAATCATAAGCATACGAAAAAAAAAACAAAACACTATCCCAATCTAAAAGAGCTACAGCTTTTAACCCTTTTGCTCTCAACAAGCTCAGATGCACCACAATTCATTATTGTCATGTCACACCACCGACAAGTTACTAGCTTAAGAAAACACTCCACATGTTGACACTTCTAAAGAAACAAATATTTCCTTAATTTCCACTGACACCCGAGAAATTGGGAACACCATGACAAAAACTTATTCATCATAGTTTGAGAAGGTTTGAGAAGTGTTACTAGTTAAGTGCACGGCAAACAGGGGGTACAAACAGCCAGCCATGATGAATGGCCCGCGAGATAGATAGGGTTAGGTGAAATACTGGGAGTTTTAGCACCACAGAATGGAGGAACTTGGGACCAAAATTTGGATACCAATACCAGCTCTAAACTTGTTCACTACTGCGACACCAGCTTAGGAAAAAAACCTCTTCATCTGTTTCCTAATCCAAAACACTGAACATTATTATAACAGACTATTACTATATTTTACTTGTCTGATGAAATCTTGTTTTATAAAATCCGTAAGATTGGTGTAGTCTCTCAAATTATAAATTTATGGTTACGATAGACTGAGCAGTCCAAGTGATTTAAAGAGACAAAAGTTGTCTTTTTAACATTGAAATTGTGACCATCGCAATATTAACTGCTGCTGTATCTAATTCCATGTCTAGGACGTTTTTGCGTGTTAAAATAATGACATGCAAAGATGTACCCAACTTCACACTTACTGTAGCCTTCCATCAGATAATCTATCACAGAATCTCATACAATCTGAGTAGATTAAGCGCTGGTAACGTATTTATTATAGCTCGCATTCAGTCTAACAATACGGTTCGTTTGTTCGAGCGACTCGGCTGTTGCAAGAGGTCACAACGTACGCTTTGAACCACGAGTCGATCAAACTGCGAGGCTTGGAAATCAGGCACGTTAGATACCTATAGGACTTAGGGTGGATATGGATTATACAGGTATATAAGGTCAACAACTTTGGAGTTATTACTTGCATACATATTATAGTAAGTTAATATCCATCTACAAAAAAACTTACGTAGTTGAAGTTTTTTTTAACGACGAAAAAAGTGGGAATTCATGAAATGTATCTCCACGCTTAACTTTTACAGAGCCGATTTTGACGATTCTTTTTGTATTAGACAGGGCCAGGTACCTCGACATTGGTAGCATTAAAATAAAATAAAAAAATCACCCTCAAGAGTACAAAAATGGGAGTTGATCGATTTTTCACCTACTGAATTTTCTGGGTAGGTAGGTATTCCCTGAAGTGCCGGGCCGAGATGCATTAGTAAACCCACATTTCACCAGTTGAGTTATAAGTCCCTGCATTGAGGCCAAGCCTATTGGCATTGGTCGGGCTGGCTAATCCAGGCTCCGTACTGCTTCTGAGAATTTCCTAATGGAAATATTAACACTATACTCACTACTCAGCTCCGGGATCGAGCGCAGTACCAGGCGTTCAGCAGTCGCGTTTGCGAACACCAGTCCTTTTGACTACCAGTGGCAGTCAAATTGAACTAATTGATCAGAGTGCTGGGTCAATAGTTGACAAGTAAGTAAACATTTTCAACGCGATAACAATCATCAAACGAGCATACAATAGCAACAAGATACCAACATGCCTCATTAATATTTTAATCTACATCCATGCTATAAATCCTCTATAAAAGTTTCTGAAACAGTTAGCTTATTGCCAACATTAAAACAACCAGTGTCATAGTAACCATTATATCATCGAAACGGGTGTTATAATGTTGTACTAAATTTCATAATGCAACTTATTTAAAAAAAAAAGAACTCTGTCATGCAGGTGCGTTTCACTAACTAAGCACAGTCATTTAAAAAAAAACTTGTAGTTTATTCGAATTCAAAAAAATCTAATTCAGGTGCGTTGTATTCCGCCATTTTTGTTCGATATTAGTATTACAAAGAACCTTTTATACAGGATTCATAACATGGGTGTAGAGAAAGTCTTGTATGCAACTGTAAATAATTAGGTATTAAAACACTCATGTGATAAACCCACATTCGTGTTTTAATACCCCTTATTATATAACAGTTGTATAAATAACTATTGCTAAAGCGATATTATACGCTTGTTAATTTTTTTTCATGCCACATTTACACGACACCGAAGAAAATCCATAGAAGTAAACGTTCAACTACTCTTTTCATTTCATTTTTGATTATTCGGTAGGCGAGTGAAAGATACCGAGTGCCGAAATCCAAAACGTTGTATCGGTTCACAAATGAATTAATTATGTTCTGTTCAGACCTTTCACTTCGAGTGAATGAATGAAATGTATCGACCCCAGGGTGGTTTGACCAGACTCGATTAATCGAATGAACCCAAAGATTTGCACTAACCCCTGGAGCCTCATGTTTCATGGTGTTACAGAGACCATTGCATATCAAGGAGTAGCCCAGGGGGCGCGGTAATGTTAGGGAAGACGTGCCCTTAGGATATGGAAGGATTTGCGAGCCGTACCGGATATGCTAACTCAGACGTTTTACTTCGAGTGAAAGACAAAAATGAACAAAAATTAAAGCGCACGATATCTGCTTTACCTTTGATAAACATTGCATCCACTAACTTATACTCCAAGGAAAGTATAGTGTTTGTACATTAGACCATCCTGTGCATCGTTCCGCACAGATTGTCAAAGTACACCGAAGGCAGCCTTGATTATAGCACTTGTTACCGATGAGTTGCCGTCCTCGTCCTGTCATTAGGTGCTTGCTCACTGTCATTCATTTGTCATTTTTAAACATAGCTTGAAAATTATTGGGGCGACATTTCAAAGGTAAAATTGGGAGGGGCTGTGCGCATGTCATACACGGCGGACATCGTAACGAAAACATTTACCATGGATTCAGTATAATAATGATTCTAGTTCTCCAGCGATCGTGTAGGGTTTGCTTTTGTATGGATAGCGGTTTTTTTACACCACCGTGTATGCGTTGTTTCAACGTCTATGACAATTACGATACAAATATATTATACAAATAGATCCATCACTAAAATTAACCAAAGTATTACAATGCGGTTATTAAGACCCTATTTTCCAAAATAATTTAATTCTCCGGTCAATTTAGGAACGTTTACGGGTTATTATGCACATATTATTATTATGTACAGGAAAATAATGGCCCCATAAGTTCCCCAAATTGCTTAATACATGAAGTTCCATCAATCAACATCGACCTTTATTCAATTCGCCATAAAAATACATTACCGATTCATTATGATGAGCAAGGAATCGCTTCCAAAAGTCGGTAGCTTATAATCTGCTAAAGAGCTAACATTTTAATGAAAATAAACATATTTATAGGTCACGAATTTTTCAAATCAAATTCAAAATACTCGTATTTTATTTCACATAAACCTTCGTGGGCACTTATGAAAAGTAGCCAGGTGGACGGTTCGAATTGGTCGTTTCCTATGCAGAAGAGACGGTAATTCCAAGGTTACTCTTTTAAAAATAATTAACTAAGTCGCAATGATAATCGACTTTCATAACTCTGAACGACTGACTTCCGTACCGTATCAAAAATAAGTAGAAGTCCTAATAAATCTATATTTACAATGTCTGCTAGGAAAGAACCTGGAAAAACGTACACTGATAAATCCAACAATAGATGGTTTAACATCTTATCAGTAGTAATTATAACTCTATTCGAATCATGAACATAGAGTAGTTGTCTGACTTTCGGGCTTCGAACTATACGTAACGACTGTCAAATATCTATGAATGACAGCCTGAACCGGCTTAACGTGCTTTCAAGGCATGAGTATACAATATGTAATAAATAAACTGCTGCAGTTAACCAATAGAAGTACTTAATTGATGAGTTATTTGAAATAGGTCATAAATACTACACTCATTTACTACTACACTCATTTCAAATCGTCAGTTTACTGCATACAAATCTCTCAAAAACCCCGTCTCGTTCCCGTCCCGTCCGGTCTAAGCCCCGCACTGTATTTTATAGTCATTTTTCTTACTCGACAAGTAATAAATCAAATGTTCGTTACATTACTCCGATTGAGTGATTCCATTACAGTTTTTTGCATAACGATTATTATTTTATTGTAGTTTTTCGCATCCCTAGCGTTGCTTTTATCGAATAATAAATCAAATAGTGATGCAGTATTTATTGGTAACTTTGGATTATTTTGTTGAAATGTTACTCGTCTGGTTTTTTGGCGTCGTGTGTTTGTTATTGAGTTACTGGTATAATGGACGATGGTAGGATTATGGAACGCTAAGGCTTTTACATTTTATAGGATTAACTTTAGGTTTCTGAAAGCTTGATCAGAGAATGTGCCGGAAAATCTCAAGTAGAAGCGAACCATTTTGTGAATCGTTGACTTAAGATGACTGTAAATCAGCACTTTCTGAAACTAAAGATAGACAACGGTCGAATAAGACCAGGGATTGAAAAGGTTCCTAACATACCGGTAAAAAACCGGTATTTAGTCGTTCCGATACCAACAACCCTAACCGGAATCCATTTTATAATACACTCGCTTACACCCGTTGCTTCGCCCGGGTGGTATGTCAATAAAAAGTAGCCTATGTCCTTTCTCAGGCTCCAGACTATTTGTGTACCCAATTTCATTTAAATCGGTTCAGTAGTTTTGGCGTGAAAGCGCTACAGACAGACAGACAGACAGACAGAGTTACTATCGCATTTATAATATTAGTAAGGATTTATAAGGATTTATTAACAGTAACTACTGACACTACAGTACTGACTTCCACTCGTCAATATTTCGAAAGCAAACTGAAAGAAATGATTTGGAACCGGTACTTTGGAACCGGTATTTTGGAACCGGTAGGTACTTTGGAACCAGAATGGAACCGGAACCGTACCGAAAAGAAGAACATTTTTAAGAACCGAAATGAAGAACCGTTCCCCAAATTCGTACCGGTTTTCAATACCTGAATAATCCATGTCATTTTCACAGCAAAAATAGAGCGACAAACCCAAAATATCAATGTAAAGCGAAAAATCGAATAACGTACTATTAATTTCATCCTTATTAGCAACACCAACAAACCCACTTAGAGAAATCACTAACCAAGTAACCACACATCCCATTTACAGCGTTTTACAACTACATATAATCAGTGCACTTATCATTATCACCCTTTAATTAGTAGTGAAGAAAGCTGATAAATAGCTGCCCACCTGGCCGAGATTATTTCTTGGCGACAGAGTAGCTTGTAATCAAAGGAAAACATCGGGTGTAGCAACAAATTGTTGGTATTGCAAGTAGGCTGTGGCTTTGCAGAAATTATAAGCTTTTAAAAGGTGGTTGTTATTTTGTTAGATTAGATATGGCCTTAATATTTTGTTAGAGAAATCATACAAAATCTTTAGGCTACGGTAGTCTTAAAAGGAATACTATGTTCAGCCCAAACAAATACTTTTGCCGTGTAGAAATCAAAGCTAAGACTAAAAAACAATATTCACTCTTCTTTTGCCCGTGCCGAAAAACAGAGCTTTTCTACCTTGGTCACCTTTATGTTGTTCTTCATGTAAAAAAAAGTATGTGTGTATGTATGTAAAAAAAAACAACTTATTAAACAGAGTAACTTTTCACTATTTTCTAGATAGATTTTCTTTTTGTGGCACGAAGCCACAAAAAGACTCCCCAAACACCACAACGTTAAAAAAACTTCTAAAGCATTCCCAGTCAAGCCAAGATCTCATGAAACGTTTCCTAAAGTAATGACTGAGCACGTTTCATGGCTACATAAAAGTCTGATGACAATTTACGTGTCACACCGCCATCCATGCCGCCATGCTCCATGCTTTTAGCGTCTTGTAAAAATTTATGTTCTATCGAGTTATGAGGTCGCCAGTATGGACCCTGATTGCTCCCATTTTGTGCCGGGAATTTAGATTTTGGATCAGAAATGAGGATTGTCCTCATGTTGGTGGAACTCATCACAGTGGAAAGCTTTTTGTGTACCTATTTATTTTTGTCTTTTAATGGAGCTCTTGAACTCAGATAGAATTTACTGTGAGTTTAACCTTTTTTCATCAGAGCCACCGTAATATAGTCGATCTGTCATGGGAAGAGAAACAGGATAATGGAAACTGCTGCAATATCGAATTTTGAAGCAATTTGCCAAAGTAGTAAACCAACGTTATGCTTAAATTATTGTTTCGTGATATGTGATCTGTGAATAAGTGATCAGTGTCTTAATTTTTTTCAATTTTCAGAATAATAAAACGTGCTTATACTTACATCACAATGACGACTATCTCCAATTTTTTTTTCTTCACTTCTTATCCTGCTCCTTTTAATCCTGGGACCAATGTATCGACTGTGACTTTAAGAGCATATATTTAAAATATTTACGAGTTTAGTACATTCTTTAAAGTTTACGCTTGTGCATTTCTAGGTTCAGGACCAGATATGAATATTAATGGGATTAGGAGAATATACAGAAGAGTTTCTAGGATATTTACGTTATTTACTGTTATAGGAGTTTGTGTTATACTAGAAGTTGCAAATAACAACGTACTGCTAGCACCAATATGTTTGCCATATCCATTACCATCACTACATAATATAAAACAAAGTTCTCCGCCGCGTCTGTCTGTCTGACTGTTCGCGATAAACTCAAAAACTACTGCACTGATTTTCATGCTGTTTTCACCAATGAATAGAGTGGTTCTCGAGGAAGGTTTTAGTATATAATAACCGACATCCACGCGGGCGAAGCCGCGGGCATCAGCTAGTGTATATTAATATGGTGGTTATGGATAGAAAGATTAATATAATTTCGCGCACATTTTCTGGCGTTTACAAGAATAGTATGAAGATTAATGACTTTTAGCGTAGCATAATTTCCGTGTCCGTATGTATTGAGGAGCCATGTCTCATACTTAAACGCGGGTACTACCAATATTTAGTAGTAAATTAGCCGATTTTGAATACTTTGTTGCTTCTATGTGAAATTGGAGACAATAAGTCTGAGTACTTTATGAACGAATATTTTGCAATTTGTGTTTCTTTGTATTTTTATAGTAGAAACAATAAAAATATGTATATGAAAACACAAATTGCAAAATCTATTGTCAGTAAATTCCAACTCAATTTTCATCACACACGTAGACTTTAAACCATAAAGGTGTCTGTCTATATACTTTCGTAAGACCGTCATATACGGGAGAATTCCCATAAAGTACTCCACACCAAATTACACTGGCGTTCAAAATAACTCGGCAATGATATAGCGCCTTTTAAGGCCGTTGATGGTGTGCTAGTGGCATGCACTGTAATTCTATGTGAAAGTGGTGTACACTTTAATTTGATCCGCAGTGGATGTGAATTTACGGAGCACGTGTGAAAAATAGAAACTGCACTTAAGTTCAGGAGCATGACTTGTTGGTTTGAAGTGGTTGTTACGTAAGTGAGAAGGCCGTGGAGGGTTAGGTAGAGAAATAAGTTCATACATACGCGTATAATAATGGCTGGCGGAGGTAGACCAATCCTGTAAGTGTTTTTGAATTTGATTGTGATATTAAAACAGAGATAAATCATTTGTAGAGTAAATTTTAATTATTTCTTTTGAACACAGGAATGCTGCTTAGTGGTTTTTGAAGACCATCACTCAAATAATTTTATCTAATTTTAGCTATTTTAACGTTAAAAAAATATATCAGAAAACCCGACCACGAAAACAAGTAAAAAGTTCAAAACAAAATTACTTTTCAAGCAGTCTGATGCAGTTGGTAGCAGTTATTTTAGTTCAATTTCCGTTAAGATCTGTGATCAACTGCATCACACTGTTTGAAAAGTAATCTTATTTTGAACTTTTTAGTTGTTCTTGGCAGTCAGGCAAAAGGAGCTGTTTCAAAACCATACCAACACAAAACGCGACTAATATTAAGATAGATTATAATGTATGCAGTACCCAGGTATTCCTCAACAACCTTACAACTACCTACCCTCATCTTAATGAGCTGTAGGAATCAGTGCGATCCCGTGACCCTGATAATCGGGACACTATTAGAGTCGGATGAACGAGCCAGGGATAATGCCATAATGAACCACGGTTCACAGCCTGATTGATGATCGAGGTTTGATGTTATTAGCATAGGTAGATGCTGGCTATACTATAAAAAAAAAACACAACAACATTTAAGACAATATTAAATTCTTTTTCAGTGCAAATATAAACTGTTAATTGCCTAATTTAGTAATAATTATGTTATACAAAAAATATCATGTTGGTTGGTTGTTGAATGGTTTAGTTGATTGTTAATCTTTTATGTTTCTTAGTTCATCATCATCTGCCTAGCCTTTTCCCAACTATGTTGGGGTCGGCTTGTCTAACCAGTCACCGGATGCAGCTGAATACTAGTAGTAATACTAGTATTTTACATGGAGCGACTGCCTATCTGACCTCCACAACCCAGTAACTGGGTAATACGATACCCCTTGGCAAGACTGGTTGTCAGACTTCCGGGCTTCTGACGACCCGTAACGACTGTCAAAGATCCACAAATGACAGCCGGGACCAACGGCTTATCGTACTTTCCGAAGGACGAAGGAGTGTCGGTATGTAAAGATGGTCACCCATCCACGGACCAACGCCAGCAAGCGTAGCTTAACGTGATGGATCGACCCGTGCGGCTGTTATTACTTAGCCACTAGCTCCTCCTAGTGTTTCTTAGTTGGTGCGGTTAACTTAAGACGTTATAATAAGTTATCCGGCTGATGGCCTGTTTTGACGAAAATTACCGAATTAGTTTCGCTTCGTAAGGTAGATAATACCTACCCAGACATGTGAAAAAAAACAAATCAGTATTGAAGGCTCTACAGAACTCTATTTTTTCGGCTTCCATTTCGTTCGTTTTTGAATACCCATTTGCTAACGATAACTTACGTTTTCCCGTTTTCCCGCGAGAGAAAAGTTGAGGCACAAAGATGGAGACTTCGGCTGTTACATCCCTTTTGGGCCCTTTAAGCCCAGACATCAATTAAAGCTAAATCCGTCAACATAACAATATAGATCCTGATGACTTCCTACACGAAGATCCTCCAAAGAGGATTTAGTTCGACGGGGCACGATCTCAATGCATTGTGCACAGTGTATCTGATTCCGCTCCGTTTGTATTAGGATACTGTGGCTAGATGTACGTAGGCTGTGTTGTTATCTTTAGGCTGTAATACATTATGTGGTGATCCGGTTTCGAGAGGTGTCGGATGATTAATTGTGCTTTTGGAAAGGCTGATTTGAAATTTAAAGGAAATCAGATGTTCGGATGCTTCATGTTATATTTTTAGAAGTGCTTCTCTGCAGTCTGCAGTCTGTGAGTCCCTTTGAGACACTCTAGACCGATTCCTATTACTTATCAAATTGGAGATATTATAATTGCCTGTACATTATATAGACCAGTCGTTTTTCTTACTACAAATAGCTACTATTGGCATAGTAAGACGATGCGTTGGCTAAAGAACCAGAGGCCCTAAACAAAGTGACATTCTATCAACGATACTGATTATGGAAAAGGCAAAAATATATAGGTCTGACGTAAGCTATCGAAAAGATTATGTCAATTCTGTTGAAAGTCGTTGTTAAAATACGAAACGTTACGCCTTCAGGCATTTTATTTTGAAACTGGGCTTCTAGCAGTACTGTCTCATCAGATACTTAACTAATAAATTATAAAGAGGTTGTGAGTTTGTATGTAGAGGGTAATCTTCGGAACTACTGATCCGATTCCAAAAATTATTTTACTAATAGGAAGCTGCAGCATTGCCCAGTGTCATAGGATATTTTTAGGTTAAAACCAGCAATTTTGAATGAAAAAAATTGCAGAAGTTATACATAGTAGCTAGTTATATTTTAATTTTAACTTCATATTCAAGAGTTTAGTTACCTTTACATTGAGACAATACAAGAAGTTGTGTCAGTTGTAAGTAAGTTTGGCAATTCTGGGAATGTGTGAAACCACTAGTTCTTGTGTCAGTTATGTTTTAAAGCTGATCATTTCTTTACTGTGTATCGGTTCTTAACTGTAAATTGCTTAACTCTTAAGTAGCAACATAAATATAAACCAAAACTAAAATTAACATAACCTACTTACTTATGTATACAAATGTACAGACTAGCACATCCGAGCTGCTGCGGTCTGTCAAATTTCTTTAATGAATTCTGAACTATGTAACTAAAGAATAAGGATCAATGTTGATTGGGAAGGTTTGGCGGATTGGAGTAGCTTGGTGTGCTGGCGTCTGTACCTACTGTAATACTTTTATTTGTGAAATTGCTGATTGTTCGGCTTTAAATAATCGATATGTTATATATCTGTGGAGGCTTGTTATTAGCAACTTGATAATGTTTTGTTGTTACCTATTATTTGTAATTAGTCTGTAAGCCTTCTTAAAAGTAATAAAATAAATAAATTTCTGTTGATAAATTTTACAATGACCCTGGGAAGTAATGCACTACAAGTTTAGTTGGTTTGCAGGTATGAGCAGTCTTATCCGAATGGTGTTTAGCTTGTGGAATAAAGGCGAGCTGTCTTCCAGGACATCTTGTAAGAAGATTAGCTGCTTCTACTTTTCAGGACAACTGCTTAGACTGTTTTGAATATTATTACTGAAGTTGCATATTAAATACCACCAAATTGGAGTTCTGGGTTTCGTTTGTTCTTGCAACAACAACAACATACTCCTCACTCTGTATTAATTTTGTGTAACTTGTAGGAGAAATGGCTGTGCTCATGAACTTGCTCATGAACATTTTGATGTTAAAAAGTGCCTTTTATATGCCTAATTGAAATGAATGATTTAACTTTGACTTTGCTTGCTCATCGGACCATTAACGTCCACTCCTGAACACTTCTGATGAATATGGTGAGAGGAGCAGGGGGCCTACAATGGCTACATTAGCAATTCCTCTAAAAGAAGTTCATTTCCTGAATTCCATTAGCAATTCCTCTAATTTGTCACAAAAGCAATTCATAATGTGTGGACCATTTTATGAATCTCCATAGAAAACTGTCGAATAGATGAATTATTTCGTAATATGAATTGCACGCAGATCCTACTAAGAATTGTCAGTTAGTGACATTTTACGATGATTCATTATATTTTCCTATTATGATTCTGCCAAAGTGGCTGTTTTAAACCCCCAGAAACTCTCAAAATGAGCTGCGCTTACCCCATGTATTAGTAGTCACACTAACTTGTTGTTACCGTAAGGACGTTTGCACTTTCGTATTTCTTATCCAATTAGGACCACTGTATGAAAGTACCTGCACACGTTAACATCTTATTGCTTCCTCCAATCCACCTGCCGAAAGCCGATTCCGATATTAATGCAATGTTCCTTAAATATCCTTAATTAATTGTAACGGTTTCTGGTAAAAGCTCATATTCGCGCCTTCTTCGGCCTGATAAACGTATATATGCACATATATTAACATTTGTTACATTATCTCTATCGTTCGCACATTCTCATAAAACACCAATTTACTAGCAAGATATCGTTATCCCGAATTCAATAATTACCATTGTTAAATTGTTATTTACCAAACGTTAATTTTCTTGGTAAAAGTATGATTTTTATCATTATGATTATTATGCAGGCAATGCAAGTTTCATAGCGGTTATAAGCATCCAATTTCTGTGATAAAGATCTTGGGCTCAATTCTAGCATTCAAATGTAATTGAATAACCGACGGACATGTTTTCTAACTTAAAATTATTTGCATTAAATGTTTGCCCAAAAGTCAGGGATGGCTATTATGAAGTGCAGGGTTTTAAGCTCTAGCATTGGGAAATGTTTAAGCACAGTACAGTGAACAGCTATAGCACCTCCGCTCAAATAATGTCACAAAAAAATAAAAAACCTTTTTTATTGTACCATTCGTTTCAGAAACTTTCATAATCTTATCTTAGATAGTGTCATACTTATGGTTTAAATATTTATCCCTAGATGGCACAAGTGTCATTAATGTTAAATGAAAGTTTCTTTGGAAAATTTTGCAAACATCTTTTTCTCGATAGTTTGATTTTTTTACTTACTATTTGAGCGGAGGTGCGCTATAGGCTTCCCAGTGTCAGTTTCATAGGCTAAATGCTGTTGTCAGTAATACCCATTAATTCTCTTGTTTACGATATATATGTTACGAACTACATATCTAAGAATAGCCTTTTGATGAGGTGTATTAAATGGACTCGTGGCCAAGTAATAACAGCCGCGCGGGTCGACCCTTCAGGTAAAGCTACGCTTGCCGGAGTTGGTCCGTGGATGGGTGCCCATCTTTACATACTGAAACTCCTCCGTGCCTCGGAAAGCACGTTAAGCCGTTGGTCCCGACTTTCATTCGGATATCTTTGACAGTTGTTACGGGTCATCAGAAGCCCCAGTTTGACAACCAGTCTTACCAAGACGTATCGTATTACCCAGTTACTGCGTTGTGGAGGTCAGATTGGCAGTCGCTTCATGTAATATACTGGTATTCAGCTGCATCCGGTTAGACTGGAAGCCGACCGCAACATAGTTGGGATAAGGCTAGGCAGATTGATTTTTTATTCAATGGACCTGTACTTTCAACCCTCAAGTCAGCTGCTCCAACATCCCTCTTAAATGATTTGTCTTTTAGCCATTTTCTTAAAGCTCGTGCTAACACAAATGAAGAAGGATATTGAAGAAGTGTGAACATGTAACTTCTAACAAATCTCTCCTCTTTACACATTTCTACCTCTCAGAACAGCCTGTTATTTCATGCTTCAATCATCATCAGCTTAGCTACCCACTGCTGGGTAAATCTTGTGTGTGTAACAATAGTACATTTTAATACCAGGTGCGAGCCAGCCCTGGTCGGATTGCCCCGCGGCGTATCGGACGTGCGTGCCCGCTCTGTTGCTCTTTGTAAGCGGTAGCAGTGATAAGCGGAAGCGATTTGGAGTAGAAAGTTCTGAAATTCAGCTAATGAAGCTGCTAACAACGAAATTGAGACAAGGGTTCTCACGTAGGCAGGAGATTTTCTTTAAAAAAAAAAACAATAGACGTAGATATATTAGTAACCTATTCATTTTCATCATCATCATTCGATTTTATTCTTCTTTTTTGTGTCGGTTATGTGATGTTTATTTAGATTTTATTGACCCAAAACTATTCCACCTCCGCGGCGTTGTTAATGGTAGCGTAGAGCCTAGATTACTTATGTTGAGGTACAATGGACAGGACAGGAGATGAGATATACATAGAATGTGGCTCTCGGGGCGCACAGTTCTTAGACGAGAAAGGAAATTCCTTGGAAGGGAAATAAAGAAACGGTGCCTTAGTCTCTGATCAGAGAAGTTTCAATTGATTTATGGTAAGAACAGCAGGACGAGATGTGTGGGGTTGCTTGGGAAATAGCTTTTTACTAAAGTTTCAATTTATCTTCTTCTATATCTATATCTCCACATATTATAAATTAAATACCTTTTCGTGTTTGTCTGTATGTCCGCGTTGTTCTTCTGACACGTAACAGATTTTGATGAGGTTTGTACTATCTTTTAGAGAATTTATTCCGGAAGGTTTATGTGTAGGTATAATACGTTAATATTAAAGGTGCATAATAACTTAGAAATCTCGATGTTTTATCAAGCTGTAAAAACCGTGCGAAGCAGGTCACTAGTTAACTATATAATGTAAAATCTTCACCCCCGTTTTATGAAACATAACTTAAAACAAAATAACCTGCACTTTCTACCACCCCACTGAAATCCCCATAATCTCCCCACTTGCACCACTTACAAGCTTTAACGGGGTTTAATACTGGTACATAGACAAAGTGCCAGAGGTTTATTTCACTAGACTTGGCTTTGCGTCTGGATTGCCGTGGCACAGGTCAATTTATGTCAGTAATTGGTGATAGGACTTCGCATAACGTGGACTCTTGCGCTGAATTAGGGTTTAATTTTAGAGTGAATGGTGATTGGTGATTTGGGTTTGATTGCGTTTGTGCATTAGGCCTTTAGTGGCGATGGAAGATTGATGTATGGTTTTATGTTGAAAGAAGATGTGTGAACTGTTTTCAAATTAAGGTGATTTTTGACAATGTCGTAATGTTGGAAACGATGTTTCCCTTCAATATAATATTTGAAGTGTCTTAGGTTAACTTAACGGTTTATCAGGTCCATAAATGGACCAACTGAATATTACAATTGATTATCCTAGACGTCCATTTGCAATTTTTCTTCAATATTTGCTAGTGCACTACTGAAGTCGGATTTTTTAATAAGGTTACCGGCTAGAGGCTTATGTACAAGTTAGTGGCAACTGCTAGTCGTTAGTGGGGTTTGATTTCGAATCTCTCCTGAGTCCTATTACTTATTCATCATAAAAGAAAACAACTGCGTATGGTTTCCCGGAAGGTTAAGCCAGAGGTGTATTTATTGATGTGCATGTCAGTTTACGTCGTGACAAGTATTTAGGGGTATGAGGAACAGGGTGTAAAGTTGACTTATCCACCATAGAAAAGGGAGGATCCTCCGACCAGATGGGTGTTGTGTCTGGCGGGCAACTGCCCAACGATTGATGTCGGGTTCTTGTATTATGTCCATTGCACGGTAAACTTTGATTGCGCGATGCAGGATTTATGTGACGTCAGGATTTTTGTATGACGTCAGGTCTTTGATGCGTTGTTCGCATGTGGCGATGTAGATAACGCCACAAGTATATTGAAATATAGTGATCTAATGCTTTAATTTTGTGACTGGTCATTTGGTAACTGTTGATTCTGCAGCTAGTCACCCAGTTATTATCCTCCGGTCCCCCAAGAAATGCCTTAATTAAGATATAATATTTAATACGTTATCGATCGACATTAAACTTGTGTCGAAAGCTGCTGGTGGCTCTCGCGATCGTGACTCAATAATATCAATCATTAACAACAACTTGTACTAGTGTTTTTTAATTAATAGTATCAAAATAATAATATTATGTACTGGTGGTACAGATGCGGAGATAATGTACAAGTCAATAATTATATTTTAACCCATGAACGTGAGGACTTTTTTTGCCTATATAAATATTTGCCCATCAGCATGGTTGGGCTGGCTGCCCAGGATTATATAAAAGCAACATAATGCAATGCTTATTCTATGGCGTAGTTTACCGGACAATTAGGTGTCGCCAGTCGTGAAGGTAATTTTAATGGCCAACGTGCCCCCATCACTGATGAACCAGTGTAGGGGGATTATCATTAAATTTAAGCTCACCTCGTGATGGATTTTTTCGAACAGGAGGCTATCAATGTTTACTACTTTCGCCAAGCAGAGAGCACTATGTTCTAGTTTGAACACTATAATATTCTTGGCGGGGAAATCTGAGAAACCTGAGACACTTTTTCTCATACACAAATCGGCCACACAGGACCAATCCACATGGCGTTACAGGTGTCCGGAACTCGACATTCCCATCAGGTGGCCTATTTGAAAATGGACCATATTTTTACAAAACAATCTTATCCGAATACCTTATTAATAATTTCATAAGTACTTACTATTAAGTAAGTGTAAAGACTAAAAACTACATAATGAAACCCCTAATCTTGAAATAACATCTTAATCCCATTCCGAAATATTCCGATATAAATTGGAGGCGTGCACTTAAAAATACCTATATGTAATAATGAAGGTATATACATAAGGTAGATGACCTATATAGAAATGTAGGACTATTCCTACGTACGTATGCTTTCTTTTTTGATGCGATAAGCCGCGGAACATCTGCCTGTGTCACGCGAATACGGAATTTATTGATAACTATGTTTCGCCAGCGGTGTTGTTTGGCGTAAAAATAATGTTTGTTTTTATGCGTTTGCATTTTGCGGCGCTGTTGGCTGCAGGTTTTATAATTTTGTTTTAAAAACGCTCTATTTTTTCTAGTGACCTGACGATTGAACAAACTTGATTTAACGAATCATATTTAAATGTCTCGGCGGATAAAAGTTCCGCTTATTATACCAACCTCTAATAAAAATTAAATGATTTAATTTATAGTATTATATATTTTTAAGATTTTTGTTAATCACACATTTCCTATGGCCGCGTGTCCACCGCACGTCCGTCACCCGAGCACCGACGAAGTCTCTACCCTTTTAAAGATTGATCTTAATACATCAGATTTATTATCAAAAATATATTTAAACATACAGACAAACCAATCCTTTTCACATTATTGATATAGATAGATTGAAAGGGAAATTCTTGAGCGTACTCTAGCCAATATTATTGCAACAGCTGATACAACTACACAGACCATTTTAAACTTTATCTTAAAGCAATAAGATCTTAATTAGCTGGAGGAATTTATGTGTGAGGCCATCAATATATTGTAGGATATTTAATTAAAAAAATACGATCAGAAATATATTAAAAGTATCAATGTTTCTAGTTGTGTTGTGTTTTCATTAAAAAATATATAGTGATAAGTTGCCACCCGCAATTTCAACATGAAAAAGGTTTGTAAAAAGCACATTGTAATTTTAATGTTCCGTTTAATTTTAAATGTAAATTACTTTTATTTCATTCATTAAGGTTTCATTTTCATTAATTTCGAATAGTTTTATGGTAATGTTATTTCTGGGTGAAATTAACTGAAGGCCAATTCTCGTACTCAAAAAACGTTCACATTCAAGTCGCAATCTGTCAAACTTGTCAAAAATGTTGGTAAATTGAGTGTATTTCTGACAGATTGCGAATGAGATGCGAATGCGAACATTCTTAAAAATTACGGGAATTGCCCCCCTGGATAGATTCGTAATAATCGTAATCATAATAAATATAATACTGTAAAGTGTTGTTATTAGCAGATAAAAATCCGTTTGTCCATAACAGTGAAAATCCCTAAGTCGCTTTTCAGTGATCACAGATGACGTCACCGATCGTAGAGATAAACTTAACTGTCTCATAATACCATACCGATATTCATTACCTTTAAACTGGACTAGACTGTTGTTGTACTTATTTATATTTCCAACTTATTAATAACTAACTGTTGCCCGCGACATCTTCTGCAATTCAGGATGAAAAGTAGCCAATGTCCTTCTCCGGGTCATGGGTCTATCGATGTGCCAAATCCGTTCAGCCGTTTTAGCGTGAAAGCGTAACAAACAAACAAACTCACTTATGCATTTATAATATTGAGTTAGGATTACATAAACTTTCAACTTTCAAGTTCTGAATACATTTTTGAGTAAAGATGCCTTTACTTATTTTATTTTTTTTGTCGGCACGCGCTATACCTGTATATTTCATGTCGAGGTTA
Source organism: Lithophane leautieri (assembly GCA_949152455.1). Classification (NCBI taxonomy): domain Eukaryota; kingdom Metazoa; phylum Arthropoda; class Insecta; order Lepidoptera; family Noctuidae; genus Lithophane; species Lithophane leautieri. The sequence goes on from OX424475.1 coordinate 1,346,142, forward strand.
CTAGTCCAGGGAGCCCCAAACTTTCTTAAGTACTTTAGCCCTGGTATTTTTCTAGTACTTCTTTAGTAATTTTAGTATTTTAGTACATTTTTTATTGTAATACTTTTAGTATTGTAATACTTTTAGTATTGTAATACTTTTAGTATTGTAATACTTTTAGTATTGTAATACTTTTAGTATTCTAGTACTTTCAGTACTCTAGTACTTTCAGTACTCTAGTACTTTCAGTACTCTAGTAATTTTAGTACTCTAGTACTTTCAGTACTCAAGTACTTTCAGTACTCTAGTACTTTTAGTACTCTGTACAAGAAAAGATTATAACCAACGATACGCTTAACAAACTAACAACACAACCTTTTAATCAGTCACAATCTAACTAATCGTCTAGTTAAACTAAAATTAATCCGAACTCCGATCGCTAATGAATGGTGCATGGAATCAATCTAAATAACTGGTGACGAACCATTATACCATTGTTAATGGTGGCTCGTTTGTGTAGGTAATTAATGGTCCTTAAATGGTAACCATCAGTTTTGTTGCGTCTTGTAAACTTGCTTTGTTAAAGGAGGCTGCTCATGGGATGATGTGGCAAAGATTTAAATTGAAGAGTGTCACCGAATTGTTTGATGATTTTTAGGGTTCCGTACCCGAAGGTTAAAAGTGGACCCTATTAGTAAGACTCCGCTGTCCGTCCGTCCGTCTGTCACCAGGTTGTATCTCATGAACCGTGATAGTTAGGTATTTCTGTTGTCGCTATAACAACATATACTAAAAAACAAAATAAAATAAATATTTAAGGGGGCTCCCATACAACAAACGTGATTTTTTTTCAGTTTTTATAGATAATGGTACGGAACCCTTCGTGGTCGAGTCCGACTCGCACTTGGACGTTTTTTATTTTGTTTTAGAAGCATTAGCCGGATAAGAGATGACGATCGAAAAATTGGGCTCACAAAATCATTTGCTATTTTACTTGGGTGGATGTTGCAAATTAAATAAGACAGACATGTTGGGTTGGTATGGATATTCAAAAATAAAAAACGCGAAAAATAATCAGCTGTTCCCTACATCTATTTTTATGTTCGCACAGCTCGTCAAAATGTTGGGAACTTTTTATTTTTTTTTGCGATTTCATGTCATAATAATGAGTACAATGACCCCTTAACAGATTTCGTTTATAAAAAGATACACCTTATATAATCTGGATATCCAACTTATGTGTTCTGTTACAAATATCAGCTAAAACAAACTTCTATGGTGAAATTATTGTTTCTAAGTCAACATCTCAGCTTACTTCCGTCAGTGCGCAATCCCCTTAACTCTAAGGCCAATTAATTTAATTGAAGGTGTTCTTGTAATAGCTTCAGTATGTATTTGTGCTACAAGAGCTTGCTAGACATCTGGACACTCCCGAGTCCGCTTGACAGCGCTACAGCGGCTTGAAGATACTCCTGTAGGACAAAAAGATAACGTATGTAAGAATGTGCTTGCGACAAATAGCGCTTTGTCAGTAATTAATGCTTAGTGTTCCTGAGGTGTACGGTATTCAGGTATTTTTCATTATTTTTATTGAGCTGAGACATGAAAAGGTGGCTGGAGACCTATTTGGCCAAGATTATGGGCCGTTGTGGACTCTTGTCTGTAACAAAATTAACGTATCGTAATTACCAAGTTTTATGAGTAGCTAGAAATATCACTGTACAGTCACGAGCACCAATATGTATACACTTAGAAACTTTTAAAAGTGATTTTATCCTACTGTATAGATTGTAATTTTATGTTATAACTAAAAGTATTTTGGAACCCAAATTATTATAAAATAGGTATAATCTCAAAGTTGCAATCATTATTCCACAAAAAAATGGTTATTTAATTTTGCTCGTGACTGTACAAGTTTTAAACCGTACGTTTATTTCCACACAAACGCGCGTCATTTAACTTAAGTTTCTGTCAGTCATCCTCATCACTTATTTCGATACAGTTCAGGTAAAACCGCAAACTAGAATTTTATTCCTCTCTTTAATCAATATGTATGAGAATACGTTTTGTGAAAAGTTTTGTAATTAATTAACAATATATTTCAAAATGTAACTTCCCAGTCAAAAAGTTCAAATGCTTGTTTATCATTCGAACCCCATGAGAAATCAGAAACCCTTATCCTGTCAAATCAAACTATCACTAATGCTTGCATTATGTAATAATAACAACAATCACATATTTGGAGACCCAACAAAATGAAAAACAACCCTAAAATATTCTTTGACACCACACCAATTTTACTTTGCAGTTGAAAAAGAGAGCTTCGCATACATTTTTGATGGTGACGTTGAGTTTTGGGATGTAAATTAAGTTGGTATTTCGGGACACGACAGGACCAAAAGTCGGGCAAAAAACATAGCTATGTTGACTGCTCATTCCAGTCGAGTAGGTTTCAAAAAAATAATATCGAATTCTGACGTGAAATCAAGACTGGTGAATAAATTAAGTTCCTGTGTTGTTATTTTGGAGTTATGGCGTAGTTTTGTTTAGAGTCGGTCCATTTTGAATTAAGATTACTGGGAAATTATTAGAATGAGTTATAGGTAAATATTCGGAATTAATCCTATCTCCGGAGGGTTTATTTTGTGTAACTTTAAACAAAAGAACTATGTTTTTTTCAGTTTTTCATTCACACTGTCATTGCACAATGATGCTGCAATGCTGTTATTATCCCAAAAAAATATGTTAATATTTCTACCTGGCACCATTGACATATATCCTAGCACTCTAAATATCCGCATTAATTCCATAATTAGATTGTTCAAGAGATGACTAATAAAAGTATTTATTTTGATCAACATAATTAACCAAAGGCCTAGGCAAGTGGCAATAGCTTTCAAAGCGTTACGCATTTCTTAACATACTCGTAATTGACATAAGCTTTACGGTAGCACCCAAATGTTTAGGCCAGTCTCATACATTTTTGACTTTTCCATCATCGCTAACGCGGATAGTCTCACTTTGTCTTTGTCTTAGACGGATTTGTCCTGTCCTGTCTTTTCACCGTTATGACATTACTCATACGGTTTAAATTTCAATAACTAACAGTATTTCATGAAAGAGTTTAACTATACTTCGCGGTCCCTGCTAACAACAAAGAAATCAAAGTGGTTCCTGGTCAAGAAAAGATTGGGATCCACTGGTCTACTAGCACTACTAATAGGCCCTTGGTACCAAAGAAGACGAAGCCCTGTTTCTTAGGCACCATAATGGAGGCAGTCATTTTCAGATGAACTGTAGGTATGTTTTACTGGTAGTTATATGTCATGACTATACTCTATACTATACATATAACTCATACTTATGACCCGATACTTTCGGCTCATAAGAACAGCGATCACCCGTCACTATATAGCAAACAATCATGACCAATTCCATAATTAGAAGTGCACGTTTAATACTACGGTGTTATAGCTATCGGAAAAACAGCTTTCCACATAAACGAAGCCGCAGTCCCAGTTAGTTTCCCGTATATTAAAACAAACATACGCTACTAAAGGTGTGGCTAGTTAAACTACGCGACAATTATTCACAAAACGCGTCCACGACGTCACGCGCGCACTGAGCGTGATGCGATGAAAGTGGTGCAGAAGCGACACTGCTGGTGTATTCTGCTAAAATCTCACCGTGAAAACTTCAGTGAAGTTAGCTGTCATTCTTGCTATTCTGTAAAACATCTCACCTTGAAAACTTAGGTGAAGTGAGCTTGAAGTGAGCTGTCAATAGTGCCAATCCCTATTATCAGATGGGATGACAGTTCACAAGCTGTTCACTATACCTAAGTTTTTACGGTGAGATTGTTACAGAATACACCGGCTGATGCTAGGGATTGTCACTATTGACAGCTCACTTCAAGCTCACTGTGAGCTCACTTTACCTAAGTTTTCACGGTGAGATTTTTACAGAATAGATCGGCTGCTTTGTAAGGGACTTGTATTAGTTGATAGCAGATAGATGGTCAAAATGATTTGTTGTTGTTGCCTTTATTGTATACTATACGGGTCAGAACATAGGGTGCTAGTTAATGCGGTGATTACTAAAGAGGTTGCGAATTTAATCAACACCCTTTACACTATTAAAGGCCTCCGCAGACAGGCGCGACTTGTTGCATTGCGTCTCTGTTTTCATTGAAAATTTTGCTACTGATATATTTCGCAGTATCGCGTCGCACTATCTCGTCCTGCATCGTCTTTTGCATGTAGGCTGCATGCAAAATATCAGAGCCAACTTACTAGTTGAAAGCCATTTGATAAAAAAGCCATAGATTTGAAAAGAAAATGACTCTTAGCACAAGTATAGCAACTATTAACTTACTTGGTATTGGGGAAGTAAACAGGTATTCCAGTAAACAAGTAATTTACTACCTACAGATAACAAAAGTAAGTAACCAGTAGTCTATGTTGAGTAACAACCTAAAATTATTATCAATGCGCTTGTTAAACCGAGAAGATTTAAGCTGAAACGTTTTTAATAAATTTTCACATGCAAAATCTGTTAACTCAGTTCTAAAAATCTATCACTAACTTTGACAGTCAAAAACATCCCGTCCAAACGTCTGCCGCATCTGTAAAGTTTACAAAGTTATTCTAAGCGCAACCCCTTACCTCGTAAATATCTGAGTGATTTGCATAAGAAACGGCACCAGTCACACTCGGCGCTGCTGAATAAATTACTTACTTTTCACTGCTTTTTTACTAAGAAACTTTTTTTTATTATATCAGACTTTTATAGCGTGTTATTCTTTAATATTTCTATAGCAATTTGGTGGAGAATAAAGGAAAGCCGGGAGTAGCGGTGAATTGCTACGTTTTAATAATTCAGGAAGTTTTGGTGACTTTATTAAGCTCTTTGTACTTGATTAATTAGGTAACTATTTATTTTTTGGATAAAACAATCAATCTTTTGGATTAACCGATTATTTACAAGTATTGGTACCCACTTACCGAAATATTTTAGGATTGCTTGATAAAGTTTGCAAACTTTTATCATTTCTTATGACGAAATTAGAATATGCTCTTGAAAAGGGAAGATCTCAGTGCTTTAGAACAAAATAATGTGCAAGTCTTATTATAATACTCGCCGAGTGCTAATAACCTCGTCCTTTTTTGAAGTCGGTTAAAAACTCATAAGTAATGAGCATCACGCACTTCTTATTATGTTTTATCTTAACTGATCCAATGACTATGTTATTATGACAACAACAAAAAAAAACTAATTGAAACCGGCCCACGCCTATCCACGACCAAGGTATATTCAATAATGCCTCATTTGTCAAACTATCAGTCAGTTGTCAATCCAGAAAATCGTGAACGTGTAATTATTATTTTAATAAGCCGTTTACCTAAAATGGGCTAAGACCTCGTGACACAGTATTCTACTTTATAATTACACAAAAGCAGATTTTTACGTTTTTGTTTAAATGAGTGTGGCCACTATGTTAGTTTTCCATTTTTTTTGTTAAATACAAAAACCATTAGTGCATTAAGGGTTACGTATGTTCGAATGAAAAACTGAACCCTTTCCATAATATTGTGAATTGAATTTCAAAATTCCCATTCTAGAAACATAGTAATAAAATTGGCTAGTGTTGTGTTGCAAAAAAGCTAGCAAACTGTGTGGACAGACAATGAAATAATGGCTGATTGGAGGACCGCATACGTGGTCATTATGCTAGTTTGTATGACACAGGGAATCCAATCACACAGTATTATGGTTTCATAGCAACTAACTAACACACTAAGCTTGTTCCTGCAAGGCTGGTGCAAAGAGTAATCCGTTGAAATCTAATTCCGTTAGTGTGATTGGCCGTCAGTATTTCCGTGCTCGCAAAACAGATGGCTGATGGGGCCAAAAAGTTCTGGAGTGGGGACCGCGTACCGGAAGACGTAGTGTTGGAGGGCCACAAGGTAAACCGATGACCTGGGGGCCAAGTCTACTAATTTACAAACGTGTCAATGGTCTCACAATGATGAGTTTTTGACAGATTTGCCATACAAAATCTGTCAAAACCTCATCATTGCGAGACCATGCTTGGGGGAGGCCTATGTCCAGTAGTGAATGTCTTTCGGCTGAAATGATGATGATGATTTCCGTGAGCCAATCATAATAGCTTACTATGTCATTTGACCTGCTTTACAGCTGGTCTATTCCGTAAAAATCTCACCGTGAAAATGTAGGTGAAGTGAGCTAAAAGTGAGATTTCATTCCACCTGATGGATTGACACCATTGACAGTTCACTTCACCTAAGTTTTCACGCTGAGATTTTTGTTATCGGCAGATCAGAAGCTATATGATATAAGTCTGGAACTGTTTAAGGTAGGTACCTAAAGGACTGAGTTTTGATAACTCAGCTAAGTCACCGAATGTCGGCGATTTCGCACCATGAATCTCTAGTTTCTTCACAATGTCTCCCTTCACCAATATGACAATTGGCAATAACATACCCCTACATCACACCTGTATTCTCCGCAGGGTTAGACAGAGGTGTAGGTACACCTCTGTCACCTCTTTGTGTTATATAGGTATATAACACCTGCATTTTGCCAGTTATGTTTAAACCCCATGTAATATTGGGCGAGCCTATTGCCATCACCCGGGTACAAATCCAGTCTCCGGGCTGCTACTGAGAAATTATAGATGGAAAAATCCAATAACACTTTGTTCGACCCGGGAATCGAACTCAGGACCTCATGCTCAGCAGTAGCGCTTGCGGCCACTAGACCAACGAGGCAGTTAGCACATAGCAATAACAAATTATAATAGCCATTTTAGATGTATAATGCAGGTATTAAACCTTATCATACTAAAAAGCCACTTCTAATTACAAAATTAAACCAAAGACACATCATAACTTTCTAGCTCCATAAACAAAAAGTCTAATCATAAACAAACAAAGGCTTTCCCCGTGGCATCGTACAATTGTCACGTTAATGACGTCATGCGATGACGGCCGCCATCATTGTTCCCATGGCTCGTAATGGGCCATGTAAACAATCTCCCATAATGTTGGCCACGGGGATATGAAGTATGGAAGAGTAACAACTGGGATGCTGTGAGAACTGGATAAGAATACTAATGTGTGTTTTTGTATAAAATCAGTTGTTAGTGAATTTGGTCTCGGTTTCGAATCTCGAAGGAGTAGACTGGTGTATTGTTAACTAACATTTCACCAGTTATGTTGGTCTCAGTGCCTGTGTATTCCAGTACAGGAAAATTTCATCTAATAACAAGAAAATTTGTAGGTAAACAAGAAAATTATTTGAAACATTCCCGTGAGATAGAGATAGTACAACTAGGCATAGTTATAATTACCTATAACTACTAAGTGTAGAGAACAGCAAGTGTGGTGAAAATAATTGCATACGTATATTTTTTCATTTTTACAAAGCTGTCATTTGACTCGTAGGTCAATCAGCATGATGTTGAAATCATGATAGTTAAAAATAGTCAACACTACTCGTGCCTCTGTTTGAGCCCAGAAAATACTCAAAGAATCAAAAATTCTAAGCGTGCTTTTCAAAAATACATAAATAGTTAAAAAACATGCTCAACCCAACTAAATAACATCTTATCCTCCCACCACAATTCTTTGCCCGAAGTCCGCGCGCCGCCGGCACGCATGCTAAGTGATGGCATCTACTTTTTACGTTTTTTTTATCTAAATTAAAAATCAGCGCCGCCCCCCTTCCTCTCCCCTGAAAGGTCTAAGGTTACGCTATGAACATAAAACATGCACAGCTTTGTTTGGCCTATCACAGGTAAAATGATCGAATGTACGGCTATTATCGTAAATTGAGACGACGAGGTGGTCCGATTTCTGTTAGTAGGTAGGAAATTATTGAGAAAATTGCTATTTCTTTTTGGGTAAAGTTTCGTGTTGAAAGTATCTAGGACGATTGTTTTAAGCAAGTACTTAGGTGAACCACGAACCGATTCTTTGGCAGCCGGTTACAGTCTTGGTAAACTGTATGAGGTTGACCCTTTTCACCATAATTATGTTTATGTACAAGAAGTTATCATAGGAAGTTAGGAACCTGGACTGAAGGGTTGAAATATCTAACATGCATGGTGATAAAATATAATTTATCGTTCTATGTTGAAAAAATGACCTATGTTCTGCAGTGCGAATGTAATAAAATTTAATAAATTACCAGATTTTTAGGTAATAATAATTTTTAAAGTAGGGTGAAGTAGATGGCAATTTAAGTGATAATCCAAGGTTAAAGACATCTTTAAACCTTGTTATCGTTCTTATTTACCAAATTTATGATAAAATCCCCTACAATCCTTCAGATAAAAATTCTAAAACTATTACTTTAAGTTACATCACTTAAACCGGCAATAAAGATAACTCTAGTGAACACGATAGTAATAAAAAGCTAACAAAATGACTCACAGTACGTAACACCTTACGATGCGCGCACGCATGTGAGTGACTCATGAGCAAGCTACAGGAATGGATGATTTACATTGACTGGTTAGCTAGGTTATGACTTTTTTTAGTATTTTTTTTAAGTAAAATATAATTTTAATAGTTTTGAAAAATAAATCAGTGACCATGCACTTAATGGTATCTTTACAGGCTTGATTTTCGGAATGATTTTGGTGCTTATTTTAGCTATCTACTTAGCATTTGTCAAAAGTTGACTTTGACTGATATAGACTTCTTTTATTTTCTGTAACTAAACGATCGAGATCAAATCACAGCAATGCCAAGAGTCGAAAGACTGAAAAAAGGAAGTGTACAAAATTCGATTAATTACTATGTCTAATCACAGTTCCTGGTTGTTTTACCTTATTATGAACCATCATCATCATCTCATTGCAAGTAATAGTTATTTCAAAATGACTCATAGCGTTTAAAATTAACTTGGAATGTACCCACTAATGGAAATTTTAACCAATCTTAGTGGTCTACATGAAGTGACAAAATGTGCGTTACATCAGTCAAAATAATTACTTCATCATCAATAAAAAACAATCTCCACAGGTGGGGATTCTCGGATGGTTTCAAATGAAATCAAAAGTCATTTATTCAAACTAGGCTGAGAATCAGCATTTTCGAACGTCAAAATTACATAAGACCTACCCTTCACGTTCCGATCCTCAATGTATGTATATGCGGCGTCTCCCCGCAAACCATGGCCCACCTTTCATCCTGCGTCGCATGCTGTCACCTGTACTCGGAGGACCTTATGTCTGCGTCAGCGAATGATTTTAGCGTTGCTGAGTTCTGGGCCAAACAGAAAATTTAAATTATATTTACCATCGACACGCAAAAATTCTGAAATAAAATTACAGCCAGCAATGTACACAGAACACAGAAACCTCAACGTTGGCGATAACCAGACCGAGTTGTATCGAAACTGGGTGAAAGTCTGAACTGCCGTCTACTGCTGTGACTCACTCGACGACCGACACAAAATGTGTGATGGACGATCATACTAACCTACCAATAGAGTCAATGTTACGATGATGAAATTTTCTGTAGTATTTCAAGGAGGTTTAGAATAAGAAAGTAAGTAAGCCTGGACTGGGTAACTATTAACCTAAAGAACACCAATTCGTAAGGATGAATCATCGTAGGACACTTATTCGTATGTTACTTATTGCAAGCGATATTGCGGCCGGCCCAGGCGGCGATGGCGGGATGAGCCAGACTCCTTGAAGAAAGACTGGTTCTTGGTCGCTTTGCATCGCGAGAAGTGGAAAGAGAGTAAAAAGGCCTTGTCCCAGCAGTGGGACAACACGGGCACTTAATAAACTGAGAATTTCTTCCATTTAGTTACACTACAGGTAAGGTACACAAGTTAAGACAGCTGAAATGGTTTGAAATTGTAAACACGCAATATGTTTGATCAATGCTTTCGCTCATACCCCATAAGTTATCCCATGTAATTCCTACACATTATGCAAAATATGAGGTACCTAACCCTTTGTAATAACTTTCAAAACATATTCATTGAAAACTTTGTGAGCAATTTTCACCTTTACAGTATCGTACTAAGCATTTCGCACCCTAAAAACGTGGAGCGATCCCTAGTAGCTTTGAGCAAAATCTTTACAAATCATGAGCCTTCAATCTACATTATTATGCCACTAGATGTACTCTAATTTACTGTAATACATTAATATACAATTTTCTAACTAAAAACTCAGAAAATTAAAGAAAGCAGTGAAAGTTAGATTTCATGCATGTCAGAGCTGGGGGCTTCAAACGGTTACTTTAGCAGAATCATAATATGAATCATCGTAAAATGTCACCAACTGACAATTCATAATTATGATCTGCGTGCGATTAATATTACGAAATAATTCATCTGTTTGACAGTTTTCTATGGAGATTCGTAAAATGGTCCACAAATTATGAATTACTTTTATGTCAAATTAGAGGAATTGCTAATGGATTCGGGAAATGAACTGCTTTTAGAGGAATTGCTATCTAATGTGGTGGTAGTTTGTGGTTTAGGCCCTCAGCAATGATCAGCAGGGCAATTCCCTTATTCTTAAGAACGTTCTATTCGCAATCTATCAAAAAAACCATCAATTTACCAACATTTTTGACAAGTTTTACAGATTGCGACTTGAATGTGAACGTTTTTTAAGTAAGAGAGTTGATCAGAATCATTACTGACATCTCGCTTTTTGCAAGATGTGAGCAGCTCTTCACACATGAAATATCCACAATCACCCATCAGCTGATGTGGAATTTAGCGTATAAATCAATTGATTCCTACAACATTAAGTTATCCACGAACCCTTAAAAGTCCTACTGTCTTTAAAACTTTTAATTATTTCACCCCCTAAACAGGTACACACGTGAAATAAGTATGTTCTCGTACACACGGGGGATCTTTATCAACTGCGAAGCGATCTCAATTAGCCTGGAGCGGGAACTTGTCGCTACTAATGCGTCTGTATCTGTTAGGGAGTTTCACATGAGGTGGAGAAATTGCTGCGATGGTTGAGATTATCAAGGATGAAGATGAACGTGAGGTAGAAAAATATAATAGGCGAGTGTTTTAGAGACTTTCAAAGTCAAAAAAGTCTTTGGTAAATCAAGTTATAAAGTAATGTGTTAGACCGTTTTGTTTGCAACTAAATAAGGTAAGCGTTGCAATGGCTGTCATCTATCATGATCCATCGATGATGATATTTGTCGTTTTAGTTTTGTGGTGTACACATTTATTTCTTAATTAAAACATTTTTTTTAAATAAATACATAAATTATTAATTGCTCCTTATCCAAATGAATCGGTAGTCGCTTCATTTGGCACCCAAGGGATTTATCTATCGATCTTTTGCTATTAGGTATATGCTTAATAGGCATCTCGATAACTTAGAGCTTCTTACTTGGGGGTCAGAAACGTCGCGCACACAGTAACCGTGTGTAAACCCCTTTACTTACCAGTTCGGAGGAGTAATGTGTCGATTTATATGATTTATACCCCCTTCTGTAAACACATACGTTTGATCGTTGCGAGTTGATTAAATTATGCAAAAAACATTGTGTTGCCGACGTCTCGTAAACGCGGTTTCTTGAGGTGTCTATATGTGTGTTGTGTTTGTAGGTAGTTTTGTGTATGGGGGTGCTTGTGTGTGTGTGTATGTAGTTGTAGGAATTGATATGGGAGTGTCTAGATATAGCAACGGATTAAATTGTAAGTGCCTTGTTACTGCTTAGGACTATTTTTTAATAAGGCTAGTCATAGTCTGGTATCTCCCAGACACTGCAAGCTTTTATGAATTACATCTTTGTTTGCTTTAGTATTTTAAAGGCTGAATTACTGAATTGATATCGATTAAAGACAAAGATGTATAGATGAACATGACGGACTAAGGAGGAGTTGATAGTTTTTTATAATCTACCTGGGATTTATGAAGGTTCTCCTAGTAAAGTTATCTTATCCTAGTAAAGTTTTGGGCACATAAATTGCTAAAACATAGTATTGCCTATTGGTAAATCATCTTAAACACATTAATCACTGGTCCACAGCTGGGCATAAGCAAACGCCCACACAAAGTCTAAATTCCCATTTGCTGACTATTCGCATTGTCGAGAGTGTGGGCACCCACATAATCATATTTCAGTTAGCAGCGCAAAAACAATACGATTGCGTAAATAGGGCAGTACCGAACATAAAAGGTGATCGATTTCAAACGCCCGATGACTCACTAGTGTTGTGACTCGTGATTATTCGACTGCTTTGGAATCCGAATAATCGACTACTCGGAAATCGATCAAAGAATAAAAATAAAAAGTAACTGATTAAACTGACTCATTATTTGAAAAAGGATCATTTTAGAGAGAATAAACAGGTTTAATTTAATGAGGTGGCTGACCGCAAGTGACTAAGATTATTTTCAATTGATTTTTTATGTGGTAACCAGATGCCTTGAATACCTAGCGAGTGATTTTCATAGAAGGTGCTGTGGTAAACCTTACAGATATTTTTACTTCTTAAAGAAATTTTGATTTTCGACAGCTTTATTAGCGTATTAGTAAGTGTGGTAAGTAAGGACGGCTGCCAAATAACGAGTATTTGAGCCCCGAGCCATCTCTGGATTTAATTTAAACGTGAAAATTTTCCCCTAATCACGTAAAACTACAAGATTTCTGAGGTTTCATAATTTGAAGTAGGTATGTTATTTTTGGTATCTTGCTCAATTTGCTGTGAATAAAATGAATAACTAGATAATATTTAAGTCTACTGATAAAATCAAGCAACTGTCCATAATTGCTCGAAATTAATGATCGGTGTATATTTCGCATTAATATCGAAAATTATTTAGGTATTAGTATTTATGCAGTATCCACTTAGAATATGATACTTTTGAATTATGTTTTTGGGTCATGCTGCTTCCAAATAGCATCAAACCTTGTAAGTCTTTGCAAGTGTCTATATGCGTTGGTAAACACTTTTCATGAAGTAGGCATTGGCCAATTTATCACATGAATAAAAATGTATTGTCATTCTCAAAATAATAACAAATAACATTATTCCAAGAAATCAGTTCAAAACATCGAATAACCGCACCCACGCACATCCCTACGCATCACCCGACAATCTCTTGATAACTGTATTTAATTAAGTTATTGCCAATAAGTTATCTTTTAACGGCTAATCAAAGCCTATTTAGATATGCTATCGGCTGCTCACGAGGTGTTATGTGGCTTTTGCCACGTATCTGGCTCGAAATTGCCGGCTTATTGGCATAATAAGCTCTGTCTATGGGTTTTGAATTCGCTTATGGGGTTCTGCAAGCGTTTATGGATTTTATTTAGTGTTCCCTGATAACGTGTTCTTTTCTTGTAAAGATAGGAAATCTGTTCTATGAATACTTGTTTTGGTATGTGTTGTAAGGTTCCTTGTACTCGTATATTGTAAAATATGTCATTACCAAAATTTAAAAATCTGTAAAATAGTTTTTGTCATCAATATTTTATTTTTATTGTTCATATTGTGTTTATATTTTTTACACATTATGTCTATTGTAACGGAAAATTCGAGTTTATATTTTAAAGTTTACATCAGTTAGTTAGTTCAGTTAAATTCAAGATCAAAAAAATCATTAAAAGAAGTTTTTAAGTCATGTTTTTATATCACATGTGTTTGTATTTCATATTTGTCTATTTTATTTATTTGTACTAATAGATTATAGAGCATTTAAGATTTAAGTTAATTTAGTCGATAGTTTAAAGCATGCTGTAGCTTACCTGTACCTAATCGAAGAAGTGCACTAGACTAAAACGCTATAAATTGTTATTATATTGTGTACATCTTTTGTTGGAGGTCTTCAATAAATAATTAATTCTGTCAAGCATAAGGTTAGCATGTTAGGATTTTCTTCGCATGTGTCTGCCGCTGTACCTAGTAGATCTTCAAAGATTAGCTAGTCAGCCAGGACGTTAACGGGACTAACTACACAGGGTACGGATTACATGGTAGTGAGTACTTAGTAAAGCTAAACATCGTAGAGATTAATCTAGCGTACATCAAAAGACTGTTGTGATGCCTTCATTACTGACAGTGATCTTGCTTTGTAATGCAGATAAGTCTAATAAAAGCCGCTATGTAAAAATATTTTTTGACATAACATGACTAAATCTTGGGAAGCTCCCCAATGAGAGCGATGGATGAACTAAACTAAACGAAGCTTTAAAACGAGTAATCTTCTCTAAACGGGTCCTACGTCAACGAGTAAGGAATTATCAACAACAAGACTATCATCAAAACCCAAGTAGGATAACAACACAACACACAATTTTTTTATGAAGAAAACACTGACCGTGTTTTCTTCATAAAAATGTTGTGTGTTTTGTGTACTCATAATTCCGGGACCCAAATTTCAGAGGCGCCGTCTCGAAATCGTCGAGATTTAATCGCCTAACATATCGAGTGACCAGAAACAAAAAGCAATATACATAAATTATAGTCGGAATCGTATTAGAAACACGTTTTGCGTAGCGCAGTAGTGATCGAGTTGAGGTTGCGTTAGAGTTGACGATGCGGTGACGGGACGACTCTTTTCTCCAGTCAAAATCTAAATTGCTACACCGTAGATCGTTTGTTTTACCAAATCAATACAGTTTTGATCTAGCTGCAGATGCAGGTCTATGAGAGACAGAAATCCTAATCGTAAGTCTTAATGGACATAATTTCGGTAGCATCCATCTATATCATAAGTTCTTTCTCCTGTTATTTTCGTATGGGGACCCACTGTCCGAAAAAGCAGACAAGGATCCTTAAGTACACCGCTAATAGCATCAGAGGAATCCACTTGCTCTAACAGAACATTTACTGATTACATCCTGATATCTGTTTTTTTGTCTTTAAATTTAATTTTTTACAGGGTTCATGAAAATGTAATCTGAAGACCTTCTAGTTTAAAATCACAAAAACTTCTTCATTATGTTTGTTGTAAGTGGAACACACATTTGACGATCTCCTAACTTTAAATCCCCCAATTTATTGCCCAGCTACTAATCATCACGACTTGGTCACCAAAAAAAAACTGAGCCACATTTCTTTCAACAACTCGTGCACTATAAAGAGCTCTCAAACTGGTTTTTATTAGCACACGGCAGTGCCCGAGAGAGCGCGATGGTTTATTGGATAAGCGTCGTGATCAAGGTTTTGGGTTCTATTCCTGGTTTACAAACATTCGTATATACCTGTTTGGTAGGATTTGTGGGCGTTTTCGACATTTTCTTGAGCTCTGACGTAAGAATTCTAGATTCAAGGTTTGGTTGTTATGGAAAGATCTGAACTACATTGCGATGTATGTGTGATTTAAGCCAAACCTAATATATGTGTAACTTCTATATCTTCATTATTATCTCTAGTGACAGTAACAAAAGCTCCTACAGTATTATCTTGTCTGCTATAATGTTATACGATACGCGATCACAAATACAACTACTACAAATATTAGCAATTGTGTCAGATTATTTGTTTACTGTGGAAGAAGTCACCGTCAAGAATTGAATAACTATGAGTTTAGCAGTTGACGTAAACAGATGATTAGGGTTCAAAGAAATCATGCTATATTAGAGTAACTATTTATCAGTTCTTTGATAGGTATACGAGTAGATACGATGTACACACGGCTACACCTCAAGCTATACATTTCCAGTTTATGCTGATCTCGCATTGTATAGGATTTCGGTACGATGCGAGGTCAGCTTATACTGGAAATGTATAGGTTGATGTGTAGCCGTGTGTACCTATGTGTGTCTTCTGCTCTCATTTCTATTGAGTACTAAAAGTTTAAATACTCATACAAATCTCGTTTTAAATTACTAGGATTATTCATATATTCATTGCACTTCGTCACGTTCATCAACATAATTTGTTTCCGTAAGTATTCAAAAAGTGTTGTCGGAAGAAAAATTAAATTTTACCTATTGAACGTTTTAATGATGTTATATCTGCATCTTGAGATAGAACCTACTCTAGACGTGATTATGGAAAACGAGTTTTTCTCAAAGAAATAATTTAAATGCAGTTATAAATCTACAAGAATATTATAGGGCTATTGAATTATGTTTGTGATTATGCAAAATTTTATTATGCCAGTACCTTGGTTTATATTGCTGGTTTAATTAATAATATTAATAACAATATGATGTATTTTCAATTAATATAATAATTTTAATATTTAAATATTAATAGGTCAGATTTGCATTAGGCCTGAGAACAGGTCTTATTATAATAATAATTATGTGGCTGTGGAAATATATATCAGGCTGAACAGAAACATACATTATCTATAACAACTACTTATTATTATTAATATTGACATATGACATGTATACATAATTATGTAAACATGCAACAGTGAAATAGGAATGGCTAAAGTATTAAGCATAAGAGAATAGGACGTTCTTTTAGCAGAAGACGACTTTAGAATGATATATTGACATTTACACTGTGTGTCAAAAAACAGATGCTGCTTCAAAAGTAATAAATACCTACTCATGACCACCATCAAATGTTCAACTAACACTTAAGTACATACAATAGAACATGCTTATAATTACATAATATAGTTTAGGTACATACAAAACTCAAAAGAAAATAAATCTCAACATATACATATACATACGTACACACGAATGCGTAGTTCGGTAGTAGGACAACTCTTGTACGACCTGTTACAAACTTACCTCCAATATTTGCGATCGACATCAACTCTATGAAGAACAAAATAAAGGTGATTTAAGCTTGGGTGGGCAGTTTTTAATTTTGTTTTCATCCCGTCGTCGTAAAGGGCATGAGGACTATGGTAACTGTTCGTCAGACTTATTTAGACGTCGGGTTTTGAAATTGAGTTGAAATTTTTCGACTTTTAAGAGGAGAAAGATTGATGGGTGTAAGGGTTCGGTGATAAATGGGCATTCAATTGCTTTTTAGGGTTCCGCACCCAAAGGGTAAAACGGGATCCTATTACTAAGGCTCCGTTGTCTGTCTGTCTGTCTGTCCGTCTGTCAGCAGGCTGTATCTCATGAACCGTGATAGTTAGACAGTTGAAATTTTCACAAATGATGTACGAGTATTTCTGTTGCCGCTATAACAAAAAATACCATACAACAAACTTGATTTTTCTGCTCGTTTTTGCTCGATACTGATAACGGCAATAAGTAGACGCTTGAAATATTCACAGAATATTTAGTTACATATTCACTTTAAAAATAAGTCCAGTCCAGTCTTGCCAAGGGGTATCGTATTACCCAGTTACTGGGTTATGGAGTTTAGATAGGCAGTCGCTCCATGTAAAATACTGGTATTCAGCTGCATCCGGTTGGACTGGAAGCCGAGCCCAACATGGTTGGGAAAAGGCTAGGCCGATGATGATGATGAATATTCACATTAAAAATAAATAATAAAATTAAAATAAAACAAATATTTAAGGGGGGCTCCCATACAACAAACTTGAATTTTTTGCCGAACCCTTCGTGAGAGAGCCCGACTCGCACTTGGCCGGTTTTAATATGTGAAGATGGTTTTTGCGAAATATTGGCTGTGCACGAGTATTGTGTATTTCCTTAAGGGTTGAAGGTTTTGGTTATTTTAAATTCATTGACCTCTTGGTGCCAATGGAGCTTTGAATAATTATTTATTCCTAAAAGCTGTTCAGACGGAACCATTGATAACACTTGACCTGTAACTCATATACATTGTAATAGTTCAACTGTTACGATCAATCAAACTAAGTACTAGAATGTTATATACAAGTGAAATCTTCAGTGTAGCAGTTTCGACGGTTGTAAATATACAAATGCTTATTATTGACCAAATGTAGGATTCATGTCCTAACTGTGATTCGTTTCTTTACTAACAACATACATGAACTACATAATTATGTTTTAATTTGTTTTTCTAATTCTTAGCCTAACTATAAAACTAGGTATATTCCTGCAAAGAATAGTGAATGTGAGTGAATGTCAGAACGATATAGGCTTAGTGGACTGTTGTGTGGTGTTGTTGAACATTTTCTATTTTGTTAAGTACCTACCTGGCACTTGTTGAAAGGCCTATACTGTCCCTCTCCATTCCTATTAACACTGTAATTCGAAAATATTGTAAAAGCCAATTATTTTTAAAAGAGTAACCATGGAGTTTCTTGCCGGCTCTTCTCCATAGGAAACGACCAATTGGAACCGTGTATCTAGCTTCTGACGTTTCATAAGTGCCCATGTACGAGTAGGTTTATGTGAAATAATATTTTTTTTTTTAAAGAAAATAATTATATTTTTACGGCACAAAAAGTGCACATTACAAAAAAATACACACATACAAAGTAGCCAAAAGCCAAATTCAACAAATAAAAGTTTAAAGTTTGTCAATTTTGTCCATTGCTTTATGTAAGGTCAGGTCACAATTGAATGGTCACACCAAGACCAAATTTAATACACACTCCGTAATAACTCTGCTAGATAACTGTGCCATGTTGTTGGTCGCCTTAACTCCGCTGCTGGCATTAATTCTGCAAAATTCTTGGTAGCTAGATCCATCCAGATTTCCTTTTTAATTACCACTGTTTTTTGTGCTAGCGGTGTTAACCTATAATTAATTGTTGCACCCGTAATTGTATCCTATTATAAATAATACACTGCTAATGTACTGGTGTAAGCAATTGTTGGTTAACCTTAATAAAATAAATAAATAAATTACAACCCCGACACTTTTAAAACAGTTAAACAAAAGCCTCACACTGGCGAAGCTCTAAACACAATTCAAACATCTCATCGATTTGTTGTCAAGCTACCAATTTCCTGAGCACATCGACTATGAAAGATTGCTTCCTGTTCCAACACCAACTCTGCTGCCCACACTGCGAACATAGCGCAATATCTCAGGTTACTTGGACAAGCAATGTCTAGAACATGAGATGTATAGGGTAATAATGGTGGTTGGAAGGATAGGATACATCAATTAATTGATTATAAGAAGACCTAAGAAGTACCTACTGGAGATGGTGTCCGACCCGTCGTCCACTACAAAAGAAACCAGTTACACCTACAAACTCATATCATCAATAAGTAGCCAGAATGTCACAGCACTATTGTTTCAATTTCTGTTCTTACACCAGGCAATACCTATCACAAACTAGTTTTTAACGCGTTAGCAATAGTCGCGTCGTGTACGAACTACTATTGAAATACTAGTGCTGTGACTCAATGGTGATTTGAGTTTGTAACAATATGTTTCTTTAAGTAGCATCGTGGATGATAGGCCTTAGGCTTCGGCAGGCAAGCGTGTCATGCTCTCGCATCGCGCTTGTCTGCGGGAGCCTTTAATGTTTCTTCATTTTGTAAATCAATCTTTATTTCACGTATTCATGAGAATTTGTTTGTCTTTTCAGGAACCAGATGCTTATCTCTAGAAATCCTAGGAGTGCCAAAGCGAGGGGATTTTAGAAGTAAGTAAATAAGCAATAGCCTACCGGAGGAATTCTCCATTCGACGAAGCCGCATGATTCTTATAAAAATCTCGCTTCATGAAGAGGTTAGCTTCTTATAAAAATCTCGCTTCATGAAGAGGTTAGCTATTGGAGAGTCCAATTTATAGGCACAGTACTTACTACTAAGATAGGATACCAACTAAACAAATTGCGTCGATACTTTCAAAATCTTCATAATATTTTGAAACTTTCTGTAAACCGTATCCAATTTGTGAAACCGAGCAGTCATTAGCAAACGTGCATGAAACAAATATGGTGCCAAACCATTTCAAATTCAGAATAGAAAATACCGCACAACATTAGAGATCAACAGCATATCCAATTATGAATCCGTAACCACAACAGGTAGGGCTGGACCCGAGGCCCCGCGGAATACAAGAGTTACCAATTATTGTCCGTAGTTCAGACATACGCGGCGTATGGCACTGCCCCCGGGCGATTCCATTTTACGGCTGTGATATATACGCTTTTGATCTCTGGAGTCTTTGATTTAACCTGAAATTGCACTCTTTGTAAAAAGGTTACCTGGGTGAACGTGGATCATTGAACTTGTTGTTTTTTTTAACAGACTTTTTAAAATCTGCTGTTGTGAAATTAGGAATAGGTTAACAAAATACAAGCAAAAATATAGATAGTACTCTTTATTATGTACACCATACAAATTAAAGACCTAGGCAAAGAAAATAAATCTATGACTACTGAGAAGTGTAGAATCCGGCCCCAAATCAGGCCTAGGACAAACTGACAAGAACAGAAAAAGATTTTAAAAGAGTACAAAAGTTTTGAAGCTCCGAAGGCAGAAAATGAGTAAACAGTAAAGATTTGATAAACTTTCATAATCTGAACTGAACTAATATCCTCTATTTCTAACAGATTCAGTTGACAGTTTTGGAATGAAGCTCCTTTTCGGACGATACTTTACATAATAAGAGCTAGATCGGAAAAAAGTGTAACATTTTGACCGCCACGACACTTGTGTTACGAAACAAAAGTTTGCGAAAGCGAAAAGAACTTCGTTCCAACCGACTTTTCTGTGACGCTTCTCGTTTTCATGAAGATAACTTTTATGACTTCAATATAAAAAATATATATTTTATGTCTATGAAAATTAAAAACACGTGCGTTTATTTTTATAGCTTTAGTGAAGTTCTTCACTAAAATTCTAAAACTGCTAACACAAACATAATTGAAGAAGAAAAAAATCCCGAACTACTACATAAGTGAAGAGATCACAAAAACTAAGAGCCCCAACTCACGGTCCAAGTCGCGAGTCAAAAGTTTCCACATACTGAGCGAACGCCTCAACTTGTGTAAGTTACTTTGACTTGGAAGCGGACGCGTGTAATCGGTTCTATTCACTCATGTGAACGTGGATGTAGGGCTTTATGGACATGGCTTTGGGTTAATTTTTCGTATCAAATTGATACAAAATAGAAACGAGCCCATAATTGTTGTGTAACATGTGACATCTTGGCTGACAGTACCAAACTCTCGGAAAATGGGTTGGTACCATCTGATGGCCAAATCAAGCACCGCTCGCGCATTGGTTAAATCATAAAGCCCGCGCTTCCCCGGCTTTCTGTTACACACTCCCGTCTCTTTTTACGAAATCACTCCCACAGATTGCAGGAAAAGCAAGGTGATACACATCAAAAATTGTATACGAATACACACAAAATTTACTTAAGGGTTTTGCTAAAGAGTTAGGTCATTCATCATTTGGTATTGGTGAAGCCGCACTGTGTGACGAATCTTTAATTGCGAAAGGGTCAATCAGAGACAACCACGAGGGTTGAGAGAGCAGAGTAGAGCAGAACTATTTATTAAAAAAGGCATTTTGCTTTCAGATGAGACTTTTTATTCTAATTGTCTTTAGAGTCAGACTTTTTAAAATCAATACTTTTAGAAGATTTTATGACGATCTTCCCGATATAATTTCATATAATAAACGGTATCAAACTTTACTTCCTTGCGTACAACCACAGAACCGATAAAAACTATGTTCTAAATCAAACGTTATCTCGACCAAAGTATCAATACTAGTACTGATCAAGTATGTATAGATTTTAATATTGTAAACGTAAACAGGACAGCACTCGGCAGGTGGTATTGCGACAGCGAGGGCATAGATTCTATTCCCATCTGATGCAGTGGGTCTGGTGATACAAAAACGTGGTTTCAAGTAATGCTGAGGAGATGTGATAAGAGTAACGTGATAGGTTTATATTTAAGTGAGTCGAAGAGGTGAAAAAGCTTAGAATTGTTTAATTTTGTGTTGTTACTCTAGAGTATTAATGATCACATTCCTCTAATCACAACGCTCTGTATCATCTCTCCCCAATAACAAAACAAATGAAAAAGATAACCTCATTCCTAACCATAATATCGTATGTATTTGAACTGTTAGCGCAATCATTGCACGTGAAATAGCAGTTCTAATAATTAGTATTCAAAGTGAATGACTTGTATTAGAAAAGGGAGCTTCTGCTTTGAAATTTATTATTTATTTATTTATTTAATACTTTAAGCACACAAATGTACAGAGGCGGACTTAATGTCATAGGCCTTTTCTACCAGTCAACCTTTGGGTGATGCAGAGACAAACAGTGGTAGGTGCAATAGCGAAAATTGTGGAATAAATAATATTTAAATACGTAAACCTATTTAAATAGAAATATATATATACCTAAATG
Source organism: Lithophane leautieri (assembly GCA_949152455.1). Taxonomy (NCBI): domain Eukaryota; kingdom Metazoa; phylum Arthropoda; class Insecta; order Lepidoptera; family Noctuidae; genus Lithophane; species Lithophane leautieri. Next base: position 1,368,342 of record OX424475.1, read on the forward strand.
TATATAAATATAAGAACAAATAAATACACATAACTACGCGAAATAATTGTCATCCGTCTGTACGTTCTCATTGTAGAACAAAATCATCTTCACATACATACAGGAATGAGATAGCAATACTGACGGATGGATCGAAGATATTTTGGAGATCACACTGATGACCTATAAGCCAAATTAAACGTTTAAAAGTTACAGCCAATGCTAACCTTCACTACTTCTGAACATTGTATCATATCTTTAAAAGGATCATCGTTATCATTATACACTGTGTAAGTTTTTGCGAAAATTGGTAATTTTCCAGCTGATTGTAAAATTTAAAAAAATCTATGAATGCATATCTCAATAAGTTAAGGGTTAGTCTCTTAAGACCATTTTTCTATAGCTACAACGGTTAAGGTACAGTTCGATTCAAACTTACAAACTTGGCGGCTCGGAAGTTAGCTACTCGCTGCGCAGTACCCCACCTCTTACCCCCGCTGACACATGTTACTGCGCAGCGACTAGCCTTATGTTCCAAACCGCCATTAAGTTTGAATCGAATTGCCTTCCCTTACTATCCTAACTCAAAAATCCACCCTAGATAGCACCTAATTATAACACCACCTTAACACTTTGTTGCTAAGATCTGCTCCCAGATAAAACTCATATCAAAAATAGTCAAGTAGGTACATAAACGACTTCTAAATCTACCTTCAGATATAAGCATCGTGATAGGTCAGAGCTGGTCTCCTCGACACCTCGCCTTTCACCACCGATTGATAATTATGGCGCCTATGATAACAGATTCGTATACCACTAAAAGTCACCGCGAGCCGATTTTAAAACCGGTTTATTTTGATAAATGATTTAAAGGCAATTAAATTCTTGGAGTTTAAAGTAAATAAGTAGGCAGTGAAGTAAATGGAGATAAAATGAATTACAGATTTAAATATTTCAATCATAGCTTTAATACTAACTAATATTATAAATGCGAAAGTGTTTGTTTGCTTCGCTTTCGCGCTGAAACGGCTGAATAGATTTGGATGAAATTTGGCACATGGGTAGACCATGACCTGGAGAAGAACATAGGTTACTTTTTATCCTGGATTGAAGACACAGTCGCGGACAGCAGCTAGTTAATGATAAGTGTTATCGCCATTATGACCAGACTTGAGAAACCAGTGTGATGTCTAAGTTATATGGGATCCAATAAAAATGTAGGATTATTTATGTTTAGAAATGTAGAATATGAGTACCATAAACTGCTCGAAACGAATGCCTAAGTACCTTATTGATTAAGGATGACGTCATAATACCAAGACGTAATACTAAATATAACATGGCTAGAAAGGGGGTGACTACCGAGATGACGACTAATAGAGAAGTATGGAAGAAAGGGATATGTTGCGCCGAACACAAATAAATTGGGATGATGGCAGAAGAATGATGATCATGAATACCAAGATGTTATGAAATCATGAAAAAATAAACTCTAAATATATAAACATACATTTTATTCTTGACTAAACACAAAATCACCATGAAAATCCGACCTCAATGATAAGCCATCAACACCAGTTCAAAAATTACTGTAGCTGACACCATTACGCCAATAAGCCATACACCAGAAACCATAATTCATGGCCCCATAAAATTCTTTGTAACATGCCTGCCTACCCGCTGACTGGTAAGTCGTAAAGATAAATAATCCTAACGCAATCAGTATCATTAAGAGCCAAATGTAATACGTATGTATCGTAAATCAATTTTAGGGTTCCACTGTGTGTTGTAAAAATTGTAACGAGGTTTTATGACTTTCGTCGCGGTTCTGTATGTCGGTTTTTGTAATTGGGTGTTAGATGATACTGATATTGATACAGGGTGTTTTTCATGGTGATCGCGTAATAATCGTGATTATCTTCGTGAATTTATTATTTGTATCATTTTCTTATTGCTGTTAGTTACGGTCAGGAAAAAAAGTCGATTAACAATGTTACTTATACACATTATCTAAATTAGAATAAATTGTTTGATTATACTTTCTAAGAGTTAATATTTTCTTAAAATTTTATGTCTCTTACGAAATCAATTAAATAATTTGCTCAATAATTATGATTCTGTAAACCCTCTTAGTCTTCCAAGCCTGCCTTGATTTGTAAGGAGGTAGGTAAAAAGAAAAACACGTTTATTTATTCAAAAAAACTTTAAAATATTTATAATGAGAAGGTCACTATTACCATCTCCATAACTTATAATCATCTGTTTCAAAACGGCCTTCAACTTACGTAATTTCACCTCCTTATCACAAAGTGTCCCAAGCTCACCATCTTTCTGAGTGCTCATCGGCTCGAGTGATAAATCACAAAACTCTGACGTCACGCCATACAATATCACCAATTTGTCATCAATATAGTCAAAGAGAAAGCAGCTTCTGTGTAGATAAACGAAAAAGCAGTAATTTGTTGTCGCTACAAGACTCCTTAATTTTTTGGGACATAGACTAAAGAAAGAGATGTGTCAATGTGTTGGTAATATTTTTGTCACGTTGTTTCTGAACGTTTTTCGTATAGCATGGATAGAATAACTACGCCTGGCTAGATGTGTGATAACAATAATGTTGAAAACCCTGTCTGGATATGTGCCCGGTAAATGACTTGCCCCTATTACATGGGACGTAAACATAACTGGCGAAATGTGGGTGTACTGTAAATACACTTCCGCCCAACCCTTCAGGGAAACGAGACTTGATTTTACGTTTGTGAAAACCATGTCTTACGATCTTTTCATTAAAGCTCTATATTTCCTGGTTTTTTAGAGTTGTTTACCAAGAACACACACAATCTGATCAACATGTGGAAAGCATTAGTTTCCAGTTAGCAGCGAATGCTTTTCACCAAGTATTTTTTTTACGTAATTACAGCACAAAACAATGTGGCATCTGAATCGTTTTCTGTTAGATGCAAGCTACGATATGTGTTTGTATAAACAATTTAGAAAGTATCAAAAAACAGTAACATCAAATCAAACTTTACTCTCACAATAGGTATTTAAGCAGCCAATACACGTGTAACTTTTTGATTCCAATATCAATTTTGATCTTTGAACCCAAACGTCATTTTGATTGACATTTTGACATAACATGATTTCTGCTCAAAATTGCGTAGATGAAATTCAAAGGAGTGTCAGATCTTCGTTTTTTCAATCATTGACCTAAATGGTTCATGTTTTAAACGAACTGTAACTTAAGTTTAGGCGTTAAAAAGCCTATTAACCTATTTCATTTGAAAGTTACTTCACATCTAAAGTACGAACTAATTCAACGCAATTTAAACTCTACGATTTCGAGAATACAGTTAAAAATGCATTTAGTGCACTCGTAAATAACGGAGTACGGTAAGTGGATTCTATTGTATGTGTTCTTAGCTACAGAAGCTAATAAGCTATTATATTGTTGTGTAAGCCATTTATATTGGAATGACCCCGAACTATCGATGACCCTACGAAACATTAGATTGAGAAATGTAAGCTTATTTGTTAGAGTTTGTTTATAACGTCAAGGAACAATACTGTCAAACTTTTTTATTGGTTGAATACGAGGCTTTTGGCTACTTTTGTATATTTTTTTTATTTTGTTGTGTGTGTGTTTTGTTTGTGCAGAATAAACAATTTTTCTTTCTTTTCTATATTTTGTTATTATTGCTGTCGTAATTCATGGAAAGATTATAAGAAGTCACTTATTGATATAGCAACATATAATAATAATAATACCAGCCTATTATTGTCGCACTGCAGGGCAAACGCTTCTTCTCATACAGAGAAGGCTCGAGTATTGATCACCACGCTTGCTAAAGACGGGTTGGTAATTTCAGATATATATTAACTATGTACCTCCTCACGATATTTTTCCTTCACCAATAACAGTAACGTCCAAGATAAACTCAGAAAGTAGATATGAATTGAAAAAGTCACATTGGTACTTGCACGGGTTTGAACACACAACCTCCTGCATAAGAGACGAGGCCTGAACCACTGGGCCATCACGACGTCGTGTCGTATTTATTGCTTATGATTTGACTCTGTCTGGCATATGAGAACTCCTCAGCTAGAATGTGTCGTTAAAGGTGACTAAGGATTATGCAGTCCAAATTATAATTACATCGAAGGCCAAAAAAAAATGTGTGCGCTACTGTGACGCCGATTTGACCCCATTTGATATTTTTAAATATTTTTGCCGTCGATAAAAATAAGCATACATTCCCTCATTTCGATATGTGCACTTATAAAGAATCACACTGTATTATCCGAGCCATCCATAAATAGGCAGAATTAGTGTTAAGTACCAACTTATTTTGGGTCAGTGACAGCTCGGTCCGAGTCAAGTGAACCCGAATAATAATACCAGATACTACGTCGTTTAGGACAAAGCCACAAGGTACTCTCCGCCAATAGAGTAATGCGATTGACTGTTAATGACGATAATCAAGATTACGATCAAAATAAAACCCCACAGTACCTACCTATCCATCACACCAAACGCAAATGAATACCCTTTTTATTCATAAAACATCAAAATCACCAATAAATCTTCCCTAAAAATAAAATTAAGACATAATTTACATCTAAACCCGATACTTTTAAAGCGCAGGTGCACTTAATTGAATACACTAATGTAATTTTTTTGTTGCCAGCGTAATTAATTTATATTTTAATGACTTTCTAATGGTTTTTTTATTAATTTATTGGGGCGTTATAAATTTTTCGTGTTGGGCACATGATTTTGGATGAAAGGGTTGAGGTATTTCAACCCTAGAGGGGGTGAAATTGGAATTGTGGGAGCTAATTAAGAGGGTGATACAGACGACTTGAAAATTAAAGTTTGAGTTCGTTGACATTCTGAATGGAAAGAAGTTGTGATCTTGTCGTGAGGATTGTATTTACAATCTCATGATTTCTTAGTAATTGAAAATTCAACGAATAAAATTGAGAGTAATGTTCAAATGAATTACCGTGAGGAGCTCGTGGCTAAGTAATAACAGCCGCACGGGTCGATCCATCAGGTTAAGCTACGCTTGCGAAGGTTGGTCGTAGATGGGTGACCATCTTTACATACCGAGACTCCTCCGTGCCTCGGAAAGCACGTTAAACCGTTGGTCCCGGCTGACATTCGTGAATCTTTGACAGTCGTTACGGGTCGTCAGAAGCCCGAAAGTCTGACAACCAGTCTTACCAAGGGGTATCGTATTACCCGGTTACTGGGTTGTGGAGGTCAGATAGGCAGTCGCTCCATGTAAAATACTGGTATTCAGCTGCATCCGGTTAGACTGGAAGCCGACCTCAACATAGTTGGGAAAAGGCTAGGCAGATTGTTCAAATGAATTACCTGCGATTCTTTTGCGTATGGTTTGCTTTCTACATCGGTAACTTAAAGAATTAGTATATTGATTGTCTGGCAAAAGAAAAAGTTTTCTTGTTGCATCTGAACTCATTATCATTATATCCTTTTCTAATAAGTCTCTCTCTCACTTTTTGAATATATACTTAAGTAATTAAATTAAAATTAATCTAATGAATCTGCCCAGCCTTTTCCCAAGTATATTCGGAACGACTTCCAGTCTAACCAGATGCAGCTGAATATCAGTATTTTACATGGAGCGACTGTTTATTATATTATTAATAATATTAGCTTCCTAACTGTTCATTAGATGTGGTACTAGCTGATGCCCGCAGCTTCGCCCGCGCGGATGTTGGTTATTATATACTAAAACCTTCCTCGAGAACCACTCTATCTATTGGTGCAAAACAGCATGAAAATCGGTGCAGTAGTTTTTGAGTTTATCGCGAACAGGACCACAGAAATACGCGGCGGAGGACTTGTTTTATAATATGTAATGATGTCGATAAAAAGCACCTTATGTCCTTCCGTTGTATGGCATCTATCTCCTTGCCAAATTTTTGTCGAAATCCGTTTAATGGTTTAAGCGTGAAAAGGCATCATACAGACAGAGTTACATTTGAACTTATAATTAGTATGGAAGTATGGATTTTCGATGGACCCTGTAGTGTATAAACTACGTAATTTTTTCGTCATAACCTATAATAACAAAAAAAGTTCACTTAATGCCAGGAAGTAACAGTTAATTATAAAACAATATGGATGTTAATTAAAAAGTCAAAATAAGACATGTTACCGACATGAGCTGTTATTAGAGGCACGGTGTGAGGCCCAATTTACATAAATTATTGGGCTAGTATTTATCTGCACACGTTTTTATTCTGATGGGTTGTACAAATTCAAAGCGTTAGAAATGTATTTCAAACCCATAGGTGAAATTAAACATCCATACTAATAAATGCGAAAGTAACTCTGGCTGTTTGTCTATTTGTTACCTACCTATTCACACCTTAACAGCTGAACGGAACTTTTTTATGGGCACACGTATCACCTGGGTTAGGACATAGGATATTTTTTATCCCGGTATTATGTCCGGGTGGGATAATTTTCTACCTCCACGCAGGCAAAGCCGCAGGCAAAAGCTACATCAGCATAAATTATAATTACTTATTCATAATCAAGTAACAATAGACTCATAACAGATTATTAGGCTACCCATACTAATAAATGCTTTGATAGAGGTTTCTAAATTAATTTCAATAGAATTAGTTTGCCTGTTTCTGTTTTATTGCTGATCCTGAATTTAGTTCACGGATGAAAACATCTGGGAAAGTAAATATTGCAAGAATAACATTTGATTATCCTTACATATTATAAAACCAAGTCCTCCACCGCGTCAGTCTGTCGTCCTGAACGCGATAAACTTAAAAACTACTGCACCGATTTTCATGTTGTTTTCACCAATGGATAGAGTGGTTCTCGGGTAAGGTTTTAGTATATAATAACCGACATCCACGCGGGCGAAGTCGCGGGCATCAGCTAGTGAATTATATAACTGCACCTTGAAAAGACGGACGATGCCTATAATAGTTGCTATGTGTAGGTACTACACGGGGTTTATCTACTTTGTCATTAATACTTTGTCAAGTGACAATAGCTTTCAAAGCGTTTAGTATTTCTACAACGAGTTTCAACAGGATTGCCATAGCTTTTCAGTAGCTGAATGTCGGTCCCGCATTTTTTACTTTTCCAACATCGTTATCGCTGATAGAATGTTTCTTAGGCGTATTACAGAATCTCACTCCAAACTCAAGCAGGTACTTAAAACTCGTTTAAAGGCCTTTTGATTGGTTGAAACTAGTTTAAAGTTACGCTTGAGTCTTAGGTGAGGTTCTGTAAAACAGGACTTAGTCTATGCTCCCTAGTTGTCTATGCTCCCTGGATGGATATTTGCAAAGGATTTGACAACAACAATTGTTGTTGTAACAATCTGTGAGAATTAAAACCAAATCCGATAGCTATTCAAGCATCATTCTGCAGGTGGTCTGGTGTTGGTTAGTGCAGACTTTCTCCTCTAAGGACTTAAATTCCAGTGTCTTTCTAAACTCCGTATTATCAATATGTGAAGCAAATAATTAATTAAATAATAAGTCGAAATAACACATTAGGTAAGTTCCCCGGCATCGCCTGTGATTAAAGTAGCCGTGTGAGGCCGAATTTACATACGCTGTTAAGGCGATGAAGCCAAGGAAATAAATAGAAAAAAAGTTAATCAAGTTAAGAGATTTTGTAGAAAGTAGAGGCACTAACACGGAATGAATGAGGTTTTTGTGTTTTGAACAAGTGGTGAAGATTTGGTAAGCGAGTTTGTCAGGAGGTTTGATTAAGAAATGATTGGCGTGCATTTAGTATAGGGCTCTGATGGAAAATAATGTACCTACTAGAATTCAATAGTAAAAAAAAATGCGTGCAATCGTAAAACGAATGTAGAAATCTGTACCTTACAATACATAAAAGCAATCTAGAGTCGATGCTGAAAAATACCTCGAATGCAGCATCGCAATGCCAGCATTTGATTAATATCAAATAACAATACTAAGCCCATAGAGAAACTATTTGATTTTAAAACAAATAAAATCACAATTCCCACTTATCAAACGAATAAACATTACAACAAATTCTCCGAAAGAGTTTCATTAGCATTTCCGCGAAAATAAACAAAAATACTCACAGTAAACAAAAACTTATCAACAATCAGCTCGAAAACTTAAATTCCACTAAACCTGTATCAGTAATTTCTGAGAAATGAGCCTTAACATACACACATTGCGAACTATTTAATTATACGCCGACAAAGCGAACACATAGCATCGATCAACGAAGTCGACATTGCTACAACTCTAGTGAAAAAAAAAATGAAGCGTTGTTAACCCTAATAACATCATGGGTCATTTAAGGCACAATTAAAATAGCTTGATAGTTGGCAAGTGGAGTGTTACATGTTAGATTATAAGGTAGAGATCTCAGATAGCAGAGTGATGGTAATGTTGCTTGAACACATAATAATTTTGAAGTGATGATTCTTAACGGAAAATGAAGAGTTTCTTTAACTCGAAACCGTGACTTGGAACTTTGACCAGCGTAAATACTGTCGAGATTATTATTTTGATACTAGTAGTTTTTTAACTTAGCGTAATTATGTGAATAAGATCCACAAATGCTAACAGTCGGCTCAAATCAAAAATATACACTTCACAGTATGTTATTTCTATTATAATTACTAGAGTACATAGCAATGCTTCTGATAACGTTCTCTGAGTGACTTGTGATGTCACCCGTGGATAGTGATGGGGTGTTTTATTTTTAACACCGCACATTACCGTTCCATGACACAATTTGTCAACAATCTAATTTTAATAACATTCAGAATTTTACACGACGAAAACTCAAGCACAATTAATTTTTCGACATTCCGAACCCCACGCTTCCGGCCTCCCGTTTATTTATTATAATATAAACAATTAGGCAGCTATTTATCACTAACGCACATCGTTCCACGGTGAATACATATTAACACTACAAACGTTGCATTTATAATTATGATAAAACCCACTCAGTCGCTGCCGTACTTTTGAAATTAATTGTCGGGGTCACGCGAAGCCACAGTCGTTTTTTTAGGGTTAAGGTACCACGATCGATTGACACTAGGGTTGTGGTTATCACCGTAACCTACTTAGTTTTATTTAATTAGATTTTATGGTTATATCATTTGTATTGTTTGTATTGTTTTTTATTTTTATTGCCTATTGTGTTACTGTTAATTTCCGTCGTGATTTAAATGGGTGGTTGTTTTAACACCTTTGTTACAATGGTGTGTGGTTTTATGATAGTGTAGGGTCTTAATGGTTTGCTTAGAAATTAAAGGTCTAACCTGTTATCTGTCTAATTAAATATCCTGTATGATGGTGTTAAAGTCTTTACAAACATATGTTACGAGTTTTTAACATGAAGAACTATGACGCGGTACCTACAGGCCTATAATGAAAATGCTGATAGAAAATTTTATTATAGACAACAGCAGTGCCTAAAGCTAAACAGCTTGTATTTCACCTGCTATTTAATTTATATTTTAAAAGGAATCTTTTTCAACCCCTTCTCAAAATAAAATAAATTGCTAACAAAACACTAAAATTGTTAGAAGAAAAATAAATTCAACGCGAATAATAGAAAATCTTGAGAAAATTCAATATTCCGAGGGGTGATTTCTTAATAATTTACGAGTATTAGCCGTCCGTTCTCCCGCGCCCTTAATTTTGTATCGCGACGAAAACATAAAAGGGTTGTTCAGAAAAATGATGTAATTTAATTCAATTGAATTAAAATTAAACTCGACTGTAATGATTTGGATTTGATAAAAAAGGGGGAATAAGGATTAGCTTACGAAAACAATAAAATCTAAAAAGAAAGGAAAGTAAAGGTACCTTTTTCAATTGTTTCTTTTTCTCTACAAATTCTATCGCGATTTCAGGGTAAATTCGAATGACTGCATACCACATTGGCTTCAATTCCACTACTGATAAATTTGGGATCTACGAAATACATAGTTTCACCCCCGGATATACAGGTAAGGACAAAATACTTGCTTGAATTCAATATAACAAAAGAGGCGGCTTTTTTACCCGACTACGGCGAAGAAAAAAGGAGGGTTATGATTTTGACCGGCATGTATGTATGTATGTAAGTATGTTCATCTGTTCCCTCCTATCTTCTAAACAACTCATCACAATTTGACAAATAAGGTATCGTTGGATGCGTCTTGATCGTCCGCTGGTTATAGGCTATGTGACGTCACATTATATTAAAAATGGCGCCCTCTAGAGGACATGAAGTCAGAAACTAAAAAAAAAAAATTTTTAAACGTTCCCTATTGTGTATCAAATGAAAGAACTAAATGAGCTCATTTCAAAAAAAAAATATAATAACCCCAAAAGAATTAAAAAAAAATTAAATTAATAGAAACTAAAACCCAACTACGACTAAAAAGGTATAAACAAGACACCACAACAGACAAAATAAAAATCCGGAGTCACACGTAATCTGTTCGATTTATGCCCTAACACGTGTGACTACGGATTTTTAATTTGTCTGTCTGTGGTGTCTTGTTTATACCTTTTTAGTCGTAGTTGGGTTTTAGTTTTTATTACTTTAATTATTTATTGACAGTGATCCTTTTATTTATTTGTTCAAACTTTATGCACGAGTAAAAAAAATATCGCACAAAGGCGGACTTAATGAATGGGGTATTTTCTACCAGTCACTGTGAGATACTAAAAAACATAGAAAAAACTACAAAATGGCTAAGGCTTTTTTAAATAAGTACGTAAAAAAAGATTATTGATAAATTAATGATTATTTTAATGAAAACAAACACCCAATTTCCAAGAAGTGTTCATGACAGACGGACAAACGGAAGCGGAAATGAACACTTCCTTCGCCAAAAATTTTAAAAGGCTTCCAAAGAATGAAATGGGAAATATGACAGACCCAGTTTTTGGCCTAGGGGTGAACGAGTTATAATTATCTGGCTGTCAAAATAGGGGCTGATGGGTGCAAATAACTACACAAGTTGGAGAAATAAGGTTTAGTTGGCGAAAGAGGGATGACTTTAGTTAGGGTGTGTAAAGAGCTAAGTCACTGAGTTTGGGTGAACAAGTATCAATTTAGTTAGCTCTGAAGGGTGCTTACATTTGTCTCCCTTCTTGTTTATATCCAAGGTCAATTACTAATTAGGCACTTAGAGATAAGTATTTCGTGCCAGATTATAATTAGTTTATTGCATCTTTAAAGAAATTTCAGCAGAAATTTTAAGGGACATAAAGTTCTTTCTAGAAATTTATTCTCCAATAATTTTAACATCCGGTCTTTACTTACTTACTCTGTTCATGTTTTAAAAGCTTCATTTCAAACGTTGTTGTTAATATCAGTAGGTATATTGAGTCTCAATTTGAAAATGGCATCGAAATTTCCAAATTTACTTTACAATCCTAGATTTATAATTCGGGAACGTTCGCTTTGATGCTCTCAGTAAGGTAACGCTTCGTTACTCAAGCCTTGTTTGGTGTTTAATTTAAAGTACCCTCCAATTGGGCCGAACCCTTTTTTTACGAATTTGTTTTTTTCTTTTTTCACGATCAAAGGGATAATTGGTGATTATAATCGGGTTTTAGAACAAATGAGTGCGGTTGTAACAACTCTAGATAGATCGGTGAGATTTTTTCTCGGTTTAATTTTGTGTTGCTAAATTGTGTTCTATTAGGGTGCTTTTTATGGTATCTAATTGATACAATTAATCAATTAAGGTAGCAATATAAGTTGAGTGGTCCTTTTTATGAAGGGATAAATTAAATGTAACAATGATGAGAGACCCTAGACTAGAAGCCAATACCAACCTATTTCCGAAAAGGCTCTGCAGAAAGAAATGATATTACGGACCCTGGTTACTTGCTATTGAGCCATAGCATATAAGTAATTTTTCTCAGAACAGAAAGTATAAAAATTGGAAGGAATAGAAGATTTTTAATAATAATTTTGTCTCGAAATTATTATGGAAAACATTAATTTCGTCACTTACTATACACTACAGGCTGTAATACAAAATAATATTATGTGTACTTAGCAAAACACTATATAATATGTACCTACTAGCACTGAGTCATAGTGCGACTGTGACTTCAAAATAACAAGGGAAAAAAATTACTCAAAATAGGCTGTACCAAGTTTTGTTAAATAATTTATTTATTTCTATAATTAACAATTCTAATCTTTGAACCCGGCTTCAATTGAAACTCTAACCTACCAAGTCATTAAAACAAATGAACGCAAAACCATCGAGGCGCACGTAATCACGAGTTATATTGTAAGGGTAACAAAACGCGGTTTAGTTAAGTTTCGAGTAACGTTGTAATTAGCGTTCGCTTAGTGACTGAGTATTTTGTATTGGAGTTATTATCGTGCTCTTGATGCTTGGTTATATAACGAAGGAAAGGTTTCTGGTGTTTATTGTGTTATTTGGCTATTTTGCGACTCTGAATGTAACCTATACGGAAAATTCTATGCTATTAGACAAACAGAAAAAAAAAATAAGATCTTTTTTCTCAGTTCTCTCTGATATTATTTACTTATTCTCAGATCTAAAAACTCTTTCCTTCGAAATGAATAATATTCACAAAGAGAGCATTAAATGTCTTTACAATTACCTTGGGGATTATTACCTTCAACCATGTTTCCTAAAATCATTACAGGTAACGTATTTGAAACTGCTTTCTGCCAAGATCTAAAGATATCATTAACTACCTAATTAAAATCAAATCCGTCTTACAACCCCCATAATAAGCATCACAGGCCTTTTCAATTTTATTCTAAGAATCAGGACCAGAAACAAAATGCTAGAGAACTCATCCAAAAATTTAATTTTCAATAACACGAAACCTCTAACGTTAAGGGCTGATTTCATCAATCTCTGTTAAATTATATTTAATTCTGTAAATTGGTTTAAAAAAACAATTTTACACGTCTAAAATAATTTATGTTTTAAAACTAGATGAGGTCGGTATTTTCTGTCCGACTACTCAGAGAAGAAACACCGAAACAAACTCCAAGTCCAGACATAATCTTGGTCAGATAAGTGTTTAGTCATTTAGTTTTTAAATGAAAATATGGTATTGATAGTAGTGTGATTGTCGGACTGCCAAGTCATAGGTCTCGAGTTCGAACCTAAGCCACGCACCTCTGACTTTTCGGTTTCATGTGCGTATTGTATCATTATCATTTGCTTCAAAAACGGTGAAGGAAAACATCGTGAGGAAACCGGCATGCCTGAAAGATATTTCTCAATGGCATGTGAAGCCAAGTCAGAGGCCCATGGACGGCATAAAAACTCTGATACCAGGTTAGTCACTAACCACACGAAAAAGAAAGAATGAAAATAAATTCGTTATTCATTGTTCTGTTAAGCCATGTGACGTAGTACGCACTCTGACTATGAAAACAGGCCGTGAAAATGCTTAAGGTGGATTCGCCAAGGTAGCCCGCGAAATTCAAATTACATATACAACTCTCTAAGTTCATGAAAGTGCCAAATGTCATGATTTCATGAAATAGTAATTCAATGCACTTGTATGAACTTAGAAAGTTGTATTGCTGATTCTAATAATTATAATTCTGTAAACCCATATTTGTTACGGTCGCTAATAATTTTTAGATCAACATAAAACCCGACACTGACCTGCAAATTGCAAAAAACGTAAGAAAATTTGAATTTCGCGAGCTACCTTGGCGCATCCCCCTTAACTAGAGATTTCAAAACAGAGCTTGGTGAAATTAGGCCGTAAGCTTCATCAATTAAGAAAGAGTTAATTGTACATCAAAACGAGGATAAGTTATTCATGGTTTTGAAGCGAATGACTCGAGCAGGCCCATTGCACAAAGTGAATTCTTAATACTGGAAATTACAAACGTTTAAGATGCTTAGTACGGCCATGATTTGAAAGGGGAGTCCAACTAATGTTATGAAAATGGAAGGAAGGATATTAAAAGAGATATAAATTTTCAAATAAAGGATTATTATTAAAATTTTGTAATTTATTATGGGCTTTTCAATTCAGAAAATTTACTCGGAAACGTTCTTTGGTGAATAAGCATCGTTATGTACGGTTAAAAGAGTAATTCTGTTATTTGAATAACCCTAGTTGGCACATTCATGAGAGATAGTATTGTTTATAGCGAGAAAAAGCTACTACTAGTATTTTCTCAGAATTAATAAGCGTCACATCACCCAGGCAGAATGCCGATGCAATAACTCATCATCTGATAACTATTTAAAACAAAGTCAAATAATGTATTTCAAGTAGGTACATAAGGCACTTTTGCACGACAAAAACAAAGAAATAGAACAGATCTAGTTGCCCCTTCCAAAAGGTACTTTTCGTATGGAGAAGAACGGGCCAGAAACTCCACCGTTACTCTTCTATTTTTTTTTACAATATTTTAAACAATATAACTTCTTACAACACAACTCATATGTGTGATGTGAGGGTATCTACTATTGTTACACTTCTACCCAACCCTTCAGGGATTGTAGGCGTGATATTACATTATGTTATAATGTCATGCAGTTTAGTTATCTTTCCAGCATGATGTGAAGATTCGCTTACAAAAACAATATCCCAGTCCACAAACTTATGTTTGCACACTTGAAATCTGTCAGTGTTCCCCCATCGTGTCCCATCAGCAACAGATCCTTACCATCTTATTGCGTCTTCTATTGCTCTACAAATACACATCGACACCTCAGTATTTGGACACATTTCTATGTCGTATCTACTAAGTCTTATGTCAATATTTGGTGTGTTCACCTCATTCCTAGTAGGCCCGCACTCTTCACGTACATCTGTATCAAACAAAATTGAACTTTCGCATTCAGTGATAGAAACTGTATCATCTGCAAATACAAGTTTGCAAGTACATTGTAAAATATACAAGCGTTACGAATAATGTTTACTTTCGCTGCGATTTTCGACCCTGTTGTCATGATTTAAGGGTGATTTCCTCTTGTTTGCCGAGATGATTTTGTTGTTACTCCTCGGAATTTTTCTTGTGAACTACCAGAATTGTTAATCTTATTTAAGCTTCGTAAGCTCCGAATAATCATTTGTTTGTCTGTATGTATTTTATCGCGGTTTCGTGTGAAACATGTCTTTATTAGTCACATTATCTCTCATAAGTGAAGCAATCGGACTATTTTTATTATATTTAATCCTTTCAAATAATTCGTTATTGTCTTACGAATCTCTGGTCGGCTGATAGGATTATTGAAATCTGAACTGGAACACTTTTCATTAAACGCATGGACAGTAATTTCACTAATTGCCATGATGTACTGCTTTTTTTCCATTTCTCAAATTACTTAAAACATGCTTAATAATTATATAATTTGAATAAGTAATCATGTTTAATGAAGCACCAATGAATTAGCAATCAAGTTTTCTAAATCTCACATCAGTTCATTTACCTACATACAGCTCTTCCTTACAAAAGTTTAAAGCATCTATAACTACTAGGTATCTATGTTTCTGTTTAATAATCAAGTAGATAGCCGTACCATAGACTAAATGGAGCACCTTTTTAGCTGCGAGCTTTCAATGTGGAAAAACTTCGTTTTTTAACTTGTTTCTATTTTCATAATTCCAGAAATCTCATGAAAGACACAGATTTTCTGTAAATGGAACTATTCAATAAAAAATTGAGGCCGCGATCCCTTCCACCCCCTGTAGCCGACGAGGGATGAAATAGCTCCCAGTCTTCAATCAGGGGTTGATTCCACCCTATCATTATGGGGCGGTATGTTACTGGTTCGCTGTTCCCTCATTTGCTCTCAATTTGTTGAACTTAATTGTCTAACTCTGCTAAACCAAGTACAGTGTACTTTGTAGATCGTTTCTTGTGGTTATTCTTATCCTTGATATATTTTGCATCATTTGAAAGACGTCCACTGCTGGACATAAGCATGTCTACGTTTTCTAACCATGATTAAGATTTCATGTTTTTATTTTATTTTTTGTTAGTTTTGTCCTAAAGGTTCTGCTTACATGTTTTCCTAGTCACTCACGTATTTTTGAGTTCCACCAGCACGCAGATTAAAGGCTCCGTTTTCTTTCGACCGTTTGGTACTGCGTTACGTTTGGTATCATGAAAGAATAATACAGGCCAAAAAAAAAAAAATATGTTCATAGTTCCGTTAAGAAACTCCAAAGTGTGCTTATAATTATTGCAGCTTAAGGTTTGAGGCTAATGGTAATGGCAAATTAAAGTGCTAGAGATAATAAATAATAGCTGGTACTGTGCTATATTTTAATCTTAAGTGCCAATATTTAATTCATCTTCATACATGCACTTGTTTGTACTACAGAATTCAAAGCTTTATGTAACCAGAATAATAGCCACTTTCAAAAATCAAACATCTAAAGTAAAGAATCCAATTAAATTCACTTATTCACTTTCGCATAATTACAATGCTTTGGTGCAGTCACGAACTTTCAATCTTGAATCTTTGAATTCACTGCTTCTAGACAAGCAGTATCTAACAGAACATAGAAATGCTATGGATTTTTTATAATAAGTCTGCACGTAAAGTTAACCGAAACTTATAAGGCGGTGGAGAACAAGGCCATTAGTAGAATATGAAATTAAATAACCTTTATTTTTCACATAATGTAAGATCATTACATAACGCTTGTATTCCCCAAAGGGTTAGGCAGAGGTACACCCACATTTCACCAGTTACCTTACTTTTTTTAAGTGTTTAGTCCCACAGTGATCCTATCAGGGCAACCAGTTGGTCCCAATGGTGCGGAGGAATGCTATCCTCACCCCACAACAGTTATGTTTAAGTCTCAAGTAATAGGGGGCGAGCCTATTGCCATCAACCGGGTACAAATCCAGATTCCGGGCTGCCACTGAGAAATTTCAGATGGAAAAAACCAATACCACTTTGCCCGACCCGGGAATTGAACCTAGGACCTCATGCTCAGCAGTAGCGCTTGCGACTACTAGACCAATGAAGCAGTCAAATCCACATATTATAAAACAAAATCCTCCGCCGCGTCTGTCTGTCGTCCTGCACGCGATAAACTCAAAAACTACTGCACCGATTTTCATGCTGTTTTCACCCATGGATTGAGTGGTTCTCGAGTAAGGTTTTAGTATATAATAACCGACATCCACGCGGGCGATATTCCGACGGGATCGAGACTTCTGCGGGTGAAACCGCGGGCGCAGCTAGTATTTATATATTTTCGTAATAAATTGTAGCTATTCAGGAAAGAGCCGCGGATACTTTATGAATGTTCACTGATTTGACGTTAGCACTAGGAGTCCTTCACTTTCTTCATAAACTTACTAACGACTTACTGAAATTATAGCCTAGCTAAGTCCTGGCTTGTTGGATTACATATTTTTTTAGTAGATTTTAGAAGCGACACAAAAAGTTGTTGCGAAGTTAGTTAGTAAGTTAGTTAGCCTTATTTGAGTATAAAGTTTTGATTAGAAAATATAAATAAATTCGACTTCGACTAAATTGTATTTTTTCAAGTACTTTTTGCACCAATTTTCCACGTTTCTAGCTGGTGATTTATGTAGTACTAGGTAATGATAGCAACACGTTTACACACAGGCATCTATAGCATGTAAAAGAAACAACCGACTTCTAAAAAAATCACTAAAAAAGTGAAAAATAACTTTAATTTCGGAAGTAGCAGATGCATTTTAGTTTAAGTTAGGTTACTATGGAATTGACATGTACTGTATGTATAAAAATTCCTTAAATAACGGAAGTCGGTGTCTTTGCTTTTGACACCGACTTCCGAAATTAAAGTTATTTTTCAGTTTTTTTGTTTATTTTGGAAGTAGTTTTTTTTTTTTGTAAAAAGTTATTATTTTTCACTTTTTAGTTGTGCTACCTACCCCACACAAATTCGAATACCACTACCTACTATGTAAATAACACTGACGGAGTCAAATAAGATATCGTCTACATAGACTAAGTGGGAAAAATACGTAATTATTGAAGCTAACTAAAAAACTACTCAAGCAAAGTTAATAAAATTTATTTGGAACCACACGAAAAGCACCAGCTTTCAAATAAAAAAAGAACCATCAAAATCGGTTCACCCAGTCGAAAGTTCTGAGGTAATAAATATAAAAAATTTAAAAAAGAGTACATACGAATTGATAACCTCCTCCTTTTTTTGGAGTCGGTTAACAAAAACACTGTCCTATCCAAAAGGGGGCATTCGCGGGCTAATTTAGCGCATCCCCTTTAGCATGAAGGGGATTATGTATAAACGTTGCGTAAAGTTAAGTGACGTTCAAAAATGTATGGATAGACAGTCGCTAATCATTACGTAACTTTAAGCAACGTTTAATTTAACCCCTTAGTTTTCCAACTTTACCTACGCACAATATTGTTCCGGTACAAGTAATTCACATCTACCTGCATCATATCAAAGTAGCTCAATTTGTAACTTCCTACGCACTTGCCACTTTCTTAGGACATTGCTAACAGTTCTAATGGCTCGCTTATGGAGTTACTAGCGTCGAAATTAGACCTCTTTGAACCGCTAAATAACAATGTAAAGAGTATTAATGGAATACGAGTTTGGTAAGAAGAGATGTGTAGTAATATTGTTACCGATATTTTAAGTGTCTTCACGCCTGTTATCATTTTGAGATGTACAGGCGTATCACCAAGCGATTTTCGGTAAAGAAAAACGAACAACTTGGACCATTAGATGTCATGGAAGTCGCTTTTTTTGGAATTAAGGCTTTAGGGGTATGAGGAACAGGGTGTAAAGTTCACTCATACTCCATAGAAAAGGGAGGATCCTCCGACCAGACGGGTGTTGTGTCTGGCGGGCAACTGCCCAGCGATTGATGTTGGGTTCTTGTATATATGTCCATTGCACGGTAAACTTTAATTGCGCGATGCAGGATTTATGTGACGTCAGGATTTTTGTGTGACGTCAAGTTCGAATGTGGCGATGTAGGTACCGTCACAAGGCAATCAACTAATCAACTTAGTGTCAGCTGTGAAGCTATCTTTTAATAAATAAATAAACTTATTACCAAACTACTCCAGGAACCTTAACATTCCTATTAGACCCAGGGTTTCTGAACTAGGACGAATACACTGAGCAGAGCCTGCAACTACCAAGATTTCATCACTAGGTTTTTACTTAGGATCAATGCTGGGCCTCAAATATACTTACATATGGGCTTTGAGGAATAATTTTAGATTTTAGACAGTTATTCCACACAAAAATGGTGACAATTTTTTTCACGGATAAAAGTTATCTGACATTGGAAAAATTAGCCCTGAATCGACTTTAAAAGACAGACTATCTTAATGCATTTTCAGAACTTCGGAAAGATCTTGGATGAACAACAATTATTTTTCCAGTTTAAAAGTCATAGATAGGTAGGTAAGTGTTAAATAACAAAAAAAAAAAAAACATAATTTACGACATTTCAAGCAGCTGTATGTTTCGTTTTTATTCCGGTGTGTCCTTTTATTTCATTGACATAAAATTAACATGCAAAATTTTAAATATATCCATTCATTAGTACTAATAGTATGTAGGTAATGGTAGTAGGTAGGTATAAAACCGGCCAAGTGCGAGTCGGACTCGCGCACGAAGGGTTCCGTACCATTATCTATAAAACGGCAAAAAAATCACGTTTGTTGTATAGGAGCCCCCTTAAATATTTATTTTATTCTGTGATTTAGTATTTGTTGTTATAACGGCAACAGAAATACGGTTCATGACGGACAGACAGACAAACAGACAGACAGAAAGACAGACGAACGGACAGCGCAGTCTTAGTAATAGAGTCCCGTTTACCCTTTGGGTACGGAACCCGAAAAAGCAACAAATAAAGTTCGTCAGATTATGGACAAGATACTTCGCATTTTAAGAGATTTGTTCACATTTTTTTTTTTATTTGTGTTTGAACTAAATAAAACTTTTCGTCATGTTTCTTCCTAAACATTCGTCAATCATTATCAGTCTCTTATCCCAATTTCTTAGTGTTCGGTGAAACATGTCTTCCATACATCTCTATTAGTTGTCATCTCGGTAGTCACCCCCCCTTTCTAGCCATGTCATCTCGGTAGTCACCCCCCCCCCTTTCTAGCCATGTCATCTCGGTAGTCACCCCCCCCCTTTCTAGCCATGTCATCTCGGTAGTCACCCCCCCCCCTTTCTAGCCATGTCATCTCGGTAGTCACCCCCCCCTTTCTAGCCATGTCATCTCGGTAGTCACCCCCCCCTTTCTAGCCATGTCATCTTTCACACAGTCCATCCATCGTTTTTTTGAAATGAAATGAAATTAAATTGTTTATTCTGTAAATAGGATATTGGAATCACTTTTACACGTCATATTATAAAATATTAAAAATAAGCTAGATGAGGTCGGCGTTTCCTATCTGACTACTCTGAGAAGAAAGGTCGAAACAAACTCAGAGGTCGCAGTCTCTTTTAAAGTCCAGACATAATCTTGGTCAGACCATATGAGGACCATGTAGATTGGCGTCTGAAATGGTATTTTAAGGAAAGAACCACAACGATTTGAGTGGACCTGTCCAGTCAGTGCAAGCATTTGTCAGTAATAGTGGAGCTCAACTCAGAACTTAAGGAGCTCAACGACTCGACGAACAATACCAAAGAAAGGACATTTGGGTAGGTCGCATAAAATACTCAAATTGCCAGACCATCGTTAAAACTAACTGAGAACGAAAAAAAAATCAAAACAAAAATCCACATAGTCCTCACATTTACAATAATTAAAATAATACAATACTTTAGTCTTCCTTTACTCTCATAGCCGTCCACATTCATACTTCCTGAGTATTCGTCTCAGTACAGAATCATCCAATTATTTTAGTAGGTTCCTCGACCTCCTTTTACAAAGTTTCTACAAGATATAAAACCTTCATACAACACTAAGCTACTTCCATAAGTTCATTTAGGTTTTAATAATGTTCACAATTCCAAGATTGCAAGAACTCCCTGTATACACATACGGGGTGTGTAAAAACTGCAGCCTGATTAGGCGTATAATAGTTATAGACCCCTGTATATGGATATTACGAGGACCCGAGGTCCATATCGCGAACACTTAAAGTACCTTTTCACACCTTTGGACTAATAAAATTAAAGAAGTTTTATTTCTTGAATGGCTTTTAAAGTATTCAGTATTCACTTTAAAATGTGCCGACAAAATGTATTGTGTTTGATCAGGACGATCTGCGGGGTAATTCCGTAACACACAGTAGCAATGAATTTCATTTTGACAGTTCAACAACATTAATTGCGTTATTTACGTTGTTGATCAGACAAATTTTTCGAATATATAAAGCAATGGATTAGCAATATCCTTCAAAATCATATTCAGATTGTAATTGAAAGTTTCTTATGGAATTATGGTGTTGTTCTCACTTACAAGTAATATTTTACTAGGGAAAGAGTACAGAACAGGGCCGTTAGAGTTTTCGAAAAAAAGAGAGAGACAGTTAGAGTTGTAGACCGTCGTCTCTGTCACTCATACCAGTGTCCTAATCTCTTGATGTTTTTTATTTAATAGGTATGACAATAAATAAACGAGATGATTATACACTATCATAGTATTACACACTTAATAGTATTGTTTAAGAGGGTGAGAGCCTGGAGATCTGTCATACAGGTCCCGAACCCACTACAGACTCCAGCTCTCACAAAGGTTACAAATCTGATTTGACATAATATGACATGATCCTAAGTCTGTATGTACCTTTTTGAGAGAAATAAATCATTATTTTATTTTATTTATTATTTTATATCACGTACAGACTAGGGCATAACAACATAAATAATCATAATCAGACCCGTCGATTGAATATTATTAGAATAAGCAGCTGTGAAACTAGCCATGCACCTGAGACACTAAGTTTTTGTATCGCTAGATAAGCGTCAATTACATACTAATACCATTAGAGGGCTTATGTTTGTACTATCAAGGCTCGGGCTGTTTCATCTGGAGCATGTTTTTATAATAGGTTGCAGCTTTTGCATGCCCTATAAGACTTTTATTTTTCACTTTGTATTGTGGGTGCAACCAGTGTTACCCAGTAACTGGGTCGTGGAGGTCAGATAGGCAGTCGATCCATGTAAAATACTGGTATTCAGCTGCATCCGGTTAGACTGGAAGCCGACCCCAAAATATTTGGGAAAGGCTAGGAGGTGATGATTGTGGGTGTAATTTCAGCCGAAAAACTAACTTGAAACAGACTAGAAACGAAATCTACAGGACTGAGAAAAGTCGGTTCTATATGAGGATAAAAATTGCAGAAAATAAAGCCCCTAATTCCTTATGGACAAATTCGAATTATGTCCTATTAATTTAATTTGACTGACACAGGAATCATCATTTTTTGTTTTTTTTTATTGGTAATTTTCTTCAGCAACATCAGGCGCGTCGTACTCGCAACCATAAACCGTCGTGTAGGACCAGATGTTTGAACGAAAACGAAGCAAAACAAGTATGTAAGGATCGCAGTACGTGGGTTCTGTAGTTTCTGCCGAGGCCCGGATACCGATTAAATATTCAAACCGGTATGATGTACTTACCTGACGCGAAAACCTTTACATTCGGTTTTGTTCGCATGTATCAGTTTTTTTAAACCAGTATTTGGAAGAGAATTATAATAAAGGCTTTATCGGATTTACCGGTTAAGAGCAATAAAAACCGGTTAATATTTCAGTTATTATTCAGCGCGGCATCCTCACATGTAGTCACACATTGCAAAGCTTTTACCAACATGCCGCTCGTCGAATAAACCGGTTAATTTAGGTTTCTAACGTTCGCGTTCTTTAGAAAAGTTCGGAGGAAAACCGAAATACAGCGGTATTAACCGGTATTTTGAAAACCAGTTCCGAGCCTTGGTTTCTGCCTGAACGAGGAGTGAGTTTATGTGTGCGTCTGTGCGTGTACAAACCATTCAGGCCAATTTCCTACATGGCGGCAAAAATAGATACGATGTAGTACTTCTTGTAAATAGGTTTTCCCAGAAACGTTTTAATACTAAATAAACAACCTCTCCTCGATACAGTCAATCTACCCAAAGTAGACAAAACACTCGTAGATACAAATACTGAACGAAAATCAATTCAAAGGAAAAGGTTTCTTCTTAATTGTGTCTCCGATTCCATGTGTATCAGTAATCCGTATATCGGCGATTGTTTTTAGCTAACATCTCTCCTATCTGTTTGAAACACGATTCTTTGTAACGGCGGTATCTCGGCTGCCATGCCGCAATTACTGGAGCTGAAGATTTCATTGCCAAATATTTTCCTTCATCCGTTGAGGAGTGGGTGAAGGGAGAGGTGGAAGCGGTGATGAAGGAAAGGAGAGGAATCGATTGATAAGTGTCTGTGCTCCGAAACATTTAAGCATCATCATAAAAACTGGTGATAAGGATCTGATTATGATCCGTTTGAACGACTGTCTTAAAGAGGTTGACCCCAAATGTCGATTTATGTTTGCTAGCATTTTCTATATCTCCCAATATATTTATTTAAACACATTGTAAAATTCTGATGATTTGACAAATTACTGTTTGACTCAAAAAATGCAGATCCTATACAACATTTCTTTTAGTCTATGCTTGAAATCAAAACACCATAAAACAAGAAATGAAGACTTTGGTCAATGTAATAGATACTGGCTCGACTACTATTTCAAAACCGCTTCATCCCTCACCTTGAGCTTACCCAATCCTCCCCCAGTGTTCATTATTGAAAGGTCGCAATATAGCTTGCGCCCGCCCATGCCGCGTCCCTTAATTAGGACATCTTCGATATTACGCCCAAAAGGTGTGCGACCAACGACTCGGCGAGATGTGTGACTCGATACTGTATGAACCATTCTTCGTTCTTATATTGATCTTTTAGTCCATTTTATTTTCTTGTATTTTTCATACAGTCCATTAGTTGAAGCATTTTAATATCGTAGAGTCCCGCGCATCGTACGCACTAGGCAGACAGCCCCGAAGCGATCACCGTGAAAACTCAAAGTCAAAGCATTTATTTCAATTAAACCATTTACAGGCACTTTTGAATTGTCAAGGAGTCGGCCAGTCAAGAATATGAAGCTAGCCCATTCCAAAGCGTAGTAGGTACCTATGGAGAAGAACGGGCAAGAAACGCCTCGGACACTCTTTTAAATAAATAAAGAATTGTTACAAAATATTCGTTACATCATTCATGTTGAAATTATACATGTGAGAACAATGTAGAAAGCGCGTTTAAAGCGTCCGTAATAAAAAGATAAAAAACAAAAAAACAATTCAAAAATTAAAATAAGCCATGACAGCCAAGAGAAGACTAGTCCCAACTGACGGCGCCCGTTCACGAACATGACGCATGGATCAGCACCATTCAGCTCAACCATTTTGAATGATCCATCAGCGAGGCATCTGAGTGAGCATGTCTACTGGAAACATAACAATTTTGAACAGTTCTCATAGTTCGGAAAGTTACCTATTGTTTGTATTTTCTCGAGTGTCCCAAATGAAATATATTTTCTTTTTATTTTCTTTCTGTATTTCTACAGTTTGTGCCAATAATGACAGACGAAGAATTTTAGAGAAATTGATAAGGATTTAAGAGAAATAAATTGTTAATGGAGGAGTTTCATTTGGATATTTAAGTTCCTTTGCGGTTTGAAGCAGCTGAAATTACCTACGCAGGCATACACCATCCCAGCTGCACGTTTTGTAGGCTTGTTTGTGCCGGACTTTCCCGTAAGCTAATCGATCGGTGAACTCATTACTTTACGGGAATTCCTGCACAATTAATTGCCTAAATGATTTTATTAGGTATCCATTATAATTATGACGTCATCATTGTGATTACCAAGTCCGTCCGTAAACGTATTTTGCTTTACCACAAAACTTTGCAAACTATTGATAATTGCTGTACCTAGGTCCTCTTCAGAGTGCAAATGAGGTCAAGTTGGAAAATCACAATAGGGTTTTTACTTCTTGAAAATACTTACATCAGCATCAAGATCTAGTCAGTCTTTTTCCCAACCATGTTGGGGTCGACTTCCAGTCTAACCGGATGCAGCTGAATACCAGTATATAACATGGAACGAATGCTTATCAGATCTTCTCAATATAGATGCTGGTCTGTTATTGGTTTACTGGGTTGCTGAGAATTTTGTCAGATCATTTTTCAAATGCGCTACTTCTGAGCGCGAGGTCCTGGGTTTGATTTCCAGTACGGGCAAAGTGGTCGTCTATAAAAAAAATCTCAGCAGCGGCTTGGATTGGTGTCCGGTTGATGGCAATAGGCTCGTTCCTATTACATGGGACTTAATCATAACTGGTGAAATGTGGGTGTACTATATGTACACCTCTCCCTAAACGCTTCAGGGATTACAGAGGTGTTAGGTATACATTCTTCATTCACGTGCCATAATTCTTAACCCTTTAAAGGTAAGTGCGTAGAAAAACAAATACAGCTAATACACTGGAAACCCCATAAGTAGGGAAATAAGCCTTTTCCTTAGTCACAGTGGTCGCTCTATCCCCAATATTGTATCCTGCTAAGCTTCCTAATGAAACATCCGCTCATTTCGTCACAGATTTCCTTATAATTGGGACAAAGTCACGATTTTTATTCTCTCTTTGAAACGTGTGAGAACGGTATTAACAATTCTTATTGTTTATCAGGTTTTATACCATAAACAAGCAATAATCATTAAAGAACAGCTTCTTAGAAGTTGATTATAGATCGCTTTTATTTTAGAAAAATATGTATACCCATACCAAATTACAGCTTTCTAGTACCAACAACCTCTGAGCTGAGCCGCGGACAGATGAACGGACAGACAGACAGACATACGGATTAGTAATAGGGTCCCGTTTTACCCTTTGCATACGGAACCCTAAAAAACAACTTCATTGTCTAGCACTGTCCTTGTTTGGATGGCTATCTCATCAGTGCTATGTATGCTTGTAGAATCACAAATAGCATTTCACCAGAGTCGAATTTCGATTTGGTGAGATTTAATCCAGATTTTGCCATATCCCGAGAACCCATAAAAACAGCTTAGTGAAATCTTGGCTAGTTTCCCTTTCAATTTAAAAACTAGGCAAAAATCTTTAGGATTCTTCATCCTTCTTACACGTGACCACAGAAATAATCCCTATCCTCCCGTCTTCACTAGTTTATCACTAAACAGCTCAATTATATAAGCACTAAGCCGACTTTGTTTAAACCCTCATCATTCAGGGAGGCTCATTAATCTGGAGAGAAAAAACTTTGAATAAACAGAGTCTGAGCAATCCTGTAAGGATTGACGGACACTGGTAAGATGTGACATCTTCTCTTGACGCGAGAAGACGCGAGTAAACGCGATTTAGTCTTTTTACCCGACTACGGCGAAGAAAAAAGGAGGGTTATGATTTTGACCGGTATGTACGAGTATGTATGTAAGTATGTTCATCTGTTCCCTCCTATCTTCTAAACCACTCATCACAATTTGACAAATGAGGTATCGTAGGAAGCGTCTTGATCGTCCGCTGGTTATAGGCTATGTGACGTCACATTAAATGGCGCCCTCTATAGGACATAAAGTCAGGAACTTAAATAAAAAAGTTTAATCGTACCATGTTGGGTATCAAATGAAAGGGTTTAATGAGCACATTTCAAAAATATATATTTTATAACCCCAAAAGAATAAAAAAATAATTAAAGTAATAAAAACACGTGTTATGCCCATAAATCAAACAGATTACGTGTGACTGCGGATTTTTAATTTGTCTGTCTGTGGTGTCTTATTTATACCTTTTTAGTAGTAGTTGGGTTTTAGTTTTTACTACTTTAATTTTTTTAAATATTGTAGCTTTCCTTGTCCAGCTTGAGAAAGTCCTAGGTTGACTTATAGACTGCATGTGATAATGATATTATTATAACCACCATGCTTGTCAGACCGACATGTGTATTTAGTTACTGCATAATATAATAAATTTCAAGTTTTAAAATTCAGTATATAAAATTGAAGATGCCTCTGCTAACTTACTCACAAAATCCCTTAGAAAGGCGTCTTCAACTACAAAAGAGAAAATTGTTGTTCTTCCCATAAGTTCCAAGAACTTGTTACATATAATTATTATTATTTCCTGTAGGTAAACTAAAAATAATTACGTCACATCCTGTAACCTAAATCCATGTTAATAATATTAGATTAGGTTCTTAGTTTTAGCTAAATAGCGTACTTAAATGGATACTTCCAAATAAACATTATCATCCTTTTGGGGTTCGCCGACGTCGGGAAAAAACCGCGCGTTTCCAACAATTTTCCCAGTGTACGAAGTCCTTAATTCTACAAATATAAAGCTATACATTCACGATCCGACATAACAATTGTTCTATACAGGAATCGTGTCGCCTATAACGAAACTTTGCACGTAAATTACTTCGAGGAAGCTCTGGGGTCCGCGGCTGTGCTGTTAAAGATGATAATTTTACTTTTTGTAAACATTCATGAATGAAAATAAGGTTAGATGGGAAACTAAAAAGTTACAACAATGTTTACCTAGTTTTTTGTTGTTGTTGTTAAAATTGCATAGATCGCTTAGTACTTACTCGTACATTGATGAAGTAGTACTGAAACCGAAACCATTTTTCTCTTTTACCCCTGTTAGAAGAAACTCGAGACTTTCAACTTGGACCACTATCAGCCAAGAATCATGAGCTAGCATAACATATTTATTTATATTCAGATTATTTTTTGCATTACTAAACATGTCTACCGTAAAAACGCTACATGAAAAATGAACAGTAGTTTTTATTTACAACCTTATTTTTACTGCTCACCAGTATTTATAAGCCCCTAACTTTAGAGCCATAAAGACGATATTGCCAGAGCTTTTTATATTTGAATTGTACGCGTAATGTTGTGTTTACGTACACGCAAAGCATAAACTTGAACACCCCTTAGGATTTTTGGCGGGGGATCTAATTTCTCGGAAAATGTGCCCCGTGATGTAAGTCGGCAGAATCATAATTTGAATCATTGGGACGTAACGCGTTGCTAAGGACGGCTGGATAAGTCAGACTTACCGACGTGACTAAACTCTGTTGCGATTTGTCGAGACATTTATTTTGAATATTCTCATAACATCATTATGATTCTGTTAAGAGTTAAGTTATGACGGTACTCCGGATTTACGTCAAGAGTGCTTTTGCTAGACATCGAACTCAAGAGCTCTTCCTTGTTAATACGCTCCTAAGTTTAACTATTGGGCTAGTAGATACCCAGTACCCAATGGAGAATGGGTTAACTAAAACTTAAAATAAAAAAAACTTTATTTATTTTATTCCAAGAATCCAAATAAAACGTTCTGCATGACTGTGTATTGTATTAATATCAGTATGCTTAAGTAGGTAAGTATTTGAGTCATCTGTAAGTAATGTTCTACATATGAACGATGACCCGGCAAAATGTACTATTTTTGTACGTTTACACGTTACCGTAACGGTAAGTAATATTCCCTGTCTTCGATAAATCTTTAAAAGGACTTAGTCAGTTCGTTTTTGTAGTTTTGAATTGAAGGCAGCGAAATAATGATCTCATTTTTTTATTTGTCTAGGTTTCATTTGTTCTTTGCAGAAGTTGTTAAATAGATGTAATTTACGTTAAATAATTAATAATTATATTTTAATCATTTGCTACAGATAATTTGGACTGTACTGTATTATTTGAAATAAACATTAATTAAATACTATTAACATCTCCTTCGAGTGCATAATCACAACATTTTCCAGGCTCTCATTATAATTATGAGATCATAATGAGGGAAAAAAAATACTCTGCTGAAACCAAACACAGGAGGTAACCTTGAGCACCCAACCATGCAACAACTAAACAAACACAGAGTTCGCAGAAAACATCACACCACACCACATGACAATCATCATGATTATACTGCTGCCCTTATCATAATGACATAACAAATATTTACGAATCGCACATGCACACATTCCTTAGATAAAAATCGAGATAGTAATATAATAATGATCAAGATTCGAATGATGCTCGCCGATGGCATCCCATGTATGTTTACAAGATAACATTTACTGGTAAACCGTATCAAAATTATTTGTTACACAAATAATAACGCATGGTGGAGATATGTTTTATGAGACGCTGTAGGTGAGAAAGTCAGGGTTTTGAATAAGTTTCTAGAGTGAGAGTTTCTAGTACTTGCAATGTTTTCTTTTTGGGTTTTTGAAAATTAAAACATTACATAGATTAAAAATAATTAGCCATAAGAGGAAAGTGTTGCCATTTTCGAATTGTCCTTTGAGACCAATTTGCATTCAACAACAGACTTTCTTATCACTCTGAAAATCTGCTCTAATTTTATTTCAAGGATAAACTGCCTATCAAATTGTTTCGAAGGTCAAACTCGCCCAAATCCTAAAGTCTTAATTAAAATTTTAGGTTTTATGTTAATTTGAGACAATTTAGATCGAGAGCTCTGTAGAATTTTAGGCTTTGCAAAAATTTTGCATAACTTTTTGTATATTAATTGAGTTTTTAGCGATACAATTATGGTTAGGATAATACTAGGGCTTTCTTATTTACTTTCACTCTCTTCTTTGTGGAAGAGGGTGAGTAGAATTAGTAGCATCAGATATTTACTACCTAAATTCAGCCTATATTTGAATTAGTCACTACAAAAAATGTCAGTGTACAATGAGAAATAAAGCTCTTTCTAAAAGACTTCGTCCAGAGAAGCACTTTAATAAGAAACTCTTCAATTACTCAAAAAAAAATGATACAACAAAATATATTTTATCTTTGTATTTTGGTAACTAGGTGCATAAACACTATTTAAATGTGTGAAAATGTTCAAGTATTCCGATCCTTAAGAGTAATCTCTTGAAATAAATAATTAAAACATGAGATCTAATAACTTTTAACCCATTTAAATATTTTAATGTTCACGCAAGAATCGTATCGTAATCTAATAGGATCATAACTTTAAATTAAATCTCTTTAAACTATCAGTAAGTAATTAAGCCTGATAAAATAATTTAGTTTAAAAACATTGATTATAAAATGTTCTCGCTTATTAAAAAGTTGTAAGCTTATGCTTAACTTCATTATGAAATAAGTAAGTACCTACCTACTAACTTTCTAGTTTTATAAAGTGCCATGTAAATATTTTGCATTTCAATCACATGTGAATTACACTGGCTACTTTTGTGACCCCTTTATAATGTACCTAATTTACCCATGGGTATGTAAGATTTACCTACATTCCATTCATAAAACCTTTCAAATATTACCAAAGCAATGTGTCGAGATCCAATCTTTTTGTAGGACAGTGCTGATTTTTTTAATAAAAGTAGGCACTGTTTTTTTATTTTTTATAAATGAATGTACCTACTAGGTAAGTATCTGAATCTTCATTGAACAACTTAAAAATTAAAACAATAATATCATAACCCTTAATCCAGGGCTCGCGTTTTTAAATGTAATATCAGAGGGGCAATTTTAGTATTTTTAACAACATTCGCATTCCAATCTCAGTCTCAGTAAAAAAAACCTCTAATTTCTCTACATTTTGACAAGTTTGTGAAATTGATTGTCGTTGAGTTGAGATTGCGATTGCGACTCGAATTTGAACGTTTATTAATTACAAGAATTTACATTCTGATAAGTCCATGTTATAAAAAGCTACAATTTACCAAAGTGCATGCAACATGATGATAATGACATCACCGTGAATAGTTCTATGACCATGCAATGAATTCATTTGTTTAATCACATGTTCAAATAATCAGTAATTCAATATTTATTCATTGTTAAATTTGCATGAAAACGCATGCTAATGGGTATTTTTAAAATTTTATATTTACTTTATTTTCGAATTGATTAATGTAATTTTAGCCTATTTTAAGTTAAAGTTACTATAATATCAGTACTATTATTATAACACTACGACTAGTCTGAAACGAGCCCGGTGCTAATCGTGACTAGTCTGAAACTAGCATGGTGCTAGAGTAAAAGTAGCACGGTTCTAGTCTGAAACTAGCCCGGTGCTAGTATGTCTAGTAGTAGTCTGAAAGGGTCAGTTAGAACTGGGCCCGTGTCAACCGTCGGCATAAAAAGCACCGACCTCTTAAAATATTGAAGATTTTTTTTAATTTATTGATAGATTCGGTATTTAGGTACGTATTTATTTTTTATGAATAAATGTAATAAATATTAATATTAAAAATTAAATTGAATGCTAGAACTTGTTCTACAGTAGTCTGTTTTTATTTATTTAAATACTTATTAATTTATGAAGAAATCAAAATCGCCTAAATCACCTTCCTGTCTTTTATGTTCTACTAGACTATTCTAAATTTGATGTGTGTAAGTGAGATAGAAAACTTTTTTTTATCATTAGATTCAATTGTGTTGTCATTAGCAAACGAACGCTTGTATTTTTTAGTCCAGACAATTATAAAAAAACGATAGGCTTAGGCTAGGTGTATAAATAGGTATCATAATTGAAATAGGCATTGTAGATAATTATGTTTAAAAAACCAAAATCTTTGGAAAACAAAATTAAATTCGTAATGCTTAGTTTTAAAATATCGATTTTCTGGCTGACTGTACAAATCACCGTAATCGGGAGTAAAATATCTGGTATTCTTATTCGGGTTGAGTTGACTCGGGCCCAGTTGTCACTGACCCGTCTGAAACGAGCACGGTGCTTGTCGTAACTAGTCTGTAACTGATCTGTAACTAGTTGTAACTATTCCCAATTCAAAAGTTAAAGCAAATTATCTAAAAACGATTCAACTTTGACTTGCATTCACGTCCTGTGCTACTGACCCACTGACACACATCATCATTGACTTACTACCGATCATCAGCAATGACTCATTTCTTTCCGGATCACAAATTACACTCGCTCCTATTACACAAAGGATCAGTTGTAACAAACTGTATCACACATTATAGTTACTAACGCAACCTCAAATCGTTCGCCTCGAGTTACATGCAATATGAAACTTGAAATTAGTGCGTTTAAACAAATGGGCTTCATGGTACCCGCAGACAGGCGCGACGCGATTCTGGTTTAAAAATTTCTATGAAAACTTCACTAGATAATTATTTTACCGGTGTCGCGTCGCGCCTATCTGCGGGGGCTTTCGATGTTTCGTGTTTATTGTATAAATGCTGGATAGAAATAGCAATAAGTAATTTATTTGTTTAATTAATCTTGGTAATAATAAAATGATGTGTTGCCCGTGATGGCCCGAAGGTACAGCGATTCGCAACACAACAGCGAGGTTGTATGTAGACCGGTCCTCTGGTAGATATCAATATGATTTTTTCTAAAATAATTCATAATGTTCTTTCAAATTTATCTTGGAATCATCATTGTCTTAGGTTGAATGACGGAAGGAAAGATCGCCATCGGAAACATGAATGTAAGTACTGTTTGAAATTGTCACGCGATGAGTTCGCTCTTTGTATGAGTAGAGAGACGTTTTGGCTTGCAGTAAGATATTATCATATTGCTTAAGATAATCGCTTAAAATAAATATTTTGACAGATGGTTTACCGATTAAACTTTCAGTAACCGGGTTTGGACTTATATTCTCCTCGGAGTTTGAGTGTTACCAATTGATAGCCAAAATCTTACCGTATTCAGTTAAGTAATCAAAAGATTAATTAAATGCACCAATGCTATTACTATTACCACCAAAAAATTCCTTGATTAAGATCTTTCTAATGTTATGGTCATGTTAAATTTGCCTAGCCTTTTCCCAACTATGTTGGGGTCGGCTTCCAGTGTAACAGCTGAATACCAGTATTTTACATGGAGCGACTGCCAATCTGACTTCCATAACCCAGTTATGCCCAACACGATACTCCTTGGTAAGACTGGTTGTCAAACTTAGACTACCCGCAACGACTGTCAAAGATCTATGAATGACAGTCGGGAGAAACGGCTTAATGTGCTTTCCGAGGAACGTACTCAATATGTAATGGATGGACACTCATTCACCACACCTATTTCACACTAGAATTAAACACATAAATTGTACCTCTAAAAAATGAGTACTACTTACTTAACTGTTATCTTGTATAATGGACGGATGACCCCTGTAACACTGGTTCCACCTATCATAGGGGTCATTGATCAAATTTCGGTGCAATTGTAAGTCCTACGCTGTAAATGCTGCGCATACCTTTATGCATACTGTTGTTTTTTTTTAATTTTTTTTTATTAATCCCAAACCGACCTGCTGAAAGTGGAAGTTAACTTTTTTAAATAAATAAATAAACTTTTGATCGACCCTTGCGACTATTATTATTTAGCCACGACTCCATTTGATTATTAGATATATGATAATTAAATTATTTTCTTATACGTTAAGTTAAACTAGGTTGTATTCTTGACGTGAACCCACTCCTATCAGCTACGTTGCTTAGCAGGTAGTCCTGCGTTTTTAGTGTGTCCGTGGCATCACAGCGGACCTTATCTGAATACCAGCGCTGCGGTATTTGTTAAATTTTTCCTGAAATATCGTAGCATTATGCTGAGATAGGAGCCTTTTTGGCCTCGCACAGGTTTTCTTTTATTTTTTAATGTTTTTTCACTATTTTGTTAAGTTTTAATTTATTTATTTTATTGTTTTCATGATTTTCTTATTAATGTTTGTTTCTATTATTATATTTCCCTTCCCAAATAAAATATTTATTTTTCTTTCTTTCTTGCTTCTATTTAGCTTAGTAGAAACAAACTCCTAGTAAAGTGCAACCAATATTACTAGTTATCTTTAAAATTAATACACGAACTAGATTTTAATTGCTCTAAACTCCATCCAAACTTAGAATCCATGGTTTTCCAATTACTAGACCGATATTAACTAGACTTTAACTGACAAGTCAAACACTAAACTTCACACGAGTATTAATCCATTTCCAATCCATAAACAGTTTCTGAAAGTAAACTTTATTCTGTAGCAGGAGAGTTTTATTTCAATTAAAAGATAAAGTAGTGGAGTTCAGTTTTGGTGTGTTTTGGTGTAACAATTATTATTATTATCAGTTTACTAAGTAAGTCAGTTGCGTGAATTGATGATAATGTAACGTGCGCTGATGCTGACCAATGACGTCAGAACTTTTGTAGTGTTGATAGTGTTAGGGGCGACTTCTTTGGCTTTAATAACTGGAATCTAATTATTTATTGTAGTGTATTAAACATTTGGTTAGTTACACAGTGTTAGGAACAAGTATTTTCACACATAGCATCACTCTTGTAATCCCCGAAGGGTCAGGCAAAAGTGTACCGTAAATGTGTAAGTGTATAGTACACCCACATTTTGCCAGTTATATTTAAGTCCCATGTAATAAGGGGCGAGCCTATTGCTATAAATCGGGCACAAATCCAGACTCCCGGCTGCTACTGAGATATTACTCATGGAATGTCACTTTGCCCGACCTGGGAATCGAATTGACATAAATAAGAAATATTTTACCTTAGAAATATAAATATAATCGCAAAAGGTAAAGTTAAAATTGTTTACTACTTATCAGCGATAAATAAAATAGGTACTTTGTTGCTTTTCCAAGTAACAAGCTTTAGCGCTCACATAATTTCATAGAAATCTGTTCGATTTTTCCTGAAAACGTACCCTTTTTGCAAATTTAGTTGTAACTACAGATGAAGGAATTGTACCTTAAACAAAAACAGCTTTCTCTACTACATTATTTAAAATATTACTTAATAGCCATAAAAACTTAATTACCAATTTATCGTTACGAATACCAAAGTTGGAAGTAATTCCAATGACTAACTGAATAGTGTCAGGGGTCAAGGGGCAGCAATCAGTTATTCAGAAGATCTGTCGACTTATATAATGTTGTGATCTTTTGACCTTACGAAGGGGATTTCAATTGGCTTTTGACTCTTGGATCAGAAGCTGGGCTTTAGAAGTTGTTTTTGATATTGTAATCTGATCATCGTGAAGGAAGAATGCTTAAATTATTATAAAACACCAACTATCCCTTGTTATAGAGCGCTTATAAGTGGAAAAACACTCATTCGATTTATATGATGTTAATTTTAATTCAATCTTTGGCTGAGTTATAGTAGTGTCCATAAATATTATACTAACCTATATAAAATAAATGTTAGTAGGTATATCTGTTTGATATGAATAGACTTCGACATCATTTGACCGATTACCATGAAAGTTGGAACATAATAATGTATTTTTTCATGGCAAAATTAATATTCACGCGGGCGGTGTCGCAGGATGAAATAAGTTACTCATAGGCCTCAAATATCAATATCCACCATTGTCCACGTTCCCACATCGAACTAATATCAGTTATATTATTTGGCCACGATAATAAACGGGCTCAGTTAATATGTGACGAAGATTGTGCCTGCTACTGATAACTTGACAAAAATAGGACGCCTAATTAGAATAACGGCTTTATTTGAGTTTGGCAGACAACCTAATGAACTAAATTGATTAATAAATAGGTAGGAATGTTTTTCTTGTCGCTTAGGAGAGTCGTATATTATACCTCAAGGGTAAAATAGGTCAGTTTGATAATATGGCGGCGCAGCAAGTGGCGCCGTCGAGTTGTGTTACGATGTTACTGGAGTCACCGAAATGCCGGATAAACACTGGCTGGTGACAGTCACTCTAGCAGAGCGTTGCATAGTGGTTGCATGGCGGCTGTCTTCTGATAACAGAGAGGACCTCAGGGGAGCCGCTGTCGTACCACGTCCACGACTAACTGCACAATCCTGATAACATTGAAGCTGCTGAACCACTAATACGATGACCACTTCTAGTAAATGCTATCCTGCTTCGTTAGATATTGATCGTTAAAGATAACAGAAGGCCAGAGCAGACGAGATCTTGAGTCGAAACCCCGAATCAGTAGTTAGTGAAGCATGGGACGCCCCGCAGCTAGAGGGACCGATGACCCTAAGATCGTGTCCGGGGACAGCTAGAATACTTAAGGTGGAAAACAGGCCCTATCTCCAGCAGTGACCTGCTATGAGTTGAGTTTATTGTCTTAACAGATAGCTCAAACCTAAAACCAATACTTGAATATGAATAGTACCTACCTACGCTTGACCCATTTCCCCTCCAATCGGTACCGAGAAACATGGAGCAGTCGTATTCCAGAAACATGCGATATTATTCTGATTGCTTTGTCAATAGCTACAGAATTGCTTTCAATAAGCTAAGACTTCATTTACTAAAAGCTAGCGTAGCTTCCAGGAATTTGCAGTTGACTTGCCATGCTTATATGACCTTTAGAGCCATCTAGTCTTTGAGTGGTGACCGTAGATCAGAAGACGTATTGAGGAACACTTTTAAAGACAATGTAAAAAAATAGAAGCTGGATTAGATTGGATGCGGAAGACGTCATAGTGTAACTGAAAAAAGGTATATAAATATGTCGCTGACCCTTGTTCGAGAACTAGGGTCAACATAGTCGGAGGTCAACCTCACGGTTTCTCGCTTACCAGTCTGTTCCATATCTGTGGACTATAGCCTCCTAGCTTTTATTCAAAGTGCCTTAAGATAAACAAAATTGATAATTATTTGTAGTATCGATGTTTGTGAAGTATAGCAGAAGATGACAATGACATGTGCTAACCCCAAATAAATTGGAATATCTAAGGGCAAGATTAATGATGATCATTACGATTGGTGTTCAATGTTCATACGAACCCTTTGAGACGCCGACAGTCACCAGTTGTAACATTACCCAATTATCAAATAACAAAATCAAGATTGCTATATCACATATCCTAATCAGTATTCATGTCACCGTTATTTTGGACGTCCTAAATTCTAGCCTTTGATACATAGGATATTGCATAGACCAGATATTTATGAGCTGTCTAGAGGTCGCCTCGGTTCTAGGCAAATACGTGTTAGAATTACTTCACAAGTATTACTAATTATTTGAAGATAATTAGGTGTATGGTAGTGGCACGTTTTTTACCAACGGACCAAGACAATAATTTGCTATTCACTTATAAGTATTCTCCAGCTCTGATTCCAATTTATTTGGGGTCGGCGCAACATGTCATTGTATTCTTTCATACTTCTCTAATAGTCGTCATCTCGGTAGTCACCCCCTTTCAATCCATACTATCTTTCACACAGTCCATCCATCGTTTCTTTGGTCTTTCCATACTCTTATAGCCATCACATTCACACTCAAAACTTTCCTGACGACATTTACCTTAATTGTAAATCACTATCGCAACTCACTTATATAAATAAGCGACGATGTCTATAATTCTCAACCATGTGAAATTAGGAAATTATACAACGATATTATAATTATTTACTTTACTTTGATTTGTTAAAGTCTCTTAGAAGATCTACCACATACATTTAATTACTAATTTCCCATTCTTTGTCATTGCAAGCTGTTGTAAACATTATATAATTGCTTTCATATCATATGCTGTTAAAAGAAGCTAAAATACCAGACATCATAACCTTATGTAGGAGCAGTACAGGAGAAAACTAAAGAGAGTCTAAAAAACAAAAAGAAATAAAACAGTAGATAGTCATTAACACAAGCAATATCATAATAATACTACGATCAGCAAACCACTTACACAACCGTAATACTTTACCTCTCAAACCAATCGTATTTGTATACGAGGCCTATACCAATATAGCAATAAACCCACTAATTGGGGCATTAAACCATAAGCCAACATTAGAACAGTTATTCGGAATGACGGAGATAATAATATGAAAACAAATAAGCCATGGTTTTATGGGCGTATCTTGCAATGGGCCAAGGTTAGTCTTCTGCGTGGCGTGGGTCGTTGTTAGTACAGAGGAGAGGCGAAGGTAGCCATCTTGAATACTAGAAGTTGTGCTCCAAGGTGGTATTGTTATGTAATTAGAACAATTACCATAGCCATGATCGTTGGTGGAGTAAACATAGACATTATGTACTCTAAAAGTACAATTTAGCAATTGTAATTTTTTGAATATTATTCTATTTTTAGTAAATCCATCAGCAGTATCAAGTGGATACTACTTCTCTATTTCTGTGATCACCAATCGGCTTGCCATAATCATTTGGAATTCAATATTCGTTTGTAATGATTTACAGAACTAGAGAAATATGAATATTCCCGTCATCATAATCAGTATAATGTTACTGATCAAAGTTTCTCACTGATATAATGAGCTGTTGCGAATATTCTTTCGATAATCTCGATTGACTCGATTGGATTTTGATGGATTATTTTACCTAATAAGTACAGAATTTACTGTCGGCTGTTACGGCTATTAAAATAATTTACTTTATTTTTTCTTTAGGGTTTATATTTACGAAAAGTCAACGAATAATTATTTTTCTGAGAAAAGAGACCTATACAATCCCAAACTAATTTAATATTGTACAAATCAAATAAAATATGAGTTTCTCTTCTATTTATTTTATCCCATAATTACGTGAAGCCTTGAGATTCGTTAAACATTCATTAAAACTGTGAGTAACCGCAAACATTTTTATTTTCAATATTTGCTTCGGCACACACGAAGAAAAAAGTAAATAGTCCTTATGGTCTTCAAAATTGTACTTTATGTGTATGGGAGTAAAAGTTATGAATTCATCCTGGTCAAATAAAGGTCGAAACGAAAGCTCTTTTCAGGGTTGAGAGAGGATGTAATATTGTCAAGGATAATATGCCCTATATGTTTATCCTTTAGGCTTTTGTAAATTTCATGGGGTAAGTTGCAATTCAGTGTAGGATAGCATCTTTGTCCAAGATAGCATCCCCAACACCTAGGTCGACTGTTACTTGCAAGACGCAAATTAAACATAACGACGCAAAATAAAATAAAAATAACTAATATACTATACCTATTTATACTATCCTAATAATATATTACCTACATAATTAAACACATCTAATAATTTATAATAATATTACATTTCTGCTTAGCCCTCTTCCTCTCTCCTAATTTTGCTGTGCCCGACAGGGTCCATATCGATCTTCTATTTACTGTACCATCTATGTAACATATGGAATGCAATAAAAATTGAGTATTGAGTAAACTTAACTTAATATTTCAAAGAGGTAGATAATCTTAGTGATAAAGTTTAGGTGATTGGTTCTAATACAGTCCCTGTAAGAAACCTCTATTTAAGATGAGTTTTATAAAACGGTTTTTTTATTTATAACGTACAAAAATTTGATGCCATCCGAATTCTAGCTTCATCAGTTGCTCGTCCTGGCACATCAATTGTTACATTATTACAGAATGAATCAACTAGAATTTTGTGAGAGTCACATGATGTAACTGTTAAAATTGGAAACCATGGGCGAAAACTAATTCAACAGTATCGATAAACGCATAAAAGTAGATTCGATCGGTGTAGGACCACAGTGTAAAAATATTGCAACTTTTGCACTTTAAAACAGGTATATCCCTTAGCTCCTTCTAACCGTTAGATAGATTCCAGTTGCCATCGTTAGTATCTAACGCTATCTACGGGAAGAAGGAAGTTTATTGTTTATTCATAAACATGGATTAGCTATACATATATGTTTAATTTGTAAAACTGCTTATAGTTGATGAAGCTCGAACTAAAGCTGTAGCTGCTAGCAGTACAACACACTGCTACGCTTAAGGCGACAACTAAGCAAGGAAGAGAGAATAATGTGGATTACGAAGTGGATTTGAAACTTTTAGCTTTAGAAAAAAATAATACTAACCCTATCTCAGAGAAATATCTTGGGTAAGAAGATGGTTTGAAGATTTTAGAACGCATATCAATTATTTATTTACTAAAAAAAAGCTAAATTAATTTAGTAAGTGATTTTGATGTCTTGGCTGATATAGCACTATGATATTATAGTTTTAATATATCTGAAGTACCTGTCCTGATAGTCGGATTCTTAATAGAAGAATAATATTACACGATAGGCTAATAAATAAACAGAAAGCAGAAGATAATGAACATTCAAATAATATTGGTACGTCATGCGGAGAACCAAAGATAAAGTAAATTGCAATTAAATACAAGAAGAAAATGATGATTTAAAATGCAATTCCAAATGAGGCTTTCAGTAACAACAGCAATTATCAAACGAGGGAATAAAAAAAGACTAAAATAGAGCACATTCGTGTCCAGTCTCCAACTGTGACTAAATAGGACAGATAAACTACACAGCGCTTATCAACACAATTCTTTCCAACGTACCGCGAACGTGTCCGAACCGGTTAGTTCGTGTCAGAGCGAGATAGACACACTTCAACGAACGAAGGAAAGAGATGCCTAATCGATGCCCGAGTAAGACCACAACACAAACACGAGAAAGATAAACGAATATAGTATAGCTGGTTGCACGTTGCGTTTTCTGCGGAGGTCAGCATTAATTTAATTTAGACTTTGTAGTTCCAGTTTTAGGGTCGGTTTTCGGGTGTGATATGGAAATATATGATCCTCAGCTGGATAAAGTCTCGATTTTAAGGCCGTGCCCTCGAAAACAGCGGAGTTAAGTTCCTTGAAGTTGGGAGTTGCTTGATTTTAATTTTGCTTATTTTTACAAGTTATGTGAATGCTCTGCTTCCTGTCCTAGTTCATCTGAACTTGGAATAATATGAGAAAAAAATGAAGTTAAGAAAAAAGAAGTAGCTTTAGATAACCAGGACTCATAAAAACTTAATTAACGCAGAAATGGAAAGAGCTAAACAATCCTTTCTCCCAAAGTAAGTTCTGCCCCAGAAAATTCAGACCCAAAAATTTCATAATCAACTTAGAAATTAAATAATCTAGTCCATTTGTATAAAATCTTTTGAGTTGCTAATCTTGTTTGGTCTGCTTTCACTAGCCGAATTTTTAAACCTGAGGCCAATTTTAAGGCCTCGCTTTTCTCGAGGCCACGGGAATGCTGACGTGAAGTGCTCGATTCGATTCTATCAGATGTTCGTACAACGTTCGCTTGACTGCTAGTACGCCACTATTTTTTGTACACTGCGTTTTTTACTCTTTTCAACAATGTAAACAAGAAAGGCTTCCTCGTTAATCTGGGGTTAAAAGAGGGTGTTAGACGGTTTACTGCAAATCAGTTTAGATTACAAGTTGTAACTGTTGACTCTACGATGGGTTTTGGTGTGCTTATGATTGTTAAGTTGTCTCTTCGATCTATTTGTACTACTAAAAAACCGGTTTTGTCTCTGTTTCAAGTTGTCATCTTGGTGTTCTCGAAAATAACCACTACGGTTTGATTTTCGATCTAGACAAATTCTACCTTTGCACCTAAAGATAACATTCTAGTTCTTTTACCCGACTGCGCGACGCAAAGGAGGGTAATTCAATGGTATAGTAACTCGCCCAGTTCCTATTGCCCATACCAATTTCAGGTCATGTTTGAATGTGAACTTTTGCTGGTTCAG
Source organism: Lithophane leautieri (assembly GCA_949152455.1). Classification (NCBI taxonomy): domain Eukaryota; kingdom Metazoa; phylum Arthropoda; class Insecta; order Lepidoptera; family Noctuidae; genus Lithophane; species Lithophane leautieri. The sequence continues at coordinate 1,409,802 of OX424475.1, forward strand.
TATTGACTAAAAACGTATGTTTATTCAATACCTATTTTATAACCAAACACCAAGTAACTTACAACATTAATTTTATTAAAAAATTCAATGCAACCAAATGTGCATCTTCTGAGAAATGGAAAAAAAATGGAGTTGACACATTCAGTTTTTGATCCATATCAGTTCAACAAGTAGTGTCCATGTCATTAAAGGGATGATCAGATGAAACTAATGTGTAACGAAGTCTTTCGGGGATGTCGTTGAATAGTGTCACGTCTCAATGGCCCATAGAACGTAGGTAACTTGCCCAACTTTAACTTAAGTATAACTTTCGAGATTAAGCTAGGAACGTGGCCGTTTTTTTAATGAGTTCATTGTAAAATTTTGTGTTTTAGTATGTTAGTATGGTTAACGAAGATGTTTGAAGAATTAGGCAACTTTAGAAGATGTCAGTCAATAAAATGTCAATGGGAGTTTTTTTATGGAAACATCCCTAAAGCAATGTTTTACGAAGAGTTCTAATTTGCCTTTCGACCTATTCTTAAGTGGAAATTATTCTATTCTTACACCGTCACTATTCACGCCATAGATTTGACGAATTTCGACCTAATACTCCAAAAATTAATAATCAATCCATGGACGAAAGTTTTATCGCCTATGACTCCGTGATTATTGAACATAGTGGTAATTACAAGCTACCAATCATACCTCTGTTCTGTTTAAGGACTTTCCAAAAATGCATCGTTTCCTTTATCTACATTTTATGATATTTAAATACCTATATCATATAAAAATAAAATGACGCCTCGAAAATCAATCAGTTTTGTAAGCATTATGCTTACTTACAACTGATTGGTTTTCCAGACTGAGCTATACAGCTGATTACGTAGATTACCAACTATTCGTCATCGATCATCATATTACTGACAAAGTTCAATCAAAGTGCAATGATAAACAAACGTACAGACTGATTCATGTCTGATTTCGCTGACTTAGCAACCCGTCATCCAATCACGCTGCGCTGACAATTATTAATGATTTCCGATGGGATGACATCATGTTGTGATAGGTTATTATGCCATAACGTATTATGAGTTAATTTCCTTTCAATTGTAGAATTAACCCATTGAATTTAGTTGGGTCAGTTATACAAACAAACAAACTTACATTTGCAATTGGAACGTTTGGCAAACATGTAGTAAACTACAATGTTTGTTCTTGAGATAAATTCTTCCTAACTACGGAAACCTTCATTGTACGTGTTCCGACACGTACTTGCCCGGATTTTTTCATGTATTACACTGATTTCTCCGTGATAACCGGGCCGACTTACGTGATTCTTCGGAAGCCGGAGGCAAAAACTAACATACAAAACCAAAGACATCGACTTTAGAAAATAAAGTTATTTTTAACTACATAATTATAAAGTGTTTTTTTTCTACAAATAATAACGTGGCAATCGCAATAGCGCCCGAAAAGCGTTGTTATAATGAATAAGCAACGCATTGGCTGTACGTTTCGCCCCTATTACATGGAATTTAAATATAACTGGAGAAATATGGGTCTACTATAAGTACACCTCTGATTAACCCTTCGGGGAGTACAAGCGTCATAGCTAGCTGTCTCTAAAGACAATCACATCCGAAATGCAAACACATCAGCTTTTAATACTACACCTATGACTCAAGTCCAATCAAATCGTACTACACAAACAAATTGATTCACAATAATCACATTTCGATTACTTAGTGCGCACGCGATGCTTAGTGGACAAACTGATGGCTTCCGATGACGTCACTGGCCTTGACACGCTGACTCACAGGTTAGGTCATGTTATGTAGAGTGCTAAGAAAGTATGTGGGTAACGTCAGATTAATTGTTGTAATAGAGAGGTGATTATATTGATATGTTACGGTAACGTTGATGATAGATACAGCGATAGACGTAACGGCTTTCTTAGCGTCTTGGTTGAACCCATGATGCATGAGAAGTGATGCTTTCCCGGATCCATAAAATGATAACAAATCAAATTCAAAGTCATTTATTTAAACTGGGCTGCGAATCAGCACTTTTCGAACGTCAAAATTACATGAGACAGTCCTCCAAAACGCTCACCCTTCACCACTTCCTAGTGCTTTAGTTGAGAAAAAGAAGTGGTGCAACAAACTCCCTAGCAGCACGTTCACTTAGATAAACACTATGGGCAACAAATATCGTGAGGAAAGTTTTCAGTATGAATGTGGATGGCTATTAGAGTAGGGGCAGATCAACAGACGATGGATGGACTGTGTGAAAGATGATATGGCTAGACAGAGGGTGACTACTGAGATGAAGACTAAAAGAAAAGTATGCGAGAAGAAGTCATATTGCGCCGACTCCAAATAAATTGGAAAAAGAGCAAGAGATTCCTCAGTAGAAGCCCGAAATCTAGATTTGTGCCCGGTTGATGGCAATAGGCTCGCCGCCTATGACATGGGACTTAAACCTAACTGGTGAAATGTAGGTGTACTATGGGTAAACCTCTGTCTGACCCTTTGGGGATTTCAAGCGTGATATTATGTAAGAGCAAGAGAGTGATTATAAAACACACACACACACACACATGACATTTTAAATTTCATCAAGTTTAGCTTGATAATTTGATATACCTACAATAAAGTACCTAAATGAAGTTATAGAACGTTGGTTACAAACTTTGTAAAGGCCACAAGGTCTGATGAGGAATGACAAGGAAGCTCAGAAAGTAACAATTTCCTGTGCAGTCTATCAGGCTTAGGTAAAACGAAATTATATAAGTTACAGTCACTTTGATAAATTGACAAAACATAACAATGTACCGACCCCAAACTGTCCCAAACACGGATTGAAACAATATTCATTTCGTAAGTTAAGCATGAGTGAATGTAGACAGTCAATATTATGGTCATAAACAAAAAGTTGGCTTAACAAACTTATGCCTAGTTACTGCACAAGTTAATCTGAACGCGCAAGGGACTTATGACCGTCATCTAAAGTTATCCTTGTATCAATCATATGAATGGCTATGGAATTGATTGGTTCGGGATATACCTACACATATGGAATTATGGATGTGTCAGCTACATTCTGTGGCAGCTACCTTGGACTGAACATTATGAATGATGGCCTAGTCAAAACATAGTTCTATGCTGGTTGTTTAAGAATAACGTTTTTTTTTTAATACTACCTATTAACAAAGTGTTTTTATCAATTATCAGATCCTAAGAAAGTGGTACGAATTTGTGTAAAAGGGCAAATTGACACTATTCTTAGTTATAATTATAATCTATCTCGTAAAATATTAAGTTAGAATTAAATTACTTATTAGTCTATTAGGCTAGATTGTAATCCAACTGAACTATCTTTCTCTCTTTCGAATTTTGTACCTATTTGGAAAGAAATTACACACGCCCACCACGCCTGATTTCCCCGAAAGGTAAGGCAGAGGTGTGCCTATAAATACACTGGACTTCAAAACTTAGTACCACACTTTTAAAATTAAAATTTCTCCAAAACTGTAGAAGCTAGAGTTTTGAAATATCGTAAGTTTTATTGGAAATTATAGTTTATTAAGTAACGTTTTTAACTTAAACCAAAAAATAACCATTTTTAACTTACTGGCAAAAAACTCAAACAACATTTTTAACTACAGTTTTACGCCTTATTTACATTTTAATAACTTGTATTTGGCTTTTGAATCGAAATTCACCGGTCATGAAATAAATGTGAAAAAATATAACAGAAATAAAAGTCAAAAGTTGCAACAATTTGACAAGCAGTGTTTTTGTTTAGAAAGTTTTTTTCAGCCATTCCTTAAAAGACGGTTATCGGCTATAAAGTTTTTATATAAAAAAATAATTCGTTTTTTAATCCTTTTTATTGCAATTTTAGAAGTGTGGTACTAAGTTTTGACGGCCAGTGTAGTACACCTACATTTCTCCAGATAAGTTTAACTCCCATGTAATAAGGAGCGAGCCTATTGCCATCAACCGAGCACAAATCCAGACTCCGGGCTGCTACCGGGAAATTCCTGACGGAAAAACCCAATTACACATCGCCCGACCTGGGAATCGAACCCAGGACCTCATGCTCAGCAGTATCGCTCGCGACCACTAGACAAACGAAACTCAACAATCCTATCATCATCATCATCTTTCAGGGGAAAGACGTCCATAACAGGATGTAAGTATATATCAAACATCGCCACTGACGCCATCGCCATCGCCTTTGACGTTAAAAAGTGCCTTTTAAGTGCCTATGAAATAAATTATTTGACTTTGACTTTGCCACTTCCTGCGCTTCTCGCATTCAGCGGATTCCCGCAACCTTCACCAGGTCATCGTCCCATTGTAGGTTCATCCACGCTGCACCTTCTGAAAAAGCACGACCAAATACTTATTTAAAGACCAATTTAATAAAACAAAAGAAAACTGTTTATAAATTCTTCCCTTGAAAGCTCGAAATAAAAGTTCGAAAATTGCCTGAAAAGATCATTTTATTCATTACAATAATTTCTCATTTGCGCTGATATGCCTCGGGAATGATTTTTATCATAAAAACTCAATTAATTTTAGCTAAATTACACTCTAATTTGGGATCGCTAACGTTATATTAAAAATAGGAATAATAAGGAAAAATATTCGTAGCTTCAGGAAGTCGCCAATTTTATTTTTCTTTGCAATCCTTGCAAAGATGTTAATTTAATGACTCTGCCTCTCAGGTTAAAACAAGCTTAAAGTATTTAATTAAATTCTTACAATACTGACACAATTAATACAAAAAATAAAAGATTCCAAATTATAAATCAAAAATTATTTATGTAATTATTAAAAAAACTCGGAATTACGAGTTTTGACAACATTTGATTAAAAAACAAAAAAGGCAATCTTCTTCTTTTCATGTGGTTAGTGAATAACCTGCTGTCAGAATTATAAAGCCGCCCAAGGGCCTCTGACTTGGCTTCACATGTCGTCGAGAAATATCTCTCAGACGGTTTCCTCACGATGCTTTCCTTCACCGTTTTTAAAGCAAGTGTAAGTGTAAATAATTATACAATACGCACATGAATCCGAAAAATCAGAGGGGCATGCATGTCTTGGGTTCGAACTCGATACATATGACTTGCCAGTCCGACGGTCACACCACTAGGCTATCACTGCTTATCAAGGCAATAATAAATACACGTAGTAAGCGTTTTCAATTCATTCAATTTTCTTCTCTAACTTCCAAAAACATACTTTCTCTTTACCTCTATGTTAAACAACTGCCACTGCTCACCCTTATCCAAAAAACAGCTGTGAAACACAGCACATAAAACCGCAGCTTCCAGTCCTTTCTATATTCATAACTTGTTGCAAATTAACGAATTCTGTCAGGTGCGCAGGTTTTGTGCTAATAATTGAAGCTATCCATGGGTTTTCGCCCTCGAGTCTAATGTGGTCACCGCAATGGTATGCATGGGGGTGCATCTGCTTTTCTGACTTACAGAAAACTAGGTTAGTAAGTCTATTCTATTCTTTTTTTTATTATGGGATGCTCAGCCGATGTCGACCATTCTGCCAATGTCTAAAGTGAGTTGGAAAAGCAAGTGTGTATTGAGATAAAATTTAAGAATGATAAAAATCTTCGATGGTATAGTTGCACTTATTATAAGTAGCTCTTGTGGGGTTAGTACTGGACGGTTAATAAGTCCAATTTGTATTAGGAACACGAAACGTCAAAATTATCTTGGAGTTGCCATTTGTAAAAAAATAGGTTTTGTTAATAATTAACCAAAACCGCTATGGTAATTTTAGATTCTAGTTCGTTCTTAGAAATATAGACAAATTTACGGTTGTAGGAGTTTTCGCGGCATTAGGGAGGCTTCAAAAACAGATAAGTTCATCGCTTCAAGGATTACAGGAATTATATCAGGGGGAAAATAATAATATTATAGTCTGCTTCGTTGGTTTACTGGTCACAAGCGCTACTACTGAGCATGAGGTCCTGGGTTCGATTTCTGGTCGAGCAGTGTTATCGGGTTTTTCCACCTGGGATTTCTCAGTAGCAGCCCGGAGTCTGAATTGGTCCCCGGTTGATGGCGAAACTGACTCGCGAAATGTGGACGTGATGATATATGTGTTGTGTAAAATAATATTGACCATTTGTTAAGTAGTTTAAACAGTGTCGTAGAAAGTTGAAATAATGTTGTAATTCTGATAAACGTTGCTTCATCTAAAATAATTTCTTGAATTAAGTTACCCACTATAAATTGAACTGCACTTCCGTGATGGGTTTCATATGATGGATGTCAATTTTAAATGGTTTTGAAGTGCTCAGTTTTATGGGTTCATGTGAAGCCAGGTTTGCAGATATTTTATATTTTACTAGTTACTTCTTAGTAGTCACGTGGTACTTAGATATTGTAAGTCTGTCAATATTTCAAAGGCATAAAACGATCATAAAAAATTTAGGTTTTTTTTTTTTAAACACTTTAATGTTGGGAACTACGTAATTTTTATTACTCAATTAGCTCAATTTTGTTTTACAAACTTGCAAAGTTGAACATTCATTTCGAGTCGACCCACAATTTCTTTTAAAAACATTCTTAATTTTAAAGAATACAATTTTACGTCTTTTTAATGTTTCAAATAATGGTCGCCACACCCAGAAGGATGCGGGCAAACTGTAACCACACGGCAGATGGTAGCCGGGACAACGCTATAGGACAACATAAAGAAAACTATAGAAGGACCACATGGCAAAATTCAAGAGTGGAGTCTTCCACTGCTGAATTTTGGAAAACCCTATGAGTTCTCAGGAACAATGGTTATCTTGGAAATGCAAATGAATTGATGATTGCAAGATGTTGAAGAAATAAAAAGGTAAAACAGGCCATTACTGCCTTAATTTATGACACCCACTCAAGGACTTGCTGCACGACTATTATAAGAAGTTTGTCGAGGGAAATTAAGAAAATAGCAATTGTACTGTAATACGAAATTAATTGTAAAAGATTATCAAAGAAGTTTGAAGGGTTTCTCTCCAAGCAAAGACGAATTAGAAGGTTAACTGTGTCGATGAATTCCAAGGGCTCATTTTAAGCACTAGTTATAGCTGCAGAAGAACCTTCTGCAGCTTCAATATTTTTGACTGTCGTATCTTTATTGCGTTCCTTTTGAAGTTTTGACTAAAGGTATGAATGGTCTTCATAATTATAGTGAATCTACGTGGGTAAGGGTTTTGTTAAATTGGGCATAATTTCTTGTGCCCGATGTGCTCTTTGGGCAAATTGTTGGGTGTTAAGCTGAAAATGGAAAAAATATTTATATTTTGGTATTATTTGTTTGTATTATTATTTATTATTTATTTGTTAAAACGAAAAGATTTAGAGGGCAGTTTGCGTTCCTAGTTTTTAAATAATGACTGACAGGGTACTGTTATATAGTAGGTAATATTATGCAATAACTGAACTGGTTGCCATGAAGGTATAATAGATTAACTCAATTATAATAATTAGAGGGTTTTCCAATGGAAAAGCCTTAAGCACAGATAACTTATTTGCCCTTAAACTACTTTTAAGAGAACCAGCTGTTTGAACTGATTACTTACTTACTTACATTTTAATTGTTATTCAATACTTGCTATTGAAGTACAAAGTTAATAAAATTACTTGATTTAGATAGATTGAAGTTAAATGAAAAACGTTTTTTAAAACTCGGAAACTCGAATAAGTATCTACTACTTATCCTTCGAATTTCGCCCTTTAGTTCCCTTCGATATTCAGGGCATATCCGATTTCATATTAATGTTATATACAGGTTACTGCTTACCCTTTAGCGATAGGCCACATATTGTCTATTCAAAACTATTTGCTACTATCGGTTCGATATCGAATCTTCAAAATAGCTACGATATCTTTTAATAGCCGACTATCAAATCAACAACATCTATTTGTAATCATTAGTTTGTTGCTGTCAGCAAAAATAACTAAGTAGATATAGATTTATATTAGAACGCCCTAATTTGAAACTTCCATAGCCATAAAACGTAAACATTGTCCCATTATTCTCTGTTTGCTTATAAAAGTTTAATAAACATAAACTTTACTGGAAACAGTTGCCAGCACAACTTCATTCTTACGTAAAACTCCAAAATAAGTGTTCATACATCTAAAATTTGCATTTAAAACGGCCACCGTGGGCTGTGGGTTACGGTTAGCCGGCCACGGCTCGTAATGACGACCGGTCGGACCGGTGCAGCGGGAAGCGCGAAGGAAGCGTGCGCTTCCGCCGGCCGCCGCCGCGAGAGTGCGCCGCGGGGGGAGAGCGGGGCGCTTGCGCGGCGCGGGGCAGGGGCGAACAGCTGAGCGCGCGGGTATATTGACAGCACGTTGCCGCTCAGTCAGTAGGTTCTCTGTCACCGCGGAGTGCGAACGTAGCCGCATAAAGCCCACACCACACGTCGCTCCCGATTGATTATGACACGATCGCCCCGCAGTGCTAACTGAACTGCGGTCGGGACACCGCTAAAATTATGACTTTTGGACTGTTCGCCGGCGACGAAGATAGTAGCAGATATCTCGTTCTAGAAGAGAAAGCTCTTAGGATAGTGTCCAGGTACTGGGAGGTCTCAGGAGTTTCGTCCGCCGAGAGGCTGCGGTTCAGAAACAAACAGAGGCTCCTCGTTGCCCCATTCGGACTGTTATAAATATTTTTTTAAGAAACTTATGGATTTTTTTTAGACTCAAACAAATCAGTCTTTTAGTGTTTTTAAGTGCAATAGGTGAACTGTGTTTTTTTGTGTTAAGTTTTATTTGGGGTTTATTTTTTTGGATAAACAAAATGGTGCCCCAACAAGTGTCGGATGTGAGGTCCCTCTCTCCAACCTCGAGCGGTGGAGTACCCGTGTTCGGGTCCCAGCTCGTCGACAAAAACTCATCAACCCCATACACGGATGCCACACAGGTAAGTTCATACTTAGAACTTTTTTCAAAGTGACTAAAGTGAGAATAGAACTGTTCATAAATAAAAAAAAAACAAAAAATGTATTTAACCAGTAAGTAAATAAAATTAATGAGTGTGAAATAAAATAAAGATTAAAAAAATCACCGTTAAAATTTAAAAACTCCAGAAAAGTTAGTCTAATTAAATATTGTTGGGAGGTATTCGAAAAATTTATAAAATTACGTCCAACAGAAAAATAAAATTGATGAACTGCGTCTTATAAAATGTTTGCAAACAAAATTAAAGCAAATCGTAAAAACCCGAATCATCAAAAGCGTATCTAAAATTCTATCTATCAATAACAAAAATATTTACGCACGCAGTCCTAAAAAAATAAGTGCGAATCCGCGAAATACGCATGAAAATATAACTGTAACGCCAATACAAATATAAACAAAAGTAACGCGCAATAAATTTTATCGCTCGGAAAGTAGTCAACACATAGAAAAAGGATATTTTTGTAAACATACTATTGCAGGTGAAGTGTCTTGCACCAATAAAATAATAACGTTAAGGAAAATGTATAATTTAAGTAACGAACACGGAACACGTAATAAGGTCAATAAATTTATAATTGTCAGGTCTACCTACATTTTTTCCGTCTGTAGACTAATACCTACGGGAAAAAAGTACAAATTGTAATAAATCGCATTTTACAATCCAAAACAACAAAACCGCACACGAGCAGGCATTTGTTAAATTAATTAAATTTCTGCTAGGTTGGTGTGTGAAAATGCTAGTCTTTCAAACGGCCCATTTAACTTAAACAATTTGTTATTTCGGTGTGTTGGTTGCAAAGGGTTAGTCCTCTATTATCTTGGATTTAATCGTAATAAACATTCATTGGCCAACGCAGCCATTACCGAGACACTGAAATTCAATTCGCTCACTAAACTGGTTACTAACGAGGAGTAATGATGCACAGACATGCGATCCAGCAGGCCAGCGAATAAAAATCCCACGTGGAGTTAAAACACACTTTAAAATCAGAAAATCAGACATTTAAATCGGCGAATATAATTTAAAACTCGGAAAATTGGTTCCGATAAATTGAATGAACACATTTTAGGGTTAGCAATATTCGGAAAAATATTGGTTTAAATTTTAGCGATTATTCGGGAGTCATTCTAAATTCGTATTTAAGTGTTAAGTAATTATAATAGTCAATGTAACTAAAGAAAACTAAATAAAATTTTGAGAGAAACCTTATCATGGAACTGAAAAAAATCAAGAACAACATCCATGACAGATAGGAAATGTAGAAAGGATCTTAACAAAACAAACAATCTGTGGTTCCTACTTTTTTTAACAATTATATTGTAAGAAAAAAGTAGGAACCGCAGATTTTGTGTCTAAGACCTACTCTGAATAAAATTAAAACACATTTCAAATTCTTAAATGGGCTCTAATGTAAAACCTTGGAACTAAATGTTGAAATTTTAACAGCTAAACGTTACAAAATCTCACATTTGAATATATTATAAAAACCTTGGAAAGACAAAATAAAACGTCCATCATACGCTGCAATTGAAAATTAATATTGATTACTCCTATAATTGAAACGAGAATGAACTTGAAAACGTCTAGGTTGACAACACTCAGGGCAAGCGATGAATAACCAAAAAATGTTGTGAAATGACGCGTCATGTCACGTAAAGAGATTTCCACAAAACCAAGATTAACGATAGAAAATGCTGCAATAAATTAAGTGACCGTGAAATAAATGAGATGGACACTTAAAATGTAAACGTTTCATAAAACTCGGGAACCGGTAATGAATAAAATAAACTATCGCACGTTGATGACGGTGATAAATCCGCTGCACACACGGTTGATGCGGCCAGTACGAAAAACACGGTCGGGAGTAACGACACTGCAGCACATTTATGAATTTTTCGCATTATCGCATTATAAACACCGGCGCACGCGATATCGTATGAAATGAAGCTATAGCAGTCAAAACAATCAATAAAATAAAAAGATATACGATATTAAGGCCATGCTGTATCCATGAAATGCGTTGAGCGGAGAGTGCATTAACATTTCAATGTCAACACGTAACAATGTATTTTTAGTCATCCGCTGGCCGAGCGAGTCTTTCTCGAGACTCGAGAGTTCATACACTCCGAGCCGACACTTTAACTCTCCGAGCATGATAACCTCAGTTGGTGCAGCTCTCGTTACCAATCAGATACAAGGAAATAAAACGTACAAACGTGTGTCGTTGGAAATATAAGGAAACTATTAAACAGTATTATTGCAATATTTAATTGCACTGATTGCGTAAATATGTAGTAGCCTTTCTGTCATCACGACTATTGAATATTGTAAAAAATTATGATTGTTTAGATTCTTTTATGTTAGCTGATATCATACGTCTGGTTTATGACTAATTGCTTCGGGCAAAAAAGGGGTAGCCCATGAAGAATTAAGTTGTCTTAAAATCCGCAACCGAATCGCTGAAAAAAAACCATCTTCGTCCATTTTTTTGTTATACAATATCTATGAAATCGATATGCTTTTATTGACCAAAAAAGTGGACGTTAAAATTTAGCATTTGGTTGTGTGCAAAAAAATGCAAAATTAACTAAGGGCGGAGCTTTGGATCATTATGTAGCGAGCGACCGACCGGACTGGCTGTGTTATTTTTTGTTAACGTTTTTTGTTGGACGCGAAGCTAAGAGTACGGCAACAGTTTTGTTCCACAAGGTTATCATCGTACTTTTATTTAGCCGTTGCTATTCAGCGTTCTCTAGAGTTATTTAGAAAAAATGTTTCACCTGACTTTGGTGTGTTTGCGGAAAATTAAATTTTCACACTAGTGTGCCTTTCTATATCAGAGTTTTTTGCTGCAATAGTTTTTACATGTAAAGTTCTAAATCTGCCTCAACTCTGTCTCATGCTTTAACTTTATTTTGTTCTTCAAGAGCTATATTCCACACACAAGTCCCAAACCCATAAACACTATTCCGAACGTATCATGACTATTCTCAATATAATTCCCAAGCCCGACTGTATCCCATTACCCCTTCATTACTAAAAGCATAAAACTCGCACAACTTTACTCCGCCAAGCACTAAAAAGCGATTAACGTAGTCATTTGCATTAACGCGAAATCTTTGAAACAATTTACATTGAGTTCGTAGAAAAAGTGTCGTACAAGTAGCAGGGCAACTTCGTGTCTTTTCACTATAATGTTGGCCTTACAACTGTGGCTCACGATATGCAGGCATTTCGAGAATTCTCCGTGTTCGGTATTTCAAGTTCTACCCTAGAATAAGGGCTGATAACGTGATTTGTGGAGCTAAGAAATTTTTCAATTGAATTTGTTATTTTGATTAATAGAAACTATGTTGAATTCTTGAGTTCTTCCTGTCTAACGTCTTTTCTTCGTACTAAGTGTCACGCTATTTCTCTGAGTGAGCGAGTAATTGTCCTTTCCGGGTGTGTACAACTTCAAATAATTTTACATCTCCGCTTGGAGCTATTAATTCTATATTGGTTATATCCAACACATTATCCTTTACTTTAACGTTGTCAACGCTCCATAAATTAATCTACAAAACTATTGAAGTGTTTATTATGCCCCTTCCTGTGAATAATCGATAGATAGTTCCAGTAATAGACTTTTATACCTTGCAGCAAATCAACAGAGTTGCCACCCAAAATTTTAATTACCATAGTTTACACCGCATACAAAACAGTGTTGGCAGCTGAAGCAAATCAACATTTGATTGTGCTCAAGCCACTTGCAATTTGCAACTCGTGGGTGTTTTTAATAGCACCATTATAGTTGCGCGTTGCTTAAGAAAATTCTTAGTGTACCTGCCTTTTTGCAACAATAATTTGTATTTGTATACTTATTTGGAACGTTAGTATCGCTTCCATATAGAGAAGGATGATATCGTTAAGAGTAATACGGGTGAAATTATGGTACTGAAAAGGCTCTTCGTGTAAGAGTAAAATGGTTATGTTTTGTCGTTAAATTACGCCTTTGCACTTAATAGGTTCCATATTTCCTATCATATCAACATTGGTTCCTTTTGAAATATTTAGGTATTCGTTTAAATTTAAAAGTTTCAGATTCCTGATATCAGCAATAAGCTCCAAGAATCAATAAAATACAGAAATAAGTCCAAAATCTCAGTTTACGGAATGTGGATAAATAAATTCCTTAATTAACTTTTTTTCTGCGTCTGGGACCGAATTTAGCAAATTAAAAAAAATAATTCGTATTCAGACCCTTTATTTTGATTGAAATATTTAGGTCCTTCAGAGAATTTGTTAATGGTTTTAGTTTCATTTATAATTTTCTTTTGTCTGTTTTTTTCAAACTTCGTTGGTTTAAGCCGATTGTGCGCTATTAAAATTCTCCTTCATGTGAAATAATAAATACTCTTAAGTTTTGAAGGGATGAAGAGAAATTTAATTTTCAGAGCATAATAACGCTTCATTTTGCGATTTATTCAAAATGTTAAAACAAGCACTACATTAAATAATGTTTAGGAGAAAATTACTTTGTATTTAAAAGCACTTAAACTAAATACATTTTTGAAATGACTTTGTAAAATTTTGAAAGCTTCGGAACATTCTACAACCAAATTCATCTATCATTCATTACCTACGTCTTGAAAACTTATACATTGTTAGAAATTCACGATACACGTTATAAATTAAAACTTGAAGCCAAAACTAGATTCCTGGCGAAACTCCCACATGAAAACAGAAAGTCTGAAGAGCAAATAGCTATAAATTCGTTTGGGCTCGCGATGACGGCTCAAGTCGGTGCAGAAACAAAACGATAAGTAGGGTATTATTATTTTTATTTGGTTACCATTTACCGGTTAGGTATCCTAAACACGATTGTTCAGTAGAACAAAGAGCTTGAAGTTAAAAAAAAAAATCCTGCTTCTACATGATTCTATTTAAATATTATTCTAACGTTAACTCTGGTAATCCCTGAATCAGCTACTCATCTTTTTATTGTTATTTCTTCCTAGGTCCATAACAATCAACAGCCGAATAGAACTAAATACATTTAGTTCTGTTCGGCTGCACGGTACAGAAGTTGCATACATCAAGACTATCTAATCTTATGCAATTATTATTATTTTGGTCACTGATACAAACATCGAATTATCAGCGTTACTGTAACATTTATTTTGTGTATTATCACTAAATATATCTTTATTTTAAAAGGTTATGGATATAATAACGCATATACATTTGATAAAGTGAAGTATAACTTCAACCTTAAAAATTCATCCTAATCATGAATTGTTACCGCAAAGGACAAAGTTGTTCTTTCAACAGTCCAAAATTTCTAACTCTGATCCGCCTATTCCAGACCCATAAATTACAACCCAAACATAACTCTAACCGAAATTTCATCACATTTACAACCCTGGTTAATTCGAACCGTTAAACCGAAAACAACGTACCCGGAACTTAAGCCTTAAATATTCAGCAGCCTTCAAAACGTTAAAACGGCGTCATTAAGCCGACGGAACTCTAAAAACGATAAACTTTACGAGGAACCAAAGGACGACACTCGATCCCAGACACTTTCGAAAAAAAGAAACTTCTCGTCTGCGAACTTCATTTCCCCTTTATGATGAACATGTGTTTTTTGTGTAGGTTAGTCAAAGGTTATGACTTATGATAAGCTGGATTATTTTTTGTTGGTTTTGGTAATAAAGAGGTTATAAATCATATTTAAATGAATCTTGTTGTGTGAGTCAAACTTACAATTCAGAGTTCCCAATTTACAAGAAAAACCTAATTCAATTACTTTTTCATTCCAAACCTAATTACATTCGACGCGGTAGTCTGTCTACTAATCCAATCTGATTTCCTTGATCCCCAAATCATCTTCGAAATTAGTTCCTAATCCTCATTTATTCCCGAAGACGCCCCTAATATCACAATAACAGAACTATTGATCCCGTCCAGACTCAGATAGTAAGTGGTCGTTGGCTCCAAACTTTTTGTTCGTCCTCCTCCTTTTCACTTGCGACTTCTAATCGCGTTACTCTATTAACCCGTGGAAACTGTGGACAGCCCCTTTATACAATTAGCTTCTTATTGACTTGGAAAAATCCTTCCCTCTTTTAATCTAGTTTTTTGAAAGTTTACCGACTTTTCTCAGCACGTTGACACTGGGTGCTTTCCACGTTTCGGAAAGTTAGCATTGACACCGGTTGGGGTGGTTTACTTTAGAAAAGTATCTAACTCAAATTTCCTGTGCGTTAAACTTTTAAACTACAAGCCTTTGGGAATATCCGGAATGAAATATAATTATACTTGTTAGAGAGTAGGTAACTTAAATAACAATGAATATAAAACGCTATGCAAAAAGGGTTACTATTACCGAGAAACTTTTCTCAACGTAATTGCAGTTCTAAAACGCAACGTTATTTCTATTAAAAGGCTTCCAAGTACAGCTTGAAGTACTCGTGAGCGAGCGAAATGAGCTTAGAGAGCCATGCATACATTAAGTTGGATTTAAGTCTAGTCTAAGTGAGGAAGACCTCTGAACTTATAGGTGTGATTGTCCAACCGTTGACCCTGAGGCGTCTAGACAGACTTACTGGTCTGGTCTGGTATTACTTACGGTTTCCTGCTACTAGGAAAGGAATGAATATTAAGATTGTGTCGAATTCAATTTGAAGAACGGTCTAGTATCAATGAGTGTGAATTCGTACTACTGAATTACGCTGGTCTTATTTTATTTCTTGTTTCTTTGTACTACATAAAAGTGTATATCAAAACAAGTGCAAGTATACAAATGGTTCTAATGTAAATTCTAAAAACGTCGGTATAGAGAGAAGCAAACCAAACTGACGTTCAATTTGTTCGTTTCCCTTAAAAAGTAGTCAATACCACCATTTTCGTTTTTTACACGATGTTGGTACAGAATTTAAAACGACACTACCAGTAAACGTCAGCAATAAAGTCTGCCTTAAGCAATCGCATTTCAGGCCCAAAAGTCGGGAAAAAAGGCAACTAAGTCGTTCAAACATTTCAACTGCTGTGGTAGAACAAATCGCTCTTTGCAAGCTCAACGTTTGGCTTTAAATTTAAATAGCTTGAAAAAAACAGCATTGGCTGCCGAGGCATTCGCATGATTTATGCCTTCTGTAGCGTGACTATGAGGAACGGCCGGGTAGTTCGGAGAATGCCGGCTAAATTAATCGCTTCGTATTTGGCCGTGTGAATTATCAAAATTCCTCTGGGTCTAACTGAAATAACGGGCGACTAGACTTTCATGAACGCCGTAATTTATTGGGGGAAAATGCAAATGTATTTATCCAGCACGAGACTTTGGAAAAATATGTGTAAGCTTGGTTAGGCTCGCTGTAGATTTATTACCCTGTCTTCGAACTTGAATGGATTTTAAATATATATTCAAGCCGGTTTGTACGTGTATAATCTTCTTTGAACCGGCAAATGAATATATCCAATTGCTTTGGCAGACTTAGGTGTTATGTTGCACAGTGCTTCTCTGTTTGCCGCAGTACATTTCAATTTTCAACGTCGAGATAGGTCAAAGTAACGTCCTACTCGGTCATTCCACGTATAAAACTACAGCCTACATCGTTATTAACCAGCCTCAAACGTATTATATTTGAAACTAAAACATCAGGCATGTTCGTGTTAACTACAACTAATGGTGATTAAATTACTTGTCCTAATTATGTGTTAGTAGATAACAAAAGAGCTGTTGCGTTAATGGTACTGATAATAATGATACTACACAGTTGGGATTATGTTCTAGATTTGCGTCTGTTTTCGCCTGGACCTCTTTTATAAAAGAAAAGGTCTCGATATCATTATCTTTTTTTCTTTCTACATATTTTGTAGGATCGAAATATTCATTTTTGCTGGGGAGTTTGTTGCGTCACTTCTTTTTTCAGCTAAAGCTCTAGGAAGTGGTGAAGGGCGGGCTTTTTGGGCTGTCTTATGTAATTTTGACATTCGAAAAGTGTTGATTATCAGCCTAATTTAAATAAATGACTTTAGATTTGGGTTAGAAAATTGAAAATAATTCTCAAATTTTTTCTGCTGTTCTTTTGACGGAATTAGCTGAATGACTGAAATAATAAATTGATTTCATAAGAAGAGTCATACCAGTGCTGAATTTGAAGACGCTAACAATTTCACGCAGCAGATAGGTGAAGTTAGAACGCCAGAAGTCACTCATAGTGGTTTGGAAGTCACAAATTTCACCAACTAAGCTAGAGTTAAAGATCAAGTCCTACCTTTCCCCTCTGTATAAATAGCGCGAAGATTCCTTATAAAAACGGTACCTAACGATATTTAACATCTTGCACTTTGCCGAACTAATCAGGAAGCGAGAGATATATAATAATATCTTCTTGGAAACTTGGACGGTTCTTAAAAACAAGTTATAACATGATTACTGCTGATCGACTGTTTTGCGATGTTCCGGAAAAATGTTCGGTTTGTAGGTTGCTATAGTTCGTGCAATTATTTTGCTGATGTGGGACTTAGGAGTTAAGAAAGATATTATGGAGGTAGCTAAAATATAATTGGCTAATAGGAACTTAGTTTGCTTCGTTAGAACATTCGTAATCTATTATTATATCGTGCCACTCATGGTCACATTGTATCTCCATCAGTATACAATACTGGACACGGACCCCATATACACGATGATATTGTATGGTACCATCGTCCTGTCTGTTTATACCAATAATAAACATACATAGCTATCCATGATTCTATCAACGGACACATCCAAACTCGTTGTACAATTAACCTGATTCTTATCAGTGTAGTTACTGAACGCGGCCATGAACTTTGAACAATTTTTGGCTAACAATTGATCTACGATATGAAGTATGCTGTAATAATATTGAATTGGATTTTTAATGCAAAGAGATACATATATTTGAATATATTATTGAAAGCTGTATATAGGTGCATAGATTTATATCTCAGTATTTCTATTTGCATTTGATTCCTTATTTGGTTTGATATTTTGCATTATACAGAGTGTATAGCAAAATGTAAAAAAAAAAACTAAAGAAGGCTTTAACCTAAGTTATGATAGGTACTTATCATTATTATTTTTCTTATAATTACTTGTTTTTCATACTAGAATACCAGTGATACAGCCTGTATAATATTAGAATCCAAATAAAATCTTACACACGTTCATATACCCGTTTTTCTACTCAAACATAACATCATTAATTACAATTTAAGTATAATTTTCATCTTTAATCAAGTGACATGATAATAAAATATGATGACATAATTTTCACAAGTTCTCGCTCTAATATTGAGTCGTTAAACTAATAACTAAGATGAACTCATAACTTCGCTTTTTGTGCAGTTTTTGTTCAAGTTTCTATGAACTAATCAGCTGGTATTAAATGAACATTAGGGGTTATGCACACGGCTTACGAAACGTACGGTGGTAATGACTTGGCATGTAGCTTTTAGATACTGCCTTCTATTGGTACTAGTTATAGTCATTTTAATAATAAACTAGCGTTATTATTAAGTGCTTATTTGTTGTTTTATGAGGTACAGTTGCTCCTAGTAACATAATTCCAATGCCTTTTGATGAGAAACTACTTATATGAACTTCTTAATGCAAGGAATATTTTCCCATGCATTATTATAACATACAAATCGATTTAAAATCGCTCAGATTTTGTATATAGTAATATTTTATATAAATATTATAATACTAATAGATAGAAAAGTCCAAAAAGTAAAAACAAAAGAAAAGCAAACATCAAATGCGTTTTATGAACTCAAGATCCGTCTAGATATACCTGAATATTTCTATCAGCCACCTCTTAAGGCAGGATTGGCCTATTTCTGCCCGGACAACATAAGGTGATGTCATCAAAATGCAGATAAGTATGAATCGAATCAGTATCACTAGAAAACATCCGCTGGGTGACGCGTCCGGAAGAATTATGAGCGCACGCGTGTTTATCTTAAGTGGTTTGTTTCACTAAATCTTGGGCTTAGCCATGCGGATGTGAGATTTAAGTTGTGTAGTTACTTGTTTTAGTTAAGTGATAAATATATTGTCTGAATATACCTAACCTAATGTTGGTTAGTTTAAATGTAGATAGAATTTCGGTAGACTAGACATAACACGAAGTTGATTTACAAACCAATTATTAGCTACTGACTGGCACTTCATTAATATTCTTGGTCATTATTATTTCATCGATGATTATAATTAGCTGGTTCATAAATATAAAACTACTAAGCTTAACTTGAATTAACAACAAACAGGTAGCAAAAACTATAATTAAGTATCATCTATATTCAAACCAAAGTAACAAAACTGCGCCTCACAAAACTTCTGGAAAGAAAGACCCTTTGAAACTCAAAAGAATCGTAAACTAAGATGTTTATTAGACCAAAAGCTGGTCTACCAGTTGTCACCCTATTCCGTTCCACCATCAAAACTACACGATCTACTGAACTAAATCAGGAACAAGAAAAAAAACATGCACAAAACACTGCAATTGACTTTCAAGGAAAAACCAACCTTAGAACAGTCATTACAGAGTTGAATGTACCTTAATGTGGAAGCCGGCACAAGGAAGCCGAAGCAAAACTTGTATACAATTCTGTGGCCTTGAACTTAAAAATATTCGAGGCGAGCTGTTCAAATGTGACCGGTGTGCCTCGAGGCACTCCCGATATGGCTAGGGTGAGGTTCTCAACGAACAACATAATATTCCGACAAGAATTACTGGGGAGTTTTAATTCACTGCGGAAAGTGATTGAGACCAAGACGAAGGATGAAATGAAAATTTTAAAGAAGATGAGAAATGGAATGCTACAAGGAAGAATGAACATTGCGTTTATGTTTTAGAAGTTTTATGCTAAGCAGAAGATAAGATCACAAAAAGCTCTGATAACTTTTACTTTCACCCGAAGCTTACTCGATATCTCCAAAAAACGAGTTAAATCATAAAAAATTAAAACATTTTTAACTGGATTCCCAATACCGATGCCTTGGAACTTAATTACACACTCAAGTGCTAACACTGTTCTCTAATTGATGCCTCAGACATATATTTTACGATCTCTGTAACGAGCGAAGCAATTAAATATTTAACGTTAAATCCATTGTTAAAAACATCTAATCCTTGTGAATTAATTGAAATACCTACAGAGAACATTAATGTCAAAGGTTAGGGTGTGATGAAAAATGGGACAGAAAATGAATTCAGATTGGGCAGCTGGGTGAAAATTTGCTCATTTTCAAATCAGTTTTATTGCATGGTGGTGTAATAGGGTTCATGGTAGTTTATTAGCTTAGTCAACGTTTAATCTAATAAAAAAGCGTAGGATAGGTATAATCTTTAAAAATTTTAAAATATAAAAAGCAACTTTAAAACCTCAATCAGAAGTAGATTGTTATGTCTAGACTTGTTGGAGTCTATATTTAGAATCTTCAGAGGACATAAATCTTTTTTATCTTGTACAGCAGGTGCAATTTTCTCAACTATATACAGAAGTGTTTTAAATTAACTCCTACTTCAGACAGATAGAATAGTCGGTAGTTAGACTTACCTTTCATCCTAAGGAACCCGAAAGGTCGCGACAAACCGAATCTACATTCAGACAATCTCCGAGATATGTAGATGAGATTCAATGCTGACGATTTATGAAGAAAGCTGAACGAAATATGGCAGCGAGTCGACCGTTTTCATTGAAACTTTTTTACAACCTCCCCTTTAGATGGCAGATAAAATTGCAAATAGACGGACGGAAAAGGGAATTTTATGTGAAGGTGACTTCACGCTTTTTATTTTTAAGGGGAGCCGAAGCTGTAAAGACGGTTAGTGAAAACAAATTAAGCTTGAACGCTCTGATGTTGCGACATAGGCTTCTTGTTGCGATTGAAAAAGTTAAACTGATGATAACGCTTTCAATTTCGTAAACGATAGCATCTAAGATGACAAAATAAAGAACAATTTTTATTCCAAGTTAGTAAGCTCAAGGTTGACATAATCATGCACTTGCCTTACTATCTCTAAACACGTGCATAAGCCACTTATAATCCTTGATGGGTTAAACAGAAGTCACAATTAGTGCCAATGCGTTACTTGAATCCACATTATGCTTAATCGTTTGGCATTCGACCTGCATGGAATTATAAACAGCTGATATAGTGTTCATGTTTGAGTATGTTTCTGTTCTAATGTCACAAGAGACACAATTCATAATAGATGTTTGCGTGAATGGTCCATTTCGTTTTTAACTAAATTTAACCAGTCAGTTTTTTCTCCGTCTTTAGCATAATCAGCCTATAATGTTCCCACTGCTGGGACACAGGCCTCCTCTCTGTGAGAGGAAGTGGGCCATAATCTACCATGCGGGCCCAGTGCGGGTGGGTAGATGTCATATGTCTTCGTATTTTTGGTTCTAGGATATGTCAGTTTCCGCACGATGTTTTCCTTCACCGTTTTGAGAGCAGTGGTGATGAAATTATTTACACAAAGTAAAGCGCCTGCCAGATTTTGAACCCACGACCTACAACTCGTAAGTCGGGGCCGTTACCACTGGGCCACCACTCTCTCCGTCTTTGAGACCACAAAAAGAAAAAAGCGATCCCCACACCAAAACGAAACCTTTATCTTTAAATCAAAGGTATCACAAACCGGTTTAAAACGAAAAAAGTCAAGCCAAGCTAAGAACTGACTTGTTACAGCCATGTTCGCTAATACACGACCAATATTTGTTCTGGTGCCAACTCTCAGAGGATTGGACGGGGCTTGGGACGCTCTAGTGAGCAAACAATGTTCTTTAGATGCATTCTGTTTCAGCGTTCGACTCGTCTCGAGGGTCTTGGCGACTAATAGTGTTAGTTCCTAGTGCGTTTATCGTATATGCAATTTGGATGAAGAAGTTTTCTTGGAGTTTTGGGTGGAATTTTAATGGGCTGAAATGTGGTTGGTCTGTGTTTGTAATCTATTTTATAGATTGACTTAACTTCATTTCTCTTCAGTATATGGTCTTCATGGTACAATTCGTAAAATATCTAATGAGTACTAAAACTGTGTTCAATAGTTCAATACCATTGTTCAATGAATTAAACCAACTTCAAATTACAGACCAACTAACTTAAAATTTATTTCTATTCCAACTATTAACATTAAAAATTCCCCTAATACTATAACGGATGTTTATAAAAAACATAATCTAGTAAAAGTCAGCAAAAATATTACAGAAGCTATAAAAGTACCATTATTAATATCCAATGGACTAAAAGCACATACGGGATTCGGGCACTTGAGAACACTTGGCAATATAGCTGTTGCTACATAGTTTTTATAAGCGCATGTGAGCGATAAATTCAAACATTTACTTCGGTCGAAAACTACACTTTGTTTGTTGTAAATAAAAAGTTCCATATTAAACTACAATGTAGTACAGTTGGGACTTACATCTGCGGTCCAGGGCTGTTTGTTGATTTTCAAGTGTGATTTAAATATGGCTTTGTTATTTTTAAGTTCGATAAGAGTTGCTTTATCTAGTATGAGTAACCTTTTGTTTTCGAATAGATTTATTTGTTTGGTACATTTTAGGTATGTGCTCGTAACTATTAGATTTATATTGCATACACGTGTTTGTTTCTCTTAATGAACTATTATTCTCTTTTTATACAAATGTTTTTCTATATTATTCACGTTGGTTTGACATGAACTTGGTTGAAAACAAACAATCTGTTTTTGACCAATAATAAAAAATATATAGGTAATTATTTATATCTATGCAGGAAATAGGGTTCAAAATTCATGAAATAGTTCCTTAACATGAAATACTCCACTCTCAACCCTAGACTTGATTAGGAGCATCTGGCAATAGGTTTACGACACGCAGCTGATGCATCGGGGCGCGTCAGACTGCCAGAGTTTCCCTGGGAGGACGGCGCAGCATCGCCTCCCGGGACCTATGCACAACTTCGCCCTAAAGAATTGTGTGATATGAATTCGGCATGCGATTTAATTTTGTGCAGTTCCTTTATTTGACTTTTCAATACAACGGCCACAGAATAACGTCTAGAATATTAAATTGTTTTTGCACTAACTTAATGACAATAACAAAGTTAATTAGATCAATTTGCCACGGTTAATAATTACGAAGACCCAAAAGAAGCAAATAGAGTTCCTGCTCGAAAGTCGACCTTCAGTCACTAGACTACGCAACAACTAATTTCATTTAGTCCCAATCTTAACAACTAAACTCAACTTTAATCCTTCACATACTTTTTTCGTTTATTCTTTTTCGGCACCGAACTTGTTTGTTTCCAGCCCTTAAGCCACTTGATTCAACTTAGCTTACAAGTTTTTCATCCGTTTTTTCGTATCCAGGAATTTTCCTTTATTAAAACTCGTAGCTTAGTTAACTGAACATACGAATTTGGGACGGGGTCAGTGAATTGTGATCCAGCATCCCCGAACGGACCATTACCGCTACTTGCTGTAATTGCTTTGGGAATACCTCGAGATTCGTGTCAGATGTTTAGCGTAACATTTTAGGGACCCTGACCGGACATATTTAGTGTAACAACGTTTTAGTCACCTGGATCCTTACCTCGGAGATCACATTTTGGTAAATGGCGGCGTCTTATTACTTATTTAGCAGACACAGAACGCCATTTTATTCGACCCTAACATGCCTCTTGCGTTATTTATTCATTGATCCACTCATGTTTATTTATTTGTGCATAATTGGAAAGACATTTACTTACTGTATCTACATGCGTCTTATTATCAGCTCTTGCAATTGACATGGAAATGTAACGCATTAATATATTATTCAGAAATAAATAACGGAATTTATTTAAATATTAATGCGAACAGATGCAAACTAAAATCTTGAGTTGAAGATTATCAATGTAATAATAACAGTTGATTAAACTGACGCAATCAAGGGAAATAGTTTGCAAAATGTTGTATTACGAATTCCAATCACGTCGTAAGCCAGAAGTTAGCTGAAACGAGATCGGCTCAAAAGCGAAGCTCTTATTGACTGTTCGGTTCGTACCGGCATCTATTGACTCGGTAATGTCTCCCATTTCCGAACCAGCTCTTGGAATAAGAAAAGTTGGTACAGGGGAAAAGAAAAGAGGCCTTTTCGGAGCGCACTAAACTTAATAGGTACCTTTGATCTTGCAACCCAAAGTTAGAATTAACTGGAACAAAGACACTGACTATCTGGTTAGGACCCCAAAGAAGCGAGTAACTAATTTCAAGTTTAATGAGAAATTCGCTTGAAAGGAATAATTCAATTTTCTGTATTGTTAATTTGTGTGTTCGCTACTGCTTCCAGTTTGGCATTAACAGGATTCCTGGCGAGGGAGTACTTTATTGAAACGCTTTGTACCATTGTTTGAATTGTGCTGATACAATTTTCATTCAAGCGTTGAGGATAATGTGGCCTATTTTAGAACAACTTTCTATAATTAAATCAGTGGTTGTACATTGGGTGGGATTTCTAATACAGTTTTTTATTTGATAAGGATTGAAAACTTTTTAATTTTTGGTTTGATTACTTCTTTATTTAACCATTTTAATTTAGGTCAATAAACTACATGAGCCAAGTACGAGTACAAGGGCACATTATAAATAGAAATCACTAATTTGCTTATAATGTATCTAGGTATTTATGGGACAATAGTTCAATAATACCTCAGTCAGCATCATTTCATTCTTCCCAACATACCCAATTACCTTCAGAATTTTTACGAGTTCTGGCAAACACACACATTGCCCATTACTTCTACCTTTTACATTTCACCCCCAGCCCGACATGTAAACATTTCCATTGCGAGACATCTCAACATATACACATATGACTATGATTTCTTTATTACGTACCCTTTATCCTTTTGTCCGCCAACGCTCGTTGCCTCTCAGGATATTTCTCTCTCACTGCCTTCTGTATCTTGGAAGATAAGAATGTATTGAATTTTGAAACATAAGGTTTCCCTTTTTATCTCATAGCCGAGATTCTTTTATATTTACAGACCAACAAACGTAAAGTGATTCGTCTGAGCACTCTATTATATAAATTGATATTTGTTCCTTTCAAAGTTGAAGATATGTTTAAAAGATTATTTCGTTACAAAGGTTAATATAATGTTATTGAGTTTGCAGCCTTTTGTTGGGAAGGTGGTGCTTTATTCTTGAGTTTCCTGGTCTATAGCTGGGTTCAACTTTCCTTTTGAACAAATCATGTGCTCTTCAGCGAGTATATTCTTACAATTTTCTGGATCCTCGCCTCCATTGATAAATATACTATCGTAAATATTATCGTTTGAAGGATATTCTTCAATCTTTAATTAAATTCTATTATATAACATCTGCGACATATGAAGCGTATTCCTAGAAAATGCTGTATTTACCTATAATTGTTTGTTATATTTAGTTCTTTATTTTCTGTTGCTGCCTGTAATTTCTGTAGTGCATATGACGCACGGGTCGATCCATCAGGTTAAGCTACGCTTGCCGGGGTTGGTCCGTGGATGGGTGACCATCTTTACATACCGAGACTCCTCCGTGCCTCGGAAAGCACGTTAAGCCGTTGGTCCCGGCTGTCATTTGTGGATCTTTGACAGTCGTTACGGGTCGTCAGAAGCCCGAAAGTCTGACAACCAGTCTTACCAAGGGGTATCGTATTACCCAGTTACTGGGTTGTGGAGGTCAGATAGACAGTCGCTCCATGTAAAATACTGGTATTCAGCTGCATCCGGTTAGACTGGAAGCCGACCCCAACATAGTTGGGAAAAGGCTAAGCAGATGATATGAATGTTGGTAAATCTAAATAAATAAATAGATGTCATTATCCAGAAATCAAATAGTAATTTTCCACCGTCAATAATCGATTGGCACTGACGTCTTCGTTCATTCTGCATACAGTGCTAGTTTTTGTCTATGATTTATGTCATTACAAACACTGAGTTTCCAGTAACGTATGTGTCGATTTTAAGTTATTTTAAGGGGTTAGCATTAAAAACTAATTTTGTGCTCATCTGTTTGTGATTTGCTGTTTTTTTGTCGTAGGTATTTAGCATTTGTCTGGTTCATGTATAAAATATCTAGTGTTGCAATTATTGTGAGTGCACTACCAATTTGGTTGATATTCATAAAATGCTGATTTGTTTAAGCATTACTTGATAAAGCACTTACGTATAGGTCATATGCTTTATATGGCATCTGACGCCCACAGTTTTTAATGGACACCAAGTTACCGCTAAGATTCTAATGCGCTCTGCTAATATCTCACTTAAACGCAACGCCACGCAGCCATCTAACCATGAACTAGAAACGCATCAATGACATAAGATTACAAAAATTACATGTAATTAAATTACGTGTGTTTAACAACCACGTAAGCCATGTTTCCCATGTACATGGGAGATGCTAGCCCCGTTACTGTGGTGTGCTGTAGAATTATGACTACGTGGAAAATTACTGTACAACACAGCCAGGCTTTTTGTTCTCACAATGTTTATGATACGTGCTTTTTACTGTACTGTATCTTTACTTATTATGATTGGTAGTTCTTTTTTCTTATGATTTGTCATTTTCTTTGATGAAATTGTCTTGTTTTATAATGGCTTCTACTTTATTACTGCGAGATTTAAATTGCTGTTCACTGATTTATCATTGTCTATCTATCTTAACTTATATTTTTTGTAACATACTTAACTAAGGTGAACTTCGACTGACCGAATAACCCCTTAAATTTTCCTTATTAGGTCAAAACTGCATAAAATTGACGGAAATTTCACTTTAACACACTTCCCCATAATTGAAATTAATGATCTCCAATTTCTCCGCTAGATTACTTCAAAACTACATTCTAATAATCGTTTTAGATAGGCAATTTTATGGCCATTTCTTTAAAAGTTCACGGCAAACCTGCGTTCTGTCCATTGTAATCATTGTGACAGCTTGTCACGAAGCAGCCTACATATATGTAATTATAAACGCATTACCGTGCTTTACTGTTACAGTAAAACATTATGTTATGGTCTAATATCAAGGCGGAAATTTAAGTATTTTTTTGTGATTTGAATAGTTGGCTTATTTTCGTGGTCATTATCATTATCAAAGCATAGAATCTGCTGGACATAGGCTAAGTTAAAGGCTATCTTGAATTCATTACCAACCATGCTTGCTCAGAGAAATGCTTTTTATACTACATCATATATATTGGAGAAGCCAGCAGTATTATGATTAAAGTGAGAATATAAATTGAACTCTCATTAGGAACCAACTTGATAATATAAAAATGTGTGGGTAGTCTGTGTAGGTGTTTCACCTCATATGTTTTGAATATGACCTCCACCATTTGCTTTAGGTTAAACCATTAATAAAACTGTATTGACTCGCAAATTTTACCTGTACATATGACCTATTACGTAACCAACCAGCTGACTAGAAAATTATTGATGGTTTCACGTATTTCTTTCAGTTTTCCTTATAAACTAAAGGATTTTAATTATAATTATTGCATGAATAATGTAAGTAATGAATTGTATGTATTATTCTGTGACACATGTGTTGTTGTCGGTCTTCGTTTCTGATATTATACCTAAATTAATTTCTGCAGTAATGGTGGCCT
Source organism: Lithophane leautieri (assembly GCA_949152455.1). Taxonomy (NCBI): domain Eukaryota; kingdom Metazoa; phylum Arthropoda; class Insecta; order Lepidoptera; family Noctuidae; genus Lithophane; species Lithophane leautieri. The sequence continues at coordinate 1,437,425 of OX424475.1, forward strand.
CCCTCGGGGCCTCAATGTCTCATATTATTATGATAGTTAAAACAATATTTGTAAAAATCTATCGGGAATGGAATCCATAATCCTTTTCTCAGAAAGTGAACGAATCGTCACTGCGCCATTTATGAAAATGACACTGTTATAATTATCTATTAAATGAAGGCCATACCTACTCGCTTCAAGAGAAAATACAACGATTTACATGACGCGTAGAAAATAACACGTGCGAGCGGCATCAACACATGCAGCAAACTATTAGACAAAACGCGAAATTACCGCTATTACCCGCTTTGACCGGTATATTCGCTTTCTAAATGTACACTTTGAGAAAATTACGGCGTTTTAGAACTGGCTGTTTAGTGATTTTCCATTTTAATGAATGATAAAACGAGTTAGTTTTTCAACTACAATTACGAAAAATCAAATTGATTTTTTGGCCCCTAATGATTAAAATACTAAATCACCCCAAACGAAAATAGATCTAAATACCCCTAATCAAAAATTGCTCTGTTAACCCCTTTTCAATAAAACATTAGCGTAACAAATAAAAACTGCTCCATATCAATCAGCATGCACATACATGCGCTAATTATAACGATTATATGACAATTTTATCTAACGCGTAACTCACTATCACAACATTAGTCATACTAGATCATGACTTCTGGAAATATCCCTGTTTAATAAGCAATTCAATGCAAATCGATATAATTCGGAACACTGGGTTACTGAGACGGTTGGCTAATATCGACAGTTTTAATACTAGTGGAAGAGGGAATAAGACTTGGGTATTATCCAATCAAAATGAGGGATGGTGAGAGGTCAATTCTATCGTGTGACCTCCCGCCATATTTGCGACGTTTTAGCTGTCAAATTAACGTCAAATGATACACGTTCGGAAATAATAGTAATGTTATTGTTTTAATGGCTCGTTCAAGGTTCTATAAATGTTTTCATCGCATTGTACCTACTGATGATTATTATGATACACCTTTCGTTGGGGCCACCAGGGCCCAGAAATCATAATTATTTAGCGTTAGGGTGATCCCTAAATCTGCTACATCATAGTATATTTTCCGTTCAAAAGTGCACACTCACAATTTAAAGTACACTTCCATATAAATATCTATAATTGCAATCACCGAAGCAGGCCCGTCTTAATAAATCTGAGTGTTGGCACGAGGCGAGCTCCCCACGGCTCCAGATCACCATTCGGGGCTATTCTTCGCCAAGATAGCGAATTATTGGTTCCTGATAGCATAAGTCAGGTTTATAGGATTTATACTAATGGCGTCTACGTTTAGTTTGTGATATTTTCTTTCTATGGTGGTTTAGTGCTTGGGAAGGCTGTGGTGCCTTCTTACTCCAGTCATTTTTTTATATCGTTAAAAATAAAAATAAAATCAGTACCTACGTTATCATGACTGAGGGAAAGATGAATTTTTAACTATAATTACATAAAAATTTTAGCACGTTTGTAATTATTTTATCTGACTCATTACAACATTTATAGCACATTAGAATTACCACGGTTTTGACAGAATTCTCCCATTTAACAGTAGGGTACATTAAACACACAATATTTTCTACTGAACTAAAAATAAACCGAATCAGCTGTTCGTCACATGCAACCCGCATGCGCCAGTCAACTGAAAGACGTATGTTATCGCGATGTTCTTAAATGATGAGTTGCTTGATATTATGCACATGTGCATTTGTGCATCTCAGTGTCTGTGTTGTGCCTTAGAAGCGGTTAACGGAGCTCGTAGTCGGTAGATATAATGTTGGTAAGATTATCATTTAAATTATGAATTATGTAAATGTGAGGAGTAGTTAGTTTCGAGTAGTTTGGTGGTTGCACCGAATTTTAAGTGATATTATCGTTTTTAAACTACAGTTATAGTTTTAACAGGTTCTTTTTTACGTTGTTTATTTTAATTGTCGCATACACGTATTCAACCTCAAATCTTATACGCTATTGTTTTTGTTTTAGTTCTGTGCGCAGATTTCTTGTGCAAAAATAAATAATGTATAGGAACTTCTTTCTATCATGGGATTAACCCTTTATCGAAAATTGGCAGCATAGCCGTCCCCATACCGGTGTTCAGTATACTAACACAGTAGAAAATCCATAACAAGCGTAGCTGCGCAGTTACATCACAACACGCGCCGCACGCGCCGCTCTTTACACCGAATATTCGTTATCAATCAACTTCCCTAATCGTCAACAATGTTTTACACGTGGTTCATTTGCAACCTGCTGGTGATACATTTTAGGTTCTGATGACCATGACATGGGATACTGACCATCTAAGCTGCTAGTTTTTGCCTGTTACCCTACCAGGCATACTACCTTTGCCGGGGTTGCGAGAAAGTCCGAAAGGGATACCGGGACCTTGGCAACAGGCAACTGAAGGAACACGGGTGGGTTTTAGTCAGTAAAAGTCTGACACGCCCTTCCGCTCCGCACAGAACGGGAGAAGTCATTTGACGATTTCCCAACCTCAAAAAAAGAAAGGCATACTAGCTTGACTTTTACCTTTCGCTCTTCCAGGGTAACGAGAAGAAGTATTAGTAATATTAGTGCGTGTATCTGCGGTCACTGATCCCCATCATCAGCCACGGTAAACTGCACGTTGTATTTTATTTTTTGAAGATTTTCCTATAGTTTAATTGCATTTTGTAACATACACCAAGATTCTCTTCCTGATTACTCTAAAAAAAAATCAGTCCACAAATACGGCTCAAAATCCATAATAAGCGTAGCTACGCAGTTACATCACTACACGCGCGGCGTTTGCGCAGTGCTTATTAATAAACAGCCACGTGTATGATATTGTGCGCTTCGTGTGGTGCAGTTGATGTGGGCAGCGGTTAGCGGGTTACAAGAAGTAAGGGATTTGGAGCAATTTAGGGTTATATTAGGAGTGATTTTACAAAATTCGATACAGTAACAGTAAGTTTTGAATTTATGATCGGATATTTTTTCTGTGAAATCTTTTTTACTTGTTAGCCTTACTATGTTTTGTTTCAATATATTTTGGCAAATAGTAATATTAAAATCATAGATGTATTCGAATATAAATAACAAAATATAGAAATTACTATCACTAGTTTAAAAAAGCACTTTCACCGCTAACTAAGCCTTAATTGTGTTTTAACTATCCCATTAAGATTTTATAGATGCATATAAAACAGTTAACTGGCGGTTAGCATTCGTCTAACTAAATCTAGGGTTATTGTGAAAACTTGCTCTTATATCCAGCCCCATAATTTAAGACTGGTTTCATAAATGTTGTGATAGGCATGGAGTTTAAGTCATGATTACTGTCTAAACTCTGAGTCATAATAGTTGGATTACTAGAGAGAGAACTTGGTTTATTTGTCTGTTATAAACCTGGGTTTAAGCAGTGGTGGTTAAACATTTTCCGTTTTTTTTAAAATACTCTAACGTGTAATTTGTTTTATCGTCATTCCATACTGAAGTTGGCAATGCAGAAACGATAAAAAAAATATTTTTGACGGATTTTTTTATATTTTTATAATCTTTCTCACTAATTGAACCGCTACCTTCTATGAACATAGTCGCACCTAACCAATGCACTCGCGACCATATCTCGTCCGTCCATGATAGCGGGCTAGAGTCAGTAACGTTATATAAACATGCTAATATTTCGATTAAATATTATAATACCCACCATGTTTGAGCAAGCAGAGGAAATTATGAGACTTGCACGTTAACGAATTGTATGATCTGGGAAATATCTATAATTATCGTGTTTGTGAGATGTTTAAATACTAAGTTATAAGTATTTTTGGTATACAAATTATTAACAACGTATCTATTTTGCCATTTAGACCATTCAGCTTTTTATCTGCCCTATCTAAAAATGCCAATAACTAGAAAGTATCGATGTGTGTAACTATTACTTTATCTATTAACCCTACGTACTTGACCCTGTAATTAACTTTCAAATGATACAAACAGACATAGATTGCAAAATTTGAATTTATGAAATCGATTTTGAAATCCGACTCCCAGTAACCAGTTTCATCTGTCAAAATGAAATCTATTCTTTCAGCTACTGAAATTACATCACTTACAAAACAATTGATTTTAATCAATAATAATTTTCATAAAGGGTTACCAGCATGGAAAATCCATATTGGCAAACACTTTAGCATATAAATAGCCTACTTCGATACGATAAGCTATTGTATATGATATAAATAAACACATACAATATAACCTCTTCGTAGTTAACTCTTTAAACAACCAATTTATATGTGACCTTACGAACGTAGTTGACTAGAAAATAAATTAAATAACATTACTAGTAGCAGGGCTCGTAAACACTTGGAACTAACGATGCTAGTCTTAGTAAGACTATGTGGTGTGCCAAAGTATCTTCCCTGTTAAAATATAGCATTCATCGGCCGTTTTCATCGGGTCTTCTCAGATTTAAATTAGTTGAGTAAATAAAGCTGATGACACGTCAGGATTTCAGTTTCTCTTAAGTCAGGAATTCAGGGCTCGTCAATAATTTAGTTCAAGCCAAAGTGCTCTTCCATCCATGAAAATGGGATATGTCATTTTTGACGCGTAGCAATTGTCACCACGAACATATATGGCAGTTTCATCAGTCTGTACTTCTGTAGATATAATCTCTTTTGTTTAATGATACCCACGGGATGAAATGGACAGTCTATTTTTGTCGAACTTCGATCAATTTCCCGTTTGACTGTTACAGTTTGCACGAGATGGTGATTGATAGATTGACACAGCTGTGTTTAGGTGTGTTACACAGCTGATCGTTAGTTGTTGAACAGTTGATGAAATCGCGTCCTGGCTTGTGATGATAATTATCTTTAGACTTCAGTTTACTTTCGTCGTCATCTGCTTTCACCAGTTCCACAGTTCCATCAGAAGCGTCCTTTTGTATTCTAAAACCAACACTGACTTCCCCAATACCTTCACGAAACGTGGTGATCATGGCTCAATCCTCTGCTACTACATTTGTGATAGATCAGAAATGTATATATAAGAATGACACGACAAATATCAGGTCTACATATAACTTCACCAGATAGAACCTTCCATTACAAGATCTAAAATAAAAATTACAGCCATTTCTCTTTATAGTACACTTTCGCCATTAACTGCGTATCCGGCACGTTTAAGATCGACGCATTAACGTACTGACGGACGTAAACAATGTTATTATTAGTGATTTGTATCGCTGCACGCGATAACTCCTAAGGGAATAGATATAACTGGGCTGGTACTGTACAAGCACACGTGTTGGACTTTTTTTATCTGTTTACTCGTTACCGTACCCACTACTTGCACGTATGGGGAAAAGTATGTGGAATATTTTATAGGGGTGAAAGTTGGTATGTTGAAAGCAGATACAAAAAACTGTGCGGAAAAGTATTGTAGTTTGTTTTTATCCAAGTTAATGTTTTATTGTAAACGTTTTTTGTTCTCAAAATGAGGCTATTTTGCCTTTAATTAATTACGAGTGATTTATTTTCACGGTTCACTGAATTACGTTTCAATTAATTAAAATTTAAATGCGACTTTTAATTTTGACTTCACAATTTTTTTACAACCTCTCATGCCCTCACATTTGCACACACTATAACGTTATTATAATAGCTTTCAAATGTAAAAAAAGTTTAATTTTACCGCATAAAACCTGCTAGTGGAAGCCGTTTTACCATTTTTTACCGCTTTTTTACCGCCGCCATTATGTCATGTGTCAACTGCACCATCATAAAAGTATTCGTGTTGCCAAGGAATAAATTAAACTATACACTTATGGCGCATGTATGAGCGGGTAGGAGCTTTTGTATCGATTTTGAGTTGGAAATAAAGGAGAAAGTAGTAATTAATGACTTAATAATTATGTGTGGAAGGCTGATTAATTTGTGTTGTTGTGTAACGTTTGTCGTGAAGAAAGAAAAAAGTTTAAAAATGTATGGCTTGCTTTTTAGTGAAATAATAGGGTGAGACAAATTAGGGCTAGATTTTTTGTATTTTGGTTGTAATTTTGTCCTTCGATTATACTATAAAATATAACCTTTAACTAATATTTATTTAGTAGGCAGTGGTGACATTGGCAAAATCACAAAACTTAAAACAATCCACTCCAAACCACCCTTGAAACATGCCAACAAACAAAGTCCCATAGTTTTGCTTCGTCACAAACCATTACAAAAATTAAAAAACAGCAAATTCGCCGTTCCCGTCGCTCCTTGTACTGCACCTACATATTGAAATTATTGCTGACATTACCACCACAATATATGCATTCGCGACACGCAGGTAGAAAGTTTGTGAACTTTTATGAATCGTAAATTCATGTTTTAATTGAGTAATAACGCTGTATATTTAGTAAATTCTTACTAAGTATAGTTCGTTACGATAATAAGCCATGTTTAACTGATTTAGGTGGAGATAAGTGGGTAATATCGTGTGTAGGTGTGGGCATTTCATTCTTTGGCTTGATTGCTGAATGATTTTAATGTTTAGTATCGCTGTAAAAATATTTGGTGCAAATTTTCTTTTTGTTAGTTCAACCTTTTGCATTCTGCTGTATTGTAACTGTTGTAAAAAAGTTTAATGGAGTAAAACAAATTAAATTGCCTATTTCTTTTCTTTTTTGTATTACTGTGTCCAGTGATATATCACTAAAGTACCCTTATTTACAAGCAGTACAGACCCTAACAAAACAATTTCAATTTATTCTCACGAAATATGGGGACTTTCGAAATTAAGAAACTTAAAAAGTCTTCAGAAAGTTGTTAAATCTCGAGACGTTGGGACAAGGTGCTCCTCTCGAAGGTCTCACTTGTAATATCAAGGTGGGCTCGAAGATAAAGTTTCGGTTGAGCCAGTTTTATAGGATCAGATAGTTAAAATGGCCGGGGTTCGGATCTTTCCAGAATTAGTAATTGAAATTGAAGGAGTTTTCAACTCGAAAGGCTGACAAATGGCACAATTTTCAACATCGCAATTTTATTTCCTTCTCCTATTGAAGATTCATCTGCGGATTAAGATAGAACATGACTAAGTCACATCAACAAGAACTAATTTAACTCATACAGACTTATGTCTGTAACGTGACCCCATAAACCATTGCGAACAGATCCTATGTTTACTAGCGATGTAGCAATATACATATTATTATATACACAAGTTCAATTTGAGCGTAAACGTAAAATCCTTCATACAAACGATCATAGTAGCAACGGATACGAGCAAATCACCTACAATGCATCATTTAAAGGTTACAATAATTCGCGCACATACTAAAATTGAGCAGTTTGCTTTCAATCAAAGTCAAATTCAAGCAGAATGCAACATCCTAAATAAATAGGATTATCCTTGAGTTATTATTGGCGGTTCCTATCAAGACATTAGCTCTATTGATTAAATCAAGTGGTTGATATAGATCGACGGGTAACTATGTGATTACTGCATTGATGTTAAGCATAAACGTCGAGTGACGGCGTGCGATGCAACGTGACCTTCAGCACGTGGATCGTTAGTTGAATTTAAAACAAAATGTCGACTTTGTAATGGAAAAGATATGTAGAGCGTGTCAGGTTCATACTTTTATGTAGTTAGTCTTACCGAGGGATTGAATTACTCAACTTTACCTGTAGATGAAGCACACAAGTGTCAGCGTGAAAGACTAACTGACCATGCAAAATATTGCCTTGACTTCGCCTCGCGATAAAGCACAAATCGGCACGTAAACCCATGGCTCACATGGAATTATACTTCCCAGCCAAAGAAAGAATCTATGGCCGCATATGGTGACCATTATTGCAACATAAATCATGAAGATCTGACAACATTTGGTCATATATTTTCAGGCGAGCTTCGGTCCGTTTGAACACAGAAATCTACTAAACAGATCCATGCAGCAAAAACTAACTTACATAAGCAAAAATATTACATCCACTTTTTTGGACATCGTAAAGAGATAGCAATTGAGATCTCTCATGAGAATATTTCTTCATAACGTTTCGTATTTGGTCGTAAATGTCATCGCTGCTTTTTGATCTAGGATCTTGTTTTTTTGGGAACTTAACGGTGCTTTTTGACTACTAGTCTTTATGGTTTTTATCTCGATTCTAGGCTAGTTATTACACACCACCTAGACTTTTTTTATGACCAGAAATATAAAGTCTAACGAACTAGTTCTTACAGAATAGAATAGCAGCAGAAAATAGCAACGCCTTATTTAAAAAAATACTTACACACTTAAACTCACGCGTTCTTCCCATGGGGGTAGACAAACTTTAGAACGCCACTGTTACGCTCTTCAAAAATAACTAGGAGTAACCCAATCTCTTCATATCTACTCCTAATAGGAACATTGTCAGATCTATAACTGAGACCTTAAGGGATAAGAACCATGAGCACAGCAAGAGTATTTGTTCGTAGATAACTGCAAGGTTGCAAGACCAAAGCAAATATTTGTTTTAACAATATTTTCTAGCCACTTGGTGTCGACATCAAAATAAACAAGATTCTCTTTTCTTGTATTTAGTTTTTATATTGTTTTCCGAGCTTATCTGAGTGGTTGAGAAAATGTACAGGGTATTAGTTGCTAGTTACTCATCGTATATAAGTTGTAAGTTGATTTGCCTTTTCTAAGGATTGCTTTATGTAGTAATCTTGATTGTACGGTTTTGTGTCATCAAAACTACTTCCAACGTGACTTGTCAGCTACAAATTTCACTTTTCCTGCTGGACAATGTTCTAATTAAATCAACACCCAACACAAGTCCGTCGGATTCGAACTCTCAACAATTTCCGTTCCCTCAGCAACAGAGCCACAGCTTCAAAAACATAAATCCAGATAAAGTTTATGAGACTCATAATAAAGTTAAGTGCTGGTTTCTTTGATAACGTTAAGTAATAGGATTTCTTTGGGCCTCCCAATTTGTATTAGCTCTGCTTTATCTCAGTCTACATGAGATTTCATAATAATAGGCTATTGCTTCTTTGCTCTCTCGGTTGAAATATGGGTCAGATATTTTGCATCCTACGCAAGTTCCGCCATGCGGGCTGCACGTCAAAGGATTACTTTTATCGCTACATTATTTTGATGGACCTCTTGGGATGGATCGATACTATTTTCTGGATGCTTGACTGTATAGGTTGGCCGAGATATGTTAGGAGCATGAGAGTTGAGTCAACGTTTATAATAGAACTTTAGAACAATAAATGTCTCTTGGAGAAAACGATGATCATTCTTAACATGCTTATCAATAACAAATTGATTCATTAAAACATCAATTTATTTTAAAATTTCTAGAACAGTCCCTTGATCAATTTTAACCGATTTCCAAAAGGAGGAGGTTCTATGTTCGTCTGTATGTATTTTTTTTTTGTTTATATTCTTCGATATTTTCGCCAATTGTGACCCGATTTAAAAAATATTTTTTAGTTCTAAATTTATCGGGTACTTCCGAGGTGGTCCCATATAAATTTTATTAACTTTGCTTGTGCAGTTTTTGAGTTAGCTTCAATATTACATATTCTCCCACTTAGTATATCTGGACGTTATTCTATGTGACTCCGTCATTATTTACACACCAGGTAGTGGTATTCGAATTTGTGTGGGGTGGGTAACACAACTAAAGGTGAAAAAAAAAAAACTTTTACGAAAAAAAAAACAACCGACTTCCAAAACCAACACTAAAAAAGTGAGAAATAACTTTAAATTCGGAAGTCGGTGGCAAAAAACGAAAATTGAAAAGCAAGGACACCGACTTCAATTTAATTTAAAATTTCTAGAACAGTCCTTTGATCATTTTCTATTTAATTTAGGTACTATGTCACTCCTATGTACTTAAGCATGCTTCAATGATTAGTCATGAAAAGAAGCAATTTGTAGGTCGTGATGCCACCTGTCTCCATATATTTTTGCAACTGCCGCCGTCTCCATCTGTTGCATACGGAAACGAACAGTTGTCAATGCGAAATGTTTTTTGGTTAAACACTTGAACAAATACCTTTAATGAGGACTGAATTTGCGGCATTGTCTTGTAGGCTATTATGATTTTGGAAATGGTTTATAATAATAAAAATACATAAATTATTTATTCTATTATTTAAAAATATAATTTATATGTATAGAAATTAAATAAAGGAGATAATAATATACAAATTATATTTTATTCAATGGAAAATTAGAACGTGATTGTGAATACTCCCATGAAGAAGAAAGATGCATAGAGATCCATGCTTGTGACAAGATGAAAGCCAGTAAGGCCTTCTGCTTATCCAACAAATCACATAAGCCGTTTTATTTCGTCCTTACAAGGAATACATAAATACGTAGACAATGATCGCACATAAAACCCTTATTTAACGAAGATCCAAATCCCGACCCATACCATAAAAAGTCGTCAATAAAACCTGAATATCTATTCATTCATAAATCACTAAAAAATGAAAAAGGATCAATTGTTTAAAGACAAAAGAATTTAAAGACCAAGCTTCACTCAATCGTATTCCCTATTTTATTGAAAATAAAGATGCAAATAGTTTAAACAAACAAGATGTGGGCAAAGCGTAGTGCGGTAGCTTAAAAAATAATCATGAAAGAACGAAAAATGTTTTTAAAACGAAAACATAGTGGAGTAGATAAGAACTCGTTTTATTGTCCCGAAACATGGGGGCGACGAAAAAAACATACGATACAGGCTGTTTGTGTTCGGCAAAAAGGTTTCATTTGATAATAGCTGTCTCTATTTTGTGTAAATGTAGCTACTTTAATAATAATATCGTCTAACTTAACATAATTACTTAACTAAGCGTGTCAGTAAGTACGTTTTAACTAAGTAAAATCCCTAACTATAAATCTTTTAAAATTAAGTACTGAACTTTAACAAAAGACGAAAAAATAACGCTCGTACTTTGAAAACACAGACAATATTTTATGTTAATTTACGTTCAAAAATAATACCCGAGACATTATGTACTAGATAAAGTCTCGTGCAAGTCCAAGAAAAAACTGATACATTATACTTAGCTTTCCGATATAAATCAAGATTTGACGGCTCGCAAATTATTTCCCAGACTTTTTTTATAGAAAACTGAACCTGTGTTTTAATGTAAATCGTATCATAATAGATACAGCACATTACTGTTATCTATGTAATACTCAGACATGTAAAACAACTGAATCGTATCATATTTGATACAGAACGATACATCAAAACGTCCTTTGTATCTGATGGGATAGGGCTGCTTCGAATGCGTCCAACTTTTGAAGACAAATTTTTGTATATAGATCTGTCCAGATAAGAGTTATGAATAAATGGGTTGTCTTTCCTGTGTTTATTGTATCTTACATGTTTTTTGGATCATGTTTTCTATGTGCTTCTTTTAACTCATGTCATATGGAAGAACATTAGGCACTTTACATTAGGCACTCTTTTTTGATATAGATAATAATCTTTCCCACTTCCGTATCTATATAGCTATGTGATTGCTTTACGTATCTTTAAAGCTTTTTAGCCTTAACATCAACAACGCCTTCATCAAAGATTACTTTAATAACGCTTTGTCCTTTATTATTTCCCTCAATCCCATTTCCTGCGACCACCCCTACACAATCCGAATTTGGTAGCTCGAACGTCCCTTCAATCAGACAACCCTAAATCCACTACCTGTCCTCATCAATTATATTTTTTTATCGGCTGAGTATCTTCTAACATTGTCTAACATCTGCGTCACGGGGTGATCGATGTGATTTAAATACCATTGGTGTTTCCAGGTAAAGGCCGTTGATTGACGGATTTTTTATTCTGGCGGTTGAAATAATTGGTGATAATTGTCCAAAAGTAAATTACTTCTTACCTAAAGATAGGACAATAAGTAAGACGAATCAGCTTGAAATGTACAAAGAACATAATTTTATCGTGCTCTAAAAACAAACAACCGAATTTAAATACAATTTGTGGCAACATTACTCCCAAATCTCCCAAAGTTTCATCTGATAGACCGTCAGTGAGGCTTACACGGCCTTACTCCGTTGCATTGACTTTTATAATCGACTGGGGACGAATTATTATCCTATCTCTTTCTCTTTTTTGTTTAGAATGGTCGAGATAAGTAACTTTCCGAAATGTTTAAGAGTTCTGGGTGACACTGCGAAAGAGTTACTGCCCTCATAAAATTCATAATTACCGGCTTTTGTCAGGCAATGTTAAGATACACTGTTGCGAGCTTTATGTAGTGAACGTTCTGTCAATAAGCTTTCAAGAATCGACTATAACATAAAGTTAGTTAATCTTTCAGCAAGAGATTTAAGGATTATTATAGTCTGCTTGTATCTATAAGCTAAAACTAATGAACCGATTCAATTTAATCAAAACTTAATAAACTACAGTATAAAGCTGACCTTTCCAATAAATCACGAACTCTCAAACCGTAAACAAAACAAAAGTAATCACATAATTTATTAGGGTATTATTCTGGCCGAAAATCCAGACAGACCACTTCTTAAAACTGCACATCCACAAATTCAGAAAACAAGCAGAATGCACATTAAAAGCACATTTATCGTCAAAACAAAAACTAAGATCGGAAACATTCGTCCGTGAACAAAAAGAAAAAACACCGTCCGGGCAATCTCGATCAAATTGTATAAGAGGATTAAAAGATTTATCGTACAAGACTGAAGGAAATTTTCGGGGAGGCACTCGCTTTTATATCGTTACATTTCTTCTCGTCTGGTTAGCGGTACGTGAGCCAGCATAACTTAACTGGGTGCTTAAAACATTCGTTTATTTGACATGTTTCATGTAAATGTATATTTGGTAATGCGGTTTCGGTCGCTAAGATGCTTCTTTTGTGTTACTGGGGTGAATAAAAATGTCAGTGGTGCGGCTAAAGTTATAATCGTTAGGTCTGTAATCCCTAAAGCGTTAGACCGAGATTTATCTGTATTCAACCAGAATTTATTGTTGACGATGTTCGTTTATACGTGATAAAAGGTGAACAGAGAAATCATTAATTATTTTCTGAATTATTGTCTGTCTTGATATTGAATTGAAAACCTATAATTGAGATCCTTTAGTTAGGTGATTCAATTGTTATTTGTAAATACAAAATCTCATTATTCTACGAGTGGCAATTTAACAGCTTTCATTTAATGAAAAGGAAAAAGTTTCTCCGTCATTACTATAACTTACATCTTTCATAAGACAATAGACAGATGATACTTTACATATTTCTCTCATTTACAATTCAGAATAAAAATATTATTCATCTTTTTCATCGGTTTATCTGTTCTGACAGCTTTAGGTTCTGGTATTTCCGGATCTTATGAGAAGGTAAATGATTGGGCTTGAGGGTTGACCCCGCTGCGGTTTGGGTCTGAATCACAGGGCAAAAAACTGTGAATCACTTGACATCCTTAACAATTTAATTTTCAATGTGCTATTTTATTTTAAAATCAAGTTTACTTTCCTCATAAAAGGAATACATGGAACAATATTTCTTACTTATAGCTTCTTTGTTGCCAAAGTGTGCGGTATCTAACAATATATTTTCTATTTTCAGGTAAATAGCAACATTGGCGTGAGCATTACAGTAAGACAGGGCAATACATAAGAAGGGTAATGCAGTATTTTATATCGACTCCTTAACGGCCACTCAGCCTTTACCTGAAGAAGCTATTGCGTTTCTTAACAAAACTATAACAATAAATTTAGCTGAACTTCGTTCCGGTACAACGTGGAACGTTTAACAGCTCACAGTTTACGTTTACTCTGATATATACTTCATTAGCTTGATTTACAATAACGTTAAGATACGTTTTTAGTTTATAGTGTTGTTGGTAATTAGTTTTGCGAATGTTAGTTGCTGTTTACATGTGAAGATTGCACGTTTCATGTGAGATTTTAATTAATGATCTCAGACATGAACATGTGCTGTTTTATTTTATTTTAGACCAATAACATTAATATTTTTATGAGTAATTTTTTCTAATTTGCACAAATTATACTTGTGCTATAGTTAAACGTTTTTTGCCTCGATATATTGAGTCTGGTGCATATGAAGTATGGCTTCGCGTCGCCGTACGGTAGCGTGTTCTTCACTAAAGTTTGATTCCCACACGGAGCAGAATGTGTTTCAGGCCTGTACCTACATATATTTATATATAATTATTCTGAACCTAGATGTTTGTGGACGTGACTTGTTTGTACAACATCATGTTTGTGGACATGCTTTGCATATAAACCGTAACCAACGATACTGAATAAATCTATATGTTTGAAACTTTATCAGCAATAACTTTTCATTTCTTAGACTGTCAGCTTCTATTTACATAATATATATGTTTTGTCTCGTAAATATAAAATTCAACTACATACTTTTCAGAAACACTTTCCCGAACCGGCCTCTTCACCGACTCATTCTTTAAACCCCCTTTTTTCTAGCAGACGTCGGGAACAAAGTAATTAAAAACTTCCCTCCGTAGTTAGAAAGCACTTCAATGCTACCAGATTAATACGAGTATCGCGTGTGTTAGCTGCTTTTATTTCAACTATTTCTTATTATTTATGGCTCATAGTTGAATTTTGTATCAAAAATGCATGCCCATGTTCTATATATAACCTCGCGTGATATGTTTCTCTATGTTTATTTTTGTCTGTGACAATCCAAATACGTGTTATATTTTCGTGGATTTCGTTTTCCTGTTTCATGTTTTGTTTACCTTAAAAGTTATCAATAGAGTCGGTATTATATGAATCTTTAGAATAATATTAGTTTTAACAGCATCGTTACTCAATGCGATCAAAACTAACTTAAGTAAATTGTTACCTTACATTCTATTTTCTCATATTATAGTAGCCACTTCTTCCACATCACAAAAAAACCTACCTAGAACAATTATATTCGCCATCATCACATTTCCCAGTACTCAACTCAAAGGGCAAGAGTTCAGCTCACCTAACGAGTACTAATCCAGTCTAACATTAAATATTATGGTTTCCTGCTCCTATCTTTTCAAGTGACATGTTAATTTGTCTGCAAGTAGTCACTTCCTCATTAACTGTTAGTTGCACGTTCGGGTTTAGCTGATCAGCTGTATTAGTTGGTTTGTCTCTATTACATGCTTTTTTATATGTACATAAACTAGTGGTGTAACCTGGTTTTGTTGGCTTTAATAATCTGAATTGGTTGTTGAAGGTTTTGGAAAAGATTTATGATGATAAAGTGATAGTTGTTTTTAAAATCATTGAGAGAATTCTAAAGCTACAGAAGCAATATCAAATGAAAATGAAGAATAGCATACAAAAACATACAGCATGATGACTGATTTTAGGTTACATAATGTGCCTAAAAAACTCTTTTGATACCAAAATGAACAGTATTCCTTACAGAAAACAAAGTTACTCAAACACCAAACCAACGACCAAAATAATGAGCAATCTGACACCGAACAATCAATACACATCCTTCGCATCCTCTGCACAACTTTCCCATTGAAATTAATACAAACAGAATCAAAATTGCTCCAACAATTTTGCAGATCATATTACTCATACACACAGACTTCCTTTTGTGCTAGATACGTTTTGATGATCCGTATCGCCGTTGGCTGTTTGATGTATAAATTGCGGTACTAATTAGTGGACGTAGGCAACTAGAGCCATGGAGTTGATTTAATTTTAGCCGGTTCAATTCCTGTTTGAATCATGGTCTTAATAAGCTCTGTTTGGCCAGCTAGGGATTATGGCGAATTTGCTTATAATGATGTTGTTTGGGACAATGGGATATTTACATTTCTAAAATAAATTACCCGTTTGGTAACTAGTATTTAATCATTACGGCTGAAATGAGTTGGAAGCAAAATACAACTTCGTTTTTGCAATAGACCCTTAATATCTATAAGGACAGATTGATATTAAAATTTGGCGCTGACGAAAACATTGAAAACGTACGGATTTATACTAATCTGATGCTTGGATTAATAATACGAAAGGAACAGAAACTTTGTCGAACAAAAACTCGTCGAATTCACGAATTTGGACAGTCATGATAACAAACATCGTCACCAAAGCAATTGAACTAAAAACAACTTCAGAAACTTGCAAAATGAAACAAGACATCTTTTGTTTATTATTATGGAACCCCATTGAATTTCCATCGAGGCTAACAAATTGAAACAAACTGAAAAGTCGACTTCCAAAGTTTAGAACAGACTTCAAATTGGGACAGGATTCATTAATTCAGTGTAAGAAGTTGAATTAAATCATTCGAACCTTTAACTCAAAAAATTTTGGGACACTACTCTTAAATTAAATTGTTCAGTTATTAATTTGTTACGATTTCGAAACAAAAAGTGGATTTCGTTACTTCAAAGAGTTAGATTGTCTTGTACAAGTTATAATTTGATGGAATTGAGTGTAACTTGGAGGGCTGTTGTATTAGAGCATCATTGAAATTATTGTTAAAGTTTAGAGTGTTTTGCTTGTGTAGTTATCTGGTGCTTGAGCCTCCTCTCAAATTTTAAATAGGTTTTTGAATGTTTCTGATCTCAACAACAACTTTGAACTCTTCGAGATTTGTTACTCGAAAACTTTTAATGCTTGCAAACGTATTTACTTCGCGCATTCGCAATAAGTATCAAAATGTTGCTTCTATACTAAAAAGACGTTGTTTTGGCAAAAAAGATGTAAATAACATTAAGCAATAACCCAGTCAACTTATTCATACGGAATTAATGCTGTACGTCATGTTGGCCTACTTCTAAGCTTGTAATGAAATACTACTACTCGTATAAATAAAACTAAATCGTTCAGCTCTAGTAGATACCTAAATACGCAAATCGATACTTCAATATCCAAAACAACGCGAGAGAAAAATATAACCATCGGAACCCTTTAGATCACATTTTTTTGCACAAAAATTATGAAGTATAATGAACCAGCGGGAAGTAAGTTAGCATTAAGTATTCGCATTTCCATAGCTGTCTCTGTCGTAGCAGTTAAAATTTCACTTGGCTAAGCAAAATTTTCTGTCCGCTGCAAAAATCCTTCCCCTTTTAGGGAGAGGGGAGCGCCGAGCGAATTCTTGCATAAAATTTACATCGAGCGGTCCACACAAATTACCATTTCACTTCTTACTCTGATTAAATGTTGTAGAAAAAATATTGCTCTCTAAATGTAAGAGAAAATTCTTGGGTTTTCGACTCATTAAAATTGATGTTTTGTTTTTTTTTTCCTTTTGGCCCGCCCGGCCCCTTGTTCCAGAGTGATTCCTTTCCAGTTTTGCATTTGACTTTTTGGGTACGAGCACGACTCTTTACATAATTCAATTTGTTTTTCTCCAAAAATGATACGGGCTTTTAAATTCGGCTTCCAAACCGCGTAGTTTCGTACGAAAAACAGCTGTAGCCGACCGCAGGGAATAGCTGACGTAATGTCCTACAAAAAATCTGCCAGAACTTGGCAATGGCCGAGCGGGATTCGTCCAAAAAAGGTGTGTGTTACAGCATCTTTCACGCAAAAGGGTGAGAAAACAGCGGAGGCGAAGCAAAGATATTTGGCAGGCCTTTACAGGCTAATGATCCACTTGATTGCGGTTAAGTGTCGCTATAAAAATGTCTGGATGTTGCCAACTAGGGGAAAAAAACAGTTGCTCCTCTAAAGTGACTATTTTTCCTGGCAGCCTCCCGATATCATGAGACAATTGCCTTTGCGAACACTTTAAGTGGACGACAATTGATGTTTTCCCACTTCGCTTACACTAACTTAATTTTGTTGTTCTCTGAAAAACTTTCTTTATATCGCAGGAGCCAGTTTCTCTTTGTATTTCAAGTCAATTTTTGTAGGAAATGTTTTTCTATGATGCAGCACTCAAGACAATCACATTATTATTATACACACAACAAACTGAAACCATAAAAATATGTCCTTCCCAAACTTCCGTATAACCTAAATTGAGTTCGGAAAAAGGCTTCGTAACTTGAACAATTCAAGTTATACCAGTAATACATCAAAGATTGGAAAATAATAAATAATAAAATAAGTGGAAAATTTACTATGAAATCATCATGAAATCGAATGTCTCGATTGAATTATTCTTCCGCAAATCGTTCCATTTCTCGGAAACTCACCATCGATCATCAGTCTGTTGCTATTATATGACAAGCAGTTACTGTGCCAAGTACGTGATATTTATTTTGATGAAAATCTGACGGCTTGGGGAAAACCAGGTGGATTGAACGAAATTTTGATGAGTAATTTTCTTTTAAACACCGATGTAGCTTTCTATGTTAATGTACACGAACAATGCAGTTTGAGGTAAGGATACTTGGAAGGTAGAAAGGAAAAGTTTATGTATGTAGAATATATTGTCTGGATTTAAAATTGATTGACTGTTTTTCCAATAACTCACATTAATAATTCTATTTGGGTAGCCTGTATCGCCCCATTGCTGCGCAAAAGCTACACTACATACTTCTCAGCTTATTTTTTCTTTCATCTTTATCCTCACCGTTATTGCATTTCATTGTCTCATTTAGAACTACTGATAACTCCATTACCTTCTTTAACAGTCACATTTGTATCGCTATCTTTTAAAACGTCTTAATACACTCCAAATATACCAAAACCTTCTGGTTTTTCCCTACACTTTGTCCTCAAACATCCGAATCTTCGGAAATAACTCACAGCGGGTGAGCCAGTGAATCGATTTTGAATTCATAATTTAATCTGGTTTGGTCGCGTAGCTCGGAAAATGTTTAATTTGTTCTCTCGATACAAGGGGACATGCTGGTATTCCGTTGACATTGTGACCGCCAATGTTTTAGCTGGATTTCAATGCAGATTTTGAAATTTTAAATTATTTATTTGAAATGGTATTACCTTCATCAAATGTTGTTTTAGACCTGTGATTGATGATGATTTATAGACTGTTAGATGTGGTTTCGAACTTTATATTCTGTAATTGTTGTTCTGATTATAGCAAAATCAATTAGAAGTCAATTACTTTTAGCTTCTCGTGATTCTATGGAGCTTAAAGTATTTTAAATTGGTAATAGGAGGTCAACACCAAAAACGAACTAATTAAAAAACCCTTTTCTAAAGCCCACCTTAAGTTAACCTGAATTATTGAAAAAAAAAAATATTAACGCAGTATTCGTAGCTCTAAAGTAAGTAATTCCAGGAGCAACTTTATTAAAAGTTGATACAGTGTTTCTAAAAGTAATATAATACTTTTGGCGTCGGTCGAATAAACGTTTCAATATTCGAGGGCTTCATTAATCACGGTAATTGACGCGAAGGGGACTTGGACGATGGACGCCCCCTTTCCCCCTTCAACTGCGGCTGTGCTTTTGTTTATTGATAATGGTAAAAAAATTGTTATAATTTCTGGAGGGGCGTCAGTCTCAGTTGTTAACTTTGGTTCTGTAAAGGATTATGTAATTTGGGTGGTTAGTGAGTGTTAATTTGGGAACAATGGGTTGGCACTTGTAATTCGAATTAATTAGTTTGATGGATATGGTGTAATGGATGGATTTGACGATGGTTTGGAAAATAAAGAAAAGTTTGATGAAATTCTTGAAACAAAGGCAATTCCTAGAGAATATCTGTAAATTGAAATACCTATTTACATTTATCGTTTCGATACCAAAAGTTCTGGTAAAATGAAAAAGATAAAGAGAACAGTAGATACTAAAACAAAATCACCTACAAACTGCAACCCTATCTAGATACTTCACGAAGCCATAACGATGAGCATCCGATTATCAAGACCGTTATTATCAAAAGGAGTAGACAACCTAATTCACGGAAATAAAATAGAAACAACGATGGGAACCCCTGCTTAATGTTGCTCGACGATAACGATTTGATTGCCCGATTGTTCGAACAACGAATTATTTTGTACAACCAAATACAAAAAGGAATTAAGGAAACTTTTTATAAAATCGAGGAAATCCTGTTCTATATAAACATCTCGCCATTTTTAAAGGTCGAATGGATAGAGGCTAGATGTGAACTGATTAGCTAACATAGAGGAAGTTACGTGGCCTTTGGTTTCTGTTTGCCCTGCCAAGGACGAGTCGTTAAGATACGTGTTTGACTTGGCAAAGTAAATTGTAGTACGACTAGATTAGACGAGTTAGTTTGTTGAGTTGGTGTTGAAATTAAACATGGAAAAGAGAATTCAAAAGATATTCAAGTTCTGACATAAGTAAAAGAAGTTGAAACATTCATACTAAATGTAAAAGCAAATATGACTGCGAAATTTTTCCATCTAAAATACTCAATAGTCAATTTCCCTAAGCCTTCCCCAGTATTCGGCTGTCACATTTAATTTGGTCGGAATCGCCTATTAATCATTTATGGAGTCATTAATCAGATATCAGCTTGATATCCTTTCTCATTCCTTCGAACGTTGAGGATTTACTTGACAAATTACTTTTTCGCTTTTCTTGTTTAGAAAGGGTGGATTCCTTTTAAAGTTTAAAAAAATACCCTTCGTATTTTTTCTGATAATGCTGTTAAAGTCAGGGTACTTCATTTTGCACCATATGCTGGGGCTACACTGTCGCGTTATCGCGAACTATACGCTGCGCGCTCTCTGTTGCTCAGTGAGACGTTGAGCGATGTGCGAGAGAGAGCGCACAAAGTTCGCGATAACGCGACAATGTAGCCCCAGCATTACAAATACATATCGGGAGATAAAGTTTGTGTTTAAAAATCTTCCTCAATAAATATAGAAACGTCATTAGTAAATATTACAGGACCAACATTTTTGAATGCAGTATCTTCACTAGTATGTACTAAAGTACATATCCTCAGTTAAACTAAGAATAGTAAACACTAACAATCTCGAAATCGCAGCAACGAAACCTAAAATCATTGCAGAACTTCGCGAATTCCACCCAGTACTGGTATGTTTACGTCAAACTTTACCGTAGTCATTTGGGCACGATTTTTATGAACTCCCGAGTTCCGATGCCTGTAGAAAAGTTTTGTTGCGCCTTTTTCTCGTTTTTTTACGTTCCAAGCTTTTTATGGTTCTGCAGTTCAGTTTATCGTTTATTAAACTGTGTATAGATTGGATATTAAAGGAGGATTTCGTTCTCGTAAAAATTGAGAGATTCTGGGAGATTTCGAGATTCGTTTTTATTCGAGGGTTGAGTTGAAATCAATCGGAAAGTTGATGTGTGATGATATTTAATTTAAGGTTTAGAGAGGCTGCGTTAGGTAGGTGGTTTTATGAGCTTTTATATAACAAAGAGTACTCAAGTGTTTTCGTATTTTCCAAGCTTTGCACATTTATGATGAACTTACACAAATTGTACTGTTATTAGCCCACTTCACAGGGCTTCTAGCTAGTATACAGCTTACATTCTACAACACACTACAGTTTTGCTCATACACTTTACTTTCATGCATTTTCCATCCTTTCGTAAGAGCCATTCTACGTTTACCAAAGGAAAATGTAATATTGTTAAAGTATAGCTAAGCCTTTATAAACCCAATTCAAATTATGAAGTTACCAGCGATATCTGAATTGTGTAACGTTCATTATTCCACAGATTGCGTATACTATTGCTAAATATGTCACTGTATGAGGCTTTTAAGCACCCACGCGGGCTTGAGAGTATCAAGGAGATATTTCAATTCATACCATTATAAACTTTATTTTAAAAGCTATAGGATTTAAACTCCTTTGTAAATTAGAAACCAGCTGTCAATAATTTATTACGCTCTTATGACGGGTAATTTTTATTACGGCGCCAGTAACATTGTATGTAACTAATTGGAATCTTGTATAATTTTAATTGTATTAAAGTTTTAATTAATTTAAATATATTGGCGATTTAGATCTTTAATTGCAGTTATTACGTAATGGGTTTGTGGTTTAAGATTGGAATCATTAGTGTTAGTTCATTCTTTGAGTATTAGTGCCACTCCTTCTGTAAAGGCCTTAATAAATCACTGAATGGGTAATTTAAGTGATTTAGTTGTAACATCTACTCATTCTATAGCATTTGTATCACCACTCTTTCATCTTTTTTTTCCAAAATCTTTAAAATAATATTTTTTTTCCAGCAATTTTCGTCTTCAATTTATTTAGTTAATTATAATATTTAAATCTTTCGCCATATACTGGCAAGGTCATCACCAAAAAATTATAGTGTTTTTAAGTAGTTGTGTGACACAGTCCAAGGTGTAATTTATGCACGGATACCTGCAACAGTCTATAATATTTTGATAGTGAAATGACATACAAACACAGTTTTGTGGACGTGACTGACTTTTTGGCCACCTATATATTTTTTTGTTTTTAGGTTTTTTCTGTGCGATTGCACTTTTGTGGAGACTAGACATTTTCTACGATTATTACTATTAGGTAATAGTTAAGTTAGTCCATATTCATTATTGTTTTTATCATCTTCAAAAACTGTTGCGTTGTCTTCTTAACCTTCTGCAGTTAATTTGTTTAATCTAACGAGTAGTACAATATAACCGATATAATTTGGCAGCTCTGAACATACGCATTAGCGCATGTTCTCTCATAACTCGCATCATGTCACCATTTGGTTCCTAAAAAATTGTTAAGTACTGAGCAGCGCTCTCCGCGAAGTTCAGAACTGCCAAGTTATAACGGCCGTATATCTCGCATTGTATAGAAGTTCCGTACAATGAGAGGTCAGCTTATACTGGAAATTTATAGCTTGATGTGTAGCCGTGTGTACCTTATGAGAGTCTTTATATGACCGGCGACCAGAACGATCTTCTGCCTGCCTGCCCTAGTTACAAGTTATTTGAGGTCAGCTCATATCATTCTTCCCTCTTCGCTATTCACTTCAATAGGCACTAAATCAATGGCACATACAACATAATCAACTAATACATAATATATACATAATCAACTACACACAATTATAACAAAACACACGTTTTTACTTCAAATCGTTCTCGTTACAATTCCCTTTACTTGCGAGGTGGAGTAAAAAACACCAGAAGGTCAAGCTTCTTATGATCTTACGAGGTAATGGTAGTAATACGTCATGACGGCACGCAAATGTTCTACTGTAAAGTGTATCAGTTTCGTAATAAGCGCAAGGTTACAATAATGAGTGATAACAATTTTTTTTGTTGTATTTATTTTTAATTGTGTTTTAGCGAATTTTAGGTTTAAGTTTTAGCTTGTAGGTTGTAAGGGAAATTGTTTTGTTTAGCACCACATTTAGGATTGTTTTTTATCTATATGAGGTAATCGACCGGTAGTACATCACTCTCTCTCTCTCATGGAGAGGAGGCCTGTGTCCTAGAAGTGGGTACATTGTAGGCTGGCTCTGCTATGAGGTATACGAAACTGCACATGTCTAGGTGGAAAAAACTACTGTTACCAGGATTTGTAGAGGGAATTGTCTGCTCGGGGTACGCTAGACATCTCAAGTATTACCGCTCAAAGGATTTCATCAAATAAAATACTGTTTCCAGACACAGAGAGAGAGAGAGAGTAAGTTTAATCGCAACATCTAGCTAAGAAACGGGTGATTATGTAATGATAAGAAAAACCACATCTTCCAGACACCACGTCCACCATATCATCCGTCAGAGTTTTTATGCCGCCCATGGGCTTGAGGACTTGGCTTGACATGCCGTCGAGAAATATCTCTCAGGCATAGCGGTTTTCAACCACCAACAACCAACCACATCAATGATGATAATACACATACATTAGCAATTAAATTGGATTAACTAATTATCTAATAGAGTTAGCTATATTGCCTTCGAGTTAACTGGACTAAATACATACAAAATAATTAATTAATGTTAATTTCTATGTAAGACGGCTACTAGGCTTACCCTGATTGAGGAAATGGGACGTTTCAGCAATCTAGTCTAAAATAATGGATATTATGTGGCTTTAAAACGGTTGTAGGGTCAGCAGATAAAGAGCATTAGTAGTACGGAATCTGCGGGCAAATTAATCCAAGTGCATGTCTGCAAAATTTCTAGTAAATCCTTCTTACTGGATTTGTCACCCATGCTCACTATATCATTTCATTCAAGGGGATTAAGGCTTATCTTTTAAACGATAGTGATTATTGGTAAGTGCATAAAATTCTCTTTTTTATACCATTTATGGTAGACATAACGGTATGTCTGTGAAATTCAAAATATTTTTTATAAACGCCAAATAGTTATGGGCCCCTAAAAAGCACGCAAGATCTTGAAAGTCTTTCAAAGTTAAATGTTAAAAGTAATATTTTGAACGGTTGAAAGTTACTCTATCATTTGTTATGTTAAACGAATAAAGTTGTAAAAGTACAGTCATACTCATAAATATGTTGACACATTTGAATTTCAATTGTGTTCAAATGTAAATATGAGAATTTATACAGATTTTATTAATGTTATGCTATCAACATTCGTTAACCCTTCATCTCTACTAACATTTTTTCGTAATAAAAAATAAGAACTTAAAACCTTTATGTTCATGGAGAACTTAGGGCCTGATCACACGTACCACAACCACCCACGACAACACGTGCACGGGCACTAATTTGTATGAAAATGAATAGTTTATTCACACGGACCAGATTTGACCGTCAAAATCAACCGTGTGGGTGATACCGACCACATCAAGGCCACGTCGTAGCCACATTGCAACCACCAGCAGAGACCACGCACTAGGGGCCGGCGACATCGCAAACATAACGATCTGTCTGTCTGCAAACATTAGCTACAACGTTACCACATCGCAACTACTAGCGACAACGCAATTGTAAGCAGTTGCATCGACACTACGTAAGCATTGCTTGTCCACATTTTGTCGCTACGATGTGGTGTGGTTGTGGTTCTTGTGAATGGGCCCTTTTATAAACAGTTACTTTACTACCGAATAAAATATCAAAGTATAAGAATAACAAACAAAATGGTCATTTCTACCGCACTACTTTATCATTACCTTCCATGGTGTTCATAATAGGCGGTTGCTATGACAACGAAAAGCCTTCTCATGGCACAACCCAATAAATGGCCTAAAACTCAAGTATATTCGCAACACAAATTGGTGACTACGTGACTAAATATGTGCTTAAAAATAAATTTGATTTTTTCAAGTGACTACTTTTTACTCGTGATTAAAAAAATAGTGATTTAGGAAAACAAGGCGCTTTCTGTACGTTTTGTTATAAAAAAAAACAATAAAAGCCTAAAGTAATGGCTGGCAATTTTTTTCCCACTAAAATAGAAAGGTTTTGTAAAAGACAAAACCAAATAGAAGCCTTTTTCTTTGAATATTTTAAATGATAAAAAATTTAGGTAAGTATTGGTGTTTGTTACTGAAAATAAAATTGGAAAAAATGTTGTTCAAAGAATACACGTAGATAAAGAAATGTCTTTGATGTCTCATTTTTTTACGGTCTAGTATTTGCAAAACAAAATCCCAAATGTCTTCACCTCCAATCTTGATTCAGATTTTTAGAAGATTTGGTGTCTTTTGGGAATTATGTATTAACAAACACAAAATTGCTTACTAAAACTAGAACACATAACTTATCCATAAAATAACTTAAAAAACTGTATCCATTTTCAAACTACAACAAAAATACACTTACATCGGATATTAAAAAAACGCCCTAAATAACAACACAGCTAATTCATACATTTCATCGTGTCATGAGCCCAACAAAATGAGTGTATCATTATAAAAATCTAAATGTACCCGTTTCTTCAACACTTAAACCCCAACTGCTTGACAAGTAAATACTTGACATTGTAATTACAATTCACGCACCCATTGTTTTATAAAATTGTTAGCCGACTGTGTAAAAAATACACCGGATTTGCATACACCTGAATCGTTTAACTGGCTTTTTAATTCGGCGGGGCTATATTACCAAAATTAGACCATGGTGGTCAGAACACGCGATGTAATTCTATTTGAGATTTTTATCTGTTCAATTGATGGTTATATAGTTACGAAATGAGCTTAAAAAATACGATACTGTGGGGTTAGGGTGTGGGTTTAGTAGCATAGCGTAGCGGTGGAGGGTTGAATAAATAATGTTGTGTGTATTTTTTTTAAGTTTATTTAACACTGTTTTCATCGTAGTGTTACGTGCTCATAATATGCAAGTTAAGTATTAATGTGGCTAACCGTGACTGTTCAATGTCAAGTATATTATAATCTAAGGTTACAGATACTTCAAATCTCTGTTAAGTTAGAAGAACATTCCACTAAATCTTTGTTTGCGGTTAAAGGCTCCTGCAGACAGGCGCTATGTGACAGCGCGATGCGACTATAGTAGAACAAATTCTATGAACACTTCATGGAAATTGTTCTACCAGAATTGCGTGGCGCCTGTCTGTGTGAGCCCTGATACTTGTTTGCTATCTTATTCAAATATTTAAACTAATTACCAATAAATATCAATGCCAATATTTTTATACCACAAGTAGTGCCAACCAAAACAGCACGAACCTTCAAAATCGCTACAGCTTATAAACCCGCTAGATCTTAGCTACCAAAACCTCATCCCTAACGTAGTACAGTGCGTGATTTTGTTAATGAAGATCGGTCGAAAAACGTTGTATTTGGTAAAATAACATGTAACGAGTGTGTAAAATGTAATTATTTCTGTTATTATAGCAGGTAGTATGTTATTTGAGAAATCCCAATCTGACAGTGAACGATTAAGGTGTTAGAAATAGTATTGTACGTAATGTTTTATAACTTGATTCTTAAAAAAATTGAAGTTTTTAGGGTTTCTGGGTGCATTAGCGTTTCCACCTACGTTGGTTGACGTTATGTAGTATTTTTCGTACAGTTGCTGACGTGCTTCTTGGTGAATATAAGGAAGTTTATTTTCAGCCAGTTTTATAAACGGTGAGGTTAGTGACGTACAGTTTATGATAGGGTAAAGACACCAGAACATGACTGTTGGTGATTATGGAAAATTCTTTTTTTTTGTTCAGTAAATGAAAATAGGCTCGCCCCCTATTATTATGGAAGTTAAACATAACAGGCTTGGAAAGTTTCCAAATCTTTTTTTTTCAAATAAAACTAAATATTCGGTGTTACAATATAATTTATTGCATTTCATAATAAATATTTTAGGCAGCTAGTTAGCCATATTTCATATTTCCATACAGTAATATTGCCAAATTGATCAAAACAGCGTAATATATGACATCTATTTGCGACGTTGCCCACTTTCAGAATAAACGCTTTTAATTCATTCCTAAGAAAAAAATGCTCCATTTATCCCACATAGAAACAATTAATCGTTTTACTGTACGTAACATAATCCAAGCAGTGAAACTAACTTCCTTCTTCTAACTTAAAAAAAAAACGTATCAAGGTGATTGGACGAGGAAGCGAACCTACGATCCGGCCTTGTTTCGTGAAAGTGTGACCTTTAAGCCATGGTGCCTTTGGATACGATGTTATTAAGAGTCAAATGATAGGTGCAATCAATTTTATTGTTTTTATGAACTTTTAAGTAGCCTGTAATTGACTCACTGCAAGGCCTTTCATCTTATTGAAAACTCGCTTCTGAGCAACGTTTACACCGCGTGAAATTTTTGTTTATGGGCCTGTTACCTCAAATTGATCATCATCCTCTGTTATGCCGAAAATACTGCAGCATTAATTGTGAAATAAATATATTTTGTTAAAGTTGAGGAGTGATCCTAAGTCCTATGTTTGACGAAAACACGATTATGTACAGAAAATTTTGTCGACAGAAAAAAAAACCAAAGTTACCTAAACTAAAATATAAACCGCTCGTATTAAAAAAATACTTCAAATTAGATCAAGAAACTTTGCATAATTACTAAACTAACTATAAAGCAGACTTTATGTTTTTTATATATTTTATTACCAGTATTTTTGACCGTAAAAAGGAATTAAGTACCTAAACTATTCCAGGCTTGGAGCCGCCAGCATCTCACTCCGTCTCGCCCTCACTCAGGCCGCGAGTAGTATGTTGTGAGCGAGATAAAATTTGAGGTTGAGTAGGCCCTTAACATAAAATATTACGTATGACACTCGACAATACTGTAGCTTCCGATTAGTGAAAGAATTTTGGAATCAGATCAGTAGTTCCGAAGATTACCCCTACATACAACCTCACAAACTTTACCTCTTTATCATCTGCCATCATCTGCCTAACCTTTTCCCAACTATGTTGGGGTCGGCTTTCAGTCTAACCGGATGCAGCTGATTATCAGTATTTTACATGGAGCGACAGCCTATCGGACGTCCACATCCCAATAACTGGGTAATACGATACCCCTTGGTTGTCAGACTTTCGGGCTTCTGACGACCCGTAACGACGTTCAAAGACCCAGGAGTGAGAGTGGGGACTAACGGCATCCACGGACCAACCCCGGCAAGCGTAGCTACCAGACGGGCCGCGCGCGTGCCAAAACTAACCTGATTTAATTAGAAAGTCCTTGACGAATTAAACTGATGGATCGACCCGCGCGGTTATTACTTAGCCACGAGCTCCTCTATTTTACTTCTTTCTAATAATATTAATATACATTGAAAAAGAAAGGATGAGCATATTTTGTATAATGCGATTTCAGAATATTAAAGAATAATATAAAATAAATGCACTATACATACACCGATAGGACACTGAGCCAAAGTATTATCAACCCTAACCTCCCCCACCAACAAAGTCTATTCCCAGCAGCCATTTCTCACAATACCCAGCCAATAGCTACAATAAATTATAAAACCTACTCCGCCATTGCCAAGCGATACGTAAAACTCGACTCGTTCGGTCGGAATGAACGATTAGTGAACGAACGAGATCATATTACCAATGGATAGGTAGATTCATTCAGAAGGTTCACGGTGCGATTAAGTACGTCAGGCGCACCCTGCAGTGGGCATTCACCTTTGTAACCGGCCTTACTGTTCTTTTTGCTTTGGCATGAGACATCTTACGAAATAAGAACAACAGAATGAAGCATCACGGCGCTTGTACACGCTAAGAAAATTCGCTCGGCCAATGCAAGAATTCGTGTCGTTTCTATACACGATCTGCGTACATTGCTTCTGCGCTGACCAAGAAAAAAATCTTGTCTGCGTTAGACCCGACGCGCGAAATTGCTGCGGTGCGGAAATGGGGCGGGGGGTTTTCCTGCCTAGATCCGACAAAATTCTTGTCGTGTACATGATGAATTGGTCCTAGCTGCAGCAGACACGGTGAAATTTTTTATCGTGTACAAGCGGCCTTATAACAAAGTTCCTCATTACACGTTATGCTCAGCACACTTGGCGAATGAGAGCTAGCCCAAAAAAATTTAACATTTTGACCGTCTCGACATCATTCGCCAATTGTGTCCCACGTCACCCCTGGACTGTTAATTTTTTTATATTAAGTTTTTTACTGCATTTGTGATTCAAACTTCCTATATGACTGAAAGAAACCATTCCATTTGCAATGATTTTTAAAGATTGTGTGCAAAACATCGTTTTTAGTGATTGAAGAACCCTTTGTACGCTCAAAGATTTTTTAGGTCCACTATAACACCCTCTCTTTCAAAGTTAATAATTGTAATTCATAGTGCGCACGATTCTATTTATCTTTTTGCTTCAATCAAAACTCAACCCAGCCTATTGCAGTCCACTGCAGGCTGGACATGGTTCTCACCCAGCCTGCGCCACAACACCCTATCCTTCGCCTTCCGCATCCAGTCTGTTCCAGTAACCTCGATCTTTTTAATTCATGCTTTAGAAGTCTCACCTCAGTGGACCTTCTGTATTTGCCTGTTTTCATTTATCATGCTAAGACCTTGGTCGGAGATCGGCCGGGATTGCTCGATATCTTAGTAATCTTGACTTTCACGCCGGAGATTAATTGTGGTGCTTTGTGGTTTTTGAATTCGAGACGAAGAATTAAGGCGCATGTGCCATATTGCGTAGAAAGAGAGAGTAACAGTGTTTATTACAATAATATAATGCGTCAGTTTGTAGGCCTTATTTTTGCGCTAAAAATATATGTCACGAAAATTCAAACATTGTAGCGATTTTGGTGAAAAAAATACAGTACGACACAACTTAGATGTAGCATCAGAAAAATTCGCCTTCAAAATCACAAATCTTTGTGAAACTGATCTTTACGTAAACACAATAACTTGTACAGTTATTTATCCAAATGCATTCGTAAAATTGAAATGAATGAATGCAAATTTTCAAATCTAAGCTCAAAATCAAAATCTGTTGAACTATCTTTAATTTATTTTTATAATTTTTAATCATGGCTATTTCTGTCACGCTTATGAAAATAGATGTTCAAGAAGAATCCTATCTCTTGGCTGAATTTAAATCTGGATTAGAATCAGATTTGAACTAACGATAGATCAAGAATTCAAGCGTTAACGTACCGTCTGCTTGTATTGTGCTCCAGCCTCCCAAGAGTCTGATTTCAGCAACTACGAGTATTTCAGGAATATAAGTCTTATCTCAGCCCAATGATCTTTCAGATTTACTCCCCATTTTCATTCAGACTTTTTATATTTAAACACAGAAAAACACTTCTAAAGCCGTAATAATAAACTTCAGAACTCGTTCGACTTCAGTCGCAATGATTGAAAACATCGCACAAAATGATTTCACATGAAAATTGTGTACCTACATATTATTATCGGAGTCCAATATCCAAAATACTTTTTCGAAGAGTTTGAACGGAATAAAAGTTTTCAATTCTACAAAAAAGTTGGGCTTATTGACGTAAATCGATTTTATCATAATAAATTTATTGCCCCGGGCATATTACGGGGTCTTTGTGGGGTGAAAACGCCCGTTGTCGGTCGTGGGATGTTTATGTATGTGTAAAATATGGAAATTCGGTATGAGATTCATTTTAGATTGATTTTTGCCCGTGTTGTGTTATAAGTAACATTTTGGAAGGGATTGCAAAATGATTTTCGATTGGGCGTTTTTATTTTTTGCCGAAACTTGTTTGAGAACCTGATTTTTGTTTAAATTAGCTTGTTGTGTTTAAAACTGAAATGAAAAGAAAAAGTGACTTGACTCCATACTTGGATTTTAACTTGTGTGACGTGTACAGAACATTTTTTGCGAAAACACGATAAAACTAGTAAAAAATAAATTAAAATACAAATTTCAATAGTAGTTAAAACTAAAAAGATTAAAAAATTAAAGTAATAAAAACTAAAACCCAACTACGACTAAAAAGGTATAAACAAGACACCACAGACAGACAAATAAAAAATCCGGAGTCACACGCGTTAGGGCATAAATCAAACAGATTACGTGTGACTCCGGATTTTTAATTTGTCTGTCTGTGGTGTCTTGTTTATACCTTTTTAGTCGTAGTTGGGTTTTAGTTTTTATTACTTTAATTTTTTTTTAATTCTTTTTGGGTTCATAATATTTATATTTTTGAAATTTGCTCATTAAGACCTTTCATTTGATACCCAACATGATACCAACAATAAAAAAAAAATAGTTCCAGACTTTTTGTCCTCTAGAGGGCGCCATTTGAATTTAATGTGATATCACATAGCCTATAACCAGCGGACGATCAAGACGCTTCCAATGATATCTCATTTGTCAAATTGTGATGAGTGGTTTAGAAGATGGAGGGAACAGATGAACATACTTACATACATACCTACGTACCGGTCATAATCATAACCCTCCTTTTTTCTTCGCCGTAGTTGGGTAAAAATAAGCTGGTATTTAAGGTTATAATATCTACCAGTTACTATATAAGGGTAATCGTGGGTAGTATTAATGAAATCCATTATTTTACTTCGTAACGGTCTTCTAAAGACCAAATGTTAATGGAGGTATTATGTTGGCATTAATAGAAAACCTCTTGATTGTGATTTATGTACCTCTTTAAGTATTAAGGTCATTTTTTGTTGAAAAAAGGCGAGCGTTTTGTTGCACTGTCTAGGTTTTATTATATGAGAGGTTCAATCTTTTAGTTGAATTGAATTTTTGATAAGATTTTTAAGATAACAAATGTTGAATTGTTTTATTAAGAAAGTTTTGTGCTTTTGTTGCTTTTGCATGAGTCACAGAGTTAAAAAAATGGGTTTTTTTTGCATAAATAACTGTTAAAATAATTTAAATGCAAATATGTAAGTAAAGATGAACTCTAGTACTTAACAGAAAAAACAATTACACGTTAGAGTTTTTAAACAAACAACAATGACACTAGAGATTACGGAAGGGAACGTTCCTATTTTCCACTAATGTAGGGTGGAAACACATTTTCTCGTCCATTTGCTTAAAATCTAAATAAAACTCATAATGAAACCAGAAGAGTGACTTCGTAAAAATATATTTAAGGCCATATACTTTTATCACGCACAGTCTGAAGGTTTTGGCTCTTAAAACTTGCAAATGTTACACCCTTAACGTTTTATGTGTATATTTTAAGTGATATTCTCGTAAATTCCGTAACTGTTACGTCACGTAAATGTACAGATTTTTTTCTACTTTATTTTTTTTCACATTTTTGTAAGTAACATTTACATATTATTATCAAGTTGATCTTTGAATAAAAAATGAAGGTTTTCTTACATTATTATCATTTTGTTGTTACAATCTACATAGATAATGATTTTAAAAATACACTAAGTATTACGATGATCCTCTTTAAAAGTTTGAGGAGCCAAAAGTAAAACGTTAGCTGTAAAAAACTTGTTCACTATACTTTATGGGAAAAAAATCCTCTAGATTATTATGGCGCGTAAAAGTTACTAAAATAGTTCAAGACAACTTTTTGACGCGAAGTTTAATGTAATATTTACTACCATGGCTTTTTAATTTTATGGTTCACCATAAGAGAAATCCTATGTTTAATATCCATCTTCTAAAGTTGTATCTCGAAAACTTTTTGAAGTGTTGTTTAAAAAACATTATGCTCATAATTTTCGTTATATGTCCTTATAAATATTCTCAAGTTGTTCATTTAGGGTATTAGCGGAGATCTACGTGGCTATATCTGTCGTTTTATTTTATTATAAACTTTGATGCGGTTATCTCGGAAATTGTTATACTGGTTTAAGTGATTTTTACATAAATGGAAAGCTTATGTCTTCCTGATCAGCATCAAGATAAAGTATATAATTATGCTTCACTTATAAAGGTACTTATACGGTTCTGAGTACTTTAAACTCGACAGATTATTACCGCACTCATGAACGTTATTATTGTGCAGTTTCATGCAATGGCATACCACAATTTATTATTTAGAATTACGCTTTTCTCATTATTCGGGGGATTGTTAAAATATTAAATAACCAGTCAGGCAGTTTATGGCATAACTGGAAGGTCATTCACCCGCTACAGATAAGACTATGCTTAGATAGTTCTAACAGTATCTTTCGCCTGACTTGAGAAACTTGCCAAGAAAATCCTATTTGTAGCACTAGGTTTATAAAACTGATTTAAAATATTAAGACCTTCAAGCAACGTCTTACATATAAAACTTTTCCACATTTTGCACACCAAACAAAAAACATAGAAATCTATATTTTTCAGAAAAAAAATCTTATAATCTGAACTTCTTTACGAGTTAGGGGACATTCAATATAAGGACTAAAGGTGGGCTCAGCGAAGCGCCATTTTATAATAACGCTTATACACATTGGGGTATTACTGTAATTTGGGGGAACTCGCCTGGAAGAAGGTTGGTACTGGGGTGCTCTTGGAACAAAAACTTCAAATTATGGAACGGATATTTAAGGGACGTGGTATTAAATGCATTGTTGATGTGTGCTCTTAAACTAGATTAGGTAAATTAGTGTGTTCATGATAGCCATGGCCCGTGAAAGTGAAAATAACATGACAAAATATTATATTTGTAACTGCTTATTACAGTTTACCTTCAGCTTTGACGTTTATGAAATATTTACAGTTGGTGAATAACTGGTGCTTATACCAGACACCTTTTTTGCATTTTTTGCCGATAATGATAACATTTTTAACAAAAAGTCTAATTATAATTGCAAAGTGCAATTAATTATTTTAAAAATCCCATATTAAACGGAATGGATTATTTAAATGACTATATCAATTTACAGTATAATTTTTTCATGAACGTCTTTCGACCACGAAGGGTTTACTTTTTCGGTTTCCTCCATAATTTGGACTGTTCATTGTTCAATATTATTATGTTTATGATACTATAGTAACTAATACTACATCTGCATCTTCAATAACACTATCTCTAGTGGTTTAAATTGTGTGTAGTCTACAATCAGTCTGAATTGTTTTACACAACCTCTGTTCACCTCAAAAAACAAACAAGCATGAACATAATCAATTCTTTTCCTGGTCCACAATGCATTATAAATCGCACACGTGACAGCTGTAATGAAAACACAGCGACAGACATAAGGGCGTGTAACCATGCATGCGACATAGGAAACGTATATTTTAGCATAGCTTTAATAAACATTGGTGATTATACAACACTCCGACAATAATATGGTGATAGGAGATTGTAAATAGATCGGAAATATTCCGGGCGTTGCTCACTTGGGCTTAAACGCGGGTTTTCTTTCACAGAACCTTCTTTTATTTACAACGGGAAAACAGTTTTATCTACATATTTTCGAATAAAAAACAGTTCATAGAGTAAGTTAGAAATAATGTGCATGTCAAAAATAAACAATCTTTTTTCATAAATACGTTAAGAAAGCAAAACAAAGTTGCCATAAAAATAATAAAAAATAGGAATCCCCCAGAAAAATCGGATGCGCAAACATTGTTATAAAGATGAAATTTACAACAGTTGACCATAATAAAATATTTATTTTGATAGGAGTTGACCCTTAGGGCTCTTAAAGATAACAAGTGAAGGGCAATGTAGCCACGGATTCGCATGTCCAACACTCTGTTTTTCTAGAAATTTCTTTGCATGAAAAAAGTTATGTGTACTCATAGGACTGTTGTGTCAGAAATAATTCGATTATTTTAAGCAAACAAACAAAAACGTGACTCCTTAGGTATCAATTACGAATTTCATAAATACACACGCACGGGCCGGCCATGTTTTATTCAACTTTTAAATCGTATTATAATTTTTTTTCACAAAATCTAGGTTGTGTTTTAAAAATTTGGCCGGTCGTTCAACTGCCTTGTGGGAGAATTATTCGTAACAAAGGATCGTTTTCAAGAATTCTGAATTTTTAGGTAAAAAATGAACCGTTAATGACGATTTTAATGGTGTTTTTTTCTCGTCTTCAGGTAAGGAGATCTTATTTTTGACGTCCGTAAGTGGATACGTGAATTTTGCTGTTATAAAATGATGGTGAGTGCGGGAACAGTGAAGTATGGAATTACTTTTTATAAAATAAGTGATAAATTCTTTATAGATAGCTCCATTTATTTTTTTGGTATCTTATTCTGTTGACAAATTCGCATATTTAGGTACGAATACTTTTTTAAACAGCACACACTGCG
Source organism: Lithophane leautieri (assembly GCA_949152455.1). Classification (NCBI taxonomy): domain Eukaryota; kingdom Metazoa; phylum Arthropoda; class Insecta; order Lepidoptera; family Noctuidae; genus Lithophane; species Lithophane leautieri. The sequence goes on from OX424475.1 coordinate 1,472,907, forward strand.
ACAAAACATCTCAGATTACGACTGCTAATTAACCATAAGAGAAAAAAAAACCACACATCGACAATCAGTCTCATCGAATTGTGTCTAACGCGGGGTGGGGTGAACGGCCTCATTATCAGCCTCTCGTGAATAATATATGGGACGAATTTCGCGATTCCACCGATAACTGTCGTCAGCGTTGCGTCATTTCCACTCTCATTACAAAAACATAGGTATTGTACTGATCGTACTGATTATACAAGTCTTTCTTTGCCTATCAAACTACAACTAGATAATAATTTCTAGCCGATAAAGTGACAATCATAATTTCAAACGAGTACCGACTTGTTACGTTGTCAACCAACCGTTGGATATTGACTGTCACAACTCGCAAGGAATAACAATCAGCTATCACTTTTCCATTGTGGTTTTTCTTCTGAAAATTTGGTAACTGTGGGCAACAAAAGCAGCAATGGATATTCAATCGCCGGGCAATATGTAGGGGCAATGTAATACGTTTTCTATTACCCGATCGGTTTAGAAATTCAAAGTTTATCAACCTAAACGAGACCGCGTATTGAATATAAAGAAATATAATGTTACATTTGAATGCATCCTACGTACGTTTTGCAAAAGTTATTTTTAACACGAACCTTTTTAAAATTAATATTCCATGCATATGTTTTATGTGTGTGTTGACACGGTTTTTGGTCAGCAGGGTAAAGAAAACAACTCTAAAAGGTTTTTCAACTTTACCTACTATTTTTTTACCTTATTTTTATTATATATAATACCTACCTAACATATTTTTTTGCAAATGGCTATTTAATCAACAGATTATAATAACTGCAATAAAATACATTGCAAAACGCATTAATTTTAGAGTCATAAATTTAAACCCCCATTTTTAGAGTCATTAATAACTAGTGACAAATTCTTTAACAAAATCAGTGTAAAATTTCAGCATAGTCAAATAAGTCGCAAAGTCAAGCGTTCTTGTCAAGGCGGGTCAAAGGCAAACAACCTGGGGTCGGTTCAATGCCTTCACTTTTTTATTTACGGTTTAAAGTTTTGCCTTTATTTAAGCAGTTAATCATGAGTTTTTACTGCTAATTTAACTATGGGTTAATTTTAACTGTGATTGTAATTATTTCATTTAAATAATATTCGGATGCATGTACTTATATGATTATAGTAAAATCAAATGTTGTAGTCGGTATGTCATCAGAATGGCTAACTTTACGGTCTGGCATGAAATTATTCTTTAGCGATTTGAAATTATTAATTTTTCAGACAGCCATTTTTCATTTATTTATTATCAATTAGGATCAGTTACCAACCCAGCTAGCAACTAAAATATCAGTCCTATCCCAAGGTATTTTACCATGCGTGGGTTGTTTGTTTAATAATTATGTTATATCAGTATCTAATCTCGACGAGTTCAGTAACCACTACAATCTATGTATATAATACATAAGTCATTAAGATAACGTTTGTATCTTTGTCAAAAAAGTGTTGAGTTTTGATATTTATAATGTGATCAAACAAACTGTGTGCTATGTTTTTATATTATCAACAATATAAACGGTAATAGCCCGACGGTTATGGAATGGAGTTTCGACGGTCTTGGGTGTCTTCGCTAACAAATTCATGTTTGCTATGTGAACATACTTCTTACTAATTTAGAGCAATTATCATAAATAATTACTTTGTTATTGTTTTTAAACCACAACAAGTGCTAGTCGTCTAAAAAAAAACATAAATATTTGACCTTTTTAATAAACTATCATTTGCCTCTAATTGAACTTTGAATCCTCATTTGTTTATTATCGGAACAGCTAATGAGGTCGTTAACCTTTTTTTTTATCAAGATTTAGAAATAGATAATGATTTTTGATAAACAAATTAAATTTCTATAAGTATATCAAACGTCAAACAAAAAGAAATAAATTAAGTATTTTTATCTAAAACTTTGCCTTTAAACTCTGAATGATTTTAAAATATTTAGCTCTAATTAAAAGAGAAAAAATAATAATTGAAAACACACACGATCAACAAAATTTATCTGAATGTATTTCAATTTAGTACTTACTACAAGAAATGAGTAGGTGTACGCGTAAACACTAGAATCAAGTTCATTGACCCCATTATCTTAGTAAATGTATCGTCGCGAACATTTTGCAGCTGTTAGTCACAGACTTGATAGATTTTTTTCAACGTAATTATATTTTACAACAATTTTAATAAAAATATTGCATACCTACATTTATCGATCAGTCAATACTGTTATCGGTAGAACATAGTCCAATTAGCAGTGTATTCAATTAAATAACGTTGTAAAATGAATTATGTCATCCTAATTATCTGATAATGACTAAATGAGCCCGGTTCCTGAATGCCTATTCTATTCTATTAATGCTGATGTCAAATGATTTGATTAGCTTTTGTTGTTTCTGCTAACCAATCACACCAACACATTTGATTTGACAACAAAGTTAAGTACTGATGAAAAGCCTGAGTGAGCTTGACCACACTTTCAGTAGCAAATTTATTGTTTACGTTTTTAGTTTATTAAATCTATTATAAACTCTAAATCCATTGAATCATGTATATATACGAGCCATACGATGTCGAGATGAAAACTTGGCACTATTTGCCTCGTGTTTCGAGATTCTGTTACAATTTTGTGTGAGTTAATGTTGATCTGTGCGATAGATGGCGCCACGTGTCGCTTAGAAGACGCGTGGATGAGCTTCATGCCAAGTAGTAGATGTCAACCGTTATAATAATTTATTATGTCAATTTAACAAGTTATGAAATATCTTGATATGTAGTTTATTTGTAACGATAATAACAAAGTAACTATGATAACTTTTGTGATGAGAGTGAGAAGGAAAAACTTAAGAATGCGTTTGGTTCTGAGATGTGTTTTAGAATAGTGCCAAATGTAGACTTTTTAGTGTACGTAACTATGTGAGAATTATAAAAGGTTAAACCTTTTTAAATTCATAACTTACGTACCACAACAAATTAAACTTCGGATGAATCAACAAATAAGCAACAAAAAACGCAATCTGGCCATAAATAATAGAGATACAAACAAATTTATGTTTCCCATTAGAAGAAATCTATTTATTTATTATTTAATAGTCTAACCACTTAAGACAAATTAGCTCTTAAAATTAAATAGTCCAAGTCGATTGCTAGCTGTCCTCTCGTAATTACTGCATTAATGGTGCCTCCAGATTTTGCTGTAGGTTTATTTTATGGATTTATTATGGGTCGTATTTCTGAGGTCTAGACCACATTTAAATATAATAAATTATATATTACCAACTTGTATGTAGGTATGGCATTTTTTCATCCTTTTTATCGTAGAATTATTATCTACTGTGTCAAAAATATTTTACAGTTCTATATCAAATCTCTGTTCTGGAAAGACTTTATTAAAAATCTTATTCCCTTTTATGCGCCATATTGTTTATTTATGTTGTTTAATAAAACCAGATGTTTGCAAGTATGCTGTGCTGCAAATGTGTTTCTTATCTCGGAGTAAATATTTTTAAGGGCATATAAAAAACTGTTGCACTTTTTTTTGTGCATTGCAAGTGGATTCAAGTGTAGGTTATTTATCAACTTGATACTTTGTAAAAGCTTTCAGGTTATCAAAGAGAGGATTGCTATTAATGGGTTATTTTAAATATTCTTTCTAGGCGCATTAATTTTAATACCTTGTATTAGTGCTTTTTAACACTATAATGTGCACCTGTTTATGACCAGAAGCAAATAAAATTATCTATTTATGTTGCATTTCTCGTAAACGGAGGAATACTTAAGTTAAAAACTTATTTGTTAGATAAGTATGATTTTAGACGCATTCATAAAACACAACACAATAAACCCAGTTTCATTTTTTAGTTTTTGAAGTTTGTCCATATCTCAAGGGTATCGCAAGGGTTGGATCGAGGTGGCCCTAGAAAAGGATGATTTGGAAAGGTTTGGGGGAGACCTTTGCTTAGCAGTGGGACAGTGAAGGATAACATAAAAAAATAAAAATAAAAGTTTATCCAATGTATATATTTTATCGTATCTAAATAACCAATGAGTAAACCCAAAACAAATATTGTATTGTAGATTCCTTTTTTAACCCCCGACGGAAAAAGAGGGGTGCTGTAAGTTTAACGTGTGTGTCTGTGTGTCTGTCTGCGCCATCGTAGCTGCCAAACGGCTTCACCGATCATGATTTTTTTTGGTTTTGTTTGAAAGGTGCCTTGATTGAGAATAATATTAGCTATAAAAAAATATATTTTTTAGATGCTTTGTTTTTGACGGGGATTTTTTAAATTTTTAATTTAATTTAACTTGTGTTACAATATTTTGTCATTAAATCAATATAAAATATTTATTACATGTATAGTTGCAGACATAATAACATGCTTAATCTAATCTACAAAACCGAATTCTAATTTGCCGTTGCTAAGCCGAAAGCTATCCGACCAGCGTGCTATTTATAGTTTATTTCGAAGTGACCCACTTAGGAACTTTGTAGATAACCTAACATGGTCCCACACTTTATCTTGATACAACATGTCTATCACTTTCTTGTGTACACTGTTTTCAATAATGTAAAGATTAATAATTGCGAATCAATTGTTTAGATTCTATTACCAAAAATAAAGTAAGTAGTTTTATTCTAACTTTTTAAGGGCCTGTCTATGATTACGTTTTGAAAAAACTCATTCAATCCTGCTATCAATTTTTTAGGGTAGGTAGGTAGACCTATTACTAAGACTCGGCTGTCCGTCCGTCTGTCTGGCCGTCTGTAACCAGGCTGCCTCATGAACCGTGATAGCTAGACAGTTGAAATTTTCACAGGTGATGTATTTCTGTTGCCGTTATAACAACAAATACTAAAAATAAAAAACAGAACAAAATAAATATTTAACATACAACAATGGTGATTTTTTTGCCGTTTTTATAGATAGTGGTACGGAACCGCCGTGCGCGAGTCCGACTCGCACTTGGCCGGTTTTTTTTCTAAACCAAGCCAGTTCCACAAAATGGTCTGTGATAGTTTCAGGGTCTAGAAGTTAGAAGATCATTACTTTGAAAACACTACACCCTGATTTCATTTAATCCTCTCATGAATCCTGGATTTAAAACATTTTTTTAACCACGCTTTCGAGCTAATCATAAAAATCCCACGAACGCAGAAATCGGCGCGAAAATATTCAAAATCAGAATGCCATATTAAAAACATGGCCGGACTTTGGCGGATTAAAGGGTGATGTACATCCAGGTTTAATCTACGTTTATCGGCGACGGGCAGGCGGGCACAGTCAATACCGATCGACGGTTTAATCCGTCCGTCCTGCCTGTTATATTGTTTTAATAACTTGTGAATTTATGCCTTTTATGCCTTTGAGCTTTTTTCGGGGAATTGTGGTGAAATGTTTCGGGGTTTTCTGTGAGGTTGTATTGTTGCAGAATAGTGCAATATTTTTTATTTACAAATTCAGTGTGTGTGAAAGGCTTTTCCCATTTTTGTTAATCTTGCACTGGGTTATGATATTATAAGGTATGGAAGCTCATACCGTTAAGGGATAAGCCCATTGCTCTCCACTGCTGGACATAGGGGTCGCAAACTTTAAATGGCGCCACTAACATCCGTATCTCCACCATCCCTAATCGGTTAAAACATTTCAATACGTCAACTCAGTATTTTGCCCCAGTAATGAAATAAAAATAAAGTTTATTCAGGGCATTATTTCACTTTGGCAAAGAAAAATAAGTGTAAATTATTTGTGTTCACAATTCGCCTATAGATTCGCGAGAGTTTTGGCAAATACTGCTAAAGCTCGGACAGAGTCGGCGAAAAGTTGTGAATTTAACAACTTTTGTTCTTTGCTAAATGTCTTGTGTTTTTATTAAGAGTATTGTGGGGTGGAATGGGGTAATAATTATTTGTAGAAGAGTATTGAAATAATTATAAGAATGCTCTTAAAAGTCCCGAAGTTTAGAAGGCAAATATGCGTCTTTTAAATAACCAGTTATAACTATCAGTCGTAGTTTAGAGCCTTAATCGAGTTAAATCAACAAAATTAACATGAAAATCGAACCCTATATCGTCCACCCCGCACCAATTAGGCTAACAAATAATTTCCAAATCCGAAACCTATATACCTAACCTTTTTTCAACAATCAACCCTGTTTACCAAAAAATGTTAACCCTCCACTCGCTAACGCAACGCACTGTAATCTACCGTGGTGATGTAAAGGTTAATGAACGTCGTTACATCGGCAGTGGGGGGTTGAATCTGAGCACCGATGGGTTTTCCCCCTATAGGTATATATTATTTATCTTTCTAACTGTTGGGTAAGCACGTGGGGTGTAATGGGTTTAGTAAATGTACCGGAGATGATAGGGCGAAGATTTTTTTGTAACAAAGTTTGTAAGTACATGGTAGCAATGTGTCAATTTTTTTCTTATCATTTGTTTAGTGTTTTGTTTTGGGAACCTCTATACATAATACAAATTAAAGTTGCGTCTTTTCTGTCTGTGTGACCTTGTGATTCTTCTAAACTACGCAAGGATTTTGATGTGAACTTATTCCAGAAGGTTTATAATTATAATGCATCCTCACATGTTATAAAACAAAGTCCTCCGCCGCGCCTGTCTGTCGTCCTGTATGCGATAAACTCAAAAACTACGGCACCGATTTGCATGCTTTTTACCAATGGATAGAGTGGTTCTCGAGTAAGGTTTTAGTATATAATAACCGACATCCTCGCGGGCGAATTCGCGGGCATCAGCTAGTTCATAATAAAATAACATAATTATACGAGTACTAAAGTTATCTCCATATTTAGTCAAGTAGTAAAAACCGTGCGAAGCAGGGGCAAGCCGCTAGTATTTTATAAACAAATCTTGAGAGATTCAATGCTTCTTCTACTCTCATCGAGGCACAAGCTCTGCTTCAAGTGGTAAAAATCTTACCCATTCAACTTGATCTGTTATGGGCTTGATTGGTCAGAGTACGCATCATAAACATTTAAACGTTGTATCTCATATACACTTTTGAATCTCATTCCAATACTGATTTAAGGAGTTAACAGTCAGCAATCCATCACTCAGTTACTGAATGATTTCCCATCTATGATCTTATATTTTGAATTGTTACTTTTAATCTTATATTTTGAATTGTTTTTGATTATTTTTCGTTTGACATTGTTCTCACATATAGAAGCACCAAGAATACTGTAATATCTGTATACATTTTTAAAAGAGTGTCCTTGGATTTTCTTGCCCGTTCTTCTCCATAGAGATCTACGAACTGGAATGGGCAACTAGCTTCAACTTTTTGACTAACTGACCGACTCTTTGACAATTCAAAAGTGCCTGTAAATGGTTTAATTGAAATAAATGCTTTGAGTTTGAGTTTGAATAAAATCCGTTCCGTCCGACCTTTTCAACCCTCACAAAAGCACTATCGCATTTAATAAAAACAATTAGTTGCACAGATTATTGGCCGAAAACCACCATTAACTTTAACTGACCCACCATAATTAAACAAGAAAATAATCCGAAACAAAATACCGAAACATTCGTACCTACTAACCCAAACTATTAATACTGCTGACCCTTTATTTTGCAGATAACGTACAAGCAGCTGAAGCAGCTTAATCCCATGTTATCATTAGACACACTCGCTGTTCGATAATGTCCTTCTGCCAAGATACACTGCTTCTCCCACCACTTCTATTACCTACGCTATAGAGATGAAAATTACACTTTTTGGGTGTATCTGTAGGCTGGTATGCTGGTATTGGGGACACAGTAGATTGACTGGTTGATCCTCTTTTGTGATAAATATCTATTGTTCTAGTGTCTTGTCTTTGAAGGCATATTGGTATCGAATCTTGATGAAAGTGTATCATTAACTCTAATTATAGGGTAAAGGGCAGATATTGAGATAGATAGAGAAATTAATTGCATGGTATATTGGCGATTCTTTGTGGTGATATAATCAAAATGAGGTCTTCAATCAACGGTATTGTGAATCATGCTGTGGGACTTTTAAAATTAAATGTGGACTGCAAAATATACTATTTACATCAATCATAAATAAAATATATCACTGAATAATCATAAATATGCAACAATCGTAATCTTTACCACGCTTTAATGTCCTTTTATACATCTTAAAAGATAAGAAAATAAAAGCATGTTTTAAAAGCTCTTAAATATTGATACGTCGGTCATTCGGATTGCTTCGGATAATGTCGCATAAGATCGTGACTGGACAAGCACGAAGCGAAAATTTATTTCGACAGTCCACGAAATGTGACCGAATGCATTTTATGTCATTAACTTTTAACGAGAATTAACGATGGAAAGGCAGTAGCTAAGGTTATGGTAACTTAAAGCTACATAATATTTAGGTTTTAAAAAAAAAAAAATTGGGCTCTATCTTACACAGAATATCATGCCTGAATTTGCCTTCCCTAAATTACTGTTACATACGAGGTCCAACCGCAACTGTAAAGACAGGTTTCATAACCAGAAAAACCGCGTGTAAAATCTACTCTTACCAATTCTTCCCCAACTCAATAAAAAATATACAATCAAAATATAGTCCACCACTCAGTTTTCAATAAAACTCATTAGAAATAACAGTTAGACAACGATCAATCTTGTGCTGAACGCCTTACTAAATTGTCTTAACACGGACGATCCATTTGTAAGGATTTTGTAAAAAATGTTATTACTAATGACATGGAAGTAACCGGAAAAGTGCTTGAACTAGACAGATTGAACATTGTTGAAGTAGAAATAATATTACTGGTGGATTTTTTAAGATGGAGTGTTTTTTATTTTTAGCTATTTGCTCTCTTAAAATTATTGATGATGGTGCCGACATTTTGTTTTCTTTTTAACCAGTTTCATCCATTGATTTCCTAGTACAATCTGGAAACTTAATTCGTTCAATCATCTCAAGCTATTGGAAAATCTTCTATAGAATTTAGTCTGATATACCTATCTTTATATACTTCTTGAGCATTTCCACGCCTCCTCGAAAATGAAGACGCTCGTTCAACTGGCCAACACAACATAAATCTGGCCTCTAGTATCGATCTTTAATGCCACTTGGACTCCTGCCCACCCCATAAAATCACCCTTTTATCATAAACCAGAAACCCATTAACGAACCCATCAAAATTCACTTATAAACAACTTTCATAATATAATTCAAAATACTTATTCAAAAATGTAGATTATATTATAATATCGGTTCAGTCTCTTCATCATTTTCATTCTCTGTCCATGTCAATAATCTTAAGTGTCGTCTTGAAGTATTGCCAGACGTATATAATTTTAGTTTTAGATGTCTAGACTTAAATTAAGTGTCGGGTATAGAAAATATTTTAGTAAAAACGGCTTGATATGGCTGGGAAAAGTCGATAGTTGCTGTCAAAGTGTCGATGTTTTAGTTAATCGCTATAGTGATCGGTACTAATATAGAAAAGTGTTTTCTGAATTTCAGAACACTTTTCTATATTGATTTTCAATAGCCTTAATTACCTAAAAGGTACCTTACAAATATTGAACCTTTTATTAATCAAATTACAACAAACAGCAAAACTACGTGAAACATTTTCGAAAATATGAGATAGACACGATAAATAAAGCTCGCAGAATAACTTCTTAAAAACAGCAGTAGCTTGTACACTATCATAACTTTAGTTTATCATACTGAAAGAAATCCACGAGAAATTGGAGCCCGCTACGAAGTGGGGTTGAAAACATTTTGCTCCGATATATCGGAACGGTAGCAAAAATTGGCACGGAATATATCGTAGTGCATATCTCGATCTCCAAAACCCGTATTTACGTTCGCAGGTAACAGAGGAAAGTTTCAGGGTTCCTTACGAAATTGGAAAAGGACATTTTTGTTTTTGCTTACTGTTTGGCTCGTAAATGAAGATGGGATTTGGTATCTTTAGAATGCATGTGTTTCTTTCTGTTACTCAGCATTTTGCGCCTCTGAACACAAAATAGAGACTATCAAACTAAGTGAGGATACATAGAAAAGTCAAGTTGTCGATACTATTTAGTTTGATTCCCATCACTAAAACTTAGAAGTAATTTAAGCCAAGCGCATATAAAGTGACTTAATTTATATGATTACTAATTGTTTGATGGTCTAATTTGACTTAATTTTAAAAGCAATGCATATAATTTCCATTTTTTAAACTGGATATTTAAGTATAATTTGAATTGAAACATACATTATTTATCACGTAGACAATAATTTTTTCTCCGGACTGTCTGAGAGTAAGACACCCACGCAAATAAAGTCACAAGACTTGAAATACTTTGAATCATTATAATTTGTGCCTGCTTACTAATGAAAAAACTTACCTTATTACCACAAAATTGTATTTACCAGTTGCTTAGCCTAAACACCTTTTAAAACCGAAATTTCTGTATGGAGTTTGACATAAAACTGACATTAGACACGCGTTGAACAAGTGTCTAAGTTTTTGTGGTAAGGCTAGGTATTGCTGATTAGTTATAACTGTTTAAAGAAATAGCATTATAATATCTATTTTGTTAACAACATTTCCGCGTCTAAAGAGCCGTTGCATCGATCCAATTTTCTCCCTTTTATCGAAGTAAAAAGAATATTGACAGAAAAAGCGACGGAACCACAGAGTAAGTTTATTATTATTTGTGGAATTGAACGCTGCACATCTGTTCGAGGTGTAGGTTTTTTATTAGGCTGTTATTTCTGCAATCGGAGCCGACTGCCCGCCCCGTTTTACATGTTTACATGCTGTGGGGAATTAAAATTTTGTTACTGCTTTCAATTCGAGTTTTGGTTTCAGAAAATAATGTTAATTGATTTTGTAGTTAGTTTATTTTCTGGAAAAATTGTTGAAGTTTACTTAACTCTTAAAACACATCGGTTATGTCAATAGATTTGTATGTAACATCTCTCAATGTTTTCTTCTGAACACGGTGTAAAGTTTGCTATGAAAACTTATCTGTAACGAGACACAGATGAAATACAAAATCCTAACTATTAATAAATGCGAAAATGAGTTTGTTTGTTTATTACGCTTTGACGCTAAAACGGCTGAACGGATTGAGATGGTATTAGCACATGGTTAGACCATGACCTGGAATAGGACATAAGACACTTTTTTCCGATATTCCCTCGGCATCGAGACTTACGCGGGTGAAACCGCGGGGCGCAGCTAGTACACAAATAAAGTGTAAGACAATACTTCAGCACCTAAAATAGTAAGAAAATGGTAACAGTTATAAAAGCACGAAGAATATCAAAGCTTTCAACTTCAAGTACAGCCAACAAAATCATTAGGTCCTCCTTAAAACACCCACAATTTTCCTCTGAAAGTCACCGAACAATTACTTCAATACATTTCTCTTAATATCACCACGCTATCGTTCAAAGGAGCAATACAAAAGCATTGTTAAGCCACACATAGCCTTTTCGACGTTGCCTTTAGGCCGATTTCATTTTACAAAGTAACTTTGAAAGGGCGACTAGACAGCTGTCGTATTCCATAATATTCTGGGGACTAGACTAGACGCGGGGCCAATGTTGGGACCATTATTTTGGTGAATATTGGAGCCAATGTTGGTAGAAGCAATGTTGATATAAGGGAAGAAATGTTTGCCCATTTTGAACTATCAAAATAAATAAGCGATTTTTTATCAATGTTTGCGAAGTCTGGTTAAATAAATTACAGCACATTTTTCATCTTATCGGTACAAAGGGAGAGTCTCCCCATCCAATTTTTTACCTCTTATAATCTGTTTATACCTACGAAGTTAAATTGGAAGTCTTTAAACGGCAAGTTAATTGAAATTCCAAGAAGATGAAACCCGAGTTATTTTGTGAATAAAATTATACTCACTATATTAGAAATACGAGCAATTTTTTATTTTAATTTATATTGTAAGTAGCTGTGTATTATAAAAGTGGCAGTCATTAAACTAGTTACAAATATTGCTCAAACGTTATCCCCAACATTGGCCGCCAACACGTCGCAGACACTCAGTGCACTGCGCTTTATTAAATTCTGGGGAGATTGTTTTTCTGACTGGCGTCCTCAAGTTTCAAGAGGGTTGAACTTCGTAACTTTATAGTTAACTTGTTATGATTAATGCTAACTAACTATGAATAGATTAGTTTGCGAAACGTTTGAGAATCGCCCCTTTTAGCGTGAGTTTGTGATTAAAGTTTTGCGTCGAAAAATATAAGTTTTTGAGCTGAATTAAGATAGTTTACGGTTCAAAACATTGAGAAAAGAGATGGCGTAGCTTTTTGTTATTTTCAGTTTAAAACTATGACTTCACATTTTTGAGGAAATTGTTCTTCTCTTCACATTCTTGACACTAATTGTCCATCTTATTCTTCTGCTAGACATAAGCCTTATATTGCGCCACAATGCCTTATTCTTCTTTATCGCTCTGGGCGGAGCGGCAGGGGGTGTCAGACTTTTACTGACTAAAATTCCACCCGTGTTCCTTCAGTTGCCTGTTGCCAAGGGCCCCGTTATTCCCTTTCGGACTTTCCCGCAGCCCTGGCAGGCTTCTATCATACCTAAGAGAAAATCATGACGAACTTCAATAAATCCAATTATAACTTCAGAACTCAATTCGACCGTCAATCGATCGACCGTTGACACAGCAAACTTTATTGTTTGTTTACTTTTTTCATCAATACTAAAAATAAAATGTCGTTAAGTTTTTACGATTAACGTTGAACCGATATCGCAAGGTTGGTTGAATGAACTTAGTTTGTAGGTACATAACTGATGACATACACACACATGTAAGCACCTGTATATAAAGATGTACCACATAGATCACAATAATATATTGGAAATGAACTAGCAAACGCACACAACAAAATTATTAATAAAATATCGATGTAAGAATTTTTTGCTTGTTATGACTCTGTTCAACGTATTTTTATCATGAAATTGACACAGTTTGTAAATAAGAACGTAATAATAAAAAAATCGGGGTTATACTATGTGACTTTTCACCATTTGACACTGACGATAATACTTGAATACAAAGTAGTACTATTAATCCCAATCACTTCGCAGCGAAAAATTAAAAAATTACGTTATCTAAGTACTACATTTAGATATTCATCAATAGTTTCCGGGCAAAATACAATTTGCGTCTCAAATATTCGTAACTTATAAAATATTTTAAAGTGTTTCCTTTCGCGTGTTTTCCTTACATTGCCTATCGGTCACGATAACCGGTTATCTAATCACGCCACCTTTCACCTCCAAGTCAGTGGGTTTAACGTCTTCTGACTTACCCTAATCTCTGCCATTTCCTTTAATTAAAATTGATTGCTCACAATTCTGCCTAAAAAGTTTCGGGTTTTCTTCTAAATCACTCATCGTAACACTGAAAACTTTCACATCTAGAACCTTACCAACATGAATAGGCCTAAAAACACTATCAGATAATTATATGATAACATTCTCGACCAAAAAGTCATAAAAAAAACGATCGAATCAGAATAAAATTAAAACCTCGTTTTCAATAAAGTTAGTGCCATTTGAGATGATCCGATCATCTCAAAAATACATTACGTTTTACCAGAGAATGCCAAGCTAACCGCAAGACAATTGAGTTACGCATATTACGTCAAAACATCGCTGGTAACGAAACACCGGCGCGGGATGATTGGCTGAAGGATAGCATTCAATCTTGGAGATACCACAAGAATAATAGGCTCGTGTTACGGGCTCGATACCTAATAGTAACAGTCTATTAGAGATCTTGTTCCTGCAGCGGATAACGAGAGTTTAACATTTGTAGGATTTGTTGGAGATAAGATTGGTTTTAGATTATAGTTTCATATTGTAGAACTTTAGGAATAGAGACTTAAATTTTTGCAAGGTCTGAAATTGTTTTGAGATACATTATAATTTAGTTTATTGTACCAAAAAAACTCATAAACATCATCAGATCCAACTTTATCTCTATACGGTTGGACATAGGCCTCTCCAATCTCACGCTCTCAATCTCTATCTCTTTTCCAAAATGAGCAAAAGAATTCAATAACGCGACCACCTTCTACCACTTAAGAACAGTAAACATCCAAATTAAATTCCAGCCATACATCATTCGCCCCAATTCGTTAGTTGCGAATAAATTGCAAGCGAGGCGTCCGCGGTAGCAAGCCCTCCATAGTCAAATTATTCACTCTCGCAATCCTAGTAAAGCCAGCAGTCTCCGCCCAGAGCGGGCTGTTCGTGTAATATTAAATTATAGTGGGCCAAGTAAGACATTTCGAAATAGAAAATTGTTTCCATTCGTTGTTTGTGGACTGTGCTCTTAATTCAGATGAATGTGTTTATGTTGTTGCGGATTTTGGCTAGTTTTTTTTGTTGTTAGGACTTCTGAAGTATCGTTTTTGCTTATATTGTATTGCTTAGGAATGAGTAAAGGTCAAAACTTTTTGTGTGGATTGGTTACTTTAATTGTTTCTTAGAATTTGAACGTCTTAGTTTATCTCAATCCATCCACTTTTGAATTTAGGCTCTAAGTGATTTTTTTCTCATTATTAACTTTATCATTAAATATAACAAACATCTCCTTTTCTACTCACTTTTGACCTTTAGTTTTATTCTAGTACTCACCTTTGTAAATTCAAAGCTCGACATTCTCGGAATTATTTATTGTCCTTTAATTCGCAAAGCTCATAGCATGAATCTCTCTAAGCTTTTATAAAGCGAAGCTGCTTTTTCAACTCAAAATACAATTATACCTGTAAAAAGAGAATTATCAAAGCCATTCCTAGAAAATCTAGCAGCTAATAAGCTTTCAGAGTGAAACAAAAGAGAAAAGTCTACTACTTTGTACACTACATTTTTAATTCCTGTTATAAAATTCTGTTTGCTCTCGGCTGCTTTAATGGCAGGGACACATAGATACTCGTAGACTGCAGTTTCAGCATATTGCATGTCTGGAGTAGTTATTTTATTTTTATGGTATTAGTTATCGTCATCTTGGAAAAGATTTGCTTAATACCGTTAGTTGAGTGACTTTTAGTTATAGATAGGTACTCAGAATGTTAAATTAAGCAATGTGTCTCGTGCAGTTAATTTAAAGCGAGATGATTCTTGCTCTAAATAAATTGTTAGTGTTATTCGTTCTTTATCTTATAAATGGCTTAGTTTGGGGCTTGCATTAATGGCAACAGATTAATTACCAACACGACGGTAAAAAAAGTCCGTTTTGAAAAAATCACTTAATGTATAGAAAAAGCAAAAAAGTCAACATTTAAAAAGCGGCACTTTTTCAAACACAATAATTCTTAGCAGTCGTACAAGCAAGTACAAGTTGACAGCAAACTGTTGCCTGCCTTTTATTTTTCCTATAGGCGCTCCTTGCCAAGTGTTCCAAGTTGCGGCTGTTTCGCGGCCCGCCAACTCAGCCGTATCGGCGGGACTTTTAAAACTCAACTCTGATACGTTTAATATAGTGTCTACTGCAGGCAAAACTTAAATAATGCCCATAGAAAACTTGTTTCGTGCAAGTTGCGGGTACGCCGCTCCCGGCTAACTTTCCTGTTTGCTTTCAACCGTACATATTTTATTCTTTCCTCTTTTAAATGCGATGCTTTGCATGTCGGTTACCATCGTAGACGGACCGTGTTTTAAGAGCAAACCTTTTGGGACATTTTCAAATAGAGGCGTATTGCCTCCGAACGTCGGATTGTTCTTTTAACGTGCGGCCCGCGGGGAATCCTTGCCTGTCCATTGTTTACTTGTGAATATTGTAATGCTCGTAAACTCACACGAAAAATAGCCACCCTAAAAGGCAATAAGCATAAACACAACTCTGGAAAGTTGGTTTGAAAAGAGCTTCGCGATATTCAAAACAGGACGAGGGGGCTTAATGTTATTCATGAATGTTAAAGCGTGGCGTTGTTCCCAAACATCGTTTATATTTGTAAGTTACGAAACAATGACACTAACTTAAACTCTGGATGTAAAGACGGGTGTTATCTTGGTTTGATGGCTCACATAAACAACAGATATGGTTTATTGCTTGGCCGCAATTTCGTATTAAATTTCAAAGTTTTGGAGTCTCCGCCTTAATTAAAAGTGACGGTGTATTATAAGGATATATATCACCTCGGTCGAGATACAATCTCAACTAGTCCAGATTCACTTAAATTCGGTGCTAACGAGATATTTCAGAGATCCGAAACTTCGCAACTTTAGGCTAACAAGTATCTGTTAAAGAAAACCAAACAAATTTACGTCTTACGCGAGAATGGTGAATAAATAGCTTTTTAGCTGAAATGCCAACGGGAAAATAAAAGCATAAGCGTGTTTGTTGCTTTAACGCAAAATGAAATAATGTCCAGTGAACGAACGGAAAGAGAATAAATTAAAAGTAAGGATGCAGTGTCACCATTGTTTTTTTGTACACTTCATATGTTTTTGTACGAAAACGTAAGCCGCGTTTACGTTTGAAAATGGATATTTCGGGGTTTTTATTTAACCTATCACGGATGACAGCTCGGATGAAATATGAAAACTCGGACGCAGGAAACTGTTTTTCTCTTGACCAAAAATTGGCTACTCGCAAAAACTTATGATTCAGTTCGAAATACCTATCACTTTTCTAAATTCCATTATTTTCCAACAAGCGTTTTCGAAGCCAAAAATTTTCAAGCTTCATCTGAATTGAAACAACCACTCCATCATTTCCAATAACCATACCCAAGTGATGCCAAAAATTCTTGGCGAAAAAATTCGCCACAGCGTCAGAAAACATAACAAATATTTTAGGATCATCCAATTCGTTTCGTGAAACGTTCAATATCTGGAGCACCATACGTACGGACGGACAGGAACGTGATAAATTCGTTGAGCAGGCGAGGGAATGACACAGTGATCCCCGCTCATATTTCACAATATCCAAGCGACGTTGGCGTTGTTTTAACACGGATAACTTTGTGAACATCCACCATGTTTTATCTTGTCTCTTTGATTTTTTTGAGGCTGACGATTTTCAGTTCTAGTTTCTTTAAACCACATACAGGTTCACTAAGAGGTCTTGGTACATTGGACAAGACATCGTGGCCATTAAAAAATAATTAAGGGTCTGCAATTTCTTTTGAAATAAAAGAGTTTGCTTTTTTCTTAGATGACTTCATTTGGATGGAATAGACCTCTACCAATTTTAGCACAATAACCCTGGTATTAAAATTCAACACAAAATAACTAGAATTTATGTATATCATTAGGTTAGTAATAACACACATAACTTCCGGTTACTATATACGAAGGCCAGTTCCGGTAGTCCTTGAAAATGAATTACAATTCAAAACTTAAACTAATCTAAAATCCACACATATTTCAATGGAACAGAGTCCTAAGGTCCTCAAAACAAATTGGCTATTCAACTTGATATTTGCCAGAATTCCAACAGACCCAGGGACCCTTTGGGGACAATTTTGACAAATAGTTGGACTAATAAATTTTCATTGAAACCCCCGACAACTTTTGCGTCAGCCGTTGAAATTGGGACATTTCACTGAGTTACACTTAAATTAATTAAGAGTTCAATTAGTCTTGACTTAAGTATGATTATAACTTCTTAAGATGTTGTGAGTTCTCTTTGACTATATCTTAATATATATCAAAAGACCCGCTAAAATTTTGAATGTTTAATGAAACTCCAAATCCTTTCGGTACACGCAGAGGCTGTGGGAAGTCAAATTTAAAATGTTTGCTCCAGTTTCATTAATTACATGACATTTTGGAACTTTCATTAGGTAGACGAACGAAATTCACGATAGCAAATACAGCATATTCAATATCGAGACGCTCGTTTATTTTTATCTCAAATGATCTAAATCTTGTACTCTTAATCTTCAATTACAATTATCAATTAATCAAATAAGTTTCATGCCCTCAATGCGTGCAACATGTCTGAATAAGTTCAAGGTACAATTAAAAATGTTTTGCATAATTAAAACTGTATACCGGCTAATATATTCTTTCGCATGTTCGCGATCATATCATGCTGTGGTGTTATTTTTTCTTGGCAACATTACTCGCCCATTATTAGGAGATTGAATCTTGTAGCGTGCACATGAAGCATTTTTTAGTTCACCTCATTTATACGTTACCTTGACGCTGTAATTAACGCAGTGAATTTCGAATGCAGTTTTAGTATTAACATTAATTTTAATCGCTGCAAAAAAAATCTGATGTTTTATTTCATCAAATTCTTGTTTAATTCAACGAAGGTTTTTGACCTGTACGTGATCGTTCATCTTTGAAGCTGCGAATGGAGAATTAAGTCAGTATTTCAAGATAAGAATCTTCTAAATGTTGTGAAACTTCAGCCATGTCGTTTAATTAATTTGATTTTTTTTTTCCATTGCGCCATTAATGTATTCTGCATGTGTTCTGGAAATTGCAGGCTGCATAATATTATCTGTAATTCAAATCAGATTTGAATTAACAAAATCTGAATGCGCCTGTTGAAACACCCATCTTACCTGAATAAGACTGTTACCTGTTTATTCAGATGGCAGACCGAAACGCAGACATTCGGAGTCTAGCATATTTGCAAAGCTAGCGTTTTTGAATAGAACCGGTCGCACTACATATGTTCTATTTAGTATTAATGTCGGTTGCAAATGTAATTTCGTTTTGCTTACCGTGTATTTTGGAGTTTGTATTCATGTGTATGAGAACATTCAGGTTGTGGTGCACCTGCTGGATGTCTAAGATGATAAAAAATAATAGGTACCTGTGTTCTGAAGAGTTTTTCGATCACACTGAGTAATGCCAAAGGCTATCGTCCGCACACGCCCCTGCTACCTCCATTCATCAACCTTTTTTTTACAACCATAATATGTATTACAAGGATTCATAGTATTTTCCAAAGTTGATAGATCTGGCAAAATGCTCAAAGAAAAGTATGTTATAAATGAATATAAAAACCGATCACCAAAAAAAAAAAAAGGCAAATTTCAAAGCCAATGCTCAAAATTTTCATAATTCCACGAAAAATAACCACAGCAACAACCTCAATTAAAACATCAATTGAAAGTCAAAGTATCCGCTTGAACTTTAATCCCCGATCATAAACTATGCAATTCGTTGGTAAGTAACTTTATGAAAGTTCCATATTAAGAGCTGCAGTGATTTCGTTGGGACTGCAAGTTTTTACTTCACCAACTTGAAACATTGACAGGGTGGATTTACGAGAGTTTCCGCTTTTCAACGATAACCGAGATGAGCTGCGGAATTCCTTGTAAATATTTTGTTGCTTGTTTTTATGGGACAGTGTTAGAGGGTTCTTGTAATGGAATATTCCAGAAAGTTGAGATACCGTAGACCGTAGATGGTGGATGACGGGACTTGTTTTGTTGGTTGCGAGCAGATGACTGCTAATCTAAGAATGAAAAATAACTATAATATTAAAAATAAATATCTACCAGAAATACAGTGAACGATAACAGAGTATTCAATACTAAATCATTTGAAAGTTATACGCTTATTAATCAAAATCTAGTAGTCCTTGTTTGAAAATAATTCATTTACTCGCTAAGAACCGCATATATAAAAATAGTCTTAATGCTTTTTATAGACTGACGTCTAAGCATAGTCGATGTATAATTCGTTGTTTAAAGACCTAGCATTAAGCTATGTCTTGTAATTAATTCTAAATAGTTTTAATCATTCAAGAATTCCTTTATGTTTGAAGGTATTTCGAATACTTTAAAAACAGTATCATATTATGAAGAAGTAAAAATACAAGAATTTGAAATATTTTAATAATGAAACACAATCCTAAATTATGCAATTTTATTTTCTTATGTTTATTGAACACAGCTTTTGCAAAGATAAACTTCTCTGGATAAATAGTTAACTTTAACAAAATTTCGATTAGGATCGCAGACTATGCTTCTAGGCTCTTTGAGATTCTCCTCCTTTTCAACAAACATCAACTTCAAAATATAAATAACTAAATTGACTTTCAAAGGTCACATCACAGTGATCTTTGTATATTTTCTCTCCCTCTCGCACCTGTCATAACCTCTCATTCATCTTCACGAAACACGCTTTCTTTAAATGTTCACGAAAAACCTATTCCATCTTACTCTGGTCGAATTTATCTCAGTTTATTGGCTACCATTGTGGTTTAATGGTCTCCGTGACATTTCACATCATCGTCATTTGTCACGTTTATCTCAATCTTATCGTGTTGCGTTTTAACAGCGTGAAGTCTATGCGTAGCCTTAAACCGTGCGTGAAAACCGTGTCAGAGTTTTATAACAATTTTAAGAGTACAAGTTATTGTGTTCATCTGTAAGTTGGTTTGTATTGAGACAGTTATTTTGTGTAGGTAGTGAGTTTATCTTTATGTCTGTTTCTAATTTAATTCAAATAACTTATTTGATTTAATTTTACAAATGCTTGTGGGAGCATGAAATCTATTTCGTGTTGAAGGCTTTAGGCTTCTTAAGTTGCATATTTCAAAGACAATAAATCCCTTACGTCCCAGTCCATCATATGAATACCATTACCAATGTCTTCTGTTATTGAATAAACTGCTTCTATTATTTTTCCAAGTTGACTTGTATCCAATTCCAAACCGAATTCATTTTTCATAAACTGTATTACATTGCTTGAACAAAAATGTGTAATTACATCAGTATGTCAAAAGTTAGCAACGTTTGTCTCGAGAAACTTTCATTTGATTGTAATTAACAAAGTTCGCTCATACGACTCACGTTTGTTGTTAAGTTTCTAGATTTATTGTCTAACGTCACCTCAGTTACTTTAATATTAGATTTTGGATTTAAAAGTTCTCGTTTAATTATTATGCTTTTCAAAAGGGCTTGCAATAAATACTTCAAATTTTTACATTGGTATAATCTAAGCAACGGCTAATGAATCATTTAGTGACTAATATTTGTCACTCTTCTGTAATAAATAAATTGTGGTTTCATTATCATCCTTTACTCGGTTAAATTATAGGAAAAACAAGTTTATTCAAAGCATTTTCCTGAACTTCTATTAAGGAGAAACTTAAACTAAGTAATCACCTTACTAAATTGTATTTTCTATATCACAAAAATTACCAAAGATAAAACAGAGGTAATAAAACTCACAGTCGTTATTTGCTACTTATAACTTTGCCAAAGAACAAGTATTTACCAAGAGAGTAGCTAAAAAGTCGAAGCTTTATGAGGTAGAAAATTTCAACTCTTTGTCCTATACTTGGTATGGTAATAACTGCATTTATTACGCATGCAGTTACTGAAAGTCCTGTACAGGTATGAGACTGAGTTTTATTGTATGACATTATGACTTTAATGTCTTTGAGGAGGATGGGTATAAAATGTCTTTTGGTTGTTTTGTAATAGTAGGATTTTAGTTGCGTGGTGTAAAGGTCTAGTAAGATATAAACTGTGATATATATGTACGATGTTGTCTCTCTGCTTTTTTAAATTCACTTGAATCACTTATCATTTACTTATTGGTTTTCCAATATATTACTCAATTTAATTTCGTTGGTACAAAACCAACTTGCACACTAAAAGGACTTCGTATCGAATCAACAGTAGCCAAAATGATTCACACTAGAACAACACCTATTTCCTACAAATATATTTTCCTAAAATCTCATTTCTGAAGGTCATTGCCCTGTCTCCATTTTCAGTGAAGTCTCCCCTATAAGATGAAGCCTAAAGTGCATGAAAGTTGGTAAGCGCCGAGGTGTTATTCCAAAGTAGATGCTCGCATACGTTAAAGCAAACAGCAAGTTTGAATGCACTTCACTCCATGTTGTTTTTAGCGACCACAAATTTTCCCCATCTTTGAAAACTTAACCATGAAATACTGAGATATGGGCGATGTTTTCTTTCATTTCTTCCACCGCATCAATTGGGTGGCATTTTAGACGACGTATAGCCGTAAATGTATAAAGAAATATTTTCTCAAATTCCAAAAATGTATCACAGTCATCCCGTCCTCAAAAAAAAAAGCCGACCTTAATTAACTATACCATTTTCAAAAACTCCCAAGCTTTCATAACCCATGAAATATTTTCCAAACAACATCCCTAAATTCTCGAAACAAATCCAACCCTGAATCCCTTTAAAATCCAATCATACTTCTATAAACCCGGACCCCTTGCCACTGTAACTCCGGAACGAAGGCGACATTAGTTCAGAACCGCATCCAGTTGTAAATGATATCGCAAATTGCATTAACACAGTTTACTTTACATTCATATCGCGAGCAGATTTAAATTTCACAGCTGTTCTTGTCTTATAAGTCTTGTTGTTTTATAACTTCGCATTTCCTCTGAGAAGGTGACGCAGGAGTTTAAATGTTTCTTTTTCTTGCGTTTGCTTATAATTTGAATGCCTGAGCTAGGTTTCTGTGTGGGGTTTCTCAACTCTCTTTCATTAATCATTGAGGATTTTGGGTAACATTATTATGATTAACTTTAACAGTACTTTTGGTATCAACGAACAAATCTATTGGTTTTTAATGAAAATCCTTCTCATCAGTTATAACTGCTAGTCCATCAGCTCTATGTACAGTTGAAATCACAATGAATAGTTTTTCAACTTCTCTTCTCCCATCATTATCCCTCAATTGTCTCCAAGTTTCAGGACTAAAACCTACTGATACATTCCCTTTTCATCTTCCAAGTCTAGACCAAAGCAAATTGCATTACAACTGTTTTATTTTACATTCATTTCATTCACGGAGTCCGGATGATTTAAGTTTTACTTGGTCTGGTCTCGTTTGTTGAGATTGTTGTTTGTTGTTGGATGACACCTGTATAATTCTACTGGTGCTCTTGTTATAGTTGGAAAGATTTCTGTAGTCTCTTATTTAGACGAAAGATGCTCTAAAATAAAATGACCAATGTTTTCAAATGTTTAATCAATCCGATTACATCTTAAGAGATAATATAATAAAAGGTCTCTAGAATCATCATCATAACCAAATGCTAACTCATATAATATAATATAATTATAATAATATTATAAATGCAAAAGTGAGTTTGTTTGTTTGTTACGCTTTTACGCTAAAAGGGCTGAACGGATGTGGATGGTATTTGGCATAGGGGTAGACCATGACCTGGAAAAGGACATAGAATATCTTTATCTCGGTATTACCACGGAATTGGGGCATAAGCGGGCGAAACTGCGGTGCGCCGCTAGTAATTAATAATTACCACGTTCATGAAGTTTACAAAAACTAGAATGAAAGAAATACGTAAGTATACTAAGTGAAAAACACAAAATATTACAAAACATTTATGGCCCTCTAACGTGTTAGAAAATAACCTTTACTTACAATCTACAGAAGATTTTCCTCTCCATTTAAGCTGTAAAATAAATCAGCTGATAGCACTACCCTCATAGTCTCGTATTAACGACTGTCCTAACCTACATTTGTGTGAATATTACTCCTACCTATATCATACAAAAATGGTTATTAAAGTGATAACTTAGGGAAGGGAAGAGGCTTATATCTCTGATAGAGAATATGAGAGGTCTTATATTTTTACGAGCGTTTTTAATGAGGACGTAGTGAGCCGTTTATTTATATTGTCGTCTGTGGTTTTAAGTCAGGATTGGTCGGAATTCCCCATGCTTGGATCTTGTTAAGCCATTTATGGTAAATTGTTATCACCTAACCGTGGTGGTGAATAATCACTACCAGCATACGCTGTAGCTTCTCTTTTACTTTTAATCACAGGCACCAGGAGTTTCTTCAGAGTTCCATGCCCTTGTTTTCTCAATTTGTTTTTCCTTTTTAATTCCAATATGTATCAGATTTTCTCCTGACTGGATATCTGATATTTAGCTGCAATTGGTTACATAACCTGTCTTACCCATAATTGTTAGGTTTTAGCCATGGTGATTAATTATTTTTATAATTATTATGTCTAACAATAATTCCATGTCCGTATATATCAGTACTTTAAGGTCATCTTGGATTATCGAACTCGTCAAAACTTGATAATGACATTATATGACGGAAGATTCCAGTATATTATGCATATGCATTGTTCTGTAACAGTCAATAAGCCGTGTACTGGTTTTTAAACTACATTATTATTATTATTATGACCTTAGACTTATAATGTTGTTTATGTTATGGTTTTCTAAAAGTATTATGTGCATATATGTGCATATTAGAACTTATTTCATGAATTAAAGTCACATTGTTTCACCACATAACGTTGCCGGCGACATGCTTATTAGTTAATTCAAAGTACGAACAATAATAATTAAATGTTTCCTATCAAAAATTGTCTTGTCTGTGTACTCTGCACGCTAACTTTTCAAGCCTACAGACTTGACCTTATATTTAAGGCACATAATTTAAATCACAAAAACATAACGATGTGTCAGTTCCTAACTAGCCTATTTGGCCGTAAGGTCATTCATAGCCACAGTTTTGATCTACGCAAGTCAATGCGAGATTCAATAAACATTACGTGGTGAAGCATAAAAAGCGGTCCATTGACATTCGGTGAACGTTCCCGAGTAAAACGTGACGTGTGGGCTAATGACATACAGATGACATACAGATGGTCGTAATTACGCATGTATTATGCCTATGTGTTCTGTAGCGCTTGGAGTAACGTGAGCAGCGTTAAATGTATTTTTTTCGTGACTTAATGAAGAATGATTACAGAAAGTCATTATTTTTATACACTGACTGTATTATATTATTGTTTTCATAGGAAAAGTTTCACCGAACAGTAAATTGTGGTTTATGATAATGTGGCAATGTAACGCATTAACAAGCTGCTCGCAAATGAATATATTACAATAAACATTTTATTACTATGCAGTAATTTCTATGGCAATAATTATTCAATTGCAATCCTAGCTCGATAATGTGAAACATAACTCCACATAATCTGTGATTATGTAAAACACTTCGATTGAATGCACACAAATGTTATTACAAAACTATGTAGTATTTGTTTGTCATTTACCCCAAAGGATTGTACTGTTCTGATTTCAGATACATATACAAACTGTAATAGTCTTTGACAGCCTTATCTGAAATCATGGTATGTCTTGAACCTATTCCGAAACTTAGGTCCAATACCGACTAAGTATAATCGAACTGTCGTATCTACGTAGACTTTAATAGTCTGTGGCAGCCTTTAAAGCCAACAAGCAGTCGTTCGCTCTACAGAATACATTATACTCAGGAAATCACGACCCATACTAGGATCCAATTTATCTTCCAAAATCATAAATTTTGTATGTAATGATATTTCGCATCCGCCATTTTGGTGTTTAAATAATATTTGTTACTTTGAGGGTTGAGCTGAATTCGAGGTCGATGGTAGTTCGATATCTGTAAGTTTTTTTTATAGGACATTTCGAGCTACGATTTTTTTGTATCGTGGAGAAAGTAACAGATTTTAATTTATTACTAGTTTTATAGGCACTCTAAACTAAATATTATCTCCGATATTTTATCTGGAACATTTCATCGGCGTCACAGCGGAAAGCATGGCCGTGTGAAGAAAGCTCTGATTTGTTTTATCGAAATGACTACACAATTATCGGAGTGATGACAATAATTATCGAATTATCATTTTATTACAAGTCAAGAAACCAATTTTCCTTAATAGACTTACACAGCCATTACAAAACGAATAACAATTCTGGCAGAGCTCGCGGCTAAGTAATAACAGCCGCACGGGTCGATACATCAGGTTAAGCTACGCTTGCCGGAGTTGGTCTGTGGATGGGTGATCTTTACCTACCGAAACTCCTCCGTGCCTCGGAAAGCACGTTAAGCCATTGGTCCCGGCTGTCACTTGTGGATCTTTGACAGTCGTTACGGGTCGTCAGAAGCCCGCAAATCTGGCAACCAGTCTTGCCAAGGGGTATCGGTACCCAGTTACTGGGTTGTGGAGGTTAGATAGGCAGTCGCTCCATGTAAAATACTGTTATTCAGCTGCATCCGGTTGGACTGGAAGCCGACCCCAACATGGTTGGGAAAAGTCTAGGCAGATGATGACAAAACTAATAACATTTTTTTTTATACCTGCCTATCCTATAAAAATGCGCCCCATAAACATAAAGCTTTTAAAATTATCTTTATTTTCTAACTATTAAACTTAGAACTATTCCAGTTAATTCTGGGTCAAATTAGAAACGGGCTTCAAACAGGAATCGAACCCGAACATGACAATTATCGATTATTAACCACTTAGCCGTTGTGAAACTTTATCATAAATAAACTGGTTCTTAAGAAGCTTTCGTTTACGAGCTTAGGATGGAGGGATTATTAAATTAACTTTTAAAATGTAATATTACCTTAGTCCGTAAGTTTTAATTACTTAAGTCTATATAATAATTATAAGCTTGCAATTTTCAGTTTGCAAAGCTCTGTTCTCTTTAGGAGCTCGTGGCTGCACGGGTCGATCCATCCGTGGATGGGTGACCGTCTTACATACCGAGACTCTTCCGTGTCTCGGATTGCACGTTGAGCCCCGACTGTCATTCGTGGATCTTTGATAGTCGTTACGGGTCGTCAGAAGCCCGAAAGTCTGACAACCAGTCTTACCAAGGGGTATCGTATTACCCAGTTACTGGGTTGTGGAAGTCAGATAGACAGTCGCTCCATGTAAAATACTTGTATTCAGCGTCATCCGGTTAGACCGGAAGCCGACCCCAACATAGTTGGGAAAAGGCTAGGCAGATGAAATGATCAAAAACCTCCTTCCACAAGTTCTAGAAAAACATAAAATAAAACTCAATTTATATATAAAACAAAACACACACATTAATAAACAAAAGAATAACATCCCAACACATGTAGAGTACAGCCCGGAGCGTAACTACATAAATAATATCTTATATTAAAAAAATATCCATTCCACATAGAGCCTGAGGCGGCACTGTACCTGTTATAAAGCTGTCGGGCCATTAATACAGTGATATCAAAGGGCTCTATCGAAATAATCATTTAACACAAAATTATTCCGTCCTTCCGTATTTAATTTGGTGTAGAGGATAAGCTGTAGCGGAATGAGAGGATAAACAAGCTACTTAGCTGTAGCTTGTAAATTAGCTGTAGTAACCTACAGGTGTATTATGAAGTATTAATGCCACCATTTTTCCAGTGCGAGAGAGAGACGGAGCTAGACAAGGCCGATAGCACCATCCTGTTTTCGCAGTGGAATAATGATGGCATTAATACTTCATAATACTACCCCAGGTTTTTATAATAGTGGGCTCAGTTTAGCCGCCAAGATATATTTTTACATAATATAAACGGCGCTAGGTATATTTATGTTCCAGACATTTGGGGTTAAAAACTAGGGCCATATGTGCCCAATTAGTTTTTCGAGACATCGCCAGGCGGTTGGTCGACTTTTCACGTGTCCAGACTTCCAGAGGGCTAATTGGACCCGGTAGGTGGCTCTGCGATCAAGTTCTAGGAAACAGGACAACGTTTGTCCGGTCAGCCAGTTATTATAATAAATTAAGATTGCAGAAACATAAAACATCCTATAACAAAAAAACATAGCTACTGTTTTTTTTTCTAAAAGTAGCACGCTTATTAATTGTACCAAAATAATTACAGTCATTATTAAACAAGTAGAAGACATATAAATTACGTTTGCGCCTGTGGGCGAGTTTCGTAGATCAATCGACATTCGACACACACAAACCGACAAGGTCGAGTACCGTGCTTAATAGTATAAAATTTATAACTATCATAGTTATAATTATTTAAACCAGTCCTATTATACTCAGAAGATATGTTTTATATCGTCGTCAGCAAAAATTACTTTTCGCATAATTATTCGAAAACCAAAAAAAAGATAGAAAAAAAAAAGAATCCATCAATTTTATAAGTGAGTATGATAATAAAAAATCGTTTATAAGCGTTACTACCTATTTCATAATATTTCTACCATACCAACTCGCCTAACTCGAATAATTTTGCATAAACCGCTTGTTTCTCTAACTGTACCTTAGTCTAATCACGTCCGCAGATAATCACTCGGATTATGTTTTTTACAAGCAAAGCAAATAATTGTTTGTACTGTAACATAAGGACCGTGGTAGAATGTCTTGTTACACCGAGTTCGTGGTAACTGACGGACAAAAAATATGATTCATAAATATGGTCTTTAAGAGTGTGTAGGAATGTCCTATTTTCATTATCTAATCTTTGAGAGATCTAATGATAAATGGATTTGCTTTATTAACTCAAATAATCGCAAATCAGGATAAGGAGAATAGAATACAGTCATTGAGTGGGAAGGCATCACAGTCTTTTCACAAACATGAATCACCAAAATGTTTCAAGTTATTTATTTCTTAACAAAAATACATTTGTGTCGAAATATTTGCACAGTAGGTACACAAAAGAAGCAACTTAAAAACAATCATAATAGGTACAAGTAACCTCGTCCCTCACCCATTACACAAACATTAATAATTATTCTTAATAGAACAAAGTCCCTAGCAAAATGCTACAAAAATACGTTTAACGAATTATTAACATTAACATCATCACATGAATGTCTAATAAAGTCAAAAAAGCAAATGGGTACACATATTTAATTTAAAGTTTAATTAAATGTAATACTAGTTTTAAGATGTTTATCAGTACATAATTCGTCAATGCTGTAATAGGCTTTATTTATTAACAAAACCCTGAGTTTATTTTTAAACATGTTCACATTCTGAATATTCTTTAATTCTGCAGGTAATTTGTTAAACAGATTGACAGATTGCCAATGTCTTCCAAGCAATGGTAATTTTCCTTCAAAATCTAGCTTGTAATCTGCTATTGCTCATTGGCGTAGTGGTCAAGCGCTAATGCTGAGCATGAGGTCCTGATTTCGATTCCCAGGTCGGGCAAAGTGTTATTGGGTTGAGCCTCGGTTGATGGCAATACGGTCGCCCCTACATGGGGACTTAAACATAACTGGCGGAATGTGTGTGTACAATAGGATACACTTCTGCCCAACCCTTCGGGGATTACGTGCGTGATGTTATCCTTACTTAATATTATAAATGCGAAAGTAACTCTGTCTGTCTGTCTGTCTATCTATCTATCTGTCGCGCTTTCACGCCAAAACTACAAAACCGATTTAAATGAAATTTGGTACACAGATAGTCTAGAGCCTGAGAAAGGACATAGGCTATTTTTTATCGACATACCACGCTGGCAAAGCCGCGGGCGGAAGCTAGTGTTATATAAAGTCTTTAAAAAAAGTAGTTATTTTTTGCCTAAACTCCAATAAATTTCCTCCAGTACCCACAGTTACTAAGCATGACATTTATTACAATACAAAATGCGCCGTGTTATTGTAATGACAGCTACAATTTGTTCCTATAACCTGTTTGACGTGACTCGTAAGTCATTCTATCGTTATTCACCTTTTTGCTGCCTTTTTTACGTTTTAAAACTATATTTTTAGTTCAGCTATTAAAACTAGGTATTGTCTAGTTTCAAGGTGATCTGGGATTATAATAAATAACATCTGGTTATTATTTGGTGAGTCAGCTGACGTAAACGGGTTTTATAGTCGTAAGTGACGGGATTTGAAATGGCGATCGGATCGCCAGTTAATCGTGCAATTGTCATGTGAAGTCGAAACATCAGTTAGATAAGTTGATTGTATTTACTGAAGATTAATAATTATAAATGATTTGATTTCTATAAGTAGGTTTTTATACAAACACTTTTACACGTCAATCATATTTTAAAAACTAGATGAAAAATATTTAAGAAATACAATTTAAAGACTCATTTGAAGTGGTATCATACCAAAAGGTACTTAAGTGTAATCAAGCAACTTCAATTGAAGGTCTGAATTGACCAAATCAAATCTATCTTGCGTAATAGGAGCCGAGAATAATACGCTCCGAAAACATTTTGGCGTAGGTACCACCAATCCATCAAGTTTCGTAACAAATCTTTATACTATTACAGTATTGTGTTATATCAATCTGTGTTCTGCATTGTTCGCCTGTAACGCTTGACTTTTACTCAAGGTTAACCAAAGGTTAACAGTATAAAATGCCACGGCATCGGTTTATGACATTTTAAAATGTAAGAAATGACATCAAGGATTCCCCTTGATGTAACATTTTATTTGATTTGAAACTATTGCATATCTTTAAACACGGTTTGTATTATTTTCGATTTTATTTTGTAAGCATATTTTACAAATATGTTTAGAAAATCTGAAACGCGAAAAACTTCCTTCTCTTTTTATCACCAATACTTTAAACAATTGATTTGAAACTTAAATATCATAATTTTACACGAGGCATCCAAAAATAACACAAAACATTTACATACAAATGGGTGAAGAATATCAATCCGTGTCCAAAATTGGAGCCTTACAATAAGCGATTTTAAAAAGCATGAGCGCCTTCTCTCTTACTTATATTGAACTCAACAAGACAATAACAAATTGCTCTTATCGTACCTTCAGAGTTTTGACTCCATTCATCCCAAGACATCTTTGAAACGCTATTCCAATATAACTGAAATCAAAACAGAAGATATTTTTAATATTAGGTAGGTAATATTGCAAAGCGTTTAATAATTCTTAATGTACGTCCTGTTTTAGTGAGGTCACCCGGAAAGCCAACATTCAGAGAATCACGCCACGAGCATACACACATCATCTCTTGACACATCGCGTGTTTCGTGGCCCCAGTTTAAAAACCGTGAATTTATTGTTAAAATATAAAAAAACCCTACGTGATGTACGGATCAACCTTGGCCCACAAATGTTTGCTTCAGCATTACTGAGAACAATGTAAAAAAAATGGTGCTGGTTGGTATTGGCTGCTACGGGTTCTGCTTACATTAAGTTATTTTAGAAGAAAAAAATGCATTTTCGTTGAAACTTTAACAGAGAAAAAACATTGCATACTCTACTAATCATATTAGAAACTAATAACATTCAGAACTCCTAATTCTCTACTATATATATATACTAGCTGCGCCCCCCGGTTTCACCCGCGTAAGTCTCGATCCCGTGGGATTATCGGGATAAAAAGTATCCTATGTGTTAATCCAGGTTATAAACTATCTGTTTGCCAAATTTCATCCAAATCCATTCAGCCGTTTTTGCGTGATTGAGTAACAAACATCCAAACACACAAACACATAAACACACAAACACACAAACACACAAACTTTCACATTTATAATATTAGTAGGACAAATGGTATTTTGTTATAATTTAATTTCAAAAGCTCTATGCTCAATGTACTTCAACTGCACTATGTAAAATTACATTTACTTACAAGCAACGGAGAAATTTTTTTGTTCAGTGCGTTAGTATAAAAATTATCAAGCAAAAAACGGTCTCAAAACAAATGACAACCAAGACAGACAGACATTTATCACATATTTAGCCGCAGAACGCTAAAAAATCATTCATTGTTACTAATACAAGTCGCGATCGAATCACATACGAATTTGCCACCTTTTTTATGCCCTTGTAAAGGACATTATTTATCTTATACCTACGTGTAGTTGAATGTATCGTTATTACAGCACTTTAGGCAGCTGTCCCACCGCCGACGAAAGACCGACTAGATATCAACGATTTTCTCGCTCAAGAAACATACAAAAGATGGAGAGAGAGAGAGAAATGGAGAGGTCCCGTGTACCACTAGGAAGTGGTGAAGGGTGGGCGTTTTGGGGGACTGTCTTATGTAATTTTGACGTTCGAAAAGTGCTGATTCTCAACCTAGCTTGAATAAATGACTTTTGATTTTGTTTGTAAAAGAGATACATATAATAATAGTTGATCGCTGACTGTTCACATCGCCGGCGAGTACTCATTTGTCAAAGAGACAAGCTATCAAAGAGAGTACTCGCTCAGCGACTGTCGTTCGCGGGTAGAACATTCGCTGAGAGAATCACACTTTTTACGCATACCAGCGAGTAATCGCTCGTCGTCGGCGCCGTCGCGCACTCACTGCTAGTTCCTCGTCAAGTCGTTTTTAGTTGCTATCTCTACTCACTTCTCGTCAATCGCCGACGGTGGGACAGGTGCCCTAAGCCCTTTGAAGTTATATGAAGTGAAAGTTCAGATTTGAAGGGTAAGTGTATTTTTTTTGTGTTGCCTAAAAGGTGATTTGCTCTGGCTGTCAGTCTGATTGTGATTGTGTAGTGATTCAATGTTGTCTGAACCCTTGACATTGTCTGGTTAGATCTTAGGTTGAATCTATCAGTATTATTTGTATTATAGACAGGAAGACACACAGTCGGATCAATCATAAGGTGATTGCTAGAGGTCTTTAGTGAAACTGCTTCTGATATTGCAAAACAGGTTTTATAATATTATAATATGTCAAACAAACACGAGGTGAATGTCAAATTGACATCTGTTTGGTCTCTCAGTATATCTCGAGTTTATCAAAACATTTACAAGATGATTCATTATTACTTTGAGTAGTAAATCTTTTTTATGTGTATTCAAATGATATATCCGTTTATGTACCTATTTGTGTAAAAGCTTAACTTTATACGTACTTACTTTGTTATTTATGACTTAAGTTTTAAATTGGTTCTTGATATTTTTCTTTATGCCACTTTCTCAGGTTTGCTTAAACCTCCATTAATAGCGTTTTCTAGGTAAAATATGAAAATTATCTTCTTTTTATTCCAGACCAAGTGTCCACAGAAACCAGCATAAGTATCTATAAAATAACAAAAATAGTCAATGCTAACCGAATGAAAACGCAAAAAATCCGCCATTTTCTCTAAGTCGCACAGTGTTACGAACCGAAGTAGGTTACCAGGCAAAAATCGTTGAATTATAATTTATTTATCATTCATTCAAGTTAGTAAGCATTGTAGAACAAGACAATAATAATCGTCAGTACTTGGTCATGCCAAATTAGTAGACACACAAATATGGTCGCCTGTCTATTTGTATAGTGTTTGTGTACATTAGAGCCAAAGAGTAGATCACAGATGAGTCACTATTTTGGTTGTGAAATCCAAAAATGAGCAAAAAAATTATTTTCTTAAGAGTACAATTTATGCTATCACTTAATTATTTTATTATTAAAAGACGCAATGTTTAACTTTGCCTTTGACTTTGATGTTATTTATTCTCTGTTTTATGACAGTAGACATCTGAAGAAATTGCTGAATGAAGATTATTATACAAACCGCAAATCCTTAGATAGACACAAAAATATTTCATTCTGAAACACAGCAATAACATAAACGGTTTAATATTCAGCCCAACAACATCACAAAATGAAATAGACACAAATAAAACCGTGTCACATCTACTAATCCCTAACACATGCTAAAGTGGCACATCTACATACATTTGAGACACGTTAGCACTTTATAGGTCAAATTTTGTTAAAATTCACGTCATGTACACTTATGAATAGACGATTATGGCCAAAAGTGGGTCAGAAAGGACATTTTTTGAAAAGGTTTTAGCTGGCCATTAGACTACGTAGTACCTATCGATAAAAGTTATGGTGTTGACGGAGAAAGTATCATGAATTTGGGGGACTTTTATAATTAAACATAACATAACATTCACGTCTTTCCCCGAAGGGTTAGGCAGAGGACGTCGCCAGTGACGTCCAAGTCACATGTAATAGGGGGGGAGCCTTATGCCATCAGCCGGGCACAAACCCAGTCTCCAGGCTGCTACTGAGAAATTCCAAATAGAAAAACACCTGGGAATCGAACTCAAGACATATTAAGTAGCGCTTGTTACCACTAGACCAAAAAGATTACAATTTACCACCCTGTATACATGTATTCTAAGGGTTCATTTCAAGGTTTATAATAATCATCAGGTAGCCTTGAACAGCCTTTAATTCCATAAAGGAAACATAACAGAATCCTTATAGGAAATGATTTCCTGATTGCAAGCTAAGTAAATTGATACAGTGTAACAAATCAATATTACTTATAAGTACCGAACCCGGAACAACCCGCGTGTCTGGTCATTAATCTATGGCGTATATCATTTTGAAGTCATTACTTCTTTGTACCCTTGTATCTTATAAGGGGTGAGCAGAGGTTAGTTATTAGAAGGATAACTGAATGTGTAACTTTAAGGGAACTGTTTAAGGATATAAACATCATGACGGTACCTTGTCAATATATCTATGAAAACATCATGCACGTAAGAAAAAATTTACATCTTTTTAGTAAAAGAGGTGATAGACATAATTATAGTACTAGAAATAGGGACCTATTAGTTCAACCAGGTTTCAGACTAGCTAAAGTAGACTCGTCTTTCATGGGGTACTGTTTAAAATGTTACAATAAAATTCCTCCCCACATACTTCAACTGAATGAGTCGAAATTCAAAACTTGTATAAAACGCACACTATGCAGGCAGGCATATTATAAGTTGGAGGATTACATCTCTGATAAAAATGCTTGGCTTAATGCTGGTCCTGCTCCACAATCACAACTAACTAATTAACATTCGAAAATACTGTTGGAGTTGCTGAAGATCGGAAGACCATCTTGCATTGTATAAACTCAATCTCCTTTGTATTATATAATTGCATAGCACAGGTGTGAGTACTATGTACTATTGAGCTACCATTTACCGGGTAATTTGTCTTTCATTGACTTGAATGTGCCCTGGCGACTGGGAATGTCATGCTCACTGAAATGTCTCGCTGGTGGTGGCGCGTGTGTCGGATCATTTAGCTCCCTTCAAAATGGTTGAGCTGAATGGTGCTGATCCATGCGTCATGTTCGTGAACGGGCGCCGTCAGTTGTGACTGGTCATCTCTTAGCTGCCATGGCTTATTTTAATTTTTGAATTGTTTTATGTAATAATTGCGGACGCTTTTAACGTGCTTTCTACATTGTTCTCACATGTATAATTTCAACATAAATGATGTAACCCACATATTGTAACAATATTTTGATTTAAAAGAGTGTCCGTGGAGTTTCTTGCCCGTTCTTCTCCATAGGTACCTACTACGCTTTGGAATGGGCAACTAGCTTCATATTTCTGACTGACCGACTCCTTGACAATTCAAAAGTGCCTGTGAATGGTTTAATTGAAATAAATGCTTTGAGTTTGAGTTTGTAATTTTAGTGTGCATAGTCTAATTTTGCCAATGGTTGTTGCCAATGCTGAAAAGTTGCAAATTAAAACATAAAGGGGTTATTTACATCACGCTTTGCAGACGGAGTAATGAGGTTCTAATTAAAGGTATTCTGTTTTATAAATTTAAATATGTATTATTTCTAATCACACTGACAAAGTGTCCCTTAGAGTCTTTGTTTTCAGAATATAAGCATTATAATGAACTAACACAAAAGGCTGAAATTTTGATTAAAATCTTTCTACTATCTGAAAAGTACTTCAAATATCACTAGTTAAAAGAGACGCTTGAAATTCTGGAATTGTGTATCTCCCAGTGGGATGAAAGCATTAGGTGGTAGACAAAATATTTTATTCATAATAATCACGCTCTCAGACACTGAATAAGTCGTTGAAATGCTGTTTACGACTTTGGTTTTCATTTTAGTTTTTTTTTTTTTATGTATTAAAATAGACAATTTTTTCACGAAAAGTCCGTTTTAACATTTAGGTATTATTAAGCACTTAAAATTTTATGATTTACTTTTTATATGAAGGAAAAAAACCGAATTTACGGTCGTAACTAAGCCTAAAAACATAAAAATAAAGCCCAAAATTCTTTTATGCGCCGCTAAAGCCGGCAGTATAAAATAGTGCCGGCATAAAGTAAATAAAATGCATCCCTGTTGCGTTGGGCGACAATCCTTCACTTATACGCAATTTATATTCGCTTCCTAGAGCCGGCATAATCCTGCCTTTTCTCT
Organism: Lithophane leautieri; assembly: GCA_949152455.1. Lineage (NCBI taxonomy): Eukaryota > Metazoa > Arthropoda > Insecta > Lepidoptera > Noctuidae > Lithophane > Lithophane leautieri. The sequence goes on from OX424475.1 coordinate 1,508,829, forward strand.
GCTGCCTGTTTTACATATATTGAGTCAACGCCGCTACTCCACCAGTACATTTAAATTTAAAACCTATATTCTGATACATTTTTTTGTCAGATTTTACAGCTTAAAAGATGATGTTGTTTTGTTTTACCTTGTTGCATGTTAACTTTGTAAAGGCTTTTTATTAATCAGTTTAAGTTTTGTATCTACCTACTAGACATTTTCTTGCACAGTGGCAAAAATAATATTTTATTAAGATAACAAAAACCAAATTACAATCTTACATTCCATTATTAATCAAGCCTTCTCCTTCATTTCAAAAATAATTTATTTTGGCCATCCTCACTTTTCAGAATAATTTGAATTGCTAATGCATTAATCTTAATATTTTAATCAACAATGTACACTTCTTAATCGTAATTTAAACTACCAGTGCTTAAAATATTAATTTATCATTGGTACAAAAAGCGTTGATCTTTTGTAAAGAAATATAATTCAAAAAAAGTATAACCGTTCAATCTTTCTCAAGTCTATGTCCTTAGACAACATAGAACAAAAGATCAAGACAATGTTTTATCTAAAGCTTTAGTACTCAGCTCTATTGTACCTAAATAATAAGTGTTGAAAAAGAAATCAACTCGAAAAATCTAAAAGCTCCAAAACACACCGAGAAACAGCAAAACGTGTATTCAATTACCAAATAAAAAATAAATCAAGAATTATTAAGAACAAATTCCTCGCGAAATAAAATCAAACTTAATAACTTTCAATATGGCGCCAAATTCCAATCTGTATTCCTCGAACCAGTCAAATTGCTTCAGTAATAAGGGTCCGATTTTAATAAAAAAAGGAACTTTCGTTTTGACTATTATCCACAAACAAAGTGCGGACATCATCTGGTCCCCTCGACAATGGGGACCCATAATGGGGCCTTCTTTGTTCCGTGTTAAAAGCCCCAAAAGTGTCGAACATCTTCTTCATTAATATTTCCCGGGAGTTCGGCTTTGTGCCCACTGTGCGGACGTCATCGATATAATCTCTTTATACGACAGTATCTAATTAATTGTTTTAATTAAGTGCATTTTTGATCATTCAATTAATGTGCATTTTGTATTATTAAAGCATTCAATACTAGAAATACAATAATATACTCATTAATTTTATCACTGACGTAGCTAATCTCTTCAAACTAATTTTGTTGTATTAAATAATAGCGTTGAAACTAATTAACGAAGAATCGTACATTATATTAAATTAATTAACCAAATTATATTAATAATAGACGGCTAATCTCTTTCATTGGCATTAATTTCCATATTTCCCTGTTACAATTTGCCACAAATAATAATATGTATGTATAGGTATTAGCACAAATAAACGCCTCGTTAAAACTAATAGATCAATAAAAATACGTATTATGCTCAGAACAAACTTTATATGGCATAAACAGCTTACATACGAGGATTGGACATTAATTTTGGCATTTCAAAAGCCATTTAGCCGGAGAAAATGTCAATACGACTTTTACGCTAAACAAATGCCAGTTTTTGCTTAAAATAGATAAGACTACTTAGATAGAAGTATTTAAATATTGTAAGCATTATGTAGTTATCTTAAGTTGCCTTTATCCGATTGGCCATTAATTCCTTTTAAGCTCACTCTTGATGGTAGAAAGAAAATCGGTAATGGTAGTTTGGTAGTTTTAGTGACAGTTAATGCGGCAGTTTTTGCATAATATATTTGAAACTGAAGAAGGTACTTTGGACTAAATAGTAATTGTTTGGACAAGTAGGTACCTACGTTAATTGTATTATACTTTAACTATCTCAATACTGATGATATTTAAATTGAATAACATTAAGAAATTTATACGCCTTACGCATTTACGTAAAGTGACTATAGCAAGTGACTATAGCACCATACTTAGCTTTAATATTTAATTTTTGTGTGGATCAAGGAGTCTTTCCGGATTTAATGAAATACAGTAAGGTTATACCACTTTTTAAATCTGGGGACAGTAAAGACACCAACAACTATAGACCAGTATCTGTTTTGCCGGTGTTCAGCAAGGTCTTCGAAAAGGTAATGCTCAATCACATGCTTAATCATTTTAACACCAACCAAATCTTACACGAACAGCAATATGGTTTCACCAAAGGACGTTGTACGACTGACGCCGGTGTCACCTTACTTAAACACATTTTTACAGCGTGGGAGGGGGCCCAAGATGCCATAGGAATCTTTTGTGACCTCTCCAAGGCATTTGACTGCGTAAATCACAAAACCTTACTCTTGAAACTTGAGCATTACGGACTAGGTAAACTTGCGCTCAGTTTAGTAAAATCTTATTTAAATGATAGACAACAGCAAGTTCAAATAAATGGTGTCAATTCACTCGGTTTAAAAGTGAAAATGGGTGTTCCACAAGGCTCGATATTGGGTCCTTTCCTCTTTTTAGTATATATTAATGATCTACCCCATTTATTAAAAAACCAACCACAAATGGTGTTATTTGCTGACGATACTTCTTTAATTTTTAAGATAAATAGACGTGCATTAAATCTTGACGACGTAAATAACGCCCTACTGCAGGTCCAAAATTGGTTCACTGCTAATAATCTAGTATTAAATGGGAAAAAAACGAAATGCATAAGATTTTCTTTACCGAATGTTAAAAGTAGTGATTGTGACATAGTATTGAATGGGGAGAAACTAGAATTCGTCGATAAAACTGTTTTCCTGGGGATCACACTCGACTCAAGGCTGCAATGGGGTCCTCATTTAACATCTCTTGCAGGACGGCTAAGTTCAGCAGCATACGCTGTGAGGAAAATCCGTCAATTCACTGATGTAGATACCGCGAGGCTAGTCTATTTTAGTTACTTTCATAGTATCATGTCTTACGGTATTTTACTATGGGGACGGGCTGCTGATATCGATTCTATTTTTATTCTGCAGAAAAGAGCGATCAGAGCAATATATGGCCTCCGCAGGCGCGATTCTCTACGGGAACTGTTTAAAGATATTAACATCATGACGGTACCTTGTCAATATATCTATGAAAACATCATGTACGTAAGGAAAAATCTAAGTCTTTTCAGTAAAAGAGGTGAAAGACACAATTATAGGACTAGAAGTAGGGACCAATTAGTTCAACCGGGCTTCAGACTGGCTAAAGTAGACTCATCTTTCATGGGGTACTGTTTAAAATGTTATAATAAAATACCTCCCCACATACTCCAACTGAATGAAACAAAATTTAAATCTTATATAAAACGCACACTATGCCGCCAAGCATATTATAAATTGGGGATTACATTACGGATAAAAATGCTTGGCTCAGCGCTGGTCCAGCTCCACAGGGCGCATAAACTAATTGATTAGCATTCGAAATAATTGTTGGAGCTGTTGAAGATTGTAAAAACTATAATTATTTACATTGTATAAATTCAATCTCCTAGTTTTGTATAACTGCATAGCACATGTGTGTGAGCACTATGTACTTACCTAAGTACTTTAAAGCTACCATTTACTAGGTACGTCTTTCATTGACTTGAATGTGCCCTGGCGACTGAGAGTATGTCATGCTCACTTTAATGTCTCGCTGGTGGTGGCGTGTGTGTTGGATCATTAAGTTCCCTTCAAAATGGTTGAGCTGAATGGTGCTGATCCATGCGTCATGTTCGTGAACGGGCGCCATCAGTAGGGACTGGTCATCTCTTAGCTGCCACGGCTTATTTTAATTTATTTTAATTTTTGAATTGTTTTGTTTCTTTTTTATCTTTTTACGGACGGACATTGGTCTCACATGTATAATTTCAACATGAATGATGTAACCAATATATTGTAATAATATTCTGATTCAAAAGAGTGTCCGTGGAGTTTCTTGCCCGTTCTTCTCCATAGGAACCTACGCTTTGGAATGGGCAACTAGCTTCATCTTTCTAACTGACCGACCCCTTGACAATTCAAAAGTGCCTGTAATTGGTTTATTTGAAATAAATGCTTTGAGTTTGAGTTTGAGTTTGAATGAGCAGAGATTTGATAATCTAGAATAAAATATTATTTTATATGATTTACTACTTCAAAAATATGAAGTATTAATAGGCCACATCAATTTAATCCAATGATTATTTACTTTTATCGATCAAAAGATTTAAGCCAGTTTCTTTACAAACAAAATTCAACCTTAGTTCAATTAAAATAAACTTCAAATCCGTCTAACACAAACACACAGTGTTACACTATCAAGCAGTCGTAGAAAAAAAACCGGTCACATTTAAATAAATTCGTTTCCTCAAAGGAAGTCATTATTAATCATCTTCAAAAACTTTACCCAAGTCGACCTTGTGAGTCGAAGGCTCGCGAAAATTTCGGAATAATATAGAGTGACTAGGAAGTGAGGTAACCTTGGTGAGAACGATACAGGCTGTAACGTTAGTTGCGTACGCACAACCGCGGAAAATGGTGGCTCACCACTTTTCAATCTTATTACTAAGAACATAAGAGTGAAAAGTGGTTAACGTTAAACCTCATGTTTGACCGTATAGTGTGGTCACGCTTTATCTCTGTACCAAGCAATGATCTATAAATCATTTGATTTGAATGTGCCAATAGATATTATAACTTAATTATTATAGATAGATAATCATTTATTCCTTATTGGTCCGTTTAAATATATATAGGAAGCAATTACAAAAAACGGCCAAAATATGTTTTTTTTTAAATTATACAATACTAGCTGATGTCCACGACTTTGCTCGCGTGGATGTTGGTTATTAAAATACCAAAACTTTACTCGAGAACCAATCTATCCATTAGTGAAAACAGCATGAAAATCGGTACAGTAGTTTTTGAGTTTATCGCGTACAGGACGACAGACAGACAGACGCGGCGGAGGACTTTGTTTTATAATATGTAAGGTTAGCATTTGTACTAAGACAGCCTAGAGTAAAGTATACAATTACAATTGACTTAAAACAGTACATTATCTAAAGATACTTGTTTAACTTGAACCAGAGAAAGGATAACAGTAACTCTACATATAAAAATAACATAAAAACAGAATGTTCTAAGCTAAGGTCACCTAAACTCTCGATTTGTCGGACATTGATATATAGAGCTACGGTAGAGCAATCTCTAGTTATCCAGGAAACTAACTGGATGCCCTTGTAGAGTCGGCTCTACGCGCTTACAATAATAAGCGACTTATAAACATATGGTGTTGCCAACTGATACAGGATGTTCCGTATAGTAACGTGATATATATTTTATGAGTGTGAGATGTATATATTTTAGTGCAATGAGTTCTTTGATCATGGATAGGTAATTTATTTATTAATGGACTGGTAGAATTATTTAGGATTTATGATTTTGATAATAGGAATAGTGCAAATTACCTTTTCCTATCCAGAAATGCAAACTTCATTCACATTGATATTATAACCTAAAACTAAATGCATCTTTGTTTTCATATTTTTATATATCAATAATATATAACCTAACCATATTTTTTTTAAATTCACGATCTAATGTAGAACATGACTTCCTCTCACCGAGACGAGGCCTGTGTCCCAGCAGTGGGAACATTATAGGCTAATTAAGCTATGTAACTACAGCATATAAAAAAGACCATGATTATTTCATTTACTATCTAGAAAAATTGTACTCAAAATCAAAATCAAAATCAAAAGTCATTTATTCAAACTAGGCTGAGAATCAGCATTTTTCGAACGTCAAATTTACATAAGAACGTCCCCCAAAACGCCCACCCTTCACCACTTCCTAGTGCTTTAGCTGGGAAGAAGAAGTGGCGCAACAAACTGTCCAGCAGCACAGCTGTCTGTACTTCTCTATGGAGTACCTACCCTGTCCGATCCGTGAGGGTATTGTTAAGAATCATACTGAGAGTCTGTGTTTTTGTTTGGAAAAAAAAAATCGCTGCCTTTTTTTTTCAATTGGGCATTTTACCGGGTTCTATATGGAGCGCGGGCGGCCATTGTTTAGTGGCAATTCATGAACTCTGTATAAAATTTACAAATTTATAATAAAATTGGGGTAATTTTGGTACTAAAAACGTGAATTTAAAATTAACTTTTGCAGGACCTACCTATGTGCCCCTTTTGGATCGGACAGGGTTTTTTTTTACATATTGTATAAATAATAGGTATGTTGCTATAGAAAGCACAGTCTCACTACAGCAACACTGTTGACAGAAAAGGAAGGCTAGCATAACACTATAAGTTTGCAACATCCACGTGCAGGGCACGTGTTGTTTAAAGCCTAGATCGTGCAAACACTGATAAAATACATAAAGGGAAATATAAAAAGACTGAACGCACCTTTTCTGGGCAAGCTATAGTAAATAATATGCCAGGAAGTTTTGTGTTAGTATCTAAGGTAATATATGGGTAATAACATAAGATTTATTAAGTATTATGAGTGAATATGTTAATGTTTTTTTTGCATGCGAATTTCCATAACACGTTTTGATGTTTATTTTCAAATGTTAATTTAAAGACAGTCCTGCTCCTGGATCTTAAAGTTTGCGAATCAATATGAATAATTAATAATTCTGCATTAAAACTTTGAAACGTAATTTTTCTACGTAGCAAATTAAAAGCACTGACTACAAAGAATCATTAAGTATCTACCGTTTAATATTAATTTCATAGGAAAGCAATTATCCTGCATAGCATTGTTTGCAATAAAAAATAAACCTTTTTTCTAATACTCCATCCATCTACAAAGAACTTGAGTTCAGTTATTCTAGAATTACAGGCTATATCTTACAAGCAAACCTATTAATTTACTCAATTACTTCAACCAGTGTACTCATTAAATGATTCCTTTTCAACTTATATCGAAGTCGAAGGAACTTTCAATTTGCTGAAGACTAATCGTTCAGCTGTCCTTTCTCGACTAACTTTATTACTATGATAAAGTTTATAATTAAGTTACAATTTTCGGCCTCTTGCGTTTGTTTGCTGAAACTGTTTGAATAGAATGTGCAATAATCGTTTTGTTGGGTATTGAAAAATTATAATGTCTGTGACTACTAAAGCAAACAATAACATAACAAGAATTTAAAATGGTACAATGTTTAATTTATATGAAAAAAGTTGATTCTATTTGTCATATTTCAGTTGAAAATAACCACTTAGCCAAAAGCTATCCAATTAGTAATTAATAATAACGACTACAGTACTGACTTATTTTAATGAATAGGTATCATAGCTAAGACATGTATACCTAATAAATACAAAAAACACATGTGACATTTATTTTATTTAAAACATACACTGAACTATAAAAACTGGGTACGGTCCCCGTCATTACGTATCTTACTGAGACAGACATGATTCATCAATGTCATTGAATGATTGGCTCTCCTATATTTAACTCTGAAGTTCAACTAAGTACTGTTCTGTGCATCCGTTAATAATACTCAGGATTTTACAATACAGTAAATATTACTGCGGAAAAAACTGGGATAACTTCGGCTCACTTAAATTACCCGTGAACAACTTGTAAAAAGTTCCCGAATCCCAAAATGGCTGCTAAAAGAAGTTTCATTTCACACAACCAAAAATACTAAAACCAACACTAGCTAGCCAAACTTGAAACCGTACGGAAACGACGAAAAAAGCCGCCTAGCAACAGACTAGTCACGAACACCAAACACGTGATTAATCCAGTCACAGCCGTTGCAATTCTGGCCTAAAACAAATTGTAGGAGCCCAAAAAACTCGGCTCAATAATAACTGCGTTTTCAACCTGGATAGCGGACCGCAAAAACTGCCTCCTCAGCTCACCTTGAAACTGTGTGGGTGTTCTGAACTTGATTTCGTTGCTATCGTACAGACCCTTTTTTTGTCTTGAATATAAATAAGTTTGGAAAAAACTTTTTGTCGAGTCGCGCTCAACGAAAGTGGTTCGGTTTTGGGGATCCGAGGTCAAATAATGGCGTGATTTAGCAAAGATCTGATTATAAGGAAGAGTTCTTTGCATTTGCATTGTTAATTTGTTGCTATCTGGTGGTTAGCCTTGACGGAGTAGCTTTCTTAAGATAACCTTCACTCAATGTTTGACTCATTCAACGTGGTCACTTTTCTATTTGAAGAGACCGCTTCATTTCCTGTGTGTATCATGCTTGTTTGTCTGACAGGACGAGCAATATTTATTTGTAATAAAATTTTATAAGTTGGAGAATAATTATTATTAGTCGTTCCTTCACTCAACCGGCCTCAGATTATTATCATAATTAATATCATAATCCGGTCTCATGACACTTTCCCTAAACTCGAACGCTTATCACCAAGGAGACACTACCGGCTTCTGTCCTCAGATCACTTCCTACATGATTTGATAATAACTTCCTGCGTCCTTATTCATCCTCGTTAGTCAATGTTGTGTATAAACAAATTACGGAAATGTTTATTGCACTTGAACGTTTTATAGCTCCAGTTGGAGCTATCGTTTCAAATAGAATTTCAAATGGGGTCACTAGTGGCAGACGTTATCGCGGACTGTTTTTGGTCTAATTGCGCTGAATTTTGTCCGTGTTTCGTGTAGGTTTTGGTTGCCTTATCAACAGATGTAGTATAGTCGCGTGAGAACGTAAACTAACGTATACCAAATCTGTGCGAATGCTAAACTAGTTCTCCAATATTATATAAAGTTACGAAACTAATCTTGATCAGGGCAAACTCTGGTAAACTCAATATGTTTCTCTAACTTGAACAAAACATACACAAACCGACATAACAACGCAATAACTGTGTACACTATTAGTGATTTCGACTTGTTTGTAATAATTATAATTCCTATGATAACAATATCATTAATAGTAAGGACACTGAGTTAATGTTGCACCACCTTGCATACTAATTGGACGTGGCCCGGCTCCGCGAATCGGACATGCCTGAAATAATAATAGTGCTCCCACAATTAAGCAGATAACGTTGATTTTCCACCTCGAATGCGAATTTACATTATAGTTGGGCACAAATTGCCTGTAAAATTTGAAAACGTGATTTCGACTAACAGGATTTTCTCTCTTGTTCACAGACTAAGAAGAACAACCCAAACCACATAAAGAGGCCGATGAACGCCTTCATGGTCTGGTCGCAGATAGAGCGCAGGAAAATATGCGAGCAGACACCAGACATGCACAACGCGGAGATTTCCAAGAACCTCGGCCGCGTGTGGAAGACGCTCAACGACGATGAGCGCCAGCCCTTCATCGACGAGGCCGAGAGGCTGCGGCAGCTACACATGAGGGAATACCCCGACTACAAGTACAGGCCACGCAAGAAGACCGCCAAGTCAGATAGGTCGGGGCCAAAGACCGGAGGCGTGACGAAGCCAAAACGCAAACAGCGCGCGGACTCTAATAACAACAGGGGCGTTGCCAGGCGGAGGAGACCTGTTCCATCGGTGCCGAGTGTACCCGTGGAGACTCCCGCGCCTCCGCCGCTACCGGCGAGTCCGGCGGGCTCGCCCGACTCCCCGGAATCAGCCTGCTTTTACGAAGACCACAATCGTCGCGAGCAGGCGGACCTAACAGATCTCTACTCCATTACGGACCTGCTGCCGCTGCCCGCAGACTGCGAGGTAGACCTGGAGGCCCTCACGACGGACATCGACTCGTTCGAGACAGCATCGTCTTCATCGGGGTCGCACTTCGAGTTCTCGTGCACGCCCGACGTGTCGGACATGCTGAGCGAGATCGGCGTGGCGGGCGACTGGGTCGACCACACGTTCTCGTCGTATCTGACGTCGTCTTAGAGCGGTGTTCGGGTCGCCACGGCCGCTGCCGGCCGGTTCCACTGATCTCATGCGGTCGGCCAACGGGCCGCCCCCACGGAGGCCGACGACGCGGCGACCGCTCGCCGCTCCGCCTAGAGAGTGCCTATCCAAAATGACGTGTCGACATTTGGATTTAATGTACAAAGTTATTTAATAAGGATCGAGGGTGAAAATTGTTTTGAAAACCGACCTCACGGTCGCGTTCCTCTTCGGTTCGTACGGTTACTTTAATCGTTTAGTTTTAAAGTTTCATTTTCGATAACGGCGATGCTTCGTCTAGGAAGCGGCATCGGGTTTTATAAACGTAGGCTGTGAGTTGGTTCTTGTTTTGTCGTTTTGCTTTCGTTATTAAATTTATGGTTTCGACACATAATGGAGGTAATTTCCAAACGACACGTCTCAGACGCATCTCAGTAATTAAATCCGTCTGCTCTCCGTCGCCTGTTAGTTAGCCACGGGCCAGTCAGGTCGCCCCCGCGCTCGCATCGCGTTGTCGCGCCGTATTCTGTACGTGTACATTACACGACTTGGCTTCTAGTGCATTCTAAAATCGTGAGTTTGCATTCTACATCACACCTTCTTTTTTATTTTATTAACATTTGTACTTTTAAGGGTCGTCTTTTATTTTTGAAAAGTCTTAGATTGAAATATGTATCATTCTTCTTGTAATAGAACAATAAGACTAGTTATAGTCGTTTGTCTTGCGTTCGTATATACTGTACGTAAGTTCACTTTATACTTTGATGCACATGTAGAGATAGTTAAACATTATTATTTTACTATTGGAAGCTGATCGGTATGTCATTGGAAGAATTTCGGTATGCGGGAGTAAGTGTTTGTCTCGGTTGGTTGCGGTGGGCCCCTACCAAGTTAGTTTGTCACCGGAGCGAGTCGCGCGTACTAGTTCACTTATGACACTGCTGTTTGTATACCGTCTCTTCCGCTACGCGTGTCTCGCTCTCACAGTAGGAGTGCAGTGGTAGGGGTCCACTGTTTGATTTAAATATTAAATGTTTCGAGTCGGTCTCGTAAGTTAGGATTCGTAAAGTAAGGTAATATTTGTTCAATGGTAAGGTATGAAATTATACTGTAAAGCATGATGGCACCTATGGATTGATATGAAGGGACACTTTCAATTCTCGTTTCGTTACTCTTCTCATTACATTGACAACACAATAACGTCTATAGAAGATACATATCAATAATTGGAATGCGTTGTACCGCGAGACGGTGGGTTATAAAGAAATATTATATTGGATGGGTCAACAAATTGTTAGTTTTCAACACAAAATGTTTTGCTAATTCAAACTCTGTGATTTACTTTATGGATTTTCTAAATTATAAGGTTCTAGTGGAGACTGATATCGCATAGATTAGTTTTAGCAGCGCTAGCTTCTCTAACTCTTTTATTTTTTTGTTAATTTTTAATACTGGGCATAACATTTTATATTGTGAAAAATACGTACATATTTTTGATATTTGCATTGCTGTGGACCACGGACTTCGGACATTTTACAAAATTGTCAATATTATAATACATAGATAGTCAGATTATGTCATATTAGATAGCCAAAAATAACAATCAAATCGTAATATTTTAGGTAAATGAAATTAAAATCCATTTTGATTCCGATTTCCACAGCAGAGCATAAGCTAAACAAATTGTATTTAAAGAAAAAAAAAAGAAAAAAAATTGCTAAAAAATCTGTCAATTCATTGAAAATCGTGTCAGTTAAGGGGTAATGTTTAAAGGAATGTTACCTTATTCATTATTAAGATAGATAACCCTTCTACATAATATACCTGTTTTCAAATTGTAACAATATTTGTAGAAACTTCTGTGTCCCAATAAATTAATGGGATCCGTTGTGCTCTAGGTAAGAAAGAAAATGCTTTACCTATATTATATTCTTTATATAATATATTATATATGTAAGAAAGTTCATGTATTAATTAGTAAGTGTCTATGAAAACCCATTTGAATAAGAAAAAATGCATAAAAAGCGTTATCTATATCTGTCTTGTGTGTCGTAGGGCGATTATATAAGAAAGGACGAAAAATAAAGTTGTGCCTAATGAAAAAAAAAAAACTTGGAAATTCTTGTAATACTTATTTTAGTGATGCTCAAACAAGTATTTTAAGCGCGTAGTGTTTAGACGCTGTTAATGGACAAAACCTGTATAAAAGATATTGTAAGATTATATATTATTCGATGCCAGATTTGCATTTTGTTTTCTCATTTTGCTTCGTCTATATTGTGATCTAATGGAATTCCTTATTTTTATCTGCAATTACCGTAAAACAAATTTCATGATTTTCTTTCAATTTCTTTTTCCAAAAGATTTGAGTTTTGTCAAAATTCATTTTTTTCTCGAACTTTTTGTTTGTTGTTTTCTTTATCACTTCATAGCCTTAAATAATTTTATCGTGACTATTTCATTGCTCCCTGTTAACTCAATCAAATCGATTTCGCAGGACGATTGTCATAGGTCGTTAAATGACATGCAGCTAATAAAATAGTTACGTGATAAAACTTTAAAGTCGCACAGTGTTTTGATTTTTTTTCATTTTGTTCAAAGTTATTTTCGTAGGATGTTTTATTCTTTGTGCTTAAAAACTGTGCCTAATTTGGATACTCCCTCTGCTGGTTCTTTCAAAGAATGTTGTCTATATTCGAATTCTCTTTTCAATGGATTGTTGTCAAAGAAGTCTTCAACTATAAATGTTGTATTTGAATGGGGAATTTCATTAGGTTTATATTTTGGCTGTATAACCAGTCCCTCCTTATCTTCAACTTTGACAATAAAGTGTCATTTATTTCTGCTTTATCTTTTGTAAGTTTTTCTGCGGACTTCCTTATAACGTTTGTTTTCAAAGTCGCTATAGTTTTTTCCTTCTTTTCTGTAACTTTCCATGTATATAATGGGGTTCATAACCAATAATCAACGATTGAAAGCAATACAATATGTCTACGATTAGTGACATCACGCTCAAATTAGTATAATTCTCTTCTACTAATAAAAATTGTAAGTCGATCTGTCGTTTTCAAACAATAGGCATAGTATAAAATATTCAACTACCATTTTAAATTGTAATATGCAATATTGAAAATATTCCGATACACAACCGTTCTGCTTCGAATGAAAATTAATTTTGAGCATTTTATGCTTGTGGGTAGTAAGTAAAGCAATATTTAATTTTGATTCGAAACGGGGCGATTCTCCACAGAATTTTAAAGTTATTTTAATCATGTTTGTTTGCAAAGCCGCTGTACAAATCCTGTATATATGATTTTTATTAGTGGGGGAGTTGTCTAAACCCCAAGAGTATTTTATAATGCAACATCGAATTTAAAATGTTGTAAATTAGCGCTTCTCTTTCAATAATTATTGGAATTATCAGGGTTTAATAGTTTTCATTTATGTATTTTAGATGTATAAATGTCCCTAAGATTATCATTGCCTTCCTTGGACAATGTTCTTCAAAATTCTTTGCTTAATAAGGCTTCCTCTCTTCTTAGCCTTAAAATTCTTTTAATGAATACCATGGAAGTATATTTTAATCTCAGGTATGTAAGTAAGTATTGAAAAAAAAAATGTTTATAATAATGAAGTCAAAATAAAGCGACACTGTGACAAAAAATTAGAGGGTATATAAAACGTCTTAAGTAAAAATATCATAAAGGACGTAGTTGTTGTAGGTTATATATGTAATTATTATATACGTATATATTAAGTACGTATATCACGGTCAGATACTCAAATTTTACGAAGTGACTGGGTATTGTGCAGAAATGAGTAGTATATTTCGCGTGTTGTCTGGTTAATTGTAGAAATAACCGAGTAGTTTGACGGTGGTATAAGTAACAAATATTGTTGTATATCAATTTATCGAGATCGCATGAAACTAAGCTTACAATCTCGCTTTGAACCGACTAGATGTATATAGCCTGGCAGGCGGACATATTGCAAAGAAGTAATAATTCACTTGTATCATAAGAATTGGTTATAATAATCTATAAATGCGATTAAAATGTTAGTGAAATCATTCACAGAACTGAAAAGTTGATATTCTCGTTACGTTGTTTAAAAAAATAATTGATCGTAATTATATCTCTGTATCATATGTATCTACGCTATTGTTGATTTATTATAAGCATATTCTATCTTAGTACCTCTCTTTCGGTTTCGAAACAAATGGGAAAGTTTCAAGTTTTAAATTAGGACTTTCTCTAGACCACAACCTGGCCTTTGTAAATATCTTGTACATTGAGACGAATTTGGTCATAAAGACGAAATTAATATGGTTGATCCTCTTCGATATTGCGTCCACATTTGAAACTATAGATTACGCCCAACTCTGCAACGATGTTGTTTATTTGGTCGCAGTTTTAGCTACAACCAATGGTCACGATCTAGAGTTGTATGTCCCTAAACCTATTTGCTTCGAAATATTTCAAGACACAACGAATCTTCTGTTCCCTTCTCGTTCCGCACGCACTTCATTAATATTAAATAGAAAATAATTGGTGTCTGTAACTCAATATAAACGATAATGTATTATCACCCGACAGTAGTACGCATATATTCGTTGTTATAGTAGAGTGTGTCATAATTATTGGTATCTATAATAACTATTAATAATTAAACAAGAATAATAAATAAAAAATAACGAAAATTTTCGCACAACATGAATCAAGGAACTAACTTAAGAGTAAAGTTGATAGTTATAAAACATAATGATTAAGAAAATGTTACTGTAAGATGCGATTTTTGTGTTAACGAATTGTTTATCCAGGGGGATACGCCCGCTCTATATAATTATGTATGTATTGTCCAACAATCGCAACGAAAGCTGCTTGTGCGATTGAATCTGTCCTTAATTGTTGAATTGAAAGTTTCAAGTTGATTTACTGTATATAATTACTTTGAACAAATTAGGAACAAAAAATGGTCCATTAAATTTTAACAAATAATATTAAGGTAGATGCATGTATACACTCGGAATATATGCTTTGGTGTACAATGCCAAACTTAATACGATGCTAGAAAGCATGGCTTTAACAAATATCGCTAAGGATTGGACTGATGTTTTCATTTTCCAGCTTTTGCCATTGGACTTGTAAATATTTTTGGCCTCGTCGGAAGCTGCATCATTTTTCCGAGACATTCTAGTCTGATAAGACGAACCTTCATCATCAATGGCCCCTGATACCTGATTATTAGTTTGTGTTATTCAATTTATACCAAAAAAATACGAAGCTCTTTCAACACTGTTACCGATGGATCTCTTTGTATGTAGCGATAAAACATTCGGCTTACCAAAAATTGGAAACTGTTGTTTTCAACTTTTTTTTTGTAACATTGGTTTAAAATATTGTACATATTAGATCAGTTTGGTTTATCTTTAAGTAATTAACCCTAGACGGGTACATTTTATTCATCTTTGTCCAATAATTTAGGAGTTCTATTATGTTTAAGTTTTCATACAAGACATATTTTTAACATCGTTTTCCCCTCGTCCGTTGTATAAATTATTGTCACTGTATCTTTAGGTATATACATAAAATGTATGAGTAGTCTTTTAAATGATAGGTACGATTAAATAATAATGTAGTTATTGATTAATACATAAGACAAACTGTGTAAATTTTGTATTTGTAATTTGTTTCAATGAACATATAATTATTATATATCGTAAAGTAAAACATCCAGTTTTTAAAAAATAACCAGATTTTTATTGAAAATTTCCCTATTATCTTTAAACATAATATTGATGACTGTGAGTATACTTAAGACAGAAAGCACAATTCAAAAAGTGCCACAACTCACACATACAATATGTACTCTTATAAATATAGTGAGCCTAAAGTTTCTGGGTTCTATAAGCACAAGTAACAGGTGAATAGAATAAAATACACAATTATAAATACCCGAAGATGATAATTGTAGTAAATTGAAGCAGAAAGTTGAAAAAAACTGGTACAACATGGAGGGGACTGATTGCTGGCTGCCTAAGCCTGCTATGAACCATGAGGATATCTTCCTGGAACATAAGTATAATAAAGTAAAATGAGAGTAAGTATAAATAAACAAGACTATCTACAATGATGAGTAGATACCGCTGGCACTAGAGAATTATGGCACTGAAATATTAACGTAATTGAACGGAGAGTACCTACTAAAAGAATAAAATGTAATGGATCACGACGGTAAAAGTAAAAATTGGAAGAGGTCAAAGTAGCACAACCTGTTAGTAATTTAGTTCCATAAATAAAGAGAGAGTTAGTATTTCAGTACGATGTTATCAATAAACAGGGCTTAGGCAATATCTTATACGGAGGGACAGTGAACGACGATAGGCCGAGCTAAATTTATACCTATTTCTAGAACGTAGGGGCCCAATATAATCCCTTGGGTCACCTTCACGTCACTAGCAAAGATAGTACGACCTACTCTCAGGTCCACTTAGCTAAATGATAATGTTAAGAGATTATCAATAGAGCATATTAAACTCTCCTTTATGCAATTTCATTAAAGGGGCCTCACAAATAAGGCCTCGGCCGAGGGCCCTATCATCATGTTATTCAAATTTATAGCTTTAATTTCGTATGCCACAGCGCATTAGACGGATCATTACTCATTTTTGATGACGTCATCATATTTGGAGCAATTTTGCAATGCTCTCAAAATTATAATGTTGAAATGTACGCAGATGGCTTTAATTTTGACTTAATGGATTCATGTAATGGGTATGGGAATGACCTGAGATGTGTCCGTATACGAAGTAGGTGATAAACAAATGTGGGTCTGATGGTACGTTGTAAATTTAATAGGTGGGCGAAGCAAAAGGTATTACGTATTAGGCTACAGATCAAACATGCTCCTTTCTCGCTATGGCTTCTATAAAGGACCTTGAAACGTTGACGGTTGTTATTAGCATGATTGATGATCGGAACGACTATGACCATACAATTATTGTCTAAAGAAGAATCCTACTTATTAATGTGATGATTATCTTCTTGTGGCTCTAACACTAAGGGTAATGGAAGTCTGTTGGTTGAGTGATATAATGAACATACATTATAAAATCAGCAGAAATCATTCCAATTATTATCTGTTATGTAGGATAATGAAGTTACTTCAAAAGGAAAAAGCTTATTCACTTTAAAATTTAATACAGGAAAACGAAACAGAAGCGTTATTTATTGTTGACAAGGAAGTGGCTATCCTATACAAAGAATATTGTTATCTTTTAAACAAGGTAAACGTAAGTTAATATGTTTACGAAGGCATAATTTATTCAGGAAGAAATTATTTATTTGAATACAACGCACAATAATTACGTTGGCACCAATGAGATTTCTCTTCACGTGAAGGAATAAAATGTTATGAGAAGTACAGACGCATATGTGTGCAAGTGCATGCGCACATAATAATTACATAATTCCAAAAGTTATCGCCCGCAACATCATAACAGCATCATTACCCAAGAATAAAATCACCGTCAAAACAAGTGTAGTTGAAAATAGAGATACAAAATGATTAAACAGAGATAAACAGATACATTCCTCAAAATATAAAAGTTTTTTTTTTTAAGTAATACAACCTCTAACTCTACGATAGATATAAACAGTTATATTTCTCCCAAAATACCCAAAACCCAAAAACAATAAGAATCCTAAACATAAAAAATAAAGACCCGACTATCCAACCAACACATCGAAATCAAATCAATCAATCAACTGAACCCACCGAGATCCAATGCTACCCGCCACAATACATCAAAGGCATCCCTTAAACCAGAAATCACATTCCAACTACCCGTAAATGTGGCAAAGAAAAAAAAGTCCTGCTCGGGAGCCTTAACGCAACTAAAACAACGAGAAACGACTGTCTGATAAATACAAATTGAAATCGGCTCAACCATCGCCACAGCGTATTTTTTCATCACGTTCGATATCTAGGAGCGGTTGCCGTGAATGCTAAACACTGCTTGTTATTCAGAAGCCAGCGCAAGCTTCTTATCTGTTACATTACAGAGCTAAATATTTTCCTCTTGCCTACATATTAATTAACTTGATTGATGAAACCCCTGTTTTACGATACGATGTACTTTTCGGCTCTAAAGTTGGAAGAAAGTTGGGGTGTTGATCTTGAGCTTTTGAAGGTAGGAATGAATTTAAATAATTTATAGTGTTGAATTTTGTTGGAGTAGCACTCTCATCTAAAATAAAGAAATCTATGTGTACCCAATGAAGAATGTCAGATGAGCAATTAGTAATGACTTAGTATTACATTACTACCATGAAATTTTATGCAGTAATTCTTATGAATTACCAACTGTCACCATTATGTACGACGGCAATACAAAATATTGTAAAACATTTTAAAAGAATAACGGTGGAGTTCCTTGCCCATTTTTCTCCATACAAAAACTACCTTTTGGAAGGGGCGATCAGAATGGGAAGGGGAGAATCAGTTCTATTTTTTTGGAAATTTTTGATGTTACAAAAGTGTGTGCCTAATTGAAATAAATAATTTGACTGACTTTGAAGCAAGCTCAAAAGTGAACAGTAATGCACAACCAAAAAAGTACAGCTATTTTAATCAATCTCTAGCATTTTGTAACAACTTTTCTAGCGGATAGTCAAAAATCACGATTATACAAGAACAGAACTAAGCATTTGCTTAGTTCTGTTCTTGTATAATCGTGATTTTTGTCCATATCCGATGGAATATGTTGTGTTGAACCCTCTCCAGCAATTTCATCCACCATCCAATCAGTATGTAAAACAGATCCCCAATAAACATCCACTAAGAAATCGAGCGCCAAACTAAATTTTCTCAGCTCTTAATCAACTGGAAGACTTTATCAACAACAGTTAATTAATTCAGCTCTATTAATACAACATGGGGATCGGTTTGTACGGAATGAATGCTAAGTAGGTGGCTCCAAATTAATTTCGTATGTTCTTGTAGAGGGCGGTGTTCAAGCGCCTTGTCCTCATGAATATACAAAAACAAATTGAACATTCGATTTGTTATATTATTCAGTGGATGGACTTGGATTTCGGATTAATAGTGGCAGGAGGCTATTGGTGGTCAGCAAAAATAAAAATAAATATGATAGATAGTGGAAAAAAAGTACGAATTTGTTTCTGCTCACATTGTCGCTGTTATTTATAAAGTTGGCCGAAGTTGGATTGTTGGATTTAATAGCAAAATTACTGTGAATTGTGATTCACTAATTTTAATGTAACATCTAAAATACCATGTTTTAATGCAAATAAAAATGATTTGATTTGATTTTTTAGTAATTAACTTAAGGGGAATGCGCCAAGGTAGCCCGCGAAATTCAAATTTTCTTACGTTTTTTGCAATTTGCAGAGCAGTGTCAGGTTGCATGTTGATCTAATCAAAATTAATTATTAATTATTAATTTATTATTCATTATTATTTTGATTGTCGTCAATCAAAATTTGAATTTCGCGGGCTACCTTGGCGTATCCCCCTTAAACGATTAACTTAGAAAGTAAATAACGTTTTTGAAAATGTCACCAGAACATGCCGTGACTTTAAAACCCAGAAAACACACCTCTATGACTGGCTTAGCTATTGCAATAATTATCTTAAGGAAAAGGTACTGGTCCTTTACTATATATTATTGGAACAGTTTATTAATTAATTAATTTATGTAAAAAAAGAGGACTCTATAATTCAGGCATGCAGCATTATAGATTTCTGTACGATTGATACATCATTTTTCTAATTAAACGTTTCAGTGCCCATCTAAACGTCGTAATACCATATTACAGCCATGTGAGTCCATAACATTCCCGTATCAATTTTATCGGTCGCTCAACAAGCCAGTGTTTTGTACGCCAATCGGAATAGCAGACAATCTGTCGCTCTGATAAGACTACACACTGCTTATCTGAGCTATTTTTAGAGTCACATACTCGACGTTTCCTTGAAGGGGTGAGCAGATAAAGTTTGACCTTTTGAGGAGAGGAAGGTATGTGACACAAAGTCCTTTTAGATCATTGGAATGGAGAGGTAGGTAGCTATCTACTACTGCGGCACTTAAAAAAGGTATGTAAGTCAGTAATGATTAGCCAAAAGTTTTAGGTAAGATTATTATGGTACAAGAAAATTTATTTTTAGGAACGGTATTGCAAATTATTTTGATTATTGAAACATTGAGTCTCGGAACAAAAATCATGGTTTTGGAAATGGGTAAATTTTCAAGGCATAATAGGCATGTGATTGGAGATGCCTATGTCTAGCAATAGACTGTCATAGGCTGACGATGACGATGATGTGAGACTAAGTGTATTCAACTTGTGCAAGGGTCGTTAGACTTGCAAGAACTCAGATGATTTCAGTGAGGAAGCACGATAAGATCACCATGCTTCCCATTCATGTCCTATAAACATAATCTATATTTTTACAAGAGCTATACTATAATAATATGAAAAAGATGTTGTCCTTGTTTCAGTAAATTATCTCATCAATTTACACAGCAATTTAGCACTCACAGTAAAGTGTTAAAGCATTTTAGTATTTATTTTGCAATTTTATTGCACGATCAAGTAGATTTAAGAGATTAAAATCGTATGACCTTAACATAAGAACGACTCTAAAGAGCTAACATTTTGCTAAAATGGTAGTTTATTTTATTTTGGAATTCAAGCAAATAAAAGCACCACACAATATTAAAAGTGAAGAGTCAGAAATAGATAATGTAGACACGCCTGTGTAACTCAAAATGTGAGGCAAAGAAGTAGATGTTATAGAACTCAGAATACTACAAGAAAATGAGGATAATTTAAGGTACGTAGACCACCTTTGGTTGGACGTTTATTGTGCAAAGTTTAGGCACTAGGCAAGTTACTGACAATGATTGTGTACTTTGTAAAAAGCCTTTATTAACGCTAGTCAGATTCATTAAAATCTAGTCTGACCCAGCTGAATCTTTGGTCAAAAAATAGGACAGCCCTCTGGTCACGCCTGGAGTGAACCAACCGCTTGGCGATGCGATGTCTCGAAACACTAAGTGGGCAATCAGACAGCACGCTTACAACGTGGCAATGCTGCAAGCCTTTTGGGTACTTTTCCTATTGACAGTGATGCGGAACAATTGTTTGATGACGTATGATTCTTTCCCCTCCCTTTTATATACTTGTACATATTATATGATCTTAAGACTGTTAGTCTGAGCCTGGTGAATAAATTACGACTCAATCAAAATTAGCACCTTTTGTTTTACTTATTTCAAAATGTCACGCTGCTTCATAAAATCAATGCATTTTCCAATCACGAATTCTCCATTAGCTCTCCAAATATTTACTTTATTTCTACCGCGATTACTTCTGCTGACAATTTGACGTCACGTTAGACGTCAATTTATTGGCATTGCCGTCATCCTTGCCACTTGATGTCAATACACAATGTGACCTTAGGATATCAGAGTTTCTTTCGTCAGGACTTGACCGATTGTGGACTAATTCCATGATGATCCATAATCAGCTGATTATAAATGCCTGCAGCGTAGATTGAAGTTTTTACGAGTTAGCTAGGGTTCAATTTTGAAATGTTTTAATTACTTACTTTGGCTTTACAGTTCATCGTCTATTTTTTAGGGTTCCGCACCCGAACGGTGCCATTATCTCATGAACTGTATGTAGGTAGATAGTTGAATTTTTCACAGTTTGTGTATTTCCATTGCCGCTATAGTAACAAAAATAATAAAAATAAAATAAGTTAAAAAATTAAAGGGAAAAAATTTAAACCCCTTCGTGTGGGAGTCCAACTCGTACTTGGCCGGTTTTGCCGAATGCTAACTGACTGACTTTTTCTCTGGCATTTGTTTTGTTGACTGCCGCGTTGGTCTAGTGGTTGCAAGCGCTACTTCTTAGCATGAGGTCCTCATTTCGATTCCCGGGTCAGACAAAGTATTATCGGGTTTTTTTCCATTAGGAACTTTTCAGTAACAGCACGGTGGAGTCTGGCTTGCCCCCTTTTACATGGAAAGTCAACATAACTGGCGAAATATGGGTGTGCTATGGGCGCACCTCTGCCTAATTCTTCAGGGAGTGTGGGCGTGATGTTATGTCGTTTTGTTGTTGACTGTCCTGTCAGTGACATGTTTAAAGTGGCTAGAAGAATAAATACGTAAATTTTTTGGTCCATTTTCATACAAAAAATTGCTTTCTCAATTTTATTAATATTATATGACAATGGCTGATGTACCTGTATACACAGGATGTTGTTTATGAATCAGAGATACAGTTTAAAAAATTTAATTGGTATATTGCTTATAATGATGATTATGTAAGTTTAAACCATGAGTGACTGACAGATTTGGGTCAGAAGACTGACAGCTCTTCTATAAATTAAATACTCTAGTAACTAAATCTACTTACTAACTATGGTTATCAAAATTACCTCCTCATTGCACATAACTAGATAAAACCCTATTTATCTACAATTACTGATAACGAAAATGCGTCTAAAACAAAACAACTTTCTCTATAAACCCAGACACTGGTGACGAAACCGATAACAGAAAAGACACACAAACAGCTCCTTATCAATTATCACCATCTGACCTTGGACAAGGAAGCGTGGCGATGAACTCCTGCGGACATGATCTTGGCATGATACAAGGTAAAGCGATGATTGATGATAAGATTATAAACAATATTAATTCAGATTGTAAATTTAATGTTAAGGAGTTCTTAATAGGTGGTTGTTCTGGATTTGAAGGGCATCCGATGAAAGATGGAGATACCCTCCATTATCGTGTCAGATTATATTAAATAACTATTGGTGAAATGACTTCAAGAAAGATTTCTTCTTCAAACTATATCAACAGTCTGTCTGTGGGAAGCGATCAGGAGAAACCTATGCTTAATCGCAAACGCATCTTGTGGTCAGCAGTTGTGTTGATAGACGCTAATTTTCATCTCTGTCTCATTCTTCCCTTCTTAAACTAGATACCTATTGCTTGTTGGAAAGTGCATGAGGTGTAGAATGGAACGATCGAACGAGCGCACTCATTATCTAAGAAGAGTGGTGTTTGGACTTAAACAGTGGATATTTCCATCACAGTTTGATTTAAGTTTGAATCGAACTGTAATAGAAATATCCACCATGGTGGCTCGAAACATGAGGCGAGTCGCTACACAGTA
The DNA here is from genome assembly GCA_949152455.1 of Lithophane leautieri. NCBI lineage: Eukaryota > Metazoa > Arthropoda > Insecta > Lepidoptera > Noctuidae > Lithophane > Lithophane leautieri. The sequence continues at coordinate 1,531,811 of OX424475.1, forward strand.
ACAATTTCATGTGTCCGTGGATGTGAGGGCTGGGGCTCTGCGCAGCGAGTAGCTAACTTCCGAGCCGCTAAGTTTGAATCGAACTGTACATACGGAAGAAATAGCATCTTATCTAAATGAGTAACATCATGCCTTAAATGAACAGAATTATATAGATACAGAAATATTGATTTCTATATCCCGTGCAGGGTAATTTATGATTCATTGGATCCAGATACCTACGTGACTATAGACTTGTAGTCTTATCTAGTAATACTAGTAGTTACGTGTTATAATTTGTATGAATTATTTCTTCGGCCTGCAACCGTTGTGGAACGTCCACACCTGTGGTTTCTAATGCACCTGATTTTGCTGCGTTATCCGTTTTATTATTGAGATTCGTTTCTTTGTGTGCATCGTTTTGAAGAGTTTGTGTTTTTTAATTAATTTCTTATCTATTCTTTCAGAAGGCTGTTGGACCGTGATGCAAGCAATGGAATTATTATTATAAAAAGAGTTTTTTGATGTGCAATTTCATGTTACTTCTTTTCTGAATGTATCGGGACTATTTGAAAAAATCCATCTTATCTGTATACCTACAAAATCATCATCATCATCACTGGCTTGTTCCACCCTCTGTTGAGCATAATAGGCCACCTACCTTTTGTGCCATACTTCCCTGATCTGTGCGAGTATCATCCAGGGCTTCCTCGTCAAACCTACATTAGAAGCAAATAATGTAATCTATTTCTAGTTAGTTCATCAGTAGGGAATGGTCATCTCTTAGTGGTCACGGCTTATTTTAATTTTTGAATTGTTTCTTTTTAATCTTTTTATTACGGACGCTTTTAACGTTCACGTCTTTTTAAATTGTTCTCACAATCATGTGTAATTTCAACATAAATGACGTAACCAATACTTTGTAACAATACTCTAATTTAAAAGAGTGTCCGTGGAGTTTCTTGCCTGTTCTTCTCCATGGGAACTTACTTCACTTTGGAATGGGCAACTAGCTTCATCTTTATGACTGACCGACCCTTTGACAATTTAAAAGTGCCTGTAATTGGTTTATTTGAAATAAATGCTTTGAGTCTGAGTTTGAATTTGAGTTTGAGTTTGTTAGTAGTTAGGTATCCTGTGCGTATATTGTACCATTTTCAAGATTTTTTTTTGTATGTTTTGGGGAATTCCTTGGATCAGTGTTAAAATTTGGCTCTTAAGCTACACCATGTAAATGATTAACCCTGTTTGTTAAATGTTATCATTAAAGTATAGTCTCAACTAACCCTACATTCAAACAGATGAGGCATCAAAACACATACAACTAATGCCACACATTAGCTTCTACAACAGCCACTATTATTAGACCAAAGCAATTATTCCAATACAAATTAGTTCTAAAAAATCATGCAAGGCAAGCGAACAGGCAACACTGACCTAGTAGTTATTAAGTATTTAAGTAACATTGAAACGCACGATAGACGAAGGGCAAATAACCAGAAAACAGCTGAAGTACTTACAGTTTGTATGTATTGACTCACTTTGAGATAAGGTACAAGGTTGTATGCAACTGCCTAGCGTGTGGACTTGGGTGGATATTGGTTTGTATTCGTTCTAAGGATTTTAATCTATATAACAATATTATTTACATTTACATCATGTAACTTATTATACAAAATCAACTAAAAAACTAAAACTAAAAGGACTAACTAACTATACCAATAAATATAAAAACAAAGGGACCCTTAGGCTTCGAAGTATTCGTCCGCATCGCTGTCATCCGGAAACGTGGCCAGAAGACTGGCAGCATTGCCACGTTGAATGGCAATGTTAATTCTTTGGCCAAAGAACAAGCCAGCCCTCTGGTCACGTGAAGTGTCGACCAGTCGGCGAGAAATTTCCTTAAAAAGGAGACGCGCACTCGGGCCCCATGACCCGAGCGTTTCGACCCCAAACGGCTCAAAACTGTAGTTGCCCATAAGGTTACAGTATTTGCGCCACTTGAGGGTCTCAGCAGCCGCAGCAGCGGCGCCAGCACAGCCCGCCGTGCTAGGAAAATGGGATGGTGCAAGGGTGTCAACACAGGTTGCGTCCCACACCAGAGGCCTACCCATCTTCCAAGGCAACAAACGTCATGCCATCTGGTCTCTTCCCATCGTCACGTACCAAGCCGTTTGGTTCTAATACCGCTGGTATGCCGGCGGTGACGAGGGCTCAACGGATAATATCGTTGATGCTGGCGTGCCGTGCTATGCGGCCTACACTCCTGCAGCAGGACAGGCCATGTGCCCGAGACTGTCAACAGCTTCGCCGCAGTGACACCGATGCGAAGCAACACAAGGTGCGCCTAAGCGGAGACATGAGCCGAAACGATGAGTCATCCATCATAGTGCCTATGGTGGATGACGAGAGCGCCTGAAGCCACAAGCCCGACTCCCACTCTCCTACAGCCAGCAGACGGGCACGCTCAACAGTACTATGTGACGTGTTTACCAGGGTATTCCGTACAATACTGCAGAGCGGCATGTCCCACCGTCTCTGGGAGGACGGGTTATCGGGCAAATCCGTATTGGGACAAGCCATTTTCCAAGCGTTCATCGCCTCAGCCAAACACGGTACCTCAAAATCAACCAGTGAGAAAGATAAAATGTTCCTGGTTAATTTATCAGTACTGTCTAACTTCTAAGGATATTTTTTGTAGTAAGCCTGGTTTAGTTAAGTTATTTTTTAAGGGTGTTCTTCAGTTATAGCTTTGCAAATAGACGCATTTGATGGTAATAATGATTTTGCCAGCTAGAGCCAGGGGAATGCAGAAAGTCCTATTGATGGAAAATTGTTTAGTTGACTACCTACAACGTTACCTATCTCATGATGGAGAAGGTAGGATTCAGTCATACCTGTAGTCCTGTATGAGGTCCAAATTTAGCATAAAAGTTAACATAGTGTTCTACAGCGTAGGCTTGCAGTTCGTCTATATTGTTGGTATAAAAGTATACTTCCCTGTTAAAGCCGTGTTGTCTGAAAACAAACCAAAATAAGGTAACTGTGATGTCCCATAATTTTAATTATAAAATAAAATCAATCATTTTGATCAGAAATATTTCATTAGCTTTTTTTTCACATTAGGAAAGGTTATTTATATTAGTCTAAGATCCCTGCGAGAGCCTGTAGCGCAGGTATCAGGGCACGCAGACCCTGTCAGCCACCAAGAGTAAACCTTCGTTAAAATGCTGGTTCAATTTTGAACCAACTTCAAACTTAGCCGAGTATTAATGCAGCACGCAACCAGTTGATTCACCAGCGTTACTTCCTACATAATTTATAATTTCATGGAGCTTATGCCTCGCTATATCTGGGTTAATTGTTTCATACAATGATTCATGGACGTCGGCCATTTTGGATTTTTAATCGTATGTTTATTTATCATCAGTTTTTAACTTAGTTTCATGAGATTAATTTTTTAAATATATTTTTTTGTTTTTCACATACCTAGGTACTTAAATAATATCAGCAGATTACCTTCCGGGCTCTGGGCAGTCTAGAATGTTATTCTGGAAGTATCAGAATTGGGACTGGATTGGATAAAGCTAAAATTAAACGCCCTAGTGGCTAGAAACAGTGTTATGAGTTGATACTATTAGAAAATGCAGCAAAGAAAACTGTGAAAGAAACACGATTGTACGAAATCCAGCAATTTTGTAGGTGGACAGAATTTCCTATTCAAAACGAGAAATGTGTTGAAGTAAATATGTATAGGTGCTATTAAGGACTAATATTGCAATAGTTGGTTTCGTTTTCCTTATTTATAGTTATTTACTCGAGGATAGTGTAATTTTAGTGCATAATATTTATATCATGAAACTACAAACTTATAGCTGTTCAGTTATTAAACCAGTAGATACTGTAGACTCCGAGAGAGTCTACGGCACCGGATCGAGTAAAACACTTGATAGTTTAACTAATTATATTAATTAATGAAAATCAAGGATACATTTTATTTTATATCACCCGTCATCCAGCCTCATGTCTTCTCTGAATATCTTCTTAAATTGTTGGAACGTTCAAAACTCACGGCTGCTCTCTAGCCAGCCTGTACCACACGAGGTTGCGCATCGCATACCACCTCCTTACAGTACCTAGTGCACTCCTAAGGAAATAAAATCCACATAGGTAATACGAACATAGTCCGAAACATTCTAAAACATAGCTAACAAGTCGCATGTAACGCATCGTGATACGCTATCGGTGATTCTGAGGTCGTGTTGATAAGGCGGTCGTTGAACCGCCGATTATTTTTATCATAGTGTCACTTTGCTGTGTTTATTATCTAATATTTTGATCGAGATGTTGTGACGTCACCATCATATGATTGGTTATCGTTTTTAATTCACTTTCTATGAATGATGATACGGCGTCGAATTATTTGAAATCAGTTCGTTATTTTGTTACGTTTTTTTTTCGATGAATTTAATTTTAAAATAGATATATTGTAGTCGATTTTTTGGCATTAAAAACGGGGTAGGCAGTACAAAAAGCAGATTTGCAGAGAAACGGCCCTAAGACGGCTTAGAGCCATGTAAGAAAATGCAAGTCCATTTTCTTTCAGAGTTTGTCTTGAACCTACAAAAGACGTCCGTTTGCAAAGAAGCTTACTTACTTGCTTACAATATTAGATTTAGAATTCACGATAAATCACAGTATTCATACTTATCAGGAGGCTATTTCAAATAATAACAATATTTGTATTTGAAAAAGCCTGAATGAAAATATCCGTCTCGAAAATGGATTCCCAAAAATACAGCTAAATACACAGTACCTATCCGTATGTAAATAAGAGGTAAATAAATACAAAACACACACCAACACGAGCAGAAAGGTAGCTTTTTGTTTTTGTAAAAGTTATAAAACTGAAAATAGCCGTCATTTTAATGTGACATGGGTAACTGCCACTCATGTAGGGAGACGGCTTCACATTTACAAATGTAGGTATTTTGTAAAATTGGTAGGTACACGTAAAAATATACATTTAAGTGAATTTACATTTTTGTTTCTATGGTAAAAAGGTTCCTTTTACATACGTAAAAGGGAATAAATATAGTAATGAAACTGTAAATACACGTACGGCCTTTGAAAAAAAAAATTGTATTTCTTTGAACGGCTTTAGGTACTTGCAGAAAATGTACCAAGACTATTTATAAAAAAAAACATCTTATCTGTATAGAAAATAAATAATTTATTTTCCTATTTCATATTCGAATCATAGCCAGTCACCAGTCTTACCAAGGGGTATCGTATTACCCAGTTACTGGGTTGTAGAGGTCAGATAGGCAGTCGCTCCATGTAAAATACTGGTTTTCAGCTGCATCTGGTTAGACTGGAAGCCGACCCCAACATAGTTGGGAAAAGGCTAGGCAGATGATGATGATGATATTCGAATCATAGTGTGGAAATTAGGCAAATTCTGAATTTTTATCATCTATGTGTCACATTATTTGCAAATTTTAATATTTCATAATTTAAATGAAGCATTTCAAATTCACACAGGAACAAGGTCAATGTATTATTAATACTAATCCGAACAAGTCCTAACATGACTCGCACGGTAGTAAAAACCAATTCCTTGCACCATAAGGTATTGATAATTTTTTTGCAATATTGTGTAAGTTGTAGTGACTGCGTATTATTTTAACATTCATGTAAATTATTAGTCAATAAATACCAGAAATCGTAAGTATGATACGTAGATACTTAAGCACGTCCGGTCCACCCTGAGCGTTGAGCCATCAGCTGGCTTGCTAATTAATTAAAATCATTTTGCACGCTTTAGTCTTAAGAACTTTTTAATTACCTATTATAATTATTTAACTTAATTTGATTCATTGATTGTTATTTTATTGTTTTATTTGATCTTATTATTGTTAATTTATTTGACTGAATTATTTTTAACTTACTTATTGATTTTATTATTTTTATTACTTTAGTTATAAATAGGCAAACTTTGTAAGTGCTGTGCACACCTTTAAGTGACAAGTTCGCTGTAGTTTATAAGTTATAATATGATATGCTCTCTGTAAATGTTTTTGTGATCTAGTCGTTGGAGTGCCATAATAAATAAATAAATAAATAAGAAAAACAGGTATGATCTCATCCTTAACTCATGATAACACTTTTGTATACCATTTTTTAGGCAAATAAATAAATAAAAAGGTCCGGACTGCCTCGTTGGTCGAATGGTTGCAAGCGCTACTGCTGAGCATGAGCTCCTGGGTTTGATTCCCAGGTCGTGACAAGTGTTATTGAGTTCTTCCTTCTGGAATTTCTCAGTAGTAGCCCGGAGTCTAGATTTGTGCTCGATTTATGGCAATATGCACTCTCCCTGTAACTTGAGATTTAAACGTAACTGGTGAAACGTGGGTGTACTATAGGTACATCGCTGCCTAAGCCTTCGGTAAATACAGGCCTGATGTTATGTGAAAACAGGAAATGATGTTTGTTCAATTATTTCAGCTAGCTTTTCATTCATTTATCGGTGAAATAACGTGATGGCCTTTTGCAGTTATTAACTTATTACTTATTTACTTTCTGTTTTATATAAATTATTCGAGGTTTTGAGTTACAAATTATCTTATAATCAAGTAATAATGACTTAGCGTTATTTTTTGTTGGGCAGGTTTAGAGACGGATAATTTTCTTTATGCATTATTTAATGATTAGAATAAATACATACATTCATGTGGATAATTCAAACATGACGTATACTCCGATTGATAAAAAAATATAGGTATCGGACGCGGGGAAGGTCATTGATAAGAGGTCGTTGACCGCGTCTAAGCAGTTATCAATATTATCAGTATTTAACTGAATTTAGATGGCAACTTAGTTCGTCTGTGACAGGGGTGAACGACTTGCCTAAGGCGTATTTGGATTCGATAGAATGATGTAGAAAAAAACATTTTTTCGCGTACTGACACATTTTGTTGAAAATGTTGTTTTGTTATTTACAGTTAATCCTGAGGGCACGGTTTTTGCCAGCAATAAAAGGACAGACTTTCGATCAATTTTGGTTCATTTCTTGTACGACAAACCTGACTGCGATGTGTTTGTGGACGAATGGAAGATGATCAAACTCAAACTCAAAACTCCAACTGAAAGCATTTATTTCAATTAAACCATTTACAAGCACTTTTGAATTGTCAAAGAGTCGGTCAGATAGTCAAAAAGTCGAAGCTAGTTGCCCATTCCAATTCGTAGATCTCTATGGAGAAGAACGGGCAAGAAACTCCAAGGACACTCTTTTAAAAATGTATATAGATATTACAAAATCCTGGGTACAGTATTCTTGGTGCTTCTATATGTGAGAACAATATCAAACGAAATAAAATCAAAAACAATTTAAAATATAAGATTAAAAATAAGCCCTGGCAGATAAGAGATGACCAGTCTCAACTGACGGCGCCCATTCACGAACATGACACGTGGATCAGCACCATCCAGCTCAACCATTTTGTAGTGAACCGAATGATCCAACACACGCGCCACCATCCTGTCAGTATTTCTGGAGTGTTGTGAGATGAAGGTATGGGTGTCGTAACTATAGATTTTGTAGGTATCTAATTCTGGTCCATGGCCGTTTTACGTAAAATAAATCACAAGAATTGCCCCAAAACTGATGTTTTAGACAATATTTCTAAATTATGAGCTGTTAACTCGAGTTAACTGATAATAGGGCCTATTATATTACACACACAATAATATTTACAAACAAACACAAAGACAAACATCTTGCCCGGGCCATGTAACAAGTTAATGACCTGACAAATAAGGAACACGTCCCAAGGTATACTTTGCACTACTAACGTCAAACATACCTTCCTTCCCCCCTCCCAGTGACCTCCGTTCAATGAAAAGCTCATAAACATTGTTCCCAGAAGGTAACGTTATTTGTATTTAAAGGGTCTAGGAGGTACTGCAAACAAAAATGACCCGTACCCCTGGAAGTCGAAAAGATGGAAGATTAATGGAAGGTAGAAAATGGCTTAGGTAAAGTAATTATTTTGAATTACAAAATAATACCTATAACTTTGTGCTTGTCTTTTCCAAAAGAGGTAAGCTGTGATGGTAATGAGAACTCTTGGACACACACGTTTCTGCAACGGTATTCTGTAAAACACATTTTAAGCCTCAAGGCATTAGCATAACTTATCATAATCATTATCATTCACAGCCTTACTTTACCCATAACTGCCTAAGCCTACTTATTAAAAAAACCTCACAATCCAACTAAGGAATCAAAATTGGGATACTTCCACTTAGCAAGCACTAGCTGTTTACCAAAATGCACTTTGAGTTTTGGCTAAAGATCACAAAAATCGTACTTTACAACTACTCTAGCTAAAGACGATAGTCTTATTCTTTGTTTACTAAAAACATCTTCGAGTGCATGTAGTACGGACCCCACTGACCCAACCCTTCCGAAGGACATAGGAATGAATAAATAAGTAATGTCAATCAAACTGCGATGTCCCTTCGACTGCCTTCCGTGTTGGGAGGCAATAACAGCGCCGTCTGTGTCGCAGGCATGTCACGTTCGACCACCAATGACATTTGATAAGGAAAAGATAAAACTTCAGTGACTTTAGACCACCTGCAAGTGAGAATGTGACGGAATGACAGAGATATTTCGACGATTTAACATAATGTCACGTGTTTTAATTCCCCAAAAAATAGGCAGAGGGGTCCAGTGAACATTGCATACGTCATCATCATCTGCCTAGACTTTTCCCAGCAATGTTGGGTTCGGCTTCCATTATAACCGGTTGCAGCTGAATACCAGTACCCACATGTCACCAGTTATGTAATATAGGACGAACCAAATACCATCAACCGAAGCACAAATTCAGACTCGGGGCTGTTACTGAGAAATTCCTAATGGGTAAACCCAGTATCACTACCTGACTTGGTGATCGAACCCAGGACCCCTTGTTCAGCAGTCGTCGCGCGTGTGACCACTAAATTTGTGTTATGATTTATTTAAGAAATATGTTTGAGGTGTTAGAGAGCAGTTAATAAATATCTTTTTTATTTAAAAAGGTATTTATTTTCTTCAGAAAGGTCAGGTGCGTCGTACTCGCAACTGGCATGAACGTGTACACGAAGTAAAAGGAGTATGTAAGAATCCTGAGTTTATGTATTTAAGTACGAACATTTCAAGAGATCCTAAAATCTAAAAAAAAAAAAAAAAACTCCTCTTATTTTCATACTAGTTTCACTTTTTAGTCTCGATCTCAGCATAGTAAAATCTAGTAGAAAGATGAATTAAAATAAGTCTCAGCATACTTCGTCTTCCATATTTTTTCAAAGTAACATTGTAGCAGAAGGGAAGTACATTTTTATGTTAAGTTTTTTTTTAGTGAATGGATTCTCTTCACTTCTTTTGGATGGATGGAAACTGTTGTTTACAAATCTCACCGTGAAAACTTAGGTGAAGTGAGCTTGAAGTAAACTGTCACTGCCTTAGCATCAGTAGGTATCGATGACAATGACAGCTCACTCCACGCTCACTTCACCTATGTTTTCACGTTGAGATGGTTACAGAATAGCAATGCTGTGAATGTTGTTTCTTGTCTCGTGATCTCTACAGATTATAATTATGTTATCAAGTTTGGCTGCAGTTGCAGGTCCTGATTTTAAGCTCTTATTTTCATAGTTACAAGATAGGTAATTAGTATTTGTACATAATGATAGCTAAAACCTAGGAGCCTTAGGTGCCACAAAAACTTAAACACTTGTTCAACGCGTGTTTTATGTCAGTTTTATGTCAAACTCCATACAGAAATGTCATGTTTAAAAGGTGTTTAAGCTAAACAACTGATAAACACGGTTTTGTGGTGATAAGGTAGAAGTATAAGAGTAGAATTAGAATAATTTCTTTATTAACTTTAAGGTACCTCACATCGACTATAATTTCATTCTGTTAGAAGCCGATATTCAGTAGTATACGATCACCGGTTATTATGAAATTAATTCACAATTTCGGTCGGGATAATAAAGCGATTGCTTGCACGCATACCTACCATTAAACTAAATTAAAATTGACTATCACTTACGGGGATAACGTTCCATCGAAGTGTTTAGTAGAAAATTGTTAGTAAAGTCAAAATTAAAAGTACTGTTTTGATCATTGCATAAAGTTTTGAGGATGGAAACTTGCCAGTCAATATTTGATTTTAAATATATAAAACGTTTATTTTGTGCACAAAAAAACATAGAACAATATACAAAAACACAATTAAATTATAACCAATTACATGAATACTAACAAAGCGCAAATACACAAAAAAACAAATTGTAAAAGGTAATATTTTGAAGACACTATGGTGACAGACATGAATGACAAACTTAATTACTGACATCTTTTCGATGATTTTACGGTTCCTTACCCAATCGGAGTCAGCAGATCTCTGCTTCCTAGTCCGTCAAAGGTCTGAATCTTTTAAATCGAAAAAGGTTGTAGTGTTGCCTCATGACAAATAGTAAAAAGAACCAGTGTGCTAGCCCGAATCGTACTTGACCTTTTTGTTAACGAACGTAAACGTAGTTTTGTTAGTGCCACAAAAAAACAATGTTGTTGCAAGAAAAATGCTTGCATTTTTACTGTGGGCCTTTTAGCATAATTTAACTTTAAATTCTACTTACAATACTTGCACACATGTCATGCCATTGATAAAATTAAAGCCAACAATCACTTAGGCGGGTTTCCGACGGAATATTTAGAACAATGGCTGCCCCATGGTGTTTGATGACGCGTTACGCGTTCGCCCTCGCGGTATGACGCCCGCCTTATTTTGTATACAGGCTGTTGGTTTATTTGTATTAAATAAAATAATAGGTACTGTTTGGAGAAACTTGTATTGCAACCCTATTGGTAAACGGTATCTTTCCTTGATTATTCTTATGTCCATCGTTGATAAGATTCAACTGAGTTTTATTTTGTACGATAAACCAATTTGTAATACATTCCCAGAAACTGAATAGCGTATCCACTTTATCTTTCCTTCCCAATGGAGTTAAAGAGAAAGAAATTCTATCAACGTATCTACATATCTCGGAAGTTATTAATAGTAAACAAATTAAAAAAAACTGAGCCATCGAACACGCCTTAAAACCGTGACTTTTAACAGGTAAACAAAAAAAATTCAATGCACGCTGCACGGCCCGTTATGAGATACATAATTATAAAGTTTTTTAAATTTTTATACACCAATAATGAAGATGTTTACCATATTTTTAAATAATAATATTATATGAGGAAGCTGTGCGTGTTACTTTAACAGCTTCATTTGCATAGCATTAATACTTATTGGCACGCTAGTTTGTGTTTTATAATAACTTAGAGCTTAGATATATTTTGTGTTTTTTTAATAAGTATTGCTATTTTGTGGTAATTAGTTTTATGACTTAGGATTGATTAGGTTTCGCTAAATTTATTACTTATTAATAGCGCTCGTTTGGAAATCGCTGTTAATAAAGCTACTGCCGGAGGAAACAAAAATAATTTTATTAAACAAATAAAATAAGGTTTCATAACCATTCTTCTAACCGTCAATATAAAAAAAAGCCGCTCATTTTTCAAATAACTGCATGAAAACACATTACAAAGAAAAAAATCCTGACAGCACATATCACAAATCGAACAACCTGTACATTCGTCATATTTCTAAGTAATTTTCTTGAAAGGGAAGCGGTGCTTATTTTGTTTATTCATTTGTAAAATAGATTTTCGGTCGACGGGCTCTCACGTTCGCTGATTCTGTACCTACTAGCACTTTGGGACAATTGGTTTTCGATTGACGCGTTTCGTGTGTGATTTTTTAAGACTACTAACTATTTGCTATGTTGGTGTTACTAACGGAGGGTGAACATAACGAGTATTCTATAAAATTCTGGGGTGAATTAATGTGTGTAGTGGGACAAATCACCAGCAAAAATCGGAAATAGATAATGTACAGGGATAGATAATTTATTCAAAAGTTCAAATAATTTTATTTTGAGTAGATACATCCAGGAATTCCTCCATAATATTAATACGCCTAAAGGTCTGTTCATGAAATTTTATGATCTCGTTTTCGTTGTAAATCATCGTGTATGTCACTAAACAAATAAATAAATATATAAATAATAAAAAAACCGGCCAAGTGCAAGTCGGACTCGCGCACGAAGGATTCCTTACCATTATCTATAAACACGAGCAAAAAAATCACGTTTGTTGTATGGGAGCCCCCTTAAATATTTACTTTATTCTGTATTTTAGTATTTGTTGTTATAGCGGCAACAAAACTACATCATCTGTGAAAATTTCAACTGTCTAACTATCACGGTTCATGAGATACAGCCTGGTGACAGACAGACTGACAGACAGCCGAGTCTTAGTAATAGGGTCCCGTTTTACATTTTGTGTACGGAACACTAAAAACTAGATAAATTAATAATAAACATAAATAACTGTATGACCCCGCGCGGTACACCTGCGTACCAAAAACCATTGTAGTTAATTAGAATGTCCTTGAAGAATTAATAGCATGCATATTAGCCACGCGCACTAACGAGTTCGAGCCGTCGGCGTCGTCTAGTGCATCCTTAAGATACCAATGCTTTCACTGGTATTGGGAATATGAAGGTCAGAAATCCACGAAAAAGAAACCTCTTAACAATTAAATATGGGCCGTGTTCAGGAGTAAACTAGGTATATTTACAAAATTGAGCTCCGGATCCAACTGCATATTAAAAGCCTCTTTAGGAGTTGGACGAGTTGTCAGTAGGTATTTAAATACAAGCCAGTGTAAAGCAGGCGATAGACGTCCACTGCTGGCCATAGGCCTCTCCCAAGCACCGCCACTTTGATCAGTTCTGTGCTTCCCAGCGGATTCTTGGGGCCTGATCATGATGATGATGACAGTGTAAAACAACTTTGTGAAGTTTAGACAATAACGTAACATCACGGCTGTATTCTCCGAAGGGTTAGGTTAGGTTAGGTTAGGTTTGGGAGATGTTTCCCCGTCGTGCCGTCTATTGGTGGACGGAGGAGCTGGCGGGGCTCCGGGACGCCTGCGTGGCGGCCAGAAGGGCCTACGCGCGAAGCCGACGGCGCAGCGCCCAAAACCGAGTCCGGGCAGAAGAGGACCGCCTATACGCCTCTTACCGAGAGGCGACGACGGTCCTCAAGTCTGCAATGTTCGCCGCAGAGGACTCGGCGAGGGCCGAGATGCTGGAGGGCCTCGATAGGGACCCTTATGGGAGACCGTACAAAGCGGCGCGGAACCAGCTGCGCCCGTATGGTCCCCCACTGACGGAGACCCTCGAGCCGGCGTTGCTGGATGGGGTGGTCCGGTCCCTGTTTCCGCGCAGGACCGACTTCACCCCACCAACGATGGATCCCCCGCAGGCGGCGGCTCCGCTGGAGGAGGAAGTCCTCCCGGTGACGACGGCGGAGTTCTACGCGGGGGTTCTCAGCCTCCGCGCGAAGAAGACGGCCCCCGGACCGGACGGTGTCCCCGCACGAGTAGCGGCGATCGCCGCCTCCCAAATGGAGACCAGGTTTCGGGACCTCTTCAGCGCGTGCTTTACGGCTGGGAGGTTCCCGAAACTGTGGAAGGAGGGGCAGCTATGCCTCTTCCGAAAGGAGGGACGCCCGGTGGACTCGCCCTCGGCATACCGGCCCATCGTCCTGCTCGATGAGGTCGGTAAATTGTTCGAGGGGATTGTCGCCTCCCGGCTTAATAGCCATTTGCGTGGGGTAGGGCCGGACCTGTCGGACGCCCAATTCGGTTTCCGTCGAGAGCGTTCGACTATCGATGCGCTGGCCCTACTCAAGGGCCAGGTGAAGGAGGCGGTGGAGGCGGGGGACGGAGTGCTGGCGGTGTCGTTCGACATTTCGAACGCCTTCAACTCCGTGCCCCACTCGACGATATTGGAGGCGCTTCGGTATCACGGAGTGCCCCAATACCTGCGGAACCTCCTGGCCAGCTACTTGGAGGACCGAGAGGTCCTCCTCGTGGACAAGACGGCAACGGTGAGGCGGTACGGCGCAGAGTCCGGTGTTCCGCAGGGGTCAGTGCTGGGGCCGCCCCTGTGGAACATCGGGTTCGACTGGCTCCTGCGGGGAGCCCTCCTCCAGGGCACGAGTGTCATCTGCTACGCGGATGACACTCTCCTCACTGCCCGGGGGAGGAACTTTGGGGACGCGGCCTGTCTGGCGTCGGCTGGTGGATCCTTGGTTGCAGAGAGGATCCGCCACCTGGGGTTGAGGGTGGCGCTGCACAAGACCGAGGCCGTGTTCTTTCGCGGGCCTCGGCAGCGCTGCTCTCCCGACGCCCACATTGTCGTAGAGGGCGTCAGGATACGGGTCCAGCCCCAGATGAAGTATCTGGGCCTGGTGCTGGACGATAGGTGGCGCTTCGGTCCGCATTTCAGCGGGCTGTCGACGCGCCTATTGAAAGCCGCTGACGCCCTCTCATGGCTCCTCCCGAACCTGGGGGGGCCAAAGGCGAAATGCCGGCGCCTGTATGCCGGCATCCTGCGGAGCATGGCCCTATACGGGGCCCCCATCTGGGCGGACTCCCTCCACAGGAGGGAGAATGCGACCGCCATCCGCAAGCCCCAAAGGGCCATTGCACTGCGGGTGGCGAGGGCCTACCGCTCGGTGGGCTTCTCGGCGGCGTGCGCCCTGGCCGGCACCCCTCCTTGGGAGTTGGAGGCTTGGGTGCTCGCCAGGGTGTACGAGTGGAAGGCGCGCCGGAAGGCGCTCGGTGAGCGCCCTGTCGCCGAGGAGCAAGAGGCCGTGCGGCGGGAGATGCGGGATGCCGTCGTCCTCCACTGGACGGAGGACCTCGCCAACGCCGCCTTTGGCCGCCGAACGCTGGACGCGCTCGGTCCGGTCCTGCGCGGCTGGCTCGAGCGGTCCCACGGTTTCCTCTCGTTCCGTCTGGTGCAGGTGTTGTCCGGCCATGGCTGCTTCGGATCGCATCTGTGCCGGATAGGGAGGGAGGAGACCGCGGCCTGCCACGACTGCGGTGCGGCGGAGGATACGGCGCAGCACACCCTCGAGGTGTGCCCAGCTTGGTCCGGGCTGCGCCGCGGTCTGACGGCGGTGATTGGACAGGACCTCTCGCTTCCCGGCGTGGTCAGCGCCATGCTGGGGAGCGAGGAGGCCTGGGCGGCGGTTGCCTCCTTTTGCGAGGACGTAATCTCGCAAAAGGAGGAGGCGGAGCGCGTGCGGGAGGACGACCCTCTCGCTGCGCCGCTCCGCAGACGAAGAAGGGGTCGGAGAGGGCGCCGTCCTCTCCCTCCTTATAGTGGCGACGGGCGGGTGACAGGCACGGGGGTGCCTTCGCCCGCATTGCACCCGTCACCACCTTCGTCGGTCATTCCCGGGCCCATCCCCCTCCCCACGGGGAGGGCGTGAGGGGCCCGCCATGAAGGGCGATCGTCGGCGGAGGACTGGACGTGAAGGCTGTGCCGGTTTCCCAGTCCCCCGCCACTAAGACGAAGCGGGAATGCCGCTGGGTTATTTTAGTGGGTATACCGGGTCAGACCGGGGAGTCCCACATACCCCCCCCATCCCCCGATGGGAGGGTATGCGTAATGCATTTTTTCCCAGCGCAAACAAAAAAAAAAAAAAAAAAAAAAAAAAAAAAAAAAAAAAAAAAAGGTTTGGGAGATGTTGGAGACTCTAGACGGGGATCCGTGGGGGCGCCCTTATCGCGCGGTCCGAGGGAAACTTCGAGCCGCGGCGCCCCCACTTACGGAGAGTCTCCAACCCGAGCTGCTGGAGGAGGTGGTCGCAGCCCTCTTCCCGGCAAGAGCGGAGCATACTCCACCGCCGATGGCTTTGCCCACAGCCGCAGAGTCTACAGAGGAGAACGCCATCAGCGTCCCAGAGGTGACACAGGCAGAGATGAGGGCAGCCGTGATGCGGCTCCGGGCCAAGAACGTGGCCCCGGGGCCCGACGGGGTCCACGGCTGCGTGTTAGCCCTCGCTCTGAAGGAGCTTGAGCCCCAACTGAGAGGACTCTACACAGCGTGCCTTGAGCGGGGCCAGTTTCCCACTCTGTGGAAATCTGGTCGTCTGGTCCTGCTCAGGAAGACGGGGCGCCCTGCGGACTCGCCGTCCGCGTACCGGCCCATAGTGCTGCTAGACGAGGTGGGCAAGCTGTTTGAGCGGATAATCGCAGCCCGCCTCGTCGGCCACTTGTGCAGAGAGGGGCCGGACTTGGACGACAGCCAGTTCGGGTTTCGGCACGGGCGCTCCACAATCCACGCTGTGTCGCGGGTAAGAGTCCTGGCGGAGGAAGCGGTGTCCCGGGGCGGGGTGATGTTGGCGGTGTCCTTGGACATTTCCAACGCCTTCAACACCCTGCCCTGGAGTTGTATTCGGGAGGCACTGCGGTACCATGGGGTGCCTCCCTACCTCCGCCACATCGTTGGGGCTTATTTGTCAGAGAGGTGTGTCACCTACATGGGACGTGATGGCGGAAACCAGCGCCGCATGTCGTGCGGTGTTCCACAGGGCTCGGTTTTAGGCCCACTCCTGTGGAACATCGGGTACGACTTGGTGCTGAGGGGCGAGCTCAGTCCGGGGGTAGACCTGACGTGTTATGCGGATGACACGCTGGTCACTGCCCGGGGGAGCTCGCACAGGGAGGCAGCGTTGCTGGCGACGGCTGCGGTCTCACAGGTGGTGAGCCGCATACGTCGCCTAGGCCTGGAGGTGGCCCTCAGCAAGTCGGAGGCCATGGTGTTTCATGGCCCCCGGCGGGCGCCGCCACCCGGCTCACACATCGTGGTCGGGGGGGCTCGGATCGCTGTCGAGTCTACCATGAAGTACCTAGGATTGGTGCTCGACAGCCGGTGGGACTTCGGGCCCCACTTCCGACGGCTGGCGCCCAAGTTGCTGGGCGCTGCTGGGGCGCTGTCAACGCTGCTTCCCAATCTGGGGGGCCCGAGCGCCGCTTGTAGGCGGCTCTACGTGGGGATCGTGCGATCGATGGCCCTTTACGGGGCCCCGATCTGGGCGGCTGACCTGACGGCCGGTAGTATCGCAGTCCTGCGCAAGCCGCAGAGAGCGATGGCCGTCAGAGTCATCAGGGGGTATCGCACGATCTCCTACGAGGCGGCTTGTGCACTGGCCGGATCCCCGCCCTGGGACCTCGAGGCGAAAGTACTCGCGTCATCGTATCGGTGGCGCGAGGAAGCGAGGGCGCGGGGTGAGCAACCGATGCAGCGACACATAGAGCTGCATCGGTCTCAGCTTCGCGAGGTCCTGGTGGCGGAATGGCGGGAAAGGCTTTCACGCCCTACCGCCGGCCTCGACATCATCGAGGCGGTCCGGCCGGTGCTCGAGCGCTGGCTCGGGAGGAGGCACGGCTCCCTGTCGTTTCGGGTGACGCAGGTGCTCTCGGGGCATGGTTGCTTCGGGAAGTACCTGTGTCGCATTAACAGGGAGCCGGACGCCCGGTGTCACCACTGCGTCGACTGCCGGGAGGACACGGCGCGGCATACGCTGGCAGAGTGTGCCGCTTGGGAGGAGCCACGCCGTGCCCTCATCTCAGAAGTAGGCAGTGACTTGTCGCTGTCGGCTGTGGTGAATGCCATGGTCGGCAGCGGGGAGTCCTGGGACGCGGTGGTTTCCTACTGCGAGACGGTCGTCTCGCAGAAGGAGGCTGCGGAAAGGGAGAGGGAGATCTCGTCCACTCACCCGGCCCGCAGCAGGCGCACCGGGCGTCGGCGGAGGGCGGATAACGCCCTCTTCCAGCCCCCCTAAATGGGTCCAGGGGTGACGGACTCGGGGACGTCCGTCGCCCCCCACACATCAGGACCCGAGGTGGCGGCGCGTAGTGTTCCACGCGCGCCCCTCTTAGACGTCACGGGGGGAGTCCAACACCTCACTCCCCCCCCTGACCCGAGGAGGCCCGCAGTGGCGGGCCGGCACCAGTCGGGGGTTGCGGAAGATTCTTACGTTCCCGCGACCCCCGGCGTAGGTGTGAGTCGGAACACCGGGGTGGTTTTTAGTCAGTAAGAGTCTGACAGACCCCTCCGCCCACCCCAGGGCGGAGGACATCCATGAGGATTTTCCACCTCGGAAAAAAAAAAAAAAAAAAAGGTTAGGTTAGGTTTACCTATAGTACACCCACATTTCGCCAGTTATGTTTAAGTCCCATGTAATAGGTGGCGAGCCTATTGCCATCAACCAGACACAAATCCAGACTCCGGGCACTGACAAATTGCAGATGGAAAAACCCAATAACACTTTACCCGACCCGGGAATCGAACCTAGGACCTCATGCTCCGTAGTAGCGCTTGCGTCAACTAGACACCCAAGCCAGTCAAAGTTTAGACAATAATGATAAAAAAATCATTAGTTTCTATATCTGACGCCGACTACGCAGTCAGCCATGCTTCCAAACTTTGCCAAAGCTCATTTTAATGGTGAACATCACACAGGCTCGAACCAAATAACAAACCAAGACAGAGCGCTGTCAACAGTGACGTGAGGCCAGTTTCGTAAACATGTGTGCACTTAGTTTGGTGTAGTTTGATTGTAGTGTCATTGTAAATGTGTGTGTGTGAGCGTGTATGCACAGAGCGTTGGTGTAGTTTTAGCATGCTTCACTGTATTGTTCGCAGCGCTCCGTCTTGGTTTTTTATTTGGTGAACATCACACAGGAAATAGGAAAACGAAATAGAGGTTTTTAAAGGAACCTTAGAACCATCACGTCATCCGCCATTTAATCAAAAATTTTACATCTCAACAAAACGCCAGCACATAAACCGTATATTATACGTTAATAAAATTCTTAACAGACGAAAGAATTACGCAATTTAGTTTAATTAAAATCGTTTGCCGCCATGTTAGGGTACTACTTGATTAACTTGACGTTTCGGGTAGGATCGTAAAAAACTCGGCGGAAATGACGAACGCATCGGGGGTTTAGGGGGCAGATAGACTGGGTAACTGAGGTGGAATTAAATAAAAGAATGCAATAGAATAAAATGGAAAAAAAAAGCAGCCCGGAGTTTGGATCTGTGCCCGGTTGATGGCATTACGGTCACCCCCAATTACATGGGACTTGACACTGGCGAACTGTGCGTGTACTAAAGGTACACCTCTGTTCAAACCGTCGGAGAATACAAGCGTGATGTTATGTTTTGTTATAACAGAATGCTTTTTATTGAAGGTAAAAAACTGAATACTACTCATAATCAATCCTATGCAACAGCGCTCCACTAAGCTGCATATTTTTTTGAATATTTGATCTGACGTTCTATAGAAATAAAATCCTTACATATTATAAAACAAAGACCTCCGCCGCGTCAGTCTGTCGTCCTGTTCGCGATAAACTCAAAAACTACTGCACCGATTTTCATGCTGTTTTCACCAATGGATAAAGTGGTTCTCGAGTAAGGTTTTAGTATATAATAACAGACATCCACGCGGGCGAAAACGCGGGCATCTGCTAGTATTCTATATAAACTCTAAGATCTGCATGAACAGAAATATAGATAGTTACCTAATTATTTGTCTATATTGTGTACAACAAAGTATATATTTTTCAATTAAATTGAACTATGTTGTCTAATTAATTAGCACCATAATTAACTACAAATTTTAAATACAAGTGAATGTTTTTATGTTTTTATTGCGAATAATTCTAAACAAAAAATATATTTTGATTTATTTATTGAACTATCAGTCAGCTATCACTAACTGTCAAAACACAGGCATAACCTATTTATTACAAAGAATCTGTGCATGAAAACGCAAGTGCACGTTAAATTGTCAATTAATTAATCTAACGGAATCACCAGAATCATTAATTTTGACATGAATCGCAACAATGCGCAGTTAATCATCAAAACACAACCTATTCTGACAATTTTACCTACTAAAAGTTTTACAACAAAGATCAATCAAACGTTTCCCACTATAACACAATAACAACCAAAATGTTTACTAGTGACAAAACTCCACAGCTTCCCCGTCCCGAAGCATTACATTTTTTTTTAAATCTTCTAAAAATTCGCAAAGAAACCATCCATCATTACCTCAAAAATAACCAGAAGAGAAATAAGGTTCCTTTAGACGTGGATAAAACCCGCACCGTTATCGCGTCGCCTTGATTCGTTGGCTTTTACGAGCGAACTTACCTTATCAAGTGTGTACACTCCCTAAATTTATATTAGGAACAGTGTCAAAACATTTTCTTGTCGTTTTACGAGGTTTTTAAATGAGAAACGGAGTTCCACTGGAGCTCGTCATCTATTTTTTTACAGTTGGGTTCCTGGTGCATAGAACCCTTGCTTGAGACCTTCCGGTTGGCTAGTTTTATAGTAACATTAACATCAAGAAGAAGTGGAATTTCAGAATACATGCCAGAATTAAAGAGGTTGCCCTCTTTGATTTTGCGATCTATGGTAATTGGCCGCATAATTTCAAAACAAGAATTTGACCAGAGATTAAAAATATTTGCCATGACTCATCACTGTCATTGGCTTAAAGACGCGCTACGCGATCTTTTAGCGCCTGCATGCAAATATTATATACTTTATTAGGCGCCTGAATGACATTGACAGTGTGGCGTTGTTGGAAAACCTTTTTTAATTTTTATGTTTGCTGCGCCTACTTGCTCTTGATCGCGATGTACTCGTATGAAGTCTACGGTCGAACGAGAGGGCCCAGAAGATTTGATTGTACACTCTTGCTTTAAAGGCTCATTGGTTAATATTGTGGAAAACACACATGCTGGCACAGAGTTCCACACTTTGGCCGCGCGCATAATATTTTGCATAGAATTTGTGAAATTGTCAAAGAAACATAATTGACAAAACTAGATGGCAGCGTTGGTTCCCATTTTGGCACTGAGCCAAAATAACCTTGCAGAAGTAAACGACAATCGATTTTAAAGAAGAAAATTACCCGGTAACAATATTATAGTGTAAAAATAAAAAGACTATATACCTACAGAACCTTCAACAAATAGCTTAAAGTCTTCTTCCGACATTTTTTAAGCAAACACCTATTCCAGAGACCTAAAGTTTAAGTTGCCAAATTAAGTTGCAACCTACTTACGTCTTTATTAGCCGGTTTATCCACCTCATAGGGATTGACAAAGTTTTTCTTGAAACACAGAACCGTAAGACTGAGATTGCTCATCACTATTTTGCTGTAGCACGAAGTCTTGGTGCTTCAGAAATAGGGTTGAGTTTTGGTTGTTTTAAGTTTATAATAATTTTGCAAACTCTTGAAGTCATAAGCTTAATACTTGGTCTAAATAATGATAAAATGTTTTGTGCGTTGATTTCGTTATGGTGCACAGTATTCTCATTACTTTTTACATATTTCACGCCGGGTAAGGCTTAGCAAAATTCGAGTTTGTAATGGAACTACCTTGTACGGTTTTGGGAAGGTCTTCTACGGAATTGAAGTGAGTTTCCTTGTAACTCGGTTTTCAGTTTAATAATAATATTTGTAGCGGTATTCTGGGAGGCGTTTCCACGTATTTTATCAAATAGCATGGTTGTGTTAAATATTTTTGCTATAATTATTAGCTATAATATTTTTACTATAATATTTTCGCTAGCTGCACCCCGCAGTTTCACCTACATAAGCCTCGATCCCGTGGGAATATCGGGATGAAGAGTATTATGTGTCCTAACCTAGGTCATGGTCTACCCATGTGCAAAATTCATCCAAATCCGTGCAGCCGTTTTAGCGTAACAAACAAATAAATTCATTTTCGCATTTATAATATTAGTTAGGATACTTTCTGAAAATGTTATTAGTACCTATCTAAAAGATTTTGATAGCTAGGAAATAGTTAGAAACAGTCGTAAAGAGGAAGTGCTTTGCCTTGAACTTAATTTCAATTCAAATACATCTCCACATAAAACTTTTCCGATACAACCTCCTTCACTTTATCAAATTATTCTATGAAGTAAAAAGTTTGTAGATGGTTTGTAATGCTGGCCACTAAGAGTCTGATTCATTTTTTATTTTATTTACTGATAATATGGCATGACATCGCATTTGAAAGAACACGAGTGTAAATGGGAAGAAAAATTTCTTGGAAATAAATATAAAATGCAGAAGTTTAATTTCTTAAATGAGAGTGACAAGGTTTGTGATTACTCGGGTAAGTTATTTATTTTATTGTAGGTTCTCGTGACAAGGGCTGGAATTTATTTTGGCCAGAGGCTAAGCATTGCCAATCAAAGTGCCAATGCAGCACGTAACCAATCGACAACGATGTGGAGGAATATTTCGATGCCATCTTTTATTTTGTATTTAGTTTTAAAGTCGACCCATTGACCGAATATTGTTATTAAAAAAGCATAGAAATTAAAAAAGAAGCTCTTACATTAATAAAGTATAACATTTCATTTCAACAATACGTCAGCCTTAGATTATAAAGTTTTATAATCTAAGACGTCAGCGCTATAACTATCAGCCATTCCTCGTCTAGTCTTTCGCGTTTCTCATAAAATATCTACTGTAGACGCTATCCCGTGTCACAGACTAAAATATCTGCATTTTGCATCCCAAACATTACCACAGCCAATAAAATCTCGCATGAAGAAGCCATTAAAAGAGTCTTCACACCTAAAATCAATACTTACACAAATACCAGTAGTCCAGGACATTCACGAGTCGGCAGCCGAAACTGGTTAGAAATAAATTGCTGAAGCCGAAATCTATTATTATGTTAAAGAGGTAGCCAGAATGGTGCACTTTTTGTGCGCCTCTCTCGGATATAAACATGCCGGTGTCGCTTTTGCGTTGTCCTTTGTAAATGGCACAGTGTAGGAATTGTTGCTAAAAATTGCAGTTGGTCGAGAAAACATTGTTTTATTTTTATACTGCATAGAGGATAAGATTGAAAAAGGCTTTGGTGAGGAAAGTCTTGTTTGTTAGTTTGTCTGAAACGTACCTACTTTTTTAATCACGTTACGAGTATTCAGCAGTCAGTTGGATACAAAATCAACATTGAATTAATTAATACGAAATCATTTGTGAGCCAGGTAAATGCAACAACATTAATGGTTATTTGAGAGTTTTTGTATTAGTATGGACCTAGTTGTGCATAAATGTTACCAAAATGTTTGTTTTATGCTATGAATGTTTGGACTGTTAACCGTGTTTGTGGAAATTTTTGTTATTTTTGGTTTGTTTTGTTTGCGTTTGTGTTGCTTAGGTTTTGTATATTTGTTTGTGGAATTAATGTAGTTTGTAAAAAATATATCATTTATTCTTATGGTTTAATTGTAAATTTCAACATTCTCTTGAAAATTAAATAGTGCTACTGAAATCGCCACAATTTCCTACTCTGTAACACCAGAAGAATTCTCGTTACAGTATTCGAGATAAAGTTAAAATATTATCGTACGGTATCGAGGCGGGTTGCATCCAGCGCGAATAAATGTACTAATACATTTTGAGAACAACAGTTCAATTTCCCCACTGTAGATTTGGACGTATCGTCTCAGGGATGCGAAGAGATGCAACGAATTGTTTCTTTGATTTACCTGTTTGGTGAATTGAATAGTTGGAATTATTCGATGGGAGGTAGGAATTAGAATTCTTTGAAGGTTTTTAGAGGATTTATTAAGCGATAGACTTGTATTATTATCGCAGTCTGTAAATCTAGGCAAGTGACGAAATAAGGCAAATTTATTTATGTACTTATTTTGAATGTATGTTTTTCACTGAGTTAATTTGTCGGTATCAAGTCATTTGAGTCTTTGGCAAGTGTTCTAAGGTACTGGGCACCTTAAAGGCTTTATGTTCATACATACATAAACTCACGCCTTCCTCCCATGGGGGTAGGCAGAAACTACAGAACGCCACCTGCTACGATCCTTACATACTCCTTTTGCTTCGTTTACGTTCATACATCGGGTCATATACGCACGCCTTTATGTTCAATTTTTCAGTACTTAATAAGCTTTTAGGTATGGAATTGATTTTCGTGATATCCTACTTTAATTTTTTACATTAATTGTGTACTTGACATCAAATAAAACAGCAATTAATAAAAGGAATTTTTCTTCTGATGTAGAACAAGTAATTTTCGAGGTCTTCCAGATTTGGCACAAAAATTTAATCATAAAACCTTCATTTCACAGTAATTTCTATCATTAAATTCTGATATTATGAAAATGTTAATCCAATTACGAGGATTTTCATTGAATTGACCTATAATAATTTAATAGTAATAATCAACGAATTCATGGAAATGTTCTTGAAAAGCGGAACATGCCAACTACCGATAGTTTGCTAGAATTGACAAGTACGTACCTCTTCATATCAAGCCGTAATTTGCCGTTTATGAGCATGACGTCGAGTTCCAATACAATATTAATATTTCACGAATCAATATTTGTGAAGTATTCATTTGAATCATACTTTGATCGATTTGAATTGCACAGTTACACATGCCATATGCTATAATTTTATTTTTTAATTCTGACATAACTTCATTTACTTTGGCATTTTTTGGTTTGATCTGAAATTTATTTAATTATGTCATCATAACTTTATTATATTCTTTATCACTTGTGCTAATTCAAAATTGTGATACAAAATTGACAAATATGTGTATTGTTTTTGTATAATATGGGTCAAGGACCTGAAATAATTGAATTTTATTTATTATTTTATTTCATTTATTTATGCACTGAGACATCAAAAGAGAAGAATTAAACATGTAAGGGCTCTCTAACGTACTTATAAATTTGTTGTTTTTATCCTGTCTCTTATCGGTTTCAGCAGAGGCTAAAGTCGTTGTGAAAATATTGATCAAGTTGTACAATTCCGTAGCCGACTGCAGGCAGCAGCAGCAGGCAACGTGCGACACTACTGGTGTCTATGTATTTCTATGAAATACCTTTCATAGCTAGCGACACGTCGATTTCATAGAAATCCATAAATACCAGTCGTTTCGCGGCGATACATCGTCTGCTGTTGCTGCCTACAGTCGGCTACGGAATTGTACCTTTATTCACGGAATTGTACCAGTCCCAATTACCTAGAAAGTAACTGGGCTGTTTCCGGACGAAGATACTCGCGGAGGCTCCTTTAATAATCTCAGCTACACATAGAAATGAGTACTTCTCTGTAAAAACTGAAAACGAAACACACTACAAGCGATTGTGCCGTACTGAAACCCAAAACAACAGCACCAAAAATTTTAACAAAAATTTAAATCTTGAAACAATTCCATTTCTCCCCCGGAGATATCCGGGCACCCCTACCCGGTATTTAACCGGATATATCCTGCGAATGTTACGTCTCGTGGCCGATATTAGAATGTCCGGGACGGTTTTAAAGATCAGCCTTCGAGGATGCTGGATTTTCTTTCGTTGGTTGCGTTACATGCTGGCTTTGTGCAAACTCTTTTTATTTATTTCTCTGCTTGTGTTTCAAGATGCATATTGAAAGAATCGAGTGTTCAAGGATGACTTTTACTGTTTTACAAAAGTGTTGTTGTTTATTTTATTATTTATTTATTTATTGGTAGCCCGTACCCTTTCTCCTTTTTATGTATTCATTTATTGCGTTGAATATAGGTCGAGGTTTACATATTTGCTGTTACATAGTACTATAATAATCTTTGTTTCCCTTTAGCACAAAGTCCTACTAAAACAATACTGCAGTTTACTGGACATAGGCCTCATCCAAGTTGCAGCATCGCTTGGCTCTCAAACCGTAATGACTTTGAAATGTATACCGTTGGAGTAACCCTGTGTCACTGCATGTCTGTTGTAGGTACGATGTAAATAAAGCCTAAATAGTATCTATTTCACAATCTACATGCTCTACGTTCGTTGAAGACTCATTATTCGCAGATTAATTGGAATACAGGAGAGGGAATGTTTTAGTTCTGTCTATATTTACAACGAAATCTTACATTTGGTTTCGTTCATAAACATCGAATGAGCTCTTAAAATATGTACAAAAAATTTTACATTTCTTCGTTTTCATTTAGATAATAATGATTTTGACGATAAATGTTTTTATAAAAAAACTTGGAGACTTGCTTTTGATCAAGTAAAGGTGATTTTTCATTCTATCACTTTAGAAAAGAGATTTTGGTTGCATCGTTGTATAATTAGAAACCTTAATGTATTGCAGGGTAAATGCCTCGTCTCATACAGAGAAGTCACGAGCATTGATCACGTTTGCTCAAGATGGTTTGGCGATTTCAGACTTATAATAACTATAAGTCCAGGTTTCCTCACTATGTTTTCCTTCACCGATGTCAGTAACGTCCAAGATAAACTCAGAAAGTACATATTATGAAATTGAAAAGTAACATTGGTACTTGCCCAGATTTGAACCCATAACCTCGCAACCAACCAGCATCTTAGATGATACGGATGAATACAAACCTGTACTTTAATCCACTTTCAAGCTGTATTCATCCCTTTAATAAAACCTTAATACATCAAACACAAGACACCGTCCCACCGGTCCTACAAATTAAATCTAATCAAAAAACATCCATCTCATTTTATGATGGTAGTAAAACTGTGAAATCCGAGCCATTGGAACTAAAAAGACGTAAAATGTCGTCCGAATCCGCTGATACGGGATTAGGATGCGATGCTGCTGGAATCAGGTGGAGTGGACTCGTTGTGGGGTCAGCAGAGATGTCGCTAAAAGGAGTGTTTGAACAAATAAAAGAAAATGCTGCGACATTGTAGCCTTTCATATGTGTGAATGTTTCTAGTGATGTTACACTGACTCAGATTCAATAGTATTGTTTGCATTATCTCTTTGTTTTTGTCCATTGGTATCTAAAAAACTTCACATACCTACGAGTATCTATTATTATCTATTATGTGTCTTTTTCTTTGAATAGTAACTCAAAAACAAATATTAATTTTAATGAAAAAAGATCTCTTCATTTGTCCAAGTAACATTCAACTTTAATTTGTACTGCAAATGAGGCCTGCATTGAACTCCAGTTATTCACCCACGTATTATTATCCAAAATAAGGGTTGTAAACCCTCTCCCACCGCCACACGTTCAGATGATACGGGCTTAAATCGATGCCTTGGTGCAGGTAGACTTGAGCCGATTCCCCGGCCAAGCTAGGTTACAATCCTACAGGTTATCTTTCAGACTTTTACTTAAAAATATTTTCAACATTCTGTTCTAGATGGTTCGAATCTATTCGAGAAAACTGGGATTTCTAATTTGGAGTTGTAATATGAGAAGTTGGGTTTATGATGTATCGAGGCGTCTCGTTTCATTGTTGGTCCAGCCTTTTTAGTGTTGAGAGTGACAAAGTGTTTTTTTTTGTAATAGAGATTTTTTAACAGAGTTCATTTGTGAAGTTAAAAAAAGAAACTATGAAAAATTGTTATTTATTACAGAAACACGTGCTTAAAGGAAAGATAACTTAATACTAATATACTTAGCTTTAATAATATCTGGATTAGGATTGTAGTAGTTTCAGTTTTAAGGATGGAGCACACATAATCAGTCTATAATATCCCCACTGTTGGGACACAGGCCTCCTGTATATGAGAGGGAGTGGGCCATTAATCCACTGCGCTGGCCTGGTGCGGGTTGGCGGATGACGGCTCACGATGTTTTTCTTCATCGTTTTGAGAGCAGTGGTGATGAAAAAATGTACACAAAGTAAATTCCCTGCTTGGGGTTCGAACCCTCGTAAGTCGTGGCCGTTACCAGTGCGTCATCACCTCTTCTCTCCCTATTCCAAAGATGTAGGTACCCCTAAACCTAATGGTTTGTTGAACTTAGTCTATGGGTGATAGACGTAAGAGCACTTGATGGGCGTACGTGACTGACGAGGTGTTGCCGTTAAAATGCCAGATCGGTCACTTTCGCAACAAAAAAATACTAAATGGGTACATTTATCAGAAAAATGATCCGAATCATATTAATATTTTAGCGTTAGGGAATTCCCAGCAATTATCTGTTGCGGGACGGGAAGCGGGATTACCCCGTATATAAGTATTTTAGTCACATTGCGCAATTTTTATAATTGTTGAGTAATAATGTTGAGTCAAATATTTAAAACTATCGTATCATTGATCGCTACTTGTATTTGCTCATTTGATATGATAGCGATTATCTAGGATGACAGTGTGAATTTGTGTGTCTGCATAGTAAAATATACTTTTGAGTATAACGCAGTTTTAGTAGGTAGACCACAGACGAAAATAGGCATCTCGAAGGTATTGTAATTGAGTGTGCATTACATGATAAGGTAAAGGATAATATTTTACAAGTTTTAATATTTTAGAAGATCACACACATCACACATGAATCGTATGATCCATCACGCATGAATCTTTTTGAATGTTTGAATGTTTTTTTTTTGTTTATTACGTCTTTTAGAAAATGTTGTTTTATACTGCCGAAATCGAAAGGCGCTGGTTCTTGGTAGTCAAACAAAAAACGAAAATAAATCGTAATATCAACGTCCGCAAATCATAACGTCAGATTCATAAGCCTAAATAACAGATATGCTTTATTTATTCAATGTGTATACACTGATAAATTTCTTAAACTACTTATACTAATTATACTAACAAACTATACCAATTATTTAGGTACATTATATTCTAAATTAAATGACGGATTAAAACTAACTGTACAAATAAACAATTAGCTCAAATAAGGCGTCAAAAAATTCCTCCACATCGCTGTCGGCTGGTAATGTACCCAAGAGACCGGCCGGCATTGCCACGTTGTATCAAAATCAAAATCAAAATATTTTATTTCACATAAGCCTACATGGGCACTTATAAAACGTCAGAAGCTAGGTGCACGGTTCCAATTGGTCGTTTCCTATGGAGAAGAGCCGGCAAGAAACTCCATGGTTACTCTTTTAAAAGATAATTGGCTTTTACAATATTTTCGAATTACAGTGTTAATAGTTATGGGAGGACAGTGTAGGCCTGCCTTTCAAGGAGTTTCATGTAGGTAGTTAAAAGAAACAGAAATTGTTCCAAAAAAAAAAAAAAGGTCTACAGTCCACTAAGCCTACAATGTTCTCACATTCACAAGGTCTATTAGAGGAGAATCTATATAAGATAAATAAGAAACTAAAAATAAAAACCTATTTAAACCAAATGACATGATTGCTATTACAACTGACACAAATCTGGATAATTAACATGTCCGCAAAAGCCACTATTATAGAGTTGAAATTAAATATGGTAGGTACATAAAGTAGTAGGTGTCAAATAATATTATAATATGATTATGTCTGTCAGGGATGAATGTAAAAAATAAACATGGTAATTTGGGAGCAGTTAATAGACTCTTACAAAATTATGCCGTTAATGGCAATGCTTACCAAGATAAAAGCCAGCCCTTGGGTCACGGGAAGTGTCAAATAGCCGTTTGGAGATGTCGTGAAACAAGCTATGAGCACTCGGACCGCACGTATGTTAAAGTCAATCAAAATCATAACATTGACAAAAGGTCAATTTTAAAAGTGTGGTACTAAGTTTTGACGGCCAGTGTATCACAAAAAAGCTTATTGCAGACTTGCACAATTATTTATCTTTTTTCTCTTATAACTTCTATTTCATTAAGTTAGCCCTGCTACAGTTAACGTATGCTAATAACTTGTTTTTACTAAATAATACAGTAATCTGTGGAAAATGTTGTGGGTATTATATTTGTTAAGTTTAATTTTAAGACAACACTGTTTATGCTTAATATGCTACTTTTTGTTTTCTCATATGTAATAAATAATTGTAATGCACCTATCTCGCTGGAAAACTTAAATAAATACTTTTACCCTGTGTAATACTAATTTATTGAGCTTCTTCTACATACGTGTGTCATTTAAATATCTTATAATAACCAGGTTTATTCAAAATCTTTTCTACTTTTTTTTATCCGACGAGCTGAA
Source organism: Lithophane leautieri (assembly GCA_949152455.1). Classification (NCBI taxonomy): domain Eukaryota; kingdom Metazoa; phylum Arthropoda; class Insecta; order Lepidoptera; family Noctuidae; genus Lithophane; species Lithophane leautieri. The sequence goes on from OX424475.1 coordinate 1,561,742, forward strand.
TAGAGAGCAGTTAAAAAACTTCGTATCATGGATGAAGTAACTGGCACGTTTGCTAATTAGCGCTTTTGAAGCAAAGTGGACCGAATTCGGCTCGGAACTTCATTCATATGGGCCAGTTAGTTTTTCATAAAACCCTTTTTTCTGGCCCGTTTTTAATCTTGGATACCAATTACGTTTTGAAATTTTAAATTCGAATGTATGCGTACTGTTTATAATATATGGCTAGGTTTTAGGAATAGTTAAGATTTTAACATTTGTCCGTAAAATCTAAGGGTAGGTATAAGTACCTACTTAAGTAAATAGCAGCCTTCCAAGCTACAACCGCATTATTGCTTAACTGAGTTGTATTGATGATTCTAATTATTATAAATTCTGCAAATACATATTTGTTGCAGTCGCGAATCAAACCTGTAAATTGAAAAAAAAAACTTAAAGCAAATTTGAATTACGCGGACTACTCTGACGGTTTCATCTTAACTTTAGACTATCAATAGCCTGTTAGCCATGGTTTGCAAAAAGAAGCCAACAACATTGATAGTACTAACAAAAACCACAGTCTTTTTAATGAATACAAACATCGTCAAAATTTATGTGACGGGTGATAGCTCTATTCCAACACATTACCCATTCTGAATGTATTATAAAAACTTGAGTTTTCTTGCAACGTTTTCCTCAAGTTGTACTTACCTGACAAAAAGTGTTACATATTTACCAATAAATATACCATCAGAACGCATACTCGTTCACGTGTCTTTACTCACTTTTTGCTTTCTTTGTTTTTACGATTTTTTTTTTTTTTTGAGTGTGTGAAATCATCATATGACTTCTCCCGCTCTGGGCGGAGCGGAAGGGTGTCAGACTTTTACTGAGTAAAACCCACCCGTGTTCCTTCAGTTGCCTGTTGCCAAGGTCCCGGTATCCCTTTCGGACTTTCCCGCAACCCTGGCAGGCATCGGTCCTAGCGGACCCCGCCAATTGTGCTGACATCTCTTTGAGGCGCGCGTGGAACACGACGCGCCATCGACCCGGGCCTGGTCCTTATCGGATGGCGAGCTACCCATTGCTCGCCGCCCGCAAGCCCGCGTCTATGGTGGCAGGGAATCCGCCTGGTATTCCCGATGCCCAGGGCGTCTCCAGCGGCGGCGGTTAGGGGCGTGAAGGCGCAAACTTTGCCTCTCCCTCACGCGTTCCGCCTCCTCCTTCGCGAGCATTACTGCTTCGCAGAAGGAGGTGACGGCTTCCCATGCCCTCTCGCTCCGTACCCTGACCTGGACCAGGGCCGGACGCGAGAGGTCATTGCTGCCAATCGCCTCCACGAGGACACGGCGGTGCTCCGCCCAAGCAATACCTCCACCGTTGTTTTTACCCTTGAGTTTGAAGTACATCATCTCAATAGTACGGGTCCCAGAAAACGTCTGGTCAAAGCAGGCCCAGGAGATGGTCGGATGGGCTTGACGCCTGCAGACAAGATTTGTCCACACTAGCTCAAGGCAGAGAGAAGTGGAAAGGAGAATGGGAGGCCCTTGCCCTACAGTGGGACAACATAGGCCAAAAATAAATAAATAATAATTCGAAGGAAAAATATTTTATTTGGAACACGCACAGTAAAAAAAGGATTTTTAAAACTAATAAATAAAACATTTTTGTCAAATAAACGAATACAAAAAAAAATATTTAACGACCTGTGCGAGGCCAAAAAGACAAATTTCAGCATAATGCTGCGATATTTAAAAATAAATAAATAAATACCGCAGCGCTGGAATTCTGATAGGGCCGGAATTTAGTATCTACTAACAGGTTTTTCCGATACCTTTATATTTAAGAGTTATTAATGATAATGCTATAGTGTTGGAACAATGATGATAGTGTTGGGTGTTGGATATTTAGAAAAGTTAAGTCCATAACATAAGTTCAGAATATTTCTTTGTGTTTTTACATTCAGAGGCACTACTTACCATTCACCGTTTCACAAGTCACCCTAGTCTGACTGACCTGCTTTTTACCATCATCCTATAGTTTTCCCACAAAATTGTTCAAATAAAACTACAATATTATGTAGTTTTATTTTCTACCTAAATAGCACAAATAAATAGTGACTGAAATTATTAAAAAAAAAAAAAAAATTTTTAAACATATAAATACGTTTTTCCAGAATTAAAGACATGCTAAATTAAAAAGTCGTGCTAAGATTGAGATTACTCTGACCAGCAGCCTGGAGCCTCAAAATAAAATTTTCAATCCATGACTTCCATATCGAGCTCAAAGCGCCAAATTATAAATTCCTCACAACGGCTGCCACAAACAGAATCAAACCCTATTCTATTGAATTGGAAAGCTGTCATTCCCGGCGCGGACTGAAACACTCCAGTTCAATTGTTCCACGGTTTTTCTCGATGTTAGCTTCTTGAAGGCGTATTTCTCCATTTTCGCATGTAAAACAAAAATTTCCCGCATTTTCGTTTGGGTTCGCACCGAGTTGCTGGCGGTGACGGGATTTCGGTAGGGTGACCATGTTGCAAGGATTTGTGTGCCGACAAAATGGCATAAAATAAAACGAAATAGTACCTATGAAGGTTTTATCAAAAGTGTGTAGTTAAAATAACGAAAACTAGGCTTGACTTCATAATAAGCATGCTGAGTTCTGTCTCTTACTTTTAATTTGAATGACACACGTGGACTTGTGTTGGAATTCAAAGAATTTAGAACGCTTAAATTAGTTCAAATTACGGCCACATAATTTAAAACTTTATAGCCATAGGCAATCAAGCACAAAAAAAAACTTTCGCAATTAAATAAAAAATAAACAAAACAAAATGTTAAGAAATACAACAGTTTAACTATGTCATCTATTACGCACACGCGATTAGAGAAACAACATAATTGTTATAATGTTTTACAAGAAACACAACAACTGATTCCAAACGCCACTATTAGGCTCGAAGCCAAGAATTTTCACTAGAGGCAGTCTGAACAATTTATTTTCTTCTCGTATTGTTTTATGAGTTATTAATAATGGTGGAACGACTCTATAATTATGGGTCGTTCCGTTAAAAGCTTAATGAATTTGCGAGATTTCTGTTTTTATTGCTCAAATTAAGTGTTATCCCACTTCCTTGGGAATAAAAGAAACGTGGCGTGTCGGAGATGTTGTTTTTTTCGTTGCTTTCAAATGATGGACATAAATTTTGTTGGTGATAGCTCGAAAATTGGGTTCTATTTTTACTGTATTGCAGTGGTAAATTGCTACTACTTTTAGTGTTATACATAAAGTTTGAGTTATAATCTGAATAGCGTGAAAACATTGATTAAATATATTATAGTAACTTGTTTGTAGCTGGTTCAGTAAATACTAACTTTCGTAATCAGGGTTCGAAACTTCAACAGACTGGTTTCAAAAGTTAAATAAGCAGCCAAATAGATGAGTGTTTGTATTGAATTTTGTAAAAATATGTACGTGGTCTTGTAAACTGTCTTATGCAGTGGTTGATAAATCCTTAAAATACTAGATTATAATCCTCGACTCTTCGAATTCCTCACGACTTTATCCTAAAAGCTCCCTCTCTCATAGCCCCCCTAGAATCGCCGGCGAATAGTTTCGCGTCTGTCAGCCGCGTTTGAAGGGGATTTATTATTTTTATTATTGTTTCGCACAACGACTCAGGCTGCCTTATTTCTCTCCTTAAGTTATGACCGGCAAAAATAGAGAGAATTACCCGACGTACGGCGTTATTAAACCTTTTTGCTTCATCCTTGGCTTTTGTTGTTCCTGTAGTGTTGGAATTTATAAAGAAAGGTGATAAACCTTGGGATTTGACGCAATCGTGTTTATTTGGGTGAAGATTGGCGGTTCGGGCTCGTGTTTTGGGAAAATTTTGGGAGCGGTGAAGCGTTTTATTCCTTTATACGCAGCAGTAAAACAATTGGAATGATTATTGAAATTGTACTGCATTCGGAGTGATTTGATAAAACGTTGAAAGTCATCGTTGTGTGTTGTAGTCGTTGAAATGTTTTGATGGACATTATGGGACTAAAGTAAGGTGCAGGTAATGTATACCCGCCATAGTAATTATGTTTATTATTTCCCTAGAACCGAAATGAGCCTGAACTGGTTCTTAGCAGCTTTAAATAGAGAAAAATGTAAAGAGATTAGGGGGCCTTTGCCCTGCAGTTGTACATCATGGGGTTTTAATAATAATAATACCCCACCGCCGTATCTCTACGTTGACGTCGTGGTGGGGCTTGCGCGCTCCGAACTCTAGGTCTGTGCCGATAGAGTTTACTTTGCCGTAACGGGTCTAGGATGAGGAGCCAGACCAAGAGAGATACAAAAACCCGCAGGGCAGCATGTGGCGAGCTGTTGGGCAGTAGCGACCCCACGGACCCTATCTCCCGGGAGAAGTCTTGTTCCTCACCTCTGGCTTGCCTTTATTGGCCGGCTGGAGTGAACACTGACGGGGAACAGAGCTCCCACCTCATTCTTGCCTTGATTGGCCGGCTTGAGTGGAGATTCGCAAGAGCAAACGTGCTCGGAGGAAGGAAGTATTCCAGTAAGATGCTGGTAGGGATCTTGACCGTACTTCCGGGATTGTCCTGATAGCCGTGGAATACCTATTCACTCCTCTTAAGCACCTCAGGACATGTTGCCCCCTTGTCGCTACGTCACTATGTGCTAGCGACCGTTTTCGGGGGCCCATTATTGAGTGTGCATGTCACCCCTTGCCATTTTATCTGTGTGTTTTATAAACATTGGTCAGGCAGGGGCCATAGTCTTTCCATAGTTCAAGATAACCAGTTCACTTAGCCACCCAAACCCATAATCCAATATCTTTGTTTCCATGTTCTGCAATAGTCCTACACCAACCGGGGGTTCTCCTTGGGTGCACTTGCGTAGTACATACTCGTACAGGGATAATCGTCGGCTGGTGCCTCATTCTTTTTGAAATTGTCTAAGGGGCCTCTGCGAGTTGGCTTCGGCCCCTCGTACGCCTTCCAAAGGACCGAGACCCCATGGTCACGAAATATGTAAACACAAAAATATAATAATAATAATAACCCCACCGCTGTATCTCTACGTTAACGTCGTGGTGGGGTTTGCGCGCTCCAAACTCTAGGTCTGTGCCAGTAGAGTTTACTTTGCTAGACCAAGAGTGATACAGAAACTCGCAGGGCAGCATGTGGCGAGCTGTTGGGCAGTAGCGACCTCAAGGACCCTATCTCCCGGGAGATGTCTTGTTCTTCACCTCTGGCTTGCCTTTATTAGCCGGCTGGAGTAAAACCTGACGAGGAATCTGTTCCTCGTTCTTCTCCCACCTCATTCTTGCCTTTATTGGCCAGCTTGAGTGGAGATTCGCAAGAGCAAATGTGCTCGGAGGGAGGAAGTATTCGAGTAAGTGCTCGAAGGGATCTTGACCATCTTCCGACTCTGGGATGGTTCCGAAATCCGTGAAATACCTCCACTCCTCAAGCACCTCAGGAAATGTTGCCCCCTTGTCGCTATGTGCTAGCGACCATTTTCGGGGTCCACTATAAAGTGTGCAAGTCAGCCCCTGCCATTTTATCCATGTATACCATAATATTGATCAGGCAGGGGACATAGTCCTTCCATAGTTCTAGGTAACCAGTCCACAAAAGCCACCAAAACCCATAGCCCAATATGTTTTGTTTCCATGTTCTGCAATAGTCCTACACCAACCGGGGGTTGTCCTTGGGTGCACTTGCATAGTGCATACAGGGATAATCGACAGTTAGTGCCTAATTCCTTTTAAAATTGTCTATGGGGCCTCTGCGAATTGGCTTCGGCCCCTCGTACGCTTAGAAGACCGGGACCCCATAGTCGCGAAATATGCAAAATAATATATTTAAATGCAAAAATATAGCGCTCTAAGACTTTAAATTATAAAATTAAAGTTATAAAAAATATATTAACATCCGAATTGATAACCTCCTCCTTTTGGAAATCGGTTAAACATAGGCTGAAAGTTAATAGACTTTTCAAAGGAACCTTGAAATAATATCACAACCATTCATTTTATACTCCACAACTTGATACACGGTTTGGTTCCACGACCACATGGCTAGTATATCTTTTATCATTTCACTTTGCACGATACCCTTTTAATTTTAGCAAAAAAAGGTCCATATTTCAAAATACATTTTTACTGAAAATTTCCATCGTCGCTACCAATTTAGCGTGACTTAATACTTGAAGTTTTAACCCCAGAACAAGTTGAAGACCAAACTCGGAAGCGACTTTATTAAAATTCAAACTAACTGAAACTTATTATTAGCCTTTGTAATTTTAAAGTCTTTTCGGACCTTTTTTGTAAAATTGTAACGTGTCAAGTTGGTTTTGAAAGTTGAGCCATATTTAGTTTGTAAAATTGAATGTTGATAGCTTTTTTTAAACCGGTGAACGGGAGGTCGTGGAATGGATATTTTTAGTGTTTTATTTAGTACAGGAACATTCATTTTTGTGCATAATTCATACAATCGTCCATGACAGTAAAAGCATTGGTTATGCCGTAGTCTCCGGCCTCAGATTCTGGTACATCATGGACTTTTTTAGGGTTCCGTAGTCAACAAGGAACCCTTATAGTTTCGCCATGTCCGTCCGTCTGTCTGTCTGTCTGTCTGCGGTTTAGCTCAGAGGCTCTTAGTACTCATAAGCAGTAATTTGGTATGGGTATACAAATAAATCACGCCGACAAAGTGCTAAAATAAAACAACGAAAAAAATTTTTTTTTTGTGTGTCTCCCCTATACATTTTTTCGTTGTTCAATATTATATTGCGAGTTTGCGAAAACCATTTTTGGATTCAGGGATCCGTTTGCGAAATATTAAGCTTTAAAGTGCAAATTTTTGTTAGAGTCAAGTGTCTGCCGTGCCAGCTAAATGGTTGGTTTTGGATATGTGAAAAAATTCACGGCAGTAGTATATATAACGAAAATAAAAGGAAAACTATCACAGCTAAGTGGGCTCTACAAGTTACCGAGTAATAATCGACCAACTTAAATTTGAAGTAGCAAAATCAGGTTCTCCCATACATTCCGTATGGGAGAACAAGTTTTTCAACTACAATATTAAGTCTGTTCTTGGGATAAATTCGTCCCAACTACGGAACCCTTCATTATGCGTGGTTCGACACGCACTTGGCCGGTTTTTATTTAAATAAGAAACCAAATTTAAAAAAATTCAGTTCTGTTTAAATTGTTTTAAATCTACAAAAAAAAACCATTACAAAAAAGGTTATAAATGTCTAAACCCTCGGACAAATAACCAACATTTTGTTCCCAGACGACAAAAATATTCTACCTCCGTCTCACATTCTTTCATTTTTCGCAAATACTTGACAGTTTCATAGCTATAAGTAGCGGGTAAGCTACAATGGCACAAAATCAAGTGGCCTGTCGCAGCGTAGGAACGCAAAGTTGTACCTATCTACCTGTCGAAGCAGAGGGAAGATGAGAAAAAAACTACTCTTATACTTCACTTTTGAGCTGCGGGTTCCGTGTGGCTTTAGTTAGTCTGTTGTCATTGGTTGGTTATATTTCTTTGTTCTATTGTTTCAAATGATTTACGTATAAAAGTTCAGATGACGAGGAGTACCTAGTATAAAGCTGCTCTCAAAGTAAAATATCAGAAAACTCTGGGAAATTCAAAATTCTATTTGAAAATCTTGAAAAAAAAAGCTCAGGTTTTACAAATAAAGATTATTGCATGAATGATTTATGTTAAAAATCTGTCAACCCAAAAAAAATTAAATCCGAAAAACCTTACAACAAATTAAATTTCGAAAGCGCATGGACCCCTAAAAATGGTCCGGTACATAATTGAAAATGCCTAAAATAACCGGCGTGCGTCGAGATACCTTTGCGATAACTTGACGCTAGCAATTTAGATAATTTTCTTTTAACAATATTTCGTTGTCACAAAGGTTTTCATATTAGATTCTTTCTGAGAAGCTCTCGAGGTTGTATCGATCTGATTTCTATTGATTTTAGCGAAGGTTGAAACAGTTCTTGCAATTATAACGACTTGCATGCCGCGTTATGCGTTGAAAATTATAGAGGTGAGGTGACGTGAAATTGATTGAATTAGAATGTGGACTGCGCACCTTTTCCTTTGTTGGTGAATGTTTAAAAACTGCTTATAAACGTAGTGAAGATCTTTGAGAGAGATGTTTTGTGTTCCTTAGCAGTCATGTTATGTTTCGGGTCAATTTAACTCGTTTTATAAAAGTAGAATGCCAATTGTCGCATACATACACTGGCATATTATCGTCAAAACTCAACACTACAAAAGTCCAGTGGGATAAGTCTGGTATTTTCTATGATTGATATATTCTTACATGATTTTTATTTTATTTTTAAACCGATGAGAATTGTCAATGGGGATTTGTGGAATAACCCACTAAGACAACGCCATTAACTTTGTGCCAAAAGTTCGCAATCTCCTAAATTCGTAAGGTAGTGTCAGTGGTCAAAAGAATTATCAAAAATATAATAGGAGATCAAGATGACCAAATACGTTTCTATTTTTTAAATGGATGTGTAAGTAGCACGCCTTCGGAAAATCATAACGACGCCTTTAAATTAATGATTACCAGAACTATCAAAATCAACAATTACGGTGCAATGATCGGCCATCTTGAAACAATTGCATTAGCAGAAGAAGCAGACTCGGGCCCCAGCAATGGGCATCGTACACTTAGTAAGCTAAACAGCTCCGCTCTAAATCAAATAGCTCGAGACTCTCAAATAGAAAAGCATTGCAAATATATTCGAGCCACGAAACAAGCGATCGTTCAGGGGACCGTTCGTCGCGTAATTTTGCTTTATGGCGTCATCTCGCGTAATCCCGCTGCGAATTTTACGCGTCGTTTGCGCGAATCCGTCTCGAGTTCGCGTTGTACGTAATGTTACGTGGGATTAATAATTTTCTTGTTTTACGTGGTGATAAGTGGTAATTGCTTTTGATGTCTGTTTATTTGTTTGTTTGTGTTTTGTTTTCTGATTGATTTTAATTTGTCATAAGTATGGTGATAGTTGGACTTGGACCGTAATAATATTTAACTAAAACGTTATGGGACAAGTCCGTCAAACTTTCTTATATAATAAATTTTATTATGATAAGCATTTTGACGGACCGTTATGCTTAGTATGTATATAATCAGCCTACAATGTTCCCACTGCTGGGACACAGTCCTAGCGGGCCGTAGTCTACCGTTATTCTTAGTGCTTACGTCAAAATGCATAACGAGACATTTAAAATAACTACCACAGAATATGGCCATCGTTTATCTGCACATGCACTATAAAATACAGAAAAAAAGTGCTTGAAAAACAGGCCGTTTTGATGAAGTCTTAATGTTTTTTCCCTGTTAACTTTCTCTGCCATCAAGCCAAGTTGTCAAGAACATCACTGTCATGTCAAATGTACTCCAAGATTTAAATATGAGAAGATGTTAAACAGTATGACAGCACAATAAACTCACAATGTAAACAGATTACAATAGTGGTATACATACAGACATACTTTCTCACTGTCCTTCGCACTGGTTCAATGTACGATACTGGCGTGCTACCGCGAGGCATAAGGTAGGACATGAAGCGAGTATATTTTATAAAAATAATTGAAGTGTTTAATATTAATATTACAGGGTCGTTTAGTAGGTAAATGGAGTTTTGGTCAGAATCTGTCAGATATGTCTGGCATCGTAAATGTACGTGGTAGGTAAGTAAGAGAAGTTTAAAAGCTATCGCTCAAAAATGATCTCTGAACTGATCGCAATAAAATGAGGTTCGGGAAAAGGTATGTCCAGTGTATGCCGTGTTGTTGGGAGAATATGGAGTGAAGATGATGTCCTCCATTTCCACATAAAGCTTCTCTGTAGACATTGAAACCGCGGCAAATATGTTGACTTCGAATCTTAAATGTAAAGGCCTTTTTTGGTTGGTTTTCCGGCAATCCTACTAGTTCCAAGCTCCATGCTGCAAGATCTCTAGCCTTATCAATCTTATTTTTTTTTTATTTCACTTAACTTTTTATTTTCATCATCCGCTACTTTTGTTTCCTTTCCAGCATCAGCTTCTGCCTTGTCCCAGACCCTCAGATAGCTACAACGATAGCGAGTTATCTGGATCGGCTGCCAAGGTGCGCACTACCAGACTAGTCGACGACGCACGATAACACTGTTTTTATTTCGGGAACTAAACATTGACACGGGATTCCCGCATGTGTGCGTGTTTGATCAGCAGTACAAGGACTGATAGATATGAACTAGATATGGCTTGTGTTTTGAACGCGTGTTAAGATTTAATTTGGGATCCGGATGAGACCCAGATATAAATATTTCTATAATCGTTCCCTAATGACCTTCAAGATACTTAAGCTATCTCGTTAATTTGTTTTATAAAAGTATCATTTACCATGTTTTTACTAGAGATGATAGATTGAACAGACAGACAGTTTTAAATTATATTTTTAGGTATAATAGTTACGAGTACTTTACTGTCAATAATGTAAAAATAATAATAAGATCACAGTAAGTCGGGAAATAATCTATATACTGCCAGGGTTGCGGGAAAGTCCGAAAGGGATACCGGGACCTTGGCAACAGGCAAATGAAGGAACACGGGTGGGTTTAGGCAGTAAAAGTCTGACACGCCCTTCCACTCCGCCCAGAGCGGGAGAAGTCATTGGATGATTTCCCAGCCTCAAAAAAAAAAAAAAGGGTGATCATCATAAAATTTGTCATGGGTAATTTGATACCTACAAACTGTAAATTTAAACTTAAAATAACTAGTGATCAACCTAAATAAGTCATAATAGGTTATATAAATGTACTTTCCAACATATTGACAGAGATGTAAAGGAAATAGGTGCCAACAGAAAAAAAATGTTTCGTTTCTTTAGTGTATTTAGTCGAAAAATTCGGTAGTACCTATTACAATAATTATCAATCAGTCACTCAGTCCATATTTACTTATTCAAATAAATCTTAATAAATCAGGAGGCATTGTCAGCTTCATCAACCATTTTTAGTCGTGACAATCTCCAGCAATCTTTATCAGTCTCCATAGAAAGAAAAAGGTAGTAAATTATCCAAAGTCCACACATCCATTATTATCAGAAAGCAACTCTTTTATGAGAATAACATTTTTGTTATTTATACCCATTTTTTCTTTCTGTAATCTTAAAATATCCATTTCCATCTCTCGTCCAATCTCCGTTCCTACAATCATAATTCATTCTTTTTCAGAAAGAATAATTCTCGTTGAATATTAACCGATCTAGGGATAATCCTACCTATATATAATTCTGTGCTAGATCTTTGGGTGTCAGACAATAATTGCCTCTAAGCTGATTCTTTGGAATAAGAAAATTGAATATAATATTATTCTTTTGAAATCCTACCTGATCCTTCGTTGAAAATGATTCGGTGTAAGACTGCTTTTTGATATTATTATATTTATATAACTTAGCCTTTGAGTTGTCTATTGGATATTCATTATTATCTTGCTTTTATGTGATGCGTATTTTAGTTCGTTTTACAGTCTGTGATTGTCCTAATGCTGCTGTCCTAGTGATGCGATAAGCACAGAACTAGTCGAAGTTGCGATGTTTGGAGGAGGCCTATGTCCAGCAGTGGACGTTTTTCGGCTGATGAAATGATGACAACTGCTAGTGTTGGCATGACTTTTCCAATAAATACTATCATAAATATCAATATCAAAAATATCCGTGTGCGGTCGTGGATAAAATGCAATAGTATTTTTTTGTAAATTTTTTAAGTCCTTCAACGTGTAATGTTTGTAAGACTCTTTCTAGATCACTGCAAAATTATTATCAGTATGCAAATGGAACAAATTCTCCTATCAAACCGGTTCAGGCGGCCTCTATCTATCGCAAACCGGTTGTGTTTATACAAATGTAGATGCGAAAAAATATATGTTAGTGAACAACAATTTATAATTAGTATTAACACAGGTGTTAGTGCAGTCAGCGCAACGTTTAACTTGAATTAAATAGTTCCTTTATCGTACTTCTATTGTTTGTTGTTTTTAAAACGTTGTATTGTTTTCCGTTTTCATTTTAATAATTGATTTAACATCGGCAAGATTAATATCCTTCCGTTTTTTAAAAAGTCAGTATGATGCACTTTCTAAATTAGCCTTTTTAGGTCAATCTTTATTCAAAGATCTTGAATATGGCAACTCTTCTCCAAAATACTCCAAAAAAGTTGTCCGTACTGGCCAGTGGCATGCAAAATGTTTCATCAAATATGCAATTTTCGGAGCTAATAATATTAGTTACTAGACGAGCGTATGTAGGTTTAAGGCTATCTAGAGGTAAATTGCATCACATTAACATCTGTACTAATTATATCAAAGCGACTATGATGGAACCTCCAATACCTATTTTCTGAAATACCTTCTTGTTTAGCAGTTTCCTGTCCAGGTGTTCTAACTATTGTCTCATCTTCAACTACGTTACAAGGATAACAATTATTGTCTCCGTCTTCCTGTACATTCGCGCCGCTTTCCTCAAAGTCCCAATTTACAGACACATCTGTGCAAATTAAATAATTCACTGGTTTAGTGGAAACCGGGCAGTTAATTGACAAAGTGACCACGTCCAGGGTCTGAAGGGTCGTACCCTCACAATCACTGGACAATATATTTGTGAAGGAACACCTGGTTTGATTGAATTGAATGCTGTTACTGGAATTAGTGGCTAAGAGAAGATTGGCATGGGATATAGTGGCTTGGGTTCTCTATTATACAGGTATATTAACTTTATTTCTATTGTAACGCCTTTGTTCAAAAGATAAAACTAGATCACCTAATGAATAGCATATGAAATGAAGAAATTTAAATTTGAAGCACGATATTCATATTACTTAGGTATGTACAACAACAGTATAGTGATGGAAACCAGATAAAAGCTCATCATTTTCTAATCTTTAAACCGCATTAAACTATCTGCAATCTTTCAAACAGAACTCTGTTAAAAACCTCGGTTCTTACCATCAAACGAATTTTATAGCTCTTAAAAACATTGCACAAGGTAAGAAAACATGGACCACTTGTGCTCCTCATAAATAATTGGCCTAAAACAATCCACTACAAAGTGACCACAGACGCTAGAGTGTATCGGCACAATATTTGTGTAGTTTCGTCTTAATCCCAGGGTCTGACGCGAGCGATAAATATTTATTGCCACTAAACGTGAAAAGGTGGAAGGTATAAGCGGTAGCGGATTGAGCAGGTTCTAAATCAAAGGGCAGATTAAGGGTTTGGGATGAAAACAAGTTAAACACAGGCGATTTAATTAAATTTAATAGAGACAGTATTGCACTTACGTCCATTGCTGTATAGAAGAGCAGTTGACATCAATATCATCTTCAAATGACAGTCTTTGACAATGACATTCCGATATCAGTTTTCATGGGGGGTATGCATTTTGTCAAGTTTCAGCTCTTGTCTGAATTATTGTTTGACAAATGACACACAGTTTATGTAATTGTTTTGATGACAAATTATTCAATAGGCAACCTTTCACTTGATAATACAAATACAATCTTAAATTGCTATTTAATCCAACTATATATAAAAAGCACTACTATCACTAGGGTGTCCTATAATCAGCAGTGAACGTTTTTCATGTAAAATGATGATGATGATGAAGCCATATCCAATGTATATACATATATCTAAAATATAACTGAAAAACTCCCAACTTATACCAAACATGAAGATATAAAATCTATTTGTGCGGTACCCGTTGATTTGTCTGTAGATTGTACAGTAATTGTAAGACCCCTTCCACCGATGTTATCAGCATAATGGAGAACATTTGTTGAGCTTTCCAAGATGCCTGATTGACTAAGTTCTATTAATTGTGCTCCGGAATGGAACCACAATTGTTTGAACCGCAACGTTTCTTGATAATTGAATGTTTAATTTCAAATGGTGATGGTTTCAAGGCGATTTAGTTGTCTTTATCTTCCGTGAGGCTTCAATGGGAATAGATTAAGTGTCCTGATTGTATATTGCATTAGAGGAAAGTAGCTTTAGACGTTTATTGTTACCTACTATCATCAGCGTTATCGTTTACCAATTCAGAAAGCCAAACTAAAGTATTCCAGAGAACTTTGTTATTCAATGCAGCGTGTAAATTCAAATAATTCATCTCATTTTCATGCAAGAGCATTTAAATATTAGCTATCCTCATATTAATCTCGTCAACTAAACTAAATATGCCTGTACAAGGAGTGGGTTCACTCCAATAGTTCAATAGTTCAATGCGATTGAAATTGAACGCACGACCTTTACCAGTCAATGCCTTAGCCACTGGGTTATTGTCACGTAAAATTATTAATATCCCATTAGTACAAATTATTGCTGTAATTTTGACATTAATGTCCACGTCCAGTTTTGCTACAACTTTTATTTTAATACAAGCAGTTGATATTATCTTTATTATATTTGGTGCGTGAAAAGAGAAAATTAGTTCAATAGTAATAGAAATGTTTGAGTAGTTTTTGCTCTTTCATCGTATTCTATAGATACCTCTGTATTGTTTTTCTTTTCATTTTTTGTTTGTTTTTTTATTTATTAATGTCATTCATCATCAAAAATCAAAATCAAAATATTTTATTTCACATAAACCTACATGGGCACTTATGAAACGTCAGAAGCTAGGTGCACGGTTCCAATTTGTCGTTTCCTATGGAGAAGAGCCGGCAGAGACTCTACGGTTACTCTTTTAAAAATAGTTGGCTTTTACAATACTTTCAAATTACAGTGTTAGTAGGTATGGGAGGACAATGTAGGCCTTTCAATAAGTACCAAGTACTTAACAAAATAGAAGATGATCAACAAATAAATATACAGTCCACTAACCGTCCACTAAAGTCCAGTCCGTCTACAACGTTCTCACATTCACAAAATAGAAAAGAATCTATATAAAAGACAAATAATCAAAAAGTAATAAAAAACCTATTGACGTGATTGCTTTTACAACTGTAACAAATTGAATAATTATCATGTCCACAAAAGCCACTAATAGAGAGTTGAAATTAAATTGTAGGTAAGTATATAATGTCAAATACAATGATTATGTCAAGGATGAATGTAAATAAAATAATCATGGTAATTTGGGAGCAGTTAATAGACTCTTACATAATTATGCCGTTAATAAGCTACCAGATAACTGTTAGTGCTTTTGTGGTTTCTTTATCTCGATTGGTTTCTTCAGAGGAGGCAGCAACAGTATTCTGAAGTTTTTTGCGGAGAGGCTACAAGGGTCTACAATGGATAAGTTTATCAAGCTTATATGTCAGACATGGGGCTTGATAAATCTTCCGGTGTTTGTAAATTTTTTTCTAATTACCATCTTTTTTACGTAATTTGTAATACTAACACGCTGTAGACCTTCGGCGCCTGCAACATGAAGTTTTTTGCTTAATTTATTTATTACGATATTTTGTCTTTTAATAAATACGATAATATGCTAGATTCCTGAAATACTTAATACTTTCAAGATTTCAGGATTATGAATTTCAGGGTTATACGAGTAACATGTCATCGTTAACTATGTTTCAAATAAAAAAAGCCTTGTGCTTGACAACAGATAACAGTGTCTAACTACAAGTACAAATTAAAACATAAACACACACTATCTTATCGAAACAATATCAGTTCAATAATTATTGTTTGTCTAGTCTCCAAGATTAAAAGTCTGACATTCATCTGTACCTTTATTTATAAGTTCTATAACCCTAACTGTTGATTATGTTTGATCGGTTGGTCAATATTTGTTGAGTGTTGTAGCAATAATTATAATATTCATATTTTTATCATTAAGCTTAGATTAGAGTTTGCTGTTTTATCTGTGAATGTTGTGAAATGCGATACAGGTATTAAAATATTGTACCTATGTTTAGTATTCCTTAGAATTTTAGGATTTTTCGCTTTTATTTGTCCAGAATTATTTTATGTCACTGTCAATTGATATGAAATTGTAATCTGTGGTATCCAAGATACAGAATATTATGATTAAGACAAAAGAAAATAAACAAATGATTACAAAAAATAATTTCCTGTCTGATTTCGGGATTGTCTATCAGACATATCAAAACATGCCAACTGTCAACCTACGAATGAAATACAGAAAAGTTATAACAAGCTTTTCAGAATCATTTCTTGGAATAAATATACAAATCTTCTCAAATCATTTCATAGAACGACTGAAAACAGATAATCATAGCGACATATTGCTTCCTTTCACTATTGTATTCAATCCTAAACTCTAGCTTGGAGGTTTCAAAGTTGATATTTGAACCACCAAACTTGAAACTGGATTTAAAAAACTAACGCTTTCTTAGAAAGCTGTTATGTACCATACTCGTTGATGTTTTAATGATAATCATTATAAGATTATGGTTTCTGGTTAAATCTATTATAGTTTTATGTTTCAGTTATTTATGAAATTAAAGGAGGATTTGAGTCTTGTGGTTTATCTTAAAATAGATCTTTAGTGTATTAGATGTCGTAATAGGGCCATGTTTTGTTAATGAATGTGATGCTGGATCTGACAGATGGTTTGCAAAATCAGAAATAAAGTAGCCTTTTTTCAAACATCACTATTTCACGGGCAGCATTTAAAAAAAAATACTGACAGACTTTCAAACTTATGTGAACAGTAACTGCTCAGATTGGTTGACTAAAATAACTTTGCCATTCAAATCATATAACACGCTTGACAATTATTTATAAATTTTCGTGTATATTAACCGGGTGTAATAGTTATGTTATATATGCTGCAGAGTGATTTGATAATTCTTATTTTCGCGAAAACCCTAGGGATATCGCGAAAACCTGGACAATTAGAAAATTGTGAAAGACTGGGTGAAATAGGTTAGGTTAGAACCGTGACCAACCGAGCGCAAGCCGAGCGAGCATAGCAAGCGGTGCCCCGCAGCGGTCGGCGAGCGCTACTTCCAAGTTGCTCGCAGAATTTTTTACTCAATTTTTTAACTATCCAGGTTTTCGCAATATCCCTAGAGATTTTGCGAAAATACCTTACCAAATCAACCTGCAACATAAATGGTTCCTCTAAAGTTCTAAACGCTAAAAAGGATCAGCAAACTCTTCACGGTATCCTTAATCGAGATCTTTAACAGAATAAACACCTATCGGCTATATCAATAGCCTGTCTATAAGAGCTACCTTTGTAGCCCGTAGCCAACCTCCTCCCGCCGCTGACTTTCGTTTGTTTTTCTTCCCCCGAGTCCATTGTCGCAGGTGGCGATACCCGTAGTCTACAGGGCGTAGGAAGATTGGTAAATGTTTAATTTGTGTTATCCGAGATTAAAATGTTAATACGAAATTCAATATTAACTTATTAAAGGAAAGTATTATTAATAAAAATTATGTTAATCTGATTTAGGGTATAAGTCATATACCTACATAACTTTATCTTAAGACAATACATTGCCATACAATTTGGTTTTTATATACTAATTAGAAATGTGTTAAGTATAAGTATAAAACTTACTGTTTTCGATCGCCGTAACATTGATTTTTACAGACTTTCAGGGCATTATATTACATAATGACATACATAACTAACTTATAAGATAGCCAATTCTCAGGTTTAAAGATAAATGTTTTTGTTTGTGTCCCAGCTAAACGGAACATAAACACATTAATCTCTCAAGTCTTTAAACACAGGTCATCTGAGATAAATGAGCCCACATCTCCTAACTTAATAATTAAATGAATCGAAAAACATCACTCTGTATACAAACATTACTAGAGCGCGCACCAAACCAACGCTGGACGCAATTAGCAGGTACATTGAAATCGCATTATTGGACGCCGTGCGAAAAGGATCACCCTGTAGATGTTTTTTTGTGAAAAAGAACTAAGTACGGGTTTTAGCACGGAAAACTTAGTTTGCAGTCAGGACACCTGATGGTTCGTCATCTTCACGATTTTTGGGGTCAATTAGGGATGTTCCTTTCGCTTTGATGCCAATTTCATTCGGGTTAGTAGTCTTTTACTTTAAAAGATCGTTGTAAGCCGTTTTAACGGGCTAGTTCCTACAATCTCTCACAAAACCTTTTTATATTCCATTCCATTTCTACAAGGTTTGAAAAAATCATTAAGTTACATTATTTCTCAAAATGCTATGACGTACCAGTGAAAACTTTAAATTACCTTCAAAATCACTATCAAAACCGTGGCCATTATAAATATTATTAACTAGCATTAAACTAGAAAACTTTCAGCCCAAAGTTCAATTAGCTTATACTGAAATTTGATTGCGAAGTTTCATCACGCCGAAGTTTTAAGGGGCTTAGCAGCAAGTTCTTGAACAGACTTGCTTAGTATCGATTCAGGTAGAACTCTGCCTAGACTCATTGATTTTAGTGGGCAATAGATTTTTATAGCTTCTTTTATGTCAATCTAGGGAGTACTAAACGGGTAAGTCGTTAGACTGGCTACTGAGGATTGTGTGTTTGACCTCCACCCGCTGAATTTATTGATCTGCAGCATATATTGAGTACCATATACCCTTATATTAAGCTTGGATGGACGAAAAACAAATTATTGAGTACATCCATATTAATATTATATATTCGAAAGTACTCTGTCTGTCTGTCCGTCTTTCTGTCTGTATGTTACTTTTTCATGCCTAAACCACTGAACCAATTTCGACAAAATTTGGCAAGGAGATAGATGGCATCCTGGGGAGGGACATAGGGTACTTTTTATCGACAGAGCACGCGGGCGAAGCCGCGGTCGGTAGCTAGTTCGATATAAAAGAGGTCGCGATACAATTTTTATCAATAATTTACCAATTTTGTGCAAGTAATTATATACACCGTCAGATCCTTCACTAATTACATAGCATGCATAAGCGTAAAATATAATCGGCCTATAATATTCCCACTGCTGGGATACAGGCCTCCTCTCTGTGAGAGGGAGTGGGCCGTAATCCACCACGAGGGCCCAGTGCGGGTTGGTAGATATCACATGGCTTCGAATTTTTGGTTCTAAGACATTCCTCATGTTTTTCTTCACCATTTTGAAAGCAGCGGTGATGAAATAATTTACGCAAAGTAAAGCGCCTGTCAGGGCTCGAAACTACGACCTACAACTCGTAAAACACGGCCATTACCACTGGGCCAGCACTGCTCATTACAAAGCATGATTTTGAAAAGATATTTCTCGTTTTTTTATCATTTACAAGAAGAAATAAAAGTATTCTGCTCACATTTGGAACGTTACAAAGTTACGATGTAGAAATCCTATCGGCAAAGACATCAACCAAAACGTACCTCTCTAAATCAATTAGAAATACAAGCTGTCAACTAAGTAGCTTACAATAAAGACCTCACTTCTTCCTGACACGTTTAATATTCCACTTATACCTTAAATTGTCTCGTTTTCAAGATATATCTGTTGCAGACCTACCTATTGTACCCCGAGGACATACAACTGACCATGCACATAGGCTATTATTTATAAATCAACACGCAATTGATATAAAACTTTATTCTAGAGCTAATATGACTCAAAATCCAGGTTACGATAAAATCTTTCGGAAGCTTTTCGCTCTGCATTCGAAATTCAACTTGGCTTGAATTCTTATAAGGTTCAGATTCTGTGGTTCGAAAGGTGGGTTGCACCGTTTCATTTTACCACGGTTATCGACATTGGATAAAGGGCTGGCCATTAATCGTACTAAGATAATATCAGTTCAGTAATCGCAGATTGCTAAACGCTCTGTTAGTATGCCCGTGCGGTGTCGATGGACCTTAGTATAAGATGATACATTTCGACTTACCGGATTTTGGGTTAGCAAAAAATCGGTTCGGTTTTGTACTTTTTAAGTAGCTGCTTATTTATAGAACTGGATTTAAGGAAAATGTTTATAAGTTAAGGCAATTAGGTAATATTTCTCGTTCTTGTTCTATTTTCACCGAAGACCATAAAGGTTGTCGATGGTGGATGGTATTAGGTATAGTATATGTCAAGTTTGAATTCATTAAGCTGACCCTCCCGATATTTGGACAAGTGTCTTCCCAGAAGATATTATGGGATAGTTTATAAAATTTTTCAGTGGTGAAATATTCCAATTATTTATTTATTTATTTAAACTTTTTGCACACAAAAAAAAACGGTACAAAGGCGGACTTAATGCCTTAGCCATTCTCTACCAGTCAACCAAGGGTGGTGAAGAGATTAGATGGCAGGTGCTCTGATTGAGAGAAACAATAAGAGAAAAAAAAAAAACATAATGCATAACAGGTTTTACAGTATAAATAAGCGATAAACTTATGATACAATACATAGTTACCATAATATATACCTATAATATATATATATATATATATATATAACATACAAATTCAAGGGAGAGAGGTGTGGGGGCAATTGGTTGAGTAATCTTGACTCACTGCATTTCTGATAACTCAGTCATAAAACGAATGCTTAAAGATAACTTTCAGGAATCAAGATGGCAACCAACCGACTAGCCTTTATAACTCAAGTTCGCGAGCACATTCGTAAGAAGCTGGCAGTATCAGCACAACGATAACGTTTTTCCATTATTTGTTTTAGTATATTCGTGTATTTATGTATATTTATTTTTGCTTATATTACGGGTTACGTTACGAGTCGTCGGAAGCCCGAAAATCTGACAACTAGTCTTGCCAAGGGGTATATATTACCCAGTTACTGGGTTGTGGAGGTCAGATAGGCAGTCGCTCCATGTAAAATACTGGTATATTCAACTGTATCCGGTTAGACTGGAAGCCGACCCCAACTTGGTTGGGAAAAGGCTAGACAGATGATGATATATGCTTATATTTATATATAATTAGGCATTTATATTATATTTATAGTTTGTAATAGTATCTTTATATATTTTTATTTTTATTCTTCAATTTTTCTTAATTGTACTTACCACTGTTTGTCTCTGCATCACCCAAAGGTTGACTTGTAGAAAATTCCTAGGGCATGTAAGTCCGCCTCTGTAAGTTTGTGTGCTTGAAGTATTAAATAAATGAATAAAATTTATCGAATCATTAGCGGACCTCTGAATCTGCACAAGTCGTGTCATGTTTTTAAGATGACTAAGAAGATCAGCCGAGATTTTCCAGCCTTTTGCGTCTCATTTTTACACCCTATATGGCCAAAGACATCAGCCAATAGCTAGCTATAAATATACTCATATATAATTAGCATATAACCTTATTTATAACACGTTTATCGACAAGTGGAAACGGTTCAACATCTCAAACTGGTCGTGACTTGCTCGGGACATGCTCCAGCCTGTCTATCCGTACGTCCCGCCCAATCTCAGCAACCTTGAATTGTGGAGAACGTTCGTTTCTTATGTAACTAGCGTTTGCGTCTGAGTTTGCGTGCCTAGGCATTGGTTATTGTATTTTGAGCTGAGAACATGATAATAAGAAAGAAAATAAATTAATTTAACCCAGGTAAGGCACACAATATTTACCCAAAAAACAAAGAACATAAAAATAGTATTGTGCGCCTCACGGCTGCATATGGGCTGATATCTTTACTCCTCACCACACACACAACGAAAATGATACATCAAATTTCTCATGACTTTATGAGTATACCAGCCCGCGGCTTCGTCCGCGTGGAGGTCAGAAATTATCTCACAGAAACGGGATAAAAAGTATCCTATGTCCTAGCCCAGGTCATGGTCAATCCGTTCAGCCGTTTTAGCGTGAAAGCGTAACAAACAAACAAACTCACTTTCGGATTAATTTATAATATAAGTTAGGATGGCTTAAGTCATTTTGTTCAAGTAGATTCTACTCACGAGAATTGTATTAGCCTGCAGTCCGTGGTTATGTTTTATGGAAGATAATCAGATTATTTAAGAATTAACTAACGGGAACTAGGACTGGACTGCTACATACAGACTGGAGATGATGACAATTATAGTCCCACCTAACTCGAGTTATTCGAGTCTATGAAACAAAACTATTGACACATTATACAGCTGCTTTACATCAGCCAAACAAGTACTCGTAAGTAGGTATAAGATTAATTTTATAAAAAGAATTTTAACTATTTTTATGCAGTTATTTTCCTTATAGACTTCGTTGAACAGTTAAATTCCCACATCATACGATGCGTTTGTGCCTTTTATGACACATGCATCACTGATGCCTCATTAGACATTGGCTATGTTCGACAAATATGAATAAATACGAACGAATATGTTATAAACATCTA
Source organism: Lithophane leautieri (assembly GCA_949152455.1). Classification (NCBI taxonomy): domain Eukaryota; kingdom Metazoa; phylum Arthropoda; class Insecta; order Lepidoptera; family Noctuidae; genus Lithophane; species Lithophane leautieri. The sequence continues at coordinate 1,584,031 of OX424475.1, forward strand.
ATTGAATTTATCGATAACGAATAATATAATATAAATATTTATATTATTATCGATTTGTCGTTCTTTTTCTCTCTTATCATCGAGAGCTGATGATCCGACCGGCAGTTCAAGTCGTGATTAAGTCAAAAATATTGGTAGCAACGTAGACTGCCAGAGTGTGCTGGCAGTGGGTGTGTGCTTCATTATTAGCTCTGGCTCTTTTGGTGCCAGTGCCATTGATCGTTCTGAAAAGCTTCTGCATCCTCACACTATTTAAGGCCGATTTAACCAAAGCCATCTTTTATTCGGGGAATAAAATTGACGTCTGATAGATCTTATATAGAAAATTTGTCAAAAATTTAATATTAATTTATTCGCTGGATTAGACTTATACTAGGGACAAATACAAGGGCTATAAATACTCTTTCACCACAATCTTAACCTATCAATAATTTTTAAATTCAGTTAAACATAATAAGATAATATTGTAAATACATTTCCGTTCGTGATTTATTCATCTATTAACTCGTGGACAATGGTGTGGGTTATATGTTTACCTATTTGTGTTACGACTCATAATTTTTAACCTTAACATGTAACTGTTTTTTGTCCCTAATAAATAAAATAAAATAAATGTTTGGTCGAATTCGCTCTTAAAAAAAATGTAAGATAAGATAAGATTAAAAGTAACTTCAAAAAATTACATAACTACCTATTTATTTGTTTATTTTATTATTTATGTACACACAGTAGAATATCTATTTCCATCATCGTATTCATAATATTTTTATTTATGTTCTTTTTTATATTTTTACATCTATTTTTTTTTTTAAGTCGAAATTGTATTACTTCATTTGTTTTGTCAACACCCACAGTTTTCTCAATATAGTGTGAAAAGTTTGATAAGCCGTCAATCATAAACTCGTCTACCTTCTCATTCTCATTTATCTTTATCTTTATAATACTAAATAACACGCCTCAACATTATAATTTTCCCTGCATTAGCATAAAAAAGCCTTGTACAAAAATATTTAACACAAGCATTATTCTGCATCCAGCTAGGTATCCTGCAGGTACCGAGCACAATAAGAGCACTAGATGCGCCACCAATTAACATTATGTTGGACTGACAGACGGAAAAACATTAACTGATTTTAGTAAAGAACTGGATGTACCAAGATTCTGATTTAATCAAAAAAAAATTCTATGGCAGTGTATCTTTAAAGAGAACCTTTTGTTGTTAAGGTTTTGTTTTATTATGTTGCAAATAAATATTCATAATATTGACAAGTTGGCAGTGGGTTATTAATAATGCAGCTTCAATGCCATTTTTTTCATCCGTCTGTAATTGTTTTTTTTTCTTTTCAAGAAAAGTTCATGAATCAAATTTTTTATAGTTGTTTCTGTATTATCTTAGTAAAACGCCGGTTGGAGTTTAACTGATATAATTTGACATAAGATACATGACAGCTTGTCTACCTACAACCAGCCCACTGTAACTACTAAAGAGTTTGTAAATAAATACTACATGTTTCCTCCCTTTTTATAAGTTACGCCCAGTGGGCTCAAACGGTCACTTTAGCAGAATTATAATATGAAAATAGAATCATCGTAAACTGACCATTCATAATATGATCTGCGTGTAATTCATATTGCGAAATAATTTATCTGTTTGACAGTATTCTATGGAGATTCGTAAATTGGTCCACAAAATTATGAATTGCTTTTATGTCAAATTAGAGGAATCGCTAATCACGGCTGGGATTCAGGAAATGGACCGCTTTTAGTGGAATTGCTGATGTGGCCGGTTTAGGCTCCCTGGTTGATGTATTGGGCGGGGACTAAGATCCCATCGTCTGTGCAAGAGCTGGAGATTCCACCAAAGGCTTCTCCTGTTGTGCAGGCCCTCAAAGATATCCCCATCCAATCCTCGTCGCCAATGTAGTATTTAAGCTAAGATATATTTGACATAGGCTGCAAACAGCTTACGTAAGTTTCATAAAATCATCTTCGTCTACTACTTTCTTACGAATTCAAAATAATATTTTCCTCACTGATATTATATTTCACATTTTTTGCACTTCGAATTATACTCGATTTATTTGTGTAGTCCGTCGAATTGTAAGAATACAATAATTAGCTTTTTGACACAGACATGAATGCCATCTTCACAAAAACCATAGAATAATGTTGAAAATGGCAAGGTTTCAATTTAAATAAGCCCAATTTTGAAAAAAAATACTCCAATTCTTACTTTAATTATTTTTTTAAAAGCTTTGTTTTTTTTTTAACATTGTCTGTGTTTATAACATGTGCCAAATAAACATTATTTTGTTTCTTTTGTATCTATTCAATGAAGCCACATCTAGCATATTGTAAGTCCGCGCTACTCGGCCACGTAGGCTCGAGCGGCAAAGACCTGAGGCCAAGGACACGAGTTCGATGCTCGGTGAATAACATCATGTTCACTGCACCCAGCGAACGGTGATGCATTGAAAAATCACTCGGATTGTTTACAGCACTGAAATGAGGTTTTATTTCAATAGTCTTTAAGGTTTTTTTATTGAACTCTGCCTGGTGGTGCTTGGTCGGTAATTGGTTTTTTCGGGCTATCTTTTACTGGAAATGTTAACCTTTACGTCGTAATTTCTTTAATATTAATTTTCATATTTACTCACTAGAAGCAAGCTTAGCTCTTGAGCTAAAAGCTGACATCCATTTCTTTGTTAGGAGATCCATAAAAATTCTACTTATTAATTATTTTTATTGCAATTCAGTCGAACTAGAAATTGTGGAGAATTTTTCAACAAACTCGGCTATCAGATATTTTATTGCATACATTTATGTAAAAAACTAAAAATTTGTATAGTACTAAATCTATTTGCTTTAATCCCTCGCAGTGAAGTCGGTTATTAATGACTGGTACAGATTTAAAAAAGGATCGGATTTTGACCCTTCGCTTGGTCAACGACTTAGGTTTTACGCAAATCAATGCCCCTTGCAAAGTTAGTGCATCTATATTAATGAGTTTTATAGTTATTCAAGGCTGCCCTTACTTACTGATTCTCGGTATTTTGTCTTGTGGTGAAGACTTGTTTTACTTACTTTTGAATGCGGATGGTGAACGTTGGGTCATAGGTTCGATGTCTAAGTCGGGACAGTGTTATTGTGTTTTATCACTAGGATTTTTTTTTCATTAGAACCCCGTACTGGATTTTTGCCCATTATAAACAACAGGCTTGCTTCTTATTACATGGGATATTACGTCGAAATGTGGTTGTAGTACCGCTACACCTCACCCTCTCAGGGAATGTGGTGTGATGTATTTTCTATTAAAGTTTCGTTTCTACATAGCCGCTCAATCCTACCCCGGGCCAAGTCCCTAAACAAAAAAAAAAAAAACGTAATGTTATTTTTTTTGGCTTTTCTTTTTTTAAAGATTGTGCATTTAGAAACTTGCTTTAGCCGTTATCGAGTACCTTAAACTAATTGGAATTTTCTGTGGATGTTTCCATCAGTACTCCAGTAAGCTTCTGCACTAATTTATGGGCACACCGGGTCGTCGCACCGCCTATAGAGGCCCATCCCACGCCGTGTCTGGGCTGCATGTCTGCTCCTAAACGACCGAAATCGAGCGCTCGCCGCAGGTTCGGCTAAGTTCGGCTCTCGACCGAACTTCGTGTGATATTGGTAGGCTTTTAATGGGAGATGTTTATCTGTGTATTGGAATAAAATATAAGTAAAAATCTTTTTAAAAACAGCTTTTAATTAACTAAAAAGGACTTTCCCATGGCCACTGTCCGGCTCCATCATCAGACCCTGAACAAGTGAATGACCAATGAGTCCAAACACGATGGTGCTATATCTCGTTTGATTGAGGAGTTCCTATGGCCAACTTCCAGCTCCATCATCAGACCAGCTCCATGGTATATTTTTTTTCAAAATGTCTCGGTTATTATATAAGTATGCTAAGTTTCAGCTCAATTGGACGTCAGGAAGTACTTGAAAAATGGATGACAATTAGAGTAACCGGAAACACATACGAACAGAGCAAGCTAATATAAAGCTTGTAAAAATAATCTAAGCACGTAATGTACGATAAGCTTGTAGGAGGTCAAAAGGATAAATAGAAGTTTTTTTTTTCATAGATTTTTCTCTACTGACGTCGGTTTGGCAACTCTCAACTCTTTCTCCACGTTCGGTCACAGGTTCAAATCATATTTCTATAGTTGGCGAATCGTTCAAGTTCAAATTGTTGTACATTACTAAACGAATATTTTTATAATCACCCTTGACAGCCTTATTGCCGATAATCATAACCCACACCAGTCTACCTAATTATTTCTCAAAGAAAATATTTTCCAGGAATTGAACCCGGAATATTACTGTTACAATGAAACTGGCAACTACTACCATAACATTTTTATAAAAACAAACCCGCTAATTTGCAAATTACGGCAGAGCGCCACTTATTTAATAATTAACCATAAACGCTTCCTTATAGTTCAGAGGAACCGACTGGTGATATAAAACTACTGCAGGATATTGAACCAGCGGTTATTACGTCATAAGTAATATAATAGTGGCCGTTTTATAATGTAAATAGAGATGCTGTCAGGAGGGACGCATTAGGCCTGTATGCGCAAGAGATATTTTAGAGTTCCGTACCCAAAGGATGCAAACAGGACCCTATTATTAGGCTCCGCTGTCCGTTCATCCATCCGTCTGTCACAGGAATGTATCTTTTGAACCGTAATAGGTAGACACTTGAAGTTTTCACAGAGTGTGAACAACCACAGATGCTTTAAAAAAATGAAGGGAATCTCCATCCTCATAAAAGAAACGTGCTTTTTACAAAAGTATAAAAAAAAATGTAGTGTTCAATGTAGTCGGACTCGAATCCGACTTATAATTCGATAATTTACGGACCGTTATTGGTTAAAATGAAGTACTCTTGTATGTTTACCAAAAATGAAGCAAAGACCTCATAGCTTTGCATAATAGACTCTCCCATATGGAAGTAGCTATCACAGGTAAAATTAGCTTATGAATCTATTTATTATGCCCAGTTTCGCAATAAAAAATGCTACTACTGATAAACTGTTTATAGAACCGAACATAGATCAAGTTGATTTAATCTTAACACCCCAAGTAGATCATTTGTATCAGACTCATATTAAATAGCCCATGAATACGTGATGTAAGTCTTAAGGGCTTATACTAACTCAGCTCAAATTCACTTTTTATCTCGCTCGCACCATACTACTCGCGTACTGAGTGAGAGCAAGACGAAGTGGGGTGCTGGGGTGCATAATGGCAATTAAAAAAAAAACATAAGGCCTGTTAGCTCGGTTACTATGCAAAGTTTCATGATCTAATCTGAAGTATTTTTTTAATACCAGCGGTTTATAGTTCGGTTTAGAGGGCTTTGGATTTTTTTTCTAAAGATAAAATTATAAGTAATCGTGTTTTCGTCAATCAATGGACCTAGCATCAATCCTTAACTTTCACATAATATATTTATTTTAAAATGAATGCTGCAGTATTTTCGGCATAACGGAGGATCATGCTAAGCAATTTGAGGTTGGGTAGGCCCTTAAGTGATGATTTAATTAACGATGGAGTGCACGTTTACGGAGTAGGAACGTATAATCCTCATTGTGTACAAGTCCTTACATCGTAAAATCAATAAGTTATGCGAATGTAATGATTATGATCAGTTGATTTATTACGGGAGGTTGATTTCATCGATTGAATTCATACCTGCGTCAGTATATAGTTTATTCACGAATAAATTAAATTATGGACGGCGGTAAAAAAGATTCGAGTCATTGTATATTAGTGTTATTACCTACTCGGAGTTAATAATAATTGTGACTTGTTATGTTTATCATCATGACATTTATTTCGTATGGTTTAGGTATTACTATGGATCTAGACGAGTTTTCAATATTATTTATCTACCAAGATAACGCAGTAGGTACTGTATCTTTGGTTTCCAGCCACACAATAACGGCTACCCAAACAAAGCCCGTTTTTGGAAACCAAAACGTTAATGTCAATTATTGGTGAAAATCAACGATTTTCATGTCGACCGTTATTTACACGTTGTCGTTATTGACAGAACCGCTTTTTATAGAAAACCAAAGCTTTAGCGATATTTTACAATAAAATATTGGCCACACATCAACATCCCACTGTTTTTATGACGTAAAACAAATACTGTAAACTGCCATGCAATCCGAATACTTAACAGTAAAAAACCAGACACCAAACCAAACAGAATTGTATTTATTTTCAGTGCAGGTACCTCCTTGGTCAGGGTTTCTATCATGCTAATAATGTTTGGTTCTGTCGTTGTTGGATGACCTTGACGGTTGAATCTGGTATGAGCAGACGGACATTTTTCAAACTCGAGGTCACTACTTTCGGAGTTCTATAGAATGCTTCAGGGAACTCAGTGTAACGTGTGTAAACGTCAATAAAAAAAATAAAAAAAAATACCTAATAATTAAGTTACCAGCTACAGAGCCAGAGTTCATCTTAGACGGGCTAGAAATTAAAAGAAATACAATATAATTAATTCTTAACCGAACTGAAACAAAACATTTAGCCTTAGATTCTCTTTATTTTTTTCTAAGAATCTTTTTGAGTTTACCTTTTACCACTGCAAGGTCATCCTAGCCCAGACTATGTATGAACTTTTAAACTGTAAGTAAAACCAAGATATTTTTCCATATAAGGATTGTTTGATTAATATGACTGCCTCTCATGACACCCACGCGTAAAGCGGGGTTCAATAAGTCGTCAATACCTCACTTGCAACGTTTCTTTAAACATATTTTATTATACACCCACATTTAGTTGAACTTATGTACTTTACATAACCGTATAAATTTTAACATTATTATATTCATAAACGTATTAAAGCTAACGGCAGATAATGATGACTGGGTTCACTTGGAGTTAGGGTCGTTATGCACTGAACTGTGTGCAACAAAATAAGAATTGGTAGTACAGGATCAATTATTAATGCTCGGTTTCTATAAACAAAAACGTATCGTTATGCTTACCAATGGTAGCATTTTTGATTGCCAAACTGAGCATATAGATTCGTAAGCTAAGCTTATTTTACCTGTGATAACTACTTGCATATGGGAAGGTCTCTATGCAAAGCTATGAGGTATTTGTTTCATTATTAATAAAGATTATTATATAAAGATTATTATATTTTAACCAATTACTGTCCGTAACGTAGAGGAATCGGCCATAAGAGCGTAGTGGTGATCAGAACTATCATGTGAAATATTGATTTTGTTTATTTATTTGTTTAGTTAGCCTATTATAGCGTCCCATTGCAAGGGTAAAAACCACCTTTTATCTCCTACTTGTCCCTCTGTACTGCTATCTGAGGCCTCAGTCCTATAGATAGGACTACAGTCCTTCCTGCTATCTCCGTCTTAACCTAGGAAGTCGTATGCTGTTAGTCGTAGGATCCACTGATTGGTTGTTTTCGCCACAGCTGATCCGACATGTGGCATAATCAACTACACATTCAACTATATTTGGCAACACCATATTGTATTATCTGCTCGCGTTTAAGCGGAACGAACTTGTTTGCTATTTCTGTTGGGCCGTTCGACGACTTATCACATAAAACCGTCTGCATCAAAATCACTTTATAGCGCTTACACACTAGTGGATCAACGGCTTTACATTGGGCCTACGCTCTTATTATGAATTATTAAAGGTCTACCACTCTGAGGCTGTATTAGGCTGATCGTTACCTCTGCTGATTGCATGAATGCCTCGGATTATTACAACTTGCATAATTATTGTCTCTTCGCTGCGCATAATTACTGTATACCTTGAAGTTGTAATTGTTTTGGAGTTAAATTAGAACACGAACATGCATTTTGATTCTCACTTATTTTACTAGTGAATTGTTTGTTGAAATGCAATACTGTTCATGAGATTTTACTGTAGATTGAGAAGAAGAAGGTTGGAAATAGGTTATTAAAATACGTGGTTTTGTAGATTCCCATTTGTTTCAGCAGGTTTAAGAGCGAAAGGGCATTTTTTCTTTCATTTACGCTATAATTGCTAGTAATTGCTCATAACTAACCTTTAACCCAGCGTCCTAACCAAAAGCGACAGTTGTGCGAGTACGCGATCGACATAATCGTTTATATGAATGTTGATGTACATACGACTTGATTGATCGCCCGGCTATGCCATAATTCATCTGAAATCGCGCGACGATCGCGTACTCGCGCGATATTCGCTTTTGGTTAGGTCACGGACTATAGCAAGATATGATATGATTTTTGCAAGTATCATTCGTCAGAGATAAAGGTACCATTATACATGAAAATATATTATTTACCATTTTTAAGTTTACATAATGAATAAAAAGTCCGCATTTTCGGAAAAATAAACTATCAATTTACCACCATTTAGGTACCCAAATATTTTCCCTTATTTTGGCGAAAGATCACAGCAAAAATTACCCTTATTTTTCATACCAAAATTTGGAAAGTTCGCCGACAAACGAATAGGAATCAGTATGTGAAATAAAAAACACCGCAGAGAAGAGATTTATGCGACCAATATTCCGGGGGATGCAACTCAGGGTGGTTTAAAAATGTATTAGAAAACTTGTATGATTTATTGTTATTGTATTAGATATGTTTTAGAGTTTGTGTCTGTATCGTTTTAGGGTTGGAACGCGAGAATTTGTTATGGGGTTGAGTTTGAAGTGAAAGTGAACGGTTTTTTCTTTCAAACTTTTATAATATACGTTGGCATAATATTAGTTATTTAAGCCAGACTATCTTACTTTGGGGCTCACTGGCCAATAATATGTTGTAACCTTTCTTGCAGGTAATATTTTAATGTACTCATGTCGTGTTTTGATGTTATCCTTTGAACCTGCTAACTGTTATTACCTGGACAATAAACTATGTTTTATAAACTATTTTCCATATTTTCGGCCGTCATATAAAATTATTAATCTCTTCATTTGCAGTGTCGTATAAAAATCATTCTAGTTTTACACGCTATCTCAATGTGGAATTTTGAAAATAATAAAAATATGGCCTGTTTCACACTGTCAATGAGATTAATAATTAAAAAGATATAATACTATTTATAAAATTTCTACATTGTCTTAAATAGAATATACATTTAACACGAAAATATATAAAATATGTACAAGTACCTATATAAAGGAAAAAATAATAATAAAGAAAGAGCATTGGGCATCAAAAAATTCGTCCACATCGCTGTCAGTGGGAAAACTGCCCAAAAGGCTGGCAGCGTTGCCACGTTAGAATGGCAATGCAGATCCTTTGACCTTAACATTGGCCAGTCTCTGGTAACGTGAAGAGTTAACCAACCGTTTGGCGATGTGCCGAAGTACTCGATGAGCGCTCGGACCCCACAGCCCTAGTATTTCAACGGTTCAAACATAATTATTGTTACAAAGAAGGTTGTTATATTTGCGCCGTTTGACAATTTATTTGAAATGATATTCCAGGTAATTTAAGTTACCTGGGAATTATTCAGAAGTTGCGAGACGCATTTGTTGTACCTATTTATACTGGAAGAAGTTTCGTTCTCGAGTCAAAGCCCTGTTTAATTGTGTCTTAAATAAGTTTGTGTTGGATCATTTAGCTCCCTTCAAAATGGTTGAGCTGAATGGTGCTGATCCATGCGTCATGTTCGTGAACGGGCGCCGTCAGTTGTGACTGGTCATCTCTTAGCTGCGATGGCTTATTTTAATTTTTTTATTGTTTTTATTTTTTAATTGCGGACGCTTTTAACTTGCTTTCTACATTGTTCTCACATGTTTAATTTCATCATGAGTGATTTAACCATTTTTATACATTTTTTTTTTATTTAAAAGAGTGTCCGTAGAGTTTCTCGTCAGTTCTTCTCCATAGGTACCTACTACGCTTTGGAATGGGCAACTTGCTTCATATTTCTGACTGACCGACTCCTTGACAATTCAAAAGTGCCTGTAAATGGTTTAATTGAAATAAATGCTTTGAGTTTGAATTTATTCTAGTTTCCGGAAATATTCCGCACTATTTGTGTTCTTACCTTTTATTTTAATAAAAGACTAGACCCCACAATAAAGAACTTCCTTATCCACCATCTGTTGAGTCAAACAACAATAACATGAAATATGTTACATTCAAGTAACCACATAGAAGCGCATATTATAATCAAATAGAAAACAATAGAGGTGTTGTGAGGTTTTTTATTGCAGGTCGTTAACCCCAGGTCGTCTGACAGTAACCTCTGTGACGTTAGTCAATCGGTGGAAATGTTTGTGTTTTTATGTAGGTATATTTGTTGGGTTTTAGAACGATTGAGAAGAATTCAACTAATGTCATTAAACCAGGCTGAAGTTGATGAACAAACGTTGTCAAGCTTCGTCCAACCAGGGGGCTAAGTCTACTAATTTACAAACGTGTCAATGGTCTCACAATGATGAGTTTTTGACAGATTTTGCCTTATATTAATGCTGTAAAGAAAGGCGCTGGTTTTTTGGTAGAAAACAAAAGTATAATGACAATAAAAAAGAATAAAGAAGAAACATAGACAAAATGGTAAAAAGGCAAAATATAAAAAGGCTTGCACATTCTCCCCTTTTTTTATAAAATTGGCTGTTTGATCAGCTTTTGGAGGGGTCTCCTGAACGTGCCGGCCACAGTGGCCACATCGGCCACCCGCACTACTCCATCTCTGCCGGGAAACAATCTCACGACTCGGCCTTTGGGCCATGAACCACGCGGTAAATTTGAATCGCAAATTACGACGATATCTCCTAGCGCAATTGAGGGTGCGGTGCCTCCACCTCTTCTAGGTGACAACGAAGGCAGGTATTCTCGAACCCATCGCTGCCAGAAAAGATCGGCTAGTCTGAGTGCTCTCCGCCAATGACTTCTGCTCGAGAGGTCCGTCTCCTGAAGCGTGGATTTTGTATGGCAAATCTGTCAAAAACTCACTCAACAACAAAAAATCATTCAACAAAAAATCATTGTGAGACCATTGACACGTTTGTAAATTAGTAGACTTGGCCCCCAGGACCCTATTTAACGATTGAAAAGTACTATCTATATAACAGAACCGAAAACGAATCAAAGAAACTTGTAAAATTGTCAAATTGTCGCCTGTCACCTGTTTTCTGTCGGTTTTATTAAATAGGTTCCTGTATGTCGAACCCACGTCTCCCTGCTTCGCAGTTCCGTTTGCGACCACTGAATCAACGAGTAGTCAGTTGCTTATGCAAAACTAGTTGATAAGCAAACTTCTTGTTGCTGCTAGTAGTAACTACGTTGTTTGCTAAATTATTGGAATAAAACCATTTTCCTCCTTTTAGCCTTCACGGCAGTCGGGTAAAAATAAATGGCTCTTACCTAACTGTCAAATATCTATTTCAATTCATTTCAATTCTCCATATTTTAAATTCAGAATTTGTTCACATGTACACACGGCTACACAACCTATACATTTCCAGTATAAGCTGCCCTCGCATTGTGCGGAAATCCTATACATTGCGAGATCAGTATAAAACTGGAAATATATAGCTTGATGTGTAGCCGTGTGTAATTTAGTAGATCTGGCCTATTGATTAGGACTGGGTGTGAGCAATCATAAAGATCATAGCAATTAGTAATTGCGAAGGAGTAGGTACTGTTTACCTACATATTCAACCTAGGTATAAATCTGAGGATTGCTCATAACTTGTATTGTGCCGATCTTTTAAGCTTTGTAACGACAGCAATTACTAGATTTAATTAAAATAATTAAAGATTTATTATAATAATTTCTGTTGACTACTGTATGAAAAAGTATCAGTAGGAGCAGCGGTAGCCCAGTGGTAACGGCCGCGACTTACGAGTTGTAGGTCATAGGTTCGAACCCTGACAGGCGCTTTACTTTGTGTAAATTATTTCATCACCACTGCTCTCAAAACGGTGAAAGAAAACATCGTGAGGAAACCGGCATATCATAGAACCAAAAATTCTAAGACATGTGATATCTAGTAACCCGCACAAGGCCTGCGTGGTGGATTTCGGTCCACTACCTCTCACAGAGAGGAGGCCTATGTCCCAGCAGTGGGAATATTATATTATGCTATGCTATGCTATTCTATGAAAAGTATAGAATCTGCAACTATTGCTGCGGTGTCACGGAGACTGATCTATTTTGTATGTACGTATTGTACGTATCTACTTGATTTGCCTCACTTTACCTTTAATACCTTTTGCTGGGAGCGTTTATTTGCGTTCAAAACTTAACCCAATCCCTTTTCATAAAAGAGTTCCAAAAATCAACGCCAATTATAACAGGAATTAGTGATGACACACACTCCAATAAATTATTGTTATCGATACTCCGCACGCTCGGGGACAACGTATCGACAGCCGACAGCAACACGAATACAATTTGTAAGATAAAATAATGTTTTGGGTTGCGAAACGTTGCGTCACGAACCGACCGAGAAGCATGATTAAACTTGCAAAAGCAAAATACAGCCGAGTAAAGGTTAGTCGGCGGTTAGTGGTGGAATACGATGTCGATGGAATTAATGTTGAATTAGACTATGCGTCCATAAACTCCTGTTTATTTTCCCGGATTAGCTTTGCAGTTTCAATTAGAGCTGTAACTAGTTAAAATGTCAGGTATTTTAATTAAAGTGTAAAAGCTTGTTTCGTGTTCGATATTTTATTGCTCGTCAAAAAGGTTATACTGTCGTGAACGTTTTATAACGTATTTTTAAGTCATCTTCATAGCAAAATTTAACAAACCTTATAATTTATGACTATTCAATTCAAATCATCGTCGCTCACACTTACATATTTTGTCAAGTATTTAAACTTTGTGTTTTACCTTGGTAATATTTTTCCATATTTGACGAATGTAAAAAAAAAAATGCATAGCAAAGAATCTAATTTTCACACAACTTTTGCTTCCAGAAACTCGACTCGGTTTTTCTTGTTTTCAATATTGAGCACTATTATTATTCATTAGCATCATAATTTTTTATTTCACGAAATAAATGTCTAAACTCTGTCGATAACACTGTTTACCGACGTGCGCCATCACTAAAATGGCACGGTACCGATCATTGTCAATGGGTTCGTGATCAAAATATACGTATCCCCTTATTATCTTAATAATTTTGTACACAATCTCGGGCAACTGACTCATTTTTAGCCAGCCAAGGTTTTATGCCAAGCGATCTGTTTTTAACTAGACGGTGGTAGTTTTACGGTGTGATTTTTTATGGGGAGTCGTAAAATTTAGTATTGATGGTTATGATGGCATGTTTCGTAAAGAGTGCTTTTTAATGTGTGGTCGATTCGTTGTACAGTAAAAGGTACTTAACCTAGCTTCTTTGAACGTGTCATGTGGGGCTTGGTCTGATGAATTCTTTATGTCTGTAAGTAGTTGTTTTGTTGTTTCCCTTGTTGTTACATGTGCTATTGTTCAGAATTCCTAACTTGGCTGTCTGATTTGTTACATCAGTTTATAAGTATCAGTATCCACTTTGTTTCAGTTCAAATGTTGTGTAAGGTGTGGTTCAGTTTTTAAAAGGCTTTTTGTTGGTTTTAATTTCAGGAAGTTCTGCGCTAATCTCTTCTGGACCTTGTTCTAAATGACGGTTAAAATAATAGTTATTTTTACCGACTTCAAAAAAGGAGGAGGTACTATGTTCGGGATGATTGTTTTTTTTTTTTTTTTTTTTTTTTTTTTTTATGTATGTTCACCGATTACTCCGCCGTTTGTGAACCGATTTAAAAAATTCTTTTTTTGTTCAAAAGCTTATACTTCTGAGGTGGTCCCATTGTCACCAAGTCAGGATCTGATGATGGGATCCTAGAGAAATCGAGGGGAACTTTCAAAAATCGTAAGGGCAACTAGTGCATTCCTTAATTTATTCATTAAGTATTTTACAGCACTACAATTTTATGAAGGCCTAGAGTCGATCTGATGATGGAGCCGAAAGACAGTCAAGGGAACTCCTCAATGGTTTACAGCAGATACCTCGTGTTTGGGCTTGATTAATTTGTATTGATAAAAACTTTACACTTTGATGGGTTCTGACTGTCGTTAGGGGTCTGATGATGAAGACGAAAGACAGTCGAGGGAACTCCTCAGTGGTTTACAGCAGATATCTTGTGTTTGGGCTTGATTAATTTGTATTGATAAGAACCTTACACTTGGATGGGTTGTGACTGTCGTTAAGGGTCTGATGATGAAGACGAAGGACGATTAACGGAACTCCTCAACGGTTCACAGTAATTACCTTGTGTTTGGACTTAATTCATTTATATTGATAAGAACTTTGCAACCATATAGGTTGTAAGTGACATTATAGATCTGATTATGGTCACCTTATAATATGATGATGAGGGGAACTATACAGTGTAAGCAAATGTATAGTGTTCACCCTTATATTCTTGAGAAGGCACGGGAGTCTCATTAGCCAGCCGGTTTCGTATAACATCTAAACGATACTTGCGCTGTTCAGACGACTCGCCACTTAATCGTTTTTGAATAAGATTGAGTCGGCAGATCTTATCATTTATCATTTGGCGACTCCTGTGACAAATGAGAATGCATGTAATTTCTCATCTGAGATAACCTAGCATGACAAGCTAACGGTGATTCTTGGGAACCGGACATAGCACTCCGTTTGCGATTCTTAGATAGGCGTTCTTATTCAGCAGTATTAGTCTCTTTAATTCTGTTTTTCTTCATGCGGGTGGCTCCTTTAGTTGGTCTACCCATGATTACAAAAATCAAATTACACAAAAAATGGAAAAATAATAAAACTTTTAAAAAAAAATTGACCGACTTCAAAAAAAACAAAACAAAAAAGGACTACTGTACTAAAAACCAAAAGACAAAAAGTACTTCTTTAATAATAAGAGAAAAATAAAAAAATTAAAAAATAACTTTAATTTCGGAAGTCGGTGGTCAAAAACTAAAATTAAAAGCAAAGACACCGACTTCCGAAATTAAAGTTATTTTTTAATTTTTTTATTTTTCTCTTATTATTAAAGAAGTACTTTTTGTCTTTTGGTTTTTAGTACAGTAGTCCTTTTTTGTTTTGTTTTTTTTGAAGTCGGTCAATTTTTTTTTAAAAGTTTTTTAAATCTATTTTCTTTATCGCCTATTATTATCGTTTTGGTTTTATTTCGTTTTTGTTGATGATCATACCAAACTATTATAATTATGTATGTGAAATTATTATGTATGTGAAAAATCCAGTTTATTACATAGGTTATTAGATCAGTTCACATTTAAGAACAGTAGAAATTAATATTTTCAACGCGCCATTTTTGTCGTTCTTTTCGAAGTGTCAATTATTTTTCTTACATGAATATTTTAAAACTCTAATTTATATGATCATAATAAATGATCATTATTTTTGGTGGTGTTGAATGTTGATATGCAAACACGATATATGACGCATGCCATTAGTCATTGAAGACTGCCGTGTATCTTTTAAGTTCATGGATCATCAGCTTTTGAGGAGCTCGTGGCTAAGTAATAACAGTCTCACCGAGTCGATCCATCAGGTTAAGCTACGCTTGCCGGGGTTGGTCGGTGGATGGGTGACCATCTTTACATACCGAGACTTCTCCGTGCCTCGGAAAGCACGTTAAGCCGTTGGTCCCGGCTGTCATTCGTGGATCTTTGACAGCCGTTACGGGTCGTCAGAAACCCGAAAGTCTGACAACCAGTCTTACCAAGGGGTATCGTATTACCCACTTACTGGGTTGTGGAGGTCAGATAGGCAGTCGCTCCATGTAAAATACTGGTATTCAGCTGCATCCAGTTAGACTGGAAGCCGACCCCAACATAGTTGGGAAAAGGCTAGGCAGATAGATAGGATCATCAGCTTTTGACCACGTAACTATACATGTAGCTAGGTACTTCCTTTGATATATATTCCGCTCGTAGCATGTAACTGTTCGCTTTTAGCAGGATTGGAATAGATTCTTTAATTTAATTGCCTAATATTTTTTAGAGAATATTACATAATTGTTAATTTTTTTTAACTTGTAGTTACATTGTGTTGTGTGCCCTGTCTGTGCTAAATAAATGTTTTTTTTTTCTTTTATTTTTAATTTTGCATTTGATATTTTTAATTTAAAAAACTTCTTATTTCTTCCATCGATCATATAATTCCGTACTTTAAGAATTATTGTCTATTGACTTGATTTTTTACAGTTTATTCTATTTTGCGAGACTTGCACCCAGCCCACGTTAACTCAGACGGCATCCTTAACAAATATTGGATACCTATAGGTACCAGAGTTGAGTGGTATACCTACATTTGCCTTTTGTATTGGGATTTTCGAAATATCACTATTATTATACCATGCTTTCTTATCCAATGTCACCATATTTCCTCGTTTGTCCTTAATAACCTTGTTACCATGTTCGTGCAATAACTCCTAATAATTGTGCAATTTGTATTTATTTGCACGTAAATCCACACTGATAACGTCAATCTTCTAGTATCACAAGGATCTTAATCCTTTTCCTATCTAACGTCACACCTTTGAATAAACAATGTTTCAAACTACGTCGATGATGAAATTGTACTACAGCACATAGTTAGTTGGTACAAAATGTCAGCATTGACGAATATTTAAAATCTTCTATCAATACATTGCTTGTTTAATTTCTGTAACTTTGAAACAGTTATGATCAATATGCGCAATGTATACAGAACTATGAAGACTTGTTGCAGTAGTAGTGCGTAGTGTAACCTGTCCCGACTTGTCGAGCCGGGACAACTCACGTATAACCAATGACCTCGGATACTAAGAGGTGTGTCCACTTAAATGTTTTAAAACACGTTAAGTGTGAATCATTGTTATGCTAATTTTATTTCTACATTAATTTACGATTTGCCCGCTAAATATTCTGCGGTAAGTGCTACAGTGCGCAATTAAATACAAGTTGAAGTTAAATTAGGAATGAAAAGTGTTTGTTCATTCTGCTATTAGTTTTTTGTCTTTTTTGATGCTTTCAAAATTGGTGAAATTTTTTGTATAGTTTTAATTAGGTATTGTTCCTTGTTGTTAGGTGTGCGTTTTGTTTCTTTGGCTTCTTGTTGAAACCGTTTCAAAGGACATATCAATCTAACATAAAAGGGGTTTTCATGGGATCTGAGGGCCAATTCTCGTACCTACGTGAAAAATGTTTAAATTCAAGTCGCAATCTCATTTCAGTCACAAACAATGACAGAACTTGTCAAAAATTGAGGTAAATTAGAGGTTTTTTTTACAGATTGAGACCGACACTAGAATGCAAACGATCTTAAAAATACGGAATTCCTTTATTTATTATCTGCGTATTTCCCATTTTGATTTGGGTAAGTAGGTACCTATCCAATTTTTTTACTTGTTCTCTGTATTTTATTACAATTTCTAGTCTATCGTTATATTTTATATCATTATTATGAGTTTGGTTTTATAATTACAATTATGTTTCCTGATACCATGGAAATATTTCATCCACGCAAGTTTTTATTTTTTTCAATAAATAAACAAACGGATGCAGTGCGAGATTAATATTTAAATGGCAAGTAAATCACTGACCGACACCTCATTATAACTGTCCAAGTAAATTATACCTACAAGCTGTCAGTACTCGTAATTTAACTACCATTATTGCGGAAATGACACCTAATGATACATACAGAAGTAATAAATTGACCTTTCGTCTTAACACTATAAACCTTCCAACATCATTGGCGCTCTGACTCATCGACGTCCGTTACCAATGACTAAGAAATAATTAAATCTGTAGGAACCGATAATCCAACACACACCGAAGGAAATTCAACCATAAAAATTAAACAAAACGACTCAAACTTGATTGATAAAAATCTACCGTTAACATCTCACGCGGGATCGGAGAAAATCGCGCCAATTTAGGATTTTGTTTTAGTTGTAACTGTGGTTTTAAATTATTTTGATGAGGTCCTCCCGGGTTCGATAGCCGGGCCTAAAACCCGTGTTTATGTAAAGGAAATTAATTTTAAAAGGTTTTTTGTCAAAGGTAATTTTGGTATGGTCACGATTTAAAATAAAGGCTCTTACATACTGGGGCGATTCGTCGTGCGACGTGAATTTTAACAAAACAATTTCTCACGGCGAACAATGCGGCGACGCGGCGTCGCGTCGCGCGACTAATCGCCCCAGTATGTAAGAGCCTTAACATTTTCGCGTATTGCCTCTTAGAGCGTAGTTGGGTTGGTTGCGTCGATCTAAGGATACCTAAATTGTTATAATTATTTGCTTTATCACATTTAAATACTTACAATTAACATTTTTTTTAAATAGTAGCCCACCGGTATCTGTAACAGGGTCTAAGCTGCCGGCGGTCAGGGCTCCAGAGAGAGGAACCTCCTAACAATGCGAGCCGTGTCCAGGAGTACCGCTTTCTGAATCAAGCCCTTAATCCAGCTGCCCAACGAGAGCCTCCATAGGTGTTGGTCGAGGCTCTTGGCAATTAAGCCATTGGCTGATACGACTATCAGCACAATCATGTTGTTATCATTAATATCAATAATGCATTTTTTCAGTATCAATCAATCATAAAACACTGATAAAATTATATCGAAATCCTCGTTTTCGTTGCCCTGAATCAGACAGCTTAAGATAGGTACTTATTTATAATTTTATAGTAACAGCACGTCGTTTTTTCAACACTGAACCTAGCAGCCTCGCCTCAAATATTTTTTAAATTTCTATATCAAAAAATCTCGGTATACTTCATTATCTAATAATTATGTGAAATCAAATCATTGCATCACATTCCAAAATATCGAGGACTCGATTGTAATCGATTACAACTTATTGCTTCCTCCAGGAGACATTCCGATTCCTGACTAATTATTAGACAACGCGGTGGATAAGATAACTAATACATTGCCGATCGACAGAAGTACCTAATGATGCAGAAATGGACACAGTGACGTCATTCGATATGTTTTATCTTATCTCGGGGCAATTGTAAGTAGAATTGGTAGACATTATGGCGATGGTTTAATCAGTACGTATCTTAAAGCGTAGTTCCGTGTTGAGGATAGAAGATTTCACAAAAATATTATGGCATTTTCTCAAACATGCTTAGAAATTCGAGTATTATTTTGACAACCTTCTTCGAGATGAATCGAAAATGCTGTACTGCTCAAAAACAAGTGACTATGCGGCCGGCAATGTTACTATAAAAATCCATATCTGTCTTGTTTAGCGGCCAAAGAAATTACTACGAAAACCCATATTTGTCGTGTTATTTAAAAATGGAACGAAATTTCACACGGCAACCAAGGAGGTAACTTATCAAAGATTTTATTTAAATTTCGATTTGGCTTGCAAATAGAACTGTTTCAAGTAAAGAAGAAACAAATGAACTTAGTGGCACATGAAAAATTATCAATGTTCGTGATTGATTCTGGATTTTTTATTTAATTTACTCAGTTTGAATTTCCACTCATTATTTGAGAAAAGTACTTACTATACAAGGCTTTTCCGCAATCAGGCATTGATGAACTCACACGATCGTGCATCAATCCCCTTATTGCTGGTCGCGACAGTAATCTACTATTTTGTCATTTTCTTTGGATTGTCTTTATCGTATTCCTTCTCTTTGGTGTTGATTTGAGTATTAAGAGAGAATAGCTCGCTCCATGATGAAAAATTTGCCAGTAACAACATGGTTGAATTGTAGGATTCTTAACATTATGTACTTTTTTTCAGAATTTTTATATTTCTTTAGCTGTCGCATAATACACGTGTTCAACCTCAAATCTTATACGCTATTGTTTTGTTTTAGTTCTGTGAGCAGGTTTCTTGTGCAAAAATAAATAATGTATGGATACTTCTTTCTATCATAATATGTGTTGGTTGCTCCCTAAACCTAATTGATATCTTTGATGAGATCAGTTTTTTTTCTGGTTCTCTGATTGTAATTGTGTTTTATTCAATTTAATTTACTCGCGTCGGGTAATCTTGTAAGCTGTTGCAGAATCCAGCTGGTCTATTCCGTAAAAATCTCATCGTAAAACTTAGGTGAAGCGAGCTTGGAGTGTCATATGCGTATGGATCGCTTAATTTAAGTAATTAACAAAGCAAAACCACAGTGCGGTCTGTGAATCTTTCTATAAGTATGAATTTTGTATTTTTCGTCGCAACTAGCTTTGGCTAAGAAAAAAACCAATATCTTGTCTCTTTCTCGACTATGTAAGTCATTTACAGTAATTAATCATTAGGTAGGTACCTAATGATTAATTACTGTAAATGATAAAATAATAATTAGCTCTATATAATTTACTCAGAAAATTGTAAGTAATCTCATTATAGAGATGAAGAGGAAAATTTAAAATAAACATCAATTTATCTGTATAAAGTTTAATTGCTTTTAACTTAGATTAGCAAGAAAAAAGCCTACGTGATGATACAGGCATTGCATGTCTTGGTTTTGATTGATCTTTTGAACCTAATTATCATGTGATGAGTAATTAATGTCACCCGATTCTTACCATCATATTCTGTGAGTATATGACCTGTAATTTTATTTTATTTTATTCAAAACGTATTTTAAGCCATTTGGTTTTAAACCGTCTTATTGGTTTAAAACGTTTTAAACCACACTTAGCGATTTAATAATGGTTTAAAATATTTTTTTTAAATAAAATGCACTGAGGCTTCCCATGAAGTGATCTGGACCTCATCTACTATCTGATATTTTTAGAAATTTTATAATCTCGATTTGTCTATACAATTTTATATGCATATTTAAAAGAAAATACATTAAAAACCTAGGTAATCGGACTATTTTTTTATTGTATATTTTAATAAATACGCATATCAACTTTGTTTTCAGTCTGTCTAATCCTAAAAAAGTAGTTAATAAACTTAAATGACTCACATAAATGAATAAAAGATTTCAATTAGCCTTTCTAAATTTTTAATGTAATGCGTAATCAATGTACGGCACACGTGGTCGTGGTTTTAAACCGTTTTAAATAAATTTAAAACGGTTTTTAAACCACGGATTTTGGTTTAAAACGGTTTGTTTACAAACTATACCTATAATGCCCGGAATATGCAAGGCTAGATTTTTAATGCTCATCGTTCTCAGTCGTCATTTCGGTAGTCACCGCCTGTCTAGCCATATCATCAGTTGTTCAAACTAAGATAGCAAAATACTGTTACATAACTGGCTCGCTGGTCTAATGGTCGCAAGCGCTACTGCGTAGCATGAGATCCTGAGTTCGATTCCCGGGTCGGCGAAAGTGTTATTGGGTTTTTCCAAGTGAAACTCAGTAGCAGCTCGGAGCTTGAATTTGTGTCCGGTTCATGGCAATGGGCTCGCCCCCAATTACATGGGACTTAAACATAGCTGCGGCGAAATGTGGGCGTACTTTATGTACACCTTTGCCTAATCCTTTAGGAAATACAGGCGTGATGTTATTTATGTGTGTTATTTTTTTTTTAATTTTTTGACATTGAAATATTTAAATACTTAGACTAAACATTTTAAGTGAGAACATGAAAATTATAATTAAAACCTACTTTTTATTTAATGTTTGTTGCCAATGATACTACACGTAAATATTTTATCAAAACCGGGAAATTTCGAATCTGACATTATCTATCTTTACATCCGTTTGTTTTTTTTTAAAGATAAATAGTAAATGCCTACGTGACGCTACAAGCATTGCACTTTGTTTATATTATGTATTATTTTACTGGACTTTTGGACTCTAATCATTTTGCGATGTTACGATAGAGTAAATAAACGCGTAGAAAAACAATAGCAGCCACACTGGTCGACCGACGGTTAAGCTGGGCTTGCCGAGGTCGGTCCGTGGATGGGTGACTATTTATGACCCTGCCATGTCTCGGATAGCAAGTTAAACCGTTGTTCTCTGCTGTCATTTGTAGATCTCTGACAGTAGTTACGGGTGTCGTAATTTCGAAAATCTGGCAACCAGTCTTCCAAAGTTATCATATTACACAGTACCTGGGTTGTGGTGGTTAGATAGGCAGTCGCTCCATGTAAAATTATGGTATTCAGCTGTATTCGATTAGATGGTAGTCAGAAAAACATGCCAAAAATGGTAGGTAAAGGCTATGCAGATGATCACTATATAAAGATAAAGTTAATAATTGATTATTGGCTGAACACATTTGTATGTTTAGGATTTAGTCCTATGTCATTTATTCATTTAGATTCCTATTTATTTAAATTTTTAAATATTTCTTAAGATCCAAAGATGTGAAAAAAAAACATTTAAAAATTAGTATTATTACCTGTATTCCACTTTTGTCCTTATAGATTACATTTTTAAATATTTTTATAAAAACATTAGTATTATTATCTTCAAGGTCTTCAAGGCAGGTATTCGTATTTTAAGCTGATTAACGAATTATTGCTTTTTCTCAAACATGCTTGGAAATTCGAGCATTATTTTGACGACTTTCTTCGAGTTATATTGAAATGTCAAAAACAAGTGTTACGTACGATGCGGCCGGCCGGCACGTTACTATGAAATTCCATATCTGTCGTGTTTAGCGGCCAAATAAATTAGGTACTATGAAAACTCAGCGTTATTTAAAAATGGAAATAACTTCTTACTTCGACTCCTGGCAACCAAGGAGGTAACTCAATTGTATTTATATTTCGAACTGGCTTAGCAAATAGAGCTGTTTAAGTGAAGAAGAAACAAATGAATATATTGGCGCGTGAAAAATTATCGTTGTCCGTCATTGATTCTGTAATTTATACTTAATTAATTTTCTGTCTGAATTTCCGCGCATTATTTGAGAAAAGTACTATAGGTACAAGCTTTGGCCGCAACTTGGCATTGATGTGATCATTTTAATATTAGTTCAGATACATTAGTGCCAGCACTTGTAATCACCACAAGATTTCAAAAATCCAAAATGCCGATATAACAAGAATTAAACAAAATATTATAAATTATCTCCCGACACAAATCAGGAAACATATACCTATCATGACTTGTGCTATTATGTACAAGGTTTGTATACCTAATACAGAAGCACTTACCTATGTTTATATTTGAAACAACTTATGTATATATACTTTTTCCATTATATTTTTTTACAATTCGACGTCAGTGATCGACGCAATTCATTGACGCTGACAACTGGTTATCTCACCCCATTTAGATAAATACCCACGTGGGGTCAAATCACCAATTATGCGTCATCCAAATCCCGGTACCTACGTGACTTAAATCTTGTAGTCATAGTATAATAAATACAAATCTGCGGTTATGTAAAATAAGTAACTATGTTGGTTCTTAGTGTGTCTTAATGTAATTTATATATTGCACCTGTTTATGTAAGGTACTAGTAAATACTTTAAACATAATCTGCACTTAGAATGTATTATGTACTTTGTTCATTATTATGATTCAGCTGCTGACTTCCGTTTGAAATTACTTGTTTTTAAATCTTATCTTAACTGGTGTTATTAGATCCTGATAATTTGATAGCTTATTATTTTATCATTGACTACAGTAAAAAGTAAATTTTCAATAACATAATTAAGATTTTACATGATTCAGAACAACTGAATATTATTTTATGCAGTTAGAAAGCCTTTGACCAGAGTCCTCTTATACATTAAGGGGTTTATTTATAAACGTTGCCTATACTTAAGTGACGTTCAAACATCAAAAATGTATGGTTAAACAGTCGCTAATTATTACTTAACTTTAAGCAACGTTTATAAATAAACCCCTCATTGTTTTGCAATAAGTTGATTGATTGATAGACAATCTCCGATACCCTTTACTGCTCCGCTGAACCTAACCTAAAAAGCTAAATGACCTGAAGATAGGCTCACTGGGAACACTTGTATAAACGTTGTAACTCATAATACAATACATGGGATGGTTAGCTTACGAGACTATCAGATCTCTATTGAAATTAGTGGTATCTTTGGATCAGTCGAGCCCAAATCATTGAACCTAGGAAAGTGGGGCAAAAGGACTTTGTTTATGTTCTTGGATAAACAATGCAGGATAGCCTATAGACAACATTTATTGAGCAGATGGTATGTTATAAAATCCGTGTCCACGATAGCTAAATCGAAGCAACAGTAAATGTCCTACCTGTCAAAATGAAAATGAAACAACGCGTGCAATGACAATAAAAGGACTCAATTAAATAAATAAAACAAATCAAGTGTAGCAAGTACACATTCCTTCCACTAGATGGCGACACATATAAATATTTTGATAGAACACAAAAATAAAAGGGTTTGTCATTAGATGACAATGTGTGTTAAGACAAGTTTTCAATAAACAAAACTTGTGTTAATATGTTTTATTGTTGCTGAAAACATGTTGCTGGCTACATTGCACATTTTTTCCAGCAAGACCATGTGTTTGAACCAATGTTGTTCATCTTTTCTTCCCACTATTATGCGCCTTGATGCAATTAGGTGTAGTCTAACTGCATCAAGGCGCATATTAGTATATAGGTCCGTAGATGTCCACGACATTATGTGTAGGTATTAAAATCAATCAATCTGCCTTTCCCAACCATCTTGGGGTCGGCTTCCAGTCTAAGCTGAATACCATAAACCAACTGCCTATCTGACCTACACAACCCAGTTGCTGGGATACTCCTAGGTTAGACTGGGTGTCAGACGTTTGGGCTTCTGATAACTCGTAACGACTGTGAAAGATAGGTAGTTAGATGTGTAGGTATTAAATGAAGTACGTATATTAAAATGTGACTAAACTTTGATAGGTCACGGACGTTTAAAGGAAAACCTATTCAAATACTTGGAAAGTTTCAATGAAAATGTTTATAAAAATTGTGCAAAAAATATGATAAGTAATAACATTTCGTAGAATTTACATGAAGTCACTGTGTTTTAAATATTAAAATTTTGTATATTGTATTTAATAATTTAAGTGTTCCGAGAACTATGTGATAAACCTCAGATGATGAGCAGTTGGTTATTGGGGTTTTTACCCCTTTTTCTTATACTTATGTAGTGTGTGAGGTATTGTCCTTGTTTTAACTTTATTTTCGGAAAGTAAAACCACATTTGAAATGAATCAGCGTAAGTACTTATTCCATTATCCTTACACGCTTCTGAAAACTATGTAACGTACGCGTAGATAGGTCAGGATCGAAATGAGTCGGAAAGCCCTAAGTTGAGATCAAAAGCTAAAAAACGGCCAGTGTTGGACATGGGCCGGGCCTCCCCATGATTTGTTTACTCATCATCATCTGCCTAGCCTTTTCCCAACCATGTTGGAGTCGACTTCCAGTCTAATCGGATGCAGCTGAATACCAGTATTTTACATGAAGCGAATGCCTATCTGCCCTCCTCAACCCAGTAACTGGGTAACATGACACCCCTTGGCAAGACTGGATATCAGACTTTCGGGCTTTTGACGACCCGTAACGATTGTCAAAGATCTACAAATGACAGCCGGGACCAACAGCATACAGTGCTTTCCGAGGCACGGAGGAGTTTTGGTATGTAAAGATGGCCACCCATCCACGGACCACGCATGGCAAGCGTAGCTTAACCTGATAGATCGATCCGCGCGGTTGTTATTACTTTGTTTACTCCTGAAGAAGAATTAACAAAAGTAGTCTATGGACCAACAGCGATAAGGTTTAGTGCTCATACACACGAGTGGCATATTTGTGTTGGGATACTTTATCTTGTGAAAAGGGTCATCAATATCTGACCGGAAAATTGAAAAATTCATAGTCTTTTTTGAAAAATACATTCACATTTTGAGAATAGTAGCTTTTTCCTGCAACTACTCTTCGTACGTCTCTTTTGCTATGCTATACATATAGTTATATAATTCATGTATAGAAAATATTGTAGAACATTTTTATAAGAGTAATGGTGGAGTTTCTTACCCATTCTTCTCCATACGAAAACTACCTTTTGGAAGGGGCAACTAGAATCAGTTCTATGTCTTTGTTTTTTTATGACGTTCAAAAGTGCTCTTTTTTGTGCCTATTTGTAATAAATTATTTGACTTTGACTTTAACTTTATAGAGATTAAGAAGTCCTTTGAGTTTTATCAACTGCCTGTGAAATTCCATTATCAGTGCTCCCGTTGTTATATCAGGTTGTGACCTTTTAACGCTTCTGACCAACTCCAAAGTCAATCCATCACTTCCAATCTGGATGATCTTTTTACGAGTCTTACTGAATCTCCACGTGATCATCAAAGAAACCTTAATACCCCGTTAAAAGGCTTGAAAAGGCTTTTCTAATAATGCAGTTTTACAATACTCATATCGTCAGTGACTGCATCGTTGGTCTGGTCGTCACAAGTGCTACTGCTGAGCACGAGGTCCTGATTTCGATTCCCGGGTCGGGGCAAGTGTTGTTGAGTTTGTGGCGGTATCTATATCGCCACATGCGAACTACGCATCAAAGACCTGACGTCACACAAAAATCCTGACGTCACATAAATCCTGCATCGCGCAATTAAAGTTTACCGTGCAGTGGACATAATTATATACAAGAACCCGACATCAATCGTTGGGCAGTTGCCCGCCAGACACAACAACCGTCTGGTCGGAGGATCCTCCCTTTTCTATGGTGGATGAGTGAACTTTACTCCCTGTTCCTCATACTCCTAAAAGTTTTTTCATCTGGAATTTCTCAGTAGCTTCCCGTAGTCTGAATTAATTAATGCCCGGTTGATGGCAATAATCTCGCCCCCTATTACATGGGACTTAAACATAACTGGCAAAGGCAAAATGTGGGTGTACTATTAGTAGGTACACCTCTGCCTAACCCTTTGGTGAATACAGGCGTGATATTATATATGTAGGTAATATCGTCAGTCACTTTCCTACATCCCGATATAATAAAACATACGCAATTACCCTACAACAACATCAATTATAGCACCGCAAATATTAACGTCAACCCGTTTATGTGTCAAGGGTGGATAGAATCAGAGGCAAACAATAAGGCTGTGCCATTAGGACGAGGCACGCCTCTACGTATTGTCGGCTAATTTGCATTATCTGTGGTTACTGGTTACTGGCTTGTTAGTCGTCTAGCACAACAGTAATTTAGTTACTGCTTTTTAGATTGGTCGAGAAAACATCGTTAGGTTGCAAATTCGACTCAGTGTTTTGACAACACATTCATTGTTTGTACTGCTAAGTGGAACCCCTTGCGAAAATGTTTGTTTTTCGAGATATCCTGGGAGAGTTCAAGTCCCAAGTGAAGGTGAATAGGTTACTTCTAGCACAGTATAAATAAGTATAGTATTCTATCTTCATTTAAAAAAAACGGGCCCAAACGACGCGCTTCGAAATCTCAGTTAATAAAATATCAATACACAACAGTATCGAGTGCGCGGCAGTTACGCACGGACGCGGAAGGTTTATCTACCGAGCTGCCGTAATTAATTATTTCAAGGTCACTACCGAGATATAATACTGCTACTTATTTATTATGTTCTCTAGACAAGCGTACATCATAGTTGTCGAAAGCGAGACTAAAAATAGTAAGAAATATATCTGAAATCGCCAAAACAGTGGCGGTACTCACAGTGAGCAATTGAGCGACACTCATTCCTTCTCTTTATGAGAAGAGACCATCACCCAAAAGTGGGACAAATAAAATTTAGGGACCAATAATAATAATTTAATAATAATCACTACGTGTTTTTAGCAAATATTGTTATAATAAAATACTGTTAGAAAATGTATAAAATATTGACCAAGAGAATATCGATGACAAGTGACAACTTTCTATGAAAAAACGAATAAAATAAAGACATAATTATTCAGCTTTATGCCACTGCAGCAGTATCATGCCAAAGAGGGTTTAACTTACAGACACTGGCTTGGCAATAATATCTGATTCCATGACTTATCCTATAATATCTGTCGTCAAGATGACGCCAAACACATTATTATATTTAATCATACATGGAAGGCCTAAATATAATGTGGCTGCACAATTATGTGACATCGAAGGACCACCAAAACTATCTGACGAGACAAGCGACACCAAAATATATGATGCTACATCTGCTTCAAAAATATGTGTCACTTCTTATGCCGAGATCCGACGATCGGCGATTTTGCGGACGGACACTGACGAGCCCGGAGGATGGACCGTGGGGAGGAGTACGTGTGGAGTATCGCAGACATCGGAAGCGCCTCGGTGCGCGGTGCGTGGCGGTCTGTGGTCGTCTGCCGTGCGTGTCCGTCTGCAATATTGCCGATCGTGGGATTCCACCATTAGAATGCAATAATATCTGAAATGTCTTGCGTTATAAATATCTACCTGCATAGTCAATGAAATTCAGAATACTACGGTACCTCGTTGGTATCACAAATATTTGACATCTTTTTGGCAGCATAAAAACCTAGCCGTAGAATGTTTCAAGTTTTCTTCTATATAGCAATCAGTGCCGCTCATATTGTAAAAATATGCGACAAAAATATCTGACAGTAACATTTCAAGTTATTTAATAGATCCTGTCTAGACCTAATTATCTTGAATATTCTGGTTATAAAAAACAAAATGCTTATTTATTACGTTTTTTACATTTTCTCATCATCATTAATCCATACCTACGACAAGTTGTTATTATTTTAATCCACCAATCATAATTTATGGGACTTGACAGCAAATCGGAAACTTGACCATGATTCCACCAATTGAGGGTTAATCTTACAATCTGTCATCGCTTTCGTTTTGACAGTTAAACAGAATTGAATGACATGATTGGATCAAAACAATGAACATCTTTGAACTGCCAAAGACAAGCGGTGTTGTTGGATTTGAGAACTATTTGAAGTACTAGGTATATTAGTAAGTTTTGCGGTCATTGTTTTAAATGCAACACATAATCACGGTTTTTGTATTTATTTCTATAACGAACCAACTGTGACTAAGATTATTTTAATTTGAGCTGATTCCATTTTTCTGCCTTAATTATTATTATGAATGCCAAAGTGTAGCGTTAACAAAAATCTCTCTAAAACTAATTTTCTTTTCAAGTTCATTTTGTATATTTATCATAAACAACAGTTAGTTTATAAAATCTCTGATCCTCACTGCTTATATTTGTATAAACTTCTGTCTTCATTTTCATCAATGCACAATAAACATTATTTGCCTACCCCTTAGGCGTGAAGCTCTCCACATTAACGCTACAATGACAGCACAGCATCTTCGCATCTTTCAAAATATTTCATTATTCAAAATGTTTTATTACACATAAACCTATAGCACTTAAGAAATGTCAGAAGCTAAGTGCACGGTTCCAATTGGTCGTTGTCTATGGAGAGGAGCCGGCAAAAAATTACACGGTCACTCTTTAAAAAATAATTGGCTTTTACAATGTTTTCAAATTCCATTCCAAATAGATAAGAGGACGGTGTAAGCCTGTCAACATAATTATCAGGGGGCCAAGTCTACTAATTTACAAACGTGTCAATGGTCTCACAGTGATGAGTTTTTGACAGATTTTGTATGGCAAATCTGTCAAAAGTCATCATTGTGAGACCCCAGATACTTAGCGGAATAGGAAATGGTCTACAAATCAGAAAATGTATACGTCCACAAGGCCTAGAACGTTCTCATATTGTCAAAATATGCACTGCAGCTTTCCTGACTAACCCTCTCACTTCTACATCCCAGAAACTACGTCTTTGCCCCATTTAGATCTGAGCGGCGCGGCGCAATTATCTGGCGCTCGAACTGAACTACGAACGTACGTTAAAGTTTAACTGCATGTCTCATAAACTGCTCTAACAGAACTAGAGATACGATTGTTTAACTAATTACTTAACTATAGGTTTATCGATGCTTATCAAGCTGTTAATTTGAATTAGCTGCTGTGAGTGTTTTGAGAAAGAATTAGGAACAACTTTAAATACTAGACATGTATTTGTTTGCGCTTTAGCTTAATCGGGGGGTTTCGCTAGATTAGGGTTGTTTTTTTTTTTTTAATGGTGCCAGGCACTTGATTCTACTTCTTGAAGAAAGCCTGCAGGTTTAGTCAATGTTTAGTGCATGTAGATAGACCGTTATAGTTTATCTTTTAATACAAATAATTTCTACTTATCGAATTGTTGCTGTAAAGTATTTTGGTGGTGGTAAACACTTACAATAGTATCTACAATGGTTAGGCAAATGTTATAGGTTTAAAAAAAAACACAATACATATCATTAGGTAGGTATATTTAACTACTGAAACGTTTTCATGTAAACGGTGGTGCAGCATAGTCATAATTAGATCGTAAGCGATGTGCGGGAGTTGCCATTTTGTTCTGCACCGATATACAATTCAGATGGAAGTACTTTTGGACACTAATAATTAGGTAAAAATAAAGATTCTTGGCCGATTTTTGACCCGTAAGTAACAAAAAATTAGTACTGCAGCATGCGCAACAGCATAAATCCACGAGATTACCATGTAGGTACCCGCAGCCAGTAATTTTTGGGTGGAGACTTTTCTCAACTATCATAACAAAGACATTCTCAATTCGAATTCATTTGTCTAGAACTAGAAAGAAAGAAAGAAGAAATAAAATAAATTTATTTGACCCTTACCTGGGTCAAATAAATTTATTTTGTTTCCTCTTTATTTCTTTCTAGATAACACAAAAACAAAGAACAGAATAAAAATAGTATTTTGTGTCTCACTGCTGCGCCAAACAGGCCCAGTTCAGCATGAATTCCAGCCAAGTAGTGCCTGACGCTGATTTTCAACTGGACCTTATGTCACGAGGACGACTTACGGATGTAAATCAGATTTTTATTGTGTGTTGATGTTTAAATAAAAAATAGATAGAACTAAAGCTAAGGTCAAAAATTTAGTCTTAAAACATCGTTGTAAAAGATAAAGTCCCCGATTCCTAGCCACGAACTGACACACGACGCAACACTGAATGCACCGATCAGAAACACGTGTACTTATAACAAGTTAGCTAAAAGCACGTAATTATGATAATGATATTAGTAGGAGCTTAATTAATACTCTGCGTAAAACAAGGGGGCATTTAAGTATGTAATCAAGTATTTATCTTGTAATAAGGTTCGTTAAAATGTTCGTTCGCTTTGGAGTTAAATACGGTTGTTAATTGTTCAGTTTTTCTGGATTGTTTGGGTCGCAGTTATCAATAGATCTTTGGTAAGTGTATGTTTTTATATGTTTTCTTGCATTCGTGTTTTTGACCTCGTAATGGTGCTCAGCTTAGTAGCCACTTGCATGTCATAAAACGACAGGGTTTATTTTGGTTTTCAAAAGCAATGTTGCTACCACACTCGGCAACTTTTTCATTTATTTACGTATTTAACGGAGGGAATTAGTGGTTCGTAAGCTCGATCAAAAGCATATTCGACGTATTGTATTGTATTTTATTCGATTCTATTCCATTCTACCAATAAGATTGCTGGAGAACAGCAGTTTTTAGTGGACGTGGTAAGACGGCGCATCAATGACCGCAGAACTCTTTAATACAAGGTAATCACGGGATAGTAATAACAGCCGCACGGGTCGATCCATCAGGTCAAGCTACGCTTGCCGGGGTTGGTCTGTGGATGAGTGACCATCTTTACGTACCGAGATTCGTGGTAGGTTTCCGAAAGCACGTTAAGCCGTTGGTCCCAGATGCCATTCGTGGATCTTCGACAGTCGTTACGGGTCGTCAGAAGCCCGAAAGTCTGACAAGCAGTCTTACCAGAGGGTATCGTATTACCCAGTTGCTGGGTAGTGGAGGTCAGATAGGCAGTCGTTTCATGTCTGGAAGCCGACCCCAACATAGTGGGAAAAGGCTAGACAGATTCAATCATGGGATATGCAGAAACAATAACAACAATACATTACTTAACTTTCTTAATTAATCTTTAAGTACGTTACTTATAGAATCAGGCGTTACTTTGCGTAAATCCATGACAATAAATTAATTTAACCTAAGTAATAAAATTGTATAACATTTTTTTAATCCCCGACGGAAAAAGAGTGGTGTTATAAGTTTAACGTCTGTATCTGTGTGTCTGTCTGCACCATCGTAGCTGCCAAACGGCTGAACAGATTTAGATTTTTTTGGATTTGTTTGAAAGGTGACTTGATCGAGAGTTCTTAGCTATAAAAAAACTATTTGTTCGCCAGTTATATTTAAGTCCCATGTAATAGAGGTCGACCCGTCCACCGGGCACAAATCCAGACTCTGGGCTGCTACAGAGAAATTCCTGATAGAAAAATCCAAAATCTCTGCTCGACCTGGGAATGAACCCCCCTGGTCCTCATGCTCAGCAGTAGCGGTTGCTACCACTAGACCAACGAGTACTTACGACGAACAAACAAAAACAAACAAAAACAAGCCGTTCAAACAAAAAACAAACCCTACAAACAAATAACATAGAATTGTCCGTTTTGTAAGAAAAATAATAGTAGTCCCGAATTAAAACAGCTGTGAAGATATATTTACCAACAGAATTTAGTTCAACCACAGAACATTACTCAGTAATAAAATGCAACCATGTCCGCAATGTATCCCACGATACATTTACCGAGCGAGTCATTTAAAACATCCCCATTTAGATTTGTGTTATTTTACTGCAGATATTATTAAAATATGCTTGTTAATACCGAGAGACGGTAGAAGGAGCGTCAACAGCCAGGTAGACATCTTCAGAAGGTAGCGGGGAAG
This sequence comes from Lithophane leautieri, assembly GCA_949152455.1. Lineage (NCBI taxonomy): Eukaryota > Metazoa > Arthropoda > Insecta > Lepidoptera > Noctuidae > Lithophane > Lithophane leautieri. The sequence continues at coordinate 1,616,769 of OX424475.1, forward strand.
ACTTGAGTGAGACTCGCACAGACCAGCTATCTAATTGCGTAACACATTTACGTAAGACTAATCTGTTTCATTTTGAAAACATTAATTGCGTTATTTACGTTGTTGAGCAGATTTTTTTCGAACTTTTGGAGCAACGGATTATGAATCTGTTTCAAAACGATTCAGATTGTGATTGATTATGTACTACGCAATGAGGGTGCAGGGCAGCAGCATGACACATAAAGGAGGAGGATTATAAAATATAACAGAAAATAAAACTTTTACTTCAGGCATAGTCCATAGATTTAGTAATAATCTTACTTAAAATCTAGATTTTGTAATACAGACACAGATTTACATAAAAATTTTCGTCATGGCTATCGTTTTCTTAATTTTCGAGGGCGCTAAAGCTGATAGTGAAGCCAACATGTAAATCCAAGATGGCGGCTGCGAAAATTTTAAAATTTTTCGTTCTGGGTGTCGTTTTCATAGTATTCAAGGGTGTAGTTGATCGTGAAGACAAAACGTAAATCCAAGATGGCGGCTGCTTCTTTTCTTCATGATAACAGAGTAAATATTAAAGGGAAAATATGAAGTTAAACAACACACGTATCGCTTACTATTTTAAGTAATTCTGTTGAACTTATTACATCACGCCTGCAGTCCCCGAGGAGTTGCAGATTTCACCAGTAATATTTAAGTCCCGTGCGAGCTTATTGCCGTCAACCAGACATACATCCAAACTCCAAGGTGCTACTGAGAAATTCCTGATAGGAAAACCCAATAACACTTTGCCGACTTGGGAATCGTGCTCAGCAGTAGAGCTTAATCACTAGATCAACGAGACAGGTCAAGTTATTGCATTTTGTGTAAAATAATTAGGGACATGTATTATTTTTCAAAATGCTTTGTCAGACGTGCAGTTTTTAAATTTTTACAAAAGCCTTCATACTTTTTTATTTCTAAAAAGTTTGTGAATAATATAAACTGTATAAATAAATTAAATATGACAAATTATTTAACAAATACCAACTTGTAGAATACCTCGGTATTTCAAAGTGGTTTACCTATTCTAAAAAACAAAACACTAACCAATACCAAAGGAACGGGTATAAAACCGGTACATACGTTAGTATTGAGAAGATCATGAATTTAAAACTATATCAACTACGCTCTAGGCACATCTAGCAGCCATTTGTATTTAGGAACGCAATTTAAAAAAAAAACATGTATCTAATAGTATACATAATTATGTAGATATACTTATAATTAAACAGTACACTGAAAGGATCCATAACGATAATTTTACCAATATCAATACCTACACCTGAAATAACACATTTGAATCCTGAAATTCATCGTATACCTACCTAATATTACGCTACACGCAAAAATAGTTAACCAAACCAGAACCAAGAATACCTACCAGCAACTCATAAACAAGTACGCAATAAAGTGCAACTGTGCTCGCGCCCGCGCCGCTTCCAGCGCGATCTCCCGCCATTTTCAGCCGCCATGTTTACCCGCGCGGTTCGTCGGCCGGGCGACGCACCAATGGCCTTCACCTCGGCCCCAAGGTCCCTTCCCGGAACAGACGCTGATGATTAATCATCGTCATGATCTGCATTTGGAATGTTTTGTAATGTTTCAGGTTTTCCGAATTTACGTTTCAGAGAATCTTGTGGCGTGGCATAAGCAACTGTTTTTATATTGCGTTTCAGGAAAATAATATTGTGTTGTGGTTGTATGTGGTCTCTTTTTATAGTATATACTGTTATTACTAAAGTAAATAGGTAACTACAGTAAGGTAATTAAAGCCATGTACTGGCCGGCGTTACGGAGCGTAATGTACCATTTCGCAGCGAGCATGCTACGTTACACCCTGTTCTAAACTCACATGCGCTCGTTGCTCGCGTGTTCGTGCTCGTTTCCACGTACTGACTGCACGAATGCTCGCTTTGTAACATGTTACATTACACTCCGTAACACCGGTCAGTGTCAGTACACGGCTTAAGGGCTTCTCACTTGCTTCCTTCAGTACGTACATTATATATTATCATACTGCACAAATCATGACAACCTACGGTTTATCTGCAAAACGGGCCACCAGTATTTTATATTAAACAAAAGAATACTTATCTACCTACCGGTCATGTCGCTCATTCTTGTAGGTCTTCAAATCGTATTAAACTATAACCACAAAGATTTCTCTGCTCGGATTGCCAAGACCAAAAGATCTTCGTCAGCATCTGTGCCGCAAGCTCAGAAGTATCGATTCTAAAACATTGACACGTTCCTCCAAAACAAACACAAAGTTCGTAAACAGACGTGACCAAACATATTCGATTTCAATCTCAAATACAGCCACGTAAAGACTAAAGGCTTAACTTTACATAAATACTAAGAACAAAATTGATAGGTACCTAGTCTAAATCTTATTATAGAAAGTATTTAAACTATTACGTAGCTCTAAATGCTTATAATAGACCTTTTAAATAAATATAAAATAAAATATTTTCTGCAAAAAAAAAAAAAACATTGAAAAATGATAAAACATTCTTACAATAACTATTTGCATGTTCCTATAGAAAACAATCTTTTAAACTAAACATTTTTATAGGTCTAACATACGGACAATAACGTCAGGATCACCAATTTGTCAACAATTATGCCAGAGATCATAAATCGAAGTGATAATTATTAATGTCAACACCTAAAATCGATCAATATAAAAACTCTATAAATCTACTTCGTTGCATTGAACAATTATTAATGGTATCTTCCAATATGTAGAATTGAGTAGCACTAATTAAATTTGTAGCCGATGGTCTCGGCAAAATATAAAAAAATTGCCCATCGTCACACTTCAAGTTGGCATAAAACCACGGACAATCGGGCACTCCTCCATAGTTTTTGCGTATCATTATGCCATGATTGGCAACAGTTGGCACAGCCAGTGACCTTGGCAGGTCCCTATAAACCACTCACCTTGACCTGGCCGGTGATCGCAAGGTCATTGTCACTTGGCAACCGATGAAGGTATGGCCAGGAAGCACCGTACGAAAATATACTTAGAACCTAATGCGGGGACCACACCTGCGTTCGTCACCAAGCAAAACAATTACTTCATGTTTTGCTTGCTAAAAAGTAATCATGCAAATATAAAAAGAAAAAAAAAGAAATCGAAACGGTTATTTTTTTGTTTAAACATGTTCGTTATAGTACGAATAATGTTTTTTAGGGAAATAAAAATTAGAAAATTTAGGAAAAACCGGAAAATTGTATTGTCTATGGGATTTAGCTCAGTCAATAACAATATCAAACATCGCAATCGTTTTTTTTTAATATGCAGGTCCCCTGAGAGTAGTATAAATACCCATGTTTGCAAGCCTGAAAACCTTGTGCTAGTCCACTCCCATGTGGCACGAAAAACTGCGATTTTCTGCCACTTGTTTCAGTTTTTTTGAAAAATATGCCTTCAAGGTTTTAGGAATCTTTGTTTTATATTGTTAGCTAAAGGTACAATCAGAGCTGCAATCTAAATTTGCCAAAAATTAATGCGTTAGTCACATTAGTATTGTAATTCTTTGGTGTATAGATACCACCCTTGCCTATAAATAGGACGCAGTCTAATCTTTCGCTACAATAGTGGATAGTGTTCGGTCACATGCGGTCCCAGTACAAGCATAACCATCCTGAACGACGTTCCCACCGCTGGGACACGAGCCTGTAACACATTAACTGTTACATGACTGTAATCCATCACGCGGGCATAGTTCGGTTAGATAGATGACATATGTTTTAATTTTTTTGGTTCTAGGACACTGTTTCCTCACGCCAATTTCCTTCACCATTTTTAAAGCAGTGGTGATGAAATAAATTTCACAAAATGAAGTGCCTGTCTGGGCTTGAACCCACGGCCTACGACATGAAGTCGGAGCACCACTGCAGCATAAGTGACACAAGATAATTTAACTTTAGCTAGACTATCGTGCTCGTGTTAAAGCTATGCTAATCTCAACTTAAGTTACAGTTCATGTAAATGGGTTAGATTCTGTGGAAAAGTGGAAAAAGAAGTTTCGAAGTCGAGCTAGTTTATTATGGAGGGATATTTAAAAAAGGATTTTCTAGGAAATTACTGTGTAAAAGTGCTTTAAGGAGTCCTATGATATCTTTTGAGCAGGTTAGCCAGGACCCCTAAAGTTATGTCTTCTGAAACTAAAGAGGACACGTTCTTTTGTGCCAAATTTTTGAGTTTACCGCGTTCTCTATGTTAATGTTATGATAATCCTTTCTACGATTTAGAATTTACGGACACGATTTCAAATCGCAAACAATAAGGAGGTTTGAAAGGACACGCGTTTTGCTAAGCAATGTATTAGATAGAAATTGGGTAGGTACCAAACATAACGGGGTTCATCATTAGCAGCCTTTTAAAGTTAGGGAAAGATACGACAAATACACCTGTTATAAATATACTAGCGAAGTGCTGCCCTGCTTCACATGGTTTTTACGTCTTGACAAAACATCAATCGATTTCTTTATTATATGTTATTTTAATATCAATGTATTAGGTACATAAAAGTCTTATAACCTTTCGGAATAAATTATCTAAATAATGGTGAAAGCCGCACCAAATTCCGTTGCATAGTTTAGAGGACTTTAATTATACTATGTGTAAAATTATAAATATAAATTTAGCAAAAAGAAGACATGAGTTATAAGTTTTGACAAGAAGGAACAATAAAAAACATGTAAATCACTTATACACTTAAATTTACTCTGTCTCATCATCATTTTTTACGGAAAATACTAGATTTTGTTTCTGAAACATTTTAAGAATCCTATTAAAGTCTAATTAGCGTTAATTTATTCTAACAATCAGCGGATCTATCTTTGACTGATAAGCTTCTCAAGAACGCTATAGTCGTCGAATTAGAGGCCAATGATCTTTAGTACGGAATTCTTTTATTGTTTTATTTAGTTACTTGTTGCCGAGTAATTTTGATATTTTGAAGATATTTTTGGACTGATTTTGAGACCTTACATAAACTTGAGATTAAGAGTTTAAGCTGTCGCATTAACCTGTTAATGGTAGGTGTAAGTCTATGTTGGAAGAGGTGAGCATCGGGCACTATTCCAAACTACAGTCGATAATTTCTGGCTTAGAAATAGAACCCAAGAATGAAAATAATTATGCAGTGGCCACTGCGACCACAAGTTCGTGTTATCCTTACATATTATGAAACAAAATCTTCCGCCGCGTCTGTCTGTCGTCCTGTACGCGATAAACTCAAAAACTACTGCACCAATTTTCATGCTGTTTTCACCAATGGATAGAGTGGTTCTCGAGTAAGGTTTTAGTATTTAATAACCGACATCCACGCGGGCGAAGTCGCGGGCATTAGCTAGTTAATAAATATATTGAAGTCAAATTGGTTAGCGTATTATATTCAGAAGTTTAAAAGGTTCACGAAATGATGATGATTTTTATTACCGGCTCAGTTCTGTGCACTTCAAGAAAAATTACCGTGAAGGACGAGTAATTATCATTCCTCAAGTAGTGTATACTTTCTAAATAAAAACCCATTCTCCGTTTTCTTGGAAGAATTATCAACGACCCGAACTCGTTGACAAATTACTTTGACAATTCTCTCTGAAGTTCCCTTTGATGTAATTTGTTATAAAAATCAATTATCGAAGCACATCATAATCTTTTGTTTGAGCACTTGTGAAATGTTTTTAGTCATGCAGTGGAACCGTTTTACATTCTTGGCTTTATGATTTTACATAAAGAGTTTTTGCCTTTTAGAATTAAATTATCTTTTTATTTTACTTTATTTACATCATGTAACTTATTATACAAAATCAACTAAAAAATTAAAACTAAAAGGACTAACTAACTATACCAATAAATATAAAAACAAAGGCACCCTTAGGCGTCGAAGTATTCGTCCGCATTGCTGTCATCCGGAAACGTGCCCAGAAGAATGGCAGCTTTGCCACGTTGAATGGCAATGCTAATTCTTTGGCCAAAGAACAAGCCAGCCCTCTGGTGACGTCGAGTGTCGACCAGTCGATCATTTTTGTAGTACAATGTTCAAAATAATCATCTACTTCGCAAGTCAGTAGCATTATCGAGTTTGTACAGAAATTGTCAAGAATTTCGAAATTTGTCCGTGTCTCTAGGTGCGTATATCTTAAAAAAGATTAACGTCAGTCTTTCTTTTAATTTATTTTATAATTTACCTATTTATTCATATAACAATTGCTTGTTGTACATATGATTTTAAGTCACTATTTTCATAATTTATAATAAAATAAGTTTGGTACCTATGCCATGTAATGTTAATTCTGGCTCTTTGTAGTGGGAATCCATGTCCAAAACGAGCAAAAAAGATAATCCTAATTTTCAGCGTCTTCTAACCTAACAAAAAATTAAAACATTGCCTGTTTAAGTAATTTCTAAAACTGTATATTTTTTATAGCAATTCAAGTGTTAAAAATTCTGTAGTTTGAAACAATAGGAACTGATTGAATTTTTTGCGCCGTTTTGTGTAAAATCTAGTTTATTTTGACGGTATGTTCGACGGTTGTGCTTGCTTAGCATCTTCAACAAAGCATGAATTTGATGTACTTTAGCTGCTGAGGACTCCAGCCGTTGATGCTTTCTGCGGAGCTACTTTGGAAGAAGCATTTGGCCTTGACCAAATCCCAAACTGTTATGACAAGAGTGGAGTGTGATTATTCAAATCCAGGGGTTCGGTAAAAGAAAGTCATGTGCCGGAAAATGGTGTTTTCTCTCCAGCAGTGCGTGTATTTGGAGAACACGGTGCCTCTACGTTGATGCTGAAAAAGATCTTGGCTGCTGCCTATAAAGCACCTTTGCTTAACAAGATTGAAAAAAAGTCCTTTTCAGCATTTGTTCTTTAATTTGTAATTGCCACCTTGTCATCCAAATATTCCAATGAATCAGTTCATTCGAAAGGCAATTTGAAACAACTGCAACATAGAGGTTGGATTTGATCCGTTATCTAATTGCACTGCAGATTCGGCGTAAAATTTAGATGTCTGATGATAATAATAAACTCCAATTCTTTTTCTATCTCCAGGAAATAGTGTCTATGCAATTTGACGATAATATTGATGGCATTCAAAATGCAGCATTGTTTAGACCCTACTGGTAAAAATAAAGAAAAAGCATGTGGGGCGCGAATCTGGCGCAGACGATCTGAAATAGATTTTTTCAACATAATATTATTACCTGTTGATTATTCGGTCTGCTGACTTGAATATCTAAAGCGAATAAATAAAGATTGAGGGGCTGATAAGAAGCAGAACTGTTAGGAAATCAACGCCAAAGTCATTGAACTGATCCTTTGAAAATTTGTCTTTTATACTGATACAGGTTATTTATCCTTCACTCATCAAGTTTTATTTCGGGCTAGAACCGACATTACTTTCTCGGTGATTCTAAAAATAATCTTTTTCTGGGAATAATCAGCCGTATTTTTAGACTTAGAACGTAGTAAACAAAATAATAGAAAAATATACAACTTTGACGTGTGTATTTTGCAACACATTGGATGGAACATCTGTTGAACGAATGTGTATCTGATATTGTAGGTTCAATTTTTCTTTTAACATACGCTACAGCTACGTTGCTCTTTTACAATTTTGTATTAGTAATATTATACTAATCTCAGTTGCTTCTAAATGTTGCTTTACGACACTTTGTATTTAGCTTATTTTGGTTCCTTCAAAAATGCAATCCACTTTTGCTTCTTTATGCAGTTCTATCTAAATTCAAAGCTCATCGTTTCCAATTTCTAGACACAAATATGGAATTTATTCAACACCTCCAATTCTATCTTCAAATTCAGTTCTAGCTAGCACTTCTATTGTTGATATGATCAATAGCCCTATCAAATTGAATGCCATCATAATCTTTTATATCTCTATATGTACAGGAATCGGTTACGCCTGAAAAACAAATGTTAGATTATTCGTTCCGAGTTTTTTTAGGACCTGACTTTTATTGGTCCCAATTATTTTTAGCTAATTGTGGGGCTGGGTCGAAAAGATTATGGCATAATAACGGGTTTGCGCAAAAAAAGGGCATGACTGAAGTTTAATTTTAATTCTTTGGCCACGGTTCAGTTCACTTAATTTAAAGGATCTATACCTAATACCTATACTGTTAGGTACCCCTTTTTTGCTTAATATTTTTTCTGGTTTGTCCTGATCATTGCTGGGGTTAATCTTTTTCGTGATGATTCATTATACGATACGTGTTCTAACTTTTTTTATACAATAAAATTATACAGATCGGACTAACTTACCTAGTGACGTCCGATCCTTAATTATATGAAATAATTTCGCCTTCATGGAAACTGTGTAGTTTGCACTGGTGCACTACTTGCCAATCACATTATTTAAAGATGAAAGCCTTCATCATAGATAAAATTTAAAAAATGTTATCTGTGGTCCGTTCGCTGGCGCGTCATCCTGTCATCTGTCAATTCATTCTTTCAAAGCATATGAACGGGACTTAACGATGACCTGTATGAGCATCGTTTAGTCCCGGTCATAGTGCATACAGCTAAACACAACTTTTAGAAGGGGTTTAGATAATCCAATACACATAAGTAGGTTGATTATTTGGGAAGGGTTGGGACACCATGAAGGCGAAATTATTTCATATAATTAAGGATCGGACGTCACTAGGTAAGTTAGTCCGATCTGTATAATTATACTCATAATTTCGCCTTCATGGAAACTGTGTAGATGTTCAAAGAACAAAGTTGTGTTGGTAATCATTTCAGCATTATTTAACAACTGAACATTGTAGCTAACCATGTTATTCTGAGTTTGTTAGTTACACATTATAAAATATATATTCTATATGAATCAGTAAGCATACATTAAGGTAAAGACAGACTATTGATTCCTGGAATGCTTATTCAGTCTTGAATCAACCAGTATCATTAGTAATCTAATATGGCACACATCAATATTACTTATAAGCAGACAATTAAAATTGACATAGAAATATAATGAGTTTTATGAACAGCCACTCTCTATAGAGCATACAGCCTGTGCAAAAGCATTAGGATCAGTATTGGTCACCTACAAAAGGTTGAGAAATGGTCCAACCAACCGCATTTCCTATGACCTCAACATTGATACCTCCCCCCCCCTCAAAGGCCTTTGAAGTAGAGGCATGTCTGTATGTGAATTTAGAAAAATCTATTCCATTATTATGCATTTAAATTTTGGTTTGTCCATCCACTATAGTTACAGTAGAGGCGGCATGATAAGATTTTCTTATAAAGTTATATTGTATGATTTACAATCTTGTCTTTTACTCTCAGTAAAATCTAAGAAAATGGTAATATCAAGTGGGGTTTAGTACTACCAGGTGCAGAAATTTCACATATTTCTGGTATCTTTATTTAATATTAACCTCATTTTAAGAAATGTTATCTATGTGTCATAATGAGTGACACAGTTTGAATTCTGTGTGCAATTACAAGAGTTAATATGGTAAGGTATATATAAAAAAGTCATTTTAAACCATTGGTTATTTATGAAAGACATGAGATAATCCGGAATGTTCCTGGGGTCCCAAAATTATTTCATGTTTGGGGTTCTTCGCTCTTATTTCAATTATACCAAATTACCCTAAGAAACTTTGACACTGTCATCTGTGCCAATGTGGGGCCTAAAACTAGAGCAATTGCTGACTCAATAGTCAGCAATTTCTGCTGTTTCAATATTTTTTTTTTTTTTTTTTTTTTTTTTTTTTTTTTTTTTTTTCAGTTATATAATTATAACTCATTCAATATCATTAGGGTATTGAGTGAGCTATACAGCAATCCTTCATTAAACTTAGTGGTCAATAATAATATTACCATGGTGACTAAGCCTAGGAGGGGCCAATATCTTGACTCTGTCAGAAGGGGATCCATTGATCCAGAGCAGTTTCATATCGCTTTCTTGCTTTGCTATACAAGGAAGTTAGTACTATATTAATTGAAGGGATTGGTGTTCCTCTCCTCAGGAAAGCATCCCTGATAATCTTGCGGTAATCAGTGTGAGACTCCTGCACAATGGGTGTGGAGATCCCATTTAACAGTGATTGCATCTACAGAGCATGCACCTAGATCAGGGAGCCATGATGTCATTCTGACACTTAGAATTGGGCTTGTTTGTAAACAGGTTAATCGGGGGCTCACCCAGCTTAACAGCAATTGATTTGAAGGTATATCCACCTCACTTCCATTCAATTTCTATATTTGGGCGTCTAGATCAGTCGTAATGTTTCCTTTAAAACTAAAATAAGATGCATAGCCCATATTTGTCTTTCCTCGCACTATTGTCATCACTGTCTCGTTAATCTTCAGGTGAGTAGAACGAGTACCAATCATCTTATTGATATAGGCAATGGCTATTGTGATAATATCTATTCTTAGTAGGTAACACCTCACAGTACCAATCTGGAAAAGCTTGCAAATGTTTTGAGCCCTATAAATGCTGTTAATAGTTCAAGGTAATATATATGGAACTTTTTATAATTACATACCAATCAGTTTGAGAAGCAACAGAATAATATTTCAAGAACAAGGTCAAATTGTTTAAATCCATTGTGATTTATTGAAATGTGAGCAACCTTTGCGTAAATGATTTTGAATTTGAAATAGTTATATCTCTGCCTAGCCCTTCGGGGAATACAGGCGTTATGTTATTATGGATTTGAATTATAAACTAGTTATGGCCTTGTTATTTTCATTGTTATTCTTTAAGGCTACTGTTCTGTGACCTTTCATCATCTTGGTGTAAAGCAAACCATATTGTACAGCTGGGATGTTGCAACAAGAATACCTAGTAATTAGGCAAACTCTACTATTTGCATTTCCTTATTAGACTTAAAATTCTTTATGAACTGGATAACTATCTTTTCCTGTCTAAGTGAAATGGCCAACTGGACTGAATCTAACAAAAAATTGCATCGTCTGGATTCTAGGGGGCTCTTTTCAGTTTTGAATATTTATAATAAATCCTATATTTCTCATATCATAGTTTGAATAGTAGACACATTTTCTAAACACTTTGCATATGGATCGGCAAAGCATAGAATATTGTGAGAGTATATGACAGAAAACAACCTTTATGACCTCAGGTGACAGACCGCTGGCTTCATGATCCCTGCCAACACACATGGTGCTGTGTCAAGCCTGGAGGCATGTAAACTCTTACAATATAATTATGTTAAAACAGGAACTGGAGATATCTTCAAACGTATTTTGTTATGGGTACCAATTAACATGTATTTATTAAATCTATTGTAGGCAAAAATCATTATTATAGCTGTCCTTTAACCACAGTTAAAGTGGGATTTAACAACATATTTAAGTATCTCCAATTGTCATCTGATTTTGGTAAGAATATACTAAATAAAAATTGTTTTTTTTTTTTTTTTGACAGGGAAACATTTTTTAAGGCACCTAACTGTAAGAGATTATTAATTTCTATGGAAATAGGGTTGCTTTCTCTCCAACTGAAGTTCTTATTCAGAAGTTTGAACTGGAAGTTCAATAAAGGGTAACTTATAACCCTTGATCCACTATGTATGGTTGGATTAGTAGTAATATCCTCCAAACTTCAGGGAAATACTGCAATCCACCAGTCCGTACCTGAGCTAGTGACAATCCTGACTTTAGCAACGTTTGATGGCATTGAATTTATCTTTGAGGCTTATAGCCGAACAAATATTTAGATATTGGTGCCCGCTCCATCAGTTCTTTCATTTCCTTATTAAGGCTGGGTCAAAATCAATGATCTTCATGTGATGCAATCATAATAATTACACACAGTAGTCTAGCTGGGTCAATGTTTAATGTTTAGATTTGAAATGCACTCCCTTGGGAAGCTATTAAACTGTTAAGGCCCTTGTCAATGGACCCAATGGCAGCAGCCACTTTATTCTGCCGCCCCCTGATCCTTTGGTGTCATTTGATTCCACCTTCATTTACTGCAGCGGCCACCCCCTTGTCAATCTTTGGTGGGTTCAACAGGCCACAGATTGTGGGTGCTTCATACCTCTCATAAATGTTGCTTCGCCGGCACATTTAGTTCATTTATCATAACTTTTGACCACCAAAGTGATGTAGCCAACTGCACCCTCAGACCAGATTCTCAACATTTGAAGGCAATGCTTCAGGTTGGGGTATGGATACCATTTCACTCTCAGTCTTCTTCCGGTTGGACTGTAGTGGAATTGACGTAAATACTAACATAGCATATTTAAGTTAAATTGTATACCAATAGGTATCTAGAATTATTGTAAGTATTTTGAAATTTTTGAAGACCACTAGGTGTTGTCTGTTAAGTAAATAAATTTTAATTGGTGGCATTGAGTAGGCTATTTGGTGTCCAGATTCGTTGGCTTTGGTCACGTGACTCACAGCCTCTCGAACGTGTTCTCCTGGTGCAAGTTTGACTATAGTGTCTTCCACGGAAGCGGGCTTCGCACTCATAATAAGAGTTAGGTTCCAGACTGCTCAATTCCACAGCTTACATCAGGTGATGGTGCAGGGATGTTTTTATAACTGAACAATATACCATGGCTGACCTCTCGTGAAAGCTCGTGTGGTGTGGTTCTTTTGTAGTTATGCGGCAGCATAGTTAGTGGTCTCCTGGTTAACCTCTCGTGAAAACTCTTAGAGACTGCTAGGGATCTAGCAGGGATGTGTTTGTAACACTGAACGATACACCAATGGTTGACCTCCCAGTGAAAACTCATGTGGTGCTGTCCTTTTGTAAGTATACGGCCTAGTTAGTGGTCTCCTGGTTAACCTCTCGTGAAAACTCTTTGAGACTGCTAGGGATCTAACAGGGATGTGTTTGTAACACTGAACGATACACCAATGGTTGACCTCCCAGTGAAAACTCGTGTGGTGTTGTTTTTTCGTAAGTATACGGCACAGTTAGTGTTCTCAAGGTTAACCTCACGTGAAAACTCTTAGAGACTGCTAGGGATCTAGCAGGGATGTGTTTGTAACACTGAACGATACACCAATGGTTGACCTCCTAGTGAAAACTCGTCTGGTGTTATCCTTTCGTAAGTATACGGCACAGTTAGTGCTCTCAATGTTAACCTCACGTGGAAACATATTACGGCAACCAAGGTAATTTTAGTAAAATGATCTCAGGTAACGACAAATTGGTAGGTATATGAGAAACTTACCGGTGTCCATGACGCTTTCATGTAGGTATTCACTCGATTTACCAGTTCTCGCAGATATTCATTCAGGTCCTCCATTTCCTGGTCTCGTTTTCTTCGATATTTTCCCATTTCGATAATTATATCTAAACTTTTTATCGGGAGCGTGATCAGCGCGCGGCACAAAAAAGTACAATGAATTGACAGATGACAGGATGACGCGCCAGCGAACGGACCACAGATAACATTTTTTAAATTTTATCTATGATGAAGGCTTTCATCTTTAAATAATGTGATTGGCAAGTAGTGCACCAGTGCAAACTACACAGTTTCCATGAAGGCGAAATTATGAGTATAACTTACAGTAATTGGATTGACTTGTCCCTTGCCGTTTTGATTATGAGTCATGATTTCTAGTATTTTTGTCTGTTTTTCTATTAAAGACTCCTTAGTTTTTGTTGTGCGTTGGATAATAGGTAGATTTAAGGAAGTGGCAGTTAGTGGTGACCGATTTGTGAAATACTGATTATTTTTAATTTCCAGATACATTTTACAAATCAATGTTTTGCGCTGTAAAAACCCGTACAAGTACAATAATAACACTTTGGTGGTAATTCTTACATTAGATTTAGAGAAGCTTCTTGATCTCATCATCAGCAAACGTACTTTGATGATGAATATGCTTGAGTTGCATGATCTACCAGTTTTTTTTTATGTTTATTTGTCAAGATACTACAGATATTAGTTGATCTTTTGTACATTACTCTTTGACACGATTTTCTGTTCTTTTTAAAATATTACCTTTACTGTATTAATTTCCCATGTGCAAACTCCAATATGCTCAACACAAATAATTTATTAGGTTGTAACGGTCTTTCTCTTTTATTAAATAAATGTATGTTTTTTTTATAAATAGTGCTTTTTCGTATAGTGCCTAATAGAAGTATTATGTCCCACACTTACTTGACCTAATGGTCCTCCTTAGTTATGTTTGAGCCAACTGCATAGAAGACTAGTTATTATTAACTAGTTATTTTTAAACCTTGACTAACCTTAGCAAAACCCCCAAACCCCAAACCCCAAACCTTAGCCTTAGCTAAGGTTAGTATTACTTTTATATGACATTTTCATCTTACTTCAAACTTTTCAAAGTTATTTTTAGGGTTCCGTACCCAAGGGGTAAAACGGGACCCTATTACTAGTCTGTTATTAGTCTGTCTGTCCGTCTGTCACCAGGCTGTATCTCGTGAACCGTGACAGTTAGACAGTTGAAATTTTCACAGATGATGTATTTCTGTTGCCGCTATAACAACAAATACTAAAAAACTGAATAAAATAAATATTTAAGGGGGCTCCCATACAACAGACATGATTTTTTTGCCGTTTTTGTAGATAATGGTATGGAACCCTTCGTGTGCGAGTCCGACTCACACTTGGCTGATTTTTTATTTCGCAGCCTCTTATTTATTATACATAAAACACGAATCTCTGCAATATTTTTCCCATTTCATCGAGTGTTTACGTAGTACCAAGGCAACAGTTGAAGGTCAGAGTTCGATGCTCGTGGTCAATGATACTCGGTGGGCGAGACGTCTACGACGCTTTACCTTAATGGGATTAGCAGTGTGTATGCCGATTGGAAATGTTTTGATACTTGTGTAGTATGTTATGGCTTTATTCAGCGATTAGGATCTTTTCCTTTCCCAGAGTTGTCTTGTATTAGATCTCGTTTTTTCATAATCAATTTCGAGTTTCTCATTTTATGAGATCTTATTTCTTGTATAACGAGTAAATGCTCATGCTGAATATTTTTAGCATGAAAATATAAGTAGGTACATAATTGTGTTTTTAGCTTAACCCTCTCCTTGGCCAAGTCTAGGTTGTGAGCGGAACCCCTCAAAAGGATTTCATCAGATTGCGTAACTTTTTTTAAATCTGGACTATATTTGGATATGGTGCACGGTGTTTGCAACAAAATTCTTTTCATAGAGGCATAAATTGACTTAAGTCTTCACTTATACTTAGCCTGTCGGCTATCATTCAGATAGCTTCATAAGTTTTAATGCCAAGTTGCCTATTTATCAAAGTAAAGGAGTAAATATTTCTCCGAGACGTTTTTAACGACTTCTTCTATGATAAACAGCTGATATACCCTGTATCAGCTGTTTTTACGTCACATGTCAACAATAAATTAGATGATAATTAAGTCGTAAAAAGTTATTTATTATCACCTAATTTGTTTTTACTAATGATAGCTGCTTATCATTATTAAGATTGAACTGAATGCCCCGTTGGTCAAGGGGGGCAACTACTGACTGGACCTGGGGTCAATTCGTATGTCGGAAAATTGTTATGGTATTACTGTTAGAAAATAAGTATTTGTACAAAACTTTTTTTTTTTGAGTTTCAACTTTCATCAAATGACTTCCCCCGCTCTGGGCGGAGCGGGAGGGCGTGTCAGACTTTTACTGACTAAAACCCACCCGTGTTCCTACGGGTGGGTTTTAGTCAGTATAAGTCTGAGTCTCTCAGATGCCAGTTGCCAAGGGTCCCTGTATCCCTTTCGGACTTTCCCGCAACACTTGTAGTAACCTGAAGTCTGAATTGGTGCCCGGTTAATGGCAATAGGCTCATGCCTTATTATGTACATGGAATTAAAACAGTACTAGCGAAATTTTTGTGTCTTAAATACCTCTGCTTACCTCTTTTCAAATTTATTGAAACTTCCCGTTCTTGCAGTGGTTCAAAGTTATTTCTTAGTGAGTTTCATGTTATGTTTTTCCTACAATTCTGCTTACCTTCTTTATATCAATGTGATACGTCGTGTTCTAGCTACAATAATATACTTTGATGCATCAGTAACATTTCTATTAGCTAATCCGACCAAGATTAATGTTCGGGTTCGCAACAGTTCAACCGGGATTTGTACCCACGACCTTCTGACCGGGACTTGGCATTGTTAGTTTAGTAATAGTCTATTTATACTTGCTCAAACAAATTGTTACTAAGAATGAATAGCTTAGTCATTTAGAACGGTTACCTATAACTGCAATATATACATAACATTACGCCTGTTTTTTCCTCGAAGTGTCAGCAGAGCTGCTGTATGGGTACACCCACGTTTCGCCAGTTATCTTTGACTTCCATGTATGGGGGTGAACTGCCCCGTTGGTCTCGTGGTCGCAAGCGCGACTGCTGAGCGTGGGGGGTCCTGGGTTCGATTTCCGGGTCGGGCAAAGTGTTATTGGCTTTTTCCATTAGGGATTTCGTAGTAACAGCCCCGAGTTTGCAAGTTGGCGGTGTGATACCCCCGTGCCTCGGAAAGCACGTTCAGCTGTTGGTCCTGCACCTGATCTCTCTCCGGTCCCAGGTCGGGCAAAGTGATATTTAGTTTTTCCATCTAGAATTTCTTATTAGTATCCCGGAGTCTCGATTTTTGCCAGGTTGATGGCAATAGGCTCGCCCCCTATTACATGGGACTTAAACAATCGTTACTGGTGAAATGTAACTGTTTACCTACTATTGGTACACCTCTGCTTAATCCTTTAGGAAAATAAGGCGTGATTATTATGTTTGGTGACCACTTCTCTAGACAGAGGCTGTTGCTTGTACATTATTTCATCTTTAGTTTTGCCTTTCAAGGTATAAAAACATTGTCGAAAATAAAAAAAAGCATGGTTGAAAAAACGTAGGATATGTTTGCAATGTATTAACGTGACATCTCTCACAACTTCCACATGACAAGCAGGCATTCAACATTTTCCTTCATTCCAAAAAAACACGCCCAATTAACCTGTCGATAGTAACATGACAAGAGTCCTGAAAACGACACGGTACACTAAAAATGAGATGTTTACGATGCATCTACGTTAACCAACATTTTTGTACCCCCAATGTACTATATCGAGCAGTTAATATCCCACGAAAAACGGGAAATTGAGATTTTTATGTGAAGATATTTATAAAAAAATGTGTGTTCGTTTGACGAACGCATTCGCCTTTTGCGGTTGAGTTAGGTAGGAACGCGAACATATTTTTCGGGTGAAATCTTGATAAGACGTCACTAATATTTCTTTGCTGAATCGGGAATGAAGGAGGAATGGGGACGGCGTGAAGGTAAACATTTTGATTCTTGATTGCGAAACCGATACGTTTTTGGTGTTCATATTTCGTGAGTTATAATTTGCAAGAAGCAAGAAACTCCATAGATAGTTTTAAATTATCGCGAATATGCTTTTTGTATAGACAGATTGGTTTCTGTGTTTTGTTCACAGTCTATCATGAGACATAAACTTTACACCTCTTCCGATCCTGTATTTTGAGATCAAAGTATTTTGTGACATACAGACCTACATGCGACAGATGATACCAATTATCTTTATCAAACAAGCACTAACCGCATTACGCAAAAGAAGCCGCTCTGAAAAAACTTAGTATCTGCGTATACATATCTCTATTAATACTAAAACCCTTCTGGTTTTACCCGGAATTAGCCACAGTTATTACAAGGCGGTAATTCTCTCCTAACTTTGAACTGTACCAAATTACAAGCATTTAAAATTCAGGAGTTTTGCTCACTAATCTCTTACTAGTTCGCACCAACCGCGTCCGATGTACAAATATTTACAGGGACGACCCAGCTGAGGTCAATTTTCCTACTACCCGCAACTGAAACATTATAAAAACCACTATAATGATACAGTAAATTCCATGTTACCGCCCCAATGTTAAAGTTCAAATTAGAGTGAACGAGCACCAGTCGTAAAATTGAAGACGGGTGCAATATAATCTACGAAATCGAATTTTAAATTTAGATTGCTAAAGTTCATTTTGGGTTGGTAGGATCATAAAAATCTTTGCTAATCCAAAGTGATATAGGACAGTTAACCTTGCTAAGTGATTTTAGACTGTATGTTGTATTTTCAGAGTATGTTTTTCAGTGTTTTTCATGAGATACAAGTGCAGTGCACTTTGCCTGCGGTTCAGTGATGCACCTCAGAGCACGAGACTGATTTATGGTTATAATAAATATATGGGTGTTTAATGTTCAAGATTATCTATAGTGAGTAATAAAAGACGGTGTTTGTGTGTAAAATCTGTATGCTAATGTGAATTTTATGTCTAAGATTATTTTGCTCGGAAGTTGGAAAAAATATGTGACATTGTCTTGATTTTGACTTTGAGAGAGGAACTGGCCTTGGAAACTTTGAATGGCATTGAGGTACAGGGTCGCAGCTTTACTTACTTAGGGCGAATTTCAACAAAGAAACTGAACGCGATTAACAAAATATCATCTAAACCGAGTTCTAGGGCTGTCAGTGTCATCATTGTTATGGAATATTGCCCCTGTCAGGTCTTGACGATTTAGATGTGCTGATCGCATTCAGTTTTATTGGTATAATAGCCCTTATTGTGTAATTAGGTCAATAAACTGCCGTTTATGTCTCAGATTGAAAGATCTAAACGGCAGTTTATTATTTATATTATACTAGCTTTTGCCCGCGGCTTCGCCCGCGTGGATGTCGGATATCGTCTCACGGGAACGTCCTACCGGGATACTTAAGAAATACTGGATTTCCTATACAAACTTTCATCCCCTATATCCCCTATAGGATTATTTTCGAAACAAAAAGTAGCCTATGTCCTTCCCCAGGATGCCGTTTATGTCCTTGCCAAATTTTGTCAAAATCCATTTAGTGGTTTAGGCATGAAAAGGTAACATACAGACAGACAGAATTACTTTCAAATTTATAATAATATTAGTATAGATAACCTTGTTAGGAATTTTATTTTACTTTACTTACTAAACTCTACCATTTTTGTAATTTTAACGTTTTATTTTGCATAAATAGTAACCGAAAATGTACCCCTATTTCATGAGATTAGCCTCATAATTGTCGAAATTGGGTGTACTCTACACCTCTGCATCTGTCCCCTTTGGGGAATACAAGCGTGAAGTTATTACCGTGCTGTAGCAGTCTTCTAACTAGATCAAAATCGTTGTCTAGTTAGAGCCTGGTTCGGGCTACTATCTCTAAACTACTCATAACTAAATATCACGAATTATCTTTTCTCACTCTGCCAGGGTTGCGGGAAAATCCGAAAGGGATACCGGGACCCTTGGCAACAGGTAACTGAAGGAACTCGGGTGGGTCTTAGTCAGCAAAAGTCTGACACGCCCTCCCGCTCCGCCCAGAGCGGGAGAAGTCATTTGATGATTTCCCACCCTCAAGAAAACCTATTGTAGGTACACCCACATTTCACCAGTTATGATTTTTAAGTCCCTTACGATACGGGGCAGACATTTTGTTTTTTAACCTCACGGTGAGCCTCTTTGTCTTCGTCTCACCTGATGGTAAGTGATGATCAGGCCGAAGATGGACGCGAGCTTCACCCGGAATCACAAAGGAACTGGCTATCTTACCTCTAACTGCCAAAACACAACAATGCTGTTAACATTGTTGTTATGGCGACAGACTTAGATAAGATGGTGGTAGCTAGCCAGGCGGACTTAGAACAAGCCCTATCCAGCAACCAAACTGAGCAGAATTTTTTGGGAATCGATCCCTTGACCTCTCTAGGTCTGAGTAGGGTGGTCTAACCATTAGACCACAGAGGTGGGTATTGCCATCAACCGGGCACAAGTCCAGACTCCGCTACGCGCGCTGCTACTTACTGAGAAATTCCTGTTAGAAAAACCCAATAACACTGCCCGACCTAGGAATCGAAACATCGTTCTCCTTACTTACACCTTTCTGGAAATTTCCCTAATATGAAAATTATTTCCCGATACCAACGAACGTCATGTTTTGAAAACCACCTATGTATATCAACTCTCATAAAATACATACGGCCGTAATTTATATTGGCTGATGTACGTAAACAGAGTTTGTTTGTTTTATTTAGCAATGGTTTACATTAGCAGTGCATGTGATTTCAAAATCACCTTGGATGCAACGAGATGTGAGCTTGTTTCGTTCAGATATTTTGTTTGGTTTTGAACTGCAGATATTTAGTTTATGTGCAAAATGGTTGATGAATTTTAATGGTGGTATAGATTATGCGTTGGATGAATAGGTCATTTATAAGTTCATTTCTTTGTGTGAGTGTTGCTGTTTAGTATTTATCGTACGAAAGTTTATTTTTCTGGAATGTGGCTCTGCTATCTAAATAAGATAATTTTATTTATTTAATATCCTTGACCCCTAGTAATCCCTAGCTTTCGAGTCCGGCCGTCGAGAGAATGTATGAAACTGACAAGTGTCAAGAAAGTGACACCTGTCAGTATTATACTAACGAATAAGTGTTTTACGAATTTGATCTTTATTATTACTACTAGAAATTTTCCAACTGTTCTCTTGAGGGCTGGACTTTTGATGAAATGAAGTAGATCAACTCGGATATGGAAGTAAACACGTTGTTGGCACAGGTACAATTTTATTTCAAGTGAATTACACAAGTCATTATCAAAAACACATGTTCGAATATCAATTTGGATTGTTGTTGTCAACTAAAAATTTCACATTTCCCGGTCCTCTTTTTTTGTATTGTTGTATTTTCTTTTTTACAGGCTCTTATTTTACAATTTTAGTATTTTTTCTGCTGAAGCTAATCCGGTCGACAGAACCAAAAATCTAAATATTTTATTTCACATAAACCTACATGGGCACTTAAGAAACGTCAGAAGCTAGGTGCACGGTTCCAATTGATCGTGTCCTATGGAGAAGAGCCGGCAACAAACTCCACTGTTACTGTTTTGAAAATAGTTGACTTTTACAATTTATGTTCGAATTATAGTGTTAATAGGTATGGGAGGCCAGAGTAGGCCATTCAACAAAATAGAAAATTTAGAACAAAATAATCTACAAGCCACTAAGCCTACGATGTTCTCACATTAACAAGATAGAAAAGAATCTATATATACGAGTAAGATAAATAAGATAATAAAAATAAAAACATAATTAAATTAAATGGCATGATTGCCATTACAACTGTAACAAATCTGAATAATTATCATGTCCACAAAAGCCACAAATAAAGTTAGTGCATGCTTATCTAGAAGTAACCTTTTCACTGGAGTCCCAGGTAGGTAATAGCTAAGCATTGGGAAATAAATTGATTTTGTTTGTAACTCCATAGGAAAAGGGCCCTAAATAATTATATCCTAAATAATTAAACATGGTATGTGATTCTTATGAAGCTGAAGATTGAGGACTGAAAATCGTTAGAGAGGGTGTCGCTTATTTCTACATGGCTTGAATGGCATCCTACCTACTTCCCAAGTCGTGAAAATACCCCAGAAATCGCCCCATATCAGCAGAGATAGCTATAAAATTTATTTTCGCCACACATTTGCACGAAAATGTGTTGTTTACATGTAAGGACGTCCGGGTCAAAAGCCGAGCTGTTTCGAGCTGTTATTATTGAAATATGCCCAAATTTACGAACAGAGAATATTTATACTTTTATAGGTAGTTGTCAAATGCAGGGGGAATGCACTGGGAAGTGTGCGTATATCAGAATCATGTGTGATGGGTGCCAAAGCGTCCACTGCAGCTTGTGTGGCCTGCTTCTGATTCACGGCTAAGTCTGCTGTGTTTTACAATAGCTGTACTCTAGAAATCTTTATGTCTGGAGTAATAAGTTCCTTATAGGAGGTTTGGGGGGACAGCTGTAGTTGGTTGAAAAATAAATCAAATAATTCGATGTTAACAAGGAAAATAGATAGCTAGTAGTTTGTAATTTACACTACTAATAATTATCCTTATCCTTACATAATATAAAACAAAGTCCTCCGCTGCGTCTGTATGTCATCCTGTTCGCGATAAACTCAAAAACTACTGCACCGATTTTCATGCTGTTTTCATCAATGGATAGAGTGGTACTCGAGTAAGGTTTTAGTATAGAATAACCGTCATCCACGCGGGCGAAGCCACGGGCATCAGCTAGTTATAAATATAAAAGAATTTGTATTTCTGTTTGTAATGATTAAACAGAAAAGGGAATGGACCGATTAAAAAAAAAACTCACCAGTAGAATGCTATAGTATCACTGACGAGTTTGACATCTGGATCATTAGGCAAGCGTGAACTGTCATTAACCGTATTATCACTTACCTTCAGGCGAGATAAAAGGCATTCGCGAGCAATGAAAGTAAAAACATTTTGACTGTGATGTTTGTTGGCGATAAAATATTTGTGTTTGATTTCTTGCCAAATAAAGAACTTTTTAACAATACTTAAATGCTGTTTTGTTTGATGAGAGGTTTTTTCAAGTCCCATTTCACAAATTTCGTTCCCTGAACTATTAAACTGTAACATTCATACGGTTTTCAATAGAATATAAAACAGCCAATTCTACAAACATGATACACATTTTTCCTCGTAATCTTCCATCTAAACTCGCGAGAATGAATACTACAAAAAATATAAAAAATTACCGAGTATTTATCATTTCCAGCGAGCCGAAATCTATCCGTCCGTCCGACCGGAAGTTCGTCATTATCGGACGGATTCTTGCTCTCTGGTACGGAGCCAAGTTCACGGCTGTCCACGTAATTCTTAAAAGACAGAACTTGTTTTTTTTTGGCGGATTCATAGGAAAATCGTCTAGCGTTTGTTTTGATTTTTATGTCTCATTTAACGTATGAACATGTTCATTAGTAGTTGGGATATGTTACAGCACTTTTGTACGGTTTTTATGTATCATGGTGTGTTGACAGACTAATCTCACAAGCAATGATCATCATTCTATAGCTTAGGGGATTATTTATAAACGTTACTTAAAGTTAAGTGTCGTATAAACGTAAAAATGTATGGTTAAACAGTTGCTAATCATCACTTAACTTAAGCAACGTTTATAAATAAACCCCATAGTGTTTATCTAGTTTATTTCTTAGTAACAGCCCGGAGTTTGGAAGTTGGCGGTGTGATATCTCCGTGGCTCGGAAAGCACGTTATACCGTTGGCAATACGCCTTTTTTTTTTTTTTTTTTGAGGGTGGGAAATCATCCAATGACTTCTCCCGCTCTGGGCGGAGCGGAAGGGCGTGTCAGACTTTTACTGACTAAAACCCACCCGTGTTCCTTCATTTGCCTGTTGCCAAGGTCCCGGTATCCCTTTCGGGCTTTCCCGCAACCCTGGCAGGCATCGGTCCTATTGGACCCCGTCAATTTTGCTGACATCTCTTTGAGGCGCGCGTGGAACACGACGCGCCATCGACCCGGGCCTGGTCCTTATCGGACGGCGAGCTGCCCGTTGCTCGCCGTCCGCAAGCCCGCGCCTATGGTGGCCGGAAATCCGCCTGGGATTCCTGACGCCCAGGGCGTCTCCAACGGCGGCGGTTAGGGGCGTGAGGGCGCAAACTTTGCCTTTCCCTCACGCGTTCCGCCTCCTCCTTCGCGAGCATTACTGCTTCGCAGAAGGAGGTGACGGCTTCCCATGCCCTCTCGCTCCGTACCATGGCCTGAACCAGGGCCGGACGCGAGAGGTCACTGCCGCCAATCGCCTCCGCGAGGACACGGCGGTGCTCCGCCCAAGCAGGGCACACCTCAACCGTATGCTCCACCGTGTCCTCCGGGCGATCCACACAGTGGTGACACCCGGGCGTTTCCTCCCGCCTAATCCTACACAGGTACCTCCCGAAGCTGCCATGTCCGGTGAGGACCTGTGTCAGGCGGATTGGCAATACGCCTGATCTCTCTTCGGTCGTGGATTGTCGTCCCATCGGACTACGAAAGTGAGGGAAGAGAGAGTGCACCTGTGTCTGCGCACACGCTTGTGCTCTATGATATCTCCCGAACTGAAGGGTGGTTTCCGCTGAGATTGATCACTATGGCCGAAATTCGGTCTGGAAGACTTTTATAATCAAGCTCCAGTTTGTTTCACAGAATTACGATGTCCTTTAAATTCGCAAAGATTAGGTTATGCGACAAATAAAATATTTGCAATGTTTACATCAATAATGATCCACTGTGTATACGGCTAACAGCTAAATAACTCTGAACTAGCTTCCTTATTACCATTACAGTAATACTGTAACATATTAACTACTTTATTGCCTACTGATTAATACCTAGTACGTAGTGATAATACTCATTCGATCTGCATACCTAAATACTTGCCAGCGACAGTTGGATGGGTGCCCGATTATAAATGAGGAAAATACCTGAGCAGAATATGTACTTATGTTGTAAATACAATAATTGTGAAATTGTGGAGAGAAAAAATGACGTATTGTATTTATAATTATTATTAAATAATAATAATATAAATATGCTTTATTTTGGACTTCACATATAAGTACCTACACACGATCCATATTATAGTGTTAGTAACAATTACTTAAAAAAACTGTATTAGTATACTTTTACAAACTAAAACTGACGTGGCCCAACACACGTTGGCACGTGACTCCGTACCCAGTGCCTTATAAAGCCTTATTGCACCCGAATCGAGAATGGTAACTTTTTAATTAAGGGGGAATTTCACCAGTGTTACTGAACTGTTCTAAATCGCGTTCAAGAGCTGTCAGTGTCATTATTCCACAACTATGATGACACTGACAAGTTCTTGCGTGCAGTTAGTTTAATTGTTGACATTCGTCCTTAGTTGACCATACATAAATCTGCATTATCTAGTTTCTGAAAGTCTATTTATTATCAAATGTGAGGTTAAAACAAAAGGGCATGACTGTTATTATTACTAAGGGCAACCACAACAATTAATTTGATACAACTGCCGATTTATTCTTAGGTAAAGTGAGTTTGAAGTGAACTGTCAATCCAACATCAAGTGGAATGACAGCACACCTGCTGATTAATTAATTAGAGACGTCTTCTACTGTAGTATTTTAATAGGCAATAGGTATTATGGTATTAGGAGCTCGCGGCTAAGTAATAACAGCCGCACGGGTCGATTCATCAAGTTAAGCTACGCTTGCCGGGGTTGGTCCGTGGATGGGTGACCATCTTTACATATCGAGTCTCCTCCGTGCTTCGGAAAGCACGATAAACCGTTGGTCCCGGCTGTCATTTGTGTATCTTTGACAGTTGTTACGGGTCGTCAGAAGCCCGAAAGTCTGACAACCAGTCTTGCCAAGGGGTATCGTATTACCCAGTTACTGGGTGTGGAGGTCAGATAGGCAGTCGCTCCATGTAAAATACTGGTATTCAGCTGCATCTGGTTAGACTGGAAGTCGACCCCAACATGGTTGGGAGAAGGCTAGGCAGATGCCTCATGGATCATGAATACCTCATGGTATTATGGGCTGGTGTCCGCATCTCCACGTCAATGCAATTTTGCGTCCAGGTGGGAACATCGATTATAAGATTCAAGGAAGGCCAGCAACGCCTTGGTTTTACTGATATTCTTACGGAGATGGAGTGGATTTGGGTTACCGTAGTACTTTGCCCTATATGTGGCGACCACCGGGCAGTGTAGCAGCACATGAGCTGCTGTCTCGTCGTCCACCATGCAGGCCCTGCACAGTGGACTGTCTGTGACTCCTATGAAAAACAGGTGTTTATTGTAGTACCCAGTAGTAGTATTTTACCAGAAACCAAGATTTTTTTAAACTTGTATTGTCCCACTGCTGGACAAAGTTCTCTCCCACAGCTTCCAACTCTTCCGTGTGTGTTCTCCGGCCAATCTCCCAAGATATTATTTAAAAAAGTATCGATAGGTACTCTGTTTCTACATAATAGATTTATCATCTAACTATACATCGTCAAATCCTGCTTTTTCTTACATGAAGATAATATATTGTAATACGACAAAAACATAATGGTTATGACAATAATCCTCCCTCTACCATGTCAACTAGTCCATTTCGGTCCAAGCTTGATATATCTACTTTCTCAGTCGTAAAATAAATCATATTACAAAACAGGACACCGGAATTGAATATCATAAAGTTTATATGTATCCCTTTGTGAGTTGAGTGTTGACTAATCTGTTCGTCAGTCTGATATATTATGTAGTGGGAGAAGTTGTAATAGGTACCTACGCTATATACGCGAAAGTCTAAAGTCAAATTATAGAATTCACTTATTAAAATGTTAAAAACCTTTGAAGTTTAGAGTTATGGAATTCTCATTCCAACTTTTTTTGTATTTGGTAGGGTCCCAGTCCCATTTGACCATTATTTTACGAAGCGATGATTGATGTAATGAGTGATTTTATTATTTTGAAGCGATGATACCGTACAAAACAGCAATTTTATTAGGAACAGAAATGATTGTGAAAACTTCTAAAAGGTGTGTTTAGAATATTTACATCTAAAGTGACTTTTTCAAATACAATTTTCCATATATCATTGCTTCTGCTTATCTAATCTTAGTTAAATAGCATGACTGTATATTCTTCGTACAAGAAAAGTATCAAAACAAAACAGCTGCCAAAATTGATAACAATGCCATCTATCGATTTTACTCGATACTAGAGCGAACCTTGACCGAATAGTGGGGGTCGTTAACCTGTGACGCGTGACGCAATAACCTGAAAAGTGCGCAGGAGTCTACGATTGAATGTTTTGGCTATAAAAATACCTAATGTTCTGCGGTCGTGCTAATGATATTTTGTCATATATATTTGGTTGCCATTTTGTAATGAGTAATGAGGTTAGTAGTGATGTAATTGTGTTTAAATACGGTGTTAAATAACTCATTGCAATTATTATGTTCACCATTTTATTTATCTTTTCGTTCGTTTGATCTTTAATTTTCATTTTCAATTTATGTAGTTTTCGAACCCATGTAATTTTCTAGATTGCCATTCCCGATACTTTTAGCAATTCAGGTGTATCTGAATAATGAATTCAGCTTCCTAACTTCACTATTATAAATTTTTAAAGAGTTATTTTTAAAGAAAAATGCTGAAGAGACAATTTCCATACCTACGTATTAGTTCACTGTTGAACTAGTAATACGGTCAGCAGCGATTGTTTAACACTGTTACTTTTATTCCTCTCATAAAAAATCTCTAATAAAAATATTCGGCACAAAGCATTTCAGCATATCATGTAATAGTCACGAGTTGATCCTTCTTTTCAGCACTTGTAATGTTACCTACGTCTAAACTGGTAACCGCATTTTCTTGCTGACCGTAGTTCCTATAATGCCTACTGTTAGCCGTGATCCAACTAGAGATTACCACTAACTGTTGTTGGTACTGATGGTTAGAATTTAAATTCATTAGTTGTTTACATTATTTATTATGTTGTTGGCCTCAGTAGTTGATGTGTTTATTTTATAATACAGTATCTATTGCTGCAACACGGTCTTCCTTAGTCGTATTTATTGATATTATATTATCTATCTCTATAGAATAATAATTATATTTTCATGAAAATCTTATAAAAACATTTCAGTTTTTGCTTGCGGCTTCATTTGCATCGCAATACTCAATATTTAATTATATTCCACATGTAGGTATTCTTAGGTGGTAAAGTTATAATTGGATCATATAGACTGTCGGGCACAGTAAAATAAGTGATTGAGGAGGGAGAAGCATTTGTTAATTGTATAACATTACTTAGCAAACTACTATATTATAATAAAGATGTAAGTATTTTCCGAGTTTCTCTGTAAGTTTTTACTAATATTATAATCAAATGTGAAAGTTTGTGTTTGTGTTTGGATGTTTGTTGCTCAATCACGCAAAAACGGCTGAATGGATTTGAATGAAATTTGGCAAACAGATAGTTTATAACCTGGATTAATACATAGTATACTTTTTATCCCGATATTTCCACGGGATCGAGACTTACGCGGGTGAAACCGCGGGGTGCAGCTAGTACAAAATATAAGCAGGTGAGATGAGGTGAGGAGAGGGGTCATTGAGAGATGGAATAATAAGTCTAATAAAATTTAGTCTCGAGTGCCTTATTTATGACTTTATAAGTCTATCATTTAGATATTCGCTTACAGAGTAGTAGCTTTTATTTAGAAAATTGTCTAAGATATGTTAATTTTCTCTTCTCTCTTTGATAAAAAATAGTACATGTCTCTATGATACAAGTGTTGTCGTGTAAAACATGACGATTGGTTGAGACGTACCGTGTATGACATTCAATTGTTTTTTTTAAATAATTTTGCGTTATTTTTTTTGAAGAGATCTTTTCAAGAGATAATAATGAAAAGTTCGGTTACCGCACGGATAATACTGTGTTTCATTTCCTGTCAGTTCCACCACATAATTATTACCAGGAACGTTTCTGCGAAATACATATTCTGTTCTCTCTATAGAATTTTTCATTCATTTATATTTTTCTTTTCCGTTTCTTATTGGTTATATTTTGTTTTTATTTTTATTTTTATTGGTTTTATAAAAATGTGTAACTTATACCTAACTAGCACAACGAAACAATTGTTAATTTAATCGAGGAAGAGCGAGGTTTATCCCATCACAAGTATCTTCGGATTACTTTCTGGGAAGCCCCGGCAACTTAATTGTATAGATTTAAGTTAATAAACATTTTTTTTTTTTTTTTTTTTTTTTTTTTTTTTTTTTTTTTTTTTTTTTTTTTTTTTAGAATTTTTCTTTTAACCCTACCGCGCATACCTACAGTTATGGAGTCATAATCAAATAATATAATTTTATTTGTATTAGGGGTATTATAATTTATCCACTGTCTGAATCGACCCAGTCTATTGCAGTCTACCGCTGGACATAGCCCTCTCCCAGGCTGCGCTAGAACACCCTGTCCACCGCCTTTCGTATCCCGTCTGTCCCAGCCACCATTTTAAGGTCGTCGATCCACCTGGGCTGGGCTAGCATGATTCATAATATTTTCCTATTATGATTCTGCCAAAGTGACTGTTTTAAGCTCCCAGGTGTACTGCCCAACATACATCATTTGAGTTCCATACGTAGAATACGATCATCAACTCCATATTGGTAAGAAATGAGTGTCAGTCAATCAGCGCAATGAATTTATTTCTTTCGTTTGTGTCAATTCATATTGAGTCTAAGTATACGCAGTCGGATAGGCCTATCGTAATTACCATGAAAATTATTCTTAGGCAACTAGAGGTACAGTTGCGTGCAGAAGTACCGAGGTTTCTTTTTTAAACAATATTTTTTTACTCCAGCTACTGTTGTGTTGTGGGTATGCTATTTCTGTAGTCCTTGTGACTTTGACAGAAAATAGAAAAATTTGAAGTATTTTTAATTTATAATTATATAATACTATATTTTTTTTAAATAATATTAATATTTGGACATATTCCTATTATTACTACGACTACGGCTAATTTCATAATATTTATCTTATTAATACAGTCGCGGTCTGAGAATGTTTACCACCTTAAGGTTTATAATTGCATGCACACATCTATGTCACAAGGTCGATGATTCAAAATTCTAAAGACAAACATATTCTATTTGTTAAATGTCATTATGGTAATGTGTCAACTTTAAAATTAATATATAGCATTTTAGACTTTACTGCACACAGTGTGGTAAAGAATCTAATTTGAAAACTGATAAACATTTTTAGACCGCGTTATTACATAATTAAAAATTCACCTAAATATCTATTTACAATTTCTAACAACACCACTTGTTTACATACGACATTATATAATGTATTATATACACTCATTAATTTTTAAATACATTTAATATAATCACAGTAATTTATAGAACTCAATTATATATTACTAGCTGATGCTCGCGGATTTGCCCGCGTAGATGTCGCTTAATATATACTAAAACCTTCCTCGAGATCAACTCTATCCATTGGTGAAAACAGCGTGAAAATCGGTGCAGTAGTTGTTGAGTGTATCGCGAACAGACAGACAGACAGACGCGGCGGAGGACTTTGTTTTATAATATGTAGTGATTTACATCAAAACCCAGAATGGCAATAATTTAGCCGCCAACCGGATATAAAAACTGAATAATAATTATCATGTACGTAGCGTATTTTGTTAGATTTCTAAGAGCGTTCTTCCGTGCGGAAGCAGGATTTTAATTAGTTTCAAGGAAGAACGCAGTTGTTCAAGTTCACAGTCATTAATCGGATGCAGACTGGATGCGGAAGAGAGGATTCAGTAATGTGGTACTACTTTTTTAGGTTTAGGATACTAAATATGTAGGTATTAAATAGTCGCACCGAGTCGTTTATTGGTCAAGATGCACCTCTGCCTAACCCTTCGGGGATAACAGGCGTGATGTTATGTTATACTAGCTGTGCCCCACGGTTTTACCCGCGCAAGTCTCAATCCCGTGGGAATATCGGGATAAAAAGTAACCTATGGCCTATTCCAGGTCATTTTCTACCCCTGTGCCAAATTTCATCCAAATCCGTTCAGCTGTTTTAGCGTGAAAGCGTAACAAACAAACAAGCTCACTTTCGCATTTGTAATATTGATATAGTTGTGATTAGGATAATGTTGTGTTAAAGTAGTCACGTCGTTGAATAGAGCGACGTGACGCTCAAGCATTATTGGTAAACTTGCAATGGACAGTCAATTCTGCCATGATTAATATGGTCATCATGTCTTAGATACCTATCTGACCATATTGACCGGGGATCTACCTGTAAGAACAGGCAGTTGCCTATGAAATCTTTCAAGGGCAAACCCTAATCTAAAGGACTAGAAAATCGAACTAATTTTTTCTCAAACTCACGGCCAATATTTTTTTTTTAAAATAGTTTCTTAACACTTTTCCGCCCATCTCTCCCACGAATCGTCCGTTCCTCTGACAGAATATATAAATTAGGCATAATGATAGTCATCAGCCTCTTCGTTCCTCGTTTACATCATTCGACAATCACATTACATACAATTTGTATGAAACCACTTTGGATAGTTAAATGACGAAATAAATTGTTCTCGTATTATATTGAAAGAGTTGCGTATCTTAGATTGTTGTAAGTGGAATAGGAAGGCTTGACTTGTAATGTTACCGCCAATTTTGCTCAAATAATTTTCCGTGGTATGTTTTGGTGCAGAAACCGTAAAGGCTCGTCCAAACTGGCGTGATATCGCGGGCGCGACAGGCAGCGCTACAGTTGTCGCTACCGCGATGTTGCGCGTTTTTGTGGGAGCTTTAATGCTACAGCCACATTGTCGCGATAAGGCGAACTAAATTTCGCACACTCTCTCTTGCACACCGCTCGACGTCTCGCTGAGCAACAGAGGGCGCACGCAGTATATAGTTCGCGTTATCGCGATAATGCAGCTCCAGCACTAAAGGTACGCACAAAACTTCTTACCAAAAGTATGAATTGAAAGTTTTTTTAGTCTTTATCTTTCTTTTCTTTGCCTTTTAGTCATCAAACATGCAATTTCATATTAAAGACAACCACAAATACTGCTCCCTCCAAACAAACAATAAAACGTTCAGCGTAAACATTAAAGGCTAACTATTTGGCTAATTCGACTCGATCAATATTCGGCCATCGTATATCGTACACTGTAAAGACACACGGAATAGGGAATGGTAAATATTTGCGAAGAAACAATATTATTTTCTTTCGCTACGGCTTCGGAGTCCGCCCAATTTGTAGTCGATATGGGTTCGACGGGCATAGAATAACAATCATAATTTAAACAGAAGTGACAGTGGTAAGTTATATTGACGACTGTTTAGTATGGCCATACCTTTTTTTTTTCCAGAACTGGTGCCGTATTATGAAGTATTAATGCCACCATTTTTCCAGTGTGAGAGAGAGACGGAGCTAGACAAGGTCGCTAGCACTATCCCGTTTGGACAGTGGAATAATGATGGCATTAATACTTCATAATACGGCACCTGGTCGAAGTAGCGGTGCTTGAGGGAGCCATATGTCCAGCAATGGACTTCTTTCGGCTGAAATCGTAATGATGATAATATTCTATTTTTGTACAACAAACGTTTGACAGAACGACTGTACATATGAAAATATTTTATGTGACATTGTACATTATGTAAGGACACTGATACTCGTACAGTCAGCATCAAAAGTCGATGACCACATTCAAATTTTCAAAATCACTGTACATTATATCACCCATAAATCGCTTAACAAGAGAGGGCGCCAGTATTGAATGAACATCATTAAAGTTCAAAATTAACTGAACACTACTCGTCAAAGGTCACTGAACACCATTTTGTCAAAAATTGCTGATCGTTATAATATCCGAAAACATCATATCATTAAGTTTTACAAAAGTCACTGAACAATTTGAAATGCTTGTTTTGGTTATCTAGTGTAATCACAGCAACGTCCAAAAATAACTTAACATCATTAATAACAAAAGTTACTGAACATTACTTTGTTTCGGATTCGTAGCGTGTAAACTTATACTATCAAAAGTAGCTGAACTGCAAACTAAAAAACGTTGACGATGTTGCTGTATTACGATTGAATAGTAACCATATTTGACTATCAAAAATCACGCAGATTCTGTTTGAATTTATATCATCGCGTAATTATTTTTTTAGTTCGATTGAATTGTAACCTTATCCGTAAAGCAATAAGACTCATTTTCAAAAATCACGCAGATTCTGTTCAAATTCATACCGTCGACTTAGTTTATGATTTTTATAGTTACGATTGAATTAGAACCTAATCTGTATACATATAAGACTCATTTTCAAAATTACCTTTTAATTCAATTCTTTGGGAAACATAGTTGTGGGTATTTGAAAAATTGTTTACCCTTGAATGTAAAAAGAATATTTCTACTTAATTATCACTTTGTATCGGATGTAGACCATTGCGGTTGCAATTATTTTTCACCTATATATATTGTATTAGTTATCAATTGCGCTTTAGTAACAAATAAACATTATAATGCCTTTTAATGTTCATATTACTGCACATGAACGTCACAGAATAGTGATATTGCGAGAAGAAGGACTTTCTGTTGCCGAAATAGCTAGAGAAATGGGAGTCGCTGTAAGTTATTTTATTTTATGTATTTTGAGATTATACAGGATGTAAATGAGAAGATGTTTTTAAGATACTGTGAATAATATGAGATTATGACATACCTACATCCAAATTGTTTTGTTCCAAATTTCATCCAAATGTATTCAGTAGTTTTATCGTGATGAATAACAAACATATAAGCTTTGACATTTATAATATTATTAAGAAAGGATTAATACCAAGACTTATACACACGTATTCGTCACACGAATGTTTGTCCTAAGTGGGAATCTAACAGGGTAGAATCAAAATCGGACGCATAGCATAGGTCACTTCCGATCAATAAGGTGTTAGGTTCTAATGCATGTTTTTTTTTTGTAGCGTAATACCGTGTACTTGTGGATAAGGCGATGGGATAATGAAGGAAACGTTGATGAAATTAAGAAGACCGGTAGACCAAGAAGAACTTCAAGAACACAGGACGTAAATATCATTCGTCAATTCAGAGAGACTCCGTTCCTTCAAACCAGAAATGTAGCTATAGCTAACAATATTTCTTTAACCACCGTTCGTCGACGTCTCCACGAAGCTGGTATACATTGCCGAAAACCGGCCCGTAAGTTAAAATTGACTGCTCGACATAAGTTGCAAAGACTTCAGTTTGCAGAACAATATTTAAATTTTGATTTTTCCAATGTAATATTTGCTGATGAAAAGACCTTCAAATCTTCTCAACACGGTCGAATTACGTTATGGAGAATTAATAATTCCCGTTATCAAGAGGAGCACTTAATAGAAAATAGATCCAGTGGAAGGATTTCTGTGGGTCTTTGGGGGTGGATGAATAAAAGTGGACCAGGGGAACTGATAGAAATTGGTGGTCGGCTAAATGCCGAAGGCTACAAAGACATCTTGCAAGATGTTTTACTGCCCACAGCACAAATAGTGTTACCTGATATGGCCCCATTACATTTCATACATGACAACTGTTCAATCCACATGGCCCGAGTGTGCAGAGCTTGGTTCCGGGATAACGCTGATCACATTGTCGAAATTCCATTCCCACCAAAGAGCCCAGACCTTAACCCCATCGAAAACTTATGGGGGCTTATGGTTCAGGCTTGGGATGAAAGCACTCCTCGAACAAGGGAAAATTTACTAAATCACGCCATAGAAATCTGGGAAGATTTTAGGGGACGAGATACTTGTGCAAATATGGTAAACTCCATGCGAGAACGTCTCCAAAATGTCATCGATGCCAATGGGGGACACACTAGGTTTTAATTCTAATAATTTAAATTATTTTATTATGATTGCGTTGATTTGTAATTAAAACAAATAATAGTTATTTGTATTGATTTATCGAACCATTTAATTTAATTTTGTTGATAATAAATAAAAGGGTGGTGATTTACATGTGTCTACTTAATTTATATACCAAACAACCTGCCGAAAAAAATACACACACATATTAAACCCAAAATCGTTTATCTCTAAAGTCCCTGAACAAAATGAAATGGCATTTTGTTCAGGGACTTTAGAGATAAACGATGGTATGCTATTTTTGTCTAAAATTTGTTCAGAAACTTTAGAGACGAAGAATGTTATGCTTTTTTTACTATAACTTTGTTTAGCGACTTTTGAAAAGTAATGGTCACCTACTTATGCCCTTTTATGATAATCATTCATTTCTGGCGCTTGTCATGTTGAGCGATTTAGGTATAATACGGTGTACAGCGATTTTGAAAATCTAAATGTAGTCATCAACTTTTGATGCTGACTGTACATGTTTAGTAATTGATTTATTTGTGCATTTTCTTACTTTTTTGGGAACTAATGACTTTACACAAAACAATGCGCTTTTACAATAATTTCTCAACCTTAAAATTGTTTTTGTTAAGCTTCGATGATAAAAATTACAAAAATAACTAGAAAAAAACAAAAAGACTTATTTTTTATTTTTAAAGCTTTACCGTAGGTAGATTTCTACGCCGACCTCCCTAGCGACGTCAGCGTAGTTTGCTACGCTGACGACACGCTGGTCCTGGCGCAGGGGAGGTCGCACCAGGCGGCGGCCGATCTAGCGACACGCTGGGTTGCGACAATCGTAGATAGAATCCGGCAGTTGGGACTCGAGGTGGCCTTGCACAAGTCCGAGGTCATGTGTTTTCATGGCCCTCGGAACGCGCCACCGTCGGGTTCCCAAATTACGGTAGGAGGGGTTCACATCGGCGTCGAGTCGACGATGAAGTACCTGGGACTCGTCCTCGACAGCCGGTGGAACTTCGTGGAGCATTTCCGACGTTTGGCTCCAAGGCTGGACCGGGCTGGGGCCGCCTTGAGGCGGCTCCTGCCCAATCTAGGGGGTCCAAACGCCTCCTGCCGGAGGCTCTATGCGGGGGTCGTGCGGTCCATGGCCCTTTACGGGGCACCGGTGTGGGCGCGTTCCCTTAGGCTGCGGCCAGCACGCCGGTTGAACGCGTCCCAAAGGGTCATGGCCATTCGGCTGGCCCGGGGATACCGCACGGTCTCCCGTGAGGCGGCGAGCCTCCTTGCCGGATTACCGCCATGGGATCTGGAGGCGAAGGTCCTCGCGCACATCTGGGAGTGGCGCGAGGAGGTGAAGCGCCGGGGTGTAACTCCGCTGCCGCGAGAAATCGCGGCACAGCGGACAGAGCTCCGGCAAGATCTCATGGCGGCATGGAGAGTGCGATTGTCGCAACCCAGTGCTAGGCACGCCACAATAGCGGCGATAAGTCCCCTCTTTGAGGAGTGGATAGAGAGGCGCCACGGCGTCCTCACCTTCCGCCTGACACAGGTCCTCACCGGACATGGCAGCTTCGGGAGGTACCTGTGTAGGATTAGGCGGGAGGAAACGCCCGGGTGTCACCACTGTGTGGATCGCCCGGAGGACACGGTGGAGCATACGGTTGAGGTGTGCCCTGCTTGGGCGGAGCACCGCCGTGTCCTCGCGGAGGCGATTGGCGGCGGTGACCTCTCGCGTCCGGCCCTGGTTCAGGCCATGGTACGGAGCGAGAGGGCATGGGAAGCCGTCACCTCCTTCTGCGAAGCAGTAATGCTCGCGAAGGAGGAGGCGGAACGCGTGAGGGAAAGGCAAAGTTTGCGCCCTCACGCCCCTAACCGCCGCCGTTGGAGACGCCCTGGGCGTCGGGAATCCCAGGCGGATTTCCGGCCACCATAGGCGCGGGCTTGCGGACGGCGAGCAACGGGCAGCTCGCCGTCCGATAAGGACCAGGCCCGGGTCGATGGCGCGTCGTGTTCCACGCGCGCCTCAAAGAGATGTCAGCAAAAATGACGGGGTCCAATAGGACCGATGCCTGCCAGGGTTGCGGGAAAGTCCGAAAGGGATACCGGGACCTTGGCAACAGGCAAATGAAGGAACACGGGTGGGTTTTAGTCAGTAAAAGTCTGACACGCCCTTCCGCTCCGCCCAGAGCGGGAGAAGTCATTGGATGATTTCCCACCCTCAAAAAAAAAAAAAAAAAAGGTAGATTTCTACAAAAACTTTATAATTAAGATTTAAAAATGGTAAAAGGTAGTCCTGTCTCTCGTCTCTTCATTAAAACGTAATCTATTGTGTATGTCATAGTTTCGCTAACTGTATGTACACACGGCTACACATCAAGCTATACATTTCCAGTATAAGCTGACCTCGCATTGTACGGCAATACTATACAATGCGAGATCAGCATAAACTGGAAATGTATAGCTGGATGTGTAGCCGTATGTACTGGGTTATGTACAGATTAAAGGCGTGATGTTATGTTATATTGCTTTTACATAACATAACATCACGCCTGAAATCCCCGAAGGGTTAGGCAGAGGTGCACCCTATTGTACACCCACATTTCGCCTGTTATGTTTAAGTACAGGATCAGTAAGCAACTGCGTTATTATTATTTATTTATTCAACAGACAACTAGATACACTTACAAAAATACTTACAATTCTAGATATTAGTAAAGAATTTAACTTAGGTGCTATTTTAGTACTTAAATTCTACTACCGACAGGGTGGTTTTTATAAGATGACTCATTATGGGACCTTTCAGGAGGCCGTTACTACTGTCCCGCAACCTTATGAGAAGAGACGCATTCTTATCGGCACTACAGCTGAGAAGCTATCTACTCTGGTTTGAGCTAACATTGCAGAAGCACTGCAATAATGTGGCAGTCGCAACAGCGCCCTAAAAGCGTTGTTATTTATGAATTAATTAAATGAATCTCCCAAGACTCCCAACGCAAACGTAGGCACAATACGTGCACCTCACCACCGCTTCTGCTGCCCCGTCACATAATCTTTGCCAATTCGTCAACAAGTCCGCGCACGTAGGCTCCCGACCGACCACCGTAAGCTCAGTTAGAGCGGTGCATAAAAACTAAGCTTTGCTTTGAACTTTGAAATTCAAATGTATTTCGATACGCCAATACGTCTGCCTGGTGGGTTTTTATAGCGTTTTTACGACAACACATATTATATGGGGGTAACGCTGTAGTAATATTGGGTATGGTAGAAAACTGTGATCTTGTACAGCCAAAAATCGTAGGGAAACGTAAAATAATTGATATTTTCGTTATTATCTTTATTAATATACGGTATTTACATTTACATAATTATAATCCTACTAATATTATAAATGTGAAAGTTTGTGTGTTTGTGTGTTTATGTGTTTGTTTGTGTGTTTGGATGTTTGTTACTCAATCACGCAAAAATGACTGAATGGATTTGGATTAAATTTGGCAAACAGACAGTTTATAGCCTGGATTAACACATAGGATACTTTTTATCC
The DNA here is from genome assembly GCA_949152455.1 of Lithophane leautieri. Lineage (NCBI taxonomy): Eukaryota > Metazoa > Arthropoda > Insecta > Lepidoptera > Noctuidae > Lithophane > Lithophane leautieri. The sequence continues at coordinate 1,654,646 of OX424475.1, forward strand.
CAATATTCCCACGGGATCGAGACTTACGCGGGTGAAACTGCGGGGCGCAGCTAGTATATTACATAATTATAATATATACTCTTACAGACTTAAAAATAAATATTTATATGTACAATTATATAACAAAATTAAAAAGAAAAACAAAGGGGAGGAGCTCATTGGGCATCAAAAAATTCGTCCGCATCGTCAATGGGAAAAGTGCCCAAAAGGCTGGCAGCATTGCCACGTTGAATGGCAATGCTGATTCTTTGGGTTAAAAATAGGCCAGCCCTCTGGTCACGTGAAGAGTCGACCAATCGCTTTTCGTTGATTCTAAGACTTCCATGAACAATTAAAAAGTCTATTGAAATACAATCGACTTTTCAGTTGTTTTATTGTCTAAGAATATTAATGTGTTATAAATGTATCTAGATACCTAGATACATTTATAATAATTATATTATTATAAATAAAAAGTCGATTGAAATACAATCGACTTTTCAGTTGTTTTATTGTCTAAGAATATTAATGTGTTATAAATGTATCTACCTAGATAAATTTATAATAATTATATTATTATAAAAGTATGGAAGAAAAAGACATGTTGCGCCGACACCAAATACATTGTGATAAGGACAGGAGAATGGTGACGAAATCAAAGATTCAAACCAAAAACGATGACACTTAACTGTATTAAAGTCTCAGCTAAACGTGGGAACGTTTAGCTGAGACTTTAATACCGTTAAGTGAATTTGTTCAATCTAGGTAGGGATACCTAGATTGAACAAATTCATGCCCAGAAAATTTCTGCAATGCCAAAAACCTTAGCTGAAGCATCACCATTTATTCGCACAATTCCTAGGTCTTCTTTTTATGACAGCTATATTCTGGCACGGAGAAGAATTTACGTCGGGATCGTAAAAAGGCATGAAATGAGTGGATTTTGCACGTACTTTGCCTCGCTCGTGAAATGCGGTCGATTATTCTGAGCACGCGCCGAATATGGGATAGTTTGCTGTGACATTGACTGCGCCAAATGCGAGATTTGAATCAATCTTGATTTTGAGATTTATGTAAAATAGGCATTATTTTTGTTGAAGTTTTTAATTTAATGTGGTTGAAAAAATATCATTGTAATTTAATCACAGCTTCATAAAAATACGAAAGGTCGGTTATTCTAATACAAGTAGCTGAAGACTAGTAAAAACAGGATCCGGTATTTAAATATCCTTACATATTATAAAACAAAGTCCTCCGCCGCGTCCGTCTGTCGTCCTGTACGCGATAAACTCAAAAACTACTGCACCGATTTTCATGTTGTTTTCACCAATGGATAGTGGTTCTCGAGTAAGGTTTTAGTATATAATAACCGACATCAACGCGGGCGAAGTCGCGGGCATCAGCTAGTAAAAGATAAAATATTAAACCCAATATTTATAAAGCAACAAATTAATGAATTCATCAAAAAACAAAAAACAATACGTAAATAATTTTACAATTACAGCAACAAAAAAACAACTCACAGCTAACGAGGTTTTTGGTATAATTTCTCGAATGACAAACATTTTGTCATCGCCAGATCAAAATTGCATCAATAAAAACAAAAATTATTCTCTTGAACATAAAAGTCAAAACTCGCTCTGGTATAAAATTCTTGAGTAAACATCTTTGGCAGCATTGGGTTCATCAGATAAGTAGGTATGTTTTAGCAAACATGGCAAAATTCCCAAGTTTTCCTTCGCAGCCTCGTAAATTTTCATTACTATACTAAAATGAGAGAAAAAAGCATTTTTGGAGCGCACCGCGGCCTTATAAATGTATCATTGTAATGCATAATTGAGATTAACAATTTCTTAATGGATTATCTAAAGGTCGGAGCTTTGCAATGATGCCATTTTTGTTTTTTGCTCGTTTTGGTTATAGTTTTAACGATTATAACGAAACACTCGTTTCTGCCCGTGACTTTGCCTGTCTGGTAGTCAACTAGGTATAATATAAAACATACCATAATTATGAAACTCGGCAATACTTTCTGCCAGTGAAAGAATTTAGAAATCGGATCAGTTATTCCGGATATTACCTCCTACATCTAAACTTACAAACTTTACGTCTTCAAATATTAGTGTTGATTGATAGAAACTCTGATGATTGTGGTAGCCATTTCAAGGTTTTATTTGAGGTTTATTTGCTCATAGGATCTTGAAATTCCACTAAATCATTTGCTATACAATCCTCCAATATCCATAAAAGACAAGTGCGAGTCAGACTCGCGCACGAAGGGTTCCGTACCATAATCTATAAAAAAGGCAAAAAAAAATCACGTTTGTTGTATGGGAGCCCCCTTAAATATTAATTTTATTCTGTTTTTTAGTATTTGTTGTTATAGCGGCAACAAAAATACATCATCTGTGAAAATTTCAACTGTCTAATTATCACGGTTCATGAGATACAGCTTGGTGATAGACGGACGGACAGACGTACAGCGGAGCCTTAGTAATAGGGTCACGTTTTACCCTTTGGGTACGAAACCCTAAAAAATTATTAATACCTATAGAATACCTATACTATAAATAGGTATTAGACTTTTCGTATACTTTTATTTAGCCACCACTGTGGTCTAGTGGTTAGACTACCTGTCTCAGACCCAGAGGTCCTGGGTTCGATTCCCAGTGAGGGCAAAATTTTCTGCTCGGTTTGGTTGGTGGTAGGGTTTGTTCTAAAGCCTGCCTGGCTAGCTACCACCATGTTGTTTGTGTTTCGGCAGTTAGAGAATAAAGATATCCAGTTCCTCTGTAGTTGAGGATTCCGGGTGAAGCTCGCGTCCACCTTCGGCCTGAACATCACTTACCATCAGGTGAGATCCAGGCCAGGAGCCTCCCCTAAGGTGGTTAAAAAAAATGCTATTACAAAAAAACGGGCGTCCTATTTTTATTTTCCCGAATGCTTAAGTCAGCCATTAAAGCATTTTAAATTAATAAAAGCGTCTTTCGTTTGATACACAATCTGACCTGATTTACATAAACGAATTATGTGCTATAAACAGCGATAAAAGAAAATAAGACTCGCTTTAACTCTTATTTTTTGAGCTTAAATTGTTATCTTAAGAGCTATGGGCATTGCCATATTGACTTATCGACGGATATTCCTGTGAGGGAAGGGAATGAAATAAGTATAAATAGTAACCAAATTTTTTTTTTTTTCAAAACTATTTCATAACAATTTTACTAAGCTTAATTTACAGTTAAATCCTATACTGGTAAATCATTGATTGTTAGACAGTGGTCCGTGCTTCAGAATAATTTTCATAATTATGGAAAAGCTTGATGATTGAAAGGCTACACATTAAAATGAAAATTAATAAGTTTATTTTAATTAGAATTTCCTATCTACGGTTTATTCCATTCAGTTGAAACTCGGGAATAGTTCCTTGGAAATACTCCTGATAATTTGTTTTGTTTTTTTTTTGCACAGCACTGAATGTACCTACTAGGTATTGGAACAATTTCGGTGACCCAGTTCATTTCGACATTGACACAGTGGTCCGAATTTGGCGCCCTGTGGCACTCCAAGTGCGTAAAACATTTAATGTAAATAACCTATATCTGCTCATAGGCTATATAAAGATTACTGACCGTCTAAAAAAAGACGAATTTATGAAACACTTGATACACACACTAAGACACATTTTAAAACTATCATTAGACTTGATTAATTATTTCCTAAATCTTCCTGTGGGTTTCATTATAGTAAGCGTTTGAGGATTTAAAACTGTAGAAGTTTTGGTGATACAAATACACACGCAGACAGGCAGAGAAGGAAAAACGTGGTTTAATCTCAATGACAATAATTGATGACAGAGTATGAATACATTATATAAAAGATAAAAAGTTTATTTAAAAAAAATAGGCAGTATTTTTAATTCGACAACACAAAGTTTTAACAAAAACAGTCTTGACAGTTGTGACTTGCTAAGATTGCTTTTATTGCCTGAATACCATTTGTTAAGACAGGCTATGTTCATCTGTTTCCATTCTACCCTAAAACCTGATAGTACTAACTTCTTCCGTGGTGTCATTCGCAAAATGGTTGACACAGTAACATTGAAAAGCAAAAAACTTGTGTAAATTGTCACCCACGGAATTGCTATCGCAAGTGTCCCCAGTCAAGGCCACCACCTAATTTACCAAGTTTATTTTGAATACAAATTTAGTCGTGCGCTAGTATTTGTGACCTTGAGCGTAGAATAACGTATGTACATAAGAGATTAAACTGTCTCAGTATAAATCGTGGTTGGCCGTAGCGGACGCGTGATATGAATTTGGAGCATTTCTTCTGAGGTCAATGCTGCACGATTGGTTCCTTTAGGATTCTCGCAATGGGCTGGAAAATGCGAATGGTTTCGTCGTTTTAGTTTAATCGATACTTTTGGTATTGAAGTTCCATAAAATAGTTTTGATGGAACGTCATCAAAATCTATTTCGTGGTTAGAAGAACAATGCGGACATACAGACAAACACAATAAAAGATAAAAAAAGATAAAAGATAATTTATTTGTTAAACATGCGGTTACATAATGCGACTTTAATTAATAATTGTAAGTTTATATTGTTATTCTTTTGTTTTTCGCCATAACCAATGATATTTGGATCTCCCATGCTGTATTTTCGTGAGTAATAAGACCATTCTGGTTGCGGACCGGTCTAGACAGATCTGGTTCTGCATCCTCGAGGTATATAAGGACGACTTTTGATCCTGTAGCATCTTCGTAATCACCTAGTTCTGCGATATAAGCTTCTGCTCCAATTGCAGCTTTCGCGTATATACATATATAATAAAAGGTAGTGCTGGAATCTGTTGAATTCCTTGCAAACTTGGTCTTAATAAAAATCATCAGAGATTTTAATGCCGGAGCTCCCCAGCTCCATTATCATGTACTCATTGGGTAGTACGGCCAACATTAAAATCATTCTAAAGAGATCTCGGATTTAAACAAATTCTACTTACAGAACCCCAACCGTCTTAATGATAATTATGATATGGTATTGGGAGGCATGACTGTGGGCTACCGAACATGATCACCATCGTCACTTGAATATAGCAACGGTATAGAAGAAATCGTCAGCGGAATTATTAATTTTACTCATAAGCTTAGAAATATAACTTAAATAAAGGCTTTAACGTAAATAAGGACTCTTTCTTATCGAAATCGAAGTGCTGAACAAATTCAATTTTCTAAATAAACCAATTTCCGCCACCTTTGAACTTTAAAATACTACGTATTCTCAAAGGAATTTTAAATTAGTTTTAATGCATGACAAGGATCAATAAACGCGTGGATAGTTCTGTCATTGCAGTTGATATTGACAGGCTTATTTATTATGAACAGGCTTATTTTGCTTACAGACAAAACGATGAGTATCTGCATCAAAACTTCTATTCACTTCATAAAATTCTACTCTGCAATTTTCATTTTCAATCAGAAAATAACCCTCACAAAGCAACATTCTACCACAACACAGCTAATGATGCCACAATAATAGTGTTATTCAATCCATCGTGTCACATAACTTATTCATCGCCATTTCGCATGGCAACGGACACGAAACCATGCTGCATGCTTTATTTACCCCTTCTTTATAACATTTGCAAACCCATTTTACCAGCCCTATCATGCTTAATAGCATCTATGTCGCAGGCGTAAGGTTCAATTTGGAATTTATCATCGTTGAGCCTCTAATAACCGTCTATTTCCGCCGATAATTGCGACGGAGGCACATCAAGTGTGCGTTTTCCCTCGCTTGGTGCGCCAAGACATGTATTTATGGAGTCCTCTGTAATATACAGAATTTTCGCCTTTGCATATTTCATTTGTGTCTTGATTTTAGTTTTGTTAAGTTTAGGGTTTTTGAATTCCAGTTTAATATTTAGGGAACGTTTCGAGTGTTCGAAATTACCTACTTGAGTGATTAATTGTGGGTGTTTCTGGATTCATCATAATAAAATTCTCCGTTTCTTGCTCATCATTTACAGTTGTTTTATGTTTTTGCGTCAGTGCATAACGAGTGTACTAAAATAGTTTTTCGTACACACACAAAAACACCACAATATTATTATAGTCATCTTCAGTAGTCCATTTTGTATTGGAATCTTCTGTAAGGACAGTTTTGGTTTTTGCAATTTAATTTGATATCATATCCACCTTACTACACAACATCTATTTAAACTGATTCTATTTGTTCGTTGTAATCAAACTTTGATTGTATTTCAAGCTTACGCTCATTGCTGCCTTAAATCACCAAATTAGTCCACTTTCCAGAAAGATTTCTTTGCATTTATTTCTTTCCAGCGATTGAAAATGGATCGGGGACAGTAAGTGAATGTTTAATACTACCGATTGGTGGTCTTTATTTACCGATTGGTGGTCTTTATTGGAGCCGAGCGTTTTCGATGAGCCTAACAACTTAATTGTGATCTAAGGCTGCCATTTAAGTTATGAGCTTTTAGCTTTTTATCATAATGCGATGCCTTAGGGTTTGAAGAAAGGTGATCTCAGTATTTTGAGTACCGTAAAGGTGACTTACTGGGTTTTTATAAGGGCAGCGTAATAGTGCAAAAATTACCCAGCCTCAACTTCTTTTCATGTTTTCATTCTTTCACTTCTTTGTTAAGTATAGAACACAGGGTTAGGATAGTTCACGTTGGCTTAACGCTAATAGATACTATTGTTAATATAAAAGAGGTGTTATATTCTGCTTATTATTCGATCAACAGGTGTGGAAAAGTGACGCTTGACAGTTTTTACCTACCAAGAGTATTAAGGCCCCAGATAGGCGCGACTCTAGTAGAATAATATCTATGAAAACTTCATGGGAATTGTTATCAGAATCGCGTCACACCGTCGTCGCTTCGCGCCTACCTGGGAGAGCCTCTATGGTTATCAAAAGAGTTTATGACTTCGCACATTGAAACCTTCTTTTTCCTTAGATTATAAACCTGTGTCTTTTTCCAACAACTCGCTTTTTCAAATAAAATGTAACGAAGTTACTCCCACTTACACCACACCAAGACGCAGCTATTAATGATTAGTCATTTCCAAGGCTGGCAATGCAGTTTCGAACTTATTTATTGATAGGGGCCTCTGATTGGCCCATCAAATTGATTATTATGTTTTAAACATTAGATAAATATTAAATTTTATTGTAGCACGTAGAGAATCGATGTTTGAAATATGTGATTGTTCACCTAACCTCGAATCAAGGGCCAATTAATTAAAATGAGGGGGCAATTACGATTTGCCCTACTAACGGCATGACATGGGAAAATATTGGGTGATTATTAGAGGAAGATTACGCGGTAGTAGAGATTAAAAAAATTCTTTACTTGGCAAATAACTTTCAAGATTTTATTGTTGCTATTTGATAGACTTCTTAATAGTTTGTTGTGGATTATTTTTATTTCACGTGGAATCTTAATCAGTCTTGTCTAAGAATTTTAATGGTTGTTATTCATTAAAACTGTAACTAATTCATTAAAACTGTAACTATTTTCTATTTGTTAGACGAATATATTCCAGTGCGCCTGCTGAGAAATGGCCTCTACTCTAATTGATTATTCCACACACTCATTATTTATACTTTTTATTTTATTCTGTTTCTCAATATGCCTACAGTTGAGTGGTGATGCAGTTTCTGAGTTCGTCGTTTAGTCCTTCCTCCCTTCGTGAATGTACAATGTCATAATATATCTTCATCCTAGTGTATTCTTGGCCCTTTGCCACCGTCCGTTTTACTGAACGTTGGGGAAGTCATATTTCTGGAGCATGTTGCCACTACTATTTTAGGTAAACGCTATCAATAATTTCTTGTTTCCCTGTATTTTCAACACTTATGGTGTATTTTTAGTTTTTTGGTTGCTCGCTTTATCGTTCTTTGCCTGATATGATCGTTTATATTTAGTGTTAGAATAATCTCATTTATGTACCTTGCAACAACTCTCTATACAGAAAAACACAGAAACCATTTTGCTCTCTAATCTTTTCTACTTTTTGAAATGACTTAAAAACTTATACTACTAAAATAGCAACAACATATAATATGGCCTACATTATTTCAAATACCTATGAACAAAAAGGATTTAATTCGGTTGTACAATGATGATAGATTTTTCAAGTAAATATTGTATATATTTAATTGATATTCCTTTAGTTCCATTCGCCAATACTTGAGTAGGTACTGCGAACCATAAACGTCATATTATCAGAATCATTCCTTAAATGATTTCAGGTCAGGAGTTCAATGCACAGCCGATAATTTATTTACCACTAAAACAGAGAATCCTTTTGAAGAACAATGGCCCAATAAAATTGTGTTATCGCGGTATCGGTCAGCAAGTTTATGGTACAATTGATAGTATTATCTGCTTCATTCTAATTTGCTTTCCTTTTAATGTTGATTTGCCAGTAGCTCATTGTAGGCCTTTTAAGGAAGTGCCTTTAAAGGAGCAGGAAAAAAGATTTTTATGGGATGACGATGAAATGAAAAGAGAAATTATTGGCATAATTGGTGCAAATTTTAGTACTAATAATTGCAAGGATGTAATGAATAATAGGTTTTATAGTTATAATTCTAGGTCTTTATACGGAAGTGTAAAAGTTATCAATGTTTCAGTGCAAAAAAGAGATGGTGCTTTACAGGACGAATTTATAGCACTTGCATATCTTTCTTTTCTTCAAGCCCTTTTTTTTATAACCTTACTGCTTGTTTGTTTACTATTACAAGTTTCACAGGGAACAAATATCTGTTTGACTAGAAATAGTTATACCGCTTGAGTGAACTTTGAAGTTTTGATTTATAAAAATCTTATTTACTACTAGGCCATGAAAGTTTATACCTACGCCATTTCTACCCCAAGATCATCAGGCCACCTGACGTACAGGACAGGTGCCATGTCTCACAGTACATACCCTCACTGGGACATAATTATGCACATACTAAGTCCATGGCGTGACAAATAGTTACATTGTTCGTTGTTTTGCATACTAGTGCGTACGGTGGGTTTGTCTGTGCTTTATTTGTGTTGATAGATTGGAACTTTGAAGATTATTATGATATAAGATTGTTTTAATTTGGCATGCGATCGTTGGTTGCAGATTTTTGTGTAGGGTTTCGGTTTATTGAAAGAGGGCATTAAGGGGTATCGCTATCTACCAATGAAGCTACAGAAAAAAGTTGTTTGGTTCGTTCCACATCACCGACTGCATTCACAGAATCACAGATTTGGAGATTATTCAATAAAGCTGATAAATCTACAGATTCTGATTCATTTCCCAGCTTTTCACGATAATTTCCATAGTTAAATACTACTTAACACACTCACACATTTTTATTACTAGATGCAAAACATTGGCAATGAACGTTCAATGTCATGCGGGCTGGAATTCCGTTCGTGTTGTAACGTTGAAAAAATCCGGAAGAGCGCGGCTTCAATGCGCAGGAGCATGTTTTATGCTAATCAACACATAACTATGACAGAAAGCATTTCTATGTAACATCCTTGTGACGTTGGCAGGTTGCCGCGTTCCGGGTTTGTTTTAATGATTTCCATGATTGTATTTTATTGTAGAAAACAATAATATAACTGCAAAGTAAGAAATAACTTTTCAAAATACATAATAACAGAATATACATAGCTACCGGATTTTGCAGACCTCTTGAAATTAGAAGCGCTAGTTTATTTCCTGAAGAATCACTCCTGAGACGAAGTTTTAAATTGCGAATATGTGAATGAGAATAATATTTAAAAAAATAGGATCATTGTAAGACCAAAATGCTACTGGCACCAGATTGACCAACCACCAACTGATGAGAGGAGATCAGCTATTAGTAAATGGATAAAAGATGATGAAATATAGCAAGAGCTGCCCCTTTTCATATGTATAACTGTATACTATGCAACGTTGGCAGTTTGCCTTCTTCCGGGTTTATGTATTATTGTTTGTTTTACGGAAATGACATATGCAAAACAGTAAGAGCCCGATGTTTAAAAAAATATAAATTAACTAGCTTTCTGTAATGTGTAAAAGTATTCAGGTATAAAGACTAAATTGTGTTTTGAGATACAAGATGTCCTTTGAGAAAAAATCTGTTGGCGATACAACTGCTAAAAGTTTCGTCAAAACCAAAATATTTGCTACTTATTTTTCTCATTATCACTTCAAAGTGATATGGAAGCAAAGACTGGAAATTGCATCGTCTGCAGCTAACGGCAACATCCAAAAAACACGTTTATAAAAATAATCTCCGCGATACCGCAGAGCACTGTAATAATATTCGTCATTCGGTCAATCACTCTCAAGAAAATATCAAGTCAAACATATAAATAACACAAATTCATCTCCGGCCGCATCGCCAGCAAAATAACGATCGCTAATTTGACAAATGTCAAAAAGGAGGAGTGCACACAACCTTGGTGAGCGCAGTTTACATTATGATCCAGAAATAAACGTGCTCACTTCCTTTTGATCTCGGTGAGACATGCTGCACTGAATATATGTGTCCGTAGCTTTACACAGACGTTTTAGTGCTCTCGTGTGTATTTCGAAATATGGCCGATATTGCACTCAATATACTGTGCCTAGTTCCTGGAAATGAGAGAAATATCGCTATCAAATTCGTGGATCTTTGACAGTCGTTACGGGTCGTCAGAAGCCCAAAAGTCTGACAACCAGTCTTACCAAGGGTTATCGTATTACCCAGTTACTGGGTTGTGGAGGTCAGATAGGCAGTCGCTTCATGTAAAATACTGGTATTCAGCTGCATCCGGTTAGACTGGAAGCCGACCCCAATATAGTTGGGAAAAGGCTAGGCAGATTGATACATAGAAAACTGACAGAACGCCTGATATAAATCTAGTAAGTCACATGGTGGAAATTTTTGAAAGCATCTAGTAGTTACCTGGTACTATCTTTTTATTATAGTCTGAAATCTACCAGAAAATGTCAAAATCATCATGAGTTGACAAAATGTTCGTGTCAATGACATTTTCATACAGTTTAGTGGAGTTAATTGTGTGTGCGCTATTATTGTACAACCATTAACTACATTACTTTCCAACGTATAAATCTTTTGAGTTGTAGCGGCAATTGACTATAGCTGAGATAGAGGACTGTCGCAGAGATAAATCGTGGGTTCAGGTCCCACCTTTTATTTATTTGACTATATTTTATACCACATAACTAACATACATGAGACAATGATTAAAAACGATGCCATGGGCATTCTATCGCACAAGGCGATTTCTTACAGACCTTTGGATAATCTAAACGAAAGGAGCACTATACTCTGGTTTATAGCCTAGCCTGTTGCACTATATCTAGCTATATATAGCACTAACATCTTTAGCTTAGTTGAAAATAATAGTAGATCGAGTGTTATGTAGTAGTGCAGCTTTCCTAAAACCTGGACTGGTTCCGGAATCTTCCAGATCTTCTCTTAATCCTTCAGAGCCACCTACTCCTCAACCCTGAGGGGTCACCCACCCTTATCCAATAATAATCCCACCGAGGTCGTTTCACTTGCGATCATTTACGTTGTAAACGTTAATAAGCTAAAGTTTTTTTGTTTCGTCTGCCGTGTATCCTGTGCGAGCTATCCGTCAATTTGTCTGTCTGTCTGTTCGTTTAGGTGTTCGTTATGGGTGCTAAGAGAAGGCTGGTGCTAAATGTAGTGTAGTGATATTAGATGGATTTAATTTCGAACATACTTAGTGACTGTGTTTGCTTTTGGTCCAACTTAATTTTGTTAATGAGAAGGAAATGCAGTTTTAATTTTCATACAATTATGCTCCTTGCTTTCACTTCTTTCATAGGGGAAGTTTGGACCCGGAAACCCCAGGGTAAAACAACGTAGTTTTTAAGAAACATTGATTGTGATTGCAATGTTCTTATGTACTTACCTACATAATTTATTATTACATCCGAAACCTACTTCGCTGTCGACCTAAATGGGGATACGAACGTACATAGTATTAAATAAAGTAACCCACGAAACAGTATATTTTAGGTCTACGATCCCCCACCTGCCAAAAAACTTAAGGAAAACATTCAGGAAACTCGTCTAACAAGAAATGGGCGTGACAGTGTCGCACAACAGACACTAGGCAGGTATGTGTGGAAGGTGCAAACCCACACATACACGTTACATCACTTAATCAAAATCATATTTGTAAACTTCCGCAAAACCAGCAACTGTACTTTTTCGATCTATCATCATTCACTTCAAATCATGTTTCGTAATTTGTGTGCTGTTACTACTGGAATCCTCTAGTGTTAACACAATCTTTAAGTAAACCGGCTTTTTGGACCTAAGTCCTGGAAAGCGCAAGTTTAATTTGTCCCATATCTCTTTTGCCGACTTGGCGTCCTGGATATCAGCATTTAATACACCATGGTATTTCACTAGATTAACAACGTATTCATTGTAACTATAAGTCGATGATTAATAAAGTAAAAAAATGAGAAAAAACACTTGCAAAATTAAAGGTAACGTGTATTTTATTGTGTGTTATCGTTTGGGGCGGCCCACCTCATCGTACTCCTCGACGATCAGCGACGGGAAGTAGCCGACCAGTCCGTTGGTTTCTACGCGCCAGCAGCCATCATTCACATCATTGCGGGACACGATGTAGATTATCTGGACACACATTTAAGACATAAAATCGCGAAAAAACGTCAGTGTTCGCATATCTCGTCAAAATGTAGAAAACAGCTGTTTTTTTCTCGTGATTTCTAGGTTGGTCTCTTAGTGAAAGTTATTCACAATGATGAGGACAACCCTTAAAAGGATGCCCATGAATTCAATTCCACCCCGTATTCTACATTTAAGTAAAAGTTTTTTTTTAACTTATTTTGTCGATACATGATGAGTTGTCTGCGATTTCGTCTACCTGTTGTATTTCATCATTGTTTAATACCATAATATCCAGCATGAAAAATTACCATATTAAATAACATGTTCTTCTTCAGCTCCCAGGGTCCTGTCTGTAAAATCTGATAAAGATCAGCTCATTGGTTTAGGCGTGAAACGGCAACATACACACAAACAATAGACAGAAAGACAGAGTTACATTCACATTTTATAATATAAGATTGAATACTGTGTTGTTTTGGATACTTAATAGTATGCATCAATAGTAAATGTGTCACTATAAAAGTAATGGGTGATAATGAAGTGAAATAAGTAGTAATACATGAACCCCATTTTGTTTGGAGTCGTTCTTCTGTAATTTCTTATCAGTAGTGTTGACAGATATTGCCATCTGTCACATTGGTCATGAACTCGCATCAAGTGCCAAGTTCTGTAACAGTTGATTTAGTAATTCTGCTTACTACACAGGGAAAACTTTGTTGAATGGTAATTTTAACATTTTCGTAGTATGTACTTGCTGTCTGCACTTTCATTTATTTTAAACTTTGAATGGAAAGTAGCTTTCATTTTTTACATGGCACCTCTTGGGTATAGGCCTCCTCTATTACCTACATATACAGAACTATAGTGCTAGAAGCAAAAGATTAACTAGTCAGCATTACGATGAGATCTAATCGAGTGTTGCTAAGCGCTGGTATCTAACTTGGCCCTTGGTTTCTTTATTACTAGCCTGGATGTTTCCACTGCAGGACAGAGGTCTATCTACTTTCCTTCCAGTTCACTCTGTTTGGCTGTTTGGGACCAGACTTTACCGTAGGAGTCCAGCTCAACCGACCTCAAGACTCCTGTTTACAAAGAAAAATATACATTAAACATAATTACGATTTGGCTCCTTGTTCATAAAACCTATCCAGCACGTGTAGCATGACAACCATAGAAACGGGTTTTCTAAGGGTTTTGTCGACGGAAGAATAGAAAAAATGACAGGTCCTGTCATTTTGTCAATTCTTCCGTAAGCGTGCAGAAGTGTTCAATCAATCAATTGTCCTTCGACAAACATGGCCAGCCCACTACCACTTCAGCTTTCTTACTAAGAAGTCGTCATTACTGGTCAAAACAAACAGTCTCATCCTATATTCACACATATCTCCATTTTATCAGAAGTTGTCAAAAATCTCAAACACGTCCGGAAAATTCGCCCGCAGCAATTTACAGTTAACAGAAACTATCTAATCACCCCGCACATACCTTTGGAGGGTCAATCCAAACTTCGAGACAGTTAACAGTGTAAATGCACAAAATTAATCCGGTGTAAAAGTAGGGGTTCCGGGCCGGTCTGGGCCGGTGCGGAATCCGGCGATGGCTAATGCGACGGCGAGTTGTTCACGCGACGATTTTGGCAGACTCTCAACTGTCACACGCATCGTACATGCCGACTCCGGCTAAAGTTGTCGCGTAGTGCAAGATATGGAAAATACAAAGCTTTAAACAATATCTTTGATAATGTAGAACGACTATAGCGTGGTCTAGTAGGGTTGCATGCGCTTCTGGTGTCAGTTTGTTTCATGGCGCATACGGTGGCAACTTTTAAACAATTCCACCTTCACATGTCCGTCCGTAGAGCAGTGGTGGCCCAATAGTACCGGCCGCGACTTACGAGTTGTACGTCGTAGGTTCGAAATCCGTCAGGCGTTTTACTTTGTGTAAATTATTTCATCACCACTGCTCTCAAAAACGGTGAAGGAAAACATTGTGAAGAAACCGGCATGTCCTAGAAGCAAAAATTCGAAGACATGTGACATCTACCAATCCGCACTGGGCCCGCGTGGTGGACTACGGCCCACTCCCTCTCACTGAGAGGAGGCCTGTGTCCCAGCTGTGGGAACGTTATAGGCTGATTATGTATGTGTCCGTCCGTACGAGCAACTGATTTGGCCAAACTGGCGCAGCTTTTTGGTTTAAGCGGTCAAGGTATGATATTGTACGTGTATCTTAATTTCTGGACGGCGCGCGTGCCACCTGGTCTCTTAAAGGATTGGGTTTTCCCATTAGCAAATTCTCCGTAGCACTACGTGCCATAAAAATAGGATCTTTACAATAATCGTGGAAAGTTATATTGAAAACTAATTTATACATCAATATTTGGACTTTTGCAAACGCAAATCTTGAAATGTGTCTAAAACTATAAATTTTAATATAAGTCTCAAAAATCAACGTGCTATTTTATATTTAGCAAATATGACAAGACAATTATAAAGTGATATGAGAACACAGAAAGTTGAAAAGAATACATAACATAAAACCACGCCTTGTTTCCCCGAAGGGTTAGGCAGAGGTATACGTACCCACATTTCGCCAGTTATGTAAAAAGGATGGTACTACATACAGAAGAAGTTCGCTGAAGTTCGCCTGCTAGTGGAAGCGTACGGGGGTTTTGATGTTCTTCCAGACCTGATTAAGTACCTACGTTACAATTTTAATTTCCAATTACATTCCATTCCAATTACATTCCATTCATTCCATTCCATTCCATTTATGAAAGTTAGTTTGTGTGTCTTCAGAGCGTTTTTAACGCCGTATATAAACTCAAAACCGGCTGACATCACTTTCATGACGTTATACGCGGCGGCCGCCGCTCTCTAGGAAACCGTTGCTTAACTTATGTAGCTCCTGCGCTAGAGTAGGTACACTATATTACAAGACAGTGTCTCCCCCTAACTGATTAACTACAGTCATGTTGCAGCAACATCATCTTATCGCTTTATAGCCGGCAGTGCAGTCCCACCCTAAGACGCGTTGCAAAGGAATTCCTATTCAGCACGGGTCATATTAATCTCTTTCACATTTCCGCGCTAGACGCCGGGATATTGCCAAACGTAGCAGCTAATAGTCGGAATTGTTCTGTTTTAATTAATACGTCATATGACCAGATTTTGGCTTACTGCAGCAGTTTTAAGTGTCTTCGTTTATGACGACCATTTTGGATAATGTACCGGAAATATTGCAGACTTATTGAATTAACTAGATTTATTGTTAGACAGTAAATAATAGCATTATGTTTGGCACAAAAGCGAGAAATTATTATTCCGTATTGTTAAGGTAATTTAGACACTAAGGCCTCTTACACACTTAACAAAATTTTACTGATCGGATGTATGATTTGTTTGAACATCGAACATCGACCGTAAAATTCCGATTCCTGATAAAGTTTGAAGCTAAACAACAGATTTATACAGACAAAACGACTTTTATTATCTAACCATTTTGAGGCTCCATTAACAATTGAACACACGTGTAGTGCAATACATTTTATTTCAATATATGGCTAATAGTATTTCAATTTAAAAAAAAAAAAGTCTACCCGTAGCATGCAGAAAGTTTTATAAAAAAAAAAGAACTTATTTGCCTGTAGACACCAAAAATTTAAACTAAAACATTTAAAAAACTAATTGCCTTACTTATTTTCCAATTCCAAAATTAGAACCTATTTTTTCCTAACCACAATTGCTCCGACCTTTCGTATCCAATTCCGGTGTCTGCTACCCACATCCAATGCTCGGAAGGTAAAGCCACAAACCATGGGTACCATGGAATGAGTGACAGCCTAGCGTGCCCAATAGTTCTCTATTGCACACGCACGATTAATTCCAATCTGTTTCCTTGGGGGACCCGTTTTGTTTTTTAATCTTTTTAACATTCAATCAACTGCAGTCTGTGGCTGATATGGTAGTTTAATTTTAAATGTTTTTTTAATGATTACCTATGTATCAAGGTATTGATTGTGCATTAATTAATTACAAATTCTTCCAAAAAATATTGTTTGACTTTCGTCTTGTCGTTTTGGTAACAAGCTCCACGCAAAAGATTTCTTTGTGTAAATGAATACCATCTTACTAATTTTTGACGCCAATCGCAGCTATAAGCTCGTGGCTAAGTAATAACAGCCGCACGGGTCGATCTATCAAATTAAGCTACGCTTGCCGGGGTTGATCGGTGGTGGGTGACCATCTTTACATACCAAGACTCCTCCGTGCTTCGGAAAGCACGATAAGCCGTTGGTCCCGGCTGCATTCCTGGAACTTTGACAGTCGTTACGGGTCGCCAGAAGCCCGAAAGTCTGACAACCAGTCTTACCAAGGGGTATCGTATTACCCAGTTACGAGGTTGTGGAGGTCAGATAGGCAGTCGCTCCATTTAAAATACTAGTATTAAGCTGCGGTCCGGTTAGACAGGAAGCCGAGCCCAACATAGTTGGGAAAAGGCTAGGCAGATTGATTGGATGGCTGTAAGCAAAGTATTACAAAAGCATTGTGTGTAATATTTAATAAAAACAAAATATTCGCGCCACATAAGGGCAGGTAATCAGCCATTTAGTTCCAGTAATGTGCCATAAAACAAAGTTTATTAGAAAAGCCACAAACATTATTTACTACATAATTATCATAGTACCTCGATGGCGATTCTTTGAAATAATAAAGTGTGCGATGATAAGCTGAATTCTGTGAAAAGTGAATCATGGAGGCGATAGCTTGGAACTGAGGTCAAGAGACGATTTTAGTAATGATTAAATTGCAGTGTTTTGGTATAAAATAACAGTAGCTTGTAAGGCGGAGGTTTTCTCTGAAACAAAGAAGGAATGACACAGAATTAACGAAATGAGTATTGAAGCTCCTGCTGGGGTCATATCAATTAGATCGGTACTATGAATTGTTTAACTTGCGATATTAAATCTTGTTGCAAAAAAATGTGATGAATAAAACTAATCTAATTTTTTTTTGCCTTTTTTTTTTCAGCCAATGCGGTATCATGCGCCTTATTTGTTAGGTTCCGGAATTCTTAACAAAAAACCAAAAGATTAAATTTGAAGCAGATTAAATTAAGTGTAAAAATTAAATTTTCATCATGTAACAAATATACCATACAACAGAATTTAAAGCAAAGAACACTAGTGTTGTCAAATATTTACCGAGGAACCTCCTTGTTTACCTTATTATACGACAGACAATTACTGACTAAATTACTAATAGTATTGGCTCAGCATAGTTTGCTGTTTGCTCAGCGGGAATTAATTCTCGGCTTTCGGCGACGCGGATTTACTTTGACAGAAGATTATGTGTGAGAATACACATCACTAGATACTAAGTATACAATTTAAATTCAGACTGTAAAATTTACACAAATAGTATTAATGTACGTCTTTCCATCAGAGTAGGAAACAGACATTTCAGAACATTTTTATTTGTTGGTATCACGATAATAATAACTATCCTAACTTCGTATCTTAAGTAATCCTAATAAATATAATAAATGCGAAAGTGAGTATGTTTGTTTATTACGCTGTCACGTTAAAATGGCTGAATGGATTTAGATGAAATTTGGCACATGGGTAGACCATGACCTGGAATCCTAATTCCAGGTATCCTATGTCCTAACATAGGATACTTTTCATCCCGATATTCCCACGGGATCGTGACTTACGCGGGTGGAAGCGCGTAGTCTAGTATTTAATTAAGTTAAAACAAAAGGGGCATGCCTAAGAAAAGATGGATAGATTATGAGATAGAAGATATTGGTGAGGAATAATGTGAACTCTGAGATGTCGAAGATCAGTAGTTCCCGATATCGATAATAAAAAATATTAATTTTAAATGCCAGTTTTTGTACGTACTGGCAACCCAGTGCTTGAGAAGAAAAGGTTACAGGTCAACAACACAAATCCATAACCAGCGTATCGCATCCTAATTCTCGGAAACATTCAACACATGCACGTTGCGCCAACTCTTTTGTATGGACAAAAAACCAGTGCGACAGAGACGAAAAAATATCGCAATCATTTGTCCATCAGATACAATGGTCCACCGTTACCCGTTATAATGCAGGATGCTAAATAATTACACATTCATACTCAAATGTACGGTACTGTATTGAAAATGGCACACTTACTGCCATTTTGAAGAGCGTTGCACTGTGATCTGAGCTGTTATCTGTGGAAAAATTCTGTGAGTTTTTTTTTGTTGTTGCAGTACAGTGCAATGTTTGAGATGTAGGTTAGGATACAAAGATATCTGTGTGGCTGATTTTTTTTCTTTTTTGCGCCATTATCAACAAATGAGATTACGATCGACTATGAGAGACTGAATGATTGAGGAAGTATCTATACCTAAGTGACGGAAGATTTTTTTTGAACTCTGAAAATATATTTATTTGTTTATTCATTCAATTCAAGCAACAGGACTCATAGTGTTAGTAAAATATATTAGTAAAACATTAACATCAACATGGAAACAATTTGTGATATCACTGCTGCAAGGTGACAGGCCCAGCCGATACCTTGCAGCAGTGGCTCACAAACGCACAATCTAGCCTGCTTGCTACCACGGGATGCTGTTGGTTGGTACTGCCCCGCACCCTACTAACCAGGGATGCGCACCGCTTCCGTATCACAGTGTAGAAGCAGTCAACGCGAGCTTCCGCAAACACCCCTGATGCGCTGCAGTATCGAGGCAACCCCATCAACACCCTGAATTGATCGTGAAGGGAGCTGTATTTAGGTAGATATTTTGCTTAAATGAGAGTTTGTCGGTGTCTATAAATCGGTAGCGTAATTTTGAATTACAGAATTTGGTGTAAATTTAGTAACTAAAAGCGATCTTCTATTTCGAGAAAAGTTGTCCGAAATGAATCCTCGCCCTTCCCCATTGCTATAAATATAAAACATACTCTAAATACTCAGGACAGACTCAAAAAAAAAAATGTAGACATTATATCAGTTTTCAGAATACCCATGAATATAAAATCTACGAGAATATTGTCTATTCGCGTGGCGAGTAAAACGTCCGCTTGGGCGAGTCGACGTCAAACGGTAATTTGACAAGCAACGCAGCAGTATGGTATTATCTTCTATACATGCTCAGACATGCTCTGTCTCGACACTAAGTTAACTATGGATGGAGTTATACGTTTGTAGCCGGGGGGTGTCTCATATTTACTTTATTTAAAAAGGTGGAAGGTTCATTTTCAGTGATCGACTTATCGAATGAAACTATAGTTTTTAATATTGTATAATTATCACTTGCTCCAAAACGGTGAAGGAAAATATCGTGAGGAATGCGTGCCTGAGAGATATTCCTCGACGGCATGTGAAGCCAAGTCAGAGGCCCATGGGCGCTTTAAAACTCTGACACCAGGGGGCCAAGTCTACTAATATACAAACGTGTCAATGGTCTCACAATGATGAGCTTTGACAGATTTGCCATACCATATCTATCAAAAACTAAAAATAAATTGCTTTTACAATGTTTTCAAATTACAGTGATAATATGTATGGGAGGACAGAGTAGGCTTGTCAACAAGTACTAGCACCAGTCATTCAACCATTACCATGATAAATATAGCTCAAAATACTGACCAATTCAGTGTATAAACACAAAATAAAGGCTAGCCTTGAGTTCAATCTAGACTGAACAACAAATTAGTGTAGTATCGTGTTTCCACTGCGTTCTCCCTTAGCAGAGCTCTACTAATAGACATAATTGCTGGTTAGCTGTTAAAAAGTCATATCAGTAATTTTCCTGGCTTTTATCTCAATTTAGCTCATTGGATGAGCAGTTAGTAGGTTGTTACTTACTTAGTTTATTATTAACATTGTTGTAGCCTTTTCTTTGAGGCGACGATAGAGTAATAGGGAATTATGATAGATTAATTTAGCAAAGCCTTTTCCCAACTATGTTAGGGTTGGCTTCCAGTCTAACCGGGTGCAGCTGAATACGAGTACTGATTACTGGAGGAATCCGATAGCCGTTGGTAAAACTGGTTGTCACACTTTCGGTCTTCTGATGACCCGTAACGACTGCCAAAGATCCACGAATGACAGCCGGGACCAACGGCTTAACGTGCTTTCCGAGACACGGAGGAGTCTCGGTATGTAAAGATGGTCACCCCTCCACGGACCAACCACGGCAAACGTAGCTTTACCTGATGGATCGACCCGTGCGGCTGTTATTACTAAGACACAAGCCCGTCCAATTCTCTCCATTGTATGTTTTTGACTGATTTGTCAAACAAAATCTGAAAAAACTAACAATGGCCATATTATTGCATCGTTTTTAAATCAGCAGACTAGGCCCCCAGGACTATTTGGTCTGCTAACATTTTTTCTGTCGTCTATCGGCCATTGACTTACGGCTCTGCTCCACCTGCCATTACTGCATCGATTAATTTACTTTACAATTATTGATCGATAACACCGAAACGATCCCGATGTGAATACTTGAGTAGAACCATAAATAAAGTGTCTAGTACTTTCGTATCTATTTAACAGCACATACGTAATTCCTTAACAATAGAACATGAGGTCGATGAGGCGCAACCTACACCAATTAATCGTCAAAGCGAACAAAAGCAAAAGCTTGTACCAACCATATTATCGTAATAAGTCACGACCGTCTTCATTGACCCATAGCTCAATACAAAATGTTTCGACCGAGAGTCCAACTTATATTGGTAGTAAGTTAGTACGCAGTACGTTAACTAATATTGACCTCTATTGTCTTATTAAATGTTTGGAATGAAGGCTCAAGTTATAGTTGGTAAGGCAGTCATTACGCAGTATCGTCACCCATGTTAGTTTCTGCGCAGTGTTTGCGTATTGCAGGGAATGCAGTGAAACAATGGGTCCTGTTTTATTATATACTAGTGATCCGACCCTGCTTTGCACGTTTTTTACAACTCGACAAAACATCGAGAGTTCTTTATAATCTCTAAGTTTAATAATGTATACACATAAACTGCCTCGTTTTCCAAGCGCTACTGCTGACCATGACATCCTTAGTTCGCGTCAGGGTCAGGCAAAGTGTTATTGGGTTTTTCCATCTGAAATTTCTCAGCCTGGAGTCTGGAGTTACGTGACTAGATGGTCCTTCTGCTTGCCCCACATCGTGATGGGAGTGCAGTGCGCGGGCGTTCCCTCGTTGCACTCATTATTAGATAATTCGAGTTAATCTGCGTGTGCTCTCCAATAGGTGTGGGGTTCGCTGAACTGCTCATAAATTGGCCAAGTTGTTAGTTTAATGGCTTCATGTTTGTAGCCAGTTAGTGCTGTCAACTGATGTTTATTTTGTTTCTCATGATCAGGAACAATTTGTTGCAATGTGTTCAGGCTTTTTTGGTAACACCAGTATCAAATAGAATATTCAAATTATACAGGGTTACTGGTAACTCGACGTATTCCTTGCAGGACGTCATAGTAGGGTTAAAATGCAACAAATTAAGCCACCAAATGTTCTACCGAAATTCAGTAGTTTTTGAATTAGTTAAGAGTTTTAGAGCTAAAAATTACAAAAAATTAAATGTTTTGTTAGTGATATTTGCCAAAGTTTTAGGCATTATTGAACTTTTAATTATTAACAAAGGTCTGCTACGGCGTCAACTATGATAATAACTTAAATTTCAGTACAGCCGCGCCGTAAATCATTTTTAAATTGGTTTCAAATGGTTTAATCTGGGATTTTCATTAAAAAACTAAAACTCTTAACTAATTCAAAAACGACTGAATTTCGGTAGAACATTTGGTGGCTTAATTTGTTGCATTTTAACCCTACTATGACGTCCTGCAAGGAATACGTCGAGTTACCAGTAACCCTGTATAATTCCTGCTGGGGAGTTCGTTGCGCCACTTCTTCCCAGCTGAAGCACTAGGAAGTGGTGAAGGGTGGGCGTTTTGGGTGACTTGCATGTAGTTTTGACGTTAAAAATGTAAAGTGCTGATTCTCAGCATAATTTAAATATATGTCTGTTGATTTTGATTTTATTTTAATAAATTTCGTTTAATCACAAATGTGTTGATGTCTCTAAAATGACCGTGAAAAATAGTTGCAAAAGTGCATGCATTTTGCATTCTTTGAAAATATTTTCCAGTGTATGTGTCGCTCCGACCTTACACTTTTTCTTGGGATAGTCAGCCTATAATGTTTTTAGGTACCTAGGTATATATTGTTTAAAGTTTAATTCCTCATAACTCAAAAATATGAAAACCTTATAATATACCTCAAAGTACCAATAAACCAAAAATCGTCAAAACATTCTTCAGAATCCCAAAACTGTATCATTTTCTAAAACAGTATGACACTTAACATAAAACGTACACCACTTACTCACAACTGCAATTTGCGCTCAAGTTTACGTTTACGTTTGACGGCCGTACAAATCCGCTTACATTTCACGTGTTTACGTTACTGGTTATGCGCCGTTTGTTCGGGCTATTTGAGATTATTTATTGCGGATTTAAATGAGTGCTAGTGAATACTGCTATTCAGCTGCACCTGCAGAATAGAAACCGATTCCAACATAGTTGGGAAAAGGCTGGGCAGATTGATCATTTATGCTTTTATTTAATTGATTTACACGGCTTTAAAAACCAATTACATAAATCAGAGTACACATAAACGAATCACAACAATTAAATACTATTATAATATTCTCACAAAAATGTAGGCACATAACCATTAAATTGGCGAGTCTCTCATGGAACAGATCGCAGTCCGATTTATTTGGTATTATTTCAAGAGGGTGGGCAGTAGCGTTCTTCTGTCTCCTAATAATCTCAAGCTGACCAATTTTCGTCAAGTGTGGTGATTACGACTTCCTTTTTTGTTCGTTTGTGGTTTTGAACTGGTTAAGAAAACTGCTTACGGTAGTTTGTGTCTGGCACAGTGTGTGGTCTTCACCAATCTGCCTCTGATACCCACCATTGTCCAAAAATTAAATAGACATTTATTAGGCCAGGTCCTAAAACCAAATTTGAACAAACATAACTACATATTTTTTTAGTGACACTTTCAGTTTAAAACCTTTCTACTAATCCAGTCACATTTAAATATAATTTGGGATAAGTAGCAATGATATTATAAGTATTTTTAAGTACCTACGTATAATGTTTTGATAAGTAGGATGACTGTACTAACCTTGAAGGGGTCTAGAATACCCCTGCAGTTTTTGGGTTCTAAGTCGTACTTTAGTTTTTCGATCACGTAAAAAGTCAGCTTTGAGGCCCGCTGGGAGACAGGAATTCCGAGTCCCTCAGATCAAAGGGATCACAAACGTCTCATAACCTTTCTCTTGGAATTTTCCGCGTCTTCCTTTTTTCGTATAACATTCTTTAAATTGTTATAATACGAAACTACCGTTTTTATAAGTAAATGCATAAAGCTAACAATTTTAAATCGCCATTTTTTTTGTTGCAAGTTGCATTAACAACTGTAACTTTGTCGCTTTGTCTCCCTTCCTCGTCGTCAAAATTTACAACGAGAAAAATCATGACATTACTCATTTAAAAGTGTCAAAATTCGTTAAAAATAAGATGCTATGCGCTGTCGTTGAGGTTTGAAGACTAATTTGTCAGGATGTCTCGTTTGTCTAAAGACAGAATGAGACTAGCTGTCTGTGCAGTAATACAATCATGTTGTTAGCACCGGACGATAAAAAGTCACTACCTCGTTTTAAGCGTACAGTGATCAATGAACTCTTTGGTTGGACTTTTCGTAAAACTTTTTACTGTTGTTCGGAATTATCACACTTGACTTCTGTGAGATTTTGAATTCTTCCTGGTCCTGCAACCACTGAAGTATTATTTCAACCTTGCGTCTGCCAGATATTTTGTTAGATTTGAGCAAGTTTTATTTAAATATCTTATTTATTTTTCCTTGTACATTCAAAACGATGCCAGTTTGAGAAGGTGTCAAATATATTAAAATAAGAAGAATAAAAATAAAACATGAAAAGAGGTTTTAGTACTTCTTGTTGGCTCTCACGGTTACATGCACTGGTGGTTTTAGTTTGCCTGGGGTGCCGAATTGTGTGGTTATTTCTATTTGGTAGTATAAAATATAGAAAAGACTTTTTCATTTTGTAATTTTTTTGACATGCAAATACTAATTAATACCGATAAAAAATTTGGTATCAAAAATAATTTATTTTGTTAGGTTAGGACAGAACTCTTTCAGCCATTTAAACTTAGGCAGTCGTTATCTAGAATAAGTGTGGTTTATCTAGGTCACTCTTGCAACAATTGTCATTTATAGTTATAGATACAATTTCTTTAAGTATCAGTTTCACTAAAACGTTTGAGGAGCCTTCAAGGTATTTATGGTTTCACCAAAGAAAACATCGCGCTCAGAACGAGAGACGTTTATTTATACTATGCACAAAGGTCGTGAAATCGCGGGGAACCATTCAGCGGAAGGCCAAAATTAAATAACGCCATCTATCGAGGTAAATAAAAAATACAAAATATTACATTTTTATTAAAAAATACGTGTTAAATGTCAACGGTATCAAGATGACATTTAAAAAATTATTTATAACTTTAAAAGCAACGTTTATTTTATAATTATAAATAAAGGGGTAAATTCCACTAGTTTTCGTAAACATTTCGCCGCATAACTTACACACATACGTGTGCAAAATAAACGCAAAAACGCGCTACAAACGCAGATGCTACGTTTTCGAGATGAACGCAAATAAACGGACGCACACAATTTACGACAGTGCTCAGCGCACGTGGCGTTTACTGAGTTTTTTTATTGGCGCAATAAGTGATGGTATTGTTTCGTATTTATGCAATTAAGTGTATTTATGTTTACGGAATTTGTTTATTTGTACGCGGAATAGGTGAACTTTGAATGACTCCGGCATTCTGGATTTACTTACTCTTATTTAGATAGTACATAGGAATTTGTTAAAAAAATTGGCAGTGTACAAGGTTTTGCAGAGGCTCTAGAACTTGCATAACATAACATCACGCGGTCACGCCGGTATTCCCCGAAGGGATAGGCAGAGGTGTACTAATACACATTTTTGCCAGTTATTTTTCTAGTCAAGTGTGCTCTAGAACTCTTAGTTAGGTACATTCTTTGACTATTATCAATAATATTTTATTTTTAGTTAACGTTACTCCAATCAGTCAGTTGCACCTTAGAATGAAATAATCTTGACCCATAAAAAGCTAACGCGACATGCGACAGTAAAAAATATAACCAAAAGCACATTCTGCCAAAAATACTATATTTAATAATACCTTTGACAGTGTCAGATGTAAACTCAACCCGTACACATAATAAGTGTCTGTCTGTCAGTCATCAAACGATTTCTCGGAAACGTAACACGACAAAGGGATTGTCACTTTGTGCCGAATTCGGTTTTATGGACGATAAATTATATGAGAGCCGAAATTGCGAAGTCGCGCAGGAATTAAAAATAATTGTTGGGCTTTAGTTATTGTGTAGCTTAAAACAGATTGGGCTAACTGTACTTTAACGTCACCAAAATGACGTCATAAAATGGTATAAGGATTTTTTATTACCTTTTTTGAGGCGGACTGTATATGAGGCGTGGTTGTTAGTTAAATGACTACTCACTTTTTCAGTGATTTCCAGCATGGTGATTTAGCATGGAGAACAAGCAGATCGAAGAAGTCACTGTCATGATAATTATCATGATCATCATTCTCTTGGTCCTATTCCAATTTAGTTGTGCTCGGCGCAACAGTCTTTTTCTTCCATACTTCTCTATTAGTCGTCATCTCGGCAGTCACCCCCCTTTCTATAATCATATGGCTCGATGATGTCGAAAGTTATCATCTTTCACACGGTTCATCAGTCGTTTCTTTGGTCTTCCCCTACTCTTCTTTAATTTCCTCACGGAATTTTCCAGAAGTCACACTCATGGTATGAGTTAATCTTTCATTCTATCACAGCCTATTTCTGGACATGGGGGCCATTACAATACTCGATACGTGCCACGTTATACACGGTAATTAAACTCCTTTTACATTTTCGAAACTGATTAAAAATTACTAACAATTTTCAAAAATTTATTTATACTGTACTTAGAATATTTTTGGCAGTCGACACAAGTTAGAAGCGACCGTCCGTCATGCTTTTAAGTGTAGCCTCACGTAACGAATTGAGATGTAGGAAGTAAAAATATTTTAGCAGTCATATTTTTCGTGCGTTCAAAGTTATTCGTATTGAAAATATTTAATTTTACAACTTTGCTAAAGGTTCCGCATGCAGGTTTTAGCGATTGTGATGGTTTTATTATTTTAAAGATTAAGCAATATCAGTAATTTTGTTTTAATAGCTATTACGAGTACCAACAATGTACCAACTAATACGTTTGGTACTTAAACTTCCGAGGCTACAGTACCGTTATCCATAATGCTACCCCATAAAAGTCTCGGGGCCTAAGAAAACATGACTTTCCATTCAAATTTCACACTTAACAAAATGCAAATGATGAAGAAACATAAAATTTGTATTGCAAACAACCATATACGAACCTACGCTATTCTTTGGGTTAGACTCAAATTTTAAGGTAGGTAATAAGTTGTAAAAAGTCCCGTTTGCTTTTCAAACGTCATTAGCAGGTCGTAAACGTCAATATGGCTGAATATGAGCATTTTACTCACTCGAATGAACTCGGTTATATTGTCATATAATCAGTATGCTTAGTAATCAAGCTTTAATAGAAGCATAGAATAGGATGTGAGGATATTACTTAATACATACATAAACACGTGTATTCTTCCCATGGGGGTAGGCAGAGACTACGGAGCGCCACCTGCTATGATCCTTCCCCACTGCATTTCACTCATCGTCATCATCATCATCATCTTCATAATTGATTACTTAATATTTTTCTGTAAATTACCCTATGTTGATAATGATTTGAAAAATTATAAATCTATTGCTCTCATCCATCTTGCTGTCATATTTGGGGTCGGCGCAGTATCTTTTCTTCTTGCATTATAATTATGATTTGAAAAATAATATAAGTTAATTCTTCGTTAAAAATCACTCCATTATTTAAACGAGTGGAACCCAAAACCAACCGGTGCAATGTAAACTCTACATCGTGACGAATCGCAAAACGTTCAAAAATTTTACAAAACGCGGCGCTTTTGATATTTTAATTATCATTTTGGTTTATTACCCGTAAACGGTTATTACTTGTTGGTTATCGCAACCTTCCTGTTTTTATTAGTTTGTGTCAGTAATTGAGTAACTGTTTTGACTCCTGCAGAAGTCGGTAATAAAAGCTGCGTTTTGAGGTTACACGAAATTAGTGGAGGTAAGGAAATGGTGATGCTTTAACTGTTAAGAATATTTTTTACAAGTAATTGCGAAGTAAACGTACGTAAATAAGACAATGAATACTTCCCAGAACTTTATTTTTAAGTGACAGAAATGAGACTGCAATCAATGCCGAGTAAATGCTTGGTCTACCACCTACCTCATCTATGTATCCCTACCAGTTGAGATCGTAATCAGGAGTAGGCCCATTTATTCATAAAACAAAAAACAACAATTCTCCAAAAGAAAAAAACTAATTGATTTTCGAATTGTGATTCTTTATTTAGGATCGCCATCAAATTATAGTATACCTGAAACAATGACTTTTAAAGAGCAGTAGATGTAATAATATCGTGAAACTTACTTACTTATAAACTTACAATAACAACTTAACTTGCTTATAAAGTAACTTAGACTATGGGGGAGTAATCATTTTGTATTCATCTGTGGGGCTTGTAATTAGCAACTTAGTTAAATATTATTGTTATTCGTCTGTAAGCATTTCGAAAAGAATTTTAAAAAAACCGGTGGCGCATAGTTGTCTGATAATGGTACCTTATGAATGTTACAAGCTCATAAAATCTTTTCGTTATTTTAGGTATTTCTACAATATTTAGTAAACAAAAACAATTGAATCACTCCAGATAATTTATAAACAGGAACTTTCTCATCATCATCCTACGTACACAATTCATCTCCAATTGACGCTTACAGCTGGCACGCAACGTTCTCAATTTTACATTTATCTGCCCTACATCAGCAGGAAAATTTCCTTTTGACTCACTCACTGTTTCATCTGAATCATGTGTTGCACTTTTAGCCTTTATTGTAGTTAGAACACCAAGCGAAACTGACTAGTTTGTGGTATATGTGAGTATGCAATTTTGCGATGCATCTATGGTATTCCCATTTTGAGAAACCCCAATGCTATGTAGTTAAGCTGTCTTTCTGCTGTGTTACAACACTGACTGACTTTTTAATGTTTTCACTACGGCATGTCATGTACTTTCCAGAAAGGTAGCTTAAACCCTGAAAAAGTAGAAAGTCGAATTTGATTTTCAAATTTTTTTTCTTCAGTATTTCGTATAATAGTAATTTTAGTGATCGATATACCCAGGCATGGGAGTTTACTAAACAACCTCCGTGATATTATAATGTCCAAAATTCAAAATTGTAAATATTTTATTTCACGTAAACCTTACATGGGCACATAAAACACGTCAGAAGCTAGGTGCACTAAGCTAGTCCGTTCACCTAAGTTCTATAAACAGACCCATCAAATAGCCGTCAACTAAAAGTTCTGGTACATAAAATTAAGTAACATTGCTCAAAAATGATTGCTGGGAAACCTTTTATTTTTGGTGTGAAAATTCGCTATTTACGGTAATGCGCAACGTAACGAAACATTGTGTTTATGGGTGCATGCAACGGTTCAGGGATCGTGGGGGTATTTAAAATTAAGTTTAACATTTAAAACTTCCTTTAAAAACGTCTGAAAAAGTTGGAACTTTGACCTTCAATATCTATATGGTATGGTCTAGAACAAAAAAATATATCACAATGACGGGATTAATAAGTGGCTTTGGGCTTCGTTAAACGTCTTTTTACACCCGATGAAGTAAATTCTGAAACAGCTGTTTCTTAGTTATTATCTTCAATAAACTTAACACATTAATATACTGATAATGATTACAGGGAACCCAGCTGCCTCATCTCACTCAATATAATGCAATTACTAACGAGTATGATCTGTGTCGTGTTATCACCGATTATATAGAGACACGCGATTTTTTTCCACGAAGCTTACGACTTCAGTTTTCCTCATTCTGAAAAACTGTGGGGGATTCCGATGATGAGACTAATCATATGTGGTATTAACTAAACGGAGGCAGTGTCGCGTGTAATTACTTAGTGATGAGAAATTCCATTTAATTTCATACTTTGTATTTATTGCACTTTTTCCTCGTAGAAAATGATTAGGTATCAAAAACTTATTGTGAAAGATTATTAGGTGGGGGAAGCATCTCACACGGTTTCTTGTGACGGTGGGTTTAAACCGAACGAGAATAGAACGAGAAACATCATCATGTTGGGGTTGGTTTCCAGTCTAACCAGATACAGCTGAATGCCAGTGTTTTACATCGAGCGACTGGTGGTCTGACCTCCACAAATCAATTACTAGTAGGTAATATGATACCCGTTGGTACGACTGGTTGGTGGTTGGTTGTTTAACATACTCGTAGAACCAGGACGCGAGCATTATTTTCTCATCTTGAAATGAAAGAATGCTCTGCCCCAGTTTCCACAAAAATAATTTGGTAAGGTGGAGATACAATTGTGCATTCACTTGTTTGATCTAATCCTTTAAATGTAAATAATTATCATAATAATATGAATCGTAAATATACTTTTTGTAGTGATAGAACTCTCTTCTTCTTCGTGTGGAAATGAAATGAAATTGTTTATTCTGTAAATAGGCTATGGAATCACTTTTACAAGTCATTTTTTTTTTTAATAAGCTATATGATGTCGGCATTTCCTATCTCACTACTCTGAGAAGAAAGGCCGAAACAGACTCAGAGGTCACAGTCTCTTCTAAAGTCCAGACGAGCTTAGTCAGGCCATATGAGTACCATGTAGATTAGAATCTGAAATAGTCTTTTGAGGAAAGAACCACACAAATTTACGTGGACCTGTCCAGTCAGCGCAAGCATGTGTCAGTAATAGTGGAG
Source organism: Lithophane leautieri (assembly GCA_949152455.1). Classification (NCBI taxonomy): domain Eukaryota; kingdom Metazoa; phylum Arthropoda; class Insecta; order Lepidoptera; family Noctuidae; genus Lithophane; species Lithophane leautieri. The sequence goes on from OX424475.1 coordinate 1,685,408, forward strand.
CTCAACTCAGAACTTAAGGAGCTCAACGAGTCGACGAACAATACCAAAGAAAGGACATTTGGGTAGGCTGCAAGTTTTCAAATTGCCAGACCATTGTTAAAACTAACTGAGAACGAAAAAATATAAAAGTAAAAACAAAATAGGGATGAAATAAATAGGTGGTTAGTGACTAACCTGGTGGTGACTCTCTGTAAAATAGGTAGTTACAATAGAATTATCTGAACTTGACAATGCATTGAAAACCTGCTTTTCTTTATCACGAGAACCGCACCAAGGTCTGTTTACTAAACCAATACCTAATTCCCTACTTTACATGTTTAAAAACTGCCTATTTGGTCTAATGGTCGCAAGCGCTACTGTTGACCATAAACTCCTGGATTCGATTCCCAGTTCAGGCAAGTGTTATTGGGCGTTTCCATCAGGAATTTCTCAGTAGCAGTCGGGAGTCTGAATTTGAACCCAGCTGATGGCAAAAGGATCGCCCCCTGTTACATGGGACTTAAACATAACTGGCGAAATGTGGGTGTACTATAACCTCTGCCTAACACATCGGGGAATACAGGCGTGATGTCAGCACAATTAGCGGGGTCCGGTAGGACCGATGCCTGCCAGGGTTGCGGGAAAGTCCGAAAGGGATACCGGGACCTTGGCAACAGGCAACTGAAGGAACACGGATGGGTTTTAGTCAGTCAAAGTCTGACACGCCCTTCCGCTCCGCCCAGAGCGGGAGCAGTCATTTGATGATTTCCCACCCACAAAAAAAAAAGGCTTGATGTAATGTTTATTGTTAAAAAATTATCTTTGTACCTACAATACAAGCCAATTAATTCCTTATCAGTAATAACGAAAGTGATAACACATCCCTATGCCTCTTGACACTTGCGTCGATCGTAAAAACTAGTAGGTATCAAGACTAAAGCTAAATGCTCTAGTCATTACGAACGGTTTTTATTTCATTACTTAACTCCATAATTACATAGGAGATTGTTTACAAGCTAGTTATTAGCTCTACAGTTTAATTATCACCAATTATACCCAGTAGGTTGCTTATGGCTATTGTTTTGCATAAATATACGATTAAAAGTATTAGTTTAAAATTTAAACCTATTGATGTGTGCGTTATTAGGTAAATATAATTAGTCATTAGTATTTGTTTAAACGATATTTAGAATAACTACCTATAATAGAGTATTACATTGGATTGAAACGTTTGGGTTTGGTTTTGATGTTATAGATAAATTAAAGAACATTTTAATTATCCTAACTAATATTATAAATGCGAAAGTGAGTTTGTTTGTTACGCTTTCACGCTAAAACGGCTTAACGGATTTGGATGAAATTAGGCACATGGGTAGAAAATGACCTGAAATATGACAAAGGACTCTTTTTATCCTGATATTCCCACGGGATCGAGACTTACGTGGGTGAAACCGCGGGGTGCTGCTGGTTATAAAATCAATCGAAACCAAATATTATACTGACAAGCTCGTGGATCGAAAAACAGCATTTGTATCGAGACAACAAAATTTATGTCAAAGGATTAGGTATCTTGTTTAAAAACAACACACAAATTATTTTTAAAGCCACTAAATTTTAATGTTCGTTTTGACTGTCAAAAATTGTGAAAACAATAAAAATAAAAATCCGAACGGAAGGACCAAATGACACAGCCTGCGCCATCTACCGGCCGCCTCAAAAGACCAATTGTATGCACATAATTGCGATTTAAACATAATAACGAGTACGGAAAGTAAACACTGGTCGACCTCGGGTTATCGAACCCGTAGTACTCCAGATACCTACTGCGCTTATACCTACACATTTAACATAATATTATTAAACTTTGTAGGCATGTTGGTACCTATACTAATCTTTTTATTTAAACTGAGTATGTAAACAAATTTGCGGTCACACACTTGTGGCATTATAAAAGCATTATTTACCTAGCTGTCTTGTCTTCCTGATACACACAAATATACTGAAGTTAGGAATAATAGAAAGAAAAGTCATCATCATTATCATCAGTCTATCAGTCCACCGATGGACATAGGCCTCTCCAATTACACGCAATTCAGCTCGATTCTCGGCAACTCTCATCCAGTTGCTACCACCCTTCGAAGATCGTCGCTCCACCTAGCCTGAGAGCGTCCTATCTTACGTATGCTGAGTCGCGGTCTCCACTCAAGAACACGTCTACCCCAACGGTCATGGGTTCTAAGGCTAATATGGCCGGCCCATTGCCACTTCAGCTTGCTTATTCTGTGAGCTATTTCGACAACATTGGTTCTCTGCCGGATTACCTCATTCCGGATTCTATCCCTCAGAGATACTCCATGCATAGCTCGTTCCATAGCTCGCCGAGCGACCTTGAATTTGTGGACCAGCCGAAAAGAAAATGTAAGGAAAAGTAAAATTCCCATTAAAACAATTGGGTACGCAGGAATGAGAATTTATTGTAGGTATTAGAAGCATGGTGGCAATATTTTATGATAATAATCAGCACGCTTAGGTAAGTAGAGATTGGAATAAGCAGTTGGTTGCTATTCGCTGGCAGAGGTGTATATTCCTCCATCTCTGAAAAGTATATTTTAGCCACATTTCACATTAGCCTGGAAAGTCTTTTCTATGCCAAGAATCATGTTGCGTAGTAAGCTAGAAGAATGAAGGCTTTTCCCTTGGTCAGAGGATAAGCATTGCCATACAACGTGGCAATGCCGCCAGTCTCTTGGGTACATTACCAGCCGACAGCAGTGCGGAGGAATTTTTCGACGCCATATTTTAGTTAATTGTTTATTTATTGTAAGTATAGTTAGTTTTAATCAGTAATTTAATTTAGTATAATTATAATCTAAATAGTTAGTATAGTTTGTTAGTTTATGTAGCAGAAGAAGTGTATCAGTATTGTATATACATTTTAATACCTAAACTAAAGAATGAATATAACAAACAATAAAAAACCGGCCAAGTGCGAGTCGGACTCGCGCACGAAGGGTTCCGTGCCATTATCTATAAAAACTGCAAAAAAATGATGTCTGTTGTATGGGAGCCCCTTAAATATTTGTTATATTTTAATTTCATTGGTTATTTTTAAAGTGAATATATAACGGCAACAGGTAGACTCTTAAAATATTTCAAGAGTCTACCTGTTGCCGTTATCAATAACGAGCAAAAAAATCATGTTTGTTTTATGGGAGCCCCCTTAAATATTTATTTTATTCTATTTTGTAGTATTACCGTTTTAACCTTTGGGTACGGAACCCTAAAAAGACTTGTTGTCAGACTTTCGGGCTTCTGACAACCCGTAACAACTGTCAAAGATCTACAAATGACAGACACAACGGCTTAACGTGCTTTTTGAGGCACGAAGGAGGACCAAACCCGACAAGCGTAGCTTTACCTGATGGAACGACCTGTGCGGCTGTTATTACTTAGCCACGAGCTCCTCACACCAGTGTGACAATACTAAGCTGGTATTTTTGCTATTGGTAAGCTAAAAGGATCCCTTGTCTACTCTTGCAGCAAAATAATGAACACGTGTGGCATACCTACATTATACGATTAAACACACATATGGTTTTATACCTGTTATATAAGGCAAAGATGCGTCATCGGTTGGTGCGAAAAATTGAGATTTGCACGCAATTTTATTGTTGTTGAGCTGTTTGATTAGGTTCAAGGATTTCAGTAAAGGTGATCGCTGATTACGGTTCCAGTGTTAATAATTTAACGCCAGAAATAAATAAAAAAGTAAGAACAAGTGTATTTTAGCAGAAAAAAAATTGAGTTATTATTTTTTTCCTTCCGCAAACGGATGGAAACAAATAATAGCTCAATTTTTCAAAATCAATTCAATCAACACAATTTACAATTTTTTTTTTTTTTTAATCTCAAAATATTCAATTTTATTCAGGAATAATTCACATTGTTTGAAATCATAAACAAATAAGAAAAACACGGTCATTAAAGCTATAAAACTAACGCATTCATAATTACAATATAATATAAAAAAAAAAAAAAAAAAATTCAATAACCTTACAAATTAAACATTCAATACAATTAAAAGTTCACTAACATTACAAGTCATCTTCTATCGAATACAGACATTTCTCCAATAGGAACGTCTTGACTTTAAATGAGCTCTTGTAAATTATAGTTTTTAAGCCCAATGGGCATCCTGTTAAAAATCCCCACTGATATTGAGGACTATGTTAAAATCTTAAGTTGGGGTATTATTTTGCTTCGTGTACTTTCCCTCAACTGCCTCTCCACATTTATTTCATAATTATACAGTAATTCGCAGATTTTTATAGCTTTAGAGTAAGTACTACCACCGTACCTATATTAGCCATGATGATACCGTTTCTGTGCTCGGTGTTGAAGGCAAATGTGACATTTCAGTTTTGGCAATGCAATTGCGCGATGCCTCTCGTGTTGCAGATGTCCAGAGGCCGTTGTGTCGACTATTATCAAAAAAAGTACCCAGTAGTAAATGCCTAGACATTTGGAAAAGCATCAGAATCCTAAATGGAAAGCATCGTGTGGCAGGGATGCAGGATTACTTGAACCCTTGCATTATTTATAACTATTAACACTGTAATTCGAAAATATTGTAAAAGCCAATTATTTTTCAAAAGAGTAATCATCGTTTCTTGCCGGCTCTTCTCTATAGGAAACGACCAATTGGAACCGTGCACCTAGCTTCTGACGTTTCATAAGTGCCCATGTAGGTTAATGTGAAGTAAAATATTTTGATTTTGATTTGAAATCCTTAGGAACCGGGGTCAAACAAGTCGAAGCAATGACACATTTTTCAGGCGACCAGCGTTTTATTGACATGTTGCACCAAAGAGAATGTATACTGTAAGAGAAATTTGTGATATGAAGTTGCACTAAATCATGGTTCCATCTTCTATTGTTTTGGATACTCAATACTTAATTATTTATTGCATTTCTTACGTGTTACATAGGTATAACAAAGTATAAGATAAATATGGACCCTGCTGGATACTTGAACACTTATATGAATAGAGGATTGCTAACGAAGATGTCAACAAAAAAGCTTAAAAAAATTGCTTTCACGTTAATCTAATCCGTTTTGAAACTAAAGACACTTATCGACTCGAATCAAAATTCATGATTTTTTTAAACTTTCGTGTCGCGCGTTCTTTAATATTCTTTTTTCTTCAATAAGAATAATGTTTATTTCTCGCCACAATACAAATTAAATACATAGTTCTGTATAAAAGTGGATGCAGTAATTATATTGTGGGAGACTGGTGCCTAAACTAGGCTTAGGGCCTGTATTTCAGGACACCAGGTCTCCACCCGTTAGGATCTATAACATTCCAGTTCTTTAACAGACAGTGGCCGAATCATTGAACAGTTTAAAATATATAATTTCTATATCTATATAATGTTAGTATGTATTGTGTGAAGGAAGGGATGAAGGAGGGTGTGGGGTTGAGTGTGTTTTTGTGTAGTGATTGAGGATGTAGTGTATTCTGTTGCCTGGACATGCTATAAGTGTGAGCATTTGTTTTCTTCTCCGACTTCCTAATTCCCATATTACTATCTGCATAAAATATTACTTATTAACTTTCACAGCCTACAAATAAATATGAGCACCTTACTTCCATAAGATTCAATGCGCACACGCTTATTGCGTTCTTACACTGCACAGTGGTTACAAAGTATAGAATTTTTGGAATCTAAAGATAATTATTGTGTAATATCTTGTATAACCCACTCAGACTATACTGGCTTTAAATTAATCACAACATTTAAATATATAATATTAGTGCGTAAAATCATGACTAGATCTAATTAAATCCTGCATGCTTCTACGCAGTTAATAGTCCTATTATAAATGTAGATCGGAAATGATCGGGACCACTCGTGCAGATTCGATAAATATCGAGCGGTATTTAGAGTGCACTTGCCCTTATTCTTGGCACGAGAGTACAGTCAGTAAGTCTAAGATTTAATTGTAAATATTTTTGTATTAGAATTTCTAGAGAAAGTAAATGTTGTGAATATTTGTATTAGCTTATATATGTATATAAACTAGCTGATGCCCATGACTTCACCCGCGTGGATGTGGGTTATTATATACTAAAACCTTACTTGAGAACCACTCTATCCATTGGTGAAAACAGCATAAAAATCGGTGCAGTAGTTTTGAGTTTATCGCGTACAAGACGACAGACAGACGCAGTGGAAGACTTTATTTTATAATATGTAAGGATAAACAGCTACAATAAAAAAGAAAGCACACACTTTTACTTTTTCTAAAACTATATTTTGTATGTCATTGTGCTTGTAGGTAACTTTGATGCTGGCCGTACTATGAGAACAACATGTTTTCAATTTTAAAAAATAAACATTATCTAAACATAGTTTCGTTGCGGTTTTATACAATGAATAATATTTGTGATACCTAGTACTTGTTCATGTAAACATTGTAAAACTGGACTTATTGACTTGTTATTTACTAAATATTTCGAATGTTATGATCTGTTTTTCAGAGTAAATACTGTGTATATAATATGTATTTGATGCGGAAATATTTTTTCTACCATATTTATATATAACCGCCTAAAAAAAGACATGGTTACAGTTTTCCTCATAGTAAAAAGTTTGCTTACGAATGCATAGTTTTTGTTTAGGAAGAGATGAAAGCTTTTAAAAAATGACTGACTAAATTGACAAAATAATTAATTATGATTGGTACTGCAGTTCATTTGAATTTTTTCATTTTGTTTAATCAACAGATTTACTGGAGGCATGTTGATTCCAGAACCTAGGATTTGACAAGAAAGTCTAGAACAGGATATATGCAACAATATCGTCAAATTATCACAAACACAACTCTCAGCTCTAACGAGAGTTCTAGTGTCAAACTCTCCAAAGCGTAGACACTGCCGACACCAACGTATCGTAGACTGTACCGTGTAATAATACTTGCAATTAGAGCAAATAGCAGTTGCAAGTGTCATCGCGCTTGCAGACGGTCTACACGCGTAACGTGACACTTGGTGTTTCGGGCGCTATGCACTGTGGGTGATAAGTGCACGGCGAGGACAAAATAGGGAAAAAGAAGTGTTTCATTTTATTTTTTGCTTGCATTTGCTGGTTTTTGGTAGAGAATGTTATCGGTTTTTAGTTAATGGGTTTCGTAAGAAATCGATTAAGAGGTTAGTGAGCAATGGCTGTGAAATAATACAGCACATGTAGAATATCCTTAAAACAGTAACACTAACTAGATAACAAGTTCTTTCAAAAATCGCTGTTTTAGAACATTGACCAGGAATAAAAGCATCAGTAACGTTATGGTTGAAGGAAACAGCGCTTGATATAAATAATAGTTCGTCGTATAATCCAAACATGTCCCGTTTAAACCAAAAACATACCTATTCAAAAGAGCCAGAACCAAATTCACATCAAGCCTTACATATTTAAAACTTACACAACACAGTTCTTACAGCGAACAAAACTTTCACTTTTCAACGAAACAAAACCTTTATAAGAAATAAAAATAAATGAAGAATTCCAGTTTTTCCAAACACATGTTGTGTGGCTCACTGTATGCTCGGTCTCTAGCGACGACTTACGCCATAATCTGTCTTGCTATTCAGCTCAAAGCTGGCGTGTTCAGGTACATTCTTGAAATTCAGCCGCTGAAAGTAGAATTTCAGAGGACATTTTCAGTACTGGTTTTGCACGATATTTTTTTGTTTTTACCTGCTTGTTTCTTGACTCTTTTTTTTTCAGTTTCAAGGACTTCAGTCTACAAGCAAGGTTGTAAAGTTAAGGAGGTAAAAGAATATACATAAATTCATAGCTTTACAGTCTGGATCGCTAATGTTTTCGCGTAGGTGTTTTGTATAACATACAAAGTAGGTAACTTTGGCAGTTGTACAGGCTTATTTTCTTTAAGGTTTTGCTAATAATAGATACGAAATTATCACAGTAAACAGATTGATGATCACAGGATTTTTTTGCGCACTGTACCTACCACCATTTTCATATAATAGTTTTAGTAATTATTAATCTTTTACCTTCTTCCAAAGATTTTCCTCCTTGAGCATTCATTGCATCATATTTAGGTAGAGGCCTATAATAATGTGGTTGATGAATAATTTTATCTTTCAACATTAATTCTGGTCAACAATATACCCCTTTATTCATAAACGTTGCTTAAAGTTAAGTAATGATTAGCGACTGTTTAACCATACATTTTCGACGTTTGAACGTCACTTAACTTTAATCATCGTTTATGAATAAACCCCTTTATGTGTACAGCTTAAGGTGGGTACTGACCGATGTTACGGGCTGTAACGTACCATTCGCAGCGACCATGTTACGTCACGCCGTGTTCTAAACTCCTTGTTAACATGCTCGTTTCGAACTCTTTGCACGCCCGTGCTCCAGATTCGTTGCATTATTTTGTTATCATGTTATGTATGACCTGGTTCCCATAAAACAGGTTCTTATCTATATTTGTCTATGAAATATAGAGTTTTCTGTTCGTTCCATTCCATCTTTTTAACAACTAATAAACTAAAGGCCCGAAGTACCTAGAATCGTCGCTTGTGTCACGTGCACTCGTGATGACTCGCTGCGAAGTACTGACTGAAGCGCGTAACACTCAAAGGCTTCGCCAAAAAACCGACACCTGGGTGGAGCACTCGCAGCGAGCAACGAGCCGCTCGTTGCTCATTATGAGCGCCTAGTTTCCCCGTACTGACTGCACGAACGCTCGCTATGTAACACGTTACATTACGCCCCGTAACGCCGGTCAGTACCCAGCTTTAGAGTGACGATTGTCCTTACTTTAGATAAGACCAAAGTGCACCCATGGACTTTGGTCAAGTACCAAGGTACCTAAACCCCTGCAAGCATACAATGTTATGTCGTTATTAAAAGAACCCTCATATTTATACAATAATTATTTCCATAATCCGTTCCATATACATAAACAATAGGCATGAGTTGTTGTCAATTAATAAATGGAACGTGTTTTGTTTTGTTTTTACAGCTATCAATAATTATTGCGGCTACCAGTATTCTTACCGGATAGGTATTATATGGGCTACTGGCCGCGGCATGATCAAAGGCATACCGACAAAGACCACGTAATGAAATAGATTTGATAATACAGGAAAAGTTTTTATCCACTGCGGAAATTTTGACATATTAACCTTAAACCAGTTTTATTAAACATATTTTTTTTATTTTGATGCGTCTTCATACAAAAAAATTAAAAAATCGTTAACGAAAGATGTTTATTTTAAAAGTGGTTGTATGGCTAACCGGCGCCGGCGGCGGCGCGCGGCGATGCGGAACGCGCGAAAGTACCTACCTATCAGCTGTGCGCTCGCTCGATTCGCCGGCGTAGGTATTTACGTGGGTTACTGGCCCTTGGATCTCGCTCAAAGAAATCAAAAATGCTTTCTTCGATTTCGATCGCCAGTCGGGGTCTGCCAGACCCTCGTGCATGATTCGGGGTTCTGAACTGTCCGTGATCAAGCAGCCTTTGAGTGGCCGCTAAAATGGTCCTTTCATTAGGGACCGCGGGGTTAAGGATTCCATGGGCTCACATTAGAGGTATGCTCTCCGTCGCATACATTCTGCGAGCTGCTCGCAAACTTTCACCACTCAGTACATACACTCGCACCATCTCGTAAAACTCGCGGTTACTGAAGTCCGACATCGTGACCGGTAGGTACAAGCACGACACACGTGCGGCGCGGCGCTTGCGCGGGAAAGCGATTAGACGCGACGTCACACGACAGCGCGTGCGATGAGCGAACTGTCGGCCACAGCGCCCGGCGCACAGTGGAACGAATGTATGGGAGCGGTTGGACGTAGACATGTCCGAAAAATAAGAGTAAAATTATGACAAACTAATGATGCCATCTTATTCGATTACTTAATGCCTTCATAAATTGTGGTGATGAATTTCTTCATAACTCCCATATTTCGGGAGTAATTTGAGAAAATGTGAAATTTTACTATGAAAATGAGTGTATTGAGCTCTCTCCCTCCTGATTCCGGGCTTGTTTCAAGTAGCGGTCTCTAATATCGTAATGCTATTACTAAGAGCTATATTTAATACTAAGACACATAGTGCGCCAAATGTGCACTTTCTGGGATAAAAGGAAATGAAAATTTAAAAAAAAAAACGTTTTTTCCCCATTTGTATTTACTTTAAACCGCAGACAGACTTATTAAGAGGTCTATAAATATATTATATATATACAGAAATATATATTAACAAAAATATTCACAAGAACTGATGAGAGTATGACTTTTAAGTAAGTTGATAATAAATTACCTAGTTTCATTAAAAGTACAATAAATAATTAAGATGTAAGCTCTAATTTACTAAGTTACACATTTTAAAACAATAACATCATTTAATTATCTTCGTCATCATCATCATCATCAATTAATTCAAATTCAGAATCGATGTCCGCTAAATCATTTATGTTAACAAATTCGATATCACTTTTCTCAGAATCCGTAAGCTCATAAAATTCCTTAAAAGAAGATTTTTTTACAAACTTATTTCCTTTTGGACGGATACTTGTAACAAGTGGATCAGAAGACAGTAAAAGATTGTGCATAATATCTTCATTGCATGAGATACTGCTATGCTTTCGAGAATGCCCCTCTCTATATTTTCTAAAATCTTTATTTCTAGCCTCAGATGCCTCTTCGGATAGAAAACCAATGGGCACAATTGACATGTTCTGAACTATGTCTGGCCCATGCATTAAAATTTTATGAAGTGAAGAAGGCATATAATACCATGGGTATAACTCCACGTAAAGCTTAGCAGTATCAAAGCAGAACTCTCGGAATTTAGTTACGTTGATCTTCTCTCCTGATGAAATACACTGCAAGATCACACAGATTTTTCTTAAAAGCATAGCATCTATTCCGGTCAGTTCAGCAGATTTAGTGTAGTTTTCAAAAAATCTCCTTGCCGAGTTGCCATTGTTGGTGGATCCACTGCCTTGTTTCACAACATCGAGAAGTAAGCCCGTTTCTCTTCTTACAGCCTCTTGAACTCTTTTCTTCCTGTCATCAACTTGCCTTTTTGCTATATCACCCCTTACTTGCCATGATTTTATGTCTAATTTGTAGGAAATGTGTAATAAGCATTCCATTGAGCGAATCCAAGCGTGAAGGGTGCTTAAGCTATATTTATACATGTCCTCGTTTGCGTGTTTATCTTTGATTAACTCTAAATTATTCATTTCTTTAGGACAAGCCTTGCATATGTCACACACTGAAGCTGCTGTATTGGATATAATGGAATGAATTTTACCATCAATCATTGTCAACAGCAGTTGGTGTTTGACACTAATTCCATCAGTGATGGTGGATGGAGTTAAGGCTTCAATCTCTGCTTCGATTTCAGCCATCTCTCTCTGCACATTTTCTTTGGTTTCCTTTATAAACTTAAACAATATTGGCCGGCAAAATGAAGTGGAAGATGGTCGCTCGTTTTCCCAAATTGTTACACCTTTTGAGACGAGCCGCAGTGGTACAAGACTAATCATAAAATTACTAGCAAGATCGATTTGCTCATCTTCACTCGTCCTTTGATGATAAATGCTTTGGCTAGATGATCCGTCAAAACCCCATTTGCTGGTCAATACGAGCTGTTGATTGGGATCAACAGGGGTTTCTAACGACCTAATAAGTCTTCTTGAGGTTAAATCCATCAAGGCTTGTAATTTGATTTTTGCAGAGCTCTCTGTAACTGTGAGATCTTCTTTGGCCGGATAGCACTTAATTTTTTCTTTAACCAACATGTAGTAACTCGGGTATTGAAGAGCTCCTTCTTGAGTGTTGAAATCCCGAAGAGTGTTATAGCGCCATTTCGATAAGTTCATCGATACATAAAGAGCCAATGCCTTCAAAGGGGATATTTCCCGTACCTGAATTGATTTACCTTCAATGAAGGCTTTGATTTTTGAGGCCTCTTCTGGATTCTCCGTCAAGTATTTCATAACATAAGCTGTATCGCTTTGTCCTGCCTTTTGAAGCGCCCTTTCGGCCGAAAACATAATTTCAGCGCTGCTACTGCTGCATGAAAGACTATCTTCAGTGGTGCGTCTTCTTTTTTGCCGGTTACTAAGGTCCTCAAAAGATTTACGAGGACTAGGATGTGTACAAGTTGAAGCATCAGATTTAGCAGGAGAAATTATGGGCTCGATGACGTCACTTATATTTTCTGTAGAAGGTTCCATATTTTCATTCTGTAATTCCGGCCATTGAATTGCAGCCTGTAGCCAAATCTCATGTTTCTTCCGAAACTTATCTGTGCTTCTTCCAGACTGTGTCCATTTTGCATAAATGCGGTAGCAAAATCGACGACACCAGTCTTTTAAACTTGTTTCAGCACTTTCACATAACTGAACACAACTGTTATCTTTTAAAACACTGAACAAATAGTTAAAGTCGCGTAAATCTTTATGTGCGCGTGCGCATAAAGCAACGTGAATATCAAGATTTGTATTAAAATTTGGAAAATACATTGCGAGATTAGCTTGGATACAACGAGGTGTAAATCAACACTGATTTTAAAGTTACTAATAGTGACCTATTTATATAAAATCCAGGTATCCCAGGTATCCTTTGTTAAATATTGCAAGGTAATTAGTTATTGTGATAATTAGTAAATGATGCATGCTAAATTAGTGTATTAAGAGCCATTTAGTAATTAAATAATAGCAATGTTCTTATCAGTAATCATTAGTGCATCAGTTTTATATGTAAACCTTAAGTCCCTAATTATATATCCTAATTAGCTTATATCTTCTCTAATTGGCTGCTCAGAAATGTTATTGTAATAAGGTAAACCTTTAGAAAAACGGTTTTAATCAACAAAATAAACAAAAAATTAAAAAATTGTGTTATAAAATAAACATCACTCTTTATCCCAGAAAGTGCACATTTGGCGCACTATGTGTCTTAGTATTAAATATAGCTCTTAGTATTAGCATTATGATATTAGAGACCGCTACTTGAAACAAGCCCGGAATCAGGAGGGAGAGAGCTCGATACACTCATTTTCATAGTAAAATTTCACATTTTCTCAAATTACTCCCGAAATATGGGAGTTATGAAGAAATTCATCACCACAAGTTATGAAGGCATTAAGTAATCGAATAAGATGGCATCATTAGTTTGGCATAATTTTACTCTTTTTTTTCGGACATGTCTACGTCCAACCGCTCCCATACATTCGTTCCACTGTGCGGCGCCGCCCTGCCGCCCGGGAGGGGGTGCAACACCGCCGCTAGTGCGCCGGCCGCCGCACGCGCCCATTGATATTATTACGAATAGTTTGTGTCCATATTTTGCTGATTTAAAGTAGGATAAAAAAACAAAAAAAAGTATTGAATAAATAATGGAAATGTGTTCTATTACTGATATTGAACCACCAAAAAAAATTTGCGCACTGGTCAAAAACTTTTCCTGTATATTTCTGGAATGTTTTGGACATTTACATTTGAATGTATTAAATTTTTTAGAAAAGTTAATTTAAAAATGATCGTAAATTATTCTTTTACGAAACTGATATGGGATCGTTTAATGAAGTCGATTTTTTTATTTATATCTAGCCTGAGTTCTATTGAAGTTGACATTCAGGTTATAATTTCTCGGAAAAGTAAAAATAAACTTTTAAGATGCGCATAATTTTTTATTTCTGCTTTTGATAATCATCTTTACAGAAAATTAGGTAAGTATATTGCATCATTCACCTTCCACTTTTATAAGCTCACACAGTTTTCTACCTACACTCTCGAGTAGGCATAAACCCATACAAAATTATGCATACAGTCCTATCTACAGTAAATACTTGGTCAGCAACTCAACAAACTGACTCACTAGCGCAGCTGCGGCCGCGCCATATTAACAGATAGTCATTTTAATTTCAATCTCCACACGCATTCGTTGGAAAACTGCGGTGTCTGTAATTGTTTACATTACATCGTTTTGACTTATCTCTGTAACCTTATTATCTCCTGGTATTGCTAACTAGTGACCCGCCCCTGCTTCGCACGGTTTTTATGACTTGACAAAACATCGAGATTTCTTCTTTTTTGTTAGAATATTAATGATAAATTCTCTGAATGATGGCATAAACCGCATCAAAATCCATTGTGTAGTTTAGAAGAACAACGCAGTCACACAGACAGATACGAAAAGCATTTCAAATTTATGCATATAGACCAGCCCATCGTTTATCTTGCCGTTGTAAAGTACTGCATACTTTCGTACATGTGTCGAATATACTCTAATAAGTATATGCAGTACGACTTTTGTACCTACATAATATTGTTTTAGGAGTGAATAACATAAACATAACATAAATTGACGCGTTTTTCCCATGGGGGTAGGCAAACACTACAAAAAGCCACATAATATGCCAACAACCTTTACATACTCCTTAAAGTTATTCATAAGAAGATATAATTGAGATGAGCTTAAAGACTATAAGGCTATAAGACTATAAGGGTATAAGACTACATGGGTATAAAAAACGGATGCGTTTAGTTTTCTGCTCGGTGTTTCGTTTACAAAACACATAGGTTTAAGTACCAACTTACTTCTAAGAGCTGATTTAACCAAATATCTTAAAACCGTGGAAAAAAATTGACGCCAAAAATTTAAAATTTCTTCGCTGGATTAGACATAAATTAGGTATAAAAATTTGGCCGAAGTTGTGCAAAGCTATAGTTCACAATAATATGGCTAGAATACAACACAACAATAAATGCAGTGGCCACCAATAAATACCAAGTTTTTAGATTATGCTGGTTGACGTAAAAGGCGACCGTGAATCTATAAGTTTTGAATTTGAGAATTAATTAAACAATAAGTCGCGGGTCTGATATCAGCGACCTTCTGCCTGTTTTTAGTAAAACATTGCAATATTGCCTTTCTGTCTACTAATTGTGTTGACTAACGCATTCGTTGTTCATTCGTACAGTCACAGACTCTGCTATATTATTCAGCATTTGACGTCTACACGCTAGAGTTAATATAATCCTAACTTAATATTCGATGCAAAAGTGAGTTTGTTTGTTTGTTACGTTTTCACGCTAAAACGGCTAAACGGATTTGGATGAAATTTGGCATATGGGTAGACCATGAACGGAAAAAGGACATAGGATACTTTTTATCCCGTATTCCCACGGGATTGAGACGTATGCGAATGAAACCGCGAGGCGCAGCTAGTTAGCTATAAATCTTGCAACCGACACCTTACGCAAACGCCTATGCTTACCTCAAAATGTTAAACCACGTACCCAAGCCATGGTGCTAATTTAGCAAATGAAATCTAAACTCGGTCAGTCCGTAGCTGCGTGGATTACTCACGAACATTACAGTCTTGTTGTTCAAAAAGGACCAAACGGTAACTTAGGACCAAAAGACCGTTTCGGTATTAATGGCGCGCCCCGATGTGTGCAGAAATTCGAGGATTTTAATGATTCTGACTAAGGCCGGTGAGGCATTATAGATATTGTTTAAAGAGTAATTAATTTGCAAGATAAGCTTATTTTAGACACGGCCTCGGTAGAATTGGAAATAGGAAAATTTAAAGCTTGATTTTGACAAATGTTAAATACAATAGATATACGAGTACATCCAACACTAAAATATTTATATTATGAACAAGTTTATTAGAAAAAAAAAAGGTTACAGCTCATTGGGCATCAAAAAAATTGTCCGCATCGCTGTCAATGCGAAAAGTGCCCAAAAGGCTGGCAGCGTTGTCACGTTTGATGTTGATGGTAATGCTGATTCTTTGGCATAAAGATAGGCCAGCCCTCTGGTCAGTAGTTAGTCATTTTAAAAAGTAAAAATACCTACACATAAGAACCCATTTCCATAATATTTTTATCTGATGGACTGTATACATAAGAATTTAGTGATAGAAGAAAAAAATACTCATAAGCATTCAATACCATAAATACCATAAGCTAATTTCACTTCACCTTGTTTTTCAAGCAAACATGGTCCTTCATGTTTATACATACACGGAAGGTCCCCATCCAATTATTAAGTGTCCTAGTTTCAAGTCCCACAGGAAGAAAGGGATGATTTATTTTTAGCCAAGGACAATTAAATACATCTGCATGGACGTGTGTATGTGTGTCTAATTCCAGGATTTAACTGTTTATGTGTGTCAGGAAGATAGTCGAGTAATATAATTAGTCTCAGGTGTTGTTTTCTTGGAAACTGTGATTTTATTTAGTTACTTTGACAGCCTTGTTGTGATTTTCCACACTTAGAATGGGACAAATACATTATTTATTATGATCGTATCGGGTGATTGTAATCGAGTGTGATGTTAATCCGATAAAGATATTATAATATCCAAGAAGTCTTGCGTTTTACTAAAATCGCCATAGGTTTCTAAAGACTCTTACATACTGGGGCGATTCGTCGCGTGACGCGAATTTTAACAAAACAATTTCTCACAGCGAACAATGCGGCGGCGTCGCATCGCGCGACGAATCGCCCCAGTATGTAAGAGCCTTAAATCTGAAGCAACCCATGTAATCACCAATTTATTACATATGCTAAATAAATAGTGATTACATAGGTTGTTGTGGATTTATAAAAATCCCTTCAGTAACACTAACCATGGATAAAAAATTGGTCAGTTCACCGTCGAAGAAGCAAAGTTTTAAGTACCTAGATATTATCCATCGATATCCAGTGATATCCATCGATTTAGAGGTAGGTAAGCTTCTTCAAGAGTAAAGAAACGGATTCTTAATTCATGCATGTGCTTCTACATCAAAACCTCTCGGAAACAATGCATTTAATGTTCATTTTAATGAAGCCAAAGGTACAGCTAGTAACAAAATTGGCTAAATGAATTTTGTTTTCTAAAACTTGTTAAAAGTTTTGTATAACAATACTAGCTATGTGTTTAAGTACCAAGTTAAAGCAATACAAATACCTCCATTAAAAGTTGAAAGTTTTCATCATCATTATTTTGTTAATTCCAACCTTTTTTGCTGACCACACTTGCGAAGCAAATTGCGCAGTTTAATAATCTAGCAGCTGACAAGGTCTGTTTTCCGTCACCGGGATGATCATCAAAACAATCAGGAATTATACCGAAATGTTAATGTCATAAAGAAGGGTTAACTCCATAAATAAGTTGCCAACATTTTAAAGGATTACTCACACACACGCAACTTGTGATTGTGTGCAAAAGGACCAGTGTGTGGTATGCTTTTTTTGGTGCAAGGAAGATTTTATTTGTACGTCGTTTTAGTTATTTATGATTGATAATTTAATTTAGAAACTAGTACCTATTTAGGGAAAACAAACATTGGATCAGAATAAAAAAATTGGAATTAAACTAGTTTTAAATAGGCTGACCTAAGCTGGGATTAGATCCTAAAAGCAATATCATCAAAGTTGGTAGTTTTAAGGTAAATTTGTACTAGATTATTATTTGTATAATATTAGCAAGCGCTTCTCGTCATCAAACTAGAAGGTTTGGCGGGCAAAATTGAAATTGATGTAAATTAAACAATTAAATATAAATAAGAGCCAAAGTATTAAGTCATGGTTTTTCTATATTTTTTGACACACACCAAAACAATGACAATGCAGTATCTAAATAGATTATGAAGAGTACAAAAATACAAATAAGTATTTGTAACATACTTTGAGTATTTACTACAGAAATGTTTGAGAATAATAATAAAAATAAAATATTTCGTTCGTTAGTAGGTATAGATATACCGTATAGGTTATATCTGATCTTCGGTACATTAAGAAAATAGCTAGAAAAATATTAAAAAACAAACCACTCATAAAATTTGTCCGTAAAACATTGTTTTTCTTGGCTTAAGTCTTTCGTATGTAAATTTAAATTCTTTCGTTCATACTGTTTCTCTTATTGGGAAATGTTTCACCTGTTTTCGCAAATTGTAAATAAAAGACTAAAATAATCGCTTTCTCAAAAGGATTGTGAAACTCTTAACGTACGAGTAACATACCTACTTATGAAATTATACCTTCGGGGCATTTCATGGAATTTAACTGAAGGTGCCTTGAAATACAGCCTTGTTGAATACCGAGAAGGAAATATACATTTACAAATAATACCATAAATATGAAAAGTAGGGGAAAAATCTCATGTTTTGAAATTACTAATGGAGCTTTTAATAACAAGTATATTTTCGAAAACAGTCGTTCTTTCGCAGTGTGTAAAGAGGCTTTATTTGAGAATTAGTACAATTTCTAGAAGATAAATAAATTGCAGGCTGAATTAATTGCATATACTTGTGTGGTCTGTGGTGTGAGGTGTAATGTAATTATATTTAAAGTCCACTCTAAGTATTTTAATATTAAAACATAAATTCTCTACCTACCTCAAGACATTTTACATAAAATTATACGTAATTACATATTAAATAACATACCACATTCATTTGCCTTTCCAATGAGTATCAGATCGATCGCTAATCCATATTCATACCAGGAAATATCATAACATAATGACGCATCGAGACCCATATTACGATAATTAAATCAGAGTGCGACCCTAAGTGGTCCTAAATGCAAGGGAGCAGGGCAAAGACTCTACCAAACAAATATAGTGCGCAAGAGTTGAATACTCGAGAATATTTTATTATCTGTAAACATTCACACACGCGCACGAGTATAGAAGGACCAAATAGTCTTGGTTGTTTGTTTTGTTGCAGAATGACAAGCTCTGTGCTGTTCTGGTTATTTTAAGCAGCAGTAGCATTTTTTTTGCGGTCTGTTTGCCTAGCCAATTGAAAATCTTCGTCATTACAAAAGCCAGCCAGATTTTCAGGTCACAATTTAACTTCATTTGCATATTCTATTATACATTGTCGAACAGCGAATCAATCCTCACGCCTCCCGCTTAAGACCTAGGCAAAATATTTTATGACATTCGGATAGCTCTTGACATAAGAATATGAATTAAAAATCTAAAAAATAATATAAATAAATACGCGAAATTTCGCGGGTGTTCTGGTGCTTAACATTTATTTAAAACTAGTATAGTAGGTAGGAAGGTAACCTGCTTTTTAGGTGAAGAGTTACTCAGCAGATAAAGGAAAATCTGCAAACAAATAAATTACCTAATAACCACAAACCACGCGCACTAACGAATAACAATAATTGTTTTAAAACGATTTAGTGGTTTTCTTCACAGCCTATTAAAAATAATGAATCAACTTTAATAAACTAGGTACTGTTCTAGTAAAGTAACTAAAAGTTATCTAGTAATATTCAACCTAAATTGAAGTAAAACATTGAAAATTGAAAAAGTTTTGTAACGAAAATACTAATTTCAGTTCGGAGAAACTGTTCTGTTCTCCCTATAAAAATATTTAGGTATTCAAGAAGTTGTTTTGTTTAACTTTGATTAATAATAACTCCAATATTATGCCGAGAAAGCAGTTATTCATTACAGAATCAATAATATTAATGAAATCGGAAAATACACGTTACTGCCTGGCTTCAAGATTTGTTCTAGACAGGATTACATACTCGTACCTACAATTCCTGGAAAAAACATTATTTTTGTTCTTAAAATTTATTTGCATATCATTATTATTTATAAAATGCGCCAAGTAGCTAAGTGCAACAACTGCAGCAACATACGGACTCTATATTATTAATTTATTTCTTTCAGACAAAGTCCATTACATTTCATTTAATTACTATTAAAATATAAAAATTGATATTGATGTATATATACACACAGTAAACAATAACATCTCAAAACATTCAATTCATTAAAATCCAATACAATTAAAATACTTACCTACGAGTACATGTGTATATTGTCTTATAATTAATCACGCCTAATTTAGTAATGGCCTCTTTTAATTGACACCAGCACAGCCGGCAATTCCCTTATTTTAAAAACGTTCACATTCGCAATGTCAAAAATGTTGGTAAATTGATGGTTTTTTTGACAGATTGCGATTTGAATGAGGACGTTTTTTAAGTATTAGAATTGGCTGTCCGGTTCTATACCACACCTACTACCTTTGTTTAGCTTAGTATTTTTCAAGCAAGAAGAACAAAAAAAAAGGCTGCCAATCGATCAAAACTATACATCGCACTACACCTACATCTGTGTTGATGTAAACAAGCCGTCGTCACGCGCTCACTCACACACGCTACTTCCGCGTGTGTGTCTCACATGTACGCGCGTAGCATTGAGCCAGGTCGTGGCACCCGCGCGTGCGCAGGGTTTATTTGTACGTTTATGCGCGCGTATCTATGTTAAGCCTGTCACACACTACAGCCTATGTATAGGTATTTCATCCCGGATTGCACATTTTACATTACCGTAATGCGCACATTCAGCAGGTACTAATGTATACCTACCTATGGCTTTCTTATTTTGAATGTTTATTTTACCTTTACATTTAAATGAACACCTATGTTTCCGTATCGCTCGGTACAGTCGGTACCTCATGAAAGATGTAAAAATATACCTGCAGTATTTCTGCTATGTTAGGGGTCCCAATAGGAAATATTCTTCTGGCTTTATGGCATGATATGAAATAAGTATGTCTAGCCATAATATAAATTTTTGCATTACAGGTGCCGTGTGTGACTGCCTTTACTAGTATATAACAACAGATTGGCTCTGTGATTGAACTTATTACGATGTAATGGAATACTGAATTTTGAAATTGTGATTTGATTAAGGGCGCTTTGGTTTTATTATCTGAGGTAATCGAGACAGCTAGGTATGGTTGCTGCTAGTGTATTGAGAAAACTGGTTTAGTAGTAGTTTTCACTGTTTGAAGTTAGGAAACTAGCGCCATCTAGTTTGAAACGATTTAACTGAATTGTAAAATGTGGAGCAGTATTCACAAACAACAATATTTTTCGCAAATACTTTGATTTTTCCACTTTGCCCCACTAATTTGTCCTACCAGTTGGACAAAATGGAATGTTCACAATTTTTACATCCACTTTGTCCGTCCGTTAGTAGTCCTTATATTTCACCAAAATTATTGCTAATATCAACATTATCAATAATTTAAGTAAATTAAAAGGGTTATGCCACTCATATTAAAAACGTAAATAAGAGCTTCGTCGTTTATCTACGTAAATACCTACATTAGCTAGTTCATAAAAATAATTTAGCTTGCTGACAAATTGCATCAACGATTCGATATAGATATCATAGTCGTGTGACCTTGCTAAAGCGTTCGGAAACGGTCTGATACAATAAGTGCCACATAAATATAATGGAAGGATACCGCAGAGTTAAAATATATTTTTTTTGTAACTTACCCAGTTTTTGCCAGCTGGAGTAAATAGGTCTGACTAATAAAATTTATGGTTTTCCTCAATCATTGTATTTAATAATTGCATATTCGAATCTCGTTAATCGGGAAAATAGCCCAGTTTCATTATTATTGCAGTAACTTGAGAAATGAGAATTTAGTAAGTATTAAAAGTACTAAGGGAAAGCCTTTATTCAGAGGTTTTGCACTTATAGCCAAGCCCACCCTGAAAAGTTAGCAACACAAACCAACTTTAGTAACTGGCTTGAACAGGCTTTATGAAAGAAGAAGATGACAAAAAATAAAATAATTGATGCGATATTTTGTGATGGGTCTTTATGGAAACTAGGTTATTTGTGATTATAAATGATCTCAAGCCATACTAAGGACAAGGCAACGGCAAGAACATTAACATAATATTCCCGCTACTGAAACTCACCTCGCCTCCTCTCTCTGAGGTGATCTCTCTATGTCTCATCTAACTATCAATATTCATATTAGAAGGTACGCCCGCGTATACGTCCTCAAAATGAAAGAGGAAGGAAATCCCCTTTCCGTCATGTTTCCTCAGGAAGAAGAACTGTGTTATAAATACGGAATTATGTTAAAAGCTGATCCTTGTAGGTATGTTAGTAAATGTTTCCTCTTATAGACTGCGTTAGTTTATGAGTAAATAAGCAAGGCTTTTATAATTTATGGGTATTTATTTCGGATTTTTCTATGTATAGGACAGGACCACTCCGATCTGTTTGCTTCTTTCCACAAAGGACCATCTCAGACACTACATGGTCCTTATACGGCCTGACCAACGGCATGTCTGGGCTTCAAAAGAGACCACTGAGTTTGTTTCGATCTTTTTTCTCAGAGTAGTCAGGATAGGTAAACACCGAACTCATTTAGTTTTACAACATAATTTAATTTCGACGTGTAAAAGTGTATGTTTATCCCAATTTACAGAATATAGTTTAAAAAAAATATATATATATGTTCAAATTAAAAACAAAAAGGTTAAATTGTGATTAACATTAATTACAAACGAGGTAACTTTAATTCTAGCTGTAATATAGACCTGCCTGATCTAGGTTTGTGAGAACCTGTGTTTCAGGCCATCAATTTACATCAAAAATTTAAAAAGAACACAATAATTTTATTAGAAGCTAAATCAAAAATAAGACATAATATTTTCAATGACTTAAATAGTAACTGTTTCGGTACATTATTTTAAAACTAGATTAAGTAATATATATTATTTTTAAATAAATTAACGAATAATATTAAAGTAGATAAAGTGGAGACTATTATTAATTAGGTAAAGGAAGAGACTTATATTAGAGTAGGTAGATGGAATTTTTATTTTAATATTTCTAGTAGTTTTTCCGTGTCTGCATAATAATTTAGTTTTGCCAAATATTCCTGTAATAATCAGAATGAACATAATTTAATATTTATAGTTAATTTTGATCCTTAAATTGCTTGGACTACCGAAGTACCTACGCCATGATTATATTGACATTGGCCTTTTTAGACTTGGCGAGTTCTCTATGATTTCCTAGTCTACTACTTCAGAGCTTATACCTCTTTTTTGTAAAGTCACTAGTCAGTGTTCTATAAAAAATATCGAGATTAGTACTTATGCAAAGATCATTGCACATTATATTATAGTTTAGTTTATATCTAGTTGTGAGATAGAAGAACAAAACTTCGTTAAAATCCCAATAGGTACTACCCTACTGACCTACTGTTTCTTTTTATTCTGCATCAAGTTAATCACTAAGTCAATATTTCAAGGACTACCAAGGTTAGGTCTTCCGCATTTAATTCGTCCCACGCCGCTCCAGAATTCAGTTTTTGGATATTTACACTGTGACTAAGATGGAGTGAACAGATCGACGCGAGGTAAATGTTGCATGAAGTAATAGATTTTAAATGCATTGGGTTCGTTTTTGCTTCTGTATTGGTGCTAATGTGAATTTTCGTGTTATAGGGTGCTGTAGCGATTCATTTTCACGATTATTTCAGCCGTAAGATGTCCACTACTGGACATGTGGCCTGCCCAAGGATCACCACAATTATTGGGACTCGAAGTTCTTCCCCTATAAGGCTCGAAGGACCATTTCGTTTGCACGACATCTCTTCGTCATCCATCCATCCGTCTGTCTGTCTTTTAAGACCCTTTTTCTCTGAAACATGTGGAGGTATCAAGTTGAAATTAGTATCAAATACATAAAAATCAAGCTTCTATGTCAAAGCAATTAAAAAATACGGCCATTTATGCGACATATTTTGATACTCGCAAATAAATCAAAACCTATAAGGCAATGCCCGTTGACCTAGAATCATGAAATTTGGCAAGAAGTAAGGTCTCACCCGGTCCGACCCACACTTGGGCGGTTTTTTTTTTAGAAAACAAATGACACACGTCGACTACTCCGGACACGTCCATATTATAATTTTTCAAATAAATAACATTCATACATCATTTTAATTGATTATTGCAAGCAAAGTGAACGTCCTTATCTCTTCTTGTACATAATAATTGACCATCTGCACATGACCTAAATCCACATGCAATCTTAAACAAACGAACAAACATGAGACATGCAACTTCTATCTCGTGTTTAACGCCACGCGGAAGACCACGGTAATTAAAATTCTGCTCACGAGGAAACAATTGAAAAGGTCATACATACGCTACACTGTGGCTATGTTAGGAGCACTCACGGAAAAATGGCGGCCGTGAATATTCACGCCTTCATTAACTATGGGTGGAGCAGTTGATGGACAACGCTTGTAAGTTCAGGGAGATTTCCTATTTTCCTGGGAAATGTCGCCCGACTAACGAGTTGTAGCCCGTGTCCGAACAGAGGGAATATTAAAGGCCTATTATACATAGTGTGAAGTACCTTAACCCACCAAAAAGCAAACCATAAAAGAAGGAACTAGTCCCGCTAATTCAGTATCACGGACATTAGCAATAAGCCAGCAAATGCTACAAGAAGTACAAACGGCCGCGCTCTGAAACATAAATTCCATTACTTGAGCTTGTTTATTTCGACTGAGTATTCGAAAAATGGCGAAATGTGTTTATTAGACAACTTCAACTAATACCTTCTCTAAATACCTACGGGAGATAGAGGAGCTCGTGGCTAAGTAATAACAGCTGCACGGGTCGATCCTTCAGGTTAAGCTACGCTTGCTGGGGTTGGTCCGTGGATGGGTGACCATCTTTACATACCGAGACTCCTCCATGCGTCGGAAAGCACGTTAAGCCGTTGGTCCGGACTGTCATTAGTGGATCTTCGACAGTCGATACGGGTCGTCAGAAGCCCGAAAGTCTGACAACCAGTCTTACCAAGGGGTATCGTATTACCCAGTTACTGGGTTGTGGAGGTCAGGTAGGCAGTCGCTCCATGTAAAATACTGGTATTCAGCTGCATCCGGTTAGACTTGAAGCCAACCCCAATATAGTTAGGAAAAGGCTAGGCAGATTGATTAAATACCTACGGGAGTTATGTTATTCGAATTTTATAGTTGCATAACTTTTTGCAAACGACAATCAACCCTTTTTCATGCAGCGCTTTTAGATACTTCTCTCCATGGTTTATCATCAGCCTGTCGAGAAGTCAGTCAATGAATGTTTTACACATATACATAAACTAACGCCTTCCTACCATGGGGGTGGGCAGAAACTACAGAACGCCACCTGCTATGATCCATACATACCTACTCCTTTTGCTGCGTTTACGTTCATACACGCACGCCGGTTTCAAGTAGGTAGGTAACCTTTCTGAAGTACATCGCCAATAATGTCATTATATGATGTCCTTCTAGTTCGCGTCTCTTTTGGCATTTCCACGCACATCTGCCTTATTTATTTATTTAACCATATATTTACACACATAATACTCGTACACAAATATGAAGAAAAGAATAGAAAAATACGTACAAAGGTGATGCTTATTAAAGGTGGTACTGTCTTGTGTTAAATAAATAAATAATAAGCACTCTTTATTCTGAACATCATTGCATTGTGATATTTTTTAGTAGTTTACAGAATGTCCTTTTGCCAAAAGCCTCCTCTAACGACTTCCACCGTGTCCTACCTCTCGCAACTGTTCTCCAATTTGGACCCGCTGTAAGCTTCAATTCGTCTTCCCATCTTTTCGCCTTTCATTCATCCTCTCAATATGACCAAACCATCTAAGCATAACGGTTTTTTTTGTCACTATATCTTTTTTTAAACCGCAACGTTGCCTTATCATATCATTCCTCAGCATATCTTTTTTTTATTATTATCTTAAAAAAACCGGCCAAATACGAGTCGGACTCGCGCACAAGGATTCCGTACCATTATCTACAAAAAACGGCAAAAAAATTACCTTTGTTGTATGGGAGCCCCCTTAAATATTTATTTTATTCTGTTTTTTAGTATTTGTTACTATAGCGGCAACAAAAATACATCGAAGTCAAATAATTTATTTCAAGTAGGCACATTAAAGGCACTTTTGAACGTCAAATACATAGAAATGGAACTGATTCTAGTTGCCCCTTCCAAAAGGTAGTTTTCGTATGGAGAAGAATGGGCAAGAAACGCCACAGTTACTCTTTAAAAAAAATGTTTTACAATATTTGGTATATACATCAATTATATAATTACATATATGAAGACGATGTTCATCATCTGTGAAAATTTCAACTGTCTAACTATCACGGTTCATGAGATACAGCCTGGTGATATATGGACAGACAGACAGACAGACGGACTGACGGACGGACAATGGAGTCTTAGAATACGGTCCCGTTTTACCCTTTGGGTACGGAACCCTAAAAACCGTCTCCCCATACGGCCGTTAGACATCGCTTGTTAGTCTAAAAACTGCAAATAGAGGAAACAATTGTAAAGGTCATGTTCGCCACATTAGTTAAATGGTACGTGGACCCAAAATGGTATGTTTTGACATTGTGTTCCGCGTTGCCACTAGATATGGCGCTGGCGGAAAAGTAAGGCATAAGTTATGTTGTTGGTTTATTGGAACACCAAGATCATGTGGTGTTGGGTGGGAGAGCAAATGTAGAGACTTAGTATTGAAAGAGTTCTTGAAGGCCTCATAGCTGAATTTTCTTCTCGCGTCCAACCAGAGAATACCTTTTGAAGTGGAAATAATAAAGGTTTATTGGGGAGCCAACTGACGCATTTAAGAATCTCTGAAGTTTGTCTGAAGTGTCCCAAAAATCGACCCTAAAATCTAATTTGATAAACAGCTTTGAATCTCAAAAAATATCTGCTCTTCTTGCTTTTAAATTTGAAATGGTATTTTTGGAGCATTTCAAAATCTGCAACCACATAATCGCCTATTACGAGGATGAGATAGTGGTCAAAGGTAACCCTCCACATAGAAAATAAATCTGTTTCAAAATATAGAAGAAAAGCAAAGCCTTCTGGGCGTGTAGCAACATTTTCCGTGACCAATAATCGGATGGGTGACCTAGCGAATATTTGACCTCCGCTGGACATTTAGATGCAAATATTTCTCTAACAATGCAGTAGGCTATGATAATGATAAGATTCCTTTGAGATGATCTCATAATTTTTTGCACAAGTTTTTATGATCATCCGGGAATTAAGGGGGAAACCATTTTGTGTGATGGGCATTTGTTGTTTTCCTATTTCTATCAGATAACGTGCAAGTCTCTTCATTCTGCCAGGCTCCATTCAATTCCATGAAACCTGAAACAACCATAGTTATTTGTGTCCATTTATATTTCTCTAGAAATACTCTGTAATATAACTTTATAACTAATTGTTTAAAAAAAATAGTACAATTTTCCACTAATAAGTACCAGATCACACTTACATAATCTTAACCGCAAGACCTATGTCTCAAAACCAGTCTTTACACACGCTACTTATTTTCGATAAACGTAGATTTCCACGGCATTAATTATATCTAATTATTAATTTTAATTACAGTATTGAGGTACTGAGAAGACTAGTACTAGTTATATTTCTCATAAAAATAAACGGTGGAAACAGAATTTCCCATCTGTATTATATTCAAATTCAGTGACCCTGAAAATGGACCTCGGGTTTGTAGTATATGCACAAAATATAGACTATTTTCGATAACGTGTCGTGTATGGCTTTTTTTTTTTTTTTTTTTTTGAGGGTGGGAAATCATCCAATGACTTCTCCCGCTCTGGGCGGAGCGGAAGGGCGTGTCAGACTTTTACTGACTAAAACCCACCCGTGTTCCTTCATTTGCCTGTTGCCAAGGTCCCGGTATCCCTTTCGGACTTTCCCGCAACCCTGGCAGGGTCGTGTATGGCTTGCGTTTTGCTTTATAATTTTAATCAAAGTGTTTAGCCATTTCTTCTCAAGAAGTTAGTCAAAGCTTTTTGCTATGGCAGTCACAGCCTGTTGGAAATCCTGAAACAGTCTACATAATGGGACGGTACGCAATGAGGCTAGGTTTTAGATAATTATGTGATGCCCCAAAACGGTTGAGGTATATATCCAACGGTCACTATTGATAAGGCACTGTATATTTTTTAAACAGGATGATAACATCTCTAGGTATTCATAAAAACAATATTTACCTAATACTGTTACAAATGTTTAACTGGTAACTAAACGTTTAATACTATTGTTTACAAATGACTAGCTTAGCATCAATTAATGCTCAATAAATAGGCTAAAATGACAAATAAACGCACATAAACTCATCTTATTATCAATTAACATAATATCATAACAATCATAATGAAGTCTATAAATTGATTTAATAGTCGATTGTTCTTTTATGTGCAAACCGCGCGTATACTACGCCATGTTTTTTTCCATTGTTTACGTTTTCATCGGAAGCGATCGTACGTGTTCGAGTTTTTCCGGTGTAACTGGCTTTTGTAAATAATTTGTTGACTTATTCCTGATTTATGGAGAAAATTGACGGAATGTAATTAATTGGTATAAAATGAGAGTAGGTATAATTTTCTTCCTGTGTTCAGTTATAATTGGCGGTTACATTATGCTGTGGAAACACGTGTAGAGCTGCGTAGTTAATAAGTATTATGATTTTATCTACTTTATCTCTATATTTTATAAGTATAATACGGACTAAATGGCTTCCGTATTGTCTTAGATAGTGTGTGGTTTGTTCACCACATTAGTCCTGCCCATGACTTGACTTATGCGTTCATTTATCTTTAGAAATTATTAATTCTGTTTCTTGATTGGGTAACTCATTCGATCAAAAACCCATAGGGCGCTGACACATAACTTTTGCATAATAGTAACTGATAGTAACACATTACATCACTGGTCATTTTGTAATTCCTTACATAATTTCTGTGGTGCATGTTGGGTGTACAGTCGCGGTCTGAGAATGTTTACCAACTTAAGGCTTATTATTGCATGCACACATCTATGTCACAAGGTCGATGATAATAGTGATTTTATTAGGTATAGAGCACATAATTATGTTTTTTTAAATTAACTTTTTAATTGGCCGCCTAAGAAAAACCTTTTTTCACCAAGCGAGGTCGAACTTGTTACTAAAAATGTTAAATAGAAAGAAATAATCAAACAGAAATTCAAAACATTTTTTATATTTTTATGGAAATTATCAATAAGTAATTTATAGTTTTAATAACTAGTATAGCCTCCATCAGCAGCTATGACGGCACGTAGTCTATCTCCATAGATGAGACAAGGCGCGCGCATAAATCACTCCTCTTGATATCATCCCATACCCGTGCACAATATGATTTAATAGCTTCAGGGTTTCTTTCGTTCTGACAGTCCCAGCGTTGAACCATTATGCCCCACAGATTTTCAATCGGGTTCATATCTGCTGACCGAGCAGGCCATTGAATGAGACGAATGTCACGATGCATGTTGAACCACGCCATAGTAGCCTGGACTTTGTGTATCGGTGCATTATCCTGA
The DNA here is from genome assembly GCA_949152455.1 of Lithophane leautieri. Classification (NCBI taxonomy): domain Eukaryota; kingdom Metazoa; phylum Arthropoda; class Insecta; order Lepidoptera; family Noctuidae; genus Lithophane; species Lithophane leautieri. The sequence continues at coordinate 1,714,694 of OX424475.1, forward strand.
ACGTAATCAATTTGTGGGAATTCTGCTGCAGGATACACAATGCGCACAGTAGGCAGCATCAGTAGCCCTTTTTTCTAACGACGTCAGTTCTCCGACGTCATCGTGGCTCATCCACCCCCATAAGTTGACTGTTATGCGACCAGATTCAATTTGAGGCACGATACGAGCTACATCATACCGAGTGCGATTATAACGCCATAAAGTCAATCTTCCAATTTGACTCGATTTAAAAGTTTTTTCCTCGGTAAATATAACATTCGACCAATCAAAATCAAGATATTGTCGCGCAAAATTAAGTCGGGCAGTTTTGTTGTGAGGTTTGAGTTCCACTTTTATAGCATGACGTCTGTAGTGTAGCCCTGCTCCGTGCAAAGCTCGTCGAATCGTCCGAGGACTCACATCATATAGAGCAGCAAAATGACTAGTTGGTGTGAAGCCGCGTACTTCGTAATGTCGAACCATATCAGTTATTTGCGCGGTGATTAGTATTGCCCGTCGTCCAGAATTGCTTCTATAATCTGTTATTTGCCCTTCTTCGCCATGACACCGAATCCAAAATCTCACGGTGAATCGAGATATATTGAGCTCTCGTGATATCGCACTAATATTCAAGCCATCTTCGTGGAGAAATAACATTTCAGCCCTTTGTTGCATGGTTATACTAGCCATTTTATTTCAATAAATCTATATTTTACTAAAATTCAAACCTATTTTCTTTGTTAAATGTCACCTATGGAAATGTGTCAACTTTAAAATTAAGAAATAAAAGTAATATGAACGAGTTATAGGATTTTATGTCATTATGGTAATGTGTCAACTTTAAAACTAAGAAATAAAGAAATAAAAATAATAAGTAGGAGATATAGCATTTTAGACTTTACTGTACACAGTGTGGTAAAGAATCTAGTTTGAAAACTGATAAACATTTTTAGACCGCGATAGTACGTCAAATGGGATGCCTCGAAATGTTGCCACTACATAAAATAACACAGACTAAGTAGTACTATAATGAGGATGATATTCTCATAGTTTTCAAGTATGCACATTAATTTTTATTTTTTATATTTTTTATTTGTACATTATAAATTCTATCACTTTTAAATTATATTATTATTATTATTTCTTGTAAAGTACGCTGTACCGGTACAGCGTCATAATAATAGTTTGCCGCACCGGTCGACGTCATTACGTCGACGCCGGCTGTCGCTGAAAACCAGCGCGGGGGCTCTGTCTTGCATACAGTCGCAGCATAATGCTGAGCGATAGCCGTTTTGCGTGGATATGACGCATGTTCTTCTTCTTTCTTTCTTACTTTGTTATTAGAGGTTTAAAGATATTTATTTCTTATAAGAACTTATGAATAACAGTTCACTTATAATGAGATACAAAGTTGCTTTTTAATAATAATATAATACAATATTTGCCTCTAGGGCGATGGTGACGTTATAGGGATACATAATTATGTGTTTTTTGAGTTTACTCTTAAATATGTTGATCATTACACTTCTTTATGTCTTTCGGTAAATCACTGAACAGTTGTGCTCATTGTCCCATGATCGGTCGGTACGTTAGTTAGCTATTTCATAATTATAAATATTCTAATAAACAAATCTAATTAAATTTTAAATATAGTTTTCTGAGCCGACATCTTTAATACTGTAATAAAATTCAGATATACCTACCAGATAACCTTCCAATACCCGGTTTCGCCTGCGCCTTGTCAAATGAACAACAATCTCAGGTTCAATAGCTCGCCAAGGTCAAAAAGACGTTCTTTTTAAACACTTTTATCGTCCCCGTGACAAACATTAAGTATATTCGCAAAAGGAGTTGACGGACCTTATGCAAAAGTGCAGGTGCACAGAGTAGTTAATTTACAGATACTTCAAATAAATCAGAAAGCAAATTCTCGTACTTAAAAAACGTTCAAATTCAAGTCGCAGTACTGCAAAAGCGTAAAAGTTTAGTTGGAAACTTTTTTTTTGTATGCGCATTCCTATTGATGTACGATCTTTTTCTTTTAACAGTTTTTTTTCTTGCTTTTTGATGCTTCTTTAAAGACGCAGACGCATGTTTTAAAGTAAAAATTATTTGAACTCAAGAAATTATTAAGTAGCATGTGGTGAATCGTAGTACTATCGCTCCTTGTTTAAACCACATATTTGTTACAACATTTTAATCATTATGGTATTCCAACCACAAAAACTAAGTAAATCGTAGAATTCTGAAAAAGACAAACGTAGCAAGTACTCCTTTGGTTTACCTCTTTTTATTGATGCAAACTTTATCAACCTGTTCGGAGGATATCGTCGCTTCCAAATTCGCTTTTAAGTTTTCTTTTATAGCGTGTGCGGTCCCTGAGCGATTTCCAGCAACGGACGGACTGTAGGAGTTAGGTCTTGGGGACTGATGGATATTGCCTCCATTTCTGGTAAAGGATCGCACGATCGTTTGACCCACTAAATCCAATCCCCTTCGGTCAGACTGACAGGCACCGAGATGCTGCGCCAGAACACATGGCGTCATCATTCGGAAGGCGCTTGGTCCGGTCGCTCCCAAGCTATCTAAAACCACCTTTCTTCGCCTTGGAATTTGCGATTCTGAGTCTACTCGTATTGCTCCAATCATCACTTGTGACCTGTCATTTTGATGATTGATGGTCTGTCATTTTGTGTTCACCAGCAGCAACACCGTCACTGAGCCAGGCCAGGCTGTGGGAATGATTGACTGACTATAGATGCTTGCACTGACTGGACTTTGGTCCACTCAAATCTGTGTGGTTCTTTCCTCAAAATACCGTTAGGAGTCGGAGTTTAAAATATACTTTGACCCTTGAGTTTGTTCTGGATTTCTTCTCAGATAACAATTTATTCGTCACCATATGCGTTTGCGTTTGTAAGGAAACAGCGTTAATGTTCAATAGTTTCTCAAAAGCCAGTACCTACTAAAACTAAAACTGGTTTAGAGGCATGAGGAACAGGGTATAAAGTTCACTCATCCTCTATGGAAAGGGAGGATCCTCCGACCAGACGGGTGTTATTTCTGGTGGGCAACGGCACCGACGGTTGATGCCGGGAAGTTATATTATGCTTATCGCGCAGTAAACTCTGCTTTCGCGTTAAGGATTACGCGTGACGTTAGTGTAATGCGTAGTTCGCATGTGATGTCGTAGATGCCGCCACCACTGTTATTTTAAACGTAACTTGGACCCCGTTTTAATGTAGATTCTTTCCAAAAACTCAATTTTTGCATTGCGAGTATAACTTTACTATAATGTTATTAAACATAACCAAGCCATCTGGGGCAGTCGGGTAAAAATGGCAAGATTCTCATTTTGCTTTATTCAGATCTATCGAGTATTAGAACCGAAGCCGAAGTTGGCTTTACTACGCCCATTATCTTGATGATGATAGCACGTGATTTGAATTGTATACGAAACCATGGGTTGTGGCGCGGTTTTCCTTGATCGATTGATAATATTGATACCATTGTCCACACAAGTTTTAAAGCATTGAATTTGCATCTTGATGTGTATTTTTTTAAACATTTAGGTTTAATTTTATTTATTTATTGATTATTAAAGTTTGTGCACAATAAAGGTATACAAACTGAATACTTACCTCTCAATTTATTTTACTGATCACATGAATTATGAATGAATTAAAACACCTTTATTAGGTTCCTTGCTAAATACCAATCGATCAAAAATTGAACATAGAAAAGCTTCATTTGCAGCATCTAATTTCCAGCACGGTGGCTAAAGAATAATAAAAAAATACTTATAGGCAAAATGTGGTCTGTATTTTTAGGGTTCACTAATATTACGAATCGCTGACACAACTGACTTCAATTTTGACACTATATAAAATAAGTAAAAAAAACATAAAATATGTATAAAAAGGTTGCAACACCATTCCCCCGTGTAGCGACGCTGTACAGTTGCCGTATTATGAGGTATTAATGCCAGCATGTTTCCAGAGTGAGAGTGAGACGGAGCTATAGAAGGCCGACAGCACTGCACTTTTTCGCAGTGGAATAATCATGGCATTAATTCTTCATAATACAGCCCCTGCTAACTTTCTAGCGAGCCTCTTCAGCGTTCCACCTTTAGTGACAATGTCAGCGTTCCGCCTTTAGCGACAACGTCAGATACGCGCACGACCCCATCTTTTCCCGGGTACACTTTGGTCACGCAGACTGTATTTCAATAAAATTACAAATCGAAGACACAATAGATCTAGAACTTGATTTATCAGATTCAGTGCTAAAAGTGGGATTTTGGCGAGATGCTACGGAGACTGGATCTGCGGGTGCAGCTGTAGGTATTCGTGGGTTCGGTCGAAAAGGGGTCTTATTCAGGGGACCATCTGAGCCCACCTACGACGGGCGCATTGCGCCAGTAACCCGGAGCTGTGCCAGTTGCTTCGTTTTGATCTCGTGTTCATCTTACGCCGAAATAGGACCAAACAATGTAGGCAAAATGTGGATTGTATTTTTAAGTGCCAATAAATTTTTGACAGTATGTAAAAAGAGTAAAAAAAACATAAATATTATAATTATATGAAAAGGTCGCAACAATACTGTTATTCAAAAATTGTGCAACCTCTGTTTCGACTCCCTACTCTGTGGCACCGAAATGCAGTTAGCAGCAAGTTGGCTGCATTCGTAAACCGCTGTGCAAATATTGATTTTGTGATTTAAACTCCATGATTAATTACCTGCCAAGTTTATTGTCTTACTGCCTTGTTTGAACAAGAATATTGGTAGTTGGTGCTGCGTAAATTACTTGAGAGCGTTGACTTGGTGCCATGTCAGACAACAGGACCAGACAGTAAATATGGCACATTGAGTTCTACATAAAAATCTGCTTTGTAGAGCATTGCCTCGTCACTCATACCATTTTCAGTGTTGTTTTTTAAGGGTGTACTATGCCAAAGCGAATGCCAAATAATCGAATATCAATTGATCGACCACTATAGATCGAACGTCTAAATACTCGAACGTTCAAATTATCGAATGTTTGTTTGATCGAGCGTTCAACGCATCGCAATATTTATTCATACTTTTTATATAGAATACAAGAAAAACACAAAAATTACTAATAAAGCACATTGTAATCTTTAATCCAGCTCCGCCTCGCCGCCGCCGATACCCAGCCCAATTGTGAGCGCTGTGATGACACCGGCCGCGGTAGTTGCGTCGAGCTCGAGCGACGAGTATTTCTCCCCGCCCACGACGCCACCACCTGCTCATCGACGGGGAGGACGCCGGCCGCCGGACGGTTTAGGACCTCGAGGCCCACCGGCCTCTGATAGGGTCCCAGCTCCCGGCGGAAGTGTGCAGCGCATGAGATGGACACGATCCATTAATGAGAACGTCATGCGCTCATACTATGGGGCTACATAGTATGAGCGCATGACGTCACTCATACCATTTTCAGTGTTGTTTTTTAAGGGTGTACTATGCCAAAGCGAATGCCAAATAATCGAATATCAATTGATCGACCACTATAGATCGAACGTCTAAATACTCGAACGTTCAAATTATCGAATGTTTGTTTGATCGAGCGTTCAACGCATCGCAATATTTATTCATACTTTTTATATAGAATACAAGAAAAACACAAAAATTACTAATAAAGCACATTGTAATCTTTAATTATTATTATACCATAAATTTTTGTGTGAATTGCAATTGCACGGAGACGCTCGCTAATAAATCCGTATTGATTTTATTATTTAATATTTTTTTCAATCGCATTATCATCCCGTTTGCCCCTTTTTTGTGGAGTAGGTCTTATGTCCTATAAGTTACATCTGGCTCCTTAACAAAAAAATCTATGGTAGCATAAAGACCCCGTTTGTGCTTATCAAGCAAACGTGTTTCATCTTCTGTGCCTTCCTTCAATGTTGTTTTGAGTTCTAGGAAAACTCAGTGTATTATTTTGAAACACAGACCACAGTGAAGGTGGAAACAGGTGATGAGCGTGCTATAAGTAATTTATTATTTACCGTCTCACACGAGAATGAATATTTCCCTAAACATATTTTTTTCCAAACCAGTTGGTGATATCATTTGATTCATTGGGTAACTTCTTCTCTTCTTCTTATTTAAAATCTAAGCCTGGAGGTATCACATAAAGAGTCGTGGCAGAGCCTGTGTGGGATCCCTAGGTTGGGCTAAGTGTTTTTGGGTTTTTCATTTTAGAAATTCTCGTAACAACCCGCGGCGGTGCCAGGATTTGTGCCCGGTTTATGGCAGTAGTCTCACCTCCTATTACTTGGCTCTTAAAGACATAGTAAAACTGGGTATTTACGTGGGTGTGCTCTCCTCAATATAAAAAACTAATTTATGCACACAATTTAACTACAAACATTCTAAAACCCACTTTTAAAAATTGTCAACCCGAGAACCGAACCCCAGTGCTATCAACTACCGACACTAATGAAACGTGTAATTAAATTTATAAATATTAATCAAGCGACAGTGTAAGTACAGTTAGCACGCGAACACGAACGGTGGAAAGTTTTCATCGTAAAGTGCAGGAAAAATTAGGTTTTAACGTTCAAAAATGAATTTTTAAAATGTTTGTGCATTTGTTTTGTTTAACGTAGATAGAGCTACACATTAATTAACAAATTAAAAGGTTTGAATGCACTTTTTACATCTACAAAATAATTTTCCAGTGTATCTGCAGAACTTAGAATAGAATATTGTTTATTTTCGCTTACATATCGAGACTCCTCCGTGCGTCGGAAAGCACGTTAAGCCGTTGGTCCCGGCTGCCATTTGTGGATCTTTGAAAGTCATTACGGGTCATCAGAAGCCCGAAAGTCTCACAACCAGTCTTACCAAAGGGTATCGTATTACCCAGTTACTGGGTTGTGGAGGTCAGATAGGTAGTTGCTCCATGTAAAATACTGGTATTCAGCTGCATCCTTTTAGACTAGAAGCCGACCCCAAAATAGTTGGGAAAAGGCTAGGCAGATTGGTTTTTTGATTTGCTGCGGGTGTTCAACAAATAAAGTTGTTCAACATTAAAATCAACTATGTCTACTTGTATTTCTCTCAAAATATGTACTTAGCTATCATTTAATTGTGCTTTTGTATATTGTGCTACTTTTTTTGTGCGCACTAAATAATTGATTTATCAATCTATCATGCTCGTTTTTTTTTTACTACTGAATGTTTTTACTCTGTCTTATTGTGAATTTAATTCATAATATTTGTTTATAAGCGTACCTACTGGTCCATGATAATGGAATATTTGATTTTCCAGTATAATCTCTGTTATTTTCTTAAATAAATAATTCTATTTCTATATCAGTTATCAGAATTTAATGTTCTCTAGATGCATGTAATGACTACCTTACTCATAATATGCCTACATAATAGTAGATAGGTATTTGAAATTCCCCCAGACTATCGCCGCCATTACAGTGCCACGCGGAAACCTCGAGTATTAGCCACTTATAGTAATTACTCACACTTGTAATTATCTACGGAACGTTTAAAATGGATATCATTGCGATGATGAACTATATATTATTATATAGAATGCCTTAAGCGGTAGAATTTCTTCATTAATATCTACATGTAGATTAGTAAATTAATTTTAAATAATTATGTAGGTTAAAAATATAAAGTTACAAATTAGTATTTTTAATAAAAAAATTAGTTAAAGCATTACGGAAAAAATACATCCTCACATGTTATAAAACAAAGTGCTCCGCCGCATCTGTCTGTCTGTCGTTCTGTACGCGATAAACTCTAAAACTACTGCACCGATTTTCATGCTGTTTTCACCAATGGATAGAGTGGTTCTCGAGTAAGATTTAAGTGTATAATAACCGACATCTACACAGGCGAAGTCGCGGGCATCAGCTGGTATTATTATAATGCAATAGAAAAATGTAATGTTATAACATCACGCCTTGTTTCCCCGAAAGGTTAGGCAGAGGTGTACCTATAGTACACCCACATTTCGCCAAATATGTTTAAGTCCAATGAAATAAGGGGCGAGCCTATTGCCATCAACCGGGCACAAATCCACTCCGGGCTGCTACTGAGAAATTCCATATAGAAAAACCCAATAACACTTTTCCCAACCTGGGAATCGAACCCAGAACCTCATGCTCAGCAGTATGGTTTGCGACCACTAGACCAATAAGCCAGTAAATAATGTATTTCTCTGTGTATTTTGCTAACATTTAACCAGCGTGTGTCAAATCAAAGTCGAGATTGGTATCGTTCGACAAGTGTTGACGTCAGAGTGTCATACAATAATAATTATAGACTTGTATCGATTGTGGGGCGTCTCGCTGTCTGCTGTCACGTATGCAATCGTAAGGCGGTATTGCGGTAAGACATTTTCGCAATAGGACTTTTGTAAGGTAATAAATATAGAAGAAAACCTTAAAGCCGTGTACTGACCGGCGTTACCTAATCCGCATTGTACCCGCGTGGTAGATTACGGCCTCCCTCGCACCAAGAGGAGGCCTGTGTCCCAGTAGTGGGAACATTATAGGCGCATTATGTAATCGGACGATAAATGACACATCGAGCTTCAGGAAAAGTCTACACAGATAAACAACAAACTCTTATGAGTTTGTTGTTTATCTGTGTAGGTTTGGCTTTATAGCCAAACCTTTTCTAAAACTGTGTACCTGATTTGAGGCCGGGTACTTGTATGTTTTAACCTAAAAATATATTGAAAGGAAGGTATAATATTGAGCACAGATTAATGGAGTTAGTCCTAATGTAAAGAAATATAATTATGTTAAAACCTAAATCTACTCGCAAGGAAACCCAAATAACGACCTATATAATTAATTATTTCAAACTCACCTCAATCAATCAATCTGAACCTAAGACGATGCATGTAAACCTTGATTCAATTAACCGATATAAAGTAAAACTTGACCTCGAATCGATTAATCCGATTTTAAACGATTCTCGATTGGTATTCGGTTCTCGTGTTGAGGCCGGTCGTGTAGAGGTTCGTCGCCCATGGCAAGGTTATTAGGAAGAACCGAGGTAATTGGTGCAATAACCGCGCAGCACACTCGGGGAAATGAATTCTTTATCATATTAACAGACTACATAAATTTTCTGTAGTTTAGGTATTTCATACATATGACATCTGTAATTCGAATAAACGAACAATTTAAGTTGGTAGTCAATTCGCTGCATAGGTAATCATTTGCGACTTTACACACTTTATTATGTTTGTGAGTATATTATCGTCAATTAGTAGTTTGTTTACTAAATGATGAGGTACTTGAGTACTGACAAACAAACACTTACATGTGAAACACGTGTGAAGAGATACGTACGTTAATTGAGGCTAGATTTAAAGATATGAAATAATTTTGATTAAAAGATGTAACAAAGTTTCAAAACTGATAAACTGATTGACTTGAAGGCAAAAAAGTTATATGGCCTCTGCTGTCTCATTGCAGGATAACGTCCTTTCTTCCCAGTTTCCTCTTTTCCCGATCGATTTCTGCCAACACTTTTAAAAGGCGTCCATTTCATCCCGCCATCTTTTTCTTGGCCTACCACATTATCGTTTCCTGACATTTGACTACTGTGAAACAACTGAGTAACTAGTTATTTTTACCCATCACTCCTCCAACACGTGACAGATATAATAATACGAGCCTATTAATGTCCCAAATCCCTCTTCTCATACAACATTGATCACCACGCTTCCTGAAGACGAGTTGGCGATTTCAGAAAGTTCAAGTTTCCTCACGTTGTTTTCCTTCACCGATGTCAGTGTTGTCCAAGATAAACTTAGAAAGTACCTTAGAAATTTGAAACAGTCATATTTGAACCAACAACCTCGTGACAGATGTAATCAGCTGATTCAGTAACAGTTGACTGTTAATAGACCCCCCCCCCCATCATAACACTTAGGTGGACCTTTGCTTACCCCATTGGTAAATACAAGCGTGATCATAAGTACGTGTAGGTACTATGTACCGATTGACGTTATCACGTCAACGGCGTCTGTTACTGAAAACCAGCGCTGGGGCTCTGTCTCGCATAGGGTCACAGCATTATGCTGAGCGACGGCCGTTTTGCTGGGTTGTTACGCATATTTACCGCCAACGTATATTTGTCCTTTGTTAGCGTCATTTTTACGTATTTTCATTCTTCATGTTTACGTATGTAATACATCGTATGAATCTCTTCTTGTACGTGTGAAGCATCATCGTTACAATCACAAGGTTGTAGGAAGAGCTAGGAGGTAATTGGTGCAACAACCGCCCGAGTACACACCTACAATATTTACATAAATGAATATGTCAGTAAACTGTGGGTTTATTATATTTATGAGTAGTGTAAACTCGCTGTCTATTTATATTTTGTTCTGATATTCTACGTCAGGCTGTCAATCAGTCCAAGATCGTTTTGTGTCTTGCAACTTTATTGGTACCGTTAAAAATATGTTAGATTCCCACAATACAACATTTAAACAACAAATTTGCACAAAATCTAAATTCAGAAGAAATGTTATGGTGCAACTGTGTTTTTAGTTCCTCAGTTTTTTTTTGTAAGGGCCAAAATAAATTGATTAATGGCTACAACTACCCAAGATTTTGCCCTTTTGTAAATGGTCAATTAGCGAGTTTAAAATATTTACTACATTAAATTGTATACTGAAATATTGATATTATAATATAAGGCCAAAAGGAAGATGTGCCTAAAGCAATCGGTGCAATAGCTGGGCCAGAGTAACACACCTTGGTCATTAACATACATGAATGAATAATAATGTTACTGTTAATCATTTTAATTGATAAATAATCAACACGAGGTTTGAGTTTAATGTGATCCAAAAACGATTTCATGTATATATCTGTTGCAGTGGCAAGTTACTAAATCTTGCGTTATGCTTTTCCATGACTCCTCTGGAAAATAAGTATACCCGCGCGCGGACCAAAAACCATTGTAGTTAATTAGAACGTCCTTGAAAAATTAAATCAAACCATAGTCTAAAGTCTTACATGTTGTTAGACACAAGTTATAATCTAGCTAACTACCCTAAGCACTTAAAAATTATTTGTTTACATGCTTCCATTGACATGGAAACATCATAATTAGCCTATAAATAGATAAACAATAGTTATTGTTTTTATGCAACCTCGCTTGGCAACAACGTGACTTGGCATGACATCTATCATATAGAAAAAAATATCAATAAATATTTATAAACTCGTATCATCAAGAAAAAAATATGTGGACATGAAACTGTATTATCAGATGCAACTTTGTATGGACTCGGGTTTCCAATTAGCTAACTATTAACTATTTATATAAGTTTTATAAACACTTGAATGCTGTCTTGTATAGATCAGAATGATGGGCCACAAAAGAGATGAATGAAAAGCAATTGCATACAACTGTTTACACGAATGGATAGAATAAGAACTGAGTACATAGGAGGAAGTCTGAAAGTGGCACCGGAACTGAAAAGTTGTGCGGAAATCACGTGATGTGAAGGAATGGGAAACATATCGTGAGGAAAGTTTTGAGTATGAATGTGGATGGCTATAAGAATGGGGGAAGACCAAAGAAACGATGGATGGACTGTGTGAAAGATGATATGGCTAGAAAGGCGGTGACTACCGAGATGACGACTAATAGAGAAGTATGGAAGAAAGGGACATGTTGCGCCGAACACAAATAAATTGGGATATGGGCTGTAGAATGATGAAACACTTGAAATATGCGCCATAATTAAGGGATTTGAAGATTACCAAACTATAGTTACCTAACTATTTCGGTTCTCAAAATGATTTAACTTTGAATCTCTATTACCAATACCCAGGAATTTTCCTGAACATTAGAATAGAAGATATTATAATCAAGGTAGAATAGAAGATATTATAATCATTTAGTAGGTTAATACTCTGTGCAGACAGTTCAAAAACCAACTTGAGTGTGTCTATGGAGTTTTTTGCCCGTTCTTTTCCATAGGAACGTACTACGTTTTAGAATAAGCAACTAGCTTCATCTTTCCGACTAACCGACTCCTTTGATAATTCAAAAGTACCCGGTAAATGGTTTAATTGAAATAAATACTTTGAGTTTTAGTTTGACTTACTGCAGACTGGGTAATTTTCTCCACGGTCTGTACAAGCTATAGTCGCATAGCTAGCTATATTCCTTAGCATTCATCTACGTTCTAAAGTGTCAGTGTCATAAATCATTGTATCTAAGCACTTCTATAAAACCTTTTGATTCATGTTCCATTATGTTTCTATCTACTTTTCAACATATATAATAGACTATGACTGGGACCAACCGAGAGACAATAGAGGGAGAGAGAAAAAATAAAATGGTGACATCGTTTTCCCGATAGCAGCTGAATGAGAAAGACTGAGGTTCAAGCTAAATGGAGTGTAATTGGGGAGGCCTATGTCCAGCAGTGGACTGCTATAGGCTGACGATCATGGTGCTCCTTAGAGGAACACTAAAATAGGTTTTTTTTTTAACCAAACCCTTTAAAGGGAGCTTTGTAGGTATGCAAATAAAGTCGCAGCTAAAAATATAATAATGTTAGGTATTTCCCTGTTTATATCACGTGTTACAGATCATCGCAGAATTAATAATTATTTGTTATTATAATAGGACCTAATAAACAATGTCAATTGTAAATACTTTTATTGTTTACAAACGGAAGGTGTTATTGCGTTTTATTATTAATGTTATTATTTGTTTTTATACAAAAACAAATAAAGTATTCGTAACTACGTGTTAATTTGTATTATTTGTTTAAATCATTTTTATTCATAGGTATAAATAAAAATTATAATTCAAACAATTATTACAAATGCTCATTTCTGTTTCATTATTTCAATATTTTACTTACGGTTAAGATTTACAATTTCGCGTCTTTGCTAATACATTTCGAAACTTCCCTTTGACTAAAAACAATTTAAAACTCATGAAACCATGATCTTTTCATGTTTCAAAGTAACCAACAATTTCAATGAGTGGACAAACGAACTGTATTAAAAAATAGGAATCGTGTATAAATCCTTTCCTACTATTTGACTTCTATCTTCAAAATAACAAAACATAACATAACAATACGCCTGTAATTCCCGAAGTGTTAAGCAGAGGACGTGTACACCCACATTTCACCAGTTATGTTTAAGTTCCAAGTAATAGGGGCGAGCCTGTTGCCTTCAACCGGACTCCGGGCTGCTATTGACAAATTCCCCACCTAACCCAACCTGGAAATCGAACTGAGGACCTCTTGCAGCAGAAGCGCTTGCTACCCTAGACCGAAGCAGTATCTTTAAAATAACTGTAGATACATACGTATGAAAATGCATTATTACCATCATATACGACCTTTTCGTATCAGCTCACGTTATTACAACAGTAAATTATCAAAGGATGGGATCTGAGTGAAATCCTCTGCATGCAATTAGCACAACAGCCGCTAAAAGCATCGGTTTGTATCGTTACAATGCATTCGTGAAGGATTTTATCTTTACTGCAATCTGGGCCGCTAGAATGTGCACGTGCGACTGGCGGCTGAACCCCGCGTCCTATAGCGATCACCGAGTGCATAATGTCACTTCTTGTTCGGAAAACGGAACGGCCCTCTGTCGGCGCGACTGCGCATTCAGGTTCACCGAACAAAAAGTGACATAAGCACGCAATGATCGCGTATTCGCGCGACGGGCGCTTTTATTTATAGAAAGGTTTAATTGAAAGTGAAAGACAATTTCAAAACATGATATACTTACATAAACTGGCGTGAGTTTATGTAAGTATATTATCATTTCTTTCCATGGGGGTAGGTAGAAACTACAGAACACCACCTGCTACGATCCTCACATGCTCCTCCTGCTTGGTTTACGTTCATATAAACCCGTCATACATGCACGGCGGTTGCGAGTAGGTACTACACACCTGAACTTTCTAAAGAACATTACTAATGGTAAGGTCACTATAATATCAATTTTTTTAGTAAATTGGTAAAAACCTCACGGGATAAGTAAAGACCAAATAAAGTTATACTATTGGGATATTCTAGTAAGCTTTTCTAGGCATCAAAAAATGGTTGAACTTTTTCCAGCGTGAAACTTCTTATATCTTGGGCTTTTATACTCTTAAAAGCTTTTTTTTTTAATGTTCTGTGAGCTTAAAATGTCCCACTTCTAAGCAAATATTTTGTCTCCCAATTTCTAAACGTAATGACTCTGTGTCTGTCCTTTTGTCCCAAAACTTTATCGTTATAAAATGTTAACAAGATGGCAGCAGCTATCTTGTTAACCCCTCTCGCTGAGTCACTCGTATCAGCTGTTGCTTATCCACCCTAAATTGAGACACTTAATGGAGAGAAACTGTTGCCCGTTTGTATAATATTAACAGCCTGCGTGTCAATGATTTTCCGGTGCAGAGTTAAGGCTCCTGTAGACAGGTGCGACGCGATTCTTTTAGAACAATTTCCATGAAGTTTTCATGGAAAGTGAAGAAGTTGTTCTGTCATTTACTTATTGTGTGTCGCAATAAAACAATTCCCAATTTATTTATTACATTTTCACGTTATATTACCTACAATTTATTACGTGATGTTATTTAGGACCGCTTTTTCAAATGTCAGAAACTTTTATCTGAAGAATAAATACAGTCATTAGTCATTAATATAGATACGAAAGCTGTCAAACTGCCATTATTTATTCCCCAGGTAAAAGTATACGAACTCTAAAAATCCTCACTCGATGACTTCATCCCAGACATTACAGTGAAGCCCGAATAATAAAATTTGTAAAACTAGATTTTTCAAGCCTAATTATAGTTTCTGAAACTAGAATTTAGTAAAGGGATCACCTACCGGCGCCTTTTTAGCGTCCCCGCGTACACATGCGCTCGCGCCACGGGTGGCAGTGCGCACTCAATCGTGGTGTTTTTATTAAATTACCTTAATTGCACCTCGGTTTACTGCTTAATAGCTAGGAAATGGCACTATTGTCCAGTAAGGTTTACAAGTCACTCTCTAGCTTTCCTAACAATTTCTCCTTATTTACATTATTGCTTCCTTCAGATATAAGTTTATTGGTTCTGCTTTATGGAATAGTTATAAACTGTAAATCGTTTTTTTTTTAACTTCCCCGTTGGTCTCGTGGTCGCAAGCGTCACTGCTGAGCGTGGGTCCTGGCAGGGTTCAATTCCCGGGTCGGGCAAAGTGTTGTTGGGCTTTTCGATTAGGAATTTCGTAGTAACATCCCCGAGTTTGGAAGTTGGCGGTGTGATACCCCGTACCTCGGAAAGCACGTTAAGCCGTTGCGCCTGATCTCTCTCCGGTCGTGTTGGATTGCCGTCCCATCGGACTATGAGAGTGAGGGAATAGAGAGTGCACCTGTGACTGTGTGCGCCAAAGGCTAGTCTCCGTTGAGATTGGCCGCCGTGGCCGAAATATGTTCTGGAGGACTATACAGCGTGTAACAAAAACCCTGTCCGATCCGTGAGGGTGTTGTTATTAATCATAATGAAACTCTATATAAGTGGTTTTTCTAATAAACATAGCTATACACAGATAGTTAATTGATTCAGGCGTGACTGCGGAAATCCATTATAAAATACAAGAGTCATAAAAAACCCTATAAGAAATCGACGCGTGTTTAACCTCTCAACGATGCATCCTCAGGATGACGATTGACCAGTCGCAAATCAGAACACGACGTGTTGCCATACCGAGCGCTGGACGCAGAATAGATAAACACCTCTTTCATTTGAAATTACCGGCTCATGCGACTTACTTACAACTTTGTCTCTGAGATAGGCAACAAAGTTACAGTCAAATTACTGACCAATATTATGTACCTTTCAGATTAAGCTCAACACTGACTAATTCATCAACACCTTACATTCATTTCCACAATGGATGCCACCAATCTTTGTTAAAACAATCACCATGTACCTGTTTCCGGCTGATAATTAAAAACTAATTCGCAGTTACTGCCAACAAAAGCCCATTAATAATGCTTGATTGTTACACCAATGTAATGCCTTTACGGACAAAGGATGAAGCATTAAATTACGCACTTTTATCGCAGTCGGGTGAATGAACTTGCGAACAGCGTCTCTTTTTACCCGACTATGGCGAAGCAAAAAGGAGGGTTATGATTTTGACCGGTATGTATGTAGGTATGGATGTTCATGTGTTCCCTCATATCTTCCAAACTACTTATCACAATTTAACAAATAAGGTATCGTTGGAAGCGTCTTGATCGTCCGTTGGTTATAGGCTATTTGACATCACATTTAATTTTGAATTATGAATATACAGTCCTCTAGAAGACAAAGTCATGAACTCAATTTTATTTTTATTTTTATGATGACCTGTTGTGAATCAAACGAAAGGACTTAATTAGCACATTTCAACAATATATTATAACCCCAAAAAAAATTAAATAAAACTAAAAGTTATACAACTACGACAAAACGTCAACTAAAAAGTTAGAAACTAGACATCACAGACACACAAACTAAAAATCCAGAGTAACACGTATCTGTTTGATTTATATATAACACGAGTGACTCCGGAGTTTTATTTTTATGTTAATAGGGGACTACTGTGAAATTTAGAAATAATTTTTTGGTATTTTGGTAATTAAGGCACAGGCCACACATAGGAGAGATGAGGACGAGGCGAAGACGCGGAAAATATTATGCAGATGGAAAAGCGATGCGCCTGCGTCTTGTCTTTTCTGTATGTTTTGTGCCAGATCGCGTTAATACATTGAAATTGAGAACAATTTACTTCCGATCGGGGTTATCTAGAAATACAAGAAAAAAACCAACAATAAATGCTGCTCAAGATTTATACATGCTTTTATAATTTCTGTATAATGTGATGATAATAATCCTGAAAACACGGGGATGTAAAATGTATGGAAATATAATGAATACGCTTTTAAATATCCGTCCACGATAAAGGCTCTTACATACTGGCGCGACTTGTCGCGCGACGCGACGCCGCGCCGGCGCATTGTTCGCCGTGAAGTTTGCTCAGAAATGGTTTTGTTAAAAGTCGCGTCGCGCCAGTATGTAAGAGCCTTAACGTTATGTATTTTCATACGTTTTATGGACGTGGACGACGACGAAATTATAATAGCGCACAATAACCGCAACCTACTACTAAGTAATATAAATATATTAAAATTCATCCTTCCCGTATAATGCACCAATCCAATCGCAAAGCAAATGAAAAACGAAGAATTCTCTGATTTTCAGATTGACTCGGAAATCGAAATGCATTTTTTCTAAGATTGATGAGACTTTTAGTTCAATCTGACTTATTTTAACATTCATGCTTTGGGAAATGAGACTGAACGACTTTGAAGCAGATTTAGCTGTTTTTCGTGATATTTTTTTGGCCATTAACCGCAATTAGCGTAGTCACTTGTAATATTAGTTCACAAATATGTTTTATTTTGTGTACACTTCACAGACATGATAGGTATCGATATCTAAACACGATAAAATAAAAGAAAACAGATTTTCTTAACTTTTATTTGGAGTAACAACACTATCAGGGGTCATTGACCCCCAAAACATCAATTCTTTTTTTTGCATCGTATCTTTATATTGATACCCATTATTTACATACTTTTCCAGTTAATGCTGATCTCGCATTGTTGTAAACTGGAAATGTATAGCTCGATGTGTAGCTGTGTGTACGTAGGTACTGTAAGAAGTTTGTATGCGAGGCGCAACCTCTTGTGGTACAGGCTGGCTAGAGGGCAGCCGTGAGTTTTGAACGTTCCAAAAATTTAGTTGAAAATAGAATAGGTATATATTCAGAGACGGCCTGAGGCTGGATGACGGGTGATATAATATAGAATGTATCCTTGATTTTCATTAATTAATATAATTAGTTAAACTATCAACTGTTTTACTCGATCCGGTGCCGTAGACTCTCTCGGAGTCTACAGTACCTAGATGTAGATCTATGCTAATATTATAAAGAGGTAAAATTGGTGAGTTTGTATGCAGAGGAGGAATATCTGTAAGTATTGATCCGATTACAAAAAATATTCCACTGATAGAAAGCTACACTACTGCTAAGTGCCATACGATAATGTTTTCTGTTAAAACAAGAAACTTCACAGGAACGAAGTCGCGAGCAGAAGCTACAATAATATACAGGGTGAAATTGAATTCATGGGCATCCTCTTAAGTGGTCATTGTGCTCATCATTATGAACAACTTCCACTATGGCACCATCCCTGAAATCGCGAAAAAAATCTGCTGTTCCCTTCATTTTGACGAGTTATACGAACATATGTACATGTAGAAAAAGAAAAGAGCTGATTCTTTTCGCGATTTTAGTGTTGATCCCCTAATGAAGTTGTTCATAATGATGAGTAAAATAACCCTTTAAGTGGATGCCCATGAATTCAATTTCGACCTGTATACAGATGGCAGAGATTTAGTTTATTTCCAGTAGGTACACCCATATTTCGACAGTTAGATATTCACAGCTTATTCATTGACGACGTATTACACAAAATAATTATGAATAAGCAGTTTCCTCCCCGAAATTCCATCAACAAATAGAAAAATCTCAAGTTACTTAGCATTCTTTACGCTCTATACCTGGTTACCTCTTAAAGGTCTTACAGCTTAAAGCTAAAATCTCTATACATCCTAAAGCCACTCCACTAGAACAGCGCCCCAACCGAGCGGATAATACTTTAAAAGCGTAGACTATAAAAAAACATGGAGAGGCAAACAGAGATATAAACGGTCGGGCCGCATTTACATACAAATGAGCCCGATGCGAAATTATTTCAGTCAGCGGAGACGGTGCAATGGTGGACTGGAAAAAATACGGGCAAGCGTGAGCGCGATAAGCTTGCTGGGTTTCTATGAGAAAATAATCTTTAGCGTTTTATATTTTTTACCCAACTACGGCAAAGGAAAAAGGAGGGTTATGAT
The DNA here is from genome assembly GCA_949152455.1 of Lithophane leautieri. Taxonomy (NCBI): domain Eukaryota; kingdom Metazoa; phylum Arthropoda; class Insecta; order Lepidoptera; family Noctuidae; genus Lithophane; species Lithophane leautieri. The sequence goes on from OX424475.1 coordinate 1,733,666, forward strand.
TTTGACCGGTATGTATGTATGCAAGTATGTATGTATGTATGTATGTTCATCTGTTCCCTCATATCTTCTAAACGAATCATCACAAATTGACAAAAGAGGATTCATATCATTGGAAGCGTCTTGATTGTCCGCTGGTTATAGGCTATGTGACGTCACATTAAATTAAAAATGGCGCCCTCTAGAGAACATAAACTCAAAAACTAAAAAAAGAAAATTGTTTAATCATACCATGTTGGGTATCAAATGAAAGGGCTCAATTAGCACATTTAAAAGATATATATGATAACAACAAAAAACACACCAAAAAAAATAAAAAACTAAAACCCAACTACGACAAGAAAGTCAATCAACTAAAAAGGTACAAACAAGATACCACAGACAGACAAATTAAAAATCCGGAGTCACACGTGTTAGGGCATGAATCTAACATATTACGTGTGACTCCGGATTTTTAATTTGTCTATCTGTGGTGTCTTGTTTTTAGTTGATTGACGTTCTTGTCGTAGTTGGGTTTTAGTTTTTATTACTTATTTTTTTTTAGCTTAATTATTAATCCTTAGAGTTTAGATGCCAACAGGCCATTGACTTTAAATGGTCGTGATCCAAAATTAAAGCCTTCTACTTCTGAATGGCAACTGCAGCTGCTGTTAACCTGGATCATCCCACTGCTGGGCAAATGCCTCTCCCCATAACTCCCAGGTCTAGTGTGGACCACTGGTCGTTCGTTTTCTCCAGGTCGTTCCGCTATCTTCTACGGGGTCCACCGCGACGCTTTTCAGAACGGAAAAATCCTGAAGGAAATACCGTCCATCAAATAAAAGGATGCTATTCAGAAACAATCTTTTTTTTTTTTTATCTTAAATTTAAAGTAAATTTCAATGACGTAGTTGAATTTCAACAACAGAACAATACTCGTACCTACTGTCTGTCCCAAACATTTTAGAATTCTGAACTTTAGAACTGTTCAGAGATCGATAATGAATTTACGTTAACCTGGTGGTATGTGTGTTCCAAACTGTAAATATAAGTTGGTTATTAATAAATAGAAAAGTGCCTAACTCCTTCAGAAAATAGCGTCTTAGTTCTATCCTGCAGAACCCAAAAACCGTATGCTCCTTTTTCACAAACCATTTGGTGTGAAACGCTCACTCCTCTATTTTACTATGTTTGTTTTTGGAGGGACTACTTTATACTGTATCGATCTTTATTGCTTGCAATTCAAATTGAAAGGTTTAATTGTATAAGTGTATTGGTGACTCGAAATGGGCGTGGTTCTGTTCACCGGTACGGTCAACCACACGTAAAAGTTACCAGGTTGACTTTGACAATGCGTTGTGGTTGTAGCAGTAAGGGCGACTTTGTAGTTCAAGTTTTACTTTGCACATACAGTTGATAGTACATTCGATTGAAGTGGTCCAAGTGAGGGATGTTTTGGAATTGAAGGGTGGGTGTGGTTTCACGTGGTTTCTGCCTGAAACCCAGAGATGCAGAGATGGGTATGTTCCATTAACAAGACTTATGGCACTGTGGTACTTTAGGTGTTGTCTGAGTAGTCACGACTACCAAGATTTAAATGAGTGTCTATTTAATGGGCGCTACTGTGGGTAAGCAAACATTAGCTCCGTACTTAAGAATCTTATAAAATAGTTATCGTGGTTATATCATAATAAAAAGTGATTAAGGTTCAAGCTAAAAAGGACAAAGTGATAAAAGTTAAAGTACCAGTGAATTTGCTGAAACATAAAGAGAAACAGTGATAAATACCTCCTAACGATATTTTAGTTCAAATTCAAAACTTTCCACAAACACCATACAGTGAAGTTCCAGCAGTAAAAAGCCAACAGCGGCCAAAATCCCAATTTTTACTAATTTCTGCTACAGTATCAATGACTCATAAATAAATGATCTCTGGCGAGAGAAGAAGAAAAAAACAAGAAGTGGAAGATCTTTTTAAGGTTGTTTATCTGGTATCGACTCTAGCGGCAGGCAGGTACAAATGCAAAAGAAAATAACAAAATTTCACCGCTCGCTTCGCTCGCTCGGCTCGCACGCGGTTGGTCATAGTTCTAACCTAACCTATTTTACCCAGTTCAAAATGACGAATCATACAATCTGCCGCAAAAATGTTTTCACCATTGTCTAATTATCTAGTCATTCAGTTAATTTTATAGCTAAGCATATTAATAGTGGAAACTATTATTTTTATAGTTAACTAGCTGATGCCCGCGACTTCGCCCGCGTGGGTGTCGGTTATTATATACTAAAACCTCACTCGAAAACCACTCTGTCCATTGGTAAAAACAGCATGAAAATCCGTGCAGTAGTTTTTGAGTTTATCGCGTACAGGACGACAGACAGAGGCGGCGGAGGACTTTGTTTTATAATATGTAAGGATTCAATAAATTTTAAAGCTAAACATTTGAAAGTCTGAAACATTACTTTTATAGTTCGTTTATTTAATCTCCATTTAATTTTTCAACCCGGCCTTCTAAACCAGGATTTTAAAAGTTCAATAGTCAACTACTTGAGAATGACTTATGCCATATTTAAATACTAGCAAGACCGCAAGCTGGTAGTGGGGCTGATTGTGCAGTACTTTCTATCTACAATATTTTCCTTTTATTTATTTATTTTAGTATCACCACACAAAGAGGCTTTGGGTTGCAAAGCCTCGTCTTCCTTCTGATATGTATCTCTATAACCATAAACGTTTATAACTCCATTGCCTCTACACAAACCATTTTAATCTATGACCACAACTGCCCCTTTAAACGCAGCCTCCAAATGGATTAAGCAATGATACGAACCACAAAGTAAACCTCGACTCAATTCCCATGCAAATCCCATTAGATTTTTAGTCTAACGGCTGGCGAGGCGAAATGTATGGCGCGGTATACATTGGAGTTCATGGAGTATGTTTGGTTTTTAGTAGATATTTTTAATGAGGGAGGAGCTCGTGGCTAAATAATAATAGCCGCACGGGATGATTCACGGTTAAGCTACGCATACCGAAGTCAGTCAGTGGATGGGTGACCATCCAATACATACTGAGATCCCTCCGGGACTCGAAAAGTACGTTTAGCTGTTGTTCTCAGCTGTCATTCGACGACCTTTGACAGTCGTGGGTAGTCAGAAGCCCAAAAGTCTGATAACCAGTCTTACCAAGAAGGGGTAAATCGTGTTACCCAGTAACTGGGTTGGGGAGGCGGCTACTCCAAATAGTGCGCAAGTCCTCGGGCATATTTGTTCCAGCTAACCCCTGCAGATGACGTAGAAACTGCGACGGCTTCCGATTTCCCAGCTCCTCATGCATCAGCTGCTTCACCTCCTGGGAGGTTGAGAGGCGCCTCACCAATTCGGTCTTTAACTTTTCGTACCGGTTGGTGGCAGGAGGGCACATGATGACGTCCTTCACCTCCTTTGAAAATATGAGGTCGAGGTGGCCGACCACATAATTACATTTGGTGACGTCATTCGTCACCCCTGCGTTCTCGAACTGTGCGTCTATTTGCGCGAACCAGATGTTCAGCTCTTCTGGCCAGAATGCTGGCAGCTTTAATGACACGCAGTAAATATCGGGCACAGTGGAAACGCGCTTTGCTTGGCGCGATCTCTGCGTAACATGTTTCGTTGGCTGTGACGACGCGGTGTGCTCAAAATCAAAATATTTTATTTCACATAAACCTACATGCGCACTTATGAAACTTCAGAAGCTACGTGCATGGTTCCAAATGTTCGTTTCCTATGTAGAAGAGCCGGAAAGAAACTCCACGGTTACTCTTTTAAAAATAATTGGTTATTACAATATTTACAAATTACAGTGTTACGGCATGGAAGGACAATGTAGGCCTTTCAATAAGTACCAGGTACTAAACAAAATAGAAGGCTCGGACCTTCTCGGAATCACTATCACTCATTTTATACGTGTTCTACACGGTGTCACCAGTATAGTGTGGTCTTTATTAATAAGTTTTCAGAAGGAGAATATTAAGCACACACTGTTCAAGAATATAATTAAATTTTATAGGGAAAAACTAGAGAAGACATATTGACATGACAAACTATGAAACATTTTTTTTCTCTTTTGATTGATGGGTGTGTCTGTACAGGTTGTATAATTGTAGGCATGGAGGTATGTAGCCCACACTCAGCCCATCGCAATTCATATCCTGACACATGCATAACAAAAACCATTTATTTTCTTGAAATTTTATTACATTTTCCCACGCCGCCTTTCCACAAGAGTATAAGTATAAAAAATTACTGTAAAGGATACAATAAACGTAGATATATTTAGTAACTTATTCCCCTTAACTATTCTTCAAGAGTCATAAAAAACCCTGTAAGAAATCGACACGTGTTGCCACACCGAGCGCTGGACGTAGAGCAGCGCGCGTCCAGCGCTCGGTGTGGCAACACATCGTGTTCTGGTTTGCAATTGGTCAATCGTCATCCTGAGGATGCCTCGTTGAGAGGTGAAACACGGTGTCGATTTCTTACAGGGTTTTTTATGACTCTTGAAGAATAGTTAAGCGGAATAGGTTACTAAAAATATCTACGTCTATTGTATTTTATAATGGATTTCCGCAAAGTCACGCCTGAATCAATTAACTATCTTAAATTTGACTGTATTATATTACAGAAGTTGTATAATGCACCCCGCTCAAAACCCGACCGTTAGATGATCCATTATTACCGACCATCGAACCATTTTAATCTAATTTTCATTCTGGCCGAACACGATACATGACCACAAAATTAATCACTGACCACAGAGTAACACCTCGGTCTAGCCGCGCGGGTAATCGAGCTATACGTGTGGAATGTAACTTTTATGTAATGGAGAAATGTATTCCGTATTTGAACAGGTACGTTTATTTTGAAATAAAAACGTAACGTAAAATTCAATAATTTTATTAAATGGGCAGCCATTTAATACAATTATTGAATTTTCAGTATCGGGAAATATAATTAAGTTACTGGCATTAATTCTGCAACCTACACTAATTTCTACGGAAGTGTATCGTTTTTTATATTAAAACACTTCCGCATATCGAACAAACATAGTACTATAACATCACACCTGTTTTTCCCAAAGGGAAGGGCAGACAGAGTAGAATACTTAATAATTATCTAGTATTAGACTGGAAGCTTATCATGATAATTATTTAGGTTTCAATCAATGACCCTGGTTGCTGGTTACCTTAACAATATTATGTCAGATAGCATTAGTAATCGTTCGCGTTTACCGCTAGTTAAAAGAAAAAACTAAAAGGTGCGTTCCAAGCAAGACAAACTCAGATTTAAATGATATAAAATCTCATAATAGAAATCATAATGGAAGTAATTGATTTCCATGCAACCCTTCCAAAAATACATTTACTGCGTCAACATTTTCATACGTCATATAAAAGTCTGCGACCGACCGATCCAACCGTCCGATGCGAGCGATAAATCAATTTATATCGCGGACGTTGGACACGGATTAGCATACGCAAATGACTCGCACATGCTCTGCTAGGCTGTGGTATCATCGTTTTTTGGTGCATCTTTTTATTATGCTTTGATTTTGTCTTTATAATACAGCTGAAAATTGTTTAATAAAGCGCTCTTTACGGGCACAGTTTTTGCGTTTAGATTAATAATATGTTTTATAATGAAACCATTCATATGGATTTGGAGGCTCAGTAGTGTGTCATGAAAGATATCATGAATGGTAATAAAAACCTGCTCCTTTTAAAAATGAAGTTGGCAAAAAAAACGAAATGAAAAGATTTTTTTTGTAAAAAAATTGCATGTTTCGTTTTTAAGCACGAATAAAAGTCAAGGAGTTTTATAATAAGACATTAAGTTTCGAAGTAACTATTATCGACTGTAAACATAACAGTAAACCATCCTTTATTAAATTACTATTGGCACTCTTACAGCCAATGCAATTACAAAGAAACTTGTTCTTTATTAAAATGTCCGCCATGAAAAACCATTATAATAACAGAAAACATCAAACCAGTTAAAGTTAAACTTTCCAATTCAAATTCAAACTATAAAAGTTAAGTATAAGTCACGTTTAGGTGTTACATCTATTGTGGCAGTAGCCAAGCGTAATAAAAATAAACGTTTTTCTCTCAATGTGCACGGGACATTACCAGATAAAGGCGAAGTTCACTGCGCGGGAATTTTGTACGCGTTTGTGCACCCGCTACTTGCGACCCTGACGCACACATTATAACACAGACGCATATTCGCGCGCACAGTTCGCGAGATCCCTTTAATGTGTGCGTTTGGCTGCACTTTCGACAGATTTTGACCCCTCTGTGTGTGTTTTCAGCGTACTTTTAAGTGAGCCAGTTATACTTTTCAAGTATTACAATGGACACGGCGAAACTGGTGTCATATTTTCTTGAATATGAGTACAGTACAATACCGGCTTCCGAGTCGGAGCTTCCGTCTTTTTGTTGTTATTTTTTATTGTTCTTGTTTGTATTTATTTATTGTGTTCGTGATTTTTGTTTGAGGTGCAGGCTGTTTAGGGTATTTGTTGATAAGCTGATGTGAAAATAAAAGTTATAAAAGCTTAGGTATACCTACCTAACTAGCAATCGAAAAACCTAAAATACAAAGTTTTTTCTAAACTCTATTCCATTCTTGGTGCTTATTTTCTTAGGTCTTTCTTTACAAAACGTCAAAGTCAAATAATTTATATCAAATAGGCACATAAAAGATACTTTCGAATGTCAAAATTTACAACAAAAAAAAAAAATTCTGGTCGCACATCCTAACTAGTCCTAACTAATATTATAAATGCGAAACTGAGTTTGTATGTTTTTTTCGTTTTCACGCTAAAACGGCTGAACGGATTTAGATAAGTTTGGCACATGGGTAGACCATGACCTGGAATAGGGCATAGGATACTTCTTATCCCGCTATTCCCAAGGGATCGAGACTTCGCAGGTGAAACCGCCTGGCGCAGCTAGTATTTTTTTATTTCATTCTGCTTTTTAACCGACTTCTTCAAAAAGGAGGAGGTTCTGAGTTCGACCGTATGTTTTTTTTTTGTTTGTATTTTACGTGATTGCTCTGCCAAATATGAATCGAGTTTGATGATTCTTTTTTTGTTTGGTAGGTCTTGCTTCAGAGGTCCATATACATTTTATTAACTTTGCTTGGGTAGTTGTTGAGTTAGCTTCAATAATTACGTATTTTTCCCACTTAGTCTATGTAGACGATATTTTACTTGACTCCGTCACTGTTATTTACATAGCAGGTTGTGGTATTCGAATGTGTGTGGGGTAGGTACCACACAAAAAAAGTAAAAATAACTTTAATTTCGGAAGTCGGTGGCAAAAAACTAAAATTGAAAAGGACAGACTCCGACTTCCGAAATTAAAAAAAAAACACTTTTTTTGTGTTTTTTTTTTTGGAAGTCGGTTGCTTCTTTTTTATTATAAAATATCGACGTTGGTAATATCAAAATCACATAATTTAAGATTTATCTGGTCAAAGGACGACCTATACCTCCATTGCCGTCTGGAGATATAATATTAATCCTCCTCCCACACTCGATTCTTCAACCGGCGCCATCTTTGTTATCAATTAATTAATGTGTGATGAAGTTTCACACCTTACCTTAGATCTGGAAAAAAAATCATGCAATGCATGCAATTATAACAATATTCCATCTTGATTACGTCCATTTGCAGCAATAGATAGTGACATTAATTGTAATAATATTATAATGATTAAAAACATACCTAATGAAGTTATGATATCTTTATGTAACGGTAAACTGCTTTATATTTATTGCACTCTTCTGAAAAATGTAAAAATGAGCCATTATTTAACGATACGTAATAAATAATACAAGGTAAAACTTCCATAACCATTCTAAGAACATTCAAAACTTATAAATACATTCAACCATCACAAATGCAGTCACACAATACTCGAGAATAAAAGATTTCAAGACGTTCAAACCGTCAGTTTTATATGTACACATTCGTACGAACAAACAATTCCCGTGGGGCGAGGAAACAACGCGAACTAAGCTTCAAAGCTGACTTGCTTTGGTCAGGAATCGAACCCGGAACTCTTACCTCCCACGGGCATTACTCGTTCTTAGTTTTGTACGTCCATTTTATTTTGTTTTAAACGGAAAAGAAACGAAATAAAGGCTTCTGTCTGGCGTTTTCATATCGAAGTAGAATTTTAAAGGCACTTCAGTTGATTTCAGTTTCAGTGAGTTTTAAAAGACGTCAAAAATATTTTATAGAAATTGAATTCTTTTGTAAAATGTTGCTTCAAATACTTTTTTGATTAACTTCTTTTTTAATTACAATTTCTTAGCTTTCATTTTATTTCCAAACTATGACTTTTAATAGACTTTTCTTTTGTTAGTTTAGCATCAATCGGGCACAAATCCAGACTCCGGGCTGCTACTGAGAAATTTCTGATAGGAAAACCTAATAACTCTTTGCTCGACCTGGGAAAGCCAAAGAACTTCCTGGGTCAAATGCAGGCAAACATGTTCGCATGCTCGGGAACGACCTTATTTTATTGATTATTACAATAATAAGAGAGCGCGCTACGCTTGCCGGGGTTGGCCTATGGATGGGTGACCATCTTTACATACCGAGACTCCTCCGTGCCTCGGAAAGCACGTTAAGCCGTTGGTCCTGGCTGTCATTCGTGGATCTTTGACAGTTGTTACGGGTCGTCAGAAGCCCGAAACTCTTAACAACCAGTCTTACCAAGGGGTATCGTATTGCCTAGTTACTGGGTAGTGGAGGTCAGATAAGCAGTCGCTCCATGTAAAATACTGGTATTCAGCTGAATCTGGTTAAACTGGAAGCCGACCCCAGCATAGTTAGGAAAAGGCTAGGCAGATTGATTGACAATAATAAGAGAGCGATTGCCATAATAGCCATCGTGAACAGTTGCCACTGATTCCTTTCAACCAAGAAATCAGTTTCATCACTGCCTATCTTAAAACAACCCAGACGTATCCATCTACCAAGTACCAACCCCAGTATAAGTTGCAATTTTTTTCGACCGTACTAACTTCTCGACTCAAAAGCACTTTGTTTTACTTAAGCCAGGGTTAACTTGAACTTTAGCTATCTCCTATTAGCATAAAGTTTACAAAGACGCTGCAAAGTATTAAAGTTTCCTTGAAATTGATAAGGCTTCTGCTACCAGATTTGAACGTGGCTCTTTATAAATTTATTACCCAGAGATGAATCTCTTTAGCGTCATTTATATAAGTTTTTTGGCAAGTGTATAGGGAATTATTTAAGTGTTTTGGGATGGGAATGCTTTGGCTTCTTTGTTGGGGTTCCATAGGTACCTGAAGGGTGTCAAACGGAACCCTATTACTCAGCCTCCGTTGTCCAACTGTCTGTCAGCGGGCTGTATCTTATGAACCGGAATAGGTAGACACTTGAAATTTGAAACACTTGAAATTTTTTTTAAATAAAATGTGTCCCCCATACAAGAAACGTGTATTGTTCGGCGTTTTTTGCTGTTTAGAAATATGTAGGTAGTGTTAAATATTTGTACGGTGGTACGGACCCTTTTTGTGCGAGTCCGACTCGCACTTGGCCGGTTTTTATTATTATTAAAGGGAAATCTAATAATCGCTCGTTGCATTTCGACTTTGTTTCCGAGTGGTGTGTTGTCTAAAAGCTATAAAACCTAGTGCATAGCCTAGGTAGCATTACCCACGTGGTTTTGTGGGATAAATGATTGGTATATAAATGGTAGTTTAGAACAACAGTACGGGTTGTCGTGGAATAGATTAAAAGTAACAAGTGCTGTCAGTAAAAGAAGCAAAATCCTAACTAATTTTATAAATGCGAAAGTGAGTTTGTTCGTTGGTTTTTTTGTTACGCTTTTAAGCTAAAATGGCTGAATGGATTTGGATGAGATTTGGCCCATGGGTAGAACATGAGCTGAAAAAGGACATAGGATGCTTTTTATCCCGATATTCCCACGGGATCGTGACTTATACGGGTGAAACCGCGGGCGCAGCTAGTGATTAATATACCGGTCAGTTCATTTCTTCAAGTGGTTGTCAAGTTTTCGAATCTTACGTTCTAAGTAAGAGTAATCCCCGTCTATGTTTTTCCTTTTAATTAAAATACTAGGGCAGATGTGAACTTATAGTACACCCAAATATCACCTTCATATTTTTACCTTTTCTTAAATACAACAAGTGTAAATGAATAATTGAGAACAGCAAAAGACAGTCGTATCTCTGCATGATTTGAGAACCGAACTTCAACCTCCACAGTCGAGTTAAAAGGAGTACGTCAACAATCTGTAAACAAACACCTCTTCTTATTTTAAACCAACACATAATACATTTGTTATCTTAGCCATAAACTCCAAAAGGGTAGGTATATACCCTTTTCGGGCTAATCCACCGTAGCTATGGCAACAGCCCTTAAGGTTATAATGGCCAATTAATTAAATCTCTCTCTTTAAGCCAAGGCCCCGAAAAATATGAAGGGATTATGATCAAAGGGCTTTTAAAAAGTTTTGTCAGAATTAATTTAATATTTCTTAGCAATTAAATAGAGGGAATCAATTTTGAAGTGCCGTAATGAGTTTGGTAGTATGTATTTTTCACATTTTATTATCTTTTGAAAGGTGCAAAAGGTTCTTTTAACTATATTTTTTTTAAAGTAAAAGATCGGTTTGAAAATTGGTCCTTCACATTGAAATTGTTTCTATCAGAGCGCTTTTCAATAAATCATTTTAATCTATTTATTACGTACTTTTTGAAGTGAAAACTTCTTTAGGCGCGTTGAACACTTTTTGGGTGAACAAAAATCATGGAACTCGCGTAATCGTCACGCTTGAAGAAATTAATGAATGTTACTTAATTTCCACTTCTATCGGCAGTCCCCAAAGACTGCCCCGCATGTTATTTACAGTCATTCAATAATATGCCTTATTATACATCTAATTTGTACATATTATTATTATTTTAGTGTAGTAGATGTATAAGTTATTGATCCTTGCTCTAATTTATTACCTACTGTTGTTTCTTTTTGTCGACATTGTTCCAGCTTCAATTCCGTTTGTGTTACAGTAAATATATTTTATTTTTACCAATCTTTATGGAAGAGTACCCAAGATTTTAAGTTACACAGAGAAATTATTTTAAAGCTGGAATGATGCCTGTCTGCGGGAGTCTCAATGCTAAAATAACTATACTTTAGCATTGAGACTCCCGCAGACAGGCTCGCCGCGACAGCGCGACGTGACACTAGTAGAACAATTTCTATGAAAACTTCATGGAATTTTTTCTACCAGAATCTAAGAGGCAGGATCCAGGATCAAAAGCCTTTAGTGTTAGCGCACAGTAGGTCATTACAATTCGTAAAATTTTAAGTTTTGTCACTTGCATGAAACGTCGACGACAAACGTTATTCTGTGAGATTATATTTTCATGCTTTTCATTGCAATTTTCTATTATTTAGTTCTTTTAATTGTTTCATAACTAATATCTCTCAAAAACAGTTCTTATTCACAGTAACCTACTGCCAACTCTTCATTGCTTAAAGGAAGGCTCCAATTACTTATCTGTTTATTCTAATTTATGTAGGAAAAATTTTTTTTTTTTTTTTTTCATTATGTCAAATCCGTTTATTCATTTTCAATACTTGCTAAGTAGGTGCTTCCAAGCTACCGGGGGACAAGATCCTTCAAGTAGGAACCTTTAATCCAATTCATTCCCTTTTAACTCATGCACAATAGCAAACTTGGGGTTACCAACCCCAAAGACTGATGTTATATTCACCCATCGTAAACTCTCTGAGTCTGTCTACCCCCTCTCAATTTCAAGTCATGAAGAAAGGTATATTAAAATGTAACATTATCTATATAAAGCATTTTAGTTACACGTGGTCGGTCATGTATTACTAATTCTACTCCAAAGTGCATGATACTCTTTGAACGCTACCCAGCCTGGAGCGAATCCCGCTAACTTTCTGCAAAATAATTTTTAATGCAGGTTTCTGATTATACTTTAATAAATATGATAAATATGATAAGTTTTTCAAACTGTAACAGGATTAAGTATGTTGTGAACAACAGGAGTATCTTCTTGGCTTTTAATAAAGGTAAAATCGTCGTGATTTCACGTCTGTTTTTCCCCGAAGGGTTAGGCAGAGGACTAGGTACCCACATTTCGCCAACATAACGATAACGTATTTATTATTATCTCATTTGTAATTATAGCTTATTAAATCGTGACGAGCAGAGGTGGCCCAGTGAAATAGGCTGCGACTTACGAGTTCAAGGCCGTAGGTTCGAACCCAGGCTGGGACTTTATGTAAATTATTTCATCATCACCACTGTCAAAACGGTGTAGGAAAACATAATGAGGAAACCGGCATGTCCTAGAATAAAAAATTTGAAGTCATGTGATACCTACCAACCCGCGTGGTGGATTACGGCCCACTCCCTCCCACGGAGAGGAGGCCTGTGTCCCAGCAGTGGGAACATTATAAGCTGATTATGCCAGTAAAATGTCAAGCTTGGTGATATTAGTTATTATTACATAATCCAACTATTCATCTGGAGGCTTACGTAAAATAATATCACTCTTTTATTTCCTGAAGGCATAGGTCGGGCCCACATTTGGCCAATGCTTAATTCCCATATTATACATCGCGAGCCTAGCCATCAACCGGTCACACTTGGGACTTTGGGCTGGCATTGAGAATTTCCTAAAGGAAATGGCACTCTGTTCTCGACCTGGAAATTGTACCAATGACCCTCGCCCTGCCAGCACTGCTTACAAACAACTAGACTATAATATGTTCATTGTTAAGCTAAACACGTAAACAGGTCGATATAATATTCAAGTCCTCGCAGATTAATCAAATTCACCGCAGAATGAAAACCCGAGAGAAAAGAATACAAGGAAATAAAAATATGACTTGTTTTTCCATTTGTATGTTAAAATCATAATAATTAGTCCCCTCTTTGTTCAGACCGGCTTACACACATAATTCCTAAGAAAAACACGCCGCTTCGCCAATTAGATGTGTTGAAGAACGGTAAAAATGTAATAATTCAATTTTAACAACTTGTTCAGGGCTTTATTGTTTATAAGTACACCAGAAATGTAACGGAAACTTAATATTTAAGTGAAGGAACAAAGGGCTTTGTTTTTTAGTAGTTTTGGAACTTTTTTTTGTCTGTTTGTCAGTAGCATTCTTGTCTGCATGGCTCTTCTGGTATCAATAAATATTAGTTTTTTTAAATTGTTTCTATTCTCACACACTACTTCTGTAATACTTTTTAATCATAATATTTTGATAGTTGTATCGATAATCCTATTACCGGCTCCTAGTAAATGACTGACATGGAGACCAATATTCATTTCATCTACTAGATATTTGCATGTCTTCACTAAATGGTGGAAATTATCTCTTGTCACATCCACATTTTATTATACAAATAAATGATTTTGATTTGATAAAACGATAATTCATCGCTGTTCTCCCATACGTAAAAAAATATCGGTTACTTACACATAACGTTATGAGATTAGCAGACATTTACGTTCTCGTAGTAACCAATGCTGAATCAAAAGAGCCTTCCGAAACATAGGTAGTTCGTGAGTCCAGGGGAAGTATTATGAAGTATTAATGCCATCATTATTCCATTGCGAAAACGGGATGGTGCTATCGGCCTTGTCTAGCTCCGTCTCTCTCTCACACTGGAAAAATGGTGGCATTAATACTTCATAATAGCCGCACCTGGACAGGACCAAACCAAATGGGCTGGTTCTGCTTTTAAATTAAATCGACCTTTCTCTCTTCTAAATTGCCTACTTGTTATTAAATAAGTGTATTGAATATTGACGATAAGCCGTCATACCATCCGCTTATTACATCTGTAGCACTTCGCATGTTCTATCGAGGACATACATACCCGTCAGCCACAGACAAGGTTGAAAAGTGTCATATGCCTGTAATTTTACCGGTAATATACATTTCAAGCCGGAACCTAGCGATGCTCACGAATGCGATTTTTTTAAATTATTTCGAGTTAACAAAGTAGATTCATTTTTGCTGACCTTACATAAGTGGCGGTATCTACATCGCCACATGCGAACTACGCATCAAAGACCTGACATCACACAAATATCCTGACGTGCATCGCGCTATTAAAGTTTACCGTGCAATGGACAAATATACAAGAACCCGACATTAATCGTTGGGCAGTTGCCCGCCAGACACAACACCCATCTGGTCGGAGGATCCTCCCTTTTCTATGGTGGATGAGTGAACTTTACACCTCGCAGTCCCAGTGCGGGTTGATGGAAGTGGCCATGTCTTCGATTTTTTTGGTTCTAGGTCATGCCGGTTTCTTGTCGATGTTTTTCTTCACCGTTGCCTAACTAAGTTATTCTAACTTGTTAACTTAAAAATATAGAAAACGTCTCAAGAAAACCAGCTACAAAAACTTAACTACACAAAACAAAAGACAGTCATCGCAGGTGGCCCGGAAATCCTCAGAACATACAAATCCGGCTAAACGTTATAAAAATTAGCCGACGCCATTTTAATTACACCTGGTTGCATATTTTATTTGTGACTGTGTGTGAATGGGGTACATGTATTGAGGATACTTTTGTAAAATTTGAGTGTGAAATGCCTCGATTTTTCATACAGGTTATAGTTTTTGAACTTTTTTTTGTGCTGTAAAAATGCTGGCCGTTCTTTTCATCAATTATGGGTAGGTAATTAAGAATGTACTGTAAGGTACAGCGTCAGTGGAATTATTTGGTCGTTAGTTTATAACTTTTTGTTCTTGGATGCGTTAGTAACGATAATAATTATCGTCATCAGGCTAGTTTTTTAATTTTACTGTGCGCTCATTTTTCAATTATTTTGTAAACATCGTTTCTCTAAATTATTATTAAAATATTGTTAGTGAGAAAAATCAAGTTCTTAAACCACAATTTTTCCACTTGCAATTCTTTCGAAATAATTGATTTGGCATCAATAAAAATATTACAATCCATTATTAATAAGTAAGGGCAAAATTATTTAACAATTCAAAGAATTTTCGAGACCAGATTCGTGTGCCGAACCGTAATGTTGCCATAAAAAATAATGGCTCTCTGTTTCGACTGCGTTTGACGTAACGATGTGACATGGAAAACGTATTTTCACGTTTTTTTTTCGTATAATGAACCAACAAGCCGCAGAATGAAATTTTAATTTCATTTTCGCCGAATTACTTTTTTAATGAGTTCTTGCAGATGACGATTGGGTGTTCAACTATAAATAATCGTGTTGTAATGAATTAGTTTTCATTTCTTTTCTGTTCCGTTTTCATATTTGTTTTTTACTTCATTCCATCTTGGCTTGGTCGACAGTTTGTCGAGTACTCTCTTTGGGGTCCCAGAAACGATCAATTGCAATTGTCAATTTTGACGTGATTGATAAACATTGATGCGCAAATTAGTCACACATACAACTACAATACAAATTAATGGCAATTGACCCCTTTAATATGTAGGTATCTCTTTTACTAACAGGGGACCTAAAATCTTTGCTTGCGCGAGAAGCATCAAGCTATTTGTTGATAGCTAGTTCCTTCTGCGTTGACGGTGGGACAGGTGCCTATACTATTTCTCAAGCATACAATATAAACATACTAAAGAAAACTTAATCACTAAAAAACCATCGCCCGAATCTGTCTTATCAACCAAATTCCGAACACATCTCCAAATCCGAGATCCATAGCATCACATATCCCTTATTTACGCTCAAACTAATGGAATATCGGAATATCGAGTGCACATAATGCAGTGTAATGCGTCCCGTATACGTCCCGTGTACCTGTTGTATACGTGCCGGATACCTGTCGTATACGAGCCGTACGCTCGGTGCATTAGTGCTATGATGAATGAACTGTATTCGATATTAGATTTCCGGACTAATAAAAGTGAAGTTAATGTATGAGAGACGGTTCGGAGATATTTCTGGTACCTGCCTGGATCTATATTTTAACATATTGAGTACCCTTTATCTGTGGTAGACGCAATAAGTGAACGTTATTCTTGCCACACTTTTTGGACTGGATGAAATCGCAGATGCTGAAAAAGGCTTACATTAAAATAAAAAATTTAGTACTTTTTCGAACGTTTGACGGTTTGACTACACATCGTGCATAATGCTTTAGGGCTATGAGGAACAGGGTGTAAAGTTCACTCATCCTCTATAGTAAAGGGAGCATCCTCTGACCAGACAGGTGTTGTGTCTGGCGGGCAACTGCCCAACGATTGATGTTGGAATCTTGTATTATAAGTCCATCGCGCGGTAAACTCTAATTGCACGATGCAGGATTTATGTGACGTCAGGATTTTTATGTGACGTCAGGTCTTTGATGCGTAGTTCGCATGTGGAGATGTAGATGCCGCCACAATGCCTTGTTCAAAGACGGGACTAAAGTAGGTATAGGTACCTAACATCCACAACTTCGTATCTTCGATAGGGTATAGCGCCACCTACTGCCAATGTCCTCATTATGACGCTTTAAAAGTAGTTTTTTCCAACTACCCACAAACACGCCCCTAACCGCCGCAGCTGGAGACGCCTTGGGCGTCGGGAATCCCAGGCGGATTCCCGGCCACCAAAGGCGCGGGCTTACGGACGGCGAGCAATGGGTAGCTCGCCGTCCGATAAGGACCAGGCCCGGGTTGAAGGCGCTTCGTGTTCCACGCACGCCTCAAAGAGATGTCAGCACAATTGGCGGGGTCCGCTAGGACCGATGCCTGCCGGGGTTGCAGGAAAGTCCGAAAGGGATACCGGGACCTTGGCAACAGCCAACTGAAGGAACACGGGTGGGTTTTAGTCAGTAAAAGTCCGACACGCCCTTCTGCTCCGCCCAGAGCGGGAGAAGTCATTTGATGATTTCTCACCCTCAAAAAGCTTTAAGCAAAACATTCTTCCTCCCATTTTCTGAAAAAGTTGTGTTAAAAATAACATTCTACCTACCTCTTTATGGATAGTCGTGACGTACGTATATTATACCTAAATATTTAATATATTATTTACAATTTATAATTACGTACAGGTTAAGTGTACGGACAAGTTCTCTGTTGAATGCAGTTCTAGTAATGCGTTAAGTTTGAGAGCCGCGGTGATAGGTGAAAGATGGGGTGCTATCGATGGTTTTAACATCGATAGAATGGCAACTTTATTATTGCCAGTTTAACGGTACATAGTGCAACTTGTCTGCTGAAAACATTTCTGGTAAATGCGTTAGGAGCTCTACGATGGTACGATAAGCAATGTCGATAGTTTTAATGTCGATACTCCTTGGAATAGTACAATTATGTATGCTACCTATATCTTGTATCACGTGGTTCACTGAATGCCTGAGACATTATATTTGTTGCATAAAAATTGAATATATAAATAAATTATGACCTCTGAACAAGATGTACAAAATTAACAAAAAATAAATAAAAACAAAAACAACTTCGATGTATGACTTTTTAATAACTAGAGTTAGAAATAAAGCCTCTCTTAAATTAGATGTTGTTTGTGAGTACACTATTAACCAATACCACAAAACAAGTTCGTGCAGTTTCATCGACAACATAGCATTATCCTTACATGGCAGCACATCACTAGTAGTTAATAGTAACTCGTCGTCTAACAGGGAACGTCTTTGCTCTCTTAAGACAATTTCCAGGAGTACGCGCCATTGCATCCAGTTTAAAGTTCTTCGTTTGCCACTATTCTGAATCGGAAGGACGAGGTAGATGCTAGATGGACTTATACAAATATAATTTTACTTCTCTTCTCAAGATGATTAGCCAGTCAGCGAGAATATTAGCGGGGCTGACTGTCTAAGAAATGATGGTCATACGTACACCATCATCATCGTGTAGCCGAAAGACGCCCACTGCTGGATATGGACTTTTCCCAAGCTTTTCCACAACGACCAGTCTTCTCTTATGCAGTAGATGTCTTCACCAGATCGTCGGTCTACTTTGTGGGGGGCCTATCCAAGCGGTACGTGGTCACGACTTTTCGGTCTCATCGGCTATCAGGTCTGTGAGCATTGTGGCCATCCCCCCATCCCCATCTAGTATTTTTATCCTTATTATTAAATATAACTTCTTTAATTATTGGAGTTCTTGGAAGCGCATAAGGGAAATTCAGATTTAAAATCGATACCCTTATAGGTATTTATGAGAATAACTGTCATAAAAAAATATTGTACCCACCTTATTCACCGGACTTCATTTCATCGAGCAATTTTCCCTCGAATTCTTCAAAAACAGAAACTAATCATTCCTCGACTCCTTAGTACCTACGTGTGTTCTGATGGCGTGTTCAGTACCTTCAAGAACGAAAAGAGCAGTGTGTGCGGATATGCCAATCATTAGTCCAATCAGTGCCGTTTTAAAAACTGTGTTCGCAGGTGCCATGAAACAGTCTCAATATTTTCTAGTTCTGGTTTCCTAAGGTTTGCTAGGTTTGTTTGTTTTGGGGGTATTTGGAAGGCCCCCCCCACAAGGTGGACCGATGACCTAGTTGAGGCCGTAGGAATCCGCTGGATGCGAGAAGCACAGAACCGGTCGAAGTGGAGGTACTTGGGGGAGGCTTATGTCCAGCAGTGGACATCTTCCGGCTGAAATAATGATGATGCTGAAGGTTTGCTACCACATGTCCAAATTCTCCTTCATCTCCGAGTCTTCTGACTGACAGTAACGTACCCATTTGTACCAGAATAAGTCAGTCCCGCATCTAAACGATGCAATACCTACACTGGTTTTATCTTCCCCGCCACTAATACAATATAATAGTAAAGCTAACCGTTCCCACGCCATTCTGAGTATCCATTGATTCTTTATTGAAATGCTTTGTTATCGCACATCTAACTTAACATTGTTTTCCAGTCTCAAGTCGTGACGATTATCGCTAGTGTGAGGAGGACTTTTGAATATCATAAGGAGGGAAAAAGAGATTTTATTTTATTAGAATTGTTGAAGATAAGCCTTTGGTCCCGGCTATCATTCGTAGATCTTTGACAGTTGTTACGGGTCGTCAGAAGCCCGAAAGTCTTACAACTAGTCTTACCAAGGGGTATCGTGATACCCAGTTACTGGGTCCTGGAGGTCAGATAGGCTGTCGCTCCATGTAGAACTTATAACGTAATTCGACCCCAACATAGTTGGGAAAAGGCTAGGCAGATGATACCATACCATAGGTGTCGATGTTTCGGCAAGCCAAGGGGGTGCCATTTGCCACCTATGAAAATATTATCATGATACGATATTTGGTTGATATTTCATCTGTCAGCTAGGTAATTAATTACTGAAGTACTGTTGCGATATCACATCAAAATAATAAAATAAACATTTATTTCTGGTTCTACAAAGTTTTTTTTAAATTTTTATACCTTAATAATGTATTTTTTTTTTCTTTTCTTTTTAGGTAATTTTAAGTGTTTTGTTTTATATCATTACCAAAAAAAACTTAACGAACCAAATTATAGATAATTGCAACAATTCGACCATCAATTTAGATCCAAAATTATCAGTTTCCAATTACCCGTCACGAACAGAGTTATGTTCACATGTGGAATCCAAACTATGAAGGTGACATCAGGAGAGCGGCCAGGATACTGTTCAGTAGCGATGTGCTGGCGCACTACTCTCCAGAAACTCTTTCAGCCCTGGAGAGTAAACATCCTGCCGACGGTCTCACCTTCCCCGACTCCCCCAACCTCCTGATCCGGATTCAATACCCCCCAGCTGATTGCTGCCGTCAGCTCCTTTCGAAGTGGCTCCACAGGCGGCCTCGACGGCCTGACTCCTCAGCATTTAAAAGACTTATTGAGTTCAGGCGCCGGAGCAGCTGGTGAGTCACTTTTGAAGGAGCTTGTGGCTCTAATTAACCTGATGCTCAACGGCGGCGTGAATGATGCCGTCGTCTATGTCTCGTACGGGGCCAATCTGTGTGCCCTGCGCATGAAGGATGGCGGCATCCGTCCCATTGCCGTTGGGTGTACCTACAGGCGTACGGCAGCCAAAATATGCTGCAGATTATATGGAGATCTTTTAAAAACCAAGTTCTGATGCCCTATGATCTTCCTTTACATTTTATTTTTTTCCTTTGTACATAACTGTTAGGTTGTATGTTTTATTTAAAATTGTAAATTAAATAATAGTTAAATAAATAAACTTAATGAGCAAACCTTAATAATAATAATATTTACCCACCGCCGTATCTCTACGTTGACGTCGTGGTGAGGTTTGCGTGCTCCGAAGTCTAGGTCTGTGCCGGTAGTGTTTACTTTGCCGGAACAGGTCTAAGATGAGGAGCCAGACCAAGAGAGATACAAAAACCCGCAGGGCAGCATGTGGCGAGCTGTTGGGCAGTAGCGACCCCACGGACCCTACCTCCCGGGAGAAGTCTTTTTCCTCACCTCATTCTTGCCTTTATTGGCCGGCTTGAGTGAAGATTCGCAAGAGCAAACGTGCTCGGAGGAAGGAAATATTCCAGTAAGATTCTGGTAGGGATCTTGACCGTACTTCCGGGATTGTCCTGATAGCCGTGGAATACCTCTCCACTCCTCTCAAGCACCTCAGGATATGTTGCCCCCTTGTCGCTACGACACTGTGCTAGCGAAGATTTTTGGGAGGCCCATTATTGAGTGTGCAAGTCACCCCCTGCCATTTTATCTATGTATTTTATATTAAAAACATTGGTCAGGCAGGGGCCATAGTCTTTCCATAGTTCAAAATAACCAGTCCACCAACCCACCCAAACCCATAGTCCAATATCTTTGTTTCCATGTTCTGCAATAGTCCTACACCAGCCGGGGTGGTCCTTGGCTGCATTGCATAGTGCAAAAAGGGATAATCGTCGGTTGATGCCCCATTTCATTATGGATGTCTAACGGGCCTCTGCGAGTTGGCTTCGGCCCCTCGTACGCCTTCCAAAGGTCCGGGACCCCATGGTCTCGAGATATGTAAACATATATAAAAATAATATTTAATATACTATTTTGACTAACGTCATGATACCACAATT
The DNA here is from genome assembly GCA_949152455.1 of Lithophane leautieri. Taxonomy (NCBI): domain Eukaryota; kingdom Metazoa; phylum Arthropoda; class Insecta; order Lepidoptera; family Noctuidae; genus Lithophane; species Lithophane leautieri. The sequence continues at coordinate 1,754,746 of OX424475.1, forward strand.
AACTTGCTTAAAATCAAATACTCCAAATAACGGCTATTTTCCATTTTAGCCAATACACAACAGTCACATTCCCGTCATAACAGACTGTCGGTAATGAAACTGAATAGTTTGGATACAGCCTTAAATTTAATTAAAACAAACGCTCGATACCCAGTAAGGTATTTCGTGTTTACATTTAGTCGCAGATTTTTCCCCCAAAACAGAAAATAAGTGGTAGTGTGCGTTTGCGATTTTCTGTCGCAAGTCAAAGTCAAAGAATTTAGTTCAAATAGGCACATAAAAGGCACTTTTGAAAGTCAATGAAAAACAACGAAATAGAAATGATTCTAGTTGCCCCTTCTAAAAGGTAGTTTTTTTATGGAAGAAGAATGGGCAAGAACCACCGTTACTCTTTTAAAAGTGTTTTACAATATTTTGTATACATGAATTATATATAATTATATGTGAAGACGATGCAAGAGTTTTAGCGGAAGTCTTTGGTCTATTTCAAATCAATAAACTTAACACTTACTTACATATCTAATTTTTTCTCACACAATAAGGATATTTAGGCAGTTTCTATAAATGTAAAATAAATCACTTCCTCAATATTATCTTTTTAGGATATTAAAAATAGTTTCACATTCTTCTAATCTAGTTTTTACGTTATTATAATATACTAATATCTATTACAAGCAACCAAGAAAAGACCAAACAGTCTATCAATTGATATTTAATTTAGTTGGTTTTATGAAGCCCCTACCTTTTTCCAACAATGTTGAGCTCAACTTGTAAATAAAAGGCTACTCTTACATATTAGTGCACCTAATTTTAAATCTTAACAGTAACGAATCTATTCTCACTAAGCTGAATCAAAAGGCATAAATTAATGACACGACAACGCAGTCTACCTACTCCAAATCTTCATGGAAGTCGCACGACAAATCTACATTATGTGCTCGTTCTTAACTATTTAAAATATTTAAAGCGCGGTTTTGTTAGCCCCTCTGCATTCTGCAGAATTCTGCCTGTTATGTTATAATAGGAATTGTATTCAAATGTCAAACAAAATGCTCAGAATTTCAATATCTACATTTTGTTGTCTTTGCTCGGACAAATATTGCTTTAGCTGTTTGTGCAAATATTTAACACTAATTTATTAGTCAAAATCTACTCTAAAAGAGATTGATAAACGTTGCTATGTTCCTATATCTTGCACTTGTAGTATGACAACTGTCAAACTATCCAACTGTCAGAAATAATGACAATGCATAAATAATGCTAAGCCTAATTATACGAACTTAGTAACATTTACTAATCTCGGCGCCAGAGTAAGATTCAAGGCAATATCTACCAGAAGAATAATAGAAATGGAGAGAATTTGTAAACTTATTTATCTGCCATACTTTGACCCATCCTTATCTAGGGATAGTGAAATGGCCCATAAAAGTATTTCGTTGTTAATCGGCAAATAGAGGCCGTATCCACTCTAAGGGTATCAATGGGTCAACAGGAGACGTTTACGGGATGATAATATCCCCATCTCAGTAATCCATAATTATTACTGCCTAGCCTTTTCTTAGCTATGTTGGGGTCGGCTTCCAGTCTAATCAGATGCAACTAAATACCATTTTTTATCCGACTACGGCGAAGCAAAAAGGAGGATTTTGACCGGTATGTATGTATGTGTGTTCATCTGTTCCTTCATAATCTTCTAAACGACTCATCATAATTTGACAAATGAGGTATTGTTGAAAATGGCGCCCTTTAGAACATAAAGCCATGAACTAATAAAATTTTTTTTAGTCATTTCATTTTGGGTATCAAATCAAAGGTCAATTAGGTCAGGTTAATTAGCACATTTCAAAAATATAAATATATTACAACCCAAAAAAAAATTAAATAAAAATAAAAGTTATAAAATTGAAACCCACTCCGGATTTTTAATTTGTCTGTCAGTGATGTCTTGTTTATACCTTTTTAGTTGATTGACTTTTTGTCGTAGTTGGGTTTTAATTTTTTTAATAACTTTTTTACCTTGAGCGACTGCCTAAGAGCCATGCCACACGATGCGATGGCGGCACCGGAGCTGTGTCGCTGCGGCGTCCTACATATAAAATGTATGGTATGGCACACGGCGCCGTCCGGTGCGCTCCGGCGCTGCACCGATGATGACCTGCGGTGCGGCGCCGCACCGCATCATGTGGCATGACTCTTACTGACCTCCAAAACTCAGTTACTAGGTACCTAGCACGATATACCTTGGCATAACTGACTGTCAGACTTTCGGGCTTCCTACAACCGATAAAAATGACTCATAAATATTGCATTTACAATCAATTTCCAATACAAGCCCAACCAAACAACTAAACTCGGTGAGCACAATAACAATGACGTTAATATTTGAAATGCCAATTGTAACGTTTCAATATTTGGTGTTTGAACTAAGTTTGCCAAACGAACGCAATAGGCTTTGTGTGGAGCCCGCGGCTGCGATACGGTTAATGTATAACATATTGACGATTTGTCGTAATTCTGGTTGGGATTGTCGCAAAATAGATGTAGGTAATTGATTTTGACTAATCTAGAAGCTGATTGATGAAATTGCAGCCATTCAGGCGATTTGTTCAATCGAAATGTGGCGGTAAACTGCGCGTTTATCGGTTTTTTGCACTTTGGGAGACCTTACCCTGTCAGTACGTTGAATTATTGCAGAATAAACGGTTTTTCTAAAATATGACTTCAAGTTAGTGTTCAACGTTTTAATTTATGTATTTCTTTCTTTGTTTATCTCCTTCTTTCCTTCGAGACAGTGATGGAGAAGCTTCCAACCAACAAACTTTCGTATATTGAGAGAACAACAAAATATTATTATATCTATATTTTCCACAAGGGGTGGGAAGAGTGCACAGCACATTGACATTTCACCATCGATGTTTCATCAACCGGCCGCAAATCCGAACTCCTCCGGGCTGCTTCTGAGAAATAACTAATTGTGGGATCATTAAACATATAAAATACAAATGCGATATTAATTACAGTGAGCACCATGACTAACGCTCCGTATACAACAGCGAATGTTAATGATATCTCTGTTAGTCACTCGTGTGTGTCATGCCTTACTTCCATGGGAAAATAATTTACAACTCTTTTGCAATTGAAGATAGCTCATGGCTGGAAGACTTTCTCACATAATATGATGGAAATAAATAGGTAGAAATGCATTACAGATAATGATATAGTATGCTAATGAGTGAAACGTAATGAAAGCACTGTTCAAATTAATTTGTAACTTAGTTTTCCAAATAATATTTATATCCCTTGTGATACGGACTGCCTCGTTGGTCCTAATAGTGTTCGCAAGCGATACTGCTGAGGATGGGGTCCTGGATTCGATTCCCAGATCGGGCAAAATGTTATTGGGTTCTTCCATCAGGAATTTCTCAGTAGCAGCCCGGAGTCTGGATTTGTGCCCGGTTGATGGCAATAGGCTCACCACCTATTACATGGGACTTAAACATAACTGGTAAAATGTGGGTGTACTATATAGTGCCTCACCCTCCGGGGATTACAGGCGTAATGTTATCACTTATCATCCGAAATTACGGTTTTCGGAAATGGCCTTGTAGAAGAAAAGCTATTTGGAAAAGAGTTTATTATGTCACTTTCTCTACTTAGCGTAGAGAAAGTGTCATAATACGAGTACCTACTAATTCACCGTCATACGAATTTTTTACATTAGCTAACCTTTAAAGTAGCTATTTGGGTGGTATTCGAAATGAGTAGGTATATGAAACTTTGTTATTCTTAAGCTAAAATACCATAATCTTTAATTAGTTAGCAGATGAAAAATTGTGAATGAGAGTGCAATACAATCATTATAATTATTATCATCGGTAACAAGTGTGTGTGCTTAAATGTATAAAACAAGCATAATTTAATGAGCATACATATACTATATACTACTAGCTGTTGCCCGCGACTTCGTCTGCAATCCAGGATGAAAAGAAGCTTATGTCCTTTTCTAGGTCATGGTCTACCAATGTGTCAAATTCCATCCAAATCCGTTCAGCCGTTTGAGCGTCAAAACGTAAAAAACAAACAAACTCACTTTTGCATTTGTCATATAAAGTTGCAATCCTCACACAAATTAAATTCACACTAGTATCAAGATCATCACACAATCTAAGTAAATAAAATAATTAAAACCAGCTATTTTTCTCACACGACTCATTACATCTCCATATATGTATCTCAGGGCCGCCACAAAGTCTGTCAAAGGTAGTTCGCCATATTAGATCAGCTATTAAAGAAAAAAATGTGGACAAGATGGAGTAACTTAATGTTGATAGTTCCGCATGCCCGGGCAAGTAACGTAAGCCATGCCCATTTTAAGATAGTCCTAATTATGAAGGGATTTATTATAGCTACGTCCATTGAGAAATAGGATAAATGATCCCACTTGCTGCGATGAAGATATAACTCGACGTCGCGACTTTTATATGACATAGGTAACTCTAATTCAGGACTTTTTCTCTTTAGGCTGTCGAAAATTACATAATGTCATATGCTATGAAATTAATGGATACTTCATGTCACAGAAAAATATTTATTTATGACTCTAAAGCCTGATTTACACTGTGATTTAATTTGCTTGTGGCATACCATTAAGCCGGCACCAGACACAGTCACATATTTGAACACTTGTGAGGTGCGGTTATAATTATGTGACCAAACTTTGAACACATTCTCAAATAGCCGTGCCTCACAAGTGTTCAAATAAATGTTCAAATATTGGTGCTACGTCTAGCGCTGGATTAAGTCGAAGCAACAATAAAAGTTGCACCGTCAGAACAGTGTTTAAACGATGTAATCTCTTGCTTAAACTTATGATTGTATGCCGCAGGCAAGAAACTTGCATCGTGTAAATGGGGCTTAGTAAATTAAAAACACAAAACAGGCTTGCGTAGGAAAATAAATATTAAGAAACAAAAGACAGCTTTAAAAAAAAGAAAACCAACCCGAGCCCAAAATTGCTATTATTTCAGCATATTACGAAGTAATATCTCCTTTCATTCATATAATTTTTTCCTCTTTTTTCATTAATATTATAAAAAGTTCTACCTGCATTCTCAGAGCAAATAAAAAAGCAAGACAGCGCTGCGAACAATACAGTGAAGCATGCCAAAACTACACCTCCGCTCTGTGCATACACGCTCACACGTACACACAATCAAATTACATCTCACTAAGTGCACAAATTTTGACAAAACCGGCCTCATGTCACTGTTGACAGCGCTCTGTCTTGGTTTTTTTATTTGGTCTGAGTGAGCCTACATTCCCAATATTTCATAAAATTCAACCTCCCTTCTCACCAGACACTAAATTATTATTTTACAATATCTCAGGCGATGCCAATATTTTACCAGATATGTCAATTTGGTCCGGTCCGCCATTATTAGCTTCAAAGAAAAGCTAACAGAATTTTAAAGAATATTTTCAAAGACACTGCTCGCGCTGAAACTCAAAAATTCAGCGAACGGTTTCTTTAAAACTGCAATGTTTAAACTAAATAAAGGGAGGTGTTTCACAATAGATGGACTGACGGCTCATTCACCCGAGAACGATTCGTGTTTTTTGATGAATCGTCTCTTTTCATGATTCGTTTTTTTTTTCACGGCGGCAATTCTTTTTAAATGCCCGTATTCACACTCATCACGAATCGTGAAAAAAAACAGACAAGTCTTAAATCACGTATCGTCTTTTAAAAATCACATTCGTCAAAAAATACGAATCGCAATTTTTGTGACGGATCCGCTGAAGCGCTCGCCCAAGACTGAACTCTGATTCACAAATCAAGTGTGTGTGTGTTCAAGTGTGTTTCTATTCGGATATGTTGACGAATCGCGAAAAACTCATTTCGAATGCAATGTGAACGTCCATCCGTCATGACGTATCCTGTTTTTCAACGAATCGTCAATGACGGATCCCGTGTCATTGCGGCCTTATCGCATGCTTTAAGAATTATGCTATACTCGTATTTGATGAAAACAAACAGCTTTAAAGGAGTAAGCCTTTCTAAAGAATGTCGCTAGTTTATCTAATGCTATGGATTTTTAGAAGAACGATGGCCGCTTTGAGCTCCTTTAAGAAAATGATGGCAGCGGAGTTTGACTTTCAGGTGCCGGAAAAAGCTCTTTAGGAAAAAACACCAACTTAACATTTTTGTGACGTCATCCAACTGTAAATTGCGAATGCTATGTGGCGGCTACCGCAGGCTTAGGATAACCTAGCTTTAGTTGTCATTTTGCTGGGAAGCATAAATTTATTATGGTACATTCCACATAAAAAAAGATATCAGTTGCCCATTCCTTTTTTTTTTTTATGTTAAGGTGCAAGCAAGGGATCTCACGAAACTGAAAATCTTTTCAAAGAACAGTTGGTATACTTAGACAATTTCTAAAGCGGTTTATCTCTTCCTTTTGTTAGAATATAGTTAATTGATTTCACATCCAAACGCCGTGATTGGCTCAACGTGGTATTACCCATTTGAACCTATGACCTCCCCTTCACCAACTTAACCATTTCGCTATTGTCGCATAAATCACAATAACAAAAGTTTCATAATTTAATTACGGAACTCTAGTCCGTAATTACCATTTGGGGAAGCTACCATATTTGGTAGAATGCGGTAGAAATATATTATGGTCCTATTCGATAACCAGTTTGGCATTTTATGATTTAATTAAAGTAATGTTGTGTGCATACTGCCACATTGGTCCGGTGGACGAAAACATAACGAATGCGCGGCTGCTGAGCACGGGGTACTGGGTTCTATTGATTGGAGAAAGTGTTGTAAGGGTTTTCCATTTGAAATTTCTCTTCGAACACTAGACCCATCAATTCAGACATTTTTTTTTCCTACTAGCGACCCGCTCCTGCTTCGCACGGTTTTTACGACTTGACAAAACATCGAGATTTCTTTATTAAATGTAAGTTTATATTAATCTCATACAAAAAAAACTTTCGGAATAAATTCTCTGAAGGATGGTGAAAACCGCATCAAAATCCGTTGCGTAGTTTAGATGAACAACTTAGTCATTCAGACAGACACGTACCGAAGGTGACCTTAATTTATAATACGTACAGGTACCTAGATAGAGATTCATTCTATTAACAATTGCATCAACTGAAATAGATTAGAGCTACATTATCCTAAAAAAAATTACGTACCTACTATAAATCAATCTGCTTAGCCTTTTCCCAACTATGTTAGCTTCCAGTCTAACCGAATGCAGCTGAATACCAGTATTTTATATGGAGCGACTCCCTATCTGACCTCCACAACCCAGTAAATGGGTAATATGATACCCCTTGGTAAGACTGGTTGTCAGACTTTCGGGCTTCTGACAATCCGTAACGACTGTCAATGATCCACGAATGACAGCCGGAACCAACGGCTTAACGTGCTTTCCGAGACACGGAGGAGTTTAGGTATGTAAAGATGGTCACCCATCCACCAAGCGTAACCTCATGGATCGAAACGTGAGGCTGTTATTACTAAGCCACGAGCTCCTCCATAGATACTTACTCAAAATAATCTCGAACAAAAAAATGCAAGTTAAGTTTTTTTTTTTTCTAATCAATATCAGTCGGTTTTTGTGTAATGAATAATAAATAGGTTAAGTCGCTGCTTATCGCAACTGCGCAGTACTCTGTTATTATCGGCTGTCCGTTCTACGTTGGACAGATAACAAAATGGGCGGCGGTCGGCAATAGTGAAGCAAGCATTTAATTTGGTAAGATGCAAATAACATAACATCACTCCTGTAATCCCCGAAGGTATTGTATTGTGCCTGCACAATACAATACCAATACACCCACATTACGCCAGTTATGTTAAAGTCCTATGTAATATGGGCGAGCCTATTACGAACGATCATACGGGCCCAAATCCAGACTCCGGGCTGCTACAGAGAAATGCCTAATGAAAAAACACAATAAAACTTTAGAAGAAGATGTTATGTGAGATTATTTGAATTAATTCCTTCAAAAGGTTTTTCGGAAGTAAGATTTGCGTTATGAATTATTTGGGTATAAATTACGAGGGTAGAAGAAAAAAAAAATCGTCTAATATCATGTATCAAAGTATTTTTATGAAGACGCGCTGGTGCATAATGTGATTTGAATTTGGAACCTCAACTAAAATAAAACAAAATTCGTATGAAAACTACGAGTATGTCCCATATTTTTTTCAAATAAAATATCTAGGTAGTTAGTTCCTTTTAGCATGTCACTAGCACTGGCCGTAGCAAACGGCACGCACTTATCAACGTTTCACTTTTAATAACTATTTAAACTAATTAATTGTAGTATCGCAATTTTGTTTATTAACATAATAATGCTCATTATTATGTTGTTTGTAATTTCTTAAAATAATTTAACAGGAAGTCTCGTGGCAAAGGTTATTTTTTGTGGTCAGAATCAGATCCTTAAATAATTGTGACTCATTTTGCTTTTGACATTTAAAGGGGACGGCGTTAATAATTCAATTTATTGTATTAATTTTATTAAAGTTCAAGTGGTAAGAGCTGGCCCAAGGAAAGGCTACCACTATACATAGAGTCTGGCCGTCGAGAGAATACGTTCTTGAGACCTGTCAGTTTCATACGAACGAATATGTGTTTTGTGAATTTGATCCTTATAGTTACTAGAAATTGTACAACTGACGAAATTCAAAGTTTCTTACGTTTAATATCAAGTGTTATGTTGATCTAAATATGATTCGCGATCGTATCAAATATTTATTTAAAGAATCAAAATCATAAAAATCATCAATACAACTCTCTGAGTTCATATAATCATGATATTTGAGGATTAATCTAACTTAAGGAGTTGTATTCCTGTATCTAATGGTTATAATTCTGTAAAACCATATTTGTTGCGGTCGCGAATCATATTTTAATCAACATGCAACCTGACAATGACTTGCAAATTGTAAAAAACGTAGGAAAATTTGAATTTCGCGGGCTACCCTGGCGCATCCCCCTTAAAAGGTGGGTCGCCTGCTTATTTGCCAGTTTAAGAAAAAGTAGATACATTAGAACTCTCTTGACTGCCTCGTTTTCTAGAGGCAAGCGCTACTGCTGAGCATGAACTCCAGGGTCGGACAAAGAGTTATTGAATTTTTCCATCAAGAATTTGTCAGTAGCAGCCCGGATTCTGAATTTGTGTCCGGTTGATGACAATAGGCTCGCTCCCTATTACATGGGACTTGAACATAACTGGCGAAACGTGGGTGTACTATAGGTACACCTCAGCCTAACACAGGCGTGATGTTCTGTAGATACGTTAGAGATATAGCTATTAATAATCACACACGTAAACTAACTCAAGTTACGTCATCTCTTAATTTACCCCTTGACCGACACATCCATTTAAGATGTCAAAACTATTATACGTCTTATAAATATGCAGCTGTAAGGTCAAAGTTGCGTCATAAACACTAACAAATTGGCTCTGTTGTAGTAAAAACAATAATTAGTTTGAAATCAATCAATCATTTGAGAGATAACCCTTAGATAGTTCACACGGGTAACTTATAGTACACAGCTGGGCTTGGGACGTAAAAATAAAGTTTCTGTTTATCTATAAATTCATTTTCATTTGTTTTATGCGTAGAATATTGTAGGTCACCTGTTGAGCTGTGCGTGTGTTTGTTCTTGGGGTTAAAGGTTTAATCCTAAAGTAGTGCATGTTATGTATCAATGTCAGAGCGTGTGTATGACCAGACTGTGTAAGAATCGTAGAATGTGGAGAAAAAGGGAAAAGTGAGATAAATGATTGCTACATCATCATGTTTTGACGTGTGTGTTTCTTAATCTGGGCAACATAATATGAAACATATACCCAAACACTAAATTCTGAATTAAATCTTCCATTTTATAATAGGAATTTAGTCTTATGCCTGTGCCAGAAACTAATTCAGTGACTTGTAAAGTTACATGCTCAAATAAACTGCTGTTAACCTGTCAAAATCAAGCGAAGAAACATACAAAACTTAACGCCTGTTTTAACCCTCTGAAATAAACACTTGGGAAGTGTCAATAATTTCTGCGAGCGACCATAACCCCACCGCGGCTAATGCTTTAAATTTCACACATTCACCCAGGCTTTACGATTTCGGGTGAACAACAAATTTATCGCGAGAGCCCCTTAACACTACGTCAAATCGCGAAGTTTTTATATGCCTGTTGATCCCCTTACTGCCCCGCGTTATGGCCCATTATGATGTATCTGAACACATTTAAACATTTGAAAGCTTTCCAACTCGTATTAAATGTTTATTGTCAGGTTTTTGAACTCATACTTCATATTTTTCTGAGTTATTCGACAGGTGACATCTTAAACTTGTCTTTTTGTAAAACCCGCGTTGAGATGAAAATGTGAAGTGTTATCGCTTCATCTGCGTTGTACCGTTATGTTCTTTTTCTTTAGACGTGACAGCTCTGTTCTGCCAGGCTATTTAAATCGAGCCTCAGATCATAAATATCATTAAAATATCATGCTTTACTTTTTTAATATACCTACTCTGTTTTTTGTGTAGCCCAGAGTCTGGATTTGTGCCCGGTTGATGGCAATAGGCTCGCCCCCAGTTAGATGGGACTTAAACATTCCTGGTTAAATATGGGTGTACTATTGGTACACCTCTGCCTTACCCTTTGGGGAATACAGGCGTGATGTTATGTTACGTTACTCTGTTCGCTTGTTGGCAAACAGTGGAAGTAAAATTTTCATGACCGTCTACTAATCGTAGCGGCGATTGTTTTGCTTCGACGGCTGAGGGAAGACCCTTTTATTACACTCCATAACTCAAAAGAAAGACCCTTATTCAGTAGATAATGTTTATATGCTTATAATATAATGAGATATCACAACATTTTTTTCCTTGAGTCACACCTTTTTTAATCGACTTATTTGAAAAGGAGGGGATTCTTAATTCGTCTGCATGTTTTTTTATTTTTTTATTGTGTATGTTACGCAGTAACTCCGCCAATTATGGATCGATTTTGATGATTCTCTTTTTGTTTGGTAGGTCATGCTTCAGAGGTGGTCCCATATAAATTTTATTCAATTCAATTCAATTCAATTCATTTATTCAATAACAATTTACATCGTGTCTGAATTTGTATAACTAAATATTATAAGAAATATGCATGCAATCTATATGTAAATCATTCCAATAATCCAAATTTCATTATAATCAAAATAATAATAAAAATAAATAAAAAATTAGTATCAAAATAAATGTCATAATAGTCAGTTCTTAAAATTCAATAAAATTTTCATTTCAAAACAATTAAATTATGTTACTTTCGACATTTGTATTAATTTATAATTCATCAATAGAATATAGACACTTATTTAACAAGAACTGTTTGAGCTTATTCTGAAACCCACTTGTATAGACTAGACTTTTTATTTCTGTCGGCAGTTTATTGAACATTTTTAATGACTTGTGGTAGGCGCTATGTTTTACAACATTCAGGTGAGTCACCTGCTTCAACTGGAGATCTTTTCTTCTTGTACTCTCCCTTTTTTGTCTTTCATCTTCAGTCTCATATTCAAAGATATATTTTTTTAAGTGACTAAGTAGGACCAAAATGTACAAGCTTGGGACTGTCAATATATTTAAGTCATTAAAATGTGGCTTGCATGATTCTTGCTGTTGAATTCTGGCTATGGTTCTGACTGCTCTTTTCTGAATTACAAAAGCTTTTTGAATGTTATAATCATAACTTCCTCCCCAGAAAAGTATGCTGTATCTCAGTTTTGACTCAACTAATGCGTAATATACCATTCTTAAATGTTTTATGGTTACCTCGTTTCTCAGACTTCTTAGTACGTAGCAGGCAGAGCTGATTGCTTTCTCTAGGTGTGTTAGCTCTTGTTTCCACTTTAAGTGGCTATCAATATGAACTCCCAGAAACTTAACCACTGGGACCACGGTCACTGTTTCTCCATTTATAACGCAGTTAATGCTATCATTATTTTTGGAAGTTGAACGAAAAAGCATAACATTGGTTTTACTGGCATTGACTTTAAGACCGTTAACAGCAAACCAGCTGTGGAAGATATCTAAGGTTTGATTAACTATGGAATTAAGAGCGTGTATATTGTCAGCCGAAACAATTGCATTGGTATCGTCGGCAAACACCACCAGCTGGATAGATCCCGCAGCTTTTTCACTCATAATATGTTGTATAAGGTCATTAACAAACACGATAAAAAATATCGGACCCAGTATGGAGCCTTGTGGTACACCAGTGTGCACAGTAGACAATTGGGACCTATATGTTTCTTCACTAGGACAATTTTTACCTGAAGAATTTGTCTGTGACACTGCTTTAATCTCCACGAACATCTTCCTGTTTTTTAAATATGACGTGAGAAGTGCCAATACTTTACCCCTGACACCGTAGTGCTCAAGTTTTTCTAGCAGTAATTTATGATCCACCGTGTCAAATGCTGAACTTAAGTCTAAGAAAAGCCCAGCTACTTTCTCTTTGTCGTCCAATCTGCTAACTACGTCCTTAATTAGAGTCGATATTGCGTCCTGTGTCCCAACGTTTTTCTGATAGCCAAATTGTCTTCTACTTAACACTCTATTTAGGTTGAAATGTCTGAGTAATCTAGTTTTAATTAGCTTTTCAAGAATTTTTGAGTGAATAGGTAGTAATGAAATGGGTCTGTACATCTTTGGGTCTGTTTTAGATCCTTTTTTGTGCACAGGTATTATTTTGGCTATCTTCAGTTGATCTGGAAAAATTCCTTCGTCAAAACACTTATTATAAAAAATGCTTAAAGGTTCCGCTAGTATGTCTATATTGTCCTTTATTACTGATATATTTATGTCATCATAGCCACAAGATTTTTTGTCGTCCATTTTTTTCACAATTTTGTATATTTCAAGGGGAGTGACAGGGTCTAGGACAAGGTCATTGGTTACACTCTTTGCACTTTTTCGTAGAATATCCATAGCAGCCCCTGTGCATGTACTAGTCGATGAATTAAATTCGAACTGCTGGGCAAAGATATTCACAATATCGGATGGTTCTGAGACTATCTTATTATTTGATTTTAAAATTAGTTTTGTATTGTTATTAACTTTGCTTACGTAGTTTTTGAGTTATGTTCAATAATTACGTATTTTTCCCACTTTGTCTATGTAAACGACATCTTACTTGACTCCGTCACTGTTATTTACATAGCAGGTAGTGATATTCGAATTTGTGTGGAGTAGGTACCACAACTAAAAAGAAAAAATAAAATCTTTTTACAAAAAAAAAAACAACCGACTTCCAAAAAAATCACTAAAAAACTGAAAAATAAACTTTAATTTCGGAAGTCAGTGGCAAAAAACGAAAATTGAAACTATCCTCCCTACTCCTGCACATTTGAGGACGTACAGAACGCTACTGAAGCTGCGACCAACGTGGCCACCTACTGGTCCAAAGTAATGAACCTATACAACCTCAAATTGCTTAGCATGATCCTCCGTTATGTCGAAAATACTGCAGCATCAATATTGAAATAAATCGGTTAAAGTTGAGGATTGATGCTAGGTTAGGATATGTTTGACAAAAACACGATTATATAAATAAAATTTTCTCGATAGAAAAAAAAACCAAAGTTAAGTGCCTCTAAACCGAATTATATACCGCTAGTATTCAAAAACTACTTCAAATTAGAACATAAAACTTTGCATAATAACTGAACTAAGTACAAAGCAGGTCTTATGTTTTTTTTAAAGTTACCATTATTTCCACCGTAAAAGGCCTAAACTATTCCAACTTTTGAGGCGCCAGCACCCTACTCCGTCTCGCTCTCACTCAGTCCGCGAGTAGTATGGTATGAGCGAGGTAAAAAGTGAATTTGAGCTGAGGTAGAGGCTCTTAACTAGACGAATGGTGTATCATCGATTCGAAAAGAAGATGAAGACCCATCTTTGCCGTTTAAGCAATCATTGTACCCTTGATAGTTGTGATGTCTTCGTTCACCCATCTTTATTCACTTAAGCTTGTTCACTCAGCTCCATTCACCCAGTCTCCTTCACCCCATAGTTTTTCCATTCACCCCGCAGCTCTGCTAAGCGTTTCGCCATATTTTAATGCCGGGATAGTTGGGCCATAAACTCGTTTGATTTATTTTATGATCGCTATACGTGTGTGGTTGTTGTGTTGGCGGGTTATTTGGGCTTTTTATGAACATTTGGGCTGTTAACTTAGGAAATTAATGTAACCAATTAGGAGTTAGTTTCTGATGGGTTGCAATTTGATTGACTTAGGTTTTGGTCTTGGTAGACAGAAGTTTGTGGTTTTAGCAACCTTATTATACCTTCCTACCGGTGCAGGTCAGTACTTTTCGTTCTTTTTTTGTAAAGATGGTCATTAGCAGCCCTCGACAGAAATGATGACCAAGAAATGTTGACTTATAATACCAATATTATTTTCGTCTTGGTTTTTCGACCAAAAATGCAAACCAAACCGAATTTCGGTACAAAATCCATTTTCGGTCAGTCTACTCTACCAATCAGTAAAAAAATTAGCATACTCAGTTTTATTCTAGATCTAAAACTTTAGTCGTTTTTAGATCGTTTGCGAAACCGTTGCATCATAATTCTCTAAGTTTTGGACTCTCTGACCTTGAAAATAAAATGGTTTTTCTTCCACCCCGCTGCCATAGCAACCCCCCCCGATAAGCTAGCATGAGCTTGGTTGGGATTAATGGCGCTGCCCTAAAGAAAGCGTTCTTATTAGATAATGGAGGCGATCGCTTAATGCGCCATTTTAATATTATGTTATAAAGTAAAAACTTGAGAGGTTTAGGGACTACTTACCCTTTTTTTATCTATTTTGTCTATTTTTGGGTGTGGAAACAGGTAATGAAGGAATTAATATGTTAGTAATGAAAGAACAGAAAGAAAAATTGTTCATTCTGCACAAACAAAACGCACGCAACAAAAAAAGACATAAAATATACTTATACAAAAGTAGCCAAAAGCCATAATGCACATATGCACAATATACATTGTCAGACTTTTTGTAATCTATCTAACTTAACTAGGAATTTTACGTTTTTAGTTTGTGTAACATCTTTTAAGAGACCTACTCTCCTTTATTTTAGTGGTAAGGTTTGATAATTATCTGTATCAATAATTATTAAGATAAGAAGCACAAATTGTACTAACTAATATAAAATTAAAATTTAAAAACCCCCGACAAAAACAAAGCATCGAATAAACGATTTTTTTTTATAGTTTAGAATACTCTCGATGAAGTCACCTTTCAAAAAAAACCAAAAAAAACAAAATCGGTTCAGCCGTTTGGCGGCTACGATGGCGCAGACAGACACACAGATACATACGTTAAACTTATAATACTTACCCCTCTTTTTCTGTCGGGGATTAAAAAAACAAGGCAAGCCACGTCTGCATTAAGCCACACTCCCTTCGGACATCTTTGATAAAACTTCAAATTAAAAAGAAACTTCTTGACCCGTAAAAAATTTATATTATGTATTTAAAATTATACTCCAAGTACAAATAAACAGAAGGAACCTTCAAAAATTATCCAAATAACTAGCTACCAAACCACTCTTAAAATAATTCAACCCAATTAAACGAGCATTAGAATTTAAACGAAAATGTTTTAATTGAAAATGTAATTTTAATAGAATACGTAACGAGTAAAAGGGATGATCCACTTACTGTGAGTCCGGACTAATCTTGATAAAACACTCGTTTAGCTAAACCACGGCTGTATGAGTTAGCTGTTAGTTAAACCGTCTGTCCCTGCAGGCTTATGTTTAGAGTTATATATATAATTCTGTGACATTATTTATAAAGTGCTACGAGTATGTCGTTTTTCCTAGCATAATTGTGTATTAAATGATTTGTAATATACAATTATTATATTAAGTGACTGTAATGTCCTACTTAGGCCATCCATGTTCTGAACCTCAGCCCTCAGCTCCTAAGCTCTTCTTCATTTCCGTAGTTTTCGGGCAAGCCTGCCCCTTTGCCATCTAAGCTACGCTGCAATACAGTAGCGCAATTAGTTACTTCGAATTTTTTTGTGTCATTCCAAGTATTTATCCAAATCATCTTGAGATAAGTAATCTACGTAAACTTCTGATCATGGCCCTTCTCTGTTTAGATAAATAAATAAAATACAATAGACGTAGATATTATTTAGTAAACTATTCCGCTTAGCTATTCCTCAAGAGTTATAAAAAACCCTGTAAGAAATCGACACGTGTTTCACCTCTCAACGAGACATCCTCAGGATAACGATTGACCATGCAGAGAGATTTGTCGATTAGACGCGTGCGGGACGCTGGTCTCTGCATCCAGCGCTCGGCGTGGCAACACGTCGTGTTCGGGTTCGCGACTGGTCAATCGTCATCCTGAGGATGCCTCGTTGAGAGGTGAAACACGTGTCGATTTCTTACAGGGACTCTTGAGGAATAGTTAAGCGGAATAGGTTACTAAATATATCTAAGTCTATCGTATTTTATAATGGAGTTCCGCAAGCTCACGCCTGAATCAAACTACTATAAATAAATCAATCAGTCAATAAAAGTATAAGTACAAAATGGTCAAGATAAAGCTCGATAATGATCAATCGTACTTACGTAGGAACGTACATCGCTGTAATGAACTTCGCTATAATGAGGTACACCCAATCATCACATAAAGAATTACCTGTGATATTCTGTTCTCAAAATAACTTTAGCTACACGGTAGATATTGAGGCACATTATCAAAGCAATAGCAATTGCTGAAGGAAATATCTAACGTCAAAATCCATGGGCTACCGGCCTTAAATATGTTAATATTATGTCAAACGTTAATCACCCAGAATGACAGCTCGCTAACTGCCATGCCCGAAGGGACGTTGGCATGATGATACTCAACCAATATTCATATTTCACATCGCCATGTTTATGATGTGCTCATGTCTTAGAAATAATTGCGTTCCCCTCTTAGTGCTTTAAAACTTAATTTATGTGGGTAGGAATATATCGCTCAAGGCTTCTACGTATGAGTAAGGTAGATAGGTAAAATTCTATATTGAATCCGTAGTGCACCGGGTCAATTTCGGAGAAACAGAAAAAATAATTAAAGCAGTAATCAAAATAAATTCATTCCTTTCAGTCATTAACAAAATACAATAAAATAAATGCTTGTTAAATTAATTATCCAGTTTCAATATCAGAATCATTTATTAAATTTATAAGCGCCATAAAAAACTCGATGACAGATTTCGACGAATAATAATTAATTTGAAAGTGATAATTACACTTTTGTTTATCGAAATATGGAGGATAGCACAGAATAATGCTGTGCTATCCTCCATATTTTACGGCATCAAACAAACCAACACGCATAATTACAATTTATGACAGAAATAAATTTCTAAATCATTCTCGTTGAACAAAACAAGGTAAAATTTTATAATCTGTATTGAATTACGTTCGCGCCATAGACGAGTATTTTATTATCTGTCAAAGCATTGTTTACGGCGTCCATTTTAATTCGGATTCCCACCTTCTTGTCATTATACACCGATACGGTATTATTTCGTATCGGAGTGACAAATCCTATTGCCATCAATGGATAAGCGAAAACGTTTATGTAAAAGTAGTTTAGTACTACTTTTGCCGGAATTTTAAAATGTATACTCCATATGAAATAAGATTAGAAATTCAAACAAACCTTTTTACAGTCCGTTCAACCGATTTTGACTTCAATACCGTAGGGATAAGGACGGCATTTAAAGCAAAAAACTTTACGCAATACCAACTGTCTACTGCAGCTGCCATTTGTCATGCCACCAACGCAATAGAACTCAAAATCGGTTGAACGGACTGTAAAACAGGCTTATTTAAATGTCTACTCTTATTTCATATGGAGTATACCTAGGTACTTCTTAGCCAACCCACATCGTATCGGATAACACAATATTTACTTTCTTATAACGATCTTTATTGTAATGCACCCTATTTACAATAAATAAATACAACAGTAGAAAAATCTTTAAAGCAACAAAAAAAAACCTACAATATTTTTCACATAGAAAGTGATATTTGCAATAGGCAACAAACGATTCAAGAGAGACACGTAATACCTCCCGAGCTACTGTTTCAATGAATGTTAAAATTAACAGTATAAGTATTGGCCATGTTTAATTAAACCTCTCTTGAATCGTTACACTTTCAGGTGCTTCAGGAATCCGCTGAAAATCTCCCTCTCGCCGGAGGAGACGATTTACTATGGTTTGACGGCTAGAATTCAAATTAAGGGGCCATCAAAAGTTCATTGGCTGTTTAGTGAAATGTCATAGCCCCTTTTAGGTTTCTATTATAAAGGTAAAAAGTAGTCGTCGATATTTAAATTGAAAGGTGAGACATTTTTGGAAAGTCGAATCAAAGGTGGAATTAATAGTAGGTATTAAACTCTTGCCTTTACAAACACTTATAGATAACTTTCTTGAACAGCTGGATTAAGCGTTGAATATCAACTTTCTGAAGTTTTTAACAAAAAGGTAAACAGTGCCATACGTTGGCGGCTACGAAGCTCTCTGCTACCGACAGTTGTCTATACAGTCGACTGTACTACCGACGACTCGACGCTCGACTTTGTATCGCATTGACATTCGACATTGTCATCCGGCCATACCTTTGATAAAGGAACGGAATTTCTAGAACTACCTTTTTTTTTTTTTTTTTTTGAGGGTGGGATATCGTCCAATGACTTCTCCCGCTCTGGGCGGAGCGGAAGGGCGTGTCAGACTTTTACGGACTAAAACCCACCCGTGTTCCTTCATTTGCCTGTTGCCAAGGTCCCGGTATCCCTTTCGGACTTTCCCGCAACCCTGGCAGGCATCGGTCCTAGCGGACCCCGTCATTTATGCTGACATCTCTTTGAGGCGCGCGTGGAACACGACGCGCCATCGACCCGGGCCTGGTCCTTATCGGACGGCGAGCTGCCCGTTGCTCGCCGTCCGCAAGCCCGCGCCTATGGTGGCCGGAAATCCGCCTGGGATTCCCGACGCCCAGGGCGTCTCCAACGGCGGCGGTTAGGGGCGTGAGGGCGCAAACTTTGCCTTTCCCTCACGCGTTCCGCCTCCTCCTTCGCGAGCATTACTGCTTCGCAGAAGGAGGTGACGGCTTCCCATGCCCTCTCGCTCCGTACCATGGCCTGAACCAGGGCCGGACGCGAGAGGTCACCGCCGCCAATCACCTCCGCGAGGACACGGCGGTGCTCCGCCCAAGCAGGGCACACCTCAACCGTATGCTCCACCGTGTCCTCCGGGCGATCCACACAGTGGTGACACCCGGGCTTCTAGAACTACCTAGGTTGTAAATCTGAAAAAAAAAAAAAAAAAAAGTGTTTGCATAGCTATTATGCCAAAATTCAAATTCGTACATTGCATAGATTTCTAGAAAACCTTTATGACAGACGGACAGAAAAAAAATCTTTTAATGGTTCCGTTTTTCAGAACCCTAAAAAAACTATTAATAACAAATTAACGACTATCGTAACTAATATTATAATTGCGAAAGTGAGTTTGTTTATTTGTTACGCTTTTACGCTAAAACTGCTGCATAGATTTGGATGGGCACATGGGTATATAGACCATGACCTGGAAAAGGACATAGGCTACTTTTTATTCTGGATGGCAGACAAAGTCGCGGCCAATAGTAAGCACTGCTCAGTCACTGTCCAAATAATAAGCAGAGATTATGCACTACAAACTAATACTCAAAATATGATTTCAAACTATAACCAGACTAGTTAATGACTAGCACACGATACCGTCTGGTTTCTAGACATGCAGCAAAAACAAACACCACTCTATCTCTCTCACATACACAGAATTACATACCACCATCTCACTCCCACTACACACGTCATTAGCGATCAAATCGGACATGAGTATCGACATATCGGTAGCTTACCACTTAATGTACGCAAAAAATGATAGATTAACATTCATAAAATTATTAAGAGTTATTAAGATATTATGTTTTATTAATATACAGTGTGTAAGATCATTAAAATGATTGTAAAAAGTTTTGTAAGGCTATTATAAATCACTTTTGAAAGCTTGATTGTCGATTCTTAGAAATTAATTTCATGGTCAATGTAAGTAGTTAGGTCATTTCTAAGAAGGCAAGGACATAGATAATAATCTGTAATGAGTTTTGGGAAAATTATTTTTTGGTGGTAGAAAAACAAGGAGAATGAATGACAGTACCTACTAATCTCTATGTGGTTTAAACTCAGACCAACAACAAAAGGAAGACGGCGCGCTCCGAACATCAAAAGTGAAGCCACAAAACTATGCTCCTGCAAGTAAACACACAGGCTCACGCACACACATACGCTAAAACTATGCTCATCGCTCCTAGTACGTCACGAGTCGTCGTCTAGTTAACATCAATAAAAAAAATAGAATTATGCCTTCCTATGTAGTGAAAACTTGTAAAAACAATAGCAAATCACATAAAAAGTCTCACGGAATCACTTTTCACATGGAAGTACTTCAAATAACATCGTTTTTTAATTTAAATAACTTCGAATTTTAGGTTGCTTGGAACAAAAAACCTCATCGAATGAATGAATGAAAGCAGTGACATAAGGTGGGAGGGTTGCCATATTGTGATTTAAAATTTTCCCATTCGATTAAACCAATTTAAATTTTGATTTGTTATTGCGAGTAATTATATTGTTGTTTTGTTTTTTTATGTATTTATATTTGAGATTTCCAAGTTATACTGAATCTAAAAGTAAATGGATAGTAGCAACAAGAAATAGCGATGTAAAAAATGTTGTTTTTGTTTCGGAATAGATGTCCTTCTTAACAATTGAGGTATAATACCATACTCAACAATATCTTACTCGTACAATATTATACTACCCATACAATATTAATGCCCAAATTATAGGGAAAAACTTTAACAAATGGCAGCCCTTTATACACCCACATAGATAAAAAGGTGGCATCACTTTCGATGTTCGGAGTGTTTCGTCTTTCTTTTTTTGTTGGTCTGAGGGTTTAAAAGACAAAACCTCGAATAGCAAGCAAGAGGTTAATTTCTTTATTGTATCAATCAATAGATGGAATGCATCTTCCCTGAATGACGATACCTTTATGGTATTTGGAACTGGTCAGTCCCAATACAAACCTATTGATGGCTAAGCTATTTTTTTGCCGGAATATGTCGAACTAACAAGTTTCTCAGTTCCAGTCCGGAATCTGGAATTGTGCCCGGTTGATGGTAATAGGCTCGCCCCTTATTACATGGGACTTAAAGATAACTGGCGAAATGTGAGTGTACTAAAATTCATGGTCTTCCTTTTATCTGTGACACTATGTTATTTAGCAAAAAATAATCCTTATAATGAAGCCTTTCGATCGGTATGATAAAGTTACAGGGTGATTATTTTTCTCATGTAACGGGTTCGATTCCCGGTTCAACCACATAATTATTTAAAAATCTGTGAATGCAGTTTAAATTGTTTTTTAAATTCAAATAATATCTTCTTTCAGTAAAATGTTCCATCTACAATATTCAAGGTACTTTCCCTCCAGGTGGCACATCCGTGAGACGCCCAGCAAAAAAAAAAAAGCCCATGTAGCTATTATTACATTCTTAATCACCATAGCAACACTACATTTTTTGTAACCTCGAGAAGGATAAACCGACAAATATAAAACATACAGTTATAATAAACATTGTATAAAATGCTTTATATACCGAACGTAATATTTTTTGTCAGCCGTCTGGCGGTCACTGTGTTCCTATAATATATTACATCACATTAATATTAATATACAAAAGAATATAAATATATTATGCATGCCCTGAATCTATTTTTTATGTGACAATGTTGACAGATATTGTTTTGCTGGATGTGTCATGAAATATTTTGAATGTATTAACGTTTTGATTTTTATCATAATCATTACAGTCTGTCATTGTCGCACTGTTGGCCGGGGCAAAAGCTGCTTCTCATACAAATGCAGATTTTTTTTTGTGTTTTTTTCTTTTTTTTTTGCTTCATGTTTACCGCAAATAAACCTATTTTCTTTCTTTCTTTCTTTCTTTCTAGATCATTGACAGAAGTAAATTGATAACAAAATTGCTCACTGCATGCTCAGACCAAATAAAAAACCAAGACAGAGCGCTGTCAATAGTGACGCGAGGCCGGTTTCGTAAACATGTGTGCACTTAGTTTGGTGTAGTTTGATTGTAGTGTCATTATAAATAGTTGTAAATGTGTGTGTGTGAGCGTGTATGCACAGAGCGATGGTGTAGTTTTAGCATGCTTCACTGTATTGTTCGCGGCGCTCCGACATGGTTTTTTATTTGGTCTGAGACTGCGTGTAGAATATTTCGAACTAGTGTCAGCTTAGGTTCCGCCACGGTATTTTCTCTTACAGAAAATCGTTTTTGTTTGCGATTAACGAACGAGAGAGAATATTTATTTCCCTATACTTGAAGTACCTACAACAAAGTATTCAAGTAAAATATACCCCCACCATTGTACACTGAACTATAAAATCTGGTAAAAAAAAAACTACTTAAAAATGATTGCACCTCAGTCTCACCCAGTCACCAAACATCCACGTCCGTCGCTCCGTGATCAAAGGGCGGCACCGTCAAAGCACATCGGAATCCACTAATTACTGCTCAACAGCCATCGATGTTCATCCCGACAAAGCTAACTACACTGGTATCTATGACATACCCACTATATTAAACGGGAATTCGTACACAGATTCTATGAAATTAATAGAGGAATATTTTTGTTTGTTTGGTTAGTCTAATATAGAAGAGAAAAGAATAGAAACACTCTTTATTATGTTCCCATGTTCACCATGAAAACTACATATAAGTAGGTTGTATATATAAGTTGGCAGAATCATCCCAGCGTTAATTAGATGGATTCGTTTTCTCCTCTACCTGTCGTTATTTCTCCTGACTAAGTTTATTTTGTTTATAATTTATGTATGTATCTATGTATGTATTAATTAGTATTCATTATTTCTCAAGTTATATGTATTGTCTTTTATTGCACCTACTATGTCTGTCTCTGCATCACCCTAAGGTTGACTGGTAGAAAATGCCTCAGGCATTAAGTCCGCCTTTGTACAGTAGTTTTTTCTACTTGTGCATAAAGTTTTAATAAATATATATATATATATATATATATGTAGTTATTTATTTTCACCATGTAAATTACATATTTATATATAACCCCCTTTGCAAAAAAAAGGGGCGGTTTTGATTGTTTTACTTTATTCGTAATCATTTAGTTGTAAAGAGGTTTTAATAGCCAAACTATGTTATTGGCACTTAATAAAGAGTCTGGGTATGAAAAAAAAAACAAATTTGAAACTTTTGTTTAAAACAATAATAATCCCTTTTTCAGTTTGTGACTTTTACTAACTTTTTGCGGGTTTGCGGGTAAAAGGTTATCCTGGCAACTAAAACTAACTTCTCGTTATTTTTAGTAGAATAATTTGTTTGTCGCCTTATTGTGACTTAAAACAGAAGATATCTTTATGTCGATTTTAATGGCAGAAAAAGCAATACGAGCTAGTAAAAGTAGTTGCAGCGCAGCTGGAAGAGGGGTGTAGCCAAAATTCTTATTGATATTAAGAAATTACTAGTCATTTATGCTAATGACATAGTAAAAATATTAATATTATCCAAAGAAAAGTCAATGACTGTTAAGGTGCCTTTTTTTTGCAAAGGGGTGTATAATAATGTAGTTTTTTTTTCGAAATTAAAAAAGGTGGGACGACATATCGCAAAAAAAAAGTTGTTAATGTCAACCTTTTGGATGCATTATTATGGGAAGTTTGATAAAGCTAATTACGAAGGTGGCAACCGGAGGACTAAAAAAAACCCAAAACTATTTTATAAAGGTTTTAATTAAGATAAAAATTACAATTTAACTTATATTAGTTTTAGGTCTATGTTCGGACGATGCTAGTACCGAATTGAAAATTTACGTAAGTAATCCTAAAACGTGGATGCGGCATCAGCGGATTTGGAAGTAGGTGGCCACTTGGCGGCACGAGGCGTCCGTTCGCTGAGTCAGCAGGTGGCGTGTTGGAATTTTGTGTGGAAACATCCGTTTGACGTAATTACCATATCATGTCGCTATTCAGCTGATTTGGTGTAGGCAGGGCACGTAACACCTCCCCCCTCAGAACAGCAACTATTTGAGAATCTTGAGCGAAAATGTTGCTGGAGTCTGTTTCGTGATTGTGGGTGATTCTGCATCTTCGTATTGATGATTTTCAGGGTTTACTTCTGATTTCTGTGGTTTCGTAAGTTTTGTGCAAACGTTATAGCGACGTATAGTGATTGCGATGATCAGTACAGTTGCACTGAATAGTATGACGTATAGTGGAATCGTCGTATGGTATAGTGAATTTTCCGCCATTGCGTGTTCGATTTGTACTGGGTGTTGCATTAAAATTTTATCTTCGATTTCATGTAGGCTTTTCAGGTGCAGTGGGTTTAGTTTCAGATGTGGGATGGTTTCTTCAACAATATTCAGGTTTATAGGTATTTCGGTGATTTTCAGCGGCTGCCCTTTGATATAGTCGTTGGTGTTGGTAATAATGAATCGCTCGGTGCGTAGTAGACATTTTTGCGGGATGGTAGCGAGATAACTTCCATGCAGGGAGATGAATTCTTGACGTTCGCAGTGTAGCTCCGTCCGGGTCGGTTGTGGAAAGATGAGCGTATAACGTCTGTCATCCAGTTGTTCCATGGCTGCCTTAGTCAGTGTGAGCTTCGTAGGCAGGCAAGATTTCTCCAAAGATTGGTTGTAGATGAGGTTTTGGATGCAATCTAGATGTCCTCTTGTTGGTTGACGGTTGATTCCTTCTTCGCAGAGATGATATGGGCCGAACTTCGGGCATTCAGCCTCTATGTACTTGAAAGCTTTCCCATTAGTTGCAAGGAAAGGGTAAGGAGGAATATAGGTGTACATAAGTTTGTTGGGAACTATTGCTAATCTGTATAATTCGAACTTATCGGGGCTGGTTATTGGAACTTTAAATATAATAACAATTTTTTTATTCGTGTAGTAGTAACCGGGTTTTATAACAGTATAGTACTCTCTTAGATTCGCATCTATTAACTGATTCTGGCCGTAAATAGATATTAATCTCTTAATCATGTTACTTAAAGTATCTATGCCTAACATACTATGATGGGTGCTCGATGCACGTATAAAAGCTAAGGTATCTTCTATCCTAGTTATCTCTAAATATAAATCTTCTGTATTGTCGCTAATTATAGCCAGCAACTGAGCAAACTTTGCGAATCTTATAAGGTCATTTGTCGCGGCAGTTTTCTCGTCTAAGATTAATCCTAATGTACTATTGATTCTCTCTTGATTGCTAGCAATTTTTGAGAGTATGTCACTGTATCGGGTCATCCAAACTTTGTTAAGACTGACATGCTCATTGAATTCTGATACTATTTTATCGTTGTTACTTTCTAAAAGATGGATTGCATTATTATATTTTTGGGCATCCGTATGATCTAAGTTTCCGGTAATGCTTTTTATAACAGACCCTAATCCGTCTACGAGACCTCTTTTACTACGACCGGGTTCTAGTGTTTTTAACTGCGAACTGATTTCAGTTAATTTATTAGCTAAATGGTTGATTTGGAGTTCATACAAGAGGGAGGTTTGGTTTTCTAGTTTACTCTGGAAATAGTCGAGTTGAGACATTACAGAATCAAGTCTGTGTTCAAAGTCAGTTAAGTCTATGTATTGTAGGAAGGTGTGGTAATGTGTAATGAGCCTTGTTTGTCCAAGGTTGAAAGGTAAAAGTCCGGGTCCATTGTCCAAGCTTTCAAGTCTTATCTCGAGCGCCGTTATTGGTTGGGCTAACATTGCCAGCAGTATCCTGTAACAATTTTGATTTATTTGGGATACGTTTGAGTCGGGACTTAGCTACAGGACCTTTCTTTTTGGAGGTATATATATGAATCGGAAGGTCAGCTAAAACAGTGTCATGTGTGTAGCGTGGTGCTAATTTTTGTCGGTCGGCTGCTGGGTTAGAAATGAACACTTGCTGTTCCGGTTGGTATTCTATTTCGGGCTCTCTTTCCTTATTCCTATTTCGTATAATGTTTGTACGGTCAGCAAGAGTAAAGTCATTGATAAGGTCGTATACAGTTTTCATCTGGTTTCGGTGTGTCAAAATATATTGTTGCATTAGGTGTTCAGTCATGTTAATGTCAAGGGGGTCTCTTGGGTCAAAGTGTCCTCTAACTATGTCATGTGGCCTACACTTGGTGAAGCTGTGAACTGAACTATTATAGGCTAATAAGGCATAAGGCATGAGGTTGATTACGGGTTCGTCTTTTTGACGTAATCGTAGGATACGTAAGTGTTCTAGTAACGTAGAGTGAAATCGTTCAATGATTCCGTTATCGTTGGGGGAGTGTGCTAATGTTTTATGGTGGTTGATTTTATGTAATCTTGTAAATTCGGAGAATAGTTGGTTTGTGAATTCCGTGCCGTTATCGGTCACTATTGTTAACGGTAACCCATGATGTGTACAATAACTTAAAACTGCTTGAAGTATGCTTATTGCTGTACCATCTCTCAAATGGTACGCTTGTCCATATTTTGAGAAAACATCTACCACTGTCAAGTACTTTTCGTTTTGAGCTGTGAATAGATCCATGTGTATTAATTCGAAGGGTTTAGTTGCTGGGGGTACTACATTAAATTGAGGTCTAATCGGGTTCCTATCATATTTCGTTTGTCCGCAGATGGTACACTCATTAATGTATTTGGTTATTTCTTCCCTCATTTTAGGCCAATAATATTTTCGGGATAGGGCGAGATGACACTCGTTTATTCCTCTGTGATTAGTTTTCCCTTCATGATAGTGTTTTATGATTTCTTGCTGTCTTAGGTACTCTTTAACGTCTTCTAGTTCGGTTTTGGCTAATACTAAATTAATTGCTGAGCTTTTAAAACTATTCTGGATTATGGGTATAATTGAATACATCCCTAAGGGTGGAGTTATTTTTATAGCGGTTTTAACTTTAGGGTTGACGTATTCTTTTATAGCATTTACTACGTCTTGTTCTAAGTTCGATTCTGAAACCTGAATAAATGTACGGGTGTGTGTGTCAAAAGGTTTAGTAGCGGTTGTACGTCGTTTAATGTCACCTACTATGGTAATGCATAACTGTCGGTGAAATTTGTTCAAAGGTTCGTCAGTGATTGGTACTTCTAGAATAGGGTTTTCAGCGCTGGTATGTGCAGTGGCTGTCGTGGACCCTGTTCGTGACGGTGGTCGCTCTGATGGGTTAGCTAACATTGACTCGGTCTCGTCATTGTTAATTTCCACTCGGGATAAAGCGTCGGCATTGGTGTTATATCTTCCCTTTTTGTAAACTATAGTGTAGTCGTATTCGCTTAGTTTTAGGCGCCATCTAGTCAATCTTGAGTTAGGCTCCTTAAGGTTCATTATCCACTGTAGTGGTTTGTGGTCTGTGAGTATTTTAAATTTACGACCAAATAAGTAAGGCCTGAAGTACTTTGTAGCCCATACTATAGCTAAAAGCTCCTTCTCGATAGTACTATAATTGGTTTCACTATCGTTCAAAGTTCTTGAGGCGTAACAGATAGATTTATCTGAGCCAATGGTACCTTGTGAGAGTATAGCGCCGATAGCTACGTTAGAGGCGTCAGTGGTTAATATAAACTCTCTAGTAAAGTCGGGGTACTGTAAGATTGGGTCATTTGTAAGTAAAGTCTTACATCTGTTAAAACAGTCAATGTAGTCGGTGTCAAAAGTAATTTTGTTAGTCTTTTTAAGGCATTTAGTCATAGGCTTGGTGACGCGGGCAAAGTCCGGGATAAATTTCCTGTAATAACCTAATAATCCGAGAAACTGTTTTATTTCTTTCGTGGTTTTAGGTAATGGGTATTTTTCTATAGCCGCTATTTTATCAGGATTAGGTTTAACACCTTCTCCACTTATTACATGACCTAAGAATACCGTTTCTAACTTTAAAAATTCGGACTTATCCATTTGAATCTTAAAGTTGGATTCCTGTAATCTACTGAATACTTTTTCTAAGTTAATCATGTGTTCTTGCAATGACGTACTAAAGATGATGACGTCATCGAGATACACAAGGCAGATGTCATTTTGTAATCCCCTGAGTACATTATCCATCACTCTTTGGAAGGTAGATGGTGAGTTCTTTAAACCCATGGGCATGCGCAAAAATTCAAAGTGCCCATGCTCTACGTTAAAGGCTGTCTTCGGGATGTCGTCAGCGTGCATCTCACATTGATAAAATCCAGATGCTAGGTCTAGAGTAGTAAAGTACTGGCATTTACCAAGCTTGTCAAGTATGTCAGTTATGTTAGGTATCGGGTATTTGTCGTCTATGGTCTTGTCATTTACTTTACGAAAGTCAACTACTATTCTCCACTTCTGTTTGCCTGATGCGTCTGCCTTCTTAGGAACTACCCAAATAGGTGAGCTCCAAGCTGATTCAGAAGGTCTTATGATACCTTGGTCTAGCATCTTAGTAATTTGGTCTCTAACTTCTTGTCGGTGAACAAATGGGTAGCGGTAACTTTTCGTATAAACTGGAAGTTCGTCGGTTGTCTTGATATGGTGCTTTATTTTATTTGTAAAAGTCAAAGGTTCTCCCTCTACATAGAATACGTCAGCAAAACGACTGCATAAAGTCTCTAAGTTAGTTTTTTCTTCAATATTTAAATGATCTGTACGCAATCGAGATAGAACTTCTTTAACGCGCCTAGGATCTTGTTTAGTGCTGGTGCACTCATTATTAAATATCTCCGCTTGTAAAGGGCGCTCAAATGTAACGAGTGAGTCATAATCGGTCGGGTTTTCAATTTCAACGATGCCCGTACAGTCGGTAACGCGAGTAATGCATTCATGTATAATGCAATTACTGTGTATTTGCTGAGCTATGGAAACGTCACCGTCTGGGCTATAGATAGGAATATTTAATAGTTTTGATGAGTTCGCGGGAATGGTTTCCTGATAACTGGACTTTTTACATTGATAAAACCGAATAGGTATAGTTGTAAAATCTGTAATTAAATAGTTATTTTTAAGATCAATCTGTGCTCCGTCAAGTAAATCTAGGCCTATTAGTCCGTCAAAGTAATTATGAAACTTATAAATGAAAAACTTAACATTCGTAGGGTTATTAAATTCAGGAAAATTCGGAACAGTAACTGAATGGTTGTGTGTACTAGTGACACGGGCATTTGTTACTTCAAAGGGGTCAAAATTCAAAGGTATGTGCGAAAAGTATTGCTCGACTGCCTCAGGACTAATAAAAGACTGGTTAGCCCCGGTATCTACTAATAACTTAAGTGGTGGGTCCGATATCTGAATGTAACGTAATTCCCTTTTAGATTGAATATTTAACTCTATTTTAACCCTTTTTGATCCTTTTCCTTGAGAAAATCCGGATTAGCACTAGAGGTAGGCTTTGGTGCTTCTAAGCAATTCGCGTTGTTAGTACTCTGTGGCTGTGTGTCATCTTGTACATATAAAATATTCTCAGGCTCGGTTTGATTGTAGTAATAGAAGTCGGGATAGTCATAGTAACAGGAATAGTCAGGTTGTTCATAGTAATAGTCGGGGTAATAATAAGCGTTTTCAGGGTCTGTCATCTCGTTAAAATTCATTTCTCGTGTCTTGAAGTAATTACTAGGTGGTGGGTTCCCTGATCTTTGCCAATTATTTCCTGGTAACCCTATTGGTTTTTGTACGAAGTGACTAACGCCGCTCATTGGTTTCGGACCTGTATATTGCGCTGACGGATTTGCGTTCGGTAATCTAAATATGTTACTCTGGGGATGGTAGTTTGGCGGGGGTGCACGAAACATTTGCTGGGTTCGACTAACCATGTTGGGGGCACGATGAGGTACCTGATTATGCTGGAAGGGTGGCCTCCATTGCAGCTGCTGCTGCGGCGGCGTGGGCATAGGCTTATGCCAGCTCGTGCCTGCATTCGCAAAGCTAAAAGGTCTGGGCGTCGTCATAAGGACCGCTGGTGGCATTCTATGGGTTAAATGCGCTTGCTGTGTCGGGTTACGTCGCTCAGGAATACTTTCGTTGCGTTGCTGTAGGTACATGACATTTAGTTCCTGCTGTACAAATTCCAGAGCCTTTTCTATAGTTTCGGGTCTCATACATCGGATACGGGACCCTAAAGGTTCTTTAAGACCTCTGACATAAGATTGTAACGTCAGTTTTCTATAAAGGTCGCGTTTTGCTTCGATGGTAGTAGCTATATTTTCATGCAGGGTGACATAAGTCATTATAGTACTAAAAAGGGTCTGGCATTTGTCATAGTATTCCTGCGGAGTGCTGTTTCCTTGGGCTAGTAAGGACATGTCATTGTAAAGGGCGGTCTCGTCCCTTTGATCGGAAAAGTTGTTAATTAAAGCGTCACGGATCCCTTGCCAATTTTCAGGTATACCATTGGAATTTATAGTTGTAGCTGCAGATCCCGTAATTTTATTTAAGATACCGTTTATTATACATAGGTTAGTGAACTCGTAACTCGGGTCATTTCTGACGTATTGTATTACGAGCTGATCACATATTTTAATGAAACGTGTTAGAACATTCGGATTTCCATCAAAGTCTGGCACTGGGCGTAAGGCCCTAAAGATAGTATCGGGGTTCAATTCCATTTCGTCACTACTAAATAATGTGTCTAAACCTAAACTATCTGAATCTATAAACCTATTTAAATCTACTTCCCTAATCCTATTTATCTGTCTGGAAGAGACAGATCCTGTCCTAGTTTCCCTTGGATGAAAAATCTTGAATTAATATTATATAAGGGGTTAAAAGAAAGGAGTCGGGAGCAACACTCAAAGAAAGCTTCAAGCACTTACATATACATGGTTTTCCTTGGTGTATCGATGGCTAGATACGTCCTCAGCTGCGTCTTCTTATGTTCGGATATTCGATGAGGTACTTGGAAATACCGACAGCGACTATCGGAGTCAGCAGATAAACGATTTTTGGAAATCTATACCGCGCCGCGCACTGCCTCGAATATCCTACCGACTGCGCCAATTACGAAGGTGGCAACCGGAGGACTAAAAAAAACCCAAAACTATTTTATAAAGGTTTTAATTAAGATAAAAATTACAATTTAACTTATATTAGTTTTAGGTCTATGTTCGGACGATGCTAGTACCGAATTGAAAATTTACGTAAGTAATCCTAAAACGTGGATGCGGCATCAGCGGATTTGGAAGTAGGTGGCCACTTGGCGGCACGAGGCGTCCGTTCGCTGAGTCAGCAGGTGGCGTGTTGGAATTTTGTGTGGAAACATCCGTTTGACGTAATTACCATATCATGTCGCTATTCAGCTGATTTGGTGTAGGCAGGGCACGTAACAAGCTTATTGTAATGTTTATGTTTATATGAAGAACTTAAGTATATTATTTGTAGGAATATGTGCTAGAAAAAGTCCAATAAACATTTAATCAAAATAAAACAGGTCGAATAAACAATAAAATAAACTTCGTGTTTTCGGAGATCGGAAAAGAAAAAAAAACGAGAACAGGAAATCGTCTAGTCGTATCGGACGGCGCATATCATTATATCTACGAACCATTGATTTCCAAAATCTAAATCAACTTACAACAAACAATAAATAAAAACTTTATTGCACTTTAAAAATACTGTTATAGCATGAAATCTTAAATTTATAAAAAATTCTAAGATTTAATTTGATGTTTTGTTGTTGAATTTAAACACAAAAAAACAACGAAACTTTCAAACACAAAAGTCATAAAACATTTCAAAATGCCATAGTAGGTATGTTTAATTTTTCTAGCTCATTAAAAAGCTATAAAATTATTCAACTAACTAGAAACTGACCTCCCATAAATGTCGTAAAATTCATCATTAAATTGATCATTATGTCGTAAAATTCATCATTAAATTAACCATATAAGTAAGTATCATTGGCATAAGATTTTGGACAGTCTTCTATGACCACAGAGTAGTAAATAACATAACATAACGCCTGTAATCCCCGAAGGGTTAGGCAGAGTTGTAACTACATTTCGCGTATATTTTAAGTCCCATGTAATAGGGGGCGTTTTGCTATCAACCGGGCATAAATACAGACTCTGTTCTGCTACTGAGAAATTCCTAATGGGAACCCAATAACACTTGGTCCGACCTGGGAATCGAACCCACACTCAGCAATCACTCTTGCGACCATTAGACCAACGGGTAGTAAATAAGTTGCACAATAAAACGCATAAAATTAAAAAACGTGAAATTTTCAAATACCCAGTTAAAATCTTGGTTGTGTTAGCTATAAACTACTGACTCAGATTAAATAATGCCAATCGCAAATTAAGCATTCCTAATTACATCGTTAACGCTTTTAAGATGACCTGTGAACGTACTTTACAATCTAGAGGGCATGACACACACGCCCTTCAAAATCCAATAAACAAAATTCTCGATAAACAAAATCGATTCATTACAGAAAACACTCAAAAATCGATTACCGATGTAATTGGAATCGTTTCCTTATAGATATGTGCTTTGTGCTATCTGAAATACATTTGCGTATTTTAAGGGATTCGGGTCTGGTTTGAAAGTAGGCGGTAGCGTTTTACTATTCATCTATCTACAAGCTTTTAACCGCAATATTTGTCTTATACGAGTTTCCACTCGTGGCATAATAGCATTCTGGAGTTACAAAAGCAGTATATTATACAACGTGTAACAGAATAAGCTCAAGACCGGAAATTAGTTTGCCTAGAATCGGCTTCTGAATCGATTTCCGTCATTATTTATATATGTTAATTTTTCATGTTTTTTTTTTAAATTTAACTGAAATTAGAACCACTGCGTCATAACAAGGTAATAAGATATTTTATTTAAGGAAATTTCATTAATATCTCAAAGGAATAAAGCCTATTTAAATGTATAACCAAATTTGTAATACGCTCATAGCTATCCTATGTGTAGTGCGCGTTAAATAAAATAGTTAATATAAGGTGTGATTTAATTAAATTAAATTACAGATATTATTTTAGTCTTATAATTTAATATTCTAATTGGGGTGTATGAGCTCTTGCGTTTATTCCGTTACGCGTTGTATATTTTTTTTTATATTTTACAGATTTTGATGATATTGAAATTTGATAGAAACCATATTTCATATCGATTTTGTTACTCAACAACTGCATAGAACAAACATTTCTCAGCAGCTCTTCGCTTTAACATCTTGCATTTGTTACTGTCTCCAGGTTCATTAAGTGAGTTATTAGTCAGTCAGCCACGGTACTGCTTTATTTGGAGAAGCTTGAATACACGTCCAAAAAAATTATTGAAGTCAAGCCTCTCTCCAAGGGCTCTTCTCTTTATATGAGCAGCATAGGTACAAGTTTGGTCATGATAACATTATATTCTTCAGTTGGACCTTGACTGTCCTCATAATACTCATAAAGCTGTCGCTGCGACAAAAGAGAACTCGCCGGCGCGGGTGTGACTAGTCAGCGATCAACTATTAATATAAATGTATCTCTATTACTTACACGGGACCAACAATCTTTTGAACGTTTCTTGAGTAACAAAAGCGTTGATTACTAGTCGACTTGACACCTTTCTATAATTTATGAAGTATCTATTTTCAGAACCGCTATCTCTTATAACTTGCACCACACACACATACATAATTCATGTGATAAAATACAAGCAATCAATTACTCCGCATGTAAATCGCTTAAGCGCGTCCCTTACGACGTAGCGTCTTATTTCGTAAGTAGATGTAATGTGTTTTACTTTCACGCTTTTGGCTGGATTTTTAATTTAGTTAACGTGTTATGGTTACAAGATAATTATAAGAGGGGGGAGTTAAGCTATATTAACGTCTTGTGTACCTATATGAAAAGTTAGGGAAATTAATTGTTTATCAAATTGACTGCCAACTTAATTTGTTCGTATATATTCTAAATCACAACTGTCATTCGTTGCAGTTTTATGAAATGGCTTTATCACGGCAAATTGACGTAGTGTGTCAATTTGATAAGCAAACAGGGGTTTATTCATAAAGGATGATTAAAGTTAAGTAACGTTCAAACGTCAAAAATGTATGGTTAAACAGTCGCTAATCATTACTTAACTTTAAGCAACGTTTATGAATAAAGGGGTTAATTTGCCTGATGATCGCGAGCGCTGCAGGGTAGTTTGAGATTTGAGTTCTTAGGTCAACCAATGAATATTCTTCTTACTTAGCAACTTTGGCGAAATAACCATTTACCTCTTCTAGATGTTACGGTTCACGTAAAATCGTCTATGAATCAAAATTTAAAATCTTACAAACATTGAAGGAAATAAATTCCCAAAAAAAAAACTTGACCAGAAAAGTTTCAAATATGAAAGGAAATTAAAACTTTAAAAGAATGGAAGTGCATATCCGACCACGCACAATAAAGGGTTCCGTAGTTGGGATGACTTTATCTCAACAACAAACTTATCATTGTAGTTGAGAATCATGTTCTCCCATACATTCCAACTGCAAATGTAAGTTATTACACACTTATTATGAGTTTTACCATTTTATTCTAAAACCATAGACTTCTTAAAGATTTTTCTGCAATGTATATTAAAAAAAATTCTGCATCAGAGATTCTGATTTGAAATTAGATCGCGAAACCAACAAGCCTCAAAATCTTAGTATCAGAAATACTACGTCTCCGGCATAATTCACTTCCCGACTCTCAGTGCACAAAGCGCTAGAAATCATAATCAAGTAAAGGAAAACAAGTATAAACCGCGCAAACTGTCGCGAATTCTCTCAAACATTCCCTCTATATACAATACAACATGTAAATCCGTATGCTCGCTCTCGACACGCTAATATCCTTTAATAAAGGTAATGTTACTTGAATTGCGACTTGCCTGCAGGCTAGGGTTACCCCTTGCTAGCTTTTGAAAATTATAATAATTCAGCCCGTGTTGTCCCACAAAAGGAGCTCATGGCTATATGATTACAGAATCATTGTATTTGACATTATATACTTACCTACAATTTAATTTCAACTCTTTATAGGCTTTTGTGGACATGATAATTATTAAATTTGTTACAGCTGTAAAAGCAAACACGTCATTTCGTTTAAATAGGTTTTTTATTACATTTTGATTATTTGTCTTTTAAATAGAAAAAGTAGACTGTAGATTTGTTGATCATCTTCTATTTTGTTAAGTACCTGGTACTTGTTGAAAGGCCTACATTCTCCTCCCATGCCTACTAACACTGTAATTTGAATATATTATAAAAGCCAATTATTTTTAAAATAGTAACCGTGGAGTTTCTTGCCGACTCTTCTCCATAGGAAACGACCAATTGGAACCGTGCACTTAGCTTCTGACGTTTCATAGGTGCCCATGTAGGTTTATGTAAAATAAAATAATTTGATTTGACAGCCGCACGGGTCTATCGAAGGTTAAAATACGCTTGCCACGATCAGTTCGTGAATGGGTGACGATTCATTAGATATCAAGACTCCTTCGTCCCTCGGAAAGCACGTTAAATCGATGGACCCACCAGCTATCATTCGTAGATCTTTGACAGTCGTAACATGTAGTCAGAAGCCCAAAAGTCTCACAACCAGTCTTACCAACCAACCAGTCAGTCCAACCAGTCTTGCCTCTGAGATTAATTTGAATATGATAATCTCAGACCAAATAAAAACCAAGACAGAGCGCTGCGAACCATACAGTGAAGCATGCTGAAACTACACCTTCACTCTGCGCATACACGCACAATTTACGATCAAACTACACCTCACTAAGTGCACACATGTTTACGAAACTGGCCTCACGTCACTGTTGACAGCGCTGTCTTGGTTTTTTATTTGGTCTGAGATGATAACTTGATTATTATCTAAGTTGTAGGACGATTTTCACATCCCTAGGACACCTGGACACTCCCCAGTTTCGTTCTTAGGTGCTCGCATTAGCATGCCATAGTGTCTCAAGAATAAAATTATCCATATTTCTACTAGCAAACATAACTACGGTTTTAAATGTCGCATTTGTTAGTTAGTGAGAAATCTTTGAATGTTTTAGCGTGCATTATCTTCGTAGGGTAGTCTTTGTGAGAAATTCAAGGTAAATTGCATGAGAGAGAGTGTGTGCGTGTGTGTGTGTGAGTTAGAGTAAGTATTTGTGTGTGTGTGTTATTATGCTCTTTGCTTGTAAGAGGGTTGGCGCTACTTGGAATTGCTTACAGCGGTACAATTTAATGTTGTCTGGTTTCTGGTTGCGCTATTTGGCGCAAAATTTTCATGAAAGATTATTTTCGTTGATACAAATTGAAGTTTTATTTTCAGTCAGTCAGTTTTATATAGCTTTAAAAAAAAAGAGAATACGAGGTGGCTTATTTTTGTTTCCTATGCCAAACACCTCAGCAAAATATCGAACAAGGTAAAACACGTTTAGGTTCAATGTTCGGAAAGCAAACCAACTAATTAAGGTTACCTAATCTTTAGCTAAACAAAAAAAAACATTAATTCCGAGACCAATGAACTTTAAGGGAAAAGTTCTATGATAGAATTAATCTAAATTACGTCATGAATTACGTCACAGTCGATTATATCACGGAATAGAAACCTGATTAAATATTAAGGGTTCGAATTATCCTGAAACTTATTTGGAACTGTCAGTTTTCATTATGAAACCGACACTTCTAGCGATAGGGGATTTTTTTGCACGTCACTCTTAATTTTAAAGTGCCTAGTCATAATTCATTTCAATATTTAAGGAAAAATTATAATAGCCAATTGTGATTTTCTAAAGATATGCAAAAATTGATAACCTGACCTAAATATTTTTGCAGAAAATTTTTCTATTAAATTGTTGTTGAATTTAATGTTTATAGAAAAGTTTCAGCATACAAAACTGTCTTGAGTATCCATAAAAAATGGCTGTCTTGGTTTTATTGGAAAACATAAGCAATAGAAACTAGACTTTTACGCTAGTCTGTCTACATAACTGTCAATATCACCACACATCAAGCCATTTTAGAAAAAGCACACTAATATCAGGCTCATTGACACATGTATATCTCATACGCCTTTACGCATAGGCTAAAAGTGTAGTAGGTAATTAGCAGACAAAATTACGTGTTTCATAGTCCTCTGCCGGTGCCTGCACGCCGCAGCGTGATGGTAACAAAGCTTGCTCATTAACTCCCTGCCGACTGACGACGCCGCTATGAGATACTGTAGACTATGAAGCAGATAGGACAGAACGGTTCAAGGACTAAGTTTACTGCCTAAGATTGTGTGGTGATTGATTCTCGTTTTTGACTTTAGAAACTCTAGGAAACGAATCATCACTAAACGACTTTCCCTAGGCAGTCAAGACTCAAGCCCGATAAACGAATCATCACTAAACGACTTTCCCTAGGCAGTCAAGACTCAAGCCCGATAAACGAATCATCACTAAACGACTTCGCCTAGGCAGTCAAGACTCAAGCCCGATAAACGAATCATCACTAAACGACTTCGCCTAGGCAATCAAGACTCAAGCCCGATAAACGAATCATCACTAAACGACTTTCCCTAGGCAGTCAAGACTCAAGCCCGATAAACGAATCATCACTAAACGACTTCGCCTAGGCAGTCAAGACTCAAGCCCGATAAACGAATCATCACTAAACGACTTTCCCTAGGCAGTCAAGACTCAAGCCCGATAAACGAATCATCACTAAACGACTTCGCCTAGGCAGTCAAGACTCAAGCCCGATAAACGAATCATCACTAAACGACTTTCCCTAGGCAGTCAAGACTCAAGCCCGATAAACGAATCATCACTAAACGACTTTCCCTAGGCAGTCAAGACTCAAGCCCGATAAACGAATCATCACTAAACGACTTCGCCTAGGCAGTCAAGACTCAAGCCCGATAAACGAATCATCACTAAACGACTTTCCCTAGGCAGTCAAGACTCAAGCCCGATAAACGAATCATCACTAAACGACTTTCCCTAGGCAGTCCAAGACTCAAGCCCGATAAACGAATCATCACTAAACGATCGTTCAGTGATGATTCGTTCGAGGTTTCATTAAATGTTTTTTTTAAATGTTAATGTCGATATTCGAACAGAGGTCATTATCGTAGCGAAGTTGTCAGTTCCTTTCTCTAAAGCCTTTACCCTCGTTATCTTGGATTCCTGGTCGAAGTATGTACTTGGCCACCTGCAGGGAAGCGTAGCTAAAACAATATTTAAAAGGGCACTCATCACCACTCCTACACATTTTGTGATTTTAAACAAGAACTTCTTGTTCTATTTTTACAAAAACTCAGCTACGCATTAGATCAGATTTTGGATATCCGTGCTTCTGAAGCGGGGACGAGTGCATCAACTTTCGCATAATTACGATTATGTTTATTGTTTGTTAGAACGCGCTAATCTCTGCAACAACGAGTAGAATTTGAAAAATTCGAATTAAAATTTCATTTAATAGCCCAATTCAGGGAGGAAGATTTTCTTTGAAGAAGGTTATGCTATTAAACGACCCTTAGGAGCTGAGCAAAAACAAAACAAGTCAGCTAGACTTGTATTACAGCGTGTAACAAAAACCCTGTCTGATCCGTGAGGATGTTGTTAAGATTCATACTGAGAGTATATTTATGTGGTTTTGTTTTTGGAAAAAAGAAAAAATAAGTCGCCTCATTTCATAAGGCGCATGTGGCTGCGTTTAGCGGTTGTGTACATGTCATAACTTATGACCGCTGTAATAATTTGTTATGAAATTGGGGTAATTTTGGTACTAAAAACGTGAATTTCAAATTGTTATTACTTTTTTATTTTCATTAAAAAAAAAACGAGTTTTTACACGCTGTATAGATAGGTTCAAAATATGTAGCTTCTCCTCTCTTACTCTTTGCCCACATTTGAACAGAACTACGAAGATGGAAAATTTTAATAAAATATGTTTCCCGCGTAAACGTCTCGCGCGTCACGTCTCTAACAGATCCCTTAAACACTTGCAATATTACGTACAACTACACTACTTTCTATTACAATAGCTGCAGGGTTCAAATTCGCCTGTGTTGAATCTAAAGGGGAGTGGTAAACAAATGCGCCATGAGGATGCACACCCGATTATGAGTGATATTATTTCCTAGTTGCAGTCAAAATAATTTATTTTAATGTGGAATTTAATTTGAAAGCTTCCGAGTTAACGACGCGGTTTTTTTTTTGTAATGCTTTAACGTGTTAGTGTTAAAAGTCAGAAGGCCTGTTTTAGGTGGTATATTTTCTTTATTGATAATATTTTAGATTAATATTTAACTAACATACTTATACATATTGAAAGCCCGATGTTTTGTCGAGTCGTAAAAACCGAGCAAAGCGGGGGTTAGTAGTAGTTTATAATTATTTACCGACTTCTTCAAAAAGGAGGAGGTTCTCGATTCGTCCATATGTTTTTTTTTTGTTTGTTAGTTACGCGATTACTCCCAATTTATGAATCGATTTTGATAATTCAATTTTTTTTATAGGTTTATGCTTGAGAAGTGGTCCCATATACATTTTATTAACATTGCTTGCGTATTTTTTGAGGTAGCTTCAATATTACGTATTTTTCTTTCTTAGTATAATTATGTGGACCATGTTTTAACTGACTCCGTTACAGTTATTTACATAGCAGGTAGTGATGTTCGAATTTGTGTGGGGTAGGTACCACAACTAAAAAGTGAAAAATAAAAACTTTTTACACAAAAAAACAACTAACTTCCAAAAAAAACACTAAAAACTGAAAAATAACTTTAATTTCGAAAGTCAGTGGCAAAAAACGAAAATTGAAAATCAAAGACACTGACTTCCGATATTAAAGTTGTTTTTCACTTTTTTTTTGTAAAAAGTTTTTATAAGTCTGAGATCGCCAACCCGTTTTAAGCTAGCGTAGATCAATACTCGTGCCTTCTCTGTATGAGAACAGGCATTTGCCCTACAGTGGGAGAGAAATAGGTTGGTATGAATGAAGATGTAGGTTTTTTTACTATTTTGTTTACACTAGGTTAGATTAAGTGAGTTTTTAAACTGATTTATCAAGCAACTTACTAACCAGTGGGACGTATAATTAGTGTCTCCATGCGCATGCACATTGCTAAAGACCTTCAATCAACAGATTTTTCCTACGATCGAATCACGACGTTATAATAAAGCAGGTGACACACCTTTATTGCAAATAGTACATATTTTCTATAGATGCTGACAAAAAATAATTGTCAATTTAATTTTCTACCTGTCTATCATCCGTCTGTATATCATGACTTCAGGTGACATACAAGAGGTGATGGATGGTGATGGGTGGTTGGTGATGGTGGTGGAGGTGGTGGATCGTGGTGGATCTTCATTGCAATTAATTCATACCTTTTCTGAGTAAATCGGATCGTTAATTTTATTTTCTGTATGTGTATCCCTTTCGCCCCTTCCATTTTTATCAAATCAAATTCAAACTAGGCTGAGAATCAGCACTTTTCGACCGTCAAAATTACATAAGACAGTCCCCCAAAACGCCCACCCTTCACCACTTCCTAGTGCTTTACCTGGGAAGAAAAAGTGGCGAAGAAGAACTGGCGCAACAAACTCCCCTGCACCACAGCTGTCAGTTCAGTCAGAAAAAAAATATTCTACACAAAAGTATGCAAAATCATTTACATTACGCAATATAAAACATAAATCTAATTATTAGCCATATGTCAGCTAGCACACGCCAATATACCACCCAAAAAAATAATAATAAAAAAACGACAACTATCAAACAAAATAAAAAGTAAATGTAAACATAAATTAACTAAATAAAAGCCTCCAGGGCACAAAGGGCGTGCCCGCTTATGATACAGTGGAAATAAAGTGTGTAAGTTCTTACGACGCACGCCGGTTGAGAGTTCTATACGCACGTGACCTTTCTGAAGAACATCACCAATAAGGAACTGTATGTCCTGGCGTGATCACGGTATTCCCGTAATATTTACTACTAGCTTCCGCCCGCGGCTTTGCCCGCGTGGTATGTCGATAAAAAGTAGCCTATGTCCTTTCTCAGGCTCTAGACTATCTGTGTACCAAATTTCATTTAAATCGGTTCAGTGGTTTTGGCGTGAAAGCGCGTCAGACAGACAGACAGACAGACAAATTTACTTTCGCATCTATAATATTAAATAAGGATGAGATATTTTCTAAAAACTATGCACTGAGTTTCGTGTCATCTCGCTCCCACGTTTCATGACTGCGGCTGAACGTTGCGGTTTAGTACGGTAACGATTCACTCAGTAGGTTTTTTTTTTTGATCTTTAAATCTTTTTTATTTAAGACACATCTGCACGCATCTCAAACCTGTAAAGCATTTTTACAATAAAGACATCAACCCACTGGGCCGTCTCATCAGATAAACAAATGATTGTTTTATTATCAGTCAAATGCAGTCGAGTATTTAAAATTGCATTTTCAGCTTAGTGAACT
The DNA here is from genome assembly GCA_949152455.1 of Lithophane leautieri. Lineage (NCBI taxonomy): Eukaryota > Metazoa > Arthropoda > Insecta > Lepidoptera > Noctuidae > Lithophane > Lithophane leautieri. Next base: position 1,796,370 of record OX424475.1, read on the forward strand.
TAATGCGATACTGTGATTAGAGCGCGGGTTTTATATTGTTAAAATTCTCATAAACATATAAATATACATTATTATAAATTAAAGTCGATTTTCGTGTCTGTCTGTGTAACCACGTTGTTCTTCTAAACGAAGCAACGGATTTTGATGCGGTTGCCATCGTCATTTAGACAATTTATTCCGCAAGTTTTACTATAACACATTCATATTTTAAAATTACATACAGGGTTAAATTAAATTAGCTAGTAAAACTCCGCAAACATGATGGATAACGATATGTAAATATGAAAACAAAAAAGAAATTAATTTCATTAAGTATGTTTTGTTTTTGGGGTCGTAACCCTTTTTTTTTGGGGTAGTTACTTAAAATATCAGTTAAAAATCTTTTTTTTTGTGTTAACTTCACAGACGTGATGTATATCGATATATCAAAACTACCTTAAAACAAATAAATAAATAAATTTCATGTTATATTGTATTTGGAAATTGTGTTATTTTATGCTAGTGATTTCGGTCTTTCCTTGCATATTACATACAATAAAGTCCATAAAAGCATTTTGACCTTTTTAAAAGTATTGCTAGCGTCACAAAACCACATAGCGTGTCAATTAATTAGAACTTAAACAGTCATCAAGAAATTTAAAATGCTGTCGAATAAACAAAATGTGCTTTAACTTTAAATAAAGATATAAGTTTCTAACTCCATGCAATGCTAGAATTGTCCATGAAAGCTGACAATTGTATACTAAGGTTGGCAATACTATAAATTCCCGTGACCTTATCTACAATATTGCTAGTTTGAAGGTCTGAGAGACCTTGGACGAAGGTCTCTCTATGCCAAGGTTAAGATAATCTGCCAGGACTGGTCTTTGTCTAGTTGTATGCAGATTTAATCTAAAAGATGTAGCTTTTACTCTCTGTTCATAATATCTCGCCTGTATTCTTTGAGGGGAAGGCAGAGGTGTTCGATTGTGATATTAAAGTCTTATGTAATAGGGAGCGAGTCTATTATATCATATAACTGAAAACCTGAAAAGGGCTAATTGTAAACCAAACTTAAAATCGCTTGAAAAATATCACCTCCTCCATATTGTATTTTTATGTACGCATAATTCGACAAAATTTAGGAAGCAGTAGATTTTCGCAAGCTCTTTTTTGGTCCCTTAGTCATCATCATCTGCCTAGCCTTTTCCCAAATATGTTGAGGTATGTATATATATGTATGTTGAGGTCGGCTTCCAGTCTAACCGAATGCAGCTGAATACCAGTATTTTACATGGAGCTACTGCCGATCTGACCTGCACAACCCAGTAACTGGGTAATACGATACCCCTTGGTAAGACTGGTTGTCAGACTTTCGGGCTTCTGACGACCCGCAACGACTGTACGGAAATCCTATACAATGCGAGACCAGCATAAACTGGAAATGTATAGCTTGATGTGTAGCCGTGTGTACATCCAGAAGTGTCCTTTTGCGATTTTTTATCTGAGTTTATATCGCTTTAAACATATTTTTCGAAAGAAATAGGTGGTTGCAGTACTACCTCTGACAAACTTTTTCTCTTGACTAAACTTTCCTACAGTAACGAGCGATTTTCAGTTTTCCCACGACGCTACATAAGAGAACCCCGCGGCATCAAGTGGTAGTGACACTGGTCGGCGGAACGCGCGCTGCACTAAACTATTGCCGGCCCGGCTCAGAGACTCATCATCTGCTTAGCCTTTTCCCAACTATGTTGGGGTCGGCTTCCAGTCTAACCGGATGCAGCTGAATACCAGAGACTGATAGATAAAAATTATATTTTGTGTAATCCAGCTCCACGTTCATGTCTTGGTGTTTGTTACGTGCCTAATAAGTGTTCTAGTTTTGTTTAGTTTAATAATTAATTATTACGAGTTACACTAATCGTTTCCGTCGAAGTTAACTCAATGACTAACCTTTATTGCTGATTTAATAATTAGTTTTTTATATAAATAAACCTTATATAAAAGTGGAGTGATGGATGTTATCGTCCTTGTGTGGCCTTTATTGGCCATCCAACATACGAGGTGTTTCAATAATGTTCCTCATCCGATAACCATCTAAATGGCTCTCACATAATTAAATCACCATCATTAAGAAAAAGCTTCACAATGTCTTTTTCATTGTCCGTCGTTCGCCATAATATTTAATTAATGTACTTTTTAACTCGAGTATACAATTAAACTTTATCGTTTTGTGTCCGAAAATTTGGCAGAAATTATCATTCGTTTTGGCGATAACTTTGAACATACTTAACTCGAAAGTGGTCCTAATTTACTTGCCAATAAGGCTGGAAATCGCAAATGATTTCGTGACTAATGTCTTCCGCTAAATTATAATCAAGTTGTAATAAAAAATACAAATAAATCATTTCCTTTGTCCAGAGGGGCGTGGCCAGTCTGCCAAGTCCTCGCCGCAATAATTAATATTTAATTCGGATGAAAATTTTTACTTTGTTAGATTTTTTGTGGGCCACGTTGGACGATGATTAATTCCCTGTTTTCAGCACATTTTTCTTCGGTACGATTTAATAAAGTTTGGGATGTATTCTCTATATTTGTGCGTGTGATACTTTTAGATTGTTTTTTGTTTCACGCAATTTATAGGCGCGGATTGAAATAAATCTTTCAGTTGACCTGAAATATATTGGACTGAAAAAAGTATATTTTAAATTAGACTATACTGTTTTTCATTTTTACACGAAATGCGTGACATTTATATTTTGTAAACCAATGTAACTAAAGGCGACACTTTCATCATTCTAAAATTCAACAAGGGCATGTAATGAATTCTTATTTGCAGCATTTTTACATAAAATCCTAAGCATATTTCTCGGGGAGGTAATCTTCACATCTAGTAAAACACATGCTGTTGGGGCACAGACAAGTGACAGTTTGTTCTGATGGTATTGCTACCATCAGAACAAACTGTCACTTTGTCTGTAAGAGGCAACACAGAAATGACATCAACTAGGCTTTACAAGCGTTGCTATCAAGGCAATATACCTTGAATGTATTATCGTGTTCTTTTGAAATAATTTACGTTTTTGCGAAGAATTGCAGGAAGAGGCATCTAGTATCTATCACTTTCATGTTGATTTAATTAGTAGAACTAGGTACTTTCTACTTACTATTTCTGATTTGTTTTGTATGGCAAAACTATTAATAAGTCGTTAAAGTGTTATTATAATGTTTTTTGTTTAGTTTTAAGATACGTACTAGGTGTAGTAATATTTTATTTTAAGCTACGCTTGATAGCTCATTAATTAATTGTTTCAACCTATTTATGTTTTCTCTATAAGTGAATTGTAATACTTTTGAGAAAATAAATATCTTTAACCGTAATTAAATAATGGTAAAAGCAGGTGGTAGATATTGAATTTGTTATACTGACTCCGAAAAAGATTATGCAACCCCGAATTATTTTTGTTGTAAATGTTACATGGTGGATATAGGCACCTCAAATATTAAATTAGCTTTATAAAGCGTTCACTTCAATAATATCAAAAATGCACGTAATTTAAGTAGTTTATATTATACGCCCAAAATCACATTACCCATATTAAAATCGAAACTCAACTCTGCAAGTCCAAACCCTTTTACTAGAATAACTTGCAGCAAACCGAAGTAACTCGACAAACTGAACTCCGTCCCACAAACACTCTCCATCTAATAAAGTGATGCAGGTTCGACTTCCGTTTGAATACAACTTCATCGGTCAGTCCGACTTGGACCTTAGAACTGAAACCTGAACTTTAAGTTAAAGTTACAAAAGATATGCAAGTTGCGTTTGATCTTGGAAATTAATTAATTTGTGTATTTCGTCGTAGTTTGTGGAGATTCATGTGAGTCCCGTGTGTGTTTATACCACTTAGGTGTGTATTCAAAGTTGTTTCTATGGCTTTTGAACGAATGGCTTCTTTTGTGTAAGTTGCATCACAGACAGCAGCTGTCTCTGTCGCACCCAGACATAGCACCTCAAGTTCAAAACTCACTCACAAGCCCCTTGATTTGAAGGAGATTTTTATAATACACATACATACATAAAGCCAAACCTTTTTTCCATGGGGGTAGACAAAAACCACAGAACGTCAAACGTCACCTGCTATACATATTTGAAAAACTCATCGCTCGATAACGTCAATAACACAATGAAAAATGTTGACAAAATGAAAGGGATAGTGTTTGAGTTAGGTACTCAATGGGGTATTAAAAGGGTACTGAAATGTCAATTTAGAAGTTCAGACACCTTATTCAGCATGTATCGAAAAGATGAGAAAATGTCATGTGTCAAAAAAATAATCAGCCGTCCCATACATTTGGGTCGAGTTTATTAAAGTTTTGTATGGTATATATTTTTTTGCGAATGCGGTGTTAGTACCACGGAGAAAGTGGTTCAGTTTGATAGTCTGTACCATATACATATAGAGAAAACAGAATAGTAAACTCTTGTAAAAAACGTATTTACGTATGAAATTTCAAACTTTTATTTGTTAGATTGGTTCGTCAAAGAAACGGATTTAAACTTACATACACTTAAATACATCATATCATAAAATAATAATTTATTTTACGATTGCCAGAATAAATAATTAAATCACTCTACATTACATCTTTTTTCCTTTGTCTATTATGTGTTCATAAATCTATAAATATTATAAATTAAAGTTACTTTTCGTGTTTGTCTGTATGACCGCGTTGTCCTTCTAAACCACGCAACAGATTTTGATGAGGTTTTCACTATCGTTTAGAGAATTTATTCCGGAAGGTTTCTGTGTATAATAGGGTACGTTATTATTAAAGTTACATTAACTAAGAAATCTCGATGTTTTGTTATGTCGTCAAAACCGTGCGATTCAGGAGCGGGTCGCTAGTATATTATAAATTATTTACTTTTCCTGTATGTCTGTTTGACCGCGTTATTCTTATAAATTACGCAACGGATTTTGATTCGGTTTCACCATAATATTTTGAGAATTTATTTCGACAGCAGTGGTGACCGTTACCACGGGGTAACGGCCGCGACTTACGAGTTGTAGGTCTTAGGTTCGAACCCTGACAAGCGCAAATTATTATTGTGTAAATTATTTGGGTCAATATCAACAAAGTGCATTTTTTATCAATTTTGGTGGCGAAATTTTTTCTTCTGTTTTCGTGAAAAATAAGGACTTGATATGAGAATAGAAAGTCCAAGCTAGAAGGATCTTCAAGAGGTCTGAGAATATCTCGATAACTTTTGGAGATATTTTAGTTCAAAGTCTAGTGTGGCCACCAAAATTTACAATTGCCCACCAAAATCGAAAGTGCCCACCAAAATTGAAAATCAGTGGCACCAAAATTGGATTTCTCTGTCACAAACCTCAATCTCACTAATTAATAAAGCTCAATATAACCAATCTCACAAATTCTCGGAATTTATCAATAACTTGCATCGGTTAATAAAACTCTCTATTGTTAAAAAATATTTATTAATATTTGTCTGATAAACTCATAATGATAATAATTATGAGTTTATGACAGAAAACACGAAATCAAAAAAACATTAATATTTTTGTTGTTAACAAATTACTTGCCAACAACTAACTACAAAAGTTTCCCAAACAAAACTAAGAAATAAATAGTATAATATACAAATAGTGAATAAAGGACGGATTTAAATCGAGGGCCATAGATGAATCACGAGCAAGTGAAGGATTCTAATGACTGAATCACGACCGTAGGGAGTGATTCATGAAAGTCCGAAAGGGATACCGGGACCTTGGCAACAGGCAAATGAAGGAACACGGGTGGGTTTTAGTCAGTAAAAGTCTGACACGCCCTTCCGCTCCGCCCAGAGCGGGAGAAGTCATTGGATGATTTCCCACCCTCAAAAAAAAAAAAAAAAGGGAGTGATTCATGATGATTGAATCACGAGCATAGCGAGTGGTTCAAGTGTTAGAATCATGAGCGACGCGAGTAGTTCATGGCCCTCAATATAAATCCGTTTTATTCAAGAGTTGCATGCTATACTTTATACCATGACTACGAGAAAAACTAAGTTGCAACTTCGAGTATGTTGTTACGTCAATGTTACGCCTTGTTTTTATAGTACACCGTAGCATAGAATACATACTCCATAATGTCGATGACTTCTTTTTCTTCGACAACTCATTAAAATAAGTTAGAAAAACAGACTCTGAAAATGTGCCAGAAGCTTGATTAATATTTGCAAAACTCATCGTAGGTTTGATGTAAACTAGCAGTGATTTGTTGGGTAGCAAGTTTTCTACTATATCGGCCGCCCTCTCTTTCTTAAACTCAGGTATTAACACATCTTCTTCATCACTTGAATGCATTTTCAATCGATTTATTATTAAGTAATACTAAACTTTGTATTCGTATAGCTTACAGTATTGAACATAGCGCCAATTTACTAATGACAGCAAAGAACACAACACAGTTTTTATTCTAATACTAAACTCCTTGTAGAAAATGTCGAAGAATCAAATCGGAGTTAGTATCGAGTATTTTTTCCAAAGAAGCTCGTATAGCATTGAGATGGAGATTGAATTTATTGGTGTGTTCTGAATTCAAACACCAAAACGAGTGATTATAAGTGCTTTTTATTCTCTGTTTTCAGTGAATAAAAGAAGCTTTTTAGAGAAGGAATGGTATAAACATAATTACCTCTCCCTTTCTCTTTTTCGTAGTGTTTCAGCCTGTTCGGGATTGCTCTTTATTCTTCCTTTTCTTCTTCTTTTTGCTATTCTCTTTTTAAGCAGCCTCTCTTCCCTGGTTGATTTGGCATTCTAAAAAGCAACAAATTAAAAATATATGAATAATAAACTTGATAATTAGTATGCCACCCTTATAATAAATTATGAATAGGTCTTACTTACTGCCAAGTACACAACATTTAGTTTGCTAATTAAATTTGCAACGTAAAAACTGGCTATATAGGTACAAAAAATACATAAACAGTGCATATGTAAATTTGGTTGCTCGTTTTCAATTTTAGTGGCATGAAACCGCCACCAAAGCCACCAAAATTCAGCCACCAAAATTGGAACCTGGCATAAAAAAAATCTTAAAAAATAGGGGTTTTAAGTTACAATTAAATTAATATCACTGATTTATGCGTAACCCAAATCACTACTTATAACGCGTAGCTTACTATTAAAACACTTTAAAATCAACAGCAAATCGATCCACCAAAAATGGAACAATTCTTGTCCCCCTAGCCACCCAAGATGATACTTACCTTTTTGGCGGGAAATCACAGCACTAATCACACACCTGTTACGTGCAAGTGTAAGCGCACGACTGAGACATGCGAAATAATAAAACGCGATTGAACGCACACGCACGAAACTTTATGTTAAGGTGAACAAGTGCCACCAAAATTTTGATTTTTGCTTGGACAAACTTTGATCGAGTATCCTGTGCTTTTAAATTAGATTTTCTAATATGGTTTAATTGTTTTTAGATAATGTGTCTTATGTACATACTAACAATATTGTTAATTTTTTATTGTACCTTAAATTGTTACTTTGGTGAACGCAATTATATCAAAAAATGGAGCTGGGACAAGCCACCCAACTTGAATTTTAAGGCGATTTTTTTTCCCCTTATTATTTTCATACACTTATATTTAAAAACAATGTGGCCCTAATAGAACCAAGTTACGTAGTACACTATAAAAAAAAATAAGAAATATCCTATCATTTTACACCTCGATTCTCAACGTGGACACGTATAATTTGCCGTTGGGATATTCACCCATTTCATCACACTGCTCTCAAAACGGTGAACAAAAACATGTGGAAACCGGCACATCCTAGAACCAAAAATTAGAAGACATGTCACCACCAACCCGCACTGGGCCCGCGTGGTGATAACGGTCCACTCCCTCTCACCGAGAGGCCTGTGTCCCAGCAGTGGGAACATTATAGGCTAATTACGATTTCGAAAGGTATATGTGTACAATACATAAATCGTGTGAAGCAGGGCCAGTCGCTAGTAGTTGATAAATAAATACTTTTAAAACAAATAATAAAAGCTGTAACGGAAAATTCAAAGGAAAGCGAAACCACAACACGATAACGCTCGTCGCGCAAAAACGCGTAACGTGTATTCTGTATAGATGCTATCTACGTATTACGTCTTTATCTATCCATGTCGCTGGGCCCACATTAACTCGTCAAGCTCCCGGGTACAGGAACTCCCAGGAGGATAATGTTAGCAGTTTATAACGTAAATTTTGTATTGAATAGGCACTTGTAATAAAAACTATGGCTTCTGATAGAAACATTAAGAAATGTAAACATTCATTACCAAAAAAGGAAAATATACAGTGTGTCCGGACATGGACTAGCGATATTCTAAATACTTAAATATGAATTATTTTAAAGAATTTTTTTTTTAATGATAAAAAAAATATGTTTCCTGTTTAGGGTTCCGAAAATTGCCTTGCAACTAGTACAAAACTTGCGCATTCGCTATGTTCAAACAAAAATAACTCTTAAAGTATGAGACATACAGTTGTGAATTTTATGTTGTATTGTAGCTTAGCTCAAAATCTGTCGATCTAGTAAAAAATAAAAAGTTTTCGGGGGTATTTTTGTAGTAATTAATAATTATTGGTTGAATTGCTTAATTTTACATTATTTTGTTCGACTTTCACATTTTTTTCAAAAGTTATGTAATTGTGTACACACTTCTTTGTAATGCAGACGGTAGACAATATTATTGCATTTTGAGTAAGCCTATTTTTATCTCAGTATGACTAAATCATTGAGAGATATGATTATTTTTTGTACTAGCATAGTGAATATTTCAACAAAAAAAACAAAATGGCTGCCACATAGCGGGGAAGTGTATTGGACCCAAGCTTAGAGTGTAACTGTACTTTATAATAGTTTATATTTAAGTATTTAGAATATCACGAGTCCATGTCCAGACACACTGTATATTAATAAAGTAGAGATTTGGAAAATACACTTTTCCCTAAATTTCATTTAATTTCCATATATTTGGGGTCGGCGCAATGTATTTTTCTTCCATATTTCTCTATGTCGTCATCTTGGTATTCACCCCTTTCTAGCCATATCATCTTTGACACAGTTCATCTAACGATCAATCTTCTCCCACTCTTATAGCCAACAACATTCATACATTCATTTTTCCATATATTGTATAATTAGAACCCTCTTCTCACTAATTAAAACAACGGACTTCCATACCAGCAATTATTAAAATTTAAAAAAAAAGTTCTTTATTACACAGTTCTATATTCCCCACCTATCTTTTAAAATATAGACGTGCCTAGACTTTAAAAAAATGTAGTGTTTATTGTGCGGTGGTGCCCTTCGTGTGCGAATTCGACTCGCACTTGGCCGCTTTTATATTCCAAGATCCCTCCGCCGTTGTATTATTTATCTACACGTCACTGAGTAAGCATTACCTCATCACTGCGTTTTGTTCGTGTTAGGGAAGACAGTCTTCAGGGAAATTAGTGTATAGAGTCGGTAGTGATATGAAAAGTGCAGTTACGAGGTTCTTGTTTTGGAGTGAAGTGTAGGTTTAAAGTTAAGTTTGCTGGTTATGTTTTTTTTAATGCTTAAGTCTCATGTAGAAGGCGAAGGTCGGACGAGCCTATTGCAATCAACCTGGCACAAATCCATACTCCGGGCTGCTACTGGGAAATTTGAGATGAAAAAAGCAAATAAAACTTTTCCCAACGCAGGAATCGAACCCAGGACCTGCTCATGTAGTAGCGCTTGCAACCAGTAGACTAACGGACTGCTAGGTACTTTTATAGTCGTTTTTAAGAAGAAATCGCCAATTCCTATAATTTTCGGACCGTTATTGGTTAATACTAAGACATATCCTTTACCAATAATGAAGCAAAGACCAAACAGCTTTGCATAGTAGACCCCCATATGAAAGTACCTAGCTATCACAGGTAAAATTAGCTTACGAATATCGTTATAATTCCAGCTATCTAATTACATAACTTATTTTCGTAACCGACTAAGACTAATTTGGTTCATTTTGACAGTTTAACAACATTTATTGCGTTATTTACGTTGAAGAGCAGATTTTTTTTTCGAACTTATGAAGCAATGGATTAGACATTTGTTTCAAACCGATTCCGATTCTGATTGAACGTGTCTACTAAGCAATTAGGGTGCAGTTTGTAAAAAAAATTCTACCGTTGGTAAGTAAAACGATTCGTTTTTGTTTATAGGACCGGGAATTAATGAGATTCAATTAATAGACATCCATTATTTGTGACTCTGTTGGGAGTCGGTGTGTCTCAACAGTTCCAATGAGCGTGATTATTTTACTGATACTTGAGATTTCTCTGCTTCAAGAAAATATATTTTATTTATATATTTTTAGCCTATGTGTTCCCACTGCAGGGCAAAGTCCCCCCATTTTACTTTCCAATCCTCTCTCTCTTGAGCTAGCGTGACCAATTTGTTTTGATTGTATTTTTTTTAAACATGCCCTGGTACTATATTATTATTTAGGTAGTTATATATAACACAAAACATCACGCCTGTTAGCCCCGAAGGGTTATGTAGAGCTTTTGTAGGTACACACTCATTTCCAAAATACAAGAACAACCATTCTTCCTTACAAGCAATAAAGATGAGCTCCTCAAGCTCACTCAATAAAGATACAAAGGCAATTAAATTAAGTAATTACCCTCAGATAACACAAAAGACTTCAGTCATTAAAACAATACAAATTAAGGAATAAAATAAAACAAAAAACTTTAAAAGTTTTTACTACTTTAAGTATAATAAACTTTTTAGAGTGGAGGGTGGTCATAAAAACTCATTTAATTGCACGTAAAAATCTCACCGGTCGGCTGTACCGATAAATATGCGGATCCCGTATTTGCATAGTTATCTTTGAGATGGTATCTTGTGACCAAATTTTTAAGTACTGCCACGTACGGTTGTTAGGATATCTTTATTTGGAAGAAATATATTTTTATGGTCAGTTTATTTTTAGTAAGGAGTTGTTTTATTGTGGTGTTTGTTTTTATTTGGGAAATCAGTTGTATTTTTGATTGCATACTTAGACATCAGCACGTAAACGTTCACAACTGAACATTGTCGTTGGCATAATCTGTTTAAACATGTAGTTTTTTTTTAATAATAATAATAAGACATCATTTATTTGCATAAAACATGCTATACAATGGTGTTAAAACATAAATTCAATGGCACAAACATGTTTAGCTAAGATAAGACATAGCATGCAAAATTGGAGGGTTATTGAAAATGCTAAAACACATCAACATTATTTTTATCCATAAATTCTTTTAAACAATTGAAGCTACACTCATTCAACCACTTGTACAACTTTATCTGAAATAATCTAGAATTTAATGTTTTAAGTTGACTTGGTATCTTGTTATAAATACGCACGCACATGGCTAGGCAGTTTTTGTTGTATTTGGCAAGTCCTGGCTTTTATAAACCGAAAGCTCTTGTTTGAGTATACCTTGAATGAGTGGTACTTGAGATGCAGGTTCTTTTTAGTTTGTTATTCATCCTTACTAATATTATAAATGCGAAAGTAACTATGTCTGTCTGTCTGTCGCGCTTTCACGCCAAAACTACTGAAATGATTTAAATGAAATTTGGTACACAGATAGTCTAGAGCCTGAGAAAGGACATAGGCTACTTTTTATTGACATACCACGTGGGCGAAGCCGCGGACGGAAGCTAGTTTTCCATAAAGTTATACGTAATGGTCAAGTTATACGTAAGATTAGATCATCTTGACTTATCTTATAGTTAATGCGAACGATTCATCATCAGATTATTATATTTATCAATCAGCAAAATGACAAATTGAGTTTTTTTCAGTACGAACTTTTAGAAAGTTTCCTAGTTAAATAATCGAAAAAAAAATCTAGTATTACTAGTTGTTTCTTCAATCTTACGCTAATCTTCTTTATTTTAACTCAGATTTACAAACACAATTATAAAACTGAATACACTTGAAAATTGCGTCAGGCTTCAGACAGACAGACAATTCATAACATTCGTATAATAGTAACCGAGATTGAAGTAACGTTGCATAGCGCCCACTCAGTCGACACACATGAATAGGAATGTTTTCACATTTTATCAAGGTAACTTTTATATGACATTGGAGGTTTAAATTACACGAGAAATGTGAATAGATTTATGCTATTTTAATTTGAATTTTAGATGTGCATGGAATAGAAATACAGGCTTTCTATAATTACTGCTGAGACTTATAAATCCCTTAAGCGTTAAGAGGCAATTCCAATAGTGTAATCGGTTAGATTATAAACCTATCGAATTTTTATAAATGAAGTGAGAGTTATTTTGTAATTGAAGGCCTGTTCACAATATTTCGCCAGTTTACAATCTCGCGAGATTGCATATAAACTGTTGGTGTTTTTAATTATCCGCTGACATTTTTACCTTAATCTATCTTATCAGATCCAATCAGCATGAAAGTCGGTGCAATAGTCAGCGTGTGGCTCCTTTGCTACGGATCGTAATATTTGCACAGCTAACAGATAGTTTTTCCAGGTCTAAGTGTATACAAATTTTGTGAGATCGTCAAAAAGTTTAGTTGGGCACATCAGGACGCTCAGCAATGAGCAATCAACTGAAGAAGGAAGGGAGGGAAAATCAAAATCAAAAGTCATTTATTCAAACTAGGCTGAGAATCAGCACTTTTCGAACGTCAAAATTACATAAGACAGTCCCCCAAAACGCCCACCTTTCACCACTTCCTAGTGCTTTAGCTGGGAAGAAGAAGTGGCACAACAAACTCCCCAGCAGCAGAGCTATCTGTTCAGTTAGAAACAATTGATTCTATACAAAAGTATGCAAAATCATTTACATTACGCAACATAAAATATAAATCTAATTATTAGCCACATGTCAGCTAGAACACGCCAATAACCCACCCAAAAAAAAAAAAAACGAGAACTATATGTACTCAAGCAGAAATAAGTAAATGTAAACATAAATTAACTAAATAAAAGCCTCCCGGCACAAAGGGCGTGCCCGCTTACATATAGCCATTTAATGGAAGAAAGTGTATTCACGATTCTTTAGAAATTCTAGTGATCGGGACTTGGTGGGGGTACCAATTCACGATCACAATTAATGTTCAATAGCATGTATCCATAATTATCACCAGTATCACACTCTCTCACACATTTTCAAGCTTCATTTTCAATGTCTGTGTGACGGCACAATTTAATGACATAATAATTACCGATGTTCAACGCCTAAAATGTTAATCCTTAACATTTTGGCACTCGCTTGTACCTACATACATTGCTATCAAACGCATTGGTTCAATTCGTCCGTCACGCAGGCTGCGCACGCGCCGAAGCGTAAGGATTTTTGTACGATCCTCGCTTTGGGTAAAGCTCTTTGTATACTGTGTTAACCTGTCACTTTGACAACCACTTGTGGAGTTAGCAGAGAGCCTCAGTTTGTACATAATATAACATAACATCACGCCCCTACCCCGAAGGGTTTGGCAGAGGAGCATAGTACACCCACATTTCGTCAGTAACGTTTAAGTCCCATGAAATAGGTGGTGTGCCTATAACCAAACTCCGGGCTGCTACTGAGAAATTCATAATAGACACAGCCAATAATACTTAGCTTTGTTCTCATGATTTATACTATTGTATAGAATTAAGTTTTTCTAACTGAACAGACAGCTGTGCTGCTGGACAGTTTGTTGCGCCACTTCTTCTTCTCAGCTAAAGCACTAGGAAGTGGTGAAGGGTGGGCGTTTTGGAGGACTCTTATGAAATTTTTGACGTTCGAAAAGTGCTGATTCTCAGCCTAGTTCGAATAGATGAGGTATTCTACGTTTGGCACCGATTTCAACGGCACTTCTCCGAACCGCACTTGAGCACGTTACTTTTGATTTTAATTTTTAATTTAAGTATATGTTTTTATATCTCAAAATAGTGGTCCTACATAAGATGGAATTAATTTCACAAGGTTAATACCGTTTCTGTGTGATATGCGCTTAATCCCAAAATCCTGTCTACTACCACTAAAACCTCTCGATGATAGCACTGTAGCTCCTAAACTAACAAATAGCACTTTGCCCGCGGCTTCACCCACGTGGATGTCGGTTATTATATACTAAAACCTTCCTCGAGAACCACTCTATCCATTGGTGAAAACAGCATGAAAAGCGGTGCAGTAGTTTTGGAGTTTATCGTGAACAGACAGACAGACAGACATGGCGGAGGACTTTGTTTTATAATATGTAAAGATATCAAGAACTTAAACAGTCCTGTTCTTACAATGAACCCAAGAGGTGCTATAAATGGCTACAGTGTTGATTTTATGTTGATAGAAACTAACCGCAACCATTAATTTGCCTGAAAAGGGCCTGCAGCAGCTTATGGGAAGCCCCATGTATAGGAGTTAAGATCCATGACCTATGGTTGTAATGGCATTGTGCCAGAAAGTCATCGAACTATCAAATAAAAAATTAACATAAATAATGAACAGATTGTAAAAAAAAAAAAATCGGATCTACAATTATTTTGGCAATCATGACATACTGTCAGTAGTACTATATAGGCCTCTGTTCACACAAGACCCTCGTGTAATCCCACAAAATATGGCTACTCAAAATCAGAATTTCAACATCAAAATCCAATGTAAATTCGCTCTAACACCATTCGGACAGAACAATGCAGACTGCAATCAACAATAAAAAAAGAAAAACGCATATCTTTCAAAATACACGAAGGCTCCATACAATTTGTTCCGCGACGCGTGACCAGACGGTCCTAAAATTATACATGTACAGACCAAAATGGCTGTAACTGTCAAAAGAATTATGTTTGCATCGAGGTTTTTGCTGATCTTTTTTGCAGATTTTGAAGGTTTTGAAGGAAAATTCTGGGTATTTTTATAATGTTCCTTTTGAACCTTAGCCCTCATAAAATCTTGGGCTTGCCTCAACATCCTCATGCTTTTAACCCAATTGTTTTATGGCCGGCACAGTATGTCATCGGCATTTGAAGGGATCGAAAAAAAAACAATCATCTGCCTAGCCTTTTCCAACTATGTTCGGGTCGGCTTCTAGTCGAACCAGATGCAGCTGACTACCAGTATTTTACATGGAGCGACTGCCTATCTGACCTCCACAACCCAGTAACTGGGCAATACGATACCCCTTGGTAAGACTGGTTGTCAGACTTTCGAGCTTCTGACAACCCTTAACGACTGTCAAAGATCCACGAATGACAGCCGGAATCAACGGCTTAACGTGCTTTCTGAGGCACGGAGGAGTCTCGATATGTAAAGATCCATCCACAGACCAACCCCGGCAAGCGTAGCTTAACGTGATGGAACGACCCGTTCGGCTGTTATTACTTAGCCACGAGCTCCTCCGAAATAAAAACAATCTATTCCATAAAATTCAACCCAATCGAGCAAGTTCTACTAGTTCATACACATTTAACTGATGTGAGTCTGAACAAAAAGTTTCTAATAACTCCAGCAAAACTTCTAGTAACTACAAGAATCGTAAGACAAACTGAATGTTTTCAAGAAAATGATCTTGGGACAGCATTATCATTATAGCCCCTTTTGCAATCGTTTTAGTATTATTCATTAGTCATTGAGATGACAAGACAAGAGATCACTTAGTTTATTTCAACAAAATACACTTCTATTTTGGCATTGTTTTTAGGGTAAAACGGGACCCTATTACTAAGACTCCGCTGTCCGTCCGTCCGTCCATCCTTACGACCGTCCGTCCGTCTGTCACCAGGCTGTATCTTATGAACCGTGATAGTTAGACAGTTGAAATTTTCACAGATGATGTATTTCTGTTGCCGCTATAACAACAAATACTAGAAAATAGAATAAAATAAATATTTTAAGGGGCTCCCATACAACAAACGTGATTTTTTTGCCGTTTTTATAGATAATGGTACGGAACCCTTCGTGCGCGAGTCCGACTCGCACTTGGTCGTTTTTTATATCGTTGTTTTCTAGTTAAACCAATTGTTGCTTTATTTCCATGGGGGTCCCGCTTTTCCTTGGCTTATTTTCATATATCTAGATAAACACGCACGCCGGTTCGAATCCTGCGCACCCGACCTTATTTAAGAACTTCACCAATGAGGTCATTATTCACTATATGTCCGTCTACAGCTTCCCCTAACGCAGGTACCTTTTTCAGTGAAAGACGTTATGATGGAAAATGATTCATTAAGTATAAAAGTCGTAAAGAGAGTAGGTACAATAGATCAGAAAATAATTTGACGTTTTCACTCGTCAGACACCACTGACACTATGTTTTTTTTTATGTCACTGCAGCTGTAGCATGACCAAAAGTCGTTAACACTTTCTCTCAGCTGCTATTCGACCTTCTAATCCCGCAGACCTTAGTTCTAACAAAGTTCCTGAAATCTCGGACTCGGCAGCGTGTTAGTCAGCAGATCTGCCAGTTGTGTAGCAGAGGTAGTCTTTTCTACCACAATGTCATTTTAAAGCAGAAGTTCTCTAACGAAAAAGTGTATCACACGAAAATGTTTGGTTCGACGATGAAACTCTGGATTATACGCTAATTTCACAGAAGTTTATATAATTATCACTTGTTTCAAGATCGGTGAAGGAAAACATCGTGAGGAAACGATACCTGAGAGATATTTCTCGAAAGCATGTGAAGCCAAGTCAAGCCCATGGGCGGCTTTAGGAATCTGACACCAGGTTAGTCACCAACCACACGAAAAGAAGAAGACCGCAGTTTCGTTATCCACAAATTAAACAGGGATTTTTTTTGATCATTCATTCAAGTCATTCAAGTAGTCTTTTTAGCCAAACTAATTCTCTTGTAGCCTCCTCACTTGCTGTTACAAAATCGGCTTCTGTAGTGCTAATGGCAAACGGAAGCTTGTCGTTGCATCTAAGAGATTTTCTCATTATTTTCAGACACCTTTATAAAATAAACACAATAACTTTCGTATAACGATCTGTCTCCAAACATCCAGCATTATTAGGAGACTCCGCAACATGAACATACATTATTCATCTTGATAATGTTCCTTTAAAGTATTTCATTATACGGCCATCACTTCACAGTATCGCCAATTGTTAGTTCCTTTCAAATTCCATTTACCAACATTAACGTGTAAGCCACGTTCAAAGAACCATTAAACATCCTTGAAAATGCTCTCAAAGGCCTTCATTTGAATTAAAAAATATACAGGCTCACCATACATTGGCGGTTCCCGGATCCCCCGACCGCACACGGCAGACCTTGAGCGACAGACAGACGAACAGACAATAGGCGATAAGGGAAGCCTGCGGTTGGCCAACGTGAAAACCGATGACCTTTGCATACAACACAATCATGGATAAGGATAGTTTCATTTTTGGAGGAGGCATCATTTTATATCGGATAGTATCTGCCAAACTTTTTGAATCAAGCATGTTATGAAAATGAAATGACTACAATCATAACGGAAAAAGAAAGATGACCGCCTAGCCTAATTTTTCCTGAGTTAGTTGTCATCAGCTTTCAGTTTATGTAGAAAGCACTGACTATTTATAAAACGAATTATACAAATACTAGATACGAAAATTCCTAAAAAATATTTTACTCAATTGATAATTCAGTAACTCACTCAAATTCAGCTGCATCCGGTTAGACTGGAAGCTGACCCCAACATAGTTGGGAAAAGGCTAGGCTAGATTGATTGATTCAGTAACTCACATTATTGAGCTGAATTAGTGATATTTTTGTTTTCGGTGCAAATCGACATCGTGTCGAACTGGGAATAACTCGTCCCTTCTATTTAATATTTCACTGACGAAATTCTGTTTTACTTTATTAAATTGTAATATCCAATTTTCCTACAGCCATACTAGTTTCTTATTCACATACATCTTTATGACTGGCTGTCAATTATTACTAATCTTCAATGCGCTGGCAACGCGCCAAAGTGCGAAAAACAGCATTCACGAACATTATTAGCTATTTGTATGCAAAACCCGTTAATGTTGTCCGTCTGTACGTGATCGGGACAGAAAGAGTCCTACTTGAAGCTAAACGAGAGATGAGCGAGGTCTGGGATGAAATTGGAATGGCATTCTGATTTGCATGTGTTTATAAAGTAATTTGAATTGCCTTGTTTTTATAATGAAACAGCAGAATTTAGGCAAAGGGTTTTTTTTTTTAACATGAACAAAAGATACATTAGATAACCTCATTTAATTACATGTAATCAACAGCTTTGTATTGTATTAGGAGTTTTGTTGGTGAATATTAGTGTAGATGGATAAGAAAAAACCGGCCAAGTGCGAGTTGGACTCGCGCACGAAGGGTTCCGTACCATTATGTTGTATGGGAGCCGCCTTAAATATTTGTTTTATTTTAATTTAATTATTTTAAGGTGAATATATAACTAAACATTCTGTGAATATTTCAACCATCTTCCTGTTGCCGTTATCAATATCGAGCAAAAACGATGACTACTGATGTGACGAAAACAATATATATTGGTACTATACTTAACCCTTTTTTTTGGGTGGTGAATTATCAAATAACTTCGAGATGGCATGTCAGACTCTTACTGACTAA
The DNA here is from genome assembly GCA_949152455.1 of Lithophane leautieri. NCBI lineage: Eukaryota > Metazoa > Arthropoda > Insecta > Lepidoptera > Noctuidae > Lithophane > Lithophane leautieri. The sequence goes on from OX424475.1 coordinate 1,815,009, forward strand.
AACCAACCCGTGTTCCTTCAGTTGCCTGGTTGTTGCCAGAGGCCACGGTATCCCTTTCGGACTTTCCCGCGACCCCGGCAGGCATCGGCCCTATCGGATCCCGTCAGGGTATTATACCCCTGGAAACATCAAAAAAGTAATGGTTTTCTAATTCACTTATGAGTTACTTTATGGTGTACTCATGGGGTTATGTAGTTGAGTAAATTATGTAAATCTGATTTAGTGGGTGCATACTTGTTTTGGATTTGTGAGGTAGGTAGCAATTGTTGAGTAATCCTTACACTCAAAAACTACTGCACCGATTTTCATGCTGTTTTCACCAATGGATAGAGTGGTTCTCGAGTAAGATTTTAGTATATAATAACCGACATCTACGCGGGCGAAGTCGCGGGCATCAGCTAGTTAATAATATAATGTAGGTACAAAATACACACGGCTACACATCAAGCTATACATTTCCAGTTTATGCTGATCTCGCATTTATAGAATGTCCCTACAATGCGACGTCAGCTTATACTGGAAAAATATAGCTTGATGTGTAGCCGTGTGTACGTCTGACTGCATTTTTTGTCCTCTTCCATTCTTTCATGGTTTAAGCGATCCCGTTTTGACTTCCATGTCGAATACTGGTAGTCAGCGCATCCGGATAGACTGGATCCAGTTAGTCAACGCCAATAAAGTACCTACTGTTTTGGCATTGACTGACGAGGTCGTCATCATCACCCGACGATGATGACCACTGAGAGGTTAAAGTGCAACAGTAGGTAACTTAAGGAACTTACCAAATCCAGAATGAAAACACCAGTCCAACTTTCATAAACAACACTAATTCCTGCAGCCATAATTCCGTACGTCACCCTCCTTCGATGCTGAAATTCAAAGCGTTATATTTTTACGAGGGGCGCACTCGCGGCCGCCATTATCGCCGCGTCGGCTTTGATGGGACATAAACCGGACGCAGCTGTAGCACTAGTGCTGGCAGCGAGTACTGACGTGAAGGGAAAAATTTAGAAAATTTGTGAAAAGTGTTGGTTTAGTAGATGTGGATCAGTAGGGGTTTTATAGAGTTATGTGCATGGATGAAGGTTTTATGTTTGGACTGATATACTGACAGTGGCATTTGTCTTTGCCTTTATGGTACGATGCAACTGAAAAGTTGTATAGGGTTTTTAACTTCTGATTAATCCCCGAAAGGTAGCAGAAGTGAAATTAATAGGCATTGTAGCGTCTTTAGACAAATAATCTTCAAACCAGTGCGCTACAATTAAAACTCGAAAAAATTATCTCCGTCACTATCTTTATACACTCACTAAACTCACACACTCACTACACCCACTCAAACTAATTTGATTTTTTTAAATTTTATTTTCCGTTTTTAATTTTTATTCATTATGTTTTTTATAGATCATTTGTGGTCAGCAATATTTTTTAAATTTATTTTTACTATTTTATTTAAGCTTGTTAAACAATTTCGGAACAAAAACTGAGCATAGTCTTATCAAAATCGTTTTCACGTTTTACAAGAATAAACAATTCTGAGCCAAAAATAACACGTAACTAACTATGTAGTAATTCCAAGAAATAGACCAGTTCCAACCTTCTGAGAATTATGTACCTGAAATATTAACTGTACCAGTCTTCAATTCCCATCTCTCCTACCACGTCCCTACGCCTATCGTATACATTTTCTAGGGAAGGCATAACTCCTATATTTTCCGCTGTTTTACAACCTAACAGTATTGAATAATCTTCGTCAAATATTCACATCGTATCTTCAAAAAAGTTATGGTTTTCTAATTCACTTACGAGTTACTTTATGGTGTGGGTCCTCATGGGGATTTGTGGCTGAGGAAATTATGTAAATCTAATTTTGTGAGTTCATACCTGTTTTGGGTTTGTGTAGTTAGGAGCGTAAATTATTGGGAATGAACAAGATACCTATAAAGTATTTCTGCCTGCCTTTATAGAATAGAATACTCTTTATTATGTACACCATAAAAAATACAGATATAAATGTAGAAATTTAACATAGGGTGACACAGTGGGCGGTCTTATCGCTAAATGCGATCTTTTACAGACAACCTTTGGATGGATTAAAGCGAGAAGGAGAGATAATACTGCAGGTAGTCAGTGGTGTACCATTTACATATACATAATATAAATATCTATGTAGTGTGGGGATCTCCAGGAAAACAGCAAATCGTTTTGCACAACGTTTATTAAATTAAAACACCTTAGCGACACGTCTTTCACCTCAGCCCTCTTTCGCCATCATTCTTTCTTACTTTTTTTTCCTTTCACTCCTTCCGTTCACTCGTTCAGAAACATATTCTGTTATCGTTTAGAAATGCTTAGCTATACAGCCTATTACGTTTGCAAATCTTAATTATTAATCCTACATCTATATAAATATTATATATAATATATATAAATATACAATAATAAACATGAAACAGAAGGAAAGAGCTATATTTAATGAAGTGTTTTATTGTGTTATGTTTCTCTTCCATTCTTCCAGATCAGACTTCCAAACTAATCAAGTAATCACAAAACTTACGAGTCACTAAATGGTTTCATAGCAGAGAGTTTCGACTAACACCATGGGTCATGTTCGTGAACGGGCGCCATCAGTAGGGACTGGTCATCTCTTAGCTGCCACGACTTATTTTAATTTATTTTAATTTTTGAATTTTTTTGTTTCTTTTTTATCATTTTACGGACGGACGCTGTACTCACATGTATAATTTCATCATGAATGATGTAACCAATATATTGTAACAATATTCTGATTCAAAAGAGTGTCCGTGGAGTTTCTTGCCCGTTCTTCTCCATAGGAACCTACGCTTTGGAACTTTGGGCAACTAGCTTCATCTTTCTAACTGACCGACCCCTTGACAATTCAAAAGTGCCTGTAATTAGTTTATTTGAAATAAATGCTTTGAATTTGAGTTGAGTTTGACCTAGATAAACTATCGCTTAACAGTTGGGTCAGAGGGCCTAGACAAGTGACAATCGCTTCGAAAGCGTTTCGTATTTCTACAACGACTTTCAACAGAATTGACATAAGCTTTTCGATAGCTTATGTCAAACCTACACATTTTTGCCTTTTCCATCATCGTTAGAGTGTCACTTAGTATAGGGCCTCAGGAGTCATATGCAGAAGGCGTTCGTCCTGAACACGACATGCATTGTGATCCCGCGCTTACACCAAACTATACAAAATGATATTTCTTCTGTCTACCTTTACCGTTTAAACTTAGAACACCTTGAGAAGACTAGTTGCATTATACAAAACTTGTAGAAAATTGTCACAAATGTCACAAATGTGAACAAAATATTTAACAAAATGATATAATATAAGGATACATGTTATTATCATGACAAGTGTATTATTACAAGTCAATCTGCCTAGCCTTTTCCCAACTTTATTAGGGGTAGGCTTCCAGTCTAACCTGGATACCAGTATTTTACATGGAGCGACTCCCTATCTGACCTCCACAACCCAGTGACTGGGTAATACGATACCCCTTAGTAAGACTGGTTGTCTGACTTTCGGGCTTCTGACGGTCAAAGATCCACGAATGACAGCCGGGACCAAAGGCTTAACGTGCTTTCCGAGGCACGGATGAGTCTCGATATGTAAAGATGGTCACCCATCCACAGACCAACCCTGGCAAGCGTAGCTTAACCTGATGAAGCGACCCATGCGGCTGTTATTATTTAGCCACGAGCTACCAAGTACCTATTCTAATTATAAAAAATCTCTCCATCATTTATTTTGTCTTCCCTTTTTAGGGTTCCGTACCTTATATTACTTAGCCACGAGCTCCTGGCTCCGAGCTCCAAGCTGTATTATTACAAGTAACGGAGCAAAAAGGGATGAGGAGGTCTGGATCCCTAACCACCGCTAGCCAATACCTCACATTCATTTCCATTTAAATTTACATAATCTTTAAAGCTACTTAAAATAATGTATGCACAATAAAACGCTAGCAATCACACTAACAAGCATAAAACAGGAAGCACAGAGTTTGCGCATGCGCCGAATGCGACTCGTTTATAAATATCGCACTCTCACCTTCGCTTCTTGGCCAAAATTATCACGCTGTTGGTATGCGGTGCACGTCTGGAGAGGTAGCGGGGCGGTTGGTACTACAGCGTAAACAATCTTAGGATAAGTCCCCTTTGGACCTACCGTAAAAAAGCTGGATTAGTGCAAATTAATAGATCGTAGTTCAAATACGTGGATTTTTAGGCCCTTCTGTAATTCAAGTTAACTGTAAAAATATCAGAGGTATTGATGTGTTTTACTATGGAGTATAAAATGTGGGAGCGTTTTATTGTCTCATTGAAATGAGTTTCGGGGTCTGGTTTACCTACAAGTTCAGTTAAGACACGGCACATTTAAGACATCTCTTAGTAATATTTATGGGTAATAACCTGCTCAATTTTCAAAATAAGAAACACTGTTATTTTCCCCATTTTATTTTCATATTTACTCATAAGGAAGAACTTGCAGTAATTTTACAATAAACACTGAAGAATTAATTAATAATTATAGTTTTGTTTTGTTAAAACCCGCTTCAGCTTATGCCTTGTTCCAAGGCCAGAGTGCAACACACTGAAGCGTTTGGCCGTGACTCTACTACGGCCAGTTGTCTTAACGCATTTGCAAATGAAATACAGTGGTTTTTATTTTATTTTGTGTTCAATAATTTTGCAGTAATGAATAGCGAAAATGCTTAGTGGCTGTAAAATTAATGGCTGTAAATGGTTAATGGCTGTAAATATCATACCTATTATGTATGTACTTTAAGCATTATTTCAATAATTATGCGTTTGATTATGAATAGGAAAGTTTCAGTATATGATACTGTCAAACTGCTGTCAATGCAGGTGTAGGTACTGTAAGGTTTTATGCAGTAAGCAACCTACACTTGTACTGGCTGTTAAGAAAGGCTTGATTCAAAGGTTCTAACAGTTTGAAAATAGAATACAAAGAAATAGTGAGTCGGCCCTCCGCTGGCTTGCGGGCTAGATAAATATAAAATGTATCTTTGATTTCTCTAATCATTATAATTAGTTAAACGAACAAGAAATTTTTTATTCGATCTGGTACTGTAGACTCTCTCGGAGTCTACAGTACTATAGGTACACCTCTGCCATACTCTTCAGGAATTACAGGCGTGATATTGTCTCTTTACAGGCAGAATAAAAGAAATCAGGTCATTACAGCCTTGTTTTAAGGTCTGTATCTGAAAGGTTGGTTTCTTACTGTACAGTTGCTAAGAATTACCTTATACATTCTGCAAATGTCATGGTAATTCATATTTAACAACGTATTCCGGAGAATGATAAATTAACGATCAATAAAACTTTATCATATTCTTCAGAAACAGCCCGCTATAGCGCCTGTCTTTTAATCAAACGCCAGAGTGCAATAAACTGATGTGCTTGACCATGACTGTTCTAAGGTCAGTTGCATTGCCAATTTTATTCATAGCATATTTTTAAATAGATAACTGATCGCCTAGACGTCTTCTAGAACACCCCGCTTCAGTTTATGTCTCGGCCCAAGGCCAAAGTGCAACATACTGGGCCGTTTGGCCCTGACTGGGGGGCTAAGGCCAGTCGCCTTGTGCTCACAAATTATAAGAGATACTTAGCAAGTACTAATACTCTATTGTTTTTATTTTCAGGTACTTTTGATTACATCGGACCACGGGCTTTTGCTAGGGCTATGCCATAGAAGAATTTTAGTCGTAATTTGCTAAATGAAACTTCCCCCAATCACAATAATTATGCAAATGTAGGCTCTATACCTTATCACGTTTAAAACATTAGGGACAACTAAAACTATTAATTATGCCATTCAGACCACGTCTCTCGGCTATTTAGAAGCGATTACTTCGACGCCACTCCTCGACCAGGTCGTTAGACCCATTCAACGTCATTGATACATATATATGTGTACAACCTTCATCATTTCCTCTTTCCGGAGCATTTTCAATTATTTTTAGCCGACCTTTTGTTTTAGAGGTCTTCGTATGTACTTATTTAATGAAAATTATAGGACTATACTCCATTTGAAATAAGATTAGGCATTTAGATAAACCATTTTTACATTCCGTTCAACCGATTTTGACTTCTATTGCGTTGGTGGCATGACAAATGGCAGCTGCAGTAGACAGTTGGTGTTGTATAACCTTTTTTCTTTTAATGCAATCCTTATGCCTACGTACGGTACAGAAGTCAAAATCGGTTGAACGAACTATAAAAAGGTTTGTTTAAATTTCTAATCTTATTTCAAATGGAGTGTAGTTTTTATGTAAACGTAAATGAAGCAAAAGGAGTATGGAAGGATCGTAGCCTAGGTGGCGTTCTGTATTCTGTCTATCCCCATGGGAAGAAGGCGTGAGTATGTATGTGTATGTAGTTTAATAGATGATTAGAATTGTGATAGTTCTAGGTATAAAAAGTTTGTTAGGGAATGTGCTTGGAACTGGAAAAACGTTATTTCAAACCTGTCCAACTGCGACGGTTGGAAAATTATCATAGCAATGATAAGCACAATATTAGTGGGTAGGTATAAGTATGGAAAAAAAAAAACGTTTATTTGCGACAAACAAAAAAAAAACAACCGACTTCCAAAAAAAACACTTAAAAAGTGAAAAATAACTTTAATTTCGGAAGACAGTGTCTTTGCTTTTCAATTTTGGTTTTTTGCCACCGACTTCCGACATTAAAGTTATTTTCCACTTTTGAGGTGCTTTTTTTGGAAGTCGGTTGTTTGTTTTTTGTTCAAAGTTCTTATTTTCCGCTTTTTAGTTGTGGTACCCACACAAATTCTAATACCACTACCTGCTATGTAACTAACAGTGATTGTATCAAATAAGATGTCGTCCATATAGACTAAGTGAGAAAAATACGTAATTATTGAAGCTAACTCAAAAACTACTCAAGCAAAGTTAATAAAATCTTTTTGGGACCACACGGAAAGCACCAGCTTTCAAATAAAAAAAGAATCATCAAAATCGGTTCACCCAGTCGAAAGTTCTGAGGCAACCAATATAAAAAAAAGACGAATTCATAACCTCCTCCTTTTTTAACGTCGGTTACAAAAAAAAGAAGAAAAATATGTTGCGCTGACTCCAAATAAATTGAGATAAGGGTAGAAGAATGATGATAATGATGTTTGTTGGTAGATAATTAACATATTACTCGTACCACAACAACACTATAGTGCGACCGCATATCTCTCCGCAGAATTATCTCTCTCCACAGCCCAGTTACTAGGTAAAACGATACCCCTTGTTAAGCCTGGTTCACAAAAACCACTAATAGTTATGAAATGGACTGTTTACTTTAGGAAAACCCGAAGAGCTTTGAAATAATGCGGAAAATGCCTTATCCTTAATCTCTGCCAAGATCGGCATAAATGTCTCACTGTTCCCTTGAAATTCGCACCCATATATAACAAGTTTAGTCCACATTTAACAGTCAAGGGCTTGGCTTTTAACTTGAAAGATAATGTATGTTAATTTGTTGATAGCGAGTATCCTTGGGAGCTGACGATGCCCTCAGAATGTGTCTCGAAAGTAAACACTGAGTCAGTGAAGGATTTTCACGTATGGCAGCGAATTTTCGTGTCCTTTTAGTCGTTTTTAGGTGTGGAATATGAAAGTTTTGAGTATGTTTGTTTATGTTTTCAAGTCTGTAAATGGAAAAAATACTGTTGCTGATAATTCACATTCTTCGCACATAAACCTCCAACTGTCACTAACGAGACACAATAGAATTATAATTGTTATCACCTTCTAAAGGCCAATCGACAGTTGAGCGGTAGGTTTTGAACTTGTTGTTTGACAGTTATCCGACAGTGACATGAATTACGCTTAGCCAAAGTACGTGCTAAAAAACGTTTATAGATCTTAGGCTTAGGGCCTAAAAGGCGGCGGATTCCCAGCCACCGTAGGCGTGAGCTTGCGGACGGCGAGTAATGGGTAGCTTGCCGTCTGATAAGGACCAGGCCCGGATCGACAGTGCATCGTGTTCCACGCGCGCCTCAAAGAGATGTCAGCACAATTGGCGGCATCCGGTAGGACCGATGCCTGCCAGGGTTGCGGGAAAGTGCGAAAGGGATACCATGGCCCTTGGCAACAGGCAACTGAAGGAAGACGGGTGGGTTTTAGTCAGTAAAAGTCTGACACGCCCGCGAGCTCCGCCCAGAGCGGGAGAAGTCACTAGAGGATTGCCCAGTCTCAAAAAGGGCCTAAAAGGCATGGGTAATTAGAGCCTTTATTTTGTCTTTGCTGCGAAACACACATACATACTGACACCTTGGGAGTAGGCAGAAACTCAAGAACGCCACCTGCTAAGATCCTTAAATACTTCTTTTGCTTCTTTTTAAATTACTAACAGAAAAATCAACAATTTTGGTAACATTTTTGATTAATTGACTTGATTTGGCCGCTAGTGAAATGTCAAGCACAACTACGTAAATGAGACAATGTTGATCCTTTAAAATATCTATACTTACACCTAGATATCTATAATCTCAACTGAAAAACAATGACTCATTGTATAAGGATTTCCACACGTCGCAATACATTTTCATCCAATTAAACTTTAGACAACATAATGGCTATTATCTCCATGTCTTACTTCTCTGCATAGCCCAGGAATGCCTCTCATCTTGAGCCAATTGTGACTCAACTGAGTCAACTGTCAACATTTATGCTTATTGTGAAGTTAAATCTTACATGTTATGTCTTACAAACATATGGTTGTAAACGGAATTAGGGTCACCACAGTACTAACAGTTGTCAGTTGCCTGTTCATCACATTTAGGTTTGATTATGTGCTTTTGTTTGTATGGAACCTAACACAATTCGGCGCATTCGCCTTTAAGAGTTACTAGCGAGCCGCCCCTGCTTCGCACGGTTTTTTCCACATGTAATTTTAATATGTGTATGAACCTTCCGGAATAAATTGTCTAAATGATGGTGAGAGATCCACGTTAAATATAAGGGCATTCATGTTAACACTAAAAAGGTAATGATAAATAAGAGTAATGTTCATTTATGTGGGGTAAAAAGGCATTCATTTATCTTACTTTCATTTCATTTCATAGTAGAGCATACATGCATACTATCGTACATATAATATTTTTTTATCAACGTTTGTTTTCATTTTGGGCATTCTCCTTCGCCACACAGACCAGCCATGCATTGGGCATGACCTACTCTCTATCCCGATAGTATGTGGCCGAGGGATATTTTCCGACCTGCACGCGGGTGAAGCCACGGGCAAAAGCTAGTCGGATATAATCTCCTCTCACTTCATTAATATTCCAAAAACTTCAAGTGCAAAAATAACGTTTTTCTCGAACATTTATAACCAAAGAATTTCAAAGGAGGTTCGCAGAAGAGTCCTGTCACCGACAATGATACGGCGGTAATTTCCCGCCGTCCACTGTAATTACCCACATAAAGTTCTATTGTTTCTCCGACTGGGAAAAAGTATCTTTACTTAGATTCAATTGGAGTAAATGTTCATTTGCGTAATATACCTATTTGGATACAAGAATAATCGAAGAAAACTAATTCTATTTATTTTTCGTAACAAAAGTCCGATTTCCGTTCTAGTCGATACTTATTTACTTTTCCTTTTTTAACCTTTTATAACAAAATATTACCTATAGAAAATTAACACTTCACGGTAATTAAAACACATTTTTCACATTTTCCTCAGAACCGAACGTGTAACCTCGTTTACCCCCACCGCCGCGCCGTGCACAATCTCAATAAAAATCGTCAGATGATCGCCGTCCTTCGAACGGAAATGACGTTTCCTCAGTTTAGCAACTAACGTCCATGGCCGAATGGAATCCTTTCTGAAATAAACGTTTGTTTTTTTAATTAACACTTAACTTGAACGTTTCAAGAAAATGGAATGGGCTAGTTATGTTCGTGGAAAGATTTTTTAGAGGATTTAAAAGAATTTGGTAGCGCTTCAGTCTCTAGATAGCGTATTTTTTATTGTGATTATTTTTGTAAATGAAGGTTTGAGTAGATTTTGTTTAGTTTTTTACCCGACTACGGCGAAGAAAAAAAGAGGGTTATGATTTTGACCGGCATGTATGTAAGTATGTTCATCTGTTCCCTCCCTTCTAAACCACTCTCACAATTTGACAAAGGAGGTATCGTGAGAAGCGTCTTAATCATCCGCTGGTTATAGGTTATGTGACGTCACATTAAATTAAAAATGGCGCCCTCCAGAAGACAGAAAGTCAGGAACTTAAAAAAAAAATTGTTTAATCGTACCATGTTGGATATCAAATTCAAGGGCTTAATGAGCACATTTCAAAAATATATAATTATAACCCACAAAGAATTAAAGTAAAAAAAGTAAAATTTTAGTTTTTATTACTTTTTTTTTTAATGCCTGTGTGGATATATTTAACTATTATATATATATTACGGACCAAAATATACAATAGTGGCTTTGCTTCCACTTTTAACATCTCTTGCATGATGAAATTTCATGTTGTGTGTGTATTGTTCTTATAAATGTTTGAGCAAATAAATGATTATCTTATATTATTTTATTTTATCTTAATATTTTGCCACGGCTTAACATACAAGAAAAGTGGTTGTAGGCACATAAGAATGAGAATTCCGCGATCTCTGAAATAAAGGGCGCACCAACGTCCTAACTTCAATAAACACAAACATTATATTCTGAACACACTCCAAACTAGAGGAGATTGTCGCACGCACCATACTACTCGCGAGCTGAGTGAGAGCGAGACGAAGTGGGGAGCTGGCGGCTCCAAGCCTCGAATAGTTTAGGTAATTGCTTTTTACGGAGAAAATAATGGAACATTAAAAAAAAAAAACATGAGTCCTGTTTTATACTTAGTTCAGTTATTATGCAAAGTTTCATGATCTAATTTGAAGTATTTTTTGAATACCAGCGGTTTATATTATAGTTTGATTTAGTGATAACTGGATTTTTTTTCTATAGAGAAAATTTTATGTACTTAATCTTGTTTCCGTCAAACATAGGACCTAGCATCAAACCTTAACTTTAACATATATTTATTTCAAAATGAATGCTGCAGTGTTTTCGGCATAACAGAGGATCATGCTAAGCAATTTGAGCTTGTTTAAGCCCTTAACCGTTTTTTTTATTATTGTTCAAACTACACCTTCAAAGTTTACCACAATCATATTTCTCTTTAACGATAGCAATAATTCTACAACTCGCAGAAATACAGCATTACAAAATAAGTCATAATTAATTCCCCACAGTGCTGCGGAGTAACAATATTGTGGCCAAAAATGAAAAAAATACTACCTTAGTGGTAATAGCGTTGTAGCGTTTTAGCGCACAGGGTGTTCGAAAAATGGGTGATTTTAAAGGTTATAGAAATCTGGAATTGAAAGTTTTAATTTAGTGAATAAAACACTGTTTTTTGAACGTTTATACAATGCCATAGTTGTCGATTTCGCCACCAAACTATTTTAATTATTTTGATAAAAAGTACCTACCTAAGAAACAGGACTGAATACTATACAACCTGTAACAAAAACCCTGTCCAATCCGAAAGGGGCACATAGGTATTGCAATAACATTACCAGACAAAAATAAGTTTTTTTTTTAATGGAAAATAAAATAGTTGCAATTTGAAATTCAAATTTTTAGTACCAAAATTACCCCAATTTCATAATAAATTTGCAAATTTTCTGCAGAGGTCATATGTTATGACTTGTAGACACCCGCTAGACGACGGCCGTCCGCGCCCCATGTAATAACCCGGCAAAATTGCCTATTGAAAAAAAAAAGGTGTCGATTTTTGTTCTTTTTTTTTTAAATAAACCACATGAATAGACTCTCAGTATGATTCTCCACAACACTGTGGCGATATCTACATCGCCACATGCGAACAACGCATCAAAGATCTGACGTCACACAAAAATCCTGACGTCACATAAAACCTGCATCGCGCAATTAAAGTTTACCGTGCAATGGACATATATACAAGAACCCGACATCAATCGTCGGGCAGTGGCCCGCCAGACACAAAACCGTCTGGTTGGAGGATCCTGCCTTTTCTATGGTGGATGAAATAAAAGTTGAACAACACCTTTGAAGTGAAAAATCTGTTTTTTTTTTAAACTAGACTATTTTCGTAAACACTTTAATGAATCCTTAACTACAACTCAAACATCAACCTATTACCATGACAAACAAGCGACATGCATTTCTAAGCTAAGCCAAACACACAATTGGTACCGTTTAGTGAACAGCCTGTACATGTTGACACTAGGGTAATAAATTAAATATAAAAACTCCAACATAAAACAGTCGCACCTCGCTCTACCCACGGTTATGAGCGAGCAGACTCACACCGTCCAGTTTGTGAACATTGTGACTGAGAAGGGTTAGCAGAGACGGCTTCCTATTAATTATCCAATTTAATTGATTATGGTATAGATATCAGTATTAAATACTTTCTTTGAAAAAAAACCCGACTGCAAAAACACCTACTTAACTGAAAAGAGATAAGGTTTATTTTGTTTATATGTATGTATCTATTGTATGTATTAATTAGTATTCATTATTTCTCAAGTTATATGTATTGTCTTTTGTTGCACCTGCCATGTCTGTCTCTGCATCATCCTAAAGTTGACTGGTAGAAAATGCCTCAGGCATTAAATCTGCCTTTGCACAGTAGTTTTTTACTTGTGCATAAATAATAACACCGTCACTTGATAAGACCAGATGAGTCTTGCCAAGGTGTATCGTGAATCAGAAGCTCGGTTATGGACTTCAGATAGGCAAGCGCTGTATGTAAAGTACTGCATGGTAAATGCGTAACACATTAAATGCGTTTCATTTTGACAATTCAACGTTAACAAGACTCATTGCGAACGAAGACAAATTTTTAAACAAACATATTATTCGAGATACGGATCGAACGAAAACAAAACCTTCGGATTGTGATAGAAGGTGTGTTACACTATTGGGGTGTGGTTGGACTTCAAGCCGACATCCGCAAAATAGTTCCAACTATGTTGCGGATGATGACAACTGTCAACACAGAACATAACTACCTGTATGAAATTTCTGAATCCTAATACCGGTCCGTGTGAATAGTCAATCCTCAAGGGTCACAGTAAAGATGGCAGCTCCAACATAATACGTAACATTGTTCGTTATTGCTCTAATAAAAGCCTGTGCTAGCTGTTTAGTGCTCGACATTCATACAAACTTTGCCTATGAGTTTGTTTGAATAATCGCTGTTATTTTAATTTGAATGTTAACTGTTGTTTGTTAGATTTACGTGGGTATATTATTAATGGTATATTATCATAGAGCTTTAGTCACCAACATTGGCAGAAGGACTGCCTTGTTGGTCTTGGTCGCAAGCGAGACAGCTAAACTTGGGATCCTGGTTGTGATCTTCAGGTTGGGCAAAGTGTTATTAGGTTTTTTCCATCAGGAGTTTCTCAGTAGCATCTTCGAGTCTGAATTTGCGCCGGGCTGATTATAGGTTCGCTCCTTTTTACATAAGATTTAAACGTTAGTGGCGTATAGGTACACCTCTGCTAAACCCTTCGGGAAACCAGACACGACAAATAGTAGGTACTTATTCCTACACCTCTGCCTTACCCTTCGAAGAATGCAAGCATCATGTCATTTTCTGTTAAAGAAGACGTTTTAGCCAGCATTGCCATAACCCTTAATTTCTGCACACTAATTACTTAACCCAATAGCCAATTAAACTTTTCCAGATCAAAAATCACTGCCTGAAAATGAACTACGAACAGTGTTCACTAGCATTATTTGAATGAAACCAGTGAACCGACAAATTAAAATTAATAAAATAATAATGTATATTTTCAAAGGAATTGTACACGAGTGCACTGAATACATCGCGTGCTGGCTGCAATAAAAAAAATATTAGTGTCGATTTGCAGTCCGCTATGAGCAACCATAAAGGCATTCAAAGGTATAAACAGACAGACAAATGAGTAGTTTAACTCTATCTTAGTATCTGAAAATAATTCCAGTTTTCTACTTATTTAATTTTAAAGGTGAACGGAATATTGTTAATTGTTCCAACAGGTTTTTACCAATAATCAAGTCAACCTATCACAGTCTCCGTGCAGGGCTGCGCCTGCTAGGGCTGCGAAAGAGTCCGAAAGGGATACCGGAATCCTTGGCAACAGGCAACTGAAGGAATACGGGTACCCACCCGTGTTAGTAAAAGTCTGACATGCCCTCCCGTTTCGCCCAGAGCGGGAGAAGTCAATTGATGACATCCAACGCTCAAAAAAAAAACCTATCATAGTCCACTGCTGGACATAGTCCTCTTCCAGGCTGCATCCAGTCTGTTCTAGCCACCTTTTTCAAGGTCGTCGGTCTCTAGCTGGGGGCGTCTCACACTACGCTTACCGATGCGCGGTATCCACTCCAAGACTCGTCTGCTCCACCGGCCATCGATTGCTCCACCGGCCATCGATCCTACGACAAACATGGCCAGCCCACTGCTTCACTTCAGCTTGCTTACTCTGCAGGCTATGGAGGTACCTCCACTTCTTTTACGGATAACTTCATTTCTGATTTTAAACCTGCCTTCAAGGAAACTGTGAGCATAGCCCGCACGACAGCGCAATGAGCGACCTTGAATAAAGCTGGTTAAAATTAAAAGTGTCTCTGTAACATACCCCGTGGGTGTAGAATAATAAGATTTTAAAAAGAATAATCTAACATGGATTAACAGAAAACGATATTAATATATTATCGATAAGAAATACACAAAGGCACTGAAGAGGCTAGATATGTAATGGATGTTCCAAGCCCCTCTACATTTAGCCACAAGGCCCTCTACATTTAGCCACGAGCCCTCTAACTCTATACTTTTAGGGTGTCTTCAAAATAATTATTAACCTAATTAATAGTACTTATTATTTCTGTAATAGTAATTTTTTATTAGTACCTTGTTATAAATATGTGGAGCCTTGCAGATCCTGGCTTTCAGGAGCAGAAAATATAAATAAAATAGGTGTATTTGCGGTAAATATTCCACAAACACAAAAAATAACAAAAGAAGAAAATATGCGTCACAATAACCACGCAAAACGGCCATCGCTCAGCATAATGCTGCGACCCTATGCGAGACAGAGCCCCAGCGCTGGTTTACAGAGACAGCCGAATGATGATGAGGTGGACCGTCCTCTCCCTGTAGAACTTTTCTTTTATTATAACAAAAGCTCCGACGCGTCAAATGGGTACTGTTTTAGCCGCCAGTTAAATAGTTTTAATTGGTTCTATTTTAGTCTCAATTACTGACTTATTATCTGACCGACACAGGGCGGGATCACTAATTAGTGAGTATAAAATTATAACCGAGGTTATCTGGCTACAGGAATATTCGTAGTTAAGTAGCTGGATAAATATTGGCTTTATTTTCTGGAGAATTATCTTAAAGCAGGGCAATATTAGACAAAAACTGGAGGCGTCATACAATTTAATACCACCTCGACCTGCATATAATGGATGTTCATTTATTTATTTAAAACTTGTTTGCGTAACAATGGAATTTGAAGATATAAAACAATCTTAAAATTCCTTTTCTGTGCTGCCATTCTGGCGGTGCCACCTTTAAGACATTATGTCTTTATGAACTAGCATCTGCCCGCGACTTTGTCCGCGTAAAATTAGGCAATACCTACTGTGTAGCTTCCCATCAGTGAAAGAATTTTCAGAATCGGAATCGAATAATTCCCTTACATACAAAATCAAATATTATACCTCCTTATAATATTAGTTTACATAATCACAACACATAATTATTTTTAAAAGAGTAACCGTGGAGTTTCTTGCCGGCTCTTATCCATAGGAAACGACCAATTGTAACCGTGCACCTAGCTTCTGACGTTTCATAGGTGCCCATGTAGGTTTATGTCTGTAATTTTTATGGTGTACGTAATAAAGAATATTCTATTTATCTATGTGAAATAAAATATTTTGATTTGGAATGTTTACCAACTCTTCTCATAAGGTACTATAACTACACTAGCTTATGAAGTACAGCCGATCTATTTTGTGAGTGAAGTGAGCTGTCAATCTAGGGATTGACAGCTCACTTCAAGCTCACTTCACCTAAGTTTTCACGGTGAGGTTTTTAATAGGCTGGTATTTCTGCACAGAACTGCGCGATGACCGACTATAAACTGTAAACGAGACTCTTTAACAAACACCGTCTTAACGTCTGTAAAGTCGCACAATACTGCATAAAACCCCATATAAATGGCGCTTTTAGGGTACCGTACCTTTAAAAAGAAATGAAATCTCTTTTAGACACTCTTATATTCTTGAGCCTATCTTTCCTTTTAAGGCTCTTACATACTGGCGCGATTCGCCGCGCGACGCGAATTTTAACAAAACAATTTCTGAGAAAACTTCACGGCGAACAATGCGGCGGCGTGGCGTTGCGCGAATCGCCCCAGTATGTAAGAGCCTTTACTCTTTTAAGAGAGCTCGTCATCCTTCACTGATGACCACCGTGATGATTTTCATGTTTATGACGTAGATATTTAGTCAATCAATCTGCCTAGCCTTTTCCCAACTATGTTGGGGTCGGCTTCCAGTCTAACCGGAGGCAGCTGAATACCAGTATTTTACATGGCGTGACTGCCTATCTTACCTCCACAACCCAGTAACTGGGTAATACGATACCCCTTGGTAAGACTGGTTGTTAGACTTTCGGGTTTCTGACGACCCGTACCTAACGGCTGTCAAAGATCGACGAATGACAGCCGGGATCAACGGCTTAATGTGCTTTCCGAGGCACGGAGTCTCGGTATGTAAAGATGGCCACCCATCCACCGACCAACCCCGGCAAGCGTACCTCATAGATCGACACGGTGCGGCTGTTATTACTTAGCCACGAGCTCCTCCGTAGATATTTAGTGCGATCAAAGAAATAAAGTAAAGCAATTTATTTCAATTATAGCATTTATGGGTACCTACTTTTGAATTTCAACAAGAAAAAATAGCAAATATAAAGGAAATAGCTGTAATGTTAACCATTTTCATCAGAAATTAGGCATAATTAAGTCCCATCATACGGCTATTTAGAAAGTAAATTATAGGTTTTTACTAGTAGTATTGTTTAAACACACTACCATTGTTATACACCGAAAAGTCCAGTCACGCATTGTTTTCAGTGAATTTATGCACGGAACCCTCAGCACGCGCGTACCGCTGTCACTTGTCGTTTTTTTTTTCTAGCAATGCACAAGCTTATGTATTTGCATAGAAAGGGGTGCCATCGGACGGTTTCTACTGGCGCTAATTTATTATTTAAACTACGAAGCTAAGCGTCACGCGAACGTTTTCAGCTTGTAGGAAGGAACATTTTCCAACAAGACTGGTTTGTGTAAGAGGATAACTTCACCGGTAAAAGACGAAAAATTGCAGGTCTGCTGGAACAAATTTCTTAAGAAATAAGCAGTGCCTTTGTACTCATATTATCATTATGTAGTATCTTTATGCATTTTATTGTGTGTACATAAATCCTAACTTTGATTGTTTGTTTGTTACGCTTTCACGTTAAAACGGCTGAACGGATTTGAATGAAATTTGGCACATGGGTAGACCATGACCTGGAACAGGACACAGGATACTTTTTATCCCGATATTCCCACGGGATCGAGATTTAAGCGTACGCTGGTGAAACTGCGGGGCGCAGCTAGTAATAAAATAAATAAGATTTTTTACGTAAATCACCATAAAAAATAATCTATGGTTAATTTCAGTCCCCTGCTGGATAGATCTACAAACTCCGTCTGTTTTCCGGTCATTTTCAGACTTTTATGCACCAGTATTATTTTAACGATGGTGACAAAAAAAACTATAGGTACGTCTCTGCCTAACCCTTCGGGGAATAAAGGCATGATTCATAAACCTTCACACAATTTATAAACCATGCCATTTAGAAAATGTACGAAACATTTCTTCATAGAGCTATTGTGTAAAATGAAAACTTTGATTCGAACGTTCAGTGAAGTTATAACGCGCACACATTTACTTCGAAAAGAAACTATACTCCATTTAAAAAAATATTTTAAGAATAGGTAACCCTTTGCTCAAGGTTTCGGAAATTCCTAAACTGACACAAATAATGGTAGATACAAAGAAATGTCATACCACCCGTTATTATCTAAATAGCCAAGAAACTTCAGATTTCATCGGCCGCTCATCAAAGAAAAATTAACCCTTCGTCGCATGAAATCTAAAGGAATATTCACAATTCCATTCCGCGACAGCTGACAATAATTCAGTTTCAAAGTATTTGAAACGGTTCTTTTTTCTTCGAAGGATAATGACACGATAATAACGGAGAACTAGGAAATTATACACTCGATGAAATTGCTCTTGGAAAATAATTAGAAGTCTATAACTGAGTGTAGTACTGTATTTATTTACACTGTGGGAAGGAATGTGGTTTGTTTCGTAAAAGGTTTTCGAGTCTTTTTTACTTAGTTTTTTTGTATTCTTCAGTATTGTCAGAAATAATGTAAAGAAAGAAAGAAAGAAAATACGTTTATTTGCGGCAAACATGACGCTAACAGGACAAATAAAATACACGAAAATAACAAGTTGTGGGAAAATATGCGTCACATTCACGCAAAACGGCAATCACTCAGCATAATGCTGCGACCCTATGCGGGACAGAGCCCCAGCGCTGGTTTTCAGTGACAGCCGGCGTTGACGTCATGACATCAAACGGTGTAGCACAAAACGAATTAACAATAACAAAATAAGAAATAAAATAAATACACTAAGTGTTTACAGAAATATAATATTTATGATGGCAACATTCCGTTCCGTCAGCGACTCACGCGCCACAGGCTTATTGCAGTCTGTGCGCGTAGCTGTCATTTATACCACAGAGTACATTATATATACGGACAATAAATTTATACTATTTGGACTGTTTGACCTTGACACAGAGACGCTTAGACATACTGACTGGTTACGTAACAATTATCATGGCGCAATTAGGTATTATTTCATGTTATGATGCATTAAAAGCACAGACTATTTAGAGAACATAAATAACAAAGGATGCATTGAGTGTTTGTGTTGTGTACCCCAGTTTTTGTAAACAGTGTTTGTGGAATTAATGTGTTAGTATTGTTTAGTTTCGAGACTTTTATGAGAAAAGCTTAGTAATCTGTCGTATTTTTTTACATACCTAATGAAGTCCAAAACATTTGAGATAATCTTCAATGGAGGTTATGGTGCATTTGTTCATAAAAAGCTACAAACAGAGTTATGCAGTAACCATTATTTACAATATATTTTTTTACTTTCAAAAAGCAGCACAAAACAAACTACTTTATTTAATTCCAGGTATTTTCATGTTTTATTCCATATTTTCCTTTGAAAAGAAAAAGCTCTCATAAAAAGTTACATTGCAATTCTTTTATTTCAATATAGTTGCATCACAATCCCTCTTTTATTCATAAAATATTACATTGCACGGAAAACATAAAAGGAATCAGCAAAAAACATAGTGTATTTAACCACTGGACAGAGTTCAAAGAGCTTTTACGAAATTCAGGGTATGCAACAGTTATTAATCCTGGATCGTTGTGGAGCGATGTGAAATCAAAAATTGTTTTCGACAAACAGACTGAAGTTTTCGCTTGTCAGACTGCTAATAACTACTACTCTGTGGCGCTTTTTGTTAAATGAAAAGGGAATCGAGTTTATTTATTGGGGTTATTTTTGAGGGGTAATGTAAAATGTAATAACGCCTGTCGTTGTAAAATGAGACTTATTCGTACTTTATCATCATCATTGGCAGCACTGTTCCACCTATTGCTGGGTATAGGCGTCCTCCCTTTTTGACCGATTTCAAAAAGGAAGAGGATCTCATGTCGACTGTATTTTTTTTTTTGTTTTGTTTATTTGTTATGTGTTTACTCCGCCAATTATGACTCGATTTTGATGATTCTTTTTGTTGTTTGGTAGGTCATGCTTCAGAGGTGGTCCCATAATTTTTTTATTAACTTTGCTTACGTAGTTTTTGAATTAATTTCAATTATAAAAATAATAATAATATTTTAATATTTTATTAATATTTTTCCCACTTGAGATAGAACTCTATGAAATGTGCCTAAATCAAGTCTGTTCAACTTCAAGACCCCGAATACATCGTTTCTATCGGACTCATATCGAACATAGTCCATCAATAAGTGATGTAAGTCTTCCACAACTCCAAACTCCACATAATAAAGCGAGATAGTTTTTTTCATCATGAGTCCTCCCTATTGGGCTTCCCTGGTCTGTACAAGTCCCATTCAGGTCTACCCCTCGGTCTTCTGTGGGTCGTCCAGCTGGCGATCTGCCAACGCTGCGTCTACTGTCTTTCAGCAACCATTCCATTAGGGCTCTGCTCCACCTGCCGTCACCACGTCTAGTCAAGTGTCTTTTCCGTTTCCATATCACAGCCGCTACCCGTAGGCCGACATCTTGAACCTTAGTCCTACGTTGGATCTTTGAGTTTTAGACTTGGTCTTTTAATGATAGGCCTAATATGTCACGCTCCATAGCCGTTGTGCAACTTGGACTTTGTACATAGCCTCTTTAGAGAGCATCGCATGTTTCGGCCCCATATGTCATGATAGGCCAGGACAGGTCTATAAGATCTGTAATAATTTATCTTATAATTAATAATCTAATAATATATCTATCTATAATCCTTACATATTATAAAACAAAGTCCTCCACCGCGTCTGTCTGTCGTCCCGTACGCGATAAATTCAAAAACTACTGCATCGATTTTCATACTGTTTTCACCAATGGATAGAGTGGTTCTCGAGTAAGGTTTTAGTATATAATAACCGACGTCCACGCGGGCATCAGCTAGTAATGTATAACAATCTTTATTCCATTGTTCCGCACCTGGTTTTGATTTTAAGTTTTTAAATTAAACCATAGTTATTTCCCGGTAAATCTTAAAAATAGAATCAGTTATTCCAATTCCTATGTTAAAAATTCAACTATTAGGTATAAAATACCTCGTTTTATTTTACAAATTCACAATCTCCACTGCTTCTAGAAAATACCATTCAATATTCAACTTTAAATGATTGCCTTTACTTTTAACTTGCAAAATCCGACCAAAATTCAAAACATCTGTTTACTTAATACTCGTAAATCATTGTTGACATCCCCGTATACCCAACACAGCGTTTTAGGAATGAAGCTGCTGCAATCGATTTATAGCGCTGCGCTTTCAGCTGACGTAGCGCTTTCGAGCGTTTGTTGTGCGCTCGAGAGCTGGTAAACATTCGTATGTTCGTGTTTCACTAATATTATAAATGGAAAAGATTTTTTATATATCAAAATATACGTAAAACAGAAAATAATTTGCACAAAAAATATTATCATCTATCCAGTCCTTTCTCAATGTAGGGGTCAGTTTTCAGTGTAACTGTAAGTATGCAGTATTTTTACCCGACTGCCCCAGAAGGAGGGTAATGTTTTTCGAGAGTATGTATGTATGTTTCTATGTCTATTTCTTTGGCACGCTCTGTAGCCTAAACGGCTTGATGGATTTTAACATACGAGGTGTCGTTAGGTTCGTCTTAACTGTGGGAGTGACATAAGCTATAAAAAAATTATATATTTCATCTACAAATACAAAAAAAGGGAGGGGAAGGTTTTTTCAGTCGGGTGTTTTGTTTTTAAATAATTTATTAAGCGACTGGCTCTCTGCCTTCTGCTAGTTATGTTTAAGTACCACGTGAGTAATAGGGGGCAAGCCTATTGCCAACAACCGGTCACAAATCACGACTATTGAAAAATCAATACAAATACTCTTGATTTCTGAAGATCATCGTCCGGTATTTTATTTATAATTCATGTCGAATCGTCCCAAATGCATATCAACCAAAATTTTCTTTCTTAAAATATTAAGTTGTAACTCTTTAAAACATTGCATGTTCTGATAAAGATCTCTTAGATTTTAATTTCAGTAATCAGTTAGTTTTTATTCGCCTGCAGCATGAATAAGTCATCAAAACGATATTTGCGATAACATCAGGAATTTGAAGACGTTTCCAAGACAAAATTACTTACATTTTTAGTAAGTAACACTGTTTTGATTTTTATTTGTTTTCATAAACATTGAGCTATACAAATGCAACTGCTCTAAAGTTTTTTTTTTCCTAGCCTACTCTGTCCCACTCCTGGGCAAAGGCCTCCCTCCACTCGATCCCTCTTTCGCAAGCCCACGCGTCCTCTTTCCAGTTTTGATGGAACCTTTCCAGCTCATCCCGCCGTCTACTACGTGGTCTGCCGCGACCCCGTCTCACTGCCTCAGGGCACCAGTTCTGTGCTACTTGGGCCCACAGTTTGTCCGGCATGCGGCAGACGTGTCCTGCCCAGTCCCATTTAAGTTGGGCAGCCTTTTGAGCCACGTCAGCTATCTTTGTTTTGGAGCACAGTATTGTGTTACGAACACGATCCGTTAATTTAACGCATAGTATACTGCGCTCCATTGCTCGTTGGCAGACCTTGAGTTTGGACTTCTGAATGTCAACCAAAGACCAAGTCTGTGTGCCATAGGTTAAGATACTACAGTTAGTGGGACATAACTCAATCTTAACTCGGCCTGATATAAGAGGCATTGGCTGATAATCCCGGATTAATAACAATCTATCAACATCACAACAAAAAAATAAGCTTTTTTTTTAAAATTTGTATGATTATCAACCAACACGACATCATAATTATAGTCGAACAAGCTATTTGGTGTACAGTCACGAGCAAAAATATGTATACACTTAGCAAAATTCAATAACCATTTTTTCGTAGAATAACGATTGCAACTTTGAGATGATACCTATTTTATAATAATATGGGTTCCAAAATACTATGTTCGTTATAACATAAAATTACAATCAATAGAGTAGGAGAAAATCACTTTTAAAAGTTGCTAAGTGTGTATATTGGTGCTCGTGACTGTACAGGCAAAATAAATTCCTTTTGCCGCTACACTGCCGAAATTCGTTTTGATTGTTCGTGTAATTTAACTTTTTAAGCTTATGAGAGTGACGTAAAAGGATTGTTGACTACTGAAAACACTCACAAAACTGATTAAAGTAGTTGCAAGTTACCTGCCTGTATACCAAATAGCTTGTTCGACTGTTCCTGCCAATTTCGCTCGCCACTCGTACAGTAAAATTACATCGTACCACACTCGTACCAAACTACCAAAAACACTTTGATACACAAAACCACCATTTTGAAACATAATATTACAATTGTAATTGCAGCACACACAACACAACCTAAATTACTTCTACATGTTCCACTGCTTAAACAATTCCGAACTGCACAAACAAACCTGATTTGAACAATGGTATTCACTAATAGAATGCTGTTTTATTCAATTACGAAAAACACAGTGTGCAGGTTTGCGCCCCGGTGGAAAAAAAACCGTGGGCACGCAATACTGATTGATTTTCCCGCGAGCGTTGTTGTTCCTGCATTCGAGTTTTGTCTGCCACTTTTTGTGGTTTTGACCACTGTGCGGCTTTCGTACCGCGCCTCTAATGGCTGGTGCTTTGTTTGATTGATTCGTCTAAAATCGGGGGTCAACTACATATTTTATGATATAGGTTTTGGTTTAATTATTAGGTTTTGAATTTTATATTTCACTAGCTGATGCACGCGGCTTCGCCCGCGTAGATGTCGGTTATTATATACTAAAATCTTCCTCGAGAACCACTCTATCTGTTGGTGGAAACAGCATGAAAATTGGTGCAGTCGTTTTTCAGTTTATCGCGAACAGACAGACAGTCAGACGCGGCGGAGGACTTTGTTTTATAATACGTAGTAATGAATATGGTGAGTTGAACTCATCTAATTTTAAGCAGGCTCTCAATATCAATCGACAAATACTGGTAAGTAATGCATGATGTGATGTAAGAAATGGGTACACTAGTCTATAAGTATTGGATCTATCTCATTTCTTTGTATCGGTGTATTCAATTGTTGGTGAGCCAAATAAATAAAATAGAATAAAATGAAATACGACGCCTAAGTGTCCTATGTTTGTTTGCTAGTTAGTTAGTCATTGAATTGACTTCCTAGTAAAATTGTGGTGTTAAATATTGTAAAAAATAAGTTCTGGATCCTTAATCTAAACGATATTTGTTTTAAATTGAATTGCATGTTTTTAATAATAATAATCATTTCGTAATATTTTTGTGTATAAGTAGGTACTTATGTTTCATGTCGGATTATATTCGAACGCAATGTGAATTGTTACTGAATAAATTAATTGAATTGAATAAATAGTTTCATGAAATAAGTTATTTCATAATTTGTGATGATCTATGCTAATTTGTAGGTTTACTTAACAGGTATAATTTTACCTACGTTGACACAGATTATGTTTTGAAAGCCGAGCCTTCTTGCTGGTACCTACTCAGTTCAATCTACCTAGCCTTTTCCCAACTATGTTGGGGTCGGCTTCCAGTCTAACCGGATGCAGCTGAATACCAGTATTTTACATGGAGCGACTGCCTATCTGACCTCCACAACCCAGTAATTGGGTAATACGATACCCCTTGGTAAGACTGGTTGTCAAACTTTCGGGCTTCTGACGACCCGTAACAACTGTCAAAGATCCACGAATGACAGCCGGGACCAACGGCTTAACGTGCTTTCCGAGGCACGGAGGAGTCTCGGTATGTCGAGATGGTCACCCATCCACCGACCAACCCCGGCAAGCGTAGCTTAACCTGATGGATCGACCCGGTGTGGCTGTTATTACTTAGCCGCGAGCTCCTCCTCGCTGGTACTTACTCAGTTATTTTTGTAAATTATGCTGAGTATATAAACTCCCAGCCTATTATATCAATTAGCCTTTTGATTATGAACTGTAAGTAGAAGGTAATATTCAATTATTTATGAGATTCAGGTTTCAAGGACAGTTTAATTAGCTTCGATGTTTTTTTGGATACGCGCGGCCCTCAGGTAGCTTAGCGGTAACGGATTTAATATCTTTATTTACTAAAAGTACCTACTAAAAAACTTTTTACAAAAAAAAACAACCGACTTCCAAATAAAACACAAAAAAAGTGAGAAATAACTTTAATTTCGGAAGTCGGTGGCGTAAAACGAAAATTGAAAAACAAAGACGCCGACTTCCGAAATTAAAGTTATGTTTCACTTTTTTTTGTGTTTTTTTTGGAAGTCGGTTGTTTTTTTTGTAAAAAGTTTTTATTTTTCACTTTTTAGTTGTGGTACCTACCCCACACAAATTCTAATATCACTACATGCTATGTAAATAACAGTGACGGAGTCAAATAAGATGTCATCTACATAGTGGGCAAAATACGTAATTATTGAAGTTTACTCAAAAACTACGTAAGGAAAGTTAATGCAATTTATATGGGACTATCTCTGAAGCATGACCTACCAAACAAAAAAAGAATAATCAAAATCGATTCATAATTGGTGGAGCAATCGCGTAACATAAACACAAAAAAAAACATGCAGACGAATTGAGAACCTCCTCCTTTTTGAAGAAGTCGGTTAAAAATCCAGAGAGCATGCTGTTGGCGGCTGAAAAATAAACAAAGCAACAAATAAATAAATAAAATCCTGCACCAACCAGAAATGCCATAATAAAGCAATAATTCAATATCCACGATCCTCCAGTAAATCTTTTGCAAACTTTTGGCAATAGCGTTCAGGTTTTAAGCCAAAACATATGAAAAATCAAATGCAGCGAGCCGCTACCCCTGATATATGGAGCGAGCTTATTATTTTCCACCATTTATAATTTCGAATGGTCACGTTTTTTTCGAAGCAGAGATTTCTGGCACTCTGCCGATTCTGGTCGACGTTATATGATTTTATTTCGACCAACCCACCGCGTTGGAGCTGTAAATCAATTTTTGCATTAACTAATTGAATTTATGAGCTGTTTATTGCTTTGGGAAATTGTTGTTAAACGACTGTAATTTTTCTTTTTTTTTCCTCTTATGCTGTTTAGCTAGGATTTTGTTTTGAGTAGGTAAGTAGATTCTTAATTGGATTTTAGAAGATGTTCTGCTAATTTTGTATCGCGTTCAAAATATAGGCACAAATAGATTCTCAGTGACAATAAGGCCATACAAACACCAATTTAGTATTTAAGCGTCAAAACTATACTCCATTTGAAATAAGATTAGACATTTAAATAAACCTTTTTTACAGTCCGTGCAACCGATTTTGACTTCTATTGCGTTGGTGGCATGACAAATGGCAGCTGCAGTAGACAGTTGATATTGTTTAACCTTTTTTGCCATCCTTATGCCTACGGTATAGAAGTCAAAGTCAGTTGATTGGACTATAAAAAGGGTTATTTAAATGTTTAATCTTATTTCAAATGGAGTTTAGTGACGCATGCACTACGCAAATCAAATCATAATTTTCTCAAAAATACAGGATGCCATAAGCTCTCAATAGGATCAAAATTCTCGTAAAAATGAAGGAAAGAATACGACTCATAAAACACGCTGCCAAAAACTGAAAATAATATTGCAATGACAAGAAAAAACAATAACTGCTAAAAATATTAACAACTTCAAAGAAACGATACATCATTTCAGTGCATAGGCCCTTGGTGTCACTGGCCTTGGTGTCAATAGCCAGGTTGCCCTAATTCCTGAGGCATTTACTCACACATTATACTTATTTTGCAACGCATTGTTGCATTTGGCTGTCATAAAAACGGTGATCGGATGACGATGCATTCTTACGACACACTTCGTCATATTTATAACTTTTTCAGTAATTTAGTAGGATTTGTTTTCTAAGAAATCATTTATATAATAAAACCTGAGGTACCAAACACCTTTACCTACTCTTCAGGGAATAAAGGGCTATGTTTTGTTAATTTTTTCTTCTTTACAGGTCTTAACGTTATTGGACTGTCAACTATATTATTTAGGACAGTTATAGATAATATTCCTAAATATAATTGCATAAGATTAAAGCCGGTTAAACATTATATTCGGCTGTTAATTCGGCTTTATATTTGAAACGAAATAATTATGTACATTACGAAATAATTACATAGAGAGATTAAACGTGCTTACTTACTATATTACTTACCTACTAAACATATTATTGTTATAATTTTGTATTATCATCATCATTATTTCTGCCGAAAGACGTCCACTGCTGGACATAGGCCTCCCCCAGGCACCGTCACTTCGACCGGTTCTGTGCTTCTCGCATCCAGCGGATTCCTGTGGCCTTCACCATTGTCTGTTATATGCATGTATGTTTGCCCTGAAGAATAGGTAAATACTTTAACCGACAACTTATACTCATGTCCAGTCTTCATTTAATAGACTTAAGAAAATACTTCAGTAACAAGAAAATTACTCTCAATTTCTTTCTTCAAAATATTTTAAATTCCTACAAAAAATGTTAATAATACACAAGACGACGACCTGAAGAATCTCAGGTGTTTCGGTCTGTGAACTGAAAACAAAGTGTTTACAACACAGACAGGGTTCCTGAAAACTGAAACGCATTTGTTACATTCACGCTTCATTATCTTGTTAAAACAAATGAGAAAGTGGGAGGCGTGTGGAATTAATGACGAAAAAATTCAAAGGAAATGTTCGTAAAGGAGTTTGTTTGCCAAAAAAACATGGGTCCGTTTTGCTTTGAAAAGTATCTATGGGTTCCGGAAAAATAACGGGTAAATGCGACTTTTAAAATAGTCTGTGGCGGGATCTACATTGGCACATGCGAACTTCGCATCAAAGACCTGACGTCACTCAAATCCTGCATCGCGCAAGCAGTGTTTACAGCGCGACGAGTATATACACGACATCCTAACAGCAATCGTATGGTAGTTGCTCACCAGACATAACACCTGTCTGGTCGGAGAATCCTCCCTTTCCGTTCTGGCGTTACGCGACACGTCAGGAATCCGACCGTGGGACCGTCTTACAACTACGAGAACAGCCCGTTTGTCAACACATAACATTAAAACAAAAAAGGGCATCTCAATTTAACCCCCCCCCCCCCATACCGTTAGGTTAGGTAAAAGGCCTCCTTTTATAATCGAACCTTTTTCATACCACCTCAGACGAACATTACGCCACACAAAAAAAATAACTCATCTTATTTAGTTCGTTCACTTTGATCGTTCCATATTCGAATATTCGAACAAACAAAGCATCCTCCTTACGTATAGTTATGCTAATTATTATGAGTCAACCCTCGCTAATCGAGATGCAAGTATAATGCGTCTCTTTGACTTACTTCCCCTTTGTTAACTGCATTTTTCTGCGAATAAAGTGACAAAGTGAGATGAAACGAACGCGCCTAATTAGCAGTGGGTGGATACGGGGCTTTATTTTGTGTGGGCGCGCTTGGAGCTATGCTTTTTGGTCGCTTTTTTTAAATATAATTTCTACTTAAACTATTTTTAAACGCTTCAATGTTTTACTGGTTGCAAGTTGCTAAGCATACTGTGGTTTTATGCAAACACTGCAAATATTTAAATGGAGTGGTTTAAAAAAGATACTAACCTACTTTGGGTAGGTACCTACTGTAAAATTATTCCTGCATGTAACACACAAAAAACTGACGCGCTGCTGTCACGTTAAAATACATGTCTTTAAGAGCCATCACACACATAAATAAGTCCACACGTAGATTGAATTGACGATATAAGCTACTCAGCCAGTCGGTTTATCGTGCCACTCATTTTTTGAAGGCTGTACAACGTCTACGCTCCCAAAACGTTTCCCTGTTTAACTCCCATCTCGACATTCAGGATATGACGCTGCGCTTTCGAGAATGTCATGCGTCGCGTTTGACGCGCTGGTGAAATCTGCACGTTTGGTTAATAATATTGTTATTTTTCGCACACCCTGTATCATTGCACTGCTGAATTTACGCAATGCTCCGTTGCCTGTCATTCTGAGCGACGCATTTTTTATTGTTATGTTACTTCGTTTGCGTTTTTGGGTTGACTCGAATTTTTATGACTTATGTTGTCAGTGAATATTGCAAAATGAAGTTTGATACTTTTTATGTGGTCTGTACCTAAGTAACTAGGTACCCTACCCAATCTGCCTAGTGTTTTCCCAAATATATTGACTGATTGTCAGGCTTTTGGGCTTCTAACTAACCGTAACGACTGTCAAAGGTCTACGAATGACAGCTGATCTACAATATCAAGTAGTGTCCCTACTACGTAATCAAAACGAAAGCCCTTATTTACAGTAATAGGGTACCGTCAGCAACAAAAGTCGATTAAAACTACTATTTTTACAAATCATCTAATTTGACTAAAATTATTCAATAATCTGCTTCATTTTCTTGAAATCTATTTCGATTTATTTAAATGTGGGAATCAAGTTTTGTTGCTGACTGTACACACGGCTACACATCAAGCTATACATTTCCAGTTAATGCTGATCCCACATTATAAAGGATTTCGCTACAATGCACGTCAGCTTATACTGGAAATGTATAGCTTGATGTGTAGCCGTGTGTACCTATCTCGGGATAAAAGAACATCCCTACAAAGCGGTCAACTGTCTTCTACATTGTCGTTTACACTTATCACATTTTCACCTTGCCCTGGGCGTCACAGCCCGCCTTTGACGCACTTAACTCTTCAAACACTGGTCTAAAAGTGCGATAACCAAGTGAATTTAACAGCAAACACCATACTACGCACGGGCGAGTCCACTTTGATCTTTTCATGGTGATTATTCCGTGAATAATTCATCATTCACCCGCTCACCAATGATGCGGTAGTATGTTTTATTTATTGAACCTTTTATATTAAGGGGCGATGTTGATAAATAATAATGTTTATGTACTAGGAATTTGGTTTTATGATTGTGGAAAAATATTTTTGGGTCTAAAGGAAAATATTGTGGTGTAACGGGGTGTGGGTGGGTCTATCATGTTTTATACAGTCGATATTCATGTAGTACCTAGATATGTAAACGTTTTTATTTTATTTACTAAGTCCTAGAGCCAAGGTTTTCTAAGGCCTACCTACATCGATGGTAAACAGAATTAATATAAAAAAATGATAATATGAATTTCCTACCTTGAGATATTAATAATACCTCAAGAGAGTTCTGGACTCAAGCAGTAACATCTAAATCTGCCTATCTGGCACACGTAGGTCAAAGAAAAATAACAAGCTACTGCAACATAAAATAAAATAAACACGTATTTTTCCGCCCTTTTTGTCCTTGTCAGCAAACATCAAACAAAACGAGCTCATATTCTATCAAATATTTGACAAACGGTACCTAATTATGTACAAAAATATACGTTATTTGTACATGTACCGCTGATACATCACATTAACAAATTAGCGAGATGTGAACACACACGCTCGTCACAATTCTGTTCACCGCGCCACACTTTCACCTCCTTTGAAGACCCGTAGAGTAGATAATGTTGTTGTAAATTTATTTTATTGTATTTTTTTTATTTGTTAGGGATCCATAACCAATATTAAGTACCTAAATTCGTACAGCTTATTCTAATCTCTGCTAGTAATTAATTAAAAACTCAATGATACATCTTGTTATCAAATACACTTTATCATCTTATGGATCAACGCGAAACGATGAAATAAGCAGGTATTAATTTTTTGAGTAATATCTATCTACAATCTACAATAATTATAAAACAAAGTCCTCCGCCGCGTTTGTCTGTCGTCCTATACGCGATAAACTCAAAAACTACTGCACCGATTTTCATGCTGTTTTCACCAATGGATAGAGTGGTTCTCGAGTAAGGTTTTATTATATAATAACCCACATCCACGCGGGTGAAGTCGCGGGCATCAGTCTACAATAAAAATGATAAACTACTTGTGGTGACTTTTTTTATGAAATCATAATATGAAATTGAATTCATACGGAAAAGAACGACATTGTGTTTGTCTCAATTAATTAGTTAAATTTTTTTTTTATTTTTTATAAAAATATTTTGAAGGGCGGTTAAAGTATTTTTAAAGAAGAAACTAAAAAAAAATATAATGTGAGTACATAATTAGTTATCTTGAAAACCATTGCAGAGCTCGACTGTGATTCACGCCATGCAAAACTTTGATAGTCTACCACTGTGGTTGAAGAAGAAAGAACCAATAAAATGAAGGAAAAGTAATGATGTTTATCTCAATTCGGTAGGTACTTCGATTATATCATACTTTCTACACTGTGACCAACTGACCACCGTACTAAAAGGTGTTTCAACGTCCGTAAGAATTTATCCTTTGAACGATTTCCGTATCATTTGGTACTTTCGAGGCTCGATATTTCGAATTGATAAAATAAATCACGAGCGAAGATTTTATAAGAGGATTGTCCTTAAAAGGATTGATCTTGTTGATCTTTGTGAACTACTTTCTTCTTGATAAACGTGTTGTGCAATCATAAAACATAAGTGTTTAGGTACGTGACGTGACAAAACTGACGAACTTTCATGCAAACTTGCATCCCCAATATTTATGGGATGAATTTTAAAATTTTCCTTGCTTAGAGCTCAACTTCGTTGTGTAAGGAACTCTTGCGCAAAATGTAATGATGATTCTTAGATCTAGGTAGAGATTAAGGCTATGCGTTGTCTGTTGGTGAATGAATGAATTTCAGATTTTTATTATGGATGTGATTTTGCTTTTTCGGCCTTCATTTTTAAAGCCTACCCCCACTGGACTAAAGTACTCACTCGTCTTCGAATTTCTGGCTCCATTACATGCCAATGTTCTCACCATGTTGTCCTACATCGATTTGAGAGCAGTGCCAATAAAATAACTTACACAAACTAAAGAATCTGGCTGAGTTCGAACCGATGTATGACCTTTATCCTAATCCTAATAATGACAATCCTATCCTAACTGATATTATAAATGCGAAAGTGAGTTTGTTTGTTTATTTGTTTGTTACGGTTTCACGCTAAAACGGCTGAACGTATTTGGATGAAATTTGGCACAGTGGTAGACTATGACCTGGAATAGGACATAGGATACTTTTATCCCGATATTCCCACGGGACCGAGACTTACGCGGGTGAAACTGCGGGGCGCAGCTAGTAACATAAACGGCCGTTTTCATTGGGCCACCACTGCAATTCTCTGAAGACCATTTGTATCCAAACATAAGCAAAAAAGACTAAGATAAAAAAATCAATGGCCCAGAAATAATGTATCTTATTTAAAATTCCCCCGATGACTTCAGCTGATGCCAGACGTTTCGAAAATGAAAGTAGGCGACTGACATGTCTGGACTGAATCAATATCCTAAACTAATTATTCACTTGCGTGTTGCAAGTGAGTAATTAGCTTAGGATATTGATTTGGTATTGATCTTTGTGAACTACTTTCTTCTTGATGTACGTGTTGTACAATCATAAAACATAAGTTAAATACTTACGTGACGGGGTCAAATAGGTCCGTAACGTGGCAAAACTGACGAACTTTCATACAAACTTGCATCCCGTAAATAACCCTTTAGGGAATGAATTTTAAAATTTTCGGGAGAGGAGCTCGTGGCTAAGTAAGAGTTGAGCTACGCTTGCCGGGGTTGGTCCGTGGATGGGTGACCATCTTTACATTCCGAGATTCCTCCGTGCCTCGGAAAGCACGTTAAGCCGTTAGTCCCGGCTGTCATCGTGGATCTTTGACAGTCCTTACGGGTCGTCAGAAGCCCGAAAGTCTGACAACCAGTCTTACCGTATCGTATTACCCAGTTACTGGGTGGGTTGTGGTTGTGGGAGGTCAGATAGGCAGTCGCTCCATGTAAAATACTGGTACTCAGCTACATCCGGTTAGACTGGAAGCCGACTCCGATATAGTTAGGAAAAGACTAGGCAGATTGAGTAACGTACCTAGTTACTTAGGTACAGACCACATAAAAAGTATCAAACTTAATTTTTCAATATTCACTGCAACATAAGTCATAAAAATCCGACTCAACCCGAAAACGTTAGGTAGTTATCGGCTAATTGCTTGAAACTGTTTAAGGTAGATGGAACACCCACATTTCGCCTCTGCCTAACCCTTCGGAGACTACAGGCGTGATTTTATATTTTGTATGAACAACGCTTTTTTTTTAAAGTGATTAATCATCAGTTGACTTCTCCCGCTCTGGGCGGAGCAGGAGGGCGTGTCAGACTTTTACTGACTAAAACCCATCCGTGTTCCTTCAGATGCCTGTTGCCAAGGACCCCGGTATACCTTTCGGACTTTCCCGCAACCCTGGCAGGGGTATGTATAACGCTATCATGGAGGGACATTTAAAAGCGCCTTCTAGTATATTTCTATACATTCGAAGAGAGTTTGATTGAGCCGAGGAGTTCCACTAAAATATGAAGTACCTACAAGTAGCTACTATATCTAAGAATGCCTTGTATATACATAACACAGAACATATTAATAGTGATTCGCGTTTCAATGCGAGTTGTAAATTATTTCGCAAATTGAAGCGACAGAGCTTGACGAGGGACCGAAGGGTCACGGGTTCGAATCGTTTTCAACTTCGCTTATGTTGTATAGACTACATTGTTGTACTCCATGCTAGTTTATTTACATTATGTACAGTGAGGGAAATCAATTGCTTATCAAATTGACACCTTATATCAATTTGCCATTTCATACAACTGTCAACGAATTATAAGAAAGAACGATAAGAATAAACGGGAAATTTAATAACGTAGTCAATTTGCTCAACAATTAATTTCTAATACCGATCTCCCGCGATCCGCGATTTTGTGGTGATTTTGTGACGAGTCCGGACGACGGACCGTGGGAAGGTTTACGTGCGAGGTATCGCAGACATCGGAAGCGCCTCGGTGCGCGGTGCGTGGCGGTCTGTGGTCGTCTGCCGTGCTGTCCGTCTGCAATATTGCCGATCGTGGGATTCCACCATAAGGTAATGAAACCGACACTTTCTTTCACTTTAGGACGTTTTTAAACCTGATCTGCTGAACTGATTTCAGCGAAAGGTCTCCAGTGATTGCAGAAGAAGAAAAAGTAGATTTCAAACAGTTTTTATTTCTTAGAACATAACAATTTATTTTATTTTCATTCAAGGTATAACTGAAATAACTGAGAACCTAGAAAGGGGTCTTTGTTCTCATCATTATGAACAATTTTTATCATCAGACAAACCCTGAAATCCCGGAAAATCTGCTGCTTCATGCCTTTACGTGTGCATAACTCGACAAAATGTATGAAAAAGCTTTTGTTTTTTTCGTGATTTCGGGATTGGTTCCTAAATAAAAGTTAATATTTCAATGACATCTTGTATTAATGATTGATTCTTTATCTAATCATAGTTCAGATACTGGATGAAACCATAAAAAACCATAAAAGTATAGGTAAAAACCCACCGTATACGATTATTGGCTTGTACCGTCTGCTATTTTTACATATTATAAAACAAAGTCCTCCGCCGCGTCTGTCTGTCGTCCTATACGCGATAAACTCAAAAACTACTGCACCGATTTCATGCTGTTCACCAATGGATAGAGTGGTCCTCGAGTAAGGTTTTAGTATAATATAATAACCGACATCCACACGGGCGAAGTCGCGGGCATCAGCTATTATGCTATATACGACTTCAAAGTAAAAAGCGGACCAGTACTTGAGTATTTTCACTACTTATGAATAGTGCCAGTGCCTTTGTAGTACGCCAACTATTCATTATCCTGGGACTTAGGCATATGCAAAGTGACCACTTCAGCCTCTATTAAAGGGTGGGTGGTCATGCCAAAAGCCAAAAGAGTGGTTAAAAAGCACAGCGTGTCTAAAAGCCACTAATGGTCAGGTCGGACATGCATTATGTACTTGAGATTTCTCTTTAAAGGC
Organism: Lithophane leautieri; assembly: GCA_949152455.1. Taxonomy (NCBI): domain Eukaryota; kingdom Metazoa; phylum Arthropoda; class Insecta; order Lepidoptera; family Noctuidae; genus Lithophane; species Lithophane leautieri. Next base: position 1,849,962 of record OX424475.1, read on the forward strand.
TCCCGCAGACACCGGCAGCCCGATAGCGCAACGCGACTCTAGTAGAACAATTTCCATGAAGTTTTCATTCTACCGCTGTCGTGTCACGCCTTTCTGCGGGAGTCTTAATTTCTCATCACTGCACGTTCAATCGCTGTTGGAAACTATTTTCCTATAGAAATTGTTCCATTTCTCGTATTCTCCTCTCAATGTAGATTGAGATTGTGATTGTGATGACTATATTAAACTAGCTGCGCCCCGTGGATTCACCCGCTTAAGTCTCGATACAGAGAGATTATCGAGATACAAGTATCATATGTCCTATTCCAGGTCATGGTCTACCCGTGTGCCAAATTTCATCTATATCCGTTAAGCCGTTTTAGCGTGAAAGCGTAACAAAAAAAAAAAATTAACAAACAAACAAATTCACTTTCCCATTTATTATAAAATCCCAAATATTATATAGTTAGGATTAGGATTATCAGGAACTTAAACAAGAATCCAGAAGCTTACGAATATAAATAAGAATCCAGAAGCTTACGAATAAATACTAAGGACTGATCTCCTAATTTTAGGATTCCAGACCATAACCTAAAAAAATCAGAGCAACAGCCAATAGTTTAGTAAAACAAATCGTTTCTAAAATTTAGAAACAAAACATTCGTTCCATTCCATATGCAACAACTAACAATGCAAAACGATATGCAAAATCAATATTACAAAACAAGTCACATGCAAAATAAATGCGTATTGCAAAATGTTACAAAAATATTGCAACTGAGCGCTGTGCCACAGCCTAAAAACCTATATTTTGGGTACTGAAATGACAGGCATTCGCAAGTCGTGTGTCGAATGCATACATGCATGCATGCATTTGAAATAACTCCGACTTGTTAGCATATTGATATCTATCCTAAAATAATGTTTTGAATTGGTTTGTTTGGATGGCGGAAAAAGGTCGAGAAAAACGGGATAAAAGCCGAGAAAAACGGGGAAAAAATCGAGAAAAATCGGGGGAAAATATTTTTTGCTGTTAGTTTATTTATATGCTTGGGAATTTCGAAAATTGGCGCTCGTTTGTAAATATTCATATTGAGGTTATATTATTTTAATGATCGACGCCAGACGGACGACGGATATTCAAGCTTCAAAAATTCCATTCCATTGCAGGCAGAGACATACATACATCCTCATTTTGCCAGCTATTTTTAAATCTTATGTACCTATGCTGGTGACTATCAACCACCCTCCAAAACCCTGAACCCCGGCTGCTGCTAAAAATATCACAATGGAAAAACCCTTTGCTCAGTAGGCACTTACGGCCGCTAAACTCACGAAGCAATTTTAATAGAAATAGGACGTAATAGGTCTGAGTTGTTGTAGCTCGTGGCTAAGTAATATCAGCCGCACGGGTCGATCCATCAGGTTAAGCTACGCTTTCCGGGGTTGATCCCTGGATGGGTGAACATCTTTACATACCGATACTCCTCCGTGCCTCGGAAAGCACGTTAAGCCGTTGGTCCCGGCTGTCATTTGTAGATCTTTGACAGTCGTTACGGGTATCGTATTACCCAGTTACTGAGTTGTGGAGGTCAGATAGGCATTCGCTCCATGTAAAATACTGGTATTCAGCTGCATTCGGTTAGACTGGAGGCCGACCCCAACATAGTTGGGAAAAGGCTAGGCAGGTTAATAGGTCTGAATCGTTGGTATAGTGATAGAGCGCTACTACTAAGCATGAGGTCCTGAGTTCGACTCCCAGGTCGAGCAGTGTTATTGGGTTAATCCATTAGGAATTTCTCAGTCAGCAGCCCAGAGTATAGATCTATGCCCGGGTGATGGTAATAGGCTCGCCCCTTTTTACATGAGACACAACATTATGTATGTAACTGGCGAAATGTAGGTGTATATACATAAATACAACTCTGCCGACAATTAGGACAGTGACCAAAACATATTCCCTCTAGATAGGTACTCAATGTACTCATACGTAATCACGAAGTAATAGCTTCATAATAAAATTAGACTTTCATTTTACAGAACGTTTGTCAATACAGCCTGTATAAGAGAAATTACCAGTCATATTACAGTTACATAACAAATAATCATTTGAAATCAAACCTTACGTGTATTGGAATAAGGAGTCTTGTAATGTTCGGTAGCGGGAATAAGGGATTGTATTCATTATAAGGGCCACTCAAAGGGGAACAAATGTGAAACCAATTGGTAGCCGAAGGGTTTTAGATCTGTCCCGTTAATTTTCCGCGAATTTTAACCGGTTGTGGTCACCCTTTAGTTACGAAACTTTTAGGTTTTATTATGGAAAATTGATAGTTGTAACGAACTTAGAGGTAAAAGAGGAAAATTATTTCCTCTAGAAGTTAGTAAAACTTTCATTTTAATCAATTTTAGGTCTGTGTTACCGACATAGCCTGCAGAGTAAGCAAGCTGAAGTGGCAGTGGGCTGGCCATGCTTGTCGAAGGATCGATGGCCTGTGGAGCAGACGAGTCTTAGAGTGGAGACCGTGTACCGGCAAGTGTAGTGTGGGACACCAGCCAGCTAGATGGACCTGGGACCTTGGCTGGGACAGACTGGATGCGGAAGGCAGAGGACAGTGTGTTGTGGCGCAGCCTGGGAGAGGCCTATGTCCAGCAGTGGACTGCGATAGGCCGAGTGCGAAATGATAACAATAAGGTAGCAGTGTCCTCCGTTTGCCTAACATTAATGTGCCAATTTTGATAATCATAGTGAATTCCAGTTAAGTTCGTGAAGGTAAAACTTTTTTTTTTTAAAATAATAACACCTCGAAAAACTGTAGTCTCTTTCTTTATTAGACTCTTGTTTGTCTTTTTCATTCTTCTTTTTTCGTTTCTTTCGCATCATTTCTGTTCCTTCTCTTTCTCTGGTTAGAGGTGGGTCCGTAAATGAAAAAATAAATAAAAATTACCAACAAACATACCTTTATCTTTATGTCATGTTTATCAACATACTATTACAACTAAAAATATTTCCCGAACACTTTACAATCCAGAAATTAGCACATCTTCATGAAAATAACGTAAACAAAAAGGCAAAAGAGTCATCGTTTATATAGCTTTTAGGAGTGTTATTATAATAAGCGAAATAAGCGGAGTCATATGCGGAAGAGTGCGATGCGTTTGTATGCTGCCCACGCGCAGTTTTAGTGATGCGATTGCACGCCACGGTTATGTGGCAGAGATGCTGCAGTAAGACCAGTTTTGTGGCGTATTGTTTAAAAATTATTAATGCAATGTGGTAGCAGGTGAAGATGATTTTTATATTGACCCAGAAAATTACAAATAATTATTAATTATTTATTATTATTGATTATATCAAGATCCTGGCTACTAGTCAATAGGAACTAGTGTTTTTTATATTTTTTTTTATATTGACTCATATTAGATAAATTATTCAGTATGATGGGTATAATCCTCTTAAATATGTCGTGTATTTTTTTTTGTTTTTTTACTGTGACTTTAAATGCAATTTTCTTTCTCTTCCTCCTTTCTTTCTTTCTCTACGTCAAAATCCGTGCTAGGCCTACCTTTAGCAATGTATGTTTCTTTTTTAAGCAATCTAATTACCTACCAAAACTTAAATTTCAGTTTACGCTTCAAAATCATTTTCGGGACCCTTTTAACCCCCGACGGGAAAAGAGGGATGCTACAAGTTTAACGTGTGTATCTGTCTGCGCCATCGTAGCTGCCAAACGGCTGAACTGATATTGATTTTTTTTAAAGGTGACTGACTAGATCGATAGTGTTAAAAAAAAAAGTTTATTAGATGCTTTGTTTTTTGTTTTTTTTAATTTTTAATTTAATTTAACTTGTCAATAGTATTAGTCTGTCTAAAATTAATTTAATTGTAACATTAGCTGAAAGAAGATTTTTTGTTATGAATAGAATTAAGTCGTGCCAGACCTACTGTTCGTCTCCTTTATCTTACGAATGGATCATTGACTTGTTCGGCCAGCGAAGTTAATTTATTAACCGGCCCCGCATTATAGTGGTTGTATAAATATAATGACTTATAAAAAATGTTAAACATTCATACGGTCATCATTACGACAGGTCATTATAAATAACTGCTGGTTTTTGCAATGAAATTACACGTAGGTGGTTTCACTTTACGTTAATTTTAAAAATTGCCAGTCTTTAAAGTGATGGGTATGACTTTAGATAGGATTTTGAGTTCAAAGATAGAAAGTAGGTGGTAGGAAATGAAGGGACAACTGACGTAACATTAGTGAAACAAAGAAGAAAGTATTTGTACTTACTTTAGTCTTCCATCGAAGAAAAAGCTGCATGTCTAAAAATTCGCAGACATGTACAGCCACCAATCCCGCATTGAGCCTTCGTGGATCCCTGAAGTGGGAATAGTAAAATAATTATGTATAGCATATGCATAGCGTATTCAGCCTATAATTTTGCCGTTGCACAGACTCAGGCCTCCTCTCGATGAGAGCGGGTGGCGGAGCGTAATCCACCACACGGGCCCAGTGCTGGTTGGTACATGTCATTTGACGTCTCTTTGCAGTGGGCATAATAGAGGGTGATTATGCTATGCACCTTTGCAAAATACATAAACTGTCTTGTACATAGGTCTTTAATAATTTTTTTAAGCATCCAGCGGTGCCATTTGATATCTCTTGCTGTCATAAGCCCTTAGTACTCTTGATCTCATAATACTTAGATATACTTTGTTTAATTTTGTTGACTAAGTAGGTATTGTTATCTTTTTGTATGCACGTGTTTTTGTGACAAATAAACCTATTTTTCTTTCTTACTTTCTTTCTTTTTGTTTTTAGATAGATGCGAAGATAATATCGCTCCTAATTTAGACCGACTAAGGAAAACGAAACGCAGTATCTTAAAGAATAATCAATTATTGGGGACTTAATTAAATAAACTTTTACACCACAGTCTCACAGTATAACATAATGGAATATTTGTTGCTCTGTTGGTATACTCAACACCAATTCAAAATGTCACATAATTTAAACCGAAACACTTTAATACAAGATTGTATGTATGTATGTGTTGCATTTAATATCAAAACAAGCGCATCGGCGGCGTGCGTCAGCACAACCTTGGGCTGTTCGCATTAAATACGGAAACTCGCGCGCATGTTTATTCGACTCGTAAAATTAAACTTACAGAGATGCACGGAGCAAAGATGAGACAATGTTTACCGGACTTTGACTTTGACTTTGACCGGTAGTAACATTTCTTTCAGTAACCTACGTTTTGTTTTGTCCGCCGAAGTAGGCAGGTCCGTTCTTAGAAAATACCTCACTTCTTACACTCTCTTTTTGGTGTCCATTGGCCGCTTCTGAATTACAAGAAGGTCCTTATATCTGTTCATATTTGGAATTTATATTGCCTGTGCAGTCACAGACGGCTGTCCTGAAGGTTGGCTATGCATTTTATATTCTTGGGATGCTGCAAGGACACACGCAACCGCTCTCCTGGGCTGTTGACCAGTTTACTACGGACGCAGAAAAAGTTGTATAAATCTTGCTTGACAAAGAGTCACTTCCATTCAATATAAGCTTGTGTACAAAATACCACGTTCTGGTGAGTTATTTGGTTTTATTACATTAATATAATGTTATTATTGCGCTTCATATGCTACTATAATTGTATTTAATATTGCCCGTTTTGAGCTCTTCATATGCCTATGTCTGAACTAACGATGTGCACTAGTTTTAGTTGGATATCAAGCTATTATACTCCACTGCTAGATAGGTCTCTCACAGGGTTTATCAGTTTCACACACAGGTCCAATATTAGAAAATGAACTGGCAAACTGTAGGTGAATTATACTTCTCTGCCAACACAAAACGTGCACGATGTTATAACAAGTGAAAAGAACGGGCGCTGACCACACCACGTTGGTTGGCGATTTCAGAACATCATTTCGTTTGACTGTCAGGTAAGCTGTCACCTCAAATTTCAAAGATTTATCTGTCATCTATAGTTCTCGTATGAGACTGATGGTGGCCTTATTTTTAATAAACAGTAAAACTCACTATTTTTAACCGACTTCTTCAAAAAGGATGAGGTTCTCAATTCGTCTGTTTTTTTTTTGTGCGTTAGATAAACAATTACTCCGCCATTTATGAAACGATTTCGTTTTTTTTTTGGTAGGTCTTTATGACGGTAGGACGTTTCAGAGGTGGTCCCATATAAATTTTATTAACTTTGCGTGCGTAGTTTTTGAGTTAGATACAATATTACTTGTGTTTCCCACTTCGTTTATGTGTAAGATGTTTTTCAGTTACTCCGTCACTGTTATTCACATAGCAGGTAGTGGTATTCGAATTTGTGTGGGGTAGGTACCACAACCAAAAGGTGAAAAATAAAAACTTTTTACAAAAAAAAACAATCGACTTCCAAAAAACGTTTTTTTTGGAAGTCGGTTGTTTTTTTTTTGTTAAAAGTTTTTAAAGCCTAATCCGTTCTTTCCGTCGGAAATGGATGCCCTCCATCTGGTGAGAATAGAGGGACATAAATCTCCTACCGATGAAAACCCCTTGTTCACAACTTCATCCAGAACCATGATAGAATAATAACCAGATAAAATAATCATATAATCTGATAAAACAAATTACTATTATCCCTACAACTAATACTGCCTTAATACCCGAAACTCGAGATCGAAACTACCCTCCTCCGGACTTGATTGGTAAAGTTATCTCGAGTGACACACTCCAGTTGATACTTTTACATGAACACGTCTAAGTCTATCACAAAACTCTGCAACCAAGTTTCAGGAACTTGTGAATTCATTCGTCTGTCTGGCAGTTTCGGCGGCTGGATGAAATGTATTGGTGTAGAGAATGGCGAGCCAAATGTTGGGTGGAGCTAGCTCAGTGTATTTTACTTTGACTCGAATTTTTGTCATTTTGTCAGAATCGTATAACTTAATTCACTCTGTGAAAATAAGCACTGATAAAATTTGGTGATGATAAATGGAGAAATAAATGCTTCCCGCCCATATGTGTCACAAACACCACGATATCTGATCCACTCGTAAATCGGCGGGGCCTAAATAAGCCATTCACCCCAGGCGGATGCCCGAATCGCCTGAAACCATGTTCCTGTTCACTAACATTATTGTGATGACCAGGGGGCCCATTCTACTAATTTACAAACGTGTCAATGGCCTCACAATGATGAGTTTTTGACAGATTTTGTATGGGAAATCTGTCAAAAACTCATAATTCTGACACCATTGACACGTTTGTAAATTAGTAGACTTGGCCCCCAGCAGGCTAGCTACCCTCACGTACGTCACACAGACGTATGAGTGACGTATGGTTTGTATGAACTAGTGTTCACCCCAGCTGTCAGTCTTCCTAACCGTGCGTTTGCACTGGCGAAACATTCAAGACAAAACATGTTGAAATCTCTATTTTCTGTCAATGTTCCATACAATTTTTGACAGGAACTAGAGATTTAAACATGTTTTGTCTCGAATGTTTCGCCAGTGCAAACGCACGGTAACACTTCACTCACCAACATGTTGCCTGACAAACTCGCTATCCCTTCCTCCCGTACGTCTCACAGACGTGTGAGTGACCCGACGGGGCCTACACTAGCCGTTCACCCCGGCTGTCCAGACGACCTGTTACACACTTCACTTGCTACATCATCATTATGAACACCATGCTGTATTTTATGTGATTTGCATCCTAATACCATTTTTATCGTTCGTTTAATAGAGTTTGGTAGACTAGATGAAAGAAGAAACGTTGGTTTTTTAAAGAATCTTTTTGAAATGCTTAAACCCTAAAGCCTTCATTTAGGTACTAAAAGGGCAACACATCTAGGTCACTTTTATAATCCTAGAAAAAAACGGGTGATATTGTTAATAGTTTCCCCACTGTAATACAGTACCAACTAGTACTGCGGGATATTGTGACTGTTACTGACGGCCTTATATACGAGTATTTTATTGTAAGAAACGCTCCTTTTAGACCAATCGTCCTGGTCCTAAATCTTTTATTACCTCCGTTTTTCAGAAAAAGCAAACGCCTCGTCCGGTCTAGTAGGTACGACTTCTTCTGGAAAGGGGTAACGTTACCTAGATATAAGCTATAGCTACACTACATTACGAATAGGTGTGGGTACAAGCAGCAATGCTATGATCTAGTGTGAAAAAGTGACCGTTAAAATTGCAAAAAAAATTACAACTTTGCTTCCTTTGATGGCAACGCCAGCCTAATTGTTGAAATAACTTAATATAAAATAACTAAACCTTTTTATTTAAATCTAAATTAAACTGTAACTTTATTTTTGTAAACTATCAAAATGTTTAAATACCGAATCAGCTTTAGAAGTGACAACATTTTGCAAGCAAGTAAGTCATTGACTGACAGTGCAATTTTTCATGCAAATAATAAAGTATGCAAAACGATGAATCTAATGAAGTCCAGACTGACAAACGACAGAAAGATCAAGTGTCACATTGTAATAGACAACAGTTTTCATAGATACTTTAGTTTTTTTGACTCATAGAAATAATAGCAATAAAATGTCCTGACACTACCTGACACCTGGGTTTTTTCTGATTGATATTAATTATCTTAGTACATTCAAGATTTTTCGTGGATAACAGGTATGTAACAGAAGTATTTGAACTTATGACCTAGGACGTTCTTAAGCTTTTCGGTATAAGAACCACAATATACCTCTAGAATACGTAATCAGTCCAACTGACCCTTCTAGATACCTTGCAGTCTTGTTATATTATACTTAAAGCTGTATCCAATAACCGATTTTGGTTAAAGCTTATTCAAAACAATACCTAACAGATTTCATTTAAAGAAACCAGGTTCAGACAATAATGGTATGGTATTCTTTGGTATTGCTCGTCGAGTCGTTGAGCTCCTTATGTTCTGAGTTGAGCTCCACTATTACTGATAAATGCTTGCACTGACTGGACAGGTCCACTCAAATCGTTGTGATTCTTTCCTCAAAAGACCATTTCAGACGTTAATCTACAGGGTCCTCATATGGCCTGACCAAGATTATGTCTGGACTTTAAAAGAGACTGCGACCTGTGAGTTTGTTTCGGCCTTTTTCGGCCTTTCTTGTCAGAGTAGTCAGATAGGAAACGCCGACCTCATCTAACTTATTTTTAATATTTTTTAATATAACGTGTAAAAGTGATTCCAATATCTTATTTATTTTAATCTCATTTCAATGTAATTTTCTACACAAAATGTTACGACATAAACTTCAGAAATACTTCCTACAATATCAGTACAAAGAAAACACTTGAGCACTTATTTAAATAAGGCCCAAGGTCCCACATAATTGACTACATTTCATTTCTAGTACTAAGCCCTTTGTCATTTCCGTGTAGCCCTCATTCTTCGCAACAAAGACCTATGAAAGTGCACTGACTCATCGTCTGGTTAATTACGACGCAGTAATTACGGAGTTATTGTTCAGACAGACAGACAGACAAATTAGGGTTCGGTTAGGAAAATCATTTTGTTAATTGATTTCGGGTGTGTGTTCTTTGTTTTATTACTTGTATCTTTATACCTACATAATGTTTGTGGTTGCTTATAAAATCGTGGGTTTCAGTTGGCTAGGTCGAAACATCTTCCTTTCCTTTATTTTAATTTTACTATTTCAGCTGTCATTACCTGCCCTATAGGGAAGTGAATTTCATTATCTTCTCACTTCTTCTTCTCTTCTTCTGGCTGGAAGGTAGTTTAGCTAAATAATAACAACACATCACGCAAGAACCATAAAGCCTGAAGGGTTAAGCAGAATTATATAGCTTAATTCATACTAATATTATAAATTCGAAAGTAACTCTGTCTGTCTATATGTTACCTTTGCTTAAACCACTGAACGGATTTTGACAAAATTTGTCAGTAAGATAGATGGTACCCTGGGGAAGGACATAGGCTACTTTTTATCGACAAACCGCGCGGGCGCAGCCGTCGGCGGAAGCTAGTCATTAAAAAATAATAGTTAGTGATCAAGATTAAAAACAAAAAAGAACACATAACATCACGCCTTGTTTCATCGACGAGTTAAGCAGAAGTGTACATACATAGTCGGTACTGCCGCAATATAATAATCAATTAAAAATAATCTGCGGAACCAAAACTTTAATACTAATTAAGTATGCAAAGTGTGACCCACTTTTATCATTTCAATACTGCGTAAAATTTTCAGTCGCTCAGCGTTTGTTAGTCATTAAAAATGATTCATTGCCTGAATGTTTAAATTGCAAACAAAATCATAATTGGTGCTAGTTCATATTTTTAGATATTAAAACGTAGTTTGCATGTGTCACTTTTATCTTCTGGTTTATGAAGAGATGTTTATTTCCGTGTGGTAAATTTATAATTGTTTATTAATTAGAAATTTTATATATATCATCATGCCGTTATTCACAGAAGGGTTCAGCAGAAGTGCACATATCCACACACAGAGACAGAGGTCCATATTTCAGCAGCTATGTTTTAGTCCCATGTATTATGGGGCGAAAAAAAAAAAAAAATCTCAAAGGATTTATTTCAAATAAACCAATTACAGGCACTTTTGAATTGTCAAGGGGCCGGTCAGTCAGAAAGATGAAGCTAGTTGCCCATTCCAAAGCGTAGGTTCCTATGGAGAAGAACGGGCAAGAAACTCCACGGACACTCTTTTGAATCAGGTTATTATTACAGTATATTGGTTACATCATTTATGTTGAAATTATACATGTGAGAACAATGTCCGTCCATAAAAAGATAAAAAAGGAACCAAACAATTCAAAAATTAAAATAAATTAAAATAATCCGTGGCAGCTTAGAGATGACCAGTCCCTACTGATGGCGCCCGTTCACGAACATGACGCATGGCGACGCTATTGACATCAACTGAGCACAAATCCAGACTCCGTGCTGATACTAGGAAAATTACTAATAGAAAAACCCTATAGCAATTTTCCCGACACGGAAATCGAACACAAGACCTCACGTTCGTCAGAAGCGCTTATGCCACTAGACAAAAGTGTCAGTCAGAACTACAGAAAGTTGTACAACTTCTTTGAAATAACAGACATTACATTTTCGTCACATAGCTAAACTAAAGACTAAAATAGTCTGATATAAGATTAGCAGTTAGTTTGTGACTAATATGTCTCGATAATTGTGTACTGTAGCTAGACACTGCTGTTTACTTCAAGCCTCTTGTCACTCATAGGGTTGGCAAAAATATGGAACAAACAAATAATCTGTGGGCACCGTTAGGCACCAACATTTTTGGACATTAATGTTCGTTATCGCCTAATTGGAAGAATAAAAATTTGGTCTATCAATTTGTTCTTGACGGTGAATTGTTCCACTCATGGCTCATTAATGGCATCCTCTCTTTTATGCCGCCATGCTTTCCATGTGCGAGTCTCATCAAACGACCTTTTATTAATTTTTACTCTCCGTCCGCTTTGTTGTACCACGTACCTGCCTATTTGAATAAATACAGATTTTATTATGAAAAAAAAACATTTTTTTTCGTTTATGTAAAGTTATATTAAATTCTCAAAAATCGGTCAAGTGCGAGTCGGACTCGCGCACGAAGGGTTCCGTACTATTATTTATAAAAACGGAGAAAAAATCACGTTTGTTGTATGGTAGCCCCTTAAATATTTATTTTATTCTGTTTTTTACTATTTTTTGTTATAGCGGCAACAGAAATACATCATCTGTGAAAATTTCAACTATCTAACTATTACAATTCATGAGATACAGCCTGGTGACAGACGGACAGACAGACAGACGGACGGACAGCGGAGTCTTACTAATAGGGTCCCGTTTTACCCTTTGGGAACGGAACCCTAAAAACTAAATATATCATTCATCCGATTTTCGCAGCTATGTTTCGTTAAGTTCACAGAAAAAAGTAAGATATTTTATTTTCCCACAAATTTCTCTGCCAACCCTACCGTCGTCTCCGGTCTTTACTTTTAATCCCTCTTTATTTTCTGTCCGTACGAGAAAGTGTTGCGTATTTGTCTTTTGTCTAACGACTCCACCGGACTGGAAACAAGAGATTGTGTCTTAATACAGACAGTTATACTGTTTTAATCTATATCACTGACATAGAGACTTCTTTACTACTAAAAGATTTTGTGAAGATTTTTTCTTAGCAATTTTATGCGACTTTTAGTCGTAATTGGCTATTAAAAGATTATAAAGTGAATTTGAGAGCAGTGGTGGACCAGTGGTAACGGCTGCGACCTCAGAGTACGTCATAAGTTCGAACCCCATCAGGTGCTTTACTTTGTGTAAATTATTTCATCACCACTGCTCTCAAGAACGGTGAAGGAAAACACCGTGAGGAAACCGGCATGTTCTAGAAGCAAAAATTTCGAAGACATGTGACATCTACCAACCCGCACCGGGCCCGCGTGGTGGATTACGGCCCACTCCCTTTCTCTGAGAGGAGGCCTGTGTCCCAGCAACATTATAGGCTGATTATGTTATGTTTATGTTATGTAAGGTGAATTTTAATAACCTAACCTAATATGTTAGCGTAGGTGATGAAGCTGAATAGCAGTATTTAACCCGGAGCGACTGCCTATCTGACCTTGTCAACCCAGTTACTGGGTAACACGAAATGGCAAGGTGGTGCTCTTCGTAAGACTGGTTGGCAGATTTAAATAGCCTAGTTCTGTTTTATGTTAGGGATTTGGTTTCCACACTCAGTCCTTAAGGTGGACCATTGTGCGTGGGCCGTGGTAGCTGTTTATGGTTTTTCTAACCAGCCAACCTCCATTCAGAAGTTTATTTCATTTTATTTTATTTTATTTTATTTTATTTTATTTTATTTTATTTTATTTTAATTTATTTTATTTTATTTTATTTTATTTTATTTTATTTTATTTTATTTTATTTTATTTTATTTTATTTTATTTTATTTTATTTTGTTACTTTTAAGAAGGCTTACAGACTAATTACAAATAATAGGTTAGAACAAAACATTATCAAGTTGCTAATAACAAGCCTCCACAGATATATAACATATCGATTATTTAAAGCCGAACAATCAGCAATTTCACAATTAAAGTATTAAAGTAGGTACAGACTGAGCACATCAAACTACTCCAATCCGTCAAACCTTCCCAATCAACATTGATCCTTAGTCTATAGTGATGATATAGTTGAGAATTCATTAAAGAAATTTGACAGACTGCACCAGCTCGATGTGCTAGTCTGTACATTTGTATACATAAGTAAGTAGGTTAGTTTAGTTTTATTTTAAGTTAATTAAATCTCCTGGTTTCTTCAGAACATCTGTGAAAAATCTGGGTGACCCAAGGGTTTCTTTTCTGATTTGGGTGACGCCCGTGCATTCGAGGAGCACGTGCGCGACGGTTTCCTCAGCCTCCATGCATGGCCTGCCTTAAATAGTCTTCACTAGTACTTACTTAGAATATAGGTATCTACAACATGTGCACCCTCGGCAGTCAGCCCCGGAACAACCTTGCTGACTGACTTATTTATTTAGCTACGGCATGAGCAATTCCTAAATAGTTCATGCCTATGCGAGAGAGGAAAAGGACGTTATCCCAAAAGGTTAGCAATAATGGCAAGTGAACACTTATTATCCGACTACAGCGAAGCAAAAGGAGGGTTATGATTTTGACCGGTATGTATGTATGTTGATCTATTCCCTCATATTTTCTAAACGACTCATCACAATTTGATAAATTAATGAGGTATCTATCGTTGGAAACGAAATTAAAAATCTGGAGTCACACGTGTTAGTTATAAATCGAAAAGATTACGTGTAACTCCGGATTTTTAATTTTTCTATCTGTGATGTCTTGTCTATACTTTTTTAGTTGATTGATTTAAATAAATAGAGTCATCTGATATGTGTGATGTAAACAGTACGTTAGCTTAGGTAAGGCATATGTCCATCAGTGGACGACTTTCAGCTGAAATTAATTAATTGAATATTTCATTGCTTGCATTAGTTTATTAAGAGATCAGTGAACCCTTACAGGTCGGTTCAGTTAATAATCAAACATTTACTTTGGACAAAATCCATTACTTTAAGTGCCTTAACTTTATCACTTCGGGAAAGCACATGTTTAGAATAATTTGTCTGAAACATTGTCCGTTATTTTAACGGTTTTGTCGCTTAATCCATTTTTCCTGGTAACATTATCATACATAGTAGTACAAAAAGAAGATACATTATCTATATTGCCGTTATAACCATACGTGCTACACAAAAATGAACCTTACATAAGTGAAATAAGGACAACATATCACTTTCAGAACTGTATGTACGCTTAATTGTGGTAATGGACACGTTTTGGCTCAGTTTCATTTGGCCTTGAGTTTGAAATTGTTTTTGCCATCAATCATACAGAAATGGACTTTATTTGCTAAATTTTAAAGGACTTTAGACGTGCAAATATAAGTTTGCACCGAGAGGACTTGACATTTGTTCAGTTTATGTTGACAGATTTAATTTTATGAGACACTGAATTAGTATTTTGCTTCCCAAAGGGTGGATATGTGGACTAGACTGGTTTGAATAAACCCAGTAACTCCTCGTGTCAAAAATGGAGAGAACTACTGCATAGTTGGGCTTTCTGATAAAGACACGTGGTGGCTAAATGGCTAACGGGGAGATGGATTGTTAAGCGAGGATAAACTGTGTTAGCCACTTAACCACGTTCAGCATAGGACCTTTATTATTAAATAATGACTCTTTCGATCTTAAGAATGAAAATCCGAAGAAAAGTCTAAAGGCCAATGTTAACGAAATATATCATAGCTCATGGTTTGGCTAGAATAACGAAAATAAGCCGCATCAGGTTTTAAAAGTTAAGTATGTGTTCGAGAAAAATTAGGGTAAACTAGCTCAATAACTAACACCCAGAGGCTCTAAGTTCTTCGATTAAATTGGATTATAATAATCCGCCATCAAACTCTTTCGGCCAGTATGTAAAACAATACTATTTACTCATATACAGATTTATTTATTTGCAAACAATGTAGCTACAGTACTAAGATGGTACATCACTAGGTGTTTCCACTACATTCTACCTTACGGCAAGCAAAGTCGTGAAAACTAAAACCAAAATACAATTTTCATATAAATCATGCAGTCGTAAAAACCAACGATACAGTTTTCATCTAAATTATTAATTAAGTAATTCTGATAAAATAATAATATAAATTCTCGTAATTCATTATTTTTATCATATAAAAAGTCTTTTATACAATAATAAAGAAATTCTTGCAGTCAGCTTATATTTAAATATTCGTATAGGATGTTCTTTAAAATTATGCGGAACGTTATTGTATATTAGGCCCCGTTGCCATAATATTTTTTCTAAGTAGTGCTGTTTTGTCATTGGCGCTATTGTATCTAATAATTTTTTATATTCTGTTCTCACTGCTCCTACCGAACCTCACAAGTTCTATTTCCGAATACTCGTCTGAGGGATAATTTTGCCAAACGGTTATAAAATGTCCCGTACTTATTCTTTTAATTGTCTTAATTAAACTAATTATATATCTCTTTATGGTCTTCTCATCTTTTTAAATTTATTTTAACGTTTTAATTTAAAAAATAATTATGTTAAATATTCAAGAGACAGTTTGTATTTGCAAAACAGTCAAAATATTTAATGACACCAACAGAGTTTGGTGAACTTGGGCCCAAGTCTCTCCGTAAACAGTTAATGCTACCTGCTAATTTATCCCAGAGCTTCAGCCTTCACTAATGAGATTGCTAGAGGTCTACATCGACGGTACAATAGCTAGGTATGTGGTGCGGCTAATATTCCTTGTATATTGCACGTCACGGTCGCAGGTCAGTCACCGCGTCTCGGCGTCTTACACCTAGACTGTGTTGGGGACCCTGGACGTACGAAGGGAGGTTTGCTCAGGATTGTAGTATGTAGCGTGCTCCCCTGCCTCGTTTTCCTCTCCCCCTCAGGTCTTGGGTTAGATTCCCGGGTTAGCCAGAATGTAATTGGGTTTTTGCATAAATGGAATTTCTCAGTAGTAGCCCGGAGTCTGGATTTGTGCTCGATTGAAGGCAATAGGCTCAACCCGTATTGCATAGGACTTAAAACATAACTGGCGACTCGTTAATTTCTTACTATAAGTACCTACACATTTCAAATGTTTCCTTTTTACTTGTAGTTACGTTGTTTTGTGTGCCCTGACAAAGAAAGAAAATACATTTATTTAGCACACTCATCATTTCAGCCGAAAGACGTCCACTGATAGACATAGGCCCCCACTCTTAGCACACGAAATAAAAGTACTTCCTTTTTTTTTTCTTTATACTGATGCATCCTATAAGTGTGACCCACCCAGTACCACTACATTTTCGCCACCTCCATAATTATCCTATCCCTATCGACATCCAGGACAGTGTCTCGGCATTTTGTATATAGGTACTTATAAACATCAATCGCCCACGGGGACGGCCAGACAGACGGCTTGCGATATTTAAATTTTGAGACTTTAACTTTTATAGCCATTTTGTTAAGCGCTCGCTCGAAGAAATGGCAAATGAGAAACGTGATTTTTAAGAGGATGTGAATACGTAACTGTTTCGAGTGATTCAATCTATGGGTAGCTCTTGTTTGTCACCGTTCTAAGTGTTTTTATTTTTTTATAGTACTAGCTACGCCCCGCAGTTTCACCCGCGTAAATCTCAATCCCGTCGGAATAACGGGATAAAAAGTATCCAAAATCGAAATCAAAAGTCATTTATTCAAACTAGGCTGAGAATCAGCACTTTTCGAAAGTCAAAATTACATAAGACCGTCCCCAAAATGCCCACCCTTCACCACTTCCTAGTGCTTTAGCTGGGAAGAAGTGGCGCAACAAACTGTCCAGCAGCACAGCTGTCTGTTCAGTTAGAAAAAATGGATTCTTTACAATATTATGCAAAATCATTTACATTACGCAACACAAAACATAAATCTAATTTTCTTATACCTAATTGTTTGCAACTAATTACCTATTAGATTCCCTAATAACAACACTAATAAAAATTTAATTATGTATCACAACTCAGGTCCCCAAGATACAGGCACTGCCTAGTTTGGGGACCACCGCATTACCAAAATGATTGTCACCGACAGTTACAGATAGAATTAAGTAACACGTCAAATAATTTTAAGGTAATAATTGTAACAATGTTCAAATAAATAAAGTTTAAAGTTTTTAATTATTAGCCATATGCTATTTTTTTCTTGGACACCTTTCTTATACATTCATTTGGTCAAAACAAAAATGTATAACATATTAATGAAATTGAAAATTGAACTGTATAAACCGGGCAAGGGCAAATTAATTGAATATTTCATATGTGCCTACAACCTAATAACATTTTACGACACATTGACTGCGTCGTAAAATGCTATTTACCAATTAATTAATGGTACCAATCAAAACAATATTAAATTAATTTATACGAAGTACGGTTCGTAACAGAATTGTTTTGGCGTTTTTGCACCCGTAAATTTGAAATGAGGAGCAAATGAGAAGAATTTAGATGATGACCATAAGAAAGAGAGAGACAGAGGAATGATGAAGGAGGAAGTGAACACTTTGAAGACTACTGATAGATATGAATGGAAAAAAACGTGCCTACAACGCAAAATCTTTCTCTCGCCTTAAGGCGAAAGCTTCATGGTAGCCCGCGAATTCAAATTTTCTAACGTTTTTTGCAATTTTCAGGTCAGTATCAGATAATATATTGATTCAAATATGATTCGCGACCGTAACAAATATGGATTTACAGAATTATAAACATTAGAATCAGCAGTACAACTCTCTAAGTTCATAAAAGTGTATTGAATGACTATTTTATGAAATCATGATATTTGGCACTTGTATGAAGTTAAGGAGTTGTATTGCTGATTCTAATGATTATAATTCTGTAAAGCCATATTTGTTACGGCCGCGAATCATATTTTAATCAACATACAACCTGACACAGACCTGCAAATTGCAAAAAACGTAAAAAAATATTGAATTTCGCGAGTTACCTTATCGCATCCCCCTTAACACTTGGAGAGACACTAAACGCATTAGCGTTTTGTGTCTCTACCATCTAACACACATGCATATACACACATTTAACATCTATTCAGATATAACAATAAAACTTCTATTGTGTCTCGTTCAGTGTCCTTGAATGCGTTAACCTTCATTATAATTAACAGGTTGTTGCTCTTGTTTCATCATTATTATTGAAATCGCGGAAAAAAAACAGCTTTCCATATTAAAGTTCAATACCTACTGTTATAAACTGTATGAGCTGCTTTTTAGGGTTCCGTATCCAAAGGGTAAAACGGGACCCTATTACTAAGACTCCGCTGTCCCTCCGTCTGTCTGTCTGTCTGTCAGTCAGTCTGTCAGTCTGTCAGTCTGTCAGTCTGTCTGTCAGTCTGTCTGTCAGTCTGTCAGTCTGTCTGTCAGTCTGTCAGTCTGTCAGTCTGTCAGTCTGTCAGTCTGTCAGTCTGTCAGTCTGTCAGTCTGTCAGTCTGTCAGTCTGTCTGTCCGTCTATCACCAGGCTGTATCTCATGAACCGTGATAGTTGACAGTTGAAATTTTCACAGATGATGTAATTCTATTGCCGCTATAGCAATAAAAACTAAAAAACAGAATAAAATAAATATTTAAGGGGGCTCCCATACAACAAACGTGATATTTTTGCAGTTTTTATCGCACCTACTCGCACTTGGCCGGTTTTTATTTTTCGCGATTTCAAAGTTGGCACCATAGTGAAAGTTATTCAGTTCAATGTTCTAAACCACATCTTAAAGTTTGTAAAGTTAATTTTTTAACAGCTTAATACCTGTTACGGTTAAAGAGGGACACCAATGGAAAGACGGCATATGGATTTCAACAATACGTTTAATAACCTTTTCTTTATATATCGGAAGGTGCGTTTTACTAGTATCTATTACGTGAGACTATATATAGATAAGCATACACTATATGTATCTATGTATGTATTTATTGTATATTTAACACAGACTACCTGCAGTACTGTCTCGCCTTAAATCTATACAAAGGTTTTGTTTACAAGATCGCTTTTAGCGATAAAACCACGCACTGTGTCACCATATGTAAAAATTTCTGTAATTCGTATGGTGCTCATAATAAAGAGTCAATCAACTCAGCCTATAGCAGTCCACTGCTGGACATAGGCCTGTCCCAAGCTGGGCGACAACACACTGTCCTCCACCTTTCGCATCCAGTCTGTGCAAGCCCGTCTTAAATAAGAATTCTATCGCAACGAAGTTCTTTAACGCGGCTTGTAAACTGTCAGAAATCGTGACGCTAAAAGTGTTAATACTGTTTTCATCTAATTTAAAGAGAAAGAAAGAGCGAGAGAGTGAGAACGCCAGCAGATAAAAACAAAAGAAAAGAGAAAAGTAATAACAGTGTCGTGGGATAAAATTGTACACATCGGCCCGAGTACTCTGCATGCCACCGGAGAGAGAGAGAGAAAGTGTGAATTTTGTCCAAACGAAAATCCAAAATGGCGGCTGCGAAAATTATTATAATACAATTTTTTCATCATGTGTGTCGTTTTCATAGTTTTTGAGGGTGCTAGTTGATCGTCAAAATGTAAATCGAAGATGGCGGATCTGAATTTCTTTAAATTGTTCATCATGGGTGTCGTTTTCATGGTTTCCGAGGGGGCTAAAGCTGATAGTAGGGACAAAATGTAAAATGTTGTTTTGAATCATACGTGAAAAGGATCTTCGTTCGTGACGGGGGTCCCCCGACCGCACAGTTTTTTTATATTCTATTCTACTGACCACAAGCCAAATTAGGGTAAGGACAGGTGGATAATTAATCCCAACACTGCTTACCCAAAAACTAATAATTAGTATTTGGGTAAGCAGTGTTAAATGCTTATTAATAATTATTCATCAAAAATTAATAACAATTAACACATTTCATACCATTAAACATTCAATAACACGTAGAAATAGTTAAGTACCAAAAACAAAACTCATTTGTAGCTCAAAATGTCGTCATTACGGAGTAAAATTAATAGCAACTTTCGATAATGGCCGCCGAAATTACTGCGATATCGAATTTAATTACTCGGGGAAATTATAATGTAGCGAACATTTCGATATAACAGCGCATCACTATTATCGAAATTGTGGCTCATCACTACGGATTGAATTTGATTTTGTATTAAGTTGGTGACTTTAGTGTAGTAGTTGAAAGAGTAAGGGTCTGTGTTCGATTCTCAAGTAAAGTATTCTAGTTTTTTTATTGGTAATTCACAATTACGGGAAAATTAAGATAAGAAGAGAGACGAGAGGCAACGGTGACAATGTCCCAATTGTTTTCACTTAGAAATTTAGTTTTTTCATCCGTAAAACAAAATACATTATTATATTTTTCATTATTGGCTTTTTTTTCCATAACTTACATCTGAAAGGCAAAATACGATACTAACTTAATTTTTATAATAATAACTAAAGGAAGACGCGTAAATAGATAGTAGTATTGAGTACACGCCTTTATTTCCGCCTACCCCTACCTGAACGTGGCGTGGTATTATACAGTGGTTATGTAAAGCAACAGTATAATTCAAAGCCAGTTCCTATCAAAGCTATGTCACTCAATTAACGAACTCAGATCCAACCGTCTGGTACAACAAACATTCTACTAATATATATGTATATAATTACTGTTTAGAGAGCGTACTAATATACAGACGAATTAATTAATTTATTAGATTAGACCACCAACCTTAGCAGACTTTCTATGCGGGAAAGTCCGAAAGGGATACCGGGACCTTGGCAACAGGCAACTGAAGGAACACGGGTGGGTTTTAGTCAGTAAAAGTCCGACATGCCCTTCCGTTTCGCCCAGAGCGGGAGAAGACATTTAAAGATATCCCAGCCTCATAAAAAAAAAAACAGACTTTCTATGAAAAAGAAAAGCCGGCCAGGTGCGAGTCGGACATTTCAAAGTGAGTTTGTCACGTCCCACAATACGCGTACCGTTGTAGGCACATAATTAGGGAATAAGCATGTGATTCAAATAAGGGTTAAGTATTTTTTTTATAAACTACTAGCTGATGCCCGCGACAGACAGACGCGGCGGAGGACTTTGTTTTATTTTAAGTAAGGATATTACTTCAGAATTATGCCTCCATCAATATTTTTGAATAATACCTATTTATTTTTACGCGAGTTTTTTTTTTTAAAATGCCAATAAACTGTGGGATTTCAAATACTTGAAAAGCGACGCTATTGGTCTGAGCGAATGTGACGTAACAATCTATGACAACAATCAAAATGTCAATGTGTTTTGTAGGAGTGTTTGACATTGACTTGACACTTGTTTGTTTGTTGTCATAGACTGTGACGTCACCACACCAAACGCCAAATAGCCGTTTCGGTTGGCTATTTTTAACTTTTTTTTAACTCTTATTTGGCCATGTAGACTATCGAATAAAAATATTTAAAAAATACATGCATATTCCCTATTCAATCCCTTGTCAAATTAGTGTGCCCCAGGACGTAAATTGAAT
The DNA here is from genome assembly GCA_949152455.1 of Lithophane leautieri. NCBI lineage: Eukaryota > Metazoa > Arthropoda > Insecta > Lepidoptera > Noctuidae > Lithophane > Lithophane leautieri. Next base: position 1,871,533 of record OX424475.1, read on the forward strand.
GACAGATTTTTGACCGGTAGCAGCACAGCTTTCCAGAATGAATATCTATTTGCAACGTTACCAACTTTCTCTAAAAGGGGGATTTAAAACTGTAATACCTAAGATAGCATCATAACATCACATCTGTATTTCCACGAAGGGTTTGGCAGAGGTGTACCTATAGTAGGTTTACCCACATTGCACCAGTTATAAAAAATAAAAAATATTTTATTTCAGACAACTTATGTAGTCCATATTAGTACAATTAGTTTTTCGAATACCTACAGCACATTTAAAAGAGTATAACAAATGAGATCCATTTACGTCGTGGACGAATATGTACGAATTATGTACCTAAGATTTAAAACAAAACTCTCGATCCTCTTCAACCACTACGCATGACAGTCATATCCCGCAAAACCTCCTGATTACTCAGAAAAAAGATAAATCATTGAACAAAACAAATTAACACATACATAAACTACACACAACGAATAAAACGTAAGATCGGAACATAAAAAAAATCGCACGCGTCCGTGACACACTAAACTAAATCGTCAAGTATAAACGCACGGAATCGGATGCAATACGCACGATAAATGAAAATGGTCGGGAGTTCAGTGCCAGCGGCTACAAAAGGCAAGTCGTAAAACAACCGGATTAGGGGTGGACAGAGAGGCAGTGGGCCACTAGATAAGCTGGGTAAAGAGAAAAAAGAATATTGGAAAAAATAAGAAGAAAATGATGTTTTTTGACGGATTGTTTGCGAACGAAATGGTATTAGAGGCCCAGCCAGCCAATTCATGGACTAGTGCTTTGATTAATTAATGAACATGAGATTAAACAGTGTTTTAATGTTAGTTTAAAATGGTTATGGTTAGTTTAATAAGTTTCCTTATTTCTCCAATAACTTTTAGGATGAGGAACAGGGTGTAAAGTTCACTCATCCACCATAGAAAAGGGAGGTTCCTCCGACCAGACGGGTGTTGTGTCTGGCGGGCAACCGCCCAACGATCGATGTCGGGTTCTTGTATATATGTCCATTGCACGGTAAACTTTAATTGCGCGATGCACATCAGGATATTTGTGTGACGTCAGGTCTTTGATGCGTAGTTCGCATGTGGCGATTTAGGTACCGCCACAAACTTTTACTAGTTATGACTACAAAATGTTATCAAAAAACACTCAAGGACGCATCATAATGAGCAGGCATCAGCCTTACGTATCTATAAATCCTAACTTTTAATATTATACATGGGAAAGTGAGTTTGTTTGTTTGTTACGCTTTCACGCTAAAACGGCTGAACGGATTGTGATGAAATTTGGCACAGGGGTCGACCATGACCTGGACTAGGACATAGGATACTTTTTATCCCGATATTCCCACGAGATCGAGACTTACGCGGGTGAAACCGCGGAGCGCAGCTAGTTATCTATACTTTCATGAATTTTTTGTATTTGATCTTCTTGGTGCCATGATTTGCCTGGATATTTTTTTTAATAAAAATACTTTAAGAAAAAGACTATAACCGTTCTGCGAATCTTGTAAAAATAGCATTATAATTCTTTCTTCTCGTCACCATTTTTTTTTTTTGAGGGTGGGAAATCATCACATTGTTTTTTGAGGGTGCGGGAAATCATCAAATGACTTCTCCCGCTCTGGGCGGAGCGCGAGGGCGTGTCAGACTTTTACTGAGTAAAACCCACCCGTGTTCCTTCAGTTGCCTGTTGCCAAGGGTCCCGGTATCCCTTTCGGACGTTCCCGCAGTTCTTCTCGTCACCAGGCGTCGTAAATCATTCAACATAGCCCGCTGCCCGCTCCTTTCAACCCGCTAGTTTCAAGCCCTCTACCTAATTCCCTAAACTTGCAAGCAGAGCCTCTAGCACCGCGGCTATTGGCCGAACTATAAAACGAAGCCGTAATAAAACTAGCCCCTTTCCACGCATCCATACATCACTAATGATTTACAACGTACATTGAACGCTAGCTATGAACGATGGTAAACTCTTCTATAAACTAAACCGTCAATGTAAAGCGAAGTGTGAGAGATATACAAGGTTTTATGACTTGGATCCGCTCGTTAAGTTAGGTGCAAAATATTTGATAGCGTCATGTTAAAGTTTTTACGAGTTCGCACAAGATAATTACGCGTCTATTGTTTTGTGGGATTGTTTTTTAAATGTGTTTTTATGTGGGTAGTTTGTAAGGACTTTGTATGGAGCTTTTGTAGTAAATTATGACTTAGAGTTTACTGGACACAAGTCTTAAAAGATACTGTGGTAATGGGACAACATGAAGCAAGCTTAACACATGAGCGATCTGTTGATGTGGTCCTAGCTTACTTAAACCAAAATAAAAAATCAATCAAAAGAATAATGTACTAGCTGATGGACGCGGCTTCGCCCGCGTGGATGTCAGTTCGTATATACTAAAACATTCCTCGAGAACCACTCTATCCATTGGTAAAAACAGCATGAAAATCGGTGCAGTAGTTTTTGAGTTTATCGCGAAGAGACAGACAGACGCGGTGGAGGGCTTTGTTTTATAACATATAGTGACGGAGGTTTAAGTAATGAGGTCCTCGGTTCGATTCCCGGATCGGGAAGTGCGGTGACTGTCGGACTGCATAGATAAAGAAAAAAAGGCAAGACGACACAACGTTTGTAATTTATTGCAAAATAAAAACTACCAAGTCCTGTATTCAAATAAGACTATTTAATTAAGTACCAACGTATGTTGATATTTAAAACATAATATACATATTTTGGATTAGAACTCAAGGTTTACCGTTAATTTGTATCGAGATTTGTTTTTTAAAACGTATTTTGGTACCAACCAAGTTCAGTACCTTTCGTCAAGATTAACACTTTTTTTTCCGCTGCCACTAACCATAACAGATTAAGCAAATTTTTTTTTAAACAATCTTACTTACAAAATTTGCCTCTTGTCGGCGCCTTAAGTTAGACTCCGTTTTGTAATGAGACTGGAATCCTCTAGGACAGACCGTTTATTTACTCCACCTTTCCATAAACAGCATAAATTCAGGACGAAGCAATAATACTAGCAATATTTACGTAGCCCACAGTTAGCGACGATTATCGGGACAGTTAAGGCAGATTTATCTCTACAATAAAAGTAAACACTGAGCGCTTTCGACCAAGCACCATTAGTGAGAGGGATTCCCTGGGTGAGTGGCCTGAGTTACAAGTGGTAGCGACTCGCGGGCGCTTGTGGAATTTCGGATTAACTAAGGACATTCCATAAAGACCAAAGAGAATTAAACCACTTGAGAGCTGATAGACCGATTTCGTCTAGGCACACGACTCACTACTGCGGGCCGGGGGACGAAGAAATTACAGCGGTTGTGATTGGCCGATGCAACAATGTTAGGACGAAAGTACCAAACATAGTGATGCACAAGTCAGTTTTGCAACAATAATATCGATATCGATAAAATCGACGTCTACAATCCTAATTGAACAATAAATTATTTAAATTTGAATTTCACTTAAGAACACGGCGACGGATGAATTCTCCATACAAACTTAATACCTAAATCATTTACAATTTGAGTATATTTCCACCATAGTGTGTTGTTATTCGGATTGAGACAGTATTTATCTAGGTTCCTACATATTTTTTTTTTCCAAAAAACCTAACTAAAATGAAGTTGTAGCGAATTGAATTTCGCACATTTTTACAGCGTAAATGACATGTTTTCATGTTGTTTTTTCTGTATTATCAACAACAATACTTGTGATATTGTCTCAGCAGAAACATAGTCTATATTATCAAGTTAGAAATTATCGAAAAAAAAATGGAAAGACATTAAGTTTTCATTCATCATTTTTGGTATTACGGAACACATCCAAATTTATCATAAATTTTCAATAGCCAGTAGTGCTATCGCGTCAAGGAAATGTCATGTCAATAAAAATATGTGCGTGGTCGTACAGTTCACGGTAGCTGTGTGTATCGCTCCGACAGGCACACTAGCGCAACATTTGTAGCACTTGATTCGTAGTTGCGATCGAAGCTCCTCCGGCCCCTTAAAAGAATTTATTGTTCTATCCGACAGGGATTGACATTGCTATTACTTATTTTTAATCTGCTGTGAAATGCCTTAAACAAACAATGCTATATTTATTTGGAAACCAATTTTCCCTGTGAACTGCATTAATCCACTTTTCTTTCAATTGCGGAACATTTTAAAATCTAAAATGTAAACATTAAGTACTTAATGTTACTTTTTTACCATTAGGAAACATCGTAATTATTATCGACTTAGACTTTGAAGTTGTCACATCACTCTACAGTATAAGTGCACATAGAAAGGGACAGACTTATTGCAATACCCTAGTGAGAGAAAGGGACTTTTCAAAAAGACATCAACGCGTTGTACATTTTTGTGACATTTTACGTAAACAACCAGTTTAGCTTGAGCCCTGCAATTATTCTTAATAAAATATTTATTTTATTTACCGATGAAAACTAATGCAATCTTTTTATAGCTGGATGTTCTAGAGAATTTCCCACACCATTTAATTGAACAGGAACTCATAATTGTTTTTATTTATGCAGAAATGTTTTAAAATGTATCAAAATACCGGCGTGTGCAGAGATCCAATAACTGGTCAAAACTAAAATGGCCACTCGTGTTTCCATCTAGTATCAGTGCTATTCATCATATGTGTCGTGAGCCTGAGTCGCCCGCATGAGCAGTCAAGAGGTTATATAGTCATTGATAAAGACCGTCGATAGAACTTATAATCACGTCTATAGGAATATATTAGAAAATGTCTACGGTTTCCTTGCCTGCACCCTCTTTGATACACGATCAATCACAATCTGAATCAATTTGAAACAGATTGTTAACCCATTTCTTATTAGTTCGAAAAAAATATCTGCTCAACAACGTAAATAACGCAATGAATTTTGTTGAACTGTCAAAATGAAACAGATTAATCTTAATCGTTTACGAAAATGTGTTACGCAATTATAGATTGATAGCTGGTCAAACATAACATTTTAGAGATTGGTTTTTACTATTTTTATGTTGAATTAAGAACTACCTGTATATTTTATTTTTATTCGCACTAAACGTGACGCATAAATAAAAAATACACACAAATATAAAAATAACAAGTCACCCACTGCTGGGTAAGGACCTCCCCCAATGGACCATTGGTTCTTAACACTTTGAGGGACACTAAACACCAATAGGCGTTTTATCAACAAAACTTCTATTTTGTATCGTGTCCTTGAATACGTTAATTTTGTCTAGCTAATCTAACCTAAATTCTATAAAATAAATAATCACACATTCATCTTCTGCGTGGTGTTCATTTTATAAGCCGATTAAAAATAATCTGATACGCCTTCCAAGGTGTTCACAAGCTGATCTAATCCCCGCTTGTCCTCTATAACTTGCACCATGATTATATATCAGTTGATGGGGGGCGGGAGTTTGGTGAAATGTTCTGAACTACCTTAGAGAGCTGATTGTCAGAACTAAATGGAATGAACTGGGATAGTACCTTTGCTACTACTGGTTATAGCTTAGAAGGTAAGCAACAGTTTAGGAGGTAAGATGGCGGTAAGTGCTGATTAGTCGCTTTGCAATTGGGCCTCAATTTTGAAGTGAAAACTTCTTTACTTGCACTTTGCGCTCTTTTGGAAGAGCAAACGACACGCCACACTCGGTTTGGTGACGCTGAATCGGGTATACTCGGCTCCAGTCGTAAGTTTTGACTTCTATCGTGTAACACACAGTTTTTATGTTGATTAAAAATGCTATACGTTAAGTTTCCTCTATCGGCGTCAAGTCATAAAAAATCTTATATTCAAATCAAATCAAAAATCAAAATATTTTATTTCACATAAGCCTACATGGGCACTTATGAAACGTCAGAAGCTAGGTGCACGGTTCCAATTGGTCGTTTCCTATGGAGAAGAGCCGGCAAGAAACTCCATGGTTACTCTTTTAAAAGATAATTGGCTTTTACAATAATTTCGAATTACAGTGTTAATAGTTATGGGAGGACAGTGTAGGCCATTCAAAAAGTTTCAGATATAAAATAAATTAAATTAAAATTAAAAATAAAAGTCTACAGTTCACTAAGCCTACGACGTTCTCACATTCACAAGATAGAAAGGAAACTATATACGATAAATAAGATACTACAGATAAAAACCTATTTAAAGCAAATGACATGATTGCCATTACAACTGTAACAAATCTGAATAATTAACATGTCCGCAAAAGCCACTACTATAGAGTTGAAATTAAATAGTAGGTATATAATGTCAAATAATACTATGATTATTATTATGTCTGTCTGCGATGAATGTATAAAAATAAAAAATAAACATGGTAATTTGGGAGCAGTTAATAGACTCTTACAAAATTATGCCGTTAATGAGGTACCAGGGAAGCCACATGTGCAGAAGGAATTATTGCCAAACTTCCTTGTCTTCAACGTAGTCTTTAATCTTATAATATGCTTTTTTGATAAGGACACGTTTGATGTGGGTTTTGAACTTACCATCGCTAAGTTCTGTAACTGGCTTTGGTAACTTATTGTAAAAGCGGATACTGTTTATAAGAAACGACTTACTAGTTTTAGCTAATCTAAATTTGGGTATCACAATTTCATGTTTACTACGTGTATTTATATTATGGAAGTCGCTTCTTTTTTTGAAAAGCCCTAAGTTTTTGCGAACATACAAAATACTTTCTAAGATATAGAGAGAAGGCAGAGTGAGTATATCAATTTCTTTGAATTTATTTCTAAGAGACTCACGAGTGTATTTCAAGTTGTATTACAAAGTGAATCCGCAATGTTAAATGATACGTTATTTACTTCCTGTCCTAGTTTATTTATTAAGTACTTTATTACAGAAGGTAATCAATAGGAATAGGCAATAGGTTCGCCCCCTATTACATGGGAATTAAACATAACTGGCGTAATATGGGTGTACACACGGCTACACATCAAGCTATACATATCCAATTTATGCTGATCTCGCATTGTATAGGATTTCCGTACAATGCGAGGTCAGCTTATATTGGAAATGTATAGCTTGATATATAGCCGAGTGTACTATAGGTACACCTCTGCCTAACCCTTCGGGGAATAGAAGCGTGATGTTATGTTATGTGATCAAATATATGAGAAAAAGTTTAAATCTGCTGTTGTATAGAGCCGATAGAATCGGATTCTATGAACCTTAGTTTTCCAAACTCTTATAAAGGGAAGCTACTTTTTACCTGACTACGGCGAAGAAAAAAGAAGGGTTATGATTTTGACCGGTATGTATGTATGTATGTAAGTATTTTCATCTGTTCCCTCCTATCTTCTAAACCACTCATCACAATTTGACAAATGAGGTACCGTTGGAAGCGTCTTGATCGTCCGCTGGTTATAGGCTATGTGACGTCACATTAAATTAAAAATGGCGCCCTCAATAAGACATAAAGTCAGGAACTAAAAAAATTGTTTAGTCGTACCATGTTGGGTATCAAATGAAAGGCCTGAATGAGCACATTTCAAAAATATATATTTTTATAACCCTAAAAGAATTTAAAAAAAGTAAAGTAACAAAAACTAAAACCCAACTACGACTAAAAAGGTATAAACAAGACATCACAGAAAGACAAATTAAATATCCGGAGTCACACGTAATCTGTTCGATTTATGCCCTAACACGTGTGACTACGGATTTTTAATTAGTCTGTCTGTAGTGTCTTGTTTATACCTTTTTAGTCGTAGTTGGATTTTAGTTTTTGTTACTTTACTTTTTTGTAGGTAGATATTGATGATAGAGCAAGAGATGGAGATTCATATTTCATTATTCAAATATAATTTACGGACTGTTTACAATACGTTAATTGCCGTCAGCATACGATCTAACCAAGAGCAAACTTGTTTGTTGGCAGTGAAAGTAGACGCGAAATTGATAAATATGAGTCAGTAGCCAGTTGCGAAAGGTCACGCCTCTCGCCAAACCAGTACCGTGAAGCTTTTACTTTTTGAGATAAGCAGAGTACGCGGCCATTCGTCGTATTTTCCGGAGTACTGCCCATCATTTTACAGAAACAGTGGACCTAGTGCGAACATTCGACGTAAAAGAAAATACAACTAAATATCCTAAAGCATTTGCGACCACCACAATTAGATTTGAAAATGCTTTCGTACATAACATTTTCTAATGAAGGCGATGAACACGGACTGTATGTATTAGTAGTTGGTAGAGTGAAATAAAACTAACGCTCATTGTGATAAAAAGATTTCAGTGGGAAAATGATGAAAAATATCACACACTAGCTTCGTGTCTACGACTTCGTCCGCGTGAAATTTATTGCTCTCCTGACCCACCGAGTCGCATCGCATCGCCTGCCCGCAATACTACTTTTTTACCCAAATTAATTATTCAGCTTTATTATTAGTAGTATAGATATTAAAAACACAAACCAAACCTTTTGACGGATACAAAATAAATGTTATGTGCGAATGATCGTTATGTTTACCCGGGTGCTCTTGCTAGGCTTACTGGGCGTTAGTATGATACATTGAGCTTTAGAAAGAGACGGACACACAGTTACGAGTGATAGAGACGACGCTCTACAATACCGAACTTTTCCAAACCTTATACAGTATTTTTATCTCACGAAGCGACGCGTGCTTTACTTGTGGTAACCAAGGTTACAAATACACTGTGAATGTGTGCGCGAAGACGAGTAGCGGCAGCAAATAACTCACTCACGCACACACACACACTTCCGACTTCACCATTGTCTCGGACGGTACCGAGAGCTCGTGCTTGCATACACAATCACAGCGTGTTTGTACACTCGATTATCACAAGTAAAGCGCGCGTCGCTTCGTGAGATAGAACTACTATACTCCAGGTAGGTACTATACCTGGGTATAGTAACATACTGTAGACCCATAAAGTTAACTAAAACGTTTTCAGTTCCAAGTTAAATTGTGATACGGTTTACGGTTCCAGTTAGCATACTCTTGATAAACTGAACGTTGGATAACTTGGACAGTTAAATTTTAACTGTTGAGACTTTAGAGTTATGGTTTCAGACATTAAAATGAGTTTTATAACTGAACTGTTAAGATTATGGTTTAATGTGAGAAAATATTTTCTGTAATTTGTTTTTAGTGGTTTTATTTTAGTGCCGTGGTGATGACCCTCGTTTTATGCGGTTCCGGGGTGAGAATCTAGTATATCTTCCTGGGTATCGTTAAATGCTACTGAGTTATTACAGAATAACAACTTTAGGTACAGTCACTTACGCAAGATTCAAAAGTGATTTTCTCCAAAAGTATTGATAGATATTTTATGGTAGTACGAATATAGTATTATCGAAAACATCCTAAGAAAATAATAGGTATTTTCTCAAAGTAGCAATTATTATTTCATGAGAAAAACGCTTTTAAATTTTGTGTAACTCTAAGGTAATATGGTATATTTCTATGTACCTCTATTATCCTAGTGACATGTCAAATGTGACAGCCCGAGTGGCATGTCAAATTTTTTTTTTACGTTTTTAAAAATAAATTTTAATTAGTCAAAAATGTATCGTAAAGTCTGTTTTTAATCTCGTAGACAAATTTGACAGGTGCAAAATGCAAATGTCAAACTCCAATTTGAAAAAACAAACAATAATCACTTGAAATGTCAAGTCTACGAGATTAAAAAACAGAGTATAGACGTTAATCTTTTGTTTACTTTTAGCAACATTACATACATTTTTCATTAATTAATAAAAGTTATCCGTTGTAAACAACTATTACCAATACACCAAACTTTGGCTCCAACCAAACCACCAACATGGCCAACAAACCCCAAATCCAAACTGACAATCACATCACACACGCCGCGGATCAGTCAATAATTATTAAACCGCTCCACATTAATAACATTATTGATGAAATTTGCATACATTTGGGCCTACAAAGGGCTCCCCTAATAAATTATTGGCAATCCCACCAGCTTGCTATTGGAACAAATTAATAGTAACTGAGTTTAATTGAATCTTAGTTTGGCGAAGTAAAGCTGAATGGAAACCACTGACTTTCAACGAATTTATATATTAGTTTAACAATTTGCTTGAGTAAAATTTGGGTATGTATGCGGAGGGACGATTAGGGTGATCCCATTATATAGGGTAATTGATTTGGATTATAATTAAACAGTTTACTGAAATGTTAGTTTTTACTTGTTGTACTTGTGCGTATGTATAAAAAGCTCTGACAAGACGAAACTTAATAGCACAAGGTTCACAAAGATTTCCAATTAAAAAAAAGGTATAATTCATTGAAGAATAAAATCGGCCTATTTATTCACTGCTTTAAAATAAATTACATGATAATTATTCATGACAGGGAAGACTATAATTTAAAAAAAACATGTGGGTTCGGGAGACCCCCGTCAAGAACGAAGTTCCTTCTGAAGTAGGATTTAAACAAAATTAAAATTTTCGCAGCGGCCATCTTGAATTTTCATTTGGACCAAATTCACTCTTTCTCTGCAGTGTACTCGGGCCGATGTGTACAATTTTATCCCACGACACTGTACTCACTTTCCTCTTTTCTTTTTTATGTTTTTTTTCTGCCGGCGTTCCATCTCTCTCTCTCTCTTTCTTTCTCTTTGAATTAGAAGAAGGCAGTCACAAGTAAGAAAGCTTTTAGCGTTACATTTTTTGAAAGTTTACAAGCCGCGTAAAGTAACTCCGTTCCAATAATTAAACATAAATATTTTCCAAATAACAAATCAGTAATAATTCCGAAGTACCACCCTTGATTGCAAGCCGTACCTCGTCACTCAACTGTATCATCGCCGTCCCCCAACATCGGCCGCCTCGACTCAATACCTCGAATCTCAAAGGATACGAAGTTCAGCAACTCCGACAAGATTTTAACGTATTTCCTCCCTATTGATCTCTACACGGACCGTAAGTGGAATAGTTCTATAACATCATCTTCGGTATTAATACTGAGTAATGTAACTTTGAGTAGTTTCTGCCTACCGGGGTTACGACGGTCACGCACGCGTACATCGATGCCTAATTCTGCTAGTTGGTACACACGGCTACACATCAAGCTATACATTTCCAGTATAAGCTGACCTCGTATTGGACGAAAATTCTATACATTGCGAGATCACCTGGAAATAAAGCTTGATGTGTAGCCGTGTGTACATGTTTCAGAGGAATTTATTTGCTTTGTGAGACGGTAGGAAAGTGAAATTAGTACATGACTCAATGTCACAGCTAATATATTCAGAAATAATGATTACATATTTGGACTGGACTGCCTGGGGTTCGATTCCTAAGTTGGGGAAAGTGTAATTGGGTTTTCCATCAGCAATTTCTCAGTAGCAGCTCGGAGTCCGGATTTTTCCCCGGCTGATGGCAATAGGCGGCGCGCCCTCTATTATTACATGAGTCTAATATACTGGCGAAATGTAACTTCGCGGAAAACAGGTGTTATAATATGTTTTGCTAACGAGTATGTACGACAAGCAATAGATATAAACTAATCTTTTTGACAACACTGATATGATGGACGTTAATTATTATACGAGAGAAGTGGTGGCCCAGTGTTAGCATCCGCGATTTACGAGTTGTATTGTAGGTCGTAGGCTCGAACCCAGACAGGCGCTTTACTTTGTGTAAATTACTTCTCTAGAAAATTTCGAAGACATGTGTCATCTACCAACCCGCACTAGGCCCGCGGGGTGGATTACGGCCCACTCCCTCTCACAGAGAGGAGGCCTGTGTCCCAGCAGTGGGAACGTTATAGGCTGATTATGCTTATGCTATAATTATCAAAGAATTATATGTTTTCACATCTAGTATCAAGTAATTTAATAGGCTGGTGGAATTTCAGTTAACCAAGGCCAGCAACAAATATGAACGACAGCGTGTTAGTTTTTCTTTTAAATTGGGTAACCTTTCAGATACCGAGGGAGCTCCTGGCTAAATATTAACAGCCTGAGGGGCTCGTGGCTAAATAATAACAGCAGCAGTGTCGATCGAAGGTTAAGCTACCCTCGCCGCGATCTAGTGGTGGATGGGGGACTGTCCATTAGCACGTTAAGCCGTCGACCCCGGCTGTCATTCGTAGATCTTTGACAGTCGTTACGAGTAGTCAAAAGTCGAAAAGTCTAGCAACCAGTCTTACCAAAGAGTATCGTGTTACCCATTAAGTGAGTTGTAGAGGTCAGATAGGCAGTCGCTCCATTTAAATATGGGCATTCACCTGTATACGGTGACAACTTAACTAGGCAGATTGATATTGACTCTTCCAGAAACCGGGTGATAGCCAAAGTAAAAATATCAAAATATGCTTCACGGTCACGCACATAATCATGGTACGTCTTATCTCCCAGATTCAGCTACTAAGTACAGTCAAGCGGATAATTAAGTCATCCACTGTAAAGTATGGCGAAGTTATTCAAAAGGTTTGAATAGCACAGCTGACGGCGCATGATTCGCTTAGAATATCGCTGTATATAGTAAAGGAGGCAGGAGTTGTCTCATTTTTGGGTTTTTTTTCCTTTTTGGTGCTTTCTCTGTAACTTGTTATAAATGTGCTTGTCTGTGAATCAAAACAATTTTTATTAATGGCGTTATTTCGTCACAAGATTTCAGTGCAAGCTAGTTTTCGTGCCTAGCTTAGGCTTCACTTAGGCAGTAACCAACTTATCTCTAGTAAATATTTTGCAGTATTGCAATAATTATTAAATTATACATTTATTCAAAATACTACTTTTTGGTCCACTGTTAGTAATAGTAATAGTAATAGTAATTTATTTCCCAAACTTCATTACACGTTACATCAATTAATAAATAGTTTAGTCCTATGTTAGTCTTAAAGTAAATATATTAAAATTTTAATAATACTTTGAAAATATATTCTATTAAATCAAACTATATTGACTAAAATACAATGATCGTCCATACTGGTAATACTGGAAATACTGGTATTCAGCTGCATCCGGTTAGACTAGAAGCCGACCCCAACATAGTTGGGAAAAGGTTAGGCAGATGATGATGAAAATGATTGTCCATTTATGTTTATAAAATTACTGACCACTCATTTCCATCGCAAATACAGTTTATAATTTCACTGAAAAACACCTACAAATAAATAAATAACCCTCTGAAAGCATAATAAACCACAGACTGTCCTCACCCGAAGCCAACGATTGAATAGCAGCTAATTTTACACTCAGTAACTTTAAAAGCGTTTAAATTTTGATATTGACGACCAAAGCCTGTCAAATGCACAGTAATATTTTATCGTACACTGTAATATTGTGTTTCTCTGTGGTACCTGTGTGTGTGTGTGTGTATATTATTTGCTGTGTTGTGTATGTTTTTTATGCTGATATTGTGGAAAATTGGATGGGTAGGCCTGGATTATGCGTAGGTAAATATGATGTGGGGATTAGGTTATGGCAGCAAAGTGCGTGATTTATTTATTAATTTATTGACTGCTTCAAGCACAGAAATGTAGAGGCGGACTAAATGTCATAGGCATTTTCTACCGGTCAACATTTGGGTGATGCAGAGACAAACAGTGGTAGGTGCAATTAAGAAAAATTGAGAAATTGTGACTCGACATATTTTTTTTTTCACCGAAATCCATACCTGTACACACGGCTACACATCAAGCTATACATTTCCAGTATAAGCTGACCTCGCATTGTGCGGAAATCCTTTACAATGCTAGATCAGCATAAACTGGAAATGTATAGCTTGATGTGTAGCCGTGTGACAAGTAGGTAGAATTTCCCAACTTTTTTCTTTTTTCTTACAAGTGAATGACCTTGGGTTACTCGTAGAAACACTGTTCTAGAAATAATTGTTTGAAGCTTAAAAGGACTATGTCGAAAGAATAGACAACTGCTCAAAATACCATCACAGACAAGACCTGCGTGGTCCAAGCCTGACCAAGCTTATGTCTAGACTTTAAAAGAGACTGGAAACCTCTGAGTTTGTTTCGGTCTTTCTTCTCAGAGTAGTCAGTTAGGAAACGCTGAACTGCCGGCTGTCACTGAAAACCAGCGCTGGGGCTCGGTCGCGCATAGGGTCGCAGCATTATGCTGAGCGATGGCCGTTTTGCGTGAATGTGACGCTTATTTTCCCCCAATTTGTTATTTTTCGTGTATTTGTCCTTTCTTAGCGTCATGTTTGCCGCAAATAAACGTATTTTCTTTCTTTCTTTTCTTTCTAACTCATCTAGTTTTAAAACTTTACTTAATTTTGACCTGTAAAAGTGTTGTTTTTTATCCAATTCACAGAAATAAATAAATATCATGAATTATCTTTTAGCATGTACCTACTTTTCTAGGTAGGCGACTTCAAAGCGGCGACTTCAAAAATAACTTTAACTTTTATCTAAAGGCAATGTTGCTTAAACTACTTCAACTAATTTCGTTAATTTCCACTTATTCCCTAAACATCAACACAAACTTTAAACCATAACCTCTTACAATTAAAGTAGGTAAAGTTAAATCCCACACTAAATATCACCATCCTTATTATAATTATGTAATTTCATATTAATATCCTCCACAAGTTTATGGGGAGCGGTTCCCCATCAAAATGTATTTGATAGCATTGGCATTTATGGCAAATGTACGACGCGAACGCAGGTTTGGTACCCCTTGGAAAAGATGACGCAGAATTTCCACCCGTATGATTTTCCGAGTAAAGTTCAAAATCGCGTGTAGGTTTTTGGTTTAAAGACAAACTTGCGTTCGCTGGCGTACTTAAAAGGGGTCTGTTATATCGGAATTTACAATGAGACCCAAAGGTACAATAATTTGATTCATTAATTCAGATGCGAACTTTTGTTTTAATGTACTCCTTATTTTATTAAGGTACTGCTTTGGGAGTTATTGTATGACAGATAGTTTGATGGATGAGTCTTAATTGAATTAAATAACTGTTAAGGGTGAACTCGACCAACGGGAATTTAATTCAGTTTCATTTATCGGGAATTCGGATTAATTTGTATACAAATTATGATATAACTTTCGTATAATGTATTGGGTATTATTTTCTTGACATTGTTTCATAAATAATTTATATTTGTGGAAAAAAGATTGTAAGTTCGTTAGTTCGAACTCCGTCTGTTGCACAACTTGCACAGTGCACTATTAGTGACCGGGTTCACGTTAAGACCCTACCCTACGAGTACCTCAAATTGCTTAGCATGGTCCTCCGTTATGCCGAAAATACTGCAGCATTAATTTTGACATAAATATATGTTAAAGTTGTGGATTGATGCTAGGTCCTATGTTTGGCGAAAACACGATTAAGAACGTACATACAACTTTCTCGATAGAAAAACAATCGAAAGTTACCTCGAAACCGAACTATAAACCGCTGGTGTACCAAAAATACTTCAAATTAGATCATGTAACTTTGCGTAATAACTGAACTAACTACAAAAAGGATGTAGTTGAATACCAATATTTACATGTTGACCTCCACAACCCAGTTACTGGGTAATACGATAGGTACCTACCTAGTCCACTACACCATTATAATGATACTCAACCAAATCATGCAAATAAAAAAAATATTTATTTATTTATTTGTAAGTACTACATTTTTAAATATATATCTCTCAAATGAAAAAATCTTCGTGACACAAAAATCTTTTTTTCAACCGAACCGACTCCATCCCAACACCTCTGACAATTTATCACTTTCCAAATGGAATATGCTTATGAAAACATTGCGAAATAACCCAGACACCTTTCATGGCTAAGGATTCATTAATTTTCAGCCGAAAGTACAGTCTAGACGTATAAAAACTTGCAAAGAACCATTGTGATGTCACAGTGTAAATAAAACAGTGAGCTTTTGACGAGGAATGAGTAATGAATGGGATGTTTGAATACAAAGTTTGTGTTGGTTCTATATTTTACAACAACAGGTTATAATGTCATATTTTTGTAGCTATTAATATCTCTTTCCGCAACATTACTCTTACTCTCAATTAGCACGACACAGCATTTCCATAATGTCAAAAATCCCCTTTTCAACTGTCACATTCAATTTCAAAGTTTCCACAGGAAGGAAACTTATACCGCTACAAAATCTTAGTCTGTGGCATTTCTCAAACGTGTCCCAGCAGCGGATATAGTGCCGATACCCTTATCTAAACAGCGTCAACTTCCTCGTAACATTATACCTCGTGACAGATACCGTTCGCAAATAAATTCGACGGTCGACGCCACTGACCGCTTCCTGCGGTATCGATTTTTTTGCGGCTTGTTTTTTGTACTGACTGTACTTGTAGTTGTGGGGCTTGAGTGAATCATTGAGCCCGTTCGTGTATTGATATAGCTCTTGTTTTGTGGGTGTAAGCAGAGTAGATGGTAACACGAGATTCTGTAACGACGGAGACTCCTCCGTGCCTTGGAAAGCACGTTAAGCCGTTGGTCCCGGCTGTCATTCGTGGATCTTTGACAGTCGTTACGGGTCGTCAGAAGCCCGAAAGTTTGACAACCAGTCTTGCCAAGGGGTATCGTATTAGCCAGTTACTGGGCTGTGGAGGTCAGATAGGCAGTTGCTCCATGTAAAATACTGATATTCAGCTGCATCCGGTTAGACTATAAGCCGACCCCAACAACAGTTGGGAAAAGGCTAGGCCGATGATTCTTTCTGTCTACAAAAAACACCAATCTGAGATCAATCGGCCAATTTTGGTGATTATAACAATCCCTAGTGACCATTTTGTAACACTCATTAGGTGCCCGTGTTGATGAAAGCTGTTGTCAGACTAAAACAGTTCTCGCAATAAAGTAACAAGCCAGACACATTTCACCACCTTTTTTAAGTAACACAAAAACGGTAATATTATAAAACTGTCCTCACATACGCAGCCCTTTGGAGCAAATTAAAAAGCTGGTGAGTCAAGACCCCCTTTTAAACCCTTTAAGTGATAATCCGCGAATCCGAAAACCGACATTTGAAACACAAGAAGACTTTGTAAACCTGAAACGGAGCCCATAAATTAAATCTCTCAGTCTAAAATAAGGAATGTCATTGTTTTACGCGAACCATCGCATCATCGGGGCGATTATTCGCGAAAACTTTAATGAGAATGTATGAGCTGAAGACAGTTTTAAACGCACATTGTTTTTCATAATAAAACCTGCATTTTGGAATATTTTAAGACGTTTTTGTCGATGTGAAGACAGTGTGCCTGTTATGTTCCATTGTGGTTCAGAGAAAATAGTGTTGTTTGGTATTACTGCGCAATATTGTAAAAGCTACGTTTGAGTTGGTTGTGACAGCTTATTGAGTCTATTGTGTGAACAACTTGCCTTTGTATAAACTTGATCACCGAAATAAAATAGCTTTTGCGTAAATTGCAGACTGGATTTATCATAATTTATTAAGTAACCTATGCATAAAAACTACATATTCTAACAACCTAGGCAACCACTATTATCAGTTTTGCACCGCATCATCTTAGCCTACCGTAGTCCACTGCTGGACCTAGGCTTTTCCCAAGCTGCGTCATAACACTACGGAGCCAAGTCTACTAATTTAGAAACGTTGCAATGGTCCCCCACTTTGAATTTTTGTATAGATTTGCCATACAAAGTTTATGCAAAACTCACAATGGGGAGACCATCGCAACGTTTATAAATAAGTAGACTTTGGACGAGGCCACAAAACTGCGTTGCGGCGTCGTATCGCAAAAACGACGTCGCACAGTAATATATAAATAGCGTAGATTCTTACGATGCGACGCCGCAACGCAGTGTTATGGCCTCACCCTTAGGCCCCTGGTTCTCTGCCTCGCATCCAGGCTGTCCCAGCTACCTTACTAAGGTCATCGGTCTATCTAGCTGAGGGTTATCTCAAGCTGTTTCTTCCAAGATGCTGGTTGAAGAAAAATCATTATTTAACAACCAAGCTTTAAACAAAATTTCGACACTAGAAAAATTCCAAGACATGTGACATCTACCAACCAGTATATGGCCCACGTTGTGGTTACAGGCCCAAACCCTCTCACAGAGAAGGGGCCCCAGCAGTGGGAACGTTACATTCTGATTTTGCCTAAGACCCATATTCTAACACCCAAGATCAATCTGAGCCACCAAATTAAGCACACAGTTGCGCAATGGCAAGCAGATCGGAGAAGAAATTATAGCTGTAATAAAGGTGTAAACATATATTAACCAATCAAGGCGCTCCGTTATCCGCCGCTAGGTGGCGCCGCCGATCATTACATCGTCTGCGTTGGCGCCGCAGTAGGTTTTTAGTTGGATGCTTTACAACGCTGGCGGTGCTTATAAACCTTAAAACTTTGGGTGACTTTTTCATTATATTACAGAAATACAAAACAAAATAACATCGAGTAGTCTATCTACCAGCGACTGCCACTCTACGGCTGTGTCAAATAGAATAGATAAAACTACAATAGTACTAGGATCTATTGGCGCTTTAATGTCATTAAAGGGTGGTGTTTTTGTTTAAGATTTGTGAAATTGTATTGAAAAAACAAGAAGGCGTTCGTTCAGATTTTGCCCACGCCAATGTTCCTTGTACAGCTGTAGTAGAAAAATCATATACCTACTACCTACTTAATATGAAGAGCAGTGGTGGCCCAGTGGTGATGGCCACGAGTTACTAGTTAAAGATCGTGGGTTCGAACCCAAGCAGTAGAGATGAGTAGCAAACCTTTTTAAAATGAGGATCGTGGGAGGCACTCTTTTTACAAAGTGTGCTAGCACACTGTGCTACCACGAATGAAGCGAGGCTGCGGTGGCTTGAGAGAACGAACGTGCTGTGAGTAGTGCGAGTGTGCCAGTGAGGCGCGTGACTCGCCAACTCGCTGAGTCGCGTGTATGCTGTGTGGTGTGTAGTGAGTAGTGACAAAAGAGTAAACACACGCGTGGTGAGTTCTGTGGTGTGTGTTTGTGCTAGCAAAAGTGAACGAAGACATCAATAATCAAAATATGTGTACGGGTGAGTGACTCGATTGACTGACTCATTTCGTTCAAAACTCACAAGTACAAATGTTCTGTGTGTAGCTAATATGTGCCAGTGTGACGTGTGCTAGCACATCAAAATAAAAAGAGTGAATGACTCTTTTTATCCAAGTGAGTAGCTACAGCTGTACTAGCACGTGTGCCGAGTTACCCAACACTACCAAGCAGGCACTTTGTGTAAATTATTCCATCAACACTGCACTCAAAACAGTGAAGGAAAACATCGTGAGGAAACCGGCATGTCCTAGAATCAAAAAATTCGAACACATGTGGCATCCGCCAACCCGCACTGGGCCCGCGTGGATTACGGCCCACTCCCTCTCAGAGAGAGGAGGCCTGTGTTCCAATAGTGGGAACATTATACGCTGATTATGCGCTAGTACGCAGTTCCAGGGCTTAGGTTTTGCCAAAGTTGAGCCAATCGCTCGCTAATGGCTAGCAAAGCTGAAACGAAGAACAGAAAACTTAATGGGATGGTTATGGTCATCTGACATTATCAAATGAGGTTTGAGATTTTATTCTCATAACAATACAATAATTCACTTACATGAGATTAATTTAAAACTAAAACATATGTCAATAATGTTGGGTGTTTTACAAAGCTAGACATTTGTAGAATTTTGTGCATAGATTAAGAAAACCGGCCAAGTGCGAGTCGGACTCGCGCACGAAGGGTTCCGAACCTTTAAATATAAAAACGGCAAAAAATCACGTTTGTTGTATGGGAGCCCCCTTAAATATTTATTTTATTCTGTTTTTTAGTATTTTTTGTTATAGCGGCAACAGAAATACATCATCTGGGAAAATTTCAACTGTCTATCTATCACGGTTCATGAGATACAGCCTGGTGACAGACGGACAGACAGACTGACAGTCAGACTGCGGAGTCTTAGTAATAGGGTCCCGTTTCACGTTTTGGGTAGGAAACCCTAAAAAACCCAAAAGTAAACAAGTATACGTTCGACACAGGTATGCGTAGCTGGTTGTGGCTCGAAATTATTGTAGGGAATGTGATTTTTTTATGTTATGATGTACTGTTTGAGTAGTGTTTTAAAAGTGTTCATGGATTTGGATTCTTCGGAAATTCAATTTGTAATTTTAGCAAACTTACCCATCGTCGTCTTAATGGCCGTATGTCCGCTTAATTTTTTAAAAGCACTCTGGCTATATTGTACTGTTTCTAGGTTTCTACTTAAACTACTCTTTTGGATAATCTTTCATAGGTTTTAGAAAGACAAAAGTGAAAATGATGATTTTTCTTTACCTGTTATAACTATAGTAATCCGTCAATGTACTTCGTCCACCGCGCCATAATCTTGCGCACACGCATAGCCGAGCCGCGAAGCCGTTAGCTTGTCACCGTACCGGGACAGGGCTACGACGCATCGTAATCATTTATTTTTTGTATTTAAAGGAAGTGCCGTAATAATACTGTGATAAACAGGAAATTGAAAACATATTGTTTTAGCTGGATGTAATATCGATTTAATATTAGATTTAGATTGCATGTAACTGTGAAGTTGATTGTGTTAGTAAGTTATCTCATAGGTACTTTATCGGTGTTGCAAAAACCATATTAACTTTGCCGAGGCTTTACAAACTATTCAACCTATACATGTATGTTATCATAAAAATGACAGAGCTGTTTCAGGTGTCTTTTAAAGGACAGTTTGAAAATAATAAACAAGAATTGTAGATTGAAAATACTTGTAATGGGCCCACTAAACCAAATTATTTTTAAAACAGCAACAGTGGAGTTTCTTGCCGGCAGTTCTCCATAGGAAACGACCAATTGGAATCGTGCACCTAGCTTCTGACGTTTCATAAGTGCCCATGTAGATTTATGTGAATTAAAATATTTGGATTTTGATTTTTGCCCTTTCGAAGCACGCATCTCAGGTGCGGCCTACACAAAAGGAACGTTAGACGAGGACGGGACGCAGATGCAGCGTCCCTTTCACGTATCTTCATTATTCTTCATACAAAAATGTATTAACGTGATTTGGTAAGAACATACAAGAGCAACACGCAGGCGCGTCGCTTTCCATTGCATAAAGGCTCGTACAGACTGGCGCGATATCGCGGGTGCGACAGGCAGCACGACTCTTATCGCGCCCGCGATATCGCGCCAGTTTGGACTGCCATATTGCCGCATCTGCGTCCCATCCTCGTCTCACGTCCCATATGTATGGGTCACGCCTAAAGATCCTTCCATCAGTCACAAGAACGCGCATAAGCGCGCGTTGTCTCACGTTTTACTAAAGAATGTAATATCCTATCCGCATGCCGTTGTATTATTGTACATAACACGCTTTACCACGCGTTGCATGGGAACCAGGCTTTAATATTTTTACATCTTTTTTATATTAAAAACCACCTAACCCATTAACCAATCACACGTCGTGCCACCCCTAGCCACACATGCGGGTCACCCTGTTTTTGCGATAGCGTGATTAGAACGCCGCGTTTATAAGAAAATTGTCCGCACCGAACAATTATCGTGAAACTTGTTTAATGGACCATTTGAGACACGCTTACCTTTTTATTTTACATATTTAGGTCTGTAGCTATATATTTAAATAATTTAATTTGGGTTTATAATTAACGTACTACCGCAGGGTACCTCGTTTTAAGAGAGATGAGTGTTGATCAGCACAATGGCGTTGCGTATTAGCCATAGACAATATGAAAAGTGTTTTTAATATATCTATGGTATTAGCGATTTCAGACTGGTGTATTTCCTGGTTTTCTCACGATTTTTTCCTTCACCGTAAGTACGTTTGTCCATTGCAGCCATCACCTGGACGTCCGGCGTCACCGAGAACGAGATGACTGACGGACTCGTTTTGATCTTGGATACTGAACTGCCGAGTTCGGTTGCAGTGGACAAACGATCGCCGTCACCTAGATGTCACGCTCGATTCGAAATACTTACCTCGTATCTCGGTGACGTTCTGGTGACGCCTGCGGTAGACAAATGCCTTAAAGCAGCAAGCGTAGCATGAGCACCGTTTTGTCGACGGAAGAGTAGACAAAAATGTCGTTCCGTGTGAACAGTACGACGCACAGTGGAACGAATGTATGGGAGAGGTTGGACGTAGACATCTCCGAAAAAAAAGAGTTAAATTATGCCAAACGAATGATGCCATCTTATTCGATTACCTAATGCCTTCATAACTTGTGCTGATAAATTTCTTCATAACTCCCATATTTCGGAAGTAATTTGAGAAAATGTGATATTTTACTATGAAAATGAGTGTATCAGGCTCTCTCCCTCCTGATTCCGGCGTTGTTTCAAGTAGCGGTCTCTAATATCATAATGCTAATACTAAGAGCTATATTTAATACTAAGACACATGGTGCGCCAAATGTGCACTTTCTGGGATAAAAGGAAATGAAAATTTAAAAAAATTAAAATGGTTTTTCCTCATTTGTATTTATTCTAAACAGACAGACGTGTAGAGGTCATATATAAATATATGAAATATTGTTTTTTTTAATCTTGTGTATTATTTACGAAAATATTCATAAGAACAGATGAGAGAGTATGACTTTTTTCACATAATATTTTATTTATATATGTTTTACAATAACGATAAAAACTCTGTATTTTCGATAATAAAATATTAAATTACCTAGTTTAATTAATATATATACAATAAATTATTTATTTTTTTATTTATTTATTACAAGGCAACTACAACAGGTAACAATCACAGTATATCAGTAGATTCACGTTATAGGTTTGTATTAACATTTGGAAAATACATTGCGACATTAGTGTGGCTACAACGAGGTGTAAATCAACACTGATTTTAAAGTTACTAATAGTGACCTATTTATATTTAATCCAGGTACCCTTATTTGTTAAATATTGCAAGGTAATTAGTTTGAAAATGATGCATGCTAAATTAGTGTATTAAGAGCCATTTAGTAATTAAATAATAGCAATCTTCTTATCAGTAATCATTAGTGCATCAGTTTTATATGTAAACCATAGTCCCTAATCACATATCCCAATTCTCTAATATCTTCTCTAATTGGCTGCTCAGAAATGTTATTGTAATAAGGTGAACCTTTAGAAAAACGGTTTTAATCAACAAAATAAACAAAAAATTTGATTTTTGTGTTATAAAATAAACATCACTCTTTATCCCAGAAAGTGCACATTTGGCGCACCATGTGTCTTAGTGTTAAATATAGCTCTTAGTATTAGCATTATGATATTAGAGACCGCTACTTGAAACAACGCCGGAATCAGGAGGGAGAGAGCTCGATACACTCATTTTCATAGTAAAATATCACATTTTCTCAAATTACTTCCGAAATATGGGAGTTATGAAGAAATTTATCAGCACAAGTTATGAAGGCATTAGGTAATCGAATAAGATGGCATCATTCGTTTGGCATAATTTAACTAATTTTTTTCGGAGATGTCTACGTCCAACCTCTCCCATACATTCGTTCCACTGTGCGACGGCGGCTAAGTAAAGAGAGTCAACTGCACGTTTAACGAAATTCACTCTTTTACATAATTCGACTCAGAATTCTTTTTTTTTTCATAGGATTTTTTTTCTGTTTGATTCAAAAATTTTACTGATTAACTCACGTCAACTACAACAATGTTTCTCAAAGTGTCGAAGTAACGTAATTTGGATCAAACAATTTTACAGTAATATTGGCCTTAACTATTTCCTTGTTACTTATTATATTAACTAAATGATGTAAAATAGGAGAAGATAGCTTTGTTCTTCTGTTAATTATCAGAGTTTTGCGTTCAAAACGCTCCCTTGTAAAATCATGATTTTGTAGATAACCGTTTATACTTTGTGGCCGTCGAGTAGAAAGTTTTCTACTTGCGATTCCAAAATCAAATTGTCTTCACTACCTTAGACAAATTTCAGTGTGATTTTGACAGTAAGGATAGAACTTTCTGCCGAAATAGTCTACATAATAAAAGACCTAGACAAAGATCGATATAAATTAAAGACAAAATGACAAATTGTAGAAGGATTTCTACGGCGCAATGTCAAAAATGAAGAAACGAAATGTCACTTTGCATAGAAAAAGCTGTCTATTCTTCGTAGAAATAGAAATCGCCATGCTACACCTGCAGGTAGGTACTGATTGATAAAAACTATCAAACTTTGGACTTCTTTTGGCAATTTTTATCTCGACCACAGTTAGGTACTTACCGTTCCTTATAATAGTTACCGGAGAAAAATATGCGCCAAATTTGAGCAAATATAAGCTACTAGGTACTTATTTGGTTCACTCTATCCATTGTTGCAAAAGCAAAACATTTGCCCCAAATTCACAAACTCTTAATCATTCAAAACCTATCAAACAATCTCAGATGATTCATCACCAACCTCCTTAACAAACTTGCAAGATCTGAACACGCCATTATAATAATACTTTCAAATGCGCAACAACCAATCAGAGTTTGAAGTTCGAGATAAGGCACGGTTCAGACGAACTTGTGAACTCACTTGGCGCCAAAACGTGCCACGACTTAATCATTGTGAATTACAATTGTTACATTTTAGAACATTCTGTTACTAAATTATGCTGGCTCTTGACTTTGAATTTGGAATTGAGTGTTTGTTATTGAATAATAATTTATGAAATTCTATTTGTAAGGTAGCTGATTAGCATCGAGTTTTGTAATAGTTTAAAAGGCTTCGCAGCATAATCAGCGTTTGGAACAGATTCCAAGCTTAGTTTATAATGGTTGAAACTTAAAATTGAAAATAGCACTAATTTTTTCATAAAATTAAAGTTTTGCTTAGTATTTTTATCTGTATTTACATACACGTGTACTGGGAAACAGGGATCCGCAACCGCGGAGCTTCCGCATCGATTTGGACATCTGCATCCACATCCGCAATAATTAATGTGGATGTTCATGCGGATGTGGACGTAGCACAGGTCGCGACAAGAAGGAAAATAGGCGACCGGCACGTGCCGTACGCACGTGCTCATGGACCAGTAGGAGCAGTTGTCGAATGTCATTGTGAAAAAATCTGCATCCGCAACATCCCTGCTGGGATGTACTAAGAATATTTTAATATTTTTGGTTAAAGGCTTTTACATACTGGGGCGATTCGTCGCGCGACGCGACGCCGACAATTTCGAACGGCGAACAATGCGGCGGCGCGCCGCCGCATTGTTCGCCGTGAGAAATTGTTTTGTTAAAATTTGCGTCGCGCGACGAATCGCCCCAATATGTAAGAGCCTTAAAGCTTTTTAGGGTTCCGTAGTCAACAAGGAACCCGTATAGTTTCGCCATGTCCGTATGTCTGTCTGTCTGTCTGCCTGTCCGTCTGTCTGTGGCTTAGCTCAGAGACTCTTAGTACTAGAAAGCTGTAATTTGGTATGACTATACATATAAATCACGCAGACAAAGTGGTAAAATACAAGCACGTTATGTGGGGATGGTTTTTTGTTTCTTGTCTATCCCATCTATCCCATGGTGTGGGGCGTCGTTCAAAAATATTGTGAGTTTGTGACAACCATTTTTGGATTCAGGGATCCGTTTGCGAAATATTAAGCTTTAAAGTCCTAATTTTTGTTAGAGTCAAGTTTCCCGCCCTGCCAGCTAAATGGTTGGTTTTGGGTATGTGAAAAAATTCACAGCAGTAGTTTATATAACGAAATTAAGAGGAAAACTATCACAGCTAAGTAGGCTCTACAAGTTACCAAGTAATGATCGACCAACTTACATTTGCAGTTGCAAAAACATATTCCCCCATACGGAACCGTATAGGAGAACCAGTTTTTCGACTACAATGTTAAGTTTTTTCTTGGGATAAATTCATCCCAACTAACTTTTTAATAGTAGTATAGTAATAGTCCATTTATTTGTGAGAATATTGGTACGCAGAGATGTTAGGTACATAGTTCATTTTTGGCACTTACCACTTTAAAAAAAAACTAAGTGGAAAGGAAACGTATTAAACGTGAATGTGCCTCCACAAAAGTAGGCAGTAAAAAAAGAAAATGTTCCCTAATTGGTCCACAATTTGTGTCGCAAAATTACTCCATTAAGCAACTGTTCAGTCTATAAACTATTAATTTAATGGTGCTAAAACATGAAAGCGCCTTACAGTTTCTAAAAGCAATAAGTGACAAATCGTTACTTTGCGCCAGACTTTTCCTTAAGGCGTCAGCATCAGGAAAAATACGGAAGGGAATATGCTTAAGTAGATCAATTCACATTCGAATACATAAACGTATCACTGTAAAAACAAATAAACATCTACAATAATATCAGTATTCCTTCCACACCTCAATAAGGATTACCCTTCTAGGACAAATAATAAAAAAGGGGAATCAGCCAAAAAATCGTCGAGTTTGCCCGACGCTTGATAAAAATCAATTCAATTTTGGAGACTGTAGCTGTCATATCGACCTACGTGAAGCACGCGTGACGGGAATACCTAATATGGACGTGAATTTCAAGCAGAAGTCTAAGTTGAAACGGCTCCTTAGAAAATTCCTGCTTATTAATAAACGCGAGTAAAGTTATAACATCCAGTCATTATCCATAGTATTATAGTTTTAGAGTTTTAAGTTTGGTATAGGGTATCTTTATTCCTTATTAATCCAGGGGTTGCCCAGTGGTAACGATCACTTATCGTTCCCGGGAGCCGACACGCAGACAGGCGCTTTACTTTGTGTAAAGAATTTAATCACCACAGCTCTCAAAACGATGAAGGAAAACATCGTGAGGAAACCGGCATGTCCTAGAACTAATTAATTAAATGTATGTGGGACCCCCGCTCAAACTTCCTCTATAAACGCAAAAATAATTTTCAAAATCGATCCATAATTGACGAAATATCGATAGACAAACATAAACCCTTTATTTTTAAGTTTATTTAATTTTTATTATTTGTTGTTATAGAGGCAATAGAAACACACAATCTTTGAAAATTTCAACTGCCTACCTAGTACGGTTCACCAGATACAGCCCGCTAACAGACAGACGGACAGCAGCAGCTTAGTAATAGGGTTCCGTACGGTACGGAACCCTAAAAACGTTTGACTTTCTGTACATTTCTCTACAGCATGAACTCTGTATTGAAATTCGCCGTAGCTATCTGATTCCGCTGACGACAGTTTAAAGCCAGCTGATTTGTACTACTCGTCATAAACTAACTGATTGCTGAACTAGCTTGCCCGTTTACACTTGATTAGTGAAAGTAATTAGCAGTTACGTAGCGCGTAGTCTCGTAGCACGTAGCAAAATGCTACGAACCTTGGCGTTGTGTTAATAAAATAGATTTTAAACAAGGCAATGTTGAAACGTTATTGAGGAATATAAATTATATAGGTGTAACTTAGATTATAAAGCAACTGAGGAACTACTCATCCAAAGTAGTCCGTCCCGTTAATTTCCCGATACTTAACGCAATTTTCCACTTACTCTCCTTCGTCTTTCTCTTTTTGTTTAATTGTTTTTCGCTTTATTTTGATTTTATCATTAACTAGCTGATACCCGGGTGGATGTCGGTTATTATATACTAAAACCTTCCTTGAGAACCACTCTATCCATTGGTGAAAACAGCATGAAAATCAGTGTATTTTTTTTTTTGAGTTTATCGGGAACAGGACGACAGACAGACGCGGCGGAGGACTTTGTTTTATAATATGTTTTATAATATGTAAGGATCTGTACCGAAGTTTACCATTGATTTTTATGTTATCCCTTATTAATTTATTTGTTTATTTTTATTTTTCTTGTTTGTGTGGCTTACCGCGATACAGAAGTAACAGTGAGGTAACTGACTTCAAGCCATTTTCTCCACAGTTAGCAAATAGATTATTGTTGTACTTTTGAAATTGATTAACAATTATGTTTACATACCGTGTGGTGGACCCTGGTGATCAGAAAAACAGGTATTTTTAGTTCAGACACCAGTCTCTCAACATCTTATATCACATAGTTGGCTTATATCCCAAGCTTGATGTCATTATTTGTGAAGCGAAAATAAATTATTTAGAATTTGAATTTGTTATTGTACTTGACAAAACTTCTTACTTTATCTAATATCATAATATATTATACAATATACTATTATATTATCTAATCCTACTAATATTATAAATGTGAAAGTTTGTGTGTTTGTGTATTTGTGTGTTTGTGTGTTTGGATGTTTGTTACTCAATCACACAAAAACGGCTGAATGGATTTGGATGAAATTTGGCAAACAGACAGTTTATAACCTGGAATAACACATAGGATACTTTTTATCCCGACATTCCCACGGGATCGAGACTTACGCGGGTGAAACCGCGGGGCGCAGCTAGTATCATAATATATTATACAATATACTATTATATTATACTATATGATATTGTGCTTGCCTTATAATCATGCACGATTGTAGGTAAATAATGGATTAAAAAAAAAAATACAGGTTTTTTTTTTCGATTTGAACAAAATCAGTATGTTTAGGCTAAACTATCGTTTTGTCGATAAGACTAGGACTAAATTGGATTTGAATATTGTGCGATTCGAAATAATAATACTTACTGTTTATCGCATTTCCCAGCCATCTCTCTTTTCTTTAGTAAACCACAATAGACGTAGATATATTTAGTAACTTATTCCGCTTAACTATTCTCCAAGAGTCATAAAAAACCCTGTAAGAAATCGACACGACGTGTTGCCATACCGAGCGCTGCACTCTGCGTCCAGCGCTCGGTGTGGCCTCACTTCGTGTCCTGGTTCGCGACTGGTCAATCGTCGTCCTAAGGATGATGCCTCGTTGAGAGGTGAAACACGTGTCGATTTCTTACAGGGTTTTTTATGACTCTGGAGAATAGTTAAGTGGAATAGGTTACTAAATATATCTACGTCTATTGTATTTTATAATGGATTTCCGCAAAGTCACGCCTGAATCAATTAACTATTTTAGTAAAACACTTTAAAACTTGAAACAATCACCAGCATTTATTCAATTCGACACAAATCATTAACAACTGCACATTGGCACGAGAAAATACGCAGAAACAGCCAAATGGAATCCAAAAATTGCAACGCAAAGTAAAATGGAGCCACCCCAAGTCCAGTCCAACTCCATTTTATCTGTTTCAATTCTTTCATTAAGCACTATAAAGACTTCCACAATCAATTTCTAGCCGCGATCCGCCTTAACCGTGTTAGCTCTGCAGTTTTTGTAACCTTAATTTCCTTCACCACAAGGTTGGAAGTTGCGTGAATAGCAGCAAATATGTGCAGTAACGTACGGAGTCTGTACTTCGTTGTGAATAGCATAGATTGATGGGCGTGGTTGGCGAAGCTAAGTTACCCACAAGTGAAGAGCCGTTAGTGGATACGATTTTAGGAATCGTTTAATGATCAGACATCGTATTTCTACATTTTACTTCGATTGAGGACTAGGTATTATTTGTAAGATTTAGAACATTTCTTCATTCAACAATAAATCCGGAGTGATCAATTATATGTATACAACGTGTAACGGAATAAACGCAAGAGCTCATACACCCCAATTAGAATATTAAATTATAAGACTAAAATAATATCTGTAATTTAATTTAATTAAACCACACCTTAAATTAACTATTTTATTTAACGCGCACTACACATAGGATAGCTATGAGCGTATTACAAATTTGGTTATGCATTTAAATAGGCTTTATTCCTTTGAGATAAGGCTTAAATTTCCTCAAATTAAATATATTACCTTGTTATGACGCAGTGGTTCTAATGTCAGTTAAATAAAAGATTTTTTCATGAAAAATTAACATAGTATATAAATAATGACGAAAATCGATTCAGAAGCCGATTCTGAGCAAACTACTTTCAGGTCTTGCGCTTATTCTGTTACACGTTGTATATAGTCATGTAGACCGTATTTCGGCCACGGCGGTGGCCAATCTCAACGGAGATTAGCCTTCGACGCGGGAGATATTATAGTGCACAAGTGTGTGCGCAGACACAGGTGCACTCTCTCTTCCCTCACTCTCATAGTCCGATAGGACAGCAATCCGACACGACCGGAGAGAGATCAGGCTTAACGTGTTTTCCGAGGCACGGGGGCATCACACCGCCAACTTCCAAACTCTGCTGTTGCGGCTGTTAGTTAGTAATTCCTAATGGAAAAACCCAATAACACTTTGCCCAACCCGAGAATCGAACCCAACGCTCAGCAGTCACACTTGCGACCACGATCAACTTATAATCATGTACTGGCCATACTTTCTAAAGGGAGGTACTGAAATTCCCGCTCAGCTTTCTTCAGTGGACATCCTAGTTTCACATTATAGATAAATCTTCGAAAATGTCGGCACGAGCTGAATGAAAAGCTTAGAAAGATTAGAAAAGTTCATTCATTCGCCATTAAGTTAGACGCCTAAATATTACTGATATATAACTGATTTTTTTAACTTTATCGTTACAAAGGACAGAAGTTAGCCACCCTTCACCACTTAAACTCAAACCATTTATTTCAAATAAACCAATTACAAGTACTTTTGAATTGTCAAGGGGTCGGTCAGTCAGAAAGATGAAGCTAGTTGCCCATTCCAAAGCGTAGTAGGTTCCTATGGAGAAGAACGGGAAAAAACTCCACGAACAATCTTTTAAATCAAAATGTTGTTACAATATCTGGGGGCACGGTAGTGCCCCCGCTAAGACGAGGCAAGCGAAGCGCAAGGAGGGCACTACCTACCTTTTCTCGAAGAGCTTCGTAATTTTTTTTGACCCTCATAACTTGGGTTTGAATTATACCCGGTGCCGTATTATGAAGTATTAATGCCACCATTTTTCTAGTGTGAGAGAGAGACGGAGCTAGACAAGCCGCTAGCACCATTCCGTTTTCGCAGTGGAATAATGATGGCATTTAAACTTCATAATAGTACCCCAGATAAACAAAATTCTCGGGATATGATGTCAATAGTGGACTTATTAAACATAAAAAGTTTCAATTGCATAGCTCTTATACTCTGATAACTTTTTGACAGTGCGAGCTATATGGTCTCGTCTTGGCAACATTTTACATGAAAATGTTTTTGGTGGGATATTGGTTACATCATTCATGTTTAAATTATTCATGTGAGAACAACGTAAAAAAGACGTGCACGTTAAAAGCGTCCGTAATTAAAAGAGGTAAAACAAATCAAAAATTAAAATAAATTAAAAATAAGCCGTGACAGCTAAGAGATGACCAGTCCCTACTGACGGCGCCCGTTTATGAACACGATGCATGGATCAGCACCATTTAGCTCAACCATTTTGATGGGAACTTAATGATCCAACACACACGCCACTGCCACTGCCTAGGATAAACTGAGTCTAACTTACAACATCACAGTTATACACGTAGCTATATAAATTGTCTCTGATTACCCAACAGGCTTACCCACCATAATCTACCAGAAACCTTTTAAAAATCGTTGATCGTTGAGTCACGCGTCCATCATTACCCCATCGTATCGGTATCGTATCGTACTCTATAAAGGTTTCTGAGGTTAGTACAGATTACGAGGTGGAACTAAGTTGATGTATGGATGGTGTTCAAAAGAAATTTAGGTAGAATTGTGGTCTAAAAGAAAGGGGATTGGCTGAATAACCCCGCAATGGCTTTAAAAGACCGATCATTGAGATATTGAGAGACTGTTTATGTAGTTTTATGGTTCTGTTTCTACGGGAGATTTGAACTGAGTTGAAACATGAATTCTTAGCTTGGTGTGTATTTTAAGTTTCGTAATGATAAAGTTCAAGTTTCAAGTTTAGCACTTCAGCACGAAGGAAGATAGATAATAATATTTTATTTAATAATAAAATTAGATTATTAACATTATTATTATCATCAATAATAAAAATATGGATAATAATATGTCGGCGCGTCTAAAGGTTTTACGACGCTAAACTTACGTAGTTGAGTTTCGAACGATTGACAGCTGTCAACTTGACGTAACCCCGAGTACTGAGGAGGCGGCCCCCCGCCAAAATAATGGAGGATCGCGGAGATGGATCGAAACCGGGAAACCAGCAAGGATTTATGGCGACTGTGGTATTGGTGATAATGGTGACTACCCTTTTTTTTTTTTTTTTTTTTTTTTTTTTTTTTTTTTTTTTTTTTTTTTTTTTTTTTTTTTTTTGAGGGTGGGAAATCATCCAATGACTTCTCCCGCTCTGGGCGGAGCGGAAGGGCGTGTCAGACTTTTACTGACTAAAACCCACCCGTGTTCCTTCATTTGCCTGTTGCCAAGGTCCCGGTATCCCTTTCGGACTTTCCCGCAACCCTGGCAGGCATCGGTCCTATTGGACCCCGTCATTTTTGCTGACATCTCTTTGAGGCGCGCGTGGAACACGACGCGCCATCGACCCGGGCCTGGTCCTTATCGGACGGCGAGCTGCCCGTTGCTCGCCGTCCGCAAGCCCGCGCCTATGGTGGCCGGAAATCCGCCTGGGATTCCCGACGCCCAGGGCGTCTCCAACGGCGGCGGTTAGGGGCGTGAGGGCGCAAACTTTGCCTTTCCCTCACGCGTTCCGCCTCCTCCTTCGCGAGCATTACTGCTTCGCAGAAGGAGGTGACGGCTTCCCATGCCCTCTCGCTCCGTACCATGGCCTGAACCAGGGCCGGACGCGAGAGGTCACCGCCGCCAATCGCCTCCGCGAGGACACGGCGGTGCTCCGCCCAAGCAGGGCACACCTCAACCGTATGCTCCACCGTGATGGTGACTACCCTGGTAGGGAAGTGAGTTGATTGATCTGCGCTCGCGCCTCACGTACTCGGTGGAACGTCGTTTACATTATTATTAATTCCCATTTAATTAGATCTCCTAGCCCGCAAATCCACGCATATTATGAGACAATAAGACCTCTTCTGATAAAGACGACGTATTGCCTTTAAATACAATAATCTTTATTGACATAATATGAGGTTTTAGAATCGTATGAAGCCTCTGAAATCCCAAACTAGGTTATAACCGGTATGTTAGGAGTCAGTGCTTTCTCCCATTTTCCTGACACTAATAAACGCTCACGAACGTTTCTTTCATTCATCATCATCATAACACAGCCTGACTTCACCCACTGCTGGGCATAGACGTCTATTTTCTTGTACCCAGCCCCACAAGTCATTTATTTATATAATACTTCATATTTATTTCAATTATAATTTAATGCAAAGACAAGGGTAAATCGCGTAACCATTATTCCTCATGTGGGAAATAACACAGATTAGTATAATATTCATCCTTACTAATATTATAAATGCAAAAGTAACTCTGTCTGTTTGTCTGTCGCGCTTTCACGCCAAAACTACTGAACCGATTTAAATGAAATTTGGTACCCAGATAGTCTAGAGCGTGAGAAAGGACATAGGCTACTTTTTATCGACATACCATGCGAGCGAAGCCGCGGCCGGAAGCTAGTTTAATATAAGCACATAGATAAAGAATCATGTTTCAAATCATATTCAGCACATTTAACAATTTCACTTTACATGCTTTACCTGCCACGATCAAACTAATTTAGGAATTACAAAATAGTTAGGACTATGCATGCACACGTTGATACCTCCTTTCTAACCTTTTTCACAGACTGAGGTCAACTCGTAGACAGTTGTGGACTCGTTGAGAACTGCGCGCAGATTGGGGTGGTCAACACGCTCGTTTCCAGAGCGGCTCGCGGTCAGGAGG
Organism: Lithophane leautieri; assembly: GCA_949152455.1. NCBI lineage: Eukaryota > Metazoa > Arthropoda > Insecta > Lepidoptera > Noctuidae > Lithophane > Lithophane leautieri. The sequence continues at coordinate 1,905,236 of OX424475.1, forward strand.
CGGACGTGACGTTATGCCGTTTTTTACAATTAAATAAAACACGTCGATAACACTTACCCTGCTATAGAAAACTACTTCGTTCCCTGAAACATAATTACTAGGTACCAAAATGACTTTCGACTGTCGTTAACTTTAAGGTGAAGTAATTGTTTTAAGTTTGCTCTACTATGTACATTTTTTGTGTCACAATGAGAACGATACTACGTAGTCATAATTACCAACATAGTAGAGCTTCTTTAAAAATTCAAACACGTCTCCCATTGGCTAAAATTAACAAAAACTCTACGTTCAAAATTTTGTAAAACAAAAGCAGGGTCTTCCAAAATTTTGGAACCAAATGTACGCTACCCTCCATTTGGCTCCAAAACAAAAAGTATATAATAACAATTCGAAGGACACTAACTATTAACACTGTCCACTTTTGTATATAAGTTGAAAACCAAATTAATTTTGTTACGTACCCTTACATTCTCCTTCTCTATGCCGATGGCTTTAAGTTCACTTTTGATTTTCATAGACGCATATGTAGGGTAGTTTAGCAAAAAGTTGCAAGCTTGGCAAGGCTGCCAACGGAGCTGGTCACTCGAGAATTGTTTAGTTGGCCAGTCCACATTCAAACTTGCAATGTTCTACTCCGGTGGGTGGCCATTTTGAAATGGTTTTAATACATTGCTCTGTGAATTTCTGGACAAAACTTTCTTGAAGTTTAAAATTACTGATAAACTTATTGTACGAGTAGTTTTTGTTAACTTTGTTAGGAGCTGAGGTGATGAGAAGAAACGATCGGTTCAATGCACTAAATCGTCCTGGCTTTATTTTAGGAATACTTAGCTACAAATACAAACTCCTATAAAATAAAAATCAATTGCGGGCAACTTAAAAATATTACATTTTGAATAGACCAATCACAGCACAGCACGTATAAGTCTGTAGTTCTTGAATCTCACGACGGGGGCGCCACCATCGTGGGGGCCGTAGCAGAGCGCTAGGGCTCCGCGGTCGGCCGCGCGGCCGGCGCGCGCACTTTGGAATATGGTGCAGCTAATTTCAACAAAAATCTCAAAAAAATGATAGATTTTCCCATCTCTTCAAGTTATCCAATCCAAGTTATACACGTGCGAAACATACCCACTTTCAATCTGAAAAGTTTTGAAAGAAATTTCTTATCCCTTGCTTCATAAGTTTGGAAATACGTTTCAATTTGACAATTCATTGCGTTACACACGTTGTCGAGGAGACGAATTTTCCAAACAAAAGAAGCAATGGACTAGGTATCTCCTTCAACATTCTGCAGATACTAATTGAAATTGTGACGCAATTGAAATGGTATTCTTAGAATATAACAGAATATATATTATGCTATGGTGCACCTTTAGAGGTATGAGGAACAGGGTGTAAAGTTCACTCATCCTCTATAGAAAAGGGAGGATCCTCCGACCAGACAGGTGTCGTGTCTGGCGGGCAACTACCCAACGATTAATGTCGGGATCTTGTATATATGTTGATCGCGCGGTAAACTCTACTTGCGCGATGCAGGATTTTTTGTGGCATCAAATAACAGTTTAGGAGTATGAGGAACAGGGTGTAAAGTTCACTCATACTCCATAGAAAAGGGAGGATCCTCCGACCAGACGGTTGTTGTGTCTGGCGGGCAACTGCCCAACGATTGATGTCGGGTTCTTGTATATAATTATGTCCATTGCACGGTAAACTTTAATTGCGCGATGCAGGATTTATGTGACGTCAGGATTTTTGTTGTGACGTCAAGTTTTTGATGCGTAGTTCGAATGTGGCGATGTAGGTACCGCCACAACACTAACAACTTGCATAGTTTCAAATATTCCTTCATTCCGTCAGCTACATAAATAGATCGGATAAATAGACTTCATTTCTGTGTACCACTGAGCCCGAATTTCAATTAATTTATCGCAAACGTATTTATGCAAAAAAATGCCTATTACGATTCCCCAATGTTTGTTTGTGAGTGCTTTGGTCAATAAACTAATTAATTAATGTGAATTATTGTTGTTTTGAATCATTTCTATTTGGTCAGTGATCTGCTATTACTTTGTATACAATTTTATAACAATATTGCGTTTATGATGTTAGTTGCATTTTGTTTTAAACAATATTTTGTTATTAAATATTTTACTATTAGTTCCGATTGTGTTATTCCAGTTTATCAATTTTTTTTACACAAAATATTGTAAATGGTAAAGAGCAACATTTGTAAATAGAATATAATTGAATAGAATATTGTTCTATTATGTGGATAACCAATAAAGTTGCCTTACCGCTTTAATGTTCAAGCAAAGTTAATAAAATTAGTATGTGACCACCCCTCAAGCTTCAAAAATTTTCAAAGTGAGTCCACAATTGACGAAAATATCGATGGACATGTACCACACACTGCTACACATCAAGCTATACATTTCCAGTATAAGCTGACCTCGCATTGTACGGACATCCTATACAATGCGAGATCAGCATAAACTGGAAATGTATAGCTTGATGTGTAACCGTGTGTACATCAATCTGCCTAGCCTTTTCCCAACTATATTGGGATCGGCTTCCAGTCTAACCGGATGCAGCTGAATACTAGTATTTTACATGGAGCGACTACCTATCTGACCTCCACAACCCAGTAACTGGATAATACGATACCCCTTGGTAAGACTGGTTGTCAGACTTTCGGGCTTCTGACGACCCGTAACGACTGTCAAAGATTCACGAATGACAGCCGGGACCAACGGCTTAACGTGCTTTCTGAGGCACAGAAGAGTCTCGGTTTGTAAAGATGGTCACCCATCCACGGACCAACCCCGGCAAGCGTAGCTTAACCTAAAGGAACAACGCGGTGCGGCTGTTATTACTTAGCCACAAGCTCCTTTACATTGCTTTCTAAGAACCAATATTCCTTCATATCGATGGACATACATAATGAAGGAATATTGGTTCTTAGAAAGCAATGTAAAGCGAACAATTCAAAACTATCGTAGTGGCCTCAGTCCAGGCCGCCGCAGACACCCGTACTGCCAATTCACGCTCATACACAGACATATTGAAAGAACAAGGTAGCATATTTTTAACGAAACTTCTATAATGTGTTCATTATTGTTTCGTTTTATAGAAAAGTCTATAAAACGAAACAATAATGATGGCATTGATGGCTTTTTCTAGGAATTTTCACTCCTTTTTTGCCGATTCCAGTAACTTACGGGTCGTTATGAGTTTAACTACCACTCGTAGATTATAGTGTAATCTACATTATAAATTAAAGTCGCTTTTCGTGTTTGTCTGTATGTCTGCGATATTCTTCTAAACCACGCAACAGATTTTGATGAGGTTTTCACTATTCGTTTAGAGAATTTATTCCGGAAAGCTTATGTGTATAATACGTTAAAATTAAAGATACATGTAACTAAGAAATCTCCATGTTTTGTCAAGGCCAAAAAACCGTGCGAAGAAGGAGCGGGTCGCCAGTATTGTATAAACGTAAAAATGAAAGAAAGAAACTCACCCGATGTTAATCTTCTAAGCCACGATGTGGGGTCGATGGTGCATGCTGGCCCAGAGCTTACAAGTAACTTGTATAGGTTTAATCAGGACCAGTCGTTGTGGTTCGGAAGAGACCTATGTTCAGCAGTGGATGTCTTTCTGCTGAGATGAAGATGATGATCGGGAACTTCTTACTTAGTCGTCACTTGAAGATTACCAGCTATCGGGAAACAGACTCACAGAAATTCCACTGTATAGTCATAATCAGCCTATAATGTTCCCACTGCTGGGACACAAGCCTCTGCAAGAGGAAGTGGCCGAATTCCACCACACGTGGAGCTTAGTGCGGGTTGGTGAATGTCACATGTACTCTAATAATTGATTCTATGACAAGCCGGTTTCCTCACGATGTTTTCCTTCACCCAAGCTGATTCTTTCCACAAAGTAAAGAATCAGCTTGGGTTCGAATCCACGACCTACAACTCGTTAGTCGAGGCCGATACCACTGGCACACCACTGCTCAAGAGTTCCACTGCTTACCGTGCGTTTGCACTGGCGAAACATTCAAGACAAAACATGTTGAAATCTCTAGTTCCTCTCAAATATTGTATGGAACATTGACAGAAAATAGAGATTTCAACATGTTTTGTCTTGAATGTTTCGCCAGTGCAAACGCTCGGTTAGAAAATAAAATGTTTAGTCGATCTTTAATAGTTCTCTGTTACCCAAGGATTGAATACTAAAAACTTCAAACTTATAATCAATTCAAATCACGTTTCTAAGCCGTCCGTGAAACAATGAATCACACACAAAAAAAATAACATAAAAAGATTATAGTTAGTTAAACACCAAATAGTTAGGTGATGAATTTTAAAAGCAAACTGACTGTAACACTGAGTCACAACTATATGGTACACATTAATTAGATATACCAAGGTCTTCCTGAACACGTGCTGTTAGTCATCTAGTGTATTACCACAGTAAAAATAAGTAACAGTATTTTAACTTCATAGGAAACGGCTGGAACGACGCTCTCCGAAATCTCAGTATCAAGTACGCGGCAGTAACGCATGCACGCGGAAGGTTTATCTACCGAGCGGCCGTAGGTTATTATTTCAAGGTCACTTCCGAGATATAATACTGTTACTTTATTATACTGTGGCAATACTAAGTATAGGATAGCTACAGGATTTGACTGAAGATTTAAAAAATATGGATAGGTAACTACAGTTAGAAAGAAGGCAAAATTGGTACTTCCCACAGAAACAAGTAAAGTTTACAAATAGATGATTTAACTCAAGTAAATGATACTTAATAGCTCAAACAAAAATCTATAATTACGAGCACAGAACCGAAATAGTTGGCAGCTACACGTGCTGACTGTGATGAGAGAATGATGGAGTTCTTAATCTCCTTGTGAAATCCATAATGTGCCTGTTGTCTTTATATTGTGTCGTTATCACCTTTGTTGTGATAGAATTCAAAGGATGTGAGTACCATAAGCTTAATCAGGCTATAATGTTCCCACTGCTGGGACTACCACCTCCTGTCTGTTAGAGGGAATTGGCTGTAAACCACCACGGGGGCCACCGGGTTGGTGGATGTCACATTGTCTTCGTTTCTAAAACGATATTTTCATACATGACTGGGTTCGAAAATTATATACGCATCAATATCGATTGGTCATTGCATAACTCAACAATTGTTGATTGGAGAAACACACAAAATTACTGTAACATGAATAAAATATTGCACAGTTCAAAAGTCCGCACGGTTAGCCGTCCAGAGATTAAAATAGACAGTTTGGTAGCGATATATCAGTAAGTTAGTCACTGTCGCTATGACTCACACGCCGCTCAGCGTGACAATCATACAGACTATTATAGATGGCACTTCATTATTTACATACCTAGTAATACGATGATGAAAGAACGAGAGACAGTTTACATAATTATGTTTTGTTAAGGATCTGTCCCTCAAATGCCCAAAGACGGGTTTAAATCAAACGAAAATTCAAAAGCATTCTTTTCTTTATACTCTTGAAATTTCAGTGGGTAGACCAACTAAATAATGGCTGCTTCACAAAAAAGTTTACACAAAAATAATTTGGTAGAGTGGGGACAGAAAGTGCATTCACTCGTTTGTTCTGAATCGACTTTAAAAACCACTCAAAAAGCGCCTACCTCTAAGGTCTATCGAATATCTGCGAGGTAAATTGTACCTACAAGTACTTCAAAAAGAACAAAGAGCTTTTAGAATAAATAAATAAACTATTATTTTAGATACAGAAAATAACACACAGGAACACAGGAACAGGAACACAGGAACTATTATTTTAGAATACCTCTTTTTAATGGTTAGCCTGAAAGTTGATCTTCTTAAAACACCTTACAAAGTTTTCTGCGTAACTGTTAGTACTGCCAGATTAATATTATGACATGATTATAACAATCAACCAAGGTAACCGACATAGCCCGAAGTATTGCCAAACTTAAGTGGCAGTGGGACATTGCTCGCAGAACTGATTGCCAATGGGGCCGAAAGGTTCTGGAGTGGCGACCGCGTACCGGAAGTCGACGCGTTGGACTGGCCTCCCACAGGTGGGACGATGACCTGGTGAAAGCGGAAGGAATCCGCTGGATGTGAGAAGCACAGAACCGGTCAAAGTGGTGGTGCTTGGGAGAGGCCTATGTCCAGCAGTGGACGTCTTTCGGCTGAAATGGTGATGATGATAACAAGTCAACACCAACAGTTTGACATACTCTATGAATTGAAGTGAGATCCAGTGCAGAGATTGAACACCCATCCATCAACTGACCTTGAGAAACTAAGCTTAAACACGACGATCAATTGTCTAGCAGTTGTTATTTCACCACGAACCTAAAAGCAACATTATAATCTATCTTGCCATGTATCGTATGAGCAAATCATACGAGATATACATATGTATACCAATATTCATGTACATAGGCAGTCTCGGCTGCCCGTCTGCAAATTTTATGGCATAAAGAAATATTCTAAATAAGCTATAAAAGACATTTTTCTTGAAAATAACTTGGTATACCGTGATTTAGGAGCGAGCCATGAAAATATTATGTTCGCAGTAATAGATGCTATGCGACCAACACACACAGGCGTCGATATTGGATGGAAGCCGGCTATGTAAATAATTTATTGATAATACTGTGTATTTGATGAAATACTAGTTTTCGTTCTGAAATATTTATTTTGTCAGTATTTGAAATGATTCGTCCCAAAATTCAACATATTAGCCTGTACTTATAAAGTGTGCCCAGAGTAAAATAATGTGTAACGTCAGCTTAACGATACATTTATTGAAGTTTAAATGTCTCTTAACTTTAAGCAATCTTTGTAAGTAAAGGGGATTGATCTTCCCCATATAATTACTGAATTCATTGGTTTGAAGTTATTTAGTGATTTCTTTAGAAATCTGTACATTGATTCGTTTCCTTACCAAAAGCATTCGAGTATGGACGTCAATCAAGTTAGGTTATTATTTTAAGACCTTTAGCTTATAACCTAACTTTTTTATAAATGCGAAAGTGAGTTTGTTGTTTGTTTGTTACGCTGTCACGCTTAAACGGCTGAACGGATTTAAATGAAATTTAGCACATAGGTAGACCATAACCTGGAATAAGACATAGGATACTTTTTATCCCGATATTCCCACGGGATCGACACTTACGCGGGTGAAACCGCGGGGTGCAGCTAGTAATATTAATTAAAGGGCGGTTTTTGCTCGATCTTAATCCGGTACGGAACACTTCGTATGCGAGTCCGACTCGCACTTGGCCGGTTTTTAAATAACTTGAAAAAAAAACAAAAGCTTGTCAAAGTTCATCAAACCCTGAAGAACAATTAGCGCATCAAAAAACCTTTATTGTCTATGACTTACCTACAGCACATCGGATAAACAACTGTGCAAATATTTGATATGGCAACACAAAGCGATGCACTAAGTTCGTTGCACCTCATTTTAGTTGGCAATATTTAACAAAGGGCCTTTTTGATAACGGAGAATTTTGTGACTCATGGATTTTAGAGATGTGTGAAGAAGGTATAGGCTGAAGCGATTTGACCCGAAATTGTAAGCTTAAATCCAGTTTTCGCCATAAGGAATTTCATGTAGCTTTACCATTTATCTACGTTTTATGGCCAAATGTGAATTAATTCTACCATTCACGTATAATTTGACAAAAAAAAAACATTATTTCTTCTTTCTTTCTTTAGTCAATCACATTATGAACTTTTCACCACCTTTACTTGGAGAAAATAATAAATAATACTTATTACATGATCATTTCTAAACAGATCTAAGATAAAGAATTCGACAGCCTTTTAAAAATAAGTTTAGATATAAGACACAAATCGCCGACTTTACCCAAAAAGCAGCCAAGATAACACCGACCCAGCCGTTGATGACGGGACGAACTTGACGCTTATAAGAGGGACTGGTCCATATTGGCTTAGGATCGAGTTAACTGCAAAAAGGAAAGGGTGGCTCTGCAGTGAAACAAATACATTAACATAATCAGCCTACAGTGTTGCCACTGCCAACATAGGCCTCCTCTTGGTGAGTGAGTAGTAATCCACCACGTGGGTCCAGTGCGGGTTGTTAGATGTCACATGTCTTCGAATTTTTGGTTTAAGGACATGCCAGTTTCCTCACGATGTTTTCCTGCACTGTTTTGAGAGCAGTGTTGGTGAAATAATTTACACATAGTAAAGTGCCTATCTGGGTACAGGGTAGTTATTATTAAATATCTTACAGATTTGTTTTACCTACTTAACTTTCATCTGCCATCCGCTAACTCTGCTAATATGGACCAAAACGCAGCGAGGTGCAGTAATTAGTGCAGTGTGGTCAGCCAGACAGTGTTGCCTTTATTTTTATTGTATTTCAGCGTTTCCATCCACAATTATATAGTGCATTGGAATTGCTTCTTTGCTCTGTTTTATTATTGGAAGGTGGTATTGATTTTTGGAAAAGTCTGGAAAGTATAATAATAATAATAAAATAATGTCTAATAAAAATCTGACTAGCCTTTTTTCAACTATGTTGGGTTGGCTTCTCGTGTCATCGGACGCAGCTGAATACCAATATTTTACATGGAGTGGCTGCAGATCTGACCTCCGCAATCCTGTTACTGAAATAACACGACCCCTTGGTAAGACCGGTTGTCGGACTTTTGGGACAGAATATTAAAAAAGCGCTGTAAGTTATAAGTTCAAAGTACAGCACCCCAACCCTTTGATTAAAAAATATGAATATTTTGGGCTACAATTTAGATTAGTAATGGAATAACTTGGCCCGACCTGGGGATTGAACCCCATGCTCAACGGTCCAGTAGCACTTTGCTCGACCTAAGAATTGAACCCAGGGCCCCAGCAGTCGTGCTTCCGACTACTATATCATCGAGCCAGTCATAGACTGATAGGTAGGTAATCATGATAACGATAACTACACAAAATATAAAAATTACTGCATAGTTGGTCCAGTGGTGGCAAGCTTTACAACTGAACATGAGGACCTGGGTTCGATTCTCAGGTCGGGCAAAATTTTATTGTGTTTTTCTATCAGGAATTTGACAGTAGCACCCTTTTTTTTTTGAGGGTGTGAAATCATCAAATGACTTCTCCCGCTCTGGGCGGAGCGGGAGGGCGTGTCAGACTTTTACTGACTAAAACCCACCCGTATTCCTTCAGTTGCCTGTTGCCAAGGTCCCGGTATCCCTTTCAGACTTTCCCGCAACCCTGGCAGGTCCCGCAACCCTGGCAGGAGACAGTAGTAGTCTGTAGTCTACATTTGTGCCGGCTTGATGGCAATAGGCTCGCCTCTATTACATGGGACTTAATCATAACTGGTGAAATGTGGGTGTACTATATGACATAAGTACACCTGTCCCTTTGGGAATTACAGGCCTCGTTATGTTATCTAGGAACAAAACTGCGATTAAAAGCAAGTGCATCATGCTGTCGGTACCAGGCAGACAGGTTTGCATAAAGAATGATCGATGTGCAGTATATTAGAGCAGGTGCATCCGTGAAATGAGTCATTAGGCCATCATTATGCGCTTATAATTGCACTAAGAACATGCCTCTCGTGATTATATGCTCTTGGTTGTCAAACTTATATTTATAGCGAGGCGAGGATGGGGGAGATTACAAGCTGTGATTAATCTACAGTGAACTGCACATTAGTGGTGACACTTGTACTATAAAAATCACTCTTGCGTTTAAGTCATAATGGCTTTCAATTTCAAATTGTTACTACAGAAAATTAAGCAATTAATGTTTGTGTTCCGGTTAGCCTACATCATCCCACTAGTGCGCAAAGGCGTAAAAAAGTGAAGTCATTACCAAACATTTTTCAAGTAACTAAATCAAAGCCCTCAGTCGCCGTATATGGTATTCACTAAACATCATAATACATAGCAAGTTTGCGACTGAGCCAATCAAAGGTCAGGATCAACGTTTGAAACTGTTTCACACATTATTCAATCATTGTTTTAAGTCAGTATTTTTACTTTTTCTTCCATAACCATAAACGTCAAAGTATTGCTGACAAACGGTAATGCAACAACAGTCAACAACAATCCTTAATTCCTAACGAATATATTATAAATGCGAAAGTGAGTTTTGTGTGTTTGTGTGTTTGTTTGTTACGCTTTCACGCTAAAACGGCTGAACGGATTTGGATGAATTTGGCACATGGTTAAACCATGACCTGAAGAAGGACATACAATACCTTTTATCCCAATATTCCCACGGAATCTAGACTTATGCGGGTGAAACCGCGGGGTGCACCTAGTATTTAATATAAACGACGATCTAAACTAACCCCTTATCTTAATTAAAGATCTAAATAAAAATAACCCATTTATCAAAAAATATAAATACGATGATTTCACACTATTATTTATATCCGCGCGAACTCCCAAGCCTCCGTCCATATTTGATGATTTCCGAGAAACCAAAAAACCGTATTTTATTCAGTCGAATTTTTCCCATTTACCGGACACAACTGACCGTGAAATAAGCCTGCATTCTCAGAAACAACTTTGATTATATTATCCTCTTTAAAACTGGCTGTCAAGGATAAGTTTTGACTAGCAATTTGGGTTGATTTCGCTTATGTAGGTAGGTATGTCACGGTTGAAGGATTTTTCAGTGATTATGATGTTTATGCTAATTATTTCGGCGAGGTTTCAGATCAGTATTTATATTTTTAGTTAATGTGTACTATCTGCTAAATATTTATTTTATATTTACCTACAATGAATGACTCATTAAAAATAAATAATATCAAACATGGACTGCTGCACAGTAGAACGCGAAAATGAACTTAGAGAACATAATCTTAAGGTCGGTTTAGCCTTAACGAGTGAATACATGGCTTTTTCACTCTACCAATTTATTTCGAAAACAAGGTCAGAGCATTCATTCGTTGGTCTCCATCCATAATCGATAGTAAAATTTCAAGAAAAGAACGCTCTGGTACTTTTTCTAGTTCTAAGTTCGTTTGGTCTAAACCCACCTTATGGGAGCTATAACCATAATAAAAAAAACCGGCCAAGTGCGAGTAGGACTCGCACACGTAGGGTACTGTACCGTAATAAGATCGAGCAAAAAACGCCGAAAAAAAAACACGTTTCTCGTATGAGGACCCCCTTATATTACATTTTTTATGATTTTTTGTTACAGCGGCAATAGAAATACACAATCTGTAAAAATTTCAACTGTCTACCTATTACGGTTCATGAGATACAGCCCGCTGACAGACAGACGGACGGACGGACGGACGGACAGCGTAGGCTTAATAATAGGGTTCCGTTTGGCACTCTTCGGGTACGGTATCCTAAAAATGAATGCTAAACAACAAACATAAGCGGACACAACGTTTCTATCCAGTCGAAAGCCGATAGCTACTCGAGAAAAGCCGATAGCTACTCGAGAAAAGCAGATGGCTACTCGAGAAAAGCCGATAGCTACTCGAGAAAAGCCGATAGCTACTCGAGAAAAGAGAGGCTAACCTAATCTTCACCAGGTACACAGAGGCATCCAAGAAAATGAAACATCCACAAAACATCCAACAAACATATCATTCACTGTTATTTACGGAGTGCAATATCCTAAAAAAAATGTTTGGAAACAAAAATTACGAAACACTTTCATTCTGACTTGTACGTGAGTAAATAATTGTCAGAGACCGAACTTCATACAACCGCGTTTCTTCTCTCATATGGCCATGACCTATATAAAAAATTATCAAGCTATGGTGAAAATAGTAGCTAGTCAGCAAGATGGTTGCGTGGGTGACTGCCCAAGATGCACTGAAGATAGAAGTGTGGCTATCTCGGCGATATTGTATGAAACTTGGTCTCATTTTTGACACTATAACTTTTGTGAGACACATTTACGTTAATGATTTTACTCCCATGGTTACCCTAAAAGTAGAATCCTAACAAAATTATAAATATGAAAGTGGGTTTGTTTGTTTGTTACGCTTTCACGCTTAAACGGTTGAACGGATTTTGATGAAAGGCAATTTGGTAGACCTTTACCTGGGTTTGCACATAGAGACATACTTTTTATCCCGATATTCTCACAGAATCGACTATGCGGGTGAAACCGCGGGGTGCAGCTAGTATTTAAAAAAATGTCTGTTACAGATCCATTTTGGACTCGAGCCCCAAATCAAAAGCTCAGGTGACGAGGTCGCAAGTCAGACACTGTCGGTCTCTGTCGTATTATCTACTCCTGCACCTCCGTTCTGAACATACATCAAATTCTCAAACACTTCAAAGAGCTACAGTTTTGTTACTTTTGTGTGTGATTTAGTGCTTCAACATGCACCATTAATAACTCCAGCGTGTAAAATGTAATATGCCGCTTATATTATGCGTCAATGTCTGTATTCTTGGACGTGCTTTTACGAATGTCTTCATGTGACAGTTCTGTTTTGGAGCCTGCTTGAGCTTGAAACCGATATAGGAATAAGTTGAATTTGTGTCTGGCTGTGGAAACGTGGCTTTCTCTAGAGGACAGGCTTTAAAGTCTTAAGACACAGAGAAACATTTTATGTTAGCTTCCAATAGATCCTAAACGTAAATGAATGACTCACTTTGAGAAAAAGAGTTGTCCTAAACCAATACTTTTTTTTTTTCATAGCTAAGTATATATAAATTATAATAATCGACTCTTCACATGACCAGAGGACTGACCTATTCTTAGCCAAAGAATCAGCATTGCCATGCAACGTGGAAATGCTGCCAGCCTTTTGGGCACTTTTTCTGCTAACAGCGATGCGGACGAATTTTTTGATGCACTATAATGGTTATTTCCCCCTCCTTTTTTATATACTTGTACATATTACTAGTATTGTAGATTGTTACCAATACTTTGACGAAAATTCAATTTTTACCATTTTTTCATTGAATAGGCTTGAAAAGTCTTCACTAACGAAATCATTTTATCCTAATGTTTTTTTTGAAGCCATGAAAGGTCTCTCTTCAGGAAATAAAATTTTCACCGTTTTCCCAATTCGAATATTTAGCATGCAAAACATAAAACAGCATCGTTACTTACTTATAAAATATAGCTGAAACCGTTCGGCCCGTGTTTGTGTCGCGCGCAATGATTAATACACTTATTTCATGTTGCATTCCACTTCTTTAAGTAAGAAAAACAAATAAAAATATTTACGTTGTTTCTATTTATAACTGTACATCTCACACACATTCACATTAGAAATACAATATACAATACCTAACATAAAACTTGGATAACGTGGTAGAATGATAAACTAGACTTACGTAATTCCTGCATTCCTGAGTGATTTGTCATTTAGAGCAAATAAATCGCTTTTGGCGATAAGACCACCGCCCATTGTATCACCCTATGTTAAATTTCTACTGTATCTTGAATCCTTATAGTGTACATAATAAAGAGTATTCTGTTCTGAAGGCACGGGGTTTATCAAGAGGCTATGAAGTACTAGACCAGTAGGTAGCCCGAAAAACAAACATAAACCTATTAATTTGTTGACCAATGTAATGATTTTGACAACATCTTGCAGAACTCTCCATGTTCAGCAGTGTCAACTTGCACCACGGTTAACTTAATGAAGAAGCCGACCCGAAGCAATTACTACACATACTTATCAGCTTTACTATCGTGCCGATCGTAATCGTGAGTCGGCACACCAATTCGAGCGCGGTCGAGCATCTTTTTCCCGAACATTTATATCTACATTATATTCGCCTTTGCCGACACATGCTGACCCGAACAAGTGAGCAGCACTCCTTACTATTCACACTGTAAGTAGTAATTTCAATTAGACATTTATAACGCTTTTGGGCAGAAGTAAACTTCATCTTCCTCGTGTCGCTGGCACGTCAGTATTTCGAAACCTTGTTGGCCCAAAACTTCGCCACTTCCACTGCGTCGTCGTTGGCAGCGCAGAGGTCACATTGATTCATGTTTTGGGGTACATAGGGCAGGATAGGAGGTGCAGCATGGTTTGCGACACAGCTCCACACCCTGCTGCCGTACCATGGACGTAGCCCCATTTTACCAGCTGAGGCAGTCTTTTTCTCTTCGTGTGGTTACTGACTAAGCTGGTGTCAGAGTTTTAAAGCCACCCAAGGGCTTCTAACTTGGCTTCACATGCCATCGAGAAATATCTCTCAAGCATGCCTCACGATGTTTTCCTTCACAGTTTTTCAAGTGATAATTATACAACACCCAACTAGGCAGTGCGCACTGGGTAAATGAAAGTTTTTGAGGATTTGTTTGAATCGTGTTAAATTAAAACATTTATTTCAAAAGCTATACCACTACAGTACAGTAGTAGTACAACCACGCATTGTCTGTTTTTAAACGATTTCGTACGTAACTATGAATTTCGCTGGTACATATTTAAAACTAGGCACTCAAAAGTCCCTGCCGACATTATGTAAAATTGCACATAGATCTTATATAAATATGGAAGTGCAGCTGGTTATGTCAATATGTAGCCGCTTCGTGTACGTGCAATGTACCAAACTTGCACATCGTAGGTAAACCTCTCCATAGAACAGTTTATTACAAGCAGACAGGACTCTTAACTGTGTACACGGCAGGGGAGGCTCAAAATCAAAAATCATATATTCAAGCTAGGCTGAGAATCAGCACTTTTCGAACGTCAAAATTACATAAGACATTCCCCCAAAACGACCAATTAGTAAAGGGTGGGCCTTTACTAATTGGTTAATATCTTAATTCTCTATAAATAATCTTAATTATCTTGGTTAATATCTGAGCTCGTTGAGTGACTGCTATTAATCCATGGATGGCAAGGAGACAGATGGCATGATATGGATGGTCACTCATCCATGGATCGACCTCGGCATGTGAAGTTTTTGTTTTTTTAACCGACTTCTTCAGAAAGGAGGTGGTTCTCAATTCGTCTGTTTTATTTTTTAGTTAGCTTCAATATTACGTGTTTTTCCCACTAAGTATATGTAGACGATAAGTGACTCCGTCACTGTTATTTACAAGCAGGTAGTGCTATACGAATTTATGTGGGGTAGGTACCACAACTAAAAAGTTTTTACAAAAAAAACAACCTTTACACACACCTCTGCCCCTATTCTATCGCATCTGTATAACTTCCACCTGCTCTATGGCAGCACACCGGAGACGTAAGAGGATTACGGTGCTCCACCGCGAACTAAGTCGGTCTAATGCAAAATTATTTAATAAATATTTACTGAAAGGGATTGTCGATAAGAGCATTTTATGGTGAATCAGATCATCTGCCAATAGAGTTCTGATGGGATTTGTGAAGTAGGTAAAGTGTTTGTCGTTTGATAAAAACGGGCTGCAATTTTGGTACCTTCAAGGCGAAAGCTTAGGGTAGCCCGCGAAATTCAAATTTTCTTTCGATCATATTTTAATCTACATACAACCTGACACTGAGCTGCAAATGGCAAAATACGTAAGAAAATTTGAATTTCGCGGGCTACCTTATCGCATCCCCCTGAGGAAATAGGGTCGGTCTTTTTTCCATACAAAAATTCATAATTCGAGGTTCGGCTCTCGTCTATTTCCTCCTCCAATATTGGACCAATTTGAAAGATATTGTATAAATTGAATAAGAAGGATATTTACTGTGCCCCTATGTTTTACTTTTTTCATGAATAGTTGTAAAATTTGTGTTAATAAGCCTCTGATGACAGCGGTCTAAACAGGCAATTTTGAGAATTTTCTGAGGGTTCTACCGATAATGTATCATCAAAACGGAAAACATAGGGGCATAGAACTAGTAGATATTTATTTTACTCTAAAAAATCATTGCTCTAAGGTCATAAACCAGAGAAAAAACAGGCGAGAGCGTTTGTATGGAGAGGGGACCGACCCTATTTCCTCTTATGAATGATAAACAGGCTGTTCAAATCTATTATTGTTAGAAAGCACGTCGTAAAATCTGCGTGTTTGATTTCAGTATCTTGAATTATCATACTCTATTATATAATAACCTCATCATCCACAACATCTCACATAGGTAGGTGACTACTCCTCCGGTTCTCAACGTAGGAAGAACGATCACCCATCGACAAACTGACTGCAACATGCGTAGTAGCCTAACCTCACATTTCAATCAACTCACGTGATCTTCGCATTTACTTTCACAATTTTCGCAACAAGCGTGTTCAGCCTAAAATGGTCTCACTACTAGATCCTCTCTGTGGAGAGATCTGTGTCGGGCAATTTTCGCATGAATATTACCATCTCACCTGCCTAGCCTTTTTCCCATCTATGTTGGGGTCGGCTTCTAGTCTAACAGGATGCAGCTGAATACCAGTATTTTACATGGAGCGACTGCCTATTGGACCTCCACAACCCAATAACTGGTTAATAGGAAACCCCTTGGTAAGACTGGTTGTCAGACTTTCGGGCTACTGACGACCCGTACAGCAACTGTGAAAGATGTACAAATGACAGCCGGGACCAACGGCTTTACGTGCTTTCCAAGGCACGGGGGGTCTTGGTTTGTAAAGATGGCCATCCACGGACCAACCGCGGCAAGCATTGCTTAACCTGATCGATCGACCCGTGCGGCTGTTATTAGTTAGCCACAAGCCGTATGAATGTTACCAAATATAACTATTTATCTACTAATGACATAAATACGTAAATCAATACTAGTCTGCTTACCCCTACAAAGCAGCACGTACTATATGTATACGACCGAAAGGTGTGGTATTAACACTGGGAATCAATTCAAACGCAGACCACGCGCCGCATTACTCATTTGAACGAACGTGGTTGAAGCGGCTGGGTTGCAACGCTTTATGGGAATTCTCCCCGGAAAATATATTTGAATCAGTTTTAATGACGGAAGATTTTTTTTTGTGTTTTTGTAATACTCGTTAAAGACATGGACGCTACAGATAATGTTGTTAGTCGTAATTAAGTTCTGGTTTGGCACAATTTAGGTTGCCATTGACAAGCCAAGAAGACAATACTCAGTAATATTGTGAATATTTGCAAGCTAATTCAGATGGGTAGTATGAGTACTTATTGATAAGTCATATTATGTTGACGAAAAGGAAATAATAATTAAAAAGCCAAGATTTTATTTATCACGATAAGTATATAAAAAGTAATTCACAATTCTTGTTCACTCAATCAGTTTACATAGTAACAGGGTCGTTAAGAATCTAGGTTCGAAAAATACTCTTAATTATTAAATAAATTTTAGAAAAAAACGAATTACAAATAACAACAGAAGATTTCCTTACTAATTATTTTCAGACAGGCCAACACATCATGGAAACCACCAACCACCAACACGGGCCACCAACCACCACAATCATCACCATGTGCCTAGCCTTTTTCCAACGATGTTGGGGTCGTCTCCCAGATGCAGCTGAATACCAGTCTTTTACATGAAGCAACTGCCTATCTGATCACAACCTAGTAACTGTGTAACACGCAACGGGCCACCTACTACACAAAACAAAAACTCCCTCATTTCTGGGAAAGTCAAATCTGACAACACAGACAAGCGGTGTGCGGTAACATTTTTATTTTTTCCATCATTTGTACATTTGTGGCAACATGTCGCTGTACATTCAACGCGTTTTATATACGTTTGCATTAAGCCCTCACATACCTACACACATAGATATAGCGAGCTTTTATTACTAGTCGCTGGCAAACTTGACGTTTTTTAAGGAAGTCGTATTAAATATGGTCTAATTTTAAGTCCTTTTCTCATCAACTTTTAAAGCTTTGCTGAATACTGCAAGTAGGACTTGTCTAATGAACCCGAGATATGGAAAAGCACTGGATGCAGATCTTGTTATCAACTCAGCGTATAGCGATCCAATGCCGGACATAGGGTCCTCTCAAGTTCGGCTCCAACACCCTATTTACCGCCTTAACTGAACCCTAATCCTAACTAATATTATAAATGAGAAAGTGAGTTTAACAATATTTAGCTTAGTTTGAGGCGAAATAGAAATAAAATACTTGTAATATTCAACTCATATTACCAGTAGCCATTCAAATAATTTATTTACACCACTTTACAATTTTAATAGCGCGAACAGCGAACACACAATTGTTTGCGCGAACCAATTAAATACGTACAGCACAGTCAGCTAAATAATTTTGTTTACACTACACAAATAAGTAATAAAACAAAGTGTAAAAAGTTAGCGTGACGTGCCTCAACTATACATAATAAATTGAAGTTCACAACCGAACACACGACGATGTGTCCAATGCAAACTTATAAACTGGCTGAAAAATACACTCGGGTGACTATATGAGTCGATAAACAAATATCCTGGTTGTTCTGTTTTTTATCTGATCATGAAAAAGGTTTATTATAGGTGGAAAACTGTTTTTTTTGATTATAGGTTTGTGTTGGTTATGATTTTAAAGTTCAATGTGAAAATTACTCAATTATGGTTTTGTTTATTTGCTGTCACTGCGAGGTTTTAACGGGTATTTAAAGGTAAGCAGCAGGTTCTTGGTTCTGAACCTAGCATGTTTTCTGATTACTATAATGTGTGAGATTAATATAATGTGCGTTTGACTGCCTCGTCGGTCTAGTGGTAGCATGAGGTCCTGGGTTCGATTCCCAGGTCGAGTAAAGTATTATTGGGTTTTTCCATCGGAAATTTCTCAGTAGCACCCCGGAGTCTAGATTTGTTCCTGGTTGATGTCAATAGGCTCGCCCCCTATTACATGGGACTTAAAAATAACTGGCGAAATGTGGGTGTGCTATAGGTACACCTCTGCCTAACCCTTCGGGGATTACAGGCGCAATGTTATGTTATAACGAATTAATGTAAACACCACTGACCTATAGTGAAGGAGTATCATAGGAAATAGTGGTTAAAATCGCACAACAGATAGTTTATTATTAACCCCCGCCGGAAAAAGAGGGGTGTTATAAGTTTAACGTGGGTATGTATCTTTGTGTCTGTCTGCGCCATCGTAGCTCCCAAACGGCTGAAAAGATTTTGATTTTTTTGGTTTTGTTTGAAAAGAGACGTGACCGCGAGGGTTCTTAGCTATAAAAAAAAATCGTTTAGTAGATGCTTTGTTTTTGACGGGGTTTTTTTAATTTATTTTAACTTTTTAACCGAAAACATTATAGTTACCATATGCGGCATAAATCTAACTTTGTTAAAAGATCGTAACCTATAATGGCCGCTATTTTTAAACCAAACTATCGCCATAACATTAGTGCGGTAATAACTGGTCATTATGTAGCAGTTTGACGTAATTTCACCAATTACGAACAATTTTTCCATCGAGTACTTTTTTCTATTACTTTGTAAATATAAAATAATGAAAGTAAAATAATGTTATAACGTGTTGGATGTATCATCTAATAAAGGGCGTACCTACACATCAAGTGGGTGGCCCACTGTGGGCCAACGGCTTGTTTGCCATCCATGGCCACGACAAAGGACGGGATATCATAAAAAAAACTGCGCTCCATTGCATTTTCTCCTCTATGCTCCAAATGTACCTCGTGTACATGTATTTACAAATGAATGAAGAAACTACCTTCAAATGTTTATACGATTAATGGAGAGTCCCATCCAAAATCGACTAAGATGATTACAATGATATTGAGAGGACGTGCAGCAGTCTTCCTGCTAATCAAAACAAATGACGATCACCAAACCGTGATAATCTTCCCATATGAAATCTCATAGTACCCTGTACTCATAGTACCGATAAACTGAAGTCTGCAGTTTACCAATCGGCATTAACAGACGGACAAACAAAAATTGAGCAGCAAAAACGAAAAGCTCGCTTCTATAGTGGGATATACTTTAAACCGGTAAAGTTATTAAGTCCAAAAAGTCGTGTTGCTGGAGTCGGGATACGTCGGGTGTGTTTGGGAAACAGAGACTGTTCCAGCGACGTATCAGAGCAGATGCGATTAAATTGGAAAACATTCACTCAATTTCCTGAGCGAGGGGATCGGCTACCGGTAGTACGGTCAACAGGGAAGAGAGAAATAAATAGATGTTTTTTTAAAACACATATTTTGTTTCAATAAGTAATTATTGTATTTACACATGACATAACATAGCGCCGGTTCTCTCCGAAGAGTTAGGGAGGGGTTATGTTTAATTAAGTCCCTATACAAGGTCAAATAAATTAGCTAGCGAAACTCTGCAGACATGATGGGTATCGATATATAAACACGATAAAATAAAAATAGAAAATATTTGCGGTTTTTTTTTGGGGTTTCGACGACCGCTGGTAATATTAAGAGCTGAAAATATATATTATTTAGATATCCATACCAATCACGATGTGAAATTTACTAAAAAAAATGCTAACAGAAGTGAAAATTTAAAACTGGTATTAACGCCATCTATATTCTATAGCCCAGCACTACGTGAATCCATAAGTTTAGCACCTACCAAAAATCGCTCAACGCGCCTTAGGTTTCACTTTAAAAAAATCAATTAGAACGATGTTCTAATTTATGTCCACCTATTTTGCCGACGCTACGTCAACGAGCACGTCGCAACGCTCGCCGGCTGCAGGCTGACAAATCCACAGCGGTGAGTAGCCGATAGTAAGTCGTATATATTTGCTGACGGTACCGGCCCGCAATCTAAAGGACGCTACGTTTTTAAATTACTAAGCGTCGCTGAGCATGCAATCCTCTTAATATGTTTTATCGGTTATGCTCAGACTTATTGATTTCATTGATTGATAGACTCGGAGATGTGTTAGTTTTCTGCATTTTCTCGGTCTTTGCATCAAATGGACCATTTACCTAATAGTCGTAACTACATCTCAATTAATAGAAAGTACCACGTCGACTGAGCTTCTACTCGGGTGAAAATAGATAAACATATCGTCTGGGTATACCAACGTTGTGTCACATCCCCTAGGCTGTGAAAATAGAGAAAATGAATTTTCCCAGAAATGAGACCAAGCTAGATCGATTTTTCACCCCCGTAAACCTCTCTAGTGCAACTTTCATCGAAATCGTTGGAGCCGTTTTCGAGAACGTGATTACAAACATACGTATATACAGAATGTTAACTAACAAAGGGCGTTCCCGCTAACCCGCAGTAGAATAGCGGTAATACAGGCAAAAAAAAAAAAAAAATTTTTTTTATTTTTTATTTATGTAGTGTAGAAACGCTCTGTACACGCACACTTGAATTTCAACGTGAAAGACAAGTATGCGTGTACAGAGTGTTTTTCTTACGTATCAATTTAATAACATACTGTTTATAAAAAATATTGCTCATTTAATAGTATAGGCAATAGACTAGAGATAGAGAGATAGAAGAGCATAAAAAAAATATGGGATTAATTTACTTTTTAGCTGTTAAAGCGCCTGTCAGTTTTTACTTCGCAATCAAAGCATGAAACGCGGCTTGTAGTTAAAAGTTTTATGACAGGCGTAGCTTCAATTGACCACAAGTTGACTGAATAGGTTTCATAGATTTATTTTATTTATTGTGATTTAAAGAACCATCGTCTAGTATGCTAATTCTTATAAACGGTGGTGAGTAGGTATTTTGATCTGAAGCTACTGGACCGATTAATTTGGTAGACTTCTGAATTTCTGTGACCCGACAACAGACGGGTAACGCAAATACATAGGTACATTTTGAATATGGCGGTCACAGCAATTAGGTACATTATGTATTGTTGTAGGTATGATGCAATGGTTTTTCTTACTAATATTCTTGCAATGTTTATTCAGACCCCAAGAATTCCTAGTATTAATACTAAACTTAATATTGTTTGAATTTTCAATGAGAAAACCTACCCACAAACCTGTGGTTTCACCATTATAAAGTAAACCTTACATCCAAATGAATAAATAAATCGTCTGGATTCCTAGATATTAATGGTTTAGACGGTGATTTTTTACTAAGCGTTAGCTGCGCCCTACCTTTTCACCCGTATAAGTCTCGATCCCGTGGGAAAATCAGAATAAAACGTATCCTATGTCTAACCCATGTGCCAAATTTCATCCAAATCCATTCAGCCGTTTTAGCGTGAAAGCGTAACAAACAAACCAACTCACTTTCGTATTTATAATATTATTTAGAATATATAGATATAGATAGATATATAATAGAATAGATAGAAAGCATTAAAAAAAAAAAAGTAATATTTATAATTTTCTTAATTTCTTTTTAAAAACATAATCTTTACATTTTTAATTTTTTTGTTTTAAAAAAACATTTAGAAATATAAAAACTAGTAGCCCATCGGCATCAGGATCAGGGTCCTAACTATAATCCTTAATAATATTATAAATATTCTTAAGGATTACTTAAGGTACTTAAAAGGTGTATGTTCTAGATACTCGTAGGTAGGTACAAATTAGTCCATATTAAAGTTTTATGCGTGATGTTATCCTTACATATTATAAAACAAAGTCCTCCACCGCGTCTGTCTGTCGTCCTGTTCGCAATAAACTCAAAAACTACTGCACCGCTTTTCATGCATCATTCACCAATGGATAGAGTGGTTCTCGAGCAAGGTTTTAGTATATAATAACCGACATCCACGCGGGCAAAGTCGCGGGCATCAGCTAGTGTAAAATAAACTAAATACACATAGTATTTTCTCCTTATATTCATTGTCAAGCTAGTTCACCAAACAATAAAACAATCTAAAGGGTTGTCGGTAAATCAGTTGACCACTGGCATCTACTTGGTCGCAGCACCTACTGGTGGAAATTTAATTTACGTTACATTGTACGTAAACCGTGGTCACAGATGTTCCAACTGGTTAAAAGATACATTGTTTATTTATTTATTGTTTGAAAGAAAGAAAAATGCGTTTATTGGCATTGTAGTAGAAAAAGACACCTTAAAACTACAAAACAGTCATTACAGTGCCAAAAGGGTCTCAGCTCAGCATAATGCCAGATGGAAACACAAAGTGTACCACCTGACGCTGATTTTCAGCTGCAACCCACGAGTGTCATACGCTAGAATATTATTATAATAAATTAAAAACTGATTTATAAGATAGAAGAAATACAATAAATAAAATACCTAATATAATTGTGAATGTTTATAAATAAAATACAATATTTAAAATGGTAACATTCCGTTTAGTCGGCATGGACAATCTGTGCGCAAAGCTGTCAAAAATAAACTATTTGTCTGACTGACGTGTTCAACGTTTTGACATCTGGTTACATAAATATGACGCAATAATGAAACTAATGATGGAATTCATTATGATGTAATGTATTATCAAAGAGTGTTTAAAGTAGTAATTTATTGTTACCAAATAAACCACCATCTTAAATTGCCCGTATATTAATCACAGCTACCATTCTTTGACAGTTGATTGCATTGGATATAGCACGACAAATTGACGAGGTGTATCAATTTGATAAACAATGAATTTCCATGACTGTACAAGTACATTTGTACTGTATACTGTGAGGGGCCGACTGAAATATTGCAACACATGACGTAAGTCCAAATGTTAGCTAGCCCTGATTATTATAATTCAACATCACCATTCAGCCGAAAGACGTCCACTGCTGGACATAGGTCTCCTCAAGCATCGCCACAACGACTGTTCAGAAGCCCTCGACAAAGTGACATTCTATCAGCGATAAAGACAATGGAAAAGACAAAAATGTATAGGACTGACATAAGCTATCGAAAAGCTTATGTCAATCCTGTTGAAAGTCGTTGTAGAAACACGAAACGCTTTCGAAGCGATTGTCACTTGTCTAGTGCTCTGTGCTTTTCTCATTCAGTAGATTCTCGCGATCTTCACCAGGTCATCTGTCAACCTTATGAGAGGCCAGCCCACGCTGCTCCTTTTGATACGCGATCACCACTCGGAACTTCTACGTCTCTTGCTTAGTGAACTTGGTTCTCTCTCGATTACGTAAAAGCCTTCGATAAAATCAAGAACTTAGGGCCTAGACAAGTGACAATCACTTCGAAACCGTTTCGTTTTTCTACAACGACTTTCAATAGAATTGACATAAGCTTTTCGATAGCATAAGTTAGTCCTATTTTTCCATCATTGTTATCGCTGATAGAATGTCACTTTGTCTAGGGTCTCAGGTCTGTGCATGTCTCTTAAACGGTGCCAAATTGACTCTTCGATGAACTTTTGTCTCTCTTTGCCTGGCCTTATCCCATTTTATTTCGGGTCGCTCGTCATTCTAAGACACAAGACGTATATGTTTCGAGTCGTCGTGATATACATGGAAAACAAAACACGACCCCACGCGATCACTTGCGAGTAGTTGTCTCATTCGTTGTTGACGACCGACATCAAAGTTAGAGGGGGTGTGGGGGGGCTTCATTACTTTACCTACTAGGAACGAGCACCGAATTTGATGTACTATTTGATTAATGTCAGGGTTTTAAAGCCTCCTACCGAGCTTACCCCATATACCTCCCTGTAGATACCTACATCCACACAATTATCTAATATTGGTAATAACAAATCTATCACGGTTATGTGTGTATCATGTTCGTACAGCGTAAAGGCAATAATGCGTGATGCTTATCTATTAGTGCTGCTCAATAAATAATACTATATAGCTTGTATTGTAAAGATGCGTACTCAAAGGCTAGGTTAACTGAAGGGTTAACTAAATTTCATGAATACGCCGTGAGACTACAATTAGGTAACATAACATTATATTCTTCGGCTTTCGCCTTAAGCATAGTACACAGACATTTTGCAAAGAAAGGTAGGTTTCGGATGTTTGCTGGGATAAAACTCAACTTTGAGTTAAGGTCGCCTTTGCATTCTTATTATCACTGTGTAAAACACAAAGTTAGGTGTAAAATTAGCAATAAAAAATAAAAAATTATGTCAGTAATGTTTTAGTCTCATGTAAGAGGAACTAAACCTAATACCATCAACTGAACACAAACCCAGACTCTGGGCTGCTACTAAAACATTACATGGAAAACTAAAAACGTTTTACCTGACCATATAATCGCACTAATTACCCCATCTGCCTGTGGCTAAAATACATCTTAAAGTATCAGAGATAACATGGAACTTACAAGCACCAAAAAATTTAATTGCGTTTCGGACATTAAAAGTAAATGTTGACTCACTGCATCTATCCGGTCAAAAGTTACGGGTAGCCTAAAAGTCTGACAGCCAGACTTACCAATGAGTAAGTGTTACCCAGTATCTTACTGGGTTGTGGAGGTCAGATAGGCAGTCGCTCCATGTACAACACTAGTATTCAGCTTTATCCGGTTTGATTGAAAGCCGAAACCAACACAGTGTAGAAAAGGCTAGGCAGATGATGATCGATCGGACAAAAGTGTACCCTGCCCCTAACAGCACTAGGTATATAGTATACTTGTACATAATCTGATGCCGCCGGGTTTCCAATTACCAACCGTAATGGTACATAATTTAGCTAAACGCGTAGCCGTGATAATTGATACCGCCGGTTATGTGGCCTTTACATAACGGCTGATTAGTTCATAGACTAGTTCGGAGTCTATGAAAGTTGAATTAGAACGAGTATATACTGACTGTAGGGTAAACTTGTTATGGAATTGATGAAACAGATTGAGAGCGAGAGACAGAATTTCATAGAAAAAGTATGACCTCATGTCACAGTGACGCCATCTAGATTATAAAATTACATAATTACGAAGTTCGACACGATTCAACTGACCGACACCAACCTTTGAATACCAACCGTTAGATAGATTGACTTATCTAAGCGTAATAGTTTAGTCCAGTTATTTTATCACTATGAGGATAATGCTATAGCTGTCTTACAGGGCGTTTGACACGAGTTAAATAATTAAACTGAGCGATGTGGACGTGGGTGATAAGGACTGACTTTTCTAAGGGACCAATAAGTTCACTATATGACTTCCTAGGGGCCCCTCCACGCGTTTCCACTATGTATGAAATTGCTGTGCCTGATATAAGGCATTAGTCATACCCTTTATCAGAAGACTGCAGAAAACCTTTAAATAATTAACAAAGGCACCATACGCCTCAAAAGTTTTGGCTTCGTCCTCGGTAAAAAGAAAAACTTGAACCTGATAATTACGCAAATGATTTATAAACCTTCACTATTTCGCAAAAGCTTTAAGATCACCATAAATAACAGAAAATTAATACGTTAATACTCTCTAATACCAGCAAAAACGCAATCACGCAAAAGCAAAACGCATTTTTCTTTCCTTTCTTTCTTTCTTTCAAAATTTCCCTTTTTAAATGAAAAACGTTTTCAAAGTAAATCAAAGAAAATCTTCGTGAAGTGACAAAAATGATCGTTGGCCGTCCGAGTGTGTTATCAATTTGAAACTAATGGTCCAATTTGGATGCTGGGGGGACCGTGCCGATAATAAAATTCATCATGGAAAGCTTCCAGGGCAAAAATTAATATTCCAATGATGTAACGGGCAGTGTTTGTTGTGGCACAAGATAGGACCGATGAGAGTTTTGACGCACGTCCACCTCTGACATGTATGGATACGCACTCCCGCGCCCCATACGTTCCTCCAATGACACCGTGTGATCATTTTCCGTGCATTTTCAAGTTATTTATCGGCTACTGTAGGTACAAAATCTGTGTCGATTTCAACAGGCAATTTTCAGCCAACAAGACTGTAGTGTTGTGGTACACAGTTATGCAGCTTGTGCTTGTGACCGATCAAAGACCCTATTATTGTGTCTACGATAGACACAAAGCAAGGTCTGACCCAATCGCACTATATCTAAAGAAAGTCTATTAAATCGGTCTACCATTACGAATGGTCGCGTTTTTAGGAGGTTGTTTATTAATAGATTTAGAACATTTTAGTCTTTCAAGTAATGTAATAAATGTATTTATTGCGTAGACAATGATTTAGTATTTTTTACATTGTAATGGAAAGCACACAAAAATGTGTCTTTACTAGCTTACTTGTTATCAAGATAATATGTATTAAGGGAACTAGTCCCAGCCCTTGATGGTTCCCAAGTCGCCCCAGTTTTTGCCAAAAAACTTCACGTAAGGAAATCGCTATCGCTTATGATTTGTGCCGGCGACCTCGACCGGCAGCGATGAATTACTGCAAATTAAAATTGTTTAATGAATCAACTTTATTGCTTCAAAAGATTTGTTTTTGGTTAATTAAGACGTGTACTTTCTGTATCCATACAGATTTGGGTATTAAATGAAAAAAAATATTAATTATTTTGTTTGTTTACGCTTCAATATTGGATAGAAATGGTATACCTTTAGCGTAAGCATAGGGCTACATGAAATATCAATCTGCCTAGCCTTTTCCTTACTATGTTGGGGTCGGCATCCTGTCTAACCGGATACAGAAGAATACCAGTATTTACATGGAGCGACTGCCTGTCTAACCTCCAGAACCCAGGCACTGGGTAACATGGAATATATTGCTTAAATATTTGAATGGCCGACAGTTTTGAAAACCTCTGCAGAAGCCCCATTTACTCAATGCAGGTTTCTTGCCTTTGGCGTATAATATTGAAGCAACAAATGACTTCCGTTCCAATAAATGATAGTCTAAACACTGATTAGACGGTGCAACTTTTATTGTTGCTTGAACTTATGATGTGCTAAAGGCAATTTATTCGCACCGTGTAAATCCGTCTATAAGTCGCAGTTGCCTGTCATAACCAGGAATAATTAGCCAAGCTTTGTAGTTGAAAGGTAATATCCTGTTTTCCCGATAAGCTCAGACCATAGTCGGTTCATGAGTTTGCAGTAAAGTGTACCTGAAAACTGCCTCGTAGGTCTAGTGGTCGCGAGCACTACTGATCAGTCCCGTGTTCGATTCCCAGGTCGGCCAAGTGTTCTAATGGATTTTTCATCTGGAATTTCTCTGTAGCAGTGGAGTCTGGATTTGTGCTCGGTTGGTGGCAATAGGCTCGCCCCCTATTACTTAAAGGACTTAAACATAAATGGCAAAATGTGGGTGTACTATAGGTACACCTCTGCCCAATTCTTCGAGGACATAACGCGTGATGTTATGATAACCCGAAAAACAGACAAACAAATCTAAAACCGCTTCCAATCCAAGATATCTGGGAAGAATTCCCCATAATAACATCACAAAGAAAACAAACAGTATTACATAAATCGGTGGTTACCGAAACTCTTGGGTAGTTATTCAGATTCGACGGTAGATTATGTTCAGGACAGCGTTACTTATCGTCAAATTATACCGTCCGTAATGTATGTCCGAGCGACGCAATATATGGCAACTGTATGTAAATGTACTGCGAAGGACAGCGGTGTTTCGGGTACCGAGATATTTTGGGGTAATGGCAACATTTGTGGGAAAGTAGAGAGATGGTCCAACCCATGGCTTTTCACTACGGATGATGATAAATGAATTCGTAGTTATCGACTGGTAAGTCAGAATACGCAAGCTAAAGTGGCAATTGGCCGGTCATATTAGCCATAGAACCGGTAACCGTTGGGGTAGACGTTTTCGTAAATTAAGACCGCGAATCGGCAAACGTAAGTATGAAGGATGCCATGCTAGGTGAAGCGAAAATCTTCGCAGGTTGGCTGGTACTGAACATGGTTGGACTTCTAGGGCTTCTGACTACCTATGAGTAAAAAAGATCCACGAATGACAGCCAGGACAGCGGCTTAACGTGTTTTCCAAGACACGGAGCGACTGACTATCTGACCTCCACAACCCAATAAGTGGGTGAGAATAATAATTAATCAATGGGAATAATCTATGTGTACAATCAACAAACTTTAAGCATGCTCAATTATGAAAATATTTCTGTGGCAGCGCAGCTAGTGACAAACCACACCCCTTCCTGGTTTCGCCCAATTACAGACAATATGTCTTTGTGTGAGTGTATTCACACAAATCCATAATGTCTTATTTTGTTTGTTACACGCCCTGCAGGTGTAAAAAAACATTTAGCCATTGGTCAAAACGCATGCATTGGGCGATCGAGTCGTGACCTGTGCTACGCGATTATCGCCTTAAAGGTGTGCATGCGGAAGATTTGTCGAGTGTACATACACATAAATACTCGACTAGTTTCATTTTTCTGACGAACCGACTCCTTGACAATTCGAAAGTGCATGTCATTGGTTTTATTGAAATAAACGCTTTGAGTTTTGAGTTTGAGTTTGAATAATTTGGGAGAGTGTAGATAGAGTGAACATTCAATCTTTTTTTCTAAACCGACTTTAGTACAGAAAATAATTTAAGATTTTAAAATCCAGACCATTTCTACCCGACTGTACCCGACTCTAGGATAATGGGCGAAGAAATAAAAATGTAGAGAACCCTAGGTGCTAACACTGGTTAAATCATGCGCAGTGACAATTTATGTAAGCACGTTACTTCGCACTTCTACCGGCGAGTTCGTGTATAAGCCGGTCAACGTGGATAATGTATGGTGGCAACACCCGCGGTTCTTGTAGCAGGCGCCGTCCCAAAATGTTTTACAGGTGTAGATATTTGGAGGTCAATGTGAAATGGTGGTTCTCATCTGATTGAAAAATTCGTTGCATTGGTCGTCATGAAAAGTAAAGTTTTAGGTGAGCACTGTAATTTATGGAAGATGACATGTTATTTCGTAAATAATGATTCAACCATCCATAGTTAATTAGGGAAAATATTTGGCCACGTGCGAGCCGAGCGAGCGAAGCAAGGGAGCGCTGGATCCTAGTTAGTCGCAGTTACTTGGCTATTTAACATTAAAGGAATTATTAGCACTTAATTAGACGTCCTAATCTGCTAAAACAATAAATAAACTGCAATCACTAATCCATCACAAATCCCTAATAAATAATATTTAGCACTCTGGGAAAATAACCAAAACTCAAACTGTGTTTACTAAAATTAAACATGGATATTTAGTATTTACATAATAAAATATGTAGAATGTGGAATATTATATAAAGCGGTTGTTTATAATATATTATAAACAACCGCTTGGTTACCAACACATTTCCCATGTCAGATTACACAAAACAAACAGGCGCATAACAGAATATTTTTAATAAAATCCCAAATGAAACAATTAAACGTACAAATTGGTTAATTTACTTTCTGAATACGTCACCGGCTTAATAAAGCAACACAGCCAAATAATATAGGTCTGTAATGCCCTATTAGCTCCACGAGTACACGTTTAATTTTATTTTTGTCACATTATATCGGATAATTATGATATGTGCGGACGCAAATTGGGGATAAGGGAGAGGCCTGAGTGGCGATTATTTGATTTTTTGTTTGCTCGGTATTATTTTTGGTCATTCGTCATTTTTATTCGATTTGCGAGGGTGAGGAGAGTTTTGGTCAGCTTGGGGGAGTGAAGACAAAATACGCCTGATATTATATCCTTTTTACCCGACTACGGCGAAGAAAAAAGGAGGGTTACGATTTTGACCGGTATGTATGTATGTTCATCTGTTCCCTCCTATCTTCTAAAACACTCATCACAATTTGACAAATGAGGTATCGTTGGAAGCGTCTTGATCGTCCGCTGGTTAAAGGCTATGTGACGTCACGTTAAATTAAAAATGGCGCCCTCTAGAGGACATAAAGTCATGAACTAAAAAAAAAGTATTGTTTAATCGTACCATGTTGGATATCAAATGAAAGGGCTTAATGAGCACATTTCTAAAATATATATGTGTTATCACTTATAACACCAAAAGAATTTAAAAAAATAAAAAATAAACCAGCGTCACACGTAATCTATTCGATTTATGCCCGTGTGACTTCGGATTTTTAATTTGTCTGTCGGTGGTGTCTTGTTTATACCTTTTTAGTCGTAGTTGGGTTTTAGTTTTTATTACTTTAATTTTTTGATAAAAAAAAGAAAAAAAGCGCTCGTGGCTACATAATAACAGCCGCACGGGTCGATCCCTCAGGTTAAGCTACGCTTGCCGGGGTTGGTCTGTGGATGGGTGACCATCTTTACATACCGAGACTCCTCCGTGCCGCGGAAAGCACGTTAAGACGTTGGTCCCGGCTGTCATTTGTGGATCTTTGACAGTCGTTACGGGTCGTCAGAAGCCCGAAAGTCTGACAACCAGTCTTAACAAGAGGTATCGTATTACCCAGTTACTGGGTTGTGGAGGTCAGATAGGCAGTCGCTTCATGTAAAATACAGGTATTCAGCTGCATCCGGTTAAACTGGATGCCGACCCCAACGTAGTTGGGAAAAGGCTAGGCAGATGATGACTTAAATTTTTTGATATTTTTATCGGCACCAACTTAAAACAATGATGATGTTATAGACCTAAAACTCAGAATTTCTCTACTCTTTCCAAGATTTTATACGTTTTGAATCTATTTTGTACAAGTCTTTGCGCCAATCAGATAATAACTACGAGGTGTCAGTCCAGTGCATAGCAAATTAATTGACTAAACAATCATTTATATCTCTAAATCAACTAATATAATCACAAACAAAACTTGCCGCAGTGTTCAAAGGAACACACACAATATCATCTACATAATAACAAGATAGTTTAAGAGCTAGCTCAGTACGTGTAGTCGTGGAGCCGGACATCGGTACAATTATATAATTCAGTTATACGCTATACGCTTCGCTCGTCTCAACTATGACCAGTAGAAAGGCCAGGTCTCAGTGACAGCGGGAAATATGCTAAGGTTTTTACCATAATAGTAGTAGCTGTTAAAGCATACATCTATTGTTACATCACCCAAATACGATTTATATTATCATGTTTACCTAAATATTTTATTAACGACAACCATCTCGGTCCCATGTAGGCAAATAAATGTCACAGCACTAGAATTTCAATAACGGTCAGTACACGACGCGATTTACAACTGAGTTATTAACTAGTTTGTGATTGGTTGCATCGTATTCGAGCCATCATTGAAATCCTATTGCTGTGACATTCTGGCTACTCCACGGTGTTTTGAGTTTGTAACACGTTACGTTTGAGTACTGCCTTAAACGATGGGCCAAAGTTCCGCCCTCAGTTTATGAAAGCGAGTCCATCCCGCTTACTGGGGGCTGGCCACATTAGCAATTCCTCTAAAAGCAGTTCATTTCCTGAATCCCAGCTGTCATTAGCAATTCCTCTAATTTGACATAAAAGTAATTCATAATTTGTGGACCATTTTACGAATCTCCAAAGAAAACTGTCAAACAGATGAATTATTTCGTAAAATTAATTACACGCAGATCATATTATGAATTGTGAGTTTGTGAAATTTTACGATGATTCATAATATTTTCATATTATGATTCTGCTAAAGTGACCGTTTTAAGCCAGCTGCTGTCACTGAGACCCCGACCTTAGGCATTTGCAATGCTTGTTAATGTTAATACGGAATCTGAATTCAACGTGCGATCGCTTTCCAGCTTACTGAATATCCATTTCAAGCACATTACTGTATTTAATATATCTATTATAATATTAGGTAATGTCTTAAATTCGCGACAATCTAAGAAGTCCGTTTTGACAGTTATAAAAATCCTTTGTGTAGCGATGAAAAATGTCGTCGAGAAATATCTCTCAGGCATGCCGTTTTAGCTCGCCGTCCGATAAGGACCAGGCCCGGGTCGATGGCGCGTCGTGTTCCACGCGCGCCTCAAAGAGATGTCAGCAAAAATGACGGGGTCCAATAGGACCGATGCCTGCCAGGGTTGCGGGAAAGTCCGAAAGGGATACCGGGACCTTGGCAACAGGCAAATGAAGGAACACGGGTGGGTTTTAGTCAGTAAAAGTCTGACACGCCCTTCCGCTCCGCCCAGAGCGGGAGAAGTCATTGGATGATTTCCCACCCTCAAAAAAAAAAAAAGGCATGCCGTTTTCGTCAAAAATTTGTTTCTTATAAACCGATTCTCGAGACATATCGATTGAACATACTTAGAGAGTTTGTAATCGAGGACTTATCTACATTAATTAAAACTAATTCTCAAGGCATAACGTTTTATTACATATACGAGAACGAAACGTCTAAACAGACTTCTTAGATTGTCGCGAGTTTAACTTGACAATAGGCTGAGTACGTTGTCAGGACTGTTGTGACAGGGTCTCGTTGAAGCAAGTGATGTGTGTCATTGACTTGTTCTTAGGTGGGGACAACGTAGAGAGTATGTGTCGTCATGATAATGTATATTGTGTAGTATAATTTTAATTTCTACATTAATATTTATATGTAATTTGTATGTATACATCAGGAGAAACAAAATGGCGGAGCGCGGTCCGGATCTTAAGTAAAAGGTAAAAACAATTAAAATATATTTAAAATAAAAAATGAAAATTGTAGTCTTTTTTGTTAGTAATTGTTTATCGAACCGACCGCGACACATAATTATAATTTTGAAAAAATGGACCCCCCATTCACCCGCAACTAATTGTTATTTTCACATTGTTGCTAATTAAAATAAACTTCACATTATTATTGAAAAACAACTTTTTTACCTAAAACACTTCTTAACACGACATGCATCGCAAGAAACGAATTTATCCCAAATACCTTCTAAACATTTTCTACGACAGTTATAACTTAAAAGTTTCACATAACAACCTCAAAGACTAACCACAACTTCACATTTACCATAAGTTGGAGTACATAAGGTTGGCTGGGCCAGGCTGGGCCAATATCGAAGTATCTCAGGACGAACTAACTACACAACTTCGCCACACCGGGTTAACAAAGAAAAGTTTCGGGCGAAACGAAACTGTCAACTACAGGTATCGGAGGAGTTTCGTGTTCCTGGCCCATACGTTGGGGATACCGGTGGTTTAATTAAATATTAAGTCCTTACCTATGAATATACCGAGTAAATAAGCACAATAGACGTAGATATATTTAGTAACCTATTCAGCTTAACTATTCTTCAAGAGTCATAAAAAACCCTGTAAGAAATCGACGCAAAGAGTCTGCGACCAGCGCTCGAGGTAGCAACACGTCGTGTTCTGGTTTGCGATTGGTCAATCGTCATCCTGAGGATGCCTCGTTGAGAGGTGAAACACGTGTCGATTTCTTACAGGGTTTTTTTATGACTCTTGAAGAATAGTTAAGCGGAATAGGTTACTAAATATATCTACGTCTATTGTATTTTATAATGGATTTCCGCAAAGTCACGCCTGAATCTATTAACTATACCAAGTAGCTCGTTGCTAAGTAATAACAGCCACACCGGGTCGATCCATCAGGTTAAGCTACGCTTTCCGGGGTTGGTCGGTGGATGGGTGACCATCTTTACATACCGAGACTCCTCCGTGCCTCGGAAAGCTCGTTAAGCCGATGGTCCCGGCTGTCATTCGTGGATCTTTGACAGTCGTTACGGGTCGTCAGAAGCCCGAAAGTCTGACAACCAGTCTTACCAAGGGGTATCGTATTACCCAGTTACTGGGTTGTGGAGGTCAGATAGGCAGTCGCTCCATGTAAAATACTGGTATTCAGCTGCATCCGGTTAGATTGGAAGCCGACCCCAACATAGTTGGGAAAAGGCTAGACAGATTGACCTATGAATATACCGATTTCTGATAGTGGCCAGAGTGAAGATAGATATCTTTCATTCTATTTAGAATTCCAAATTCAAATTAATTTTATAATACAGCATGACATTTCAAAACCAGTTTTGCATTTGTTTTCCCATCGTTCGATTTTTCATTGATATCGCTGTTTCTGTAACCATGGAAAAATCGGTTTATTTACACCAAAAAAATCCTCTATTCCTGTGCCCCTTATCACGAAAAGACGTCTGCGCGATAGTTCAGTCTGCCGCGATTTGTTTAGACTTTTTCCAAGGTGCAAGCCCGAAGTAAATTGTTTTCAAACTAATATAAATTCGTCTCCAATACCCCGTGTTTATCGGAGGAAATTATTTAGTTTATTTATTTCTTGAAGGTGTAGCGACCTTTTTAGTTCGGAGAGAGATGTTTGTTTGTTTAGTGAAATGTCTACTGGATGTTTTTTTTTCAGTTACGAGAATTTCTAATTTGTTTTGGTAATATTCTTTGCTTCACAAATAAAATTGACCCCCATTTTTTTTTGAGTTTTTAAAAACGGACTTTTTTAGGGTTAGTAGTTACCGTAGCCAAATGGCAAAAACGGAACCCTTATAATTTCGTCATGTCCGTATGTCCGACCGTCCGGTCCGTTCGGAAGTCAAATAGCCATTTTACTCGGATAGGTAATATTGGCACTACATTGATAAAAATTTAAAAGAAGGTTTTATAGTTTTTTCGAGAAATACTATGAAATATAAACTTATTTTTGATGTCGTTAAAATCAATATTGAGCATGCGTAAAAATATTCATAAACCTCCACTGTGCGTGGTCTGACGGTCTGACACGCACTTGGCTGATTGTTTGTAAAGCGACGTAGCACCACGAAAAGTTATGTATTTCGTTAGGATAAAAATCGTCCTGTATTGTGTCGTATATCTTCATCACATAAAAAAAGAACTAAATACTTAGCTGAACTCAAAAAAAGGTTATTCCTACTAACTACGACAAATCATACAAAAGAAAAAACCAGCTCTCGTTGAAACAGTCTAAATAATTTACCCGACCGCACTCCATAAAAGGGAGGTACATTTTTTTGTCCCGCGCCAAAATGTTTCCGTATTTTCTATTCAGATTCGAAAAGAGCATCTATGCGGGACAGTGCCAGTGTATTTTTTTATCTTTTTTCCACACTTACGCTAGATTTGGAACAGTGTGTGGCGCTACTAGGGCAACTCGCTTTTTAAATCAAGTTAAAAATGTGAGTGGCTTGATTCAAGTGAGTTTGATGACAGCACTCTAATTGCGTAACACACGATGAATCACGATCTGAATCGTTTTAAAACAGATTGATAATCCATTAAAATCATAAGTTCGAAAAAAAAATCTGCTCAACAACGTAAATGACGCAATGAATGTTGTTTAACTGTCAAAATGAAATATGTTACGCAAATATATAGCAGTTTGACTTTCGCAGTGGCTATGTTACAATTCCTAGGGGTACAAAAATAATCAATTATTGGCAATACCTTCAACTGTCACGAACGAGACACGACTTTTAATTGTTATCAGTCTTCTAAAGGCCAAACGACAGTAGACGTAAGTAGTACCTAGTCACGTTTATGGACAATTTAATAAATGATTACTTATTAATCACATTGCCGAATCTACTGCCAAAATGGACCAGCCACTTAGGTTTAACAAGATTTGTTTTATAGCCATAAAGATTTGTTTCAACAGATAAACATACCTATAGTTTATAATTAACTACAGTTAACTAATCGACTACCTTGCTAAGTCAATTATCGGGATTAAATCAAGATTAACTTGGTATTAGATTTACAAATTTGAACAGCTAGTCAATGTCCGTAATCTCCGCCATTGAATTACGGAATTTACGGATTAACGGTCAATTTGCGTAAAGGTTGAGTAATCACCGGCCACGGGTCGGCGATTTAATTGTGTTATTATTCATTGTTGTAATGATGTGCTGATTGAAAGTTATGATGGATGATAAACAGACTTCAAGTATAACTACTTGCCGTTGGAGACGCCCTGGGCGTCGGGAATCCCAGGCGGATTTCCGGCCACCATAGGCGCGGGCTTGCGGACGGCGAGCAACGGGCAGCTCGCCGTCCGATAAGGACCAGGCCCGGGTCGATGGCGCGTCGTGTTCCACGCGCGCCTCAAAGAGATGTCAGCAAAATTGACGGGGTCCAATAGGACCGATGCCTGCCAGGGTTGCGGGAAAGTCCGAAAGGGATACCTGGACCTTGGCAACAGGCAAATGAAGGAACACGGGTGGGTTTTAGTCAGTAAAAGTCTGACACGCCCTTCCGCTCCGCCCAGAGCGGGAGAAGTCATTGGATGATTTCCCACCCTCAAAAAAAAAAAAAAAAAAAAAGTATAACTACTTCAATATACAATATGTTAACTAAAAGAGGGCGTTCCCATTAACCCGCAATAGTATAGCGTCCAAATATGCTAAAAAAAAAATCAACAAAAAAAAAATTGAAATATTCACAAAACTATTAAATTGATACGTAAAAGAAATACTCTGTACACGTACACTTGTATTTCAACTTAGAAAGACAAATGTGACAAGTGTACAGAGTGTTTCATTTCCGTATCAATTTAATATTTTTTGTGAATATTTTACTATGAAAAAATATAAAACACTTTTTTTTAATAGTAATATTTTATTGCAAGTTAACGGGAACGCCCTTCGTTAGATAACATACTCTATAACATAACATCACGCCTGTTTTCCCCGAAGGATTGGCAGAGGTGTACACCCACATTTCACCAGCTATGTTTAAGTCCCATATAATAGAGGGCGACCCCATTGCCATCAAACGGGCACAAAACCAGACTCCGGGCTGCTACTGAAAAATTCCAGATGGAAAAACGCAAT
The DNA here is from genome assembly GCA_949152455.1 of Lithophane leautieri. Classification (NCBI taxonomy): domain Eukaryota; kingdom Metazoa; phylum Arthropoda; class Insecta; order Lepidoptera; family Noctuidae; genus Lithophane; species Lithophane leautieri. Next base: position 1,942,640 of record OX424475.1, read on the forward strand.
AACACTATGCCAGACCCGGGAATTGAATCCAGGACCTCATGTTCAGCAGTAGCGGTTGTACCACTAGTTAGACAAGCGAGGCAGTCGGTTAATTGACATAAATATTTACAATGTAGGGCCTTAAACTAGAGGTATATAATAATTGAATTCTACCTGAACTAGGAATAGATCAGTCATTGTTTTCTTAAAACCAAGAAACTCTCATTTCAATGCTTTTAACTTAAGTAACACTTCAATACTAAAAACAATTTTTAACTTAAGAAGATGATGTTGGTAACTTTCTTAAAATGTTGACACTAGCTCTGTCATAGGTATAAAAATATAGAAAATAAAAAAAACTTCGAAATGAATATGAACATATAATTAAAAAAATCAAACTCAAATAATTTATTTCAATTAGGCACATAAAAGGCACTTTTGAAAGTCAAAAAATACAAAAAAATAAAAGATTCTAGTCGTCTCTTCCAAAAGATAGTTTTCGTACAGAGAAGAATGGGCAAGAAACTCCACCAATAAAATACTGAGTTTAGCAATGTATTTTTTGTTTCATAAAAAATATTGGAATCCAATCAGAATAAAAAGTAATAAACTCCCCTTTTTTAACGCTATTGGTATGCCATAGCTACCCAAAAAAATACAACTACAAAAATCCTAACATTTACAAGTTTGAAATTTCATCGGAAAAAAATCCAATAAAATTTCGTTCCGTATTTTTTGCGCCAATAGTAATGGACGCGCCCACTGTCCGGTCGTATTTTATTTATTCTTCAATCATTGATTCCCTTTGCACTGTTTCGAATTTTCAATGGACTTAGCTTTTATAGCCAGTGTTTTAATATAGCAGAGAATATGGGCGGAAATAAAATTGAAATATGTTTTCGGAGTTTGATAAAAAAAGATTTAAAATATGTTTTAGAAAAAATGTTTTGCATTTTTTTATACGCCTCCTGTATATTGGTTAGGAATTTAGATATAAAAGTGTGGGTATCGACAGTTTAGATTGTGTCGAATTTTTTTAAACTTTAAAACAATTTTATTTTTTTTTCTTTACCTAGTCAGTACGATTTACGACGATTCAGAATTCTGAAAAAACGTGTATGAGATACTGTTTTCACCCGAGTGCCCCTGAAGGAGGGTAATGTTTTTCGGGAGAAATTACTGGGATGGCACTGGAAAATAATAAAAATCTCTTTATATTATCTTGCAATGATTACGAGTAAGTAAGAATGTGAATGTGTGTGGGTGTGTGAGTATGAGTGTGCGTTTTTACCCGACTATGGCGAAGAAAAAAGGAGGGTTATGATTTTGACCGGTATGTATGTATGTATGTAAGTATATTCATCTGTTCCCTCCTATCTTCTAAACCACTCATCACAATTTGACAAATGAGGTATTGTTGGAAGCATCTTAATCGTCCGCTGGTTATAGGCTATGTGACGTCACATCAAATTAAAAATGGCGCCCTCTAGAGGACATAAAGTCAGTTACAAAAAAAAAATTGTTTAATCGTACCTTGTTGGGTATCAAATGAAAGGGCTTAATGAGCACATTTCAAAAAGATATATATTATAAACCAAAAAAAATTAAAATAATAAAAACTAAAACCCAACTACGACTAAAAAGGTATAAACAAGACACCACAGACAGACAAATTAAAAATCCGGAGTCACACGTGTTAGGGGCATAAATCAAACAGATTACGTGTGACTCCGGATTTTTTATTAGTCTGTCTGTGTTTAGTCGTAGTTGGGTTTTAGTTTTTATTACTTTAATTTTTTTTAATTATTTTGTTTTTTCAACAGACTAATGGATCTCAGATTACTATGTATGACTCTTCGCTTAAAAAAACCGACAACATGCACATTTATGTGCGTTCACAAACTTTAGTTATCAAGTTAGATTATAAAGATGGATTCCGTAAAAAAAAACATAACCTACCCTTCTTTGCAGTCGGATATAGAACAACATATTTTCCAATCTATTTGGCTCACTATTATTTGAAATGCTAAACTTTTAAAATACCACCTTCAGCACACAGCACCATTCCTCCCTCACACAACTTCCTCTGCCACTAATCCCTAATCCCCGATCTAATTTTCCAAATTTTTCTCAGCTGCATCAAAGTACACAGTATAGAGTACACAGTGCAGTCGTAGAGTACACAGAGTACACAGAGTACGTAGAGTACATAGAGAACAGAGAGTACACAGTCCGGTCCGCAGCCGCTAAGTAGCCTGGCACTCAGCGCTCGCTACACGATCCACCGCTAAGCTTATTTCGCCCGCTTTGGTTTTATAAAACTGGGTAAATTCCAACACAAAATACTTCGATGATAAATAACTAGTGCGTGCATGGATGTGGTATGTTTTCATCCTGTTGATTTAAGCTGAGAAAGTTATGAATTAGGTATTCCGAAAAAAACTTACGCGAGTATGATATCTTAATCCGTTAGAAGAAATAAAAGAACATAATCTTGCAAAATAATTGTCATAAAAAAATCCGCATCATATTTATTACAAAGCTAAATCATATTGGTCACATACGGCGAAAGGTTGGACGTGGAGTTGCATACGATACAATATAAGGTGACATAGTGACCAGCCAGGGTTGCGGGAGAGTCCAAAGGGGATACGGGGACCCATGGCAACAGGCAACTGAAGGAATACGGGTGGGTTGTTGTCAGTAAAAGTCTGACACGCTCTCGTGCTCCGCCCAGCACGTGTAGCATGACTGCCATAGAAACGGTTTTGTCGACGAAAGAATAGACAAAGTGACAGATTGTGTTTGTTTATCTGTCAGTTTGTCTATTCTTCCGTCGACAAAATCCATTTCTACGGTGGTCTTGCTACCCGTGCTGAGCGAGAGAAGTCATTTGATGATTTCACATACTCAAAAAAAAAAGTGAAATCGTGATGAAACCTGACCCAAATAGTTTGTACTCGCCAGACAGTAAGTTCTTACTTACTAGTACAGAATATTTGATATGTTGATCAACACTCATTCCTTCTCTGTATCAGAAGCTTGTATCCTACAGGGGAACCATTACAAGTCTACCAGTGATAAAAGATAAGAATCCAAAATAAAATAAAAACTGCCACATCTACAAACATCGTTAATTTTCTTCCGAGCTCATTCACCACCTCCCCTAGAGTCCGCTGGCTGAATGAAATTTCAGTAATTTGGTAAAGCGAATGCTAGGTACGGGTCCCGGGCGGGATTTTCTTACAATCCGCGCTTTGTTTTCAAGTCTATTTGAAGCGGAACGCCCAAAATTAGCTGACCTACCCCTCCCCGCACACATTAATACGTAGCCGACCAAAGAAATGAAAACTCACAGACCAACAGGGTTCATTCTAATTGGTCATAACATTTTCGAATTATGCGGTTGACTTGTAACTTACCGTTTCAGCATTAAAGGTGATAATTGCTTGGTAAATAAAGTTAGTAAGTTTGTTATGCTTTGAATATTATCTGTTTGCGGAGATTAAGAATGTTGCCATTTCGATGCTCGTTTTCCCGTCGTTATGATTTGAGTTGCTGCGATACAAATATTTGCATAATTTTCTTATTTCATCAGAGATTTAGAGTACTTAAGGGTTTCGTCATTTAAATTTTTTCAGGTCACCTGGGAAATCTGTGGGAATTCTTAATTTTGCGTCTATTTACAACATTTCTTTTTATACTGAATAACGCTGAATACTTATTGTAAATACCTACATTATAATATATTGATATTTGAAAGCTTAAAATGAACATAACTGGACTTTAAGTAATTTTTCAGGAATACATCGCTTCGAATCTTGTAACATGAACTATGAATTGTTATACAAAAGTTATGTTTTAGGTTATATAGGCTTGGCAACAGGAAACTGAAGGAACACGGGTGGGTTTTAGTCAGTAAAAGTCTGACTCGCCCTCCCGCTCCGCCTAGAGCGGGAGAAGTCATTTGATAATTTCGCATCCTCAAAAAAAAAAAGGCTGGTACAATATAATTAGTTGGATACTTTTTCATTGCCTGGCTTTTTAGCTTGTGAAAAACGAAAATACTAAAATAAAATGCAACTTCCATCAATAGAAAAAATAACTCATCCATAGTACTTATCAATAACACAATTTATTGACAATACTCTTCGCGTTTTACCAATGGGACTGTAGTTATGTAGTACAAGGTTTCACAGCAATCCTTGACTAGTACTGACAACCTAGAAATACTTTGTAATATACGTGTATTGATAGGCCCGTCGTCCACGACACTACTCAAAAGAATGTCACAGCATTAGTATCGACGCGAGGCCCACCGTCCACGACACTACTCAAAAGAATGTCACAGCATTAGTATCGACGCAGGCCTATCGTCCACAACAGTACTCAAAAGAATGTCACAGCAATAGTGTCGACGCGAGGCCCATCGTCCACGACGCTACTCAAAAGTAACCAGTTCAGTAGAAACAGGCGTGATGTTATCTTATAAGGCAGCTTATTTGTTACGCTTTCACGCTAAAACGGCTAAACGGATTTGGATGACATTTGGCACATGAGTAGACCATGTCCTGGAATAGGACATAGGATACATTTGATTATTTTTATACCGTTAATCCCACGGGATCGAGACTCACACGGATGAAACCGCGGGGCGCAGCTAATTTGTAGATAAACTAAACCGTGGTTGGATAACAAATTATCGTTTGCATTAAACATTATCACACTATTGTTTTACACTACTTTTAAACGATTCATTTATAAGGATGATATTGCAATATGTGATTTTTTTTTTTCTGTCTTCATATTTTTTACTTTATATTCTTGACGTATTAAAACTTGTCTATTTCTAGTTTCCTTATTCTAATGATGACCGCAAAAGGTTTACGTACAAACGAAACCCCCAATATCCCTCGTTATAATGTCACCCTTAATCGTAAAGGGACCTTTGACCTTAGGGGATAAAAAGGGTCAATACCTTACAAAAGGAAATAACTATATGTGCAGGTATGTCGGGGTTTTAGCGATCAAAGTCGATACTTAGCGACAGCATTTTGGTTTATTAGTACTATTTATAAAACATAATCATTTCTTACGTCCTATACTGTCACATGATCACACACTCATTCAATCTTCTTGTATTTTTCTATAAATCATATCTGTCTAGCCTTTTTCCCCAACTATATTAGGATCAGCTTCCAGTCTAACAGGATGCAACTGAATACAAGTATTTTACATAGAGCGATTGTCTATCTGACCTGCACAACCCAGTAACTGAGTAATACGATACTCGGTAAGACTGGTTGTCAGATTTTTGGGCTTCTGACGACCCGTAACGACTGTCGAAAATCCACGAATGACAGCCAGGACCACTGTTTTGTTTGGTGTTGTAAAATTGTAAATCGTTTTCGAATATTATAAGTTTGGCAATACTTTTGCTATATTCTCTTAAACTTAGTCCACCTGGTGTCCTAAATACAGGTTTCGCTTAGTTTAGGCGCCAGTCTCCCACGAATAAAATACTTTTTCCTTTATAGGTATTTATAAAACTAAAAATAATAATAAATGTTACAGAATGCGCAGCTTTGGTAGGCCTGCCCCAAGGTGGACAGATGACCTGGTGAAGGTCGCAGAAATCGGCTGGATGCAGGGAGCACAGTACCAGTCGCTGTGGCGTCACTTGAGGAAGGCCTATGCCCAGCAGTGGACGTCTTTCATCGGCTGAAATGATGATTATGATTTTGGTACGAATACCAATTTATAAAAATGTATGTATTTAAAATATAGGTACATTTTGACTATTAAACTGCATTCTGGTAGGTACTCCATAATCTTCTACACATCACTAAGTCGCTTTTTCTAACCAATCTGTCATGAACCCTTTCAAGTCATCAGGACAGCGTTTATTCTTCAGAAGAAATAATAATAAAGAAAAAATTGCCTCTGTTCTGTATTGGGACTTTCCTACCTATCAACTTAAATACGTCCACTGTTGGTCATGGGCCACACCCAAGCGTCGCCACATAGACCAGTTCTGAGCTACTTTTATTAAGTGGATGAGATTATTAAAGTTATAGTCAATTATAAAACGCCTGATCTTCTTCCACTTACCTTTGCGGCGTAGTCTGCACACCCACTGCGAGCAACCTTACTAATAAAGCTGTACATTCTAGCAATTGCTGTGACGTCACCAGCCTCATGTAGCTCTGAATTAATAGCGATATAGCAGCCTTGCATTAGAAGGTACAAGGTCACGCTCGCTGGGTGTTAGCACCCACGCTACCTAATGTAGATTAAACGAGCAAGTTTTTGGTAGATGTGACAATTCCTAGCCGCGTCTGTCTAATGGTCGCAAGTGCAACTAGCTTGGAGTTCTGTATTCGATCCCCGAGTTACTTTTCCCGTTAGGAAATTCCCTGCAAAAGCCAAATCTGGATCTGTGCCCGATCGAAGGCAATATGTAAATGTTGGGTGTACTCCTCTGGTTACCACTTGGAGGAGTACAGGTTTGAAGTTATGATGAGCAAGTTATACGAGATTGCTTTTCTTCGCTAGCTTTCTGTGTTGCTACGCCGTAGCTGTAGTGATGCTACGCATGCTACGTGGTCGTAGCAAACTGCTACGCGACGAGTAGATTTTTTAACATTATTAAAAAAATTACTCATTTTGTTTTTCTTGTTATGTCTTTTTTTAATAGACATAATATGTCTATTATAAATAATTGTAAAGGGAACGCGAAGATTGTTCTTGTCTGTTTAATTTCACCAAAATTGAAGATTTATTTTCGTTAGATCCCACTTTTGAATCCCAGTTTATAATATTTTTGGTGTTGGATCCCACAAAACATTATTATGTATTTCCGTTGGATTTGAAAAATGCAAGATTTGTTGTTTTGTAGGTTTTAATCAAACTCAAACTCAAAGCATTTATTTCAATTAAACCATTTACAGGCACTTTTGAATTGTCAAGGAGTCGGTCAGTCAGAAATATGAAGCTAGTTGCCCATTCCAAAGCGTAGTAGGTACCTATGGAGAAGAACGGGCAAGAAACTCCACGGACACTCTTTTAAATCAAAATATTGTTGCAATATATGGGTTACATCATTTATGTTGAAATTATACATGTGAGAACAATATAGAAAGCACGTTAAAAGCGTCCGCAATTATTACATAAAACAATTCAAAAATTAAAATAAGCCATGGCAGCTAAGAGATGACCAGGCACAACTGACGGCGCCCGTTCACGAACATGACGCATGGATCAGCACCATTCAGCTCAACCATTTTGAAGGGAGCTAAATGATCCGACACACGCGCCACCACCAGCGAGACATTTCAGTGAGCATGACATTCCCAGTCGCCAGGGCACATTCAAGTCAATGAAAGACAAATCAATATCATAAAACCTATTTCAATACCAAGTTTCACCAAAAGGACAACATTTCTAGTTCACAGCACGGAAAACTAAAATTAAAATTGTTATATCGACTTCGCGTAAAATAATTTTTGCTTTACACTTATTTCCCTGGAGGGTCCTGTCAGCGGCAACGTTAGATGCCACAGGCAGTAGAACATATTGGTATAACCTACTTCCCCAATAGAATCCAGATTCAATCGGCTAGTGGAACTTTAAAAAAATGCTTGTTCTCAAACATGCTTGGAAATTCGGGCATTATTTTGACAACCTCCTTCGAGATAAATCGAAATTACTGTACTGGTCAAAAACAAGTGACAATGCAGCCGGCAGTGTAACTATGAAAATCCATATCTGTCGTGTTTAGCGGCCAAATATATTACTATGAAAACTCATATCGCACAATACCTACACAAAAACTGTCCCGTCTCTATCGCCTCTGCTAATAGCTACTCTTTGCCCAACCTATGAAATGAGCAAGTGAATGCAACGCGTCGGATTACAGAACGCTGTAATACGCAGCCTTGGGCCCTTTACGGCAAGGCCAAGGACTCGCAGCAAGGATAATTGTCCCAGCTTTGTAGATAATACTGGCCATTGTTAGTTCACTTGGTAGACTGCTTTTGATATAGGATATAAGTCTAATACATTATAGTTGCATACGTAAATCAAAGGCTTAATTGGGCAGTAGATTTGATTCTTTCAAGGCTTAGCTGGTTTGCGATTTATCAGAGGGGAAATTCCCGTAATTTTTAAGCATTCACATTTCATTCGCATTCTGTCAAAATTACTATAAATTTACCAACATTTTTAACAAGTTTGATAGATTGCGACTTAAATGTGAACGTTTTTAACCGACTTCTTCAAAAAGGAAGAGGTTCTATGTTCGTCTGTATGTATTTTTTTTTTTATGTATGTTCATCGATATTTTCGCCAATTGTGAACTGATTTACAAATTTCTTTTTTGTTCGAAAGGTTATACTGCCGAGGTGGTCCCATATAAATTTTATTAACTTTGCTTGCGTTTTTTTTTGTAAAATGGTTTTTTAAGCTAGAGAATTGGCCTTCTGGTCTATGGGCACAGCAGTGCTGTTCAATCGTCTTCAAAATTTAGATTTGAAAACGTTTATCATAAGAAGCTTAGGACACCTACTTGCAATAAAATTTAACGAAATAATAGGTCAGGTTTTGTGACTCGTAAAAGGCCAAAAAGGCACAGATTGTTCAAGAAGATGATCAACAGATAATTTTTTAATTTAATAAGAACAACAACTGCTTAACATCATTCAACATTGGCTTATGTGCTTAACAATCAATATTGATCATTATGTACTTTGATCGTGCTAGCCTTGTGATTGTTTATGGCAATTTTCCTGTAGGACAGGTCATTACAGTAGTTTTATGGAGACCCATATTAATAAAAAAATGTTTCTGGACTAGATCATGAACATTTTCTACCAAAAACAGATAGAAAACGATATCATCTCATACAAAATGCAACGAAAAAACTCACATTCTTACACACAAATAAAAAATCCAAATCCCAAAATAAACGAAACTCGAAAATCGATTACCCCAAATACCGATTTCATTAAGTCGAAAAGTAAGCCGCATTGTTATCGATTTAATAATCGAGTGAACAGACATAATTATGAGATATCGGTGTCGTAGATCGTTGTAACGATTATGGCTGGTTGGCATGTCGGGACACAATCCTGACAGGTGTATTGTAAACTGTTGGGTTTTATGATATTCTGGTGTACGAAGGGAAGTTAAGGTAGATCTACAATAGACTGTAACACTAATTTTTTTTTCTAAATTATATAAATATCGAATATAAAAAGTAATTCAACGCGATGATTTCGTAATATGCCATTACAGATTCAGAAATCACACCTGTTTTCCCCAGAGGGTTATGCAGAAGTGTATCAAAAAATCTCTACAAAATATACTACTTAAAACTCGTCATCATCATCTGCCGAGCCTTTTCCCAACTACATTGGAGTCGACTTTCAGTCAAACCGGATGCAGCTTAATACCAATATTTTACATGGAGCGACTGCCTATCTGACCTCCACAACCCAGTAACTGGGTAACACGGTACCTCTTGGCAAGACTGGCTGTCAAACTTTCGGGCTTCTGACGACCCGTAACGACTCTCAAAGATCTAACTAACTAAAATACTTTTTCTTTCTTTCTTTTCACATTTCGTCAGTTTGATAACTTAAAAATGTTTTTAAAATAACGTACTTGCAGATATAGATCATACATCAAGATACGTAAATGCTTGCGTTTTAACACATTCAGACCCTAAGTCTTGGTTTTTTCAGTCAGTGGTGTTGTGGTATGCAATAGATATAAATAAACTTAGCGAGTACAAGTTCAATGAAAAGTTCACAAGTATTCTTCAGATTAAAACTCGACCGTTATTCACACATATTATTTAAACATAATCACGCACACATATGGCCCTATTATATTCTTGTCAATATTACAGCCTCGTTGGTCTAGTGGTACTACTGTGGTACTGGTGCGGTACTGCTGAGCATGGGGTCTTGGGTCCGATTTCCAGGTCCGGCAAATAGTAATGGGTATTTCAAGAATTTCTCAGTAGTAGCCCGAAGTCTGGATTTATGGCCGGTTGATGACAATAGGCTCGCCCACATGGGACTTAAACATAACTGCAGCGAAATGTGGGTGTGCCCAACCCTTCCGGGATTAAAAGCGTGATGTTATGTTTTATAACAGTGCAGTGTGTCCAAACCTTTACACCACGTGCATACTTATTACATTTCCTGTTTTAAGTACATTAGGTTCAATCTGTACTATATTTTACAAGTAAAATGTATCTATCGTTGCACCGGTTACTTAGCAGTGGAAGCAGTTTCATAGCACGAGGATTTTCCACGTGTATCGTCTAGAAAACGGTATTCATTTACCACGTGTAAGTAATAAAACTAATATATAGGGAAACTAACTTATAATGCACGATGGCAAATAATTATTTATTTGCTTTCAATTAAAAAGTAATCATTATAATCATAAATCTTTATTTATCTCAACATCATATTACAGGCACTGGGTAATAAAATACACGATCTCAAATAGAGAAATCGGAGTTATAGTTCTACCGAGACCGCTGTACCGCGCCTTAGGAATGTGCGCGGGGTGACGGGGGGCAGTGCAGGCCGCTCATTGGTCAACGCTCACGGCGCGCGATTCCGCCCGCCGCTTAGGCTAAACGTATGCTGAAACGCAGGTGACGGAATACTAGAAATAAAGATAAAATAGATCAACCATTTTTCAGATTAGCTAAAGTACAAACATCTTTTATGGGGTACTGCGTTAAATGCTATAACAAAATACCTTGTGATATATTGCAATTAAATGAAAGAAAATTTAAAACTCATATAAAAAGTACACTTTGTAAACAAGCTTATTACAAATTAGAGGATTATATCCAGGATAAGAATGCTTGGAAACATGCTGGTCTTGCTCCATAGGACAATTTAGAGTCTGGACAAAATCAAACTGGTTGCTAATTTAGTTGTATATTTTATTATTTGTATGTCATAGATTTTTACACTCTGTGATTGCTTGGAATCACGCACTGACTTATTAGTATTACTTGTAAAGATGTTAGGAATATTGTAATATCGTATACTTTTACAGTGTTTGTAAATATGTGAGCACCATGTACCTATCACATAACTGATTTATTTGTCATTGCTCCATTTATAATATTTTTTTGCCTTTTGTGGGACAGTAATCTTATTGTGGGTGCATGGTCTTCACATATAATTATATAATTCATGTATACAAAATATTGTAAACATTTTTGAAAAGAGTAACGGTGGAGTTTCTTGCCCATTCTTCTCCATACGAAATCTACCTTTTGGAATGGGCAACTAGAATCAATTCTATTTCTTTGTTTGTTTTTCATTGACGTTCAAAAGTGCCTTTTATGTGCCTATTTGAAATAAATTATTTGACTTTGACTTTGACGCAGGTCCACGCAAGCAGGGCAGAGCAGATTTTGTAATGCACGAATGTACTGACAGCTGATCGTCACTTGTTTTTGAGACGCAGGTAACGCAGCACAGCACAGCACGCGTCGCGCAGAAATCTTTGCCGGCTCTACAACCAGACGCAGATCAGTACAGTTCAGATACATATCTGCGTGTTGAAAATTTGCTAATTTTTAATGGATTTGGGTAATTTTGGTACTAAAAATATGAAGTTTAAATAGCAATATCTAACTTTTTATTTTCAATGATAATAAGATTATTTATTACTTTTGGTAATGTTATTGCAGTACGTATGTGCCCCTTTCAGATCGTACAGGGTTTATTTTAACATAATTTATAGGTAGGTATGTAGGTTTTATTTTAAACATTCGCAGTTTAAATGCTTGAGTAGTTATCCATTCTCCGCTAGATTACTTACATCTAGTTATGTAGTAGTCTAATGAAAACCAGTGAAATTTTTCAGTATTTCCCGATAAACTAAAAATGACATTCTGCTTGCCAAAAACTCCTTGAAACAGTAATTTGGCCTTCATTGCAGTAATATGCTACATAACAAAGCTAGCAATCTAAAAATACCTCAAACCTTATAAAGATAGGAAAAAATGTGAAATCGATAGTCCCGGAGCCCGCACAATGACACTATCTCCTTCTATGTCATTACATTCTGTGACTTTTCATTTGTTATTATCACATTTATAGAGTTTGATCACTGAATATGTACGGACAGAAGATTCACCTATTCAAGGTTTTAGGTTTTTGATGACTCTGATGAAACGTACTCGTGGCTACGTAATAACAGCCGTACGAGCCGATACATCAGGTTAAGCTACGCTTGCCGGGGTTGGTCCGTGGATGGGTGACCATCTTTACATACCGAGACTCCTCCGTGACTCGGAAAGCACGTTAAGCCGTTGGTCCCGGCTGTCATTTGTGGATCTTTGACAGTCGTTTCGGGTCGTCAGAAGCCCGAAAGTCTGACAACCAGTCTTACCAAGGGATATCGTATTACCCAGTTACTGGGTTGTGGAGGTCAGATAGGCAGTCGCTCCACGTTAAATACTGGTATTCAGCTGCATCCGGTTAGACTGGAAGCCGACCCCAACATAGTTGGGAAAAGGCTAGGCTGATGAAACAAACCAGTGACTTTCAACTTAGACATTGTGATAAAAAAATCTCAATTTTATTATTTCAATCCAAGTACAAGTTAGGTACTCAAAAAAAAAAAAAATTTAGAAGGTATGTACCCATGTACCTTTATCAAAACCCAGGAAGGGACATTATCTTTACTTTTATAGAAAGTCCCATCAAATTGTAAAAAACACCTGCGTTTAAGTCTTAGCAATAACGGAGATTTTAATACCGCCAAAATTAGTAAATGAACCAATGAACCATTATGTAACCTACTATCTAAAAACCTATATAAAAGTCACTTTGACCATTTTAAAACCTAGCAAATGTTCGGAGCTTACTACGTTTTTGATCGGTAATTTACGCACTTAAATAACGCACATAAATAATATAAAAGTCCCTAAAAAACCTGGAAAATTTAGTTTGAAGCACATACAGGGTTTTGACATCAGGCAGCCGCAAACAATACTTAATTGTTTCTTAAATAATTACCTACTGAGAGCAGTGGTAGCCCAGAGGTAACGCCGCGATTTATGACTTGTAGGCTGTAGGCTCAAACCAGGCGCTTTACTTTGTGTAGATTATTTTCACCACTGCTCTCAAAACGGTAAAGGAAAACATCGTGAGGAACCGGCATGTTCTAGAACAAAAAATCCGAAGACATGGGACATCTATCCACCCGCACTGGGCATGCGTGGTGGATTACAGCCTACTCCCTTAACACTGGAGGCCTCCTCTCGGTCTGGGACACATCCCAGCAATGGGAACATTATAGGCTGATTATGATTTTTGTGAAGACTTGTCCTTCTGATCCACTTTTCTTACGTCATGGTTTTACAACCATAGAGCAGTTCCTACGAGATGTCTTTATAGTTAAAATGGTAGTTCACTTGACAGTAAATTTTTGGACTAGTTTAAACCTGTCGACAGTTATATAAGTCACATTTTTATTACTTTATTATCGGTTTGCAGTTGAGAATGAAGATATGTGTCAGCTTTCCTTAGGTAGTTCCAAGGAAACTCAGATTAGTTGGTAATTCTCCACAAATCCTTTTATTTCTCAGCCATTATTTGCTGGCTTGAGTAGCATAAAAGAAGAATTAAATGAACAGACCAAAAGGAAGAGACTCCAGATTTTGAGTACTTTTTACCCGACTACGGCGAAGAAAAAAGGAGGGTTATGATTTTGACCGGTATGTATGTATGTATGTAAGTATGTTCATCTGTTCCCTCCTATCTTCTAAACCACTCATCACAATTTGACAAATGAGGTATTTTTGGAAGCATCTTAATCGTCCGCTGGTAATAGATTATGTGACGTCACATCAAATAAAAAATGGCGCCCTCTAGAGGACATAAAGTCAGCTACTAAAAAAAAATATTGTTTAATCGTACCTTGTTGGGTATCAAATGAAAGGGCTTAATGAGCACATTTCAAAAAGATATATATTATAACCCCAAAATAATTAAAAAATAATTAAAGTAATAAAAACTAAAACTCAACTACGACTAAAAAGGTATAAACAAGACACCACAGATAGACAAATAAAAAATCCGGAGTCACACGTAATCTGTTTGATTTATGCCCCTAACACGTGTGACTCCGGATTTTTAATTTGTCTGTCTGTGGTATCTTGTTTTAAATACCTTTTTAGTCGTAGTTGGGTTTTAGTTTTTATTACTTTAATTTTTATAAAACATGTAATGCAAATGCAATCACAAATCCTTCTGCGAAGCGTCGTGACCACTACAGCATGTTAGGGACTGTTTTTAGTTGTTATAAGGGCTCATAATTATACAATAACCATCGATACGCTCCTGCTTCGGACGGTTTTTTGGACTTGACAAAACATCAAGATTGCCTAGTTATATCGACGGTGAAGTATCAATATCTAATATCTAACATTTTTGCGGTTTTCACTTTATTGCATAATCGTAGGTAGAATATATCCCTAACCTGAAACATTTTATTGAAATAATTATCACCATCTCAAGCGTTTCCTACAATTTAAAAGAATAAAAGTTACTTTTTTATTTATACAAATGTTAAAAACTATAGAAATAAAACGTTTTTTTCGCTTCCTGTAAAGTCATGGTTTTGTAGTTATTCGATATTGATACTACATCACCGATATGTAACTTTAATATTAACGTATTATACACATAAACCTTCCGGAATATATTCTCTAAACTATGGTGAAAACCTTATCAAAATCTGTTGCGTAGTTTAGAAGACAAACGCAGACATCCAGACAAATCGAAAAGTGACTTCAAGTTATAATATGTATAGAACTACGTACATATTTTTTTTTTTTTTGTTGAAGTTGCGATTTAACATTCATCGTAAATAAGTAGAGTTCGAATTAATTTATCGCATAACAAAGAGCATTACTACACTGAACAACATACACTTATGTGTGCATGCCAAATAATAATTTAAATTCAGCTCCTCCACAATTTTCCCTTCATACACAAATGACGAACATAATATCATGAAAACACTCGACATAAAGCAACATATATCACTCCACGTTCACCTGCCGTCTGCCAAAAATATTCCCCTTTTGTTTCTGATGAAAATCGAAAAAGAATCTCTCGTTCATTAACGAAGGGTGTAAGTTACGCGAGGGACTGCAGGCCTGTATTACTGAAACACACGATATATTTACACGAAGCTCGTAATGTGTTCGAAATTGATGTCGATTAATTTTTTGTGTTTGCATAACAAAATGTGGATTGTTTTATTAGGATTGTGTTGAAACCTGCGAGTATAGCTTTCTGGTGATTTGCTCGAATAATCGTAACACACTCGCAAGGCGATGCTTTGGCTAGAAATAAGCGTGTGGCGGTATATACATCGCCACATGCGAACTACGCATCAAAGACCTGACGTCACATAAAAATCCTGACGTCACATAAATCCTGCATCGCGCAATTAAAGTTTACCGTGCAATGGACGTATATACAAGAACCCGTCATCAATCGTTGGGTAGTTGCCCGCCAGATACAACCGTCTGGTCGGAGGATCCGCTCTTTTCTAAGGTGGATGAGTGAACTTTACACCCTGTTCCTCATACCCCTAAAAGCGTTTTGCTAAAAAGGGGAGGGTATGAACTACACTCAGCATCGGGTTGATCAGTATAGCGATTAACTTGACATGCTTATTCGTTTGTTATTCTAAGGTTTACTTGAAGAACGTGTTTGTCGTTGGACATCACGTGTAGCCTCCTAGTCTGTTTGTGGACACGGAATGGAGGTAGTGCATTGACCCAAGCTCACTCCCTGGTCATACTTCTTGTGACTGAAAATCGTGTATCTTAAATGGAATTTCCATATCTTTATGAACGCTCGCATTCTAATCTCATTCTCAATCTGAAAAAAATGCCTCTAACTTATGTTAATTTTTTACATTGAATTAAGTGAGATGAAATTGCGACTAGATTTTAAACATTTTTAAGTACGGGAATTGTTAGACTTATCCAAAATATTTTGGCATTTAAGGTATGCCAAAATATTTTATCAGAAACAACGACACGCATAATTTGTGGTTTAATGCAGAAGTCTAGACAGTGAGTCTCTTTTATATTTTTATAGTATTTATGTATAGGTAGTGGGGGTGGATAGTAGTGTAGTAAAACATAGTATAATCACAAGTATATAGTTGTGTGTAAATAGTGCATAAGGTACAATAGGGTTGACGTATCCGTGTGGATAAAAACCCCTTAATAATAAAGAATAACAAAATAAACAAAGTAAGGGAATAGGCCTTCAGATCACATATTTGACAACTAATATGGAAAACAGTCTGTCGATAATCGTCCGTCCTTCCTTCAGAAAATACAGTAACATCAGAATAGTCCCCACCAAAGCATTTTTAATTTGTACTTGAAGTAAAAACCTGAGGGCACGCGAGATGGTTTTCGAGCGAGCAGAAAAAAAAGACGTTTTGTTTTGACATAAGCAGGGGCGGCTGATTGAAATGCTAAAAATATTTGTATACTGTTGCTTACTGTTCACGAATTGATGTGTGTTTTCTTTGCATTTTAAGTGGTATACCTGTGTTTTTGTGATGTTTAAAATAATGAGGAAAGGGAGCTGCCTGTTTGGTTTGGTTTAACAAGTAATGATGTAGACCATCGTGAGTTTGGATCTCAGTTTGTGACAAATGTCATTGAGTTTTATAAACTAGTTTTTGTTTATAATTTTAGAACAAAGAACACAATATTTACGGTCGGGGAATAGTCCCACAAAAATGTGTAGCGATTAGTTATGAAACACATGTTGATTTGTTCCTTATGATCTCTAGATTACAGTGGTAGTAATAATTATTCTGAGTCTAACGGCTGTCTAAAAATCCACACAATTCATTTTAATTCAATGGTTTTCATAAAGACAGTAGAAAATTTTCGGGTGACCACTGAACAACATGGCAGCAGCTGCCGACTATTTCTGTTTTGTGCTCGTGATTATAACAGATCAATTGTATTTTATTTAACTGCTCGAGTTAATCATCTTTTTGTTCGCACGTGTTTCTGTGACAAATAAACTTATTTTTCTTTCTCTCTTTTCTAAAATAACAACAATAAGATAACTTTTTTTTTTCAGTTTTATTAGGGAATATTAAAGTGATTGTGAAATAATAATATAACAAATAATTTCAGACCAATGAAAGACAGACTTGAATGAATGTGGAATTAAAACTATCTCTACAGACATGCAGCGATTCTTAAAAGAATGAAAACTATTCAGTACCTATAGCAGTATAGCGTAGCTTATCGAGTATAGCAGCCGGCAATTAAGCAGATTGCATTTATATGGGTTCCACATAAATCAGGGATCCGGTACGTTCCGCGCCCGCCTGCGAATTCCCTGAGGGTGAGGCCTTGAAAACAGCGAGTGAATTCTCTATTTATTATGTTTACGAACGCCCCTGCTTCGCACGGTATTTATAATTTGACAAAAAATCGAGATTTCTTTATTTTGTGTTAGTTAAATATTAATGTATTATACTTATACACTATTCGGAATAAATTCTTTAAATGATGGTGAACACCGCATCAAAACATCAAAATCCGTTGTGTAGTTTAGAAGTAGAACGCAGTCACACACAGACTCGAAAAGCGACTTTAATTTATAATAATGTACAGATTATGTTCATTAATGGCTCTTTTGCTTCATTGTTTTACACTAAGTATAACATAAATTCTATGCTTGACGCATGGGGGTGAAGCTCCCCCAACCGTAAGCCCGCTTGTTAACGACAACGGACAACGGTCCGGATTTTTTTAACGGACGACGGGCCGACGCGCAGTGTTCAATAGGTTAGGTGCAGCGCAGACGATACACTTTTTGTGCGATCGAGTCTGTAGCGCTTCAACTCTAAGAAATGATTACAAAGCATGGGACAACGCGAATCCATTGTTTCTCGCAGAAAAAGTGTGTCGCCTGCGCTGTACCTTAGTGTGGGTGTTTGTTAACGCGACGGGCACATACCCGTTGAACGACGGCAGTCGGTCCGATGCAGTGGACCACGTCATTTCATAGAAGTGTATTGACGACGACGGACGCGCCGGCCCGTTACCCGTTGACAAAAACGGTCGTTAACAAGAGGCCTAAGGCCAGTTGTACACGCCCGTTTTATTTACCTGACAACGGACCGTGTTTCTCATATTTGTATGAGTTGGAAATCGGTCCGGCGTAGTTTTTTTCGCCGGATTCACGGTGGTGTATGGTTTATAATGATGTAATGTACATGCACCGGACGCCGGACCGATTTCGAACTCATACAAATATGAGAAACACGGTCCGTTGTCAGGTGAAAAAAACGGGCGTGTACAACCGGCCTAAGGCGTGCTTGTCCGGGTTGAACAGATTCGGCACATTCGGGGAGCAAACTATAAATTCTGTTATGTCACCTGGCTGAGCCAAAACAACCCGACCTGAAACAAGCTTACCTTACTTTTTAAGTAAGTCTTTGATGTAAGTACCACTAATTTATCGGACTGCAGTACTATAATAGGTTTATAAGTCTCCTTCAACGGACGACGTAGATTTTTTACCTAGAAACATTATAAAGGTTTAGTCCACGTTCAACCCCTACAATCTCAACCCCCGACCATGTTTAACCCCTAAATGTTGTCCATGTTCAACCCCTGGGGGTTGAATCTGGATTTCAATACATTGGTCATCTTTTCTTTGTCCATATTCAACCCCTTGTTGCTAGGTAACTGATAACGACATTAAAGTATTTCCGAACGAAAAACAGCAATACTAAGTAGCGAAAACTACTGATTTCTCAGAAGTATTTAGAATTCTGACCCGTTTATGTAAATCCCTTTAATCCTCCATCCCGCTGTTTCCGTGGCCCCGCACAATACTTAGCAATATGTCTTTCGCGTGATTTACTTTAACGTAATTAACGCTTTCCCATGTAGACATTTTGGGGTTCCGTGGGGACACATCGTGACATCTCATATGATTGCCAACAATACGATTTGTGCGATAATATAAGAGCATTTCGTGTGAAAATATTACTGTTTGATGGAAATAAACAAACATTGCTTTTTTTAATGAAATTACTTATTCTCAGGGCTGATTTTTCCAACGACAGATATCTTTTATCCGTGGAATAAAATTGACATCTGACAGTTTTTGAATGGAAAACCTGTCAAAAAGTCAAAATCACGCAAATAACAACATCAGATAAACTGACGCTTTCTTCCCTTGGGGGAAAGTCAAAATCGTTACTCTAATAAATTAAATTTTAAATTTTAAAAAACCCCGACAAAAACAAAGCATCTAATAAACGATTTTTTTATAGTTAAGCACACTCTCGATCAAGTCACCTTTCAAACAAAACCAAAAAAATCAAAATCGGTTCAACCGTTTGTCAGCTACGCTGGCGCAGACAGACACAGATACACACGTTAAACTTATAACACCCCCTCTTTTTCCATCGGGGGTTAAAAAGCTGTCCCATATATTTTGATCGCGTAGGTGTTGCACTTTTCTAGGAAATAGCTGTTTTTTTTTATATAACTGACTAAAACCATAGCATAACATCACGGCTGTAATCTCCAAAGGATAAGACAGAGGTGTACCTATAGTACACCCACATTTCGACAGTTATGTTTGAGCCCCATGTAATTAAAAATCCGGAGTCACACATAATCTGTTCGATTTATGTATTAATTTGTCTGTCTGTGATGTCTTTTTTACATCTTTTCAGTTGACTTTTTGTCGTAGTTGGGTTTTAGTTTTATAACTTTTTATTTTTATGGCTAATAATGATACCTACACACGTTATCAGATATCTCAAAGGTAATAATGCCTTTTATCGTAATACGATTCTCATAGAAAACTAGCACACGGCACACTCAATAAAATACATCAGAAAGGATAATCCTTCTCAATAGAAAGTAACCGCTCCCAAATTAAGGAGGTATTACCTAAATACTTAATGTCACGAACCAATATGGCGGGTATCGGAAAAAAGAGTTGCAGCGATGATTCAAAGCCGCTTAAAATATTACTTCAGTCTGTATGAAGATGTGGGGTAAAGCATAAGCGACAGCTGGTTAAGTAACAGATTTATGTACATACTAGCTGCGCCCCGCGGTTTCACCCGCGTAAGTCTCGATCCCGTGAGAATATCGGGATGAAAAGTATCCTATGGGTTAATCCAAGTTATAATCTATATGTTTGCCAAATTTCATTCAAATACATTTAGCCGTTTTTGCGTGATTGAGTAACAAACATCCAAACACACAAACTTTCACATTTATAATATTAGTAGGAATAGTAGGAATTAGTAGGATAACGTATGTGTTAAAAAAAAAGAAATAAAATAAATGACGCAAAGAAAAAAGACAAACAAATAAAAATTGGGGAAAATATCCATCCACACAAAACGGCCATCACTCAGCATAATGTTAGCTAGTGTTAGTTTATGTTATTCTATACTATACTGTCACATTTGAGGGGAAAGCATCATCTGTTGTATGCGGTAAGATAAGTCTTGATTTTGACAAGTAAAATTCGTGTCAACAGGGTCTGTTTTTTAAATCACGTAGACTAATTTAAAGTGATTGTTTTTTGTTTTTTTCAATTTGGAGTTTGACATTTGCCCCTGTCAAATTAGTCTACGAGATTAAAAAAGGCTTTTAGTAACTCTTAGTTGACTATTTACCTGTTGATACGAACTTTGCTAAAACCAAAGTTTTAGCAGACTGCTTGCAGAATGTGCAACCTGCCATTTCTAGAACATGAATTCTTCACAAACTAACCGTTTTGGTAAAGCATTGCCCACTCAATTGAGTTCGTATAACTAAAAAGTTATTGAGTGAGACTTCGACGCTAGAAAGAATTTACACGATGACTCGACTTGTAAACTTGTATGCCGAAAAACACTTTCACAATCAGACTATAACGTTTTCAATGCTGGAAATGAAATGAAATGAAATGAAATGAAATTGTTTATTCTGTAAATAGGATATTGGAATCACTTTTACACGTCATATTATAAAATATTTAAAATAAGCTAGATGAGGTCGGCGTTTCCTATCTGACTACTCTGAGAAGAAAGGCCGAAACAAACTCAGAGGTCGCAGTCTCTTTTAAAGTCCAGACATAATCTTGGTCAGACCATATGAGGACCATGTAGATTGGCGTCTGAAATGGTATTTTGAGGAAAGAACCACAACGATTTGAGTGGACCTGTCCAGTCAGTGCAAGCATTTGTCAGTAATAGTGGAGCTCAACTCAGAACTTAACGAGCTCAACGACTCGAAGAACAATACCAAAGAAAGGACATTTGGGTAGGTCGCATAAAATACTCAAATTGCCAGACCATCGTTAAAACTAACTGAGAACGAAAAAAGAAATCAAAACAAAAATCCACATAGTCCTCACATTTACAATAATTAAAATAATACAATACTTTAAAAGTAATCATGTCATTTTGTTGTAATATTCAATAATGTCAATTTATATATAAAACTGGTGATGATTTTCCATAATATTCAAAATGTTACAAAGCTTAGCAGAGCGAGCAGCTCAATCCCATGCTTTTTTGTCTTCTAAATAATCTGAAATTTTATAGTACCCTTTTTTACAAAGTTTGGTTTTAATACAGCTTTTGAATCGTATAATGGGTAAGTTTCGAATGTCAATGGGAAGTTTGTTATAAAAGCGTATACATTGACCCATGAACGAGTTGCCTACTCTGTGGAGACGAGTGCGATGTACAGCAAGATTGTGATTATTCCTGGTATTTAAACTATGAATATCGGACATTTTCTTAAAATTTGATATATTTTTGTGTACATACAATAAGTTTTCAAATATATATTGTGAGGCTACAGTCAGAATATCTATCTCTTTGAATTTTTCTCGAAGGGA
Source organism: Lithophane leautieri (assembly GCA_949152455.1). Taxonomy (NCBI): domain Eukaryota; kingdom Metazoa; phylum Arthropoda; class Insecta; order Lepidoptera; family Noctuidae; genus Lithophane; species Lithophane leautieri. The sequence continues at coordinate 1,964,587 of OX424475.1, forward strand.
ATCTCTTGGACCAAGGTTGTAAATGGCTCGAACAGCCCTTTTCTGTAAAACAAAGATAGCATTAACGTCCGCACCGGTTCCCCAGAGAAGAATCCCATATGACAGAAGACTATGAAAATAACTAAAATAAACAATTCTGGCTGTATCTATGTTAGTTATCTGTCTAATTTTTTTAACGGCATAGGCGGCCGAGCTTAGCCTTCCTGACAATTTTTCTATGTGTGGGCCCCATTGTAATTTACTGTCAATAGTTATTCCAAGAAAAACTGTCGACTCAACGGGGTCCAATTCTATTCCATTAACTTGAACATGGGTAGATAGCTGCCTGACATTTGGTGTTGAAAATTTAATGAGTTTAGTTTTTTTTTCATTTAGGAGAAGATTATTTACATTAAACCAATGCACAACTTTAGAGAGTGCATCGTTAACTTGTTCAAAGTTGACTAGCTGACGTTTAATTTTAAAAATAAGGGAAGTGTCATCCGCGAATAATACGATCTTGTGATTATCCCTTATGTGGTAAGGCAAGTCATTTATATAAATGAGAAATAAGAAAGGACCTAGAATTGAACCCTGCGGAACGCCCATGGTGACCGAAGATCCTGCAGATCTCTTGCCATTAACATCGACCCTCTGAATTCTGTTGTTCAGATAAGAAGTCATAAAGTCGAGAGCCTTGTCCCTCATACCATAGTGGTACAATTAACGGAAACTTAGAACTCCTCCCTATAAGAGGGAGTAAGCCGTAATCCACCACGCGGACTCGTGCGGGTCGCTACGTATCACATGTCTTCGAATAAAACAAGCTAGAGAAACAGTTGCTAGTTACTCATTTACTTTTCTTTTTCGTGTGGCTAGTAACTAACCTGGTGTCAGAATTTTTATGCCGCCCATGGACCTCTGACTTGGCTCTACATGCCGACAAATATCTTTCAGGCATGCCCGTTTCCTCACGATGTTTTCCTTCACCGTTTTTGAAGTAAGTGATAATTATACAATACGCAAATGAATCCCAAAAGTCAGAGGTGCGTGGCTTGGGTTCGAACTCGAGACCAGCTATGACTTGGCAGTCCGACAATCACACCATCGCACTAAGCTGTCACTGCTGTATTACTACTACTATTTAATCAAAACCCTAGTCCCCTGTGACTTGCACCACACCAAAGGGTTCAGTTCGTGTGACATTCCCGGGGGAAATCTTTTCGACGCCGACAGGGGTGAAGTCGGGATTAACTCCTGTTTCATTCGTCAACGCACAGCCCTAGCCGTACATGCATTTTACATCATCAGACACTGGAAAACTTGCCTTTTGGTGACCCTAATGCATTTTTTATACCGCGCCATTATTGTTTATTTGTGAAATATCGTAAGCGATCAGGGTTGTCACGGGAATTGGTTAAATAATCTGAGTGGTTAAAGTATTACATTAAGGGAATCGGTTCTGAGGTTTTACTCAACTCGCTAGGCATACCAAGTTAGATCTAAATTAATAATAAAGCTGAAGAGTTGTTTTTGTTCGTGTGTTTGTTTGAACGCGCTAATCTCTGGAACTATCAGTCGGATTTGTTTTTTTTTCTGTATTGGATTACCCAATGCTTGAGAAAGGTTATAGGGTATTTAACATGACGCTAAGACTCTTAGGAGCCGAGCAAACCAACCAAACGTCAGAAAGAACGCTAAGCGAAAACGATGCGATGCGATGCGACGGGGTCGAAATTTTACGCGGACGAAGTCAGGGGCAGAAGCTAGTTCAAAATAAAACTATGAATTCAAAAAGATTATGAGCTCTTTTAAGTAATGTATTTTGTTTATGAGCAGGTTGAGTAAGGCTTCAATCCATCCCAATCTTTGGTTAATTTGGACATCGTCGTTATAAAGTTGTAAATGGGAAACCGGGCCTATTTATTTCTCTTCACAATAATTAACATTTCGCTATAATACATAATTATAAAAAAAAACAAAGAGAAAACAATCCGTTTACGAAGTATTTGACCAAATCATAATATTAAAATATCAAGAAAGTTGTTTGTCATGTTCTGCCTATTACCAATGCTTTCAAACAAATTCCCTTATTCCTAAACCGACGAAAACGCCACCAAAACGAAATAAACTCGAACCAGAAGCCATTCACGTTCCTCGCGAGACGAAAAACGAGCAACACTCCGCCATCATTACCTCCAAAAGATTGCAAGAAACGATAGCAGAACACCTTCTAAAGAAAGGCTTACCGGCTTTTAAAAACCGGGTTCTAAAACCCAAGTTTCACCCCCCATATTTTTACAAATATCATACTCGTTGGTTATTTTTTTAGTCATTATGCATGTCATGTTAACATAGAGCTTTGGAATAAAAGTTGGCATCTCGGGGGTGTACAAATAAAAAGACAAGACGCTTCTTTTGATCTCGCCCTGTGAAGTAATGAGCTCGCGTTGTTTCTCGCTGGAATATGTGTGCTTCGATAATACACTCAATTTTTTCTGTGTGTTTTGTGTTCTGAGATGTCTATGTAACTTGAAATCAGCGTTGTTGTTTGATGCTAAAAGTAGCTGTATTCTGAGCAGCACTAATGTATACTTAACTAGCAACCTGCCCCGGCTTCCCACGGGTGCAATTTTCATGTGAAGACGGTATTCTATTCACGACACGTTTGGCACAAGTTCTGAGCAGTGACCTTACAAAAAGTACTAGGCTTGCATAAATTCAACATAGTATTTCATTAATATTTTTAAATACTTCTTATTGTATACATATACATAATATATATAGCATGTCCATCTGCAATAATGTACCTTTCAAATGATCAGAGGTTTTTTCAAATAGAAGCAGTGATTCCGGAGATTATTACCCTCTACATGTACACAAACTCACAAAATTCGCTCTCTCTCTCTTTATAATATTAGTATAGACTTTGCCTTTAACATAGGTTTTTGTTTCAATAAATGTATTTCTTTCTTTCTTTTATTGGTCCCGTATGTTTATTGGAATACAACCCAAGAAGCTAGTGACTATTTTAGTGTTTTGAAATCCTAATCCTAATTATCCTAACTATATATATATATATACGTATATACATATTATTATAAATGCGAAAGTGAGTTTGTTTGTTTGTTACGCTTTTATGCTAAAACATCAACACGCTAAAATCCGTCCGGATTTGGCACGTGGGTGGACCATTACCTGGATTAGGACATACAATACTTTTTATCCCGATATTCCCACGGAATCGAGACTTATGCGGGTGAAACCGCGGATCGCAGCTAGTCAATAATTTCATTATTTATAATATATATAGCAAATTGGCAATTGGAATGCAATTAGTTGGATGATATTCTATCTGACATGACTGTAGGCAAATTAAGCCTCTTCATAAACAGAATAATAAATGGGCGTGAGTAAATTGTATACCTACATATTTAGTATAGGTATAATATCTCTTTTTGGTCCTATAATCACCATGATGATCATTAAAAAATTATTAGGGATGCAGTAAGTTGTTAGAGCACAAAAATATCTTGTAATTTTATCCTTCCGCCATCGTTTTGAGTAACTTTTTCTCTGTCGAAAACCACACAGCATTTATAGCTACTTATAAAAAAGTTTGTCATTCAAAATCTGTTTTTCATAAAGCCTTGCGCACTCAAATCCATGCTACAACAAAAGAAAAACAACTATCCACATTCACACACACACACACTAACATACTAACTTCAAGCAAGCCGTACATACTCCAACAAGACTTGAAATAAAAACTCGCGCACAAGAGTAGTCGGGGAGCTTCAAATAAAACTCAGGGACAAGTAGTCCGGGAGTCGCATGCAACAGTTAGCGCAGCTGTACGAGGCCTGAAGTGGCCTGGCCCGAGGACAGAGGCTCGAGGCCTCAAAGGCTCGACACTCGAGGGCCTGGCCTCGTAAAAAGACATCTCGGACTCTCGTTTTGTTGTCGTAATTGCTGTTTAATGTGGAAGTTCCGTATTTTTTTTGACTTGTTAGTCGAGTAGGTATGTCAATAGCTCTCCCGAAAAACGGGAAGAACGTTGAATGGAAAAGATAAGTGTTTAGCTTGAGGAAAATCGAGTAGATGGAAGGGACTTTTGTATTGTTATAATTAAAAGTTATAAAATAAACAAGTGTCAGCAATTACAAAAACATAAAAAATAAATTAATCGTTAAAAATTCCACGCGTTTTTTAACATGGGCTCACTCTAATGGATATTACCTAAGTAGTTATGTGATCTCCGATCAAATTACCTACTGGAATGAAATAACGCTAAACCACACCTCCAATCGAACAATCGATATAACCATAAAACCTTCAAAGAACCATGTTCCATCAAAATGAACTAAAAACTTAACGACTCGCGTTTTTATTCACAACTGCGAGTTCGACGATGCATAACAACTGCGACTAAATTATTTGAAGCTACATCAGCAGTACTGAAAATATTGCAGCAAAACATCGCTTCCTGTTCATAAGTTAACAAAAATGCTCGAAACACGACCTTAATCGAATTTTGTATACACGGGAATTAAAGCTGGGCATTCATCGTGCGATTAGTCGTGCAATTTTAGTCGCAAATAAGTATGATCATAGAACATGGTGTTCTGTTTTTCTGCCTACCTCATGGAAGTGTGTGTGAATACTAATATGCCTGTTGGTCTGCAAAACAAGTACGTGTAGCTAATATTTTTAACCGACTTCAAAAAAAGGAAGAGGTTATCAATTCGTCTGTATTTTTTTTTTTATGTTTGTTACCTCAGAACTTTCGACTGGGTGAACCGATTTTGAAGATTCTTTTTTATTTGAAAGCTGGTGCTTTCCGTGTAGTCCCATATAAATTTTATTACCTTTGCTTTAGTAGTTTTTGAGTTAGCTTCCATAAAAAAAATTTTCTCACTTAAGCTTATACGACATCTTATTTGACACAGTCACTGTTATTTACATATCAGGTATTAGAATTTGTGTGGAGTAGACATCACAACTAAAAAGTGAAAAATTAAAACTGTTTCCAAAAAAAAAAAACAAAAAAATTGAAACATAACTTTAATTTCGGAAATCGGTGTCTTTGCTTTTCATTTTTCGTTTTTTGCGACCGACTTTCGAAGTTAAAGTTATTTTTCACTTTTTTTGTGTTTTTTTGGAAGTTGGTTGTTTTTATTTTAGTAAAAAGTTTTTATTTTTAAAGTCATGGGCTGAGGACGACTTAAATAGGTACTGTGAACCCTGACAAAAGGCGGTGGTGCCGCCTTCTTCAGGCAGAGCGTAGTAAATATATAGTAAGTATACAAGATGATTTTCAAACGGGAAAAGGAAATATGATCATGTACCTATGTTAATCAAACCAGAACACATCAATACTCTTTTGGGTTAAAAGTACCTAAATACTTGAACCACAGCAAATTTTCCCACTAAGAAACTCATTTTGAAGAACGAAAAAGTCGCCCAAAAGTTGTAATATAATTCCGCACATCGCGTAATGAACAGCCCTCTTTAAACGCATACGTATACAGGGTGATTAATCGAGCAGACGGCGTATCTACGGGTTGTTTCGTTGTATCCTCACAATGATGGATCACGGTGCAGTCCAGTTGTTTATAATACATACTTGTTTGTCAACGAGTTAACTTACTGACGCCGCCTGGGTACTGTGGTCTCGACAACTTTATTGTGGAAAGGCTAAAATTAAATGCTATTTGGTGAGTTGGAAAATTATTGAGGAGATGTAAAGCAGACTATTAATTAATCTGCTATCTAATTGCGTAACACATTTTCGTAAACGATTACGACCAATACATGGTTATTATATTTTTTTTAAATAATTTTAATAGTCTGTCAGCCATAAAAAAAAAACTGTTATTAATTTTGACAGTTACATAAACAATATTCATTGCGTTATATATGTCGTTGAGAATATTTTTTTTTGAACAAAGAAACATCGAAGCATAGTCAACGTCCTTACAGTTTCTTGTAAAGGTCAAACCAGATATGTGATATGGTTAGGGAAACCAAACAAAAATAATGTACCCAGGATTTTGTTATATCTTGATTTAAAAGAGTGTCCTTGGAGTTTTGAGTAATGGGCAACTAGCTTCAACTTTCTGAATAACTGACTGACTCTTTGACAATCAAAAGTGTCTGTAAATGGTTTAATTGAAATAAATGCTTTGAGTTTGAGTTTGAGTTTGGACCACATTCAATGGTCCACTGAAGAGCTAAGTGCGAAAAACAATCCACAAAGGTACCATCCTTCCATGTTCTATGTTACCGGGATTGGTTTTGATCATTGCGTTACTGCCTCAAATCCATTTTTATGCATTTTTGTTAACTGCTTCGGGTAATATTCCCAAACACTATGTATATTAAATCCCCCTACGGATTGACCAAAAAAAATTACAAAAAAAATCCTTTTCAACTCAAAAATATTAAAATAGCATCGACAGAACCAACTATCGTGTAACATGAACGTAAAATAAAATAGAACGGGGTATCTAACATTCAATATTTTTAAAAGTCGCGTATGATGGATTGCGCTTTGTGCATGTTACCATGTTATTGAAGATAATAAAAAAACTAGGTCGTGCTGTGATAAATTATTTATATGGATTACTAGATTTATGGGTAACAAATAAAACGTTATATTTTTATTGACATTGGTTTCACGAACAATTAATTATAGATGACTTCACTTTCATGAATGGATTTTTTGTAGCACTGTCTTCTAAGCTAGGGGATTTGCCCAATATCTGTTCTATCTGTTCTTATTACTGATATTGTGGGGCCATACATGCGTGTATCGTCACAAAGCAATTCGTGTCGAAGCTTGGCAGGTACCTATGTATTGCTCGCTAGAAGTTATCGTGCTAACGCAATGGTTACATCTTGCATAAGCAGCTTCTCTCGTAATTATCTTTACATATTATAAAACAAAGTGCTCCGCCGTGTCTGTTTGTCATACTGTACGCGATGAACTCAAAAACTACTGCACCGATTGCCATGCTGTTTTCACCAATGGATATAGTGGTTCTCGAGCAAGGTTTTAGTATATAATAACCGACATCCACGCGGGCGAAGCCGCGGGCATCAGCTAGTGATTAATATTTTCATATTAATTAATTAAATAATTCTATACTTAATTGACCGTATATAAACTACAAGACGGCGGCATCAGCTAGTTCCAAGATAAATGCAACACAGGCAAAAAAAATATTTTAAAAAGTACTAAAAATTCGCCAATCTACACTTAAAACTCTGCCGACTCCAAGAGCCCGTACCTTAAATCCCACCTTACAGCAACTTTAAATCCTTTCCACTCCAGGAAGACAGGGAATTAAAAAGTAAAATATACCTGAGAACTGCTATAAATCATAAGCTTAACATTTTAATTAAAATGATAAATATCGGCCGGTAAGTTCGCGACGGTACCCTAGTAGTCCCGAGTTTGAAGGTACAAATAGGAAGAGCTTTACTTTTTATGTTTTTTATGGCAAACTGATGGGCCTAAACTCTATTCAAATCTTTGTTTCCAATTTGACATAATATCCATTAAGGGGGACTTCGACCAAACTTTTATCCCTAGTATAATCGAGCAAGTAAATATTATATTTTTGACAGATTTTCTGTACAAAAACTGTCAGACGTCAATTTTATTCCCCGAATAAAAGTTATCTGTCTTTGGTTAAATCAGCCCTTACTCGAATAACTTTATGCTAGTCTAAATTAAGTTGATTTCAAAATTACTAGTTCTATTGAAAAACGCATATAGCGTAATGTAAATTATTCTGCATACTATCGTATAGAATCAAGTTTTCTAATTGAACGGACAGCTGTGCTGCTGGACAGTTTGTTACGCCACTTCTTCTTCTTAGCTAAAGCACTAGGAAGTGGTGCAGGGTGGGCGTTTTGGGGGACTGTCTTATGTAATTTTGACGTTAGAAAAGTGCTGCCTAATTTGATTTTGATGTTATACCGCAAAGTGAACTTCGTCCCGATTCTTCTTCATAGGGTTATTAAGTTTATCTAACTGGAATTTCTCAGTAGCAGCCCGGAGTCTGAATTTGTGCCCGATTGATGTCAATAGCCTCGCCCCGTTTAAAGTACATGGGACTTAGAACCAAGCAGAAGGCAACTAGAACCAGTTCTATTTCTTTGTTTTTGACAATCAAAAGTGCCTTTTATGTGCCTAATTGAAATAAATTATTTGACTTAAACATAACTGGCGATATGTGGATGTACTATGAGGTACACCTCTGCCAAACTCTTTGGGAAATACAGGCGTGATGTTATGTTAGAACTATAAAAAAATACTTGTAAAATTGTCGGATTTTCGTCTGTCGGTTTCATTAAATAGGCTCAGGGGTCACAAATTCAATTAAACTATCGAATATCATTTTGACAGCGCCTTGACAAAGTTTCCTTAACTTAAGCGTCGTACTTAATACATACATAGATGTCGCCTAAGCCATGGTTTCTTAATCACCAATGATATACGGTACCCGTTCACGTGTGCCCGTTAATTTGTCAACCTTTACTTAAGGGCCTAATGGTTAATTAAGTGAGATATAGCATAATTTATAGGGTGCCCTTAGTAGCTGAATGCTGCGGTAGCCTTGGCTCAGAGGTTCGATAACAAGATCCAGACGTATCTATAAATGCTGGGGAATTTGGAAGCTTAGTGTATCGCGAGTTTAGTAAAGGTTTCGGATCGTTTCCTATGACTGTGATGGTGGCCGCCACATATCGGCCGCAGTGACGGCCGTCATATAACTGAAGCAGCGAGGTTTGTTTAACTTTCATCATCATCATCTGCCTAGCCTTTTCCCAACTGTGTTGGGATCGGCTTCCTGTCTAACCGGATGCAGCTGAATACCAGTATTTTATATGGAGCGATTGCCTATCTGACCACCACATCCCAGTAACTGGGTAATACGATGCCCTTTGGTAAGACTGGTTGTCAGCCTTTCGGACTTCTACAACTCTCTAAAATCTGCAAATGACAGACATATCATAATGTCTGTAATTTGCAGATTTTGGGTTTTCAAAAAACGCTCTCTAGTGAAACACAACTTACTTTCATAAATAACGTTCCAGTGACGTCATTCCACCTTAAATTGCAGACGCCCTAGCTTAACCGACAAGCCGTGTGCGATGGGGTATCCCATTCTGCAAAAATGACGAACACATACAAAGTTTCATCCCCTATAACCCCTTTTAGGGCATGAATTTTAAAAAACCTCCTTGTTGCTCATTTTTCTTGGAACATTAGCAACTCTTCCAGATAATTTCGTGGACCAAGATCCAGTGCTTTAGAATCAAAATCAAAAAATCATAAAAAAAATCAAAATATTTTATTTCACATAAGCCTACATGGGCACTTATGAAACGTCAGAAGCTAGGTGCACGGTTCCAATTGGTCGTTTCCTATGGAGAAGAGCCGGAAAGAAACTCCATGGTTACTCTTTTAAAAGATAATTGGCTTTTACAATATTTTCGAATTACAGTGTTAATAGTTATGGGAGGACAGTGTAGGCCTGCCTTTCAAGGAGTTTCATGTAGGTAGTTAAAATAAACTGAAATTGTTCCATAAAAAAAAAAATAAAAAAAAATGTCTACAGTCCACTAAGCCTACAACGTTCTCACATTCACAAGGTCTATTAGAGGAGAATCTATATAAGATAAATAAGAAACTAAAAATAAAAACCTATTTAAACCAAATGACATGATTGCTATTAGAACTGACACAAATCTGGATAATTAACATGTCCGCAAAAGCCACTATTATAGAGTTGAAATTAAATATGGTAGGTATATAAAGTAGTAGGTGTCAAATAATATTATAAAATGATTATGTCTGTCAGGGATGAATGTAAAAAAATAAACATGGTAATTTGGGAGCAGTTAATAGACTCTTACAAAATTATGCCGTTAATGACGTACCAGGGAAGCCACATGTGCAGAAGGAATTATTGCCAAACTTCCCTATCTTCAACGTGTCTATCAGAATGTGCGTTATCTGTCAGTGAGTGAATGAATTTAAGATGTTAAATTAAGTAGAATTTCGGGTTCTTTATTGGTCCGAGAGCGCACATTCGGCACCGACTATGGATTAGAAAAAATATTTAAATGGCCCACATGATCTTGCGGCCTGTACTCATGTAACATTCGTGATTATAAACACATAAACAATGCGCCTCAATCCAAGTATACAGCAAAGATATTAAATAATAAAAAATATAAACAAAGCAACCTGGTTCAAAGTCCTTTCAAAATATTTTCAACAAACAAAACGGACCATTTTCATGAAAATGTTACATTTATATTAAAACAATAAGCCAGCACATTATACAAACAATGTATTATCACAAGGGTGTAGCCATACTGGCGGCTATAATTCAAAATATGATTTAAGCCGTGTTCACACCAGCCCTATTTTTATTTACCGCCGTATCGCTTTTGCCCATCTACATATTTTGTGATTTCGGCCATAGGGGAATGAAATTTTGTGGAGAAGGCAATTTTTTGAGTTTTAATTAACGTGATGCAAGTGATGGCTTTTAATTGATTTGGACTCAAGTGAAAGTCCAATACTTTATTTCAAATAGGCACATAAAAGGTACTTTTGAACGTGAAAATTTACAAAAAAATATAATTGATTCTAGTCGCCCCTTCCAAAAGTTAGTTTTTGTTTGGAGAAGAATCGGCAAGAAACTGCACCCACATACCTACTCTTTTAATTTTTTTTTACAATATTTTGTATAGGTATAGTAATAATACGGGGGGTTAAAAAAAATCAGCATACATTTATGTTCGCATAACTCGTCAAAATGAAGCTGATTTTTTTTTCGCGATTTCTTGATTAGTCCCATAATGAGAGTTGTTGTGGGGTTTGAACGACAAAAATTTAACCCTGTATAATCATATATGAAGACGATGCACCTAGGATAAAATTACTATACTACAATCATTCTAGGATCTATGCTAGCCTCCCTCGTCCCTCCTCTTTCGAGTCTCTTTATGCAAACATGTCGTTTGGAAGACGACGTCTACCTAGATCAAGTACATACCTACCTATAGTTAATGAATTCAGCACCAATGTACCTCATAATGTTCTACTAATCTAGCAGCATCTTTCTACTAATAACAGAGTAGAGTTTTTGTTTGTTGGAACGCGCTAATCCCTGGAACTTCCAGTCAGATTTGAAAAAATGTTTTTACATTTAATAGCCCAATTCTTGAGGAAGGTAATGAGCCAAAAATAACATAAATCCAGTTAGAGCTTGTACACAAAACTACGTTGCGACGTCGCATCGCAAAAATCAGCGACGGTACCCTAAGATTTTCTTAAAAAAGCTTCCGCGTTGCGAATTCGCATCGCGTCAATTTGCAATTTTGTGTACAAGCCCTTACTTGTCTATTTAGTATTTTAAGGACCCCAAAATAAGAATTGTTTGAGGTTTACAAAAAGAGGCAATCATTGTATTAGAGTGTTCAATAATATTTAAGGAGAGCAAAATAGGAATTATTTGATGTTCGATTAAGTACCTACATGCCAATTTTAACAAGGACTTGCAGTCGTCACACGAATAACGCATCCATTTTTTCTAAGTTTCAGTGAAAAACAGTAGATAATGCAGTTTCGCAATGTATAATATAATAATAAGTAACTCATGTCAAACGGACACTTATCAGAAGGGTCAGTGATATATTTATCAGTAACGAATTACACCCCCTGAGGGTAACGCTAGCAAACATGATAATATTACCCTTTGGAGATGCGGTTTGTATACTTAAGATATTTAGGGAATGGAAAATAAAGAGCTGAAGGATTTTTAGTGAAAGCGTAGATTTGAGAGAACAAATTTTTTTATGTATATTTTCTCGCCATGTCGGCCAGTGTCAGCGGAGACAAGCCATCGATACGGGAGACATGATGGTGCACAAAGTATGTGCGCAGACACAGGTGCACACTCCTCCTTCACTCTCATAGTCTGATGGGACGGCAATCCGACACGACCGGAGAGAGATCAGGCGCAGGACCAACGGCTTAACGTGCTCTCCGGGCTGTTACTAAGTGTATGTAATATTATAGTGTCAAAGAGCTGTGTCGAGCAACGCCAAGATGACTCGTTGGTCTACTGTTGAACATGAGGTCCTGGGTTTAATTTCCAGGTCGGGCAAAGTATTATTGGTTTTTTCCATCGGGAATTTCTCAGTAGCACCCCGGAGTCTGGCTTTGTGCCCGTTTGATGGCAATAGGCTCGCCGCCTATTACATGGGACTTGAACATAACTGGAAAAATGTGGGTATAGTACTATAGGTACACCTCTGCCTAACCCTTCAGGGATTACAGGCGTGATGATAGTATGTTATGTAAGTACCTCACTACAACTACCCTCTGTTTGGACTCCGCCGCTGTCGGGTAAACAACCGTCTCCAACGACCGCTGACATACGAGAATATAATTGATTATCTTTAACAATAAATCACAAACTACATCTAATAATCCTCAGAACTGCCCAAAGAACATTTAGACCCGTGATGACCGAACGATTTAACCCCTTAATCCCAGGAGGCGAACGAAAATTTTAATCAAAGAAAACTTTAAATTAGGAAAATTTTGAGCAAATAGCCCACACACAGCGCGCCGCTGCCAAGTTTGTGTGCGCCGTGTATTAAAACAAATATAAATAGTTCAATTTTATACGGGTTGTGTTTTGACGGGAGCAAACAGTATGTCTGTTTAAAACCCCTACTATGTATAAGTTGAAATGATTGGTTAACTAGCTGCGCCCCGCGGTTTCACCCGCGTAAGTCTCGATCCCTTTGGAATTTGTTCAGTGTTTCCTATCCGATTACTGTTTTAACACATACTTAATTTATCTTTGACGTTGTTTTTATTATTACAAGCTTTATATTAGCTTGCTCTGTTCGTATATGTTTCCGGTTACTCCAATTATCATCCATTTTTCAAGCACTTCCTGGCATCCGATTGAGCTGAAACTTGGCATACCTAATTATATAACCAGTGAGACATTCTGAAAAAATTATACCACGGAGCTGGTCTGATGATGGAGCCGGAAGTTGGCCATAGGAACTCCTCAATCAAACAAGAGAGCGCCATCGTGTTTGGACTCATTGTTCATGTATTAACCAGTGCTTTATCGCTAAGTGGTGTTCAGAGTCTGATGATGAAGCCGGAAGATGACCATGGGAAAATACTTTTTAGTTCATTAAAAGCTTCTTTAAAAAAATATTTTTACTTATAATTTATATTTAACCAATTTTCAGAAATCAATATCATTTATTTATGAAGAAACCAAAACCAAAATTTGAACACATGTGATGTCCACCAACACACACTTAGCCCGCGTGGTGAATGACTGCATCTCACAGACAGGCTTGAGTCCGAGCAGTGAATAGGAATAATAAGCTTATTTTTTTAATCGCCTTTTACGACAGCCACTTACATCGGTATTCTTGTGTTTAAGGTTCAAGCATGTGAATGCCATTTTAATGACATTCTGGTACAGTCGACCTCGGAATTGCTTTATTACCGTAAGGTTGAATTTCAGTTGCACAAGGTCTATTTGTTAATGATATAAATCCATGAAGTGAGTGAGTTTTATCATAGTGAAGTGTTTAAAGCAATTACGAACTAGGCTACACATATATTATGGTTCATAAGTACACACATACACACACGTCGTACATATAATGTTGATAATTCTTTTACTTTTTTGTTGCATGTAAGTACTTGTACCTAGGCGTTGGCGGGACCAGGGGGCAGGTCACTTTAGCAGAATCATAATATGAAAATATTATGAATCATCGTAAAATGTCACAAACTGACAATTCATAATAATATGATCTGCTTGTAACCCATAGTACGAAATAATTAATCTGTTTGACAGTTCTATGGAGATTCGTAAAATGGTCCACAACTTACGAATTGCTTTTATGTCAAAATATAGGAATTCCTAATGACAGCTGGGATTCAGAAAATGAACTGCTTTTAGTGGAATTGCTAATGTGACCGGTTTAGGCCCCCAGATTCAATCAGTCCGGTGAGTCGTAGAAAAAAGTCGATTAAAAACACAAATTATAATTACCAATAGTAGTACCAATTGGCTTATCAAACAATGTATTTATGTATGCAAACACTCGTTCACCGGTTGCAGCCGTGTTTACAGTTGCTGTTTACTTTGGATACAAGTTATTACCAACGATAGCCCGTCTGGTTGGATTTTAAAATTTATGATATGCGCACTGGCGATTCGATGATTATTATGCGTAAATATCGCCTAAAGAGTCGTGTGCGCTGGGAGGAATGTTCAAAGATATGTTGACCTACAATCAACATGATCAATGTTCTTTTTTTACATTTTAAGTTGCTTCGTTCGTATGTGTATCCGGTTACTCTGTTTATAATGCGTTTTTGTAACTTTTGCTGGCATCCGATTGAGCTAAGTATAGAACTATAAAATATTAAAAGCTTGAAGCGTGAACTTCTTACTTTTAAACATAAGCTTAAAGCTTTAAAGCAATTTCTATGTTTACGTTACAATAGTTTTATTATGTAGATACTTTTATTTCATTAAAAGCTTGTTTTAAAAAAAAACGACTTGATAACCTCCTTCTACCTTCTTCTTAAAAAAGACTTTTACGTTTTCTTTTTATGCTAAGCTATTTTTATTATTTATTTTCATCGTTTTCGTATGGTTCGTGACTAACCTGGTGTCAGAGTGCCGCCCATGGGTCTCTGACTTGGCTTCACATGCAGCCGTCGAGAAATATCTCTCAGGCATCTGGATCACGATGTTTTCTTTCACCGTTTTTGAAGCAAGTCATAATGCTGTGGTCGTCCTTTTATTAAAACTTTCACATAAGAGTTCCAAAGAGTGGATATGGAAACTTAAAAAAAAAAACAAGAAAATGGTGGAACCTACTTTTTATTTATCAATTCAGCAGATTCAACACAGCTTTCCAATGAATAAAGTATCTAATTTAGAGAGCTTACGGAAGACTATAGATTAGCCTAACTGAGTTAGGTATCTACCTACCCATACACAATACACAGCTTTTTCTATTTTTATGTACCTACTTATATAAAAAAACAGTCAATGATATTTTCCGAACAAAAAAAAAGAATCAAAACCAATTTCATTCACTTCAATTAAGCCTAACGTTATCCTCTTAAATGAAATCGTTTTCAGCTTTTCACAATTTGGTTTCAGGGAAACCTAACTCTATTTATGAATATTGGATTCGGAAAACTACTTTTTGAAAATAAAAATACCAATACTTTAATTCTCATAGGTATGCAAAAACATAAATGGTCGAAATCATAAGCGAGTTAGCAAGTTTAACTATGACAACCCCGGGGCTCCATAAAAATTACCAGTCATTAACTCTGTTCCTATTCAAGAAAATTACAATTAAAAATAGCTAAAACTAAATAAATTACTAACTGTGAATTATTCATCGCCCATTGCTCAACAGAAAAAAACAATATTTCAACAAAAAAAAAAAACCAGTATGAATCTAAAGAACTAAATCTTTTCTTACTTCTCCCCCTGTTACACGAACAAAACTGGTTACTCTTAAATACGCACACATGTTAACATTAGGTCGCTTGCAACCCAGGGTGCGTCGGTGTTGCCACTATTTATAGGTCAATTACCGCTCTGTAATTAAGGCAATACTTCAGCAAGATCACAGCTTTTGCCAAGATTGCTTAAATAAATTTTAACTTGAGATTTCCAGCTAAGTAAGGGAGACATTACGTTATCGCATCTTGGTTGGTAAACAAAACTGTTTTAATAACGTGATTAAACGTGAAATGGTTTGTTCAAGGTTTTGTTATTTTGAGTCGAGGTTTATAATGCTTACCTTTATCAAGTAAAATGGTAATAAAGTTCAAAACGATTTAAAAAAAACTAATTTATTAGTAATACGATTGTTGATCAACAGAAAAGTAAATACTGAAACATGAAACAACATTTCAATATTAAAATGAAAATAAAAACTTAATCACAGCATACCGATTAAAAATAAATGAAACATATTAAACTTTAAACGTAAAAAATCTATAAAGGCAACGCTGAGCTATATCGAATTTTAAAAAAGGTTATTAAACATTCCCTTTGAATTTATTTCCTTTGAGCTTTGCATATTAAAAAAAAATGTATGACGTATTTCCTTTTGCAGCGCGCGTTCGAAATTTGTTTTTTATCTGTGGTGCTTACAGGAGTTGACTATTTATCGATAGCTAGCCTTTAAAGTGATTCAGATTAATAATTCTGATTTTTGATATTGCGTTGGGTGCTTTTTTTGTTGTTAATTTATTATTTTATTAAAGGAAAATGGTTACAGTAAAACAGATCAAAAATGCTTTTTGTTAGGTACTGTTCTTTGTGGTAACGAGCATTCCAATCAGAACCAAACAGAAGCATCAGAAACTGCTAAAAAGTGTATACATTTTTGAACTGACTTCCAAAAAATCAGAAGGACCCGAGTAAATTCGTCCAGTAAGTAGGTATTTAATTTTGTCTACGCAACAAAAATCAACAGCTTTCAAAATCAAACATGACAAATTCAAATCGTTCGAACTTTAAAATTGTAACAGCAATATTGAAGGCGGTACGATCAAGGAGTCCTTACGTCATCAATAATCGCTCAACGCCATCCAGATTTATCAGACGCAAACGTCTACAGTGCATTGCTGGTGTAAGAATAACATAGACAAGCTTGCATTAGGTTCTTCATAATAGAATAATCCTCCCGACCGGTCGCAGTGGCCAATGTCTCACTTTATTTTGCATTCTACAATGTGTACTCAGTTGGTAACTTAAAATTATATGTGATCATTAAGGACCCTTGTCGGGCACAGCGAAATGGTAGGAGAGAGGAAGCTTTGAAAAACTTAGCTTAACAATAGTTTGAACAAAATTTGATATTATCATATAGCTAGCTTAACCTCCGATCGACTCGTACGGCTTTTATCATTTAGCCACGAAGCCGGCACCCAATTACAATAAAAAACAAACAGTCACCTTTAAAATAAGAACATTTTCTCTGTACCAGGATCGCATCCCCTTTAAGACGTCAGTACTGGTAGCGCGGTCGCAACAAATGATAATTGACACCGCAGCGATTTATAGCCGCGCGGTTAGCCGGCCAAGCTGTACCAGCGATTTATAGCCACTAACCAGCCAGCATTATGAAAAAAATTGTCATTTTCTACTTTCTTGAACTAAGTGAAGAATCAGTCGTAGGTTCCCATGTCGTAAATCTAGTAAACTTTCTTAACTTTTTATTATTATTACAGTAGTAAACTTTCTTAACTTATTATTATTGTAGCATTAGCAGAAAAAACTTTTTAATTACTTAGCGTAAACGTAATTAATATTCACTAGCTGTGCCCCACGGTTACACCCACGTAAGTCTCGATCCCGTGGGAATATCGGGATAAAAGGTATCCTATGTCCTATTCCAGGTCATGGTCTACCCATGTGCCAAATTTCATCCAAATCCGTTCAGCCGTTTTAGCGTGAAAGCGTAACAAACAAACAAACTCACTTTCGCATTTATAATATTAGTTAGGATTTCATGGTTATTAAAAGTATGTATATTAGCTATGTTATTGAAGTCCAAACTATGCTTTTAAACATGGTTACTGCAGCTTGTTGTTTACTCTTGTTTTGACACAGCGTCATCTAAATAAGACTTCTATAGCACTACAAGATTATTTTAGACGTGTGGCCATAACCAGAACGAGCGCAGCCATCTTTCATTTTTGAATACATTTCACAAAACAATTGCACAAATATTTCCCCTGTTCACGTCAGTGCAGTGCCAAAATATCCTTGCAGCAATTAGAGTGCGCGCAAGATAACTATGCGCGCGACTGGTGGCCCTGGCGTGCTTGATTCTATACTTTAGTATCTAAAATATTAAATCTAAATTAATAATTAATCTTAATATGATTAGTATTTTCATATTAATTAATTAAATAATTATATACTTAATTGACCGTACATAAACTACAAGACGGCGGCAGACTTAGTTCCGATTTCAGCCGCGCGTAGACTTATCTGGCGAGCACTCCATTTGCGTTTTACCTCCAACAAAAACAGAACGCATGGCCTATTTACATACCAAAACTACATAGAAAGTCTAAAAAGAACGTCACGAGCTTTCCATAAAAAAATCTAATAATACATAGACACTTTTAAACTTTAAAAAAAAAAACATAAAATTTGACGTCGCGTGTTTTATAATCGCTGCGCTAAGTAATGAACATATGGTCGTAGCAGGCGGCCAGCTGATGGCAGTTTCGCGTGCTATACTTCACACCAGATAGTATTTCTATTAATCGTCTCGTGATAGGATGTCACTTGTGTGGGACATACTGTGAGGAAGGATGGCGAGCAAATGGTTCCCGAGGTTATTTTTTATCGTTATAGTATGATGAGATCGTACCTTTGATTTGCATTACATATTAGCCAGTAGAGTGTGGCTAGGCCTTTACGGAATCCATAAAATATTCTGAGTACATATATCACGATTGTAACTACCACGTGAAATTCGGTCTCATATAATACAAAACAAGGAAAAAACTCCAAACAGCTACAAACAAAGGGACATTTACTGTCATTCTTAGATCTTTGACAGCCGTTACGAGTAGTCAAAAGCCCAAAAGTCTGACAACCAATCTTACCAAGGGGTATCGTGTTTCCCAGTTACTGGGTAGTGGAGGTCAGTCGCTCCATGTAAAATACAGTTAATCAGCTGCATCCCAACTGGAAGCCGACCCCAACATAGTTGGGAAAAACCTCGGCAGATCGCCAAACTAAACAGTCGTAAGCCTCGCTATTTAACGAGTGTTATAAAAACAGCGATTAAAAATATTGGCCGAACGGCATCGCAGCGCTATGGCGATTTGTCGACCGGCATCATTTATCGGCAGACATCGCTGTCTATCCATCATTCTAGGTAATGGGGATTATAGAAAAAACGTATCATTTGTTATCACTGTGGGATCTTATCATCATTGTTCCTGAATTTTTTGCGTATAGTGGCTGCAAACCAGTCAGCAACTCATTTGTCGTGTGTTTTGCAAACCATACTCTTTGATATAGTACATTACTGTCACGGCCAGCAATTAGGGCATTGATGGACGATCGTAGAAATGTGGGCCGAAGCGATGCCGAGGCACACATACGTGAGTCCATCAATGCCTGATTGCAGCCAAGGCTTGTATAGTACTTTTCTCAAATAATGCGCGGAAATTCAACCTAAATAATTAAATAAAAATTCCAGAATCAATGACAAACAACGATAATTTTTCACGTGCCAATAATAATTATTTCATTTACTTCATCATAATTTCGTTACTTTATAAATGATCTAATACCTTTTTTTTTAGCTTTTAATCCTTACTAGTCCTAACGAAAGTGAGTTTGTTTGTGTGTTTGTTACGCTTTCACGTTAAAACAGCAGAACAGATTTGGATAAAATATGGCACATGGGTAGACCATGACCTGGAATAGGACACAGGATACTTTTTATCCCGATATTCCCACGGGATCGCGACTTACGTGGGTGAAACCGCGGGGCGCAGCTAGTGTAAACATAAAAATAAGAATCATTTGAACTTATTAATTTCCGAAGAGGCTGAGACAGAGCTACTTGCAATACAACTAAAGATTCTTAACAAGACAATTTGGCAACACAAATAGCTAGAATAGACTTATTGGCTAACTTGCGGCTAAAATTACCCATTGTTTGACTAAATAACTGCTTTCTAGAGTGCGCATTAGTGCTCTGCAAAACAATATACTAGTTTTTGAATAGAACTAAGTAACAATAGAGGTAGGGAGTACGATTGGAATATATTGTAACGGTTCCGTACCTAGTATTTTTTTGAAACCATCAATTTTGTAGACTATCTGTGATTCCTGAGACCTCCAACTGTCACTAACGAGACACAATAGAATTTTAATTGTTATTGGGCTTCTAAAGGCCGCAACAGTTAAGCGGTTTTTTATGATGTCATCCGTCTGATCTGGTTTCAATTCATTCAGGAAAAAAGCACTGCTGAATTGCTATCATTATGTTTTAAGCACAAAACAGTTCAATTGAATATACCATGCTAAATGTCATGAAAAAAATCCTCATTTTGTACGACACCAATTAGTACAGAAAACATGACCTAACATAGACCACAAATACCTACAAAAGTCAAACCGTTAATTTCACGCAAGAAAAAATAATAATTTAAACTAAAATTGGAAGGGGTTCCAAGAGGTAGTTTCGTATGGAAACAGGACAGTTACTGTATAACAAAACTGTTTAAAAAAAAACCGTTTTACAATATTATATGTATAATACATAAACTAATAATACTTTATATTACTTTCACACTCTCCAAAATAGCAAAATACATCTTCAATTTCCTTAAAAGATAAGCATCAAAAACCCTTGCGGCTCACTTACGTAAATGATAAAAACCTCTAGTTTAAGGAACCCTAAAGTGTAAAATAGCCGGTGGGCGTAAACAGGGCGTTAATTAATTACCTGCGGAACCCAACCGCGTGTTTACATACGGACAAAAAGCGGTGGATAAGCAGCAATATTAGTCTGGAGTCGCAATTAATCCTGTTTTATTAAGATTCTTTATATGAAAATGACTGCCTCGTGGGTCTAATGGTCGCAAGTGCTACTGAGCATGAGGTCCTGGGTTCGGTGGTTCCATGAGACTGGGTTTTTTTTCTGGAATTTCTCAGTAGTAGCCCGGAGTCTACATGTGTGAAATTACTAACTTAAATGTAATTTTTACAATAACAGTCTTATCGCTAAAAATAATATTTTAAAGGATGGATTAATGCTGGGGCATACTAACGGTCAACGTCAATGTTCATTTGCCGCCACCCGAGTTATCGCTTAACGTCAAACGCAAATGTGAATGCCGTTGTCAAATTCTTGCGATAAGTTGTGGCTACACCTACGGTTAACGTCCATCATCGCGATAACCAACGGTGTTTCCCGTTGGTGTGGCCCCAGCATAAGGGAGAAGGTGAAACAGTACTCCAGGTAGAGGTAGTCCGTGGCTGTAGTCGGAGTTGGTAGGTAGTACTTTCTCAGACGAGCTTCTCTACAAAGCGCTTAACTATTTCATGAATTTACAAGCTGATAATGTGAGCTAACATTTTATACAATAAGACAAGTACATAACACTTTAATCCCACTAATGTATCACACTAAATATTTAACCAATAAATCTGTCGAGTCCCGTAAAGGCACAACACTACGAGCTAGAGATGTCATAAAGAATGCATTAACAAACGCGGGATTGCACAGCATTACTCTTTCCCGGGACGGAGGAACTTTAACAAGAGAAAAAACAAAATACATTAATCCTCTCCCTATAGAGTTAAGAGGAAATAAATGACAGAAAATTTTCGTAACATTTTTCTTAGTTGTACTTTTTGAATGAGATTGGAGTGTATGGTAAGGTTTGCCCGCGGGCTTGACTGTTACTGGTTGGGTTTTTCTTACATTTAAAATGTAATTAAAATTTGTTTCTTTTGAAAGTTCTCTTAAATGTTGCTCTTTTATAAAGAAGTGAAGACTGTATTCATCTTAGCTTGCCTGGCGTCATATATCCACGGACTGCTTGCGTTTGGTGCTTGCACCATTTATCACAAATCGACCAACTAACATATATCTTTAATAAATTAAATAGTAATGAATCATTTTTGACCGTTTGTCTGGATGTACATATGTTCCAAATATACTACATCCAGACAAACAGATAAAAACGGCTGAACGGATTTGGATGAAATTTAATGGCACACAGTTTATATCTAGGATTAACACACTACTTTTAATTCCGGTAGTTCACTCCCGTGAGATATTTTCTTACATCAACGCGGGCAAAAGTTAATATATTAATAAAATAAAAATCAAATACGATATTTCATTCCTCCAAATCGAAAAATACTTTTCCTTCAATACGTAATTTTCAGTTCAATCAGTCGCGAATTTCCGTTGATTTCGCTTTAATTCAGCTTTAATTCTGAATTCAGTGAACATTAATACTTTTCACTAACGATTTTGCTTTATTAAGACGGGATTACACTACACAAAACACAATTTGTGTGCAATTAATGTCAATTCACACGACTTGAAAGCGAGGGCTTTAGTAGATTTTGGGCTCATAAAACAGCGAGTTGGAAGTTCCGTGATTCTTGTAAAGAAAAATAATTTGGAAAGTGGAAATGGCGGGATAAGCTCGTCTATCGTAAAACTCGTCCTTGGTAGTTAATGGATAAAGAAAAGTGGAAGTCTTAGTATTTAAAGAGGTTTTTGGGTTTTTTTTTAAGGTTGAAGGCTTTCTTAACTAATATGACGCAAAATCGATGATAATACTTGCGTACTTAAAAATTACGTGTAACTAGTATTAAGTCTATTTCATACAATACAATTCGATTGACAATTTACTCAAATTGTCTCAAATGAAGAGCGCGGTCCTTAGGCGGCGATTCTTACGACGAGTATTGAGTGTGAAATTTCAATGACGCGTCACATTTAAACACATTTTGTTAAATGAGAGAGAAGAAAGATATAACTCTCTCTGTCGCTCACACTAAATCTCTCTTATTCTTATTTTTTTTAGAATTTTCATTTTTTCCAAAGTAGATATCCCGTTTACCCGCTCGTCTAGGCGCCGCACAAGATGGCGACGCGTCGCGCTCTCACGCCGTGTGACAAGGCGCCAATTTGGCCGGATTAAAACTTCTATTCACTTTGAACTGAAAGAAGTTTATTGAAAATATAAAATACTTGTTTTGTTATTTTATAAAGGCGTAGAAAGGAACTTTTTTTTTTGTTAGCCTACACTTTCCCACTTCTGAGCAAAGGCCTTCCCCAAATCCTTCCAAGCATCCTTTTCCAGGGCCACTTCGTTCTAACTCTTGCGGTACGCGTCTAGGTCGTCTCGCCATCTCTTCCCGGGCCGGCCTCGGCGGCGCCGTCCATCCTCAAGCACCCACCATGTGGAGACTGTTGTCCAGCGGTCGCTATGAATAAGGCTTACTTGACCTGGAACGGTAGGGTTAATTATTTCCTAGTAAAAGGCCTCGTTACAAAAAATCCGGGCTATGCTAAAGACTAAAGCAATCTGGAGATTTCTTATATCTACCTTTAATTAAAGAAAACTGTAAATTACATTTAACATTGCTATTTAATATTAAATATTTAAAAAAAAAATTTTTTTTTTTCTATTTACAGAATTTAGAATTATAATCATTAGAATCAGCAATACAACTCTATAAGTTCATATAAGTGAATTGAATGACTATTTAATAAAATCATGACATTTAGCAGTTTTTCTAATTTATAGAGTTGTATTGCTGATTCTAATGATTATAATTCTGTAAAGCCATATTTGTTACGGCCGCGAATCATATTTTAATCAACATACAAGCTGACACTGACCTGCAAATTACATAAAACATAAGAAAATTTGAACTTTGCGGGCTACCTTAGCGCATCCCCCTTAAAGGGTATGTGAGCATGTGAGATTATTAGCTCTTCAATTTTGTTTCTTAGGTTAGCAGGTGCACTTGACACTTTCCATCAGTGGGTCGTCCCCTTGTTTGTTTGCAAAACCTATCACGTAAGAAATAAATTGTTTGATCATGGTTTTCAAGTTGTTTAAACTCGCAGAATTTCTCATATTTGTGGTAAACAAAAGTTAAGCTACATTGTTGCAGCCTCGGTTTTCGTGTTTCTGAATACTATTTCAATAAAATAACTAAGTTACGTTAAAAATTACAAGACTTCGATTTCTGATGTCATTCGCTTTGTTTTATTTTTATTAGGTGCAATAACAGCGGGAGCATTTTATTATGTTTATAAATGACAAGTTATACCTAATAAAAATAATCATATAATAATATTAACTTAAGTAAAACTATTAGCAATCAAAAATATAGCGTCGGAAATTCCTCCACACCGCTGTCGGCTGGTAATGTACCCAAGAGACTGGCGGCATTGCCACGTTGTATGGCAATGCTTAGCCTCTGACCAAGGTAGAAGCCATCCATTGTGTCACGGGCAGTGTCAAGAAGTCGTTTAGAAATTTCGTCTCGGACCATACGGCCCATATTGATTATAAAACTTACGTCCAGCAATGGACTTCAATATGTAAATAAATATCGTCCAAATCTAAAGGAAGCACCACACGAACTTTACCGACAAACAAGCAAAACAGTCTGAAACTCCGTACGTTAATCTTTTAGCACAAAAACAGAACATCCGATCTTAGACAAAAAGTTTAAAACCTTGCAGTGAATCAATCTCTGCTAACTTTAGCGAGACCTAGGTCATGCAATATGGGGTAAAGGAGGTAGTGTTTGTTACAAATATTATTAACTAGCTGATGCCCGCGGCTTCGCCCGCGCGGATGTCGGTTATTATATACTAAAACCTTCCTCGAGAACTATTCTATGCATTGGTGTAAACAGCATGAAAATCGGTGTAGGAATTTTTGAGTTTATCGCGTACAGGACGACAGACAGACGCGGCGGAGCACTTTGTTTTATAATATGTAAGGATGGACGAAGTGTACAGTTTGATACAGGAAAGTGCTATTATCACTACGCATAAACAGATTGTACGACGCAGTTTATAATATTACAGTTACGTATTTGAAGAAGGATAGTTGCTAAGGGCAACGGTAAGGTTGTTGGTAGGGGCTCGTGGCTAAGTAATATCGGCCGCACGGGTCGATCGATCAGGTGAAGCTACGCTTTCTGCGGTTGGTCCGTGGATGGGTGATCATCTTTACATACCAAGACCCCTCCGTGTCTCTGAAAGCACGTTAAGCCGTTGGTCCCGCTGTCATTTGTAGATCTTTGACAGTTGTTACGGGTCGTCAGAAGCCGAAAATCTGACAACCGTTACTGGGTATCGTGTTACCCAGTAACTGGGTTGTGGAGGTCAGATAGGCAGTTGCTCCTTAAAAAACACTAGTATTCAGCTGCATCCGGTTAGACTGGAAGCCGAGCCCAACATAGTTGGGAAAAGGCTAGGCAGATGATGATTTGACGAAGGATAGTTCTGCCCATCCTGTCCATGGATCATTAAGGACCACTAAGAAGTTGCGTACTTCTTAACGATCCATCGGTCATGGGTATACATTAGTTATTGCCCGCAACTTCGCTCGCGTGAAATTTCTTGTTCCCCCGACCCACCGCGTCGCATCGCATCGCCCGTCCACGGTATTACTTCGTTTTCGCTTAGCATTCTTTCAGATATTTTTTCAAATGCAAAAAAAAATAATTCAAATCCTTCGGGTAGTTCCACGGATTAGCGTGTTCAAACAAACAAACTCTTCAGCTTCATTATTATGTATTAGTATGGATATAGTTGGAAACTTTTTCAAGCTTATGCAATGTTGTGTATAGTTTCAAATTAATCACACTATACAATAAATTGTGTAGGTATTGTTTAAGTAATTTGTTTCTTTCGAAAAATCGTATTTAAAGCTCTTTTAATAAACAAAACCGCAAGCAAAATTAGTTTCCAGTCAAAAAGCCACTAAAAGGAAAAATGTGCAATCTTCTGATTAATTGATAACGAAGAACTCAGTAAATAAATTCCACCTCACAAAAACTTTAAAACGGTCTCGTGAATCAATCTCTCGGTAACTCAGGTGGCGACATCTATGCCGTGTCTGGGAACTGAAAGGGAAAAAACTCGTGAATACAGTTGTAACGTATGGGAGCAAGACACGCCAGCGTTCCTATTTGTCAACTGTGATTTATTTGTGTTCTTTTATGTTTAACTTTTAGTTAAATGTATTTTCTAACTTAAAGTTGGTGGAAATTGAACAGTTTCTTTTTGAGATCATGAACAAAGACTATTTAGACAAAGTAATTTTTGGTTAGAGCTACGCCGTTGGCTGCTACGGCGTAGGCGACGAGTGCTACGCAGTCTTAGCAGATTTATATACAGCTACGCAGCGACTTAAAGCTTACGCCTTGACCTATTTATGTGTGTTCAGGGCCGATAACTGATCAAAGGAAAAGAAGAAAAATTTTAATGTTATATATTACCTTCTTTCCTAATAAAGCTTTAATGCAATAGAGTGTCCTTGGAGTTTCTTGCCCGTTCTTCTCCATAGAGATCTACGTTTTGGAATGGGCAACTAGCTTCAACTTTCTGACTAACTGACCGACTCTTTGACAATTCAAAAATGCCTGTAAACGGTTTAATTGAAATAAATGCTTTGAGTTTGAGTTTGAATAACAATGATGTTATATTAAATTTTTACATAAAACTGTTTGAAAATATCGGTTGGCTAAAAAATCCATCTGAAATAAACTACGAATGTCCCAATATTTAACCAAATGTAATTCCAAAAACCCAATAGAACTACTTCCCAGAACGCGAGAAACAGGTGAAATACAACCATCAATTCGTAACAATCGATAAACGGACTCGATACACGAATATCGATAATATTTACTCGATATCGCGTTACAAGTAACGACTAATATTCCACTTGGCATAGCTCGTATAACTCCAAGGGATCTTACAACAACCAACCACACCTGTGTCATGGAAAAATAAACTTTATTATGATTAGCAAAGTGCTTCTCACGTGTGAAGCTGTAATTTTGTCTGTGGATTGGTTCACCTGGGAAATTATTAAAATGGATATCAGGTCCATAGTTGGCAGCTATTTTAGCAGATAAAGGGTATTTGTTTCGTTCAATTGAAGGCTGGCGCAACGGTACCGGTATCTTATGAGGTCGGTACAGTGTTAAGGTTAGAAGGCTTATCATAAACTTTTGTTGAATGTTTGAGAGCTATAAAGTTGGTTTTAAGGAGTTTAGTTTATGCTTAGCTTGAATGGAATTTAATGTTAGTGGTACGGATACTGGTAACCTAGTTTTAGCAGAAAATGAGTAATGACTAAAACCCAACTACGACAAAAAAGCCAACTAAAAAGGTATAAACAAGACATCACAGACAGACAAATTAAAAATCCAGAGTCACACGTAATCTGCTTGATTTATAACACGTGTGTGTTTATACCTTTTTAGTTTTGCGACTGGTCAATCGTCATCCTGAGGATACCTCGTTGAGAGGTGAAACACGTGTCGATTTCTTACAGGGTTTTTTATGACTCTTGAGGAATAGATAAGCGGAGTAGGTTACTAAATATCTACGTCTATTGTATTTCTTCTATACTTCTCTATCAGGCGTCATCTCAGTAGCCACCACCTCTTTCTAGCTATATTATCTTTCACACACTCCAACCATCGTTTCTTTGGTTTTCCTCTACTCCTATAAGAATCTAGGTACAGTCTGAGAATAAATTGTTAAGCAAATTGACACCCTAAATTAATTTGTGTTATCAACGTTTTATACAACTATCAGAGCATGACAGTTGGGATTTAAATATGGGAGCAAATTACGTGCTTAACTATTCATTTCCCCGACTTTGACTGCCTTGTTGGTCTAGTGTCGAAAACGCTACTGCTGAGCATGGATCTGGGTTCGAATCCCGAGTCGGGCAAAGTGTTATTGGATTTTCCATCTAGATTTTCTCAATAGCAGCCCGGAGTCTGGATTTGTGCGCGGTTCATAGCAATAGATGGAACTTATACATCATTAGCGAAATTTGGGTGTAATAAAGGCACACCTCTGCCAAACCCTTCGGGGCATACAGGCGTGATGTCATACCATCACGCCACACACATTACACATATGTAATGACACCTATACGAACCTATCGTAAAAGAAGAAAGCTTGAAAAACAAAAGACAGTATCATTATAGATCACATGCTAAATAGTGCACACACTGAATCGATTATCGGGAACATTCGAGTACTCGATTCTGAAATATGCGCTGTCGATGTCTGGCGCGTTCCCGATTATGACGAGGCCATCGACCTCGGTGAGATGACACAAACAGAATTATGTAAAGCGATATAAAGCGATCGGCGGTAATGCGTCAATCGGGATTAGGTAATCTTCATTGTGTGAATTGATGAATACTTAGGTTGCAACATTCCTATATGGAATAGCGCGCGGACGCGGAGATAAACCAATCAATCTGCCTAGCCTTTTCCCAACTATGTTGGGGGCGGCTTCCAGTCTAATCGGGTGCAGCTGTATACCAGTATTTTACATGGAGCGACTGCCTATCTGACCTCCACAACCCAGTAACTGGGTAATACAATACCCTGATGCGAAGATAAACCAAAGGACATAAAAATATTTTAAATAAATATAGAATTATATATCCTACATTATTTTTGTTTTTTTTTTATATAAAGAATATGTGCCACCTCTTTTACGAAGGTCGTGCCGACGCCAACGAGGAGATAAACAAAAGGACATAAATAAATAAAAATTTAAATAAAAAAAACACATGAACGGGCAAATATTCCTTCGCTTATTATTGAACAACAAACAGAACTCCACTAGAACGTAACTGTACAGCGGCAAGTACCAGTTGTTAGTAAGTACTAAACAAAAATAAAAGCAGACTTCATTTATAGTAGGTAACTTCTTACAAACGGCGGACAAAAGTACGGCGAACTCGTGGATGCAAGAAATGTGGACAAGACATTGATGAGCTTTTAATCCGTAGGTATAACATACACATATGACAAGAGTAAAAAGACGCTTAACGAAGCCGAAAGTCACTTGTTATATCCATCATCGTGATATTTTTTTTGTCATGGATCATTCCTGGGAATCTTCTAGTAACGGAGACTTTGAAGTCAAACTTCCAACTTTTTCAAACGTTTTATTAAAAAAGCAAGTTTTAAATGTTATAACACAATTTTAAATGCCCCCACGAACCCTGAACCGTTGAATGCACCGATAGACACAATGTTTTGCGTGCGTTACGTTGCGCACTACCGTAAACAGCGATTTATTCTGGAAGGTGTACGTGTACGTAGGTGTACGTTTTAAAGTAATACATAATAAAGAAAACTTGGTGTTTTTTGAAGTCGTAAAAACCGTACGAAGCAGGGGCGGTGCGTATAATAATTAGCTCCAACACTCCAACACTCCAACTATCCAAACACCACTTCATATCCATGTTAATATAATCGTTATGTTGAACTCAAATGGCAAAGAAACACGGTTGGAAAGAGGCGACAGGCAATTCATACGAGCGTCTGCGATGGCGACACAACAAGTCGCATAGTGTTGCGACCCACACACTTATTATAATAGCAATTGATTCGATAGAAACCGACTTTTTCGACGTGCTTCATCGTCGACCACGTCATTGTTTATCATCAGGTGAGATAGTGGTAAAAAACGAACACCTACCAATTGACAATAAAAAAGTCTAGAGCTTTCGTGGGACACCCGGTTGTAAGGAACTTCGTTCCAAAGAAGTGTTATCGTATTTCTGTATAGGTGTTGGCGTTACTGCATGAGCAGTTTGGGACAAGCGAATGTCCAGCAGTAAACTGCTATAGTTTGAGTTATTTAATGAAGTAATAATGGTTTTACTTGTATGACATGTATGTGAATGGTGGTGTTTATTAAGTCAATTTTTTTTCATTTCTGTTAGTTGGTGGTGAATGGGAGCCACAGACAAAATTCGAGAAATGGCCGCTACCATTTCTCGAAATTTCGGCATCTTTTAATGAACTGCCAAAGACTTCATAAAAAAATATATATTTTTACATAACATTTTACTGTTATGGATTTCCGTAAAGTAACTCCTCAATCTAAAACTTAATGTTAACTAAATGTAGAACTTTAAAAACTGTCTCGATTAAATACCAATTAGTCGACAAGTGGGCACATCACTAGCCCGTAAGTTTGACGAGCTTCGCCCGCCGACACTGACACCAAACTATTGTCCCGCGCGACTATTTTACTTCTTGTCCTCCGACAGAAATGAATTGAAATAAATGAAATGGAACGTAAACATATGTTTGATTTCGTATAAAAGGTGACTTGCCTTTTTGCTAATAATAGAGCTTTTATTATATTGATTGAGGAAGATACTGACAATGATGAGAATGTCTTGGAACATTATTATTATTATGTGTGTCATAACATACATAAACAATTTGCAAAGTCACGGACGACATTATATCATTATAACTCTCATATCGGTGTCATCTTCAGAATAGTCCCATAATATCTGTTTACTAATTACGCCTATCAGACTCCCCCCCCTTCATCCCGCACACGGGACGGTATGAGCTTCCTCATCCATATTCATAAAGCTCGGTACACACTTGCGACCGACCAGACCTAGCAGTCCGTTCGTGTCCGTAGTATCTAACGCTTTAGGTATATACTACTATGTGTAGACAGCCCTATATTTTTCGTGATCTTAAGATTCTTAGGTACGGTCGGACTATGAAAACCTTGACGATACTTAGAACTATCCTAAGCGACTTAAAAAAACCGGCCAAGTGCGAGTCGGACTCGCGCACGAAGGGTTCCGTACCATTATCTATAAAAACTGCAAAAAAAATCACGTTTGTTGTATGGGAGCCCCCGTAAATATTAATTTTATTGTATTTTTTAGTATTTGTTGTTATAGCGGCAACAGAAATACATCATCTGTGAAATTTTCAACTGTCTAACTATCACGGTTCATGAGATACGGCCTGGTGACAGACGGACGGACGGACAGACAGACAGCAACGGAGCCTTAGTAATAGGGTCCCGTTTTACTCTTTGGATACGGAACCCTAAAAGGAGGACGTTCTCAATTCCAAGAGTTGATTAAAAGTTTACCAACACTGCTTATTTCTTGCATAGGAAAACCCCAAAAAGATATGCAGAGATGTTCACCCACATTTTTAAAAGCCAGTCGCCAGTTATATTTGTAATACAACAACAATAGACAGAAAAACCTACAAAAAAATCAACAACTTTAACAAAAATGCCTACAATTACAAAAGCCATTGAGCCAAACGAGGGAAATTGATAATGATGGCGTATTTAATACGAAAAAACAGGCGAAGGGAATAATTAAAAGATAATCTACCAACGAGTGAAGCGAGAGAAACGGCCCGATCGAATGGGGACCGAAATGTTATAATTTCAGTATCCAGATGAGTATTATTAGGGAGTTTATACGCTACGTTGGATTAATAATTAGAGAGATATTTATTTTTCCATACTTATTCAAATGCAAAATTATTTATTTTGGGTCAACTAAGATCCGAAGGTTAGTATATAAAAACTTAGAAACTGTTGTTAGTACTTAAATACAATTACAAAGGATAACAGTCATCATATATATCCAATTATATAAACAAAATACCCGTCCTTAGACACCCCGCCCCGTCAAGATAGCCAATAGGGAGATACCTCCTTAAGGATTATAAGGATCACGGTTACCTAAAGATACAAAGAATACTTTATTGTACAGACAATGAAATTAACTGTTAAGCAAGTCGACACCCTACGTCAATTTGCCGTGTTAGAGCCATTTCATATAACTGTCAAATAATGATAGTTGTGATTTACGGACAATTTTGAGTTGGTAGTAAATTTTTCTTAACAATGAATTTCCCTAAATGTACAGCAATAGTGTAACACAGGTCACATTATTGCTTATTATATGGGTCAGTTTTATATCGCAGATAGCGATATCTACCAGAGCCTTTTTCCATTAGGCTAGACAAACATGAGTTCCGATTCTTACACAACACGTTTATAACACGCCAGTTGGATGTGTTTATATTATGCAGTGGATAAACGCTTACTTTAATCTCATATCTGTCCAACATTCAATCTGCCTACCTTTTTCCCACATAAGTTGAGATCGGCTTCCTGCCTAACCGGATACCAGCTGAATACCAGCGTTTTATATGGAGTGACTGCCTATCTGACATTCACAAAACAGGTATTGGGTAACACGATACCCCTTAGTAAGATTGGTCAGACTTTTGGGCTTCTAACTACCCGTAACGACTGTCAAAGATCTACGAATGACAGCCGGAACCAACGGCTTAACGTGCTTTCCGAGGCACGGACGGGTTTTATTATGTCATGGATGATCACCCATCCAGGAACCGACCGCGACGGTAACAGTAACAGACAATAAAGCACGACGATTCTTTTCCCGATCAAATATTAAAATAAAATCGGTTGGCTTCCATATTAACGTCCGTTAAACTCATGTGCAGGGTACTTAAAAGCGGTCCATATGGCCGGAGGCTCTCATTAAAATTTCAGCTTTCCTATATGAACACCATTTTGTGGCGGTCGCGTATAACTTGCTTTTATTAAAGGAATAATCGTATCTAATATTATGTTTCCTTGTGTTTGTGATTGGTGATAGAAAGAATAATAATTTTGCAATATTATAATGATGCTCAGCAGTCGTAATATCGAAAAAACAATTAAAAAACACTCTATACTCCTTGTGGGGCAGTCGGGTAAAAATAACAAAATATTCGTTTTCTTAAAAAAAAACTAAATAGCAGAAAAACAAATCCCCGGCCCTCCCGTAGTTTGAATTATATCCGACATATCCATACGCCTAAGAGACAGCCATTCACGTAACGCAGGCTTTTTATCGAGAATCACTTAGTGGGGTGCGAAAAATGTGCTCGTCACTAGTGATGTGCCTTAGTCAACTTGATTTAGTCGATTTTCATGATTTTTAGTCAGTTGTTAAAATTTATTAAAAAAAAAAAAATTGCCTATAGTGTCCCACTGCTGGGCAAAGGCCTCCCCTCCTTCCTTCTAAATCTCTCTGTTTTGTGCGATTTCTGGCCATGCTGGCCCCGCAAACATGAGATCGTCTCACCACCTTCGCCGCGGTCTACCTCGATGGCAATTATTTTGTTTATAACATAAACATCTGTATTCCCCGTTAGGCAGAGGTGCGTTCTACCTATAGGACATCCACATTTCGATAGTTATGTTTACATCAACCGGGTACAAATCCGGACTCCGGGCTGCTACTGAGAAATTACAACAGTAACAATTTATAAATACTGTGTTTAAATCATTCAGATTGTGTACTTATGTAATTAGGTTGGTCAACTAGGCTTTACAATGAACGATCGCGTGGTTTACACCAAATTAGGTAGTGTTTTTATTGCTATTCTGGTTTTAGCTGACAAGTAAACGCTGCGTCGATCCTATCTTGGTTCATCACAAGCTTTAGATGGTTTTTAAGAAACTAAATGGGGAAATGTGTAGACCTCTTTTTTTCTCATCTACAGAATAAGACACATACACTAATATTAGAAATACGAAAGTAACTCTGTCTGTCTGTCTGTCTGTCTATCGCGCTTTCACGACAAAACGACTGAATGAAGGTACACAGATAGTCTAGAGCCTGAGAAAGGACATAGAGGCTACTTTTTATCGATATACCACGCAGGCGTAGCCGCGGGCGGAAGCTAGTACTGTATAAATTGTATAGTCGCCCTCGTTACTACTTTTGACAACAATTCCCATGCAATTGAAACTTCAGTAAGGTTAAAACTATCTACCTTTCAAATAGATCAACAGACCTTGTCGTTTTTAGAGGTGCAAGTGACATTCCTTCCTAAGATGATGAAGCAATTATGAGGCCGACTATACTTAACTATATAACTTTGTTGACTTATCAACAAGAACCAGTAAATGACTACAGTGCGTGTAAGAGCACGAGATTAATTCCATAAACTGATGTAATCGCCTAATTCCGTGAAAGCTCCGCCAGTACCTTAACCACGCCTTCTTACTATTAATTATTGTAATAGTAAACATTGTTAGTAGATTATTCAATATTATTAAAGTGACAAGCAAATATCTATGAATTATTTTACAGGTAGCATAATGGATTAACGATGTAAGTTCATTAAGATTTGTTACAAAATTAAATTGAAATGTACTTTGTTGTTTTAGTGGTCGTTAGCGCGACTATTGAGCGTGGGGTCCCAGGTTCGACACCCAGACTGTGAAAAGTTTTTCTCAGAAGTAGCCCGGAGTAAACATAACTGGCGAAGCGTGGGTGCACTAAGTTACCCTCTGCCTAACCCTTCGGGGATTACAGGCGTGATGTTATGTTATGGCGTCATTGTTCAGTCTGCAGTCCAATACTCTCATTTTACTTACCAAACTCTTTAGTCGATATTTAGCTAACGATGAATTGATTTAGCTGTCGACGCACATCACTAGCAACAAAACGCTCGCATGCGTATATTTAAGGCCCAAACAGTTTTTTATAATGTTATCATGATGTTATAGCTGGCCCCACATAACTTATGAATGGCTATCACTTTGCTTCACTGGTTCGGACACGGTGAAAGAAACCAGAATATCACTTTTATATCTCATATCTTGACTCTTGTTTTTAACTTCAGGGTTTCAGGATACATACAGCGTGTATCAGAAATGTGTGGTCATATTTATGGGTGTGGTAGGTACAGACTATCAAACTAAACAACTTTGGGTTTAAATATTTAGTTATATAATTAAGGTTATATAATTTAATTTTATAATTTATAACTTTTATACAGCGTCTAAAAAAATAGTGTCCGATGCGCGAGGGTGTTGTAAAAGTCATACTGAGAGTCTATTTACGTGTTTCTTTTTTGGAAAAATGAAAATAATATCGGCTCATTTTTTTTCAAGGCGGAATTTTTCCGGTTGATTACATGGGGCACGGGTGGCCGTTGTTTAGTGGATGTCTAGAAAATTTGCTAATTTTCAATGAATTTGGGCTAATTTTGGTATGTACTAAAAACGTTAATTTCAAATTGTAATAACTTTTATTTATCTTTTTTTTTTTCTGGTAATGATATTGCAGTACCTATGTACCCCTTTCTGACCAGACAGGGTTTTTCTTACATATTGTAAAATAATAATCTTCTGCTCTATTATATCATCTGTTCTCACAAAGTCACAATAGCGGCCGTTCTCGTAAAAATAACAACAATAAAGAAAAAACGAGAGAATACCTCAAATAAATCCAATACACAATAATTCAATTCACAAATCAAGGAAAAAGCGCAATATTCCTTAAACGCGCCATAGCATTCAATCTTTGTATGGAATAGGTTGTGGGGTACGAAAATTGAGGATTAATTATTTCTTACATAATAAATAGTAGAATGTCACTCCTAAATATCTTTTGCTGAGCAAAAATCTCGTCAAAGATAACATAACAAACATCACGCCTTGTTTCCCCGAAGGGTTGGGCAGAGGTGTACCTATAGTACAATTTGAATGCACGGGCGTCACCCAGATTAAAACTAAAACCCTTTTAGACGAAGTTTCTGTACAAACCAAGAGACTCAGTTAACTTCTGGTGGGAGGTGGGCTGGTTGGAATAACCATCAAAGGCCGCCATGGCCCACGCACAATGGTCCACCTTAGGGATTAAGTGCGGAAACCAAACCCCTAACATAGAACATAGAACCTATGGTACACCCACATTTCGCCATGTTCGATTATATCCCATATAATAGGGGTGAGCCTGCCATACCATCAACCAGGTACAAATCCAGACTCCGGGTTGCTGCTGTGAAAAACCTAATAACACTTTGCCCGAGAATCGAACCCAGGAGACCAACGAGACAGTCAATAATCTTGTCAAAAGATGTAAATATTAAAACGGCACATGCACTTTTGTCGAACGTATTGGAGATTACTGAAGCTGATTTTCATGCTGAAAACCTTTCATAAATATTTTCTAACTATCAGAGATTGTCATTTTTGCACCACAGAAAGAGAGCATGATTTCATAATCTATCGGAATCAATACAATTTGCAGTACCACTACGCTGCGCCGCCGCCGCCGCGCGCCGTAGCAAACTCAATACTAGAGCTACGCCGTAGCAAACGAATTTGCTACGCGTCGAAGCTACTTGCGCTGGCGCTAGCAAAATGATGAACCGCGTCGGAACCTTTATTTTTTTTGTGTCTAAATGTGTATTTATTTGAAAATAACAGTTTAATTAAGCTGATCCCAATTTCTTCTGATATTCGAACTACCATTATAAATGCGAAAGTGAGTTTGTGTGTTTGTTACGCTTTCACGCTAAAACGGCTGAACGGACTTGGATGAAGTTTGGTACGAGAGTAGACCTTGACCTGGAGAAGGTCATAGGCTACTTTTCATCCTGGATTACAGACAAAGTCATGGGCAACAACTAGTTTTAAATATTTAAATATCTTCGCTTACCAAAAGCAAAAAAAAGGTGTCACCTATTTTCGGACCGTGTCACGCCTTGGGGAGTAAACGAAAAACCCACAATGGGCTCTTTATCGTAACCAAACCACATGTTTTTATGGCATCCCGGGCCGTTATAAAGTCTGTGCGAAAGAGAAAGTTATTTATTTGTTCGAGCACTTTGCCAGTCGCGGAGTTGACGGCTGATTCGGAAGAATATCGTCTTATATATTATGTTAGTGGAACGGGTTGGTAACATAAATTGGCTTGGAAGATTGGATAACAGTAGTTATGTAATATTATACTTTTATTTAGTTGGAATTGGAAGATTATATTTGTGTTTTTAGTTTTAAAATGGCTTGATATGAGTATGGTAGGGTAATTAAGCGTTTGGCGGCTTAAAGATAGCAGATTCTATTCCCGCACCGGTATACTAATTAACACTAACCATAAAATAATTTAATAACAATCTGCCTAGCCTTTTGCCAACCATGTTGGGGTCGGCTACCAGTCTACATGGAACAACTGCCTATCTGACCACCACAACCCAGTAACTGGGTAATACGATACCCCTTGGTAAGACTGCTGGTCAGACTTTCGGGCTTCTGACGACCCGTAACGACTGTCAAAGCCACGAATGACAGCCGGGACTAACGGCTTAACGTGCTTTCCGAGGCACGGAGGAGTCTCGGTATGTACAGATGGTCACCCATCCACGGATCAACCTCGGCAAGCGTAGCTTAACATGATAGATCAACCCGTGTGGCTGTTATTACTTAGCCACGATCTAATTTAATACCAAACGATGGAAAATAAACCATAACCAACCACCACAATAATACCAACCACCATAATAATTGTATATTTTTTATCGATCATCTGGTCTGCAATAAAGATTTTAATTGATTTATTTAATAATAATTAGGTTTTTTTTAATGTACTTGTACTACTAACTTTTAACTCTCACAAATTAACTTCTTTCAGATGTCATCTTTTTGTAAACGTAATAAAACCATAAAACAATTTTTTGCCCCGTTGTACCGTATGCACCCTTGACCTGCACCATCAATGGTGCAGAGGAGACTAATTAGTTTCGTTTGCACCATGAATATTAAAACAACTATTTCACCATACTTTCCTAGTTATAGGTAAAATAAAAACAAATAATTGGTCGTATGTTATTTGTGTGCGGAACCACTTTTTAATATAAGTAAACAACCAAAAAGCAACAACAATAATATTTTTTACAAATAAATTCCACAACTACTTCATGTATTATATAAAAATAATGACACCACTTATATTTTATTGTTGCCTTTTAAAAATGGTAAATTTAACAAGAACACTACCTACCTTAACTTTTCTAAAAATAACGGCACACTAATGTCGCCATTAATTAATTGCGTTTGTATATGCAATATATATTTATTACGTTCTTAATTTTGTTATACTTCTTTAAATTAAGACGTTTTGCTTTCCTCCATAATTGGTTTTGGAAATGGTAATAACATCCATGATGCTTTGATAAAGGAAACACACTTCTTACGGCACCGATAAACGATTGTTCGTAGTCCGATATAAATTTAGAAGGGTTCCATTCTGGAATTTGCGACTTAATCATTTCCAACATTAGAATATATGTTACCTTTTTTTTATTTCCCAACAGTATATAAGCAACCGGCACTACAAAGTTTTTATCCTCGGTGCTTCCTAGGTCTGATTGATAGTTAGTATAGTGTCATTTGAATGGTGCAGATGAGACCATACTATCAATGCGGTTTCGTTTGTACCATTCTCAATGGTGCAGATGAGACCATACTATGAATTCAGTTTCATTTGCACCATTAATGGTGCAAACGAAACTAATTAGTGTACTCTGCACCATTGATGGTGCAGGCTAATGGTGCATACGGTACAACGGGTTTTTTGCTAGCAACAATTTCCCATCTCAAGACCAAATGATTTCCAAAAAAAAAAAACACGATATTTCCCAAAAGTTTTAGGTAGTTTACCCTACGTTTCTCCATGTTGTTTCTGTAAATAGTTTATACCGCAGCGACCCGGCACAGTGTCAGTAGACGTTACTCTTCCTGCACGGCTCCCTAAAGGCACGTCGTGACGTTTCACACGTGTACCGAACGTACGGACAAAAATCCTAATGTTTTAGTGGTTTTTTGAACGAAGAATTCTTTAAAATTGCGCCCGTATGTCTACGAAGGGTTACACAGAGGTGTGTGGTACACCCATTTTTATTATTATTTTAACTTTGTTAGCTTAGTTTTTTATTCTGCATAATTTGGTCTCCTATACGTGAGAGTCATCATCTGCCTAGCCTTTTCCCAACTATGTTGGGGTCGGCTTCCAGTCTAACCGGATGTAGCTGGATACCAGTATTTTACATGGAGCGACTGCCTATCTGACCTCCACAACCCAGTAACTGGGTAATACGATACCCCTTGGCAAGACTGGTTGTCAGACTTTCGGGGTTCTGACGACCCGTAACGACTGTCAAAGATCCACAAATGACAGCCGGGACCAACAGCTTAACGTGCTCTCCGAGGCACGGAGGAGTCTCGATATGTAAAGATGGTCACCCATCCACGGACCCACCCCGGCAAGCGTAGCTTAACCTGATGAATCGACCCGTGTGGCTGTTATTACTTAGCCACGAGCTCCTCACGTGAGAGTATACTACATATATTTAATCATATATGATGTTGACCAATCATGTTGTCATGTGTTGTTAGTATGTATCCTTGGTTGGTTGGAGATCCTAAATAAATGAATGGGTACTTCGCCAGTTATGTTTTTTTTTAGTTCCACGTCAGACATGGGCGAGCCAATTGCCACCAAGCGAGCGCAAGTCTAGGCTCTGGGTTGCTTCTAAGGGTGAGTTATACCAAAGAAACTGAACGCGATCAGCACATAAACTACGTTTAAGAGCTGTCAGTGTCATTATTTTCTATGGAATATTGACACTGACGCTCTTGAAAGCGGTTAAGATGAGCTTATCACGTTCAGTTATGTTTATTGGTGAAATACGTCCTAAGCTTTACCCAAATTACACTTATTCCATATTATTTTTACCCGACTGCCCCAGGAGAGTAATGTTTTTCGAGAGTATGTTTGTATCTATGTTTGTATGTATGTATGTCTATTTCTTTGACACGCTCTGTAGCCTAAACAGCTTGATTGATGTTAACATACGAGGTGGCGTTAGGTTCGCCTTAATTGTGGGAGTAACATTGGCTATATTTTTTTAATATATTTCATCTGCAAATACATAAAAA
This sequence comes from Lithophane leautieri, assembly GCA_949152455.1. Classification (NCBI taxonomy): domain Eukaryota; kingdom Metazoa; phylum Arthropoda; class Insecta; order Lepidoptera; family Noctuidae; genus Lithophane; species Lithophane leautieri. Next base: position 2,004,062 of record OX424475.1, read on the forward strand.
AGAGAGGGGAAGGTTTTTTTAAAATTTTCAACTATATTAGTATCAAATAAAAGCTAGTACTGAGGTAATTCCAAATATATAATTTAATAAAACTGTAAAGCTGAAATAAAACATTTTTTTTTTTTTAAGAACCTTATAACTTATGCTTGTTATTACCTTTAACAATAATAACAGTTATTGAAGTAATTCCAACAATCTCAGTAACATATAGGTATGTGACCCCAAGTTGTCAACGTTCAATGTAAAGTACAAAGCGTCAAAGCTTAATGAATGCTGCCGTCACCGAAAAGTTACAAACACCAATATTTGCTTACCGCTTCGTGCATGTTAACAAAGGTGGCATATTATATTAACCGAAACTGAACTTGAGGAAATTTATTACAAAAGCTGCAAACCCACCTCTACTATGACATTCACCATGGGAACTTACCACATTTTCAATCAACATACATCGCTGCATCTGTTCAAAACAAAAATTTTCTTTGCGAACAAAACCAGCATTGGATTGTAGATAGGGTGACAAAGTAGGGTGACGGTGATTTTGTTTTGTGTTTCGGGATACGCGCTAAGTATGAAGGGGTGCTAACTTTGGACAGGCCGTCGGCTGCATCTTCCTGAGACGGCACACGAATGCAAGTTACAACTATGACATATTGTAGCGATATTAGACGTCCCACCTCCAGCTCTTATAACCTTTGTGTCTGCTCTTCGAAAAGGAGTTAAGAAAGTGCGAGAAAAAAGATGATTGGGTAATCTTTATTTATTTATTTATTTATTTTATTATTTATGTACACACAGTAAAATACATAGAGATACAACATAATTATAATATGAGTACAAAGGTACTGCTTATTTCTTAAGAAATTTCTTCCAGCAGACCTGCGAAAGGAAAAATATGAAAGAAATGTAGACAATAGTGTATGAGAACAAGAAGAGAAAAAAAATTATTATGCGAAGTCTTAACTAAAAATATTAAATATACCTACACATATACGCAAGAAAATTAATATATACTTAAATAAATACATAAAGCTTAAATATATAAACATAAATACCTATATAATAATATACTCATAGTTGAGAGGAAAGATAATGCTCTTTTACACGAAATTTAAACAGAGAAACAGTTTTTAAATCACGAATGCTAGGCGGAAGTGAGTTCCACAATCTTACAGCATGGACAGAGAAGGAATAAGAATAATAGCTAGTTTTATGAGGATGAGACTTAAGGAGGGATCTAATGTGACGTTGCAAAATGACATCTTAGGCGACATCTAGCGGTAGAACCTTGTAGCTCAAGAGTTTCTCGATACCGAAGACTAAACGCTGTTATTGGGTTTTGATAATTGTCTTGATGTTAATTAATTATTCGAAATTAATTAACATTCAGATTTAATCACCCAAATTTTATAGTCATGCAATGTCAGATAAATTAAAATTGAAGATATTATCTTAGAATTTCACAAGTGGACTGTCACTTGTGTCAAACAATTCTGTTTAGTCTGTGGTTAGATCTTTCTCGAAGGTCGATGAAAAGGAGTCAGGTCTTTGGTCCTGCGTGTGTGACGAGAAGGCTGTTTCTTCCCGATCCTGGTCAATCCTACGCGACGATGGGGATTCATCAGGTATGTTATTTGAGAGGCACCAGTTCGGTGTTGATCAGACTGTGTCCGGCCAATAATCTTATTGGAAATATATCATAGATGTTGTTTCAGTATTAGCCGAACCTGTCTGGCTTTTTATATTGGCCTGAACTGATGCGAACGTGAGAAGACGTGACGCCCTGGTGCCGTCCCGAGGTCTAATGAAATAGCAGTTAGTCCCGACTAGTGGCGGGCAGTGTGCTGGTTGACCCGGGCAGTTATGAGGTTGGATCCAACGAATGCTGGCAGTGTGGCCATCCTTTGAGATTGGAAGGCCTTACCTATCCGGTACCTCGTGCGAGATAGGTCGCCGCTCCAGGTAAAGAAAGATTAGCGTCATCGTTTTCTTCCGGACGTTCCCGTAGGCCGCGTGTTCGTGGGAACACAGAGTTTCCTCTGTGTTCCATGCCAAGGGACTTGATTCCGTCAACTGAAGTAGAGTAGTCAACTGAGGTAGAGTAGTCAACTGAGCGAGAGTTGCATTCTGCAAGTTATGCTAACTAACATTTAATTTATTGTGGCAGATCCTTTGAGAGAGTGATACCCACGTGACCATTTTCAGAAAGTCATTTCAGAGTGTTTAAGGCTTTCATGTAGTGACTAGGTAATAAGACCAGTTGATATAAATTACATGTGTTTGGTTGTGTCTCTGGGTGCTTTGCCCAAAAGTTATATTCATTTTATGAGCACAACCATAATAGGTCACTTATTATTCGATTGAGCTAGAAGTTGTTAAGCGTTCATCTCACGAATCCTCACAAGCGACCTGAGCTTGTTGTATTTAGTCTCATCCTTGTATTTCCCCTAACACACCTTGTTACGGAGACGTGGTGTGTTAGAGGTAAATACCTTATAAAGGTGTTAGAGGTTAATACCTTATAAAGATTGGGAAAGTTCTGTATGTTTTAGTGGCTTGCCACAAAATTTGTATACCTTTGTTATATTTACAATAAACTTTGAAATGTGTAAGAAGGTAATTGTTTAATTGGTTCTTTCCCTAGCTATTTATACCTAATAAATTTACTTTAGCACGGTCTGTAAGGTACCGGGTTACAGTTGGCGCCCAATTGGTATATAATTGTATGATTATATAAGGTGAACAATTAATAACGGTATCTCTCTCTCTCACAATACTCTCAGTTGACGGAATGTTGGATTAGTTTTAGGCTAGTTGTAAGTTTTAAGTTAAGGTGGTAAATTTACCACAATCAGAACACATTTTCTTTTGTTTGAACTGGTATGGTGCAGATGTGTATTTATGTCACTAACCTATTTTGTTTATTTGATCAGCACTTAGGCTGGACAAGTTGTTTTGTGGTAAATTTTAATATTTAATTACCAATGTTTACAATGTTTGTTTAAAGGTTAGTGACTCAGGTCATCTTTTGAATTAGGAAAGAAATAGTAGTTGGTGAAATATAAGGTTACATTCTGGGTTATATATAATAAGTACAACTGGACTTTTGATAAAAGATTGTTTATAAGTTACTTTTCTTGTTGTAAAACATAAATGCACATTGGAAAATACAACTTTGTAGCTCATGTTGGGTTGTGAGGTCATTCAAGGACACAATAACAATATTATTAACTATCACACTGTCTTTTGGTTGTAAAGTACAGGGAACTATAACTTTGTGGATTATCAGTAAATAGTAACTAAACATTTTGATGCAAAACATAGAAGATTTATGACAACTGGTTGGTTACCTATAAGATAGTTTAACTGATATCTTAACAACATTCCCAAATAGTTATTTGAGTTGTATTACGGTCATAGGAATACAACATAACAACATTCGCTTTCATTCATTGTGAAATAACATATAAAACACATTGACATTGTCATGGTGACATTTTGACGTTTGAGGTTATATCTTGGTACGTTCGGAAACGTGAAACATTTAGTAAAGGAAAACATTGCCTTACATTTAATTTAGAATAAATTCAATATCAGTAATAATGGATTTAGAGAAAGTATATTTTCATTCCCTTCTACGGGACGAATTGGTGTATGAGGTTGCAATTCGTGCAGAGACTCCAGCGGATACGGTTATGAAGCTTCGGAAACAACTTAAAACGCTCAGCTTAGGTTTTAGCCCCTCCGAATTTATGGATGAAGAGTTGGATACCAGTAAGGAATTAGTTTCCATCCAGGATAAGCTGAAGGAGTTGCAGACCAAGGCGGAAAGTGCTGAGAAAACTCGGGATAGCCATAGTCTTGCTCGAGCTAGGGCTTTGTATTGCCATTTATACCATCGCTTGCTAAGGCTTACGTGTACAGAAGCGAGGGAATGTGTCTTGCAGGAGAAGCATCAGAATTTAATGAAGGGTTATCGAACTACACTTGACAAATTGTTTGGTCGGTCAGAGGCTGTAAAATCACAGCCAGAGGCTGAGGACAACTATAGTAATTATGCAATTAGTAAAAATATTTGCAAATGGAATGTCACGTTTGATGGCAAGTCGTGCCCATTTTTGTTTTTGGATTCAATCGCTGAGCGTGCTAACGCATTTAAGGTAGGGGATTCAGTGTTGTTTGATTCGGCTTTTGCTTTCTTTAAGGGTGACGCTTTGATATGGTATAGAAGTGCGAAATGTCAGGCGAATACTTGGAAGGAGTTAGCAGATCTGCTCCTTAGTGAATTTCATGCCATTGACTATGAGGATAATTTGTTAGACGAGGCCAAGAAACGGATACAGGGTACTGATGAACCCATTCATATGTATTTTGCCGTCATGAATGGATTATTTTCGCGTTTGAAATCACCTTTAACGGAACAGGAAAAAATTAAAATCCTGAAAAGGAACGTCAAGCCGTCAATATCAAGAGGTTTAGTATTAGTAAAGCCGGACTCAGTGGCAGAACTGAAAGATGTCAGTCGTCTACTAGAGGCAGAAGATATTAAGTCCAATAATTTTGCTAAGTCCCATTCACAACCAGATATGACAGAAGGAAAACAAAAACCAAAAATAGCCAGTGTAGATCACCATGTCAATAAAAATAAATATAGAAAAGGACTATCAGAGGACAAACCAAATCCACAATCCTCGGGGAAGGAGATAAAATGTTTTAAATGTGGAAAGTTAGGGTTTACTAAAAGGACTTGTCCTAGTTGTAGAAGCGAACCAAAAGAAATAAAATGCTTCAAGTGTGGAAAGTTAGGGTTTACAACTAAATCTTGTCCAGATTGTAAGAGTGTGCCAAATGTTCCAAAAAACTAGTTCCAACAGTCTGTCACCAACCACCAGGAAAGGTCGATCCAGGTGAATGGAAATCTTGGTTAGAATGTGTTTCTAATTTTTACAAATTTAACAAATCAGTGACGGCACTGTTTAAGCCAGACAGGGGAAAAGATATTCGACCATATTTAAATGTAAATTTATATGATGTAGCATTATACGGTTTATTAGATTCAGGGGCAGATATTTCAATTATAGGAAATGGAGCTCATGATAAGTTTGTTAATTTGGGTTATTCATTAGATACCTCAAGTGAGTTTAAAGAAAAGGTACTGGTAGCAAATGGTTCCGAAAGTAGTGCTATAGGTATTTTAAGGTTACCTATTACTTTTAATGGTGTAACTAGGATTATAAATTTTTATGTGATACCTACTATCACATCCAATGTTATATTTGGTGTGGATTTTTGGATGGCTTTTAGTTTGATGCCTCAAATGTTTAAACATATTAGTTATATAGAGACACCAAAACAATTTATGCAGTTAAATAGTAATCCAAGTAAAACATTAGTGAATTCAATAGAGTCATTTGATAATTTGAGTCCGGAACAGAAAACAATAGCGGAATTAATAGTTCAACAATTTTATGATATCTCTTTTGAAACTAAAGGTTTGGGTAGAACACAGTTAGTTAAACACGTAATAGACACAGACGATGCGTTACCCATTAAGTGCAGACCTTATCCAATGTCACCGGAAAAGCAAAAGGAACTTCATAAAGAATTGGAGTACATGTTGAAGCTCGATGTGGTAGTACCTAGTGAGAGTCCATGGAACAATCCAGTCCTTATGGTTCCAAAGTCTGATGGTACATTGCGGTTCTGTCTTGACTGTAGGAAGTTAAATGGTGTTACGAAAGGGGATGCTTATGCAATACCATATATACCTCAAATCTTAGATAGTCTCAAAAACGCAAAATATATTAGTTCTGTAGATTTTAAATCTAGTTTTTGGCAAATTCCGCTGGATTTAGCCTCACAGGAGAAAACCAGTTTCACTGTTCCTGGTAGAGGACTTTTTAAATTTAAAGTTATGCCATTTGGACTTTGCGGAGCTCCTGCTCGACAGCAAAGATTAATGGATATGTTGTTTGGTCATCCGTTTTGTAGCGATATTACCAAAGGTTTAATATTCTGTTACGTTGATGACATTTGCATAGTATCAGAGGACTTAGATACTCATATTCTGCTGTTAAAAAGGCTTCAAGAACGAATTAAAAGTGCCAATTTAACAATAAATTTTGGAAAAAGTAAATTCTTTAGAAAATCCTTAAAATACTTGGGTTATGTAGTAGATGAGTGTGGACTCAGGACTGATCCTGATAAGGTGCGCGCTATTTTAGACTTTCCAGTACCAAAGACTTCGAAAGAGGTAAAAATGTTTCTAGGAACTTGTTCTTGGTACCGCAGATTTATTAGAAATTTTGCTTCTATCGCAGCGCCCTTGAATGCTCTTACCAGTACCAAAATAAAATTTAAATGGAACCCAGAAGCAGATGAAGCATTAAATGCTTTAAAAAATATATTAGTTTCAGCTCCAGTTTTAGCTTGCCCTGACTTTGAAAAACCGTTTTCAGTTCACTGCGATGCATCTGGTTTTGGCATAGGTGGTATGTTAACCCAGAATATTGACGGGAATGACCATCCTATTGCTTATATTAGTAGATCCCTCAGTAAAACCGAGCGTAATTATAGTGCAACAGAACGTGAAGCATTAGCTGTAATTTATGCAGTAGAAAAATTTAAACCATATTTGGGTAGTAGGCATTTTACAGTTATTACAGACCATGCTTCACTTAAGTGGTTTAAAAATTTGGAGAACCCAACTGGTCGCTTAGCTCGCTGGGGTTGTCGTTTATCTCAGTATAATTATACCATCGAGCATAGGAAGGGTAAGGACAATGTTGTACCAGACGCCTTATCGAGGTTACTCAAGGTTGAGGCTGTAAATACTACCATTACGCCTACACCGACTGGTGACGAATGGTATGATAAAATTATGGCCGGTTGTTTGTCATGCGGGAAAAATTACCCTAACTTTCGCATAGATAAAGGTGTTCTGTATAGGTACAGTAAAGGTAAATATGCGCTGACACAAGAGTTCGACTGGAAAGAGGTAGTTCCCAAATCACTGCGTTCACAGGTCATGACAGAAAACCATGCACCTCCTACTTCAGGTCACCAAGGTGTTTTTAAGACGCACCGAAGGTTAAGTTTGAGGTATTTTTGGCCAGGAATGTACCGTGACGTAGTTCAGTTCATTAAGGGTTGTAGTGATTGTTCGGCCTACAAACATAAAACTACCCCAACACCAGGTCTCATGGGTCAGCCAAAACAATGTTATAGACCATTTCAAGCTGTATCTATAGATTTAGTAGGTCCTCTTCCAAAATCACGCTCGGGTTTCGTTCATTTACTTGTAGTAGCTTGTTGTTTTTCAAAATACACGTTATTGTTTCCACTACGCCGTGCTACTAGTGCCTTAGTAGCTAAAAACTTTGAAAATTATGTTCTTCTCGCTCACGGGATTCCTGAAACCGTAATTACCGATAATGGGGTTCAATTCACGGGATCAGAATTTCGAAGCCTATTAAAGAAGTATAACATACCTCGAGTACATTATGGGCCTAGGTACGCACCACAGGTTAACATGGTAGAAAGGTACAATAAAACGGTAATGACAGCTGTTTCGGCATATGTAAAAGAAGACCATAGGACATGGGATCTAAATTTGACAAAAATTCAGTTTGCTTTAAATAGTGCAGTGAATGAAACTACAGGTTTTACTCCATTTTTTTTGGTCCATGCCCGTGAACCCATTATAAATGGCACGTTTTATAAGGACACAGACGACTGCGATTATGAAGTGGCTATGCCTCGTGATGAATATGCAGGTGAATTAGGAGTCCTTAGGGATATTTTCGAAAAGGTGCGTTCCAATATAGTTAAGGCTCATGCCACAAACGCGAAATATTACAACTTGCGTAGGCGACACGTCACTTTACGCGAAGGTCAGCTGGTTTGGCGTAAAACTTACATACAAAGTGACGCGGAGAAGTATAAGGCATCTAAGTTAGCTCCTAAATATCAGCAGTGCATAGTAGGAAAAGTGCTTTCGCCCTTAGTTTATGAGCTTGTAGGGTTAAATGGTAAACCATTAGGCAGTTGGCACATAAAGGATATTAAAATCTACTAAAATAATCCAATGTTGTCCAAAATGTTATAAAAATAATATTCACAGTCGTCTAAAGTGTCTCTTGGCGTTTATGTTCTTTTGATAGAATGTTATATAGCTCTGTCTATATTTTGTTATGGAGCGGATAGTAACTCCTAAAATAGGCCTTGACTAAGTTTTGTTTTTACCGAGATGGCATTATTGCATCGGTAAGATATTTGTTATAGAGCGGATAGTAACTCCTAAAATAGGCCTTTACTAAGTTTCGTCTTTACCGAGATCGCAATTGTATCGGTAAGATTTTGTTATGGAGCGGGTAGTAACTCCTAAAATAGGCCTTTACTTCGTTTTGTCTTTACTGAGACAGCATTGTTGCATCGGTAATATATTTGTTATAGAGCGGATAGTAACTCTTAAAATAAGCCTACACTAAATTTAATTTTCACCGAGATAGCATTATTGTATCGGTGAGATTTTTATATTTGATAGCACAATGTTGTTTATCAGTTTTGAAGCAAGCTTCAGTTAGATAGCACTAGTTGCTTATCGCATTTAGAGCGGCCGGTGACTCATAAAATAAGCCATTCACCATTGTTTTCCGAAGGTTCACTTCGGGGGAAAGTTGAATACGTCCTGCCTGGTGAGTTGTATGGACATTTATTGTTCAATGTATTATGTATCTGCTCGCAGAACATATTCTCCAGGAGGATCGTTATGTTTTTTGTTAACAATGCAGAGTTCCACTGGTACACAGACGGAATTCGGGGGTAATGTAAGGGTGACTTCCTGCGATATGGATGCAGGTTGCTACTGATTGAAAGAGAGGTAAGATTAAAGATGTATGAAAGATTGGGGGGGGTTATGCCCGGATAGTAGGAAGTTTGTAGGTAGAATATGTTTCCTGGCAGTTTGTTTTATTTTGGTTCGATTTTTGCTTATGATACGACGTAAATATATTATTATTTACTTTCCCTCTAAGCTTCTAACCTTTCAGTTTAGAAGTAGGTTAGTACTCTTCCTCTCCAGATTATTTTAGTGTTTTAACACCGAGGGCGGTGTGCGGTTTTTCGCATAGCGAAAACCTTTTTTTTGTGGGAAGAGGGGCATTGTGACGTTGCAAAATGACATCTTAGGCGACATCTAGCGGTAGAACCTTGTAGCTCAAGAGTTTCTCGATACCGAAGACTAAACGCTGTTATTGGGTTTTGATAATTGTCTTGATGTTAATTAATTATTCGAAATTAATTAACATTCAGATTTAATCACCCAAATTTTATAGTCATGCAATGTCAGATAAATTAAAATTGAAGATATTATCTTAGAATTTCACAAGTGGACTGTCACTTGTGTCAAACAATTCTGTTTAGTCTGTGGTTAGATCTTTCTCGAAGGTCGATGAAAAGGAGTCAGGTCTTTGGTCCTGCGTGTGTGACGAGAAGGCTGTTTCTTCCCGATCCTGGTCAATCCTACGCGACGATGGGGATTCATCAGGTATGTTATTTGAGAGGCACCAGTTCGGTGTTGATCAGACTGTGTCCGGCCAATAATCTTATTGGAAATATATCATAGATGTTGTTTCAGTATTAGCCGAACCTGTCTGGCTTTTTATATTGGCCTGAACTGATGCGAACGTGAGAAGACGTGACGCCCTGGTGCCGTCCCGAGGTCTAATGAAATAGCAGTTAGTCCCGACTAGTGGCGGGCAGTGTGCTGGTTGACCCGGGCAGTTATGAGGTTGGATCCAACGAATGCTGGCAGTGTGGCCATCCTTTGAGATTGGAAGGCCTTACCTATCCGGTACCTCGTGCGAGATAGGTCGCCGCTCCAGGTAAAGAAAGATTAGCGTCATCGTTTTCTTCCGGACGTTCCCGTAGGCCGCGTGTTCGTGGGAACACAGAGTTTCCTCTGTGTTCCATGCCAAGGGACTTGATTCCGTCAACTGAAGTAGAGTAGTCAACTGAGGTAGAGTAGTCAACTGAGCGAGAGTTGCATTCTGCAAGTTATGCTAACTAACATTTAATTTATTGTGGCAGATCCTTTGAGAGAGTGATACCCACGTGACCATTTTCAGAAAGTCATTTCAGAGTGTTTAAGGCTTTCATGTAGTGACTAGGTAATAAGACCAGTTGATATAAATTACATGTGTTTGGTTGTGTCTCTGGGTGCTTTGCCCAAAAGTTATATTCATTTTATGAGCACAACCATAATAGGTCACTTATTATTCGATTGAGCTAGAAGTTGTTAAGCGTTCATCTCACGAATCCTCACAAGCGACCTGAGCTTGTTGTATTTAGTCTCATCCTTGTATTTCCCCTAACACACCTTGTTACGGAGACGTGGTGTGTTAGAGGTAAATACCTTATAAAGGTGTTAGAGGTTAATACCTTATAAAGATTGGGAAAGTTCTGTATGTTTTAGTGGCTTGCCACAAAATTTGTATACCTTTGTTATATTTACAATAAACTTTGAAATGTGTAAGAAGGTAATTGTTTAATTGGTTCTTTCCCTAGCTATTTATACCTAATAAATTTACTTTAGCACGGTCTGTAAGGTACCGGGTTACACTAAGGTGTGATCTACACGGTGCGTCACGAGGACGAGCGTAAGAAAAACGCTCACGCAAGTAGGACGGATAAGACGGTTTGTGTAAGATGTTGAAGAGGAGACATAAAATCCGAGTGTTCCTGTGAAGGCGGATTGGGAGCCACTTGAGTTCCTTGCGAAGGTGAGAAACATGGTCATACTTTCGAAGACCGAAAACAAAGCGAATACACAAGTTTTGCAAGCGCTCAAGCTTGTTTAATAGCTCCTCGGTAGCATCCAGGTAGCAGGCGTCGGCATAATCTATAATCGGCTGGATAAGTGTTTGTGCTAAGGATATTTTAGTCTCCAAGGGCAGGAGACTTTGAAGGCTTTTCAACGAATGAAAGGAGAAATGTACCTTTCGACTAACCTTATTGACCTGAGCACGCCACGAAAGATTGGAGTCAATTATTACACCCAGATCTTTGGCGGTTTCGGTATAGTCAATGCGAACACCATCGAGATATAAAGGCATCAGAGATGCAACACAAACTGCATTGCGAACGAATCTGCTGCCTATGATCATGGCCTGGGATTTAGTTGGATTAATTTGCAAACCAAATGACTTAGCCCAAGCGCTGATGCAAACCAGGTCATGATTCATAGCAGCAATTGCAGAATCCGCGTCAGCCACAGTAAAGTGTCGATAGAGCTGCAAATCATCTGCGTAGAGATGAAAACTAGATGAGATTACTCCGGTAACAAAGTTGATGAAAATTGAAAAAAGAAGAGGAGAGAGAACGCTACCCTGAGGAACACCCTCAGTGAGGCTACACCAATCAGAGAAGGACTCCTCCAAGCGAACACACTGAGAGCGCCCCCGAAGATAAGAACTGAACCAAGCTAAAGCGGAAGAACAGAAATTGATTGATTTGAGGATACCAAGTAGAATGTCGAAATCGACTGAGTTGAAGGCGCTACTAAAGTCAAGCAACACAAGAACAATGTTGTTAATGGTTGTTCAATGTTGTTTGTTGTTAATGGTGTGAAAAAATGATGATGTTTTAAAATGGTGCTTATTTTATTTAAATAAAACAAGGCTATTATTTAACAGGCCGTGTGTCCGATAGGATTTTCCATCGGCAAAAATTACGAACTAGCATTAAAACTTTCATTTAGGGGATACATTTCTGAAAAATGCTTCATTAGTGCTCGCTTTCATTAAATAAGGAACAATTGTGCAAAATTGCATTCTTCTTAACCCAACTGTTTAGGCTATGTGTTGTCTGTCAGTGATTTAATTAATTTAATCAATAATAAAAATGCCATAGTCATCAAACTCAACAAATTAATTGATCATTAGCATTGCTATGCTAATGATCAATTAATTTAAGGAACTCCTTCCTTTTGTCGTTGTTTTTAACTAAAGGCCCGATTAAAAAACTTCCTAATCCAGCCAGTTAATATCAAGAAAAAAAGTTTTTTACAATAAAAACAACGGGCTTCCAAAAAAAAATACTACTTAGTGAAAAATAACTTTAATTTCGAAAGTCGGTGTCTTTGGATCCAAATTTTAGTTTTTGGCCACAGAAAAAAACTCCTCCTTTTTACCCGACTACAGCGAAGAAAAAGGAGGGTTATGATTTTGACCGGTATGTATGTATGTAAGTATGTTCATCTGTTCCCTTCTATCTTCTAAACCACTCATCACAAATTGACAAATGAGGTATCGTTGGAAGCGTCTTGATCGTCCGCTCGTTATAGGCTATGTGACGTCACATAAAAATGGCGCCCTCTAGAGGACATAAAGTCAGGAACTTCAAAAAAAAAATTGTTTAATCGTACCATGTTGGGTATCAAATGAAAGGGCTTAATGAGCACATTTCAAAAATATATATATTATAACCCCAAAACAATTTAAAAAAATAATTGATAAAACCTATAACCCACTTGGATATACACTGTCATTTTAAATTGAATTTGTTGACATTTGTAATATAATCTTCTGACATTCTTTTAATTTAATTTGTTGACATTCCGAATGTTTTCAATATGTGTATTTTATTCATGATTGTAATGTTGCTTAATGAATGGTGTTTTCTTGTTTATTTTTGGTTTGTTTAGTAAATGTATTATATTGAATAATTTTGCATGCCGTAAGGCAAAATGTATCGGGACGCTCATCAAAATAACCATCATATCTGTATACCTACATTATTGGCAAATAAATGATTTCTTTCTTTCCCAACTACCACTAAAAAGGTATAAACAAGACACCACAGACAGACAAATAAAAAATCCGGAGTCACACGTAATCTGTTCGATTTATGCCCCTAACAAGTGTGACTCCGGATGTTTAATTTGTCTGTCTGTGGTGTGTTGTTTATACCTTATTAGTCGTAGTTGGGTTATAGTTTTTATTACTTAATTACTTTTTTTGAAGTTGGTTAAAAAATAGCAAAAAATCTCCAGGATGAAACAAAAAGGATAAAAGCTGGATATAACTACTCACAATAGTTTTACTGTAGCCATTAACGTTAGAAATTATTTATTGGCCTATTTAGGCCTCCCTTCTGGCCACATTGGGGAAATCGCGATAGCCTAACGCGGTCATAACTCTGAAAATAGTCCTGAAAAAATGACTGTACTACCTAAAAACCTACGTAGGTATATGTTACTATTTTTACATTATTAAAAGATTTGAGAGCATTGGTGGCCCAGTGGGACAGGCAGCGACTTACGAGTCATAGGTCATATGACCCTATGGTCATAGGCTCGAACCCAGCCAGGCGCTTTACTTTGTGTAAATTATTTAATCACCGCTGCTCTCAAAAAGGTAAAGTAAAACATTGTGAGAAAACAGGCATGACCTAGAACCAAAAATTCGAAGACATGTGACATCACACTGGGCCCGCGTTGTGGATTACGGCCCACTCCCTCTCACACAGAGGAGGCCTGTGTCCCAGCAGTGGGAAGATTATAGTCTGATTATGCTATGCTTATACTAAAAGATTTTAACGTAATCATCATCACAGAAAACTGTTTTCTGAACAAAAAAAAACTCTTAAAAGTAATGTCTGAACTATAAACTTTTAAAAGCTATGAAAGTTAATCGCGCATTTGCGCTAACAGATTTTCAGAATGCAACTGCAAAAATTATCGCCAAGCCTAATTAACATTTAAAATGTACACCCGTTTTAAATTCATGAATTTTAGGTTTTGAAAAAGTTCAGACTTGTAAAAAAAAAATTAGTTTGTTTCCACAGCAGCGTGGAACACAAGAAAAATCTTGCTTTGTTGCTACACTCAGACGGTCTACTGTTTACTAATTAATGTCGCCCGCATGTTAACTGGTAGGGCTACCATGATTACTAAATATATTTTTTATTACAAAAATACTTGCTGTTTACTATAGGTACCTACACCTCTGCCTAACCCTGCGGGGAATACAGCCGTGATGTTATTAGTATTACTCGCTTTGTCTGTATGTTTGAGAGATCAAAGATAAATATTCTGATTAACTGAAAGCAAATTGATGCAGCCAGCATTATCTAAAGTAAACGAAAACGTCATTATTTCTAAATATCGCTCTAAGCGAAGGATGCATTATCCAACTCCATTCTTTGATTTATGCAACTTAACGTATCTACTCCGTTTCTCGTTTTGTGTTGCTTTGATCTCGTCATGCAACGCGCACTCCTAATAATTGCCTTCAAAAGCATCGATGTCTGTTCTCGTAGCAAGAGATTTGACGGAAAAATATAATGAGCCTCCAGAAAACGAGGGTTACTATTTTTTAAACAATCTAATTTATCTTTAAAAGACTCGTACTAATGTCACTGCCGAACTAAATAACTGCCGCTTTAAATCAGTGCCTTATAGAAATCAACTACCACCCCATTGACAGGACAAGCTACTAGGCGGCGGTCACCGCGACTGGCCGCTAAGTAGGACATTCACGATTAAAGAATGACGTAAAACCATTTCAATGTGACTCGTATCTTGGTAAGGTAAGGAATTATTGCTGAGAGGTTCATCAAACTCACGGCAATCATTCTCATTTAAACTTTATTGAAATGACTTACTAATGGTTTTACGTCATTCAATTCTGATCGTGAATACTACTACTAGTTTAGTGGAAAATCGGTCTAACACACCTAGAAAAGAAACCCATTACTATCAAACAGTCTCACAATATAATTCTGCAAAAGTCCTGCCCGACTCATGGTGTCCGTACAACTTTCCGCACGCCCGTCTGTAGTTTGTGCTGTTTATTTGTAATTACTTGATGCGTTTTGGATTGGAATAAAATCTGTCTCCACGCCCGCCATTACGGAGGGTGTGCGGTCTAATTGTCGGAGCTGATGTGTTTAGCATAAAATCACACTCAGTTTCTCCGAAGGATTTGGCAGAGTGCATCCACATTTCTCCAGTTATGTTTAAGTACCATTTAATAGGGGGCGAGCCTATTGCTAACAACCGGGCATAAATCTAGACTCCAGGGTGCTACTGAGAAGTTCTAGAACTAAATAACTTTGCCCGACCTGGGAATCGAACCCAAAACCTCATGCTCAGCAGTAGCTTTTCCGACCACTAAAACAATGAAGCAGTCTGATGTGATAATGTGTTTTAAGCTAGTTTTAAAGACGGTTTAAACATTTGACAGATGTGTGTTGGATTGACTAATTTTTTTCTGTTGCTGTATGTATATTTGAATTACGATGAGTCTATGTCCAGCTTGTTTTTCTTAGTGCCTATGTTCTGATAGGATTAGACATTCCCTTAACATCGAACGGAAAGATGACAGTGACTTTTTACCTTTACTAATTCGCCCCAGCACAGACGACTCGGTATCGCGGCGATACCGAGGCTTTGTGATTCGTCCCATGTTAAACTATGCTGGCTCTCAGATCAATAAAATTAAAAAACCCAGAAGCTGTCAACAGTGACGTGAGTCCGGTTCCGTAATCATGTACCTAAGCACAGAGCGGAGGTGTAGTTTTGGCATGCTTCACTGTATTGTTCGCAGCGTTCTGTTTTGTTTTTTATTTGATCTGAGATACTGGCCAAACTGAATTAATCGTAAGTCAATGCTTCATTAACCTGAATGAACATTTTAGAAGCTAATTAAGACACTTGTAAAATAAAACCATCTCCTAGTTCAAACAACCTAACTCTATCCTCGAAGCGTTAAACTATCTAATGTACCTTCAGTAATATAACGTATCACGAACCCTAGTCCCCAGGGCTTCACTAGAGCTACACAGATAGACCGGTGATCAGCTAATAGGCGATATATCCAGCAAATAGTCAAATTAACCCGAACTTGTGCCAACTCACTCAGGCCCGTACTTAGCTTCCGTTAAGGGGTAGCGCAAAGAGAAAATTACCGGTTTTGTTTTGGCATATATTCTCAGAGATCAGATAGGCAGTCGCTCCATGTTAAATACTCGTACTCAGTTATACTGGAAGTGGACCCCAACATAGTTGGGAAAAGGCTAGGCAGATGATGATATTCTCAGAGATTGTCACCTCACCAAAACTACTGCATCCGAATGCAATTACTTTTCCCTAGATTTTACAACAAAAAAAACAGAATCTATTTTTAACCGACGAAAAAAAAAGGAGGAGGTTCTCTTGTCGACCCGTATATTTTTTTTTTTTGTCAGACGTGGTTTGGGCACCGCTTTTCACTCACTGATGGTTGATATAGGTTCTATACCATTCAAGAAAGTTTTAGTCTAACCTCCTTACTAATAAAGGTTGTATAGCGGCGTCTGTATAGTAGTTACACAATGCTTTGTCTTCTTCTTCAGAAAGTCAAATTACTAACGACTGAAAAAGAGAAACCGGTGTGTAACTATTCACCTGATATAATACGTTTATTAGTAAGGAAGACAGATTTTAGCGCCTTAAAATAAATTTCCGAGTGGTCAAAACACATCCCCCATCCTTAAGTGTTTATTATTCTAACGAATGTCACTCGTGAGTTGCAGCTGAAAATCAGCGTCAGTTGGTACACACGGCTACACATCAAGCTTTCATTCCAGTATAAGCTGACCGCGCATTGTACGGACATCCTATACAATGTGAGATCAGCATAAACAGGACATGTATAGCTTGATGTGTAGCCGTGTGTACACTTTGTGTTGTCATCTGTCGTAATGCTGAATTTAAGGCCCTTTTGGCATTATGATCATTGTCTTCTGTTTTTATAGTTTTACCTTATTACCACAAAACCGTGTTTATCGGTTGTTTAGCCTACCTAAACACCTTTTAAACATGACATTTATGTATCGAGTTTTACATAAAACTGATATAAGACGCGCGTTAAACAAGTGCAATGTCTTAAGTTTTTGTGGTAAGGCCATTAATGTTTTTTTTGCTGTAATGCCAATAAACGCATTTTTCTTACTTTATAAAATCTTCTACTTTGGGTCTCACAAGTTCATGTTAACGTGTCATTATCCGTTTCGGTGCAACATGCCCCTTAACGTAAAATGTACGTAATAACAATAACAATATCAGTACAGCAGTGAACACCACGTCTCGCTCAGCAGACTACTGCTCTAATACTTATTGCTTAAATACAATGTCTTCATGTCTTACCAGCCAAGCTACTATACTGGTATGTAAGAATAACATCTACACTTCTACAGGGTCATATCAAATTAGCTAGCGGGACTCCGCAAACGTGATGGGTATCAATATCTAAACATGATTGTTTATTATACAAGTGTTATTATGTTTGCTAATTTTTTTATTCTAGTGTTTATATATATTATTTTTTTGATTTGTATTTTACATAACCGTGTGTCACTTTTTAGTTTGTATATTGTTCTGTACAGCACCTTTTTTTTTGAGGCTACGAAATCTTCAAATCACTTCTCCCGCTCTGGGCGGAGCGGGAGGGCATGTCAGACTTTTACTGACTAAAACCCACCCGTGTTCCTTCAGTTGCCTGTTGCCAAGGGTCCCGGTATCCCTTTCGGACTTTCCCGCAACCCTGGCAGGCCCGCAACCCTAGCAGGTTCGATTCCCGGGTCGGGCATAGTGTTATTGGGTTTTTCCATCTGATAGATTTGTGCCCGGTTGATGGCAATAGAGTCGCCCCCTATTCATGGGATTAAACATAACTGGCGAAATGTGGGTGTACTCTATGTATACCTCTGCCTAACCCTTCGGGAATGACAGGTGTGGTGTTATGTTATGTTATGCAACTGCTGGATTTACAACAAAGTAGACTAATATTCAATATCGTGCGCCACAAGTCCTTTAAGTGCACAAAAACGCTGAATTGCTTGCAGTGTCGTGCACCGCGGTGCTCCCAGAAGGGATGGATATGGGTCACCTAAATACACGCGCCCTAATGCAGGGTAGATGCTCCTGTTGCTGTCTTTAACAAAAATATTATTTGTTAAGTGGTATTTCAAATATTGTATTTAAAATGAGAACGTACTCGTAATTCTAATTAAACTGCTGGAATATTGGTAGGTATAAAAAAAATTAAAACGCAAAAAAAAGTTGACGTGAATAAAAAGTTAGGTACCTACTCGCACCGGATGCGTGCGTGTAAGACTAGATATATGAACGCATAAGGAGTATGTCAAAATCAAAATCAAAATATTTTATTTCACATAACACATGTTACATGGGCACTTATGAAACGTTGGAAGCTAGGTGCATGGTTCCGATTGGTCGTTTCCTATGGAGAAGAGCCGGCAAGAAACTCCATGGTTACTCTTTTAAAAGATAATTGGCTTTTACAATATTTTCGAATTACAGTGTTAATAGTTATGGGAGGACAGTGTAAGCCTTTCAAAAAGTTTCAGGTAAAGTTCATAAATAAAAGTCTACAGTTCACTAAGCCTACGACGTTCTCACATTCACAAGATAGAAAGGAATCTATATATCTATATATGTAAGGATCGTAGCGTACTAAAGAACGCCACCTACACGTTCTGAAGTTTCTGCCTAACCCGATGGGAAAAAGACATGAGATTATGGATATATGTATATATCTATAATGTCTCAGTAGTTTAATGTTTTCAAACAATGAACGGCTCCCAACTGAAACTGCGTTCTAAATAACTAGACCAGAATTAAATTCTAACATTTCTGACTTTGATTAATCACGTAGGTTATTCAGACGCAGCCGCAAAGGATCCGCTCTCACTTCCTTGCTTTATTTTCAGCTTAATAAGTTCACATACAGAGTAAACAAACACAAAAGGTCCACTAATCATAGAATAACAATCAGTCATAGAGTCTCGTTGTCACACGTTGCCACTCTCGGAACACTAAAAAGATAAAAAAGCTTGTAAGATAGCCGTTTGAGAATTTTGTAAAGTTTGCTTTATTTTTGAGTGTAAAGTGTGACTTCTGATATTTTTATTGTTTGATTTAATTTTGGTCCAATGCCGTTAGATGCATATGAATCAGACTGTGGCCTCTTTTGTTACGAATTAAATGCCTTTGGAGCTCGCTTATTCTAATTTATAATCACCCTCGTGCTCCCCTATGGGGTGAGCAGATTAGCTGCTTATAATCAGTAGAATGCACAGAATGAATAAGTATGTACTTAAGAAGTCTGACTGACTGCATATCTAAAAGTTTATTTTGTTTGGATCTTTGTTTTCGTTTGAAAACTAATAATTAAAAGATAGAAAAATTGTTTTTCGTGATCGTTATTTACGGGTAGGTATGCATGCATTTCAAATACATACCTTTCTATTCAGTAAAACATAGACACCTGCCTACTTTATGAAAAAAAATTGATAACTGGGCACCATTTCAAGAAAGAGAAACTTGTATTACTTACCTGTAAAAATAGGTACAATTTCGCTTAGTTAGATGCTAGAATTTGTATCAATAGGTATTTTTTCCCTCAATCCTGATAACTGGTACGCTCACCCTACCCCATGTACCAATGTGCGTCGTAACTACTGCAGGGGGTTCAAAACTGCGCAATTGCAAGCACCACGTGGACGCAAGTTCATTCACC
Organism: Lithophane leautieri; assembly: GCA_949152455.1. Lineage (NCBI taxonomy): Eukaryota > Metazoa > Arthropoda > Insecta > Lepidoptera > Noctuidae > Lithophane > Lithophane leautieri. The sequence goes on from OX424475.1 coordinate 2,023,645, forward strand.
CCACTTAATCATACCTCTACAACCTTATACCCTTGCAATAAGAGCTATAATCACACACATTTTTATTACCAAGTTGTCAAACAACCCCACCAAATGATTTTCAGCTTTATTACGTATGAATAAAGATTATTTTGAATGTATTTAAAATGTTGTGGTTAAGTAGGCCATGTTTTGTTTTGGTTGTGAATTACTACGCAATAGATGACGTCACTCATTATTTGTTGAGAGCTTTCGAAGTGGGATTTGAATATGAAGTAAATATATGTGCGCATAACTAGATATGAATGAGTTATGGAAGTTAACGTTGATAAATAGGGCTTCGAGTAAACAATTGTAATATAGAAATGTACGTACCATTATAATGTACCTAAAGGGGGCTGATTGAAATCCCCACGTCTACTGTGAGGAATTCAGGCATCACTACATTATATTATAAAAAACAAAGTCCTCGGCCGCGTCTGTCTGTCTGTCTGTTCGCGATAAACTCAAAAACTACTGCACCGATTTTCATGCTGTTTTCACCAATGGATAGAGTATGGTTCTCGAGTAAGGTTTTAGTGTGTTTAGTATATAATAACCGACGCGGGCGAAGACGCAGGCATCAGATAGTTATAAATAAAACAAAGTCCTCCGCCGCGTCTATCTGTCTGTCTGTTCGCGATAAACTCAAAAACGACTGCACCGATTTTCATGCTGTTTTCACCAGTGGATAGAGTGGTTCTCGAGGAAGGTTTTAGTATATAATAACCACCATCCATGCTTGCGAAGCCGCGGGCATCAGCTAATATTCTATATAATAGGTATAATGGCACATATCGACAAAATATATCAAAGTCAAAGTCAAAGATTTATTTGCAAACTAAATGTACATTTTGGTGTTCTTTTATAATATAGGTACTTACAACTTAGCGACCTTTTCCAAGCATCGCAAATTTGAGGGTTATTTAAAAAATTTAGTACAACTATGCTATTGACACGATTTTACATTAATAATTTCAATAATTTAGCATTACTCATTCAACTAATAATATATACACATTTTAATAATAATACAAATATTTTTTTTATTAATATTAATATGATCGCCTTATTAATTTATTTCGAATAGGAAGTCATCTAGGTAGTGGTGTAAGTGTGTGTAATGTCTGTGTACGAGAATGTGTGTGTGGTAGTTATTGATTTATTTTTGGTTTAAAAATTCATCAATTGAATAGTAGCATTTTTTTAATAGGTAGGTTTTTAATTTATTGTTAAATAGAGCAAGCCTGGTTTCATTATTTATCTCTTGAGGCAGCTTATTGTATATTCTCATTGCCATGTATTGTGGGCTTTGGTGTAGCATTTTTAGTTGAGACCGGTGGTTGGTATAGGTTAAGTTTGTTCCGGGTGTTGTAAGTGTGACTGTCCTGTACTTTAGTGAATGTATGGATGTTTTTGAATACGTAGATACATATATCGTGTAAATATATACAAGGAAGCGTGAGTAATTTATATTTCAGAAAATAGGGTTTACAGCTTTGTCTATTATTTATTTGAGCTAAGATTCTAACACATTTCTTTTGTAAAATGAATAGCTTTATGCATGTCGACACTGTTTCCCCACAACAGAATACCATAGCTTAACCGTGAATAGGCGTATGCGTCGTATGCTGAGAGGGCAGTTTTTGTGTTAGTGCTGTGTTTTAATTGGAATAGCGCGTAGGTGAATTTTGATAATTTAATAGTTAAATCTTCTATGTGATTTTTCCAATTTAGGTGTGTGTCGATATTAATGAAAAGTGTGGTCATATTTAAGGGTGGGGACAAACTATCAAACTGAACAACTTTCTCCACGGGAACAACATCGTAATCGCGAAAAAATTATCAACTGTCCCATACAAAACTTTAATACGTACCCGACCCGAATGTATGGAACGGCGGATAATTTTTTATGATTACTGTGTTGGTCCCATGGAGAAAGTGGATCAGTGTGACGGTCTGTACCACACTTTTCTGATGCATGCTGTATCAATCTACCTAGCTTTTTCCCAACCATGCTGGGGTCGGCTTCCAGTCTAACCGGATGCAACCGAATACCAGTATTTTAAATGGAGCGACTGCCTATCTGACCTCCACAACCCAGTAACTGGGTAAAACGATACCCCTTGGTAAGACTGGTTGTCAGACTTTCGGGCTTCTGACGACCCGTAACGACTGTCAAAGACCCACGAATGACAGTCGAGACCAACGGCTTAAGGTGCTTTTCGATGCACGGAGGAGTCTCGATAAATGTAAAGATGGACACCCATTCACTGACCAACCCCGGCAAGTGTAGCTTAACCTGCTGGATCGACCCGTGCGGCTGGTATTACTTAGCCCCGAGCTCCTGATGCATGCTACTTAAGTAATACAAGATATCTCTATACTGTGACGGCAGAGATAACTTTTACCATTGAAACTTTTTTATTCCATACTTTGATAGCATGTCAGTAGTAAGAGTAGGGGAACACCAAAGAAGAGATAGATGGACTGCGTGGAAGATGATATGGGTAGAAAGGGGGGTGCCTACCGAGATAACGACTAATAGAAAGGGGGTGACTACCGAGATGGCGATTAATAGAAAGGGGGTGACTACCGAGATGGCGATTAATAGAAAGGGGGTGACTACCGAGATGGCGATTAATAGAATGGGGGTGCCTACCGAGATGGCGATTAATAGAAAGGAGGTGCCTACCGAGATGGCGATTAATAGAAAGGGGGTCACTACCGAGATGGCGATTAATAGAAAGGGGGTGACTACCGAGATGGCGATTAATAGAATGGGGGTGCCTACCGAGATGGCGATTAATAGAAAGGGGGGACTACCGAGATGGCGACTAATAGAAAGGGGGTGACTACCGAGATGGTTATTAATAGAAAGGGCGTGACTACCGAGATGGCGATTAATAGAAAGGGGGTGACTACCGAGATGGCGATTAATAGAAAGGGGGTCACTACCGAGATGGCGATTAATAGAAAGGTGGTGACTACCGAGATGGCGATTAATAGAATGGGGGTGCCTACCGAGATGGCGATTAATAGAAAGGGGGGACTACCGAGATGGCGACTAATAGAAAAGGGGTGACTACCGAGATGGTTATTAATAGAAAGGGCGTGACTACCGAGATGGCGATTAATAGAAAGGGGGTGACTACTGAGATGGTGACTAATAGAAAGGGGGTGACTACCGAGATGGTTATTAATAGAAAGGGGGTGGCTGCCGAGATGGTTATTAATAGAAAGGGCGTGACTACCGAGATGGCGATTAATAGAAAGGGGGTGACTACCGAGATGGCGATTAATAGAAAGGGGGTGACTACTGAGATGGTGACTAATAGAAAGGGGATGACTACCGGGATGACCACTAATAGAGAAGTATGGAAGAAAAAGACATGTTGCGCCGAGCACGAATCAATTGGGATAAAGACAGGAGAACGATAATTATTAAATTTACAGAACACAAAAAGAAATTAACAAACCATGGACAAACCAAAAAAGGCCGACATATTTTCGATAACAAAAAACTCTGTCACTCAAGTCGGCCAGCTCGTTGTACGCACACATTCACAAATTAGATGGTCGGCCAATAGTCACGCAAACGCACACTAGCACATAAATATTCCCCCATACGTAGAGCGAGCTGGCCGACTTGAGTGACACAGTTTCATGTTAGCGAGAATTTGTCCAACTTTTTTTATTCGTCCCTGTAAAAAACTTTAAACTCATAACAACCATATTTTAAGACCAGGGGTAAAAAGTAGAATCCCGTTTCGAAAAGAAGGTTAAAAAAGGTTACCCCTACGCTTCAAATTCCCCTCCTAGATCTACTTCAAATATTCCTTATATATGCTTATCACCTCTACCCACCAATTGAATTAAAAAAGCGTGAACGGGACTAAAAAAGCGTCCAAAATGTATCGTCAAAACCTGAACAAACACTTTGCATCAAGCATCCCTTTCTTAAGGGGAGGTCTCAATACGTACTGATAAAGCGAAACAAGTTATAATTTTATTAAAAATATGTAATTTTAAAAAACGCCAAAATACACGTACAAAAAATATAAAATATTATTTTTCTTGTATGGGAGCCCCCTTAAATATAATTATTTTATTCTGTTTTTTAGTTTATCATTATTTACATTTACATCATGTAACTTGTATTAGATACGATTACGATGTAAGTAACTAACAATGCAGCTTGTCACTTCTTAGAAATCTAATGATTAATTCAAAAAGCGTAGAGCGCTTTTTGGTTGTACTTTTAATTAATTTAAACATAGCAAAACAAAAGAAAAATGGTTCATGCATGAAAATAATAATAACAAAAGTGTCACCGCGTTCTTTGACTTCAAAACAGAACAACCAGTCTGTAAGTTTGGAAATGGGAGTGCTCGAGATGCGCCCTCCTTACTTAGGTATCGGCACTGATGTAATACGCGATCAATCATAATCTGAATCAGTCTGAAACTAATAGCTAATCCATTGCTTCATAAGTTCGAAAAAAAAATTTGCTCGACAACGTAAATAACGCAATGAATGTTGTTGAACTGTCAAAATGAGTTATGCAATTAGATATCTTGTCAATTTTTATTGCCAGATATGAAAACCGGGCGAAAAAAAAAGTAAGTTCTAAAAAGTTTGCGTATTTTCTGTCTGTTTAGCAGAACCTATCTTTAAGTGCGGCGATGAAATCTCCACTATTTGCTGTGCCTGGCGCAAGCATGTTTGTCGACGACGATTGAAACGCCTTTGATACGAAGCGTCAATGTTTGCTTGTTTGTTTGTTTGTCTGTGTATTTCTTATTTTCGGGGTATCTTCGCAAATATGAGGCTGAAAGTGCTGGGCGTTACGAAATACAAAAATGTGGATGAATCCTTTTTTTTTACTTTATTCGTTGTAGTTTATATTCGTTATTTGTTTAAGTGGATAAACTGTTATATACTTGAAGGAGCCAACTGTTGGCTCTTATGGGTGTTACACCCGCAAGTAAAAGGGTCCAGGAATGGTAACCACGTTGCAACCAAAATATTTGCATGGTACAAATAATTACTTATTTGTTTCGTTCGAAGAATTATTATAAAAAGATCTCAACTGTCGATTCCCTTTATAGGAATGAGACTTGAGGTTTCACACACTCAATGCAGCTTTAAAAATTGACCTAAATATTCTGTCCAATCTCCATTAGCTCCAAATGATTATATAATCTTACAGTTGTGAGCTAGGCCGTTACATGGTACATGTGCGGGCTATCGTGGAAATATTGTTTTAATTGATTTGACTTGTATTTGTATGGTATTGTATTTGAATTGTATTTTATTGTATTTAATTTAATTGTCTTTGTATTTAATTTATTTTATAATTGGTCCGTGTTGGCTGTGATTCAATAAATAATAATAATAAGGTTTATCACACACTGCTATCACATTCATAAACTGAGCTATCTTTGATATGTTTGTACGTAGGTATGGTAACAGATGCGCTCAGGGTTGCCAGTTACAGGAAAATGGTGTAGAATTCTACGGCTTTTTATGCTTGTTAGACGTCAGTTATTGCCGTTCTTGGAGACCCAAGTTGAGCTGGTACACCACGTAAAGTTGTTTGGGTGTTGAATAAAATAGTTTGTTGAGGTATTCGGGGTTTATATTTCAGCTGACTTGACAGACGTTAGCCTGGCCAATGTTCATACAAACATTTCAGAAAAAAGTACCTACCTACTGTCAGATTTTCCCGAATTTTACAATTTCCGGGAAAATTTTCCATTTTTTTTTGCCTATGCAGCTGCTATCGTTATGCTCATAACTATTACGGCTAAATAAAAATATTTTTTAAAGCTGGCAAACTTACCTTTTATTCTCATGGCAACCCTGTGCGCTGCGTTCTGAACAGAAGGCAATGTATAAATCTGTCAGACGCGACAATCCGGTGGTATTCTCTCCGTGCGCTCATTTACGTAGCAGTGGGTACTCTTGAACACCCGTGCACAAAGTGGCACAAAGAAAGATCAGATCGGCTGTAACAGAAAGTAACGGACATTTATAGTTACACGGAAATACTTTATGATTCTGACTTCAAAACAAGAGTGAACAGACATCTTTTGGGCACGCTTTTTCCATCGTAGACCAGATGCAACGCTTTCCATCAGGCGTGATCCAGGTCAAGAGCAGGCCCATTCCGCAATAAAAAATAAAAAATGTCTTGTCCAGCTTTTAAAACCATTACATGAATGACAACAAACATTTGGGTCGACATAAGTAAAGTGAAAAATCATGAAATAAGAAACCTTCAGTTTTACCAAATAAAAATAATATTTTATCAGAATTCTGGCTTCGTGCCCCTATTTTTCAAAGTCAAAGTCAGAACGTTTATTGTAAACTAAAGCCAAGCGCACATTATACCTGCAACGGGCCACAGCGCAGCGCATTTTCATACAAAAAAGTACGATGCGGCGCGGCACCTATACATAGATGTGCGTTGGTTCATTGAAAATAAACCAAAGTGATGTTGGAGGATTATCACAATTTGTTGCGTTGCGGCGCGGCCCGCCTCAATCTGCGCTTCGCTGGCTGAATTCCTCTTACGCGAATGTCGGTCACGTACGTCGGTTGCGTGTGCGTATATACCTTGTGTTCGATATAGCACCATACTGCGACGCTGACGTCCGCGGCGCGTACTACGTTGCTACGCGTACGCAACCGACCGACATCAGCATACGAGGAATTCAGGTCTTTAGTGTGCCTGTCTTATATTATGTTTGTTGGTACTCATGGCTTAGCAGCCTTTGGCAAGCATTGTAATGTCAGCAAAAAAACATGCGGGGCAGTCTTTGGGGACTGCCGATAGTAGTGAAAACTAAACAACAATGCGTAACCTCAACGTAATTTAAACGGTAGACGGTATATGGCGCTAAAAATATTTCTTCAAGGGTGACGTTGACAATGACGCTAGTTCCATGATTTTTGTACACCCAAAAAGTGCTCAACGCGCCTAAAAATTTTAACTTTATTTACTTCAAAAAGTGTGCATGCTTATTATATTAATACATTTTAATTTTAATATCATTAATTAAAATGAATGAACGTAAACGAAGCAAAAAGAGTATGTAAGGATCGTAGCAGGTGGCGTTCTGTAGTTTCTGTCTATGGGAAGAAAGCGTGATTTTATGTAAGTTTATCCTTAATTAAAATACAGACATATTGTCATTAATACATACTTATATATTAAATGGAACTTAAACATTACTGGAGACATACGTGTATATTACTCCTCTGCTGAATCTCAAAGGGAAAACAAGCGTGATGTTTAAATGTTGTATGTCTAATAAATAAAATGCTGTAATTCTTCGTGGTGGCAGCCCTGTGCGGTGCGTTCCGAACACAGTGCAATGTATAAATCTGTCAGGCGCGACAATCCGGCGGTATTCCCGGCGAGCGTTCATTCGTGTGTTTATATCTTTGTAAGGCTGTAAATCTGTGCTTAATTGCGTCAATGGCGTTATAGCCTGTTCAATTGTAAGCTAAACGTTATTCACCAATGATTTTTTTGTCTGGGGAAAGTTATGGGATGCGGAACAGAAGAAATATGTATGTCTTAGCTACTCAACGATAGTATTAAATATTTGATGTAGGTACCTACTAATACCTGTTTTAATTATCTTTATGTTTAGCAACGCTTAGGTGATTTCTAACGTAAGCAAATCCCTAAGCAACCACTCCCTTCACCGTTTATTATTCAGTAGGCGGCAACTCGAAACTTCCAAATCTAAATTTTTAACACTAGTCTATGGTTTTTTTAAGTCAAGTTCGGTACTTGTTAATTTTGTTAGAAATATGTTGCTAGGCAATCCACAAGAGAGCGGCAATTCCAGTAATTTTATGAACGATCGCATTCCAATCTGTCTCAATCTGTCAAAAATACCTCATAAATTCCTTCATTTTTGACAAGCTTTTGACATTGATTGTCGCTGAGAGGCAACTGCGATTAGAATTTGAAGGTTTTTTAAATACGGGAATTACCTTTATTTTTTACGCCTGAATTATACTGTAGCAGTAGGAATAACACTTCCACGATAATACAAAATCAATTTTAAGAGAAAGGTATTAAGTATGTAAAACATCCAAATATCTGAAGCCCTAATTAATATCGCGCACTTCGTCGAATACATTTCTGGCAGCTTAAGGTAACACTACACAGAGAGCGAAAGAGATGCGTACAAACACAGATTCATATAACACGCACAGAAGACATCTTGTGCGTGATAAATAATTATTACACACTAGCTGATGCCCGCGGCTTCGCCCTCGTGCATGACTGTTATTATATACTAAAACCTTACTCGAGAACCACCCTATCCATTGCTGAAATCAGCATGAAAATCGGTGCAGTAGTTTTTGAGTTTATCGCGAAGAGACAGACAGACAGACGCGGCAGAGGACTTTGTTTTATAATATGTAAGGATAAATATAACATAACATTACATCACGCCTTGTTTCCCCAAAGGGTTGGACAGAAATGTACCTATTATGTTTACTGCTACTGAGAAATTTCGGAAGGAAAAACCAAATTAAACTGTCCCACCTGAGAAATGAAACCAGGACCACATGCTCAGCAGTAGCGCTTGCCACAACTAGCCCAACCAAGCAGTCCCTGACCACCGTGTGTGTCCTGTGGGTGCCTGTAGCACAATAATTGTAAGTTTGCGGATCAAAATGGAACAAAATTAAAGGTTTCTTCTTACCAAGCAGATTAACAAAGTCGTGATATTATTCTATCTGCTAAATGATACAGAAACACTCAGTGACTGAGTCAACCTCGTATCTATAGATTTGTTTTATAATTATATCAACCAACCACCATTAACGACACGACAACTATAGTTCTTTTACAGTTATTCTAGCATTGGCAGCAAACAGACTCACACTAATCACTATTATGCAAAATCATAGGTAAAATTACTGTGAAAGGGCTCTTGTCCTGTCTTTTCCCAATCTTTACCAAAAACCATAGACAAGCTATACAAGGGCGATATATCGCTGATGATGTAGTGTAACCCTACCAAACGACGCAACAATAAAATTTGTGGAATTTCGGAGAGGATCACAGGAATTTTTCGCGTGGAAAATTATGTTAATTTCTGAAGGGATGCTCTTTGTTACCTACGTGTCTGGGTATCTCCTACTCACTGTGTCTCCTTTTAACGAGAGAATCAGGGATCGCTTGAAATTCGAAGAACTGTGTACCTACTTTTTTTTAAATGTTTTTACTTCAATGAATACTTTAAAGAATCGATAGGCAGGTATGTCAGTTTTCAGGTTGCTATTTTAGGGCTTGGGTGAGCGATGTCTTTTACACAAATTCCTACGTATATGCACGTGGTTTTCGTCTGCAAAATTCGATAAGCCCGGGAGAATCCGGAATGAGACAATTGTTTCTGATGTGACTGCCACTAGGGACGAATTCGTGAGGAAACCGGAATGCCTGAGAGATATTTCTTGACGGCATGTGAAGCCGAGACCCATGGGCGGTATAAAAACTCTGTCACCAGAGGCCCTAGACAAAGTGACATTCTATCAGCGATAACGATAATGGAAAAGGCAAAAATGTATAGGACTGACATAAGCTATCGAAAAGCTTTTGTCAATCCTGTTGAAAGTTGTTGTAGAAATACGAAACGCTTTGGAAGCGATTTTCACTTGTCTAGGCCCTCAGGAACCACACGAAAAAGAAAAAAGGGACGAATTAATCATGTATTGCTGGACAAGCCTTTAAATTCCACTACAGAATCATCTGTTCTTCCAGTCGTACTTAAAAGAATATAGGTTCAATCCTCAGACCAAATAAAAAACCAAGACAGAGCGCTGTCAATAATACAGTGTAGTATGTCAAAACTGCACTTCCTTCCTCGTTCCTTGCATACACGCTCACACGCACACATTTACAACCATTTACAATCAAACTACACCATGTTTACGAAACCAGCGTCACGTCGCTGATGACAGTTCTTTGTTTTTTTTTCTAAGTCTCTTTTAAGAGGGGGCAATCCTGTTGCCATCGACCGGGCTTCACAATCTAATGCCCGTTTTCACCGACATCCCCTAAGTTTATGGGATCCCCTAAGAATGGTTAGGGGGCTGTTAGGGGCTGGTTTCTGTTTCACCAACAGTAAGGGGTCAGTTAAACGATAAAAGGTCCCCTAAATTTAGGTGGTCGAAATGTGGGCCCATAAACCGGCACATACGTAAGTGATCTCTCAAGCAACGAACATGGATAGTGATATAAAAGAATTTATTGAAAATTCAGAAACTGTTTCTACTGTATTCGACGTAAATAACAGCCGTTGACCAAAAATATATCGAAAACGACTAAACTACTTCGAAAGTTTTGATGAAACTAATTTTTTTCGGAGATACAGGTTATGTAAATCTTCAGTGTAGTATTTATTGGAAATTATTAAACATACCTTAGAATTTCCTGACAATAGATGAGTACCTACTTAAGTTTTTAGAATTTACTAAGGTACTTAATACTAAAAAAAAAAATACCTAAGTACGTAACGTGGTATTTTTTCTTTGTTTAGTCAGCGATACTTACGTGGAGACCTAATTACCAATGAAAACCATAAACTGGTGAATTAGGAACCTCTATCCTTATTGTATTCGCATAGTTACAATTAAGTACTTTTTTTTTCTGAAATAATTCAAAAGAAAGAAATGTCAAATACAAATAAGTCCACAGATAACCCGCAAGGTTTCATACACACAGATTAAATAAGCAATAAATTATGAAATTAATTACAAATATGAATGAAATAATATTTACTATTACTATCAAAGCATAATTTATTAGTAATTGTATCCATATAAGTGTACACTTTAGAGAATTTCATTAAAAACTGTCTTGTTCAAAGTATCGATAAGTTCAAAAACGGATCAGTCACTATTATCGAAAACAAAACGTCACCTAAGTATGTGCCCCCTAGTTAGGTGACGAAAATGATGGTGAAACGAAATTTAATTTAGGGGCTAGTTTGGGGGAGCTTTTAAGCTAACTGTCCCATACGTAGGTGGTAGTTTATGGGATGTTGGTGAAAACGGGCATTAATGTACCAAAACATAAAAGTCACATTGCTATCAGCATCCAAGTAGAAAAAAAAAAGCGCGGTAACCAACCACTTTACCTTTTCAGTATTCGTCAATAGATTTCGTTTTTATGAATTCTGGCTTGCACCAATAAAAATCTCACTGGTAACGAATAATGGCAAGAAAATAAAAGGTGTACCTACATAAAACGTTCCGCATGATTTGTTCTGAGATCGAACGAGTTATTGTCTCTGGCAGGCGGATGAGGGATCGGGAGCCCCCTGTACCTGTGTTCTTTGACGGAATGTACTTATTTGTATGATTTTTGACTCGCACAAAAATGTCTTTGTTGTGAATTTGTGATGTTCATTATAATATCAAATTGTATCGTAAAGGGAAAAATGTTGAGCGTATAAGACACTAGCTTTTGCCCGCGGCTTATCTCACGTGGGGGTCGGAAATTATTCCACGGGAACGTATCGGGATAAAAATTATATGTCCTGGCCCAGGTCATGGTCTATCCGTGTGATAAATTTCATCGTGAAAAGGTAACGGACAGACAGACAGTTACCTTGTGCTTCCATAACATTCGTATCCATGGATGACGTCGATGTCCTTGAAAATATAATTGTACCTTTTCTTTCTTTTATGTTTTTCAGGGTTTTGGTTAATGGTTTTGGCATCGTTTTCTTAAAATTTTACTTTTGCATTTGGTCTAGAAATGTATAAAAGCGCTTTTGCAATGATATTTACTGCTACTCATAATTATAAATTATTGATAGGTATAAGAATTTAATTCGAAGAATTAATTTCCTCAATCACTGGATATCAAAGACTTCAAAAACTGTTTAAATCAACTAATTTAAGTACGATTTCGGTCCTAAAAAAAACATTTCATTCAGGTAAAACCCATATTACATAAAATTAAAAAATTAAGAAAAAATACAATTAAATTAAAATTAAGATACATAACATTTCCCAATATTGTTACCGAATAAATTAGAATAAAATAAAATGTCAATGCAATTAAAATAAATGAATGAGTACAAATTATAAAAGTCATCATAAATAAAAGCATAGCGTAGGTAAGCATGATCAGCCTATGTTCCCACTGTTGGGACACAGGCCTCCTCTCGGTGAAAGGGAGTGGGCCGTAATGCACCACGTGGATTTGGATACCACCATGAAAAAGCAATCATCATCATCATTTCAGCCGAAAGACGTCCACAGGAAATAATGATACATTTATTTATTGATATAAAGCGCTCACACATACTCTAAAAAATAAATATATACAGGATGTTTCCTCTTTTAACACATTTCTCGTGTTGGCGACGCGTGAGTAATGACAAGTGGCATGAGCATATATGACGATCGCTTGGATTGACAGAAATGTATTCTAAAAGAAAAAAAACATTTTATTTACGAGGATTGAGTTAAAAGGCAGTGACTGAAATGTTGCATCATGACAGTGTGAAACACAAACGTTCAGATTCAATACATATAATCGCCTAAAACCCATCGAAGTATACACCTGTAGAAACGTTGGCAGTGCCTGTAAAAAGATAGTTCTTTTAAACCCAGCCCTTTAACCATAATGTGAACAATTAGTTGACGCTTAATGGGTATTAGAAAATATTTTTTCTATTCTATATAAAAAAAATACTTTTAAGAATTCATGTTTTTCTAGATCATTTATGAAATACAAAAACATAAAAATAACTCCATAATTAACAAACCACATAAACTTATGTGATAAAACATGCCACTAACTACGTACAATACATTATGGGATAACGCAAACTTTTTATCCGTGTAATTTGCGAGGCTTCGTTAACCAAGCCGACCGGTACATAAAGGTACCTATATATCTAATTTCTCGGTCATTTAACGCTGACAACTTGGTACGTTACTAAACTTGCTCTTGTGAAGACAGTCTTCCAGTTTATTAGTGTCATAAAATATTTTATGAAGCCCCCTGTAGAGCGCCACAGTGGAGGTTTGGACAGTAGGACAATAACAGGTGTAACATGAACCCTGAAAAGACCCTCAACAAAGCCGAGAGTCACTTGTACTCCCCGTCATTGTGATCATGTTTTAGTGCTGGACCATACCTGGGATCCCTCTGGTTACGGAGATATTAAGGGTCATAGTTTCAAGGTTCTTTTTTACGAAAAAAAGCTTAAACACTTTATATTCCCCAGGTTTCTCCTGTACGTCCCTTAACGCAATGTTTGCGCGCTTCCATAAACAGTGATTTTTGACACTAAAAATTAAAATAATTTTCCAGTAATTTCTCGTTTCATTAATGATTAACGCCATTAGGTACCAACGTTTAGTTACGTTCAAAAATCAAAATCAAAATATTTTATTCACGTAAACCTACATGGGCACTTATGAAACGTCAGAAGCTAGGTGCACTGTTCCATGGTTCCTATGGAGAAGAGTCGGCAAGAAACTCCACGGTTACTCTTTTAAAAATAATTGGCTTTTACAATATTTTGAAATTACAGTGTTAGTAGGCATGGGAGGACATAGTAGGCCTTTCAACAAGTACCAGGTACTTAACAAAATAGAAGATGGTCAACAAATCTACAGTCCACTTAGCTTACAACGTTCTCACATTCACAAAATAGAAAAGAATCTATATAAAAGACAAATAACAAAAAAGTAATAAATTAAAATTAAAAAATCCTATTTAAACCAAAGTCAAAGTCAAATAATTTATTTCAAATAGGCACATAAAAGGCACTTTTGAACGTCAATGAAAAACAAAGAAATAGAATTGATTCTAGTTGTCCAAATGGCGAGATTGTTATTACAACTGTTGCTATTACAACTGTTACATTGCAAACGTTTCTAGATATTTATACTTCATTCCTACATACACACATAACAACAAGTCACGCCTTCTTCCCATGGGGGTGAGCAGAAACTACAGAACGCTAGCTTCTATGATCTACATACTCCTTTTGCTTCATTTACTCTAGTCCTCTTAATTAATAAACGCGGGGTATAGTTTTATCACGCCTAACCCTCTAAAATGTAATAAATCAACATACCTAGCCTTTTCCCAACTATGTTGGGATCGGCTTCCAGTCTAACCGGATGCAACTGATGGAACACAGGTTCTCACAAACCTAGATCAGGCAGGTCTATATTACAGCTAGAATTAAAGTTACCTCGTTTGTAATTAATGTTAATCATAATTTTACCTTATTGTTTTACTTGAATAAATTTTATTTTTATTAAAATAAAAAAAAACTGAATACCAGTATTTTACATGGAGCGACTGCCTTTCCGACCTCCACAACCCAGTAACTGGGTAATACGATACCCCTTGGTAAGACTGGCTGTCAGACTTTCAGGCTTCTGACGACCCGTAACGACTGTTAAAGATCCACGAATAACAGCCGGGACCAACGGCTTAACCTACTTTCCGAGGCACAGAAGAGTCTCGGTGTGTATATATGGTCACCCATCCACGGACCAACCCCGGCAAGCGTAGCTTAACCCGTTGCGGCTGTTATTACTTAGCCACAAGCTCCTCCCTCTAAAAATGTAATCTGAAGTTAAAATACTGGTAATAACTTTACTCCGCGTGTAGGAACAAAAAGACAGCAGCTTAGCTGTACATTGAAATGTCACAAATGTGAACGCAGCTCAACGACGTCGCACCCTATCAAATGTCACAAATGTGAACGCAGCCCAACGACGTCGCACCCTATCAAATGTCTCAAATGTGAACGTAGCCCAACGACGTCGCACCCTATCAAATGTCTCAAATGTGAACGTAGCCCAACGACGTCGCACCCTATCAAATGTCACAAATGTGAACGTAGCCCAACGACGTCGCACCCTACCAAATGTCACAAATGTTAACGCAGCCCAACGACGTCGCACCCTATCAAATGTCACAAATGTGAACGTAGCCCAACGACGTCGCACCCTGCCAAATGTCACAAATGTGAACGCAGCCCAACGACGTCGCACCCTATCAAATGTCACAAATGTGAACGCAGCCCAACGACGTCGCACCCTATCAAATGTCACAAATGTGAACGTAGCCCAACGACGTCGCACCCTGCCAAATGTCACAAATGTGAACGCAGCCCAACGACGTCGCACCCTATCAAATGTCTCAAATGTAAACGCAGCTCAACGACGTCGCATCCTATCAAATGTCACAAATGTGAACGCAGCCCAACGACGTCGCACCCTATCAAATGTCACAAATGTGAACGTAGCCCAACGACGTCGCACCCTGCCAAATGTCACAAATGTGAACGCAGCCCAACGACGTCGCACCCTATCAAATGTCTCAAATGTAAACGCAGCTCAACGACGTCGCACCCTATCAAATGTCTCAAATGTAAACGCAGCTCAACGACGTCGCATCCTATCAAATGTCACAAATGTGAACGTAGCCCAACGACGTCGCACCCTGCCAAATGTCACAAATGTGAACGCAGCCCAACGACGTCGCACCCTATCAAATGTCACAAATGTGAACGCAGCCCAACGACGTCGCACCCTATCAAATGTCACAAATGTGAACGCAGCTCAACAACATCGCACCCTATCAATAGTGCAAGTATCAGTTTTCCTGCCCTCCTCATGCTGTAGCCACTAGCCACCTACCACAGAGTTGAGCTCTTGTGTGTTCATTCGGCGTCGTATTCCCACATGATGTAAACGCGAAGAGCCTCAACCAATAAACAACAATGCCTCTGAAGTTAAATTTGACTTGCTTACTTACTATAGCTAACATTGGCCACAGATGTACACTAGTTGGAAGTGTGGTAATTATTTTGCGCGTGGTTCTCTGATATTGGCCCGTAAAGGAGAAAAACAATTTGGTTTATTGGCAAAGAAACATGCGCATATCAAAACTTAAAAAAAAAAAATGGCTTCCAAAAACAACACAGCAAAGTGAAGTTTTTTTTTTTTTGTAAAAATATTTTTGTAATTGCTCATGTTTTTATTTTTCATATTTAAAGCAGTCAACAGAGTGGAAGCGGGCCTGACGGCTCAGGGTACGTCCGACGTTTGTGGGTAATTATCGTCAATATCGCAATTCGTGGATTAATATTGTGGGATGTGCTTGCCGTGGTCAGTCCTTGCAGAAAGACATTGTTCTTTACATATCCAAGACTAGATGGCCATCCATTTTTTTACGTAATTTTATAAAACAATTTTTAAACGTTACACATTTAATTGTACCTAATAACTAATATAATATGCTAACGCATTAATGAATTAATGTCAAGTAAATTATTCATAAGTATATCCTACAATGAAATAACCTACGACAAAATCAAAGTCAGATAATATTCCAATAAACTGAAAATAGATTTTAACATCGATGTCTCTTCTGATCCACGCTACATCAATTCTCTACCCAAGTACCGACCACCGACCACTGGCCGTCAAAGTAAGCTGAGTGAAAATATTCACACAAACCACTATGCACTTGAATATCACATAAATGGACATGGTATCCCATAGACTGCCTCGTTGGTCGCAAGCTCTACTGCTGAGCAGGCGGTCTATTCTGTGAGTAAACATCTCATCGTGAAAGCTTAGGTGAAGTGAGCTGTCATTCCATCGATCGAACTATTCTGTAAAAATCTCACCATGAAAACTTAGGTGAAGTGAGCTTGAAGTGAACTGTCACACTACCTGACGCTAGGGAATCTAGAGATTGACAGCTCATTTCACCTAAATTTTCACCATGAGATTTTACAGCAGACACCGGGGTCCAAAGTGATAACACTTTTCAATTTTGGGTTTTTCATTTAAGAATTACTCAGTAGCAGCACGGAGTGAGACTTTTTAGTCGATTGATGGATCCCGTATGACATGGGACTTAAAAACGTTACTGGCGAATTTTTGTGCTTAGCCCTTCGTTATCTCATGAAATCCCAATGCATATCAAGTTTAGAAAAATGACTGTTTTTCATGGCGTCGCCTCTGTCACGAATAGTATTGCGACAGTCTTTTTCTACAATTTTATGTGGAATATTGATATAAACACGGGATCCCGTAATCATAGAGCAGTGGTGGCCCAGTGGTAATGGGCTCGACTTACGATGTAGGTCGTGGGTTCGAACCTAACAAGGCGCTTTACTGTGTGTAAATAATTTCATCACCACTGCTCTCAGAACGGTAAAGGAAAGGAACGGGTCGAAAAAACGAGGAAAAATAACAGCCGGATATCAATTAATTGCCGCCTCCATTACTACCCGGCTCCCGCTGTGCCCGTTAAAGTTCGTTTACGGTCGAATGCGAGCATACGGCCACTGGTAAGATTGTAACGTTGGCCAACATGCCGCATCACCACTGAATATACTGCCAACATAAGAACATGCACTTGTCAGATGAGGGGAATTAATACTATATGTATAGTTTATGATATTCCCCTAATTAGTAAGGTTTGAGTGTCAGAATGGTTACTAGTTATTTACTGTATATGAAAGTATGTATCTATATGGTGTGTAGGGAAAAGGTTTTATGAAGAAAGACAAGACTAGGCATTTATTTCAATTAGGCTAGTCGGTTAAATACGGTAATGAGAACACTAGTTGTCCGTTCCAAATCTTGGTACCAGTTACACCAACAACTTCCAGAAGATCCTCGATAGCTCCAACATTGATCATGAAAATAGAAAAATAAAATTCATTAGAAATCCGTTATGTAAGCCAGAGCCC
The DNA here is from genome assembly GCA_949152455.1 of Lithophane leautieri. Classification (NCBI taxonomy): domain Eukaryota; kingdom Metazoa; phylum Arthropoda; class Insecta; order Lepidoptera; family Noctuidae; genus Lithophane; species Lithophane leautieri. Next base: position 2,041,449 of record OX424475.1, read on the forward strand.
TATATATCCCACTTCTGATGTCTAATTAGGGGAATATCATATACTATACATATAGTATTAATTCCCCTCATCTGACACACTCCTAGGAGTAACGTCTTTCTTTCTTTCTTTCAAATACGCTCGCTGCGTAGACAAATTTTCGTAGATTGCTCCGAAATCTCGTAGCCGCGTAGCACTCGAATATTATGTAGCAAAGACGATGATACATAATAGAGAACAAGCCTGTAGTTCTTGAGAACGATGTTCACTGATTGTATTCGACGTTTGCAGTAAATATTGGGTCGTATAGTCTGTTCTAAAAGTATCCGATGAAAATGTAAACTGACCCTGTTCAGTTGAATTCTTGCGCAATCACTCACTAAAGGGAATGAGTAAGTTCGTTTGTATTTAGAAGTTTTCAGCTTTATAACTAACAATTGCTGAATTTTTTCAATTTAACTTTAACTTTAAATATTAGTTGTTTAAATATTCAATATAAATTCAAAGCAGTCAATTTGTAAGTGGCACTACAAATTTGCATCTACTGGTACGTTTTATGGTGCAGTTGTACTTTTGGAACAGACCGTACAATAGTCTATCGTTGTATTACAGAAATATGTAAACCCAGGTGACGAATAGAACCTTAATTAAACCTTAATTAACCTGAGCATTGAAAAATATAGTCAAGCGAGCAACCGACCACACAAATGATGCGTTGAATGACTCATTAAAAAATATTGGCAGTCGCGGGACGCCCAGCAAATGGGAAACATCGAAATTGATGATTATTGAATAAAATGTATAATCAAAGAAAACTAATTTAGGAGTATGAGGAACAGGGTGTAAAGTTCACTCATCCACCATAGAAAAGGGAGGATCCTCCGACCAGACGAGTATTGTGTCTGGTGGGCAAATGCCCAACGATTAATGTCGGGTTCTTGTATATATGTCCATTGCACGGTAAACTTTAATTGCGCGATGCAGGATTTACGTGACGTCAGGTGTTTGTGTGACGTCAGGTCTTTTTGATGCGTAGTTCATATGTGGCGATGTAGGTACCGCCACACAATAAATATAGAGGATAAAGAAATATATTATATACTCAATACTCAATTTTTATTGCATTCCATATGTTACATAGATGGTACAGTAAATAAAAGATCGATATGGACCCTGTCGGGCACAGCAAAATTAGGAGAGAGGAAGAGGGCTAAGCAGAAATGTAATATTATTATAAATTATTAGATGTGTTTAATTATGTAGGTAATATATTATTAGGATAGTATAAATAGGTATAGTATATTAGTTATTTTTATTTTATGTATTGAATAAGAATAATCTAGGTAATTATTATGAAATTAATAAGTAGAAGTATTTTCATTATTATTAAATTATTTTTTTATTTATGTATTCATATTTTCATATTTATATTTGATTTTCTATATTCCATATTATATATATTTCATAATGTTTGGTGTTTATGAGGGTAAATAATTTTATTTTGCAGTCGATTTATCATCCAAAAACTCCTTTACTGAGTAGTATGACTTGGATTTCAAAAAATGTTTCAGTTTATTAATAAATATATTTGTTTTGCCTACTTCTCTAATGTCATTTGGCAATTTATTATAAATTTTGATAGACATAACTAAAGGGCTGGTTGAGTGCATTTTGAGTCGGGATTGAGGTATGTTTATTTTGTTTTTGTTGTGTCGAAAGGAGTATTTTGTTTGTGTTTCTTCGCAAGTGGTGTAAAACTCTGGGTGTGTTCTGACAAATGTACATAATTCTAAGATATATAGACAGGGAAGTGTGAGTATTTTATGTTTTTGGAGATGTGGTTTGCAGCTATCTGTTTGTTCTATGTTGGTTATTATTCGAATTAACTTCTTTTGTAAGATAAATATGGTTTGTGAATCTGTACTGTTACCCCACAGCATGACCCCATAGCTGAGCCATGCCTGGGCAAATGCATAATAGGTGACAAGTGCAGTTTGCAGGTTGGTAGTTTTTTTAATTTCGCGTAGGGCATATTAATACATTTTTCTGGCATGACGGGGCACATAAGAGCTTCATGTCGTTTGCCGTCACGGCATACGAGCCGGTTTTACCGCCAAGGCGCGCCTTTACATGTTTCACATCAAAAACAATTAATGAACGCAACTGTTATATACTGCCAATGACACAATAACTATTACCAAAAGTTTATTAACAAAAAACTTGGGTTCTCATCATGATCATGCGAAGCTTCTTTGATCATGCGCCGTTTGAGCAGGCCAATCGTAAAATAACAATAGTAGAATGGTCCACATATAAAAAGTATGATGGTGGACCCTAGTCAATAGAGGAGTAATGTACCGTCACCGCCATCGCAAATAATAAAATAGGATGGTACACTGACGCACACAAGTGTTTCTTGAACTTTCGGCTTCACTATATTCTGTAGTTTATTGGTGATGGCACTCCAAAATTGTTATTGGAATAGTGTGTCGGTTTCCACTCAAATTAAAGGCTTTTTGCAACTTCCACTAAGGTTATAATTACATGCATCGGCAAACCCATTGCCAAAGGATTGTCCGAAATTAATCGATGTTTTCACCGGACACTGTAAGTTTATAGTGTCGGAGTGACGCGTTGATCTAACTTCATTACTTTATAAAATCTTAGCTGATGCCCACGGCTTCGCCCGTGTGGATGTCGGTTATTATATACTAAAACCTTACTCGAGAACCACTCTTTCCATTGGTGAAAACAGCATGAAAATCGGTCTGAAGTAGTTTTTGAGTTTATCGCGTACAGGACGACAGACAGACGCGGCAGAGGACTTTGTTTTATAATATGTAAGGATATTTGATATTATATTGCAAGTACAATGCACCTGAATTTTCTTTAGAACATCACCAATTAGGTCACCATATGTGTCCTTCTTGGGCGTCCCCAAAAAGGCGCACGCGCAGTCGTGTCTACCTCAACTTATCAAAACATTTTAAAGTATTGCTGCCCGCATGTTATTAATCGTTTAATATTATTAACAGTAATATCTTTTAAAAAAAACCTCTTACTTCATCTTTATTGTGTAACAGAACAAATATTTCTGTGTACCACTTTTGCGCGCAACGATACATAATTTTCCGCTCTGCAAATGTCAATCGTGGACCTTAAACGGCTAATTTCCTGCCGAATGTGACTTTATGTAAAGAAAATATATAAAAAAAACTTTGACAATAAATCGACTTCATATTATCATCGATAGTAAAAAAAGTTTTTTAATCAATCTTTGGAAAACTTTGTAGAAAAAATATTTACGTGAATTACTTGCGAAGTAATTTAAAAGATTAAGGTTTTGTTACCTGTTTTATGGTGGTGAACCTACTTTATTATTGTTTACGGACACAGTTTGTATGATAACACCTCATTTTGTCAACGAGGGAGGTAGTAATATTTTTTAACACCCTAGAGGTATATCTGAGATATTTTTCTTTTAAATTTAATCATAATCATGAATCTTTATTTATTTCAACATCATTACAGGCACAGGTTAATAAAATGCACGATCTTAAATAGAGACAGGTGTAGGTGGCTCCTGAGTTACAGATCACCCGGCTCTCTTAGATAGGACATGTTAATTTACAAAATAGTACCTAGTCACGATAATGCAGGTATAACAAGTCTGAATAAAAAAATAAAAAATATCAGCTTTATTCTTGAAACCACCTGTTACAACAATAAATTAATTATATTTTTTTATTATCGACTTATCTTAATTTACCCCAGCATCGATATTAAATAACCTATAGAAACGCTCGGGTCAAGGGGCCCGAGTGCGCGTCTCCTTTTTAAGGAAATTTCTCGTCGGCTGGTCGACACTTCACGTGACCAGAGGGCTGGCTCGTTCTTTGGCCAAAGAATTAGCATTGCCATTCAACGTGGCAATGCTGCCAGTCTTCTGCATGTTTCCGGATGACGGCGATGCGGACGAATACTTCTACACCAGTGACACCAGTGTCCTTTTGTTTTTGTATTGTTAGTTAGTCCTTAATTTAGTGTTAGATTGTAGTGTATAGAATATCCTTACATATTATAAAACAAAGGCCTCCGCCGCGTCTGTCTGTCGATAAACTCAAAAACTGCTACACCGATTTTCATGCTGTTTTCACCAATAGATAGAATGGTTCTTGAGGAAGGTTTTAGTATATAATAACCGACATCCATGCGGGCGAAGCCGCGGGCGTCAGCTAGTGTTAAATAAGTAAAAAATTACTCATGTATGTATTGTTGCGAGACCCCGGGAGTCTTGCGTTACTTTGTGAATTTACATTTCATTTCCATATGTATTTTGTTGTCTGTCCTAAAAGGGTCTTATATACTTACGAAAAGTGACATTAAATTAATTGTACAATTTAATAATGTAAAGGTACTGTGGAATGGGTGCGGATTATCTCCGGATGGGGATAAAAAGTGTCGCCTCCTCTTCTTCCGGAATTTACTGCCGGCAGCATAGATTGCTCAATTCCTTACGAATATAACGTTTTCGCACACTTCAGTTTCAAAGCGATAATATAAAAGGTTTAATTGAAATAACGGAAAACCTAAAAAGGGCTCTTTGTACGTTTAAAGAACTGTTCCCAAGGGAACAAACGTAAAAAAAAATCTGCTGTTCCATACAATGTTCGCATAACTTAATAAAATGTCGGGATCAGCATTTTTCCTTTACTGCAGGTTTCCTATCCTCTTGTCAGTGATATCCCAGATAAATTGAAAAAGTACTGTATTAAGATAAAAACTTTTTACAAAAAAAAAACACTAGAATTAACATAGCAGGTATTAGAATTTGTGTGGGGTAGGTACCACAACCAAAAAAAGAAAAATAAAAACTTTTTACAAAAAAAAAACAACCGTCTTCCAAAAAAAACACAAAAAAAGTGAAAAATAACTTTAATTTCGGAAGTCGGTGTCTTTGCTTTTCATTTATCGTTTTTTGCCACCGACTTCATCTTCTCATCAAAATCGGTTCACCCAGTAGAAAGTTCTGAGGTAAAAAACATAAAAAAAAAAAAATACAAACGTATTGACAACCTCCTCCTTTTTTGAAGTCGGTTAAAAAAAACACAGTGTTACCTACTTACTAGTTTTCAAACCCAGAACTTCTGTAGCAAACATTATATTAAGATTACATACTTCCATCCCACATTACAGTAAATTCCTGCTTGTAATTTTTTGAAAGGCCCCTGTTCACTTTGCAGCAACAAGCATAGCTCCGCTTCGCTTCAACTGCCATTACACAACATACTCAAGCCTCTCAATGTGGCATGGAAAGTTTATGTCAAGTTATTGGATTTTTCGTCCCTTAATCAGACACGTAAGGCTTTTGTATCCTAAGTGTTCCGTGGCCATTTGTTATGGATTGGGTAACTTGGGCACATGATATTAGGGTGTTTGGGGTCTCAACCATTGAATTATTTAGAGACCTACGTTCTTCTTTCTTTTTTTTCTTTCTTTCTTTCTTTTAGCTCTACTTTCTATAGAAACTTACGTATTAAGATATTTTTTTTCTTCCATCTTTCGGATGAGTCCTATTAATTTTCGTTATCAAACTCATAACCGTTCAAGAGATATTAACAAAAATCTATGAATTTTCTTAGATTTTTTTCCATGTTTATCGTCAACATGTTTCTGTCTGTGAGACGTGCACTTTTGGATTCTCCAATTTTGGTTTTGTTTTTGTGTGAGTTACCTGGGTCAAATAAATTTATTTTCTATCTTTTTTCTTTTTCTTTTTGTATTTACGAAAATGCATAAACAATCGCTTGTGAGTAACGCATTATTTTTTGATAACGCATATAATCTTCCTAAAAAAGATTAAGCGTTATTGTACTGTAAGAAACATGAATAAAAAAAAAAATGCAGTTTTTTTATTTTTTTTTATTAGATAGAACAGCGAAAAATAGTACAAGAAGCTGTAGGCCACTCTATCAAGCTCCTTGTATTCCTTACCCGGGCAGACACAGGTACACATCTGCCTACACTTTACAATAATATTTAAAAAAAAAAGTAATAAAAACTATAACCCAACTAAGACTAAAAAGGTATAAACAAGACACCACAGACAGACAAATTAAAAATCCGGGGTCACACGTGTTAGGGCATAAATCGAACAGATTACGTGTGACTCCGGATTTTTAATTTGTCTGTCTGTGGTGTCTTGTTTATACCTTTTTAGTGGTAGTTGGGTTATAGTTTTTATCACTTTTTTTTTTTTGATTCTTTTTGGGTTATAATATACAGGGTTACTGGTAACTCGACGTATTCCTTGCAGGACGTCATAGTAGGGTTAAAATGCAACAAATTAAGCCACCAAATGTTCTACCGAAATTCAGTAGTTTTTGAATTAGTTAAGAGTTTTAGTTTTTTAATGAAAAATCCCAGATTAAACCATTTGAAACCAATTTAAAAATGATTTACGGCGCGACTGTACCGAAATTTAAGTTATTATCATAGTTGACGCCGTAGCAGGCCTTTGTTAATAATTAAAAGTTCAATAATGCCTAAAACTTTGGCAAATATCACTAACAAAACATTTAATTTTTTGTAATTTTTAGCTCTATAACTCTTAACTAATTCAAAAACTACTGAATTTCGGTAGAACATTTGGTGGCTTAATTTGTTGCATTTTAACCCTACTATGACGTCCTGCAAGGAATACGTCGAGTTACCAGTAACCCTGTATATATTTTTGAAATGTGCTCATTAAGCCCTTTCATTTGATACCCAACATGGTACGATTAGATAATTTTTTTTTTTAAGTTCTTTACTTTAGTCCTCTAGAGGGCGCCATTTTTAATTTAATGTGACGCCACATATCTTTTAACCAGCGGACGATCAAGACGCTTCCAACGATACCCCATTTGTCAAATTTTGATGAGTGGTTTAGAAGATAGAAGGGAACAGATGAACATACCTACATACATACATACATACTTACATACATACATACTTACATACATACCGGTGAAAACCATAACTCTCCTTTTTTCTTCGCTGTAGTCGGGTAAAAAATAAACTATTTCGGAAATAAATTATCTTTATTTACCTGAAATATTGTAGTTTTACCGATCTTCAATTTAGAAACACTGTTTCACATAGGTAATAATCTCTTACTGCGATGAAAAAAGACACGGAAGACGTATATATTACAGACGTATAGCTACTAGCTTCCGCCCGCGGCTTCGCCCGCGTGGTATGTCGATAGCTTATATCAGTCCTATACATTTATGCTTTTTCCATCATCGTTATCGCTGATAGAATCCACGTGTTTGTCTAGGGCCTGAGGTAGTTTGGAGAGAGAAAAAGGCCAGAGAAAAGACCAAACGTTCGTCGACCAAAATGGTGTATAGACCCGATGCCCTGGACCTTGTGACTGTCCTTCCTGGAAGCCAAAGGAATCCACAGGAGACATACTTGATGCCAAGCCAGGACAAGAGCGGTGCTTAAACGATGGGTCTCAAATTCACAATCCTTAGCACTAAGATGTCATCATCTGCTTACCCTTTTCCCAACTAAGTTGGGTTCGGCCTCCAGTCTAACATCGAGGGACTGCCTATCTGACGTCTATAACTCAGTTACTGGGTGACACGATAACCCTTGGTAACACTGGTTCTCAGTTTTTCGGACAACAGACTACTGTCAAATGATATGTAAGATCTTCCAATGACAGCCGGGACCAACTGAGAAATGGAGCTGGCCTCGGTTTGTAATGAATGGTCAGCCATCTATGGACCGACCTCGACAAGCGTTGCTCAACCTCGATCGAAACGTACAGCTGTTATTACTACGAGCCCGAGGGACTGAGTATAAAAATGTAAAAATACGCAAAATTCTGATATACATAGAAAAATAATACTACATGGCAGTCTATCTGTCAGGGACATTATCCTCTCTCCTCACGCAAATCTTATATCCTCAGATGTTCGGGCTGAGAAACCGGTCCTCAGTCGGTATGCCTACCCTCTCAATATCGCTACCTCGCTTGCCTTTACTGCTGCTTCGGCTAAAGAACCTACCTTCGTTACAAGAGGAAGCGATTTATTATTATTGTTAAACCTTTTCCCCCATAACTCGGAGTAAAGATATGTCAAAATTTAAGCTCGAAAAATGTATAGTTATACTGATAATTTTTAACTTCACTGTGCGATCATTTCTCAATGCTCGTGTCTTCTTTGTATGAGAAGGCAGCCCCTGCAGTGGGATAATAATATGCATTAATATTTATTAATAAGGGGGTTTCTATTCAACATAAGCTTATGGCAGAGCTAGCATGTGAAAAGACAATCTTTTGTGTAGGCGATTACTTCGTACTGTCATGAATCAATGTTAATACATATCTCTTAATATATGGGTTACCACAGCAGCGACTTCGATTAACATTCATAAAACAACTTTATACTGCAACTGCACCTAGCGACATATGCCAGCTATGTTAGACTAAAAGGTGTCCAAACATTGAACGGTAAGACCGCGGCAACAACACGCGGCATTTGCGACACTTGTGCCCCGCTCTAGCCAGGTAAAAATGTTTGTGCGCAGCAGGTATACTGCGGAATCGTTTGCGCGCGGCAGCCCCACACGATTACCGCTTTATGTTTCGACACACCTTCCCATAGTTGGGAAAAGGCTGAGCAGGTGACGATATCGCGACATTTGCTTAAAATCGCTTCCGCTCACGCACTATGCCACGGCCTAAAGACAGCGAACGAACAGCGGATATGAGGTAGGAGCGGATATTGCACAGACACTCGCAGGTACATTCGGTAACAGTGTAAACTACCCGCATTTGGTTATAAATGTTGTTTGCCGAACATACACCGCTCGAAGTAAACACTTATATTAAAAAGGTTTTTTTACTCGATTGTACTACCACGTCCTGGAGATATTGTTAATGTTCAGTTAGTTTTGAAAATATTTTTGACTACTTACACTGTGAAGTTAAATATATCTCATAAACAAGTTTAAAATAAACCGGCCAAGTGCGAGTCGGACTCGCGCACGAAGGGTTCCGTACCATTACCTATAAAAACGGCAAAAAAATCACGTTTTTTGTACTTATGGAGCCCCCTTTATTTATTTTATTCTGTTTTTTAGTATTTTTTGTTACAGCGGCAACAGAAATACATCATCTGTGAAAATTTCGACTGTCTAACTATCACGGGTCATGAGATACAGCTTGGTGACAGACGGACAGACAGCGTAGTCTTAGTAATAGGGTCCCGTTTTACCCTTTGGGTACGGAACCCTAAAAAGAGCTTGAAAATAAGCTCCGGTGTGCGCGAGCCGAGAGGCTCAAAACATTCAAATAAAAGGTCATTTTGAAAAAATACTGTTTAATAAAACACTATTCTCGTAATCTATCAACGCTGTACTCTAACGAGAGAGAGAAAAAACCGGCACCTTTACTTTTACAACACCCACTAAAACTTTTTTTTTATGGCTGGCAACACTCGTAAAAGGTATAAATAAAATATAGCCGCTGGCAACATTGACAGCGGTTGAGCGCGGGAAACGTAATAATTTCCACGTTTTGGCGACTCGAGTTGTGGGCGCTTTTCGATTATAATTTATAGCCCTGAATGAGGACTGGGTTCGATATCAGGGACACTTTCCCGTGTATAATGCCATAAATACTATCGTAAAATTGTTTGCTTGCTCCGAACTGTAATCTGATCACGTCCGCTCGCTAATAAAAAAGGAATGTGCGAATTTACACATATAATTATATTTTACTAGCTTCCGCCCGCGGCTTCGCCCGCATGGTATGTCGATAAAAAGTAGCCTATGTCTTTTCTCAGGCTCTAGACTATCTGTGTACCAAATTTCATTTAAATCGGTTCAGTCGTTTTGGCGTGAAAGCGCGACAGACAGACAGACAGAGTTACTTTCGCATTTATAATATTAGTAAGGATTATGTTGTGCGATAAGGAATGAGAAAAAAGACTGCTTATCTTTTAGGTAGCAAAATCCTTACTAATATTACAAACTAGGTGCGCCCCAAGGTTTCACCCGCGTAAGTCTCGACCCCGTGGGGATATCGGGATAAAAAGTATCCTATGTCCTATTCCGCGTAACACACAAACTCACTTTCGCATTTTTATAATATTAGTTAGGATGCGAAAGTTTGTTTGTTTGTTTATTTTTTTGTTTGTTACGCTTTCACGCTAAAGTGGCTGAACGGATTTAGATGAAATTTGGCACATGGGTAGACCTTGACCTGGAATGGGACATGAAACCGCAGTGCGCAGCTAGTTTAAAATAAATAGGCCTCGCCCTCCTCAAAAAATATATCAATGCACAGATGGAGAACGAAATGTTCACCGTACTATTAGGAATAATTTAGAAACAGCATGGTATGCTTTAAAAAGTGGAGTAAGTAAGCCAGGCCATAATAATCAAAAGAACCCTTCCCGCTAAAAGCTCTGGGTAGTTTCGGCCCCTTCTCCATTGGTCTACACCAACGGAAAAAGGGCCGAAACTACCTCGTCATAAACGATGGGCCGAGTCAATTTTTCCAAGTAGAGTAAAGGTATGGCATGTTTTTGCTTTTGGCACTCGAACAAAATTAGGGGTGTCTATTGAATAACAAAAAGATTTTGTATGCATGAGGTTTCATTGTGAATAAGTAAGTATATCTGTTGCAAGACTTTTAATTTAATAAAAAACGTACGGGCCTTTTTCTAGTCGCGTAGGTAATATCTGACAATTTGGCTGACACTAACAACCTCTCGGAAAATAGGTTGGTACCATCTGACAGCTAACGGTAGCTCCGCGCGCTCTCATTGGTCAAATCAAATAGCGCGCGCTGCCCCGGCTTTCTGTAACACACTTCCGTCGCTTTTCATGAAATCACTCCCACAGATTGCAGCACAGACTTGCAGGAAAGCGAGGAACGATGTTACACATCGAAAAGAGAATCTAAGTAGGTAGGAATTACCTACTTTTTGGCACAACAGTAGAAAAGGCACTTGTCGGACACTTCGGCAAAATATGGATAATCACAAATTGACGACCCTCATCCCCCATTTGTCTTTAAATATCAGGTTTTCTTTCAGCGGAACTTTAAATTAATAGTTAAAAGCTATCAAATAGACTGAACTAACCAGATAAATTGAATGGTAAACCTTCAGAACTGTGCAGTTAAGGGTACTTCCGAAACTCGCCGTGGAAAGGGATCGTCGGATACTTGACATGGCACCAGCAACAGGGGCGGACTCAGTTGTTCCGGGAGCCAATTTCAATTCCTGTTGTTAAGTCTTGTGCGAAGCGCGGAAAATCCAGTTTAGTCTAATGTAAACTTAAGGGCCTTCGCCCACTGACGACAGGGGATCCTTCGGCATTACTACACGCAAGCGCATACTGACGGCAACGATGCCACGATATCCTTAGGCATGCCGCGACGACCTTAAGCATCCCGAAGCGTACTGATGCGACAATGCGCTCGTGCGTTCTTTTCGTCAATCCCTAGCATCAGTCGTTATTATATTCTGTAAAAAGCTCACCATGAGAATATAGGTGAAGTGAGCTTGAAGTGAGCTGTTAACAATGTCAATCATGGTGGAATGACAACTCACTTCGCTAAGTTTTCACGGTGAGATTTTTACAGAATAGGACAACAGGTGGAATGACAGCTCAATTCACCTGTTCAAAATAAATCAGTAGGATTTACCCGCTAAAAATTAGCTAGGAACATCCCCAAATCCATCCCGTTCAGTTATTACAACAACAAAAAAATTTTAGGTACTAACAGCGAGGGATTCTTCACAGATTTCTTTTCAACTTTAAATCGAGCGTTAATTAGTTGGCGTGAGGACTTTGTGCCTTTTTTGCTCTACCCCAGTGGCTCACGTAATCAATTAAACTTCTTTTTAATCTCGACTCAACGGTCGCGGCGACCGTCCGAGCGCAGCCATTTTGACTTAAAAAAAGTTTCAGTTTGGCAAACGATCTTTTTTTGAATTTCTTAGTTGTTTGTACATGCATTAGCCGATCCGAGATTCATTACCTTACTTCTTCTTTATTTATATAACTTCCTTCGCTTTCGGGCAGCTGCTTATCCTCTTGCAAAAACTTAGATAAAATACCTAGAATAACTTTTCGCGCCATATGGCGGTCAGTCAAATATGTATCTATAATCATTAAACGATTCTGTTACAGCGATAGACGGCCTCCCACAAGGTGGACCGATGATCTGGTGAAGGTCGCGGGAATCCCTTGGATTCGAAAAGCACAAGACCGATAGATATGGTGCGGGAAGCCTATGTCAGCAGTGGACGTCTTCCAGCTGGAATGATGTTGATGATGTTGAACCTCCCTCAAGAGTTTACCTGTAATCCTACACCTAAGTCAGCATACTGGTGTAAATAACAAAAGCAATCGCGCGAAAACGCGATCGTCAGCCGTCGCATATGTCATTAATTGAAAACCGAAAGAGGCCTTTTCTCGGCGCGATCGTGTTCGCTAAACAAAACGAACGCTACAGCCGCGTATTCGTGCGTTAGCTTACAGCTTTGGTTAGGACACGGCTTTAGCCGACATTTTAATTAAAATAAAAAAAACATCAAATACCATTTATTTTCCCATTAATGTCCCAGTCTGCAGCTGTTTCATTTCCTTAATTGAATACCTAATTTGGAAACTGCGAACGTGTCTCTTTAATCCACGTTAACGCGGACGGACGGACATACAACACAATTTGTGTATTATTAGAGTAGCAGGAGGATTACGGGGAGTTTCCTTCAAAAGGGAGATATAGTTGCAGTGGGATAAGTTGAGACCTGAAGCGGAATAAAAAGAAATATTACTATGTCATTAGTAAAATATTATACTTATTCATGACATTGTGTGTAACATCTTTCCTCTCGGTGTCCTGCAAATCTTTTCTATCGCTTTCCTGCAATCTGTGGGAGTGATTTCGTGAAAAGTGACGGAAGTGTGTAACAGGAAGCCTGGGAAGCGCGTGCTACTTGATTTTTTGAGCGCGCGTGGTTCTTGTGTCGGCCATATCAGAAACGACCTTGAAGAAGCCCCTTTAATGTTGCTTATTACTAAGATAAATCGAAACTGCTGTACTGGTCAAAAACTGGGGAATAAGCAGCCGGCAGTGTTACTATGAAAACTCATATCTCTCGTGTTATTTAAAAATGGAACGAACTTTTTACTTCAGCACATGGCCAAGGAGGTAACATAACAAAGATTTTATTTAAATTTCGATTTGGCTTGCAAATACAGCTGTCTTAAGCGCTCATTCCGCCATAGGATTCGAAAGGTCCTAATTGCTGGCCACGACAGTAATCCTTACATATTATAAAACAAAGTCCTCCGCCGCGTCTGTCTGTCGTCTTGTACGCGATAAACTCAAAAATTCCTACACCGATTTTCATGCGGTTATCACCAATGGATAGAGTGGTTCACGAGTATGGTTTTAGTATATAATAACCAACATCCACGCAGGCGAAGTCACGGGCATCAGCTAGTGTACTATATTTATGATTTAAAATTAGAATTTCGTGTTTAAATATTCAAATAATCAAAACATTGCACTCAATTTGTAAGTGGAACTACAAATTGGCATCCACACTCACCACAGGTATATTTCTGATCCATTTATTTACATTATAATCAAATACTTTTGAAACAGACTATACGAAAGTTCTACTGAGTCGTATCGGAAGAGGCAGTTTCCAATGGGATCGTTTTATAATATTATACACGGTGTAATTTTATATTTTTATTGTTAATTTCTGTCGTCACAATGCACAGTGGAAATAGATAGAAACGACAGACAGCCAACGATAAAAAAAACATTACTTGTCTACATGAACCGCTCAACTGAAGCTGAGCGTTTTGACGTTCAAAAGTGCCTTCAATGTGCCTATTTGAAATAAATTATTTGACTTTGACATTGAGCTCTATCCCTTTCATGAATAATTTCAAAACGCTTCCGCTTATAACTGGAGGCAAGTTAAATGCTTGTACGAAGTCTGCGGTAACCATTTCTGTGGTTTTTGTTCCGAGCAAATATGATTAGGTTCACTTACTAGATTACACTAATCTAGCCCCCGCCGAGCGTTTACAGAATATTTGATCACGTCATCCTTGTCGGGGTAAGCAGAATAAGTGATACCTAAAACTAAAACTAACTTTTGAGCGCTTTTGGGAATAAAGATGATATATTTATTTTCGCTATGTATTTTCTGGTGTACAATAAAGTATATATAAATAAATAAATAATGATTATTATCCACTGAAATAACGGTATGTATTTTCATGACTGCGCCGGTGGGCAGTGGCGAGCTCGAATGCTGAATGGTGGCCTTTACGATTCGACCTCCGGTCTGTATTGTGAGGCAAAGTGTTAGTTCGTTTACGCAGCGCTTCGCGAGCTCTATAGTGTATACCTACGTCTATCGTCTATCCATTCTGAATGTATACATCCAGCCATAGATAATATACACTACACACACACACTGCCACTACATAACTGTCACTTTAGTTCACTCCAACCAACGATACCGCTGCGCTGTGCGAAAGTAAGATGACTCCTCTGAATGAGTAGCATTGCTTTATAGACAGAACTAGCGTTAGCTAGGCTACATAATGAAATTCTAATTGCGGAAATTTTGTTCCGGATTTGCATTCTAAGGTTTAGTAGAAATCTACATTTATATTTTCAATGTTAGCATTAGGTAGGTACTCCACCCAGATTCATTTTACGCTCCTATTAAAAATAAACTTTACGCCGCGTCGCAAGGCGGGCATCCATTCGTTCGCAGTTTAAAAACTTCAAAATTGGGTGCTTTCTCGAGTCCGCGACGGCATCGCACAGTCGTCGCTAATTTCCCATGAGGCGACTCACGGCGAACCGCAAACTGCCGCGATAAACAACCCAGAGGCTGCAAGAATTAATAGGACCTACTGTATCTGTATTTTTTTTACTTGCAAAGTTGTCTAACTTTTTAGGGTTCGGTTGAAGGGGTGCTCAGAGCACACGTTTAGCTTTTGTTCCTTTATCAAATGACTTGCAATGTAACTACAGTCCAGCACCTACGTAATTATGCAGGTATAGGTAGAGAAGAACTTGTATGAATAATGCAAGTAAGTAGCTATGCTAGTATGTTACTGTGTTTTGTAGCAAGTGTCAACTGAGTTTCGCAGGCTACCCTGAAGCTTTCGCCATATGATATCCATACATCTATACATTCATTCAACCGAAAGACGTCCACTGCTGGACATACTCGTAGACCTCAACCATATACTTACGTTTTATACACATAAAAACGAAATACTCGCTGAATCTCGATCGTAAGCATTCGGGATTTAGTAATTCGACATAGCAAGATTTCGATATTCCGTACATCGCGATTATGAACATCGTCATAGCAAACTTTTGGAGTTCCGTACATCGCGATCATGAACATTCTCAATTAAGTAATTCGTCATAGCGTACATTCTATCTCACGTAAATCGTACTTATAAACTTTATAAATACAGTACTTACATCGGTGTTTTAAAGTTCGAAGTTCAGAAATACAGTCGGCTTAGGCGTAGGCACCGACATCGACGTGACTGAATGAATGAAACGAGTGATGAAAGTTATCACATATTTTATGTTCATTGTCAAAATGGAAAATCTCTTTTCAAAGTGGCGCCTACGTGTGAGTTTTCATGAAAACCCTCATTATTGCGTCTTTTTTTTTTCTGGTACGTACACACGGCGGCTACTACATCAAACTATAAATTTCCAGTATGAGCTGATCTGTCGCTTTGTACGGATATCCTATAGAATGCGAGATCAGAGGGTCAATTCCCGTAATTTTTGAGAACAGTCGCATTCGTAATCTGTCAAAAATACATTCAATTTACCAACATTGTTGACAAGTTTGACAGATTCTAACTTAAATGTGAACGTACGAGAATGCCTTCAGCTACCTACTGGAAAAGTATAGTTTGATATGTAGCCGTGTGTACTACACAACTGCACTCATTTACGCGAGTAATGAGATTTTTTATTTCATTCTATCTTTTTGCCATAGTGGGAACACCCTGTTACACGAAATAAAAGCAAAAAGTTAATAAACAAGTCCCTAGGTTTAATTAAAATGCAAGAAAGCGTGAACCATGTAATTATGTACCTACATACAAATGCAATCTTACAAAAATTCTCGGGCTTTGGATTCACTTGACAGTAAAAATAACTCTCGGCCTATTGTAGTGAACCTAGCTATTTAAACAAAAGGAGAAACTGACTGACTGACATGGACATGCATGCACGCACAGCCAAACTATGGGACTAGAGATATGAAGTTTTGCACAAATGTTCCTGAAATTAATTGGCCCTGAGATGAGATTGCAGCTAGATTTTAAACGTTTATAGGTAATTACGGGAATTGGCCGCTAAATCAATTTCATTGGGCTTTCATAAATTGGGAGTAGTTTTTATGTAGGCAACCACAGTGGTGGGTAAAGAGGCTTTCGAGCACTGCTACACACTCTCCTCGGAGTGAGGTAATTGCAATGAAAACTGTTTCTGCTTCGTAGAGCGTGTCTCTGTCACATACCCATTACTCACACCTACCTGCACCCTAATTGTGTAACACACAATCCATCACAATCTGTTTCATTTTGACAGTTCAACAACATTCATTGCGTTGTTAAGCAGTCAAATTTTTCGAACTTAAGAAGCAATGGATTAGCAATATCCTTCAAAATCATTCAGATTATGATTGATCGTGAGTATTCGTGAGTTACGTAATTAGGGTGCAGAATGGATGTACCTACGGACCTACCTAGTTCAGATTATTTGCAAAACGATTACGTAGTTGTAACTATAACTACCTAATACCTATGTAAATTGTTGGTGACAGTTAGTTCCTTTTATCATATTAAAGCTCGGTTATTAATGTTTATTATCTATACTAATATTATAAAGCTGAAGAGTTTGTTTGTTTGTTTGAACGCACTAATCTCAGGAACTACTGGTCGGAATTGAAAAAATCTTTTTGTGTTGGATAGTCCATTTATCGAGGAAGGCTATAGAACATCACGCTACGACCAATAGAAGCGGAGCATAAATGAAAAATGTTGCAAACACGGGAAAAAATATTCCTTTTTGAGAGCTTTCGTTGCGTGCGCTGCGTAAACGGTTTAAGTTACGCAAATATCATGTATCTGTTCCTCTTTAAAGGCCTATTCAAACCTGAGCGATATTCGCTGCCGCTGTGGGTGGAGGTACATACCGCGCGGGTTTCGCTCAGGTATTTAGTATCAAGTACCGCGGCTAGAGCGACCTGAGCGATATTCGCTGCCGCTGTGGGTACCCACAAGGATAGCGAAATCCGTTTTGGTGTGAACAGTAATATTACCGCATACCCACTGGGTTTTCTCTGCCGCAGACGGTAGCGAATACCGCTTAAGTCTGAACAGTAATATTACCGCATACCCACTGGGTTTTCTCTGCCGCAGACGGTAGCGAATACCGCTTAAGTCTGAACAGTAATATTACTGCATACCCACTGGGTTTTCTCTGCCGCAGACGGTAGCGAATACCGCTTAAGTCTGAACAGTAATATTACCGCATACCCACTGGGTTTTCTCTGCCGCAGACGGTAGCGAATACCGCTTAGGTCTGAATAGGCCTTAAAAGTTCTAAAAAACGTCCGCGACAGCATATGTCTATCTTTTAAGATTGACTCACTATAACCTTTTTTTATGGTAATCAAATTTGTTCGAAATTAATGCATTATTTGCGAAGGAGTTTTATCAACATAATATTAATTCTTATTCAAATAAATAGTTTTAACATCAAGGGTATTTATGTAATAGTAAAATACTTTTTAATTCATTCGAATTGGACATTTAATTTCGAAGTTATCACGAAATGCAATACGCGAACCGGTCGACGCCGCCGGCGGCGGCGGCGCCGCGCTGACCTTCCCTACTCTAGAGAGGAGAGGATGGGCACACGGGTAGACCATGACTTGGAATAGGGCATAGGATACAATTTATCCCTATATTCCCACGGGATCGAGACCTACGCGGGTGAAACCGCGGGGCACAGCTAGTAGTAAATAAATTAACTTTGAGAGCCATAGATATACCTACGCATGTAAGTTACACACAGAATGTGTAGTACGGAATGGACGCAGAGATGCTTCTAATTCCATTGGGTCCAACAAATTTGTTCCGGTCTGGTGCAAATAGGTCGTGCCGCCCGTCGCTCTTACAATATGTATTGTATCTAGTAACTGTGGCTACATACACTAAGTAGTACACAAGTATACTTTATTTGAATCCATGGGTATACATGTTCGATGATTTTAACCTTGTGTAAATTAAATAATATCGTACGGAACTAAGGATCGCACGACTATAATGAAAAAACTGCAGATAAAAAATAAAAATAAAATCTGCTCATTTCGCCCGTTATGTTTGATTCCGATGTAATAGAGGGCGAGTCTATTGCCGTTAACCGGTACAAATCCACACTCCGGGGTGCTAGACAGGGCCGTAGTGAAGGGGAAGCATTGTGGAGCAATGCCCTACCTAAATATCATCAACTAATAATAAGCAAAGTAGGCATTGTGAAGTCATGACGAAAAAAACATTGAAAAAAAATGTTGTGTAGGAATGTTGTAAATTTTTACTACTTTATCTGCAATCGATAGGCCTCACAGTCAATCAATGGGTCACGAAAGAAAGCCAGGCATGGTATTTGATGATTGATTCTATTTTATGACTTGACTTGATGTATTAGTGTTAGAAAATGTTTGTAAACATTTTTAACAGGAGTCGGGGAGCACCTTTACTGTACCTACCACATTCTGATCGACATACGAGTCATACGACCCAATACAAGATGCAAGTTGCGTACTACAAGTTGCAAAAAACTTAAGATTTGAATTTCGCGAGCTACCGCATAACAACAATAGAAAATGACTTTCTGTGGCTCCTATAGTACATACCAAAGATAATTAAAAGAGTGATAGACGTGCGAGCAACTAGGTACGCGTACTTATGGCTCGGCGAGTTTACTCGCCCGTGTGTCATGCTAAGTACACGGACTTTAAAACCGCTGAATAAGTTCGTCGGCGATCCAACAGGTTTGAAAGTTTTGCTCGTTACTCGCCTTGGCTCGTCGTCTGTCATCGCCGCGAGGCGCAAGCCACCAATTTGAAAATGAAATTTTGAGCAAGCTTGACATGTATCACCGACGGCGAGCCGAGTAAGGTCGCGAACTTAAAAACCGCGTACTTTTAGTACGCACGTCTATCACCCACTTTTGGCTATAAATCTTGAGTATTAATGTTCTGTGGGGAGCCCACTGTCCATGTGCCACTGTCAGAGTCATGTCAAGTTGTCAAGCAAGATAAAAAAAAGTCAACGATTCAAAACATAATGATGAAGACCTCCGTGAAGTTAGCCGCACGATTTAATTATTATGAACTTTTGTTAATCCTAATCGTTAGAGAATCGTTAGAGAGGGTTAGAGAGAAAAGAAAAATCGTTAGAGAGTAATTAGTTTTTATGTAAATACAATTTTAATTTTTCGTGTGAAGTTGGCCCCCCCTCCTGCAAAAATGGACTTAGACGTAATTTTATTTTTTTAATCGTTTGCGAATCGTTAGAGAGAGATTGAGAGTTACACAAAATCGTTAGAGAGTTAATATTTTATTTGATATTAAATCATTTCTAAGAGCGTGACGTTAGCCCACCTCTGTGAATTTTGCCCCCGAATTAATTATTCTCAACTTTTGTAAATGCTAATCGTTAGAGAATCGTTAGAGAGAGTTAGAGAGAAAAGAAAAATCGTTAGAGAGTAATTAATTTTATTTATCAACGATTTTAATTACTTTTGTGAGCTTGGCCCCCATTCCCGCAAAAATGGACTTAGACCTAATTAAAAAAAATATGTAGTTTGAGAATCGTTAGAGAGAGATAGAGAGTTAAAAAAAATCATTAGAGAGTTAATGTTTTAATTGATATTCAATTATTTCTGAGAACGCGTTTTACTCTACAGCAGATTCAAGTTTAGAAACGTGCCGCCGCGATAGGGGATAGGGGAGGGAGGAGAGGGGGGAATGGTTAGTAGATCCCCCCACTCGCCCCTGCCGGAGATACAAAGTTTTTTTTAAATCATTTTTAAATATAACAAATCTTATAGGCTGGGACCACACCAACGGATTATCCCGATAATAAACGTTAACGGTTGGTGTACCACACCACAACTTACCTCGAGAATTTGTCAACGGCATTCATATTGGCGTTTAACGTTGGGTGATAACTCTGGTGGCGGTATTTTAGGCAGATCAAAGAAAATTACCGCGAGAATTATTGCATTGAATGAAGCGGCCACACTTACGTTTCTCATTGTGCACCGTGAGTAGTACTACTGATACGATACATGATGCAGAGAGACGATAATAGATAAGAGTGGTAAAGTTGTGTATTTGATCAACCATCATTTAACAGTGATACCCCGCAATCAATAAGAATACGAAATATTTTTTGTAGTTTCAATTTGATTCGGTACTTATAGTGCATCATTTATGCTCAAAACACAAAAGGTGGGTGCTTGTCGGGAGCTGGTCGGGTAGTTTTTAACCCACCGACGTGACTTGGTCAGAATCAGGAGGCAGTTGGTTCCTAATAACGATGCCCTTTTCCAATCGGGGATCGTAAGGATTCTGTGCCGATCCTGGCTCACTGTTATGAGCGTGGTGAGCAGTCCACTTATTGTCTAACTCGGCACATATATTGCGCCATATTGTGTTGGAATATCCCGGCAGTTTTGGCGAGGATAGATAAGTTCAATTTTTTTTTTAAGCATTTAACTACTTCTTCGTCTGAAACGGCAGCTTTCCGTGGCATTTCGATACAGTAGGTACGGGACACAATACAAGTAGCACTCGGGCGGGCTGTTGCTCAGCACTGATGTTTTATTCCACGTGTCATGTTCGTGAACGGGCGCCCTCAGTTGAGACTGGTCATCTCTTATCTGATCTGCCAGGGTTTATTTTTAATCTAATATTTTGAATTGTTTTTGATTATTTTTCGTTTGACATTGTTCTCACATATAGAAGCACCAAGAATACTGTATCCAGGATTTTGTAATATCTATATACATTTTTAAAAGAGTGTCCTTGGAGTTTCTTGCCCGTTCTTCTCCATAGAGATCTACGAATTGGAATGGGCAACTAGCTTCAACTTTTTGACTAACTGACCGACTCTTTGACAATTCAAAAGTGTCTGTAAATGGTTTAATTGAAATAAATGCTTTGAGTTTGAGTTTGATTCAAGAGCGCGAGCCCGCAGCGTGGGGCGCGTGTTGCGGGGCGCTGCACGGCACCGCCTGCGCAGGCAAACGCCGTGCATCGCTACAAACATACATTATTTGCTTGTTACACAACATCTCTCAACCTTATTTCGGAAGATACAATAGTAATAGTAGGATTCAATACATAATAATAATACCAAATTACTTAACCGTCTGGCCACGGGACATTCCACTGCAGCGAATTTTCACGCGGTGCGAACGGCGAGGCTTCTTGCGACTAAAACAAATGAATAAAAACCGGCCAAGTGCGTGTCGTACTACGCACAATGAAGGGTTCCGTAGTTGAAATACTTGTTCTTCGATAGCCTACTGTTGTGATAGTTTTCCTTTTAATTTCGTTGCTTATACATACTACTGCC
Organism: Lithophane leautieri; assembly: GCA_949152455.1. Classification (NCBI taxonomy): domain Eukaryota; kingdom Metazoa; phylum Arthropoda; class Insecta; order Lepidoptera; family Noctuidae; genus Lithophane; species Lithophane leautieri. Next base: position 2,063,166 of record OX424475.1, read on the forward strand.
GTTAATTTTGCACATGTCCAAAACCAACCATTTAGCTGGCAAGGGGGGAGACACTTGACTGTAACAAAAATTTGCACTTTAAAGCTTAATATTTTGCAAACGGATCCCTGAATCCAAAAATGGTTTTTAACCGACTTCAAAAAAAGGAGGAGGTTATCAATTCGTCGGTTTTTTAAATTTATTTTTTTATTTTTGTTACCTCAATACTTTCGAGTGGGTGGACCGATTTTGATGATTCTTTTATTATTTGAAAGGTGGTGCTTCCTGTTTGGTCTCATATAAATTTTATTAACTTTGCTTGCGCAGTTTTTGAGTTAGCTTCAATGATTACGTATTTTTTCCCACTTAGTCTATGTAGATGATATCTTATTTGACTCCGTCACTATTATTTACATAGCAGGTAGTGGTATTCGAATTTGAGAGGCGTAGGTACCACAACTAAGGTAAACTGCTACTAAGGTAATTAGCCAAGTATAATAAAAACTGCCTAGCAATGTGTGTGCGCATTTATAATAAAATACCGAGCCATTTTAAAGCTTTAAATTTTAAATTATTTAAAACTAAATTTTATAAATGGTTGCTTGAACATAGTTTTTATAGTCTAAAACAATTTTTAGATAAAAAGTTTTAATGTATTGAAATTGTTCATTGATGATGTGTTTCTGATTTTAAAATTTTGCATGCTTTGTCATAGCTTAGCTGAACATGTTTGTGCTATACATATAATATTGAACACCTTTTTATACCATGTTTTATGCAAATAAATATATTCTATTCTATTCTATTCTAACTAAAAAGTGAAAAATAAAAACATTTTACAAAAAAAAACAAACGACTTCCAAAAAAAACAGTAAAAAGTGAAAAATAACTTTCGGAAAGGAACTTAGACAGTCGGTGGCAAAAAATAATAATTGAAAAGCAAAGAAATTTAAGTTATTTTTCACTTTTTTGTGTTTTATTGGGAGTCGGTTGTTTTTTTTTATAAAAAAAATTTATCTCAAACAAACTCAGCATATTTTTGAATGACCTTTCCAACGACAGCTCACACAAAAGGATAGGCGAGAAAATAAAAGTTCCCACAAAAATGTTGAAATTTGGTAATTTATTGTGACCCAAACATGGGACGTATAACGTAAATAAATACATTTTGAATATGGGAGTCACTTCTGGGGGACAATACAAAAAAAAAAGTACCTTGTGCATGCGCAATAATATTAACAGTGTGAGTGTGACATATTAAATGGAAGGGCTGGTAGTGAGGCTCTTAATTTTTTTTATATTCAACTTACGAGTAATTTACTTTTACTTTACGACAGCGAAGATAGGAAAGTACACAGGGAGCCTAAAGCCTCGTCCAAACAGGCGTGATATCGCGGGCGCGACAGGCAGCGCTAATGTTGTCGCATCCGCGATATCGCGCCTGATTGTGGGAGCCTTAACATGAGCTGCCATTTCTCGCCTGTCGCTCAGTGCGTCTTTCTGTCATCCGACACAGGGCATTACATATGCTAAAGGGATACGACAAGACAAACAACAAAATGACAGGTCATGGTAGATACATGGTGAATAGTCACTCCTACGAGATAAGTTCATAAAAGTTAACACGCTGAATTCAGTTTTTCTTTAGTAAAAGTAAGGTATAGGTAAGTACTTCTTCAAATTAAATGGTTAACAAATTATTATTCAATTGACAAATTCAATAAGTTGTGGCTCCACCCACCGTGGGTGACCCACGGTTAACGTCTATTATCGTGATAATCCGTGTGTGTGGTCCCAGCATATGAGACTTGTCATATTTAAAAATCATTAAAAAAAACTTTGTATCTCCGGCAGGGGTGAGTGGGGGGATCTACTAACCATTCCCCCCTCTCCTCCCTCCCCTATCTCCTATCGAGGCGGCACGTTTCTAAACTTTAATCTGCTTTAGAGTAAAACGCGTTCTCAGAAATAATTTAATATCAAACATTAACTCTCTAATGATTTTTTTTAACTCTCTATCTCTCTCTAACGATTCTCAAACTACATTTTTTTTTAATTAGGTCTAAGTCCATTTTTGTGGGAATGGGGGCCAATCTCACAAAAGTAATTAAAATCGTTGATAAATAAAACTAATTACTCTCTAACGATTTTTCTTTTCTCTCTAACTCTCTCTAACGATTCTCTAACGATTAGCATTAACAAAAGTTGAGAATAATTAATTCGGGGGCAAAATTCACAGAGGTGGGCTAACGTCACGCTCTTAGAAATGATTTAATATCAAATAAAATATTAACTCTCTAACGATTTTGTGTAACTCTCAATCTCTCTCTAACGATTCGCAAACGATTAAAAAAATAAAATTACATCTAAGTCCATTTTTGCGGGAGGGGGGGCCAACTTCACACGAAAAATTAAAATTGTATTTACATAAAAACTAATTACTCTCTAACGATTTTTCTTTTCTCTCTAACCCTCTCTAACGATTCTCTAACGATTAGGATTAACAAAAGTTCATAATAATTAAATCGTGCGGCTAACTTCACCGAGCTATGATGAAGTCGGTAAAAATGTGAATCTCTCTACGTGACAATGACACAGGTGTTCTGGCAGAATAGTTGACAACAAAAAAAACTAGTTTGTACGATTTTGCCAAAATTTGCCAATCTTCGACTTTTGTTGAGTTAGTACAAGTCAGGCCTGCGACAGCTTTAGTTCCAAAATATGCGTTATGGCGCTACTTTCGGTAGCCATATTGTTGGCAGCCATTTTAGCTTGTTGTGTATAGCTGTCAAACTGACAGATTGTATTTCCGTCATTCGCAGGCCTGCGACAGCTTTAGTTCCAAAATATGCGTTATGGCGCTACTTTCGGTAGCCATATTGTTGGCAGCCATTTTAGCTTGTTGTGTATAGCTGTCAAACTGACAGATTGTATTTCCGTCATTCGTGTCGAATCTCTGGGTTAGTTTGTGTGTTATTAATTGTTCTCCTCGCTTTATTGCTTGAGTTGAGACATAATTCCAAATTCCTTGTTCGATACGAATTATACTGCAGTGCTCTGGTGCTTTGGTCCACGGCCATGGCTCCTATCAAGTGCTGTGTTGTCGGTTGTACTTCAACCAACTTATCTCATCGCCTTTATAATTTACCAAAGGACGATAAACTTAGGGCTTTGTGGCTGTCGTTTTTGGTGCCAGTGAATTCCGAACTTCTTGGTCTATCGAAGGATCAGTTAGTGAATAAACGTGTGTGCCAAAAACACTTCGACAAATATCAACTGGATGACAAGGGTAATCGTCTCAAAGATGGTTATCCATGTCTATTTTCTACTGAAGAAATCAAGCATGGGGTGCCTTTACCTGGTAAGTGTATTAGCTCTGCATATTAATGACTTCACCTCAGACCGAATTAAAAACGCAAGACATGGTGCTGTCAACAGTGTCGTGAAGCCGGTTTCGTAAACATGTGTGCACTGAGTGCGGTGTAGTTTGATTGTAAATGTCTTGTGTGCGTGTGAGCGTGTATGCACAGTGGAGGTGTAGTTTTGGCACGCTTCACTGTATTGTTTGCAGTGCTCTGTCTTGGTTTTTTATTTGGTCTTAGAGGTACACTTGTAAATCATAGTTGCACTGTTTCGATTTTTTATTCTATACTTTAAATCCTGATTATTTTTATATTTAATTAAAGCTAAATAAGGATGACGCCTGGGACAAAAAAAAAAAAAAACTATTTAGTCCGTCAGTCAAATAATAATAAAATATTAGACACAAAAATCTAATCAAAAAAATGTCAAATCTGTCACTAGTCCATATAACTACAAAAATTACGTCAGGCGCTGATTAATTTGACAGGACTAAACTAAAATTTATCTTCTTACCTCTTCTTTATGAAATAGAAAGAAAAAGATGCACTGAACTTAAATTTAGTTTATTTTGTGAACAAGTGAATCGGCACCAATGACATGTTTTAGTTTCCAATGAACATAGAATGGGGTATACATGTATTATGAAGGATTTCTGCAGCTTTTAGTAGAAAAATAGATATGCTCTGATTTTATTCTTACTGTTTATGATTATTTCTTTATTCAAATTATGTAATTAAACTTAATTTTGTTATTTTCAGGTGATCATATACATGATCATAACTACAGTAAAAAGGAAAACATCGAGGAAATTGAGGAAAATCTAGTTGTAAAAGGTAATTATACTCATTTTTCAATATTACTTATGCTTTGGTATAAATTTATGTTCTATATTCTGATATGTACGTATATCTCTCTCTGACATATACCTTTTCTCATTTTAGAACATCCAGTTGATCATTTATATTCAATACCAGCCACAAACCCACCTGCATCTTCATTTCTCAATACTGGTAATATTTTTTTAACCAACTTGTATTTTTTTTATTAAGGTTTTAATTTTTTTATTCATTAACCCATGGAACCTCTGTGTACACAATACAATTGAAAATTGCTAATAACTCTTTCCAACAAGCAAATGTAATTTTTAATTTTACTTACATGTTTTTTGTTTTTTGTGTTGCAAAATGGTCACATTGATAATAAAGAATATTCTATTTGTTATATATAAATATAATCAGTTAAAAACCATAAAGTTAAATATCTGCATGTTACAATATGTATTTTTGTAGCCACTTGTCCAATTCTTTTGCCATGAGTGGAAAAACATTAATTTAAACAATTAATATGTTTTATTGCAGATTTCACTACACTCAATGTCGTTGAATCAAGAGAAATACCATCAATAAGCAAGTGTGAAAAATCATCACTTAACATACAGATTGAATCTTCGGAATCCCAAGGTTAGAATCATAGAAACTTGCCTAATTTTAAAATATTCAAGCATTGTCTTATCCATATCTATACTTTAATATTATAAAGAGGTAAAATTTGTTTTGTTTGTAAGTTTGTATGTAAAGGGTAATCTCCAGAACTACTAGTTGGATTTGAAAAATTATTTTTGCATTAGATAGCCCAATTCTTGAGGAAGGTTATAGGCTCGCAAACGAAGTCGCGGGCAGAAGCTAGTGATTAATAAAATAGTAATGTTTTAGTAAGGTTCTTAATAGATTACCTACTTTGTTTTGATTACTGTGAAACAAGAATGATTTCTTTACACAATACTGTATTTTATTTATTATTAGGAATCGTGTGACTATTTCATCTCTTAAAGCAGTATTATTATTTTTATCTTACTTTATAAATTTTATAAGCAGTATTGGAAAAAATATTGCTCTAAGAAATAGTATATTGGCAAACGTTAAAATGTTGCTCAGGATCCCTAAATAGTTACCTGATATTTCTGATTCGCCCTTACTTAGAATTGAATATTTCTTCTATTTACAGATGTGATCCGCAGTATGGAGCGAACTTCATTAAAAAAACAAGCACCAAAAAAAATTGTTATTAGGAGAGGAGGTAAAATATATTATATATTTTTTTAACACAAACTTAAAAAAGATTTTAAGTAAACTCACAGTAATAGCTATATCCTGGTTACAGAAAAATAAAGTACTTAAAACACTGTCAAAAAAGTTTCTACGCAATAAGACATGATAACACTAGCTTTGCTTCATGGATAGAATCTAAAAAATGTTGTGTCAAATCCTATAATAACAGTTTATATACTAAATAATGTAATTATTCTTTTGCAGCTAATAAATTGAAAAAAAACTGCAGGTGCTTTATAAAAAAAATAAGAAAAATTGCCATTGAGGAAAACAAGACTCGGAAGCCATTTTTGCAAAGATTGGATGCTGCTAAGTCACTAAGCTGCAGCCAATTGTTTAGCAAACAATTTGATAAATTATCACAACAAGGCCAAGATTTTCTACTCATGCAGTTAAAAATGGCAAACAGAAAGAAGAAGGCAATGAGATACACTACCAGTGAAAAGCATTTGGCGTTGACCCTAATGAAGGAAAGCCCGAAAGGATATCGATTATTACAAAAAATATTTAATTTGCCCAGTAAAAGAACATTAAACCGTCTTGCTGAAAATATAATATTTAATGTGGGGCTAAATGATAATATTTTTAGAGTACTAAAGCACAAAACACAAAAATGGGACACAAAGAAGAAACTATGCTCTATTTTGTTTGATGAAGTTGCTCTTACACCTCATCTCACTTATGTTGAGTCCCAAGATGAGATAAGAGGCTTTAAAGACTTTGGGTATGAAAGACAAATGAGGTTTTGTGATCATGCCTTAGTATTTATGCTGAAAGGAGTGTGCTCAAACTGGAGACAACCTATTTCATTCTATTTTTGTGAGGGCACAACAGCAGCTGCTACAGTAGTAAGGATTTTGAAGGAAGTGGTTGCTAAAGTGTCAGAGTCAGGCTTAATACCTATAGCAATTGTATGTGACCAAGGCTCGACATTTAGAACAGCCATAAATATGTTAAAATTGGAGACTCAACGCAAAAGGATTTTAAATGAGGAAAATAATGGTGAGTAGATAAACTCTTTACAAATAGCCTTTGTATGCACATATTATGTGTAGCAGTTGAAAATTTTCTGGGATAAAAAGTATCCATCATCATTATATCACAATATCCATTAGCATGTTAGTCCAGGTCATGGTTTATCTGTGTGCCAAATTTCATCCAAATGTGTTAAAACATCTAAACTTTGACATTATTGTATAAATTAGTAGGATTTGGATCTGGAATACATCAAATTAACTTGTTGTACTCAATAGCTTTTTTGTTTGCAGATGGAACTATTGAGATGTCAGGAAAAAACTTAAGTGTAGTGTATGATCCCCCACACTTACTTAAGGGCCTAAGGAACAACCTTCTTACAAAAAATATGATTTTTAAAAGCAAAGTTGCCACTTGGAAGGATATCGAAACTGTATTTGATGCTGATTGCCAACTAGGTCATACCAGAATGCATAAAAAACTTACGGAGCACCATATTTACGCAGCAAAAATGAAGAAGATGAAAGTGAGCGTAGCTGCCCAAACTCTGAGTGCAACAACCAGTGGAATGCTTAAATACACTGCATTGTTCAGTAAGTTTTTACTTTGTTATCAATATGCATTATTATCTAATAATACTAAAATCATCCTCGTAATCACTCACTCACTTTACTGTTATTTATTTAGGTTCTCCAACAAAAGAAATATTAATTAACACTATATAAATATTTATTCTTTGTAAAAAAGAATTAGGTTTTTAATAAGTTAATTACTTTAAGACTAATAAGATGTTTGGTTCAAAGTAATGTACTAAGAATAATATCTGTTGCACTTCCTTATAGTCTGATAGAATGGAAATGGAAACACTTTGTGTTATTTTTGTTTGTTTGTTATACTTATATATAATTATGTAATATTTCAGAAACTACAGCTTCGGGTCAAAATGTCAGTGAGACAATGGCCACAACAGGCGAAGCTGTGGAATTCATCGACAAGCTCTTTGACAGTGTGAACGGATCTCGAGGGAGCACTGTCCGGGGCAAACTGCGTGGACCAATAAAGCCGAACGCCCATCACATTTTCAATTTTTGGACAGAAGCCAAACAAATATTGAAAAATATAAAATATATTGACGATAGTAGCAAGAAAGCCCTCAAAAATAATAAAATCTATAAGGTTCGAGTTCCTTCTCTTAATGGATGGGTTACAACTATAGAAAGTTTTGAAAGGTTGTCTAAACTGTTGTTCGAAAAATATGATTTATTATATTTTTATCCTAGAAATGTGAATCAGGATCCTCTTGAAAATTTTTTTGGTAGGATCAGAGCCATCAACTACAGGAACGTCAATCCTGACGCAAATACTTTTTTAAATTCATTTAAATCACTGCTAATGTCCAACGTTATGGGTCCACATTCAATATACGCAAACTGTGAGGATGATATAGGAGACACAGTAGTAGATTTTATAAAACTCATATCTTCATCCAATGTTGATGAGGGTTCCTCATCAACATTAGATGAGGATAAAGAAAATGCCACATGTAGTAGACCCATAACAATGACCGAAAACATTAGCAGTAATTGCAACCAATCGTTAAATCCAATGAACGAAAGATTACGCGTGCACTCTTCTGCATATACAGCAGGGTATATGTGCAGGAGAGTGACAAAAAAATTTAATTGTAGGAGATGCTCTGATACTTATACCCAAACAAAAAGAGATGTGTTTCATAAATGGATTGAACAACGAGAATATACCCTTTTAAAACATCAAAATTTAACATATCCATCAAAGAAGTTTTTAATATTATATAGGGATATCTCGGGCCTTATACATGATTATTTGAATAAGTATGCATATAGAAAATGTGTAAAAAAATATTTAAAAATCGAAATAATAAAGAAATTTGATGTAAATTGGTTGGGGTGTAACGATCACAAAACCGAAGTAAAAGAATGGTTGCTTAATTTAATGATACGCACCCATACACATAATTGGTGCAACATAATAAATCAAATTTTAAAAGGAGGTGTACAACAAAAACTTGTGAAACAGATGTGTGCGCCCCAACAAATTGCCTTTGAGAAATATAAAGCCCATAGGTTAAGAGGAAAAAATAAATAAAAAGTAAAATCTGACAAGTTGTTTTATTTTTACATTTCTTCCGTTATCTTCAATTTATCCATTGAAATATAATGAACCTTGCAAATAATAAAATAAACCCTATAAGAATTTTCCATGGCACATCACTATGCTATCGATATTCTATGCCGGATGGTCAGCGTCACTTTTATAAGCTGTGGGTCATCACTCGGTGACATTACGACACTAGCGCTTGGCGCATATTTTTGGAACTAATCGTCAACCATAGTACTGTCCTATCTGTCTCCGACTGTATATAGTTATCTGTGGTACAAGTACTACCCACAGGCTACATAGAGATACTACGTACTTATCTAGTATCTACGTTTGAGTTTAATAGTTTATCAACACCACTGATATCGCCGGCTGTTGTCAGCGTCAGATAAACGGTATCGCTATCGCGTGTGGTCGCCTGTTGTTATCATTGCCATTGTTGCTTACGTTCAACAGACATCTGCCGCAATTAAATAATTATGGATTTAGCATTCTCCGAAATGTCTGTGGATACGAGTCTTGCGCAGGTATGTAGTAGATACAACTTTTATTAATACTTTGAATGATTTATTAACTTGTAATAAAATACACATCCGAACACCATTTTTATAAAGCAAATAACCTACCTATAAAGTAAATCAGTACTTATTAAAATATAGTAATAGAACTCTTTGTTAAACAAGCTGTTTTTACAGCCAGGCACAACTACGGTTTCCAGACTTTGACCAAATAAAAAACCAAGACAGCACTGCATCGAGACAGTGAAGCATGCAAAAACTACACCTCCGCTCGGTGCATACACGCTCACACGCACACATTTACAACCATTTACAATCAAACTACACCTCATTAAGTGCACACATGTTAACAAAACCGGCCTCCCTTCACTGTTGACAGTGCTCTGTCCTGGTTTTTTATTTGGACTGAGTTTGCAGTATGTTTGTGATGGCTTATTCCTGGAATGGCCACACTTCCAAGGCCTCTTGTAATTTTTAGATCACAATTATTGATAGTGAATTACTGGACAACTTACCATCAGGCCACCTGCAAACTGGAAAGTTAAAGTCCCACACAAAATACAGATCCTATGATAATATTAGATTTCAGAAATTAACTGTTTATAATCAAATATTTTTTTCTGTTTCAGGAATATTTAAAAAAGAATCAAACTCTTTCAGAATTGTTCAATGATTATAATGGGACAATTGAAAAATGTGGTCGTTATTTTTATAATGGAAAGGAGTTCAGTAAGAATGCAAAGATGGAAGGACAGGAAGAGCATAATGAAGGACCAAGGCTTGAAGGTCATCAGAACACTCTACTGAATATGGCTTCAAAATTAAAACAGAATGCCACCCTAATCATGGAACTTGAATATTACATCAGAAATATACCTATAGAAGATACTAGAGCACAACTAAATCTTATTATTCAATACATTCGGTGTCACCCGATGTCTCCTCATAGTAAGTAACTGACATGTGTAGCTCTGTTATTGGCCATCATAGTAGGTAGTTGTCAAATAAGTAATCCATACATATTATAAAACAAAGTCCTCCGCTGCATCTGTCCGTCATCCTGTACGCAATTCAACTCAAAAACTACTGCACTGATTTTCATGCGGTTTTCACCAATGGATAGAGAGGTTCTTGAGCAAGGTTTTAGTATATAATAACCGACATCCACGCGGGCGCAGTCGCGGGCATCAGCTAGTTAATTAATAATTAAAAGTCATTATAGTGTGGTGGTAATGGTAAATCGCCAACCCAATCTTGAGCAAGCATGGTAATTGCAGCTTGTGATTTGCTAGATTTGTTTTCTCCTCTACCTATCGTTATTTCTCCTTTCAAGGGTTACTCTGTTATATGCCTCAGGCATAAAGTCCATCTTTGACCAGTATTTTTTACTTGTGCATACGTAACATAATCAGCCTATAATATTCCCACTGCTGGGACACAGGCCTGCTCTCAGCGAGAGGGAGTGGGCCGTAAACCACCACGCGGACACAGTGCGGGTTGGTAGATGTCACGTCTTCGAATTTTCGGTTCTAGGACATGCCGGTTTCCTCACGATGTTTTCGTTCACTGTTTTTGAGAGCAGTGGTAATTCAATAATTTACACAAAGTAAAGCGCCTGACGGGGTTCGAACCTACGACGTACAACTCTTAAGTCGCGGCCGTTGCCACTGGGCCACCACTGCTCTTACTTGTGCATAAAGTTTTTTATTTATTTATAGCCTTTATTCAGAGTTACAGTTCTATTACAAAGCGTTTTATCTCATTTCTGAGTCTCTGTGTGCCCCTTAGCAAAAGCCTCCACCAACCACTTCCGATTCTCCCTGTTCCTTGCCTGTCTGGTTCATGGCTTTCCCGCCGTCCTCACCAAGTCATCCTGCCGTTGTTTAAAAGGTTTCCCTTTCTTTCTCTTCCCCTCTCTAGGGTACCATAGGGTGACTTTTGTTCCATTTCTCTTCTCCCCTGACAGTGTGGCCGGCCCATCTCCATTCTAATCTCAGTTTCAGTACTACATCTTGTGTTTTTGTTGCCTTCCTAGTGATTGGTTCTTTCTATCTTTGTTTTCCTCATAAAGTTTTAATAAATAAATAATCATTGCGCATGCTTTCCCTGTCTGATAAGATCCCTTTGCCTTGCTGGTACAGTAAATTATTACTATTTCTTCACTTTCATACGTACTTTAATTTCTATACTCAGCTCAGAATGCATATTTATGCCTGACTCAATATTTTTTTTTATTTGCTGTAACTTTGACCTCATTTTTTACTAATGCTCATTTTCATCTAGCGTACAGCAGAATATTTTATCCCGATGAGCCGCTACTCATGCTAGGACATCATATACTCTGGCTCTGTGGAGGCTCACGCCTTGTGAGTAAATCGAAGGCAACAGCTGCTATATGTCACCTCTTGGTAACACTGCTCCATGACGCAGGGTAAGTAAAGAAGTCGTGCACTGCACTAGAAGCTTTTTCCAACTGAGTGGTGATATCATTACCTCATAGACATTTAAATTTACCCACGATAGAAGGGACAAACAAAAAACAATTTTCTGGACCTATATTCCTTGGCCTCCTGTACATACCATATGTAGTTTTATTTTATAATACGCCATGCCATAAGGCGTTCCATGTGGAATTAATATTTTATGAACCAAAGGTCAACTTCTAATTAGTAGAACGTTCTGACTTCAAAATATTAGGAAAAATTGCTTGCTTGTTATTTTGTAGTTATGTAAAAACTCAAATTCTGTTCTTGCTTTACAGAGCCAAGAATGCTGCAATGGAATTTGTGCAGACTACAGACTCTGGTTATAGATCTGCGCCTGCGTCAAAAACATGTCTAGTTAAAGGTACGTTTTATTAGATAGTTCTATAAGAAAAGAGCTGTGACGAGGGGCACAGAGGTTACTGTAGGAGTCGCGGGTCGTTACACGTCGACGAAAATCCTTGCCGCGCGCCGGCGCGTCGACTGCAGTCGTCGACGCGTTGACCACTGCTGTCTAGCGGTGGCGACGGCTGCAGTTACCTCGGTGCCGCTCGTCGGTAAGAGCCTTAAGATGTCGTGGTTCAACTTAGCAAACAGAGCTATGACGCCCATCGCAGTGGTGTTCTGAAAAACGACCTGGGGATCCAAAAAAAAATTTACGCAATTTTTTTTTTGCTGAAATTTTTCTTGCATTAAAAATAAAACCGAACTTTTAATATGCTAGAAAACTCAAGAACGCTGTCTATAGTCAAATCTACCTTTTTTAAAGTCGGCGTAACTGCCATAGTGTTTTCAGTCCCTGGTAAAGATTTTAATGCATTTGTATTCAGGGTTGGATTCTGGCACCGTCGCCGTTGTATCCGATGATGCTGATGTTGACTCTGCCGTTGATAAATTCATCGCAGTCTCCATGCAGGTATGTTCTACGAAACACAAAATAGTTTAGTCGAATACTTCACCATTTCAGCCAAAAGCTCGCCCAAAGGCCTATGTCCAGTAATGTCCAGCAGACGTATACCCATGGCAGCGCTTGGGCGGGTTTGGGGAGGTCTCCCAAATAATACAGAAAATATTTCTATATTTATAGCTTACAGGGAAATCTAAAAGAAGTCTATGGTCTTAAAATAACATTGTACATGTCTCAATATTGTGCGTACAAACCAACATTTCCAATTGACAATGTATGGGAGAACATGTTTTACTACTACAATGTTAAGTTTTCTCTTGGCATAACTTCATCCCAACTACGGAACCCTTCATTGTGGGTGGTCTGACACGAACTTGTTGCATAAAAATCCGCTGACCTGATTGGCAACAACAGTATTATCTGAAGCTAAACAACAAACATTCACATCGCAGGTCCCGTGGCGCCTGAGGAGGATCCTGGTGCAAGAGAGCGTCTACCAACAATTTAAGGACGCTCTCAGCTGGAAATGTAATTTAAATAAATCCGGCAGCAAGACCCTAATTTCTGATGTATTATGTGCGGATACCCTTACTTATAACGACAGAATATTCTTGATAGATCCAGTGGAGTTGACAGAGGAAAGGCCGTCAGTTGTGATTGTTGAAGCGTACAGGACCACAAAAGAAATGATATCTTTGGTCCACCAATATAAAGCTCGCTACTTATCCCTCTGGACAAACGGAATAGCGGAAATTAATGAGGTCGTGCATAGCACGAAGTCGCCCGTGGTGTGGGTCAATAATGTAGCTGACTTCAGAGGACCACCCCAACTTGCCGAAGCCGTTTGTTCCTATTATGCAGAAGGTTATTACTATCCAATGCAGAAATGTGCCAAAGTCGCTAAGCTGTGCAAACTCGCACAGTCGTGGCTAAAACTGGATTTAGAAAGTCGTCGTGACATTCTGTGTGAATTGTTGGATAAATACATACTATTAGATCCTGCAAACAAAGTTTACACTGATATAAGAAATTCCCTTCCAGCCTGTACCCTGAAATCTTTCGTAGATGTAGGCAAAGATTATGTTTGCATAGGAATGTCGCAACCTTTAGGGATTTTGGACATGAAAACATTGGGTACTTTTCCCTCTGTAAAAGGTTTTGAGTTACTTTTACAAGGTAACGCATTTATCTACATTACCGACGCAGGACGACCCTTGCCGCCGGTCTTACTGGAACTTGAACAAGCGGGCGTACCATTTGCGTCGGTTGAACTGGTTCCTTTTGTAGAAAAAAAAGGTGAGGAGCAATGTGATGACGTTCAAGTTTGGAACTCGAGTTACTCCACTCCAACTCGCGTCCTCTGGACTAATTCGGGAACAATTTTTGCAAACTGAGTATTTTTACTGACTTGCAAAATATTTTGAATTAATGTTTTATTTCCTCGTTGTTCATTTTCTGATAAGGAAGAAAGCTGATTAAATCTATAAGGGCTGATTTTTAATTAGTCAGATATATTTATGTGTAGTCAAAACTGCCAAACCGCAATAGTACCTATTCCTAAGATAAAGATTATCTGATTATTGAAAAATCAGGACTAATTTAATATAATAATACAAAATAAGGAGTATTTAGTTACCTACAGCTACCAGCTGATGGCGCTGGTTGCTTCCATAGATAGATACATAAAATCCGGTCTCGAGTAAAGTTTAAGCATAAGCAATATTAAAATGTTTTCCGCATGTTTATTATATTTTTATAAAGTTTTATTAGAATACTTGTTTGTTTTCTTTCAAACGCACGTTCCAGTCTAAATAGAATTGGTTTGTGTTAGCACGTCAATCAATCTGCCTAGCCAATCAAGCTTCCAGTCTAACTGTTTGCAGCTGAATATCAGTATTTTTCGGTGCAGGAACAGCTGGGCCCGAACCAACTCGGCCCGAATAATAATACCAGATATTAGAAAAGTACTACGTCATCAATACGCCTCAAAAATGTATGTGTACCGTCAGCATAAAAAATATCGACCTCTTGATAGTATATTTATTTTATGAAAATAAATATTATTGTTTTAAATTAAATTGAATACTATGAATATGTTCTGCAATAGAGACTGTTTTTATTTATTTAAATACGTAACAATAAATATTATGTTTGACAAAAATTCTTTTTTTTTTTTATACGTAGAATACAAGGTGACATTTTTATGCAGCCCTACTGTCTTCTTTTGGTAAGAAAGCGAAACTCACAACAGCTTTACCTACATATTTGGTTTTTCTTCATAAAAGAGCAGTCCTAGAGATTTTGCTTTCCTGAATGCACTTTGTTGAAAGTGTACAAAGCATGACTCAAAATCCAATGTGAATTTAGTTACGATTGAAGGCGGGAAGAGCAGCTGCTATTTTCGTTTTACGCTTTCGTAGGTGTCTCTTTATTTAAAAGTAGTGCATTAAACATCGGCACTATATTAGTTAGTTTCTTTCTCGTCCTTTCCTAAACCTCCATGGATTTAATAGAGCTGTGTGAACGAATTCGCACAACAGTCAAATGTGCAAGAGTGAGATCAAAATTATTTGGGCACACGCCAGACGCTAGGTGCACGGTTCCTATTCGTCGTTTCCTATGGAGAAGAGCCGGGAAAAACTTCCAGTTACTCTTTTAAAAATTACCCTTACGGACTCATTTCAATAAACTGTGCCTCTTTGCGGTTAATGAATTTCGACATCATTCATACCTACTGCGAAAGCCCGTGTTGTGGAGGTCAGATAGGCAGTCGCTCCATGTAAATACTGGTATTCAGCTGCATCCGGTTAGACTGGAAGCCGACCCAAACATACCTAGTTGGGAAAAGGCTAGGCAGTTTGATTGATTGACCTTCTACGAATGCCCCGAATACATAAGCATAAGTTAGTAGGTACTTATGCTTAAGGTTATCCAGATTACAGGAAAATACAACCTAAAACCTCCCATGGGGAAACAGCGGAATGCTCGTTCAGCGTTCCCTGTTAAGATGTCCATAGATTTTGATATGAATCTCGTGCCGTCCGAGGTACAAGGTTACTCTGCACAATGCCTAAATTTACCCAACACCTACCCGCTGAATGCTCGACTTTATCTCATCTCAATATCAAGAGATATTAAAAACTTAAACATGGCCATAAAGGCGGAAATAGTGACTACCTACAAAATTATTAGTTGCGAGTCAAGCCTAGTTATATACCTCTATTTTACTATTCTCTAATCATTTGACTGATGTGCGCCGGCTGTAAGGCGGCCCGTTTGATATCACAATCGCTTTGATTGACAATAAACGCGAAGCTAATTAAGAAACCTATTTTGTGCCACCGTTCAACGTGCAGGGGCACTGGCGGTTACATTTAGCCGTTAAAAATAGTCCAATCAAATGTCATGCCCGTCAATAAATAGTTCCAATTTCGAAGACCAAACAAAAGATGGTACCCAAGCATTTATTATGACGTTTACAAGTAAATACGATAAAAATCGTGTGAGAAAACGTGTGATTTGCCTTGTTAGTATAAATACGTTTTTTTCGCGGTTGAAATAATATAATTATGAGTCAAAATTAGTGAGTAAAGTTTAGTATGAAGACTGCCAATATGACCAGGAATAAGGGACAAGTTTACAGTGTTGGAAATTATCTGATGACTGGCAAGGTACTGGGGAAAGGACACTTTGCAAGAGTTGAAGAGGCTACACATAGGATAATAGGAAAAAAGGTAACGAAAATTTAATATTGACTACCCACCATTACGGCGGAGCTTCGATTTAAGTTACAAGTCCCTTACCTATACTCAATAGGTAAGTATTCAGTCATCTCCACGATCGTCCGATGGTTAACAACCTTGAACGAAAGATGAGAATTCTTGAGATGTCCTTGGCCTGGTTTATTCACACATCTCGTCTCCACTCAGCTTCAGCGGAGATGTTGTAACATATTTATATGGCGCGATCGAAGCGGAGATGTGAGCTGTGCAAAGCTGGTGACGGCACGCAGCGGAGACGAAAAGAGATGTGAGCGGCGCCGCTAGTTCCCCCTGCTCGAACCAGCACACATCTTCGCTCCAGCCTAGCCAGTACGCATATCCGCATATTTTCGGTGGATAAACCCTAGCTGAAAAACATCTCATCTCCGCTTCGGAAATCTTCGCTTGTGTTCCGAGAAAAAAAATATCTATCCCTGCTTGCTAGTTCACGAAAACTTTTCTGTTTAAGGTGGCAATAAAGATCATAGACTTGACGTGTATAAAAGAGGAGTATGCCCGTCGAAACCTTCACCGTGAACCGAGAGTGATGGCGAAGCTTCGCCACCCCTGCATCGCGGCCCTCTACGAGACTATGATGGTTGGCTGAACAAGTTATATTCTTTAGTTTATACACTTCCGTAATAATATTATCCTTGTCCATCTAAACTAGGTATATACATAATATTTAGATAATATATTCTAACTAATATTATAAATGCGAAAGTGAGTTTGTTCGTTTGTTACGCTTTCACGCTAAAACGGCTGAACGGATTTGGATGAAATTTGGTTTTGGACATAGGATACTTTTACCCCGATATTCCCACGTGATCGAAACTTATGCGGGTGAAACCGCGGGGCGCAGCTAGTGAGAGATAACCTGCTGGGCACTTTCCTACAACTATGCAGTTTTGTAGTGCGTAGGTTAACGCAGTCACATTCAAACGGTATCGAAGCTTTTCTATCTCACTGGAACGCGCGCGCCAACTGTTGTCTTCACGTAGTCTTGCGCCCAAGTGAGACATGTATATTATGTTACCGCAAAATCAGGTCTCGTTTTGGCTGTCGGTATAGCGGTGCAAAGGGGACACTCCACCGAGGTGGACCGGAAAACAATTATTTAATATTTTCGTTCAGCCGTTATATGACGGCGCCTGTTAGAGAAGCCAAGCTTTAGTGGTTGTTGTAGCACGGGCCGCGCCTGTACGTGGTGATGGAGGCAGCGGGCGGCGGCGACCTGTGCGCGCACGTGCTTGGTGCGCGTGGAGCCGCGCGCGGCCTACCAGAGCCGCGCGCGCGCGCACTCGCCGCGCAGCTCGTGTCGGCTGTGCGCCACATGCACGCTCGCGGCGTCGTTCACCGGTATTCTCACCTTTTTAATAATTTAATGCTATAACTGTCTTTACAAATGAGATTTTCTGAGTTTATCTGTGACATTACCGACATAATCGGTGAAGAAAAATATCAAACACCTGAATCTTCCATGCCTTCTCTGTATGACTTGTTTTATTGCCTACAGTGGGACAATAATAAAATGGTATTAAATGAGAAACAATTATCTATTTATAGTTACCTACGTTACTCTCGGAAGTCTCGCGTGGCTTTATAAAGGCCTAAAGCTGCTTCCTAACCAAAAAGCGATCGTCGCGTTCATAATGTCACTTTTCGTTCGACCAACCGGAACCCGGTTTTCCGAACAAAAAGGGACATATGAACGCGACGATGGCATTTGGTATGGTGAACGCGGGGTCCATATCGGACGCGACTGTCGGCTGCGTACCACAAATCTTGTAGTTGTACTATTAGGTTGGTTTTTATTTGGTCTGAGGGCTTCAGTGTAACCAAAGAGAATTAAACCACTTGAGAGCTGATAGACCGATTTCGTCTAGGCACACGACTCACTACTGCCGGCCGGGGGACGAAGAAATTACAGCGGTTGTGATTGGCCGATGCAACATTGTTAGAACGAAAGTACCAAACACAGTAATGCATAAGTCAGTTTTGCAACAATAATATCGATTTCGATAAAATCGACGTCTACAATCCTAATTGAACAATAAATTATTTAAATTTGAATTTCACTTAAGAGAATTTATTGTTCTATCCGACAAGGATTGACATTGCTATTACTTATTTTTAATCTGCTGTGAAATGTCTTAAACAAACAACGCTATATTTATTTGGAAACCAATTTTCCCTGTGAACTGCATAAATCCACTTTTTTTTTCAGTTACGGAACATTTTGAAATCTAAAATGTAAACATTAAGTACTTAATGTTACTTTTTTACCATTAGGAAACATCGTAATTTTTATCGACTTAGATAGACTTTATTTTGAAGTTGTCACAACACTCTACAGTATAATTGCAGATAGAAAGGGACAGACTTATTGCAATACCCTAGCGAGAGAAAGAGACTTTTCAAAAAGACATCAACGCGGTGTACATTTTTGTGACATTTTACGGAAACAACCAGTTTAGCTTGAGCCCTGCAATTATTCTTAATAAAATATTTATTTTATTTAGCGATGAAAAATAATGCAATCTTTTTATAGCTGGATGTTCAAGAGGATTTCCGACGCCATTTAATTGAACAGGAACTCATGATTGTTTTTATTTATGCCGAAATGTTTTAAAATGTATCAAAATACCCGCGCGTGCAGAGATCCAATAACTGGTCAAAACTAAAATGGCCACTCGTATTTCCATCTAGTATCAGTGCTATTCAACATATGTGTCGAGAGCCTGAGTCGCCCACATGAGCAGTCAAGAGGCTATATAGTCATTGAGTGTAACCTTCTGTCATGTGTTGTCTTAACAATAATTATTGTTTTTCAGCGACTTGAAAATGGAAAACATCATGCTGGACACTACTAAGCAATTCATCAAAATTGTTGGTAAGATGTTTTTATTACTTTTAACTACTGCCCAATTATCTCCACTTGGTTCAAAATGTCAGTTTTCTCCAAAACAGGCGTTCTTGTCTTTGCGTCGTGAAGAATTTTCGATTTAAAACCTAAACTTCATATTGCCAGGGTTCTATTTTCCAGAACAGTTAGTTTCAACGTTACAACTTCCGAAATCATAAATATTATGTACATGGCCTATTAAAAAGCCTACTGCTGGCAACATTGCAGTGTGCATGAATTTTTTTTTCGGCAAAATGAAATCATGTCTCTGTTGCACAGCTTTCTTGTCCATGTGCTTCAAAGCACCTAAATAAACTGATAAGTAATGCAATTAACGAATCAAGTATGTGCTTAACGTATTCGTTAGGTGTACTAACGCTGTTTGTCCAACGCCACCGTTAACGGAATGTCAACGGGAACAAGATGACGGCGCCGAAGTAGAGATACATACTATGGCCGCGTGTCCACCGCACACCACCGGACATCACGTTCGGTTCAAATAATCTCGTTTCTCGTTGACGTCCTGTTGACGGTGGCAGTGGACAAACGAACTAAAGTCCTGGGTTTGATTCCCAGATCGGGAAAAGTGGTTTTGGGTTTTTCCTCGGAAAGCTCGTAAAACCGCTGGTGATGTCTCTTCCCGGCTGTGTCGGATTTAAGGATTTTAGTAGAGGAACAGAGTGCACCTGTGTATGCGCACACACTTGTTGCACTATCCTAATAATTATCTCCTACTTTCTTGAGCTTACACGAGGTTCCCGTCATGTGAGGCTGTTATGTTATGTCAACAATAATTGCGCGCCGCTCTATTCAATCCACCACCATATAGCAGACGTATTATAATTATTATATTACTTATTATAATTATTATATTACTTATTATAATTACTATATTACTTATTATAATTTTTATATTATAATTTTTATACTTTGGTTGAAGACTTCGGCCTATCAAACATGTGGAGCGGCGGGGCGGCGCTGCGGACCCCGTGCGGCTCGCTGGAGTACGCGGCTCCGGAACTGTTCGTCGACGGCCGGAGATACGGCCCCGAAGTCGACCTGTGGAGCATGTACGCACATGACACAACTAGCTATCAACCAACATCATCATTCTCCTGCCCTTATCCCAATCTCTAACTCAAACTCAAAGCATTTATTTCAATTAAACCATTTACAGGCATTTTTGAATTGTCAAAGAGTCGGTCAGTTAGTCAGAAAGTTGAAGCTAGTTACCCATTCCAAATCCTAGATCTCTATGGAGAAGAACGGGCAAGATACTCTAAGGACACTCTTTTAAATATGGATATAGATATTACAAAATCCTGGGTACAGTATTCTTGTTGCTTCTACATATATGTGAGAACAATGTTAAACAAAAAATAATCAAAAACAGTTCAAAATATAAGATTAAAAATAAGCCCTGGCAGATAAGAGATGACCAGTCTCAACTGACGGCGCCCGTTCACGAACATAACACGTGGATCAGCACCATCCAGCTCAACCATTTTGTAGGGAACCGAATGATCCAACACACGCGCCACCATCAGCGAGACATTTAAGTGACAATTTACTTGAAGTCGGCGCAACATGTCTTTTACTTCTATACTTCTCTATTAGCTCATGAGTAAGTAATAACAGCCGCTCGGGTCGATCCCATCAGGTTAAGCTACGCTTGCCGGAGTTGGTCCGTGGATGGTTTTCGCATCTTTACATACCGAGACTCCTCCGTACTTCGGAAAGCACGTTATGCCGTTGGTCCCAGCTGTCATTCGTGGATCTTTGACAGTCGTAACGGGTCGTCAGAAGCCCGAAAGTCTGACCACCAGTTTTACCAAGGGGTATCGTATTACCCAGTTACTGGGTTGTGGAGGTCCGATAGGCAGTCACTCCATGTAAAATACTGGTATTCAGCTGCATCCGGTTAGGCTGGAAGCCAACCCCAACATAGTTGGGAAAAGGCTAGGCAGATATATAATTATACTTACTTTTCTATTAGTCGTCATCTCGGTAGTGACTCCCTTTCTAGCCATATCACTTTCACACTGACAACAAACTATACAGGGACAAATTAAATTAGCCAAACTCCGCAGACGGATGCGTACAATTCAATTCAAATTTAATGGCGGCTCGAAACATGGAAGAGTTGCTGCGCAGTAACAATTTCATGTGTCAGCGGGGGTGAGGGGTGGGGTGCTGCGCAGCGAGTAGCTAACTTCCGAGCCCCCATTAAGATTAAATCGAACTGTATCAATATCTAAATAAGATAAAACAAAACAAATGTGTCTGGTTTTTTTTACTACAACGACCGTAGGTAGTGTAGTACTACTACTTGAAATATCAGTTTAAAAAATCTGTTTTTTTTTTGTTTTTGTAAATTTCACAGTCGTAATGGTTAAATACCGATATCTTTAAACGTTCAAACTGATATTCTCAATTCATACTTCAAGAACACCACCCGCCACCCCCAAAAAAAAACGTATCGTCAACCATTATTTTTTTAAATTTGACCTGTATATTTAATAATTTAATTATAATTTAAACTGACCTCTCACTATACGGGAAGCCTACACAATGCGATGTCAGCTTATACTGGAAATGTATATATTGATTTAATGTGTCGTCCGGTGTACCTAATACATTCCTACTTCATGTACTCGCTAGCCAATAGTACGTTATTGACATTACTAATTGGTTTATCAGTAAGTGTCAACCAGCCTATTGTCTTTCCGAGTTTAACTCTTCACGCAATCTTCTTCACACAACAGGCTCATCCTTACTTCCATTCTAATCCTTACTAATATTATAAATGCAAAAGTAACTCTGTCTCTGTCTGACGCGCTTTCACACCAAAACTACTGAACCGATTTAAATGAAATATGGTACACAGATAGTCTAGAGCCTGAGAAAGGACATAGGCTACTTTTTATCGACATACCACGCGGGCAAAGCCGCGTGCGGAAGCTAGTAAATAATAATAGCATTATTGGCGTTCTATGCGATGCGAACATGTAGGTATGTTGCAGAGGCGTGATCGTGTACGGCATGGTGACGGGCGGGCTGCCGTTCACAGGCGCAGAGGCCGGCGAGGGCAAGTCGCGGCCGCAGCTACGCGCCGCCATCACGCGCGGCTTCACGCGCAAGCAGCGCTCCGCCCTCGCCGCAGTCACGCCCGGTTACTAACACTTTACTATATTAACACCCGGTTTCTGGAACGATAATCAACGACAGTCACCGTGTCAAAATTCAATGCGTGATTTTAATAGTTCAGTCAATCAGAGCAGTGGTGTCTGTTGGTTTTCGTTTCAGGAACCGGACCAAGGTAAGTCACAGATGGTTGAAAAACCGCTTTTGTATTAAATGATATAAGTTAGTAATAACGTTATTAGTCATCCTCATTTCATTCAAATACTAAATTATAAATATTCTATTAATTCAAAAATTATGAGACAATTATTTATTAAAGACGTACAAAGAGAAACAAAAACGTTAAAATTATTGGTTATCATTTAAAAGTATCGTTAAAGTACAAACTACTGCTTTCATTTTGGTTTGATTATTGACATTTATTTCCGACTGAGGCAGACGGTTTAAAAACTTGAACGGGATTATATTTGAGCGTATATTTTAAGGAAATCACAAACAGTACGATAGAATCTCTTTGGAATCACTTCACTGTCAGTCCATGAAAATTCAGTAAATGTTGGTACAACCACTCGAGACGACGCGTTCACGTCGGATCTGAAACAAGAAAGTATTTTTATTTATTTTCTGATAACGTGATTTAGGTAACACTCAGAAGTCGTGAAATAATCTGAGAATTGGGTTCTTTATGAGGATGGGGGTGTAACAGAATGAACACTATTTCAATCAATCAATCAATCAAAATATTTTATTTCACATAAGCCTACATGGGCACTTATGAAACGTCAGAAGCTAGGTACACGGTTCCAATTGGTCGTTTCCTATGGAGAAGAGCCGGCAAGAAACTCCATGGTTACTCTTTTAAAAGATAATTGGCTTTTACAATATTTTCGAATTACAGTGTTAATAGTTATGGGAGGACATTGTAGGCCTTTCAAAAAGTTTCAGATCAAGTTCATAAAAAAATTAAAAATAAATATTTATTTCAATGTAAATAAGCACTCTAATCGCGTAACACACTTGGAATGACAATTCAACAATATTCACATCAATCACATCCTCGCTTACCACATTTGTTTACGATACAAATAATATGAAAGAATAATGGTTATTTTTGCCGTCGAGCAGACGAATGTTTCAAACATAATTATTTTTATGTATTTAGACCTCTTACATCTGTATTAAAGTAAAGTGATAATTTTTAAGATTGTAGCAATTCACCCGTCATTTGAAACTGTTAGTTCTAATCTGTCTCCATAATAACCCGCGAAATACACCCTAAACTAATATGATTTCATTTGCAGAGTGCAAAGCGTTTATACAGCATCTCTTGGAGCCAAATGTAGAAGTCCGGATGAAGATCGAGGAGGCATCTCGACATCGCTGGGTGCGTCGACCGGGCATGAGGATGAAAACACACCCCTTCGGAGTCATCGAGGCATCCGCCAACAGAGAGGTAGGTGCACCGACGGACACGGTACACAGATGATCAACATAGCGGTAACCAATCTTATGAGTGGCAGCTGATTAATGTTAACTTTCCTTTATGTCCTGTACTGCTCCATATCTTTCCCACACTGAAGTAAGATTAAAATAATACTACTATTAAAGGTTCGGTAGGCCCCCAGGTGTGACGTACAAACTGCATAAAGGAAAAGGGAAACCACAAGTGCTCTCCCGCCCCGCGGCAGGCGCACTGGGCGTCGGCCGAGGGTAGAGGATGCCCTCTTCAAGCCTCTAGGGGCGACGGAACACCGGGGTGGTCTTAGTATGTAGGAGTCTAGAGACCCCTCTACCCACCCCAGGGTGGAGGACATCCAAGAGGATTTCCACCCCGAAAAAAAAGGCTCCCAGGTGTATTCGCGTATATACATACTTTTATATCATATACAATTTAAAGGCACATTCGTTCGCAGATATACAGGCAAATATCAGAGCTGTGCTCGAGGCCGACGATAGATGTGGTAGCCGAGATAAAGGCCGACCCATTCGGGCCGTTGGGCGGCATGTACAACATCAAGACGCACGTGCAGCAGGCCGGCGCCGCGCCCGGCCCCGACCTGCTGTGGGGCGCCGGCGCCGCCTCGCCCGCGCCGCGCACGCCGCCGCCCTACCGCGCCAGCCACGAGCGCGACGCGCGCCCGCCCAGCGCGCAGCCCGAGCGGGACGCGCAGCACGAGAGAAGCGTGCGCGCGCCAAGCGCGCAGGCTACGCGCGCGCCGCGCCCCGAGCACGCGCCGGCCTGCGCGCCGCCGGCCGACCCGGCCCCGCAGGCCCCGCCCCCCGCCAAGAAGAGTCAGCTGCCGAGCCCAAGAATGATCAACAGACCCATCGGCAGTATGTACGGGTTAAAGAAACCCGTTTACAAAGTCTACGACAATGGAGACGGCGGCCTCGACCCGCGCCTGCCTAGCATTGAGGAACATTCCAGCGCCGACGGCCATGATGCCAAGATCACTAGGAGCAAGACTATGAGAACGCCGTGTGTGAGGAAAGTTAGCCTGGAGGAGGACCGAACTATGAGGCTCGGCAGTTGTCCCAACAGGGTCGGTGATAAACGCGTGGAGTTCTATAGGAAGGCAGGGGATGGTCTACCAAGGTGAGGAGCATTATTCTATACATATTATAAATTAAAGTCGCTTGTCGTGTATCTGTTTGTGTTGCCTGCGTTGTTCTTAACTGCGCAACGGATTTTGATGTGGTTTTCACCATCATTTAAAGAATTTATTCCAGAAGTTTGTATGTGCATGATACATTAATATTAAACTTACTATATTTTGTCAAGTCATAAAATTCGTGCGAAGCAGGGGCGGGTCGCTCATCTAACTATCTTAAACCCAACTAATATTATAAATGCGAAAGTGAGTTTGTTTGTTTGTCTTTCACGCTAAAACAGCTGAACAGATTTGAATGAAATTTGGCACAGAGTTATACTTTAACCTGGCATAGAACATAGCATACCTTTTATCCCGATATTCCCACGGGATCGAGAATTACACGGGTGAAACCGCGGGGCGCAGCTAGTAATTATAATAACATGTAATAATTTGTTTCAGTTGGCGAGCTAGCGGCTCGCTGGCGCCGCCACCGGCCAGAATCTTACTACAGAGCAATGCGTCAACCATCAAACGAGCCTCGTTGGGGTAAGTGGCCTGTGGCTTAGGGTCTAAACCATAGACATAGAGAATGGACTAAGCGTTAGCCTCACAAAAGTGACCACTCTCAAGAATGAGACAAAGCGACTGTGCAGCCAATACCTGTCTCTTTTCTGCATAACAAAGGCGCAGTGTTCCAATTTTAATGAATAGCATGAACATTTAATAATAGAAAAGTAGTTATAATATGTTACTAATTTCTAGATTTGGTTCGAGACTGAAAGATTTCTTTTTATCAATTTTGTTCTTCATACTTAGTAGAAATTGGGACAATTCGAAAGACGAAGAAGAAATACTTACCGGCCGCACGTTCGCTTTGTCTCTCTCGTACTTCTCCAACTGAACAAGGATCGCTCAGTCCATTCTCTATGTCTAAACAGACTGACATGCCAACTGCAAGCAGACAGTTTTAATGTCAACTGCAATTTTGCAACTAGCGTGCATTTCAAAAGCAGTTCGTCTGAGGCCCTAGTGTGTTTCTTTTAACCATCTCTTTACGCATTGACCGCGTTCGGCGCTCCGATTGGCCCTTCACTGGTGATTCCTGGAGCTTCCGAACCCGGTGCAAACTCACACTAGGGACTCTGTTTAGGGGTCTTCACACAAAAGGGTCACTAAATGAGCATGAATCAGCACAAAAACGTATTCAAAAGTGACATATGAGCGCGACGATCGCATTTAACCTTTTAACCGCTTACGTTTATTATATTGATTTATCCAAAAAAAAAAACTTTTTTTTTATTTCGCCAGAGTCGTGTCGTATATTCACGACACTCGTTTAATCTGTTTTTTTTATTGATTACGCATTGCACATCCCTCTTTGTTGTAGGTATTTATTTTTCGTTTCACTGTGCCGGGCGCTGGGGCACGACAACTGATACGAAGTCGGGCGGTTAAAAGTCCGCGCCACGACTGAAGTCCGGCGGAAAATAGTGGAACATTTTTTTTAAATGCTATTTCAATGCAATGGCATAGACACTAGCGCCGCGTCCATCGGACTTGAGTGGTGGCGCGGACTCTAGCTTGTTTACAAAAAATATCGATATTATAGTGAAACCTAGCTGTCAAATTCATCAATCCACAGTAGTGACAGCTGAAGTGAGCAAGTGGCAGATTTAACCGCTATTAGATAAGTTTTTTTTAGATGAGGAGCTCGTGGCTGCGTAATAACAGCCGCACAGGGTCGATCCATCAGGTAAAGCTACGCTTGCCGAGGTTGGTCGGTGGATGGGTGACCATCGTTACATCTCCGTGCCTCGGAAAACACGTTAAGCCGTTTGTCCCGGCTGTCATTCGTGGATCTTTGACAGTCGTTACGGGTCGTCAGAAGCCCGAAAGTCTGACAACCAGTCTTACCAAGGGGTATCGTATTACCCCGTTACTGGGTTGTGGAGGTCAGATAGGCAGTCGCTCCATGTAAAATACTGGAATTCAGCTGCATCCGGTTACTGGAAGCCGATCCCAACATAGTTGGAAAAGGGCTAGGCAGATTGATTGATTGAGATACGTTTTTTAAAATATAAATTTGATTTCTCTCGTACACAGAAACATCGTGAGTCCACACTCGTCTTCAAATAGCCACTGCAAGAGCGAGAGGGCAATACCGGTATGTCGCATTTATAAAGTAAAAGGCAATATCAAAACGAAAAAAATTAACTATAGAGACTTTTTAGGACGAGCCATCACTCATTCCTTTGTGCCATCTCTCTCTAAAGTCAGAAGTGTCATAATTACGCCCGGGTACAAAACATGAAAATGATTTTTTCAATTCTAATTTAAGGTCCTATCAAAATAGATGGAGAAACTTTTAGAAATCATTCAGACCACCAAAATAAGGACAATGATAAAAAAAAATGAGAGAACGCATTACATACTTACAAGAAAAAAAATCAGCTAACGGAAATTCACTAAAAATGTTGGTTACTAGGGTTGAGGCGTATTTATCGTAACAGACAGAAATAACAGATATGAAAAAATAACAAATAACAAACGCGAGTGCAAGTACCTACCCATAATGGATGTGTTTATTCTAGTTTCAGCATTTTTTTTTTAGGTGAAGATAAAGTCACTTTAATCAGTGTTTCTTTTTGCTTGGATATCTTTGGTTAGACGTACTGAACGCTGTGTTAAAATGTGTCCATCTATTTTAATGTGACCTTATACAACGTGTAACAGAATAAGCGCAAGACCTGAAAGTAATTTGCTCAGAATCGGCTTCTGAATCGATTTCCGTCATTATTTACATATGTTAAATTTTCATGAAAAAATCTTTTATTTAACTGAAATTAGAACCACTGCGTCATAACAAGGTAATAAGATATATTATTTAAGGAAATTTTATCCTTATCTCAAAGGAATAAAGCCTATTTAAATGCATAACCAAATTTGTAATACGCTCATAGCTATCCTATGTGTAGTGCACGTTAAATAAAATAGTCAATTTAAGGTGTGGTTTAATTAAATTAAATTACAGATATTATTTTAGTCTTATAATCTAATATTCTAATTGGGGTGTATGAGCTCTTGCGTTTATTCCGTTACGCGTTGTATATGGCCCATTGTACACGACACGGTTTCCTTACGGTACGGCGTATATACAAGCTTCCTTATTAATCCATACAACGCTGCCCGAGCGTACACACGGCAATCGAGGTTCGATCCCAGCCAGGCTTTACCTTGCATAAATTATTTCATCACCGCTGCTCTCAAAACGGTGATAGAAAACATCGTGAGGAAACCGGTATGTCCTAGAACCAACAATTCAAAGACATGTGACATCTACTAACCCGCACTGGGCCCGCGTGGTGGATTACTCCCTCTCACAGAGAGGCCTGTATCCCAGCAGTGGGGACGTTATAGGCTGATTATGCTATGCTTATGCTTTACAGAAGCGGCCAATGCTGCCCCTACCGCAGGTGAGCTGGTACTCAACACGGAGCATAGGCAAGGAGACCACGCACCTACAACGACTTAGACGCACGGCGCCGATGAAGTGACCACTACCATCTATCCAGTCCTCGTACCCACGGGCGATTTTTTTCAGGCACTGCATTATCAACGCACTGCTTAGCGCCGAGAGTTGAAAATCCAACAAGTGTATTTTTTTGACGCACTGGGATGTACTCAGTTGGATTCCCAATGCTCGACTCAACAGCCAGAGTTGAAAATCCAGTGCGCGACAATTAATCGTCGCATTGAAAAATCGCCCGTGCGCACCTGGGCTTAGTGAACCGGCTTCCGCACCGACTAAACGCTCATCTACTTTAAAATTGTGCTCTTCTTCACTGCATTCGCGCTAAAGCAAAGAAAGTATAACGTTTATTTGGACACAGTTCGTGAAATAACAAAATAAAAAAGTTTAAATAATATTTTAACAACGAAAAGTGTGTGCGTCACGGCTGCGCCAAAAAGGTTCATTTCAGCTTTAATGCCAGACAGAACGAATCTTCAGGGACAAGTGACGGGACGTACAAACAGTTTCAACATACCTAATACATATTTTTAATCATTTAATCATTAAAATAAACTAGTAATTAATATTAAAAAAATATAATTACAAATACAACAAGAACTGTCTCAGCAAAACCTGTTTGTTCTTAGCGATTAGATTGATCTGATATCAGATACTTCACTTTTAGTTCTTTCATTCGAAGTGAAACGTCTGAGCACAAAATGAATCAAAAGTGAAAAATGAATTCATTAGTGAACGGATCCAACATTGTTGGATTTCAGCACTCGCCATGGGCATCTTTCACTCGCCAACAGAATGATCGAAAATAAAAGAAGCGAACCGTTCCTTCGCTATATAATTTTGTAGAGAGAATGTGGAATTAAACAAAAAAAAAATTCTTCGCTCAATTGAAGCGCATTTGATATCTGCATAACATACTACTAAACAATAAATAAATTAATGAATGAATAAATGAATACAACGGATAAGCAATACACTCAACTTCGTTACTACAATCCTTTCAGTTATTTTACCTCGGATTTTTTATCACTGCCAAAATCACAGTGATCTTTATCAACATTACAATTGCCAACGTTACAATAAGGTTGCTGTTGTGTTGCCAACGTTACAATAAGGTTGCTGTTGGGTTGCCAACTTTACAATAAGGTTGCTGTGACTGGCAATTCTATCAAAATTGCAGTAATCTTTATCAACGTTACAATAAGGCCATTCTCACTGGAGGTGACCAAAATAAAACCAACTTTCAATGCCGACGCAACCAATCGCGTTAGCACATTTTTTACTATGGCAGTTCTCGCACGACGCAACTTGTTGAAAACTAGTTTTCAACGGCGACGCAACCAGCCTCACGCAACTGGCAGAGAAGCTGGTCTATTCTGTAAAATTCTCACCGTGAAAACTTAGGTGAAGTGAGCTTTGAGCTATCGTTCCACCTAATGCTAGGGATTGACAACTCACTTCACCAATGGTTCACGGTGAGATTTTTCAGATTACATCGGTAGGTCGCTCGGTCATGTCATGTCGTCAGAGCAAGAAATAATATTAAAAATGATACAACTCGAGTTGCGCCATGTGAGAGTACCAGTTGCATCGCAGTTGACAACGCCCGTTGCCAAGTATTAAGGTTGAGTTGCCGTCCCCCCGGTTGAGAATGGCCAAAGGTTGCTGTTGGGTTGCCAACGGTACAATAAGGTTGCTGCGACTGGCAATTCTATCAAAATCACAGCGATCTTTATCAACGTTATAATAAAGGTTGCTGTTGGGTTGCTGCTGTCATGCTGAAAGGACTGTATAATGGTAATTGAGAAGATTACTAAAGACAGTAATGAATTAAGCGTATTACATATACGACATACGTTCATATGTCCGCAAATGCATTGGAGGGACGCGCAATTTTAAAGTAGACGAATCTACATCATGGTAACCATGCGATTTGTCGCTAGTGTGAAGCGGATCTTAGACATGGCGCACACTGTGCGACATGCGACTACGACAGTCTACGTTCGACAGTTTTCATATATTTTGTTCAAAGCTCTGCACACTTGCCGTCGATTTTCAGAGTCGCAAAGTTGCAACGACAGGCGAACGGGAGTCTCTCGCTACTTGTCGCAGTGCCCAGACACGGCGCATGCGCACATCCCCATGACAGTCGCATGCGACAGGTCAGCGTCTTGTCGTCGAGCTGTCGCAGTCACACGCCGCATAATGTGCGAGGTGGTTTAGTTAAAATTTTTGCGTGCTTCCCTCGATGTAATGTTAAGCGAATAAAGCAATTTTACTATATTGTACTGTACACGCCCGACTTCCAACGAATCGATTTTGGACTAGTATTTTTTAACATTTATAATAATGATATTTACATTTTAAAAACTAAATAATAGAGTATTATGTTATAGTTGTGTATGCATGTATTTTATTGAAAGATTAATATAAGATGTGCATTACGTTTATTTATCTTTATTTACTTTACTAACTTAAATCAAGCTACTAAATGACTGCTCATTATTTCACTGTTTGTTCGTCTTTACTCTTTACCACGCTGTGGGACAATTACAGGGTAACCTTGACATCAGGTTAAAACACTAGAAAACAAAAAATTATCAAAAATAACTTCTCTCTACTATTATTCGACTTTCATTGCTGACGAAAAAAGCCATTGAGCGAAATTATTGCTGGGAAATTACTTTATTTTTGGTGTGAAAATCTCTTTACGGCAGCGCGCAATGTAGCGCACGCAAAACATTGTGCTTATCGGTGCAGACAACGGTACAGGAGTTATGGGGGCATTTAAAGTTAAGTTATAACAAATGTTGGAATTTCGACCTTTAATATCTCCCCAACCAGAAGGTTCCCAGGATGGTACAGTACATTAAAAAAAACTCGACTCGACTCAGACCGGTGCCTGTGGCTTCGTCTGAGATCCAAGATGATGTATAATGTTAAAGTTGCCGACTCAACTTTAAAACGATAATGTCATGTCATTGGAAGTCAGATAGGCATAGCTGCATCCGGTTAGACTGGAGGCCGATCCCAACGTGGTTGGGAAAAGGCTAGGCAGATTGATTGATATGCGTGAACTGACCGTGTCAGTGGAAGGGCATGTGCTTGGGGTTGGCCATGGCGGCCAGGCGCACGTAGGTCGTGGCGTGCGGCCGGCACGGCGGCGGGGAGTCGCCCGCCACGGGCTCGTTCTTGAACACCGCCACGCACTTCCACTGGTTCAAGTATTGCACTGAAACACACAAATTCCATATTTAACTATGGTCCTTCCGCTTAGGGTGAAAGCACCAAGGTGGCCAACAAAATATAGTACCTATTTATAGAATTATAATCATTTAAATCATCAATACAAAGTTCAAATTACGCTATAGGATGACTTCATTAAATCGTGATATTTTAGGCCAATTCTATCTTATATTATAGGTTAGTATGGGTAAGATTATGAGTTTAGTTTTTTTTTTTACCTACCACCTTTTTTGTACACACATTTTCACTCGTAAATTTTATTTTGAAACTGTATATCCGAGCGGGCATGGGCCAACCACGCCGGGGCAGGGGGTGGGAGAGAGAGCACACCTGTCGGTACTGTACTCACTCTTCCACAGGCGCACGGCGCAGTCGTCGCCGGAGGAAGCCAGCAGGGTGCCGGTGAGGTTCCAGCACACGCGCCACACGCACGAGTAGTGCTCCTCGAAGGCTGCCACCACCTCGCACTTGAAACGCACGCTGGTTCCATTGTTACCCGTGCTAGAACCGGCCGACTCGCTGCAATAGTCAGGATATAGAATTGAAATTGTTAATTAAAATAAACTAGAGGTATTCATTGGATTCTACTTGAACTAGGAACAAACCTGTATCTCAGGTATCTGACTCAAGTTTTTTTAACTAAGCTGACAGCTGCGCTGTTGTGAAGTTTGTTGCGCCAGTTCTTCTTCCCAACTAAAGCACTAGGAAGTAGTGAACGGCGGGCGTTTCGGGGGTCTGTCGGTGTGTGTGACAGGCCCTCTTGAAGACAGGAGGCCTGTGTTCCAGCAGTGGGAACATTATTGACTGATTATAGTGAGTGATTGTGTAAAAATGTAACTAATAAAGTTGGTTAGCATAGTTATGTTCAGCCACACGCTACGCACAGATGCGCGGCTGGCATACAAATGAACCGCGCAGCTAATGTGTGTAAACTCTCCATGCACATCTTACGAAGCAATTGGAACTCTGCCTTTATGTTTGATTTCAGTATTTCAGATAATTATTAAGTTTTTTATCGCACTCTGGATGTTCAAGGCACTGCTTACCGCCAAGAATTGAAAATCCAATAGTGCTCTTTTTGACGCACTGGAATCCTATTTGTTGGATTCTAAATGGTCGGCTCAGCAGCGTTAGTTCCTAATCCAGTATGAAATAAAAAATCGTCGCGCGTTCGAAGGCTTACAGGTCGTAAACTACACAATTTTTGACACGTTGATTGCAATTTTATTTTATTTGGGGGAACAAGACTACCACTTCTTAGCATATCGAAAGCCAAAAGGTCGAATATTATCTTTGGCCCACATTCCAGGTACAAAAACTTCGGTTACTGACGCAATCATGGAGTAGTTATATGTGAAAGTGGACCTTACCAGCTGTCACTGAATTTTTCATTTTATTTTTTTCATTTCTACATTTCATAATCATCTGCCTAGCCATTTCGCAACTATGTTGGGTTCCACAAATGACAGCCGGGACGTGCTTAACGTGCTTTCCGAGAAAAGGCGGGGTCTGGTATGTAAAGATGGTCTCTGGTCTCACACACACGGACCGACTGTGGCAAGAGCAGCTTAAGCTGAACAATCTATTTCTAAACTAGCTATGCCCCGCGGTTTCACTCGCGTAAGTCTCGATCCCGTGGGAATATCGGGATAAAAAGTATCCTATGTCCTATTTCGGGTCATGGTCTACTCCTGTGCCAGATTTCATCCAATTCCGTTCAGCCGTTTTAGCGTGAAAGCGTACCAAACAAACAAGCTCACTTTCGCATTTATAATTAGTTAGGATTTATATCTGCCATGTATTTGGTGGACATAATAAAGAGTATTCTATCTAAAACTTCTGTAAAGGTACTTACGCGATAGGCTCAATTTTAATAATCCGGACGTCCTTAGTCGCGACAGCTAGTAAGTGGAATGATCTGCCAAGATTCGGAGCAAAGGCGATATCGTTGACCGGCTCCTGGACTGAAGACAGGCAATCGGTGCGCGTCCAACGACGAGATGATTCGCTGTACCTGTAAGTTTTAATGAGTCAGGAACTAGCAACAGTGGCTAGTGACAGATTTTTTTTAAATTGGGTTAATTAAAGTATTATCATGGAAGAGATTTTTTTAGAAATAAGTATCACCTTTTTTGTATTTATCTGTTCTTTATTTCTTTTCTGTTTATTATTTGTGTACATAAATTAATGGTTAAATAAATAAAGGAAAAAATTACATTAAAGTATGCAGATGTATGAAATACAAACTCAATACACAGCTACTTAGGTAATCTTTATTTTACAAATTTAATAAATAATCCGGAAAAACGGCCATAATTAATGTACTAAACGTTGTGAAACTAGCAACAAGCAAACGAAACTTTCAGTTGATAAACGAAATTGATCGTTAAACTCACTCGTATATGAACACTTTTCCATTGCAAGCGGTCGTCTTGTCGCCCTGTACGGTGGCCGCGGCGTTGGTGGTGTTGGGCTCATCACTGCCCACTGCCAGCATCGGGGGATGCAACACCCTAATCACAAACACTTCAAATTAAGTGACCTGTAAAAACACTAGTAGGCTTTCATAACCTATTTAACACCTTTAAGCCCCATTTACAGAGTGCAAGTTTCTTGAACGTTCTAGAGCAATAATCGCATGCCATAGAGCAAGTTCAACAATTGCATGCTAGTTTGTCCGGGACCACTGTTCCGCGCCCTAGGAATGCGCGTCTAAACAGGATACAATGGAACTACAAGTAGGCGCTTTACTTTTTATACGCGATACTGTTCCAACGTCTAAAAAAAATGAAACTTGGACCCTGTGAAACAAGTGTTGCAACATCTGAAAAAACGACGAATGGTTTGGATTATTCTATGGTTCCGTCAAAAATTTCGTTTTCCAAAAGGGTTCCGTCGCCAAAAAGGTTTGAGAACCGCTGCTCTATACAATAATTGAATGCTAGTTTTTCCATTCAATAACTGCATAATTTCTTTGCAATTGCAATAATTTATCTGGGGTAAACAGATTCTGTTTTATTGCATGCAACTATGCAAGTATATTTTCATGCCAGAATTGAATGCGATTTTATTGTACGTGCTGTTTATAAGTACCTATACCAGTTTTGAACGGCTTCTAATTAGTCCATATCGTTCAACAATTGTACGTGTTGCTTAGACAGTGTCCATCAATTGTTGCCTCAGTTTTATGGTATGCCACAGGCAATAAACTTGGACCGTATAAATGGGACTTTAGGGGTTGTATTTTGAAAAATCCTCGCGTAGTGCTCACTTTCGATACAAAAGTAACTCTTGTGCAAGATTCTATGCTTCTAGTCCCAGCGGTTTAGGTTGTGTATTGTGCGTCAGTAAATGAATAAATAAATATCAGATTTTTATTAAGTATATAAATTAATTGTAGCCTAGGATAATTTAAATGTGTGGTACCTGGACAGGGATGGGTTCCACGAGAGGCAACTTATTGACACTTTGGTTGGTATCTCATGTTGCAGAGTCCACTGTGCTAGGTTCATTACATCTGGAGCTTCATATATTCTAAAAACACGAAAACAACTGATTATAATTATGTCATCAGACAGCAAAAACAAACAAAGTTTAGTGGTGATATGCAAACAGTGCGATGTGACCATACTCTTTCAAGTTTTACTTAATACAAGTAACCCTAACCTTATAATACCGTCAGCAGAACAGGTGACTAGTAAGAGCCCTAAATGCTTGGGTCCAAACTTGACATCTGTTACTGAGGTCCGAGAGTCCACTAAGTTGGACCTCTTCAGCCAAGTCCGTAATCCTTTCTCTGAACCGGAAGCTGCCGTGTCACCTATGGAGACAGGGATACATCAAACAGCTATCTTTCAAAATCCAATCACAGCCCCCTTTTTTTTCCTAATAACTAAAATCCATACTAATATTATAAATTCAAAAGTAACTCTGTCTGTCTGTCGGTCTGTATGTTACCTTTTCACGCCTAAACCACTGAACGGATTTCGATAAAATTTGGCAAGAAGATAGATGGCATCCCGGGGAAGGACAGAGGCTATTTTTTATCGACATAGCACGCGGGCGAAGCCGCGGGTGGAAGCTAGTAACTGATAAATAAAAACTTATTCACACTTATTGGATAAAAAGTATCCTATGTCCTATTCCAGGTCATGGTCTACCCATGTGCCATCCAAACCCGTTCAGCCATTTTAGCGTGAAAGCGTAACAAACAAATAAACAAACAAACTCAATTTGCATTCATATTATTAGTTATGATAGTTAGAATTAGGATAATCATTAGAATCATTAATACATCTCTCATTTATAGATTTGTTCCAAATGAATAAATCTCTTATGGAAAAGTTCTTAGGGAACAATGCTAAAACGGCTGTTTTAGCATGAAAGTGTATCAAACAAACAATGATGTATGGGTAGACCACAACCTGGGTTAGGACATAGGCTACTTTTATATGGATTGCAGACGAAGTCACAGACAACAGCTAGTGAATTAGTAAAAGATCTTTAGTTCCCAAAAACTAATACTACACGTCTTCACCAAAAATAAATGCTAATGTTACAGATTTTGTATACAAAAGTTACTTTTAATATACAAATAGAAATACATAGTCAAGACTTAAAGCTTGCTATTTAAAACAGTGAAGTAGCCCATAAGCTACTATGTAGAATGACTATTATTAGTTCTCACCAACTTCCTCCCATATAGCTGCGGTTCTGTCAAAGGAACACGTAGCTATGACTTGACCGAACTCTGGATGTGCCCACGTGACCTTCCACACGGATCCATGATGTGCTTTCCAGCTAGCTGTGAGACGCCACCCTCCGTTACCGTCCGAGTCCCACACCTAGAATATTGTAATAATATATAATTATAAGAATATACATATAAATAAGAACCTCCTCCTTCATTTTGTTGGTTACTTAGGATACATAGATTAGAGAAATCATGTTACATGCACAAAATTTCCCTCATCTCTGCATTGTTTAAACCGCTAAACCCCTAAACCAAAACCATATTTATATATTATGTAAGCCTAAAAGCGGAGGAGCTCGTGGCTACGTAATAACAGCCGCACGGGTCGATCCATCAGGTTAAGCTACGCTTGCCGGGGTTGGTCCGTGGATGGGTGACCATCTTTACATACCGAGACTCCTCCGTGCCTCGGAAAGCACGTTAAGCCGTTGGTCCCGGCTGTCATTTGTGGATCTTTGACAGTCGTTACAGGTCGTCAGAAACCCGAAAGTCTGACAACCAGTCTTACCAAGGGGTATCGTATTACCCAGTTACTGGGTTGTGGAGGTCAGATAGGCAGTTGCTCCATGTAAAATACTGGTATTCAGCTGCATCCGGTTAGACTGGAAGCCAACCCCAACATAGTTGGGAAAAGGCTAGGCAGATGATGATGTAAGCCTAAAAATCCCATTAAACTTTAGAATAAAATAATCATGCTACGTTATGTTTGTTAGATATTGACTTGCTAATTCAAAACTATAAAGTTGTAAATTATCAAACAAGGCATCTACCACAGAATAATACAAATATCAGCTGTTTATAATAGCTAGTTGTTGTAAAACAGTTCATAAAATAAGAATACAATGCTGACTCAAAGTCAAAAGGATGAATAACTATAATAACTATAATAAACTTTTCTTAGTTATCATAAAGGCATAAACTAAAGAAGGAAAGAATAACGTTTATTTGGACACAATTCGTGAAACACAAATACAAAAAACAAAATAAAAAAGTTAAAAACAATTATAACAATAGTGTGTGCTTCACGGCTACGCCAAAAAGTTTCATTTCAGCATTAATGCCCGACAGACAGTCTGACGCTGGTTTTCTAATGAACCTTTAGTTAGGGACAAGGGACGGGAAGTACAAACAGTTTCAATATACCTAATAATTACACAAATTAGTTACCTATAATGATTATTTATTGGACATAATATTGTGTAATTGTAGATTTTAATAGGTTACCGCTATTTTGTTTGCTAACAAGCCATACCTTTACATACTGGTCGCTGGAACAAGTGGCCATTCTCTCGCCGTAGAAGTCGTATGCGACATCATGGATCAAATCCTTGTGATCGGCAAATATAGTTTGTGATTCAAACAAATTAGTTGCAGTTAATTCACCCATTTTGTAGTAGAAAATTAGAAAAGAATTTTTATTATTTCAAAACTACTCTCGTTAGCTTATCCTTTTTGCATGACTGCAAGATCAGCTGACAGCTGTCACACAAGTGTCAAAACCACAGACTAACAAACTTACTGTCAAAACTAACGTTTAGTTCAAAGTCTATCAAGACTTTCTTCTTTTCTAATAATAACCCCACCGCCGCACGGTGGGCTGAAAATCGGCTTTCATAGACTTAGGGATTTCAATTTGCAAGTGCTTGTTTTTATGCTGGATATCGCTTCTATTAGTCATTACTATGTACAAAAATGACACCCGAGTTAATTCTGCCCAAAAACGAAGGAAATATAATTTTTTTACGAAAAATTTGTATGAAGCTAGTATGAAAAATCGAATTATCTCCTAAACGGCATGTTTAACCGTAATATCCTTGGAGGTGGTCATAGTGCTAATTATTTATGATTTTTTGGTTGCCGATTTGACGAAAAATTTCATACCGTTTTTTTTTTAAAATCGTCAAAATATTTTTATTTGCTTTACATATGAAACGATTCCTTTTAGTGTCCAAGTTAAAAAGTTCGATATGTTATTAACCCAAATAACACAAACACAAGAAAAATTAAATAAAAAAATTGCTGTTTTTTGACACATTTTTATTAATTTAAATAAAAAAAGATTATCAAACTCTTAGTATCTCATCAACACTTGGTTCTTGATTAAATAAAGTTTGCACAAAACTCGGCCAATCAATATTTGCTCCCAACCAATTCTCGTACTTTCTCCTGAAACGGCCTCTTGAGTGCACACGGCACGGGCGAGTAAGCTAGCTGAGCCATAAGTCCGCGTAGGTACTTGCTCGCACGTCTATCACCCTTTTAATGCATATACTGGAAATAAATTTCAGTGTAATTAGAAATAAACAGCAATACGTGATTCTGATTACAACAAGTTCGTTACGTTTAGTTTCTCAGTAATAGGTACAGACAGAAAAGCTATTATAAAAAAGAAACGTGGAATGAGGTTTATTTGGTGTGTACAAAACATGTTGAAATCTCTAGTTCCTGTCAAAAATTGTATGGAACATTGACAGAAAGTTGAGATTTCAACATGTTTTGTCTTAAATGTTTCGCCAGTGCAAACGCACGGTGATTTATCGTTTCGGAGTAGACCCAATAGACTACTGAGATATGGTAGACCCCCAACCCACAGACTATGTAGAGATTATTAGAGATACTACGTACTGGAACCTCTGCCTACCCCATCATACAGGCGTGATGTTGTTTTTAAGTATTTAAAGTGGATGCAATGAAAGTAGTTACTATTAAATATATGTATATGTGTAGGTCTATAAGATATTATCATCTATCGAACCAGTCTCTCGTGAGTGGTTTGGTCACGTTAATCAATTTTCACGGATCTCCACTTAAAAACACCGCTAGTATGTAGTGTAGCGAATCGGGCTATAATTGGATCACGCTATCATTTAGATCATCATTCGTGCTCGATATTAATTTTTACCGGCGACGCCGACACGAAAACACATTATATTCTCTAATGTGTTTTCGTATCGTGCCGCGCCTTGTGGCCATAGACTAATAAGTAGTACCTTGTGGCATAAGATTTAATTGTTCTATGGGAGAATTTAGGCACAGACCAAGTTCCAAGTTCTCCGTATAGTTCGGAAGCGCCCCCGATAGGACCCAAACACACGAACCTCCGCCGGCTCGGTAGTGAAAGTAGAAACCGTATGTTTCAGAAACCAAACGTTGTGTGCTTTAGGAAGGTCTACATCTTGGTTGGTCGGAGCTTCTGCTCCCATGGCTGTGGCCGTATAGCAAGGAACATAAATATACAATATACTCACCAGCGGCGAGGGGTCTATTTTTATGAGAGGAAAGCCGAAGTGGTGCTGGTCTTAACTTACTTACTTATGAATAAAGTAAACATTAATTATTATTAACTAAGTAAAAGTCTATCCTTAACTGAATTTAACACCATCTATCGTCAAGTAGCAGAACCAAAATTGAAAGTTATGTTATGCACAAACATAACTTTAAATTTTTACAAAATACACTCGATATATAATTATAAAATTATTAAAGGAATTTATAGAATCTAATAAAATACACTTGAACAGGTGAAAACAAAATAAAATGTGTAATATTCCTCTTGTATTCCTCTATCTCTTTCTCATATCGTAACCCGTTGTACACCGGCTTGCTTGCGTTCGTATCAAGCGGTGCCACGTGACATTATGACGGGATCGCTATTGTATGCAGGGTTTGATTTTGTACTATAATTATAGTATTTATACTATAATTTCGCCCTTTGTACTATATACTATCCACATCTAAGGATAGTACGCTAAAATACTATAGTTTAAAGTTTGCTCCCGAATGCTTAGTTTTATGTCATATTACCGTGCGTTTGCACTGGCGAAACATTACAACAAAACATGTTTAAATCTCTAATTCCTGTCAAAAATTGTATGGAACATTGACAGAAAATAGAGATTTCAACATGTTTTATCTTGAATGTTTCGCCGGTGCAAACGCACGGTTATGAAGATTTCGACGTGCGTGTGCGTGTATCCTCCGCAGTACACTTCTCTCTTTCCACTAATCTCGTTCCTTCCATTCCATTCGAAATTCAATCAAAGTTTGCTCAATGTTTTAACAATCGCTTGCAATTTTTTTTTTTTAATAATACGTTTTCAGTGTTTTAATTATGGAAAGTGGTAGCACTGATGATTCTGAAAATGACGATAGACCGGGAGTATCCAACCCAAAGTAATTGATTTTAATGACTTTTTATGTTAAATTAAAAATATTGAAAGTGTACTATATTTTTCTGTAAATACTATCCTTTTCATTTTTTTGTACTATCTTTTTCAACATACCTAAATCCAACCCTGATTGTATGAATTTTGAATTTTAGTTCCCGATTCTGAAATTTTGGCGCCGGGTTATTTTAGGACATTTTTTGTTGTTTGCTAATTCAAAGCAAGAAATAGGCGTTTTTGATGTTTGAATGCTATGGTTAATTTAAAAAAAAATTATGTATAAATACATATAATTATGGGTAAATACCCATAGTCAGTGGCGTAGCGTGGGTGGGGTGGAGGGGGCGGCCCGCCCCGGGCAGCAGCCCGGGGCGGCAAAATGTCGCCGGTGCGGTGAAGCGGGTAGAGTAGAGATCATACGTTTCATGACAGAACGTTTGACAAGTCAACAAACAACAATGACGTATATTTGAAATTTGCCACCCTGCCTGTGATTCGCCGTTGACGCTCTCGGCTGATTTCCGTGAATTCGTAAACGGTGAGTAAGGAGTAAGGCCGTAAGGGTGCATTCCGTTATTGTCGCGCGACTCGCAAAACTAAAACGGAACGTTCCAAAACTCTCGCGAAACTGAAAGGGACCATTCCGAAACATATGACTGCGAGACCGCTGGCGCCAATGACTTAATTCTCTTTGGCTGGCGCCCTGGAACGTTGGCGCTGCGAATGGGCAGACTTTTGACCACGTATATATAGATATAAAGTATGTACAGTAGGTAAAGTAGGAAACAGCCAGCGACAAAGTTATTTCTGACTTCGCCGCTCGTAAGGCCCGTAGAATTCGTTTGTGAAACCGCTGATCCTATTTCACCTTTAATAAAAGATACCTCATTGCCTGTGAAATGATGTCTCGAAATTTAAATTTAATTAAGTATTGAATGGGGGTGGAGTGGAGTAGAGTAAGTATGTTCTGTGCCCGGGCCCCGAGATGGCACGCTACGCCACTGCATAGTGTAACTATATTTTTTGGCAATAGTAGACGCTATTGACTGTGCTATTTTAATAGCGGTAGACATGCTGATCTCCAAAGGGAAGCCGGTAGGAATCGTGTTATATGGTCCTTTCGCCACTGATACTCACCTATGCCGTATAGTGCGCGGGGTTTTTTATTACTTATTACAAATAATTAAAAATGCTGTTTTTGAACTTTTGATCTACCTCATTGGTCTAGTGCTTGCTGGGGCGACTGCTGAGTGTGATCCGGGTTTGTATCCCCAGGCCGGTTAGGAAAGGTTAAGCGCTTATGCCTCACCTTGTTAATCACTAAAAGAACGAAGTGTTAGAATTCGGTTTATTTAATTGAATCCACATTTACTTAATATGAAATTAACAACAACAAATGCCAATGTTTCCAGCGTTTGATTACAAATACGATAAAATGTAATTTGATATTATTTTCCACTAATAAAATACTGGTAAATTGCGGAACAGAGCAATTTCTCTAATGGCACAGTTAAACTAGTTTACATAAACTTCATGCCAAGCAAATTCATTAATAATTATTATTATTTGGCACTGTATTTTTTTAGAGATTTTGAGTTAATCCCCTTTTTATCAGTCACAAGTTCACAGCAACAATTGAAGTAAATTTCATGGTTATCAATAATTTACATACAACAATATTGTTTTCTATTACTTATACTGAAATATTTTAGACTAAACACATTTTGCTATCAGAATATCCTTTTAGGATCTAGAGAGCATTATTAGTTATTAGTATATTATAAAATTTATCATTAATATAATTTATCTCATGCAAGTGCAGAGTTATTAAGTGTTGTGCAAAACAACAATATTTTTTTGGAATGTTATCATTTTTGTGACACCACAATGACTCCAAACTATCTATTTCCATTTAATAATTATGAAAAAAACACAGTTCTGCCAGCAACACTCGAATCAGTAAAATATTTAGACATCTTGAATTTTGAACATTCATTCGAAGTTATAAATAATTATTTGTAGCCTTCAGCTGATCAACTTCAAATGCAAGTTTTCTATTTGATTCAACTAAAGCATTTTGAATATGAGCCATATTCTGTATTTGCTCAGTCATGCCAGACAACTGTTTCTCTAAATACAACTTCTGCTTGGTTAGGGCCATCATAATATGAAGGAAATAGTTCCTGTTATCATCGGACACATCCGTAAGAGCCAACTTCATGAACTCTTTTAGTTCTTCAACAGCCTTAGATTCCACAACCAAAGCTGGGGTTGATGGCTTTTGAACAGATAAATTGACATTAGAGACTCGCACATCATCCAGACCACCATTTGTTATCACAGGTGAAGGAAAACCTAAGTTTTCTGTAGTCTGGTTATTTATAGGAGTTGATACTTTGCTTATGTTTTTTTCAGCATCCAATTGACGGTACCTCAAATCGTG
Source organism: Lithophane leautieri (assembly GCA_949152455.1). Lineage (NCBI taxonomy): Eukaryota > Metazoa > Arthropoda > Insecta > Lepidoptera > Noctuidae > Lithophane > Lithophane leautieri. The sequence goes on from OX424475.1 coordinate 2,106,179, forward strand.
TCTGTCACTCTTTCTTTCAAATTCTGTGGATTTGTTCCCTTCTTCCTCATATTCATTTGATTTGTCAAGACCCATCATAACAAGGAATGAGTCTGCTTTTGCATCACCTCCTTGACACGAAACATCCAAATAATTTTTTGGCGGTGAATCTGACACAAAGAACATATCTGATGTTCTAGAACGTTTCGGAGAAGACATTTTTAGTGGTGACTGAATGAACTCTGTGTCTTCACGAAGACTAATATCAGCTGATACCATCTTTCTTCTGATTGGCTGAAATGACACCTTATGGACCTCTTCTTCATGTCCTTTTAATACTTTAGAAGGAGTTGTAAGATCTCTGAGATCATACAAAAGCACCAGACCATTTTTAGTGCCCAAGGCAACTTGGTTTTCAGGATTCATTGCTAAGGAGGTTAAAGTGTATGAGGTTCTTATAGTTGAAACAACATTCTGTAATCTTACATCATACACATTCATGATTCTATCATAACCACTGGAAAGCAACACATCTCTATTTATAAGAGAGTATGCAATATCACTGATGGGTGATGCATGGACATTTTCAAAGAAGGCTTTGTCTTTGTTGGTAGTAATATCACGAACCACAATATGGCCTTCATCAGTAGCTAGACCAAGCAAAGATCGACTCTCATGATGAAACTTCATTGCAGAGATACTTTTAGAGCACGACAGCTTCACAGTTAGCACAGGAATGTTTGATACAAGACCGTAGATAACGGTATCCCCATTTTGCATAGATGCAGCAAGACTTGTGTTCTTAGCATTATAACTGACATATTTTATGCAGGACTGTTGGGAGGGAGTAGGGAATGTTTTAGTAATGTTTTTGTTCTTAGTGTCCCATATCATTACATTGCCACTTCTAGTGCCAATGGCAATGTTACGGTGGCCCTCTCGTTGGAAGCAAGCCGACCAGGTGTCTTTCAATGGTATATGCTGTAGGGTTCTGATGTCATGGTCAGCTGGGCTTAGTATTTCCACAACACCTTTAGCATTGACCTGAAAGAAAATGGGTTGCATTCATGAGAAATATTTTTTTAGTGTCTGTTTGGTTAATGCAGGAGCACGATCTCGCATTTTCTTTGAAATTACGTGGTTATACCAAGACAAGAAAAGAATCTGAATTCTAACAAAAATAAATAAGTAGTAATTGAACACTGCTTGCACAATCATAATCTGTTAGCTGTCATTAACAACCATTGTATGGCCTCGGACAATGTAATACTTGGCACACCCAAATATTATCATTGACCTATAGAACCATGCCTAGTCTAATGTGTCAGGGTTACCTAACACTTCTCTCCTTGGGCAAGTATTTCTAATTCAGTTAGGGCAAGTACTTATGACTAATTATTACCATGTGAAATTTATATACATACCTGCAATAGATATTTGCTATCATCACTCCATGATATATCCCGCAATATACCTTCATAACACCAGTAACTCTTTTTCAAATCCCAACTGTTAGTATCGTACAAGAGTAACCGGGAACTTATTGAGGAGAAATACATTGTTATGCTTACAGTAAGGGACCCGGTTACTACTTACAAGTACTTTCCCCACTGTAAAGCATATATGAATTTAATTATTTATTAAATTATCATCGTAAACAAACTCGCCGAAAATAAACACAGATTATTACTTTTGCTATAACAAGCTAAAACAAATTGAAAACGTAAAATTTTGACAACTGAGCTTTAGCATATCACCAATTCACCACAGAAAATAAATAATATATAACCCTAATATGTGTGCGTTACCTAGCAAAATGTTGTCGAAAATGGACATTTCAAGCTTATAGATAATTAGTTGTCTAGACGAGGTAAATGTTGCAACTTATTTTTTTTTTTTTACTTCGGCTGCCAATTTATTCGAAATCCTGCTGGAGTAACGTTTGTGGTATTGCTGGATCTCTGAAACGGTTAAGCGGATTCTTATCATCTTTTGTACATGACTTCTTAGGAATTAGTTTTAATTTGTTGTGCAATAAAAAAAACAAAATAATGCACCATCTATGGGGTATTTAATTAAATATAAAAACACTTCAATAGGTCCTAACATTCTGAATAAGAGCTCTAAGGACTTACTTTAAACGTTATTTTGTAGCTTGTAACGGCATTCAAATGTATATGAAGTCTCATTAGTATCCTGTAAGTACTTAAGAAAATATGATGATATTCAGTTCTCCACGTTCACGGTCACAATGCGCGCGGAGTTATTTGGCCACCAGTAAACCTGTATGTGGATATATACTTAAACTGAATTTGATATCAATAATTAGTTGCTTAGTTCAGCTTTATGCCCGTAAAATCTCAGCGTAGTAAATACAGTAATTAACGAGATAATAAAATAAAAGTGATTAGGAAGTCCAAGTCCGTGGTAACCCGACCAAGTTTAGGTGGTTACAAAAAACCGCCCGCGTAGTACATTATGCTATCTTCTAAAATATGTAGGATAGTGTTACAAATTTAGTACAAATGTGTACACAAGTGTTAAAAAAAAACGACATGTTTTTTAAATAATTTTTTTTACAGTTAAAATAGTTAGTTATTTAAATTGAACTTTTAAAATATTAATTAAACTTAAAAACAATCGCAGATAAAAATTAGAGATAGCAATTTTGCTTTTATGGCATTTCCATTATCTTTTAAATGAATGATTTCTTTAAAAACATAAATTTAAATTTATTTTTTAAAAGACAAAATTTATATTTTTAAAGAAATCAACATAACCCTGGTGCATTAATGAAACGGTAATCTATAATCTGGACTTCCTAATCACTTTTATTTTATTATCTCGTTAACTACTGTATTTACTTCGCTGAAATTTTACGGGCATAAAACTGAACTAAGCAACTAATTATTGATATCAAATTCAGTTTATATATCCACATACAGGTTTACTGGTGGCCAAATAACTCCGCGCGCATTGTGACCGTGAATGTGGAGAACTGAATATCATCATATTTTCTTAATTACTTACAGGATACTAATGAAACTTCATATACATTTGAATGCCGTTACAAGCTACAAAATAACGTTTAAAATAAGTCTTTAGAGCTCTTATTCAGAATGTTAGGACCTATTGAAGTGTTTTTATATTTAATTAAATACCCCATAGATGGTGCATTATTTTGTTTTTTTTATTGCACAACAAATTAAAACTAATTCCTAAGAAGTCATGTACAAAAGATGATAAGAATCCGCTTAACCGTTTCAGAGATCCAGCAAAACCACAAACGTTACTCCAGCAGGATTTCGAATAACTTGGCAGCCGAAGTACAAAAAAATAAAAAATTAGCGCAACATTTACCTCGTCTAGACAACTAATTATATAGCTAATATTTATTTCAATATTCCCATTATTTAAAAAAATGTCTGGTTGCGGTAACGTTTAAAATGTTACCCCAGCAGGAAATGTTTTTGTGAAATTAAAAAAAAACTATAATTGCAACAAATTTAAAAATGTGCGCAACAATTACAGAAGCTAGGCAACTAATTATCTATAAGCTTGAAATGTCCATTTTCGACAACATTTTGCTAGGGTAACGCACACCCCTAATATCGATGCGCAGTCTTATGCGCAGTATTGCACTGAATTGGTATTGTAACCGTTTTAGTTGTAAAAAGGGCATTTGAAAAGTTTCTAGTAACATTATATGTCTGACAAACTCAAATGCTAAATGAATGACAATTTATATTGTTGGTATGATTGAAACCGGCCTGTGACTGTGAAAGTGTGAACCGGTGAACCGGCTCTAGTTTAATAGTTTATTATCTGTGGTGTGATATTTGTCATCTGACGTGAAGTGACGTGTACTTGTTTTTATTGCGGTGGCCAGGTTCTAACGCAATTGTTTTATCGAATTTCCTGCATAATTGTAAGTATTTGGTGTATTTTTGCATTTGCTATGAATACTTTGACATCTTATACATAGACAAACATCGTCAAAATATACAGAACTTCGTAAAATTAATACAACCTGCACATTGGCACAGGAATGATGATAACCGTAATACGATAGAAAATGATACATTAAATTTATTTCAAGCTAGTTGCATTTATTTTCATCCGTTATAGCTATTGCAGTATCCTATGAATGTTGGTTACTGATAAGTCTGAGCCTAGAACTAATATGTTATTTATTTATTTTTCTTTGGTACCTCGAACTTATGATGCACATTGCACAGACCTCTGCATAAAATGTGGATGCATCCCAGAATTATCTTCATCATATTATGTTCTCCCATCCACTCCAACAATATACATATCAAATCAGGGTCAGTGGGTTGTCTGCAGTGCCAAGTTATGAGTACTTACTTACATAGGTCCATACTTCTTTATAATTATAACATCTGTACTACACAAGCTTACTATAAAGAAAGTATAGTAAACACCAACACATTATTTTATTATCACAATCAGTAGCCAAACTAGAGAAGTCTGTACCAATAAAAATTATCAGACCAGCAAAAATAAAATAATATTATATTTACAACTAGCTTTTGCTTTGTTCGCGTGGACGTCGGAAATTATCCCACGAATACCTACTACCAGGATAAAAAGTATTCTAAGTCCCACAACCCAAGTCATGGTGTATTCGCGTCATTTGCACAATGCCATCTTTCGAGTACACTGGTAAACTCAAACTCCATTCCAACCCAAGTATTGATATATAATAACTTTTGACCAACTGGAGTGATTTTAATGAAATAAGGACTTACTCAAGATATGGACTGTGACTTTAATCCCATTACCTTAAATCTCTTGAAAAGAGTCACACAAAAATCTCAATATTACATGGTAATTTAAAAATCATCCCCTATTTTATCCTCTGAGGGATGATTTTAGAAAAACGCTGTAACATGTATCTCTTTATTTGTTAAGAAGTGATGGTTTCCCATATAAACTTTCATCCCCTACATAAAGAAAGAAAGAATAACGTTTATTTGGACACAGTTCATGAAACACAAAATACAAATAACAAAATAAAATATTAAAGAATTTTTTTTTTTTTAAACAATTGTGTGTGCCTCACGGCTGCCCACCCACTTAGGGTTATTTTTGAGATAAAAAGTAGCCTATGTCCGTCCCCGGAATGCAGTCTATCTTCTTATCAAATTTGATTGAAATCCGTTCAGTGGTTTAGGCGTGAAAAGATAACATACAGACAGACAGAGTTACTTTCGAATTATTAATATTAGTATGTATTAATATTTATTTATTAGCATTAGTATGGATGGACAATATCATCATTTATTTATATCAGTTTCTTTATTTTCCAGTTATATCCAGTCATCATGATCACAGACATCCAACTGGCAGTGTTCTCCAACATCCTGGGAGTTTCTATATTCTTACTAGTAATTCTTTATCACTACATCAACGCCAACAGCACAAAATGAAGAAGGTATATAAGTAAAGGAAGAAAGAAAATAAACTTATTTTATGTAAATGTATTCTACAATCTTCCGCACTCATTTAGGCTGGTTTAGAGTCACGCTGAGCGTTGGCGCGACTCAAAAACGCTACCTATAACTACATACATACTGACCGATCAGCGCCGACCGTCAGCGCGCGGTCAGCTTGTCAGGAAAACCAGCCTTAAAGCCACATTTAGATTCATGCCATTTCATTTTCTCAGCCTTCAGTCTTTTTGGTCTAGTAGTCCCAAGCACGACTGCTGAGCGTGAGGCCCTACGTTCGATGCCCTGGTAGGGCAGTGTTATTGGGTTTTTCCATTACGAAATGTCCCAGTGATGGCAATAGGCTGGCCCCCTGTTACATGCATAACTAACAAAATGTAGGTGTTAGTATAGACCTCCGGCCTACCCTTGCTTGTGCAGGTGTAATGTTAAGTTATTCTATAAGTTCGTTATTGATCCCAATCATTTTGGCCAACTGGGTCGGCTACGGGATTTGACAGTTAATTACATCATCACAGCCTGCCAGTAATCAGCCATCTAAGTGACTCATTGTAGCCCAGGGACTTGTTGGCTTCATCAGTCAATTGGGCAAGAATACGAATTCCTATAGAATAACAGACAAACTAACGCACAATGGTCCAGCTTAAGGACTAAGTGCGGAAATCAAACCCCAATAACATAGAACAATTTAGAATAGACGGCGAAAATTGTCGAGTGGAATAATAGCCATATTTTTTGTTTCAGGTAGGACTCAACATGTCAGCAAAAGCAATGTAATAATTATATTCCTTCTAATGTTAAGATGTAAATAAATTAAGTGTTCTTACTGACTTTGTTCTTTTTGACTGCAACCTAAACACCCTTTGCATTTAGCTGGTAAGCCTTTATACTACATACTTAAACTAATACTTATATATAATGTGAAGCTGAAGAGTTTGTTTGTTTGAACGCGCTAATTTTTGAAACTAACTACCGTCATATTCGTCAGTCTGATCATAGAGTATAGTAACTATTGAAAAGGAGTCTGATCGTGTGTGTGTGTGTTGTGTGTGACAGCCATTTTACTTGGGTGTCCCATTTGCACTATATTGATGACAATTGGAAAGGTGTATTCTGCACAACGCTAAACAATGATGTGAAATAAATAATAAGGGGGGCTCACATGTATGGGGATACATGAGAGTAACAGAAGGATGAAAAAAAAAAAGGCCAAGTATGTGTCGAACGCACAATGAAGGGTTCTGTAGTAGGAATTAAAGTTTCATGCTCTGTGGTTGGAATTAATTTATCCCAAGAACAAACTGAAAAACTTGTTTTTGCAACTAAAGTGGCAACTTTGGAAATAACTCTGTGAATAAGTGTTTAGTCTATGGTTAGAACTGACACTGACAGACAAAGACAATGAAAATGTTTTGTTTGAAAAATTGAAAACGATGATCGTTTCGAGTCTTGACTAAACAATAAACAAAGAGTAAAAACAACATAAATAACAAAAGTTTGGTTGGTAGTGCGAGAGCGATTTGTTTTGTAATCATTTGAAACCTTGCATAATTGTAGTTTGTGATCATGTCGAAAGATTTATGCTGTGTTCAAAAATGCATTGAAAGTGGAGGTATTATTTTCATCGAATTTTTTTATTCCATATTTTCCATATCCTACTTTTAAAGATTTTTTCATGACAATAATATTTGGCAACAAGCAGTCTCAAATAACTGGGGGGAAAAAGTTCTATGTAGCTAAAACGGTCTGAGGCTAAAACAGAAAGGAACTATAAAACAAAATTTATGTTGTGTACCTGTGCGTTTGCAGTTTTGCACTGGCGAAACATTCACAACAAAACGTGTTAGAATCTCTATTTTCTGTCAATATTCCATACAATTTTTTACAGGAACTAGAGTCTTCAACATGTTTTGTTGTAGGTAGGTAGGGTAGATAGGCAGGTAGGTAGGTAGATCGGTAGGAAGATAGGTAGGTGCGCCGTAGATAAGTACTAAGTGCTACCCATACCCATGTGAAGCCAGGGCGGGCAGCTAGTTAAATAATAAAAGATATATAATTTTTGGTGTATGACAATTACGTACAGGTGTACACAGCATTCACATACTTAATTGAAGCAATATCTTCTAAAATTATATAAAATAAAAAAATAAACATGCAATAAAAGACAAAACAGCTTTGACTTAAGTAGGTTTAAATACTCTAGTGTTGGTTTTTTCACATTCATCTCTGGTTCTATGTACCCATGATACAAAAAAAAACAACCTGTATTATTCTACATACAGCTGTTTTTACGCGACTGTTTACCTGAATATTATTAAGTAGTATTTCAGATAACATAACATCACACCTTGTTTCCCAGAAGGGTGAGGCAGAGGAGTACATTTAGTACACCCACATTTCGCCAATTATGTTTAAGTCCCATTTAATAGGGGGCGAGCCTATTGCCATCAACCCTGCAAAAATCCAGACTGGGCTCCGGGCTGCTACTTGAAATTTTATAATAAATTTCTTTTTTTTTAAAGTAAATAAGTATTACAAATTGAAGAGATTTGTAGTAGCAATAGGTAAATTAAATATTTGAGGTATTTGGATGAGTAGTCTCTAAATCTGTCTCTACTAAAACTTTAATGTTTTCTTTTTACAGCTAATGCATCACAATCTGAAGTAAGTTTGATGACATCACAGGAGGAAAAGTTACATAAAAAGCTCGAAAATATGCAGTTGAAATTGAGCAGATACAAGAACAGAGAAAGGAAACATCTCAAAACTTTGAAAGTGGCCCAAAATATTATGACAAATAAAGCATTTATGGAATTGATCGAAAACATGACCAGTGCTGGGAAAGTACTAAACCTATTACAATCCAGGAAACAGAAAAGAAGCAGAAGGAGTCGTAGATTTACCTTTAATGAAAATATTACATCTTTATCAATTTACACACAAAGCCCAAAAGCATACCAGTTTTTAACTAAGATATTTCTACTACCAAAATCTAAAACTTTGGATAAGTTTATCCAAAAAATTGTCATTACACCAGGCATAAACAAAAAGGTGTTAAAAAACTTGAGAAATAAGGCGAAGACGATGTTCGCTAAAACCAGGCTGTGTGTGCTCCTATTTGACGAAGTTGCATTGCAGCCAACCATGCATTACAGTTTCTTGCATGGCAAAATATATGCCCATAAAGAAGAAGGAAGTTCTCTGAAGTTTGCCAGCCATGTTGTTGTATTTATGTTGAAAGGGCTTTTTAAGAATTACACGCAACCAATTGTTTACGCATTTTCCTCTGAACCAACTCAACCAGTTGAACTCAAAAAAAATCTACAGAATATAATTAATGAAGTTAGACAGGCTGGATTTGTAGTTGTAGCAACCGTATGCAAACATGGAACTAATAATCAAGAAGCTATTGAGAGCCTAATTGAGGACACCAGAGAGGAAAAGTTAAAATCTGGAGAAGAACATAAATTAAACACATTTTATGTAGGAAAGTTAGAAATTATACCTCTATATGACCCTCCAAATTTATTAAAAGACTTGAGAAATGGTTTACTGAATATGCCACTCCAACATGAGAACAAAGAGGGAAAAATATGCATAGCCAAGTGGGAGCATATCCAAATGCTATATACTGTGAACCTTGACTGTCCTGAAGATTACAGACTGCTCTACAAATTAACTGACCAACATGTGGTGCCCGGGAAGATTAACAAAGTGAAAGTCAAATTTGCCAGCCAAGTATTCAGCCATAAAGCTGCATCATATATGAACTTCAACTCAGGTATGGATTTCTGTTATTAAACTTCATTGAACTTTATATTCTTCTAAACTGTTTTACAATATTAATATTACATTTATTTCAGTACATGGAATTCTGCCTCCTGAATGCAAGGATTTCGCTCACTTGATACTGTTAATTGACAATCTTTTTGATACCATGAATGGTAGCCCAGGGAAGAGAGAACTTGATTGGAAACCACTACTAGGTCCTTTAATACCGTCACCACGTTGCCCACATCACAAGAAGTGGACAGAAGCGAAAAAAGTTTTTAGAAGTATGGAATTATTAAATAGTAATAATGTACATGTTCCCACAATACAGAAATATTTGTGGAATATTGAAGGGTTCCAATACATATCAAGAAAAATGGCACTTAAATATGGAATAAGTTCCATTTGGACTAGACGTCTAAATCAGGATCCATTGGAAAAGTTTTTGGGTCCATCGCAGGTGGTGGGTGATGGAATAATATCCTAAGCCCAGCCAAAGTACAAGCGGTGGCGGCCCCCCCCCCCGTTTGCCCCCTTTGCCCCCACTTCCGCGGTCTTTGACCTGAACAAGAATAAAGATTTAAACTTAAGATTCTCATTGACCTATGTAAGTTTAAAGTGATTTTTTAAAAGAAATATAAGTGAAGAATCAATCAAAACATGTAATATATTATGGCGGATTGTGGTCCACTCTCTCTCGCAAGGAGGCCTGTGTCCCAGCAGTGGGAACATTACATATAGGCTCATTTTGCTGTTATGCTATGCAAAATATCTTTCCACATAGAATATTGTACTATGAAAAATAATTAGGTACATGATTTTCTGAAATACATATATCGATTTGTTGAAGATTTTGTTTCATTATTGTGTAAATTCTATTGTAAGAACATTGTGTTGTACCAAAGACATCAAATACACATTGAAACTGGGTTGTAGAGTGCGTTTCATCAAATAGTACGTTGTAGTAATGTTGGCTTCGAAGATAAATTTAAAAAATTGGCCTTTCTGGTAGCTCCGTAGCGGCGTAGCTTATTCGTATTGGTCCTACAACAGTGGAGCTGGAGCCAACATTACGGCAGAACTATTTGATGAAGATGAAACGCACTCGTAAGTACGGAGCTAGATAACAGAAAGTCACGGCGGTAAGCACCTTTTACTTATTTCGAAACAACTCCAACAGATGGCGCTACACTTGTCAATTTTCATGCATTTTTCTCTGGCGAGGGCGCTACGCTACTACAGAGGCTAGGTAGGTGCGTTTCATCGTATAGTACCTTTGCAGTAATGTTGGCTCCACACGGACCTATTAGGTAGCGGCGAAGCGCATTCGTATTGGTCTTACAACAGTGGAGACAACATTACGGCATAGGAACTACCTATTAGATGAAACGCACTCTAGGACCAACATTCACACAAATCATAATTTAATATTGTCTTAAACCCAAAAACAACCACGGTTGATCAACATGGTAATTAATGGTTTTGTCGGCCTAAAACGACATTCAGGCTGATTTGTAGTTGATAAACGTAAAAAAATACAGGCTCATTCTTTTATCATTGAATTTAACCGTTTTAACTGAAATCACACGAATAATTAAATTTACTCATAGGCATACTTAACAAACTATGTGATCAAGCAAGTACCCTTAGGTGTACATTCCAATCAAGATTTTTTATTAACAAAAATCAAAAATGCATTAGGTAGCTATTTATAAATGTACTCATAATCTCGAAAACGACATGTCGCCTGCCTGATTACCGGGCGAGATCTCGAATGGCCAATCTCGGCACGCGAGATCGTATTCCCTTATTATCCCTATTGATCAATGAATTCAGTTATTTCCTAGGATTTAATGAATGCTTTGTCCTGAAAGAGGGGTTTGATTGGTAACAATGGAACATTCGTAACTACTTAGTTAAATTTTCCATTCATCCACCAAAAATTGCACAACTCTATAAATATTCATGTGGATTTCAATAAAGTTTTACGCGAGTCTTATTACTTAAAAAAAATCGGCTAAGTGCGAGTCAGACATGCACACGAAGGGTTCCGTACCGTATTATAATCGAGAAAATAACGCCGAAAAAAACACGTTTCTAGTAGCTGTCATCCTTTAATTAATTTTTATTATTTGCTAATATAGCGACATATAAAAATACGGAATCTGTGAAAATTTTAACTGTCTAGCTATTACAGTTCATGAGGTAGGTACAGCCGGCTGACAGACAAACGGACAGACGGATGAACGGACGGACAGCGGAGGCTTAGTAATAGGATTCCGTTTGGCACCTTTCGAAGCTCTCAACGTTTTAAATTCTTATTTACAGAATAGGTTCCAATGTGTAGATGTTAATGGTGTGAAATCTACCGGGCTACCAGTTCAGTTAGGTGTACCTCAAGGCTCCATACTGGGTCCATTCTTGTTCTTAGTGTATATCAATGACTTACCATTCTATTTAAAGGGTGTCTGTGAAGTTGTACTGTTTGCGGATGATACCTCTCTTATTTTTAAAGTAGACAGGAATACGCAAGACTTTGACGATGTAAACAGTGCACTCTCAATGGTAACGGATTGGTTTACGACAAATAACCTAATTCTCAATGCCATAAAACGAAATGTGTAAAGTTCGCCTTACCGAATGTTAGAAATCTAGGACCCAAAATCGTCTTACATAAAGAGGTGCTTGAAACTGTAAACTCGGCAGTTTTTCTGGGGATAACAGTAACGTAGATGTCAAACTTCAGTGGGGCCCACATATATCGAGCCTAGCGGGGAGGCTCAGTTCGGCCGCTTACACCGTCAGAAAAGTAAGACAATACACTGACGTTGATACTGCTCGGTTAGTCTATTTTAGTTATTTTCACAGCGTTATGTCCTACTGTACCTATTCTGCTGTGGGGCAAAGCTGCTGATATTCAAAATATATTTGTGCTGCAAAAACGAGCTGTTCGAGCAATTTACTAGCTAGGTCTCAGAGTTTCTCTGAAAGATTTTTTTAAAGAGATTGGGTATTCTCACGGTGGCATCACAATTCATCCTCGCCAACATCTTATATATTAGACAAAATATACGCTTATACACTAAAAACAGTGATATCCACAGTGTTAACACTAGGAATAAGGACAAACTACGAGTTCCCTTTCACCGGCTTCATAAGGTTCATAACTATTTGTTGGGCTTGGTATAACCTTTTATAACAAGCTACCCTCTTCTTTGCTAGATTTGCCTTATAATGCGTTTAAAGCAAAAGTAAAATGCAACCTTTGTTAAAGTACTAATAACATTAACAAAACCGAGATCAGCAAGACGACCAGTCACCACAAGCAGCATCCGTTCACGAGCATAACGCAAAGATCAGCCATTTTACCCTTCTCGCCATATTTGAGGGAAAGAGACAACCCGAACCCCGACGCTACCGCAAGCAGTGACATCTAAGGGAGCATGACGAACCTGCTGCTGGTTGCTCAGGCAAAAATAATAATTATCAATTGTCGAGGTCGCTAGCTAACCACTATTGCAATACAACTCATATAGAAAACATTGTAATGAGTAGATTATGTCAACAATAAATTAAATTAAAAATAAATAATATTAAAATAAATTGACTGAACAGTCCAAATAAAATGGAATAAAAATTTATATGAACTCGTATAACCTGTCAGTGCGTAAGCTAATTCTGGAGAAAGAACACAAACATTGTCTTGAGTTAATCACAGCGACCAACTACCTACTCTTATCATTTAAATAGTCGTTAATAGAGTAGTACGCCTTTAATTAACTTTTTATTTATTTTACTTCGATGGTCTTAGTTTATCATTTATTATAACTTCCAGTTACAGCTTTAAATAGCTATATGTAAGCGGGCACGCCCTTTGTGCTTGGAGGCTTTTATTTAGTCAATTTATGTTTACATTTACTTATTTATTTTGTAACTGCTTCAGTACATACATATAGTTCTCGATTTTTTTTTTTTGCGTGGTGTATTGTCTTGTGCTAGCTGTCATATGGCTAATAATTAAATTTATATTTTATGTTGCATAATGTAAATGATTTTGCATACTTTTGTATAGAATCAATTGTTTCTAACTGAACAGACAGCTGAGCTGCTGGGGAGTTTGTTGCGCCACTTCTTCCCAGCTAAAGCACTAGGAAGTGGTGAAGGGTGGGCGTTTTGGGGGACTGTCTTATGTAATTTTGACGTTCGAAAAGTGCTGATTCTCAGCCTAGTTTGAATAAATGACTTTTGATTTTGATTTTGATTTCGGGTACCGAACCCTAAAAAAACATCGTTTCTGGGTCGTGCAGTCATGCTTAGTCCAACAAAATGGCAGTGACGAAAAAAATTGTTTGCGAAGCGTTCCTCGTCTTCGTTTTTGCAAATCACTTATTTAATTTCCTGTCGATATTTTCGCTACGGTCGTCAATTTGCGTATCGAGTATTTTCACGACTGTTTACTATGATGGTATAGGCAGGATTAGCAGATGTAATTACTTCGAAACGAGTTTTGAATATATATCATACTTGAAAGTTTTTTTATCTACATAACATACATAATCAGCCTATAATGTTCCCACTGCTGGGAAACAGGCCTCCTCTCTGTGAGAGGGACTAGACCGTAATCCACCATGCGGGCCCAGTGCGGGTTAGTAGATGTGACATGTCTTCTAATTTTTGGTTTTAGGACATGCCGGTTTCCTCACGATGTTTTCTTTCACCGTTTTGAGAGCAGTGGTGATGAAATTATTTACACAAAGTAAAGCGCCTGTCAGGGTTTGAAATTACGACCTACACAAATCGTAAGTCGCGGCCGTTACCACTAGGGCACTTGCAGTACTTTAGCAGTTTCTTTACCTAATAAGTTATTATCATTGCTCGCTATGTTTTAACAAAATGTTTCGGTATGCCACTGGTTGATGCACAGCTCCTATGAGCTTTGCCTGCAATAAAATTAACTTTGTTACATTTAAGTTATTTTATTCCGCAACAAAAATCATTTAACTTAAATTAGAATGACAAAAGCACTTTCATCAGCCTTTTATAAACCAATGCTTTCACATCTTTAGCTAATATAAAATCCACGTGATTGAACTGTTCGTACGGTATCTTGTGCATGTCCACCACATTGCGAAGACTCTTGCGGAGATGCTCCACGTCTTTGGGGTGCGCGAGCCAGTCCGCCTCGCTGTAGAACAAACAAACCGGCGCCGCTATCTTATCCAATGCATATCTCGGAGCCACCTTAACCCCGTATCTTTTCATATTCTCTTCACTTCCATAGTCGAATTTTCTAAAATCCTCAGTTATCAGTCCTTGACCGTAATGAGCAAATTGCTTCATCGACGCGCCAGACGGCATATGCCCATATATCATGGGCAAATTCGTAACATTGAGCTGACCGAAATCAAAACCAGCGAAAATAAATAAAACATTGCTGCATAGAATCGTCACTATAGGTCCTGTTCCACACGCTAACAGCTTCAGCGCGCTAATAACTTTATTATCCGGTAAAAACTCATACAGTCCTAGATTCTTTGAAACTCCGTGCAAAATTGATGTTCCAGGAGATAGCAGCCTCACTAAAGGGGACCTTACTTTAGACATATAAGCAACAGGGGACAATGCAACCATCACAGATATCTTAGCATTATATTCAGGTTTTTCAGAGGTCATGATGAAGAAAGCTGTCGTTCCTTGAGAATGACCGATGTATTTCAGAGATTTCATGTTTCTTTTATTTAACACAAAATCGATCATAGCTGGGAGATCGTATATACCAATTTCATGCCACGAGAAGTCCCAAAACTCTGTATCAGACGGCTTCAAGCTGACGTGGTGACGGGAATGCTTGCAGCCTCGGGCATTGCCCATCCAGACGTCGTAGCCCTGACCCGCTAGCAGGTAAGCAAGGCCGTTCCCGGGGCCCGCTATAATGTAGTCGTCCGCACTACCAAGTAATCCGTGCATGAGGAACACTGCTGGTCCGGTGCTAGGGATCCTGAACATTGTCAACACATAACCATCTTCTGTTATGACCTCAAGTTTTTCAACTGTGTATCCGTACTTAACAAGGATGGCATCGATACTCATTCTTGCATCATCATTTTGCTTGCCTGCATTGAAAGCAGCAATGAACTTATCGACTGCATCTATTGTGTTTGTTTTACTGACTTGAGATGTAAGTTGGACGGGTCCTATAGCCCTTGAAATTATAAAGGGCAACTTGGTTAATAGGTTAACAGCTGCTGCGAAAGTATTAGAGGTCACATACGTCGTTGAAGTTACTATAGGATGCTTGATAAGCCTTTCGGCTATGTTCTCCGTTGTTTTCGCTATAGAACTCGAGATTAAATGGTCCGCCATTCGAACGTTTATGAAGTTGACCAGTGCGAATAATATGACGAACGTTTTAGCCATCGCACGAGTTCTCCGGGTTTGATCTGAGAGTAAACTGTCCGGATTCCATGATCGACCTTGCCTGTGAGTAAGTTTTTGCCATTTCATCTTTCCGCTTATTAGTGATGGGTTAATGAAGTCTGGTCATTGTCAATAGTACCAAGAACCTGTGGTAAGGACGCAGCTACCTACCTACTTAAGTGTTTGGAAGAGTATCATGTGTCATGTTCTAACTTGTATGTTATCCCCTCAACTGTTGATTGGCCTTTAGAAAGCCGATAACAAATAAAATTCTATTGTGTCTCGTTAGTGACAATTAGAGGTTGTAGGTATATGCTTTAGGTACCATAGTGTAGTCTCATGTCAATGAGTGTCAAGAAAACGAGTTAAAGATGACCTTCCTAAGCTATTTCTGTATTTTAGTTACTTAAGTAAATATCCCAATCTTCCTGTATGATTTTCTATTTGTGCATATTTGTAAGTACTTATCCTGTTTGTGATGCAGGCACAACCATCTATAAGTATACCTAATAACATAGCTATACCTATGTAGTTACTTTATTATGGACATTATGGTTCCTATGACCAACATTCAACTCATGCCTTAAGGCTCGTACCTACATACTGGCGCGATATCGCGGGCGCGAGGAACCGTTTGTAGAAGAGCATACGCACCTTGAGTCTGAATTTGTTCCCGATTAGTGTACTTAATAACTTAAATGTGACTCAATAAATGTATTAGTGCACGCTAAAGGCGGAATATATCAGCCTGTCGATGGGAGAACGGGTCCTCAGTACGAATACACGTGGGTGTACCCGCGTGTACGTAAGTACCTAATGTCCCAATAACTGGATTTTGGAAGTCAGATAGACAGTCACACCATGTAAAATGCTGCATCCGGGTATACGATATACGAGGCTAGTTTTTCAAAGCTAGGGAAGCAAACTAGAACCTCGGTATACTATCCGTTGAGTTACACCATTTTGTGTTACACTGTTACCCATTGGGAAAAAAATTATCGATTAGTAACACTGTAACTCAAAGCAACATTTTTTTTCCCATCAATTTACACTGTAACCTAATAGTACGTAATAGGGTTACATATCGGGAACAAAATGTCCCAAAGAGTTACAGAACTTTATTGTTCAATTAAAGATGAAATAAAACCATAGAAATCAAAAATAAAACCATTTTTAGGCATACTATTTTCGTAAATATACTTAAATTTTAATTTCTATCTAGATTATTTTAGAACAATGCTACTTAAACCACCTCCAAAAATTAACAATATGAAAATATGTCTGTTGCATTAGACCAGTATTTAAAAAATAAATGTCAGTTCCAAAATAATTATGTTCTATCCGCTAATCACCATAATCAAAATTTGAATCGTAGATTGATATTTTTCAATGCCGCAAAATCTCTAGAAAGTGGCCAACTGTCACAGAACCTTCTATTAATTCGAGCTGTGCCTCTTGTATGAACTCATCATTGAGTACAGTGTTCCGAGCCCGTTTTCTTTTTGGCGCCACATTATTTTTGTTTTGAATATTACGCACAGCATAAAGAGAGGAATCTTCTTTAAGCAATTAAAACCACATAATTATTATGCTTTTTGAGGAACGGATTCGATTTCCGGTTGGTCTAGTGCAGATAACAGACTATCAATATTGAGCCTGGATTGTTGTGGTTCCGCCGTTGTTTCTAAGTGCATTTAACGATCAAACGTTTAGTTGATTTAATTAAGAGACACTCGTTATTGTGGGATAATCGTTGTATTATAAGCAAGATGTATTTCAACAATGCTCTTTTACCCAAGTTGTTACTTAACGGGAACACAGCGTTCTGTTGAGTTACATTGTCAACGCAAAGGGAAAAAAATGTGGCTTTGAGTTAGTGTTATTAATCAGTAATTTTTTTTCCAATGGGTAACAGTGTAACACAAAATGGTGTAACTCAACGGGAACAAACGCCTGGCTTGCTGTCTTGGCCTGGCCCATGCTAGTGCTGTTTGCCAAAAGCATTGCGGTGACTTAGTCTGTAGAGTAAAATGGTCCGATTGATTGATCTTTGCCTGCCACATGAGGCTAGTACACAAGCCAGCACCCTAATTGTGTAATACTGGATCAATCACAGTCTGAATCGTTTTGAAACAGATTACTAATCCATAGCTTCATAAGTTCGAAAAAAAATCTGCATAACACGTAAATAAGTCATGCAATTAATGTTGTTAAACTGTCAAAATGAGACAGATTAGTCTTAATCGTTAACTTATGGATTCCGTTTAAAGATGTTTAAATACAAACGAAGTCAGGGACAACACTTGTATTATCCACTAGGTACCTACTTTTTATTGCATTATTCACAATTCTACAATAAGTATAACTACTAACTTAGCATTTTATTCATTGGTAGCTAACACACTAGAATTTACAAGTACAAAGTCTGAAACATTTTACTTACTTATTAAACATTTCCTCAGGTCAATGTGCTGACTCGGTAATGAAGTAATGATAAATACGTTATTGTCTTAAACTATCAATTGTCTGTGGGTTTGCTTATACATTTTAAGCCGTGTACCTCTACCTATATTCTAATTGAAAAAAAAAAAAAAAACTTCCATAAAAGCTTCCATAGTACACGGTAGACCACAGGTTCTCCAAGTAATTTCGCCCATATTAATTACCCCCCCACATGAAAAATAATACCATAAAAATAGTACCATGACCATGTGGGGTATCAAAATAAAGGCCTGGAGAAGACGATTCCTCTCTCCTAATTTTGCTGTGCCCGACAGGGTCCATATCGATCTTTTATTTGCTGTACCATCTATGTAACATATGGAATGCAATAAAAATTGAGTATTGAGTATTCCAAAAATATTACATATTAAAAGGTTGTAAATAAAAAAGACTGCAACTAAAAAGTTCACTTTTCAAGCAGTCTGATGCAGTTGGTGGCATCAAATCTGAGATTGAACAAAATGATCACCAACTGCATCAGCCACTTACCATAAATCTGGCACCAATCCGACCTTTTCGCGAAACGGGTGTAAGTACTATACCTAGGTACACCTCTGCCTAACCCTTCGGGGAATACAGGCGTGATGATAGTATGTATGTTTTGACTAAAAAAGAAGTAAACTTATTTCTTTTGATATCAAATTGATTGCCACGTTGGTTTAGTAGTCGCAAGCTCTACTACTGAGCATGGGGCTCTAGGTTCGACTCCCGGGTCGGAAAACGTGTTATTGTGTTATTCCATCAGGAATTTTTCAGTAGCAGCCCGGAGTCTGGATTTGTGCCCGGTTGATGGCATTAGGCTCCCTTTTACATGCGACATAAACATCTGGCGAAATGTGGGTGAAGGTACTATAGGTGCACCCATAGGATGCCTACCCCTTCGGGAAATAGAGGTGTAATGTTACATAATTATGTTATGTTCTTCTATATCTACCTATACATAGTCGCTTTTCGTGTTTGTCTGTATTATGTCCGCGTTGTTCTTCTAAACAACACAACAGATTTTGATGAGGATTCCACCATCGCATCGTTTAGATCGAGAATTTATTTCGAAAGGTTTGTGTACCTATAATACGTTACTATTAATGTTACATAAATAACTAAAAAAACTCGATGTTTTGTCAAGTCGTTAAAACCGAGCGAAGCAGGAGCGGGTCGCTAGTTTAATTGTATTTTAGAGAAATAATGTGGAATTAGTTTATTCCACATTCCAGGTAATTCAACCTATTAAACAAGTAAGTACCAGAGTATATAGCTACTAAGAGGTCTAAATTAAATTTGTAGAACCCAAATAACACTTTGAATTTGAAATAATAAGACCTTAGCATCGAATTCAGAGGTGATCCGCTCCATTCTCTGCCTACCGCTTTAAAATGAACTGTCGTGACAGTACATTTATGTTATGAACTTGTGACCTACATAGGTTTGCGATTTATTTAGCTGTCGCCCTCGCGTATAACATGGATTAAAAATAAGTTTTCATGTAGTATTATTGCACGGGCAGCAAAAAGCGGGTAATATTTTACGTCAGTATTTTTTAAAGGCACCTGTCCCACCGCCACCGCCGGCGCCGCCGACAAGGAAGCGATTAGCTATCATCAACGATTTTCTCGCTCAAGAAACGTAACAGAGTACTTTTATTTTTAAAGAAACGTACAGAAGATTGTAAGTCCCGTGTAAGTAAACGAGATACATATTAATAGTTGGTCGCTGTCTGTTCACATAATGTACCGCCCAAGCCACCGGCGATCTCTCTCTCTCGGTTCTCGTTTATCGCAGCGACAAGAGATATCAGAGACTACCTACCTACTCGCTCAGCGACCCTCGCTTGACGGGCAGAACAATCGCTGAGACTGGCGCTAGGTACAATACGGCCGATGTAACTTGGTCAGGGCTTAATATGACGCTTTCTATTTCTACTCTACCATAGGCGCATATAACTTTCGCGCATGTTCTCTCACTCACGCTCGCCTCAGGTCACCATTTGGCTCCTAAAAAATGTTAGTTTGTAGGCGTAGCCCTCTGCGCGAAGTTCGGAAGTGCCAAGTTATATCGGCCGTATTGTACGTAATATATTATGCGCATCCCAACGAGTAATCGCTAAGCTCGTCGTCGTCTGGCGCTCGCGTTGCTCGCCCACTCGTTTTTAGTAGCTAGCTCTAAGTACTCGCCAGCGCGGGCGGGCGGTGGGACAGGTGCCTTACATTTTACATTACACAGTTACGTAACAGCACGACTATATTTCACTAAAGAGTAAGCAGAGGTTTAGGTATAGTACACCAAGATTTTGCCAATTAATAATTTTATTGTTTTAACCCCATTTAAGTAAAGGGAATATTTTATTATAAAAAAACAAAACAAAAAAGGACTACTGTACTAAAAACCAAAAGACAAAAGTACTTCTTTAATAATAAGAGAAAAATAAAAAAATAACTTTAATTTCGGAAGTCGATGTCTTGGCTTTTAATTTTAGTTGTTGGCCACCGACTTCCGAAATTAAAGTAATTTTTGTATTTTTCTCTTATTATTAAAGAAGTACTTTTGTCTTTTGGTTTTTAGTACAGTAGTCCTTTTTTGTTTTGTTTTTTTTTGAAGTCGGTAATTTTTTTTTTTAAAGTTTTATTATTTTTCCATTTTTTGTGTAATTTGATTTTTGTAATCATGGGTAGACCAACTAAAGGAGCCACCCGCATGAAGAAAAACAGAATTAAAGAGACTAATACTGCTGAAAAAGAACGCCTATCTAAGAATCGCAAACGGAGTGCTATGTCCGGTTCCCAAGAATCACCGTTAGCTTGTCATGCTAGGTTATCTCAGATGAGAAATTACATGCATTCTCATTTGTCACAGGAGTCGCCAAATGATAAATGATAAGATCTGCCGACTCAATCTTATTCAAAAACGATTAAGTGGCGAGTCGTCTGAACAGCGCAAGTATCGTTTAGATGTTATACGAAACCGGCTGGCTAATGAGACTCCCGTGCCTTCTCAAGAATATAAGGGTGAACACTATACATTTGCTTACACTGTATAGTTCCCCTCATCATCATATTATAAGGTGACCATAATCAGATCTGTAATGTCACTTACAACCTATATGGTTGCAAAGTTCTTATCAATATAAATGAATTAAGTCCAAACACAAGGTAATTACTGTGAACCGTTGAGGAGTTCCGTTAATCGTCCTTCGTCTTCATCATCAGACCCTTAACGACAGTCACAACCCATCCAAGTGTAAGGTTCTTATCAATACAAATTAATCAAGCCCAAACACAAGATATCTGCTGTAAACCACTGAGGAGTTCCCTCGACTGTCTTTCGTCTTCATCATCAGACCCCTAACGACAGTCACAACCCATCAAAGTGTAAAGTTTTTATCAATACAAATTAATCAAGCCCAAACACGAGGTATCTGCTGTAAACCATTGAGGAGTTCCCTTGACTGTCTTTCGGCTCCATCATCAGATCGACTCCAGGCCTTCATAAAATTGTAGTGCTGTAAAATACTTAATTAATAAATTAAGGAATGCACTAGTTGCCCTTACGATTTTTGAAAGTTCCCCTCGATTTCTCTAGGATCCCATCATCAGATCCTGACTTGGTGACAATGGGACCACCTCAGAAGTATAAGCTTTTGAACAAAAAAAGAATTTTTTAAATCGGTTCACAAACGGCGGAGTAATCGGTGAACATACATAAAAAAAAAAAAAAAAAAAAAAAACAATCATCCCGAACATAGTACCTCCTCCTTTTTTGAAGTCGGTAATAAATGAAGTAAATTGCTGTAACGAAGGGGCTTGTAGCTAAGTAATAACAGCCCCACGGGTCAACCAGAAAGCACGTTAAGCCGTTGGTCCGGGCTGCCATTCGTTCGATTCGAGTCGGACAACCAGTCTTACCAAGGGATATCGTACCTATTACCCAGTCACTGGGTTGTGGAGGTCAAATAGGCTGTCGCTGTCCATGTAAAATACTGGTAGGTATTCAGCTGCATTCATTTAGACTGGAAGCTGACGCCAACATAGTTGGGAAAAGGTTAGTTATAGGAGATGATGATAAGTGAAGCAAGTCAATTCGATCTAATAAACAAGTAATGTAAATCGCCCAATCCCAAACAAAGCCTTAAATGTACCTACCGGACTTCACGACAAAAGTATTGGTTAGCTTATTCACCTCACTGTTAAAACCACACTTCATCCTATTCCTATGTATCGTTTTTCTGGCCAATAAGTTACTTTGACTTTGACCCAGGTTCGACTCCCAAGTCAAAACATTTTTGAGGCCGAGCAGGGTAATGTTATTGGGTATTTCTTGTAGGTAACTAGGTCCCATATATGGATTCCAAGTTATTTAAGAATGAAAAAGAAAAGTTTTCCCATTGTTTACAATACGATTTCCGCGGTAGGTACCTACTGTTATCCTCCTTATCCGTAGGGATCATACCTCAACTCAGCTATTGATGACGGCGAGCAGACCTTAACCTGGCAGCCTTTGATACTTATTTTCCAGCCATACTTACAAGTTCTTTAATCTATAAAGTATTTGGAGTCCAGACTACGGGCTGCTAGCTGAGAAATTCCATAAGGAGAATCCCAATAAATGATTAACAGTTTGCTAGACGGCCTGTTGGGGATTGAACTATATGTATATCTATGTAAGTATTTATTTTTTAACCGACTTCTTCGAAAAGGCGGAGGTTTTCAATTTGACAGTATGTTTTTTTTTTATTTGTATGTTACGCGATTACTCCTCCAATAAATTATTAATCGATTTTGATATTTCTTTTTTTTTGGTAGTCCATGCTTAAGAGGCGGTCCCATATAAATTTTATTAACTTTACTTGCGTAGTTTTTGAGTTAGCTTAAATAATTACGTAGTTTTCCCACTAGACTACTATGTAGACGATATTTTATTTGACTCCGTCACTGTTATTAACATAGCAGGTAGTGGTATTCAAATTTGTGTGGGGTAGGTACCGCGACTAAAAAGTGAGGATAAAACTATTTACAAAAAAAAAAGAACTTTTATTATGGTACCGAATCAGAAATCGTGGAATAAAACACCCGTTCCCTACTTTTATTCCGAGTTAAATGCGAAAGTAAATAATTCCCTATGCATCTTTTTGTAATAATTTCAAAAAAAAACAACCGACTTCCAAAAAAAACACTAAAAAAGGGAAAAATAACTTTAATTTCGGAAGTCGGTGTCTTTACTTTTCAATTTTCGTTTTTTGCCACCGATTTCCGAAATTAAAGTTATTTTCCCTTTTTTAGTGTTTTTTTTGGAAGTCGGTTGTTTTTTTTTGTAATTATTACAAAAAGATGCATAGGGAATTATTTACTTTCGCATTTAACTCGGAATAAAAGTAGGGAACGGGTGTTTTATTCCACGATTTCTGATTCGGTACCATAATAAAAGTTCTTCATTATGATGAGTAAATGAATTGATACCTTTTAGATTTTCAGGTATTTCAATTACACCTTCTACTTAAAATTTTAACGTGACATATGATAAGTTAGAAAAATAACAAACGCATCTTGTTTCTAAGCTAGCAATATTTTTCACAAGCAACACATTGCACTTACGCTGCACTAACGGCGATGCGCCTGAGCCCGGTACCGTCACAGCTCACACACACAGCCACACACGTATTGGTATAGCAGAATCGGCAAAATATAGCATATAAATACTGCCCATTTCTCCACAATCGACACACATCAAACCGGCAAGATGAAGGCAGCTTGTGTGTTGGTCTGCCTTGCCCTCGCCCACGGCATCACGGGCAGTATCTTCAAGCAGCAAGAGCGCGAGGTGGACGGCCTCAACGTTCAGCAGCTGGAGTACAACGATCAGTACCAACAGCTACACCGCGACCAGCCGACGGAAGGCCAGAAGCAGCGAGTCCAAACGCTCCAGAGCCAGAAGCAGCAGGACCAAACGCTCCAGAGCCAGAAGAACGGCGGCAAGCAGCTGCAGAACCAGAAATACAGGAGCCAACAAGTGCAGGACCAGAAATACAGTAGCCAACAAGTGCAGGACCAGAAATACAGGAGCCAACAAGTGCAGGACCAGACATACCAAGGACAAGAGCAGCTGACCCAGGCTACCCAGAACCAACAGTACCTGCCGTCTTACAATGAGCAATACCAGCAGTCTGCTTCTTTGAACTCTCAAGAATGGCCATCACCATCCACCCACCAGCAATCTCATCACTCGCACCACCATCACGACAAGAACCACCATCACTCACCCTCCAGCGAAAGCTCTCAGGAGTCCAAGGAGAGTAGATACTATGGAAAGCAGCAGCTAACACTCCGCGGTGACTACCAGAAGTGGAATTCACCTCTTTTCAACTCAGTTATGAACAAGGACAACCTGAATTCCCAGGTTTATGGCGACGTCATTGAGTGGAATGGCTTGCGGATGGCTGTTGGACCCAACTCTCCAGTTCAAACCCCAGACGACATCGAGAAGATCTTCGGCGACGCCCAGAAAGCTATGAGGCACATTCCAGAAGAGGAAAAGGTCAAGTTCCACGAAGTTTACGAAGTCGCTAAGCAAGAAGTCAACGAAGATGCTCACCTTAACGCTACCCAACTAGCACAAAAATACCAGTACCTCATCGAGGAACACACTATCAAGACCGACGATGGCTACATTCTCACTGTCTTCAGAATTCCTCCCAAGAAGCAGATCAGTGAGGTTCAGAAGAAGCCTGTTGTGTTCTTGATGCACGGTATCCTCGGAAGCGCTGATGACTGGCTTCTCATGGGCCCCGGCAAATCACTCGCCTACTTGCTGTCTGATGCTGGCTACGACGTATGGCTCGGCAACGCTCGTGGCAACAAGTACTCTAGGCGCCACGTGACCAGGCATCCCGCTATATTTGACTTCTGGCAATTCAGCACCGATGAAATCGCACTCCACGACTTGCCAGCTATGATTGACTTCGCCTTAGAGACGACCAAACAAGAGAAACTGTACTACATTGGACATGCCCTGGGATCCACGGCCTTCTTCGCGCTCACCGCCAGCCGCCCTGAGTACAACAACAAGATCATCATGATGTACGCTCTGTCACCCATGGTCTACATGACGAACGTGCGCAGCCCATTGTTCCGCATGATTGCCCCTACAAGCAAGTTCCAAGAGCGAATCAGCCGCCAGATTGGAAACCAAGCCTTCACTCCAAGCAAGGAGTTGATTCACACTGTTGGCGGAGCTATGTGCGAGAACGAGATCGGTTGTAAGATGGTCTGCTCCAATGTGAACTTTGTCATGGCTGGATTCAACGTAGATGGCATGGACTCCAACATAATCCCCGTCGTGATGGGACACTTGCCGGCTGGCACATCTTCTAAGGTGATCAAACAATACGGACAAGGTGTTGCCTCTCACGAGTTCCGCAGATATGACTACGGACCCTACATCAATGAGCAGGTGTATGGCACGCTGGAGGCTCCCAAGTTCAACATCTCTGAGGTCCAAGCCCCCGTCACCCTGTACTACAGCGAAGAGGACTGGCTTGCTCACCCTAAAGATGTAGTCAGACTGCAGAAGGAGCTTCCTAACGTCAAAGAAACCTACAAGGTGCCCGAAGAACACTTCAGCCATATGGATTTCCAGTTCTCGAGCAAGGTCCCCGAGATGGTTTACCAGCGTATCATCGAATCTATGCAGACCCAACAGTAACTAATTAGAACATAACTGTTTACCTAGATAATTAATTCATTGTATGTATCGTTCATTGTAATTGTAATAAGTTATTTTTTTTACTTGACTGACGCATTAAATAAATCCGTCCATATTTTTAAAACTTTGCTTCTTTTTATGGTACCTACTTATCTAAATTCCTACCCAAGGTTCTATTTTTCACTAAACTTCTAAGCTTTGATAAGTACATATTAGGTAGGTATCTCATCCGTGTCATCATGTGACCGGCAATGTTTGTTATGTTGGAGAAATAATATCCCCAACCAAAATGATTAGTATTAGCTGCGAAAAGCTCACTTGTCTGTTTGTATGTTACGAGACATAGGTACTTACCTACCTGCATAACCCACAACTTAACTACAAGACTAGGCATGAATATACCTTTAGCCTACTAAAGCATAGCTCTGGTATAAGTTTAGAGATTAAATTAGAGTAGACAGACTACCTATTATATTTTTATGTCGCGCTATTGATCACACATACTTTTGCCGGTGGACTCGTCGACGTTTCCGAAGACCTAGGTAGGTACTTTAGCAATTTCAATAAGCGTAAGTATACCTACCTACTAAATAATGGTTGTCATTGGGCGACTGCACACGGCACTTTATAATACTGGGCGACTGACTACTAGCTCGACTGGGCTACAGGGCTACCCACCCGGGTACCTACACATACACTCGAAAACAAAACAAGTCAAAAACCAAACAAATAGGTAGGTATCCTACAGTTAGTACCTACAACAACTTCACGATTAGTAGATTGATAGTGTATTAGTCGGGACGGGATCACACAACGATGTTTATTTTCGTATCCTACGGGTAATCTAGACAGTATTACTCAATGAGTTGAGAAGGTAGTGAAAACAGTGTTAAAATATCTTTGTGCCCATTATTCCATCAGTGCACCCCATTTTAGATAGATGTCGCTACACAAAACGGTTGAATGTTTGACATTTATACAGCCCACGCTTTGTTTTGACATATACACTTGCATCTGTCATCAAATCGTTGTCGAGCAAGCGAGAACACAATATGTTTTTAGCCGAGTAAGAAAGGGACAGATGCGCGGCGGCGCTGTAGCTTCCCGCCGTCCCCCGTTCGACAGTCGCGCTCTGTTCGGTTTGCTGCGCGTAGTTGAGCTGTGTTATTTTTGTTTTCCACCTATTCAGTGATATCACAGGACTTAATTCTATATCTGGACAAAGTTATTATTGTGTATTAGTGACTGAGTGTAGGAAGAAGTGTTCGCATGGATTGAGTGAGCAACGATGTTACCTCCCACGGCCGGTCTATCACAAGAACAACGCGACCGGCCCGAAATGGCGTACCAGCAGCGTCAGGACGTGAGAGAACTCACCAGAGAAATCATCAGAAGCGCCCGAGTAGCAAACAGACAACATTCAACATCCCCTGGAGGTGAGCCGGTCCAAAATCAAAACGACGCCACGTTTCCGCCATGCTTGTCAAATTGACGTGATACGTCAAGGTGACATATAAATGAAAACATAGCATTTTTCGGGGGAAAATTACATTAAAAACAAAGCCTACAGTCTTATTTATTGTATAGAAATCATATGTGGAGCAAATTAGGACTGTTACGTCACCAAGGAGCCCGATCTTGCAAAAGGAAAATGGCGCCAATGCGCCACATTGCTTATCATTAGCTGGGTACATAATTATTGCTAGGAGACATTTTCATAGTATTTCAGGCCTGATAAAGCTATATCTAGGTGATATTAGTGTATAATGTTATGTAAGCGAACATTCTCATATGCTTATTGTTGAATTGGCACGTGCTTGGGTTATTTTTAGCCCGTCCATTAGTGACCTACGTAACGTGGCCGCATCGCGTCACCCCGATCGATATTGTATGTGCATTTTTTACCGGTGTACTTCAATATTTTACATACTGATGGCACACATTATGTGGAAACGTTTACATTCTGTTTGTTGTTGTTATTGAATTCCCTTTGACTTTTATAAAATGTCGCGGTGACAGTAAATTGACAGCACTCAGCAGTCATGACACAAGATGGCGGCCGGCCCGCCCGCCATTGGAACTAGCTATTCAAGTAAATTTTTAGTTCAATCACGCGCTACACCAGGTGGCGCCACCGTCGCTTTGTTGATATTTTCAATTTGGTTGTAATCAAGTTGAAGTTCGACCCTAAATTGATTACGGCCTTACTTCTTACTACTATAACTGTTACTCATAAAATTATTTCATGTACATTGCCAATCAGTATTGTTATGTAAAATGAAACATTTTTCCCAGGTATTACTTATATTTTAAAAAGTTCCTCTGCCTAACCCTTCGGTGATTACAGGCGTGATGTTATATATTATTAATTACCGTACGCAAAATACGCGCTTTGTCGTGGAATTGCGGTACCAGCCCGTATTACCTATGTATAATTACAATCTTATTTATTTTAACAAATTTAATTCATTTTTAGTTGAGTTTGAGTCAAAAGGAAAAAAACGGAACCCTTATAGGATCGCTCGTGTGTCTGTCAGTCTGTCTTTCCATCTGTCACAGCCAATTTGCAATCCAATGGGCCGATTAAGTTGAAATTTGGTACACTTATGTATTTCTGTGACCCAAACACGGATATGTAATGTAAATAGATGAATAATCACCGCCGGCCGCCATGGCCCATGCACAGTGGTCCACCTTAAGGACTGAGTGCGGAAACCAAATCCCTAACATAGATGAATTTTGAATACGGGGTCACCTTTAGGGGGCAAATGAGAAAATAAAAATTCTACAAACTACCGTGTGACATATCAATTGAAAGGTCTTGTTGCAAGAATCCCAAATACATTTATTTTATAATTTTAAAATACTTTAATACTTTATTAAGAACATTGATGAAAATTGACCATTAGGGGGAATGGTCAATTCTCATCTATGTGGTATGTATGGGAGAACATATTTTTCAACTACAATGTTAAGTTTGTTCTTGGGGATAAATTCCAAGTACGGAACCCTTCACTGTGTGTGGTCTGACACGCACTTGGCCGGTTTTTTACTACTTTATACAACTAAAGATCCATCTGTAAGTAAATACTATACATACAAGTTTCAGCAGTTTGATAAAATCTCTACAAAGCTTTCTTGTTAAAATGTCTTTTATTATGATGATACTAGTTGTTGCCTGCGATTCTGTCTGCAATCCAGGATGAAAAATGTGCCAAATTTCATCCAAATCCGTTGAGCCGTTTTAGCATGAAAGCATAACAAACTAACAAACTCACTTTCGCATTTACAATATTTGTTGGGATTTTTACAAATAAATGTCCTGTAGGTTTATTTTCTCAAATCCAGGGAAAACAGTCACTTTGGCAGAATCATAATAGGCAAATATTATGAAACATTGTAAAATGTAACAAACTGACAATTCATAATAATGATCTCCATGTGATTCATATTACCAAATAATTCATCTGTTTGACAGTTTTCTATGGAGATTCGTAAAATGGTCCACACATTATGAATTGCTTTTGTGTCAAATTAGAGGAATTACTAATGACAGCTGGAAATTCAGGAAATGAATTGCTTATAGAGGAATTGCTAATGTGGCCGTTTTAGTCCCGCAGGTAGTAATTTTAATTCAGATAAATTATTATTCATACATAATTTAATCATTCAGAATTATATCAATAACCTAAATTACACAAAATGTCTTATATAAATCTTTATCAATCATTGACACTCCTGTAAACAGATAAGAGAATATTGCCCTGTAATTTATTAGTGATTTAAGATGTCATATCTTGTTTAACTATGCAGTTATTCAAACATCTGCGTTCCAATAAAATGTATCATGAACATAATTTTATGTTGATATGATGTAGTAATCTAAAAATAATAGATGTGTGGGAAACTCATTATTGATATTCATGTTAATCTTTCATCCAAATACTACAGATTTATATCTATAGATTTGTAAATTCAAATCTTGGATTTGCTGTTTGGCAACTCAATTCAAATAGTTGAGAGACCCGATTTAGGCACCCTCACGAGGCGAAAGCTTGGTTGCTGTGGACTGGAAACACTTGCACTAAGCAAGCGCAGGCTGTTGCGACATCCGCCTCCTGAAGAAATTGTATTGGTACCAGAAGTAGCAAAAACTATATTGACACTATTTTATTTTCCAATTTTAAATAGGTGATTAATTAGCCATCAAAGCGTCATTGGAACTTCTCAATTTTGATACTGGGTGAATTGGGTTTAGCATAATCAGCAAAAAATGTTCCATAGGGACACCGGCCTCCTCTCGGTGGGAGGAGTGGGCCGTAACCATCGTAATTCACCACGCGGGCCCAGTGCGGGTTGGTCTATGGGGTTGGTAGATGTCACATGTCTTCGAATTTTTCTTTCTAGGACATGCCGGTTTCCTCATTATGTTTTCCTTCACCATTTTGACAGCAGTGGTAACGAAATAATTTACACAAAGTACAGCGCCTGTCAGGGTTCGTATCTACGACCTTCAACTCGGTAAGTCGCGGCAGTTGCCACTGGGCCACCACAGCTCCTTAGCTATTGGAAGTAATAGGCTACAAATTCAATTGTTACAGTTGTATTTACATTCATATACATTTGGATATGCATTTGGTAAGTAGCTAGTTGTTTCATACAAAGGGGAAGGACTCGGCAATTTTTAACAATATTAAAACTCATAGTGTACGTAGTATAGTATAACGGTTAACGGTTTACTGGGCGACGCTAATAAACACTGTTTATAGCCTCTTCTCTTATCCCATTGTTCTGAGCAATTGATGAACAACTTAGGTAGAACTTTTCCATCATGGCAGAGCGTCGCGAATTCTGCCAACCCATTTTATTACGCGATCCATCAATCATTGTGACGGCACGGACTTGCGAAATGACAATAAACTCGGATTATCATTTGGCGCCATTCGGGTTAAAAGTTCAGCTATTTATATGGTACTATAGTCACACTCAGAACTCTCAAGTCATTGCGTTTTAGGTAAAGATAGATAATAATAACCCGTGAAAGTACTTATACTTTGACCCCTTTATTAATAAACGTTGCATAGAGTTATAATGATTAGTGACTGTTTAACCATACATTTTTGACGTTTGAACGTCACTTTACTTTAATCATCGTTTATGAATAAACCCCTGATTTGATAAAATTTGTTTTAATATGGAACCATCATTTTCCCGCGGCTACGCCTACGTGGAGGTCGGAAAACGACAAAAAGAACATTAGAATTAGACCTCGGGAACGTACTACCAACATACCGAGCTAAAAAGTCCTATAATTATGTTCTAATTCAGGTCATGATGGCCTGCCCCAGACCAGAATCATCAAAATGCGTGCAGCCGTTATGGCGTGTTTGATTAACAAACAACAAAATTCACACACGTCCCGAATAATATTAAGTAGGATTAGCGAAAGGATAGTAAATCTCAAAAAACTCAAAACATCTGACGAGTACGTACTTTAATAGCCGCGGGCGCAGCTAGTACCGTTATAATTTAAACAATCATTGCAACACTTCACAACTTGTACCTCGGTGTAGTTTACGCAACGCCTGTAAAGCGACTCTGTAATGTCAGTTTCTTATCTTGGCTCCTGCCCCGCACAGATGTTGAGATTGTGTTCCGGTTCTGATGTCGACTCCCGGTCTATTCTTTCAAACATTTCTATAGCTTTTGTAGGTAAAACTGACTATCTAGAATTATTGTCGGTGTAGGTACCTAGTAGGAAAACAGGTTTATTTAAATGGCTAAGGGAAGGGTATCGTGAATTAAGAACATAGCGAGGTTATGCAGAGCTGTTCGCTCCGTGCCCCTTTAGAAGAACAAAACAGTTGTCAACCTCCAGGACGCACTTGTTCTACTTTTCCAGACATGAACTTTAATTCGTTTAATTAATGGAATTCAACCATCTCTGTTTATGTCCTATAGACTCTAAGCTTGAAGATAGCTAAAGCTTCAAATTACGAAACATCGTCAATCATGGTTAAGTCACAGTGTCTCGGATGAGGACGTTACGCAAACACTGTGTAACTCTTGTGTAGCCGTAGATTTTGTATCGTTCATCGAACTCTTATCGAAAATTAGCGAACTGCCATTGTGATTTGGTTGATTTGAGACACCTGAAGTATGCGTACTAACAACTTCAAAGATGAAGCTTCGAGGAACGACAGCTGACGAGACATAAATGTCTCAGCAGCTGGCTCCAGAACTTCCTTCCTTTTTCGACTAAAAAACATTTTCTGCTTTCATGAATGAGCAAAATGTCGAAATATGGGTGTAATAGGTACACCTCTGCCTAACCGTTCCGGGAATACAGG
This sequence comes from Lithophane leautieri, assembly GCA_949152455.1. Classification (NCBI taxonomy): domain Eukaryota; kingdom Metazoa; phylum Arthropoda; class Insecta; order Lepidoptera; family Noctuidae; genus Lithophane; species Lithophane leautieri. Next base: position 2,138,364 of record OX424475.1, read on the forward strand.
TGTGTGGTGTTATAAGTATTATGAGCGAGAGCCTCGATTATTACCGAAAACCAGCAGCCCGCAGACTATTTTGAGCTGACCACGCTGTTAGAGCCCTTGCTCAGACCAAATAAAAAACCAAGACAGAGCGCTGTCAACAGTGACGTGAGGCCGGTTTCGTAAACATGTGTGCACTTAGTTTGGTGTAGTTTGATTGTAGGGTCATTGTAAATAGTTGTAAATGTGTGTGTGTGAGCGTGAATGCACAGAGCGTTGGTGTAGTTTTAGCATGCTTCACTGTATTCTTCGCAGCGCTCCGTCTTGGTTTTTTATTTGGTTTATTAGGATTACTCATCACATCATGCATTGTTTCTGTGTCCTGTTTGCGCTATTGAATGTCCAAAGTATTCCTTATAGAAGGTCGAATTGACTGTTTTTTAAGAAGAGCGAGCGTTGCTCTCATAAATTTTTCTTCTCCTGGAGAGATCCCTCATTGAGATCCACACCGCAGCTATCTATGCTCGATCCTAAGTTTCCCGATTCCCCCATCAGTCTCACGAGTGGCTGGCTTTACACTCGCATAGTTCCAAGCTTGTGCGGTGTCGGTTAACAAAATAGCACCTACGACTCATTGTGTTCCGCGTCTACACTTGCAAAACAATATCAGCTGAACAATGCCGGGTTCACGAGAACAGTGCTTTGTCCTCAGCTGTGCTAATTTACTAGGACCATTTATACGGACCGTTACTGGGTTGTTTGTTATGGCGGTTTTTCTAGATGTATCTTCTCCTTTTCGCTGAATTTTATGAACCTTTATGTAATTAGGAAATTATGTAATTAATCATGATAAGAAATCGCTATGCCACCGGAGTTTTGTTTGCATATTAAGTTCATACTTATACCTGCTCTGATGTTATTAATTTGCCAACTGCTGGTTATCTAGGTAATCCTATCAGTGATCACGGCTATACGAGAACACTATATTATACACTAGCTGATGCCCGCGGCTTCGCTCGCGTGGATGTCGGTTATTTGTATACTAAAACCTTCCTCGAGAACCACTCTATCCATTGGTGAAAACAACATGAAAATCGGTGCAGTAGTTTTTGAGTTTATCGCGAACAGGACGACAGACAGAGAACTTTGTTTTATAATATGTAAGGAAGGATTATCATGAATTATTCCTTGAGAATCTCAGGAGTCAAGAATACTAGCTATAATAAAACATCTTTGTTTACAAACACAGTGTTAGTGTTCATGTCTATGGTTTAAAATCTGCCATAGATGCAGGAATGAGGTATCAGTAGTGCTAACGTCTCCATCTTACAATATCTGTGACACAATTTCACAAATGTTTACCAACAACGCCCCCTGTCATTGTCATTCAGGCGCCAAACATATCTTTGTACCGCTCGCTCTACCTAAATAGAGATATCCTAAAATGGTTCAGTACAGGTAAACCCCAACCCAAGTCATCTTCAATGAGATATCCTAGCAAATGCCAAACCAAGTTCAAAATTAAAAAATATTTTTGGGCTTCGACAGTTCCACATAAAATAATATCAATATCGAATCAAAAGAGTAGGTACTATTGACCAAACAAGTTACTATCAAGTCCTGTTGTCGGTAAATACGAATGTCCTTGGACGTGTTGCGTCACCCCCTGCGGACGTTCACCCGCATCGATCCCAACCCCCTCTTCCCCGCCGGGCCCCGGCTACTTCCGCCGCGGCCCGCGCCTCTCAGTCACACTAACGCAATACACTTTGAGATGACACCCCAAGAAAATGTATTCTTTGGTGGAAAATATTCTAACTTGCGTTTTAGCTAGAGAGATAGAATAGAAGTAGGTAACATGTTTTGAAAAACTTGATAGTTTTCTAGATAGTTCCTATATCTTTTAGAGGCAGGCAACATCATCCTTTTACCCATTTGGCGCCATAAACGATGCAATCATCTGTTATCAGATAAAACCATTCTACATTCTCCTACTTGCTCATAAAGCGAAAGTCCTATAAATAGCCTCAAAACAATATTCCCGTTAAAATGATAAATACAAAAGTATGTAAATCATCACGTTATTAAAATTGCCGAGCAAACAGAAACGTCGTATGGGAGTCACGTATTCACAAAACAAATGTTGACTATCCGTTACGATCAGGGCTGCCAAACATTCAAATCGTTTTTAAAGCACATGAACAATTTAGCGGAGAAGGGTAAATTATGTTTTCAAAGCTGCTAGAGCATCGAACTATTTAGTTAGAAATTTCCTGAACAAATAACATAAATATATCATCATGCCTATATTTCCCGAAAGGTTAAACAGGAAGTCTATTATAGGACACCCACATTTTGTCAGTTATGTTAAAGTCATATCTAATATGGACAAGCCTTACTGCAATTATTACGATCAGGCACAAATCCAGATACCGGGCTGCGACTGAGAAATTCCTATTGAAAAGAACTAATAACGCTGCCCCGACCTGGGAATCAAAACCTGAATTTGCTTAGCAGTCGAACTTGCAACCATAGACGGAAAACCGAGGCATCCAGTATCACTACTTTGTTTCCTTAAACCGCTCAACTGTTGATTGGCGTTTTAAAGGCCGATAATAATTAAAATTCTATTGTCGTTAGTGACAGTTAGAGCTAAACATCTTTTTTTTTTCGAGTCTTACAATGGGCGACCCTAGCTATGACTTATGTAAATAATTTACCAAAGTCATGAGTTGACAATAGAATCGGGTCACGCGTGTTTTCAAAACACATACGATGTGATTTTTATAGATTTCTTCGAAAATTGAGTTCAATATTACATGAAAGAAAAGTAAGGAAGACGAACATGATATGACGTTTATAGGTACTCCAGAAGGGAATAAGCAGTATAGTAGATCAAGTATTTTGAAAAAATAGTTGGATACATAGAAATGATAGAATGCAAAATTGTAAACAGCACTTGAGTGCCCCTTTCCAAATGTTATACAAAGATCCTTTTACCAAATTAACGAAATAAGCCAACATAAGTTCATTTATTATTCGCCTCGAGAAATAATATTCGTCCGTGTAAGGTCAATTCAGTCCTATTACCATGTTTTATCACAGCTTTTGTGTTGATTCTCTAGTAATTTGAACAGGCATGCCTTTTGACAAGTCTTTCACATTAGGTTTATCACATTATGTTACGTAGGTACGTTTAGAAGCAAAAAAATCACATCATTCTCTTTTATCCGAACTCTTATTAACATATGAGTAAGACAAAACCATAGACCAAACAAACTGGAAACCATACCGGTAACAGCATTTATGAACATCATCATTCTCTTGCCATTATCCCAATTTATTTATGGGTCAGCGCAACATGGCTTCTTCCATGTCCTCTTTTATTTGTCGTCATCTCGGTAGTCACCTCCTTTCCTGTCATATCATCTTTCACACACTCCATCCATCGTTTCTTTTGTCTTCCTCGTCCTATAAAGCCAACAACATTTAAGAACAATTAACATATTTTTAAACAGCATTAGGTATTTCTTTGCAGCACGCGACCGTTTCCCGTCGACATCCTCCACAGACGACAACGAGAGCGGCACAGATGGCGAAGCAGACCGCTCTCGTCGGGTCAGCCTCGTGCACTCCGGCATGCCCCACCCGCCCCCCGGCATTGTATCCATCCGCAAGCGTCGCGGCAACCTGGCCAAACACTCCGTGAAGATACTGAAGAAGTGGTTATACGACCACCGGTACAACGCGTACCCGAACGATGCTGAGAAGATTGCGCTGAGCCAGGAAGCCAATTTGACTGTTTTGCAGGTGCGTTTTATGTGGAATTTTATAATAGTACTGCTTCTAATGGGAGCATTATTGTTTGTTACTGACTCAGAAATTATTTACTGCTGTTAAAAAATCTGCAGACCCAAGTAGACCTCTGCAAACACAATCTAGCGAAATGGGGGATTTAGACCTCTCTGACAACCAGTGCGAAATGCAGTGCCGCTAACCAAACCATGCCCCATCTTTTAAAGTGTCCATATAGCGGCACTTCTGAGGACCTAAAAACGCCACTGAGTAATTTAACACAATATGCTCATTTACCATCGACTCGAAAAGAAGACGAACGGAGCATACAAGCTAACATTCACAAGGTCCGTGACAGATAACGCAATAATCACAACAGACCAATTTATCAGTCAAGAGCGAGACTATTTATATTCTGCAGTTAGCATCAATAAACACGCTTCTTTTCCCTTGCCTAGGTATGCAATTGGTTCATAAACGCGCGCCGACGCATCTTGCCGGAGATGATTCGTCGCGAGGGTCACGACCCGCTGCACTACACGATCTCGCGGCGCGGGCGCAAGCAGCCGGGCACTTCTGGCGGCAACGCGAACACCGCCGGCGTCGTCGTCGCCTCCTGGGATGGTGTTGAAGTTGAGGTAACTAGAATTACGTACATACAGGGTGGATTTGTGAGACGGGGCACGAGTGACCATTATAGCTACAGGAGAACGTTCTAAAGGCGTGTAAGCATGAACGAACAATACACAGTGAACACGAACATCTAACATCTCCGCCGCGAAACCGTAGCAGCGAAACATGACGCGAGTCATTACAATTGAACTAATGCGGTTTCGCTGATATGATTTCGCGTTCAACCGCCCTCGCTCTCTTTAGTAGCCATGGATTTGAAATTGGATCGCCAGTGCCACCTACATTTTTGACGAACGCAATGTTTGATGTTCGTTAGGGGTACGCACATACGAACACAGTGTTCGATGTTCTTGTTCGCCATGTTCTTGTTAGTTCATGCGTACGTACACGGCTTTAGATGACGACTGTTCTTAACTTTTTGATTAATTGCTAACTACTATCACACATTTTGTGCATTTAAGTTCCATGTAAGAGAGGTTCTGAGTTAAAAATGAGGACCGATAAAATCCCTGAAAACTCTTATTTTACCGTGAATAATTTTAAATTTAAGTGTTACTTATTTAATTTATGTATTTCTTCATCTAATTAATGAATCCATTTTATTTTTACTGTCTTATTATGCATGAGTTGTGTAGGTACACCTTTAAGTGACATCTTTACACAGCGAAGATCTTTGTAAAATCTATCGTAAAAATGTAGTTTTTGTTCCTAATAAATAAAAAATTGTCCACAGAATGACGCAGACCGCAGCGCCGAACAAGAATACAGCGACGGTCTACTAGTCTACAGAAGTGACGGCGACGAAATCGCCGACGGAGAGGAAGGATACTCATCCAGCGCTGTCTCAGAAGAGGAGGTCAAATACGACCCCTCTGTGTGGCAGTCCGTCATACGGTACGGACCGGAGGACCGGGAACTACACCCCGCTGCTAGAGGGTTGGTTTCTGATAGGCCTTTTGTTACAAGTGAAGCGGCTGCTATGGTTCGGTCTCACGATTGAATGCGGCGTTTTGTAAAATTGTAACGTTAGGACTAGGGGGTTAGTGTGCAGTCTTGCCAAGGGGTATCGTCGTCCAGTAACTGGGCTGTGGAGGTCAGATAGGTAGTCGCTCCTCCAACTGCATCCGGCTAGACTGGAAGCCGACCCTAACATAGTTGGAAAAGGCTAGGCAGATGAACAAGTAGGAACCCCTACAGTGAGAACAATGTTTAAAATTGTTTTTTTGGGCTGTTTAGTTTCATTTCAGTGCAAATCTTGCATTGAGAGTAGATCCAGTTAGGTCAGTTAAAGTGCCATTTGAGTAGCTTGTTAAGTTAGAATCTCGTCTAGCATATAAAATCTGGACAATATTTACGCAAGTTCTGGCATGTTATTAAAGACATTGTTGCGTTTATCTCGTTCTTCGAATTGTAGTCTCACTTCATCCGATATAGATCCTATTTTTTCGGTGTTTGATACTCTTCGCTACTATTTTCAGTATGTAAATGTATATAGTAAAGTATAATGTTCGTATCCCCCAGGCGTACGGCGGGCGTGGTGTCGGTGCGCACGTCGGAGTCCGAGGAGGGCTCCGAGAGCGCGGGCGGCAGCGGCGACGCGCCGGGCGGCTGGCACCCGCAGCTGGCGCACCTGCCGCAGTTGCCGCACCCGCTGCGCAGGCGCATACAGGTACTGAACGAAAAAGAATATCATTTATTCGGCCACAGCTCGTGATATAAGGGGGTGACCATCGAGATGACGACTAATAGCGAAGTATGGAAGAAAAAGAAACGTTGCGCCGACCTCAAAAGAAAAATGTGATAAGGTCAAGAAAATGATGATGAGTTTATGAAACACGAAATACACAAAAAAAAAGGGTAATGTTTGACCAACATAAGTGTGTATCACGGTTGCACCAAAAAGGTCCACACACCATCATCATCATTATTCAGCCGAAACACGTCCACTGCTGTTCATGGGCGTCCTGCAAGCGTCGCCACAACAAGCGATCCGGTGCATCTCGAATCCAGCGGATTCGCACGACTTTAATTTGGTCATCCACCTTGTTTTGCCTCAATCAGCCTTCCATTCTGCGAGCAATGTGCCCAATGCCACAGATTATGCTTAAAGAAAACAACTTTAACGCCAAAAAGATTATAGGGGGTTTTACATTGGCCCCAAACTATGCAAGCCTACAGGTTTTCCCAAGATACATCCCCCCCCCAACCTCGTTCAAAATTGCACTGTACACTTACTACTGCGCATTAGTAAAAGAATCTCAGATTTAATGCCACTAACTGTATCATACCGCTTGAAAAGTAAGCTTGTTTTAAACTAGTTGTAGTCGGGTTTTTTTTTGGTCAATTATATCGTTCGTTTCATCAGGTGGTGCCAGCCAATGTAAGCAGTGAGGGTGAACGCGACAAGTTCAAGTGTCTGTACCTGCTCGTGGAGACGGCAGTCGCAGTACGTCAGAGGGAGAAAGAGGCAGAGGAGGTCCCTGTCTAGTGACCGACAGGTACGTGCCTGACTATTGTGTGTATTCACAACACAATACGAAAACGAAATTCGGCCAGATTGCTTGGAAAATGGAAAACGAAAAAAAAAAAAATTCGGCAGGTTTTTGTTTGGTGAAAAGTTGATAGAAGTCAAAGAAATACATAGTATAATTCTTTTAACCATTAAGAACCGTTTAAACTTAAATACACTCAAGTTTCTGCACCCAATTTTGATAATTTTTCTATAATCTCTAACCAATTCATTATTTTTTTCGTTTTTGATCCATTTTCGGTCAATCTCTAATCTCTATCCACAAACCATTTGACGTTCTGTTTACTATTTGTGCTAGTGTGATCTATGCGTCTCGTTTCGAGGGCTTGTTCTAAGAAGTCACATATTTGCACCATTAGTTGAAGAATCCTCCTCGAAATACAGAAATGAAATTACCACATTTTCTAATGCATAAATACTGTAGACAATTTCTTGATGATAATAATATTAATTTATATTGACCATGTAACGAATGCATGTGTGTGTCCCCCTTTCACAAGAAGCTCCACAAAACCCGTTTCCCGCTTATCCTATTTAAGTTCTACTATAAATTATTATCTGTATGAATCACTTGGTAGGACGTAGCATCTACACTATTCTAGTTTATATTGTAACATATTCTAGGTATTTTGTCATTGTTACAGACAATGCAGTATGGAGTGGACTCGGCAGCGCCGCCAAACGGAATTGTACGTTCAACACGCGGTATATAACGTTACAATCTTCCACTAATCTAGAGTTCAATGTCGTTCGTTTGTTTATAACCACTAATCATGCCGCTAGGTGACATTGGCCCGTCAGACCGCACCTATTGGCTACGGTAGTGTATCTTTCACTTTTATTTCAATTACGCTTTTATTTGATTTTAGTATTTCAGTTCTATGTGTGCAAGTGGAACTTCATATAGGCGGGGTCTTGGTTTATCGAGACAGTTCCAAGACAATAGTTATGTATATTTATGAGAGAATGCACACGACACTAAAAAGTCGCTGAGAATGAACATTTATGACATATTCAATACTTCTACAGACAAATCCCACAAATCTATAATAATTGGTCACCGAGAATACCAGTCGTCTAAGTTCGCGCTAAAGCCGATAAACTGTATTCTTATAGAAGAGAGGTTTCTTTTAGTTGTAAATTTCAGGATAAATGAGTTTTATAAGTAAAATATGTAGACTGCTGTTACAAGAGTAGAAGGTCGATATTTTTTATTAATGAGCATCGGCTAATCCAAGTTTTGCCCGATTAGAACGAGTCGTCTATAGAACTTTTTCTTCAGTTTCTATCAGAGATATTATGTGTGTACATCAGAGGCCCTAGACAAAGTGACAATCTATCGGCGATAACGATGATGGAAAAGGCAAAAATGTATGGGACTGACATAAGCTATCGAAAAGCTTAGGTCAATCCTGTTGAAAGTCGTTGTAGAAATACGAAACGCTTTCGAAGCGATTGTCACTTGTCTAGGCCCACAGATAACAGATGCACACCTCTTGGAGGCTCTGGTTTAAGAAAAGAAAATTCATGTTTTTGTATATGTAGAAACTATTTGTGTGCAACAACACTTATAAGTATAAGTTTGTTCTTTTTAATATTTTTACGGAATATAACTTTGTTTGATAGGATTATCTCAAAAGGTAAAAAATAACGTAAAAGTGGTTTCAATAAAATTTCAAGTTGATATCCATTGTCGAAGTAATACTAATGTTAATGTAATCAGTATTGCTGGAATGATGAGCGCAGACATCTTATCTTTAAAAATACGCAGCCGTAAATATGGCAAATGGAGTTTTCGAAAATGTTCAGTTGTGTAGAGTCTTACCTGTGTGACAGGCTCTTTATTAAACTCTGATGTGTCATATGTACAACGGGGTACTGAACTTTGACTACTGACAAGCATCTTGCCAACAGAAGAAGAATCGGCGTGCCTTTGCAGAACTGACGCTTGGAGTCAGCACAAAGTCTCTTTCGAAAATCTTTTCAAATAAACTTATGAAAGATATTGGTATTTTAAATTGACAAACAAAAACCTCAAAAGGGCATTTTGAGGACAATTTATGAGGGATTCTAGAAGTGTGTGATACTGGGTCAGGCCCAATTTTTACCAACACACTGGATATCACTATAAAGAAAATTGTAACTTTAATAAAGATGCACATGCTACAAAGTTGTAAATTGATGCAGTTTAAAGCTGATCGATGTACTAGATCATAATCTATACAATATACTGTAGTGTGCAATCATATTACCTAAACTTTGGAAGTGCACGATTTATAATAAGATGGAAACTTTGAAAGTTAAAGAAAATGTATCATGTTTAGGCACATGAGGTGTTTGTAGATTTTTCTCATGCACTATTTTTTTTTTTTTAATGTTTCTTTCTATTACTGTCCACTGCTGGACATGGAACTTTTAATGGTCGCCTAGTTGGTTCCAGTATTGGTATGAATAATAAAAAATAATTGAATAAAATGACTCCAAAAGCAGTACATAATTTTACTCAATAGACCATTCAGAGTCCAAAAATAGTCTTATGCACGTTAACTTTTGATTACATTATCGTAGAATTCGTGTGACTACTTCTATTAAAATCGTGCACTATTAAAGTAGAATATAATAATATACACTATTTATAATATTTTTGTAGGATACATAATAAACGAATATATCACTAGCCTTCCTATATTTATAATTAGAACGACAGACTGGTTAATCCGTATATTTACTCTGCTTGTATCGTTCCTAACTATCAAATAATATTAATAAAGTCTTGAATTATTATAAAATGAATACATTAATTAAATAGGGGTTCTGTGTAATCGTCCCACTAATATTACATTTAATGCAAAATCTTCTCATAATATAGTCATGCCATTGCGGCTAAGAAATGAAGTATCTAGCAGTAGCAAAGAGTACCTAACTACTCTTTTATCTTTAAAACTGATTTGATTACCGACCGGAAGTGGCTACATAATTACACTCCCTTTAACGCGGGCTCGTGTGTTGCAAGACCTACATTATATTACATTTTTTGACGGAAAAACCATCGTTTCAATAATATTCTATTTTATTAGTCATCTTATAAATTGAAGATTCTTCATCAAAACCAAGTAGTTTTATTGCATCCTCATTTTAAAAGCGTACTTGAGGTACACTGTAGTCCATTCGCGTTAGGAAAATAGTGAATCATCGTTGCCCCTCGGGCAATCGGGCCAACGAATAAGAAAGCTAATTTCACAATGACCAATGGACGCCTGTGAAAACATCTTTGCCCTGCAGTTGTACTGATGACTCACTATTTTCTTAACGCGAATAGACTATAGCTAAAAGTATCGATTGTTACCCAAAAATGCGACACGTCGCAACAATTATATTAGTTTCTATAAAACATTATATTAACACTACATTTCGATTCAAACTTAATGGCGGCTCGGAACATGAGGCGAGTCGCTGCGCAGTAACAATTTCATGTGTCAGCGGGGGCGAGGGTTGGGGTACTGCGCTGCGAGTAGCTAACTTCCGAGCCGCCATTAAATTTGAATCGGACTGTATCTACTACCTACCCACTCCATACAGTGGTCCATTGCCTTTTATATTGACCGGTATTCAGATACCTCATCAGTTATAAAATATTCATTCATATTGAATGTCATATCCCAAGCTGTCTAAGGGCAGTTTGGGACTTAAACCCCTCCCATTTCATCCCAACAATTTGTTCTGCAATAACCAACTGTATGGAAGTATTTACAGGTAAATTGCATTAACTGCTACATACATATAACTCGTGTCCTTGTAAATAGTTTGTACACATTCATAGTGTACGTTAGGTCTAAAATTTTGTAGCTCCTAGTTATATGTTAGTGCCAATGAGGCAAGGTTATAGTTTTACATCTCACGATACGGATAATTCCCATGATAAATAGATGAGCAAATATCATAGAAGTTGAATTGTAGCCAATTAGAGAGTTAAACTTATCGGCACTGAATTGCGGGAATCACTCTTAATTATTAATAACTTGTCAAGATAATTATCACAGATAAAAATTTAATTTTTCTATCAATTCTTATGAAAGATCTATCAACATAAGTAAAAGCTTTAAATGGAAGTGGAGACACATTTTTAGCATAAATGATTCTCTAAAAATATAATATACTAGATAGCAATACTAACTACTAATAAGTATGTAGGGTTAGCTATCTAGCATTTATTATTGTCTACGAGTATGTCTGTCACTTACATTTAGATAAATGTCTTATGAATTTAGAAAATCATATTCAAATATAACAGCGCTATAAATCAAATTGCAATTATGTGTGAGTATCAAGCTTAGTACTCCAGTACACTAATTATTTTCTTTATTTTATTGCTAAAGATTTAAGATGATTACTTAGCAGTATTTTTTGAATAATTATACAGGCTGTATAGCCTATTCAGGTAGTATTTACCTGTTCACTGAACAAAGTACTACATGACACAACATCACGACTGCATTCCCTGAAATGGGTAAGCAGAGTTTGTGTAATACATCCATTATCGTCAGTTAAAATCTTATTAGTTCGCAAAACAAAAAATCTTCATATTTTTATCAGCGTATTGGAGTTCTATGTAAAATATATTTATTGGTTGTGAGTTTCGGACGTCGCTATGTGAACAGATAATTATTCTATTTGGTATGGCCTTTTATGTATAATTTCGTTTGGTAGGCGTATTGAACAAAACAGGCAATCTCAAATGTAGAAGAATAAAGACAAGGCTAAAAATCAGTTTTTTTTACAGACAATTTTGGACGTAACTTTGGATTAACAGACTTTATTTGCTTAAAAAATAAGTCTTTTTTATAGTAACAAAGGGACTCGTTTTAGATCAAATAAAATGATAAAGACTTCAATATGTCTACTAAACTTTAAAGTAAGGACGTCACGATTACTGGCGATGAATTAATAGCCACATATAATTGCGGGAAAAACATTATAATATCATCATCATCGAGTCCAAACATTAATTTTAGGATAATCAGTAGTTGATTTTTTTAGCCATAGCTTACAATATTATTACTGACGGGATTGAGATTCCGTCATAATGATAGCTCGCTTATTTAATGGCAAATACCTACCTACTATTGTATCTATATATAAAGCATATTTGTAACTACAGAAAATGAATTTGTATCGAAATTTACGTGCACAAATCATGTTCTATGAGAATATGATACATAATTTTACTTTAGTTTTTAATTTTTACTATGACCTACCTTAGTAAGGTACACCATCGTCGCCCAGCCTGTTGCACTTAACTTAAGCAGTCAATGTTAATTAGCTCTTAAGTCGTTTGTTTTAAGGTGACTTTTCGTTTAACTCTTAATTATAAGTAGGGTGTCATTTTCGTTTCTTAATTTACCTGAGTACAATAACTTAGAACTTAGTATTTTTCGTTCGTGTAAATACTCCTGTGTAAGATGCGTAATCTGTTAGTGAATAAAATAAAAATGATTTCAAAATACTGCGTTTTATTATAAATACTTAAACATATTTCATATCCTAGGAATGTTAAATACAGAAGACAATAACATTGATTATACCTAGACATAGAACTCAATTACACACAAATTTGATTTGCAGGTTTTTAACGTATTCTGGGCAGAACACTACTCTAGAAGTAATCTCAGTTGTGATTTATAAGTTATAACAACATTTATGTAATATCCAAAGTATTATTTACTTTCTTCTGTAGCAAGGACCATAACGAAATTGCGACTGAGCTTTTGAAACATTAATTTGTTTTTAATTTATAAGTATATAAAAAACCATCAAAATCAAATGAACGGCATGCCTTTCTAATAAATAAATAAATAAATTATTACTAAATAATAAATAATAATAAATTATTATTTAGTTACCTTCGTGAAACGGTAGTATATTACCGACACACGTCCTGTCCATATTTTCAAAGTTCATACAAAAAGCCCATAGGAAAAAGTACGTTCAATTTTCCCGAATTTTAAAATTTCCGGGGAACTGCCAATTTTTCTTTCCATAAACACCTAATTCGGATGATTGTGAACATTCGCTTACCAAGGAACAGCATGTTATTTTTATAGAAAATTAGTCTGCTTTCACGATATCTAACTTGCTCTTGAAGCTGTTCCGTCGCTTGGCCGCGCTGGCGCCGAGGTCAGGTTCCGGCGACTTCCTCTTGCCGGCCTCCTCCCCCGTGGCCTCAATCATAATGTCCTGCGTCGGTATCTCCAGCAGTAAGTGGTCGAAACCGCTGCTGTTTCTACCCAGCTCTTGTTTTTCATCTGCAGACAATATTACGTTCAGTCAACGTTCTACTAAAGTCTGACCGAGACCGCTGTTCCGCACCTTAGGAATGCGCGGCAGGCAGCGTTGACCAATGAGCGGCGGGCGGGGGGCACGCGCCGTCAGCAGACGAATGAGCAGCCAGCACCAGCCTGCACTGTCCCCTCGTCTCGCCGCGCACTTACCACAGGCGCGGCACAGTTCTTCATTCTTACTTGACTTGTTATTATTTTTATTAGGTGCTTACGTACTATACTGCGTTTTAGTTATAAGGTGGAGTAAAATTATTGCTGAGATTAAAAGTAAATGGTTTGAAAAACACCACCGCCGTAAAAAGTCGCATGATCTGGTATTCTAATAAGGGTAAGAAAGGATCACATATTATGGAAGTAAATAATTTAGAAAATGTTTGAAAGTAAAGTCATTTAATTGGACAAAAACTAAGTAAACTTAAAAAAACAGATACAAACTCTTTACCTGTTGTTATAAAGAAATTAAATGGAAATAAGAAATCATAAAAAAAACTGCCTAGCGCCTTACAAAGTTAGAAAACTACAAAAAAATATTTTTTAAATTATCAAATTACTTTTTAGTATTAATGACTGATTAAGTTACTACCGTATCAAAAATATAAAATTACCATTATCACGGGTCTTAACAAAATATGTGATGCGCCAAGGTTGCACACGAAATTCAAATTGTCTTACGTTTTTTTGCAATTTGCAAGTCAGTCTCAGGTTGTATGATCTAAATATGATTAGCGGCCGTAACAAATATGGATTTATAGAATTGTAAACATTAGAATCAGCAATACAACTTTCTTTGGAATTTCGCGGGCTACCTTAGGTTTTCCTAGGTATGTACAAGGCTACAGTGCGTTCATTATAACTTAACCCGTGACGCGATTGGTAGTAGCACTGAATTTTGTACTGTTCTGTTATTCGCCATTTGGAACTATTAGCATCGAAAATAAGACTGCAAAATACAGTACTACCAATCGTGTCACGGGTCAAATTATAATGAACACACTGTTTCCTCTTTATACAGGACTATTAATGCTAGATAGTGCCAGCATTGAGCTGAGGTGCGGTTGTGGATATTACGTTGGTACGGTCACCCCGCACCCCGCACCTCTCGACAGTGGTAACACGAACTGAAGTTGAAATACTAGAACTGCCCACTGCTACGAAATAAAGGCGTTGTCAATTGTTAGCATGGGCATGCGGTTGACTGTACATCATCGACGTACGAGGTTTAGCATAAACTAAACTTATTTTTGAAGTGAAGACTTCTTTATGCGCGTTGAGCACTTTTTGGGTGAACAAAAATCATGGAACTCGCGTCATCGTCACACTTGAAGTGATTTGTTTTTTTTAGCGCCATCTACCGTCTACTGTTTGTATTTCGTTGAGGTTACGCATTGTTGCTTAGTATTCACTACTATCGGCAGTCCCCAAAGCAAAGACTGCGCCGCATGTTTTTTTTTCATACAAAATGTTTGTACCATTGCTTATTAAATTTGTATGAGCAAGCATATTACGTGCCAAAACTGCATCAAAGATAAGTCCTAATACAATCTAGTAAGATGTTGGTAACCACAGAGTACGGAGACGCCTTGGCGACCGCTGCCAGAGGCGGAACTGTCAACAGAGGCCCTAGTGCGAGTTTCTTTTAACTATCTCGACTTTACGCATCGACCGCGTTCGGCGCTCCGATTGGCCCTTCACTGACCTTCACTGGTGAAGCGCCAATCGGAGCGCCGAACGCGGTCGATGCGTAAAGTCGAGATGGTTAAAAGAAACTCACACTAAGCCCGCTGTTTCAATACAAACCAAGCGTGTCATGTTTCCTCGCACTACGACACAAATGACGTGTAGAAACTCAACAAGTTGTGCGCTCAACGCACTTTCAGCGCCAGGAATTTGATTAGTACTGCCTTCTCTAAACGCTGCCGGCGGGCGCGGCGATTCTGTGCTCTGTGTTGGTAACAATAATGTGTTTCTAACCGAGTCCTTGTTGCTTCATCAGTTGTTTCTGCCGGAACTCCTCTTGTGCTTGCCGCTGGCGCCGTTTTCGCTCCGCTCTAGCCTCTTCCTCGCTTAGCCCGTCCAGTGCCATCTTTGCTGGCTCTTGTTCAACTATCGCTTGTTCATTTTCCAGCCGGATTGTTTTTGGCAGCTGTATAGGATCGGAAATGGGTAAGATTATAAAAATAATAAGGGAAAAGAAAAAAATGGGAATTAAAATAGTAGTAAACTGCCATATTTATGACGAGTGGCAATTAAGCTAAAATGTGAAATTTATAATTGCCACTAAGAGGATGTTTATAAAGTGGAACAAAAAAGTTTAACTAATAAACGAAACTATCAATCAAACATTACATAAATTCAAACAATTTTATTTCAATAAAAACAGTTATTTACCGTGTATATCCACACAGTAAAACCACATACATTTATATCTATGTACATTCGCAATTCCATTCGTTTATTACCTACTTATGTAATACGGTCAAAACCCAATTCCTAATGTAAAGCTCATTTCAGACTACGCTATAAATGAGCTTAATTTTAAAAAAGCCGAGAAAAATTTGACAGGTCATAAATCCATTTGATAAAATCTAGTAAAATCACCACACAAGTGTACATCAATAAGATATAGGTAGGTGTGCGAATATGAATGCTATTCTCGGAAAAATACTAGATCAAGATAAAGCAGACATTCAAAACACTCCTAACACACCGACTTCTAACAATGAAGTGGCGACGAGCGCCGCCTGACCGTCGACAACACTTACAACTACATACAACGAGGAAAAATTACATAAAAAATAGTTCACCATTTTTGAGATTTCAAACTTACCAATATACCTAACGTACCTATAATACATTTACTATTCTCAAAACTACTACAATACTCGTGTGAGCAGGTGTGGCAAAAAACTTCCACAAGTGTATAAGAATAACTCGCTGATAAAATACTAGTGGCTAGTGTGCCGGCTGGCTTGGGGGCTAGGGGGTTAGGTGCGGGCGGCGGCTAGGCCTTGTCGGGCGAGGCTGAGGAAGCCGCGCTCGCGTCTTCCGGGAACTGCTTCTCCACCTGCTCCGCCACCCACTTTTTGACCTTCTGCTCGGTCCAGAATCCGTCGTAGAAGATGGTGGGCTTGATCCAGCAGCCCTGCGAGCCCGCCTGTGGAGCGAACGCGCCGTCGTCGGGGCGGCACGCGCCGCGCCCGTTCACCACGAGGTTCTTGGGCGGCAGGTTGAAGTTGAGGTTCACGTTGCCGGGCGGGCGCTCGTAGCTCTCGTACGCGAAGTGCCAGCCGCCGCCGGGGTACTCGTAGTACGCGTTGGGGAACACGTGCGGCTGCGGCCCCGCGCGCGGCGCCCCGTACAGCGGGGCCGGCCCGTAGCCGCCCAGCACCGGCTGCAGCACGAAACTTACGTTGGAGTTGGGGCGCGCGTGGGCGGCCGGCGGCGCGGCGGGGCCCGGGGCCGGCCGCACGGGGCCCGGCGGCGGGGGCCGGTTGGCGGGCGGCATGGCGGCACCCAGGACCCGCGCGTTCTTGACGGCGGGGGGTGGCGCGAGGGGGCCGTTCTGCACGGGCGGGGGCGCGGGCTGCGCCAGCGGGGCCAGCGGGGAGCGCAGCGCGGGGTGCGGGGGGGTGCCGCTGTCGGAGTCCTTGCGCCCGGCTCGCTCGAGTGTCATGTTCGTCATATTCTTTGGCTCGATGTGTTTGTTAGCGACGTTCTGGTTGTTCTCTATGCCCGGCTCGGGCGCGTTGGCAGGCGCCTCCACACGATGAGCCTCGAGTAAGTCTGTCAGCTCGGTGGCCACGCTTCCGCCGAAGCTCAGCAACGTCTCGCGAAGTGCATTCGTCACTGCACACTGTAGATACCCAAAAAGTTATATAAAGCACATAGCAAGATAGCATAGATATTATCGTGTATTCCCGTTCGTCCCACTGCCGTCGTCCCACTGGTGGGACGAACGGGAATTTAATAAATTATATTAAATTCGTTTTATCTATACTAATGTTATAAAGAGTTAAGATTTGATTCGTTTGTTTGTTTGCATTGAATAGGCTCCGAAACTACTGAACCGATTTGGCTGAAAATTAGTGGGGAGGTAGCTTAGAACCAGGAGCCGGACATAGAATACTTTTTATCCTGTTCTCGGTAGGGTAGATAGGCAGGGTAGGGTGGATAGGCAGGATACCTACCCTACCTACCTACCTACTAGAGGCATAATACTAATGATTGAATTCATGCAAGCCTAGTACTTCTTGTTAGGTTACTGCTTAGAAATTGTTCACAAGGTATCGTGAACAGAATACCATCTTGTTTGCATGTACCGAGCTACCGGGATAAAAAGTATACTACGTGTTAAATAAACTATCTGTCGTTCAAATTCTATAACTTAGATAAAACTTATGATTGAAATACTATCCTGAATTCATGCAAGCCTAGTACTTTTTGTTAGGTTAGGTGTGCACAAAGTGTTTTGCATAGAATACCGTCTTGTATGCATGCAACGTGCTACAGAAATAAAAAGTATCTATCTTATGTCTTAACCTAGGTCATGGTCTACCCATGTGCTAAATTGCATTTAAATCATTTCAGCCGTTTTAGCGTGAAAGCGTACCTAACAAACAAACAAACTCTCTTTCGCATATATAGTATTAGTTAGGATTAATAAGTGTATAATTGAACAGCAACCAGACCCAAATTTTTCAGTGGGACCAATGGGAATTAAAAATAAAATGACTGAATCATTCCCGTTCGTCCCACTAACAAAGTCAGTGGGACGAGCGGGAATAAATTTAATATAATTTATTAAATTCCCGTTCGTCCCACCAGTGGGACGACGGCAGTGGGACGAACGGGAATACACGGATATTATTCAGTTTCATCTTCTTTCTATATACCTTTCTAGACTTGTAAATGGCAAATCCCTTAGAGTTGGCAGTTGTGGTGGCATAGCCGATGTTCTCCCGATGTATGTCAAAGCTCTTCACTGTTATGGAGACAAATGCAACTACTCCTGCACAGTATTTGCCATTTGTGAAGTCCACAAAATCTAAAACAAATTATTATAATAAATAAACGTGATGGGCAAATTATGCACTTTGTCTGAAATAAAGTATTATTTATTTATTTATTTTATTTAGGAAAAACAAACGGTAACATATTACATGTTTAACAATAAGACTTACATACAAAATATGGTAAATATGCTACCCACTACGTTTTCCACAGATTACTTTAAAAAAATATTTACACAAAAACTAGAGAGACATAAAGCGGTAAACTAAAATAAAAATAATAATAAAAGTTACATAAGCCGAGTACATAAGTATATAACAACGTATTATGCTAGCTTCTCCTGCGTGAAAACAGAGAAAAGAAATACGTCTCAAGATTTATTTATATCTATTTTTTTATATCTATGAAGGCCCATACTATGAGGTTAATTTTCAGCTAAAAACTGGGGGCAATTTCCATTTTTAAGAATGTTTGAATTCTAATCTAATCTGTCCAAAATACAATCAATTTACCAACATTTTTGACAAGTTTGACAGATTGCAACTTGAATGTGAACGTTTTTTATTTACGAGAATTGGCCTTTTGATAAGTAATGAGATTTATTTTGTAAACTCGTTAAACATAAGAAAAATATACATTTTTATTTTAAACTAGAAGAGGTTGGTGTTTCCTCTGAGAGGAAACTCCCAAACAAACTAAGAGGTCAGTCTCTTTTAAAGTCCATACAAATAAATTTTATTGGTCTGGTCATATCATAATAGTGCGAGGTGGTCTCCCTTACAAACAAGGTTAAGGTGCAAAATTCCTTTAGCTTTAATTTAATAAGTTAATATAATTATGTAGTTTAACCAATAACTTCTAAGAGTAAGTTAAAAGCTTACCTAACTCTTGTTTGCTGACCGACCAGCTCCAGTTATTGAAACCCCACTGTGAGTGACCAAAGTTGATGAGCTGCTGCCGACGTTGCTGCTGATCACTGTCCTCTTCTAACAATAGTGGGTCTGGCATTGCCACGCAGTCCGGCTGAGGAAAATGACATAATTAAAAAGAAAGAAAGAGAAATGAAGAAGATAAGGAGAAAAAAAAGAAAGACCTTTTGAAGGAGTATTCTAACTATCTATGATCATAATGTTAATATTTTAGGTTGTTTGAATCCAGTTAAGTCAGAGAATTCCATAACAAAGTAGTATGTAGTAGGTATATTTTTGTGTATTTTACGGCAACCTACTGGCGAGCATGCCATAGATGTATAAAACTGCTAAAACGAAGAACAATGCTACACTGGAGGGAAACAATATAAAAATAACCAAGTCATATACTACCTATTCCTATGAGCTGAAAATAGAGTTCATTGGCTACATTCAGTGTTCCCATTCGTTCACATAATTTATTATTTAAAACTTTATTTCTGTTTACAATCAACAGTTGTAACTTTTACCTAATGCCTCTAAATGTACTCTGTGCCTAATGTGCACCGAAAACGCGCTCAATTATTGACGGCCCAAACTACAGCTAGTATTGCAATTATTATCAAAATTGCTTGATAAGTGGTTTTATTGCACTTTCTAACTACTGTGTACATAAAGACCGGGTCAGTTACCATTTTAATACTGCAATTAGCAACGGGGAATCCAGATTTTCTTTGCATCATGAATAAGGCTGGCGCGCTTAGTAATCAAAATGCCATGTAGTTTCTATATTAGGTACTTCTATATTTGTATAAATAATTCTCGTAGTGAACAACTTAATGTAATTTGTTCTCAAATAATTCCCAAGCCCAACAAAACAAGTATTGACATTTTGCGCGGAACTTCCGTTTACAACCACAGACTAGTGGTTTACAACCCTATATACAATAGTAATCTATGGTTTACAACAATGTTCAAGTTTCAAGTCTGTGGTTCAAGTTCAACAACAGATTACCAATGTTCCAACCAACCAAAGACAAAACGTCAAGATTTTTTGGACAAAGTTTCTTGACGCGGCTTGTGGTAGGAGCAAGCCCTCTTGAGTAAAATTATTATGCTATTATTCAACGTAACCATAACCGTGCGTTTGCACTGGCGAAACATTACAACAAAACATGTTTAAATCTCTAGTTCCTGTCAAAAATTGTATGGAACATTGACAGAAAATAGAGATTTCAACATGTTTTGTATTAAATGTTTCGCCAGTGCAAACGCACGGTTAAACGACAATGGACAATTACATCGAAAGTGAACATCAACAAAGTGTTCCCCGTAGTGCTCAGGAATTATTAAAAAATAATAAATATTTTAGTGTCTTGTATAAATATATTTATATTACGGTAGAAAAAGTTTAATTTATTTTGCAATCATAAATATACATTAGTATTAATTTATTCCGTTTATTTCATTAATTCACTTATAAATTACATTTTTAAATATTAGAATATAAAAATATAAAAATATTTAAAAATATAAAAAATAGAAATCCACCGGTGTCGGGAGCGGGGTCCAAGCTACCGGTGGTTAGGGCTGCAGAGACAGGAACCTCCTCACAATGCGAGCCGTGTCAAGGAGTACTGCCCTTGATCCAACCGCCTAACGAGAGCCTCGAGAGATGTTGGTCGAGGCTTTTGGCCATCAGGCCATTGGCCGTTACGACAATCGGCACAATGATAGCCGAGTTCACATTCCACATGTCGACAACCTCGTGTGCTAAGTCGAGATATTTTATTTGTTTCTCTTTCTCAGCTTTCACGAGGTTCTCGTCATGTGGGATGGTAACATCGATTATCATTGCGCGGCGCGCTAATCGGTCTATCACTACTATATCAGGCTTATTGGCAACAATAGTCCTGTCGGTAATGATAGACCGATCCCAGTACAACGTAACATGGTCATTTTCGAGAACTGGGTCGGGCACATACTTGTAATACGGTACCTCAGAGTCCACAAGTTTATATTTCAAGGCAAGTTGTTGGTGAATAATCCTGGCCACTTGGTTATGCCTGTGCAAGTACTCACCGTTAGCCAGACGGGAACAACCAGAGATAATATGTCTGATGGACTCACCCGGACGGTGGCATGCCCGACACACGTCAACCGTCCCGTCCCTCATAATATGCCTCCGGTAGTTATTCGTCAAGATAACTTCGTCCATAATTGCACAGACGAAACCTTCAGTTTCTCCGAAGAGGTCACCGAAACGTAGCCAGGATACGGACGCTAAGAAATCTACACCGGGCTCATGAAGAGCCCGATAGAAGCGCCCGTGAAGCTCCTTGCTTTGCCATACCTCCTTGCGGTCTTCTGTAGTAAGTACCACAGGTTTGCGCCAGTTCTCTTTAGCCATGGAGAGCGGGGTGAGTCCCTTGTCCACTGCCACCACATCGCGGTGCACACCCTCTTCGGCTTTTAAAAAATATTCTCGGAGATTGCACACCTCGCGGTTGTGGAGGGTCTTCGCATTTAAAAAGCCTCGACCCCCGCTCTTCCGCGGGATGTACAATCTCATCACCGATGATCGTGGGTGATGCATCCGGTTTGCGGTCAGCAGTGTACGGACCCTCCTATCTAGGGCTTCGAGTTCGGTCTGAGTCCATTTGAGTATGCCGAAAGAGTACATTAGAACCGGCATGACCCAACCGTTGAAGGCGCGCACCTTGTTTCCGCCTGAGAGAAGACTAATTAATACTTTCTTCAGGCGGCCAAAGAAGCGCTCCTTCAACGATTGCTTCATGTCAGCAACATTGATGCCTAACGCTTCCGACATACCCAAATACTTATAGCTTTCGGATGAGGAGAGGGACCTGAGGTATATGGAATCTGAAAGTTGAATTCCCTCTGATTCCATAATCTCCCCTCCCTTTACATGCATGACTGCACATTTGTCCACACCAAATTCCATCCTGATGGCGTTACTGAAGGTTTCAGTTACCTTCAGTAGCTCCATCAGTCGCATTCGTTGGGAGCAAAGAGTTTCAGGTCATCCATGTAGAGGAGGTGAGATATGTCCTGACCACCTCTCCTCAGCCGATAGCCTAGGCCTGAATCCTCCAGCAGTGTGCTTAGAGGATTCAGGGCTAAGCAGAACCAAAGCGGACTCAAACTGTCGCCCTGAAATATTCCCCGTTTAATCCATACAGGTTCATCAATCCCTTGGATCTGTCGACATCCCGGGTAGCGAAGAACCGTCCTCCATTGCCTCATACACGACTCAAGGAAGGTGCGTAGAGTTGCATCAATCTTGTACAACTCCAGCACTCTCATGAGCCATGTATGTGGCACCGAGTCGTAGGCCTTCTTGTAGTCTATCCAGCTTGTCGACAGGTCCTTACGGGATCGACGAACCTGTTGGCTTATGGCCATGTCGATGAGGAGTAGCTCCTTAGTACCGCGGGACCCGTTCTTACATCCATTTTGAGAGGCGGACATTATTGAATTGTTATCAATGTGTATGTTTATTTTCACTCTTAAAATGGATGTAAGAAGTTTATAGACCGTCGACAAGCATGTGATTGGTCTATAATTCTTGGGTTCCGCGGGGCTACCTGACTTATGGAGCAGGTGGGTAACGCCTGTTGTTAGAAACTGTGGTAGCGACCCAGACTCTAAGGATGACTGGAATTGAGATGCCAGGCGAGTGTGTGAACTAGTTAGCCATTTTAACCAAAAGTTGTGCAGTCCGTCCGGTCCCGGTGATTTCCAGTTCGGTAACGGACGGACTGCTCTGGCTACGTCTAGTGGAGTGATTAATACAGCTTCCATTTCGTTGTATATCATGTTACATTTCATGTTGTATATCATGTTACATTTCATGTTGTATATCATGTTACATTTCATGTTGTATATCATGTTACATTTCAAGTTACAGGTATAGTTTCACACACTCGCTCGACATTCTGTATCCAATCAGCCTCAGCGTGACAGACGGGTACCGACCAGATGTTGCGCCAGAATGTGCTCGTGGCGGCATCATCCGGGCGGCAGACGTCTGTCACATTTTGTTCAGGTCGCTCCCATGCTCTATATACCCACCTCTCATCACTCTGGAACATGCGATTCTGCGTGTATCGGTCAACCCGCCGCTTATACCGTCGAATACGACTCGCCCATGCACAAACTTTTTGCTTCAGGAAGTCGATGCGCTCTGTGACACGAGATATGTATTCTGGAGGGCTGATTCCTGTCCCCGAGAATGCCCGTCTCACAAAGCGCATCACTCGTGGTCGTGTATTGCCCCCCCTGAAGCAGTATAGTTTGCCGATGAGTACCCTGGCCCCATCGATACGACGCTCAATCCTACACTGCCAGGCTGGTACGGCTGGTTTTGGTCGAGTAGCGCTGTCACAGATTGGGAACTTGACGTTAGCTAAACGACATGCCGCAATAGCCGCGCAATACAGGATCGAGTGTGTATCAACGAGATCCTCGCTGCCCTCGAAAACATTTTTAAGCTGCGAGTCCAAGGCACACACCAGCGCCCTATTTTTTTTGTGCATAGGTAGGCGTGGTAGTCGGGGTCTAAGTTCGGTCGGGGTGTGCCTATAATCGCGAAACGCATCCTCCAGTGCGCTCCTCAATCGGGCGTTGCACTGGCTACTTACTGTGACAACCCTATCATTCTCTTCTTCAGTATGATTGGACCGCGGCGGTATTGCATCAGGAATTGACGGTTGTGCCGCGGTTTGTGCCGGAGTCGAGACGATATGATTGCTCAGCACCTCTGAGCGCAGCCTATCAAGTGCAGCGTCGTCCAACCTGTGATTGCGTTGGATTACCCGCACCTGATCCGACAGTCGTTGGGCCGAGACGTTGACGGTTGGTTCTAGTTCCTGGAACAGAGACAGCATCCTATCGCGGTATGCAGTGAGGTTAGTTCCCCCCTCTGTAGACCCGTAGTATGCGCGCATGACGTTCTCGTTCATAGACTGAGTCCATCTCATGCGCTGCACACAACCACCGGCAGCGGGGACCCGGCTCGGGGCCGGTTGGCCCCTAAGTCCCAAGCTCCTCGGTGGCCGGCCTCTCCCCTGCCGACGTACGGGTATTGGTGACGTCGGCGGGGAAAAATATTCGTCACTCGAGCTCGACGCAACTGCCACGGCCGGTATTACAGCACTCACGATGGGGCTGGGTTCCGGCGGCGGCGAGGCGGAGCTGAGCGACGATACCGGAGGTGGTCTGGTAGGCGTGCGCGGCGGGCTGCTGATCTCGTCCACATTACATTATATATATATATATTCTATATTTTGGATATTGCTATTGTCCGTTTTTCTTTGGTTTTCCATATTTGCTCGCTTGAAATATATATTATTATTGTTGCGGTTTTTAACTTTTGCATTGAATCTGTGCTGAGAATTTCTGTATTTATTATGTAAAAAACTTGAGCGTAATTTTTTATGTGGTGACATTGACAGGCGCCATAGACTTATTTTTAATTTATTATTATTTTATGTCTTTACATATTCGGTTAGGTTAGGCAGCAGCACTATAGACATGTCAAAGTCAAAAACGTCAATTTCTAAATCTGCTGAGCCTTACCGTGCGTTTGCACTGGCGAAACATTTAATACAAAACATGTTGAAATCTCTAGTTCCTGTCAAAAATTGTATGGAACATTGACAGAAAGTTGAGATTTCAACATGTTTTGTCTTGAATGTTTCGCCAGTGCAAACGCACGGTGAGAAACCTGTCAAAACGATTCGATGTTATAAATGTAAGCAAGTTGGTCATTACCGTGCGTTTGCACTGGCGAAACATTACAACAAAACATGTTTAAATCTCTAGTTCCTGTCAAAAATTGTATGGAACATTGACAGAAAATAGAGATTTCAACATGTTTTATCGTAAATGTTTCGCCAGTGCAAACGCACGGTTACAAAAACCAGTGCAACAAGTTTTTATGAATAAAAGTTAGTCTTTGAAAGCTACTCGTCCTGTTTTATTAGTTACAACCATCTATGTATACAACAGAAAGACTTATATCTGTGGTCATAAAAAAAAAGCATTATGACAATGACATTGACATTTTGATTATCCGGCAACATCCGTCGGACTAATTAGTCTGTGGTCGCAGTACTCGAAGAGTGCATTGGTGCATTGCATTTTTGCATTTAAAATTTTCAGGACAATCTCAATCAAGAGTTCACGCATGTTTTTTTCAATCGCTGGGATTTCATAAATTGCGAAATATTGTGATCATAAAAAGGCTTGTGACGCTACAGATTAAAATGGCAATGGCGACAGAATTTACTGAAATCGATGGGAGTATTTTAGAAGGGGTAAATATCTTATTCAGATTAATACATGTATTTGTATTGGTTGGATGTGGAATTAAAATGTGGATAAAAACATTTGCAGGGCGGTCAAATACTTCGGACCGCGATTTCTCTGAGCGCTATTCTGGGAATACCTGTGAGAGTTACGAACATTCGAGCTAAGCGCAGTAAACCGGGTTTAGCGGCGCAGCACCTCATAGGTAAACTTACAAAATAAAGTAATATTGTAGGAGATGTAGGTGGGTTTTTCCCTATGAAAATACTTTAAAAAAAACATCCAAATTATTTTGGTAGACTTCAACCTGCCAGGCTAACATGAATAAAATAAAGCAGCAACCATCAGCCTTATGTTTTGAACTTCTTAGTTAATTATGCCTTTTGTTATTGTTACTTGCCCTTTAGCTAATAAGTAAAATATTCAGGTCGCCTTTATACAATGATCCAATGATCATAATCATGATGTAATTAATCAAGCAAATGGTGTACTTAATGTATTATTTTTATTGTCATGTAATTTGTAGGTACTTCAGTTGAACAGACCGCTTGGTCGCTGACAGGTTAACCTGTCAGCGACCAAGCGGTCTGTTCAACTACTTTGATAACTTTAATAACTTTAATATAGCTTCTTAGTACCTAATAACATTATTTTTCTAAATTATTTCAATAAAAGCATTTGGTTCTTTCAGATTTTTTTCAGAAATATATATAACCATTTACATGATTTCAACACTAAAAATATAGTCTATGTTATGGGGTTTGGTTTCTGTACTTTTGTGTGGGCAAAAAAATAATACTTAAATAATATGCTACTTATTATTGGTATTTCACCATTATTTGTCTAATGTTATGCCGAATGGAGTACAGGCTCTTACTTATGCTCAGTTCCTATAAAGAAAAACGAATTGTTTTGTTTACCAATAGTAACATTTTTAGTTGGCAAACTGGGCATTTATATAGATTTGTAAGCTAATTTTACCTGCGATAGCCACTTTAATATGGGATATGCATAGCTAAGAGGCCTTTGCTTCATTATTGGTAGAGATACAAGACTCTTTAACTTTATACAATAATGGTCCGTAAAGTATAGGAATCGGCCATTTATTTTTTTCCTTATTAGCAAGGGAAATTTATGCTTTCCTATTAATATCCTGCCTGCAGCATGCAGCAGTGTCTCAACCTCATCTCAACAAGTTTTATTTGAGTGATAACTGCCTAATGTTGTTGAAAATCAACTGTCATACATCATTGGTCACACATATTTATCCTAGCCTACGCTGTCCCACTCCTGGGCCAAGGCCTCCCGCCACTCCTAACATCTTGCGCAATCCCGCGCGTCCTTTTTCCAGTTTTGATGGAACCTATCCAGCTTGTCCCGCCATCTCCTACATGGTCTGCTTAATAAAGCCTAGATTTATGGCCTGTTTCACCACCTCTTAATAAATTTAATTTAACTGAAAAATAATTTTACACAGGTCATGTGGAATCATGTTTTAATGCCATTATGATTTCAGTGCAAGAGAGACGGAGCTATACATGACCGATAGCACACCTCTTTTTTGGCCATCCCATGGCATTAATACTTATAATATGAACCCAGTTCCATTTTTTTCTTTCTGATCTGGTGGATAATACTTACTGGGAAAAAACACTAATAATGTACAGAAATCAAATGTAATCTGGATCAGTCTAATAGACATTGTATTGTAAACCTCTATTGCCATTGATAAAAATGACCAAAATGGCATTCCCGAGCTTTTCACTTTAAAGGCGACAATATACAGTAATAAACAGCATGTATGTATACTAAAAAATCATTTGACGAACAGGCATAAAGCTAGTAGCAGACATGTGCGGAGCAAAGCTAAGGGGTGACACCATCGGCTCCACCGAGATACAGTTCATGCCGGGCAACAGGATCAAGCGCGGCCACTATGTCGCCGACACACGCACTGCTGGGTGAGACACACGCCTTATTTGTGCTTCCAAGGTTATTATTTGCTTTTATTTGTTAATCTTTTTGGCGCTCAAGGAAAAGAAAGACCGATGATCTTTGAGAAACTCATACTGATACAACTTTTCCGTGTTAAGGGTGATCAAATTGTGTAGGCTGTGGATAGCACTAAAAAGCGGGTCATCGTGCGTCCAAAGCCTCATAATTATGGTAAAAGTTGCGCAACGTTGTTGCTGCAACATGTTGTTGTGTGTTACTGGCAACATTGCATACAGTAAACGCACACAACATATTAACATCACGCAAGTATTCCACGAAAGGTAAGGCACAGGCGTATGGTATAGGTGTACGCCTCTGCCTAACCCTACGTAAACGTATTCCTGACACCAATACTGTCGAAATGTGGGTCTAGTCGACCACCCTACTTTTGATTTAAATTTTACTAAAGTCGAAACTATTTAACTGTCAACAGTGTGTAATTTGAAACGTCGTCCAAATCTAGAACAAAATGTTGTCAAGCAAAAATTTTCCCTTTAAGCACAGAATTGAGATAAGTTTTTTTATCGACCATAATACAAGGACATATAATAAAAAAAATTGGTACAGAAGATAATTTTCCAAAAAATATTAAAAACCGTCTATCTCTACTATAAATCATCGCTGAACATACTGGCCATTCGGGAAGCCTTTGGAGAGAGGCTTCTAAAATATCCCTTTCGACGTCGTTTCACGGGCCGCCCTGTATGGACCTTATTTTTTTATGAGTGCAAGTGACATTCAACCTTAGGGTGGTATAGCAATTATGAGGCCGACAATACCTAAATTTCGAAAATACCAGTATGTTAAATATGTTTGCAGAAACACAAACTCATGCTGCTGCATGGCTGAAACAATGAGGCGCAATTTTGTTTGCAATAAATATTTCACTTATAAAAAAAACACATAAAATTTAATCAATGAAAAAAGAAACTGTTAAGCGAGAACTTTCACCAATCCTTTTAGTCTAACTATGCTCTTAAATGTACCTAAGTAACTGACTAAGAGGCTGTTGGCGCCCCGCTTTACAACGCCTAACAATTTTTTTTCATGGAAAATCTTCACCTTTATCATTTTGTCCGGTAGTTCGATCAGCCTGCTCATGCAAATAGCGCTGCCTTGCGCTCTGCTGTCTGACGGGCCCATCGTTATGGACCTGAAGGGAGGCACCAACGCCGACATGGCGCCCCAGATCGAATACATGACTGAGGTGTTCAAGAACACACTCCAACTCTTCGGAGCTACATTTGAAATGAAAATGCATAGACGAGGGTAAATCATCATCTGCTCTCTTTTCCCAACTATGTTGAGGTCGGCTTCCAGTCTAACCGGATGCAGCTGAATACTAGTATTTTACATGGAGCGACTGCCTATCTGACCTCCACAACCCGTCTTTTCGTATTATAATTATAATATAAATTCATATATCTTTGGCAGTAGTTACGGGTTGTAAGAAGCCCGAAAGTCTGACGACCAGTCTTGCCAAAGGGTATCGTGTTACCCAGTAACTGGGTTGTGGTGGTCAGATAGCCAGTCGCTTCATGTAAAACACTGGTATTCAGCTGCATCCGGTTAGACTGGAAGCTGACCTCAACATGGTTTGAAAAATGCTAGGCAGATTGATTGCATTAGTTATAGATATAGTGTTTGATTATTGATATAAAAGTCTGGTTTTAGATACTACCCGAAGGGCGGCGGCTTCGTCACAGTGGACTGTATGCCCGTGTACAGGTTCAGCGCCGTCAAGGTGATGGAGCGCGGCTACGTCAGCAAGATTGTCGGCTGGA
Organism: Lithophane leautieri; assembly: GCA_949152455.1. Lineage (NCBI taxonomy): Eukaryota > Metazoa > Arthropoda > Insecta > Lepidoptera > Noctuidae > Lithophane > Lithophane leautieri. Next base: position 2,167,666 of record OX424475.1, read on the forward strand.
GCTTCGTGGCGGGCACGCTGCCCACGCGGGTAGGTACCTTGTGACGTCACAGTGGACTGGGTGTACAGGGTCAGCGCCGCTGAGGTGATGGAGCGCGGCTACGTCAGCAAGATTGTCGGCTGGAGCTTCGTGGCGGGCACGCTGCCCACGCGGGTAGGTACCTTGTGACGTCACAGTGGACTGGGTGTACAGGGTCAGCGCCGCTGAGGTGATGGAGCGCGGCTACGTCAGCAAGATTGTCGGCTGGAGCTTCGTGGCGGGCACGCTGCCCACGCGGGTAGGTACCTTGTGACGTCACAGTGGACTGGGTGTACAGGGTCAGCGCCGCTGAGGTGATGGAGCGCGGCTACGTCAGCAAGATTGTCGGCTGGAGCTTCGTGGCGGGCACGCTGCCCACGCGGGTAGGTACCTTGTGACGTCACAGTGGACTGGGTGTACAGGGTCAGCGCCGCTGAGGTGATGGAGCGCGGCTACGTCAGCAAGATTGTCGGCTGGAGCTTCGTGGCGGGCACGCTGCCCACGCGGGTAGGTACCTTGTGACGTCACAGTGGACTGGGTGTACAGGGTCAGCGCCGCTGAGGTGATGGAGCGCGGCTACGTCAGCAAGATTGTCGGCTGGAGCTTCGTGGCGGGCACGCTGCCCACGCGGGTAGGTACCATGTGACGTCACAGTGGACTGGGTGTACAGGGTCAGCGCCGCTGAGGTGATGGAGCGCGGCTACTCCAGCTGAGGTCGCGATGTTACCTCTTAAAAAAACTGAGTGTGGATGCAACTATGCGGGAATATGAACCTTATGTCAGTATAGGTAAGACTTAACTGCTGATCCCAAATAAGTTGGAATAGTAGGAAAAAGATGATGATGTTTCCTATAATACGACGTTAAACAAACACAGTAAAACAAAGTCCAAAAGTGATAATCGTTTGCGAAAGGTGGTTGTACAGTTCTTAATGGCGGCTCGGAAGTTAGCTACTCGCCAGTAAACCACTGAAAATATCAGCCACCCCTCACCCTCGCTGACACATGAAATTGCTACTGCGCAGCGAGTCGCCTCATGTTCCGAGCCCCCTTTAAGTTTGAATCGAACTGTACTAGTTATGTTTGGTCCTCTTAAGTTTTTAAAATAATTTTGGTTTTTGTTTTGTTTTTGTCGTGTTGAGAACTGTTCCAAAATAAATGCGGGAAAACGTCATTAACTATTTCTACGTTTTTACGCAGCAACGTGCACGCCGCCATCTTGCTACTTGCTCTTTCTCCCTCGCACACTGTCGCTCTCGCTCACACAATACTATAATCCCCACATACATGTTATACAGTACTTACCTAACCTCGTGGTTATCGTTCAGCTGGCCGCCCAGATGTCTGAGGGCTTCAAGGACAGTATAAAGGACCTGCAACACCGCGCCGAGATCACGGTGCTCAAGGAAGACCCGAACATAGCGCCCAACAACTGCAGCGGCATCATGTGAGTACTATACACGTAACATTACATCTTTCCTCCCCAAAGGAGCATGGCGGTATAAAATAAACTCTAATGGTAATGATTTAAAGTGCAAAAATGTAGTCCCGCAGAGCGTTTTTAAGTTTTTGTTCAAGTCTACACTTAATGGCATTCACAATAAAGTGTATTTTTCCAAGTCGCTCGTTCTGAGCACAGTTTAACGGACGGAAAATGGACAAAAAGAAATCTTAATATTTTCTTGACCTACTACAAAGAGGTTAGAATATCGATTTAGCACCAACCATGTTAATATTTCGATCTTGTGTAAAGCTTTATGAATGAACACAGCATTTGTCAGCGGTTATGGGGTTGTTTGTTGAAAGCTTCGCCGTGTAAAGTACGGCCGATATAACTTGGCAGTTCCGAACTTCGCGCAGAGGGCTGCGTAGTAACATTTTTTAGGAACCAAATGGTGACATGAGGCGAGTGTGAGTGCCTATGTTCAGACCTACAGAGTTATATCGGCCGTATTGTATGTCACTTTTCAAAGTGTTCATGAAAGCGACCAATCGGCGACACTACAAAACACTAAGCGGCATCCCGAAATTAAGTTTTTAACAACTCCATGAGCAGAATTAAAGTGAGAAACATATTAGCGCCATCTTCGCGGAACTAATTTGACAGTTTTCTTCTCCATTGCCACGAAAGCGAATCACGCTCACTGTCGCTACGGCTCCGGTGTATGCTGTTGACAGCACTGTGTTATAAGATCTAGATTATTCTAGATCGGCGCAGTGACTACGTTCGTACTGTCCCAATGAAAGCTTTTAAGGCTGTTATGAAGTTATATCCGCAATGAGTTAAAACTATACAATAACAAATGTTTCATACATTTTGATTTGGTAGGTATCTTTACTTATTATAAAACAAGGTCCTCCGCCGCGTCTGTCTGTCGTCCTGTACGCGATAAACTCAAAAACTACTGCACCGATTTTCATGCTGTTTTCACCATTGGATAGAATGGTTCCCGAGTAAGGTTTTAGTATATAATAACCGACATCCACGCGGGCGAAGTCGCGGGCATCAGCTAGTTATTGTATAAAACAGATGCCTTTTAAATGTTATTTAAAAAATTGTCAGATTGAGAAGTATTTCGATGACTTCTTTTTGTCCCTGGTAAGATGCAAATGAAATCAAAATTTTGTTATTTCGCAAAGCCTGCAGTTGTGTGTATCTCGCTATTCGCAATTCATGTCCAACTATTTGAAATTGAACACTGATGCTCATTTAGGTACCCCCGACGCATTACAAAAATCCTCCCACATCACTTTTATGCATTTTGTACGAACCATCGCAAACCCCTGCACCGCGCCTTTTGTATTGAAATTCGATCCGCTGCGGTCCGATGCGGCTGCAGTAAATGCTGTAATGCGCGCTGAGCTTTATAGTAGTTACTATTATTTCGTAGCCATACCCTGCGTCCTAGCCAAAAGCGGCCGTAAGGGTTTTCGTGGTCAAGTAACGTGCGGTTGCGACCGTTGATATATGGGCAATCTCACACGTCTGCTAATGTGTGTGTGTGTGTGTGTGTGTGTTTGTAGTGCGATCTGCGAGACCACATCGGGCTGCCGCCTGGGCGCGGACGGGCTCGGCAAGCGCGGCGCCGACCCGCTGGCGGTGGGCCGCGCGGCCGGCGCCGCGCTGCGCACTGACATACTCGCCGGCTGCTGCCTCGACACACATCTGCAGGTACTGCACCTCACGTAGTTCTGTTTACGAAGGGCGGAAGGGTAGTACGTACCTAAATACCCCAGATGACGATGAGAAACCGTTCGGAATGAAGACTTCGGATTCTTCGGTGGAACGGAACGCCGTTTTCAAATAATCATATCAGTATCATAATATCAGTGCTTGGCTATAAGGGAAGACCCAAAATACGATGGATGGACTGTGACTATGTGAAAGATGATATGGCTAGAAAGGGACGTGACTACCGAGATGACGAATTATAGACATTTAACTTACATTTCTATAATTCGTCGCCTGCACACTCCCCTCCCCTCGTCCCTTCTCACGTATGATTTCAAACAAAACTATAAAGGTTCCTTGTTGACTACGGAACCATAACAACGATGCGTTGAGGAAGGAGTTAAAAATTAAAAAAAAACTGACGTTGAAAATGCTCTTTTCCAGCACAAGCATTGTAAAATATTTTTTTGCATTTGATAACCCAATTCTTGAGGAAGGCTTTAAAATGACGCTACGACTCTTAGAAGCTGAGCAAAAACAATAAAAAGTTAAATTTGCGGGCGGGAAATGTGGCTGCCATTTTAGTTTAGGAATTGTGTTGTCTTAAGACTTGTACGCGAATGAAGTCGCGAGCAGAAGCTAGTGGTGCATATTCAGCCGCAGTTCATGTTTTGCTTTCTTAAATGTTGTTTGAAATCTGTCGCAGGCGCTTGTACAGAGCGAGGTTATTATTCTAACTAATATTATAAATGCGAAAGTGAGTTTGTTTGTTTCGCTTTCACGCTGAAATAGCTGAACGGATTTGGATGTTCGGCACATGGGTAGACCATGACCTGCACGCGTAGCATGACCACCGTAGATACACGTGCTGGAATTTCCCACGGGATCGAGACTTAACGCGGGTGAAACCACGGGGTGCAGCTAGTGTTACTATAATCCCTCGAATTTTCATTGTAGCAGTGACTAGGACTGGTAATTATTAATTTAATTGTTGTAGGATCAAGTGATAATATACATGGCGCTGGCTGACGGCAAGTCCTCCGTGCGGGTGGGCGACATCACTATGCATACCAGAACCGCCATTTTCATCGCTGAGTTGATCGCGAAGGTACGTTCTTTAATTCTAATGGTCGTCGACGATTGACAAAATAGTCTTAAACGTTCTTTGGGATTTAAAAATACTGGTTTTTGGCTGCATGCGGTTAGACTGGACTCTGACCCCAACGTAGTTGGGAAAAAGTCTAGGCAGATGATGACTTTAATTATAAAGAAAAGGAGTTGTTATAGAGGTTCAAATTAAATTAGCTAGCGAAGTAACAAAGATGTTATGGGGGTCGATATCTAAACATGATAAAATAAAAAATATATTAATGATTTTTTTAATGGTACTCGTAACTACGATCAGGTACCCCAAATCCTATAATATGTTCGAAATACTTACCGATATAATCGATATCTCGATAGGCATCACGTGCGCGGCGTTTCGCTACATACTTTAATTTGACCTTGTAACATAACATCACGCCTCGTTTCCCGGAAAGGTTGGGGAGAGGTGTACCAATAGTACACCCAATTCGACTTTGTATAGCTTTTATATTTTGAAATGACAATGAATTTTATATATTTTTTTACTTTTGAATGTAACATTGATCTTTGTGCTATGTTAAAAATCTGTCTGTTTTAATGATCCTTCAACTAATAAACTTTCTTCCGTTCCCAGGTAAAATTCGAGATAGTGGAAGAAGGTGTTCAGAACGTGATCTCTTGCACTGGTTTGCGAGTGTTCAACCGACACCACCCACTGCACCAAGCAGCTGACCACCCACGGAACTAAACGAAGCATCACTGACGCGCCATTTTACATGACCACAAGCTGCCATACATGGAGAGATCAATTTGAACAGACCTGTGCACAAACATGTAATAATCGCATCAGTTTAAACGATACGCTTCAGAAATGGTCGGTCGGCCATCATAGACACGTATCCTGCGTTCGCGATTTAGTTTCCAAACATGTAAACAAATGTGTTTTTGGAAAAATAACTTTAAAACACATAAAGACCAGTTTGCGCTACAACTTAAATTGTTTATAATTGCTGGTCATTCTGATATCAACTTAATTTACACTAAAATAAAGTTGATATTTGTGGAATTGGAAATAAGAATTTGAATATGAAATAACTCTGGACGCCACTCGAAATAAGGTATGGACTTGGATGAGATCTGAAGATAAAACTGACATTTATGGTAGCCTAGACTCACAGGCGTCTTGTTTTACAAGCGAAATATTCGCCCCTTATGTACCAGGAGAGGTATTTTATTTTATAACTTCCTTTCTTCGAAACCAAAATTATCGAATGTATTTAGGTATTTCGAAGCACGGCTACCATAGCTTCAATAATGGTTATGAAGAAATGGCAGTCTTGTCTACTGATAAAGACATGAGAACTAATGGTCTGAAGAAACACCAATGATGGTTATTTAAGTCCAAACTGCAGGGAACTATCTGGAAGCTTAGCGAAGGAGAAATAGGAATTGATTGATGTTTGAATTTGGAAATAAGTGGTGGGAATTATGATTGGACTGCCACCGAGAGCAGGACTTCGTTTCCTAAGCCGCGCCCACACACGCTCGCGTCACTTCCGGCCTGACGTGCGGACGCGGCTTTACGATCATGTGCAATTTCCGTGTGATAAACCTTATATTTAATATATGATGGACCATACATATCCCCGCGTCCTATTTAAAGCGATCGTTGCGCGAATACACGATCGTTCGAAATTTTTATTCGGTGAACCCGAACGCGTGGTCGCGCCGACAGAGGGCGCTTTCCGATTTTCCGAACAAAAAGTGACATAATGCACGCGACGATCACTTTCAACAGGACGCGGCCTTACGCTTGTAATGGCGATTATTTATAACTAGCTGATGCCCGCGAGGATGTCGGTTATTATATACTAAAACCGTACTCGAGAACCACTCTATCGATTGGTAAAAACAGCATGAAAATCGGTGCAGTCGTTTTTGAGTTTATCGCGTACAGGACGACAGACAGACGCGGCGGAGGACTTTGTTTTATAATATGTAAGGATAATTAATAATGAAACAGTCTACTATACATACGGACTACTGTGAATTTATTATATTGTGAAGTTTTAAACTCTATTCGCCTCCCGTTTTCCAAACGAAAAACGGTATGAGTTCAAAACTAAGTGTATCTACTTCATTACAGGAATATTAAATGTCTGATTAACGTGTTTATTATGAATGTTGTAAGCTTTAACGTGTATTGCGTGATAATAATAAAATCCTAAAATATATAAAAAAAACTTAAATAAAAACCAACCATAGGAGTCATGATCATGATATATATCCAATATAGCATGACGACTGCGGTTTGTATTCGAAAAAAAATATATAATATTTCTCAAGTCACATAATTTCTGCAGTAGAACTTATGTGTGTAATGTAATGTTCATGCTCTTCATTAATTTGTATTTTTTTGTAATTTATTTTCTCGAAGATAATTAACTTTGTTTAAATTTTACTTCCAGTTGATAAGCAGCTTCAGACCAATAACTATTTCTTCAAATTTTATGTACACCTATAATATGTGTATACAGTTATACCTTTCCTAAATACTTTTGTAAACCAATGTTGAATATGTATGCTGTTGCGTACACTATAATAAATAAATTAAATTACCATTTTGTGCTTTGGAGACTAGTTCAAACAATATTATGATGTGGCCCGGTGACTACACACTTCATAACGTCGACGATCTTAAGTTGACTGAATAACGTCACATCGTTTCATGCAACTATCGTACGATATTCTATCAGTACCTAATTCTAGAAATATTATTAACTTATTCCATAGATATTAATCAATTATTAATACATGTTAATAAAACATAGTGTTTTTATTTGTAGAGTAGCAAACTTCTTTCGTTTCCAATATTTTGAAGACTTAAAGGTAACGTAAACCGGGACGAAAATTGTTGGAAACCTTGTTTCTTAGAAATTGTATACACAAGAGCATGTGTCACGAGTGCACGGACGGGACGGCGACGTAACACGCAAGGGATGGGGAAAAATATCGTCACGAACAATGTTAAGAAGTGTCTCCCATAAATAATATCTTGTATTGCACTATGCTGTTTTTGGGATTCATTCTTTTTCAATGAAGAGTAAGTAGCCTACTTCTTCAAGCGTTCATCATTGAAGTAATGTCTTAATAGATTACGCATTCAGGCCAGTCCATTCAGACGATTCGATTTTATTTTACAAACCAATTTGTGGTCACGTGCCCCTGCGCCCCCTGTACACAGTCGCTCCAAAGAGCTGCGTAGCAACATCTTTTCTTGTTCTCCACACTAGCACGTCAGTTTGTTGTCACAGTCGCGGTGCGTATGCATTAAACACCCGCCCTTGTTTCCATATCACCACGTTGTCTCCGCCCCGTCGACGTCCTAACGTCATCCAGTATGAAGCGACCTTTAACCAGTATTTATCTGAGTTAACGAACGATACTTATCATTACTACTTACTATCCTAAGGTAAAGGTCTGCAAACGTTAAACACACTTCAAGAAGATTGGTCGTGAAATAAAACCCAGTCGACTGATCTGATCCTTTTAATTACAGTTCAGTGTTCCACATTGCCCTCAATTACATAATAAAGTTACATTCAAAATGTCTACTAACTATACACGTCATGGGTTTGAATGAACAATTGACAAATCTTTTTTATTAATTTAAGGGGTAGCTTGTATTATATCGTAAATTTATTAAAAATATGTTGTGTAATTGCGAAAAGGTGTCCGATACATAAAGATTACTGTTTAACACTGAGGGACACTAAACGCCCATAAAAACGTTTACTGTGTTTTGTTCAGTATTCTTTAATGCGTTCTTACTTACCTCTGTTAAAAAAGTTACTTGAAAAATCTCCTTTTTTGTTCTATGGTCCACGAAAGGATTTCGTGGAATGTAATCTAAAAAATGTCTAACTGAAAACCTATAATTATGCATATTTCTATAAGAATCATAATTATTATGTTGCACTTCAGGACAAGCGAGATTAATATACGGTCGCTTTAACCGAGAAAATGATTAAGAACGATATTTACAACAATGTCATTTGCAGACAATAATTAGTTTACCAAAAATTTGTTGAACAACTATCCCTGCCGGAAACCTTTTGAAGGAATACAAGCTCGTTAAATTGTTGTTAAAAATTTGCTAGGGTTTGTGCACTCCCTCAGATATGGGTAGGGGCACAACGTAAATTTGTACTCAGACTTCAGAAATTCGTTTAGTGTTGACAGCTTCTAGCAAAAATCATTTTTGTAACAAGGAACTACCAAAGGCGAAAGTAAAAATAGTATCATACCACATTTATATTATATATTTATTGTACTTAACATAACTATGTTTAGAAAAAATAAAATGTTCAGCGAATACTTTGAGTCGGTAACTTTTGAAACAACTAGGCATGGTAGAAATGTTAACAAAATAAAAAACTTATTAATAAGTTTCACAGAAAACAAAAACATATAAAATGATTTATCCATAAAAAAAATACCTTAATGAAAAATAGTATAAAATTATTTTATTCAACATAAAAATATATAAATAAATTTTGTCGCAGAGTTGCTATAATTTAAACAATTTATTATTAAATTACACATCCATTTGATTATATCTAAAGGTTCGAATACAGAGGGACGATAAGGTCAGGTGGTCGTTGGAATGTTCGGGTTAAACCAATTACTTACCTCTTAAACTAGGGTCATAACTATCCACCACAATAACCCAATAGCTCAACACCTAATCGAGACATTGCGTTTGTTCTTTTCATAGTTTTTGTCCAAAACAACTCCTTGAGAATATAAATGCAGTGAAATTGTACACTTGAAGACTGATCAACGAATGCTCCCATTCACCCTTTTATCATGGAATTTCTAAGATTTGTAACGCGCTAGTCCTAATCATTAATTCTAGTTTTAAATCAGTCAACCTGACGTCATCGTCTGCATATTTTAAACGGTAGAATTTTTATTTTCTACCATACGAAACACTGTTGGAAGAAACGACGGAAGTCTAATTAGATTACCCTTTTATTTTTTACAATAGCAACATTAACGTACATTTATACAGGACATCACAGATGCAGGACCGTTTACAAACCGTGCCGTGTTTTGAGAAAGCTTTTGATCGCAAAGTAATAAAATTGAGCAGGAAATTTTATAATAAATGCATCGTGTAATATAAAATTGCTAGATAATATAATAGAGATAGATATGTAGATAAAAATTTCGAGACTCATGTAAAAAATAAACAAACAGAAACAGTAAATTTTTAGCTCAGATGGAACAAAAGATCGAAGAAAAGAATATACAGACAAAAGGAAACACTGCACGGTTAAAAAACGATTCGTGCCAGTCAAACGTGGTCACAGCTGGCCATACTGACAAGTGACGTCACAAGCCAGACTCGCCACTGCCGCGTAGGCGCAGATACACAAATGTTCGACTCGGAATGATTCAGCACAGCCGGGCGGCATATTATGTTTGGGGTAAAAGCAGCTCGTCTTAGCTCGAATTGTGCCGAGCCAACCCGAAAATGTTTAGGCGAAGGTATTTGCCCATCGACACGAGCCGAATAAATACTGCCGAATCGAATGTGCCGACCCAAACATGTGTGTTCCACCCTGATAAAAAATTAATGTACTTAAACGGTACCGGTGTGCTGTAGTTTGTGCTCTGGACGTTGGCCTTGTTTGTTTATTCAGTCTTTTTTGACTTGCTTGTGTCTTCTACTGCAGCCTCTACTATCGCGGGCTGGTCCTCGTAGCTGTTGATATGATATTTATTATGTTAGATTAGAAATACCAGGTAGTTGACTAAAAGAAAAAAAGTATTTATTCAAACTCAAACTCAAAGCATTTATTCTTACTAATATTATAAATACGAAAGTAACTCTGTCTAGCTGTCGCGCTTTCACGCCAAAACTACTGAACCGATTTAAATGAAATTTGGTACACAGATAGTCTAGAGCCTAAGGAACATAGGCTACTTTTTATCGACATACCACGCGGGCGAAGCCGCGGTTGGGAGCTAGTTTCAAATAAACCAATTACAGGTACTTTTGAATTGTCAAGGGGTTGGTCAAACAGATGAAGCTAGTTGGGACTCGCGGAGGAAGTTATAAACACAGGAAGCAAAAAAAAAATGTCTTAAAAATCTATACATATTATAAATTAAAGTCTCTTTTCGTGTTTGTCTGTATGTCCGCGTTGTTCTTCTAAACCACGCAACAGATTTTGATGAGGTTTTCACCATCGTTTAGACAATTTATTCCGGAAGGTTAATATTAAAGTTACAAATAACTAAGAAATCTCGATGTTTTGTCAAGTCGTAAGAACCGTGCGAAGCAGGAGAGGGTCGCTAGTATTTTATAAAACCTTCTTTACCTATTACCAATACCAACACTCACACTAATAAATAATTTGTTTTGAAAAATGAAATAGAGCAACATAAATAAGTACGCCTGTAGGAGGCCAAAGGAGGAAATATCTAAAATCAGTATGGTGAAAAAGAATTTTCTCAAACATGCTTGGAAATTCGAGCATTATTTTGACAACCTTCTGTGAGATCAATCGAAATTGCTGTACTGGTCAAAAACAAGTGACGATGCGGCCAACAATCTATGAAAATACATATCTGGCTTTTTAGCAGCCAAATAAATTACTATGAAAACTCATATCTGTTGTGTTATTTAAAAATGGAACTAACTATTTACTTCAACACATAACAACTTTATTTAAATTTCGATTTGGCTTGCAAATAGAACCGTTTAAAGTAAAGAAGAAACAAATGAACATACCTATTGGCGCATGAAAAATAATAATTGATTCTGGAATTTTTATTTAATTTACTCAGTTTGAATTTCCGCGCATTATTTGAGAAAAGTACTATACAAGCCTTGGCCGCAAATTGGTGGCCGCGACAGTAATGTACTATATGACAACTCAAGTGTGTCAATAATTGTCGTAGGCTAGATGGCACAACTGTCCTAGCGCAGCGAGATAAGGCCTATAAGGTCAACCGATGATCTGGTGAAGGTTGCGGGAATCCGTCATCTGCGGTAAGCACAGGACACGTTTGCTGTGACGATATGGAACAGGCACCAGTGTCCGTTCCATAATCATTTGCTGGGCAGGTTAATTTGATAGCAATATTTGCTCCGCACAATTGGTTGACACCTCACTTTTTAACCAATATAAGTCAGTACTCACTTGAAGAGTGCGTTGATATCTCCGCGCAGCAGTGCCAGCGACAGCGGCGTGGCGAGGCAGGCCGGCACCAGGTACAGCAGCGCGGGCTGCGCGTGCTTGAACACGTGCATCACGAAGATCGTGGCCAGCAGACCCACGACGTACGCCGTGAATGTCGCCCTGAACACACATTATATTCGTAAAAGAGATGCATAAAATGTATGAAAGGCGAATGCAATTTCAGTTGCCAAATTGCGATGTCGATATTGGCCATTGTATGTGTTGTGTTATTTCAAACTCGAAACTCAAACCCAAAGAATTTATTTCAATTAAACCATTTACAGACACTTGAATTGTCAAGGAGTCGGTCAGTCAGAAATATGAAGCTAGTTACCCATTCCAAAGCGTAGTAGGTACCTATAGAGAAGAACGGGCAAGAAACTCCACAGGCATAAATACCAAACATACCTGAAGTAAAACTCGCTGTTACGCTTGAGACTCTTGTCGAATCGCAGCAACAACGCGATGAAGATGCCGGGAACTACGATGTCGCCCAGTCCCAACATGGCGAAGTTGCTAGCGTCCAAACCGTTCACTAGCAGGTCTTGAGGAAATACCACTGTGGAAATAAGAGTTTTATACTGACGTAACTAAGTCATTAATTCAAAATAGGCTAAGAATCAGCACTTTTCGAACGTCAATTCAAAATTACAGAAGACAGTCCCCAAAACGCGCGCCCTTTATCACTTCCTAGTGCTTTAGCTGAGAAGAAGAAGTGGCGCAACAAACTCCCCAGCAGCACAGCTGTCCGTTCAGTTTTAAAAACTTGATTCTAGGGTCACATTTGTAGGAGTGCAATGCTAACAAAAATGTGGTAGAGATCATTGTGGCGACGTAAACGTTGTGTGCGAGTGTCTGAAATCAACGGGCTACAAATTGATGCGCAACATTCACCCTCGACATGTTTGGCGACTCATAAATGGACGGAAACCTCTCTTAATAAGTGTCCTGGCGACATCAAATAATATTTTGGGATTTCAGAAGCCTTTTTAATGAAAAACTTCTTCCCAAGGGAGAGATATAAGATAACCAACTCAAATAAAAATAAAATAATCACAAAGACAAAGGGTGCTTTCATTTCTTGGCGAATAACCGTAATGACGTGCGTTCTAACTTCCTTATGTGGAATTTTTGATGTATAACATCTTTCTTTTCGTTTTCCTGCAATCTGTGGTGTGCTGGATCTTTCGAGAAAAGGGACGGAAGTGTGTAACAGGAAGCCGGACACGCTCGCGCTATTTGATTTCACTAATGAGCGCCCGCGGTGCTACAGTTAGCAGTCAGATGGTATCAACCCATTTCTAGACTTTGGTACTGTCAGCCAAGATGTCAGATATCACACATCATTATGCAACTACTATAAGGCTCGCTCGTTTATATCGACTTTCACAGATTTCCTTTCGTAATGAAGCCTGTGAAACTCGTCTAGAAGATGATTTACGCAACCGAATTAATAATAATGTGGGTGTACTATAGGTACACCTCTGCCTAACCCTTCGGGGAATACAGGCGTGATGTTATGTTTGTGATCTAAAAATGAAATGTGCCTTTGTGCTTACCAGTAGCGAATGGTACAAGTTTATATAAAGGAAGCCCTTCAAAATTGTGTGGAAAAATGTATACACTTGGAAATTATTGCCAATCTAAGAAAATTTTGCTGAAACGAAACGGTTTGTGGTACAAACCGTTTCGTTTCGTTTGTACAAAACCTTTAATGTCGGGTACAATCGACCGCACATCTGCGGTCCCTTTAACATTGAGCTAGCGTAGTACGGAGTTTTAATAGAATAAGTGGCCAGCTTTGTAAAGCTTTGTACCACTGACGTATGTACGGCCTACTGTACCTACTTAACGAATCAAGGAACAAAGGTGGAAAGTAGAATGGGTGGCTTATAAGCATACGGCCCGTCTGATGGTAGGTGGTAACATATGAGTTTTATCTATAACAGTGTACAATACAGCACTTACGTTTGATGGGGGCTTCGAAAGACTTGGCGACGGTGACCATGACATTAGTGCCGAAGACCCAGAAGATGTCGTAGATGAAGAGCCCGCACAGAAGGATGCAGCCCGTCACCACGTTGTTGAGGTGCAGCAGTTCCACGCCGTTGACTGCGAACGCGATGCCGAAGAGGTTGTTGGCTATCCAGTGCTGGATGGACATTGGAATGTGTGGTTAGGTGGAATGTTTCGATGGTTTGATTAGTTGGGCGTTTTTACTATGTACGAGTTAGGTCCGAGGTGGCTTTGCGACACGATCTTGCAATATTTATCACTAATGCACTATAGTTATATGAAGCTGTGCGTTATATAAGTGTCGCTAGTTTTGAGGAGCCGTATCTTCTTGCGAAGGCGATAAAATAGAGTAGGTATAGTCGACATCGTAATTGCTTTCTCACTTTTGACACAAATTCCCAGTAAATTCAAACTTCACAAAGGTTGATCTTATCTAACTGTCCTGTCACATAGACCATGTCGTTATATGACATGCAAGCGACAATCAACCTTGGGTGGTTGGGTGATAAACCAATTACACGGTTGACTATACCTCAGCTTAGATGTAAATTAATTTGCCACACTCTTGTCAAGCATTCTTTCAGCAACACCACTATGAAATGCAAAGATATTTCACTGTAATACGGTCGCCTAACTTGCAAGGTCTCTTAGCGAATGAGCTTCATCCATTTAGCTCACACTTACATTACACAAAATTAAAAGTTTGGTTCTCACCTTCTTTAGCAGATACCAGCCTCCCATGCCGAGCGAGATGATGATGCAAATGATGTCGTAGGAGGTAAACTTGTAGTTGATGATGTCGGAGCGCGTGTCGCCCTCGCCGCGCGTGAAGTGGATGTGGTACGACACGTTCGGGACCGATGCTGGCACCATGAATGAGATTACTGGGCTGGGGGGACAAAAATAACATATGATTAGAAGTACACATTAGTGTATGAAATCACAGAGGGATGAGCAGATGATGGCATCTGCCTAGTTATTACAAATATTACAGTTTGAACGGCTAACTTTGTCTATCTAGTACTTACGCCAAAGACAATCAACTATTTTCTATTATATTTTTTTACTATGAATGCTTAGAAAAGCTTGTGTCCTAGTAGATTTAGGAGCAAGTGAAGTACTAGTCAATTCTACGAGGACAAGTAGAGTTAGCCAAAATCTGCCAAAATGGCAGGATGTACAATACAAGTACCCTCCATCTTAGCTTACTACTACTAACTATGGCATTAGTGTAGTAAGACTGTTAGATTCATAATAATATTCTCGATCAAGCCATACAATTATAAAAGGTCTTACCTAAGAAGATGGCTCAAGGCAAGAACTCCAAGGAAGAAGAAGTATCCAGTGAGCAGTAGGTTGATGTACTCCTTGGAGAAGAACTGGAAGAAGATGTACAGGCCGAAGAGTGCCGCGGAGGCGATCAGCGGGAACATCAGCGCGTCCTTGTTTGACATTGTCTCGGTGCGCTCGCCTGATTCCTAACGACAAGAAAACGACAGATTTACTTAATCAGTCTTCACTCCAGTGTTTTTGTGAAGTTGTAGCTGAAACTGAACTTTATGTGCTTATACATAAAGTTCAGTTGGGTTTATATTTGTTTATGTGGAAATAACATCAACTTGAAACAAGGATTTGACTATGGAATAGTGTGTCAAATTTTAAACATGAAAACAAATATAACAAGGACCTATGCATTAAATTATATTAAATTGATTTACTAATAGGACTGAGTAAGAAAATAATGAACATCGCATTCTATTCCATTATTTTTCCCACAGTTTTGTTCCATTAAAACATTAGCTACATTGTTTCCCCGATTCATAACACACAATAACATTAATTTTATTTTTATGTTATCATTCCAAAAAAAATAATTGGTACCTTATCAAAAAGTCAAAGTCTATTTTTTGCTGACAAGGCAAAAATTACTATGACAGTCATGTTATTAAGGGGTAATTTCACCAATGTACACACAGCTACACATCAAGCTATACATTTCCAGTTAATGCTGATCTCACTTTGTATAGGATTTCTGTACAATGCGAGTTCAACCTATAGTGGAAATGTATAGCTTGATGTGTGGCCGTGTGTACCTGAACACGATCAGCACATTTAAACCAAGTTCAACAGCTGTAAAAGACATTATTTTTGGAGAATTTTGACACTGACAGTTCTTGAACTCAGTTTAGGTGTGTTGATAGCATTCATTTTATTGTTGAAGGCCCTAAGTCAGTCATCATTGAGAAAACAAGAAAAAAAACTTCAACATTACAATTTGCTTGAATCAAAACTTGTTCAATTCTATCACAATTTTCGGACCGATATAAATTGATTTGCATAACCTCATGGCCAGGTAAAGTTTAGTAGTTTGTGCATAACAAAAATTAATATTATAAAATATTCGATTTTATAATATTAATTTTTGTTATGCACAATTTCTTATATATTTATTCCAAATGATTTTATTGTAAATGTCTTGGAGTAAACTTCAATGTTTTACTGGTGACATATCTTTTTCATTTATTCATTGACTAGCTGTCCATTTGCATTTACTGGGATAAAAAGTATCCTATGTCCTGATCTACGTTACCATGTGCCAAATTGCATCAAAATTCGAACAACAATTTTAGTGTGAAAGGGTAACAAACAAGCAAACACTCACTTTCGCATTTATATTAGTTAGGATATTTTGATCTTGCTCCCTGGCTAACCCATAATTAGACTATAACCAGTCAAGGTAGTGATATTGTGGTATCAAGGTATGTGAGCAGTGGTGGGCTGGTGGCCCAGTAGTAATAGCCCCAACTTATGAGTTGTAGGTTGTGGGTTCGAACCCAGCCAGGCACTCTGTCTAAATAATTTCATCACCACAGCCCTTAAAATGGTGAAGGATGAGAAAAGTGGTAGATTATAGCCCACTCCCTCTTTTGATTTGTCTTGAAGAGAGGAGGCATGTGCCCCCCAGCAGTGGGAACATATAGGTTGATTATGCTATGCTTATGGAATCAAGGTACGTATTACAATTAATGCCTAAAGTATTTTTTTTTTTCCTCTATTAAAAATAATAATAATACACTAAGTAACTCGTTTTGGTCAATGATAAACATGATTAAAATCTTATGTAAAAACTTGAAATTGATAAGTACCTATTGAATAGGTACTGAATAAATTATAAGGATTTTCCTCATCATGTCTTAAGACTCAGTGAGAAAACATTCGTGTAAAATGTTATTTAAATTGTTATGTGTTTTTTTTTATCAGAATTTGAACACTGATTGTACATAAAGTTAATTACTACATTATCAGTGACGAGACGACTACTGACAAGCATTAATTAGAACCGAGAAAGTCACGTTATGATTTGAACTGCTTTGCAGAAAGGTCCTATGAGCTCCTTGTGTTAAGATTTGACAGGCAACATATGCCACGATGTATAACGTGTATCCTTCTCATTGGGTCCAACCAAATTCAACAAGTATGTGATAAAATTACATTCTAGCAGTTGAAAACTCTGTTTGGACTTACCTTTTGCTCCTTCAGGTATTTTACTGACCGAAAAGCCCCAAAGAATATAGGTAATACAGCCATAATCACTAAACTCAAGTATGCAATCGCGATGCCTTCAATACTCGTCGGCGGCTTTTCTGTAACATTTTTTACAGTTTCCCTGACAGCTTCTTCAATGTTTATAGGGATCTCCGTCGCTGATTCTGCCATTCCGGATGAATTATTTGCCAAAATGCGTGGCGACACGGCTATCGCACTACGGACCAAGTTTGACAAGAAAATGACAAGTGTACAGTTAGGTTTATAAAGTTGGTTAACCGTAATCGGTAATCTAGAGTAGATTATATAAACCGAAAAACTACTGAGCATTCAAATTCGTCGAGATTATAATCTTGTTTTAATTTGTTGTATACCTATTATAGCTATAGAACAAGATATTTGATGGAAATTGATTTTCTTCAGTAAAATCTATGATTAAAACACAGTAGAACATGATTGTTCCGGTTTTTTATTATGCTGGAAGCACCACATTCCATTTCTTTCCTTCCTCTATGTATACGACTGAAAGACATATATCTATGGTCATGAAAAAAAATTATTAAAAAAAAAATCTTTCCTTCCATATGTCAAAATAAGTCAAACATAGGACACTTTCGTTTTTGATTTTTCGAATTTTCGCTCGTAATAAATTATTTCATTCCTAGTTGTCATGCCTACGTTCTTAAATAATTGCAATTTTCAAGGAATATCATAAGAAGTGATATTTACTCATTAAAATGGAAGTGTCGGGTGGCGCAGAAGAAGGTTTCGTAAGGGAATGGGCCCCTTGTTCGCATATTTTAAATTTAATTCCGCCTAGGATACAGACTGGCATATTTTCGAACGAGCTGTGCCTAACATGCGTGGACGCAGTGTGCGAGTACATAGCTTTGGGCACGAACGTCGGGCTGGTTTACTGGTACGATCGGAAGAAGGGAAACATTCAGAGACTGCGATGTGAGGTGAGATTCTCTCTTAGTTCAGTATGTCAGTGGGTCCTTAGGGCCCACTGACCAGGGTTTCCCCACGCAAGTCATTGATCGTGCCCTTACGAGCATCCAGTACCAGATATTACCACCAGTAAACATTTACAACCATTATAAATAATAATTTGTGCTAGTTTAATTTAAGTAATGTGGGCTTCTGGCAGGTAATGAGTTAACTTACTATGGTTGACCCATTAAGGTAGAAAATGTAATTTTATGATGACTGATGTTATTATTTACTGTACATAGTTGTAATTTGTTTTCTTTAAAATATTTGTATACCAGATATTATATACATTGGGAGATATGGAAATCATAATCCTATTATTAAGACCATTATTGTACCCATTTTTGGGGTGACTACAAAGATGATGACTAATAGAATAGTATGGAAAAAAAATACAGGCTGCGCCAACACCAAATAAATTGAGATATGGGTAGGAAAATGATGATGATCATGTTTTAATGCAAATAAAAATATTAACATGAATTACAACACTATTGCAAAATTGTTACTCCAACATTTTATCTATGTCTATAACTAATTTTCAGGGTAGATAATATTATTTTTGTCAAGTAAATATTGAAGAAAAATAAGTAAAAAAATAGACTCATAAATATTGTTATTTAACTCATTTTTCTAAACTCTGAACAACAAACTTGCAGTGTAAACATTATGAGTCAACAAGATAATGAAAACTGCAAGATAAGATTATTTTGATTTCTTCGTGAACATGGTTTAACTGTATAGATAATAAATAATATTGATATCTAAATTATTTTCAACATTGATACTTGAACTTAATTCAAATATGCATGAATCATAAATTATTCATAAGTTTCACAACAAATTATGTAATTATAATTAATGTAATGGAAAAACTAATTATTTGCTCCACATTGATGGAAAATAATGACTGAAAACATTAGTCATCTAGGAAGAACTGTAGGTATTTATTTAAGGAGATTCTTTTTTTTTTAAATTTTAAACACCTTTGTTTTTCAATGGCACTTAGCTCAATATTGACATAATTTATTTCCCCAAATAAAACAGTTTATATCTTTTTACATTTCTAATTATATTTCAGGCATCAACCTCTCCTATAACATACGTAAAGATCGTCAGTACAGTTGACTACATGGTGGGGGCTGGCAATGCAGCTGGTCAAGTCACTGTGTTCCAAATACCTAAGGAGCACCCTGAGAATGTGCCGGACACCTTCAAACCTAAAGTGGAGCCCAAAGTTGAAAGGTGAGAACTGTGAACTTATCTGAAATATACAACCAAGGATTTCTCTTTTTTCCAGCCTCTTTATTTCTATTGAAAATTAAGCAATTGCCTCTGTCATCTAGACTACCGTATTAGGCTGAGCTATAATTTGACCGAGACCGCTGTACCGTCTTAGGTATGTGCGCGGCGAGACGGGGGGGGCAGTGCAGGCTGCTCATTCGTCAACACTCACCGGCGTCCCGCCACTCATTCGTCAACGCTGCCCCCCGCTTCGCCGCGCATACCTAAGGCGCAGCACAGTGGTCTCAATCTAACTATAGCTCTCCTACAAACCTGACTTATTGAATAAGAAATCAAGTTGTATAACTGGATGAGTTGATATGGTAATTTTTACCAGTAGTCTTAGCAATAATGAATCTTAATGAAGTATGATAAAAGTATAATTTATCCATCAACTTTTTAATAGAAATAAACTACTTTGTTTATAAACATTTTAATTACATTTGTAGCATTAGTAAACAGTAATGTCTTTAATGTCTCAAATAAGTTTACCAAACTGAACATTTTGTAAGGCCCTTTAAAGGTAAAGGAAGGCTTATGACAAGAGTGGATGTCCATCAGAAGTGTTCTCCATTTTACTAAACACACAAAACTGACATAGATGCTAGGATAGATAGCCTTGTTGATATTATATTCTGTTGTGGTCATATAATCCTAACCTCAGTGTAACCACAACTTAACAGAACTGAAGAATAATGTCATCCATAACATTGATATTATTGTCATTGTGTCATGATCTTTCTTGATCGATAGATTCAAGTCGCAATTTTGTCTCATCCAAACAATCATAGAAACGGGTTTTGTCGACGGAAGAGTAGACAAAATGACAGATTGTGATTGTTTATCTGCCACTTGGTCTATTCTTCCGTCGAAAAAACTCGTTTCTATTGTGGTCATGCTAAGCGTGCAGGTGTTCTACACACATTTTCGGGTCGGCCGCCACATGCGTGCGTCAAAATTGAATATGTGTATACAATATTTATATTCGGGAAAGAGCCGCTCGGCTTAGCTCGAACTGTACGGAGCCGAATCTACCCGAATATGACACAGCGAGGGAGACGGAGTTTGCCGATCGGCACAAGCGGAATGAAAGCCGAATATATTATGTAGTAACTAGCGGCGCCCCGCGGTTTCACCCGCGTAAGTCACAATCCGTGGGAATATCGGGATAAAAAGTATTCTATGTGTTAATCCTGGTTATAAACTATCTGTTTGCCAAATTTCATCCAAATCCATTCCGCCGTTTTTGCGTGATTGAGTAACAAACATCCAAACACACAAACACACAAATACACAAACACACAAACTTTCACATTTATAATATTAGTAGGATTAAAGTTTCGTATCGGCTTTGTTTTTCAACTAATATTGTCAGTCATCAACTTGTGGACAATAGTCAACACATGTTTCACACTATAAATGAGATGCTCGTCTTTTTACGATTCTCAGAGAATTTATAATGTGATATTGTGCTTTACTTTCAGATATACCATAGGTGAATTACACAAGAGTAAAATCACAGCAATAGAGTGGTCCAAAAACGGCATGAGACTGTTCTCTGGTGACAAGAACGGCGTCATCATTATGACTGAGATCGACTTCTATATGGTAAGTTCAATATGTTACAAGGCCAAGACTATAAGGCAACTGGGAAGAACCGGTCACTTAGTAAACTTTCCTCATACTCGCCAGAGAAGATTCTGAGTATTACTATGATTAAATATACTTTTTTATCATTAGCGGTAATTACGTTCGTTAAACATTGAAAGGAAACAATGATAGTATCGTGGCCGATGCTCTGGCAAGGTTGATTGGTTTGAGGTCTCTTTTATAGGTCACGATAATGAGTTTTATGTCAACCTCAAAGTTTATGACAAAAGGATAGCTGTAAGGCTTCCTGTACACGACGCTGGAGCCGCACCGGCACCGGACCGCGTGTTTATGTATACGAATAAATATCGTCCATGCACAGTACCGCGCTGCCGCACCGTAGCCGTGTCGGCGCCGCGTAAATTCAGAGTTTTTTTTTGTCTTGTTGCGGTCCGGCGCCGGTGCTCCTCCGATGCGGCTCCGGCGTCATGTACATGAAGCCTAAATGGACATATGTTTTCGAGTTGTTTAGGATGAAATATCAGCATAATATCTAATGTGCGTAGAGAGTTTTGACGCACTGTGATGCGCTCTGTTGGATTCTCAATGCTTGGCTCAATACTGAGAGATGAACATCTAGTGCTTTAAAAACATCGCCGGTGCGTACCTGGCTTAAAAGATGTGTTTAGGGCCTTTTACAGATGATCGGGTAAAGCTCAAATTGATACTTATTTCTACTCTACTCTTTCGCAGCATCTCTGTAAATCAATGGAGATAGTGAACGAAGAACACGAGATAGTTCAGATGAGCTACTATCAGAACACGCTGCTAGTGTCCAGTGTGTACCGCAGTATCGTGTGCGAGCGACGCGACGCGCGCTGGCACGTCAACCAACTGGGCAAGAAGGAGCGCAAGAGGTGAGCACCCAGCCTGTGACGGACAGACATATAGATGAACTATAGACATTTCGACATTTCCAGTAGTTGAGCACGCAGTACCATAAAGTTAAATAAACTTTCTTTTTATAAAGCATATTTTAATGCTTTTTTTTAAATTTTATTTTATACTAGCTGCGCCCCGCGGTTTTACCCGCGTAAGTCTCGATCCCGTGGGAATATCGAGATAAAAAGTATCCTATGTGTTAATCCAGGTCATAAACTATCTGTTTCCCAAATTTCATCCACATCCATTCAGCCGTTTTTGCGTGATTGAGTAACAAACATCCAAACACACAAACTTTCACATTTATAATATTAGTAGGATGCTAATGCTAACATAGTTCTTAAGTTTTTACTAACAATAAAAATGTTAATGTAATGTAATGGATCAGTGGTTGTCTGAATGAATAAATAAATATATTATTATTATTAATGGAGCTCGTGGCTACGTAATAACAGCCGCACGGGTCGATCCCTCAGGTTAAGCTACGCTTGCCGGGGTTGGTCCGTGGATGGGTGACCATCTTTACATATCGAGACTCCTCCGTGCCTCGGAAAGCACGTTAAGCCGTTGGTCCCGGCTGTCATTTGTGGATCTTTGACAGTCGTTACGGGTCGTCAGAAGCCCGAAAGTCTGACAACCAGTCTTACCAAGGGGTATCGTATTACCCGGTTACTGGGTTGTGGAGGTCAGATAGGCAGTCGCTTCATGTAAAATACTGGTATTCAGTTGCATCCGGTTAGACTGGAAGCCGACCCCAACGTAGTTGGGAAAAGGCTAGGCAGATGATTAATGATAGCCTTGAAATTGAAATTATAAATATTAGTCAACATATTACTCTCTATAATTTAAATTTGCTGCGGAACGTCATGATTTCGTGAAATAATCATACCTAATGTATTCAGCGAAACTAACTTCTCTCTCATCTCAACTTTTATTTTCCTTTTTTTTTTACTGTAATTTTCTCACGTTCCTTATATTGTGTTCAGCCTATGCGCGCTAGGAGCAGTGTTCCAGCACTCGTACGCGCGCGGCGGGCCGGCCGCGGCCTACTGCGCGCGGCCGGGCCTGCGCCTGTGGCGCGCCGACGCGCACGGCAACGTGCTGCAGACGCTGTTGTTCAAGGTACGGGCTAATCTTTGCTGGGTACGGGTACAGGTACCCCGGAAATAAAGGTGTGAAGAACAAAGCAGTGTTGCCAGTAGTCAACCAAAACACCTAATTTTTTTTAAACATATTGTTGCCATTCTAAATAAACACCATTTAGCGAATTTTGTGCACCATTTTAATAGTACACAGCACACGAAAGGTCCATAAACATATATGAAAAGGTGTAAAATACATCTCTCATCTTACTGTCACTAGCATGAACGCAATCAACAACTCGAGCGTTTTACCTATTTTCGTTTTAAATTAATTAAAAGAAATACTGTTTAATGCTTTGATTTCTATCCAGGAAGCGATATCAAACCCCCTAACAATAGCAGAGCTCCTAAACCCGAGCCAGCACAAACACTCTCACACCCAACACGAGTACAACCTGGGCCCGCTCTACGTGTTCAGGGAGCATTTCCTAGTGGCGCACAACGAACACATGCTGTACATACTGGACCCGCGCTCGCTCACTGCTGTGGCCGTTGTCGACGATCTGAGGAGGTAACTAATAACTAACTACGAGTATTTTACCAGCGAAGTAAATGACTTAAAAAGAAAGGCAATATGAAAACATTATTTTAGCCTCGTAAGCTATTTTGACTCATCATCTGCATCTGCCTAGTCTTTTCCCAACTATGTTGGGGTCGGCTTCCAGTCTAACCGACTAACTATGGGACCACTTATCAAATCGTGAAAAAAAAACCAGCTGCCCCATAAATTTATGTGCATATAACTCGTCGAAATGTAGTGTGATTTTTTTTTGCGATTTCAATTTTGTCCCATAGTAAAAGTTTTTCACAATGATGAGTAAATGACCCCTTTTTAGGTTTTCAATTATTTCAAATGCACTTTGTAGATGACCACTACATCATGATCTTAAATAATTACGTTGATATATTTTGGTGAATACTGCCTATACCTGTAATAGGCATACATACATACTGGCATTTCCATTTTATTATTGTTTTCAATAAATTCCAAAGTGTACCAAATAAATAATTCTTTCTCGCAGGATCCTGTCAGTATCAGTGAACAAGGACGAGGTGTTCGTCCTGGAGGGCCCGCGCTCGCTGGTGCGCCTCGCGCATGCGCCCGAGCCCGCCGCGCTGGCTGCAGGTCTGTTCAGCAAACTTCACTAGTTAGCTAGAATGTAGAGTATGCAGGCTGGATGAGGCATGATACACGAATTTCCATGAGAAATTAAATGTTCATTAAAAAAAAAAATATATGACTGACGCCTGTTATAGATAATAAATAAATGGATTTCTCATTAATTATAATTCTAGTGACTCAGGATTACCATCTTCTAAAGAGACAGAATTTTGAATTTAGCGAATAATTATGAGACATTATTGACAAAATATGTTGTCTTTACGCATGACCCATGCCAGGGATGGCAAACCTCTATAGATAGATCTATGTGCCATTTTTTCCAAATAAATATTGAATGTGGCCATGAAGTGGCAACACACATTCTTGACTTAGTGACTACTGGAAAAAAAAACACATTAATACCTTTATTATTATTATACGGTTATGTCAACATTAACAGTTTTATATTTGTGTAAATGAAAGAAAAAATTAATACGACTTTTTGATGACTTACCTAAATTCCTTAAATGATCCCGTACCCAAGAGTATTTTGTTATGTGCCATTTATGGCACGCGTGCCATTGGTTCGTCCCGGGAATAGGCAAAGCTAAAATCTACATCATTATGTAGATTTTAGCTTTGCCAGACTAAAACTCGTATTATCGAAACTTCCCTTAATACTACTCTCAAAGTGAGTGAAATGGTATGGACGATTAATTATACTCCATTTGCTGTATAATCTGTGATGGTTTTCTACATATTATTTCTAGTATGTTGCTAGCGTTAGTTTACCCAGTCGCATGTTCCTTCCAGTTTGAATGCTCTACATGAATGTATTGTCGTACTTATTTGAGCACGTATAAAAACTTATAGAATGATTCGCTATCACATTGAACGCAGGTCAATTTTTATTTATTAGAATATCGACTGTTTTTCGTTTATTAGACTCGTATTCGAGAACGATACTGAAGCATTTAAATCTATGTTTGAGTAGAGATTGGATGAAGTCTCTTAAACGATGCTTGAGTATCGTTCTAAAATATGGGCTTTAGTTATTATTAGATCACAGTAGATATAAGATTGACTTATTTAAGCCTTTTTGGAAAATAAGCAAGCATGAGCGTGTGCAAAAGTACATACACTCTGAAATATACTTAAAATGCCAAGGTGAGGAGAAGTGTCCCCGGAGTTTCTTGCCCGTGCTTCTCCATGGGTACCTACTACGCTTTGGAATGGGCAACTAGCTTCATCTTTCTGACTGACCGACTCCTTGACAATTCAAAAGTGCCTGTAATTGGTTAATTTTAAAATAAGTACTTTCAGTTGAGTTGAAAAGGAATATACTACAGCCAAACTTGGATTTGTTTGTCGTTCTTAGCTTGCTTAGTTTCGCTATCGCTACCATTTAACACACAAAAAGAAATGTGTTATATTCGGTTACAATAAGAACATGATTGACCTCTTGTAACAACCTATTAAACACCACGTTCATGGTAGGCGTGGTCATAGAACGTGAGAGCGAGATGACACGAGAACAGTATACAGAGTATTGACCGACGTTTTGGGATCGCGATTACCGCGAATCAACAATTACTCATCCAAGTGAAATTAAGGCCAATTGTATTCTAATTTTAATCTTATATTCCAGAAATTTCTACAAATCTAAACAACACAGGATTATTATTAAAATACCTATACATACATCATATTTATAAACTACTGAATCGATACAAACTGTATGTTTGTGTTATTATGTATTCCTATGTCCTTATCCCTCCAGTATTTTGCCAAGCATAACCCAAAAGTGTTGTTAATTGCCTGTCGGCTCCTCTATGTAACGTCATCAATAAGTAAAATTTACTCAGTGAAAATATAGCATTCAACTTCAAACTTACTTTGCTTGAATAAGAGGCTTTTGGCTGCTCTGCATGTGTGTATTTTAAGTTTTTTTAAATATGTTTTGTTTGTGCAGAATAAAAAAATTACTTTCTGTTCTCTTTTTTAACTATTGAAAGATTTTTTTTAATCGGTTCAGCATGCGTTCGGATGCCACAACAGAAACGGGTTTTGTCTACGGAATAATAGACAAATTGAAAGATGCACCAATCACAATCTGTCATTTTGTCTATTCTTCCGTCGACCAAACTACGCTACGCAACTACGCTACGCAACTATGCTACGTGTGCAGTAGTTTTTGAGTTTATTCATAACAAACAAAAATATAAATCTTTTCTCTTTATAATATTAGTGTAGATATAAATAAAACGACGATGAAAGTCGACAGGCATATTAGTATTTAATCGGTTGTTATTATAATATATTATGTAATGTGTTCAAGATAATGTTGTGAACTACAAAAGTATTATGAACATATTTCCGTCCTTTTTAACAAGCATGCATTTAAAAAGGGTTATTGGAATATGTCGGAGGTCATTTGCAATCAAATGAATGCCGATGACCCCTACCTAACCCCTGTGCCAATGTCAACCATACACACATTTTATATTTTAAAATTAATGAAATAAAAACCTAAAATGTCAAATGCTTAACTCGAAAGTTGTTGACCTTTGTATAGGAATCATTTGGTTGTACATAACCTCGCCTACATCCCCTTAATGGTTTGCCGACACATAACCAATAACCCTGTATATTATATAGTTGTACTTGACGTTTCCACGCTCAAACATTTGAAAAGGGGCAGGTTTAAACATGAATATGTCTCACGAAAGTTATAATATAATACAAGGTCAAATTAAAATAGCTAGCGAAACTCCGCACACGTAAAAGGTAAATCCAAACATGAAATTTAATTTTTAGGGCTCCGTACCCAAAGGGTGAAACGGGACCCTATTACTAAGACTCCGCTGTATGTCTGTCCGTCTATCACCAGGCTGTATCTCATGAACCATAATAAACAATAGCTAGACAGTTGAAATTTTCACAGATGATGTATTTCTGTTGCCGCTATAACAACAAATACTAAAAAACAGAATAAAATTAATATTTAAGTGGGCTCCCATGCAACAAACGTGATTTTTTTTGCCGTTTTTATAGATAATGGTACGGAACCTTTTGTGCGCGAGTCCGACTCGCACTTAGCCGGTTTTTATTTCGTATATCGACACCCATCACGTCTGCAAGTGATGGATCTAGAGTGTTTCGCTAACTAATTTTATTTTACCCTATTTAAAGAGGCACTGAGTAACTTTTTTCGAACAATATCAAAATGTGAACGATTTAATGTTTTACTAAAAACTCCTCGGTTATAATGAAAACTAGTTATGTTCTATTTAGTCAATGAAAGTGCCTTTAAAACTATAATCTTAACTAAAATATCTCTTGTACTAACATAATAATCATTATATACGCCATAAGTACATAAGTAGTGCCATCATATTAACATTTTAGAATATCATTTTCAAAATTCCATTGATGTTAAATGGTGCCTTATGTTTATATTTGTTGTCCAAATTAATGACAAAAAAAAAAAAACTTATGAGCAAAGACCTTTTTTAATGAAAAAGTACCTTAATTTAATATTATTTACATTATAGATGGTTTTAATACCAATGTTTTTGGAGCAAATGAAAATTTAAACATTAATCACGACTTTGTACCTTAGGTAGTGGAGATAAAGTTCATTTTAATATAATTCTAAGTTATTTTCACATAATCTGTGCTAATTTAAACAGTTCTGAAGAAATTATATTTTAGAAATAAGTTTAGGAACAAAAAACATCAAGGGTTTCAAGGCATTCAAGCAAGATTTGCTTGGAAAATTTAAATAGTACGCGGCGGTAAATATGGCACATAAGAGTTTTGGAAAATGTTCGGTTTTGTAGTGTCGTTTCTTTCACTCGTACCTGTGTCTCTTTCTTAAACCCGATGTGCCATATTACCTCGAGTAGTGTAGTCAGGACAGTTAATTGTAAGGCGCTGACCAGACGATGGACAATTTTTCCGCGGAAAATTTGGAATCGTTTTGTTCTACGTACGCGTTAGATTTCCATACGTTTCCAAATTGTCTATCGTCTGCTCAGCGCTCTTATTGATAAACAAATTGAGACCCAACGTCAATTTACCGTGTTATAGTTATTTCTTACAGCTTTCAAAGAATATAAGTTGTGATTTGAATATACGGACAATATAAGTTGGAATCCAATTAGATTAACAATTAATTTTCCAATTTACAATTTCGTATAATGTGACAACACATAAAAAGTTGGTTATCAAAAATATATAGTTGTGAGATTATAAATGATATAGAAATAAGATTAATAAGTTATAATAGTTAGAAGTGCCTTAATTATACCAAATCGCGACCAATGTATCCCATACATCTTTACATGTATATTAGACAATAACATATAGATTATTGTTATATGTGCTAAAAGTAGGTAGGATCTTATATTTAGCCGCATGTAGTTAGTTATAGGTGTCGATTCTCATATTCGACAACTAAAATGTAATAGAATACCATATTTTGCTATCTTTTACTCAAAGACAGCGTGAGAAAAGTAAAGTGTTGACTGACAGCTTCTCTTTCTTGTGTTATTTGCGAGATAAAGATGGTAATAGCCTAAGGGCCGATTTTTCAATCTTCAGATAACTTTTATCTGAAGAATAAAAATAAGTAAAAATAAAAATCGTTTCTTTAAACATTCAA
Source organism: Lithophane leautieri (assembly GCA_949152455.1). Taxonomy (NCBI): domain Eukaryota; kingdom Metazoa; phylum Arthropoda; class Insecta; order Lepidoptera; family Noctuidae; genus Lithophane; species Lithophane leautieri. Next base: position 2,196,475 of record OX424475.1, read on the forward strand.
ACTGCAATATGAAGACCGGTCCCCAACTAGGGACAGCCTGTTTCTTGGGCACCATTAAATAACAGTTTGGCAGCTTTTGTATGGAAAGTATACCAAAATGTCATATTTATTCTTCTGATAAAAGTTATCTGACGATCGAAAAATTTGTAGTTTGTTGTTTTGATTGTAGTGCAAAATACTTTTACTTATGTTTAATTAAGACATATCATCACGTATGTACTTAAACTGACAATATGTACTTATATACCTACATTCCTATTATACACTGTATAATATTGTCATGTCGTGACGTCATTATTGTGACGTTACCATGACAAGCTGTGTTTAGGGTGTGCACACATTGGTGTAACTGAGGTTTTCATTTGTGTACGCACCCTTATGGTGCTTGTGAAGTTAGATTTATGTATTAACTATTTTATTTAGAATTATATTTTATTAGAATTATGATAGATACAAAAATAAATGTAACATTTTGTGTTTTCAAAATAAAATTAAGTATAAGTTTATAATCATGTTATCTATCGCAAAATTTTATAGATAATAGTAATGAAATAGACATAAAGTAGATTTTTGTTGGACTTCGAAAAAAGAATTATTAAGTTATCACCAGTGATCGGAATAGGTAGAGCTAATCTACCTAAAGTTCAAAGAACAGAGACAAAAAAAGTGGAGACTTCCTTACGACTAAAATATTTTTTCGGGACTAATGTCGGGATTTCGGGACATCACATAAATTATTATTAAAACTGTTATGTAAATAACATTAGCTTCTGCGCTTACTTACATCGTTCAAACGAATATTAGATTATTAGGAGATTACCTTAATTTTTTTTAAACAATAGAAATCGTGCATACTTTTTTTTTTAAACAGAAACAGGAAATTAATTCGATAGTTGTTTTACTTTATTAATTTTAGTTGTACTTAAGTAATGTTCTGAAACCCGGGACATTAGTCCCGAAAAAATATTTTGTCGTAAGGCGTCTCCACTTTGTCTCTGTTCTTTTTCGAACTTTAGGTAAATTAGCTCTACCTATTCCGATCACTGGTTATCACAGACACAGACTTTAACTATGACATAACTGGCGAAATGTGGGTGTCCTAAAGATACACCTCTGCCTAACCCTTCGGGGAATACAACGTGATGATTGTTATGTTATGTGTATTCTCTGTAAGATTATGAAATATTGATTAATGTTATTCTTGTTTTGTTTTAAAACTACATATTTATTTCTGTATCTATCTTACAATAAAAAAAATAATGTATATTAGATCTGTCGCTTATTTAAAGCTTCGTATACAGGGTGTACCTTTTGAGCTTGTTATTAAATAATGTAATTACAGGGTAGAAATTATAAGTAGAATTATTGACATCCTGTATCTATGTAGTTACCCGCTGTAGTGAGATGATTGACAACGACTTATGTTTATTTAATATTTTTGGTACAATTACTTGCAAAAATATAATTACGTTACGTTACACTTTATGTAAATCACAATATTTATTTTGGATTTGATGTGTGTGCTCTTTTTTATTAATATAATACACAAACGATTTTACCGCACCTTTTTTAGTACGATGAATGTTTTTTATTTAACTAGTTTATTTTTTATTTTTTAACTTGGTGCATGCATTGTTTATTTTCATATATTTTTGCAAGCAAATGTATCCGATCATGCGTTGTCTCGATGTCAGCATGGCCATTGACTTATATATAAATATACACATGCACAACATACATACGCATTTTTATTTTGTATCCAATCACCTTTCGCTTTTGTATCTGTATATTTATGTATACAAGCAATGGCTTTGTTTGTCTGCTTGTCTTGCTGCTCGAGTTTGCTACTAACACTGCTAAATGCATTTATGCTAACTTTGAACGTTTATATTTAATTCAGTAAGTAGAAACATATTCATTGTTATACAGTACTAGTTGACCCGACAGACGTTGTACTGTCAAAAAACCATAGGTACTACAATCCCATGGGAAAAGGACGTTCATTGGTTTATTTTTTTCGGAACTTCATATTTCGATCCATTACGAAAAAAAAATTAAAGTAAAAAAAATATCCCAATGGGTCCATCCGTTCTCAAGTTCTGCGCTTACCAACGAACAGCATTTAAAATTTGTTATATAGAAGATTCTGAAAAAGTTTCTTAGAAACTTACGAAATTATTTCCTGCCACCATGGTTGCAATATAATAATCCAAAATAATGATGTACTTATCATGACTGTGGGTTCAATTCCCGGTAAATAAAAAAATAATTCTATTGCACATCAAACTAAATACTGCTAAGTCGCATGTCAAAGTCAAAGTCAAATAATTTATTTCAAATAGGCACATAAAAGGCACTTTTGAACGCATGTGGTTACACACGAGTTTATTCTGTGAGTGATACTTACGCTTCAGTTTATATCCTCATTTTTCAAAAGTACCTCATAATACGCAATGTTTGGTTAAGACCATACTTCAGCATCGATGGCTTACCGGTCAATACTAACTATAAATACTGTATCAGCTTGCATGCCATTATTATGTATTTAAAAAATCTAACAATGTACGATATTTTTAACTGTTTTCTTTTATTTAAAGAAACACATCGTACCATATCATACCAAGTATCTTTTTCCAACAGAAGAACCGATGAACATGATGACAAAATCGCTAACCTCATCCATCCAGCAAGCCGTGAACTCAGTGCGAGACTTCACACACATAGACCAGACGGTGCCATACATCTCCAGCGTCCTAGAACAGCCCATCTCCATGTTCACGAAGAATGAGCTCATAGAGACCGGCACCGTCGCAAGCGCAGAGGAATGCTTCGAACTACCTCCCATCAAGCATTTACCCCTCGATATATCGGAGAATGTTCTCGAATCGATTGTGAACGAGTTTCGAGATGTCTCTAGCGACGCTGAGGAAATAAGAAGAGTGAAAACAGAGGAATTACAAAGGAAGTTGAAGTTATATAACAGTATAATGGAGAAGAAGTACGATGGGGAGTTGATTCATAGTAGCAGACGCAGTCGGAGAAGGGATGGGGGGTCGGGGGGCAGTACTCCTAGGATGGCCACACCGGTCAGAAAGGCGGCTGATAATGTGAGCTACACCAGCCCTTGTGTCATGAATATCAGCGTCTATGGGTGAGTAAGCCATGGTATAACTTTTTTTTTATTTGTCGGTATAACTTTCTTAAGAATTCAAGCAGTAAAAATAAAGCAACAAAAAATAACCGTTTACTGAATGATACAGTTGCTGAAAAATGCCATTTACTGAAAAGTACCATTTCCTGAAAAATACACGTGTCGGAATCGATATAGCAAACATACTTATTGGAAGATATTATTAGTTTCTTTTACTTTTTTGTAGCCTTGGATTTACTAAGTTTAAACTCATGAAACTACATAAAATTTTACATTTTTCATGTATTAACCGTCTTGTATTTAAATTCCAGAGCGATCCCACAACAGAACGACGAACTACTGGAAAAGCAAATTGAAGAAAAGGAGAAAATACTCGCCAAGATGTTGAACTTGGAGTCGCTCAGCATAGACAGCCCCAAGCTTGACACGCAGACCCCCCCAGAGCCCGCGCCCACCTTCAGACACGTCGACATACTACCCCCACCCGAGGTAACAACCATCATAACCAAACCTGTTCAGAAACCTACAAAAACACTCATAAAAGACTCAAATCCCATGGACTTAGTCCCTAAAGTAGTCCAACTACCTAATACTTGGAACTTAGAGAATATTGAATTGAAATTGGATACGAAACACAACGGCTTCAAAGATAGGTCACTTTTGTCCCCCGACGACCATTTAGATAGTGAATGGGAAATAATCTGATACAAAATGATGAAGAAATCTGGTTTGTTTTATACGTTATGAAGTTAGACGCCAGATTTTAGTTGTACAATCCAAAACAACGTTGATATTCTGTTTTAATATAGGCTTATTACAATAAGGCATGATGCAGAAATATATGAACAGTCCTTAGTCCACAAGCAAGTGTATGAAAATTTATCAAAGCGTAAACATATTCTTATTTATTTCTTGACATGGATTGTGCAACTATACAAGTCAATTTTGACGACTTATGACCAAGTATTTCTTATAAAGTGTTAAAGCAATGTTATTGTTGTATACGCACTGTTTTGACACTAATTCGTAACTTTCGTGATTTGATAGCCTGAATAAATTTAATGGAAATTTGTAATCAATGATAGTCATGTGCGTGTTTTTGCACACCACACAAACATCACATTTAAAAACGTCGTGTGTAATATAGCTCTTATAAAAAAGCAGCGTACAATATTTAATGGATTTAGGTAGATCCTAAAACGTTTCCTACATGTTTATTGAAAATCTACACAAAAATAAATAAAATGGAAGTGTCTGTTTGTAATGTCAAAATAATAGCTGTTTACTAAATACATATGAAAGTATATACAGTAACACATTTTTTTTTTAAATTATGTCTGTCTGTTTCTTCAACTAATCTCCGAAACGGCTGGACCGATTATGACGGGACTTTTACTAATAGATAGCTGATGTTATAAGGAGAAACTTGGGCTACTTTTATCTTAGAAAAAGAGTTAGGGCCCACGTGGCGGAGCGGCAGCAGCTAGTTGCTAATATAAACCGAAATCCTAACTATTGGCAACTTTCTCACCGAGAAATACAATCAGCTTGTATAAGGTTTTGATCGAAAAAATCATTAATTTGTCATTCGTAAAGGTACCATTTACACTATTACTAAATAGGTTAGTTTTATAATCTCATACATCAATGAATAGTCAGTAGTTTGTAATGGACAAGAACAAATAGTATTGGTTTGCACGCAAGACGTTGCATTTAGTTTAGAGGCTTATTTGGTAATAATTAGTACCTAATATACGTTTAGTACCCCCGATTACGATTTAATTATTTGAGCCACAAGCAAGAACGTTAGGCAGACTAGATTTTATAATGTGTATTTAATAGTGTGTAAGCTTCTCAAGGCACATCATTTATAATATAACAGGAATGCCAGACATCTCTTATAAACTTTTGTATACATGCAGTTTTTTTTAATGCCTAATCGGGTCTTCTCTTGACCTAGATTTTAGTTATTTTTAAAAAGATGTATAGCCCGACTGACACCGCTGTTCCGCGCCTTAGAAGGGTATTACACTATCATATCTATGATAAAAGATATCATGAAATTGTAAAATAGACATGGGTAATTTGTGAGCTTCGTAGGTAGGTAAATGATATAATTATGATAGTGTAGGGGGATATACCCCTATTACGTCTATTTTGCAATGTCATTACATCTGTGATCATAGAAGTGATAGTGTAATACCCCCCTTAGCTATGTGCGCGGTGAGACGAGGCGGCAGTGCAGGCCGCTCATTGATCAACGCTGCCCCCAGCGCATTCCTAAAGCGCGGTACTCAGTGGTCTCGGTCAAATTAACTACCACAACTAAACAACTTTAATAACTTACGTACAGTTCGATTCAAACTTAATGGCGGCTCGGACCATGAGGCGAGTCGCTGCGTAGTAACAACTTCCGACCGCCATTAAGTTTGAATCGAATCCTGTTACAATGTCGCGATTTCATGTAGGTTTTTACATCTTTCTATAGACTACTCAATATATTTTGAATAAAGGTTTAGTGGTGGCTATTAATGTAAGTAAAAAGTGTCCTAATACCGCATTTAATTTATTATAATAAGGACAATAGCGAGATTTCAAGGAGGGATTGAATTATCATTATGAATTAATTTTGTTTGACCAATTATGGAGTGTATGCGCATAGTATAAGTTATCAATCTAAGTGGTTCTGCCCACTGCAATTAAACGATGTGTGTTAACAGCTCTCTTATTCATTTAAGTTGTAAAATTGGTCATCATCAATATTGTATCAGATTATAATATTATATCAAGTATTTTTTAACGTATTTTTTTTCTTTTCACGCTGATCTGGCAACTAAAGTAAATCTGAGGGATGTAAGGAATATGATCTGACATTTTAATTTTTTAACTTTCAATCAAGTAAGAACTAGTTAATCCTGTGTCAATCGGAAAATTATTATAATTTTTACATATCAATGTTTAGAAACTAAAAAATATTATTATTTAGAGTACTTATTTGGAAACTTTGAAGTCACAAATCGGACTTTAAATTCGAAAACTTAAACAGTATTTGATTATATTTCTTTAAAAAAAGAAAGTATTATTATAATAAATTGCAATTTTTCAAAGAATTTAAATTTATTTTAACCGCACTTCGTTCCAAACGCACGATGAAGTAAATATTGAATGAAATGATAAATTCATTTTTTAAATTAATATAAAATGGCCACTTTGAAGGAGTGGCTACGAATACAATATATAATATATATATATATATTTTTTTTTTTATTGAAAAAAAAAACATATTGTAAATCTTTGCATGCCCACGTGACGGTAAAATATGGCGGACTTTATTTAAAACACCTATGTACCTACTATACCCATGTTTGCAAAGAAATAAATGATTTGATTTGATTTGATTTACATACGATAGATCTCTACACACTATAACATTTTGTATAATATAGGGTTTGTACCCATCTGTGTACCAGAGGAGTGCAATAGCAGCATAAGTCGATACAAAGCCACAAATGTTGTTTCCATAACATTTTATTAGGCATAAATATGGTTTAAAATATATCGCAGTGAAAAAAAAACAATGTGATCAAATTGTAAAAAAATATCATCACAATTCAATTATTTCACCTTTAAACGTAGTCACATTATTATTATAAGCATAATGGATACAGTTCCTGGCATCACAACATAATAAATCTAATTATAAAATTATCACAATGATACAACACGGCCGATGAATCATGGCCGGTCTAAGGCTGTGCAATAACATTTTTTTGGAAACAAATGTTGAGATGAAGCGAGTGTGAGTGAGAGAACATGGGCGAAATTTGGGATTTCGCGCCTATGTTCAGACCGGTCATGATTCATCGGCCATATTGTACATCAATGCTTTTAAATGCAATGTAACACAAAGTACTGCCACAATGCAGTTAATAAATAGGGTAATTATGTACTTATTCACTCTTCTATAACTTTATAATTATATACGATCAATTTTTTTAAATCTCTAATCAGTGTTATCCAAATTAGCTTTAATTTATTTATCCTCCATAAAAAATATGTTTTACCGAGTCCTTTTTTTACTGTTTGAATAAGTTTTTTAATTTTATTATATTTCTTTTTATACAAAATAATCTAGTATTCAGCGAACTTGGCTGCATGTGCAACAACAATGACGCTAAAAATGTATAAATTGTGATATTATGTATTTTGTTTTTGGCTAAAAAATAAAGTATTTGATAATTTGCCTTGTATTTTATTTAGTGTTGGATTCTTTTTGAAATATTCGATGCTTTAGATGTGAGACACCATGTTTGCTTCGGCTTGCAGACACGACACATGACGTTATTCAAGGATGAAGCTACCGATACGGTCTGTAGTTAGTTACGATGTACAATACGAACCAATCTATGGGCGGTGGCCCATAGCACTCCCACTGCCGTCGACGAGGACGCGACTAGATAAAAATAAAACAAAAACAACTATGAACAACTTTGTCACACAAGAAAGAGGAGATTTTAAGTGGTCCCTGGACGACCATGCGGCGTGATATGCAATTCCATAGCTCAACGGTCATACATGCATGACAGCACGTAACGTATGCCGCATGATCGTCTAGGGACCCAGTGTTAGTAAAAGAGTTCCATACATCAATAGTTGACCGCTGACTACTGGTCACACCGCTGGCTAGTACTCACTTGTCGCAGCGACATAGCTATCAGAGTACTCGCTTGGCGGGCACGGGCAGAACAGTCGCCGAGAGGCTCACGCTTGGTACATACGCATACAGCGAGGTATCGCTCGCCGTCGCGCACCCGCTGCTCGTTGACTCGTTTTTAGTTGCTAGCTCTTCTCGTTAATCGCAGGCGGTGGCACAGGTGGCTCAACGTCAAGTTTTTACCTACACTAGAGTATGTCGAAAGTAAACCATGTCCATATCAGGACCAGTACTTACACCGTAACATAGATGCTTATCTAGCCACCTTTGCCGTCAGATTATGATGCATGTATCTATGAAGGCATATCATATGATACCTACGGTAATTGGTGCTTGTACCTTTAGAAAGAAAAATAAAACACAAGTTGCACATACAAACTTTATTTGCATAACACAATGCAATGTTACTTATCGACACTTCGCAGTACAATAAATAAACGCGAAAAAAAAAACAATTTGGTCCATTACCGAATTCCGAACTAGCTGCCTAATATACAAATTAAAAAATACCGTCTTTTCGACAATCAACAATGTTTATTTAGAGCTCTCGCGTTCCTTAATTTGATCCACAGAGGTCAGAACAGATAATCAGCAATTAGTTGCCGTAGCCGTGGTTGCAAATTATCATTAAATTGGAAGTAGGCCCGAAAAAATACTTTGGACAAAATCAGATAAAATTTTAAATCTTCCAATATTTACTACAAACATGTCTTTCATAATTCAAACTACAATAGAAGTACAAAATTCTATTGCATGTACATAACAAGAGCTCTATTATTCAACCGAAAACAAAAAAAAGAAAAGATACAATAAAATCAAGAAAAATGGTAACAAATAGTGATCAAGCAAAGCGGAAGAATAAAATATATTCTCATGATAATTATAATTGGCGAAACAGAACAACAAAATTAGAAAACTTTTTATAGTTATAAAAATAAACAAACGCGAAAAATCTTATCAATTGATTGAAATCAATCAAATTAAATCAATAGTTGTGATTGCAATCATATTCGCACGACAAAAGAGTAATACCGATACTAAATAAAAATGCTAGATCTTAGAGATCGTTAGAAATCAGTCAAAAGGCTCTGACAAGAATCAATCTATTAGCTGAATGCCATGAGAGGCCATTTTAAACATAAGTACAGTTCGATTCAAACTTAATGGCGGCTCGGAAGCTAGAAGCTGCGCAGTACCACCGCACCCCTCGCCGCCGGCACATGAAATTGTTACTGCGCAGCGACTCGCCTCATGTTCCGAACCACCATTAAGTTTGAATCGAACTATATACAAGGTTAAATTAAATTAATTGGCGAAACTTCAGAGTTTGACCTTGTATAATTCACAATTATGACAAAATCGAATTAATTTAAGGATGCTTTTCTTGATTGATTCCTGTCACGATTCAGTCTCACAGCTTTTTCCCATCATAAGGATATATTAGAACCCCACATGCATCATTCTGAAAAATGACAAGTAGTGCTGTGTGCCAAAATGTTAATGTTCATTCATTTTTATTAGTAAGTGTAATAAGTTTTAAGTACGACTAAAGCTAGATACAAAATTGGTCCGTGCGTGTGTTGATATGAACGCGACCTACTATACTAAATTAGACTATGGCGGTCATCCACAATTCTGAGTAAATTTTTCTAACTAGTCAACTCTATCAACCCTGTTCTCAAGAGACGCTTCGGTCCTGAAAAAACTTCAATCAAAGCATGAAAACCCCTTATTCTAAGATTGGCATCTATCCAACTGTGAAAGTTGATTGATTTTATTTTGCTAAGATATTTTGCGCAAAATTTTATGCGTTCAGTGCGCATTTCGATATTCATAGACCTTATCCAACATACGAAATGTTGCACAGAAATGCTTCAATATCAAAGCTAGGATTGAACATCTTTTGGTCTCGGCATAACACTATAAGTGTCCTCTTGACACTTTGTTTTAGGTTCTATCGCCTCATGCGAAAATATAAAGAGATCAGAGGCCCTAGACAAAGTAACATTCTATCAGCGATAACGATGATGGAAAAGACAAAAATGTATAGGACTGACATAAGCTATCGAAAAGCTTGTGTCAATTCTGTTGAAAGTCGTTGTAGAAATACGAAACGCTTTCGCAGCGATTAACACTTGTAGCTTATGTCAGTCCCATACATTTTTGCCTTTGCCATCATCGTTATCGCTGATAGAATGTCACTTTGTCTAGTCTAGGAGGGCCTTTGAACCTTCTCTTTACAAAGTGTGAGCTATAATCATCACGTTTTGAAAAGCGTATAATCACAATTTGGAAATTACACAAACCAAACGATTTGCGAAATCTGACAACTAAAGATTTTGTTTTCAATTTCTCAAAACGTAGCAATAATAACCATAATACTTTATACTACATCCTTAACCTTTTAATACCTAATCCTATCGAACTGTGGATGACGCCAACGAAATAAGCTATACAATTTTAAGCTAAACATTAATAAAGATCAGCTAAATACTGCTTTTTGACTAAACACACAAACATTTGACAAAGCGCCAAATGTTCGGCTGCGCATCAAACATTTGGCGGCAACGCGTTATATAGAAATACGTACAACCAACAGAAGCCCTGAAGCTTATAGAAACGTTTTAACAAGTTATTAGCATTAAATATCACAACATATAGCAAATTAAGCCGTATACACATAAAAGCCAGGCATTCGTTACACGACACTGAGGTTACCAACATCTTTATACACATTATAATAGCAGTCTCATAAATTAAATTAAATAGTTATATAAACTGAATATTGGACTAATGGTGTAGTTTTTCTCCAACGCACTGGACGGAATTTGGCAGTTTTATTATGCTTTCTAATATCATCAATTTACTAGGTCTATCACGAAAAGAGATTCAAAGTTAAATGAAAAAAATAAAGTATTAATTGCAACACGAAATACCATATGTGCATAAACAGACACTAAAAGCAAGTGCTTATTAACTCAAACTTTTGAAAAAAAAAAAACGCAATTACTGTAAAGTTCAGAAATATGAATCGACTTATGACGATGCAATAGGCTCGCCCCATAATGTATGAGATACACTTCTGCCTGGAATACAGGTATTATTTTATTATTACTGAATCTTTTTGATATACCTATTATTCAAAGAATCACTTGCTCAGTAGTATGCATTCACACAATACGATGAAATATAAAAATAAATAATCGACTTAAAACTATCAAAAAGTCTTTTAAATCAGTACGTAGTTAGGTCCCCAAATGTCGTGAACAGTACCTTTATAGTAATACCGTACAAACGCTCACGTCAACTCTTCACTCCCGGTAATACTGACCCTATGGGCGCGCTCACTTGGCGAGGCGCAGCGCAGCGCAGTTGTCACTGTCAAACAAATATCTACTTTGCTTAATTTGAAATAAAGTTGAGAATAAATAAACTTCTATTATCTTGAGAGTGTATCTAAGCGTAAAAAGGCGCGTGTCTCAGGTTATCTATTTTCGACTTTTAAGGCATGCAATGTTTATATTTGTTTGGTGGTGACAACTGTCTGCGCTGCGCCTGGCCAGGTGTGCGCCAGCCCTGTGAAGTAAAATATCTCCAAAATACACTAGTCTTGTGCCTCAGTCTTTCGTTTTGATGACCGAACGATATCATTCACCTACAATTTTGTTCCCGCGGCTTGAATATTAATTAAATCGAGTGATATAATAGTTTATGGCCCAAATGTTTGCCAGAACCGCGTCAGAAGTTATATTACAGAGGTAGCGCCTTAAAAATAAATACAAACAAATATAGCTGCCTTAAAGATTTTCGATATTTTAAACACAACCTCTGGTAAACCCAGTCCTAGGAGGTTGCCATGGCGACCGTCCTAACATGAGTTTTAAAATCTGACCCATTCCTTTAAGAAACAGAAAAACGCTTAACTACTACTGGAACTAACATACTGGAACATTTTTGAAACTCATTGCAAATTGCACACCGACAAATCTTGTCATATAATTACGTATCTTGAAGATCAAGTCCTCATGAATAATTTAGTTTAATAATAACACACTGCGAATTTTATTCCTCAAATACTCTACAGTATTTTGTCTAGGACTCTCCCAAACATTGGATAGTTGTAGTAACTATCGTGAAGAGTTCTGTCGCTGTCAAGTCGCTCCTTAAACATCTTATTGGCAGTATTCGACGAACCAACATATACAAACAATCATAACTAGTTACTTGCTATATTACCTTTGTAATGGCGATCTGTAAAATAAATACATCGTCTAGGTCTTTAATCCAAAAAGCCTTAACTTTCTTTCGAGTCCATGGTACAGTCATCAAAATAAATAAGTAACCAGGGTTAACTACGACTTATTTAAATTATTGGCCGATTCGCACGAATTTACTCGCCAGAAACGGGGGAATCGTCACATTTAACAAATGCTTTTTTCTATATTAGTATAGGCGATTCGCACCAAGTTAATTTATGAGTGAGTCAATCGATAACTCCAAAAATACGTATTAGGCAACTGGCACATGATACATTTTGCAATTTTCTGGCGAGTAAATTCGTGCGAATCGGCCAATAAGTCTTTTATTTAAACTGTGTCATGCAGGTGGTCAGTATACAAAGTTTGACATTATTCCTGTGAGTACGTTTAGAAAGTTAGGGTAGTTTATTTCTTTGCTGGTTTACTTATATATCTTTTGTCGACATTCAACAAAGGTTTTTACTTTGTTTACTTTGTTCTTGAATAAATTCTTTGAATATATTTTTTTTTTTGTTAATAAAAGATAATGTTCGTCATGTCGTGTAGTTCGTGTAGTTATGTGTATTTATTTGTTCTTATATTTATATATATTTAGGTATTTTGGTTTATATTTACATTTTTTTTTTTTTTCTAATAGGTTAACATATTTAAATTATATTTATTCCACAATTTTCTCTATTGCACCTACCACTGTTTGTCTCTGCATCACCCAAAGGTTGACTGGTAGAAAATGCCTATGGCATTAAGTCCGCCTCTGTACATTTATGTGCTTAAAGTATTAAATAAATAAATAATGTTAATGGCGAGTGTGAGTGCTCTTAATGTAAGTTGAGTTCATCACCACCTTTCTAGGCTTTTCCCAACTATTTTGGGGTCGGCTTCCAGTCTTACCAGATGCAGCTGAATCCACAACTCCCTCTTTTACCCCTCGGTAAGACTGGTTGTCAGACTTTCGGATGACTAATCGTAACAACTGTCAAAGAATTACGAATAAGGGCAATGAAACTATTCACAATACGGATGAGGTCGAAACATTAAATTTTATCATGAGGGCTCGGGATTAAGACCAATGCTACATAACTTTCTCACTACTCGCCAACATTTTAATTTTTGCGTCTAATGGTGGAATCCCACGATCGGCAATATTGCAGACGGACACGCACGGCAGACGACCACACACCGCCACGCACCGCGCACCGAGGCTCTTCCGATGTTTGCGATACCCCGCACGTACACCTTCTCACGGTCCGTCGTCCGGGCTCGTCGGGTTCCGTCCGCAAAATCGCCGATCGTCGGATCTCGGCATAAAGCAGCTAGAGTTTGGCCGATTTCTTTGTTTTCTAGTAGTAACTAAGCGCTTTATTATAACACCATATGGAATCAACGAAAGTCAACATTAAATACATATATTTTGACAGATAAACAGTCTCATTTTATACAAAATGGGGTTGTTTACCTGTCTATATAAAAAATAGTCACATTTTCGTTACGTATTTCATGAGGCCTTATTTATACGGAAGATTATTTTGAGGTAAAGGATTATAATTATAATATAACAGAAATGTTCTCGTCTTTTCATTGATAGGGTGAATTTGAGAAACAAATAATGTTTCTTGTTTTTCGTTAGTAATATACAGCCGATATAACTTGGCAGGTCTGAACATAGGCTCTGCGAACATTCGCGCATGTTCTCTCACTCACCTCATGTCACAATTTGGTTCCTAATAAATGTTACTACGCAACCCTCTGCGCGAAGTTCAGAACTGCCAAGTTATATCGGCCGTATTGTACAGTGACGCTATCAAACTGACAGTCCATGTCAACTATAAAATGATCGATAGTAAGGTTTCCTTCTTACCTATTCATTCCGTGAGTGTGCGTAAGCAGTTAGAAAACCCCGGTTTGTAAAAAATATAGACAGCCTTGAAAAACCAATATCCAAATAGAGTATACTGTATATTTCTCAAAATATGTCAGAAAAATATGGAGAAGTTTCATGATTTCCATTTTTAGAGAGCTTTTATAATTTTTCTAGCAATTATTTTAGAAAAAGGACATTTTGTTTTAAAATTTTGCCTTTCACTTCTTAGTGACATTTGTAATACATTTTGTCATAGAGTATTTTTATGAGGCATGACAAAATTCATGACAAGTATCATGTGCTAGTCCTTTTACGTATGTTTTAACTAGAAGTAGTAGAGGGTATTACATCATATTCAGATCTATTAAGCAGTCTATAAAAACACAGTTGTCTTAAGTTTTATAAGACAAACTATGAAGTCTTCAAAGTGAGTCGATATGTCTCACGAATCAGTTCGACAAAATGTCTTTTTATCAGTTATCGATAAATCTATCGACCATCACTACACTATCGGAAAATCACTTACTGTCATGCCTATTACGGCAAAGTTGATATGTAAGCAATGTGAGCATTATCCGAGCAATATCAACATTGTGATATTTTGTAAAAAAAAATGACAACGCATGAACAATGTCGATAAATTGAATTTTGAAAACTGGTCAATAAATATAGTTAAGTAGGTTTTATCGGCATTGCCCGGGCGATGTCGATATCCAGCATAAATGATATAGTCCTACTTGTTCACGAATTTGCACATGATTTTACCTACACTAAGTATTAAATTAAAATTTAATTTATTACTGAAGTGTAATACGATATGAAAATGATGTGCAAACCGTGAACAACAGACCAATATCAAAACACAATCTCTTAGAGAATGGTCTTTGGTCAAACCATATCCACGCATGATTACAAAACATATACATATGAAAACTGTCAACAAGTCCATACTTACGGCTTAACTAACTTATAGTATAGGCGACTAGTTCAGGCGATATTGGTCCTTGGCGACATGACTATGTAGTGGTGTTCCATGGGGGGAGGCGGTATGATCGGCGACATTGGCATGTAGTCGTTTTCGATCTCATCTTTTAGGCGTACTTTGCTCATTTGCTCGTGACCTAGGAGTAGGTCGACGATCTGTTGTGGGAGCGAGAGAGCGGCTAAGTTATCATCTGTGAATTCTATTGAGAGGTCCGCTTCAAAGTCAAAGTCATTCTCAAGACACTCTACTGACTTCGAACAGCGGTTAGTCTGCACGTGTTCGGTATCGTCGAGAAATTCGCAGCTTTTTGTCTCGCCTTTAGACAAGTTCCCTGTAGTGATCTTTAGGTTCTTCATCTTGCGACTGACCTTGAAACTCTTGAATATGTCCCGAGTGGGCGTGAAGTCGAACTTCTTCTTTTTAGTTTCGACATCTTTGTTTTCTTTTGATGTTTCGGATTTCTGTAAGCCAGTGATGCGGGAGTCGCTTTTGAGCCGTTTTCTGTAAAGAAAACGAATATGATGTTAAGGCTGGATTTAGTGTTACGCTGACGTCTGTCGCGTACCAAGACGTTGTCGATAAATGGACGTGCATAGTGTAGCACTGACGGTCAGCGAGCGCGAGTCATGTAAATCGGTACGCGACCGATGTAAGCGCTGAACGTCGGTCGAGCACTAAATCCAGTCTAAAAACTATTGTTTGCTAGGTAAATGGAGCACGCAAATAAGCATGAGTGTCGGCTGTTGCACATGCTAAATGGAAAGTACCAGGTAAAATTTTCTTTCTATATAAATATCCTATGCTTAACGTCAGGGCTAGCAGCTGTCGTGGTCGTAAACAATGCAAATATGAGAAGGCGAATTAGAACAGGATTTCAAAAACTCTGTCGAGTCTCGTGTCGCTTGCTTCCCACGATAGTAGCATAAAATAACCTAGTTCTGGGCGATATTGTACCTATGTGGTGGGGAAAGTAGGGCTACGAATGATGATAATGCTACTTGCTTTGGCCTATCTTCACGTTGCTAGTTACCTGAACACGCTGAAGGGTTGTCTCTTGGGCAGCGTGTTGGTGTGCGCGTGTGCGAGCGGGAGCGTGTTGCTGCAGCGCGGCAGGGAGCCCAGCGACGAGTGACGTGTCACGTTGCCTTCGCGAGGGGTCTTAGAGCGACGGCCCCAGGTCTCGCCTGCTTTTAGTGTGCTGCAATGAAACAGTGGTTATATTTTACATAAGTTCAGAAGTTGCTTAAAGCGTAAGTTATCGGGACTCACCCAAGGAAAGATGGATTTATTGAACTTATCGTATGGGTCAGTGATATGCCCCCGTATTAATGATAAAAATACAGGATGTAAAAAACCCACACGTAGCCGTCAACTACGCATTCTGTTCATGAAAATAAGTAACACTGCACAAAAATAATTGCTGAGAAACATTCGACTTTCATTATAATGTAAAAACATGTGCCAACACGTGTGCTACCTGAAGGGATGTCGCGGCGGCAGGGGCGGCGGGCGGCGCCTGCGCAGGCTCGCGCGCGCGCAGTCGGCCGCGCACACGCAGTCGCCCACGCACTCGTACGTCGGCTCCTCGCGCGCGCCCAGCGCCTGGCGCACGGACACACGTTAACATAAGAACACGTTTCTATTTTTACAGTGCTCCCTCATTTCGTCAGTTAGGTTTAAGTCCCTATTATGTCAATAAAGGTATTTAAAAAAAATATACCTTCAGTAGGCCGTCGGGCAAATCACAAGATGTGTAGCTACACAGCGTGTCGGCCCCGGCGCCGCCGGGCAGGTCGGGGATCTCCTCGTAGATGCCCGACGCGACCGACAGCAGCGACCGGCGGTCTGATATGCTGCACACACCGAATTATTATAGTTGCAGTGTGTTTTATCCTATTTTCCCTTCGCATAAACAATTTAGGGCAATGGTTAGTTCGAGGTGGCTAAGGTAAGATACGTGGAGAATTTGGGTGCCTTTGCAGCAGTGGAACCGAGTCGGATAGCAAAAAAAAAATCGAGAGGCTTACAGTAGTCACGTTATGATGTGTAGCATCTGACATCTTGGCTGATAGTACCAACCTCTCGAAGATACAGGTTCCCAATAAGGACAAGAACGGATCGGTGCGGGTAAAATAATCCCATACTTTCTGTATACGCTCGCACTTAAAGAAATAGGTTGAAACTTGCCTGTGCCTAGTACACTTTTTCATAGGTAGTTGTACGTTGATTTGTAACTATCAGTACTTACCAGTCCCGACAAATCGGGACCGAAAAACCTGTATCTTTATGCAAAACCTAAGGGCCCATAATGCAATACAGACCTGTCATCTGATGGCAGAGTAGTACATACCTGTCATCGAAGGATGTGGCAGACTGCGTTTTGAAGGGTTGCGCGAGCGCAGCCGTGGACAAGAGCTGTCCCGCGCCGCTGTAGCGAGACAGCTGACCCGCCGGGATGTGCTTAGACTCCTGATGATAAATAGAAAACAAATATTAACACAAAAAAGTAACAACACGTGACCGTATTCGCTGAAGGTTTAGGCAAACGTGTAATATTACACCTCAGCTAAAATTCCACACCAGACATCCTAACTACATATATCCATATAAATATTATAAATTCGAAAGTAGCTCTGTCCGTCTGTCTCTATGTTACCTTTTCACGCCTAAACTGCAGAACGGATTTCGATAAAATTTGGCAAGGAGATAGATGGCATCCCGAGGAAGGACATAGGCTATTTTTATCGACATACCACGTGGGCGAAGCCGCGGGCGGAAGCTAGTATATAATATTATAAATGCGAAAGTAAGTCTTTTTACCCGACTGCCCCAGAAGGAGGGTAATGTTTTTTTCTGAATATCGATACCCATAAGGTTTGCGGAGTTTCGCTATGAATGAATGAATGAATGAAATGCACCGACCCCAGCGTGGCTTAACCAGACTCGATAAATCGAATGAACCCCAGGATTTGCACTAGCCCCTGGAGCCTCATGGTTCATGGGGTTACAGAAGCCATTGCATATCAAAGAGTAGACCGGGGGGCGCGGGTAATGGTAGGGAATAGACCGTGCCCGTCGGGATATGGAAGGATTTGCGAGCCTACCGGATATGCATCCTTGAGTAAGCAATGGACTAGTGGAGAGACGGGTAATATTTATCTAAGGATGAGCATCTTTTTACGACGTCGCCGCCAGTTGGCTCCGTTCCATTTTCACCGTTGAATCCATGGGCGGAGATATGCTTCGTTCTCGGCTCTTTTCAATCTCCCTGCTGTGCTGTGTTACACTTTGCTGTTTTCTGAGTCTTTGTCCAAGGACTCGCTGCTGTCCGTTTCAGGTTTCTTGTATATCTCGCTGGCTGCTTTCGGGATCTTGTATCGGTCTTCAGCCATGTCCATCCAGAAGTTGATTTCCTTGTTGAAGCACGCCATGTCCTGTCTTAGGTTGTCGTTCCATGCGTAAATCGGTCAGCCTACTCTCTTGGATTTGGCCTAGTACTGCATTGCTGCATATAAAAGGTGTGGTTTGCCGCGTCTGTGAACATGTGCGAGATAGCACGTCCTGTGATTCTTGATGTGTTTCGTAACAGTTTTTACTTCTAAGATTTCGTGCATTTACTTATGTCTTGGTTTATTCCTAGCGTGGTTAATCAAGTCTCTCATGATGACTCTCTCTCTGTCAGGATGGTTCAAGTCCAGCTTCACCGGTGAATCTTTTGGCGGGGTTAAACTGCTTTCTCGATTCTTTTCTTCTTAGTTCTGATGCGTTTTCAGCAGCACTGTTCAGATCGCGATCGGTTCGATCCTCGTTGTTTATGTCCAGCTCCGTCGCCGTACAAGTTCAATCTGTAGCTCGCCGCTGCTCACCTCGGGTTGATGCGATTGCAAATAATATAGTTCGGAGTTAAAAGCGCACTATTCGGCTCAAGTAATTAATAAGACCCCGACAAAAATCCCGACCCGCGTCACCCGAATTCTTCTTTTCTGTTCATAGTTACATCGCCGACACTCATAACCAACTACTTTTAAAACAAAATCCCGCGCACAAGATGACCACCTCTGTTACCGCCCAGGTTCTATAATAGCGTCCATGCGCCTTTGCTGGCTTTCCGCGATAGTACTATGGCGGGCGCGCATCGCAAGGTCTATTCCCGCCTGCAGCGTTCGGCCACTATGTAACGCTTACCCATGCTGATCAACCAATAACATTGCAGCATCAGATTTTTGTTGCGACCCCTTTCTTGTAAATGAAAATAGCGCCCAGGATAGAGTAAATTTAAAAAGCGTTAAAACTTGATAGCCGTCCGTCATATTTGTTTTAAATTAGCTCGAGTAATAAGCCCTTTTCAAGGATTGCACCTGCAGACAGCAGTTTGAGTGAATGAAAATCAAAGTAGGTATGTCATATTCTACACAATCTACAGTTTACACTTTCACTGTCAGCTTTGTTGAGATCCCCCGTTGTGGCATTCTATAATATACCCAAATAGTGAGTATCTTAAAAGTTAAAATACCAATTGCTATGCGGCCTAAGCGTCGGCGCGGGCGCCCACATCTGGCGAGGGATATAGGGGCTGCGGAATTTTGTTTCCAAAGCCGTTAGGTATGCGTGCCCAAGACAATAAGAGCATCACTGACCACTCACAAAAAAAAAGGTCACTTGAACTCAATAACGATTTTGGAACACAATCACCTACGCATTATATCTTAAAGTTGGGTACATTATTTAGCCAATTAAACCTGTAGTGACTTAAAATGACGGAATTATGGCGTGTATCTTGCAGAGAGGAGCAAGTCACTGTAATATGGAAAGATCTCACCAGATTAGCCTGCAGGTACACTTGGCGACCACCACCACCACCAAAAGAAAACACCACCATCACTTTAATAACTCACTATCATTAAAAATAATCCATGAAACTACACATTACACAACACGCACCACCCGATAAAATACCGATTTTGCAGAGTTCGATTCCGCTGGCAAGCGAGGCTTGCCACATGCCACTATCATAAAAAAATAACAAAGAGCGTCCCCGGCACAACCGTCTTCGTTGACGGCCAAAGACCCCAATAAGGTTTGCGGAGTTTCGCTAGCTAATTAAATTTGATACGGTAGAAAACTTTGCAATGCGACATGAGAGTTGACCAGACCAAATTTTATTCAATAATCATATTTTTCCTACTTTCTTTCTAAATCAAAGGTTCTCACCTTAGACATGACGAGGTCTATATCATCCAGAGATACTTCTGAGGGGCCACTGTACCAGCTACTGCGACGAACATCACCTGTAACAAACACAAGTTTAAATATCTTTCTATATTATCTCAATTTCCTGGTCTGTGCCTGTGTAAGGGTCTAAAATAAAAATCAAAGTGAAGTACCCATATCAGTGTCGCTACACTTGGGAGATCGCAGGTCTCCCTCACTCTTGCTGAGCTTGTGTCCCGCTCGCACGCCGCCGCCGCTCAGCGCCGCCCGCAGCGCGCGCGCGAGCGATCCCGCTAGTGGGGACGAGAACTTCAGCTCGCCGGCGCCGTTGCTGAACTCACTGGAAAGGAAACTATTCTGAATACTGTGACAATATAGTAGTTTCTTGTCATCACTCATGGTCACGGAGTTAGAACGTCGACCAGAGCGACGTTCTAACTCCGTGGCCATGAGTTACACGCTCAAGCGGCACGCGTATTGCGACAGCGACTATCAATCTGCCTAGCCTTTTCGCAACCATGTTGGGGTCGGCTTCCAGGCTAACCGGATGCAGCTGAATACCAGTATTTTACATGGAGCGACTGCCTATCTGACTTCCACAACCCAGTAACTGGGTAATACGATACCCCTTGGTAACACTGGTTGTCAAGACTTTCGGGCTTCTGACGATTCGTAACGACTGTCAAAGTTCCACGAATGACAGCCGGGACCAACGGCTTAACGTGCTTTCCGAGGCACGGAGGAGTCTCGGTATGTAAAGATGGTGACCCATCCACCGACCAACCCCGGCAAGCGTAGCTTAACCTGATGGATCGACCCTGTGTGGCTGTTGTTACTTAGCCACGAGCTTATTGCGACAGCCACTCCGGAATAAATAAATGAAAGAAGTTGTTCAGAGCATGACACGAGTCACCCAGACACAACTTACAGAGCGACAGACGGAAACAGTAGACACGCAAGTCCTATCGCTCGAGGCCGTGAACGAGCCCAGGGCCTGAAGAACTTCTCATATCACGTAAATTTGATCGAAGCCTAATATTTTCCAACCGGTAATGAACAAAGAATTAATAAAAGATACCACATGATTAGACCATGAAAATTGATGTAAGCATCTTTTGGTAAAATGCAGAAATACTCGTAAAATCACGGAATGAAATCTTTTTTATGAATAAAGTTAACAATTTTATTAAAAGCCTATTCAATGTGTTGTTATGTGATTGAAATGTTAGTGAAGTATGAAATGCTATTTACTATTAAAAATAACAAATTACTAAAGAAGATAGATGTGCTCAACATTATTTTTTTTTTCATCCAAAAACATTACCGAACTTGTTTACTTGTAAACAGTGTAAAAACCTTGAACGCAGAAAACTATTGTATTTTCCTAGAACACATCTGGTTTAGTCATTTGAATGAGTTTGACGTCAATGTGTTGACAAATAAACAGTTGTAAGTAGATGTTTACTACTCATTCGTTTTAAAAACAAATTATCATTATAGTACCTACTAGTTGCAGTTAGCTGAATTATGAGACTACCTAAACATGTAGTAGAAAGTTAAAAAATCATTACCAATTGTAGGCTTTGCAACCATTACTGTATGCAGGGCTGGCTTACCCTATTGGACGCCCTGGGCACTTTAGGATAACGGAGCTGCTATGGAGAATGCAGGATGCAAGAGCTAGCAAAGTCAGCTTGAAATTTATAACACACCGTCTAGGATTTAACTAACTTTTTTTTTTACAGCCTCTTACCAACGACGCTTGCGGGCCCCATGGATCGCGGGGCAAAGACGACTCTGGCTCTATACAGAATACTTCCGACTTGGCTATTCACTCAAAAATATTATACTCTCCGAATTATAGATTTCTAACAAAAAAGTTAATTGTATTTCAATACGCACATCGACTGAATGCGAACCCAGTCAGGCGCTTTTTACTTTGAGTAAATCATTTCAACATCACTGCTCTTAAAGGAAGTGAAGGAAGAAATCGTGAGGAAACCGGCATGTCCTAGAACCAAAAATTCGAAGACATTTGACATCTATCAACCCGCACTGGACCCGGGTGGTGAATTCCAGCCCGTGCCAGAGTGTGTCCCAGCCGTGGAAACATTATAGGCTGATTGATTGATTATGCTACGCAAATCAAATAAAAGGCTCTCCATGGCCATGAACGAATTCAATCTGAAAGTGTCAATGACTTTCTAAATTTTCAACATCACGGCTCTGGGAATCAGTTCATTGTGCATTGTGCGAGTTATGTATGTAGACTATTGTGTGTTATGCAATTTTATTTTGAGCATCAAAATATGTTTAATTACTATGCTCGGAGTCTAATGTTCCAGGTATTTTGGCAATAGGCTCACCCCTTATGCGGGCCATAGACGTTCAAGTAATTTGATCAAACAGTCGAACAGTTTGATCAAATTTTTCCCACACATTCATACCAATTTGATAAAACTGCTTGAACCAGCCTGTTTGATCAAATTACTTGAACGTATATGGCCCGTAGTACACGGAACTGGCAAAATATTGGTGTATGATATAGTATACAACTCTGCCTAACTCTTGATGAATATCTAACACCTACATATCGTTACAAATCTTTCATAACAGGGTAAAAAAAACATCTTATAATAAGTTATTTTTTTCCTAAATTGCATGTTGCCAGTCATAGGTATGCGGAGTAAATCTATATAAATACCGGCCAAGTGCAGTGCAAGTCGAACTCGCTGACGAAGAGTTCCGTACCGTATTAAGATCGAGCAAAAACGCTGAAAAAAACACGTTCCTTGTGACCTTTAATTATTGACTTGATTTTTTTAGCGGCAATAGAGATACATAATCTGTGAAAACAGAGATACAGCACGCTGACATACAGCCGGACGGACAGCAGAGGCTTAGTACCTAATAAGGTTCCATTTGGTACCAAATTTGAAGAATAGTTAAGTGGAATAGGTTTCTAAATATATCTACGTCTATTGTATTTTAAGAATTTCACGTGAATGAAGTCGCGGGCAGAAGCTAGCGAGTAAATAAATATGAAACGAAATATTTTTGCAAATTCATGTTCGCTTTTGTTTCTTGCTGAGTAGTGTGGCTGTACCTACCTACTATAAAATCATGTTTGTTACGTAACTCTTCGTGAGAGAATAAAGTTTTACAACATGATGTCTCAACTGTACCGTTTGAACTGTACTGTATTCAGTTTCCGTGTTATTGCGTTGTTTGTTATTCTATTACACTTGTATAGTTGCATTTGTGTGATTCCAACAAACAATCTTCAAGTTTCATATGCATGTCTTTATTATTTT
Source organism: Lithophane leautieri (assembly GCA_949152455.1). Lineage (NCBI taxonomy): Eukaryota > Metazoa > Arthropoda > Insecta > Lepidoptera > Noctuidae > Lithophane > Lithophane leautieri. Next base: position 2,219,970 of record OX424475.1, read on the forward strand.
AATGTAAAATCTACCTTTTTAACATTTATTTATCAAAAAAAGTCTGGCGAATTATAGGCTTTTCGATAACTTTGCATTTTGACTACTACATTATGAGCACATGAGTAGGTATGCAACAAAAACCAAACTTCACACTGCTACATAGGAAGAACAGCTATGAACGCTATTATGCGTTGCAAGGAGACATAACCGCGCCGTGTAATAGTAAATACAGTCCCAGAACGTAAAGGTAATGCAAATAGAAAAAGCTGTATATTTTGGCCTTTTAGCATATCCAATCACAGTATATTACAAAAAACACCAACCTATCAACACTAAGAACACAAGTTCTGTTCTTATCGTCGTCAGCGAGGCGAACATCCCTTATATGTTTCCACTCTAGGAAGGTGGCAAGCTGCGCACGCGCCACTATCACGCCGCCCGAAGACAGCGTGACCACGGTATCGGCGCTCAGCCCGCACTTGCGTGACAACTCGGTCGCCACCACGCTCACCGAGTACGAGTCTTTGAGCAATGGTTCAGTGTCTGAAATATGAGCAAGCATGAAGGTGAGGGGAATTTTGCATTAAAAATCGATGCAAGATAAAAAAAAACACCTATGTGGTGTGTTTGGTGAACCATTACACACACTTATGAAGTAAATTCTAGCTGAATGATTTCAAAGAACAGTTTACAAAATAAAAAATACACAACACATTTTTTTTAAATAAAAATTTCTTCTTCTCCCTGTTTTAGATGTTATTATGTGTATTTATGTGATCACAAGGTTTGATTTTATCTTGTACTTGTGTACGAATTAGAAAACTTTAGTGAACATACATTGTAATATTTAAAGGTGGTAATTGTATAGTTCAACTTACGATCCATTGAATTTTTTTAGAATTTGCTTATATAATATCTTACTTTTCTTTTTTAATTTTAATGCAAAAATACCCTCAGAAACATTAAACAAACAGCCGAATGAAATGTAATTAGTATGACAATGCTCTGATGTATGTTATTCCAATGAGCTTACGACATTGAGGCGTAGTAGACGAATAATGTGTAACTCGCAACAATCATAAACACGTTACCCAGACAATATAATAGTACACGTTCAATGCACTGCCTTGTTGATCTGGCGGTCGCAAGTGCTACTGCTGAATATGAGGTCCTGGGTTCGATTCCAAGGTCGGACAAAGTGTCATTGGGTTATTCTATGTGGAATTTCTCAGTAGCATCCGGTGTCTGAATTTGTGTCTGGTGGATGGCAATAAGCTTGCCCTCTAATAACTGGCGAAATATGGGTACACCTCTGCCCAACCCTTCATGAAACAAGGCGTGATGTTATAGCAGTATAATGTAATGGTTAATGTCAATAATACCCAGTGAATGTTGACATTGAACATGCAGTCAATGACTCATTTTAAGTCACAATGAGTAAAATAATGTTATCCGATCTTTGAAAATAACATGGTTTGTTTATTTTTTATTATTCTTAGTCATAAATGTTGGACCATTTTAGTTTATCGTTGAGCTCCTTAAATTCTGATTTTATCTGCATGATTACTGACAAATACGTGCACAGACTGAACAAATCCACTAAATTTGTGTGGTTCTTTCCTCAAAAGACCATTTCAGACACCAATCTACATGGTCTTTACATGATCTGACCAAGATTATGTCTGGACTTTAAAAGAGACTGTGATCTCCGAGTTGTTTCGGCCTTTCTTCTCAGAGTAGTCAGATAGGGAAATTCTGACCTCATCTAGTTTTAAAAATACGATTGACGTGTAAAATGGGTGATAGACGTGCGTACAACAATTTCTCAGACCAGGCGCCGTAGTATGAAGTATTAATGCCACCATTTTTCCAGTGTGTAAGAGAGACGGAGCTAGACAAGGCCGCTAGCACCATCCCGTTTTCGCAGTGGAATAATGATGGCATTAATACTTCACAATACTACCCCAGAGTCTGGTTTTCTACCCTATTGATGGAAATAGGTTCACCCCCTATTACATTTGATGAAATGGGGGTGAACTACAGGTACGACTCTGCCGAACCCTTCGGGAATTACACGCGTGATGTTATATTCATATACCTCTATAAGTTACATTGAGAATACGTGCTTTAATAAGAATAACTTATCGACATATTGTGCTTAATCTGTCGTAAACATGATACTGCAGCCGAGTTTTTTTTTCTTTCTGTATAACATGAGGTTGCTCAAATTAAAGTAAGTAAAAAATAAAGTTAGATCGTTTTGGACAAGGCGAGTCCTAGTAGAAAGTTCACTGCATAGGATTTAGGAGTCTACAAGCTGTAATGGGCTAGCCAAGCCAAGGCCTTGGCCTCATTTCAATTGTACTGAAATGTTACAAATGTTGTCTTCTTCACACACAGTGTAAATGTGTGTGTACACAATAGAAGCAAAGTTAAAGCTGGACTCACACTGAGGCGTATCGAGGCCGAATTTGCTGGCTAGTCATACAACTGTTACGAGCCAAATAATGGATGCATGCGAATTCGGCGCAGGATTCGCCGCAGTCTGTTTGAACCTTAATAGATCATTGTGTAGGTATTACAATTTTAAATGGGTTTTGTGCGTATTTGCATTGAATGTTGTGACGTCAATGGTGTGGATGCAAATTTTAGGACATGTACGGGGCGTACAGTTGGCGCATGTGATATGAATTTGGACCGTATGAGTGTCCTTATTTTATTTGTATGACGTAAATTTTCAGAACTTGCTTATGTTAAATTTCACAAATAGCAAGTTGTACTGTATACTATGTATATTCCTAACTAAAATAAAACTATTGCGAAAGAGTTTGTTTGTTTCGCTTTCACACTAAAACGGCTGAGCGGATTTGGGTGAAATTTGGCACAGGCGTAGACCTTGACCTGGAGAAGGATATAGGATACATTTTTTCTCGATAATCCCACGGGATGGAGATTTATGCGGATGAAACCGCGGGGCGCAGCTAGTGAAACTATAATAACTAGATTTTCCTTATTTTTGTCTTTCAATTAGCTCAAGCAGTAGATTGAATTTATAGAAAGTAACAAAAGTTTTAGTAAAGACAACTCGCTAAATTATGATGAGTTGAAAGTTAAAATTAAAAAGTATTTCATTCATACAATATTTCTAATCTGATTCAGTCACAAATTAACAGATGACTGTATTCCCAGAATCCAATTAACTTGGCTCCAAAATTAATTCCACTAAGGTGTTCGGCCTTGTGTTCATCTGCATACAATACATACCTTTGATACACAATTCAAAGGTTCCATTGTGTGTGATTCAATATGAATAAGGGTTTGTTGACTTGTGTTAAAAAGAATTGTATGTGAACTGAAAATTATATTTCAAACTCTAAAATGCATTTTTAGTGCTTTTTAAATATCATGGTTCCAAAAGACAGTTTTTATTATCTTTCAAACTAATTTCCTCGAGTTTAAGCTAAAAATTAAAAAAAGTAGAAGGACTGTCTCTTGAACAAACATATTTCTGTTATTTAATGTGCAAGACATCTGAAATATTTTATTTTATATCTGGTCACATTTTTATATTTTGTTTTTTGGGAAACATTTTTTGACAGTGACATGTACCATCTCCTGGAATTTTCGTGCATGACTACAGTCAAGCGTTTTCTCTTCCGCAAAAACTTCAGTAAAAAAAAGCTGTTTTGCTGTCTTGTATGCTGATTTAAAATTGCAGCAAGAACTTTGAATGAGTTTAAGACAGTGGGCCACATAATAGCAAAAATAATAAATTATCATGATATCTTAAAATTACAATAATGTATTCATTATCACCAGTGATCGGAGTAGGTAAATTGATTTTTGGTACTTATATCATAAATGCACACAGAAAGAATAACATGGATAAGCCATTTTTCCGGAAGGTAATTCCGGTATTTCCAGATTCAATTAAATATTGTTAATGTTGGTAGTGATATTATTACTACTCAATTCAAAATTTAAAGGAAGGTATCAAAACTAAATTAATTCATTATTTATCTGTTGAATAATAAAAACAATCGAATTCCGATTTTCGATTTCCGATTTTTTTGAGGATGGCAAATCATCAAATGACTCCTTCCACTCTGGCAGAATACAATTCCTACATAAGTTCCGGTTTTTTTTTAATAATCCACCAATTCCGGGGGAATGTCCATATTAATATATACGTTTCGGATCAATGGCCCCAGTTCAATCTACCTACTCCGATCACTGATTATCACATCTTTTGTATGGGAAGGTTTATGTTTTCTATTGAACTATTGATAACTATGATCTAGTATTCATATTAATTATGAAGTTAGACCAGTTGTACTTACAACAACGGGTTGGTTGGTTACATATGAACCATTTACAGGTTTCCTAAGTCCAGTGTATCTAGATCACACACATACATACTAACATATTAAGATCTAGATGTTTCTAATAAATTTCTGAGAGAATTTGTGTGATATTTTTCTTTCATTTGATTATTTGTGAGTAACAGGGAGGTGCAAAATAAATTGTGTTTATGAACTTGTGTACTATATTTCTCATTAGAATCATTTATCATTAATAAATATTTTTTATATGACAAATCAAGTTGTTTAGTGGTTCATGAAGTTATCACAGTGTGCAATGAGTCATAACTTTTCAAAGAAGACATTTTGGAAGAATATCATGTCAAAATTATACTGCACATTTGAAGCAATTAGGGTAACTTGATGAAATATTTGTTTCCATTTAATTAATTGATTAAATAGGTAAATAAAAATTCATGCATACATTTAATTAAACAAAAAAATCAATGTCAACACAACACAGACAGAATCAATGATAATAAATCCTACAAATACTTCTAAGTTCTGTTTGGGTTTTGAAAACACGGAAAAAATGAACAATAATGAAGGTAGACTACTCACCTAATAATTTGCTTCCATTTATCAAAGCTCGGATTTTTTCCATCCAAACTTGTGTGTCATGAAGCGATTGAGCTGCAAGCAACACGCGGGGCTTCCGCGGCTCGTCGACAGAGAAAACGGCGAAGGCATGCGGCCGCGTGCGAGACTTCGCTCTCTTCACCACGCATCCTAACGGCAGCTCCACCGTACCCGCTGCAGCACCCGCCTCGCTGCAGTACACCGCCAGAGAGGCCCCCGAACACGTCGGACTCGGTCTCAAAATACACCATTGTCTTTTCCACGACTGACAATAACAAAAATAATCAATGCCACAATGTTGTGATACATCTCAATGGATAAATTACACTTTACGAAACTTACCTTGAAAGGATTTAAGCCCAAATTAGATTTGAACGGATACTTTATCTCCAAGTATCCGGACATCGTAAGTTTTCCGTTCTTACAGTTTAAAAAACATGTCTAAATTAAATAAAGATGAACAATAAACACGAGATGCACATGTTCAATCAAACAATATTGTTTACAAAAAATCATAGACAAACAACAAAAATAGTGATTGGTCGTTTATTTAAAATCGATAACCGGTTTTTACCGATGACAGCATGTGTCTATGGTTCCGAAGAAATGTGACAAATGTTGAAGGGTTTGTTCATAATTTTTTTTTTTTAAATTGACCGACTTCAAAAAAAACATAACAAAAGAGGACTACTGTACTAAAACCAAACGACAAAAGTACTTCTTTAATAATAAGAGAAAAATAAAACAAACGGCGGAGTAATCGGTGAACATACACAAAAAAAAAAAAAAAAAAAAACAGTCATCCGAACATAGTACCTCCTCCTTTTTTGAAGTCGGTAAAAATGTAAACATAATCCAAGAATAACTTCCAAGGGTATTGGAAGCGTAACATATTTCCATAATATCATTTTAACAAAAAAAACTAAACAAACTTCGCGAGTGAATCCTGCGACTACCCTATATATTACTTTACTCTATGCCTGCGACTTATTAGGTTCCAACTGCAACCGTACCAACCTCGGTGAAGTTAGCCGCACGATTTAATTATTATGAACTTTTGTTAATCCTAATCGTTAGAGAATCGTTAGAGAGGGTTAGAGAGAAAAGAAAAATCGTTAGAGAGTAATTAGTTTTTATGTAAATACAATTTTAATTTTTCGTGTGATGTTGGCCCCCCCTCCCGCAAAAATGGACTTAGACGTAATTTTATTTTTTTAATCGTTTGCGAATCGTTAGAGAGAGATTGAGAGTTACACAAAATCGTTAGAGAGTTAATATTTTATTTAATATTAAATCATTTCTAAGAGCGTGACGTTAGCCCACCTCTGTGGATTTTGCCCCCGAATTAATTATTCTCAACTTTTGTTAATGCTAATCGTTAGAGAATCGTTAGAGAGAGTTAGAGAGAAAAGAAAAATCGTTAGAGAGTAATTAGTTTTATTTATCAACGATTTTAATTACTTTTGTGAGATTGGCCCCCATTCCCGCAAAAATGGACTTAGACCTAATTAAAAAAAATATGTAGTTTGAGAATCGTTAGAGAGAGATAGAGAGTTAAAAAAAATCATTAGAGAGTTAATGTTTTAATTGATATTAAATTATTTTTGAGAACGCGTTTTACTCTAGAGCAGATTCAAGTTTAGAAACGTGCCGCCTCGATAGGGGATAGGGGAGGGAGGAGAGGGGGGAATGGTTAGTAGATCCCCCCACTCACCCCTGCCGGAGATACAAAGTTTTTTTTAATGATTTTTAAATATGACAAGTCTCATATGCTGGGACCACACACACGGATTATCACGATAATAGACGTTAACCGTGGGTGGAGCCACAACTTAGTGAATTTGTCAATTGAATAATAATTTGTTAACCATTTAATTTGAAGAAGTACTTACCTATCTCTATAAAGAAAAACTGAATTCAGCGTGTTAACTTTTATGAACTTATCTCGTAGGAGTGACTATTCACCATGTATCTACCACGACCTGTCATTTTGTTGTTTGTCTTGTCGTATCCCTTTAGCATTATGTAATGCCCTGTGTCGGATGACAGAAAGACGCACTGAGCGACAGGCGAGAAATGGCAGCTCATGTTAAGGCTCCCACAATCAGGCGCGATATCGCGGATGCGACAACAGTAGCGCTGCCTGTCGCGCCCGCGATATCGCGCCTGTTTGGACGAGCCTTTAGGCTCCCTGTATACTTTCCTATCTTCGCTGTCGTAAAGTAAAAGTAAATTACTCGTAAGTTGAATGTAAAAAAAATTAAGAGCCACTACCAGCCCTTCCATTTAATATGTCACACTCACACTGTTAATATTATTGCGCATGCATAAGGTACTTTTTTTTTCTGTATTGTCCCCCAGAAGTGACTCCCATATTCAAAATGTATTTATTTACGTTATACGTCCCAAGTTTGGGTCACAATAAATTACCAAATTTCAACATTTTTGTGGGAACTTTTATTTTCTCGCCTATCCTTTTGTGTGAGCTGTCGTTGGAAACGTCATTCAAAAATATGGTGAGTTTGTTTGAGATAATTTTTTTTTATAAAAAAAAACAACCGTTGACAAAAAAACAAAAAAGTGAAAAATAACTTAAATTTCTTTGCTTTTCAATTTTCATTTTTTGCCACCGACTTCCTAAGTTCCTTTCCGAAAGTTATTTTTCACTTTTTACTGTTTTTTTTGGAAGTCGTTTGTTTTTTTTTTGTAAAATGTTTTTATTTTTCACTTTTTAGTTGTGGTACCTACGCCACTCAAATTCGAATACCACTACCTCCTATGTAAATAACAGTGACGGAGTCAAATAAGATATCATCTACATAGACTAAGTGGGAAAAAATATGTAATCATTGAAGCTAACTCAAAAACTGCTCAAGCAAAGTTAATAAAATTTATATGAGACCAAACAGGAAGCACCACCTTTCAAATAAAAACAGAATCATCAAAATCGGTCCACCCACTCGAAAGTATTGAGGTAACAAAAATAAAAAAATAAATTAGAAAAACCGACGAAACCTCCTCCTTTTTTTGAAGTCGGTTAAAAACCATTTTTGGATTCAGGGATCCGTTTGCAAAATATTAAGCTTTAAAGTGCAAATTTCTGTTACAGTCAAGTGTCTCCCCCCTTGCCAGCTAAATGGTTGGTTTGGGACATGTGCAAAATTCACGGCAGTAGTAAGTATAAGCTACGAAATTAAAAGGAAAACTATCACAACAGTAGGCTATGGAAGAACAAGTATTTCAACTACGGAACCCTTCATTGTGCGTAGTACGACACGCACTTGGCCGGTTTTTATTCATTTGTTTTAGTCGCAAGAAGCCTCGCCGTTCGCATCGCGTGAAAATTCGCTGCAGTGGAATGTCCCGTGAACTCCCGTGGCCAGACGGTTAAGTAATTTGGTATTATTATTATATATTGAATCCTGCTATTACTATTGTATCTTCCGAAATAAGGTTGAGAGATGTTGTGTAACAAGCAAATAATGTATGTTTGTAGCGATGCACGGCGTTTGCCTGCGCAGGCGGTGCCGTGCAGCGCCCCGCAACACGCGCCCCACGCCGCGGGCTCGCGCTATTGAATCAAACTCAAACTCAAAGCATTTATTTCAATTAAACCATTTACAGACACTTTTGAATTGTCAAAGAGTCGGTCAGTTAGTCAAAAAGTTGAAGCTAGTTGCCCATTCCAATTCGTAGATCTCTATCGAAAAGAACGGGCAAGAAACTCCAAGGACACTCTTTTAAAAATGTATATAGATATTACAAAATCCTGGATACAGTATTCTTGGTGCTTCTATATGTGAGAACAATGTCAAACGAAAAGTAATCAAAAACAATTCAAAATATAAGATTAAAAATAAACCCTGGCAGATCAGATAAGAGATGACCAGTCTCAACTGAGGGCGCCCGTTCACGAACATGACATGTGGAATAAAACATCAGTGCTGAGCAACAGCCCGCCCGAGTGCTACTTGTATTGTGTCCCGGACCTACTGTATCGAAATGCCACGGAAAGCTGCCGTTTCAGGCGAAGAAGTAGTTAAATGCTTAAAAAAAATTGAACTTATCTATCCTCGCCAAAACTGCCGGGATATTCCAACACAATATGGCGCAATATATGTGCCGAGTTAGACAATAAGTGGACTACTCACCACGCTCATAACAGTATGAGCCAGGATCGGCACAGAATCCTTACGATCCCCGATTGGAAAAGGGCATCGTTATTAGGAACCAACTGCCTCCTGATTCTGACCAAGTCACGTCGGTGGTTTAAAAACTACCCGACCAGCTCCCGACAAGCACCCACCTTTTGTGTTTTGAGCATAAATGATGCACTATAAGTACCGAATCAAATTGAAACTACAAAAAATATTTCGTATTCTTATTGAATGCGGGGTATCACTGTTAAATGATGGTTGATCAAATACACAACTTTACCACTCTTATCTATTATCGTCTCTCTGCATAATGTATCGTATCAGTAGTACTACTCACGGTGCACAATGAGAAACGTAAGTGTGGCCGCTTCATTCAATGCAATAATTCTCGCGGTAAATTTCTTTGATCTGCCTAAAATACCGCCACCAGAGTTAAACGCTATCACCCAACGTTAAACGCCAATGTGAATGCCGTTGACAAATTCTCGAGGTAAGTTGTGGTGTGGTACACCAACCGTTAACGTTTATTATCGCGATAATCCGTTGGTGTGGTCCCAGCCTATAAGATTTGTCATATTTAAAAAAGATTTAAAAAAAACTTTGTATCTCCGGCAGGGGTGAGTGGGGGGATCTACTAACCATTCTCCCCTCTCCTCCCTCCCCTATCCCCTATCGAGGCGGCACGTTTCTAAACTTTAATCTGCTCTAGAGTAAAACGCGTTCTCAGAAATAATTTAATATCAATTAAAACATTAACTCTCTAATTATTTTTTTTAACTCTCTATCTCTCTCTAACGATTCTCAAACTACATATTTTTTTTAATTAGGTCTAAGTCCATTTTTGCGGGAATGGGGGCCAATCTCACAAAAGTAATTAAAATCGTTGATAAATAAAACTAATTACTCTCTAACGATTTTTCTTTTCTCTCTAACTCTCTCTAACGATTCTCTAACGATTAGCATTAACAAAAGTTGAGAATAATTAATTCGGGGGCAAAATTCACAGAGGTAGGCTAACGTCACGCTCTTAGAAATGATTTAATATTAAATAAAATATTAACTCTCTAACGATTTTGTGTAACTCTCAATCTCTCTCTAACGATTCGCAAACGATTAAAAAAATAAAATTACGTCTAAGTCCATTTTTGCGAGAAGGGGGGCCAACTTCACACGAAAAATTAAAATTGTATTTACATAAAAACGAATTACTCTCTAACGATTTTTCTTTTCTCTCTAACCCTCTCTAACGATTAGGATTAACAAAAGTTCATAATAATTAAATCGTGCGGCTAACTTCACGGAGGTACCGTACCAAGCCTAAAAAATTAAAGATGTCATGTCAATGCTAACTAAGACAAATTGTCAACTTTTGTCTTTGTCTACTGTCATTAATGTCATGTCATGCTCTTTCTCTGCCATCACCTGACGGACATATTTGCAATTTTTGTGAATGTGAAATCGATTGTGACTATTTAATTAATGTGGAATAAAAATTAAAACGAACACTAGTTATAGATAAAAACAAAAGCTCCATACAAATCTTAAAAATGAAGCAACTCCTTTCAATCCTCCTCACAGTGTGTACATTTTCATACGGACTGTCTGCAGTCAATATCCCTGAAGAGGAAGTTGGAAACGGCAGATATTCTATCGAGGGTAAAGTGTTTCCACCCGAGGAACAAGACCTAGGACCATGGCAAGTTGAAACACGAGTCCATGTAAATGGTGGTGAATACATAGGTTTCATCAGAGGAGACGGAACATTCGTTATACATAATGTGCCCTCGGGTTCATACGTTGTTGAAATTATAAACCCTGACTACATGTATGAGCCAGTCAGAGTAGAGATCAACTCTAAGGGCAAGTTCAGAGCCAGGAAAGTTAACTACATACAGACGTCGCAAGTCATCCAGGTGCCATACCCATTGAGACTCAAGGCTCTGTCAAAATTCCGATACTTCCAGGTCAGGGAACAATGGCGATTAACAGACTTCCTGTTCAACCCAATGGTTATCATGATGGTTCTGCCACTTCTATTCATCATGATTTTACCTAAAATGATGAATGACCCTGAGACCAAGGAGGATTTGAAACAGATAAGCAACTTGGCTAAGATGTCAGAAATGCCTGAAATGTCAGAGATGTTTACTTCATTGTTCAGTGGTGGTGCTGCAGCCAAAGCCTCTGCTTCTAAAGCTAAACAAGTTAAAAAAAGGCAGTAGCATTATGCTAGTCCAGTTATTGATAAGTATTTATGATCAATAAGTTTATTGATATGTATTGTATAGTGGTGTAAAAATTAAATAAATTGTTAATTGAACTGTGTTTATAAATATTTCCTAGTATGACTAGGAAGATGATGGAATGCTGATGTGTCACTGGAAATTGTTTCAATGGCACCATATAGAAGATTGATTGTCATGCATGTTGACATTGAGAATCATCGGGATCACTGTTTGATACTATCATTCCCTTAGGACCCAGGATTTTGTAATATCTATATTTTATACATTTTTAAAAGAGTGTCCTTGTAGTTTCTTGCCCGTTTTTCTCCATAGAGATCTACGAATTTGAATGGGCAACTAGCTTCAACTTTTTGACTAACTGATTGACTCTTTGACAATTCAAAAGTGCCTGTAAATGGTTTCCTTGAAATAAATGCTTTGAGTTTGAGTTTAGCTCCTTATTATTTATATACCTGAGGAAACCGGCATGTCTTTGAACTAAAAATTCCAAGACGTGATATCTACCAACCCGAACTGTTTTCTCCCAAATTTTGTCACGAACTAGTCGCAATTTTTCGCCAAGCCACAGATTTTGTCTGGTCATAGTTTAGAAGATATAATGAGTTCAAAACAATATTAGAGTCAAAGAGCTAGATCGCAGTTTACGCGTAAACTTTTCGATCTAGCTCTTGGACTATACCTTAAAAATTGTAGAAAGTGTAAAGTAAGACCCAACTAAATCTGTGCAGGGGCGAAAAATAGCTACTAATTAGTGACAAGATTTGGGAGAAAACAGCTCTTCGCTAGGTGCCCTAGCTTTTTTGGGTCAAGCTGGGGAGATGCTCTCCAGATCAGCAACCTCCTATAAATCCTTATAACTTTTGAACCAGTGACCGACAAATTCTGATGTTTGGCAGCAAACTTTTTGTGTTATCAAAATTGGTGGCAATGCCAGTGTCAGTATGGGCGTTTGCTACGTGCGCACGGAGCGGGCGCCCGCAATATGTACAAACACAGGCACTCGCACTACGAAACATACAATAGGCGGCCTTATCACTTTAATGCGATCACTTCCTGGCCTATTTATTAAATGGAACTTTCTTTTGGTTTTTACCAAATACAATCCTATTAATATTTGTACAAAAAATGCTTCTTACTGGTGTTCACCTACATTTTATAAGGCAGTTTTGGCAATATTTCCGTCTCCTACATTCTATACCAGAAGATAAGAATAAAACATATAGATATTTTCATAAGGTTTTATTTGGAAATAAATCTATGACAATAAATCACTCTCCTACTCTACAGAGAAGCTTTGTAACAACTTAGGAAGATATTACACACAAATACATAAAGTAAAAAAAAATCAGTCATTGGTAATTTGGACGGAAACTACATAAGTAACATGCTCACATTGACTTACAGACACGAGATTCATTTTAATTTATTTTTATGTCATTATAGTTTTTATTTTTTTTGTTGGCAATTTTGGACGGGACATTTTTGTACATAATGTTATAAAATCTAAATGCTATCGAATGTATTTGATGAATGTGACACTACAATACATAAACATAAGAAATAAATAGGTACTCTCAGTTACCACAATACAAAAACTTATAATACTAATTAATTATATAATTACAAATCAATGTATATTTTTTATTAAAATATTTCTATTAATTCTTAATCCCTTATATTGTCTTTTGATAATAAGGCATCATGATTGACATCATTTTTGATACATTATTGCATGGATATTTAATTTTAAACAGTGTGCAGTTGTCTCATGTACTATTTCACATGATGGGTCAATACCAACCTAGTCAACATAAGTACTTTATCTCTTACATCTGCACATATTTCTTTTCAAATACTAAATAGACTTAAACTATAATATTTACATACAATTGCTGCACATTGCCTTCATATAAAAATATTCCAATCAAGGCAAGGACGCATTTTATGCTATTTATCATCACAAAATTTTCTCTTTCCAAATTGATCCAAGTAAGTTGTAGATTTCGATATGTATGGTATTTTCGATTTATTTTAATAAATTATATGGATTAGTTTATACAAGACATAGAACTAAAATCAGGGAAGATTAAAATAAAATGCTGATAGCACCCAGGAGAATAGTAACCGGGCATTTTATTGAGAGTTGTAAAAAGTTACATCAATAAAACTAAGTAAAGAGATTCTAAATTAAAAATGGATGAAAATATGAACTGATTACTTATAACATGATTAAAATAAATCATACAATTATTTTTTAATACAAACAGTACAAAGTGTCTTTGTCGAATGTAGACATGCATCGCGTTTCAGAAGCAGATCATTGACTGTGAATACTATGCTACCCAGTCTATTCTGTAAAAATCTCACAGTGAAAACATAGTAGACGTGAGCCGTCATTCCACCAGCATTGCTATTCTATTCTATTTTTATTAATGGCAATGGTGCCGAGCCGATGTCGACAATTCTGCCAATGTCAGATGTGCAATGAGAAAAAGTGCGAAGGAGGAAAATACCAGCATTGCTATTCTGTAACCATCTCACCGTGAAAACTTAGGTGAAGTGAGCGTGGAGTGAGCTGTCATTGTCATCTATACCTAATGATGCTAAGGCAGTGAGTGACAGTTTACTTCAAGCTCACTTCACCTAAGTTTTCACGGTGAGATGGTTACAGAACAGCAGTGCTGGTGCTAATGATTGACACTTTTGACAGCTCACTTCAAGCTAACTATACCTAAGTATTTACGGTAAGATCTTTCCAGAATATATCGTCATCGTTAGAAAGTTATACATTGAATGTTCACTTCTAGTTGCACGCGACACCACGATACACGTCTATTTTAATACTTAAACTACGATGAACACTTTTTAACTAATACTAAATCATGGAATGGAGAAAGGAATCATGGTTGGAAAGAGTCCCCTAAAACATACTTCGTCATGGAATGGGGAGGGGTTCCCAGGTTTATAAATGGTGGTTTGTGGAAGGTAACACATTTGGTAATCAGGTCATAGGCCATTAGCTGAAAACCTGCATATTACCTGCTGTAGTTTAAAAAAAAATTATGACAACTGTCCCTATTGGTAACAAGCATCTTATATGTATTTTCATAATACATAATTCAAAAGAAACACGGCAATCTACTGTGTACGTATGATACGAGTTTTAAGCTTGTTTTTCCTTATACTCATACAAGGCAGTTGTTAAGATATACAAAGCGTTATCCTTAAAATATGAACTGACTGTAAACATGTATTCTGTAACATTTTGTTTACGCACATTAAAGGTCTATCTTTTCATTATAATATACATATTAACTAATTTCTAAACGGTGGCTAGGATGGAACATACTAGATCATAGATATATGATCATAGCAGAATATTGCTGCATAAAGCAATAGTCAGCTGCCAGTTGTAATGAGAATGACTCAAACATAATTTTCATTCATTTTCATCATGAAAATAAAAAGATTTCTCAGTTTTAAAAGACTAAAATGGTGTATAAAATAGCTGCAGATTCTTTTACAAAACTAATAATGTATGTATTTACTTAAAATAATTATATTCATCCATTTCTGATAGCAACCATGCCTGTTGTTTAGATTATTTCAAAGTTTGATACATATTAATAAAGCCAATGAATACTGGTTAAACTTTCATAGAAAACTGGTACAGTTATTCCTTTTTTTATTACATACAAACAATAATAATATAATAAACTAATGTAATTTTCTGTGATTTTAGACGCTTATGAGAATTTGTTATTCAATAATTGTATACATACTATCTACATTCCTATGGATGCTAGCTTCTTGCAATCATAAATGGCTGATTTACAGAATGACTCAAAGTGAGATAATGGACGAACAGCGTATGCTATTATACTATACGCCAGTATTCGTGCTAGCCAAAGTCATTGAACGTGAGAGCGAGACGACACGAGTGTCTGCGGAGTTTTAAAAAACCCGTACTGAATAATGTTTCGTCCTTCTCGTACTGTTTATGACCGCAACTATGGCACTAGCGTAGAGCTTGAGAAATGCTATCTATTATGTTACAGATATTTTCTTCTTACTGGGAATCAATTGATACCAATTCAATTATTAATTAACACAGGTAGACGCTACGTAAAATGAGTCATTCGATAAACAAACCACAAAGTTTTGGTATTCTACTTTCCATAAATCTTTTACAAAATCGCTTGCTTATAACAAACATACCTATGAGATTCCGTATAGATTCATTTGCGGTCGTATGTACCGTGTGATCGTTACAACGACGGCTAAGAGTAGGAGTGGGGTCGCGATAGTTGCTCGTAAGGCGTTGTTGTATATCGCGCAGTATGGACACTGTGAAGAGCCGCATACTTCGCAAATGTTCAGGAGATAAGTCGGCAGTGCGTCGAATATGCTCTCGTTGAAGCGTTCTGTTGGAGGAAATGGCTTGTTTTTATTCTTGTTTCAAGATCGAACATGAGTTTACATAAAATCATAGATTTACGTTTTCTTCTCTGGTAATGATACGATGTTTTTTAGAATAGCTCATCCTTTTCTAATCAGCAAGATAGTAGCGGGGCTCACTGCGAAGGGTAAACCACCACGTAGGTATCACCTCTTGTGGAGACTATTATTAATTATAGACGAGAGTAACGGTGGAGTTTCTTGCCCATTCTTCTCCATACGAGAACTACCTTTTGGAACTAGAATCAGTTCTATTTCTTTGTTTTTGACGTTCAAAAGTGCCTTTTATGTGCATATTTGAAATAAATTATTCGAATTTGACTTGTTTCTAAGTTTTTTGTTTAAATGCAATTTGGTTCTTTTAATTAGTTCGCAGTATGTTGTATACACATTAAACACAATTATTATAGTTACAGTTTCTATCTTATTTTATCCAGAACTGTCACAAGGCCATGAGGATAATAGAATACTTACCAGGTGCATAGTAGTCGTACACACGCATGGGCAAGTACCGAGACATGTTCGCCACCGGGAACCAGCGCTCGATCGTGAAGTTCACACACGTCGGCTCTTCAGACAGCTGTAAACATGTTACATGTTAATAAGTTACATCACTGCTGCAGCGTTTTTTAGTTTGTAATCTATCGTCACTTACAAAGATGTGAAGACCCTGTAGGCACTTAGCAAAACAAGGAATATTTACACAATATAGATGCTATGATGATGTTGCTGGCAGCAGGCGGAAAAGGCAACAATTTAGGCCTATGAAATAGTTTTTCTCTAGCTAAAACGGCGCCATGTGTCTGCTAACTCGTACATATTATGATTGGTTCTTCAGTCATCAACTCGTTAGGTCAGACCGCGGATAAAGGCCCGAAATAAATGGTATAAAACGCAGTTCATACAAAGAATATGTTATGTATACTAAATAAAGGAAAACCGAATGAATCCTACAAAGAGGGTGAAAATAAGATAGGTTCATAAGATTCGACCATGACGAAGAAGTCCAAAAGTAGGATAATTTTTAAGTCGTTTGCTGGCATACGTACATAGTCGAAGTAGAACAGTATCTTGGTGGGCAGGTACTTGGCGCGCTGCAGCGTGGGCACGCGGCGACTCAGCACGTACGCGTCCAGCTTCTGTTGCTGGATCATGTAGCCGGTCGGCACGCCCACCTCCAGCACGGCCATGCCCGAGCGAGGGGACTCCGACGCTAGGGTCCAGCTGGACAGAAACAGGTCAAAGTTCATTTATATTCACGTAATAGTTATTTAAAAAAACTTACAAATAAATGTAACAAAATTTTGATTTAAAGGAGTTTTCGTGGAGTTTCTTGCCCGTGTTCTCCATAAGAACCTACTGCGCTTTGTAATGGGCAACTACCTTCATCTTTCTGACTAACCGACTCCTTAACAATCCAAAAATGCCTGTAATTGGTTTAATTTAAATAACTTTAATGACTTTTTCACCTCACAAGCTCGGAAAGAGTCTGTTTATCATTCGAAATCTGAGTGCAAAAGTGCATTTTATCCGCTAGCGTGGAAAGAGTTTTTAAAATTCGAACCTTTCTATTCAATAATTTTCTATACTGCCGGGTCCACTGATAATGCAAGAATACGTATTTCATGTCAGTACGCCAACCTCATTTTTAGAATAATCGCACTGGCCAGCACGAAAAAAATAGCTCAAAGCGCCTAAAGAAATTTTTTCCTCACTGTAGTGAGGTGAAAAGTTGTGTGTTTCGCTCGGCAGCAAAGTTATTCTGCGTCTCGTATCTACTTTTGAAACCTTCGCATCGCTCAGATTTCAATACAAGTCTCGCGTCAAAAAACAACTTTGCAACCTTGCATAACAAATAACTATTTTAATTTTAATAGTATTAGTTGAAGTACAAACTGACCTGGCACATCCTTGAAACTCAATGTGCGACTGATTCCTGCCGTAGAAGTGATGAGACGAGAGCAGCGAGAAGCAGTTGAGGGGGGGCGGCGTCTGGAAGCGCTCGATGTCCACGTTGTACTGCACCGACATCTGCAGGATCGCGTAGCCTGCGCCGCGAGCTGTCACCTTCACTGTGCCCCAGGCTTCCGGGATCTAATACAATTGTCATCATATTATTTTACCATTTTGACAACGATTATGAATCGAACAAAATTGCTAAAACGAAGCAAATCAGACATTCAGTGCAGTTGAGACATCATCTACTTGAAAAAAACTTAAATATACTCATACATTTACAACGTGCCTAAACTGCTGGATCTAAAAGCTAGAATTTTTGCACAAGAGTTCCTAAATAACGAAGAAAGCACTAAGAATAGATTTTTGAAAATTAATCTCTTATGACAGTTTGTATGGACGTTTGTCATTTTTGACGATGGGAAATTCCACCGGCCACACGGCTTGTTATATCATTATATTCAAATCACATCGTAAATAAATGATGCCTCGGCGTTTAAAAAATACATTAAAGGAATGGGGTAAATTGTTTCACGACTCCATAATGCTTCCGAGTTTGATCTGAAAAAATACAGCTAGACAACAGCTTTTTTTTTTCTGTTGAATTTATTTTTTTCTGTGTATAATAAATAACATAAATTAGTTTGGTTTAGCACTCAAATATGTATTGCATAAAGACACTAAGCGTTGATGTTATGTCATTTGGAACAAGTCGAATAAGTTTTGTAGTTTTCTGTTTGGTATTGAGGTGACGGAGTTGTGTAATGTAATGAAACTCACGTCAATGAACTGCATGACGGCGATGTTGTCGTTCCGCACGAGCAGCGTGCGCGTGCGCCCGCCCAGCGCCACGGCGTCCACGGCCACGGACAGCGACGACACGTCGCGCAGGCGCTTGCGGTTGGTGTACTCGATGAGGGCGCGCAGGGCTATGTATGTGTCCTGGGTACACACAAATTATTATAAATATCAATGAGGCAATGGAATAATTTCTCAACGTAACAGCCTCGACTGTTGGTTAAGCAAAAGAGGTATTTTTCTTTTTCTAAAATCTACCACTCATATCTTTTTGAACAGTTTTAAATCTAAATGTATAGAGACGTATATTATCAAATTTAGCATTATAAAATGAGCAGGTAGTATCTATACTTATTATAGAACTAAGTGTGGCCGCTTAGATCTTCTAAACTGCAACGACATTGAGGAAACTGAAGTAACGAAATTTCTTGGGTTACATATTGACAACAAACTTAATTGGAAATTACATATCGATCACGTATGCAAAAAGTTGGGACAATTTTCATATGCACTCTACAGACTGGGGAAAATAGCGAATCGGACTACTTTACTAACAGCTTACCACGGTTACGTTAGCTCTATCCTCAGATACGGTATAATATTCTGGGGCAACAGTACAGACAAGGAGCGTGCGTTCATTGCTCAAAAACGTTGCATCAGGGCTATATTTAACTTAAAGGAAACTGACTCTTGCAATCCATTTTTTAAAAAGATGAACGTATTAACACTGCCATGTGTCTATATATTTGAGGCCGCAGTATTTGTCAAAAATAATATTGACATGTATAATTACTACACGCGTATACGGCGTAAGGACAAATTGCGCACAGTAGCTTGCAAGACTCATCTAATGTCTGAAAGTATCTTTTGCACAGCTTCACGCATCTATAATAATATTCCGGGACTTATTACAATAATTACGGAAATAAAAAAGTTTAAAAAGAAGCTCCATGATCTGTTAGTAAACAAGTGCTACTACTCTATAAAAGACTTCCTATCAGACAAATCACTTCTCCAATACAGTCCCTCTCAGTCATGATGCGTCCAGTGTCCCACTGATGTGTACCTAAATTCGATCCGTCTTGTTTTTATGTTTTTGATATTTTGTTATGAATACTCTTGTAACAATTATGAAAAAAAAAAAACCATGTAACTATTGTATGCCCTAAGGGCGGGACATAGCTGATCACAATTTAATTAATTTAGACCTGTATTATGTACCTACCTATGATCCACAATAAAGATATTGATTGATTGATTGAAACTGTACAATGGATTAATGCGATTTTTACTCCATCATTATAGCATTTATTTCGGAAGATTTATGTATATAACACATTAATTTATAGCATAGAAATCCCGATGTTTTGACATGTCGTTGCATCTGCTCGAAAGAAGGGCGGGTCGCTCGATAGTAAAATATAATAATATAACTCTGATCTGCATAAATAAACCACAAACCTGCGTAGAAGCCCATCCGCCATCTTGCAACCTCTGCGAGTTGAGCCACATCACGATAGCCTCGTTGTTGTCCTGTCAAAGGCAAATCATTTAT
Source organism: Lithophane leautieri (assembly GCA_949152455.1). Classification (NCBI taxonomy): domain Eukaryota; kingdom Metazoa; phylum Arthropoda; class Insecta; order Lepidoptera; family Noctuidae; genus Lithophane; species Lithophane leautieri. Next base: position 2,240,062 of record OX424475.1, read on the forward strand.
ATCAATCACATAGTAACAAGTCACATGGGCATGATGATGATGATTCATCAATTAATTATTAATTGGCACTTCGTAAAATCAAAAACCGGAAAAAAGGTGACTAATCTACAAAACTGATCCGATTTTTTTTATCGAGGTCTACTTTAAGCACAAAACCTGTAGTTTAGGCCAATTAACGAACGTGCTGTTGGATAAATGGCATTTTTTTTTTTAAAGCAAACTTCCCTATTAAATGTTCCTAGCTTGTAGGTTAATTGTAATTCTAAATGTTCCTATTATATTTATTATGTTATAGAATTGTTATGCTTATAATAAGTTACTTTTAATTTGTTAATAATAATAAATTGAAATATCCGAAAATTTTGCATGCCGTAGGGTAAAATTAAATGGGACTATCTGAAAAAAAATTACCCTACATACAAATTTTACTTTATAATATTAGTATAGATAAATAAATCAGTGTGTGAGTGAAACAGAACGCAACATACCTGATGGTCCATACACGCGAGTAGCGCGTAGGCTGTGGCCGCGATGTTGTTAGAATCGTACTTGTACGGCAGGCGAGGGAGAAGGAACGGCTTCTGATTCTCCATCTTGTATGGGGGCTGGGGGACTGGTTCCTTGCCCCAGTAGCTTAGACCGCCTGCAGGTGATAGTTGAGTAAGGATGGTAAATTTAGGTTTCTGTACGTTTTGACTGGCGAGATTTGATGAGAATTTAATATTTGACTGTGACAAAATCAGATAAAAAAAATAATTCTAGGGACTCAAGCGCCCGAATTTAGCATTGGGGCAGCCATGGTTAACTCAGCCATACAATTTTGAAAGAAGTCTTAGGTAACAACAGATGCCTGTGCGCCTATTTATTTTCCTTGTAAACGTACGCGTACGATATAATGATGCAAATAAGTACGTATGTAATAACTAGTCCATGCTGGCTTACCTTCATATCTCTGGCGGCGCTTCATCAGCCTGTAGGCGTGCTCCGAGCTCGGCGCCTTGGCGTGCGTGAGCGCGTGCGCCACGAGCGCGAGCGCGTAGGGCGCGCCGCACTCGTCCAGCAGGCGCAGGTGGCGCTCCAGCCAGCGCACGCCGCGCTGCTGCGCCGACGACACGCGCGCGCTCAGGCCCTGGGTACGTTACTATTATGTTGGCTCACTCCACTTATTTTATTGGTCTTTACAGTGGGCCAACGAGAGCATTTTCAACAAAAAAAATTTGACATAGTTTTTGTGAGTGCTGATGCCAAAATATGGTCAGAATAAGCAAGAACGCAGCCATTACAAAATCGACACCGAAATCAACATGAGTATAGTTTTCCATACCCTTTATAAACCAATCACCCATTTTTCTCTATTTGTTATTCAACAGGGTGCTAAACTGCTGATATTGAAATTAAAGTTTAAAAACTGGAGATATTCAATAAATTTTTATCCATGGATCTTATTTTCATGGTTTCGAAAAGGCGATGACAAAAATTGCCGATGTTTTCATTGTCAAAAATGAGTCTATGAAAGCCAAGCATGATAAATGAACAAACCATGGCGAAGTCTTGATTCTGGTGTACCTGAAAAGAGCAGCACAATACTCTCGAAACATGAGTATTCAAATGAACATTATCTTACCTCTCGTACTCCGATATCCTTGAGGTTCTTGACAGTCTCCAACGTGATGACCACTTGCGCAGTCAGTGTGATGTTACGCTGCATTATTATTGAGTTATTTACCTGGCAACAAGATATACTTTATGTAAAACTAGTACATAGAAATCCACATAGTATAGTCACGAGCAAAACTATGTATACACTTAGCAAAATTCAATAAACATTTTTTCGTGGAATAACGATTGCATCTTTGAAATGATACCTATTTCATAATAATATGGGTTCCAAAATATTATGTTCATTATAACACAGAATTACAATGAATACAGTAGGAGAAAATCACTTTTAAAAGTTGCTAAGTGTATACATATTGGTGCTCGTTACTGTACAAATCTTTGAGAGAATAATATGAGTCGACAAGCGACAAATGGCTTTTCCATGAGTACATCACAGCCGCAACGGGCCGCAACGCAACGTATTTTCATACAAATAAGTGTGGTGCGGCGCCTGTAGTGTGCGTTGGTTCATAGAAAATTTACGAAAGTGATGAAGGAGGAATTTTGTTGCGGCGCAGTCCGTCCAAATGTGCTTCAGCGTTTTATTGTTTGCTGGGACTTCTGTTTCTGCCTACTCAATTCAACTTCAACTATGTATTTATTAATGGCTTTTGTGGAAGAGAATTTTCCCAATATTATATTGTTAAATCTCAACATGAGACTAATTGCCTTGAACCTGGTTTCAGAAACTAGAAGCATGATCAGAACCTTTTCGCCATGTTTAAGTATAAATGAACAGTTTTCCAATCTTACTTCGACAGCGCTCGGGTCGTGCCAGCCCGCATGTCCGAAGTTCTCTCTGTACAGGGAGCTGTTCTTGGGCACCACTATGGTCGAGTTGTCGTTCCTGTTGGGCAGCCACGTTACTTCGTAGAACGCGCCGTCTGGCGTCTGATGGTCCAGTATCCACGATACTGCCATTGATATCACCTGCGAAGAAGGAAAAATTAGGGGATGTACATTATAATTATAATATGAATGTGAAATTAACTTGACACTTTTTCACTATTACGTACAAGTTATGTCCAACTAAAATGAAAATTGATTACCAGAAAACAGACGGACGATTTACAAAGTAATGAATTTGGTGATACAAGTTAAAAAAAAAAAAAACAAAAAAACAACTGAAATCAACCCATTTTTAAATTAAAAACTGAGGCCCTAGACAAAGTGACATTCTATCAGCGATAATGATGATGGAAAAGGAGCAGGGATGATGTATAGGACTGACATATGCTATCGAAAAGCTAATGTCAATCCTGCTAAAAGTCGTTGTAGAAATACGAAACGTTTCCGAAGCGGTTGTCACTTGTCTCAGAATGTTTGCCCTCAGAACGTAATAATCCTGAAATTTATTTACCTCTGAATATTGCCTGTTTGTTAATTAAGTATGATAGGTATTTTAAAGTAGTTATTCACCTCAGGGTCGATGTATATGAAGTTCTCCCACTCGTTGAACGATGCGTCTTGGAATATCTTAGCGCAGAATGACGTCAACCAGACACTTGATGCCGATTGGTTCCTGATATGAGAATAACAAGAAGAATGTTATAGTGACAATATTTTTCAAACTCAAAGCATTTATTTCAATTAAACCATTTACAGGCATTTTTGAATTGTCAAAGAGTCGGTCAGTTAGTCAGAACATTGAAGCTAGTTGCCCATTCCAAAACGTAGATCTTCTATGGAGAAGAACAGGCAAGAAACTCAAGGACACTCTTTTAAATATGGATATAGATATTACAAAATCCTGGATACAGTATTCTTATTTTCAAATACATTATTATATGTGATTCTTTGAAAATTACGCCTAACTATTCTAACGTCACTTCTGTAGGTAAATCCTTTCTTCTAATAACCTACAATGGAATACACTTTTTTTTTGCAGAATACTTTGCGCCTGGGGTAATTAAATGTATTTTCTTTATTTCTTTCCTATGGATACCGTGTACCGGAAAATGCAGCGTGGGTAGGATCCCCAAGGTGAACTGGTGACCTGGTGAATGTCGCGGGAATACGCTGGATGCGAGAAGCACAGGACCGGTCGATGTAGCGAACCTTGCAGAGGCCTATGTCCAGTAGTGGACGTCTTTTGGCTGAATAAACACGATATTACTTACCAATCACTTCGGAACAAGCTGAATGATCCGTCCGGTTTCATGAAGGACAGTTGTCGCTGGTACAGTATGTTCATGTGGTTGAACGCGTCTCGCTCCAGCGTCCTGTTACGTTGGTTGATCAGACGCATGTATAGCGTCAGGTACATGTTCGCCGCGAAACTGAACATGTTCTGTTCGGCCGAGTCCTGTGACGGAAATGTAACATACACGGTATTTTTTACCAGAATATCAAAGACGGCGAAAACCGTTCAATTATCTGACGGATTTACAGAACCAGAAACAATTCATAATTTATTTTTTATTTTTGTGTGTATATCCCTATTTTATTTTATTATAAGTTTATGATACTCGAATTTAATGATTTGAATTTAAATCTGGGCGAATAAATGTAACCACGTTACAACTTTATCATGCTGGAACTGCATGTAGTGATTTTACAAAAATGTACCAAATTCGGTTACTGCGAAATTAGACTCTATTTCTCCACTTGCAAATTAAAATATTGAAGAGATTATAATATTTGTTTATTTTGACATAGTAACATGGTGACTTCTCATGTCATGACTGAAGATTCACTTACCATCGGCAAGTGCAGCAAGCTGGTCGCGTTGACCGGCATGGTCGGGAACAGTGGCCCCACCACGTCGCCGACCACAGAGATGCGCGCCTTGTTGGAGCCGAACACGTAGTAGCGGTCCACTTCGTACGGGATGATGGGCGTCTCGGTGACGTTGACGTGCATGTACTGGAACACGTACGCGCGGTTGGACAGGTCCAGCAGCACGGACTGGTGACGGTACTGCGGTATGCCGTCCGGCTGCGGGCGAAACACACTGGTTCATTTGTGTTCGTAAAAAGTCGTGAGTCGAAAGTAAGGCTAACATGTAAAAAAATCAAGGAACTAGATAGATAAATAGAATATGATTTGTTGTACAACAAAAAATCGGTAAGTGTCGTGGGACTCCCGGTTGGAACGAACTTCCTACAGACACTTGAAATTGACTTTTTCGGGCATAACACTTTTTCGTTACGTGACGATTCCTGCCAGTTTTCTCCTACCGCCTTCTGTCAGTCGTGTGTGTATGGCTCCTACCTCTACAGAGATCTTCTTGACATAGTGGTGTTGTCCCATGAGCGTGGACGCGTGCAGGCGCACGTGAATGTCTCCCAGGCGCGTGGGCACGACGGGCACGTACACTGTGGCCGCGTCGCCTGAACTTATGTACACGAAGAACTGGTGCTCGCCGAATGATGTGCGCGGGTTGTAGGATCGGACCTGTGGAGGAAAGTGTTGAGTTACTAAAAGCTCATGGCAAAGTTAGGTGATGGAACTAATAACTTACAAATTCTTTGTATACTCACAATGCCATTCTCCTCGACGTGCACGAACTTGTAGTCGGGCGACGCGGACAGCACGACGACGGCCTCGATGTCCTGCGGCTGGTAGTTGAACACGATCACTCGCAGTCCTACTTGCTCGCCCTGACGACACTGCTCGGGACCCTCCACTTTTATGAAGAATGGTAGGACGCCTATGTACTGTGTAAGCAAGATAAAATTATTCAAAATATTCTATCCTTTTTAATATTATAAATGCGAAAGTAACTCTGTCTGTCGCGCTTTCACGCCAAAACTACTGAACCGATTTAAATGAAATTTGGTACACATAGTCTAGAGCCTGAGAAAGGACATAGGCTACTTTTTATCGACATACCACGCGGGCGAAGCCGCGGGCGGAGATGCACGGTTCCAATTGGTTGTTTCCTATGGTAAAGAACCGGCAAGAAACTCCACGGTTACTCGGTTATTAAGACGAGAAGTATAGTTATAATATAGTTCTAATTTCTGAGAATGCTAGTTAACCCTGTAATTGGTGACTGTGTAAGTCCGAGGTTATTGTTACTCATCATCATCATCATCTCAGCCGAAAGACGTCCACTGCTGGACATAGGCCTCCCTCAAGCACCGCTAAGAATTACTATTGGTACTTAATAAATGTATATTGTATACAGAAGCTGTTGGTGTACCAAAAAAGTAATTGTACTACATACGTGTCAGAGAAGTATTGGTATTACGTAAAATTTTGTTTATGATAGTCTAGAATAAAAAACAAATAATGATTTATTTATGGCTGAGAATCTGCATTTTTTGAACGTCAAAAGATACGCCGACCCTAATGTAAATGATTGTAAGTACTTACTCTTTTAGGTTCAGTCAACATGCCCAGACCGAGGCTGGGAGACATACTGAATGCTGACACTATCCAGTGAGCCGGTATCTATAACAAAATAGAACATTATAACAAAAATTATAGAAAATAGGTATCGTACGATAGACGAAAAGCGAATGATTCAGTCCAAAAAAACAGTTTACAGTAATCAATACCAATACCATTTTATGTATTCAACCGAGAGAGAGTTGAAAAGACGAAAAATAATTCTGACTCCTTTTTTAACAGACTTCAAAAAAAGGAGGAGGTTAGGTTAAAAATTACTTTAATTTCGAAAGTGGGTGAAAAAACTAAAATACGTAAGAAAGACACCGACTTTTGAATTTAAAGTTGTTTTTCACTTTGTAGTGTATTTTTCGGAAGTTTTTTTCCGTCAAAATTGGACTTTGACGGAATTAATTTATTTAATTAATTAATTAGGGCAATATAATAAATAAAGCTTAAAGCTTGAATTTAACTTTAGTATTGCCCGACCCGGGAATTGAACCCGGGACCTCCGCTCAGAAGTAGCGCTTGCCTTGTAGACCAAAGAGACTTATTGCTACATAATTCCAAGAAATATAAAAGGAAATCAGTTAAAAAAATTAACAAATTGTAAGTTATACGTTGATGATATTGATGTGATAAACTGCAAAGTGATGCACGTTTTCGTAAGGCGAGTGTCCATACCTGCGGCACATCCACAGTGAACACGTATCGGCCGTGCGGCCCGATGTTGACGTCACGCCACAGCCACACGTTGTCGTACTGTCGCTGCACGCGGTTGAACCGGAACTTGCGGAAGTGGGTCAGCTCGAACGACTTATTTATGTCATTTTCACCTGGATTACAATTAGACCTCATATTAGACGGATAGAAATAATAAAGAATGATTTCTTTTGAAATGAAAATCGCAGAACATCGAAATAGTATGTGAAGTGTTTGCGAGGGCCTTATATGACTTAGGTCACGTGCGCATCACAAAATTTCAAAGGAAAAAATCGAATTCAAAGGAGCAGCACTTACGGTGGCTGAAATGTTATGTCCCAAATGTACAATACAGTTCAATTACCTCCAGTTTTAGAGGGCTGAGTCGACTAGCAAATTAGTTGCGCTAATCGAATTGCTGTACGTATTTCACCTGTCATCATCAGGGTCTTGTTCTAATCCCAATCTATTTGTAGTCAGCGCAGTAGCAGCAGTCTTGTTCCATACTTCTCTAAGTCGTCGTCTAAGTAGTCACTCCGTTTCTAGCCATATCATCTTTCACACAGTCCATCCATCGTTTCTTTGGTCTACTCTTAAAACTATTCTTATGTCCACATGTAAAGGTCGAATATAAACTCACAGTTAGACTCGTCAGTGTGGTCGGGACAGTCGTAGGAGCCGTCGCATCGCTTGGACAACGGGAAGCACCCTCCCTCCAGACACTCGCCGAAGCCCTGCGACACGTTGCACGTCGTGTAGCGACGGGTTACTGCCACGTCGCTGAACACTATGAGGCCTGCGTACCTGTGGGATAAAAATGATTCAGTATAACACGAATGTATGTTGCCCGCGCTCTTTATGCTGAGAATAAGGACAAGTCGAATAAAGGCAATCCTTCATAGCCATGAATAAATAGCATTCTGTGAGCACAGATGCTTTTATTTTTAAAGGACTAAAATGACTTCATCCTTACTAATTGAGAAACTACTTCCTTACTAATTCAAATTCATTTATTGTTTATCACAGGTGAAATATTAGCTCTTATGATTATTATAAGAATCGCTGTAACATACCTCTATAAGGTATACAATATTTAATGTTGGCTCAAAACTAAATGAGTTTGTTTGTTACGCTTTCACGCTAAAAACAGCTGAACGGATTTGGATGAAATTTGGGATACTTTGAACCGTGGACAAGGACATAGGCTACTTTTTATCGACATACTACGCGGGTGGAAGCTAGTAATAAATAAATATTATTTATTTATGCCTATGTTGTCCTACTGTAGGGCGAAGGCCTCCCTTTTGTCCTTTCTACTCTTCTTTGTCTTGCGCTAGTGTGGACCAATCCTGTCTGTAGGCGTCATGCTCGTCCCGCCATCTTCACCTCGGTCTGCCGCAATGTTGCTTGACTTTTTCCGAGACCCAAATTGTAGTAGTAAACATAACTTTAAATTTAAAAACACGAAAAAAATCCTTCCTCTCATGTTAAAAAAGTTATAATCATCCGAACATTTGCTGTGATAAAAAGATCACTAAACTCGCGACAATCTACGAAGTCCGTTTTGACGTTTCTTTCTCGTACATGTAATAAAACGTTGTGCCTTGAGAATCAATTTTAATCAATGTAGATAAGGCATCGATTACAAACTCTCTAAGTATGTTCAATCGATATGTCTCGAGAATCAGTTTATAAAAAACCAATTTTTTTTTTCATCGTTTCACAAAGCATTTTTATAGCTGTCAAAACGGACTTCTTAGATTGTCGAGAGTTTGTTTAACTGAAAGCTATACTCACTCGAAGGTCCTGTTAGCATCAATGCCGAAGGTGGACGAAGGGAAGTACACGAGGTCGTCGGCGTCGCCGAAGTGCGAGCGCCACGTGTAAGCGAACGTGCCGTTCGTAGACTCGTCGAAGTGAGACATCTTTGATATCACCTGGAGGATGTAGGTGTATTAAGTACAAACTCGTTGTGAAAAAAGTAATCAGAAACGATCCAGGATAGATGCTTGAAATGGATTAATACATAAATGGATTCCTCGCAAAAAACACTTCGATTTCTGTAAGCATGATCAAGCTGCTTTTTACCAGAAAGTATGTTGTCAAATTGTACACTGGTTTATGACTAGTTACTTATGACTTTCATAACTAATTAAATGGAGTTAGTGTCATTACACCAACAAATAATCATTTTGATTTGACACTATCAGTCCACCAGAACATGGTTTGCATCCATCGGAATGAGTATTGCTGTTATCACGATAACTTTAAATCGTAGAAAGTTAAATTAGTTCGTCCACAAGTTTAAGACACAGAGGCGATGCACTTCCCATCCTAGTCTCAACTGTACTGTGGAAGAACAGTAAACTACACACCCCTTTGCCCTTTGCAGTTTTGATTTTTTTACATTATTGGTAATCATTTAGTTGTAAAAAGGTTTTAATAGCCTAACTATGTTACTGGCACTTAATAAAGAGTCTAGGTATGAAAAAAAGTTTAAAACAATAATAATCCCTTTTTTAGTTTGTGACTTTTAGTAACTTTTTGCGGGTTTGCGGTTAAAAGGTTATCCTGGCAACTAAAACTAACTTCTCGTTATTTTTAGTAGAATAATTTATGTTTGTCGCGTAATCCAGCTTTATTGTGACTTAAAACAGATATCTTTGTGTCGATTGTAATGGCAGAAAAAGCAATAAGAGCTGGTAAAATTGTAGCGCTGCTGGAAGAGGGGTGTAGTCAAAAAACGATATTCTTATTGATAATAAGAAATTACTAGTCATTTATGCTAATGACATAGTAAAAATATTAGAACAGCCAATGACTGTTAAGGTGCCCGTTTTTTTTTTTGCAAAGGCGTGTATTTTAAACAGTTTATAAATATTAACCTTGGCATAAGAGAGCTCGTTCCCGGCCTGCATGGTGTAGAAGCTGTTGTCGATGCCCGACAGGCCCACGTAGGCGCCCGGCTCGCCGTAGATGGCCACCTCCACGCGCTCGCCCGTGCGGTGCTTGCGGTTGTTGATGAACACCGTGAACTGATAACCAGAGTATAATGTGAGTAGATAGTAACACAGAAAGCCCTAAAATTCGCGAATTCAGACATAATGTTTTTTTTTATAACTAATTTATTTTGGTTTCATAATAATTTTAATTATGAGACCAATATAAATTATATCATAAAATTACACAATCAACTGTTTGGCATTCTTTTTGACGATTTTCGACTGAGATAAGCAAGTTTTCAAAAATATTTTAATACAGTTATACCAAATTGGAAAATATGTATAGTAACATTTCCTTTCAGTGAAATGAACTTTCATCAGGATTTGAGTTACTTTTCTTCCATACTAATCTTTTCTTTACCCAAAATAAAGTTAACAAACATGTCAGTTTTACGTGAATTCACAGTCAAAGATATCAGAGGGACAATTCTCGTATTTTTAAGAATGCTCGCATTAATCTCAATCTGTCAAAAGTATATCTAATGAGATGTGATGCCGATATGAGACGGCAACTAGACTTTGATCGTTTTTAAATACGGGAACTGGCCGTCTACTGTTTTACAATCGCAGTAGTTGTATACTCACATTGTTCCTGGAGATGCCGTTGACGGGGAAGGTGAGCGAGTCGGCCAGCACGTGCGCGCGACGCTGCGCGCTCCACACCAGCAGCGTGCTCACGGGCGACATCTCGGCCGACACCGTCACCGCGAACGTGCGCACGCCCTCCTGGGAGACATAACACCAGGCTTGTAAATAAAAATGTAAGGGTTCCGTTTTTGCCATTTGGCTACGGAACACGGAACCCTTAAAATGACCCCATGAAGGGATAATTTTTTACCTAGCCGTACCTTTTGTAAAAACTGTAAAATAGTCTTCGTTCTATCTACGCATGGACTATGTCAAGCTTTATAGCCTCTGTGAGTGCGAGACCGTGTTTGCACGGATATTTTTTGAATGCAGTAAAATTCTTGCATGAACTTCTTACCCGCGAGATATACTGAGACTGCGAGTAATTATAATACATTTATTTGTTAAAAACATCTGAACTTTAACAGTAATATGAAATAAAATGTCGAGAAGTAAAGATAGGTTGCGCAATTTTAAAAGTTACACAACTGAATCTAAGAAAAACGCCTAATTACAAACATTTGTAGCGTGGAAAAGGATTTTTTAGGAAATATACAAAAACAAAAGATTATTATTTCACAAAACTATTAAGAAAATATAGGAGGTATACAAGTTTACCTGCATGATCTCCTGTCCGCTCGTGAGAATGATTCCCTTTGACATGACGACGTAGTTGAACGACTCCATGTAGAAGTTGCTCTGCACGTGGAAGATTATGTACTCGCCCACCTGTGTGACGACGGCTTAATATTAGGCTCATTTTATACCATAGAGGCCCGGCCATGGTATAAACTGACGAGCATGAATGGTCTCAAAGATGTGAAAACGAAGAAAAGTAAGTTTTTTTTTTGCTGGGTCTTCTTCCCCTTTATCAATGGCAAATAGTGTTTCAGAATTTATCAAAAGCTGTTCGTGTTATTAAAGTCATTTTAAACCCTGCAGTCTGAAATGGGAACTCCAAAACGGACCTCTGTCGAAAACCTCAAGTCGATACTGCCACCACTGATATGTTAGGTTCAGACACACGCGTGTAATACCGGCTCCACGCGAATAGCAAACGTTGGCCAACGCTATTTTCTCAATCCACACGATGAACGAGTGGCGTCGGTGCCAACGTTGGGACCAACGTGCGGAGCCGGCGTACTATTGAACACTTGCATAACGCCCCTCACCCTAGCGTCAGTAGTGCTGGTGGAGATACGGATGTGTTGGTTGTTGGCGCTGTAGTGCGCGATGAAGTGCACGTCAGCCGTCGCGTGTGAGCCCACCGCGTCCACGAGCTGCGCGCTCAGGCGCACGCCCGTGATGCCGTTGAGGACGTCGCGGTAATTCGGGTCGTTTTGTAAACCTGGAACAAGGATGAAGTTAATAGGAGCACGCTAATCACGCTATACTAGAAGGTGGAGAGAACGCAAATTGAATAAGATACAGTTGCGGCTTATCCACGTGGCCGAGCTACAGGGTCAGTCAAGCGGTACAGTAGTACCCAACTGATATGGCTTACCGATGTACCTGCGCAGAAGATGAATTTTCAAAGCGCGGGAAATGTTATTGACCAATCAGCACGCTCCACGCACCGCGCTTCTTTTTCCAGTACCGCTATTGGTCGGCAGCTGCCGCCATGTTAGCGCGCGCCGCGTGGTATGTTAGTCAGCCGCCATACTTGCGAGTGAGACGGAACTAACAGCTGCAGTGTATTATGAACCTTACAGTAGTGATCTAAGGTTGATTGTGAGTTTAAGCATTCTTTCGTTAATCTTCGGGGCCATACTTTATTTTCTGTGCGAACGAAGATTCACGACGCGCCTTATCAGTTGGGTACCACTGTACGCGTCTTTCTACGCAGCGACTGCATAGAAAACTACGAGTTGCCGCAACGCGACTTGCGGAGCGGCCGACGGAAGCAGGAGCCGCGTGCGCGTGTCGCTTGACGCAAGTCGCATCGCTCGAGGCAGTGAACGAGCCTGTGCCACAAACACTCCTCACAACTCACATGCGCAAAGGGCGTGTAACGCTTTAAGCGCTTTACCCCGCGATTTTCTTTAATTTTCCTCTAACATGTTCTTCAATATACTCACGCAGCAGCTTGTAGAGGTCCAGCTTGAGGTGCCACACGGCGTCGCTGCCCGGCACCAGCGCAGGCTGTTGAGGATCCACGCCGCCTCCTCTGCCCTCCACTTGGACGTGAACCTGTAGTGATACTCCTCGGGCTTGCCAGTTTGGTAGAGGAGACCCGTCGTGGTATGATACTACCATCTGGAAGAATAGTTTTATCAGTCATGGTACCCAGTGGCATAAAATAAAATAGGATACTTCGTATAGAAGTGATTTGCTTCAACGCGTTCAAGGCTATCTCTCTATAAAATCTCGCTATCTTCAAGGCATATGACATGCATGTCATATTCCTTGAAGATGCCGAGTAAAAACTTTATACAATAGCAAAAATTCGATGTCTATTTTTTGGCTACATAATGGTTTTACTTGGACTCTGAATCACGGTTAGAATTAAATTTCAAAAGGTCCAATCCCATAGCTGTGTATTTGCTAGATAGAAATTTTAAACAAACTCTTTATATTTTGTTGCTGCCCCAAAATCGAGTCAAGAAAATGCTGGGAATACGGAGCCAGGTACGCGATTAACAAAAATAAACTTAAATAATTAAACCTTACTCAAGCAAAACCTTTAAAATCTACTCACATAAACATCAAACGGCATCGAAGGCTTGAAGACCTGCGGCGTGCCACCCAGGAACGTGACTTGTAACGAGGAGTTGAAGATCCTGGCGATGCTGTAGCCCTCGATGACTTCATCCAGGAACGGGTCGCCCACTGACGCTGTGATGATGACCTCTACGCCGTCTAGCGTCGGCACCAGCTGCGCTAGCTCCGACATCGGGTACTTGAAGTCGTATGTGCCGTTGAACTGCGAATTTAGAGGTTGGTTATACATGTGCAGATATGGTGTTAGATATTATGTGATACAGAACGGATAAGAAGCAGATGTAGTAGTACAGTAGTAATGAAACATGTATACTTTACTGCTTGTTCTTTAGTTTTAACCAAGAAGAAAGTAAAGTACTTTTTCTAAATATACAGGGTGTAATAAGGCCCATCACATAGCCGTCAACTACGCATTCTGTACTTACATCAACTTAAGTAATTATCACAAAAATAATTGCTAGGAAACAACTTTTATTTTTGGTGTGAAAAATCACTGTTTAAGGTAGTGCGCAACGTAACGCACGCAAAACATTGGGCTTATGGGGCATGAAACGGTTTGGGGTTTGTTATTTACTTTCTTTAAAAAACGTCCGAAAATGTTGGAACTTTGACCTTCAATATCTCCGTAACCAGAAGGTTCCCAGGTATAGTCCAGAACAAAAAAAATATCACAATGACGGGTATAACAAGTGGCTTTCGTCTTCGTTACGTGTCTTTTTACACCGGGTGTTATATGCGCACGTCACGGCAGTCGTTCAAAGTTTACTGAAAGCTGCATCAGTGTATAAACAACTTTTAGTATATGAGCAACCACGAGAGAAACTGAAAAGACTGCTTCGTGAAACATTGTCTGTCACTTCACCTATGAGTATAACAATCGACGCCTATTCCAAAAAAAAAAAACAGAATTCATATTATTAGCACAAATTGGGAGGTTGAACTCCTCTCATCGTGGACATTTTAACCGTGCTCCCATCTAATGAGTTGATTCACGCGCAAGAGTGGTTCAGAGCGAAACGATTATTTTTGAATTTGTAGACTACCAAGCTTACCATCTCCTATCGGATGAAGGAGAAAAACGTTACCTCATCAAACAAACAATCTGCCTAGCCTTTTCCTAACTATGTTGGAGTCGGCTTCCAGTCTAACCGGATGCAGCTGAATACCAGAATTTTACAAGGAGCGACTGCCTATCTGACCCCCACAACCCAGTAACTGGGTAATACGATATCCCTTGGTAAGGCTGGTTGTCAGACTTTCGGGTTTCTGACGACCCGTAACGGCTGTAAAAGATCCACGAATGACAGCCGGGACCAACGGCTTAACGTGCTTTCCGAGGCACGGAGGAGTCTCGGTATGTAAAGAAGGTCACCCATCCACCGACCCACCTCGGCAAGCGTAGCTTAACCTGATGGATCGACTCGGTGCGGCTGTTATTACTTAGCCACGAGCCCCTCGTTACCTCATATTTTACAAAAAGTCAAAACAATACTCACATATCTTAAGTAAGGCAGTTGATCGTAATACGGGTTGTTGTAATAATTGTTGTACGTCGAAGTAGTCGTGTAAGTGTTGTAGTTGGGATTGTTGTTGTTATTGTTGTTGTTGCTGTTGTGGTCGATGGCGTATTGAGTCGGGTCCGGTTTCAGCATCCAGAATGGGTATTTTTCATCCTGGTGGAGAGAAATAGATTGTTTGTCTGTTAGATAAGAGAATATATTACAACTAATTCATATGTCTAGAACCTCCTCAATTTTTCTCTGCATGCATTTGATGTTTAACATCAAAAAAATGTATGCGTCGCTCGCAAGGGTGAACCAAAGACTATAATTAGTAATAGGGGAGGGTGAACTTTGAATCCGAATTTCTCTTGTGACATTTGCTGTGACAATGACAATAAGACCTTTAACCTACCAAGTCTAACCTTTATTTTTGTTGTTAGCATTTTGTGTCCCATTACTGGGCAAAGGCCTCCCATTTTCCCCTTCAGACTCCATACTAGCATATTTCTATAAAGGTGTACACAGTACTTACAAAGTTAAACATCCTGGTGACCACCTTCTGCGGGTCATACCACCAGTCCGGCTGCTCCAACTGGTTCGGCTGACCAGGGATGTACCGATTCTCCTTGTTAACCACCCTCCCGAATTCATCCACAATTGTTTGTCCGTAGTTGTCATATTGTTGTTGCTGATAGTTGCCGTCGTACTGTTGCTGGTAGTTGCTGTCGTTGTTGTTGTAATTGTTGTTGTAGTTATTGTTGTAGCCAGGGTTGTATGGGTAGTTTTGGCGGACTGTAGGAAAAAGTTATGTTTAAAGAACTTTTTTTCTGAACCATAATTTTTAAATATACCCAGAGCAACTACATTAGAGCAATGTCAATACCGTGCGAGAATCAAAATGTTATCCGTAAGGTATCATACTTTTCCTAGTATGTGTGTCATCTCATGACGATTTTTGTATCGTTGGACCACTGTCTTTTCTAGCTGTTCACAATCAGTCGCGACGAGAGCAAATAACAAAATCGCAGATGAAAGTTAATCATACTGTGATACAAGTGAACAGGGGGCTTGAACCGGCCACATTAGCAATTCCTCTAAAAGCAGTTCATTTCCTGAATCCCAGCTGTCATTAGCAATTACTCTAATTTGACTTATAAGCAATTCATAATTTGTGGAACATTTTACGAATCTCCATAGAAAACTGTCAAACAGATGAATTATTTCGTATTATGAATTACACGCAGATCATATTAGGAATTGTCAGTTTGTGACATTTTACGATGATTCATAATATTTTCGTATTATGATTCTGCCAAAGTGACCGTTTTAAGTTTCAGAAAGTCGTTGCTTCAAAATGAAAAGGGAGGGGCTTTTCATTTTGAAGCAACTTTCTGAACTGGACTACTATCTGCTGTCACGACACAGTGGGAACAGTGCCTAACGCATATAATAGTTAGCGCACTGCATACACTGCATCCGATCCAAATCCGAGTTAAAGAACTCACCGAATATTGAAAATGTTTTAAAGTGCGCATACTACGATTACTACTAGAACTACGGCTACTTCTGAACGAAATTTTTCGTTATACGCAAAGACTTTCGAAAAAAATATTGACAACTTACCTCTGGTATACTGATTCCCTCCATACCCTGTAGGAACTCCAAACTGTCCTCTATTATTGAACTGTCCCTGCGTGTAGTACCTCGGTCGGTACTGCGGTATCGGTCTGATGGTTGCCTTTAGGGTAAGATTGCCCCGGACGGGCGCGCCGGATGTGTAGTTCGCCATTATGCGGCCGTGGATAAACGGTTCCGTGTTGAAGAAGAACGCGGGCATTGTTACGTTTACCTGGGTGAGGAGATGGACATTTGATATTTGTAGCTCAAACAGTGTAAGTTTCAAGATCCATATCTGACCGGACACAACATAACATCACGCCGGTTTTCCAAAAAAGGTTAGGCAGAAGTGTATCTAATAGGCGACTTTTTTAAACCTTCACATACCTCATATCGCGTCTGATAGTACTCCTCAACCAGGAACTGCGACTCCTCGATCTGCCCCAGTGCCTCCACGCGGATGTACCACTCGCCGTATAGCGGCTGGTCCGACATCTGATACTGCAGACTTACTGTGCCGAAGTTACTCTGAATAGATTAGAATACTCGTTATTATGTACACTATACGAATTAGCCCAGGTACGCACGGGCGATTTTTTAACGCAGTTTTTTTCCGCGTGCGCTGGACTTTCAACGTTCTGGTTAGCGCCGAGAGTTGAAAATCCAACAGTATGTTTTCTTGATGCACTGGGATGCGCTCCACATCGTATGAATACCGAATAACTTAAAAAACCCGTTTTAGTAATTTGGGGTCTGTCTGTATACCACGCGCCATCCTTCGCTTCGACATGAAGAATCAATGAGGAATTTGGGTGTATAAAGAACACGTGGTCTGTGCATATTCTTCAAAGTAGCAACACTCACTAATCACACAGTTGTGATTCGGATCCCAAAAAAAGAACTGAAAAGCGAAAAATATATAACTTTAATTTCGGAAGTCGGTGGCAAAAAACGAAAATTGAAAAGCGAAGACACCGACTTCCGAAATTAAAGTTATTTATTTTTCGCTTTTCAGTTCTTTTTTCGTCGGTTTACTTTTTTGTAAAAAAGTTTTTTATTTTTCGCTTTTGAGTTATCATCCACTCCAGGGTACTCCAGGGGGTTACTCCAGGTTAAAGACCTGGAGTTGATGATGAGTGGTTGTGTCATCAGAACTATGTATGTGTGCGAAATTTCAACAGAATCGGTTCACAATTGAAAATTCAGTTGGTGAAAAATCAATCAACCCCATTTTTTCTACCTTTAGGGGTGGATTATAGTTTCCAATTTTAAATGGGACCAACTTCGACGTATACCCTTCCCAATAAAAAAAGAATTTTTCAAATCGGACAACTCACTAAAAAGTTATGCGTGGTCATACAAAAAAAAAAAAAAAAAACGTGTCGACTTGAGAACCTCCTCCTTTTTTTTTCGTAGGTTAAAAAATTAATTTACATGCAAATCGATAAGTTTGATATTTAATCCAGTATCAAGACTAAAATCGTATGATCAAACTTCAAACTACGTAATTATACAAGGCACTCATAATAATAATTATGTATATAGTTAAATAATTATGTATGCAGTTAGAATAACAACTAGTAAACGTGTGAACCCCGACCTTGTTAAGTTAACAGTTTATAGGTACTAGAGTTACGGCCGATTTGGAATTTTGTTTAAAACTAGTCGCCCAACTTTGATCAAATGCAATTTTACTTTAAAAACATTCACCCTTCTGCTGTAGTCGGGTCAAAAACCTAACGAGTGCAAAAATATTATAGTTTACTAGCTAGTGAAATATCGGCCCCCCCGACCCACCGCGTCCTTCGCATCGACCGACCGCCCGCCCGACATTATTTTTGCTAGGCTTCTAAGGGTCGTAGCGTGATGTTAAATACACTATAAACTTCCTCAAAAATTGGGCTCCAAATGCAAAAATAATTTATCAAACGGTTAAAAATTTACCAAAAACAAGAGATAAGCGCGTTCAAAAAAAAAAAACAAACTAACCAATTCTTCAGCTTTACTGTATAGATCTTTAGGCCAAAACAAAGAAATCGTTTCATTTATAACTGACTTCTTTAAAAAGGAGGAGCTTCACAATTAGTCTGTATGTTTTTGTATGTTTGTTGCGCGAATACTCCGCCAATTTTGATTTGGTTTTGATGATTCTTTTTTTGTTTGGTAGGTCATGCTTCAAAGGTATAAAAAAATATAAATATAAATTTTATTAACTTTGCTTGCGTAGTTTTTGAGTTAACTTCAATATTAGGTATTTTTCCCACTTAGTATATATGGACGATGTTCTATGTGACTCCGTCACTGTTATTTACATAACAGGTAGTGGTATTCCAATTTGTGTGGGGTAGGTAACACAACTAAAAAGTGAAAAATTAAAGGGAAAAATTACTTTCATTTCGGAAGTCGGTGTCTTTGGTTTTCAATTTGGTTTTTTGCCTCCGACTCGGTTTTTTTTTTTTTGTAATACAATTTTATTAAATACACTAAGTAGGGTCATACAGATCGGAGATCGATATTGTTATTTAATGCTTATACATAGAGATAGAGACTGTTGGTCGTTCTGAGAACCTTTCACTTTGGCGAAGGTTTACATTGAAGTTTTCAAGCTGTCTACCACTATGTTAGTAGGCGTCAAGTCGTAAGATCTCTTGTATCATTTGACTACAGTTTGCGTGAACAATGGTCTTGAGGAGACCCGACACTAACTTGCCTATCCGATCGAGTGGCAGGGTGGCACAATAGAACATTATTCACTTATTGTGATCCTATCCGCCTTGTTATGATGTGTGAAAGATGAAGTGACTGTAAAATCGTTAAAGGTTATGATTTATGAAACCTACACATTGAAGATTAATTTAATTTAAATTTTCTATTTTTACCCCACTGCAAGAAGGGTTGTCCATGTCCATGTATCATTATCATGAGCATTTACTTTGTCGTCTTTCAAACTTGCACGTCGTAGCATGATGTTATATAGCCTATAACCTTCCTCGATAAACGGACTACCCAACACAAAAAGATTTTTTCAATTCCAACAGTAGTTCCTGAGATTAGTGCGTTCAAACAAACAAACAAACAAACTCTTCAGCTTTATAATATTAGTATAGATTACCTGTCTAGAGAGCCATCTCTTCATGATACGTCGGTTGGGGTCCAAGATGAACACGTCGATAGCTCGCCCGAACGCCTTCAGCTCCGTATTGATCGGTATCACGCGGAAACGAACTGGAATATAGGGCTTTATTGCAGTGTTTGTCATTCATGAAGAATGAAGCTGTTTCGTTACCAGTAAGTAGAAGTTATTATATAGAACTATTAGCCTCATACTTCTTGATGTTATCTTGGCCACCCTTGAAGAGCCAGTAATAATAATCAGTTAAAAAATTAACTAAGGCATACCTTGCCTTGAATTACATGGTACCTGAGTTGGAGAAGAGAAGAGTAGTGAGAGAGAATAATAAATAAGCTGACCCGACAAACGTTGTCCTGTTGAAATTTCAATAATTCATACAAAAGAGGTAGTTCAGTTTTTCCCGAATTTGAAGACTTTCTGGGAAACTTTTACAATTTTTCTTTCCGTAAGAACCTGATTCGGACTATTGAAAACATTTTAAAACCAAAATAGCCAAATCGGACCAGCAGTTCTCAAGTGATGCGCTTACCAACAAACAGCATTTCATTTTTATTATATAGAATACAAAGCCAGGGCAACATGCTGAAAAGCAACTGTTTTTTTAACCTGTACTTATTTTACCTTCAATACCTTGTAGGTAAAGTCCACTTAGGAATTCCTAAGTGGACTTGATCCTACGTTAGGATGTATATGTACCTTACAGTTCAATGCATTGCTCATGTGCCCGTCATGTCATATCCCATGATATGAAATGACAGGCATATGGTCAGGTATCAGTGTACATATCCTTACCAAATCTGATCACAGCAACACTAATTGAAGATGGAAATTGTTGTGAATACTTTCCTAGATCAAATCTTTTACACGGATTTCTATTATTATCAGACTTTTCTCATAAAATACTCGCAAATACCAGGACTTGAGGTCATCCCAATACATCTGAGTTCTTACCAGTTTGTCCTTGCATGTAGACAGGTTTGTCCATCTGTATGAAGATGGTCATAAATCGCCTGGAGAAGGACAGCTGTGACTCGTTGACGAAGGCGCGGCCTCCAAACGGTGTGTCCAGGTAAAGGCCTTCCACGCGGAGCTTGTAGTCACCAGGCACTGTTGTTGGGGGCACCTGAAGGACATAACTTAGTTAGAACTATGATCTGTTCCAAAAGTATCTGATAAAAGTGTAAATAAATGTTTTTCTTACGCAATCAATTAATTAATTTCAACTACACATCTTTACTTAGTTGAGAAGAAAAAAGTCATAGTGGACAGACTTATGGATAAACTGATTTAATACTATTTAATAACAGGGCTTTTTTAAAGTTAATTTAATAATTTATTATGACAGCTTACCCTCATATTCAATATTTCAGGAACTCCCTCTTTCACCCTCTGGTTAACATCGGTAATTTCCACTCCATTGCAAGAGATGGAGGCCCTTATGGTCATCTGCATGCGGGCTTGAAGAATGTTAGCCGATATCTTGTAGATCTGGCCTGGCCGCACCATTCTAGATGCCACTATGAAGTATGTTCTGTGAAATTGAAGCTTAATTGTAATTGTGTTTTGTAAGTCTTTAGAAAATTATGTTTGTTATATTGTTTATTTAAGTCATACACATAGCAGGGCTAAGACCGTCTATAAAATAGATATAACATTAACATAATTCTGTTAAAATTATTAATTTAAGTCAGACAAATAGCAGGACTTGACTGAGTTAACTAGACATGTCAGATTTGAACTTATGGAAAGGCATAAAAGGCATGGAAAAACCCAAATTAAGAATATTATTTATCGCCCAAGATTTTTCATTAATTGCAGTTATAAGGGTTAGATTAATATGTCATGTATCAGAGAACAAATACTTTTACACACCAGTGAATGGCAAAATAATTTTGCCACTAAAAACAGCAGAGGTGACTTGTAAGGCTTAAGAAAAATAGGAAAAGAAACTTACGCCTCATTAATGATGACACTCTCATGTTCCAAAGGGGCACCTTTGTACGAAGTGCTGTATGTCCTGCTGCTATCCCAGGCAGGTCTTGGAGTATTTTCAGGAGTGTACTGGTTCAGATTGTAGTTCACATCTTGATTCCGGTTTTCTAACTGATTGAACCTCTGTTCTGGGCTACGATTTGTATCATATTGGCTACGATTCAGATCATACTGATTCCGGTTTGGGTCATACTGACTCCGATTCGGGTCATATGGACGACTGGGATCATATTGTTGTGTTGGGTTGTTCTGGTTACGATTCTGGTACTTTCTGTTTGGATCATATGGGTTGTCATACTTTGGGTCCGAGTTGAGGTAATCATTTGTGGGGTTTGTTTGTTGAACATCCGGATTGTATGTTGGCGATGCATAATCTTGTGATGTGCATAGGTGTAATACTGTTGTTGATAGTATGTATGTTAACATTAAGAGATTCATAATTCAGTCTTTGATTTTGTCTGCCTGTAACAAAAACGACGACTGTAAAACTCAGAAGTGAAAACAATTTGCAGAAATAAAATATTCAAAACTAACTTGAATAAAAGCTGCGTTATGGCGTTCAGTCATGTCTGAGTTTCGACCTGTTTCTTGCAGAACCTAATCCTGGTGCAGTACATGACTAAGAAAGTAGTGTCTACAGGCTAAACTTTACTTATCATTGAGTTACTACAGCACGAAAGTAAACAAAACTTGTTTAATTTTAACACAATGAAGGGTCATGCACGACAGGTAATTACCAGTGTTGCAGCTTTAGTATTTACTCAAATCTGCTAGTTTATGTTAGCAATAAACATACAAGGCTTATGGAGACCATTATAAATAAAAATAATTAAAATCTTCTTCAAAATGTTAAGTATATTTGAGCGTAATAACAGTTATTGAAGTTTTGAAGTTAGTTCAAGATTCGAATTAGCAACAATCGTTAGCCAACATAAACACTGACTATTGTCAGTTAAAAGTTCAGTTTTATTACATAACATCGGTCACTTACACGAAATTATAGTTCATTAAGTAAAGATAGAACGAGTTTAATACTCGATTAACCTTAATTTTAATTTAATAATAAAGTTAACAATCTCTTAACCTGAAGTTAACGCCCATGGATACTCTCCGCTTTTATATTTTAAGCAAAGAACACAACCACATTTGCACTAAAACTTCACTTTACTACCTATAAACACGCAAACTCACTTAATTTGAAAGAAATTCATTTAAAATAAGTTTAATTCAAATAAATAAACAAGAACGTTAGCAACGTCCCATTACTCACTTCATTCAAGAAAATGCGATTGTCGCGCAGCCGCACTTCACCACGCCCGGCTAGTGCGAAAACCGGTATGTTCCATTAACGTCTTAACATTAACGTAAATTCGACTTTTTTACATTCAAATTGAAATTAAATGTTAAATGTGATGCGCTTTTGGGAATGCATTAATCTAATTACAGATAATTGTTTTTGGGATGCTAACGGTTTATTCAGATTTCTTGTGGATTTATCGCATTGTGTGTATTTTTATCTTGTCTGTGGTGTGTACTTCAGTGTAGAACAGGCGTTAAAATTTTAAAACGTCCTTACTTCCTCCACTTTTTTTCGAATAACGTGGATTCAAGTTTGCAGTACCAGGTGGTGAAATAAAAACTTTTAGCTGCAGTTACATAGCGAATGTTTAATTGTCTTTTAACCATCATCGCCAACACCATCTTAATGTTCTGTGCACCATCGTCACCATCACCCAAGGCAGCGGCTTCTACGCATGCATACGGTGTCCTCAGACCAACAAAAAAAGAAAGACGGAGCATTTCGAACATCAAAATGAAGCCACCTTTTTATCTATGTGTCTGTAAAAAGGGTTGTCATTTGCTAAAGTTTTTCCCTATAATTTGGGGAATAATATTTTGGGTAGGATAATTTGTACGAGTAAGATATTGTTGAGTATGGTATTGTACCTCAATCGTTAGGAAGGATTCCGAAACAAAACCATTTTTTTTTACATCGCAAAATAAAATAACAATTAAGTACAAAGTGCATTTACATACATGATTTGGAAATTACCTTTTAATCAAGAATTGCTTGTGATAGGAAGCTCCGCTCTTTCACTTAGAACTATCCATTAATTATCAATTGAATGTAAAAAAAATTGGTTTGTAAATTATAGAAATATTAAGTTATAAGGTTGTTGAAGCGTAAATCATAACATCGTCGTGGGTAGTAAATTGTTTTGAAATAAAATAGGTACTTAATTATATTTACAATCAACTTTATTAAATTCAAGAAGACCACGATAACAAAATCACTGACTATAGAAAGCATGTAAAAAGCGTCCGCAATTTGGGAAAAAATAAAATTTGGGACAGTAGTATTTAAATTAGCTAGTCTAAGTTGAGAAACTAACTAAAATAAAATAAAAAATACAGTCTCGTGTTTAATTACTGTTTTGATAAAATCTCATTTTTGTTTTTTAAATTGTATGTACGTTTTTAGGATATCCGGTTTTGATCACACGGCGAAGTCCACGATTAGTTGAATAAAGGTCATTATTATCAAAATGATCGGAACAAACCACGCTGGTTTTCGATGGAAGCCATTCTGGATCATTCCGACTATTTCTTATAGCTACTATCCATTTACTTTTATTTTCAATATTACTTGGAAATCTAAAATATTAAATACATAAAAAAACAGGCATATAATTACTCGAACTAAAAAATATCGAACGGGGAAATTTCAAATCATATTATGGCAACCCCCGCACGTTAAATGTCACTGTTTTCGTTCGTTCATTCGTTCAGGTTGTTGTTCCAAGTAACCTAAAATTCATAGTTTACTAAATTAAGAAACGATGTTATTTGAAGTACTTACATGTGAAAAGTGATTCCGTGAGACTTTTTATGTGATTTGCTATTGTTTTTACAAGTTTTCACTACACAAGAAGGCATAATTCAATTTTTTTTATTGAAGTTTACTAGACGACGACTCGTGACGTACTAGGAGCGATGAGCATAGTTTTTCTGTAGGTGTGTGCGTGAGCCTGTGTGTTTACTTGCAGGAGCATAGTTTTGTGGCTACACGTTTGATGTACGTAGTGATCCGTCTTTCTATTTTGGTTGGTCTGAGACGGTGTCCAACATATCCAGTAGTTATCTACATCCTTACATTTTGTCTAATGACGGTGGTCCTCTTTTGGATTCGTTTTTTTATTAGGTTTCTGTTGGTCTGAGTTAGGTTTGTATTTACTGTTAAAATCTTTTCTACATAGCGCGGGTACGGTTAAATAATTAATTAAAAATCATGAGGTTAATTAATTATTATGGCGGAATCTTTTTAGTACTTACCTACTTGGGCGAAATTAATAGTATTTCTGGCATGTTTGTAGTTTTTATTTACTAAATTATCTAAATCTATTACCTATTCATTTCGATTTTATCATCGTTCTTCATTTATACTTCCATTGCAGTTTCTACCAGATCCCAACGCAAACGTAGCGTAGCATGCTGTGTAAAATTGTAAATTACGTTCACAGACTACTTAGAGAACAAACGTTGATTACGTTCATGCGGTTTATGAACGGCCTACATGAACCAGATAGGACATAGTTATGCTCTCTCTAAAGCCACAGACTAAAATTATATATAGGGTACAGTTCGATTAAAACTTAATGGCGGCTCGAAGGTTAGCTACTCGCTGCGCAGTACCCCACCCCACCCCCGCTGACTCTCGAAATTGTTATGCCGGGGCTATATTGTCGCGTTATCGCGAACTTTACTTCGAGCGCTCTCTCTCACACATCGCTCGACGTCTTACTGAGCAACAGAGAGCGCGCGAAGTGAAGTTCGCGGTAACGCGACAATGTAGCCCCGGCATTACTGTGCAGCGATTCGCCTCATGTTCCGAGCCGCCATTAAGTTTGAATCGAACTCTCAGACCAACAAAATAAGAAAGACGGAGCATTACGTACATCAAAAGTGAAGCCACCTTTTTATCTATGTGTATGTAAAAAGGGTTGTCATTTGTTAAAGTTTTTCCCTATAATTTGGGGAATAATATTTTGGGTGGGATAATACTGTACGAGTAAGATATTGTTGAGTATGGTATTGTACCTCAATTGTTAGGAAGCATTCCGAAACAAAACCATTTTTTTTACATCGCAAAATAAAATAACAATTAAGTACAAAGTGCATTTACATACAGCCCTATCGTCAATGGCTACATTAGGCAAGTATGGTAAGTTCTACAAAAAAAATTACACGAGTAATGGCAGCTTTTGATTAAAACCTTAGGAAGATAAATGAAGAATTAGGACATACTTGAACAAACGTACAGCCAGAACTTTGTGAAACTGAGTTTTTAGCAATTACGTATGACGATGGAAATAACATCTAAAAAATAAAATTTGGTACAGTAGTATTTAAATTAGCTAGACTAAGCTGAGAAACTAACTAAAATAAAAAATACAGTCAGTGTTTAATTACTGTTTTGATAAAATCTCATTTTTGTTTTTCAAATTTTATACACCTTTTTAGTATATCCGCTTTTGATCACACGGCGAAGTCCACGATTAGTTGAATAAAGGTCATTATTATCAAAATGATCGGAACAAACCACGCTGGTTTTCGATGGCTGCCATTCTGGATCATTCCGACTATTTCTTATAGCTACTATCCATTTACTTTTATTTTCAATATTACTTGGAAATCTAAATGATTAAATACATAAAAGAAACAGGCATAATTATAATTACTCGAACTAAAAAATATCGAACGGGAAAAATTTTAAATCATTTTATGGCAACCCTCGCACTTTAAATGTCACTGTTTTCGTTCGTTCATTCATTCAGGTTTTTGTTCCAAGTACTTAACCTAAAATTCATAGTTAACTAAATTAAGAAACGATGTTATTTGAAGTACTTCCATGTGAATAGTGATTCCGTGAGACTTTTTATATGATTTGCTATTGTTTTTACAAGTTTTCACTACACAAGAAGGCATAATTCTATTTTTTTTATTGAAGTTTACTAGACGACGACTCGTGACGTACTAGGAGCGGTGAGCATAGTTTTTGTTTAGGTGTGTGCGTGAGCTTGTGTGTTTACTTGCAGGAGCATAGTTTTGTGGCTACACGTTTGATGTATGGAGTGCTCCGTCTTTCTTTTTTTGTTGGTCTGAGATCGAACTGTATCTTGCTAAACAACTGCATAAGAGCTTATCTAGATACCTAAATTATGTGTAGTGGCTTCCGCTTTATCCAAATTCTGACACATGAAGTTTTAAGGCTGTCATTTTCGTATTTAAAACCGGTAATAACTTCATTCTTGCGCGACCCCCGGGTGCCCAACGTGCCTCAATGATGTAGGTATACTTAGTAGTGGGATCAGCATGTGTTGTTTGTCTACGTCCAATTCAACAATTACATATTTAACCATTTCGACACGAGTCCGGGCTGCTCGCAGCGCAGAGGGCAGGAGGGTAGAGTCTGTTGTCACTAACGGTACAAATCTAGACTTCGGGCTGCTACTGAGAAGTTCCTGCTGGATAAACCCAAATATCATTATGCCCGAACTGGAGACTGAACCCAGGATGTTGCTACCATATGAACAGCAAGTTTGTGCAAGACTTGAAAGTTCTAGGAAAGAATAAGGCAAGTGTATCCCACTATGCGGGGTTTTTCCACAGAGTACCTATTGTTCCTTGTTCCTCATGTGAGATCTGAAATTGGTTGGCGGAGTCAGTCACATTTCCTAAGGTTAAGGTTAGGTAAGTGGGTATTATGTATGTGCTGGCGCACAGTAGATAGCAGTCATTTCTGTCCGCAAATGACCGAGAGAGGTCATCAGCGAGAGGCGAGTGTTTTGTCCTCCGTGTGCGTTATTATTACATACATTTCCATTCGTTCTATCTTCGCGGACAAATTGTCCATCGCCATAATAGGGGGGGTGTGTTCAGGTTAAATAATTATGGGGTAGTTAATTGATTTAGGAGCCGACTGTATTTTATAATTATGGGTGTTAGGCTAAATAATAATGGTGGTGTACTAGTTCAATAGGAGGGTGTGTGCAGGTTATACCTATATTCGAGTGTGCAGCAAGCCGTAATTAAGTTTAAATCGAACTGTATTCTTTTTTATGTCAAGGCTTCTGATAGCTGATGTTCATTTTCCGACATTAATAGTCCAGGAGACGCGTGTAGCCTTATACGGGGGAACTCGCTGCGAAGTAACTATTACATGTGTCAGCGTGGGAGAGGGGTGGGGTACTGGTACTGCGCAGCGAGTAGCTAAGTTCCGAGTCGCCATTTATTTCGTCAAGCTCTTGCTCATTAGCTTAGGTAAGTTATGGCACGCGCGCGGCCCGTCTGGTTTGAATCGAACTGTACTGGTCTGAGACACCAAGGGATGTTTCAACGATTTCGACTTCGGGTTTGTCGTCCTCCCTAGACAGCGATTGAGGGATTCAGAGCAAATACAGCATCAGGAAGCTGGTGGTTATTGTGCCTATATTGTTCTTTCTGGTCCAAGTTCATGCTTTGGTGGTCTTACACAGCTGTTTGTAAACTTCGTAGAATAGCATTTATGAAAGGTGAATGGTTACCAAAGTATGTGCATACTACTCAGATAATTATCATGTAATCAAACATACTACGATGAACTTTTTTGAACGAATGATCTACACCAAAAGCTCATTTAAAACAGTTCGAGGACAGCAGATACTTACATTCGCTGATCATAATAAAGACAATAAGTTGATGAACAAATTGTTTTCAAATTTTTTTTTTTTTTTTTTCTTGAAACTCATTGCATTGCATGTCCTGTAGGTATTAAATATAATTCGAATGTAGTATGTACTCTAGGTATGGTTGAAGGATAGGTATTGCCCTCTTGTTCAGTCAATTGATGAGCTCAGTAATGTGATCTATCCTAAATTCTAATTATTTACACTTGGGAGATTTGAAGCTATTAATTTGTGTGTTCGTGTTGTGAGCACATGTTAACAGTCAAAATAAATATCTATGATGCTAACAAAATAGGGCAAGATGAAAACTTGTAAAATAATAAGGCAAGATTTTATTAATTAATCATCTCCCACTGTTATTTGAGTAATCATTATACATTTCAGTGTATTACAGAGAGGCACATTGACAGGGATAACAAAATAAAAAATGTTTTGATTGATGAAATTCTAATTAACCACTGAATTCTCCACAAGTTAGCAGGATCTCATAAACAAAGGAATTGATCAATAAAAATAAATCACGCGAAGTGATAGGATGTAAGATTGAGACTCGTCGGATCGCATACGATCGCGTAAGAACAACTGTATAACAGACGAACAAGAGAGTCCAGTAGGGGTTCGGGTCGCTCCGGGGCCTCCACTCTTCATATTGAAAACTCATTATGTACGCCAGCATCCAATTTATCTTTTGTCAAAAAAATCTGTACAAAATATATTAAATATATACTCTGTAATGCTAAAAACTGTAACGCTACCTCTTCAATAGTTCAATCACGATTATTAAATGATTTAAAACACAATAACTCGTTCACGTCGTGCAAGAACAAACATTAACGTATCGACGAGCGCCGCCGGCGCTCGCGCGGCGGGGAGACCTATATACAAGTCAACATTTTAAAAATCATACACCTCAGTCTGTCACGTGAATACCGCTGCTGCATCTGATTTATAATTCCGTTGCATTAATTTCTCATACAGTCGTGTGGTCTTACGATCTAGTGTCGCGTATCGCGTCCTTTGCTTATCGTCCGTGCGTGGCATCATAATATACATAGTTTATTTTATATATAGGCAGTCGCGACGAGGCGTGTGTTAGTTCCGCTCCTCATCGCAGTCGCGGGAGATGTGTCCGGGCTTTCCGCACACGTAGCAAGTCTTGGTGCCGTCAGGGCAGTTACGGGAGATGTGGCCGGACTTGTTGCAGTTGTAGCAGGTCTGGTTGGAGCTGTCGCGGCCACCCTCGGGGCAGTTCCGTGCGATGTGCCCGGTCTTGTTGCAGTTGTAACACGACGGCTCATCCGGGCTCTGCGCGCACTCGCGCGCTATGTGTCCCGTGCCGTTACATCTGTACCATACAAATAAACATGAACATTACATATATAACCAGGGCTTGAAATACCGTTAAAAATATGGTATCTTTACAGCCTTCTGATGCAGATATTGTTAACTAATAAATAAAGTTACAATATTTAACATTATATCTGGCACATTTTATCGTAAAACATACGTAACGTTAAAATCTACGCTATCGAAAATTTTATCGTTATGATTTAGTTTTGTTACCGTCGCTCTGGATATCGTAAAAAATTTCAGACTGCATCGATGCTAAGACTGTGCCGTACGACTATTTGCGTGTATATTCTCATTGCTATTCTGTGTTGTGCTTGTTCTTGTGAATATACTTGGTTGGTTTGTCCACCGGCCGCCTTTGAGAAAACGGGCCGGCAGCGTCGCATAATATAACAAAAATAATACCGGTAATGTTTTACCGCTATTTTTACAATAACATTAAAAATACCGGTAATTTTTACCACAAATTTTAAAGTTTTTATTATGTTATGCTACTAAGTAACGCTACCAAATCGTACCGATATCCAGATATCTCTACGGAAATACCGTTACTTAACGTTACTTTTAATGTGAATTGGTAACGTTTTCAAGCCCTGTATATAACTGCCTAAAAACCAGTGAATTTGAATAAAAATGTCATTATTAGTTATTTAAATAAGACAGAAAGGTCGATGACAAGTTAATTACACACGTATGTCGCCAAGGTCAATGCCAACAGTTCAACGTGACATTTGAACAGTAGTGGACACACTACACTTTCTCTATGACCTCGTTAGTCAGGCCCATGTCTACAATACATCAATCAGTTATTGATTGCGCCAGAAACATCCTATGCTATTTAACAGGTTGAAAAAACAAGCTACTACCAACTAGGTATTTAAAATACTTATTTGGTCTTAAGCTAAACTCTTCAAGTGGTGATTTCCAGAGATTCGAGAGCTAAAAACGAATAGTAAAGAGACATCACAGACGATTCTTGTTATCGAAGCTGGTTTTAGATATGATCCAATGATAAACCGCCGTGACTCGGATAGGCATCGCGGTTAGCTAATGTGCACCCAACGTTACTTAAACACGCCCAGCATGGAATAGCCGATAAGTTGGTAGGCGTAACTGGCAGAGACTTGTCTCGAGCAAAACTAGTTTAAATTAGCATATTGATTTTATTGAGTTGCTGAACATAAATAGTGCAAACAGACAAGTCGATCGATGAAACGTAGCCGATGAAGTTTTAGTAGTGTTTGAATTTCAACACTACGTATATCAGTTTATAATGGGACATGTTGAACTGTTCAGATATTCCTTCCACGCGGATGCGACTGGCGCGTGGCACTTGTTTCCTCGTCGACGCACGCTACGCCGGCTCGGCGATACACGCGTGTGAGTCGAACCGCTCAAACGTGACCACTCATGCGTAACGAGCCAATGGAGATACTTTACGTCTACACGAAACACGTATCGTTTGAAGTGTTGTTAACCTATAGCAATGTTACAACTAAGAAGCTTGATTGATTTACGATACTGCTTCAAGCAACCGCTCGGGACGGTTGAGCAATGGGTCACCGATCTTACGTTTTCCCTTCGACTCGCCGTGCAGAACATTGAATAAGAAGTATAGGGGGTCGGAAGGCATGTTCAAAAGGCAGAATGTGTGACCTTAACTTTTGGACCAGTTGTCGCATTTTCGCCGAGTTTTTAACAAGTATGTGGTGCTGTCTCGCCTGGTTGTACTGGAAGCTGATCTGATCCTATAAACTTAGGACATAGGTAGACAATATTAACCTGTAGCAACGGTCGGCCTCCTCCTTGCAGTCACGCGCGAAGTGTCCGGCGCGGTTGCACTTGAAGCACTTTTCGCGCTGGCGGTTGAAGCCAGAGTCGCGAGCACCCTGCACGCCTCCTCCCTGGGTGCACTCGCGGGCGAAATGCCCCGTCCGGTTGCACTTGTAGCATACGCTCGAACTCATTGTCTGGAACAATAGGATACACTCCGTTGATTACACTCTTATCACTAACATAACGGCACCTCTACGAGAACCCCAAGTAACAGAAAACCTACTTTAACTTGAAAAACACGCAGCAAGCTGTTATTTTCCAATAATTTAGAATTATTCAAATAAAGATAAGCTTATTATAAGATGTGACGTTCAAACACGTTTTGGGGCGAAAGAATTATTCAGTCAACATTTTGACCTTGTAATAATGACCTTTATAAAATACGGTCATTCGCCTTGTCTATCTCTTTCTCACCCCTTTTTCGAGCGATAAGTGTAACAGAGATATAAGTTTAATTATTTGCACAGAAGTTCCGCTGCCGTGATGACCCTGAGGTTGATAACGCGCTTCATGTGCCAAGATCACGGCAAATTACGTACGATTGCTCGATTGTCACCAATTGACTCGCGGCAAACATTTTGATCGAGACGTTAAAGGGAGGCCCGATACGATGCAAAACAATTGAGATTGTGAACGTCGCACATTCCAAGAGGTCTGTTGACTTCAGCATTTTAGCAGCATCTCGTGCCGGCTTTTAGTTATGGGACAATGCGTAATATTACAATGATGAAGCACTTATAACAGGAAAAAAACTTTCAAGACAATTTTAGCAATTCTTTCCTTCGAGTTTATATCTTATAGTATTATCATTCTGTGTTATCATAACATGGCTCAGTGAATTTGTTTGAGTATAACCAAGCTATGGCTTGAATTGGATCAGAACCAAAATAGGTCAGCACAAAGTGCATTATGTAATGCTCAGAGGGCAAACAAGGATTTATAAGACACGACATGTACTTACACTGTACCTACTATGTATCGACAATACAATGATATATAATTATGTTCTTATTTGAGCAGATGGAAGCAGACTTGTGTACATTTCAGCAAAAACGATAAATTATAGAAACCATAGTGTTAGAAGCACAAGTATTACGGCCGACCTCGACATGGCGACACCTTTCTTTGGCCTCTAAACTATTGATCAACACTATAGCAAGGCATTATTGAGTACACAGTTTTATTTGCATAATCAATAAGTTTTACTTGTATAATTAATCCCAATAGGCGACATTTTCGCTTATGTAGAAACTACGTTTTAAGAGATTGGGTAAAACACGAAAAAAATCTTGATGTTTGGAGGACCCGCATGAAAACTCAGTTTTTTTGCTGGATCATGTTCCAATGAATGTTTTTAAACTAGAACAATACAAAACCTCCAGGTCAACCACATTACACGGCGATAAAGTGTGAGCTGATTGTAGAGGGGATAGAGTGAAAGCTGCAAGTAGGAAAGTCATTAACTTGTAGCAATTATGATAACTAGTGTATGTACAGTCACTATGTAAATAGCTGGCCCACACTTATGTACCAAACATGTAATAGCAGCTCCCAGGAGAATCAAGACTTGTTTGGTTAAGTGTCCATTAAGTAAATTGACCATTTTTTATGGAGAAATAATTGTATGTCTATTTTGTTACTAAGAGCTTCAGCTTCTTCATGATCAGGAAACTGACACATCTTTGTAAGAAGATGAACCTAACAAAAAAAAAAAAACCGTTTTCAGCAAATTTTTGTTGTTTCCAACATGAGACTTAACACAAAGTTAAAAATCTTACCAAGTCTGCACAGTAAAGATTTCGAAACTTATCTCAAACCAAATAAAAGACAATTTAAAACAAATAATTACTTTGGAAAAGGCTCAACATAAAAATACTAAGTCCTACATGAATTTTAGTGTGAAATCTAGTTGGTTGTGGTACAATTATATGAAATGAATGACTTTCTAAATGCAACTAAAGGGTCAATGGAGCAATAATTTGAAAGTTCTAACTGTACTCTCGTAAAAGTGTAACAAACCTTTTTGGACTTATTTGGGATTGTTTGTAACAGTTTTTTTTAAATTATTTTATTTACTTTATTTTCTTTTTCTGTGTTACCATAGGGAGTTACAAGCCAATTTTACTAAAAATGTATACTACAAGATGGTTTTTAGTATTCATAATCTGAATTTGACCACATAGTAAAACCCATTTATTTTTGAAAGAGTAACATTTTTGTTACTTGCCGGCTCTTCTCCTTAGGAAAGAACCAATGGTAGCTTCTGATGTTTCTTAAGTGCCCATTTAAGTTTATGTAAAATAAAATATTTATAATACTTCATGTATTGTAATTATTGGTTTTCTTTATGCTAAGAGCATAAATCACAGTTTTTAGGTGTAATTTATATTGAAAATTGCTCTGCATTTGCAATGATTGTGAGCTACAAATATTTATAATATTTATTTAGCTTGTAATGTTCAAAAAGGCTGGTATTTTAACGCTTCTGCTGCCAGTGATATGTGAAACTAATATAGAAGAATTTTAATTCTTAGAAAGTGTATAATTGGAGTTGTTTACTGACTACATTGACTTTCATACTGGGAAATTCAGTGAAAGGCAATTAATTGAACAACAAAATATGGTAAGCATTGTCAAAGAAATTGAAAAACAAGATCTTGGCAGAATGGTATATGTCCTTGAATATTATTAGACCAAGGGTGTTTGTTGAAAAATAAACACCCAGAATCCTGAGAGTAGTGTGGAACAATAAATTATCATTAACCAATGAACATTATTATTTTATCTACTGAAATAATGTCAATGAATTCATAAGTACAATAGCAGATATACAGATGTACCATGTCAATGTACATTAATGAGTCCTTTGTGTGAGCATGTAACAGGTAGATAGCATAACACATACTTAGATCTAGACTTGTAGGGTTCCTATAGGCATTATACGTATTAGTACTTTCCACATGCTGTTCATAGTGCAGCGATGCGTCATTGTCTTATACCAACAGAGAAAAAAAAGAAAGCTACAAGAGAAGGCATGATGAATACTTTGAAGCTGATACAGACCGCAGAGTGATGACGGAGCAATTTCAGAAATTGCTTCAGCTGCAATTTAACGAATCTAAAAAAATCTCGATAGCATATTTCGAATATAAAATTACCTCAACAGCAGCTATATGTGTCAGCAACGAGTCACCGTTTGTCAAACTAACCACGTTCAATAAACAACCTAACTATGATGCGTTGACATAAAAATAAGAAAATTTCACTTGGAAACACTTGAGGAGTTTGCGTCGTTGCTTTATTTGCTGATAATTAAAAGAAAACACATCTGTAATGTACGTACGCCGTATAGCAGCCTAACCACGTGTAGAGGTACCGGTAGCGCGCGGTTTCACAATCAATGTTTCACTTTTCACTTACCGATTAGTTGTGAAACTTCTTGAGCACTTAAATCACTATTGATTCGACCGTTTCACGATCAAATTTTTAATAAGATTTACAAATAAGATGTAATTTACGATGCTTCGTTTGCAAGGAAGCCAGCCACCATCACTACGAATTCGTAAAAGACATTTTGAGCATAGACAATGTAGCTAAAAAGTTTTCAACGCTCCTCCAACGTGACTAGCGAATGATTTAATAAAAATATTTTTAAATACAATATCAATGTCAAATGGTTAAAAAATAACAAAAATTTGCGCAAAAACAGTTTTTTCAATTGAATATTCTTTGAAATTATTTAGAAATACAACAACTTTTTTCATGGAAGCTCTCGATATTGTCTATGAACTCAAAGAGGCTGCCAAATGGGAGGTACGGAAATAGTTTTTCAACCAATCAAAAACTCCGTCAATAGATTACCAATGAGCTCTTCTTATTTTGTTTGGAACCAAAAAAAAACTAATTCTACGCATCTCTGTTTAGAGTTATTTGGTCTGTGGTATAAAGAAAACGATTTAGGAAGTCTCAAATTACTGGAGGTTTTGCATGAGTTTACGAATTTTTAATTTTGTTTGGTTATTCAAGTATTGTCAAGTGAGTTGTACGGTGTTTACAAAACTGCGGAAACTATTTTATATTCCGAAATTTCTGAGTTAAAAGAGAAGCGAAATTGGTTTTAGAAGTGCCAATGATGTCCACGGAGAAAAGACGCAGCAGCGTTGATAACAATGAAGAAGCTGAAGAGACCGATGGCTGGATAGGGCCTATGCCCGCCGAAGCATCAAAGCCTAGAGCTAAAAAGAGACGAGGTAGTTTTATGATCAAAAATCCTTTCCTTGATTTATAAAACGTTTGAAGCAGTTGCTAATAAATATCTTTTACTTTCCAGTGTTGGAGTTTGAATCTCTGTACATCGAGAACCTGCCTACATCTGAAACGTACGAGTTCAGTTACATGCATCGCGATGTGGTTACTCATGTAGTGGTTACTAAGACGGACTTCGTGATCACCGCTAGTCAGGATGGCCACTTGAAGTTTTGGAAGAAACAGGTACACACCCAACATCATTCTGTAATATATAAGAGACAAAAGGCCAGGGCCACTTGCATTTTGGCGCCACAAAGGATAATTAGAAGATTACATTTTTAAGATTTCTAGGTTTACTGAAACAAGTTAGGTTAATCTAGGTTAGTTCGGAGTATTTTGGTGCTAAAATATGATAACAAAAAGAAACTTGCAAATCACCATAAATTGCAGACAGATTTTTAATTTGTCGACTAAGAGAAATCCTACCCATCCTCTTGACAAAATAACTATAACAATGAACACAAGAGTAAGAAAAACTTGAAACACTTTTTACCCTAAATACTTTCTTACCCTACAAATATTTTTTTATTAAATATTTGATACTGGTTTTCCAGGAAGAGGGCATAGAATTTGTGAAGCATTTCCGTTGCCACCTGGCACCAATCAGCCATGTTGCTACCAACACCACGGGTACACTGCTCTGCACCGCCTCTCTGGAGAAGACTATCAAGGTGTTTGATGTTGTTAATTTTGGTAAGATAATACCTATGTTTATCTTGATTTCTGGTCATCGTCATCATTAGCTTAGCTATGTGATGTATCAATATAATAGTTATCATTCTTCTGCCCATGTCCCAATTTATTTGGAGTCTACACAGCATGTTTCCTTCCATAAATCACTTCCAAACTCCCTTGGTATTAGCATAAAATAAAGGCATATATTAGTCTGGATGCGGAAGGCGAAGGACAGGGTGTTGTGGAGCAGCCTGGGAGAGGCCTATGTCCAGCAGTGGACTGCGATAGGCTGAGTTGATATTAGTCTGTCACATGAAGATCATTAACATCATTATCATCAGCAACAGCTCAAGGAAAAATTATAAAGTGTTTAAACACAGACAGTAATTTTTAGAATAAATCATTTCTTCTGACCCACTACAAAGCAGTTTGTTTGCAAACTTGTCCTTAATAGTAATTATTTATAAAAAAAGAAAACCAAATTGAGTAATTGGGGAACATAGTATAAAATATAAAAAAAGATTCTGACAAATTGATAACCTCCTTTTAAGTTGGTTAAATATAGCTCTTTGGGCAATGATCATGACATAATCAATGATTATTAAATTCAGCAAACAGATAGGTGATTTTAGTGAAAGAAGCTTCTTGTTGTTGATAATGTAATAAAATCCTTAGTGACCTTTTTACTACACTTGTATCAAAGACTAGCTGTGCCCCGCGGTTTCACCCGCGTAGGCCTCGTATGTCCTATTCCAGGTCATGGTCTACCCGTGTGCCCATCCCCTCCTCTCTAGAGTAGGGAATGTCGCGGCGCGGCGCCGACGTCGAACGGTTCGAATGAATTAAAAAGTATTTTACTGCTACATAAATACCCTTGATGTTAAAACTATTTATTTGAATAAGAATTAATAGTATGTTGATAAAACTCCTTCGCAAATAATGCATTAATTTCGAACAAATTTGATTACCATAAAAAAAGGTTATAGTGTGTCAATCTTAAAAGATAGACATATGCTGTCGCGGTCTTTTTTTTAGAACTTTTAAATAGGAACAATTCCATCATACATGATATTTGCGTAACTTAAACCGTGTAGGCGTGTACGCAGCGCACGCAACGGAAGCTCTCCAAAAGGAATAATTTTTCCCGTTTTTGCAACATTTTTCATTTATGCTCCCCTCCTATTGATCGTAGCGTGATGTTATATAGCCTATAACCTTCCTCGATAAATGGACTATCCAATACAAAAATAATTTTTCAATTCCAACCAGCAGTTCCTGAGATTAGTGCGTTCAAACAAACTCTTCAGCTTTATAATATTAGTACATTACCCATTACGGTCTCTGGTGAACTTTGCTTTCATAATTGATATCGGATAGTCAAAACAACTAGAAATGCCTTTGAAATAATGTCATGATTACAACATAAAGTGTGTGGTGTGTGTGTGGTTTTCTAGTATGCTTTTTTCTATGATTTATAAATGATCCTACACCAAAGTTCTAACTTTTTTCAGTATTATCTATACTTGAAGAAAACATTACCTCGTCAATCATCATTTTACACATAAATTATAGGGACGGAATGAAATTGCCACAAGGCCAGATTTTCATAATTTTATTTCATTAAATGTTGCTTATGTATCTTTTCCAGACATGATCAACATGATAACCATAGAGTTTGAGCCCTATGTCGCTGAATGGGTGCATTCAGCAGGGGATCCTATATCTGCACTTGCTATGTATGTATTACTTTTCATGTAAATCACTAGCTATGCTACTGAAACTGTCATATAAAAACGTATGGTTTGCCTACAGTAGATCTGTATGTATGTAGAAAATTCATACTAATCCACACTAATATAATAAAGTCGAAAGTAAATCTGTCTGTCTGTATGTTACCTTTTCACGCTTAAACCACTGAACGGATTTCAACTAAATTTGGCAAGGTGGTAGATGGCACCCTAGGGAAGGACATGACTACTTTTTATCGACATACTGCGCTGGCGAAGCCGCGGTTGGAAGCTAGTAATCAATAAAACAGGATGCAGAAGTACAGCCCAAAGAACAAAAAGTAAAAAGCTATGTTATGCAAGTGCTTTCACTATAACTTGACTCGTGTCGCGATTGTTACTATAGTACTGCTCTGCCAGTCGCCATTTTGTACTCTATTAGTAATGAAACCAAGCTTGACAAGCAATAGTGCCAACATGATGGCAAGGGACAAGTTTTAAGGGCCAGTAGTTCCTGGAACGAAAGTAAACACAAAAAATCCCGCAAGAATTAATCAACCACACGTCAACTGCAGTCATTGGTTGACTTAATGTTGTTGAATTATCAACAGCCAATCGAATCAAAACATTGCTCTTAAAACGGTGAAGGAACACATGTGAAGAAACAGGCATGTCCCAGAACCAAAAATTCTTAGACATGTGACAACTACCAACCCGCACTGGGCCCACGTGATGGATTACGGCCCACTCCCTCTCACATAGAGGAGGCCTGTGTCCCAGCAGTGGGAACACTACCGGGTGTTAGTACCTTTCTTTCAAACACACTTCCAACAAAATGGCACTCCGACATAAGTCCTCTTTTCTATTTTTACCACCAGCTCAGAGAAAGCCAGCAACAAGATCCACATATTCGACGGCACACAGACAGCGAGCAAGCCACTACACACCTTCGAGACCCTGCACCAAGCCACCGTTACCACCATTGCTTACAACCCGGTCTACGAAACAGCAGTGTCTGTTGACAAACAAGGTAAAGTCAAGTCATTTACATCAATTAGTAGATGAAATAAGCAGAAAAAATACAAAGAAAAAATTTGACCAAAAAAAAACAACCGACTTCCAAAAAAAAGAAAAAAACACATAAAAAGTGAAAAATTACTTTAATTTCGGAAGTCGGTGTCTTTGCTTTTCAATTTTCGTTTTTTGCCACCGATTTACGAAAACAAAGTTATTTTTCACTTTTTTTGTGTTTTTTTTGGAAGCCGGTTGTTTATTTCTTGTAAAAAGTTTTTATTTTTCACTTTTTAGTTTTGGTACCTACCCCACACAAATTCGACTAACACTACCTGCTATGTAAATAACAGTGACGGAGTCAAATATAATGTAGTCTACATAGACTAAGTGGGAAAATTACGTAATTATTGAAGCTAACTCAAAAACTACGTAAGCTAAGTTAAAAAAAATTATATGGGTCCGTTACGGGAGTATACCCTTTCGAACAAAAAATAAATTTGTAAATCGTTTTACAATTGGCGAAAATACCGATGTACATAAACAAAAAAAAAACATACAGACCAACATAGAACCTCTTCCTTCTTGAAGAAGTCTGTTAAAAAGAGAATGATTTTAAAATGTGTGAAGTTATACAAAACTTTTGTAAGCATTAAATTGAGAAAATGTGAAGATAATGTAAAATGAACAGTCAGTCCGAATCGGTACTGTGTGAATGTCAAATTTACACGAACGTTAATTCCCGAGTACTTTTGATTTGAGCGTACAGAATAGCTTTCCCTTCCCCTTCAAAGCGCGCTCATGCACGCACGATTGTTGTTTCACGCGCGATTGAGCGAGTCGGAGGACGGTCTTCGTAGTTGAAGTGTTACTACTGACATGCGGCTGACCGTACAAACTATAAAGTCTGATGTAACCGTGCGTTTGCAGTGGCGAAACATTTACGACAAAACATGTTGAAATCTCTAGTTCCTGTCAATGTTCCATACATTCACATCCATTTTTGACAGGAACTAGAGATTTCCACATGTTTTGTTGCGAATGTTTCGCCACTGCAAACGCACAGTAAAGAATGCCATCTCGATCTTTAGATGACATGATTCGGTCGTTCTTGAGAAGCCGTTTTCAAAATAATATTTAAGTAATGGATTTATAGGGTCTGTCCGATGTCCCGACTCTCGATCTAGAAAATCTCTATCTTGCCAGATTGCCAGGTTAGATCTAGAATGGTCGATCTCGAACCCACACTTAGCGCGCGAGATCTCTAATTGCCAATCTCGTCTCGAGATCGCATTCCCTAGTCAGTGATAAGCGATTAATTAACTTGATAGCTACATGGTGCTCACATTTATTTCAATCAGGCATCATCGAATACTGGACGGGCCCAAAACACGAGTACAAGTTCCCGAAAACGGTAAACTTCGGCTCGAAGTTGGACACAGATTTGTACGACTTCGTGAAGAATAAGACGTACCCGACTGCGCTTGCGTTCTCGCCCGACGGCAAGAAGATGGCGTCCATCAGCTTGGATAGAAAGGTAAGATGATATAGTGCTGATGTCCTTGTGTGAATTGTAGCTACACCTTGTAATTTATTGAATATAGCTTCCGCCCGCGGCTTCGCGCGTGTGTAATGTCGACAAAAAGTAGCCTATGTCCTTCCCCGGGATGCCATCTATCTCCTTGCCAAAATGTATCGAAATCCGTTAAGTGGTTTAGGCGTGAAAAGGTAACATACAGACAGACAGACAGACAGAATTACTTATTAGTAGAATTTATAATATTAGTATGGATTTCAAGCACACGAAATGTACACTCCTATGCCTAAGCATTAAATCCTAACTAATCCTAACTAATATTGTAAATGCGAAAGTCAGTTTGTTCATTTGTTACGTTTTCACGCTAAAACGGCTGAACGGATTTGGATGAAATTTGGCACGTGGGTAAACCATGATTCGGAGAAGGACATAGGCTACTTATCATCCTGGATCGCAGACGAAGTCGCGGGCAACAACTAGTAATATTATAAATGTGAAAATGAGTTTGTTTGTTTGTAACTTACGCTTTCACGCTAAAATAGTTGAACGGATTTGGATGAAATTTGGCGCATGGGTAGACCATGACCTGGAGAAGGACAAAGGATAACTTTAAACCCGAATTTCTCACGGGATCGAGACTTATGCGGGTGAAACCGCGGGGCGCAGCTAGTTCTTTACTAAAAGCTTTACCTAATACCATTATGATATTAGCCAGCAGTGATAGCCTAGTGGTGTGACCGTCGGACTGTCAAGTCATAGGTCTCGAGTTCGAACCCAAGACACGCACCTCTGAATTTACGGATTCATGAGCGTATTGTATAATTATCACTTGCTTCAAATACGGTGAAGGAAAACATCGTGAGGAAACGTGCCTGAGAGATTTTTCTCATCGGTATGTGAAGCGAAGTCAGAGGCCCATGGGCGGCTTTAAAACTCTGACACCAGGTTAGTCAATAACCACACGAAAAGAAGAAGAATTTGCCGATTTTGCTGATTTACGAGATTTTACAATTAAAATACTGTATTTCTATAAGTTTGAATGCACAAAATAAAAGATCATTTTAATTATGATCTAGTGAATGAACCAATTTAAAAAAAAAAAAACGGTATATCATTTTGTCTATTCTTCCGTCGACAAAACCCGTAGAAACCCCGTTTCGCGTGGGTTAGCCTATTAAACCCTTGTAAACTTTTTAACCCTGTTTATGCCCAGTACATAACAAGTAGGATGTTTGTCTGTTGATGTAATAGGTGCGTGTGTTCCATTTCCTGTCAGGCAAACTGCACAAGGTGCTGGACGAGAGCCTGCAGCGCTTCCAGGAGCTGCAGCATCAGACGCAGCAACTGCCTAACATGGAGTTTGGTAGACGGTAATATTGCTTTAATAATACGTCTGTTAACTTTAAGCAACGTTTATGATTAAGAGGCTTTTGTCTGAAGTTTGGACTAAGTTTTCCCTATTCTGTAGGATCAAAGGTGCAATTATAAAGATAAAGATAAAGATAATTTTATTGTCAAACATCCGTTTACATACAAATCGAGCATGCAAGATCTTAAATATACATAGCTAAAAGTCCGTACATGGTTTGCCTGACGAGGCGTACAATTTATTTTTATTTTTTTAATATAACAAACAAGATATAATTTATTCAATAGACTAAAGACTGGTTCACTAACATTCATTTTTAAATATGAGAATAATAATACTATAGAAATAATCACAATATAAGGTTCAAGTATGTCAAAAGGTATCTGTCAAAAAGTTATTTATATTATAATAGCACTTGTCTGTTAATAGATTTCGAATCTTGTTTTCTATAGTAACAGTGAATCCAAATGATTAGCTCAAATCAGTCAGTTGGAGCACAGATTTCCGATAACTGCTCACAGTTCTGCTCAATTTATTGTTTGGCGAAGAGATAAATAGTTGTCGCTGTAATAGCTTCAGCAGTCCGAAGTGGATAAATCCCTAATCACCGGTACTAAAAGTAGAATGGCTAAGGTAAGAACCTAGATCACTTCAATTTATATGTAAAGACTTCATATTTAGGTTTTTGTTTCTGGTTTTAAATAAATGTTTGTTCTTCTGGTTTTATGTGGTGTAGAATAAAGTGTTTATACAACGTGTTTTTTTTGATATCCCATAACTCTAGGGTATGATTGAGGCCATATCAAAGAATCAACTGGCATATGAGTTATGTTCCAATCCTTCGTTATTTTTTTTATTCATTTTTCATACAAAATAATTCGGCAAAGTCACGATTATTAATGTAAAACACCCTTACGTGAAATATGACAACGTCGCATTTTCTTAGCTTTAAATATGAATGATTGGTTTGAATAAAAATGAATTACTTGTATTTATCAATGAAACTTAGATACCTAGACACATCGAGGGTCTATTTATTTTACTACACTACTGCGAAGTTTGGC
Source organism: Lithophane leautieri (assembly GCA_949152455.1). NCBI lineage: Eukaryota > Metazoa > Arthropoda > Insecta > Lepidoptera > Noctuidae > Lithophane > Lithophane leautieri. The sequence continues at coordinate 2,282,954 of OX424475.1, forward strand.
AACCTCGCAAAAGTAAAGATTCGTCATACTGGTGACAATTTTTGACCTAATTTAATTATGATTGATGATATCTCCGAAACGATGCATTTTTGGACCACCTATTCTAGGAGTTATAGTATTATTTTTACCTACAGAATATAACCCTAGAGTTATGGGATATCAAAAAAAACAGGTTGTATAAATACTTCTGTGAAAGGGTGAAAAAAAAAGAATAAATACAGGCGTGATGTTATGTTATCACTACATATTATAAAACAATGTCCTCCGCCGTGTCTGTCTAAAACTACTGCACCGATTGTCATGCTGTTTTCACCAATAGATAGAGTGGTTCTCGAGGAAGGTTTTAGTATATAATAACCGACATCTACGCGGGCGAAGCCGCGGGCATCAGCTAGTATCTAATGTCATAGAAAAAGATTAATGGAAAAAAATGCGGCGGCGGAACTCGTAACGATAAAAAATAACGCGACACAGTCTTTCATTTAGTGCTATCAATCTATGTGTATCATGCTATCAAAATAATACTTTTCTTCTTCACCCAGAATGGCAGCTGAACGTGACCTAGAGAAGTCAGACTCGGTCCACCTGGCCAACGTACTGTTTGACTCGAGCGGCCATTTCGTGATCTACGCGACCATGCTGGGAGTGAAGGTCGTCAACCTGGTCACCAACCGCTGTGTTGCCATGCTCGGTAAACCAGAGAACTTGCGGCCTTTACATCTTGCGCTGTTTCAGGTAAAATAGACATTATGTACAAGTTTACGTGAAAAAATGCATGTGCTTGGAATCACAGTAATTTCAATAATTTTTAGAGTACTTGGTTTGGGAAACCGAAAACAAAAATTGGAAGACTTTTTCTCCTATCATAATTTCTGTCCTGTCGTAATGTCTGTCATTGTGTCACTTGTTATCACACCACGCCACATTCCCTACACCACCACATTTCCACGCGCACACACACCTTCACATTATTTTTTCTTCATCTTTCCAGGGCCGTACAAACCAATCAAAAGTAGCAACAACTCTCGAGATGGAAGGCTCCGAGAACCCCACACTCCTGAACATAAAGACGGACCCGACGCTGTTCTGCACGGCGTACAAGAAGAACCGCTTCTACATGTTCTCGAGACGGAGCCCTGATGATATCAAGAGCCCTGATGCTGACAGGGATATCTTTAACGAGAAGCCTTCGAAGGAGGATATAATTTCCGCTACTGAGGGGCAAGGTATTATTCATTTTTTTAATTCTATCAGTTCTATGTATTAGATCATCCTCTCGTTCCTGAATAAGGGCCATTTTCAGTGTCCGCATGGGCTCTATCTAAAAACGGAACAAAATCATCAGGACGTGAAGTCAGATGCTTACATCCTCTAAGCCTTTCAAGTACTTCTATTGAAAGTTTTAATAAATCTCGTGTTAGCTAAATCAGTATTTTACAAGCTAGTAAGCATTTCCTACATGTCAAGGGATCATAGTATGGCTTGTCCACTCTTAAATGTCGCGCCCCACTACCGTATTACCCATAGAAATCAGCATTACCGTGTGCGTAAACCTGTCCCAAAACTTAACAATATAACATATTATAAGATGCCCGCGGCTTCGCCCGCTTGACAAATTATATACTAAAACCTTTCTCAAGAACCACTCTATCCATTGGTGAAAACAGCATGAAAATCGTTGCAGTAGTTTTTGAGTTTATCGCGAACAGACAGACGCGGCGGAGGACTTTGTTTTATAATATGTAGTGATTACGAAAGGTATATGACATATTTCATTCCTCCCCAGGTGTCCAGCGCCTCTACGAGCAGGCGATCCTCCACACGTCGCTGGGCGACGTGCACATCCGTATATTCGGCAAGGACGTGCCGCGCACAGCAGAGAACTTCTGCGTGCACTCACGTAACGGGTACTACAACGGACATGTGTTCCATCGCGTTATCAAGGGCTTCATGGTGCAAACTGGAGATCCTACAGGTAAGATACAACTTGATTTTCCATTGCCTAGAACCTGTTATAAGCTTCGGATCCACTGCGTTGTGATAGCTTCGCAAAAATGAAACGCCGTCGCTTCGATGCCGACTAAGTGGTGCAACTTATGCTGGAATGGAGGGAGCCCTTTGAGTTGGACAGTGTTAAGTTCGTTTTTTAATCCTGTAGACTAATTCGACATTTCAAGTGATTGTTGTTTGTTTTTTCAATTTGGAGTCATTTGCACCTGTCAAACTAGTCTCTGGGATTAAGAAAAGAACTGTAGGCTAGTTAAAAAAAAAAACTTGCATTGCATTTACTTCATTTAAGTATATAGAGTCTCAACATTACTTTTGAAAGGGAAATATGGCTGATTACAGTCGGTCACCTTCGTGAAATACGAGGCGCGAATTATGTAATATTTCTACAAAAATCTTTTATTATCATCACGTTTTTGCGACACGTTTCACATCCAAGCGCCACATATCATGAAGTGATAACAGAAATTTGCCGATTTATTGGTCATTTGAAGGACTCGTTATCAAAAGAGATAATAAGTACGTCATCGGTACCACGCTCGTTTGAAACCTAAACTCCATCATCATGATATACATGGTAATATTTATGGGTATGTTGTACTAACAATCTCAGCTTATATCGAATTTTATCTGTAGCTGCATCACTGAAACGATATATGCAAGCTTTACATACAAAAATATTTATTACAAAAATATCAAACAACTCTTGACTTATCCTAACTAATATTATAAATGCGAAAGTGGCTCTGTCCGTCTGTTATTTTTTGACGTCTAAACTACTGTACTCATCATTATGAAATTTAACATATAGTATTCAGCTGCATCCGGTTAAACTGGAAGTCGCCTGGAACCTGCAGAACGACATAGGCTCCTTTTCATACTGGATAGTTGTAAAAAAAAAAACCTAATACAAAAATACTCTCAGAGAAAGTTGCAGGCAATAGCTACTTCTATTTTTTTCCCATTTTCCAGGCACGGGTACCGGTGGTGAGAGTATATGGGGCGGCGAGTTCGCGGACGAGTTCAAGGCGCATCTGAAGCACGACCGGCCGTACACTGTCAGTATGGCCAACGCTGGCCCCAACAGCAATGGCAGCCAGTTCTTCATCACGCTAGCACCTACGGTAAGTGAAATTATAGTAACTTTTTTTTAATTAACGCTTTTGTCTGCAGTTTCGTTCGTGTGTAATTAGTATTTTTTATTTTTATCGTTTATCATAAAATAATAACATACCAACACAAACCAATCGTTTATTTTTGTTTGTTTATTCGATGCGTTTTTCTTAAAAATAAATACCCCATTTTAGAACTTACTCGTTTTTACTGCCTGCAAAGAAGGGTTATGTTTTCTGCGTCAAACAGTCACAGTCGGGCAATATGAACATAATTATTAACGAAGTAACACTGCTAAGAATTCTCTAGTGGGATATGGACTTTTGACTCAGTCATCGCTATGGGGAGGGCCACTACTAGCTAGATTTAGTTGGTAACAAACAGTACCCGGAAATGTTAGGGTTTTATAGTAAGCTATATTGCCTGGGGTTGGGGGATTCGTGTTTACCCTGCGGGTCTCAATACCTCTACTAAAATATTATACAGATTGCACGAAGCGGCGTTGAAGTAGTAAAACACACGTGTCTGGTGTCAGCAAGATAAACTTGGTATGATACCAGCATAAACTAGCATTGATATGTTCTTTATTTGCGTCTTATATGACAGCGGCGGCTTTAGGTGACTTTAGTTACCAAACTGAATAAAACTCACTTAATGCTATCACAGCAACAGACGCACAAATCGAACACGCTTCCATAACCAATATCATCCTATATCAAAGTGGTAAGCCCTTTGAGCACTACAATATATGGCATGCAGACGGCACTCTCGCAAACACGCCAGCGTCGTCATGATCTTACAATGCACATAGATGACACGGAGCGTGCGCGTGCGCAGTTCTTATCATGGATTCAAGAATATGATTTGAAAAATATTTTGTCACCACTAGACATTAAAGTGGCAGTTTAAAAAATTTATAAAAGGAATGGTTCTAATTTGTGATTTCTTATCCAGAAGAACAGGCAAAAAACTACATGGTTATTTTTTATCATGCCTGTTTTTTATTTGATTTTTTATAACTATACCGCTGCTGAATGTGGGACTGCCAATATCCGCCACATTAACTCTTAATGAGGATATTATATTGACGTATTTATCATGCATGAATACATGAATTCATCCCATACATACATAAACTCACGGCTGGGGCATGGCGGTAGGCAGCAACTACAGAACGCCACCTGCTACGATCCTTACATACTCCTTTTGATTCGTTTACGTTCATGTCAGTGTTAATCTATTAGTTCCTTTAAAAAACAAGAATCATCAGTATCTTAGCAGAAAACTACTGGGTAAATAGCTCCAGTACATTTTATCCATTTTCAACTGCTAAGTATTTAGTTATGTAGTTAGTATGTGCAGTTCGATTGAAATTTAATGGCAGCTCGGAAGTTAGCCACTCGCTGCGCATTATCGCACCCCTCGCCCCCGCTGACACAGGAAATTTATACTGCGCAGCGACTCGCCTCATGTTCCGAGCCTCCATTAAGTTTGAATCGAACTGTACCTATATTGGTTCATCAGAATAGTAGTTCATTGTTTTCAGTAGAAAGTAGCAAGTAGTAAATAAAATACAAGAATCTAAAAGAGTTAGTGCGCATAACGTTGCAATTTTAAAATAGCATAAATATGAGTAAACGTGTCACAGTTGACTGTACGTAGTACGGAGTGAACCAAAAGAAATATTCAAGAATATTTCTTTTATTAACAGATTTGCTAATTAATTTCCGAAACGATTTTGTTTCGTAGTGCGTGCTTACCATTACACCGAAAGCACTATACTAAACGTGAAGGCTCGTGACAATCGGGGTCATAAAGCGTTAGAGCAGGACAGTGCATATTTAATATTTTACAAAATTGTTTTTGACGGCGTCTGCCACGAACCTTGGCGTATACTATAGTACTATAACAGTGCAATAATTTTGTAAAAAAAAATCTCATTTTTCCTCAGCCATGGTTGGACAACAAACACACAGTGTTCGGTCGCGTGGTGCGCGGCATGGAGGTTGTACAAAACATCGGCAGCGTTAAGACAAACCCCAAAACAGACAAGCCGTATGAAGACGTCAGAATTATATCAGTTACTGTGAAATAAATAAATTAATAAGTGATAATATATTGAATAAGTTATGAGTCTATCTTGGACATTTTTGACATCGGTGAAAGAAAAACATCGTGAGGAAACCTGGACGCTGTCCGTAAAGCAGACGAAATAGTTAAACAACTGCTCTGAACTTTATGTGGTTCATGGAACAACGAAAGTGTACTAATATAAGTTTCAAATCGCCAACTTGTCTTGACCAAGCGTGTCGTTAAATGCTCCGTCTTTGTATGAGAAAAGTGCCGTGCAGTGGGACAATGTTTGGCTGGTGTTATTATTACGTAACTATCGCATTAGGGCGACCTGTAAGGATAGGTGTTATAATAATAAATAAATATGAGAGACGAGAATCTCGTGAAAGTTGAGAAAGATAAAAATATCAAGTATCTTGACTTAGCACACGAGGTTGTCGACATGTGTGACGTGGAATCTGCAATGATTGTACTGATAATCGTTACGGTTAATGGCCTAACAGCAGACAGCCTCGACCAACACCTCAGGAGGCTCTCACTGCGCGGATGAGGTCAAGGGCTTGATTCAGATAGCAATACACCTGGACACGGTACGCATAGTGAGGCGGTTCCTCCCTGTAGAGCCCTGACCATCGGCAGGATGGACCCTAACCCTGATGCCGAAGGGCAACTATTTTTTATATTTTTAAATGCTTTTTTTGCTTTTTAAAATGTAATTAATAAGTATTGAAAATGATATATAGGAAATAAATATTATTGTTAGGTAAATCTACGATTTGATGTACAAATGACCTGTTGCAATAAATTTGATCGATGTTTTATAAAGTGGGTTCTGTGTTTGATTTATAATTTCTCGGATTTTCATAGTCCTCTGCTGGATGAAAGCTTGTGCCAAGTTAGTGCCACAACATTCCGTCAGTTGTTTATTATCTTAGTCCTATGATTTCTGCAATGCAGATGTTAAGGTGATGAACAGAAAAATACAGTATTTTAATTAAGGAAGGGTGTTCCCTTTAATCGTGTTTAAACCGGTAAAACTATAGCGTCCCATACGGTGGTCCATACACAGTAAAGAAATATTCCGACCCAAAAAAAAAGGATTTTTTTTTTCAGAATGTATGGAGCCTACTGCTAATAGAGAACTAGCGTCCATCTCGGTATTGTGATGTGCAATCATAATTTTAATGTATGCTAAAAGAACAGTAATCCTTCCAAGTTTTTCGTGCTAAATGGAATAAAGTGGGCTTAACTTAAAAAAAAAACAGACTAGTAGATGAACAATGACATAGCTTGGAGGTGAATGACCCGACCCATTAAGTCACAAGAACGTGCCGAACATGGTCCTAATCCTAATGTAACGTGATGTTACGAAATGGTAACCACAGCAGAACACTATCTGTGTTGGACTAATTATTCAGTCATCATTTACGAAAGATTTGAAGCGTTATACTCAATATAACCTTATTTTGGTGACTCACACGGTAGATGGCCCTTAGTATAAATAAAATAAAATGAAAAACCGCCATCGTCGCCATCTGCTATCGAATAGATGCAAACTTAACTGGTGATTCACAACGCCATCTAGTGTGAAGTAGACGGACTAGTAGTATAGTAAATACAGTTTCAAATAGATGGCAGCACTAATATTCGTAACCATATTTTCGCCTATGTGGTAGGTAATATTGTTTGAATACAACTTTCAGGTTTGCCGGCAAATCACACTAATTCTATGAAAATAGCAACACTTACAATCTGCGTACGGAATAAATTTTCGTAAGGGATGCCTATGCACGTGTATGTTTTTTTTTTTAATAAACTCTTTACTATCGAAATAAAAAAGGAAATGTTAATCACAGCATCCATAAGTTTTCCAATATTTTCTTATTTTTCTCTTCTTAGTAGTAATCATTTCCAATACCCTACGGGAATTGATCTATAATGTTCCTCCAGTATTCCACATTTATTAAGGTACTTACCTACCTTGCGTGGGTATCGACATACTAACATAATAGCATACCTACCTTTTAAAATGAATTTATGTGATGATTCCATGTTATTAATAGAAATACATAACATAGAATTAAGTTTCCCACATGGTTACCTTCAACTTGTCATTAATTTATATGGTAGTAGATACCTAGTACATACGGAACCTTCAGATGTGGTAGGTACGCAGATGTGCACTTGACCCTAAATAAGTTAATGATGCGTAGGTTAGGTCGGTCGGTACATCATATTATTGTTATTTGTATACACAAATGTAGGTTTTCAAGTAGACAGAATTAGTTGATAGGGATAGGACAGCAATGCAAATCGTAGAAGTTTTTTTGAAGTCGGTCGAAAATAATAACATGTCTTTTTAATTTTTTGTCTTTTTTTCTGATTGCTTTGTATGTTTGAGATTTGTGGCTTGAGGATTTATAATAATTTCATAAATGTATTTACTAGAAGAAGAAAAATATTATGTATAGGTAGTTACATACTATATAGGTAAGTATAGGCAATAATAATAACTCCAACTACACATTAAGTACTTAAATGTTACATTTTTACGTAGCCATAAAAACATAGTTATTAATTTAATGATGCTAAATATCCATAAAGAGTTCTCACAGCCGTTGGCTGCCACATTACCTGTGTTCCTACCTATCTACCTAGGTATCTAGAGGATTGTTTAGCTGGTGTTGTGTTTATGGCCATAAAAAATGAAGGTCAACTTTACAATAACATCAAAATGTGAGTCCACAATAATGAAGGAATTTTAGATGCATTTTATTTTCCTTTTGCTCAGTTGTTGGACTTATCTTTCGTGGAAGCGGGATGGGAGTAATCCGTCTCGCTCTTTCCCGTACAGCTACACTTCCCCGCTCCCCTTCGCCCGCACAATATTTTCTTGCACCGCTCGCTAGCGGCTACCCCGCCTCCGTGCCTCACCCAAATTCGTGCGTTTCCATTGTTACACTTTGACTCTCGTTCCACGATTTTCTTTTTAACTTTTTTGATTATGTGTTTCCCTGTAAACTATTATCACTGAACTAAGCAATATTCTCCTATTATATTTATTTAGATAACCAATATGTGTGAAACTAAATGTGTTAGATTTACCTATACGTATTTAAAATTGTTATTAGCAAATGGCAAAATAACTAATACTTAATATTAATTTAAAAGTGTAAAATACAAAAAAAAAAAGTTATGTGACCATCATATTTATGTATAAATCGGGACATTCCCAATTTAGTTTCAGTCAATTAAAATTGATTCCTAAATGAAACATACGAATACATGAGACTTTAATTTCCTGATCTTTGATTATTAACTTAACTTTATGTACCTACATTAACCCGATACCTTATGATATACTACTACACTCCATTTATTTTAACATTAGAAAATCTTTTCAATATTCACATTAAAAAATAACTAAAGTGCAATAATTTTAACGATCATTATTTTCAGTAGTTACTTATGGAAGAAAAAGACATGTTTCGCCGACCTCAAATAAATTGTGTTATGAAAAGGAGAATGTTGATGATGAACTGTGGTGAACGTGTCGATTTTTCTAATGCTATAATAAATGGAGTACTTATTTATGTATATTTTTATTACATTTACTCGGTCAAAAAAAGATAATCGGTTATACAATGTAGAATCAGAGAATAAAACATTAACACCAAGAGCCTTTTAAATCTAATTTCGAAAGTTGCTTTTAGTGTCAAACTGTCAACCTGTGTTGTTAGTATAAATTAGTAAAGTTTTATTTAATTATTATGAAACAGTATTTTTGCTAGTGCTAAAAATATATTATGGTAAACAAGCATTATTTTGAATGCACGTTTAATGGTACGACATAATTGTTATAATGGGCATGCGCCTGCTGATTCTCGGTAATCGTACGAAGTCGTAAACAGCCCGACGCGGCCTCGCGCTACGCTACGATGCCAATCACCAATCACATGCAAGCGTTACTTGGAATCGCGCGATATCCGACCAATGAGCGCTCGACTATATCACGCTACTTCTAAAAATAGCTTATCTGAGTCACTCAATAAAAGCAGTGGTTGTTTCTTAACAATGTTTAGAAACAAGTGGAACGTTGAGGCAGTCGGACGTGCGTTGCCGCATGAAAAAGTTTTGATATTCGCGCAGTGAGTTCAGTGATACCGAGTAATTCGGTGCAAACACATGGTTCGACGCTACCAACACGGCATGGAGACCACTTTCTATGACGAGCAGTATCCCCTCAGTGGACCTGTGGAGAACCTGAAGAGGCCCCTTACCTTGGACGTGGGGCGGGGCATCAAGAGGGCTCGGATCGGCGGGGCGCCGGTCCTGTCTTCACCAGACCTGCAGATGTTGAAGCTCGGCTCTCCGGAGCTCGAGAAGCTGATCATACAGAACGGTATGATAACAACGGCGACTCCTACACCCGGTGCGCCAGTGTTATTCCCGGCCAGTCTCGCGCCGACGGAGGAACAAGAAATGTACGCGCGGCCGTTCGTTGAGGCGCTGGACAAGTTACACCACTCGGACCCAACGCCGCAAATCGGACGCGTCGTCGACAGGCGAGTATACGCCGACCTGGACAGGCCCCTTGACCGCTACCCAACACCGGTGGTCAAGGACGAACCTCAAACAGTTCCCAGTGCTGCAAGTTCGCCACCCCTGTCTCCCATAGACATGGATACACAAGAAAGAATCAAATTGGAACGCAAAAGGCAAAGAAATCGAGTGGCTGCATCCAAGTGCAGACGGCGCAAGCTAGAGCGCATCTCCAAGTTGGAGGATAAGGTGAAGATCCTGAAGGGCGAGAACGTGGAGCTGGCGCAGATGGTGGTGAAGCTAAAGGAGCACGTGCACCGGCTCAAGGAGCAGGTGCTGGAGCACGCCAACGGCGGCTGCCACATCGACTCGCACTTCTGATCGTGCCGTCGCCGCCGCTCCACCACATTCCATGCTAGTCGCGCCCGGTAGGACGCAGCATACAAAGCGATTTGTGATCTTAATTTTACTGTGTAATATATAGTTAATGAACACTAGTGTACAAGGTGTTGACGCTACGTTAAGGATGCTGTGGATGTATCGTTAAGTTTGAGAGATTAGGTTGCCAGTGATGTGTGCAGGCAGAACCTCCGCTCGGGTGAGCTGATTCCAGGACGTTTGATGTTTGTGAAACAGTTATGTTATGGACGGTCCACTTAGCGAGGGATGTACTTAGTGCGAGTCACAACTGCAAAAGCTTTAGCTTCCATTGTAAGTTGCAGAACTAATGTTTTCCTTAAATCAGTATTGCGTTGTCTCATTTAGAATAGTGTAGAAACTAGAAAGGATAATCGTGCGACGTCATTCGTTTGCAGACTGACTGAACGAGGTTGAGGCGGCGTTGCCAGTTTTACGGCGAATTTCCCGTTTCAGCGATGTTGCCGCACTTGCCTCGCTGAATCGGGGATTTCCATTGTTCATTGTGTCCCGGCCATTGTGTGTATTTTTTCTGTCCAGTAGAATCTTATTATAATAATTAGTTTACATTTCGGACGTTATTTATTGCGATTTAGACGGAGACGCACGTCGCCTCTGTGTTGTGACAGGTACGAAACACAGCCGGTGTGAAAGAGATAGTGTAGCGTAGAGTGGCAACGGCGCATCAGGCCGAGTCACGAGCGGATGTTCTGCTAATTAAAATTCCGCCTGCGCCGCCCTCGCGGAATGGCGGCCATGTGTTCAACACTCGGACGTTCCGAATCACGTTTTGTTGCACAAGGTTAACTTTTTAAACGCGACAATAGCGTTTTAACGCCGCCGTGGACTGGAACGTCTTTGTTCGCTTCGCTTGATTGTTTCGGGACAAATTAAGTGCTTGTGTGGGAGACTGATCGAATGCAAGTATGGAGTGCCTTGTACGTCTGGGCGAGAGCGTGGATCGCGCAAATAATTTTCTCCTTTTTGAAAGATGATTCTCGGAACTGACCCGGTGCTCTGTAGAGGACGTGACTTTAGTAATGCGAAGCCGTCCGATTTAAAATATTAGTTGTGGACGTATACAAGTGATTCGTAATGAGCAAATGTTTGACATGTGAAATTGTGAACGATGCGAGTGAATGTGTGATGGAAGTATTTATTAGTGAGAATGTTTATCTTTTAGGATGAATTAGCAATCTCGAGTGCCTACGCTTTGTAAACTAAAGCCTATACCTATGTTTTTAATTGTTTTTGTTACCATTTATGTGCTACAGTAAATTATTCTGTACCATTGTCTTCTATAGGTTATTGTAAGTTAATATAATACCAATTAACAAGTTGAATTGTTATATAGACTATATACGGCGAAGGTGGCGTGGTAATGAGAACTCAAAGAAAGTTGTTCTGTAAACTGTAAACAACGCACCCGATGCCCATTTGTATTATTTTTATACAAAAGAATTCGTCAGAATGTTAACAGTAATTTGTAAGTTTATAAAAGATATGGAAACAGTTATACTAAAATAATATATTTCTATGAATTTAACAAAGAATATTGTTTTATACGAAGTATCATATTGTATGATAAAATTGAAAGAGAAAATAAATTATGAAGATTATTATACCATTTATTCCTTGATTTCATTTCAATTCCCCATCGATCACTATGCTGTTCCTTGATACATTTTTTAATAAACGAACTGACCCGAAATCTAAACACCTATACGATATTTGAGGCATTTTTTTCTAGTTTCAATTAGACAAAGTTCAAAGTAGCGCAACTTCAAACAAAATGCTGCAATAAACATTAACAATGCAAAACAAAAACAATGATATGGCACATTCAAATGATGTAAATAAATAATGACAAAGAAGCAAACAACAAATGCCATTACATAACATAGTAACGACACAATGTAATGAGCAATCGAAGCAGGAAAAGACATAACATTGCAAGTACATATACTGTAATTTGACATTGAGGAACGAGATCAACAGCTGTAGTATAGCTGTTACATGATGGAATAGGTAGATTTTGTTACTCCATAGCAAATTACCGTCATATTAACAATCTATTTATGTAATCTGAGAACGTATTTCCTCGAGAAACTACATCTGTTAGCAGCATTAAAAGTAACCGGAAAGAGGTGTCAAGATCATGTGCCCATTTGACTAGTCAAATTTCTCATGTCATGAATATTGGAATTTTGAGAAAAAATATTTTTAATTTCGTTTCGAAGAACACACCTCTTTCAAAAATCAAAATACTCATTCTGCGAATTTTGAAATGTTCATGTAAATATTGTAAAAAAAAACCAATCAGCAATAAATTACTGGTTAAACATTTTGTCACCAAAATACATTTTGTGAAGATCAACAGTAATTTTCCTAAATGTAAACAACTGATTAACTCGACAGAAGTGTAATTTTATATCAAACAAAATATACATTTTGATAACTATGTGTATGCTTGTTACTAACCTATACCGGTGAATGAACGAATTAAGACTTTATTTATTAGTCAATGAGTCGATATTTGTGTTATGAAACAAAACGAAGGTCAACCGAATCGATGCCAACGATATTTCGCCGTCCGGATGTCCGATTTTTGTGGCAAAAACACCAGATGACTGGGAAGTCTTGAGACGAACACGATTGGCCAAAACGAAAAATATGAATTTAAACAAATTTAACACGCTACTGCGTCGGCGTTGGCATTATCAGTGGGCGGCACTATAGCCGTAATAAATTACATGATGTATTTCCAATACAGTTTGAAATGGAGGCAGCAAGAGTGGAAAAAAATGCTTGATGACAGCTACGGTAATTAAAACTAAATTGATTACTTTCACAGCCGTGCCATACATGCAATGCAAGGTTTAGAAGTGCAATTATATAATGAATGTGTCCAGAATGTTCCTAACTTCCCAACTAGGCAGTAAAAACCTAAGAACATTAGGTACGTTCAGTTCCGGGGGCGGCAAATCACGGTCACTTATTATATGGGTCAGTATGCTGTTAACATGAACATTAGCCACTGAAGCCTACGCATTGTTCTCGTTAAAACATCGCAATATTTACTAACATCCCCGTGTTTATACTGGCTGTTGTTAAAACACTTATATATTTATGATTCGATGTTTTTCATACGACGAGCATGTTGACTGATTGCGCTGCGTTTGCCTATTCATTTCGTTCGCCGAAAATAACATGCGAGCGTGTTGAAACATCAATATTTTATGTTGAGTTAATATCAACAAAAATGTTCATGTCACAAAAGTATTTATTATTAATTGCGTATTTTCTGTATTGCATTTGCATGAAGCGTTATTTCGCTGTTGTCTTCTGCGTACACAACACACGCTCCCAAAATCTAAAATGAATAAGAGATCATGAACTTTCTGGCTAATAATAGTCACATATCCATTACCTGTCGATGTATTTGATATAGCACAATCAGTCTATAATGTTCCTACTGCTGGGACACAGGCCTCCTCTCTTCTAGAGGGAGTGGGCTGTAATCTACCACGCGGGCCCAGTGCGGGTTGGTAGATGTCACATTGATGTCTTCGAATTTTTGGCTCTAGGACATGCCATGTTCGTAGTATAAATTCTGGTAATGAACTATCTAGTCATTTATTTAAGCATTTAATGGTCCTATAAATAGTAATTAACACGGAATTGGCAGACCTCGCAGTCGCAAGTTGGACATATTATTATGACATTTTATTCAAATTTATATCTCTTGAAAGACGTTTATGATGATTGTAAAATTACATTATATTCATACACTAGATGGAGAATTGGAGACCTATTGAATACAAATAATTAAGTATGAAATTAGGGATAGAATCCGGAGCGAGGTGATCCGCCAGAGAACCAAAGTTGTCGACAAAGCTCACAGAATAAGCAAGCTGAAGTGGCAATGGGCCGGCGATATTAGCCGTAGAACCGATGACCGTTGGGGTCTTCGACCAATAAGGTTGGGGTAGACGTGTTCTAGAGTGGAGACCGCAAATCGGCAAACGTAAGGTAGGACGCCCTCAGGCTTGGTGGAGCGACGATTTTCGAAGGGTGACTGGTAGCAGCTGCATGAGAGATGCCGAAAACTTAATGGCGTGCAATTGGAGAGGTCTATGTCCAGCAATGGACTGCTGTAGAGTGGACTGCTGTAGGCTGATGATGATGATGAGGTATGTAATTCTTGTAGCTTGTAGTAAAGAGTTTCCCAGCTTTCCTTTCATCGAAAGGAATACAATCCATCTCAGTAAGTAAGTTTTGCATAAATGATAATCGAAAACGCATTTTATGTCTGTGAACTAAATAAATGTCGATTTTCGTTGCAAAGCTTTTTAAATATTGGAAAAGTTCCAAAGAAAACACCGTGTGCGGTCGTTTGCCCTCGGCAACGCTTCTGACTCACGTAAAAGAAAAGACAAATAGTCGAAAACCATTGTGTGTTCGTTGCAAGGATATTATAATCTTACAACGAGGACCATGTTAACGCAGGAATACTGTTAATTGGGTTCCAAGAAGTGTTTTGTTAAATGGTTTCAAGTGGCACCGAGCTATTGTTTGGTTCACTAAAAAAACTAAAATATCTAAACGAGTTGGGAAATGTTCTAAAATAATTTATCGGTAAGCGAGCTACGTGTTTCTAAGAAATTAAGTAAGTATCGAGTTTTATGTGACAACTAAACGCTAAATTTCTGCCAATCTGTGCGACCTTTTATTTATCAAGAAACCGATTGTTTTCTAGTGGCATTTAATTAAAAGAAATTGAGCATTTGGCTGGTGGCGGAGGCAATTTCTGCGAAAGACCCCGTTGGCTTTTAATTTTAACCTGCGGGTCACCTTCAACTCGGCGACATATAGTGCGCGCAGGTGCGCCCTCTGCTGGGCTAATATTCGATACAGTTCGGAAATCGGTTGGCGAGCCTCCAACCACCGCACGTGCCGTGATGCGTGTAGCTACCATGCGTGATTATTTTGTAGACTATTCCTGTTGTTTATTAAATAAAGCCTGTTTAATATCAGAAGCATTTGGTTAGAAAAAAAAAACTAATTACTTTAACCCGAGATTGGAAGTATGCCAGAAAAACATCAATATCATATCATCTTATCTTTCGCGTATTGGAAAACATGTAAAGCATTATCAGCTGTTGGGTATCTAGCTCATACGGATTTAGAACAGTGCCAGCAGTAGATGTCTCTGCCATCCCTTTCTGAATCACGGCCGTGACGGTCGTAATCTGACCTTGTCCTACTGACATCCTGTCAAGCAACAAGTTGATAAAATTATACACGAGGCTCCACATAAAATGTACAAAACAACATTTAAATCTGTGATCTGTATTTCTATTGTACCTACAACATAAAATAAAACGCAATTTGGTATCTATTTATGTAAAAATAGTTTATTTTAAATGAGAATAAATACGCCACAAAAGATATGTCAACATCTGTAATTCTGTACAGACGACAGAACAAGAAAAGTCCTGTTAAATAAAAAATGATGGTGACTCTACCGTCGGCCCACAGACTATAAATCAGGTAGATTCATTGCACCATTGTGTAGCGTCTCCAAACTGTCTAATAATAAATAGATTATGCAATTTAATAGATTTAGTGCCTACGCTTTTTATTTTTGTAACAGAAAAATACACAAGTATAGCTACTTACTAGAGAAAAATTGTCTCTGACGCAAGATCTTCATCTGGAATATCGCTTTGAATTCATTCTACACTTTAATAATTATGTCCGGGCCGAGTTTTTGATCGTAAGTCAACCTTTAATAAAAACGGCCAGCTACGCAGGCTACGCTTGAAAGCTCTCAAATCGGCAATTTATTTCCTAAGTTAAAAGTTATCGGCACAAAAAAATCTTTTTACTGCACATCAGCGTCTTGAATAATCTTGATCCATCTTTTAATAAAAACAAAACACAAACCGTCTGTCAAAGTTATCTCGGTATTTTTTCTCTTCTCTTCAAATTGGATACTTAACTTAAATTGTTACGTTACGCCCCAGGACGACGGCGACGATAAGGCTGAATAGAATACTAATAGCAGAAGTGACTTGCAGATTAAGAAGTTTCCTAATCACCGGGCTTTTGTTATTAGGATAGCTGATGAAATGGTAAGCCTGAGATCAAGCGATGATTGACATTCTATAGATTCCTGTCAGCTTATGGCCATTGTTTAATATCTAGTCTAGGTACCTGCACTTCACGGGGTGTCCGCTGTGAACATCATTTAATTCATCACCAGCTACTTATCTTTTAGTCTTTAGTCTAAAGTACCTAAGCCGTTGCATTTGTAACCCTATGTTCCGAAACTATGGCTAACCGAGCTCGTGGCTCAGTAATAACAGCCGCACGGGTCGATCCATCAGGTTAAGCTACGCTTGCCGGGGTTGGTCCGTGGATGGGTGAACATGTTTACATATCGAGACTCTTCCGTGCTTCGGAAAGCACTTTAAGCCGTTGGTCCCGGCTGTCATTCGTGGATCTTTGACAGTCGTTACGGGTCGTCAGATGCCCGAAAGTCTGACAACCAGTCTTACTAAGGGGTATATCGTATTACCCAGTTATTGGGTTGTAGAGGTCAGATTGGCAGTCGCTCCATGTAAAATACTGGTTCATCCAGTTAGACTGGAAGCCGATCCCAACTTAGTTGGGAAAAGGCTAGGCAGATTGATTGATGTTCCGAAACTATACAGGGTGAATTTTAATTTCACCCTGCTGTTTATCTGTCGAAAGAGACTGGATCCTGATTCTTGAGACAGAGTAATGTTACAATCCTATTAATTTTATTATTTGCTCTATTACATTTTAAATACAAATAGTAAACAAGACTTTAAAATATTTTCGTAAAAATATGTTTTTAAATACAAAAAAATAATAGCCCTCCGGTATCGGGAGTAGGACTGGGACCTACCGGTAGACGTCCTGGGAGAGGAAACTCAGGAAAAAGACTTTTCAAATAGGGCAGGGGTACCTAACTATTCAAAATACACGTTGATTCAAGTTTTCCATTGTTTTTACCAGCTGCTGACGTCTTACCACACAATAACTTGTTAAAAAAATTGCACTAGATTAGTAAATTAATACCTTAATGGCGTTAAAGTGTTCAAATTGACAGTGTTTAAATGACCTAATTAACGGCTGCAGCCGCTTACAATTAATTGGAGGTGCAGTTAAAGCAGCGACGTGTTAGTTATGGAAACTTAACCGTAATAATGAGGGAATATTAATTTTGACTGCTTCATTGGTCTAGTGCAGGGATCACCAATTAGTGTCATTGGGGGTCCGTTTTCAAAAATAATATGATCGTCGCGGTCCGTTTGGTAGAAGACCAATAGAAAAATTTAAATGAAAAAATAATATTATGATTCAAAATATAAACCCTGTGTAGTTTTTTTATTATGTAAAAAAAAATATTTTGTAACGAACCAAAATAACAAAGTTAGTTACTTGATAATATGAATAAAGAAGAATAATTATATAAATATGAAAAATGATTTTATTTTCTTAGAACTTTCAGTCTGAAAACAAAGCGCGGGCTAAATTAAATTTCTCAAAAAAAAAATGTAATACCTATCTTTATATTTTTTTGTTATATTTACTGTTTATTAGGTCCCCACAAAATAGGTGTCGGATGTGGACCGCGGTGCGCCATTTGCTGACCTGCCTAGTGATCGCAAACGCTACTACCACAAGAATTAAAAACCGAGCTACTATCGTAGCATGAGGTCCTAATATATTCCATCTGGAAATTCTCAGTAGCAGATGGATTTGTGCCCGGTAGCCGGTTGGTGGCAATATTGGCTGAATCCCTGTTACCAGGAACTTAAACATATCTGGCGAAATGTGGGTGTACTATAGGCACCTCTTTTTTTTTTTGAGGGTGGGAAATCATCAAATGACTTCTCCCGCTCTGGGCGGAGCGGGAGGGCGTGTCAGACTTTTACTGACTAAAACCCACCCCTGTTCCTTCAGTTGCCTGTTCGTGCTGCCAAGGTCCCGGTATCCCTTTTGGACTTTCCCACAACCCTGGTAGACTGTAGGCACCTCTGCCTAACCCTTCGGAGAATACACGCGTAATGTTATGTTATAAACTTCTCCTCTTAGCACCATTTGACCGTAGTTTTCCTTTAAGATAAGATAAGATAAGATAAGATAAATTTATTTGCTCAAACATGTGTACACATACAGAAATAAACGTGCATGCAGGATAACATTAAAAAATACAGGTTCAGACATGTTTGCCACATATTATGGCGTGCAAATATGAATAATTGTGATTGTTTATAATAAAATTTATTCGGTAGTCAGAGATTATCATTAATTTAGCAAACTTTAGTAAATTACAAATGTCAACAATAAATAAAAATAATTCATAAAAATCTATGTCAAAATAAATGGTTCTGTCAGAAATTGCTTAATATTATAGTATGCCTTGTCGGCTAGAAATGACTTCAGTTGTTTCTTCAATTGTACATTATTAAGCTCTCTCCAAGTTTTCGGTAACTTATTATAAATAATGGGGGCCATGCAAAACACACTTTTGCGCATAAGTGCAGTCCTACTACTATGCACACAGAGCTGGCTCTGATCTCTCCTGTTTCTAGGAAATTTATCTGCCATTCGTGAAAATAAATTACTATTATTTCTAACAAACATTACTGATTCCAGAATATACAGAGATGCCAATGTCAATATTTTATATCGTATGAAATAAGGCTTACAACTATCGGTTGTTTTTAACTTAAACATGGCTCTGAGGCATCTCTTTTGTGCTTTAAATGCCACTTCTTTATTAGTTGAGTTACCCCAAAAGATAACACCATATCTGAGAACAGATTCAGCTAGCCCGTAGTAAGCAGTTAGTAACGCATCTATGTTAACAGTGCGTGAAATAATATACAAAGCGTACGCACTACTGCTTATTCTTTTAGTCAGGGCCTCAACATGCGCCTTCCAATTTAAATTGCGATCTATTGTTAGTCCTAGAAACTTAGTTGTGTTAACTGTGTCAATTTTAATGTCATTGTATGTTATGTCAAGATTGGAAAGAGCCAATGCGCGCTGGCTAAAATGCATAATTACAGTCTTATTTAAATTTATTTTTAAATTATTATTGTCTAACCAGTCTATAGTTTCTTGTAATGTATTATTTATGTCCTCTTTATAAAAATCCCTTTGATTACTAGGTATCGTTATTGTACTGTCATCCGCGAACAGTGTCATAGGATGTTTGATTGCCATTGGCAAGTCATTAATATAAAGAGTAAAAAGCGGTGGTCCTAGTATACTTCCTTGTGGAACTCCGTAGATAACGGTACGTTCCTCCGATAGAAAGATTTCTTCTGTTTTGGTGCTTATATTAATTCTGCTTATTTCCGTCATTTGTTTTCTCTCGTCTAAGTACGATTCTATGAGCCCAAGGACGTTTCCTCTTACACCGTAAGCATCAAGTTTTTGTAGTAAAATATTGTGTTGCACATAATCAAATGCCTGGGTCATGTCACAGAATATGGCACACGCTGGATTGTTTTTATCCATATTTGTCATAACAGTATATAAAAAGTCATAAATCGCCATTTAAAACAGCTTGTTTATAGGAGTGGACATACTCGTACAATAAAGTAGTTCGATATAAAAGCCGTTGTGTACAGTCGCGGCCACTTTCTATGGATTTCACAAGTTGTGCAAGCGCGGAAGCTCCCCGTTATAGTCCTGGCACACTTTCCACTCTTGTTCGCAACTGTACCCGCACCCACTGCTGTTTCATTGTAGTCACATTTATTTATACCTTCCAGTACAATGCCTTCTTTAAGAAGTTTATAATTTAATGGCTGCAATTTATTGTGGACCAGCTGTGGCGTGCGGTTTTACTCGACGAAAGTAGCTAAAACCACAGAATATGAATACCAAAAAATACAAAAATCGAATAACCAGCTGCCAGTAAAAAGCTCAATTGCAAAACAAGCTCGATTTTAAAGCAGTGTGATGCAGATGCTGGCAGTTATTTTAATTCAATTTCAGATTTCATGCCACCAACTGCATTACATTACATTACAAAGCATAATGAACTTTATGTCAATAGTGTAAAGTACAAACTAGATACTTACGAGCCAGAAACTAGGTCGCGTGTCTTCCGGAGAATTCTCGCGCGTTCTCGAGAATATTCGCAGCAGCTCGTATCTAGTGTGTACGTTACACTATTGACATAAAGTTCATTATGCTTTGTAAAATTTCATTTCACAAATTCTCATCAATTCCGCGGCAATGTAAATAGAGCCTTACTAGTAAAATGTGGGTGTAACGAACACCTCTGCCCAACCCTGCGGGGAGTGCTGGCGTGATGTTAGATTACGTTTTATGTAAATTCAACATTTATTGTTATAATATTGACCACCTGACGGGAACTTTGATAAGGATAAAATAAACTTAGGGCTCCCACAAACAGGCCTGCGCGATATCTCGGGCGCGACAAGGGTTGCGCTGCCTGTCGTGCTCGCGATATCGCGCCAGTTTGCACGAACCTTTATGCACAATTTCACCATTTTGTTTTACATGTGTTATATTTTAAATTAGCTGCTGCCCGCGGCTTCGCCCGCGTGGACCCAAATTATTGCTTTAAAATATAAGTAGCCTAAGTTACTCCTTGTAACATCACCTATGTGCCAGTGAAAATCGGTCCAGCCGTTTCGGAAATTACCCGGAACAGACAGACAGACGAACATTTCAAAGTTTTTTTTTTGTTATAAGTACCGTATATACCTACTATCATTTATGCATTTATTATAAAGTTGTTATTTTGACATTACAAACAGACCCTTTAATATTATTTATTTGTTTAAAAGACTAGCTTTTTGCCATCGAAATCCGTTCAGCAATGAAGACGTGAAAGGTAACAAACAGACAGACAGAGTTACTTTCATATAATAATATGAGTACGGATTACATCTGTAGTTTGGTTTTGCATCATTTTTGCGCTACCTACTGCTGAGCATGAAGGTCTTGGGTTCGATTCCCGGGTCGAGCAAAGTGTTATTGAGTTTTTCCATTTAGAATTTCTCAATAGCAGCCTTTTTTTTTTTTGAGGCTCAATAGCAGCCTGGAGTCTGTATTTATTGCCCTGGTTGATGGCAATAGGCTGGCCCCTTACATGGGACTTTAAATATAACTGGCGAAATGTGGGTGAACTATAGGTACACCTCTGCTTAACCCTTCGGAGATAAAATAATACATGCGTGATGTTATGCTTAGTTCTGCCTCATTCCTTCACCATATCAAAGTATAAATGAATCATCAAGTTAAGTTTTCAAAACAGTTTGTTATTATAACTATTTCTTACTTCAACTCCGTATTAGTTTGAAGTATGTTACTGTTAACTGCTAATCTTATCGTATTATCATAATGATTGCTCAAGAGCACTGCAGGTGTTAGAGTAGGCATGAGGTAGGTACTCGAATGTGCACAGCGCAATACCATGTTTGTACCTACTTTAAAAGTACCTACAGGGACCGCGGGAAACACCATCACAGGAAATGCTCTGTTTAAATAAATATGTAGGTAGGTACTTGTTATATAAAGCCTCTTGCAGACTGGCGCGACGCGAAACCGATAAATTGTTATACCGTGAAGTTTTCTTAGATATTGTTTTGTTACAGTCGCGTCGCGCTGTCGCATCGCGCCAGTCTGTACGAGGCTTAATTTTATGTTTTTTTTAATATTAAAATCGCATTTGTACTTGTAAATCTTCCTGAAATAATGTTTGATGCAAATTACATTGTCACAAGCATAAGCAGTCTATAACGTCCCCACTGCTGGGACTGGGACACAGGTCTCTCTATGAGAGGGAGTGGGCCGTCGTCCACCACGCGGGCCCAGTGCGGGTTGGTAGATGCCACATGACTTCGAATTTTTGATTCTAGGATATGTCGGTTTCGTCACGATGTTTTCTTTCATCGTTTTGAGAGCAGTGGTGATGAAATAATGTACACAAAGTAAAGCGCCTTTCTGGGTTCGAACCTACAACTCGTAAGTCGCGACCATTACCACTGGGCCACCACTAACACACTATAACAAAAGTGATTTTCTTTACTATGAGGTTTTGCTGAGAGATGTCTTCTGTGTTCATGAAAGTAAGTAGGTAACGGTCTGTTTGTGTTTAGTAGCAAACTGAAACCTTAAGGTAGAACTAGAGGCACGTGCAAACTGGCGCGATATCGCGGGCGCGACAGGCAGCCCTATTCTTGTCCTTGTCCTTGTCCATGAGCCTTAATTTAGGTTTTCCAATTAGGTAAAATTATCTAAAATTTTCCTGAAATTGTAAGAGAAAGTAATTAAAGGCTTTAAATTTCCTGTAACAGTAAACAATTGTTTTGTGAGTCAAGACAAGTAAGTTACAGTTACCTACATATATGATTAACGTTTCAGTTTTCAGCCTGTAAGTACTTACAGCTTGGCATAAAAGAGTATGATGCGGTGACAAATGAAACTAAATATTTTACTAAAGTAATGCAGACCTATGTCAGCTTTTCATTTTTCTGAACAAAATTTCACATCAAATGTTAAAATTCATGGTCTTCTTTTTATTTCTGACACTATGTTATTTAGCAAAAAATAATTCTTATGATGAAGCCTTTCGACCGGTATGATAAAGCTACAGGGTGATTATCATGTAACGGGTTCGATTCCCGGTTCAACCATGTAATTATTTAAATATCTATGAATGCAGTTTAAATTGTTTTTTCAATTCAAATGATGTCTTCTTTCAGTAAAATGTTCCATCTACAATATTCAAGGTACTTTCCCTCCATGTGGCATATCCGTGGGACGCCTGTATTGTTCGCAGCGCTCTGTCTTGGTTTTTTATTTGGTCTGAGGCTCTTAGCTACAAACTAACAAACCGTGACGAAACAAAGCGAACAACTAATTGCGCTTCCTACCACACACGTTATTATTATGTAGTAGGTATATCATTATAATAGAACACACATTTTATACAAAGAGGTTTTGTACTTTGATATGACCGACAAACCTTTGTGAATTAAGGTAAGTACTTACCTAACTATAATTATGAGTACCTAATAATAATGTAGGTATCCAAAGTATAATTTTCAATAAAAATGGCGTAGAAAAACAGACGTGCTACTGAAAATTGCTGGCCGAAACAGTGTTTAGTTCATAAAAATAATCAGTACTTAATCTGCTAATTGTTATGTTGTGCTTTATTATGTACACACGGCTACACATCAAGCTATACATTTCCAGTATATGCTGACCTTGCATTGTACAGAAATCCTATACAATGCGAGATCAGCATAAACTGGAATTGTATAGCTTGATGTGTTGCCGTGTGTACCTATTATTTTTAATTTGTACTAATATGGACTGTAAATATTGTCTCAAACTAAAAGTTATATTTATTATATTAAAGTACTTATAATATTACCTATTATGATATAATATTCCACAATTAACACTGAATACGGGCGCTCATAAAATACTTAGATAGTTACTCCAAAAAAACCAAAGTTATGTAATTACATGCACAAGTCCAATAAAAGAAAAAAGAAATAAAAGTCGTTCCAAATAACGAATGTTTTAACAGTTTATTAAAATGATCGAGGCTCTTTGTTCGCGCGGACAAAGAGCCGTGCGAGTTAGCACGTACATATGTGTGCAAATGTGCACGTGGACACGCCCACCACGACATTGAATTATGATGAAATCGTAATACTAATAAAGAAACTAATTGTTACCTACATGGAAGATTTTTCAATCCATGAATGGGTTGAGGAAAAACGTGTGTACATCTGAGGGACTTTGTTAGTGAATGAATGGAAAAGATTTTCCGCCAATTAATAATAGTTCTAAAAAAAAAATTCTCTTTTTCGTTACATTTTAGTTGGAAATAATCAAATCTGGAGTCTGGTCTGGATTTGTGGTCGGTTGATGGCAATAAGCTCTCGACTCCGATTACATGGGACTTAAACATATCTGGCGAAATCTTGGTGATACAACTAAGTACTTAGTTGAAGTACTCGTACTTAGTAGAGAAAACTTAAAGGGAAACATTTTGTCGGACAAAATTCTTTCGAGATTGCGCGCCATCATGTATATCGCGAGGTGATATTTCTATAATATCCTTGCAGGGAAGACGGGCCTTGTAATTGCAGTGTCTTGGATTTCTTGATGGAAAAGAGGTCAACTATTCTTTATAGGTCTCTTAGCACTTACTAGTGCCAGTGCCTTTGTCTAATAGGTAGGCAGCTCAGAACGCTGGCACCATGGCAGCATTATGTATGGTAATGTGTATATTGACAATGTAAATTCTCTGGCAGGGATTCAACCCACATTCCGATCTGCGGGAGCCTCCTCAAGGTTCTGGAGTCGAAGCACCTGGTAATGGCATTGGGTTTTGAAAGGTAAAGCCCTTATTTCAAACTCGATCAGAGAAATTTAAAAAAGGTGATCTGGGTTTTCTTGAAAAGTAATAACAATCTATTCATTTATTTTACACTAGCTTCCGCCCGCGGCTTCGCCCACGTGGTATGTCGATAAAAAGTACCTTATGTCCTACCCCAGGATGTTGCCAAATTTTGTCGAAATCCATTCAGTAGTTTAGGCGTGAAAAGGTAAAATACAGACAGACAGAGTTACTTTCGAATTTATAACAATAGTGTGGATAACATAAAATCACGCCTGTATTTCCCGAAGGGTTAGGCAGACTAGGTGTACCTACCTTTAGTACACTCACAGTCTTACATTATATTAAGGTCCCACATAATAGAGGGCGAGCCTGTTGCCATCAACCGCGCACAACTCCAGACTCCAGGTTGCTACTGAGAAATTCCAGATGGAAAACCCCTGGATTCGATTCTTGGGTCGGGCAAGTGTTAGTACACTTGTCCGACCCAGGAATCGAATCCAGGACCTCATGCTCATTAGTAGCGCTTGCGACCGTGAATTATTCTTGTTTTCTGCCATCGATCGGAATCAGGACTAGCTACAAAACTTATTCAAGTAAATAGGTACTAAAAAGTTATTCAAGTAAACATTCTAAAAAGTGCACCTACAACAACAATCATTGTGGAAAAGCTGCCATATTCTATTAAGACTTTTTCGTGACAAGACAGGCGACATTCATGCGACATCCGTTACAACAGATAAGTTTGTGGCACGAAAGATTGAAGTTCCTTAAAGTTTTTGCCCTCAGCTCAAATTCAGTTTTAATCTCGCTCGCACCATACTACTCGGGGACTGAGTGAGAGCGAGACGGAGTGGGGTGCTGGCGGCTCCAAGGCTCGAATAGTGTAGAAAATTGCTTTTTACGGTGACGATAATGGTAATTAAAAAAAAAACATAAGACCAGCTTTATATGTAGTTAGTTCATTTTTGTTTATGCAAAGTTTCATGATCTAATTTGAAGTATTTTTTGAATACCAGCGGTTTATAGTTGGGTATAAAGGTAACTTTGGAATTGTTTTCTCTCGAGAACATTTTATGTAATCGTGTTTTCGTCAAACATAGTACCTAGTATTAATCCACATCTTTAACATATTATTTATTTCAAAATTAATGCTGCATTATTTTTTTGGCATAACGGAGGATCATGCTAAGCAATTTGACTTTGTATAGGCCCTTAAGTAAAACTCATATCTCACGTCTAAATAAAACTTCATAACGGTTAAATTGTTTACTATTAAACGACCAGTGTCCTTCAAGACAGCTTCCTATTATTTCAAGCCTCGACCAAAACAAGTCGGCGTTAATTATATTCTGTTTGTGTATTTAAACATATCATATTGATGTTACCTGCCTCATTACAAGTTTGATCATACAATAGGCACGTGATTCTTATGCCCAGAATCCATCTAAGCGGAGACGAGACGCGATGTCTCGTAAACAAGAAATAATGTATTGTACAAGGTGTAAAAACGCCTATCACGGAGCCGTCATCTACACATTCTGATCAGTTTGATGTACTCGGGTAGTATTATGAAATATTAATGCCACCATTTTCCCAGTGTGAGAGAGAGATGGAGCTAGACAAGGCCGCTAGCACTATCCCGTTTTCGCAGTGGAATAATGATTGCATTAATACTTTATAATACTACCCGAGTACATCAAACTAAGTTGGTAGCTTTTTGTAAAAATAATTGCTAGGAAACAACTTTTATTTTTAACCGAATTCTTCAAAAAGGAGGAGATTCTCAATTCTGTATGTACCGCGATTACTCCGCCAATTATGAATCGACTTTGATGATTCTTTTTTTTTGCTTGGTAGGTCATGCTTCCAAGGTGGTCCCATATAAATTTTATTTACTTTGCTTGCGTAGTTTTTGAGTTAGCTTCAATATTGCGTATTTTTCTATGCGATTCCGTGACTGTTATATACATAGCAGGTAGTGGTATTCGAATTTATGTGGGGTATGTATCACAACTAAAAAGTGAAAAATAATAACTTTTTACAAAAAAAAAAACAACCTTTTTCCAACCAAAACACAAAAAAAAGTGAAAACTATCTTTAATTTCGGAAGTCGGTGGCAAAAAACGAAAACTGAAAAGACACCAAGTTTTTTTGGAAGTCGGTTGTTTTTTTTTTGTATAAAGTTTTTTGGCGTGAAAATTCTCTGTTTACGGTAATGCGCGATGTACCACACGCAAAACATTGCGCTCATGGGTGCAACGCGACGTCAAAATAATTGGGACCTTTGACCTTTCCAATACTGGTCCAACACAAAAAAAAAACATAATAACGGGAACAACAAGTGACTTTCGGCTTCGTTAAGGATATTTTTACACCCGTTATTAACTATTATGTATTATGTAGGTATGTTGTGGTTGTGTGTACCTACCTAAGCGGGTAAGCGGAGCAATGATGGTTTCATACATATCCTCTCCACCTTGGTAGAAACTGGGTCTTGTAGGCGTAATGGTCACTATTTCTCATTTACCATTTTCTGTCTTGGCCATCTTGCTTTGGACAAATCATGATCAGGCACAGAATAAACTTAGAAATCATCTTTCAGACTTCAGGAAACGTTTACATGAGGCTGAAAAATAAAATGATAATAGGTACTCTTTACTATTACATTTATAATATGTTTTACCAGTTGTTCAAAGTTATGTGTATATCAACAAAGTTTACCCACTGTTTTATGGGTGGAAGCGATGTAAATATTTTGCACATTTTTCAATGCCGTCGCCTCATAGTTTACTTTGGTGAAGTAAGAAGATCTATCAAAATATTGATTTGTTTGATAAGATAGGTGTAGTGTAGCGGTCCTCGGTACTGTAATCACTTGAGTTGCTATCAGTATTATAGGGTTCCGTACCCAAAGGGTGCCAACTGTCCGTCCGTCCGTCTGTTACAGGGCTGTATATTTGGACCTGTTTTACACTTGAAATTCTCACAGAGCGTGTACTACGATGGCCGATAAATCAACAAGCAATAAAAATAAAAGGCGGTACCCTACAAGAAACGTGTTCCTTTTGGCGTTTTTAGCTCGATCATAATACGCGGCGGTACGGAACCTTTTGTGTGCGAGACCGGGTCGCGCTTTTCCGAGTCGTTTTTCTGTTTTTACTCACTACCAGCCAATAATCACGGTGATTGACTCCCATCACGAATAATCATGATATTGTCAGCATTATTTTCGTAAGAAGTTTTATTTGATTGGATTCTCAAACAAACGAATTTGTTAAGTTTATTTATAAGACTAATTGATAAATCGCGGGAATAATAACATAAGTCACTCAGAATAAATCTTAATCAAATTTACAATTTTAATATTTCGACTCATATTGCTAATAAGGCGTTTGTTATTGACAAAACAGCCATTTCCTTAGAAAAAAAAGATTGTCGAGGCATGAATGGTAACCTACTTACTCCAAGCTAAATTGTAACAAATATGACTACGTGACTCGAGGAACGAAGCGGTTTTTCCACACCGCCACAGTATATTAAAGTAAGTTAGGTATTAGGTATACTATGCTACTGCGTTGTGTGATTTGGCTGCATATTGCCTGCCTAGCTCTAACGTAGATGGTTGGTTTTTACTCTATGCATATACTTACTAGCTTCCGCCCGCGGCTTCGCCCGGGTGGTATGTCGATAAAAAGTCTATGTCCTTTCTCAGGCTCTAGACTATCTGTGTGCCAAATTTCATTTAAATCGATTCAGTAGTTTTGGCGTGAAAGCGCGACAGACAGACAGACAGGCTGACAGACAGAGTTACTTTCGCATTTATAATTTTAAGTAAGGAAGTAAGGATTGTTAGTTATTTTGGCTTTCTTGAAACTTGTCTTGATTTCTAGGGACTGAATGAATGAACTTTCAGTACTTGTCCATCACGACTTCGTTCTTACAAACTTGAATCTTCCGTTTTCAATAAATTTTCCTGATGCACCAAGAATTCCTTCGGATCTTTTTTCGTCGTGTAGTTATTTTCAGTTTCTTCTTCTATTTGTTGTTTTGGCATCATTATCATCACCATTGGCAGCCTCGTTCCACTCTCTGCTGTGTAGGCCAATGTTCTGTAATTCGCTGGTCGCTGGTACTTACGATAAAACTTGAAAAACTCATTTGCAGGTTTTTTTTCAGATTTGAAAATCATCAAATTAATGACTTCTCCCGCTCTGAGCGGAGCGGGAGGGCGTGTCAGACTTTTACTGATTAAAACCCACCCGTGTTCCTTCAGTTCCCATTTGCCAAGGTCCCGGTTTCCCTTTCGGACTTTCCCGCAACCCTGGCAGAACTTCTTTATATCTTGCAAACTTTTTCTGTCGTCAATGTTTAAGGTGTCAGTCAGTCACGGGACTGTTTTTGTGTAGATTGCTGTCTTGGTTTTGTATAGGATAGTTGCGTTGTAATTAATTACCGATCTACATTAACTTTGTAAATGCCTTTGAAAATAAAGAAAAATATATAAATTCGTATATTATTTGTTTTGATTAACATCAATCAGGAAGATTTCGTTAATAAAACAAGAGAAACGAATGATTTCGCGTTGATAACAACTGAATCATAACACCAGCTGAATGTAATGTTACTGATAACCTATTTGAGTGCATCGTAGCATGATTTGAATAAAATCTACTGCTTACATAAAACCAATATTATGTTTGTAACCTACATAATATCCTCGGTAAATGTTTCTTGTTATCTAAGTAGGCCAATTTGTCATACTTACCTACCTACTTACATAGGTAAGTGTTGCATTATCAAGTAGGAAAATAATTTGGACTAAATACTTTCAGTCTGCTCTGACCCGGATTTTTACAAATCCAAAAATGACCTCTTGTTTTTGTGATTTTCCGTCGTTTCCAAATACTTTTATTTTGTTTAATAATTAAAGAGTAACGCTTGGAGTAGACCTGCATAACTAAATCCTAATCTGACAGGTTTTAGTAACTCTAAACTTGTATACAGCCGTCACAGCTAGCTCATGAACTGCTTTGATTGGTTATTTGGTTGTAATAAACAAAAACGACTGCTCGTCTACATAATAAAAATCGTAAAATTAATTCATTAACTGACAGGCAACGCACAGCCTTTACAGTCCAGACTGTAGAGGCTGTGCGTTCCTGACACCTGTCAGTTAGACAATTTGTAGTAGTAATATGGATCAAATTCGAAAAACAGTCGTTAGTATGAAACTGACAGGTGTCAAGTACGCATTCTCGCGACGGTCGGACTGTAAATCGCTGGTCTAGAAGCATGAATATTTGCGGCAAAGTTCGGTGAGCACTAAGAACTGATTTTTGAAAATGCATAGGGGTTAAAATTTAAACCCTATGCATTTTCAAAAATCGTTTCTGTCGTTCTCAATTTAACCGTTAAATAGAGGATGTTTGCATGGATGTTCGTTATTTTTGCCGATTGGAGATCCCTTATGGCGTACGGCTTGCACACATGGCTACACATCAAGCTATACATTTCCAGTTTATGCTGATCTCGCATTGTATAGGATTTCCGTATAATGCGAGGTCAGCTTTAAACTGGAAATGTACGTATGCTTTATTGTACTATAAAAGTTGTCTATGAATTGTCCCACTGTCCCACATATCAAATTGAAAAGGCTTTCAGTACTAATAAACTGAAAGCATTGACTGAAAGCCTGTATGCCATCTGTCTGCACTTTTTCCTGTAATTTTGGCATCAAAAACAATTCTCACCGAAAATAAGACCCAGAATAAAAGGATCAGCAATTAAACAAAAACAATACCCAAACATGGAAAACGACTTCACATAATTTGTTTCGTTTTCCGACAAAAGAAAGATGGCGGCAAGTCAACGACTTCGTGCCGAAAATACAAGTTGAAAAGAATGGTTCTCATCGCTCTTTGTGTCAGTCTGATGGGGGAACGTGATATGAACAGACGGACAACTAATTATCTGGCTACATTCAGTGTCGTATTTCATTATTATATTCCCCCAAATGACATGTAGGTGTAATGTTTATTTTGGATTGAAATTGGATGGATGCGTTTCTGCTGTTGTAGATATTGTTTAGATATCACAGGAAGTAGGTAGAATATCATGTATTTTACTGAAATTCGTGGTTTCAGTTTGTCCCGCGAAATATTACCTATATTTATAATCCACACAGATTATAAATATAGGTAATATTTTTCACGATAAAAGATAATTTTTATCACAAACAAATACAGTATGTTGTTGTTGTGGAGAATACAGTTATCTTTAAATACACTTTCATAACAATAAGATGCCTAAGTTCCTTCAGACAGGTTGTTGAAATTCATGATACTTAGGTATGTTATGAGTTTTTATTGTATCAGGTTTACAATAGATCAGAAATAGCCATCCAGACCATTCTTCAGACACAAGCCACAGATGAAGGTACCAGGGTATAGGTACTGGATTCCATTATCTATAGTTAAGTTCTACCATTAGACTTATAGAACATAAATTCGAAAAGGGTACATAAATTCTATAGCGATTCTAGATAATAGTTTAATTTCCTTATTACCATTAGTATCTAGGTAGGTACCTAACTAACATGGAAACACCGTATTTTGTTACAGTCTACTAATTATATCAATTGACGTAATAATTCAATTGACCTTTGCTAGTTTTGTTTGTATATGTGCTTGTACTTGTGTCGATTCAATTAGTTTAAAAGTTTATGTTAGTATATTAAAACTTTTGTTTTTGGGTCAACCGAGCCTTTTAATTGCTTGATCAATTTATATTAATAAGGGAAAATCCATCCTTAGTTAAGAATAGTCAAGTAATTTGTATCAATAAAGAACTGCTAGAATTAAAAATTATGAGAACACGCCATATTCCATCATAATTATTAATGGCCTACTGTGATTGTCCAGAATAATTATGATTAGTGGAAAGAAGCAAAAAATCTTTTAGAATCGAATACTTATGTTTCTAATTCTAAGTAATTCCTATTGAATTGTGTCCAAATGTAATCCGTGGCAGAGTGTATTTAGGGTGCGATGGGACTATTTTATATAACCATTGCGGTTATAAAAGTTCATAATTAAATCAATCTGCCTAGCTTTCTCCCAACTATACTGGGATCGGCTCCAATAAAATAAAATAAATTCCTAATTAAATAAGGAATAATAAAAATACGATATTACCCTTGACGATTATCACGCCCATTAACAAAAAGCATTAGCTTACTAAAAAAAACGAACATTTTGTTATTAAAAAACTGATCCGCCTACAGAATCCTGGCATACCTACCAGAGATAATAACATAACAGTATCGTATCGTTTTATAATCCGTAGACTATAGAGCGGCGACAGTGGAGTGTGTTGACCCCTCGTTCATTCCACCCGCATACATGTGCCGAAACAGAAGCGTAATGGTCGCTGACTTTGACAATAAACTGCTTATTGGGGCCATGTGCCGTGTAACACCCTTTGTTAGGTATTTATGAGAAGAATTAAAGTTTTTATTGTTGATTTGTTCAGGCCTTTGGTCTTGCTTCTCTTAAATTTTTGGCTCCATATTTATTACAACGCCTTTTGTAATGTGCCACGATTATCACATTAGCTAATATTCCATTCTATGCATCTTCCATAGTGTTAGAATCCTAAGAGCCTAGACAGGTGATAATCGCTACAACCTTTTCGGTAGCTTGTACTGTTATTGATTTCCACTATTGTTTTTTGTCTTTTATTTAATTTATTTACTTAAATTCTCTTAAAATTTTATACTAACTTCGTTATTGGTGATAGAATGTCGCTTTGTCTAGGCCCGCTGGCTTTGTCCTAGATCCACGATCCGGCTCACTCTGCTTCACTTTTGCCAAACTTGTATCATCCTCAATCGTTACTCCATTAGCTCTCATGGCATCCTTCACGACATCCATCCCACCCCTTTTAGGGCAGGCCCGAGGTCATGCTTTGGGGACAATCGGGTCAAGGCAAAATTTACCTACATTCTACAATTACGGTGTACTCTTTACCAGCTCATCACAAATTAGGTTATTTCGTTCCTATTTAGCTCCCTGTTGTTTCCATTTTTAACCGACTTCTTCAAAAAGAAGGACGTTCTCAATTCGTCTGTTTTTTTTTTGTACGTTTATTACGCTATTACTCCGCCAATTATGAATCGGTTTTGATGATTCTTTTTTTGTTTGGTAGGTCATGCTTCAGAGGTGGTCACATATAATTTTCGTTCATCGCAGTCCCGTAACTCTCAAAGCATACCTACTTATATTTTTGATATATCTTATCCCATAACTATAAAACGATTACAAATATATAAAACACAATATTAATTAGGCTATAGCTAATTAGTTCAGTTCAAATAGAGCTTAGTCCGAGTAATTTGTCAGTGAGTTACGATCGTAAACGAGGGAGTCGGTGCCAACTGTTGGCGCCCTGCTATTGCCAAATAGTTGTACATTCTTGGAATAAGTTTTAAATAATGAAGCAGTTGACATTTTCTACATAGTTGTTGGAGCTATTTTGTTATTGTTTACTTTGTAATACTCTGTAGGGAACATCGTCTTTGGGTATCCCGATTCCTATGGTGAGATTGACAGTCATCACAACGACAATACCTATATATGGTTCTGGCGGTTTCATTGGGTAGACCAGGGGGATATTACTTCAGTGTAGGAAAGAGATGAAGCTCTACAGGCCGTATAGCTCCATCTCTTTCGCCCACTGAAGTAAGATTAAAATATGAGGTGGTGGTAGGCACCCTGCAACCTAATTGCGTCACACGCTTTTAACAATCCCAGGCTTTTGAAGGAAATTCAAAATCCATTGCTTCATAGGTTAGAAAGATTCATCTGCTCAATAACGTAAATAACGCAATGAACGTGGCTGAACTGTCAAAACGAAGGGTATTGTGATCTTATGTGTGCTACGAAATACCCCACAGTAGGTTTGAATATGAATATGAATATAAGGTTCAATACACCTGCCCAGCAGTGTACAATTAAGGCCTGCATATGGGAGAGAGAACAGCATCATAATTGCATAATGCACGATCGGTCAGAATTGGAATCGGTTTGGAACAAATGTCTAATCCATTGCTTTATAAGATAGAAAAAAAATTTGCTCAGCAACGTAACCTACGAACTTATGAAGCAATGGATATGATATTTGTTTCGAATCGATTCCAATTCTGATTGTTAGTGTATTACGCAATTAAGGTGCAGATGTTGTGCAATGGTCCCATTACTCAAAGCGACTTATGGCCGATTCCTATAATTTACGGACTGTTATTGGTTAAAATTAAGACTTTTGAATCTTTACCAATCATGAAGAAAAGACCTCATAGCTTTGCATAGTAGACCCCCCCATATGGAAGTAGCTATCATAAGAAAAATTTGCTTACGTATCTATTTATATTCCCAGTTTGGCAATAAAAAAAGATAGCGTTGGTAAGTGAAACGATTCGTTTTCGTTTATAAGAACCGAGAAATTTTCTACGTAGGATCGCGGTACTGATTACTTCCATTAAGTTATCCGAACACAAGATTAAATCGGTACAGATTACCACATAATTCCACTTCAGCTTAGTCATGGTTCCTTTTAATTACCAGATAACCAGATAAGTGACGTCACAAACATAATATTCTTAATCTCTGAAGAGGGCATCATATCTGCTGACAAAACAGAGATATGGTACAGGAAAATGGACGCACGTTGTTTGTAGATACTTTGCTAATGTCTAATCTTATGATAAGATATGACCAGGTAAACAGCTACGGTAAACAGTCGCTTCTTTGTAGATTTGAAAAACGATTATAGCTTTTTGCGTATTTTCACAACTCCACCAGATAATTTGTAATGCGACGTCTGGCTATCGTGTGTAATAAATTAATATGACTATTGGCCGATTCCTATAACTTACGGACCGTTATTGGTTAAAATTAAGACTCTTGCATACTTACCAATAATGAAGCAAAGACCTCATAGCTTTGCATAGTACACCCTCCCAAATGGAAGTAGCTATCACCGGTAAAATTAGCTTACGAATCTATTTATATGCCCAGTTTGGCAATAAAAAATGTTACCATTGGTAAGCAAAACGATTCGTTTTTGTTTATAGGAACCGAGCATTAATCTTAAGCTACTAAATAGTTTCCTATAACTTACCAACCGTTATCGGTTAATCCCAACTACAAACCTACGATAGGTAAGGAAAACAATACGTTTCTGAGTATGGAACCTATTTAGGTACAAGTTGCTCGTATGGCCTTCTTTTTCTCTCATACACAGAAACCTCAGCGTTCACTCCCTTTCTAGCATCATTTTTCAAACAATTCTTCCATTTTTTTTTGGGTTACTTCGTATTAGTTAGAAGGATTGTCAGAGAAGACGAAATATGATATGAATGATACCTTCTTTTCATGTGGTTAGTGCCTAACCTGTGTCAGAGTTTTAAGGCCGCCCGTGGGCCTCTGACTTAATTGGCCTTCGAGAAATATCTCTCTGGCATGCCGGTTTCCTAACGATGATACCTTAATATCTTAGTTGTAGAATATTGCATTTTGTTGCTGGGGAGTTTGCGCCACTTCTTCCCAGCTAAAGCACTAGGAAGTGGAGAAGGGGCGGTCGTTTTGGGATACGGTTATAATAAATAAATAAAAATAAAAAAATGTTTATTTCTTCACTTAAGTAAATAACTATGTTAGGTTTGGAGTCACCTTTTAAGCATAGATTTGCTTGTATTAGGTGGTTCCGCTCCTCCAGTTTACAATAATTCTACAAATGTGTGAGAAATAAGCCAAAATATTCATTTAAAACTAATTAACATTTTATAACCCATTATTATATTAGTGAGGGCACTGGGTGTAGAATATGTTTGTGAGTTTGTGAGTGGGTTCGTTTGTATGCGTGTGTGTGTGTGTGTGCTTGCGTGGGTGTCGGGATGTAGTGGGCATGTGTGCAAGATAAATGTGGTTTGTGTACCGTGGGGGTGTGTAGTGTGTATATGTGTACAAATTATATGTGTTTCTTAGTTATGTGATCTTGTGCAGGATATCTTCGATTTCTTCGTAACTTTTGCTCTTGAGCCATTCAGTTAGTGTTTTTTTGCAGTCGTGGTATGTCATAGAGTAGATGGCACGTTGTTCATTGAGAGCGTTATATATACGGAACGTTATATATAAATAATAGCTTAGTGGTGTGATCGTCGGACTGCCAAGTCATAGGTCTCGAGTTCGAACCTTACTTTCTCTGACTTTTCGGATTCATGTGCGTATTGTATAATTATCACTTGCTTTAAAAACGGTGAAGGAAAACATCGTGTGGAAACCGGCATGCCTTTTTTTTTTTTTTTGAGGGTGGGAAATCATCCAATGACTTCTCCCGCTCTGGGCGGAGCGGAAGGGCGTGTCAGACTTTTACTGACTAAAACCCACCCGTGTTCCTTCATTTGCCTGTTGCCAAGGTCCCGGTATCCCTTTCGGACTTTCCCGCAACCCTGGCAGGCATCGGTCCTACCGGACCCCGTCAATTTTGCTGACATCTCTTTGAGGCGCGCGTGGAACACGACGCGCCATCGACCCGGGCCTGGTCCTTATCGGACGGCGAGCTGCCCGTTGCTCGCCGTCCGCAAGCCCGCGCCTATGGTGGCCGGAAATCCGCCTGGGATTCCCGACGCCCAGGGCGTCTCCAACGGCGAAACCGGCATGCCTGAGATATATTTCTTGACGACTTGTGAAGCCAAGTTAGAGGCCCATGGGCGGCTTTGGCTTTGACTCTGACACCAGTTTACTCACTAACTACACGAAAAGAAGAAGATAATTGGTTATTGTATTTCACAAATCAATGAGGAGTTCTTTCAGACTGATTTAAAAATAGTCAAAGTCAAGAACTTTGACTGTTTTTAAGTTGGTGGGTATCAAAATAATAGCAATTGCCATTAATAATCGATTAGAAGCAGCAAGGAAGGTAGGTATATTAGTATAATATTACCACAAAAGAGCGTGTAGGGAATATCCAATACCTATTTTAAGAGGAAACGTGGTCACGTGGTCGTATGCTTTCATTCCGTACTATCATATTTCTCTGTTTTCTCCCTGGTTAATGTATGATACTAGTTCAATTTTTTTTACGATAGGTATTATTTATATCAATACCTAGCATTTAATTTGATCCTGTATTAAAATAAGGGCAAAAGAATGATGATGTTGGGAACTAAGTATCACTGATACAGTTGTTTGCCTAACGGGCATGGTCTGATAGTCGAAAAAACCACTCACGGGTCATTACAGGCCCTAAGGCAGGCTAAGACGCTTGAAATAAACATCATGGCCTTGTTTTAATTAATTCTAATAAATAGTAATTAGTTTGATTCTAATTTTTCCTGTTTACAATAAAGTTAGTTAGAGGGAAACACAGAAATCATAAAATATCGCTGATTTGTGCTCCATTGTTGTAGTTCATACCTACCTGCTTGCAAAGGTCCTGTCCTTATGTATCAACTCTCGATAGGAATTCATCGCATTCTTCCATCCCAGCCACATTTGGACTGGAAGGGATTTTGCAGAATCATTATGCTTTTTCAGTACCTAGAGAGCAGTGGTAACGAGCTCGAGTTACGAGTTTGTAGGTCGTGGGTTCGAACCCAGACAGGGGCCTTTACTTTGTGTTAATAACTTGATCACCACTGAGGCCCTAGTGTGAGTTCCTTTTAACTATCTCGATTTTACGCATCGACCGCGTTCGGCGCTCCGATTGGCCCTTCACTAGCCTTCACTGGTGAAAGGCCAATCGGAGCCCCGAACGCGGTCGATGCGTAAAGTCGAGATGGTTAAATGAAACTCACACTAAGGCCTCTGCTCTCAAAACAGTGAAAGAAAACATCGTGAGGAAACCGACATATCCTAGAAGCAAAAATTCGAAGACATGTGACATCTACCAACCCGCACTGGGCCAGCGTTGTGGAGCCTCTGTGTCCCAGCAGTGGGAACATTATAGGCTGATTATGTATATGTACGAGTAGCAGCCCAGCTGAGTAGTTACTCCAGTAGCAGCCCGGAGTCTAGATTTGTGCCCGGTTGATGGCAGTAGGCTCGCCCCCTGTTAGATGGGAGTTAAACATAACTGGCGAAATGTGGGTGTACTTTGGTACACCTCTGCCTTACCCTTCGGAAATTACAAGCGTGATGTTATGTTGTATTATACTTACGAGTAGTGCCATAAGGCATCCAACTTTTTAGGGTTCCGTACCCAAAGGGTAAAACGGGACCCTATTACTAAAACTCCGCTGTCCGTCCGTCTGTCTGTCTGTCCGTTAGTCACCAGGCTGTATCTCATGAACCGTGATAGTTAGACAGTTAACGTTTTCACGGATGATGTATTTCTGTTGCCGCTATAACAACAAATACTAAAAAAAACAATAAAATAAATATTTAACGGGGTTCCCATACAATAAACGTGATTTTTTTGCCGTTTTTATAGAAAATGGTACGAAAACCTTCGTGCGCGAGTCCGACTCGCACTTGGCCGCTTTTTGGAATGGAAAGAAATATATTTTAGCTAGTTTTTTCTGTAGAGTCACAAAAACAGCTTTCTAAATGGCGCAATCAATAATTATGATAATTATAATTATTTCGTTTTTTCTGGTAGTAGTATAATCAATCTAAATTCTAAGAGGTCAACGAACTAACCTAATCAATATAATAAACATTTTATTTATTTTATTGTCGTTGAATCTATCACTCACAACAATTTCATCGTCACGCGTCGTAGAGCCAGCATCGTCATTTGAAGAAATACCTCCTGAAAATCCTTTGAAATTGTGAAGTCAAAACCATTTAGCAAAAATATTTATACACTAACTCTTGTTCGATGCTCCTGGTCATCGCTATAAGGAAAACGTACAGACAAACAAAACAATAAAATGTACAGTCTGGTATAAAAGTCAATGATCATTTCAGAATTTTAATTTTTCAATTTGAAGTTTTAAAAAACTAAGTGCTATCATGTAAGT
The DNA here is from genome assembly GCA_949152455.1 of Lithophane leautieri. NCBI lineage: Eukaryota > Metazoa > Arthropoda > Insecta > Lepidoptera > Noctuidae > Lithophane > Lithophane leautieri. The sequence goes on from OX424475.1 coordinate 2,321,572, forward strand.
CATATAGAATTCCAGTCTTCAAGCTCTTCAATATAATTCATTAGTGCTATAAGCAAGTAACAATCCTGCCAGGGTTGCGGGAAAGTCCTGCCGGGGTTGGGGGAAAATCCAAAAGGGATACCGGGACCTTGGCAGCACCAACAGGCAACTGAAAGAACACGGGTGGGTTTTAGTCAGTAAAAGTCTGACACGCCCTTCCGCTCCGCCCAGAGCGGGAGAAGTCATTGGAAGATTTCCCAAACTAAAAAAAAAAAAAAACGTTCAGACGAATCGAGAACATGCTTTTTGAAGAAGTCGATAAAATAAAATCACTTTATTTTCGTATTTTCTTTCTTCTCTTATTAATTTGTAATTTCTACGGTGTACATAGACATACACTAAAGACTTCTGAAACTTACGGCTGATGCTAGCGGGCTTGTCGTTGACTGTACAGTGTCGGCTTGTCGAGGAGCTGTAGGCGACGCCACCGGTATGGAAACGGCTGTGGGCACGGCTACTTTCTCTCGGGCGGTCTCAGGAAGTCTGTGGTCACGTCAACGTCTGTAAAAGGCGAAGAAAGGTCCTGTTATATTATTATAAATTGAGAAGTTTCTAATTTGGAAGATTTAATTAAATTAGAGATGTTTTTAACTTTTGATACAACTAATTGGAGGCGATATGGTAATAGGTAAGATTTTCTAATTTTCTTGCCTAAAACCATCACACGACCGAGGCGAATCGATAAACACCTCGTGTATTAAAAGCCGATTCTTCGAATTCCACCTTGTCCTAACGTAATCGGGTAAACGATCTATGAATTTAAAACCCTGTACGGCCTATCCTTCATTTCACCTTTTACAAATGCCATGGCCTTGCATTGGCATTTGTAAAAGGTGAAAAGGAAAAGTGGAAACGGTGTGTAAAAGATGGTTTCCAAATTGGTTGAGAAAAGGACGGACAACCCCTAGGATGTCCGTCCTTTTCCCAATAAATTTTATCAAATGTGTCACGCAAATATCGGTATTGTTATTCGGCACTTCCGAAGATATCGATTAGGTACCGATAGACACAAAGTTCTGGAAAGCGGAATATTATCTGATTATATTATATTGAAGTTTGCGATTCATAGGAAAGAATATTGTGAAATGGTGGAGTCAATTGGTCTACCAGGTTCTCGGTAACGGTTGAGGAAAAGTAACAGAGAATGTTCTGGAAAATATTTTTTTTTTCCTGCATACATAACACATCACGCCTGTAATCTGCGAAAGGTTAGGCAGTGGTGTACCCGTGTACAGTACACTCACATTTCGGGGCGAGCCTATTGCCATCAACCGGGCACAAATCCATACACCGGGCTGCTCCTGAGAAATTCTTCACTGACTTATTAGTATTACTTGTAAAAAAGTTAGGATTATTGTAATATCGTATACTTTTACAATGTTTGTAAATATGTGAGCACCATGTACCTATCACATAACTAATTTATTTTTCATTGCTCCATTTATAATTCTTTTTACCTTTTGTGGTACAGTAATCTTATTGTAAGTGCATCGTCTTCAAAATATATATATATATATATATATATATATATATATATATATATAGATAAAATCTGAGGTAGGGAACAGCCTTAAGTGTTTTAGGCGTGAAAACGGAACAGACAGACAGACAGAGTTAATTTCGCATTTATAATATTAAATATGGATGAAAAATGTGTTTCAGGATATGGACCGGTCTAAAGGCTCATGTGGTGATGGCCTCTGAATCTTGGGTTACACTATAAATAGGTGGCATAGCTAGCCACCATCGTGAGTGTTAAACAGTAGGCTCTGTTCAGATAAAATGTTTTACAGATGCTGAAATCACCGAGCCCTGTTATAACATTGTAAAAATCTTTTCGTCCAAAATGCGGCTCTTATCTTCGAAAACATTCCAAAATCTCTCTGCAACGATCGTACGATTGGTTGCAGGTAGTGATATCAGCTTGTGTTATCAGTTCTGTAGGCTTAGGCAGCAAAATCCATATGTTAACTGATAACAGCATGCTACGATCGTTATCAAGCTTTGATGATTATCGGATTATCTTCTTATGATATTTTGTTTTTTGAAGCTAAGGAACTCTCTAGTCGTCCCCATTTGTTACGTCAACAATTCTCCTAACAGAGTGACCAACCAGTTACGCATAGAATCCTAGAGTCTAGTGGAGCGCACTGTGAGAGGGTCTGTGACAAACTGAGGCAGTATAAACAAAAGTTGAAGGGATACACCACTAAACTATTCCCAACAGTTGCAACACCTGGAAGTCAGAAATTACAAAGGTGGGGGGGGGGACTCACCAGAAAAGCCGAGCAATGAAGCAATGACTATTATTTTACTGGAACTCACCGTAAGTTTAAGTGAAATTATTGTCTTGGAACTCGCAACGAAATTAATCAGAGAATCATTCTCTTGCCTATATTCCAATTTATTTGTTATTATTCCTTATTTCTCTATTAATTGTCACGTCACAATTGTCGGTAGTCACTACCTTTCTAGCTATCATCTGTCACACAGTTCATTCATAGTTTCTTTGGTCTTCCCCTACTCTTACAGCCATTCACATTCATACTCCAACTTTCCTGACGACATTTTGCCCATTCCTCCGCATCATATGGCCGTAGATATGACGATCGATATCCAAACAACTTTTCAGACAACCCAGAGCCACATTCAGATTTTCTTTAATTTTTTTTTATTTAATTGAAACACAAGATTATTACAATACATATCAAGCAAGGGACAAAAGAGCTAGAAGAGGAACAAAGAAAGATGCTAAATACAGATTTTGAACATGAAACAGTTTCTTCTGATTTCATTCAAGTTTTATCAGAGTTTGCTCGTAGGCATGACTGTAGGTTATAAGTTTTCAATGCGGTATCCGTATTGAGATTATTTGAGATAAGTGATTGTTGCGTTTTCTTCTAGGAAGGCACGGCACACTTGGAAAAGCCGTGGCACTTGCAACCGAAATACCTACGAAAGTGGACAACTTTTTACCCTTTTGTGGTTTCGTTTTCGATAGCAGGACCTAGAAATCGTAATGATGGTTTTCGATTGGTTTTACCTACAGATTGTTGTCTACCGGTCGTGGAATTCGTGGATAATGTTTTATGTAGTGGCTAGGTCAAAATCAATCTGCCTAGCCTTTTCCCAAATATATTGGGGTCGGCTTACATTCTAACCAGATGCAGCTGGATACCAGTATTTTACATGGAACGACTGCCTATCTGACCTCCACAACTCAGTAACTGGGTAATACGATACCTCTTGGTAAGACTGGTTGACAGATTTTCGGGCTTCTGACGACCCGTAACGACTGTCAAAGATCCACGAATGACAGCCGGAACCAACGGCTTAACGTGCTTTCCGAGGCATGGAGGAGTCTCGATATGTAAAGATGGTCACCCGTCCACGGACCAACCCTGGCAAGGATCGACCCGTGCGGCTGTTATGACATAGCCACAAGCTACACTAGGCTAGGTACTGAATTTAAATAATTATTTAATGCTTCTGACCTATATTTCCACAGCTTCTAAGAGTAAAACTATAAATCTGAATGAAATACTTAGTGTACACTTGCTCCGAACATTTTGACATTAACGCTACTTGTAATTTATAATCTGTGAGTCAGGTCTTAGTCTGAGCTCAGGATTCGATTATAGTCGATGATCTAACCAACAATTTGAGGGCAAAGTTGAAAACTACCTCATCGGTTTTGTGGTCAAAAAATTGGATAGGATTCTCTGCTGTTTTCCTCATGTTTCCACTTACCAGAAGGTCACATCTTGAAAAGTTTTATACCAACAGGTTCAGTGGTGGAAAGCAATGATGGCCCAGTGGTAACGGCCCCGACTTACGAGTTGTAGGCCGTGGGTTCGAACCCAAGCAGGCGCTTTGGTTTGTGTAAACAGTTTCATCACCACTGCTCTCAAAACGGTGAAGGAAAACATCGTGAGGAAACCGCCATGTCCTAGAACCAAAAATTCGAAGACATGTGACATCTACCAACCCGCACTGGGCCCGCGTGGGGGTTTACAGCCCACTCACTCGCGAAGAGAGGAAGCCTGTGTCCCAGCAGTGGGAATATTACAGGCTGATTATGCTATGCATTATGTTAGGTGCGAAAGGCTTCATTTAATATTTCACTTAGCTGTCCGTCCGTATGTGCCGTCTGAGAAAAAGCAAACGTAAAAGACTGCAGATTGGAGCATTCGAATAGTATCGTTTACGGCAAGTAACTTCTTACGTAGTTCTTGGCAAAGTCATGGTTGTTATAAAGACATCAACTTCTACATCTCTGCCCACCCTTCAGGGAATTAGTCGTAATATCTATTAGTGTTGATTACTACAAACCTATTTTCACTATATTATTCACATTTTCGTAAATATCCATGCGCCAATAGCGACGGTGTTTTGGCACTCGCCAGCGATGTGACATCCGTGCTACAATCGGTCAATCGGAACTAAAAACATACGATTTTTTTATCTACTTCAAAGGAAATCTATTTTAATTTAGATATGTATTCTTGATGCTTTGAGCTTTTACCTGTTGTGGTTTGAAAGAAAATCTAGTGACTATCATGTATTCAGGATGCTTGATTTGAGAATCGTTTTTGTTACCAGTCGCTGCCGTGGTGTCATCTACATTGACATCGTGAACCCTCGTACCGTCGGGCGATTTTCAAAGTTCTAGATTTTCAACCCTTGGTGGATTGTCCTTTGAGTGCCTGGGCTGAGAGTCATTAGATTTTTCTTCGAATCTTATCTATAAGCATGAGATTCTCGGTTTAACTACACGCACAATCATTGAGTGGGTCTAATCGATCCAAGAAGGTAAACACCTATAAATAAAACCGGCCAAGTGTGTGTCGAATCTCGCACAATGCAGGGTTCCGTAGTTGGGATGAATTTATCAAACAAACTTAACATTGTAGGTCGTTGAAAAACTCGTTCTAGTCTTGTTAAACTAAATGTGGAACAGGGAATTAAATGTGAATTCACGAGACGAATTCATCAAGACGCTTCCAACGATACCACATTTGTCAAATTATGATGAGTAGTTTAGAAGTTATGAGGGAGCACATGAACAAACATACATACATACAGACATATCGGTAAAAATCATAACCCTCCTGTTTGCTTTGCCGTAGTCGGGTATAATAATGTAGACGTGAAAATACTTACTTTTTTTTTCTTAGCAATCTATTGAGTGGAATGATTCTGATCATGAAAGTGCTGGGTAGGTATGTATCACGATAGACACGTGTCACTTGTGAGCCCTACACACAATAGACACGTGTCACTTGTGTTCTGAGCCCTACATGTATCTCTTTCAAGCTACTGCGTTTGTTGCATAATAACGATACAAAACTATGCAATAGAAGACTAGTTCTGTGCAAACCGAACTTGTATGTAATTAGTATGAAAACGCTACTTACAAACCGCTGGTATCCTATAATGTCTGGTCAAACTTACGCAAACCAGTATTTGAACTAGAGACACGCATTACTGACATTCAAATTGAACCTTAAAACTTGTTGTCTAAGTTTGAAAGTTCCATAATTTTGCTGACTTCGGAAATGACCCCATTCCGGGTAGTCGGTCCGCATTGCACAATCTCTTGTTCTTATAACAGCCTTGATTTGAGAGAAATTATACTCATATGGTTCTTAAGTTGTGTTTCATAAGGTGCACAGTCGCATACCCAGTTAGATATGGCGAATTAATTTTTTAATCGAAGAGTTACGGCCATTTATCAATCGTTTTGCTTCCTTTTAGAATTTGAGGGTTATGTAATTTAACTTAACATTTGTGCAATTTGTAGAAAAGTATTTTGAATACAGGATACACAATGTCGCCATAAAAAATTGAAGAGAGTAATTAAGATGTTTTATGAAATCGATTTTTAAATAAATACAAATTTTGCATCACTATTATGCAATAGAGCTTTCACGAATGATTCGGGGATCTGAGGGCATAAAGAAGCCAAATCCCCTAGACAACATCTGTCACAAAAACGAACGGGAACTCTGTGACATAATCTATGTATAAACCACAAAACTAAAAACTAATTTAAAACGTCTCTCAAAGATTTTACGATTTTTTTAATTTATGTTTTTCGCATCGCCGAGTTGATCTCATATTCTCATTAATTTCTTCGTGACTTTTATAATTTAATTTGTAAAATGATTGATGGGCAAAATAAATAACATTATGGTCATTTTTATTCAGAAGACATTTAATTAATTCCTAATGTATAATTTAATTAGGTTCGTTATATATGGAGAACTTTTAGGGTGTGTGTTCTATTAACATGAGAACAGAACAAGGGAGTGTCACCTGTCATGTACAAAGTGCGTTGACACGTAGTAACTATATAAAGTATATATGAGCTCAGCTCTTAGGTTGGACCTTAATTGAACCACTGTGTAGCTATTCCATATTGTACACACGGCTACACATCAAGCTATATATTTCCAGAATAAGCTGACCTCGCATTGTACGGAAATCCTATTCAATGCGAGATCAGCATAAACTGGAAATGTATAGCTTGATGTGTTGCCGTGTGTACATTGTCATAGAACTATGTTAATGATCAGAAAATATCTCTAGACATTCCTGAAGTTACCAACAATGATTAAGTTGAATGGTTGATGGATTTGGCATCCCTATTTGCAATCGCTGAAATAATAACGTGAAAATAATACTTAATCCTCATCGTATTGAGGGATAGAAACGTCTTCTTGACAGCTTAGTATTCACATATTTTAATCTTCGAAACTTATTTGAAACCAAGGGCTTGTCTTGTCTTAGTTTAAAATTCAATTCAAACTATGTACATGTGCATATGCCCTAGACAAAGTGACATTCTATCTGCGCTAACGATGATAGAAAAGGTAAAAATGAATAGGACTGACATATGCTACCGAAAAGCTTATGTCAATCTAGTTGAAAGTCGTTGTAGAAATACGAAACGCTTTCGAAGCGATTGTCACTTGTCCAGGCCGTCAGGTTTCGTCGGAATCATCACAAAATCTCCGGTTGAACTGTTCTTGAACATGATAATTTAACACATAATTTGAGTTCACAAAAGAGGCGCATTCAATAATAGTGTTCAATATTATGTATTTTTAGCAAAATGGGATTATTTGAGGTTCAATTGACATGCCATTTCAAAACAAAGGCGAAAATCATATGGGAAAAGAACACAGTTTTTCCAATGAACGATATGTAAGTACTAAAAATTAAACGTAATACATATTGACAGAATTGTCGAAGGCGACGTTTGTCCTGCTGAAACTGGGCCAAGGCGCAGCGGCCATCGGCACACGGTCAGGCCAAGCCTACGAAATTATCTGCCAGACGCTGGGAAAATACCAGCGGCCATGTCTGCTTCGTAAAAAGTATTTCATGATTGTGATTACAGTTTTTTATTGGGGTTTAAATATTGTTTTTTTAAGAGGGAGATATTTTATAAAGTTTTATTGGTGGTAATGAATTTGTTCTGGCCACCCACTATGAAATATTACTTATTACCAGAATTTATAAAATGTTTAAGTAGGAATAGTAAAAAAAATATATATAAATGGAGTAGAAAGATGGATAATAGCATCCCTAAAAATCCATTATCAACTACCTATTAATAGTCTGTTTTTTAATCTCTTAGACTAATTTGACAGGGGCAAATGTCAAACTCCAAATTGAAAATTTTATACAACAGTCACTTGACATGTCAAATTAGTCAACGAGATTAAAAAACAGACTTTAAATTGCCAAGCGTGTAGAATGCTGCAATATTCCTTAAAACATATTGATCAGGAAATATGTACGTTTTAATTCGTGATAGGTACTTTACATACCTGCTAGCGGTAAATATTAGCCTCGCTGAATACTGATTTTATATTAGACAAGGTAAACATTTACTTAATGTCTGAATAAACATACGATTCTATAACAAACGTAAACGAAACCAATGTGTATTATCTTTTACATAATAACTCTTTGAACTTCATTGGCATTGTGTATTTTTCTGGAAACTGAATTTTCTTTTAGTTCAAAAATAAGAATAAACTCTTAGTAGTCTATGGAACATTTTCGAAAATAGAACTCGTATCATTACACGTATGGTTTTAGGTACCCAATAGGTATTTGATTTTGTCTACCGTCATCAAAAGGCGATTTTATTACTTACGTTAATAACGATTATTTAACGAACCTTATATTATTACAATAATACTATTAGAGTGCTCTCATTGGACATAAATAATTATTATGTTCAGATAATTTAATAACAGATAGTGTTCTGAATTCGAATACCAATGAGTCACGCTATACCTGGACAAACTTTACTACGACAGTTGCGAAACTTGATTTTTTGTCTTTCTATCACTTTTTTATAGAAATAAGGTTTAAAATTGCGTAACATGATGAGATATAAACTGTAAATGCTTATTAGGTGTCGTGTAAATTGAAATTTGTAACGTTTGACCTCATTGTAGGGGCTCCCTCGCGTATTTAGTTGATTTATAATATCCGTCGGTACTGGCATTCGCTAATTCATAATATTGTTATCAAGATCTACGTACTTGTCATGTTTTACGTTACCAATGCAAATAATAATGGAAAATTGTTCTACAGAATAATAAGTAAGTAACTACTTGCTTAGGTATGTGCTTAGAGAGCGTTCGCAGACGGTATACAATCGGTGGCAGATTTTTTGTAGGAGCTAAATGAAACAGTAAAGATAAAAAAATATGTATCAACGCATACGTCCAAAAAAGGTAGATCATGCAAAAAAAATCTGACCGATTGAGGACCAACAAAAAGTATGCCGTGTGCGAGCGCGCTTAGGAAAAAAATAAAGCATTTCTCTATGACCACATACATAGAGACATAATTATTCTATCAAGCATTCAAGTAGTGGCAAAAACTTATTTGAATTATCCAAAGCTGAGCTACTGAGCTAGTTAGATGAAAATAATACTTAATTATAAAAGTAGGTCGTGATTCAAGGTGAATCAGCCCAAAATATCAACAAGATCACACTCTAGTAAACATATCAGACATCCATTACGTTACATAATCTTAGCATCCGTCTTAGTGCACTCAGAAACTCATTAAACATCCAATTAGCTGACGGTCATGTTGGCTTTAAAATATCCTTTAGGTAGATAATAATGTATGACATTGGGCCAGCGACGGCGACGGCGCGGGCGGCGGCGGGAGACGCGACTCTGGGGTAGTATTATGAAGTAAGAAAGAAAGAAAGAAAGAATAACATTTATTTGGACGGCGCATAAATAACAACCTTATTGGTAGCTATATTTTAGAGCCGTTTGGGGTTGAAACACTAGGGCCGTGGGGTCCGACTGCTCATCGAGTATTTCGGGACATCGCCCAGCGGTTGGTCGACTCTTCACGTGACCAGAGGGCTGGACAATTTATAGGTCAAAGAATCAGCATTGCCATCCAACGTGGCAATGCTGCCAGCCTTTTGGGCACTTTTCCCACTGACAGCGATGCGGAAGTTTTTTTTGACGCCCTATGAGCCCTTCCTTTATATATAATATTTTCCCTTTTTCTATAACGCTAGAATTAGATTGAATATCTCTTGTATTTCGTTTTTGGTATTAATAATTATAAACAAAAAACTTCCATGATAAATTTGGACACAGTTCGTTAAACACAAAATACAAAAAAAAAAAAGTGAAATAATGTTTTGACAATAATGTGCGCCTCACGGCTGCGCAAAAGTTGCACAAAAAGGTTCATTTCAGCATTAATGCCAAACAAATGCTGTCTGAGGCTGGTTTTCTAATGAACCCTTAGGGACAAGTGACGGGGAGTACACACAGTTTCAACATACTTAATACATATCTATAGACTTTTAATTAAATAAATAAAAAACAAATACTATTACAGAAACAAAAAATAACGAAAATAATAAGAAATGTCCCAGCAAAAATCTGTTCTTAGCGATCATATATTATACTTGCTTGCTTACTACATTATTCCAATGCGAAAACGGGATGGTGCTATCGGCCTTGTCTAGCTCCATCTTTCTCTCACAATGGAAAAATGGTGGCATTAATACTTCATAATAAGGCACCAGGTCGCGCGTCTTATGAAAACTTCACGGAAATCGTTCTAGGAGTGTCGCGTCGCGTCGCGCCTGTCTGCGTGAGCCTTTTTTCTTTGATTTTCTGACATTTTTTACACCAGTTACGATTAAGAATCGATCACATTATTTGAACATGAAATCATTGGGGTCGGCTTCCAGTTTAACCGGATGCAGCTGTATACCAGTATTTTACATGTAGCGACTGCCTGTCTGACCTCCACAAGCCAGTAACTGGGGGTAATACGATACCTCTTGGTAACTGGTTGTCAGACTTTCGGGCTTCTGACGACCCGTAATGACTGTCAAAGATCCACAAATGACAGCCGGGACCAACGGCTATGTTAACGTGCTTTCCGAGACACGGAGGAGTCTCGATATGTAAAGATGGTCACCCATCCACGGACCAATAGCTTAACCTGATGATTCGATCATCGATCTTGATATTCAGCTGCATCCGGTTAGACTGGAAGTTTATCCCAACATTGTTGGGAAAAGGCTAGGCAGATGATTAAAAAACCGGCCAAGTGCGAGTCGGACTCGCGCACGAAGGGTTCCGTAGCATTATCTATAAAAACGGCAAAAAAAAAACACGTTTGTTGTATGGGAGCCCCCTTAAATATTTATTTTATTCTGTTTTTTAGTATTTGTTGTTATAGCGGCAACAGAAATACTTCATCTGTGAAAATTTCAACTGTCTAACTATCACGGTTCATGAGATACAGCCTGGTGACAGAGCCTTAGTAATAGGGTACCGTTTTACCCTTTGGGTACGGAACCCTAAAAAGGGACCATAATTTGTGTTAGAACATTAAATTCCTTTTTCAAAACTTCGTAGTCAGCTCTACAAATTCCCAGTGGGCCTTGCTACGCTGCTACGACTCTACGAGCAAATTTTTTATGCTACGAAATTAACATCATCTTTGTTATTTAATGGTCTACGGACAAAGAATCATAAAATATTTTTTACAGTATTTTTTATGTTTAGGTATCAACATCAAGTTTTGTGTGCAATAAACGGCGCTTTGTCGTGTTTTAATATTTATAACCTTCGAACTTAGACATTATTCATTTTATTTCTTTTTCAAAACATAATCATTACATTTTTAAATATTTTATAAAAAACATTTAAAAAAACATTTAAAAATATAAAAACTAGTAGCCCATCGGCATCAGGATCAGGGTCCAAGCTGCCGGTGGTCAGGGCTCTAGAGAGAGGAACCTCCTCACTATGCGTGCCGTGTCCAGGAGTACTGCTTTCTGAATCAAGCCCTTGACCCAGCCGCGCAATGAGAGCCTCCTGAGATGTTGGTTGAGGCTCTTCGCTATTAAGCCATTCACCTTAACGATTATCGGCACAATGATTGCAGAGTCCACGTCCCACATGTCGACAACCTCGTGTGCTAAGTCAAGATACTTGATTTTTTTATCTTTCTCAGCTTTCACGAGATTCTCGTCATGAGGGACAGCGATATCAACAATCATTGCACGGCGCTCTCGTCGATCTATCACCTATATTATTAATACCTATATTATTAATACAGAAAATTAGCCATTTATATCTACTAAATTAAGTTAGTGACGTTAACATACGCCGTAGGACATGCACTTAAAACTTATAAGTGCATAAGTTGTAAGTACCAATATGTGAAAACAGGTTTCAGTGTTGTTTACTGAAATACCTTTGTACTGCAAATGATGTCTTGGTCACTCACGAAGAGTAATAAAATACATTGTAGTATCCTTGAGTTTTATAACTCAATCGACTAAAATATCCAGTTGTTAAGACTTTGAAGACTTTTTAGTTTCTATTATACTGTTAGCTATAGATCTTAGAAGACTACAATGTCAAATTCAAACAATAGTTATTTGATAGGCAAGGCTGCAAAGTTGTTTTTGGCGCGAGTACTTGTATTGAAACCTGAGCAAGCGAAGGATTCAAATATAGAATCCTGAGCGTAGCTAGTAGCAGTTTTGCACTCAGAAAATGTATTTATCAATAATCACGTTGTACAAAAACGGATGGACGGCGACCACCAAACTAGGCATTTGCCAGTATGGGGTCGGAATTCATTTTTGTATTGAGTAAACAGCTAAAAAATCTTTCAGCGCGCTGTTAATTCATCAACCTAGGTCTTTTCGAACTATGTCGACTTCCGGTCACGGTCTAACCGGATGCAGTTGAGAAGCAGTATTTTACATGCTTATATAGCTTTACTACTCCTTGGTAAGACTATTTGTTAGACTTTCGGGCTTCTGACTACTCGTCACGATTGTTAAAGATCTACTAGACTATTGACAGCCGGGACGGAACGATTTGTATGAGAAATACACGTCACGTCACACGTCCTGGAATAAAAGCACACCACCAAACACGCCAATTAGAATATTATGTTATAATCAGAATACATACACATAATTTTTACTATTATTTATAAAACACTGTTATTCATTAAATTAGTTATACTTTTTGTGGGAGAAAATTGTGTTCACATTGCAAATCTCGGCACGCACACAATCGCACACGTATAGGGGTCTAGCGTAGTACCTAGGTATTTCGTCCACTTTGGTTTGTTTGAAGTTTTGACTGTACAGCGGAAGTGTGACTATAATTTACATAGTTTTAATCATTTTTTAGATAAAAAATTACCTATTATGGTAGTAATCGATTCAGTAAACGATTCTGAACAAACTACTTTCATAATATGCATAATTCAGTTACACATTGTATATTCCACCTACTGAATAGGTAAGTTTTTTTATTGATAATTCCTACACCACTATACGACTTCTACGAGTATCTAATTGTGTAACTTATTTTCGTAAATGATTAAGACTAATTTGTTTGATTTTGACAACAAAATTCATTGCGTTATTTACGTTGTTGAGCTGATTATTTTTTCGAACTTATGAAGCAATGGATTAGAAATTTGTTTCAGACCGATTTCAGTTTTGATTGATCGTGTAGGGCTGCACCCAAGCCACCTCAGTTGAAATAACTGCACCAGGAAAAGACCAACTTAAATAAGAACTCTTCTCACTATTTTATATACAGCCTCATCTTCAATGCAATCAACTTGATTCCACTGCCATCAATAAATGCACACATTTTTAAGTATTTTTGCATCTGAATGCGGTTTCATTAGCATAGACTCGCGTGAGAAACGTGCCTGACTTATATATTTTATCTAGCGATATTCTATACACACCTATTATGTATGTAAACGTGTATGTAAGGGTGTAGGTATGTGAGGCTCGTACCGTAAATAGCTTCCTACATTGAGCACACGGTTGGGTGCGTTTTCATACAAAATTGTAGATTTTTATCTGACCTAAGTTTTAATGAAGGGAGATAATTTAATTAGCTGTATTATTTAATTACTCTGTAGTAGCATTTATTTGGACTTAGCAAGATCTTGATGAGAAGTAAAAAATAAAATACAACAAGAGCAACAAGCAAACTTACTTTGTCTAAAGGATTCTTTTTTAAGACATGCCGTGTGCATGCCTTTTAACAAATAAAAAAATATTATTTAAGTATATTAATTATACAGGGTCAAATTAAATTGAATAGCGAAACGCTGCCGACGTGATGCAACTACAAGAAAAGAACAATAGAATACATGTGTCACAACTTAAAAATAATACTTATAAAAAATAAAATAAACATATTTTGTATGAAACGGCGCCACAGCCCGCCGACTTCATTAATCAGTTGCAAGGATATAAATAGACGCGTAGGTACTCGTCTAACAAAACGTTAGCATTCAAGGCTCAGGCTGCGTTGCATCACCGCGTCATGTTTTCACAGCAACCTCGTAGTCAGCACTTCCGGATTTATCTGATGAGTTTTTTTTTAACAATATCATTTCGTTAGAATACCTGCACGAAGAATACCGAGCATTTAGGGCTGATTCTATGAAAGTCTAAAAAGTAAAGTAAAGTTTTATCTTTTATCCGTGGAATAAAATTGTCGTCTGACACTTTTTGTATGGAAAAACTGTCAAAAATTCAAAATTTATTCGCAGGACAAGATTTATTACTCGGTATAAAAGTTTAGTAAAATTCGCCCTTAGACGAATACTAATATTACTTAACAATATCTTTATTTGCAGTAATGGCTCAGTTGTAAAGAACCCGACTCGTATTGTAGGTCGTGGCTTCGAAAACAGTTAGGCACCTTGTGTAAATTATTTCATCACCACTGCTCTCAAAATTGTGAAAGAAAACATCGCGAGGAAACTGGCATATCTTAGAACCACAAATTCGAAGACATGTGACATCTACCAAACCGCACTGCGCCCGCGTGGTGGACAACCCACGCCCTCTCGAAGAGTGTGCTATGTGTGCCCTTTGTCCCAACAGTGGGAACATCATAGACTTTTCCTTGCACAATCTTACATTTTTAACCGACTTCTTCAAAATGGAGGAGGTTCTCAATTCGTCGATGTGTGGCAAAAAACGAAAAGCCAAGACACCGACTTCCGAAATTAAAGTTATTTTTCACTATTTAGTGTTTTTTTTTGGAAGTCGGTTGTTTTTTTTTTGTAAAATATTTTTTACTAAGCTGTATCTATATACAATGGCCCGCGGTGGCCTTCTGTGTCCATAATCAAGGTGAGGATGCTCTGTTGCATCACTAAAACTTGTGTTCAAAGCGAGCCTCGCAGCCAGTACAATTATCTTGCTTATTTCCGGATTCAAATGGGTGTGTTACTGTGTTAGGTATACTGTTTGTATGTGTTTGTACAAAAGGCCTTGGATGTACTTACTTAGACCAAGATAACTTGTGCTATTTCACTTTTAACTTGTTTTTAGGGTTCCGTACCTCAAAAGGAAAAAACGGAACCCTTATAGGTTCACTGTCTGTCTGTCCGTCTGTAACAGCCAATTTGCTCCAAATCCAATGGACCGATTAAGTTGAAATTTGGCGCGTGTCGCGGCGACGACGTGTGGCATGCAGTTGCCGCCTGCGCGGTCGGCTACGGAATAGTTTAATTACTCATGTAATTTCTCAAGTCCTGTCAAGAAGTGACCATAGATAGAAGTACAGTCCGGCCGGTCGTCAGAATGCGTTCTGTCAGTTTCATACTAACGAATAGGTGTTTTGTGAATTTGATCTTTAATAGGTACTACTAGAACTTAGAAGTCTAGAAATTGTCCAACTGGCAAGTGTCGTGGAGTTCTCTGGATATTAGTAAGTATAAGCTATTAGTAAAGAGTGCGTTGTTTCTTATTTCACACAATGCCAGTCTTGTCGATCACCCAGCCAGGTACATTCAAATTTCGAAACGCGCGCTAATTTGTTCAACCCGGTTCTGCCTAGACATAGTAAACAGACAATGTCTAGAATATAGATGAGCCCGACCTGCTTTGTATACAACCTCCTTCTCCGATGAATCATCCTTACAAAATCGGTATATTCCGAAAAATAAAAATAAAATAAGGTTTTTCAAAGGTTGAATGGACTCTCCAAAAGGTCTTTTGGACTTTAAAAAATAAAAAGGCGTAAGCGTGAAATGTGACTTGAATGTATTTGTGTTTGAATTTGAACATAAACTGCACTCGTCCCTCTTAGAGGTCTTTCAAAGTTAAATTCTCAATTAGTCTTGTTTAATTTAAATAATTGAAAAAACTGACTACCTGGGGGCCAAGTCTACTAATTTACAAACGTATCAATGGTCTCACAATGATGAGTTTTGACAGATTTGCCATACAAAATCTGTCAAAAACTCATCATTGCGATACCATTGACACGTTTGTAAATTAGTAGACTGGCACCCTGGTCTTTTTTTTTTTTTTTTGAGGGTGGGAAATCATCCAATGACTTCTCCCGCTCTGGGCGGAGCGGAAGGGCGTGTCAGACTTTTACTGACTTAAACCCACCCGTGTTCCTTCATTTGCCTGTTGCCAAGGTCCCGGGATCCCTTTCGGACTTTCCCGCAACCCCCTGGTCTGGATATCACTTCCAGCGTATCTTATATCCCTGTTTTATTATCAATGGGCATTGCAAACAAGAAACTGCTAAGAATGCAACAGATTCTGGTTGCGATTGCGAAACGTGTAACCAATTATCATCTTTTGAACCTTGATTAGAGTGCTTATAATAGCTTGAACAATTTTTGTGTGTTTACACAAAACTTAGAGCATGAGCGTGCTAATCAACGGATTCCAACTCATGGACTGTTGCTTTGTTCAGTGCAATCTCTGATATGATTTTCGTTTAAATTTAACTAACTACCTAAGTTAGTTCTAATATATTTTCAGGAGTTTTCTATTAAGTATTTCAAAAGTAAGTAAGTTGTACTACTATAGTAAGTAAGTTGTGTTGTTGAGCAGATTTTTTTTCGAACTTATGAAGTAATGGATTAGTCATTTGTTTCAAACCGGTTCCAATTCTGACCACACGTGCATTACGCAGTTAAGGTATGTATATTATAGTATTATTATTATTACCAATGCATTGCCTTCGCCTCTTCCAGCGATGGAATATCAACTCAATGATCTTATTTCTTAAAACCAGCAGGGGAATTGAAAATTACAATACTCAAGTACCTAGTACCAGCCGTTTCGATTACTTACCAGCTTGAAAGAGCAGCATTTATCTAAAAGTCTATTACTACGCGATATTCAGGGACCTTTTCCCTGAATCGGGATGGTGTAGGTATTAAGAGTAAGGGAGGAAGAGTCCCTATTAAAAAAACACATAACCTTAATTAATATCAGACCCTAAATATCGTGTAGTGTAAAGGTTTATTTTAGCTGCCTAGCTAGAACATAATACCGTTCGTCTATAGGTCGATGGTTGAGAATTGAGGTAACGTTAATGAAATGATGAAATGTCCCGCGTGTTTAAATGTAGGCATGGGCGTACCCAGCATTTTTTTTATAGGTGGGGCAGCAAAACTAATTTGAACTGGATAAGTAGTAGGAATTTCTCTCGTTAAAACTCTATACTTAACTACGCACGTGCACTCGATTCATCGATAGGCACTGCATTGTTTCGCGCGGTAATTTTGAATTTTATCAAATGAATGATTAATTGTTACTTACTTTAAAACAAACATTTTAGCTTCGAGTCAGGGACCAGGGTGAGGCAGATACCCCCCAACTTGCCCCACCGTGGTTACGCCCATGAATATAGTTGTAGGTACGAGTACATTAAATTCTAAAAATAATATCGACGATTCAACGACAACAACGTTGATTTACTACTTAGATAGATATCGCTATTTTTACACAAAAACATCAAACGGGTTATATAATAAATGAGCAAATAAATTAAACGTGTCCACTGTCCATGAAATTACCAGTATTCAAACTTAGAACATTCCGCGCGGAAGTCAAAGTCAAATGCACAACTGCGTCATTTATTTTGTGACAAAATTGGAAAATAACATTCTGGATGTCTATGGTTTTACTGGAATGTTAGTTTCGGGGTCGCCCAATCAGTTTCGAACCGAAAAAGTAGTAGTGAGCGTAGTTTAGTGAACTGTTAACATGCATAAATAATCATGAATGTGTCACAAACTCAAACCAAAAAAAAGGGGTCTCAAAAAAATAAAAAATGCTATTCGTAAAAATATAAATTTTTAGAACCAAAAACATGTGTTCTGCCAGTAAAATAATGATTTACTATGTTCATTGTACTACAGTAGGTCTTCACGTATTACCTACTACGTCGATGATTCACCGAACTTCTCAGAACGGTTAACTCGACGAGAATTCACTCTCGAGTCTCTCGATCCACATCCGGTCACGTGTTTGTTCAGAACATGGCCTTCGTAGAAAAAAAAGGTTTTATTGAAAAAAGAAGTGACCTCTCGTGGGAGTTGTAGGGCATTCAAATGTTTTGTAAAACTTTTTGTGAAGATTTTTTACATTGAGTGGGGTTGTTGGAAATGATTTATCATTCGGATTTTGGAGTAGCATCTACCACATATCTACCACAAAGGTTATTTTGTAGAATTTCAAGCGGCGTCGTAAGTACCTACACTACCTACTAAATACTTGACGCTAGTGACACAGTATAAATAAGTAACAGTATTAAATCTTCATAGAAAACGGCCGAAACGAAGCGCTCCCAAATCTCGGTACGCAACAGTATCGAGTGCGCTGCAGTTACGCACGGATGCGCAAGGCTCAGACCAAATAAAAAACCAAGACAGAGCGCTGTCAACAGAGACGTGAGACCAGTTTCGTAAACATGTGTGCACTTACTTTGGTTTAGTTTGATTGTAGTGTCATTGTAAATACTCGTACTTAGTTGTAAATGTCTGTGTGTGAGAGTGTATGCACAGAGCTTTGGTGTAGAGCAAGCTTCACTCTATTGTTCGCAGCGCTCCGTCTTGGTTTTTTATTTGGTCTGAGGCGGAAGGTTTGTCTATGGAGCGGCCGGTGGCCGTAAGTAATTATTTCAAGGTCACTGCCGAGATATAATACTGTTACTTTATTATACTGTGCTTATGGGAATGTCGCAGGGGAAATCCATAGCGATATTGTGTATGGCTTAGTAACAATACTCTTCAACACGTGCTTTAAACGACCACGTGAGAAATATGCGCGATGATCTCGATTTTTTCATGTTTTAAGATTTGCACAATTTGTCAGATTGCCATTAATTAACTGATTGTTGTAGGACGGCAGGTAGACTCCATGGCCGATTGTTAAATTTACGGACAGTTCATCATCTGCCTAGCCTTTTCCCAATCATGTTGGAGTCGGCTTCCAGTCTAACCGGATGCAGCTGAATACCAGTATTTTACATGGAGCGACTGCCTATCAGACCTCCACAACCCAGTAACTGGGTAATACGATACTTGGCAAGACTGGTTGTCAGACTTTCGGGCTTCTGACGACCCGTAACGACTGTCAAAGATACACAAATGACAGCCGGGACCAACGGCTTAACGTGCTTTCCGAGTCACGGAGGAGTCTCGGTATGTAAAGATGGTCACCCATCCACGAACCAACCCCTGCAAGCGTAGCTTAACCTGATGAATCGAACCGTGCGGCTGTTATTACTTAGCCATGAGCTCCTCCCAAACTATTAAATTAAATTTACGGACAGTTATTGGTGAAAATGAAACCGCTTGTATCTTTACCAATAATGAAGCAAAGGTCTCATAGCTCTGCATAGTATTCCCTCCCATATGGATGTACTCGTAGCTATCACAGGTAAAATTAGCTAAGGAACGAAATCTATTTATAAGCCTCTGGCAATAAATAAAAACCGGCCAGGTGCGAGTCGGACTCGCGCACGAAGGGTTCCGTACCACTATCTATAAAAACGGCAAAAAAATCACGTTTGTTGTATGGGGGCTCCCATTATTCTGTTTTTTAGTATTTTTTGTTATAGCGGCAGACAGACAGACAGCGGAGTCTTAGTAATAGGGTCCCGTTTTACCCTTTTGGTACGGAACCATGAAAAGATATTGGTAAGAAAAGGATTCGTTTTTGTTAAGGAAGATTCTCCAAGGATCTTCTGACTCTGGCGAACTTCAACGTATTTTTTTTTTATTATGATGTCTTATTGAAAATTCCTCAGGATGAAGATCGGTAAAGAACTGCTGCCTCTGGTAGAAACCGGAATATATCCAAGTACTACTCAACTGAACTTATTTTTCTTTATCCACACTTGTGAGTTCTGTTCGAGTTTCGAGTAAATTCCACAAGGCAAATGATATATTATGACCAGTGATCGGAGTAGGTAGATTGAACTGGGGCCATTGATCCGAAACGTATATATGAATATGGACATTCCTCCGGAATTGGTGGATTATTAAAAAAAAACCGGAACTTATGTAGGAATTGTATTCTGCCAGAGTGGAAGGAGTCATTTGATGATTTGCCATCCTCAAAAAAATCGGAATTCGATTGTTTTTATTATTCAACAGATAAATAATGAATTAATTTAGTTTTGATACCTTCCTTTAAATTTTGAATTGAGTAGTAATAATATCACTACCAACATTAACAATATTTAATTGAATCCGGAAATACCGGAATTACTTTCCGGAAAAATGGCTTATCCATGTTATTCTTTCTGTGTGCATTTATGATACAAGTACCAAAAATCAATCTACCTACTCCGATCACTGATTATGACTTATTGACGATTTAAACGACGCAGTAATCTGTAAAGTTGTTTACTTCTTTAAATACACTATATCGCACCACCTGAGACTGCACACTAAAGCTCCATCATACATCTATGTATATACCTATCTATACATATTATAAGCTAGAGTCGCTTTTCGTGTCCGTCTGTGACCGCGTTGTTCTTCTAAACTATGCAACGGATTTTGATGCAGTTTCACCATCATTTAGGGAATTTATTCCGGAAGGTTTGTGTATAATACTTAGATTAATATCTCACTTACTATAAAGAAATATGGTTATTCTGTCGAGTTGTAAAAACAGTACAAAACATAGGCGGGTCGACAGTAAAAATAAATGTCTATCGCTGCGACGAGCATTACTATAAAAACAAAAAAGTAATAAAAACTATAACCCAACTACGACTAAAAAGGTATAAACAAGACACCACAGACAGACAAATTAAAAATCCGGAGTCACACGTGTTAGGGCATAAATCGAACAGATTACGTGTGACTCCGGATTTTTAATTTGTCTGTCTGTGGTGTCTTGTTTATACCTTTTGTCAAATTGTGATGAGTGGTTTAGAAGATAGAAGGGAATAGATGAACATACTTACATATGTACATACATACATACATACTTACATACCGGTCAAAATCATAACCCTCCTTTTTTCTTCGCCGTAGTCGGGTAAAAACCGGTTTAATCTTCATAAAGAATTACAGACTGATATAAAAAACTTTTTTACAAAGAATTAAACCGACGAAAAAAGAACTGAAAAGCGTTCCATCTCTACAATTTTTATAGAACTTGCTGACTTGACAGACGTTTACCTGTCCCAGTAGTTCATACAAATTCGACTACCACGTCTTGCTATGTAACTATTATTTTGTAAAAGTGGCAAAAACTTATTAATTACCTACTTATAACACAACAACATCATGCACTTCTTATTGAAGCTAACTCAAAAACTACCCAAGCAAAGTTGATACAATTTATAAAAGAAACTCACGCACTGTCTTATTAGTATTACTTGTAAAAATGTTAGGAATATTGTGTTATGTTATGGTACATATACTTTTACAATGTTTGTAAATATGTGAGCACCATGTATCTATCACATCTTAATTGATTTATTTGTCATTGCTCCATTTTTAATTATTTTTATCTATTGTGGTACATTAATCTTATTCTATCTTAGGTGCATCGTCTTCACATCACTACATTTATTATAAAACAAAGTCCTCCGCCGTGTCTGTCTGTTCGCGATAAACTCAAAAACTACTGCACCGATTTTCATGCTGTTTTCACCAATGGATAGAGCGGTTCTCGAGGAAGGTTTTAGTATATAATAACCGACATCCTCGCGGGCGAAGCCGCGGTCATCAGCTAGTGTAATTATATAATTTATGTATACAAAATATTGTAAAACATTTTTAAAAGAGAAACGGTGGAGTTTCTTGCCCATTCTTCTCCATACGAAAACTACCTAACTTTTATCTAGTGTACTGTGCTGACTCGTTCACACCACTTAGTCCTTCGTCGTCCTAGCCATATTTCTAGCTGGAGATGCATCCCACGCTTCGTTCATAATATTGCCATTGTTCTCTATAATTCCCGATTCCATAGGTAGGTACCATTCATCAATAGAACTATGCCTATTCCATTTAATTAAATCTCAGAAGATGATGTAAATGACATACAACTAATGATTTTCCTTACATTCCCATACCAATATGGACATAATTATAACGAACAACTACTGCTTATTCAAGGCTTCCGCAGACAGGCGCGATACGACTTTAGTAGAACAATTTCTATGAACACGTCATGGAAATTGTATACCAGAACTGTCGCACGGTCGCGTCGCGCGTGTCTGCGTGAGCCTTAAAGCCGTATACACACCTGCGTATTCCATTCATGCAGCGTAGGTAACAAGTTACCTTGTGTGGACTACAGCACTGATTGCTTACCTACTTGGTCACTTGGTATTTACAGATTGTTCATTATAACTTGACCCGTGTCGCGATTCGTAGCGGTGAATTTCGCAGGCTTAGTTTCAATACTAATAGAGTTCTCAATGGCGGCAGACAGAACAGCCGATATATTCTGTAAAATTTTCACCGTGAAAACGTAGGTAGGTGAATTGAGCTGTCAATAGTATCAGTCCTGCCGATATATCCTGTAAAGATCTCACCGTGAAAACTTAGGTGACTGTCCAACAATAGTGTCAATCCCTAGCATCGTGGAATGACAGCTCATTTGAAGCTCACTTCACCTAGATTTTCACTGTGAGGTGAGATGTTTACAGAATAGATCGGGTGCTATTATGTTAAAAACTCACTGTGAAAACTTAAGTGAAATGAGCTCTCAATCCTTAGAGTCAGGTGGGATGACAGTTCACTTCAAGCTCACTTCACCCACATTATCACGGTGAGATTTTTACAGAATAGCACGGCAGGTGGAATGACAGCTCACTTCACCTAATCTTCACCTCATGACGGTGAGATTTTTATAAAATAGACCAGCTGTACTACCAATCACATGACTGCAAAATGCAATGCTACAAATCGAGTCACGGGTCAAGTTATAATGAACGGACTGTACCTACATAATTGTGTTGCAATTTGTATTGTTTGTGATAATAAGCTTCATTATGCAGGTCCTTAATAGACTACTGCTGAGCATGGGATTTTTAATAGATTACTAAAGTGAGTGGCCAGAGCGTCGTCTGCAGATTGATGATCGCAAAAACCATAACCCTCTCCTTTAGGCTTTGCCGTAGTCGGGTAAAAATATGGGTCTACTGCAAAAGGAGTGTGCGTATGGATTGAGGAGCCACCTTAAATGCCCTGTAACTTTTTAAGGGTTTTACTACAAATTCCAGGATCGCGGCTACAAAATCGGACAATTTACTACTAAATATTGGCAGTACCCGCGTTTAAATATGAGACATGGCTCCTCAATCCATACGCACACCAAAAGGATACCCGACAATCGATTTTATAATCTATATAATAAATGATTTGATTTGATTTAATATTATGCAGTGAATAAAGTGTAGTATTGAACAGCCAGCGTTCCGCCCTTTACCTTCACTGAACGCTTAGCATTTGTCCTTATTCATCTCCTACTAGAACAGTCGTGAGAAATGATTTCATACGTTACTGTAGAAAAAATTAGAATAGAAGGTTAGAAGTAAGGAGGTACTGTACTATAGGTAGGAATTGTATCAAAAATACCTATTCATCGTCTAGTTTTCCGAGTTCTAAGGAGGCTTCTCAATTCAAACGTCAGATTTTTTTTATTTTCTTTATAAAATACCACGATTGGTGATACTTTATTGACCTTATAATCTAGCTTATTAACTAATAAGTAATTTATATATAACTTAAACTGCTAAGTAACTATAAAATTAAGAAATCGTCCAATAACGTCTTTCTTATCCTTCCTTACTAATTAATATTATAAATTCGAAAGTAACTCTGTCTGTCTGTCGCGCTTTCACGCCAAAACTACTGAACCGATTTAAATGCAATTTGGTACACAGATAGTCTAGAGCCTGTGAAAAGACAGGCTACTTTTTATCGACGTACCACGCGGGCGAAGCCGCGGGCGGAAGCTAGTTCACTATAAGTTAAGGGGAAGACACTTGATTCACGTGTTCTTTTCATGTTTTTTCGTTTCACGTTTCATGGTTTTCATAAGAATTCACGCCACCATTTGGCGCCATTTCGACAAGAGGTCTTCCTTTTCAAATAATGATTATAAAATATACAGGGTGAAATTGAATTCATGGGCATCCTTTTAAAGGGTCATTATACTAATCATTATGAACAACTTTCACTATGGGTACAACGCTGAAATCGCGAAAAAAAATCAACTGTTCCCTACATTTATTGTTCGCATAGCTCGTCAAAATGTAGGGAACAGCAGATTTTGTTTTCGTGATTTCAGAGTTGGTCCCGTAGTGAAAGTTGTTCATAATGATTAGTATAATGACCCTTTAAAAGGATGCCCATGAATTCAATTTCACCCTGTAGTGATGATGTTCATCATTCGTTCCTCATTCAGTCACGACTTAAGAAAATGTAGGCATTTTGACACTTTTGATAGATGCCTGGACCTGACGGCTCAGTGCTGCTACCTTGTGAAAGTTATTTCAGTAAATCTTCATTCAACCGCTTTCAAGAACTCTTGAACGTGGTTTAGCATACAACTGTGAAATATATCGCATTTTCAAATAATTATATTCAATCCAAATGATGCTTGGCTTATTTATAAGAAAAAACTTAGAGTAAATGTATTCTGTATTTCTGAATGCATTTAGAAACTAATAATGCATGCATGTTATCGTTCGCCTTCACTGACCAGCCTTATACCTAATGTCCTTATTCGTGATTTATCTTGAACAATCGCGAGGACAGTTACTTTGTGATCGGTTTACAAATTATACGAAAGACATATTTTCATTATTATGTTCCTCTCAAACAGAGTACCCGCTATCTTATTTCTTCACAAGTTCACAACCCTTGGTCGACTAGTAGAGAATGCCTAAGCCTGTTTTTGAACCATATTTGTGCGCTAGAAGTTTAAATGTAAACTACTTAATCCTGACTTAACTTCTTAACTAATATTATAAATGCGAAAGTTAATTTGTTCGTTTTTTTGTTACGCTAAAACGCTAAAACGGCTGAACGGATTTATGATATGACAGTCAGAACTGCCACTAACGATGTCGCGGAAGTGTCAAAGTTTTGGGCCCACAAAATTTAATAAACTGTCGTGTCATCGAAATCATGAAGACAGTCAGAACTCTGAAAGTCTTCTGACTTTCAGACGTCACTTGTAGGTACTAAGGGGCGAGCCTATTGCCATCATCCGGGCACAACTCATGACTCCGATTTGAAACTGAGAAATTCCGACGATTATTATCAATTGCGGAGATTACAGGCCTTTTTTTTTTTTTTTTTTTTTTTGTGGGTGGGAAATCATCCAATGACTTCTCCTGCTCTGGGCGGAGCGGAAGGGCGTGTCAGACTTTTACTGACTAAAACCCACCCGTGTTCCTTCATTTGCCTGTTGCCAAGGTCCCGGTATCCCTTTCGGACTTTCCCGCAACCCTGGCAGGCATCGGTCCTAGCGGACCCCGTCATTTTTGCTGACATCTCTTTGAGGCGCGCGTGGAACACGACGCGCCATCGACCCGGGCCTGGTCCTTATCGGACGGCGAGCTGCCCGTTGCTCGCCGTCCGCAAGCCCGCGCCTATGGTGGCCGGAAATCCGCCTGGGATTCCCGACGCCCAGGGCGTCTCCAACGGCGGCGGTTAGGGGCGTGAGGGCGCAAACTTTGCCTTTCCCTCACGCGTTCCGCCTCCTCCTTCGCGAGCATTACTGCTTCGCAGAAGGAGGTGACGGCTTCCCATGCCCTCTCGCTCCGTACCATGGCCTGAACCAGGGCCGGACGCGAGAGGTCACCGCCGCCAATCGCCTCCGCGAGGACACGGCGGTGCTCCGCCCAAGCAGGGCACACCTCAACCGTATGCTCCACCGTGTCCTCCGGGCGATCCACAGAGATTACAGGCCTGATGTTATGTTAACTCAGAATAGGTTAGCTATAACGGCTGCTCGGATGATGGGAATAGGCTCGCCCCATATTACATGGGACTCATCCATAACTAGCGAAGTGTAGGTAAAGGTAATGAAATGAAATGAAATTGTTTATTCTGTAAATAGGATATTGGAATCACTTTTACACGTCATATTATAAAATATTAAAAATAAGCTAGATGAGGTCGGCGTTTCCTATCTGACTACTCTGAGAAGAAAGGCCGAAACAAACTCAGAGGTCGCAGTCTCTTTTAAAGTCCAGACATAATCTTGGTCAGACCATATGAGGACCATGTAGATTAGCGTCTGAAATGGTCTTTTGAGGAAAGAACCACAACGATTTGAGTGGACCTGTCCAGTCAGTGCAAGCATTAGTCAGTAATAGTATAGGTACACCTCTGCCCAACCCTACGGGGAAACAAGGTGTGATGTTATTTGAGCATTGATGCGGTGCGACGGTTGTGAATATGACTACATACAATTATGGCTGGAATCTCCCTAAACCTATGACTTAGTAATTCAACGAACGCTTGAATTCCAAGCCTGTTATTCCAGTAATTTGTAACAGTTAATATTAACTTAGCTCATAAAGTAAACGTTGGTACCGGAGCAGGCCAACCAGGCTACTTTCTCAGAATTCGCAAGATTTGATAAGATTACACGTTTCACGTGGAACGTGTCTGTTTGTTCGTCTGAGATACTGTTCTTTGTTCTTCGTGCCGGCGAATAGTTCAATGATAACTGGTGATAACGGATATCTTTGAAATTCTTCAGTTGAAAACTTAACATAACATTATCGGCCTATAATGTTCCTACCACCCGCACTGGGCCTGCGTGGTGGATTACAGCTCACTCCCTCTAACAGAAAGGAGGTCTGTGTGCAGCAGTGGGGATTATGCTTATTTATGCTCATGCTTTAATGCATGTGTGTGTGTGTCTGTGTTAGGATTCAGACCTCCTTTCTATGATAAGGAGTGAACCGTAATCAAAATGCACCTTGTGAGATAGAAGTCACTTAACTCTTAGCATAATTTTATTGGATCTAGGACATAAAATAATTATACCGGTTTCCTTACGATGCGTGCATGATGTATTCCTTCACATTTAAAAATTCACTGTAGTAAAGACTGTCAGTACTTATTTTTAATATAAATATTAAATAAAAGGTTACCAGACCATTAGATACATTCGTTTAAATAATTTTAGACCTAATGTAATAGTTATTATGTACTTAATTGTTTAAATTATATCTATCAATAAAATCATAATACAACCTTCTTACATTATTAAGGACATAATTTGACATACCCCGTAAATGTCGTAATGCGTAGCTGCGTAGTCGGGAGCTACGAAACACTGCGTAGCGACCACAGTAGCTAAAGCTAAGGAAATTAGGACACGGTAAAATTCATATGCATTTTCCATCAATTCTTCATCAGTCTGGCAATTGATTAAAAAAAAAATATATTTTCTAAATCGGTGTGAAAATAGGTAAGGTACTAGAAATATGACAGCGTAATTAAAGCGCTACTAGGTTCTTTTGGCGCGTGACCAAAATCGGAACTAACGCCGCCATCTTGTTGTTTGATTTACATTTTATCAAGTGGCATAAGATCTTTATCAACAGTATCATTCAACCACAATAATTGTATATTGTATATGCACCCAAAATCAATAGGTTTCTATATTTTATCCATACCAATTTTATCTACGAGTATATTTTAATAACCTCCTTGAAGAATTATTACATCTTAGGTAATAAATAATCTCATGAATGTTCTATTTTTAAACACGCAAAAATCAAACTTAATTTTGCAGCGTAAATAGGAAGCACAGTTGCGTCTGTTTGTGTATTTTCAATGTTATCAAGGATTTTCGCAATAACCTGACAATTTTCGTGTTTATATGATTAAATTAACATTTTCCCGTTTGAAAACACTATTAATTTATTTATGGAGGACAGGCTGTCTGATACGTAGTTCATATTCCTGTTTGTGACTTGTGGCTACTTTAATTCGTCGGCTTGTGGTACCTAAACATTATGATTATGATGATAGAGTCTGGCAAACGAAAGGTGACTCTGGAAACACGCGCGAAATTTTAAAATACAGGACTGTTTATCCCTGTACAAAGTGTGATAAGTTGATAACACGTTTAGATACTTGAAATTGTTTTTTATTTAAATGAAAGATGAATATGATGAGATGATAATGAAGCCTGTTGCCATCAGCTGTGGCAGTTGCCATAGAGAAAAAAGAAACCACCAGTACAATGCAGCAGCAGTATTGCAGTTCTATTACATTTTATTTTAGAACTGTATTTCTGTCTGTTACTTTAGTTACTTTGTTAGTAGGCAGTCATGTAGTCACTGTAGGGAATCAATATATAACGTCTCAAACAGGATACCTAACGTGAAACTAGTAAATTCCCAAGCTTAAAAAATAAATAAAACAATTTCATTCAAAGAAATGTACGTCAATTACTTGGAAAAAGCCATTCACTGTCGTATTAATATAAACCACAGACTAATGTTATATGTAAACTTCCAAAACGCTCATAGTGTCGAGTGTTGCTATAAAAAACTTCTCAACTTTTTTTTACAGCCTCGTAAGGAATGCCCAGTATACTTTAGCATACGGTACTATAGAGAACTAAACACTGAGTCTGTGACTAAACGTATGTGACATTCTTATCTATGCTAGCAGCGCCACCATGACCTCTCAAGATATAATGGCCAATCTAAATTTAAAAAAGCCAGCCAAAAAACGAACAACAAACTTTTTTTAAGCAACGCAGCCACACACACCCACTAGTAATTAGCCAAATTAAATTTTTCAGTTCTAAAAACCTTATTCTGATAACAATAAGGTCAAGAAATTGAATTTTGTCGTTTTGTTAACTTTGCCATTTGTTCCCCAATTACGTTAAACGATTTTGAGTCTTATGACTATAAATTAAAGGAGAACCGTACTTTAACAACGAAAGAGCTTTTATCAAAAACTTTGCCAAGCTAGATTCGAATCTATTTATGGTTAGTTTAAAGTTTATTTTGCCGTAAATATGAAATCGCTATCATATATTTTGCTTGGATTTGTCTGGCATTGGTGTCGAGGTCGATGGAGTACCTACCTACTTTGATAAATAAAATTATTGACTTTAAGTCAATGTCAAGTTTGGGTTTAGCTTGCATTGTTTTAGTGTCAGAGTAAACGAACGTTTTATTCTGTCAGTTTCATTGTTTTATGAAGTTTATTCAGACTGATTTAAAAAAGTTGTTAAACTGCTACATGAATAATATTTTTATTGGTTAGAAGATTTCTTTTTACGCCTTTGGATCCCTGAAGCAATCAAAACAAGTTTTTTATTATTTTATTTACTTACATTATGTTAAGTAGGTAGTACCTATGTTCAGTTGATAGCTTTTTAATCGACAGGACTTCCAAAACAAAAATAAGATTTTTCTAGACACCATAATAATGATATATTATATCATTAGCTGATGCCCGCGGCTTCGCCCGCGTTAATGTCGGTTATTATATACTAAAACCTTCCTCGAGAGCCACTCTATCCATTGCTGAAAACAGCATAAAAATCAAATAAATGCCTCCGCCGCGTCTGTCGGTCTGTCGTCCTGTACGCGATAAACTCAAAAACTACTGCACCGATTTTCATGTTGTTTTCACCAATGGACAGAGTACCGTTTAATTTAAAACGAAGTAGGTATAAATAAACATGTAAATCTTCGCAAAAACACGTTCACGGTCGTCACGTGTTTATGGTTTCGCAAGTAGGTATATTTTATTATTTATTTATATTTATTATTCAATACTTGTTATTTAGGTATGGGACGGTGGAGATCGCGTGATGCATTTGCCATTCATATTTACTTACCTACCATAATACATATAAACATCTAGGAATTTCATTCAATTTATTTACTTACATAAAATATATATAACTTCCAGTTGAATTAACTGGAATAGGCTGGATTAATGTAGTCTTCTAGGTCAATACCAGTCTGTGCAACAACAACAATAAGCAAAACCTATAAATCAACCTCTTATAGTTACTGAGATAGAGCCCTATGACAGACAGATTACTAATAGCTGCGCTCCGCGGTTTCACCTGCAAGTGTCGATCCCGCACAGTGGAACGAATGTATGGGAGCGGTTGGACGTAGACATGTCCGAAAAATAAGAGTAAAATTATGACAAACTAATGATGCCATCTTATTCGATTACTTAATGCCTTCATAAATTGTGGTGATGAATTTCTTCATAACTCCCATATTTCGGGAGTAATTTGAGAAAATGTGAAATTTTACTATGAAAATGAGTGTATTGAGCTCTCTCCCTCCTGATTCCGGGCTTGTTTCAAGTAGCGGTCTCTAATATCGTAATGCTATTACTAAGAGCTATATTTAATACTAAGACACATAGTGCGCCAAATGTGCACTTTCTGGGATAAAAGGAAATGAAAATTTAAAAAAAAAAACGTTTTTTCCCCATTTGTATTTACTTTAAACCGCAGACAGACTTATTAAGAGGTCTATAAATATATTATATATATACAGAAATATATATTAACAAAAATATTCACAAGAACTGATGAGAGTATGACTTTTAAGTAAGTTGATAATAAATTACCTAGTTTCATTAAAAGTACAATAAATAATTAAGATGTAAGCTCTAATTTACTAAGTTACACATTTTAAAACAATAACATCATTTAATTATCTTCGTCATCATCATCATCATCAATTAATTCAAATTCAGAATCGATGTCCGCTAAATCATTTATGTTAACAAATTCGATATCACTTTTCTCAGAATCCGTAAGCTCATAAAATTCCTTAAAAGAAGATTTTTTTACAAACTTATTTCCTTTTGGACGGATACTTGTAACAAGTGGATCAGAAGACAGTAAAAGATTGTGCATAATATCTTCATTGCATGAGATACTGCTATGCTTTCGAGAATGCCCCTCTCTATATTTTCTAAAATCTTTATTTCTAGCCTCAGATGCCTCTTCGGATAGAAAACCAATGGGCACAATTGACATGTTCTGAACTATGTCTGGCCCATGCATTAAAATTTTATGAAGTGAAGAAGGCATATAATACCATGGGTATAACTCCACGTAAAGCTTAGCAGTATCAAAGCAGAACTCTCGGAATTTAGTTACGTTGATCTTCTCTCCTGATGAAATACACTGCAAGATCACACAGATTTTTCTTAAAAGCATAGCATCTATTCCGGTCAGTTCAGCAGATTTAGTGTAGTTTTCAAAAAATCTCCTTGCCGAGTTGCCATTGTTGGTGGATCCACTGCCTTGTTTCACAACATCGAGAAGTAAGCCCGTTTCTCTTCTTACAGCCTCTTGAACTCTTTTCTTCCTGTCATCAACTTGCCTTTTTGCTATATCACCCCTTACTTGCCATGATTTTATGTCTAATTTGTAGGAAATGTGTAATAAGCATTCCATTGAGCGAATCCAAGCGTGAAGGGTGCTTAAGCTATATTTATACATGTCCTCGTTTGCGTGTTTATCTTTGATTAACTCTAAATTATTCATTTCTTTAGGACAAGCCTTGCATATGTCACACACTGAAGCTGCTGTATTGGATATAATGGAATGAATTTTACCATCAATCATTGTCAACAGCAGTTGGTGTTTGACACTAATTCCATCAGTGATGGTGGATGGAGTTAAGGCTTCAATCTCTGCTTCGATTTCAGCCATCTCTCTCTGCACATTTTCTTTGGTTTCCTTTATAAACTTAAACAATATTGGCCGGCAAAATGAAGTGGAAGATGGTCGCTCGTTTTCCCAAATTGTTACACCTTTTGAGACGAGCCGCAGTGGTACAAGACTAATCATAAAATTACTAGCAAGATCGATTTGCTCATCTTCACTCGTCCTTTGATGATAAATGCTTTGGCTAGATGATCCGTCAAAACCCCATTTGCTGGTCAATACGAGCTGTTGATTGGGATCAACAGGGGTTTCTAACGACCTAATAAGTCTTCTTGAGGTTAAATCCATCAAGGCTTGTAATTTGATTTTTGCAGAGCTCTCTGTAACTGTGAGATCTTCTTTGGCCGGATAGCACTTAATTTTTTCTTTAACCAACATGTAGTAACTCGGGTATTGAAGAGCTCCTTCTTGAGTGTTGAAATCCCGAAGAGTGTTATAGCGCCATTTCGATAAGTTCATCGATACATAAAGAGCCAATGCCTTCAAAGGGGATATTTCCCGTACCTGAATTGATTTACCTTCAATGAAGGCTTTGATTTTTGAGGCCTCTTCTGGATTCTCCGTCAAGTATTTCATAACATAAGCTGTATCGCTTTGTCCTGCCTTTTGAAGCGCCCTTTCGGCCGAAAACATAATTTCAGCGCTGCTACTGCTGCATGAAAGACTATCTTCAGTGGTGCGTCTTCTTTTTTGCCGGTTACTAAGGTCCTCAAAAGATTTACGAGGACTAGGATGTGTACAAGTTGAAGCATCAGATTTAGCAGGAGAAATTATGGGCTCGATGACGTCACTTATATTTTCTGTAGAAGGTTCCATATTTTCATTCTGTAATTCCGGCCATTGAATTGCAGCCTGTAGCCAAATCTCATGTTTCTTCCGAAACTTATCTGTGCTTCTTCCAGACTGTGTCCATTTTGCATAAATGCGGTAGCAAAATCGACGACACCAGTCTTTTAAACTTGTTTCAGCACTTTCACATAACTGAACACAACTGTTATCTTTTAAAACACTGAACAAATAGTTAAAGTCGCGTAAATCTTTATGTGCGCGTGCGCATAAAGCAACGTGAATATCAAGATTTGTATTAAAATTTGGAAAATACATTGCGAGATTAGCTTGGATACAACGAGGTGTAAATCAACACTGATTTTAAAGTTACTAATAGTGACCTATTTATATAAAATCCAGGTATCCCAGGTATCCTTTGTTAAATATTGCAAGGTAATTAGTTATTGTGATAATTAGTAAATGATGCATGCTAAATTAGTGTATTAAGAGCCATTTAGTAATTAAATAATAGCAATGT
Source organism: Lithophane leautieri (assembly GCA_949152455.1). Lineage (NCBI taxonomy): Eukaryota > Metazoa > Arthropoda > Insecta > Lepidoptera > Noctuidae > Lithophane > Lithophane leautieri. Next base: position 2,354,481 of record OX424475.1, read on the forward strand.
TCTTATCAGTAATCATTAGTGCATCAGTTTTATATGTAAACCTTAAGTCCCTAATTATATATCCTAATTAGCTTATATCTTCTCTAATTGGCTGCTCAGAAATGTTATTGTAATAAGGTAAACCTTTAGAAAAACGGTTTTAATCAACAAAATAAACAAAAAATTAAAAAATTATGTTATAAAATAAACATCACTCTTTATCCCAGAAAGTGCACATTTGGCGCACTATGTGTCTTAGTATTAAATATAGCTCTTAGTATTAGCATTATGATATTAGAGACCGCTACTTGAAACAAGCCCGGAATCAGGAGGGAGAGAGCTCGATACACTCATTTTCATAGTAAAATTTCACATTTTCTCAAATTACTCCCGAAATATGGGAGTTATGAAGAAATTCATCACCACAAGTTATGAAGGCATTAAGTAATCGAATAAGATGGCATCATTAGTTTGGCATAATTTTACTCTTTTTTTTCGGACATGTCTACGTCCAACCGCTCCCATACATTCGTTCCACTGTGTCCCGTGGGAATATCGGGATAAAAATATATTAAGAGACGGACGGACATGGTGAAATTATAAAGGGGAGCCTTTATAATTTCGGAGCAAACAGGCGCGATGCGACTTTAACAAAACAATTTCTGAGAAAACTTCACGGTAGAACAATAACCGGTGACTCGACACGCGTCTCGTGTCGCGCTAGTCTGCACGAGCCTTTAGGTTTTCGTTTTTGCCATTTGCCTACGGAACCCTAAAAATCGAACCCACGCTCTCACGCTTAAAATTCCTTCAACCACTAGAGTATGACACTGATCTAAAAATACTTGTGAATAACAAAACAATATTTGCTGCTTCTGATAATAATTATAATACGCTAGTGAATTAATTATGTAAACATGTCTGTTATAGTGAATACAGGTATCAGCAGCAGTGAGTCAACGTTAGCTTTGACAAACAATACGGCTACTTCCAAACCTACGTTGTGATATGCGCACGTTCGCACGGGCGTAAGAATATCGCAGCGGAATTCCGCGCACTGGATTTTCAACTCTCGGTGTTGAGCCAAGTGTTGAGAATCCAACAGAGCGCATCCATGCGCGTGAAAAAAACACTGTTGGATTTTAAACTCTCAGCGGTGACAAGTGTGTTGAAAATCCAGTGCGCGGAAAAATATCGCCGCGGGAAAAAATCGCCAGGGCTGAAACCTTTGTTTAGCCTCTTTAGTTCCTCGGTAATTCTCGGTATTAGCCTGATAAGTTAGCCTTTGTACACCTAACCTTTGTATGTTGTCTAGATTACAGCAATCACCTGCTGTGCTAGTAGAAGGAACTAGATATAACAACAGGTTTGTCCTATAAGTAATTATAAAAAATATTACGAGAAGTAATCATCTTGAACTGCAGGTATGGATGACATAGTATAAACATAATCAGCCAATAACGTTCCCACTGCTGGGACACAGGCCTTCTCTTTGTGGGAGGGAGTGGGCCGTTCTAGGACATGCCAGTTTCCTCACGATGTTTTCCTTCACCGTTTTGAGAGAAGTGGTGATGAAATTAAATACTCAAACTGCCTGTCTGGGTTCGAATTCACGACATACAACTCTTAAGTTGGGACCGTCATTAAAACTAACTGAGACGTTAGGAACCTTCCTTCCCTAAATCCTGACAATTTCAACTTTCTGATACTTTGCAATGCAGCTCTAAATTAATAAGTTGTAGGCGTTACCTCTCGTAGCTAAAAGGACAAATAAATCCATCATCAAAATTAAACCTATAGCACCTATGGCATGATGACAGACATGTTTGTTTTGGTATAGCGTGCCTTAAATACTTTAACAATAATAAATACCCCTTACTACAACTTTCAATTAAAAAAAGAAACACAATAAACACAAAGGACTTTCAATTTTAACACGCTATGTTAAGATTTAAAATTCGTTAAGGTATTCAGAATTTTTAAGCAGCGCGCGAGCTGATGCATTCCTAAGAGGCGTGATGCATTCCTTGCCTTTGCTCATATATCACTTGTGAAAAAAAAGTTGCATTCCTTTACAAGCAGAGTGAACGTAAAAGTTACATATTTCACGGTTGTGAGGTCATGACGTTTTTAGTGAATGACTTTCGTAAAAAATTCATTGTTAATTTCACACTCTGAGTCACACTTCACACATTGAGTTGGGAGGAACCGAGAAATTATGAGGACTTCGTAAAAACAGCTTTGTGTTTCTTTATTTACATTTCTTGTGAAACACAAATTACAATCGCGTAAAAAAATATTTAAGTAGGTATGTACTAATCCTACATACTACGGGTTTGGTAAAATGAGTAAACCAAGCCAAGTTTTTTAGTTTCCAAAGCACATCTGCATTCATTTATTGTGTATTTCTAAAGGCAAACACCATTATTTCATAGATCTAGATCTGCACGTCCACATTTTAACGTCTACCGCTTTATGCGTTTCGAATACCTCAATCAGGGCGATACTATCAGCAGATAAGCATCGTAAATTATAGAGCAGTCACTAGCTATATGAGTCCATTACGTTTACTTGCCAATTTGCAAAATGAACATTAAACCAAAAAGGTTACATTACCCGTAACGAACGTTCCAGTGATCAAGGGAACATGATGTAAAGTTGCCTCGGGTCAAGGCGAGTAGGTACTTCACACATGCGAGTGCGTGTAAACAGTGCTTAGCATTGAGCTTTGACGGCTTTTGACGGCTTTAAATTAGGAAACAATTTGAAAAACGAACATCCTTGACATTCATTTTGTTTTCGTGTGGAATAACAACATTTTATTAATTTCTGTTTATTGACGGTTCCTTGTTTCTAGAAGTCTTTGACCCAAACAAACACATGTTTAAGTATTTAATTTGTTTCCATTATTATGTCTCGTCCTTGACAGACTGGAATGGTTTACTTATGTTTTCCCAGAATACTGTTATTTTTTGTTATTGTTATGAAATGTTCCTGCAGTAGAAATGCTCTATTCACCCTGGAGTAGGAAGCAGCAGCTGCGGCTTTAGAGCACAATGGCCCAATGTTCCTGTTAATCAAGTCAGTCCGCCATATTTTTCCTTGTGTTTTTTATTCAGGGTCAATGCCCATTTTACAGGAAAATACTGATTTCTGTAGCTACCTACCTACTGAAAAAAAAACCCAACATTTTCTTAGAACTATCCTGTAAGGTGTAAGGAGACCATTGACCCTGGACAAATATCCTTTACAATATCACAATTGACAAACAAATGCAAATGCATCCGTAACTTTCACCGACCACGCAACACTGTTGGGTAAACTTCACACATCCAACTTAAGGTGACCTATCCGACTGTTCGAAAATTTTTCGCTTTCTCTTCATCGCGTGGGTCTAAGAATACTGGCCACCAACAAACATGGCGTCGGCAATGGGTTTTTCCGTTCGCTGCAATAAAATGTATTTGTTATTGGCGACGTTAATCTTTGTGGTTAGTTATTGTGAGGAATACCTAAATGTTTGAGCTAATAATTTTGTGGCGACTCACACACACGTCCCGATTATTATTATAACTGCCTATTGTCTTACAAAAATCGTTTGTGTATTGGTTTTATATTAGCTCAAACTTAAAGGGAAAACTCGGCAAGCCGTTATTATTGGAATTTATATTGACCTAGCTGCTGCCTGCGGCCGTGGCTAGGATTCTTTTTCCATAATAAGCCCAAGTTACTCCTTATAACATCAGCTATGTGTCCGTGAGTCCTGTCAAAATCTGTACCGCCGTTTCGGAGATTAGCCGGAACAAACAGGCAGAAAGACAAAAAAAAAAATGTTTTTTTGCTGTAAGTACCTTAAATAATATTTTCATACGCATTTAGCTGTTATTTTGACATTACAAAGATACAGTTCAGTGTTATTATTTACTAACAGTTACAAAACCAACAAACAAACTCAGTTTCGCATTTATCAATACATTTCGTGTATATCTGTATGTCCGCGTTTTTCTTCTAAGCTACACAATAGATTTTGATGAGGTTTTCACCAACGTTTAGAGAATTTATTCTGGAAGGTTTATGTGTATAATAGGTTAGTTATGATTAAAAAATGTCGAAGTTTTGTCAAGTCCAAAAAACCGTGCGAAGCAGGAGGGGGTCGCTAGTAATATTAGAATAAACTAGCTGATGCCCGCGACTTCGCCCGCGCGGATGTCGGTTATTATATACTAAAACCTTACTCGAGAACCACTCTATCCATTGGTGAAAAAAGCATGAAAATCGGTGTACTTAATCGTTTTTGAGTTTATCGCGAACAGGACGACAGACAGACGCCGCGGAGGACTTTGTTTTATAATTTGTAAATAAGGATAGTTAGGTTAGTACCTACAGTAATCGAATTTAGTCAAAATGGCGGTGATAGAATTTCAACGGTATTATTATTCCTGTAACATATTAGCTATGTTTGAGGAAAGGCTAGACAGATTTGATCAGAATTCATGGAGCTATTCTAAAACAGAATCCAAGTAGTTATTAAATAACTTTTAGGTAACTATAGTTACTGATAACATTTAAATATTATGGACTTTAAGGTAAATGGACGAAAAATCTTTATTGTTTGTCAAAACAATTCAATTTACATTAAATTTTCCTCTCGATATCAGTCATACTGTAATATAATATTTTAGTTTTAATTACCTACCTAACGTATGTACACACGGCACGGCTTCACATCTACCTATAATTATCCAGTTAATGCTGACCTCGCATTGTACGGAAATCCTATACAATGCGAGATCTGCTTATATTGGAAATGTATAGCTTGATGTGCAGCCGTGTGTACCTACGTACACCTAAGTATATTGGGTTGCCTTTGATGACACGCCAAAAATAATTAGGATAAATAAATGTCAAACTATTCCATAGGGGAAATATTGTTAATTATTCATTGTTTTCAGGGACTTGTTCGTGTTTGTACTAATGGCCACTTACCACACAATGTTTTGACGGTGACCTACCGGTCTATTCTGTAATAATTTTACCGTGAAAACTTAGGTGAAGTGAGCTTGGAGTGAACTCTCACTGCCTTAGCATCAGTAGGTATCGATGACAATGACAGCTCATTCCACGCTCACTTCACCTAAGTTTTCACGGTGAAATGGTTACAGAATAGCAATGCTGTAAAGTGTCTTCATTGGCAGCCTTGTTCCAGCCACAGCTGAATGTAGAACTCCCCCCTTTTGTGCCATGTTTCCCTGGTCCGTGCGAGCTCATCCAAGTCTTCCCCGCGATCTTCTGTTGATCGTCCGGCCACCTGACCATTGGGTCTGCTAAATAAATAATGATGTTCCTTTTATGCCATGCTTCCCTGGCCCGTGCGAGTCTCACCCAGGTCCTCCCCGCGAGCTTTTGTAGGTCGTCCGGCCTGGCCATTGGGTGTACTAAATAAATGATAATGATCCTTGACGACGTAGGCTTACACCTTGCATCAGATCTGACGTGACACACAAATCGCCTGCATTGCAATTAACTAAGACTTTACGACCGCGCCGAGGACGTTTCTATAGTAAAATGTTAATGATTATGCGGTGACCATGGAGTTGATGGACATTTCGTTATGTGCAGTTTTTATGGGTCAAGGTGACCTACATCAAAGTAGGGTACCACAAAATTAGCTGGTACCTCCTAATGATGTGGTACCTAACTGTTGAGAATCAAGATGTTAGTTCACGTGTTTCAAAGTAGAGAAACATACATAGTGAAAAAATATAATAGGTAAAAGATTTGATCGCAATTAATGGAAAACCGAATAATTATCATGTTACACAATACACATGTTCCAACAAATAAATTTATCTTTATTTTTAATCCTAGGTAACTAACATATTTCAAAATTCTCACATACTTACTAATATTATAAATGCGAAAGTAACTCTGTCTGTCTGTCTGTCTGTCACGCTTTCACGCCAAAACTACTGAACCGATTGAAATGAAATTTGGTACACAGATATTCTATAGCCTGAGAAAGGACATAGGCTACTTTTTATCGACATACGAAGCGATATATCGAAGCAAGTAAGCAATAATAATAATATTGTCAATTGTCAAAAAAAACATGATCTAGTATTTAGCTTTGCACATTCTAAATTCAGAAAAACCAGTAATACGGTCACCCTACTTCTATGACCTCTACCTGAATGTGTTGTCTGTAACCAACGAGTTACACGTGGACACGCTACTTAGCAAGCTACATGAACATACACGGGCATCTTACCTATCTATATCTAAGAAGGTACCTTCATAAATTATAATATTGAACGACCAAAAGTGATAATAATTTTATTGCGAGACACAGGTCGCGATTGGTCGAAAAGCCCTAAACAAATGTTAGTTAGTATCCATTGCTTTGATCAGTCAACGTTAGGCATTGTAATCAGCTCGTTAAAAGCACTGAAAATGGCCGAATAATAAAACTCAAACTCAAAGCATATATTTCAGTTAAACCATTTACAGGCACATTTGAATTGTCAAGCGGTCGGTCAGTCAGAAACATGAAGCTAGTTTTGCCCATTCTGAAGCGTAATAGGTTCCTATGTAGAAGCACGGGCAAGAAACTCCATAGACTGATAGCCACTTTTCAAATATTGTTATAAAATATTAGTTACGTACTTACATCAGTAACGCTTCCATGGACGTACTCCTGAAAATACAGCATCGCGAACCATAACAGCTCTGTAAAAAAAAAAGTTATTGATACAAAGAGAGCCTCGTGGAGTGAAACCTAATGTACTTTTTTGTACTATCTACTTTTGCATGACCAGGATGCACGTGCGCAGGTCGTACTTGTACATGTACGATATGCGCACGCGCATCCTGGTCATGCAATGCAACCCCTAGTCTCCTACACCACCTGGCTGACTAACTAATGTTTTCACCATGACTTTTTTAGGTTTTTCTTGTAAGTATAAGCAGCTTGAATACGACATTGAAGACAACCGATACACCTATTGCCTTCTGCCATTAAATTTAATATCATTAGGTTTAACCCTTCGTATCCACGCCAGTAACAATGGACTTTTAATTGTTTCTGTAATTACGGCATACGAAGGTTAAATAGTTTATTATTTTTATTATTTTATTTATCTTTTAAATTATTTTTATTTTCTATTTTGTGAATGTGAGAACGTTGTATGCTCTTGAGTACTAATGTTCTGTGGTTGTATGTCTCATAGAGTCGCGTATTATTCGATTTGTTGACCTTTTCCTATTTAGTGAAGTACCTGGTACTTGTTGACAGGCCTACACTGCACTGTCCCAATACATGAAATATTGTAAAAGCCAATTATTTTTTAAAGAGTAACCGTGGAGTTTCTTGCCGGCTCTTCTCCATAGGTAACGACCAATTGGAAGCGCGCACCTAGCTTCTGACGTTTCATAAGGTCCGATGTAGGTTAATCTATATACAAAATTTTATAAAATTAATGTGTATATTTGTAATGTCAAAATAACAGCTTTTTACTAAATATACATGTATATAACAAAAAACGAAACAAAAACAAAATTGTCTGTCTGTTTGTCTGTCTGAAACGGCTGGGCCGACTTTGACGGGACTTTCACTGGCACTTGGCAGATAGATGGTTATAAGGAGGTAACTTAAATATACTGTATGCTTTTCTTTTTTTTGAGTTTGAATGCTTTTGCCTAAGTTATCATTTGGAAAAAAAAAATTAACAATGTTGAATTATCCATTGCCAATATAGGTAAGAATAGGTAACTACCTACATACAATCCTTATTACTAACAACTGTGTTAGTTAAGTACGATAAATGGTGCCTCGAAAAGTGTTGAACCACTCACACTTTCTATAATTAGTTAGTGACATGTAGAATAATGAATGGCATGAACATAATATATGGTAAAGTACGGGACAAGTGACACCTGCAGCGCATTACGTAAACTTCATTATAATAAGTTAAGGCGGTACCCTGAGCAAAATAAATTCGTTCCCGCTTTGTAGACTGAATCCCGGTGAGTTACAGTAGTGAATACGCCCAAATTTTAGGATAAAATGTTTATAAAAAAAAATATTGGACTTTTGAAAAAAAAAAAATTGTTACAACATGTTCATTATTAAATTGTCTATCCATTAGCGTCAGTAGCAAAATCAAATAATGTTTACTTTACGAGGAGATGCATGATAACAAAGATTATTTCTCATTTTTATGGTTTCGTTGGAAGGAAAGAAACAAATATTTAATCCTTTAAAAAAAAAAATGCACTATTTTGGAATTAACATTATGTAGAAATTTTATGTATGTGTGTGTTTTTATTATTTGATATTCCTTTTTAAATAACAAGTAGATAGCTCCTAAAAACTACCACAAAGCGGCTAGAGTGGCGTTTTGCTCAAAGTACCTACCGCCTTAACCATTTCCTACTGTCACCGTGTCTAGGCACAGATGAATACAGATGGTGCACTCTGCAACTTTAGGTATGAAGCTACAAGCGGCGGACGGGCTCGTCTTGTCGAGCCAATTCAGTGAGTGAACGTAATCGGAAGATATAAGAGTTACGCGATGGAAAAAGCGGTCACTTCTAGATGAATATAATTGTAGGTAATTAGCTTTGTGCAATTTTGTCGAGCAAGAGTAGCTTTTTTAACCGACTTCTTCAAAAAGGAGGAGGTTCTCAATACGTCAGTAGGTTTGTTTTTTTGTGTGTATGTTACTTACGCTATAACTCCGCCACTAACTTTGCTTGCGTTGTTTTTGAGTTTCCTTCAATAATTACGTATTTTTCCCACATCGTCTATGTAGACGACATCTTATTTGACTCCGTACCTTTTTTTACATAGCAGGTAGTGATATTCCCCAGGCGGATTTCCGGCCACCATAGGCGCGGGCTTGCGGACGGCGAGCAACGGGCAGCTCGCCGTCCGATAAGGACCAGGCCCGGGTCGATGGCGCGTCGTGTTCCACGCGCGCCTCAAAGAGATGTCAGCAAAAATGACGGGGTCCGCTAGGACCGATGCCTGCCAGGGTTGCGGGAAAGTCCGAAAGGGATACCGGGACCTTGGCAACAGGCAAATGAAGGAACACGGGTGGGTTTTAGTCAGTAAAAGTCTGACACGCCCTTCCGCTCCGCCCAGAGCGGGAGAAGTCATTGGATGATTTCCCACCCTCAAAAAAAAAAAAAAAAAAATGTAGTGATATTCGAATTTGTGTGGGGTAGGTACCACAACTAAAAAGTGATTTATATGATTTTGCGGAGTGAACCATCTGTATTCATTGGTGGTTTAGGAGATAAATAATACACACAGCGTCTCGCCTTTATTTTCCCCTGAAGGAAAACAACACATATAATATCACGCCTGTAATCCCCGAAGGGTTAGGCAGAGGTTTACGTACCTACATGTACACACGGCTACACATAAAGGTATACATTTCCAGTATAAGCTGATCTCGCATTGTATAGGATTCCTGTACAATGCGAGGTCAGCTTATACTGGAAATGTATAGCTTGATGTGTAGCCGTGTGTACTACTTCCACATTTCGCCAGCTATGTTTAAGTCTCATGTAATAAATAGGGGCCAGGCTATTACCTCAAACCGGCACAAATCTAGACACTGGGCTGCTACCGAAAAATTCCTGATGGAACGCCCAATAACACTTTACCCGGCCTGGGAATCGAACCCAGGCCCCTGAAAGATTAGGCAGAAATGGATTCTTTGATTGCTACTGTTACGTAACACACAACAGTAGCAATGGCTTGTTCAAACCGTTTTTGGATGTTACTAAATAGAAAATCAAACACAACACATTAACAATACCACATTACAATCTTTTAGAAGCAATCACACCTTGTCTCGACTAATAAAATCTATATGTATCTCACGTTACTACTTATTTATCGTCAGTACTTCCATATGTATTAGCTGCTCCTATAACAGCTGGTTTTATGGGTGTGTTATGTACTGTTCAGCATTTATTTATAGATTTATGTGCTGTTGATATCTGAAGGCTGATCAAATGCGTGCATAGTGAAACGATTGATTTATCGTGTTACTGCGAAAATGTAATTGTTTGATACTTTACGGGTTAGTTTAATGTTTGATTATGTGTTGAGATAAGTTGGAGTAAGTATCTCTTAGTCAGTGGGCAGTGGGAAGGTGTAAATCGAACCTCGTAAAGTGGGGCTACCTCGACGGAACAGCGGCACTCAGTAAGGTACAGCAGTGATAGCCTAGTGGTGTGATCGTCGGACTGCCAAGTCATAGGTCTCGAGTTCGAACCCAAGACGCACCTCTGACTTTTCGGATTCATGTGCGTATTGTATAATTATCACATGCATAAAAAACGGTGGCGTTCTGTAGTTTCTGCCTACCCCCACGGGAAGAAGGCGTGAGTTTATGTATGTATGTAAAAAAACCGGCCAAGTGCGAGTCGGACTCGCGCACGAAGTGTTCCGTACCATTATCTACATATAAAAAATGGAAAAAAACACGTTTGTTTTATAGGAGCCCCCTTAAATATTAATTTTATTCTGTTTTTTAGTATTTGTTGTTATAGCGGCAACAGAAATACATCATCTGTGAAAATTTCAACTGTCTAACGATCACGGTTCTTATGATACAGCCTGGTGACAGACGGACAAAGAGACAGAAAGACAGCGGAGTCTTAGTAATAGGATTCCGTTTTACCCTTTGTGTACGGAACCCTAAAAACGGTGGAAGAAAACATCGCGAGGACACACACGCGGCGGGGATATTGCGGGGTTGAAAGATATTTCTCTACGGCATGTGAAGCCTAAGTTGCCCATGGGCGGTAACCACACGAAAAAGTAAGAAGCCGGGTGTGGATGTGGAGCTGTGTCACAAACTATATGCTCCACCTGTTATCCAGCCCTCTGTGCCCCAAAAAGTGACTCTTGCGCTGCCACCGATAGCGTCGTGAAAGTGTCTGTTTTGGGCCAAAATTTGAATAACACGAAGAAGAAGTGAGAAGAAATTAATCCTGCTTTAATTCTCCCGATTTCTCTTTCCTTGTTTTTCACTGAATGGATTGGAATCATGTTAAAAGAAAAATGACGACGTTGAAAAGAAAGAAAGAAAGTAAATCCATTTATTTAGCACAGACTAAAAGACAAACACTAGAATATATATAACAGGTAACAAAATAAAAAAGTGTAAAATTGCAAATGTACTGAAAAAAGTTGCGCGTCGCCGTCGATGTCCCTGCCACCCTGTATGTTCAAAATATTTGTCTGCACAACAACGTAAAAACGCAATGAATGTTGTTGAACTGTCAAAGTGAAAGCCATTGCTACTGTTTGTGTATGTACGCAATTACCCCGCAGCTTTGAAAAAAGGGCGGGGGGCTTAAAACGGTCACTTTAGCAGAATCATAATATGAAAATCGTAAAATGTCACAAACTTACAATTCATAATTTATGATCTGCGTGTAATTCATATTACGAAATAATTCTTCTGTCTGTCAGTTTTCTATGGAGATTCGTAAAATGGTCCACAAAATATGAATTGCTTTTATGTCACATTAGAGGAATTGCTAATGACAGCTGGGATTCTGGAAATGAACTGCTTTTATAGGAATTGCTAATGTGGCCGGTTTAGGCCCCCAGCTATTTGATATCTTCAACGTTGTCATACCCACTGTTTGGGACATTGCTGGATAACTAAATTAATCTTCAGAAAAAATGCCGCTTCAAGCATCGTTCTAACTTCAATAAACATAAAAATACCACTACAGCATACGTACGAATTGTTTAAAATAATGAGCAGGAACAAAACCGGTAACGGGATCTTTTTAAAAGAAAGAGAAACTTCATTTTTTTTATTCAAAAATGTACTTTCTCCATACCTCAATACTAAGAACGATTCCTCAAATAACGTTCAAAAACCAATGAATAAATTACTAACAAAGAGTAGGGAAGTTTTTGAAGTGGCACACACTATAATAGGTATGCGTCGTTTATTTGGCGGGGCGGCGCCCTGGCGGCGGGAACGTCGCGCCGTCGTGGCGCCCTACGCCTTCGCCCCTGACGCGACAGGAATTACTATTGCAACTCGACTTCTTTCTGGAATAATGAGTTTTATGACCGTATTGTTGAAAGAAATTAAGTCCTAGATTATGTCTGACATTGCACATGAAATCTCTGATAATTATGTATCATGAGGTAGAAATTCATGCATGAGATAGGTAACATGAGTTTCTGCTTTAAATATATAGGTATGTATGGGGAAAACACATGGAAAAACATAGATGCATCTATTCTAAAAATGGGATTAGGGCAGAAATCCGCAGAGTCCCAACACTGGCACAAGATGAATAAAATTAAGGATTTAAGCAAGAAGATTTATAGCTATAAAGATTCTACTCTGGGTCATAATTCGACTGCCGTTGAAATTTCTAGGATTAAGGTAGTTTGGATGGAGGAACATTAGACATGTGACTAAGAGAGACATCATCTACTGCCTAACCTTTTCCCAACTATGTTGGGGTCGGCTTCCAGTCTAACCGAATACAGCTGAATACTTACTATGTAGTATTTTACATGGAGCGACTACCTATCTGACTTCCACAACCCAGTTACTGGGTGTACTCATGCGACTAAGAGAGTGATGAATATAATGTTGATGGATGGAGGGGGAGAGGAAGACCGAAGAAAATATGGATGGATTGAGCCATGTGAGAGATCAGGGATGATATTTATCGAAAGGGGCAACGTGGCGGGTAACACAGGTGAATAGAAGAGAAAACATTTTACGCCGACCAAGGCCAGAATTATGTGTTAGCAATTTGACAACCCAAACTGTTGGTTAAAGCAGACAGTGCTCTCATTCCTGTCGAAAGTCTAAAGTTATTAGAATTAAAATAAATCCTTAATATGCAGTATTGCAGCAGTATACAAAAAACTATACATAATAAATCTGTTCCATGCAAATGGTAGGGGAAAGTAACCCTATATACAGACGCGCCACGTATTTTATATCGCTAGTGCGGGGGTCGCTACGCAATGGATTTTAGCTTAGCGTTTCATTAGAAGTGACAGGGTTAACCGGATAACGGACAGCTCGTATTTTATGTGCATAATAATCTAGTTCTTTTTTAACCGACTGCCAAGGAAGGGTTATGTTGTTCGCGCGTATCTTGTATGTATGTTTGTTTGCAAATTTCAAAACCAATAACCAGAAATATGGTGTAACTTTTGTTTGTCTCGCCTGCGATACCAAAATTCTATAAATATTTATCTCTTTTCAGTTATGTTTATGTTTGCTAAAGGTCCATAATGCTATACTTACAGCTTATATGATAGCGATATTTTCAGTATTTAGACATCTTAATTCTGAAACTTGGTCTAGCTTTAAAATCTTATCTATTTCCTGTAGTAAGAAATTTTTCACTTTACTCTTGAATTTAAGTCTGTTCTTGTACACACGGCTACACATCAAGCTATCACACATTTCCAGTATAAGCTGACCGCGTATTGTACGGAAATCCTATACAATATATAATGAGATCAGCATATACTGGAAATATATAGATTGATGTGTAGCCGTGTGTACTTCCCATAATTATGCTACGCGCTGGTTGATTTAGAATCTTGCTATTTGTATATTTTGCACTTTCAATATCATGAATTCATGGCCTAGATTTCTGATCGTGGGCGGAGTGTTAAAAGTTTATAACCCTCTATAGTAATAAAGTGCCCTGTGTATTACAATCCTACCTTTGAGTGGTGAAATTTCAAACAATACTACATATAATTATCTTGTTTCGGATTTCACATAAATACATAGGTTTTACTATACATGCAATAAATATCTAAAACTGAATATACCTACCTTTGTTTTAATTTAATTAGATTATACATAAAACTAACAAACTATACTAACTATTTACATGATATACTAAATTAAATTACTAACTTACTTGTATTAAACCACGATATTATGATACCATTATAATTTACTAATTAACTGGGGATCCGAACCTCTTTTTCCTTGAGGGCCTCATGGGCGAGAGTAAGGAAAAACACCGGGAGATAAACCGAGTAGAAAACTTTTTCAAAAACAATAATAATATGACGAATATTAATAATTTCATCGCCTGAAAATGTGTTCAGTTGACCATAGATATAGGGCCAGCGAACAGGATCCATATTCAATATCCAGTTTAAAATCGCCACGTCATTATTTTTATTACTACAATCTAACTTCACACATTGCTATTGTCACTGGCCGAACTAAGTGAGCAATTAATATTATGTCTGAAAATAGAATTAGCTGAAAAATAGTAGGTACAAAGCTGCGCCCGCGCCGACGTCGATCCGTGACTCACGGCCCACTGGCGCCACTTGATTTATTGCGGACACTTGCAGAACTAAGGGATTTAGAAGATCATTAACTTAAATAATAATTACTTATTTGTCACTTGACGGCGCTTGCTTTAGTGATTTCTTACTTTTTTGTATTAATAAGTTAGTAGTCGAGAATGGACAGAAGTAACACTGATCTAAATAAAAAATCGGCCAAGTGCGAGTCGGACTCGCGCACGAAGGGTTCCGTACCATTATCTATAAAAACGGCAAAAAAATCCCTTAAATATTTATTTTATTGTTTTTTTTTTAGTATTTGTTGTTATAGCGGCAACAGAAATACGACATCATCTGTGAAAATTTCAACTGTCTAACTATCACGGTTACAGATACAGTCTGGTGACAGACAGACACGGACGGACAGCGGAGTTTTAGTACTAGGGTTCCGTTTATCACCCTTCAGGTACGGAACCCTAGAAATGATCCTCAGTTTCAATTGCAATGTGGTTTTCCTCCAGGAAAACGTAAAATGAGGAAACAACAAAATAGTACCTATGTGTTATTCCTTGAGAACCGCCGAGTCGTAGATAGTCGGGTCACGTTTTACAAAATACCAATAACGTGATTCGATGTAGGTACCTATAGTGACACAACAAATACAATTCCTCGCTTCCTTTAATGAGTTGGCTATAGAGCTTCATTTCGTATAAAAAGAGTAGCAAACCGCAGGTTTTCGTGCAAAGATTATCCATACTCATCTGCCTAGCCTTTTCCCAACCATGTTGGGGTCGGCTTCCAGTCCAAACGGATGCAGCTGAATACCAGTATTTTACATGGAGCGACTGCCTATCTGACCTATACAACCCAGGAACTGGGTAATGCGATACCCCTTGGCAAGACTAGTTGTCAGACTTTCGGGCTTCTGACGACCCGTAACGACTGTCAAAGATACACAAATGACAGCCGGGACCAGCGGTTTCACGTGCTTTTCGAGGCACGGAGGAGTCTCGATATGCAACGATGGCAAAGACATCCAAAGATATGCAAAGATTATCCATACTAATAATATTATAAATTCGAAAGTAACTCTGTCTGTCTGTCTGCATGTTACCTTTTCACGCCTAAACCACTGAACGGATTTCGACCAAATTTGCCAAGGAGATAGATGGCAACCTGGGGAAGGACTAGGCTACTTGTAATCGACATATCACGTGGGTGAAGTCGCGGGCGTATACCAATTTGGTCAAACTTCCACAAATGTTTCACCTGTTTGTCCTTGCCTTTGACTAATTGCGTATTCGTTTGACAACCGACAAATTACAGGTTTTTCACTGAACTAGCCACCTCATCCTTTTTAAAAGGCCTGGGGGTCACTACTAGCTCATATAGCAGTATTATTTTAATCTTACTTCAGTGGGCGAAAGAGATGGAGCTAAACGTCCTGTAGAGCTTCATCTCTTTCCTATACTGAGGTGGTGGTAGGCACCCAGGTCTAGAAAAGCAGCTTCGTTATGACAAAGCTGCCTCTTGGTCTTCTGCTCTCGTAATTCTGTCTTTATTTTCTTGGACATCTGCGACAAATGTCTTTGTCTTTCAGTCGTCATTCTAACTAATATTATAAATGCGAAAGTGAGTTTGTTTGTTTGTTACGCTTTCACGCTAAAACGGCTGAACGGATTTGGATGAAATTTGGCACATGGGTAGACCATGACCTGGAGAAGGACATAGGTACTTTTCAGTGTGGATCGCAGACGAAGTCGCAGGCAACAGCTAGTAATATTATAAAAAGTTTGCATGTTTGCTACTCAATCACGCAAAAACGGCTCGACGGATTTGGATGAAATTTAGCATACAGTTAGTTTATAACCTGGATTAAAACAGGATTCTTTTATCTCTGACCTTGACGCGGGTGAAGACGCTGGCAAAAGATATTAGTTATTTATAATTATCTATTCAATGAACTGCTTGACGTGAATTGATGAACAGAAATTTGTCTCTCGATCTCTGTCCATCCGGGTTATAAATCCTTTCCACCTAGGTACACAGCATTTCCTCTACGCTGAAACAGATACATTAAGCTGTCTGACATTGCTTTTCAATTAGAATTAGCTTTTAAAATTTACATTGTTAAGAAAATACTGCCCATTTATTATTGAGGAGGAAATAAAACTATTAATCGACCTATCTAGATGATATTCAGGGATATTTTCAGAGTTTTGGTAATTGGTAACTGTTATTAACCTCTCAATTGAAACAGAAACTTCTAACAATAACTACTTTCTTCTGACCAGAATCTTAAATGTACCCTACCCCTTTTTTTGCAGAACTCGAAAGTTTTCGCCATTGGAAAAGCAAAGTGGAGAGAATAGATGAGGAAAGCTCATCCCATCACCATGTGACAGTAAGGGCTCCCACAAACAGGCGCAATATCGCGCAAGTACGAGCCAATAAAGAGAGAGGAGATACGGTATCCAGAAAATACCTATAAAGGCTCATGCTTGAATCGAGTTGGAAGAGTCAAATGAGGACAATCGATATTCAATATCCGTGATGATCTACGATGGGACAGCTGGTTCGTGTAGTCATTCATACTTGGAAGGTAGGTACTAAAATCATTCAAAGGTATGTATTTAATCATTCTAATCATCAGACCTTCAACTTCTTCTATCGGAAGATTGATTAAAAGTCCACTCTAATTCAAAGCTGCTATCTTATTGCGTAAAACATTTTCGTAAACGATTAACACTAATCTGTTTCATTTTGACAGTTCAACAACATTCATTGCGTTATTTACGTCGTTGAGCAGATTTTTTTTCGAACTTATGATTCAATTGTTTAGCAATCTGTTTCAAAACGATTCAGATTGTAATTGATCGTGTGGGTATTACGCAATAAGGGTGCAGATTGAAATAACTCGAAAAAAGTTTGGAATAAGCTAACTTTTTCCAAAGAATTCAGTACTTATATTATTTTTACAATGCAAGAAGTTAGCGAACGTAAAACAAAAGTACAGGAGCTATTTATTTTCTAATAATTTGCTGCCAAACGAATCCTTATTCGACCTCCATTGTCATTTATGTATTTTCCATTAACCATTACATTAGCATTTAATCACGACCCATTTGAATTTATTTTCTATTCAGAATCAGTAACAACAGGGCACCTTGTGTTACAATGTCACACTGCACTGTCATTTGCATCGGGACTTGATATTGCAATGATCCACTGGAATCCTTGACCGAATGACCGTCATTATGTCCTATGCATTTTTAGGCTTTGTCAGTATTTGGAGAATCATTCCTCTGTCTTATAAAAATAGACTCTTTCATTCAGAGGTACGGCCAGCAACAAGAGGCGATGAACACAAGGTCCTGAAACTTAATTAATAAGCAGTATTCATGAAAAATCAGAGCAGCAATTCCCGTAATTTTTAAGAACGTTCGCTTTCGCATCTCATTCGCCATCTGTCAGAAATACAATGAAAATACCAACATTTTTGACAATTCATTTTGTGTCATTTACATTTACTAGCTGATGCCCGCGGCTTCGCCCGCGTAGATGTCTGTTTTTATATACTAAAACCTTCCTCGAGAACCATTCTATCTATTGGTGAAAACAGCATGGAAATCGGTGCAGTAGTTTTTGAGTTTATCGCGATCAGAGAGACGCGGCGGAGGACTAAGTAACAGTGTAAATCGATTTTTTTTGTTATCAATACCTGCTTCACTTCAAGTAATTACTCAGGCTTCAGGCGTGTGCTTGGAAAACTCTCTCTGTATTTCTCTTTCGTCTCTCTCTTCAAAACGAGTTATGCAAGAAAGTCAGACCGTGGTGAAAGCCATTTAGTAAGGTTGGTACGATGCTATCCTTACTAACCTTGCTGAACGGCCAGTGTACGGAGATTGCCTGCCCAATGCGCACCGGGCTTCAACTCGACTCTTGGTCTTCATATAAGAAGCTTGAATTCGCACCTCGACACCGTTCGAGCGTCGAAGTGATGTTCAAAGAATAGCTCCTAAGATAAATTGGCAGCTTGAAGACTGAGGCCCCATAATTGATGCCATGAATAACGAAACAGCATGATTCAGAGTCCTGTTTTTAGTTTTAAGGTCGCTCCGCCAATTCTAGCTCGTCTTAGCTCTTCGAAGAATCGTGCATCCGAAAATAAATTGGGCCAATGAGAAGTATGGAGACAGTTGATGCCAGATGTGCACCACCGGTTTTAGACTGGTAATTTGGGCATCAATGATGCCTGCTTGTTTTTTGCCTGTCGCTATTGTGTGTTTTTGTATCAAAATTGACACAGTGGAACTGTCAAACACATTATGGTTAGAGAATTTTGCCATTGTAAAACTACCAATTATGCAATTCTGGGTCTTAGTTGTCAATGAGAACAGAAGACGAAGATTAGAATTTAAGGCCAGTTCCCGTAAATAAAATTAAGTTCAAATCTAGTCACAATGTCACTTAAAAAACTTGTCAAAAATGTATGAAAATTAAGGGGTTACACGATCAAAGGTATGAAGCTATGATCAAAGGTATAATGAAATTGTAAAATAGACATATTATTGATAATTTGTGAGCTTCGTAGATAGGTTAATTATAAAATATGATATGCATTGTGATAGTGTAGGGGGATATGTTATTTAGATATGATAGTGTAATACCCATCTTAGAGGCTTTTTGACAGTTTGAGACTGAGATTGAAATGGGAACGTTCTTAATAATTTAAAAACAAAAAACCCGCCTGCAAAAACGCATACCTTAAAAGAGAAAACAAGCATTATAATCTGCAGAATTTTGGTATTACAGGCGGGGAACGAACCAATAACCTGAAATATGGTGTAACTGTGGTTTGTGGCGGGTTTTTTGTTTTTTAAATAATTTTCTTTATTTCAAGCTTTTTGGTTGTATTACATTTATATTAGAATTGCCTCATTACTAGCTTTTATTTGATACCAATATTGTTGTATTGTTTTTTTTAAACCTTCCCCTCCCTTTTTTTTATTTGTATAAGCAATATATAAATATTATATAGCCTATGTCACTCCCACAATTAAGACGAATCTAACGACACATCATTAGCTAAAATCCATCAAGCCGTTCAGGCTACAGAGCGTGCCAAAAAATAGACATACATACTTACATACATACTCTCGAAAATCTCACTCCTTTTGCGGAAGTCGGGTAAAAATACCCCTTTGCCCCTCTGGCCATCTATTTTCATAAACAAGGTACAAATCCTTTCCGGAATAAAAGTCATCATGTAGCCAAGTCTTGTAACGTCGAAGACATGTATGAGATTCAGAAAATTGCTGTTCAATAACAATCTATCATGTATTGGGTATGTTAATTTTACATTTGATTGACGTGTCTATTCTTAGATGTAACTTTTTGGTCTCAGGGGCTGGGTATCAAGTACAAACTTTCACTTTTCAATATGGCGTCGATTGCTGGCTTCGTTTCATGTATTATAATTAATCCCTTGTACCGCTTTTTTGTCGCGCACTAGATTTTCAACGCACTGCTTCGCGCCGAGAGTTGAAAATCCAACAGGGCATCTGTTGGATTCTCAATGCTCAGTTCAACAATAAGGGTTGAAAATCCAATGCGCGTTAAAAAAATCGCGTTATCACACTAACGATTTACCAACGTGTTTCGACCGCGATTTGTGAACGTGCTCTACGCGGGTGCGAAGCGAGCTAGCCGCGAACACGCGACGTGTTCTCCGCGTATTCACAATATCACTCGCTTGTCTCGCTCTCTTTTGTGCACTCAGGTGAGAGGTCACTCGCTCTCGTTTCGCAAACGCGGCAAACTCGTTGCGCACATGTGGCGTACTCGCTACGCACACTCAGCGAGTTCGTTAAACAATCGCCTCGCTGGAAACACGCTCGCAAATCACCAGTGTGATATGGCCCTTAAAGCATCTGTTTTTATTAGAACATCCTCATAATTGCCTATTAGGTGCCTTGTTGACTGCCTCGTTGGTGTAGCAGTCGTAATAAGCACGATGATTCCTGGGATTTAACCCCACGTGGGGCAAAATGTTATTGGGATTTTCCAAAAGAGTTTCTTAGAAGCAGCTGGGAGTCTGTATTAGTGCCACGTTCATGGCAATAAGAAAGAATTAAAGAACAAAAATTTTATATGTATTTTATTTGGGACATGCACAGAAAATACAAACACTAAAGAAGTCGGTTAGAAAGGAATATTTAAAAACTAACAAGAAAATGAAAACAAAAATACCCGTATCTCAGCATATTGCTGCGATATTTAAAAAACCGGCCAAGTGCATGTCGAACCACGCACAATGAAGGGTTCCGTAGTTGGGATGAATTTATCCAACAAACTTAACATTGTAGTTGAAAAACTTGTTCTCCCATACAAAATGTATGGGAGAACATGTTTTTGCAACTGCAAATTAAACTTGGTCGATTATTACTCGGTAACTGATGGAGCCTTCGCAGCGGTGATAGTTTTCCTTTTAATTTCGTTATACACCGTGGCATTTTAGTCGTCTTACAAAGGTGGTCCACTCAATGTATCCGACATAAAGTACCTCCAGGCATGTTTTTTTTTTTGCCATTAATTAATAATTATAATAGGTACAAAGAAAAATAAATAATGTATTAGAATTCTGAAACATCCTGTTATTAATGTTTACGTATCAAACGATAGACCATACCTACCCAGCGCACGGGTCGAGTAGATCATTCCATCGCCATTTTCTATGAGACAAAATACCGAAAGCCAATCTAGCATAGTCCACGTGGACTGTCATCCAATGAGGTGCTCTAATGCTATCCTTTGAGTAAAGCCGCGCGTGTCACGCCCCGCCCCTTTCACTTGAAAAATAAGTGAAGGTCAATCTCGCAGCGTCTCAGTTGCGGCCGAACACCGGAAGTGGAAGTGCGCGCGCGCTACCGGATAATCAAACGTTGTTCGCGATCGTTATTAAGTGCAAGGAGTGAATAGGTCCTACCTACTTCACAATGAGTAATAGGAACTATCAATACTCGAATATCGAGTACCTACAAATGGTGCGCCTGTACGCAATGAGTGGTGACAATTTACGGGGAGCAAGGAGATTGTACGCTGCGCCAAATAATCTGGAAATGTTACGCAACCGAGGTGTGATCAACCCGCAAGTGCCAGGACTGCAAGTCATTTTAGCAGCCACACAGCGACTTATTGATCACGGCCAGTTTCGCAGTCCACCGCATGCGCAAGGTCGGGGTCGCCCACGACACACACCCGTTCTTGAAGAGAACATACTACAGTATTTTGAGGAACACCCGCGACGGAGTACCAGAGTGGCTGCCAGACATTTCGGAGTCAGCCACTACTACTTCTGGAAAGTTTTACAAGCGGAAGGATTACACCCGTACCACTACCGGCGAGCACAGGCCTTATACGGAGCTGACCCTGAATCCCGCATGGCATTATGTCGCTGGCTTATTGACCATCCAAACACCAACATTCTCTGGACCGATGAGTCTACGTTCACCCGAGTGGGGATGTTCAATATCCATAATGAGCACTGGTGGTCAATTAACAACCCACATCTAATTCGAGAACATTCCCACCAAATCCGATTCAGTGTGAATGTGTGGGCTGGGATAATACGGGACAGAATAATTGGCCCTATTTTTATTCAGGGTAACCTCAACGGTGGAACGTACCTAGAAATGGTACAGAACGTAATTCCCGAGTTACTGGAAGATGTACCTGCCCCCTATCTAAACAGTCTGTACTACCAACACGATGGCTGTCCCGCTCATTATTCTCGATCAGTGCGAGAGTACCTAAACCGCGAGTTTGGTGACAGGTGGATCGGGCGCGGTTGTCCCGTGGCTTGGCCACCTCGAAGCCCGGACCTGACACCATTGGACTTTTTTTTGTGGTCTGAAGTAAAGAGACTAGTTTACACCGAAGAAGCGCGCAGTGTAGAACAATTAAAACAAAAAATAATTGCTGCTTTTGATATCGTGAAACAAGACACAGTGACTTTAAATAAAATAAATGACAATATTCAAAAACGTGCCCATTTGTGTATTGAACAAAGTGGTAGGCAATTCGAACAGTTGCTGCAATACAGGTAAAGCTTACCTACTTGCCTATGTAAATAAAAAGTGATCATTTGTAAATACGTAATTAGTAATTAGTGTAAATAATTCAGTTGATTCCAATTTTTTAAATACGCCGGAAGCAACAATTACATACTGCCAATTTCAATAACTACATATCTTTTGTTTGTTATTTGCCTGGTTAGAGATAAAAATTCTGTATTTTATGTAGGTAGGTAGGACCTACCTAAGGAACAAGAGTGAAATTTCTATCTTCAATAGGATCGAACGAAGACAATTGATCAGTTATTGAAATCGGCCGTATGTTTGTAACTTTCTTTTTTATTAATCTGCACTTACTATGTAGGTACCTACTCGTACGCCTACGTTACCTACGTATCAAACACAACTTAGTTTGGGTTTTTATTAAGAATTAGTTATGTTTCTGACGGTCCTAAGCCCGTTTAAAGTATGAAGGAAGAATTGGAATTAAGTGGCTTTTATTTACAAACTGCTACGTAATGAGAAAATTAGGATTGCAATAGTAAGATACTCATTTTTGCAATAAGGTGAATGAACTCTTTTAAGATGCCGCCGCTTCATACCGCGCCGCCCTTTGAACGCAATGCTCGGACCGCGCTCGTAACAGGGTGTTTCAAACTACGTCATGCGTCATATTATTGAATTAAATTTTCATTTTTTAATTACTCAAATATTCATAAATATCTTCTTTTTTTTTAATGAATGTTTAGTAGTCATTGGATACATGAAGTGGGCTGCGGTTGTAAGACGATCAAAATGCCACGGTGTATATACTACTGCCGTGAATTTTTTCACATTTCCAAACCCAACCATTCAGCTGGCAGGGGGGCGGGGGACACTTGACTCTAACAAAAATTTGCACTTTAAAGCTTAATATTCCGCAAACGGATCTCTGAATCCAAAAATGGTTTTCACAAACTCCCATTATTTTTAAACGACCTTTCCAACGATACCCCACACCATGGGATTGACGAGAAAAAAAAAACAATCCCCACTTTAAATGTAGGGGAGGTACCCAATTTTTTTTTTTATATTTTATATTTATATCCATACCAAATTACAGCTTTCTAGTACCAACGGTCGTTGAGCTAAGCCGCGGACAGACGGACGGACAGACGGACATGGCGAAACTATAAGGGTTCCTTGTTGACTACGGAACCCTAAAAACCAAGACATAGCGCTGCGAACAATACAGGGAAGCATGCCAAAACTAGACCTCCGCTCTGTGCATACACGCTCACACGCACACATTTACAACCGTTTACAATAAAACTACACCTTACTAAGTGCACACATGCTTACGAAACCGGTCTCACGTCACTTGACAGCGCTCTGTCTTGGTTTTTATTTGGTCTGAGGATACTTTATGGGACTTTTAAACGTATCTGCCGTAATGAGGGATAAATAAGCCTCTATCCTAATAATATCCTCTAATAGTATACCTCTTGAAGAAATACAGATGTGATGTTTCTAATAATGCTTTGTTACACCTAATTCCGTACTAAGCCATTTAACAATCAATCAATAGATGATTTATTATTAGCGCATTAGTCACAGATCAACATGGAGATAAAGTTATTGGATTATTTTATAAAATAGATAATTCTTAGTAAGTTGTAGGTACTGTCTGAGTAGGTGAGGTCGTTTAGTATCTAAACAAGGCCAGGGCAACTAGCATTTAATAGTATTTAATAGATAAACATCCATAAACAATGTTATTTATTTATTAGAAACGCGTCATCGTAATCATTTATTTTGTTTATATTCCCATGTCTCCCATTCCCATTCCCAAGAGTACCTAACGGTGGAATTCCTCGCCCATTCTTCTCTAGAAGAAGGGACTAGAGTCAATTCTATTTTTAACCGACTTCTTCAAAAAGGAGGAGGTTCTCATCATGTCAATTTTTGACGTTCAAAAGTGCCTTTTAGGTACCTATGTGCCCAATTGAAATAAATGATTTGACTTGGACTTTGGTGTCTGATGTCCAGTATCTGATTGCTTTGTACTGTACACAATGGCCCAGGCTTGGAGGGAAAGCTGTTGTGTTGTATTGTATAATACTACATACTATCCATGGCTATTATTGTCAAGTTTCATGTAAAGGTGCAAAAAAAAAATACATGAAAAAATCGACTTCCAAAAAAACACTACTTACAAAGTGAAAAATAACTTGAATTTCAGAAGTCGGTGTCTATTTTCGTTTTTTGCCACCCTACACAAATTCGTATAACACTAATTGCTATTTTATGTAAATAACAGTGACAGGAAGTTATATGTTTAATATCAATATGCACTAAGTGGAAAAAAATACTTATTATTGAAGCTAACTCAAAAATTACCCAAGCAAAGTACAAATACATTTATATATGGGACCAACACGCAAGCTTTTTCTAAAGAATGAAAAAAGAATTTTCAAAATCGGACGAATTTATCGACGAAAAGACGTAAAAAAAAACACATAATTAATTTTATTACAAAATAATCTGGTAGGTACTTACCTCGTTAAATATCTGGCTGAACGAAAAAAAGGTCATTTTAGAATTAAACATTGGAAAATTCCGTACCTCCTCGTGTCCCGCCGAGACACGATTTTTCTCAAAATAAAAGCTGACGACTTTTTTAATATCCTAGTATTTATTTTCTTGAGTAAAATACACACAATGATAATACGAAATACATTTTCGAGATGTTTCCATTGGTGCGTTGCGTCACATTTATTTATTCTATGTTTTCATCCATTTTAACGAAGTACTGGCACTTGTCCCATTACAGTTTAGACCAAATAAATTGACACGAGATTTTATTGTCATATTTTTATCTACGTTGATATTACTATTATTAAAAATGGTGAATGACTTTTGGTTGGTGGTAGGGCTTGTTCTAAGTCCGCCTGGCTAGCTACCACCATTTTATTCAAGTCTGTCGCCATAACAACAAATTTGTTGTGTTTTAGCAGTTTGGAGTTAAGATAGCCAGTTCCTCTGTGGTTGAGGATTCCGGGTGAAGCTTGCTTCTAGCTTTCGGCCTGTTCATCACTTACAACAATCAGGTGAGATGCAGGCCAAGAGCTACTCCGTTGTGGTTAAAAAATAAATAATGTAACAGTTTAAACGAATAATCCTACAATTTATTTGATGAATAATTCAACTATGGAGTAGAGTAGCAGAAAACGTGGAAACTCTATGTTTACTGCAAGATTTTCTAGAATAAAAATGAAAGAAATCAAACGACAATAGACAACAATCTGCGCAGCACTTTAAAAAAATATGTAAATCCGGTATCTGAAAGTGTCCTTTGTGCTTACACTAAGTTACACTGTACAGTTTTACTGCTTTGCTGCGGTTTTGCTCCTGCTGGTAGTTTGTTGCGCGGTGAAAGGCGGGCGTTTTGGGGGACTGTCATATGTAACTTTTCACGTTGAAAAACTGCTGATTCTCAGCCTAGTTTAAATAAATGACTTTTGATAGTACCTAACACGTCTTGTCCAAGCATTTTCATAATCACCAAAAATAAAGACTGACTCATTATTTTTATAATACAACGTGCCAATAATTCTGCACGATCTGTACTACCGAAACGGATCTTACGCAACATTTTCCCGGGAACTGTTTTCAGGAACACTTCATTCATGACTCGTTTGGCTCCATTCAGATGATTTCGTCGCGAGATGATGCTGAGTAATAGCTTTGGTAGATACAGGAGGATTCTAATTACAGTACACTGTTTACGAGGATTTTTGACTAGGGTAATGGGTAATACGGGTTTGGTGTCCGCAACTCCACATCAAAGCGTATTTTGCGTTCCGGGATTTTTTAGGACTCAAGCGTCCGAGTTGCTTTGCTTCCATGCAATTCTTAGGTAACAACTGAAGCCTGGGCGCCTGAGTGGCTAACGAAGTATTTAACACATTCAGTGGCATTAGCCCTCCTGGAGGGCTCACCTAGTCTCATTTGGGATGCCGGGAGCCCTTGCGGAGAGCTTATTGTAAATAGCGAATACAGTAGGTATTATGAACTGTGAGAATAAAATCTGTTGTATATTTTAACAAGATTTATTAGTATATATACTTACGTTAGTTAAAAAAATTTAAAAGATAACCTCTTGCTTTTAGAAGTCGGTTAAAAATCCAAGCATATTTATTTTCAAAATATTTTTTTTTCTGGAAGCCCGTTTTTCAGGGTTATATGAGTAGGTATTCATAAAAAAATTGTCACAACACCCCTGTCTCGAGATAAGAGCGAGTTATTATACTTTTCTACAGCTAAGCTCTCAGCAACTTTGTGCCTGAAGCATAAAAATCGGGTGGGATTCGAATAGGCCAATCAATTTGTCCACTGTTAGACATAAGGCCTCTCCTAAGTAGCGCTATAACACCCCGTTCTGGCTTCCGCATGGTTTACCCCTGCCTCATTTTTCAGATGATCGGGACACGGCCTCGCTATAATTGCCAAGATGGATACCTATTTTTAAATTATCTTGGTGAATTAGTCATCTTATCAGTGGGGCTTGTGGCTAAGTAATAATAGCCGCAGGGGTCGATCGATCGGGTCAAACTACGCTTACCGCGGTTGGTCCGTGGATTTGTGACCATCTTTATATACCAAGACCCCCTCCGTGCCTCGGAAAGCACCCCCGGCTGTCAGTTGTGGATCTTTGACAGTCGTTACGGTTCGTCGGAAGCCCGAAAGTCTGACAACCAGTCTTACCAAGGGGTAGGTACACAGTAACTGGGTTGTGGTCTGATAGGCAGTCGCTCCATGTAAAGTACTGGTATTCAGATGCATCCGGTTAGACTGGAAGCCAACCTCAACATGCTTGGGAAAAGGCTAGGCAGATGATGATGATTAGTCATCTCGTCAGATGCATGTGCTTGATTATAGACAAGTTCCGGCACGAATATTTTTAGTCGTAATGACTATTGCACCATTCGCATAATTATTGCGTTCATGCTTTAAAATATACCACAATTAATAATTATTATTCCGAAGACTTGATAACAACATATGAGTCACAAATAAACAGTATCGAAATATTAAATTATTAGTTAACTCTAGGCACAAGTTACGCGGCTTGACAAACGTTAGTAACTACATAATATGTAATGCTTAACATTATGAACTATGTCAATCTCGATAACTCAGCTACTGGGTAGTTAATTGATTCGGGCGTGACTTTGCGGAAATCCATTATCAAATACAATAGACGTAGATATTTTTAGTAACCTATTCCGCTTAACTAGTAGTATTTCCCAGTTACTGGGTAACACGATACCCCTTGGTAAGACTGGTCGCCAGACTTTCGGACTTCGGGTTATCCGTAACGACTGTCAGATCCACAAATGACAGCCGAGACCAACGGCTTAACGTCCTTTCCAAGCCACTGACGGTCTCGTTATGTTAAGATGGTCACCCATCCATGGACGAACCGCAGCAAGCGTAGCTTAACCAGATCGATCGACTCGTGTGTCTGTTATTACTTACACACGAGCCCCTCTATGAACTAAAAAAAAACCAAATCAAGTACTAATAAAGATGAAAAATAAATTAACTTAAAAAAGTCGTATTCTATTGTACACACGGCTACACATCAAGCTATACATTTCCACTATAAGCCGACCTCGCCTTGTAGGGAAATCCTATACAATGCGCGATCAGCATTAACTGGAAATGTATAGCTTGATGTGTAGCCATGTGTGTGTGTACCTTCTTGACGATCTTGGTTCGAGTTTGGAGTCCGAATCAAGATCGAAAAAGAGAGATAGGAAAAAAAAATGAGTCCGAACTTCAGAGTCTTTATCAAAAAGAGCTTCTTATGATATACCTTCCCAAGAATGTTTCAACAGGAAACTAGGAACACTCACTTCACTGGTACGTTTCGCCATTTCCATAAAACCGAAGAAAATAAAATTCTAAACGACTTCTCAGATTAGTTTGATTTATAATCGGAAGACGGTCATTGGCATACTTTATTGATGTTCCGAGATTTCGGAAAAATACTTTACGATCTACGTTCCTACCTACGCTATGTCCTTCAAATGTTGAAATAAACAATCATAAATAAGTACCATAAACTCTTTTCCATGAAAATGCGACCCATAAAATTTTCAAGGCTGGCAATTCTATACGATTGCCAAAATCGATCGAGAATAACGCCACTAAAATATTTAATTTACGATTTCCTATCGTTTCTCTGAGAAAGACATTTCTTTTCATAGACTAAATATTGTGAACGGCTGAACGGAATTTTGCACACAGGTAGACCATCTACACCACTCTCTTTGGCTTCGAATGTTAAGCACAGTAACATTTTTACCAACGAAAGCTTGACCTGTCTGAGAGGAACCATGTTTTCGTCGTAATATTCCGCTAATATCTTATTGGGACTTTGCTCTGAAGATGATTTCATCCAACTCTTGCTTTCACATGATCTATGTTTATACCTGCTTCCAATCTCCTATGAGCATCAACATCTAGCGACAGGGAGTCTGTATCTCGCTGGCACGGATCCAAGGAGCGCTCAGTACGACCAGCCACTGTTGCTATCTGCCAGTGCGTTGAGTCGTTGACTCATTGGAACAGTTGCTTTAGTGAAGGTCGTACTGTTTAATGCTGCTTTTGCTTGTTCGTTACTATCGGCCGGTTGAAGGGGTGGCAGTACCTACCTATGCTTAAAATGCTTTTTAGGGTTCCGTACCATAAAACGGGACCCTATTACTAAGACTCCGCTGTCTGTCTGTCTGTCCGTCTGTCACCAGGCTGTATCTCATGAACCGTGATAGTTAGACAGTTGGAATTTTCACAGATGATGTATTTCTGTTGCCGCTGTAACAATAAATACTAAAAAACAGATTAAAATAAATATTTAAGGGGTACCCAATCCCATACAGCAAACGTGATATTTTGCCGTTTTTATAGATAATGGTACGGAACCCTTCGTACGCGAGTCCGACTCGCGCATGGCTGGTTTTTTTTCATTTATTTGTTTTTGCGTCCAGCGCTCGTTGTGGCAACTGGCAACACGTCGTGTTCTGGTTTGCAACTGGTCAATTGTCATCCTGAGGATGCCTCGTTGCGAGGCGAAACACGTGTCGATTTCTTACAGGGTTTTTTATGACTCTTGAAGAATATTTAAGTTGAATAGGTTACTAAATATATCTACGTCTATTGTGTTTTATAATGGATTTCCGCAAAGTCACGCCTGAATCAATTAACTATCTTACCTACTTAGGTCTTATAAGAACCTATATTTCATTTATTGCGGATCACACATAAAAATAGGTAGGTACCTACTGGTGGTCCTTGTTACTAATACTTAATATAATATAATTAAGATGATTTAGAAAGTATGTTAGTGAAACTTACAAACTAGCCTAACGACAGCTAATAACTACGTGGCTGGCCCAACACATTATGTTGGCACGTGCCTCCGTATCCTATAGAGGCTGTCCACCTTGTCGACCAATGTTTTTCAGGATGTTGTTGGAGGTTCTGTGCAACCTACCCATTATTGACGATGCCCGCTTTCTCATTTGTGCTCGCAGAAGCTGCGACCGCGCCGCCGCCGCCGGCGCCGCCGACGCGCCCCCACCGCGCCGCCAGCTTGCCGCTAGCGCGCCGTTGGCGTCGCGCCGTTCTAAAGTATTATAAAGCGCGTGCACTTTTCCAAGCAGTCGGCGATCAAGCGGAACGGGCGGCGGGCGGCGCGGCGCTTGAGCGGCGACGGCGCGGCGGCGCGCGGCGGCGCGGTCGCGGCGTCGCGTCGCCGCGCGCCGAGCACTTATGCTTTTGCCATGCCTGCCATGTATGCTTTCCGAGTTATTGAGTCCTTTGCTTGAATTTGCTATTTAAATGAAACAAAAAAAATGCTAGCAAAAGGAGTGTGTAAGAATCGTAGCATTTGGCGTTCTGTAGTTTCTGTCTTCCCCATGGGAAAAAGGCGAGTGTTGTAACAGGTGTGTAAAATAATACTTTGAACATTTTTTTTCAGCCTTAAATGCATGACCGGATTTGATCTTCCTTTACCTTCGTTTATAGTTACGAGATTGGCACTACAAGAAAGCCTACATAATAAAAATCCATCAATTCCTTCATGAGACAGTCCTACATTCCATGCCATAACTTATAGTTTGTATAGTACTATCGTGGGATCTCACTCTTGACCTTGCCGAAATGACAATGAATAATAAAAAGCACAACGAAACATTGTAGCATTTAGAATCAACGTGATAACACTAATTAATGTTTTACATTAATTATATCTGTCCGAGTTATCGCTACCGACTTGTTTTACTTTCTTTGTTTGATAAAAACATAACGTAGTGAACTTTAACTTTCGTACCGGACTGCTTCTTTGACATAGTGGACAGACTACCAGACTACCTGCTGTATTGCCTCTCCTTTTGGCCTTAATCCATCCATAGGGTGTCTTTAGAAGTTCGATAGGACCGCCCATTGTAAATTTTTTACATTTATATCTATACTAATATTATAAAGCTGAAGAGTTTGTTTGTTTATTTGTTTGTTTGAACGCACTAATCTCAGGAACTACTGGTTGGAATTGAAAAGTTATTTTTGTGTTGGATAGTCCATTTATCGAGGAAGGTTATATAACATTACGCCACGACCAATAAGAGCGGAGCATAAATGAAAAATGTTGCAAAAAGGAATAATTTACGCAGCGTAAACGGTTTAAGTTACGCAAATATCATGTATGATGAAATTATTCCCTCTTTAAAAGTTCTAAAAAAAAAGTCCGCGACAGCATAATTATGTCTATCTTTTAAGATTGACTCACTATAACCTTTTTTTATGGTAATCAAATTTGTTCGAAGTTAATGCATTATTTGCGAAGGAGTTTTATCAACATAATATTATTTTTTATTCAAATAAAGAGTTTTAACATCATGGGTATTTATGTAGCAGTAAAAAAACACTTTTTAATTCATTCGAATCGGACATTTAATTTCGAAGTTATCACGAGTGTAAAAATGCAATACGCGAACCGTTCGACGCTAGTCTGTAATATTTATGGTGTCCATAGGTCATAACGCTTAGGCGTTAAATTAACGGATCGTGTTCGTAACACAATAATGCGCTCCAAAACAAAGATAGCTGACGTGGCTCAAAAGGCTGCCCAACTTAGATGAGACTGGGCAGGACACGCCAGCCGCATGCCGGACAAACTGTGGGCCCAAATAGCACATAAGCACAGAACTGGTGCCCAGAGACAGTGAGGCGGGGTCGCGGCAGACCACGTAGGAGATGGCGGGACGAGCTGGATAGGTTCCATCAAAACTGTAAAGAGGAGGCGCGGGCTCACGAAAGATGGAAGGAGTGGAGGGGGGCCTTTGCCAAGGAGTGGGAGCGTAGGCTAGGAAAGAAAAAAAAGTTTTAATGAGTATTCTATCTATTTAACTATCTAGTGGTAGCGACATTGGGTTCGATCCCCAATTCGGTTGGTATCAGAAGTTCTTAGTAGCAACATGAAATCAGCACCCTAATTGCATAACACACGATCAATCACAATCTGAATCTGTTTGAAACAAATTGCTAATCCATTGCTTCATAATGTCCAAGAAGTTCGTCTGCTGAACAACTTGAATACTTACTTATTTCCTTCATAATCTTTCAGATTGTGATTTGAAAGTACGTTACGCAGTTGGGGTGCTGGATAGCCTCATAATACACACACACACAGGACAAACATAACTGGCGAATAATGCCCTATACTGATACACCTCTCAATCCTTTCGGGTACCTATACTGAAAGAGCGATGTTATGAATATTGGCTCAGACCAATAAAAAAAAGGAAGACGGAGCACTGCGAACATCAAAAATGAAGCCACCTTTCTATCTATCTGTAAAAAGGGTTGTCATTTGTTAGAATTTTTCCCTATAATTTCGGGAATAATATTGAATGAGTAGGATTATATTGTACGAGTAAGATATTGTTGAGTCTGGTACCTATTATAACTCAATTGTTAAGAAGGACTTCTATTCCGAAACAAAAACAAAACATTTTTACATCGCTATTTCGTAATTTGTAACGACATTTTATTGTATGTATGGAGTTGTGACAGGCGCTGATTAATTTAACAGGACTAAGCTAAAAATTTGTCCTTTTCTTAATGAAATAGAAAGAAAAAGATGTACTGAACTTAGTTTAGTTTGTGAACAACAGAATCGGCACCATTCTCAACCATTTTAGGAATAAAATTACGTTACCTACGTTACAAGATTGTATTATCTCCTTGAACAGAGACAAGAATTGATTGAAGAAAATTGGTTGATCGTAATAAATGGATTAATGACTGCAGAACACAATAACCGCTGATTGGACACTACGACGAACAATGCTCCAGGGTACAGTCAACGGAAAGAAAGAAGTCACGCATGTACGTATTTATAAATGTTTTTACCTATGTACTCTTATCATTTCAGTGCTAAAAGTCTTTTATCTAAGTTATTTTAAAATAATTGTAATAAGTATTTAAGTTTGGACGGACTTATATTGAATAGTGATCAATGCTCATGCTTTCTGTGAATGAGAAGAGGTCTTTACCCAGCAGTGGGTGGGACAAAGATTACATTTAATGGATTTAATCTATAATTTTACTTTGTTTCGTTACGTTTACATGGCTAAAATTAGCTGGTGGGTGCTAATCTGTATTTAATATCGATTACAATCAAATAATTGTCAAGACAGAGTTAAGTATTAATTAATTAACGATTGATAAGAAACTTCCTCCTACATAAGTACTCGTATCAACAGCACTAATTTATTGGTCTTTGTATCCGGGTTAGTTAATTAAAATAAAGAAAAACAATAGAAGTTTTAAATGCAGGCAAAGTGCCAGAATCATTGTTACTGGACTGATTAATTCTCTGTAGTCACCTATTCTACTTGCTTTGGTCATATTTATTATGTAAGTAATGTGTATTGAAGTTGAAATGATTGAAATTGCCAATTTATTTTGTAAATCATGACCAGTTTAAATCAAAACAAATTAAATCTTTTTTTTTCTATTATACCCATATTCTATTACTTATATCGTCATATTGTTACGAAATCTTTTTGAGACAGCTGAAACAGAAAACATAAAACGCGGAAGACGATGCATGGTGTTGTATTTTATGTGCAATAAACATTTTTATTTTTTTATGGTTTGGGTTTTGTCTTTTGCCCATGTGTGTCAACGCAGATCAAGCTCACAAACCATAAACAATAGCCTCTATATCTAGAGATTACCGTCATGATTACTAAACTTATTCCCTCTTACATTCGCTGTGCCTATTCGTGTACATCTGGTCGTGGATGTTCAGTGGTCCGAAATAGCCGCCTTATATTTAACATTGGTCTATTATTGTGCCCCTGCCGAGCTAATTGCAAGCTGTAGTAACGGATTTATAACATCTAAGTAGTAACTGCTAGAGGTAAAAAGAAAACCAATTAAATGTCAGAATTTTCTAATGTAGGTATTATAGAGGAACTAGGCTTCAAACTGTGTGTTTATTATTAAAATTTGCGACCCTCCCCCGTTTTGCACGGTTTTTACAACTTGCCAAAACATCTAAATTTCTTTATTACAATGTTAGTCTAATATTAATATTTTATACACATAAATGATAAACCTTCCGAAATAAAGTCTCTAAATGATAGTGAAAACCGCATCAAAATCGGTTGCGTGGTAGAAGAACAACGCGGTCACACAAACAGACACGAAAAGCAACTTTAATTTATTTATAATAGATTTAAATAGAATAGCTACAGCATGCAGTAGTAGGATTTTTTAATTTGATAATATGGACCGACAATTTTTTTTTTTAAGTTTTACCTTTGCTTATTCATCATTTACATTTGTTGTTGACTGTACTTATAAAGATAACAAATTGATGAAATTCGTATATTTTTGGCCAATGATTACCTAAATCTTTAGTTGTTATTTTGATGAAATATAAATATTTCATTTAATCGTATTTTCGATGGTCCGCAGTTGTAGACGTTGCAATTGCCAGTTCGTTCGTCTATAATTTTGGCTGTATTACATTTCAGGTTTTGCAGTAATATGTTGTACTAACTTCCTTACTGATCTAAGATCTTAGAATATTGTATAAAATTAAATTATTCATGAGGTTAAGGCTATGTTACCTTATGAATTGTGATACTTCCGTAACGCCTACGCACATGATAGCAATAGGTAAGCTTTCCTCTAAAAAAATACAACTTGCTCTGCTGTGAAATGAGAATAAGTAATAGACAATTGTAAAGATACATAGCATTTTATGCATTGATCTATATTCTCTATGTTAATATGGACACAAAGTATTTGCTAATGAAAAATTAGCGCTTCGTAATTTGTAAATGAATTAAATAACGGCCATATGTTATAAACAGCTTCTAACACCCTCAATTTGATTTGATTATACAAAATACTCAAAACAAAAACGAATAGTTGAATTTAGAACCTCCACCATTTTTAAAGACGGTTACAAAAATGGACGGTTTGTAAAGTCATTCGCTGCCACAAAAGTATCGATTTATGTAACTTTAATCTATATAAAATACAATAACAAAGGTGTAATTTATTCGGACACGCACCCACTGACGAGCAATTTTGTCCAAATTTATGTAATCTCGCGACCTTGGCGTCTCCCCTACGAACCGGTGGAACAGGGTTGCCCGATGTAAATAATTGCCATCATGTTAATTGCTTTTTTATTTTTTTGTTAAGTATATAAATATTTATAAAATAAATACTTACTTACTTATAATATTATGTTATGTGTAGGATGGCTTGCTACGTACCTATACTATCGATTATGTACATAAATGTGTTAAAATCCAGAATCCTGTTTGGATGGTAATCTTCCTCTCTTCTCTTCTAAGTCCTTGCTGGTTTGCCCAGCAGTAGAATGACAGATGAAGAAGGTAAACGAGTCCTATCCAGTTTATTTCTGTCTATGTAAGTACTACAATGAACAACAGAACAAAAAGAACAAGAAATCCTTACTAATATTATGAATGCGAAAGTAACTCTGTCTGTCTGTCTGTGTTTCTGTCACGCTTTCACGCCAAAACTACTGAATCGATTTAAATGAAATTTGTTACACAGATAGTCTAGAGCCTGAGAAAGGACATAGGCTACTTTTTATCGACATAACATGCGGGCGAAGCCGCGGGCGGAAGCTAGTGACAAATAAAACGTTCAGATAAATCTTCATTACCAACTAAAGTTCTTATTCTAGATAAACATGGCAGTTTAAAAAAAACAAACAAAAACCGTGAAATGCTTAGTTGTTTTGTTTAACTTTAGATAAACTACGTGGCTTGGCCATTTAAAAACCCTTCAAAGCAATTTGTAAGTAAGTACCTACCTAAGGTCATGGTAAAATGACCATTATATAGTTATCTTTTATATATTTGAGGATTTAGAGGTTTAAAAAAACAAAATTTTACATTTAGTAGGCAAGTTTCTGCTACAAACCTATTACATACTGCATTCGAATAGAAATATAGTATCTACATGTACAATAAAGTAGCTACATGAATGGATATAATTATCATTTTATGTAAGTACCTACATAAATACTAAATATATAATAATATTCATCGTCTGATGGTCTGAAAATAAAACGAACCCAGGACTTCATATTTGTCTGCTGCGCTTGTAACCAGCACGATTCAAAAGATTTTTTTAAAATTCATAGTTCATTACGAAATAAAATGTTTCTACGTAATGTCAACCCTAATTCCACCCTCGCAATAATGCAATATCCACCCTAACCCCACTGCCCTTGCCCCTGCATTACGATCTGAACTGATCTATAGAAACAGTAATATTTATTTTAATTGCTATAGATAAACAGCTGTGTTTTTTATATATACCTGCTGATTGTATAGTTAGTAGGTGGTATTTTAATCTGATACCACCTGTACCTGGCTTGATGAACATTTTAAAAGTTCGTATTAGTATTTTACGCAGTAGCAATTACTAGCAATGAAACATCTTCAAAGAAAGGAGGCAGATTCATAAATCATAACAAAGGTTTAATAATATAGATAAAATATCATAACGGTGCTGATAGCTGCGGCCGTGATGTAAGATTTAAAACAGTATCCAATAATAAAATCTAAAAATATTCTAATCGTAATTATTTTTGTTGATAGTGGAAAGTTACAGCATTGCCACCTAGTGTCGAATAGCAAAACTATTAAGAGTTCAGTTTTTAGAGTACCAATAGCGCCACCTGTTGAAATATTTAAAAAATAACTCAAGATTGGATAACGTTGGGAACAAAAATAAACGTACGAGTCTGCGCCACTAAATACTGAAGTCAATTTAACGCGGCGCTAGTGTCTATGTGATAGCATAACATTGCATTAAAAAAAAAGTTAGTTCCACAATTTCAACTTTTGTAATCCATTGCTAGACTATGCAGTTTGGCAGGCTTTAGGCCGT
Source organism: Lithophane leautieri (assembly GCA_949152455.1). Classification (NCBI taxonomy): domain Eukaryota; kingdom Metazoa; phylum Arthropoda; class Insecta; order Lepidoptera; family Noctuidae; genus Lithophane; species Lithophane leautieri. The sequence continues at coordinate 2,391,360 of OX424475.1, forward strand.
ATGTTATTGTTATTACAGATTTTTTATAAATAAATAACTGAATTAAAAAAATCGTAGAGCTTCTTTAGTGGGGCGCACTCTAGACCGCAATTTATCTTTACTTCAAGTATGAACAACAAAAAATATCTAGATCTAAATCGACCTATAAATAAATAACACATAGGTCTATGAACTCAGACCAACAAAAAAAGAAAGACGGAGCACTGCCTATATCAAACGTGTAGCCACAAAACTATGCTCCTGCAAGTAAACACACAGGCTCACGCACACACCTACAAAAAAACTATGCTCATCGCTCCTAGTCCGTCACGAGTCGTCGTCTAGTAAACTTCAATAAAAAAAATAGAATTATGCCTTCTTGTGTAGTGAAAACTTGTAAAAACAATAGCAAATCACATAAAAAGTCTCACGGAATCACTTTTCACATGGAAGTACTTCAAATAACATCGTTTCTTAATTTAGTTAACTATGAATTTTAGGTTACTTGGAACAAAAACCTGAACGAATGAACGAACGAAAACAGTGACATTTGAAGTGCGAGGGTTGCCATAATGTGATTTGAAATTTTCCCGTTCGATATTTTTTAGTTCGAGTAATTATATGCCTGTTTTTTTATGTATTTAATATTTTAGATTTACAAGTAATATTGAAAATAAAAGAAAATGGATAGTAGCTATAAGAAATAGTCGGAATGATCCAGAATGGCTGCCATCGAAAACCAGCGTGGTTTGTTCCGATCATTTTGATAATAATGACCTTTATTCAACTAATCGTGGACTTCGCCGTGTGATCAAAAGCGGATATAAAATTTGAAAAACAAAAATGAGATTTTATCAAAACAGTAATTAAACAAGAGACTGTATTTTTTATTTTATTTAAGTTAGTTTCTCAGCTTAGTCTAGCTAATTTAAATACTACTGTACCAAATTTTATTTTTTAGATGTTATTTCCATCGTCCTACGTAATTACTGAAAACTCAGTTTCACAAAGTTCTGGCTGTATGTTTGTTCAAGTATGTCCTAATTCTTCATTTATCTTCCTAAGGTTTTAATCAAAAGCTGCCATTACTCGTGTATTTTTTGTTGTAGGAGTTACCAGACTTGCCTCATGTAACCATTGACGATAGGGCTGTATGTAAATGCACTTAGTACTTAATTGTTATTTTATTTAATTTAGCGATGTAAAAAAAAATGATTTTGTTTCGGAATCCTTCCTAACAATTGAGGTACAATACCATACTCGTACAATATTATCCTACCCAAAATATTATTCCCCAAATTATAGGGAAAAACTTTAACAAATGACAACCCTTTTTACACACACATAGATAAAAAGGTGGCTTCACTTTTGATGTACGTAATGCTCCGTCTTTCTTATTTTGTTGGTCTGAGTCTATGAATAATATTTTGGTAAAGACCGCTATACTAAAGTACCTGCTACACGGTTGCCAACCGCGTCCCGGACAGAGGTGAACTTAGTTGGCAACAGGCGGCAGAGTTGTTTCAAAGGTAGTAAACCATCATCTATACGGTTGTAAACCACCAAGGTCACCACTTCACTCGGGACGCGGTTGGCGACCGTGTACCAGACACTAATATTTATAATCCGACTGGGGCGATCACACAGACTATGGGTGGTCGGTACAGTCACGGACTTTAATTGATAAGCCACTTTCAATTTTGCAGTTTCATACATTCACGAGATTACACGATTTCAAATCGCATGCTCGTAAACATGATGTCAAATCCTTACTAAATATCCTTACTAATATTAAACATGCGAAAGTAACTCTGTCTGTCTGTCGGTCTGTCTGTCTGTCGCGTTTTCACGCCAAAACTACTTAACCGATTTAAATGAAATTTGGTACACAGATAGTCTAGAGCCTGAGAAAGGACATAGGCTACTTTTTATCGACATACCACGCGGGCGAATCTGCGGGCGGAAGCTAGTTATTAGTAATCGGAAATAGTCTTAGGGCTCGGGCAGATTGATATTTTTCCGTTCGGAACGTGAGCGCCTAGTTGAACATGTTGTATGTAAAGCAAGCATTCAGGTTTCCGAATTAGGAAACCTGATCAGGAAACTGATCAAAAAACTCAGGAACGTATGCAGCCGGGCTTAGACACAGTAAGTTTTCTGAAGAATAAATAAATTACCTATTAAGTTTTATTTGAAAAATATAGTAATGCTTCACATGAATCGTCATTGGACATCACAGTCCAAAGACAACGACAACTTTACCAAAAACAAAAATTGTATGAGGGTTCGCTAGTGTAGTGCCTCTAGTGCAGTGAACGTATGATTACATTATAAATACCGAAACCGCATTTCAAATTCACATTTCCGTCGTTACTAGCTAAGCGAAAATACATGACACTTTTAATTTGCTTTTTACTATGCAATTGTGAACAGGGGACGTATTTCATTTGTAAAATAATTTGTTTATTTTTTTTTATATTATTTGATAATGGCAATATAAGTTCTCTATGGACTGACTTTCATTTGACGGCTGCCTGCCACATCCGGCCCTCTCGGAAAAAAGGGTCCTTTTTCAAGCGTACGCCATTGCTGGCGTATGGTAGTTTATTTTATTGAACGAAAAATCTAAAACCATCCAATATGGTGAGTATTTAACATCATAATTATGTGCTGAAAAGTGTTCCTGTGTATCCGTGCTAACGTTTCGCGTTCATATTTTACGGCTTTCTAGTTTAATATGGAAATAAAGTATATCATTCTTCACGACGGCCGTCTTTGTGATCGGGTGACGTTTCCAAGTGTTGCGGTGATTGATCAGTGTCGGCGTAGATTCGCGGAAAATCAGCTAGAATAGCACAAATCGGTAGCGGATACGAAACCGAAGTTTATTAAACCGTCCCAAAATGAAACGTGCGTGTATCAAGTGTTCCATCTGTGTTGTGATGTGGGATATGTTGAACAACTGTTTTCTGGTTTGCGCAGGTGAATTTCACCGTAGACGAGATCCGGCAGATGATGGACAAAAAGCGGAATATCCGCAACATGTCCGTCATCGCTCACGTCGACCACGGCAAGTCCACACTGACGGACTCCCTGGTCTCAAAGGCCGGTATCATCGCTGGCGCCCGCGCCGGCGAGACGCGGTTCACGGATACGCGCAAGGACGAGCAAGACAGATGCATCACCATCAAGTCAACGTGAGTACTTGCCGTCACCACATGGTGCAACTGACAGCCTTTTGTTTGCTTGACATGGATGCCGCTGCGCCGGCAATTATGTGGCCTTGAACTTGGCTGTTCAAATGATTGTCGATTTTGCAATTTGAGGTTATGCTGGCAGAGTAAAGTCACGGTTGATAATATGACATTCTTTATACTTGCCAAATTTATTGTAGATAATAATATAATTAAACTTATAAAACACTTGTAGCTTCTGTTCTAATCATATTCAAAGTGTCGTTTGTCATTTATACATTGTTGTCAAATCATGGTATTTACATGACACCTCCAAACAAAATCAGCTGTTCATAAAATTTTCAACCAATACTTTAAATACCACTATAAATTGAACACTAAGCTTTTCTAAAAGTAATACTAAAATTGCACTAAAGTATATTGTTTTGTCATGATTTCGCAACATGTCTAAAGTGTTGTGAAATAATTGAAAACTGAATTTTGAGTAAATAATCATCTCCCAATGCAAATAAACTTATGATGAATGTTCTTACCATTTAAAACTGAAAATCAATGAAGATCTTTCAGAACGGCCATCTGACTTAACCGTTACACATTATTCCACAATGTATGCATCAATGACTGTGCTAAATAATGAAAATTCTTTCCTAGTGCTATCTCTATGTACTTCGAGCTCGAAGAGAAAGACTTGGTCTTCATCACCAACATTGACCAGCGTGAGAAGAGCGAGAAGGGTTTCTTGATAAACCTGATTGACTCACCTGGACACGTTGACTTCTCGTCTGAAGTGACTGCTGCGCTCCGTGTAACTGATGGTGCCCTCGTCGTCGTTGACTGTGTCTCTGGTATGTTATCATTTTTACATCAATTCAGACCATAAATTAATATTTTTACTGCTCTAGTTGATGGAAATTACATAGGTCCTTTCTTAATTCTGCTACTTTCTAAAATAGTCTTTCATAGATTTCTACACTGCACAAACAGGTTTAATATAAAGAGATACAAAATTGCATTGAAAGAGTGAAAAAAGAGTTTCAGGATTGCATGCAACATCATGTGTCAATAGCACTCTTATTGAAACAAGTTATGTGACATGATGCATTAGGTACTTAGTTATTGGCAACCAAGCTGAAATAGCTTTCATACTAGAATGCTATAAGATTATAATAATTCCAAATGACATGATAATTACAAAGTAGTGTTTTTGTCATTGAATGACATTAACTTTTACCAATACCAGATAAGACTAGGCATTGTGTTGATAATGTTTTGAATAACAATTTCTTGATTTCTTGATTAAAACTTTGAAAGACCTACATGTCACAAATACTACCATTTATAAATTTGACATGATGTTTGTAGATAAAGCTGATAAGGCTATGTAAGTACGGCTTGATTATTAAGAAAATTATTTCGTACAGAATACATGCAATCAAGATACATTAAAAAATCTACATGATGAATGTTCTAACCATTTAAAACTGATAATCAATGAAGATCTTTCAGAACGGCCATCTGACTTAACCTTTACACATAATTCCACAATGTCGGCAACACTGACCACCACATTAAACATGTTCCCTTTCCTTAGGTGTGTGTGTACAAACCGAGACCGTACTGCGTCAGGCTATTGCCGAGCGCATCAAGCCCATTCTGTTCATGAACAAGATGGACCGTGCTCTTCTGGAGCTGCAATTGGAAGCTGAAGAGCTTTACCAGACTTTCCAGCGTATCGTTGAAAACGTCAACGTCATCATTGCCACCTATAATGACGATGGTGGTCCCATGGGTGAGTTTACTTGATAAATTATATGACTATAAAGTTATTTACAGATTAGATTAGTTGTACCAATCCTGCTGACTGGCTGTTTTTATCTAGGAATGATTCAAATGCTGTTACACAAAGACAGAAAGCAAAAAAAAAAAAATTATCATGTTTTTTTTTATTTGGCATGTTTTGCACCAAACACTATGATGACTGTGTGACATGGGAATATTAATTTCCTTGTGATCTTGGAGAAGGGTTGCTGTATCATGAAGGAATTATTATATTCTTATTTTGGATTACATTACCATTTACTTATTGAATCATCTGGATCATTATATAAATCGCAAAATATTCTTAAAAGTAGATTAATCAAGCAGTTTACAAAGCTGCCATTTTGTAGTGTTTACTGAGGTTACTACATATGTACACGCGTGTACTATATTACACGTGGCCTCAATGCATTGAAAGAGGTACCTATTCCTACTGATAAAGGTTTGCAAGAAAAACAATATAAACAAACAAGTTAATATTTCGTATTTCGCATTGGTGTAATTCACGTTTTTACGAAACTGGTTACACTGGTTCAAATTTTTATGGCCATTTTAATCCAGAACGCGGGACGTCGGGCCTCCCACGTGTGATATCTGTGCCCTTCGCTTAGTGCGGTCGTGCTTCGGTTTGAATCAATAATGTATTTTAGTCGAGTTTTCTGACGTGTTTCATATACCACCTGCCCACGCAATGTTCCTCCCTTTGCCTGTGACGTCATAGCACTTTATCCAATTTGCGAGAACCGACAACCTACGTCTTGAGAAATAGTAAGGGTGGGCGACGGAACATTTTCAAAGCGAGTTATTAATGTAATTTATATGTCAACGAGTTACGTAAAGCGCCCTCAGTTTCAGCTCAATATAAATATGGAGTTTGAGTCTAGAAATAAAATAAACTTGGATATTAGAACAATATGGATTCATTTATCACTACTTATATTTTTCATGTTAGTGAAGGTGGAAACTTTGACAGCCTACTAAAAGTCAATGGCATTTTCTAAGGACGGACTACCTCGCGGGATCAAATAAAATAAAGGATCGCGTAATTCGGTCCAAAATCTTGGGAGAATTTGGCGGATATGTCCATACATAACAGTCTTAAAGATTCTGTAATCGTTCTTCGCTGCGTTAAATAAGGAAGTACCTATCTATAGACTACGGACTGGTTTTTGCGCCCCACCACTCCACTCCCGAAGTCCCGACGCACGTTCATTGAGCACGTTCCACGCGATGAGAAAAGAATCCCGTCTACAATGACCTGGCGTCCGGTGTTGCAAGCCTGTTTCCGACTTTGCTTTTAACAGATTTAAAAAAATATGTCATACGAATGCGATACGTATTTTTAGTATTCCTAACTAATATTATAAATGCGAAAGTGAGTTTGCTTGTTTCTTACGCTTTCACGCTAAAACGGCTGAAGGGATTTAGATGAAATTTGGCACACGGGTAGACCATGACCTGGGTTGGGACATAGGACACTTTTTTCCCGCAATCCCACGGGATCGAGATTCGAGACTTATGCGGGTGAAACCGCGGAGAAGAGCTAGTATTTTATGCTGGGTGAAATTGAATTCATGGTCAATCTCTTAAGGGGTCATTGTACTCATCATTATAAACAACTATCACAAAAGAAATCACCTGTCCCAAATTTTTTTTTTCTGCTATTTCAGGTTTTGTCCCTTAGTGAAAGTTGTTCATAATGATGAATACAATTACCCCATAAGAATCCCCATGAATTCAAGTTCACCCAGCATAAAGGCGCTCCCTCACCGAGAGCATTGGCTTGTAATGTAACAATCCAAGATTCCGCTGTAACGGCTAGGACTTGGTAAGTAGACGCTAGCCGTGAACTGCTAGGTAGTGTTAGAGATAGTTGTAACCAGCAGCGGGGCGACCACGACCTTGTGACATGCCTCGAGTCACACAGTTTAGTCATATAAAATGTGTGACTCGAGCCATGCCACAGTAGGCCGTGCTCGCCCCCCAGGATAGGTTAACACATAATTAAGTAGGTAGAAGTAACACGGCTAGGCCGCGGGTACAGGTTACAACACAGGCGACATCTACCGGTGATCCCGAGCGCCTACAGACAATTTTATTGTTCTGATTGTCTTACCGCTACGCAAAAAGCAGTGGTAGAGTACAGTTTGTTAAATAACTACACTAACCGAAGCCCTGAGTTCGAAACAACAGAATCTGTGGATTCATTAGTGAACAATAGAAGTACATACCTATCTATTTTGAATACAAACTCGAATGTCACGTTATCATGATGCCGGCGTGTTTGGTACATGTGAATCGCGCGATCAGCATTGATAATGCGTCAAATCCGCGCCAAGGTCGCCCAGTGTGTGCTCTTACAATAATATTGTGTCATTTTCTCATTACGAACATATCTGTAACATCCGTTAGTTACGCTTGATAACGATTTCATGAATTTCGATTCGATAAACTTTGCGATTGATTAGGGTTTCAAATGTTTTGAATTCTAGGAAGGAAACGAAATCTATTTCTAATATATTGCTTTCATAATATATTTCTATATACTATCTGTGTGCCAAATTTAGTCCAAATCCGTTCAGCCGGTTTGTGCCAATCCGGAACATTCATCCAGACAAACGGACAAAGATGCTAAAAAATATATTTTTGGCATCAGACTCTAGCAATAATAGTTTTTTTTTAAATATTCATTGTACAGTTGTTTGACTTTGTTACTATAGCATGTATTATCCTTACATATTATATTATAAAACAAAGTCCTCCGCCGCGTCTGTCTGTCGTCCTGTACGCGATAAACTCAAAAACTACTGAACCGATTTTCATGCTATTTTCACCACTGGATAGAGTGGTTCTCGAGTAAGGTTTTAGTATATAATAACCGACATCCACGCGGGCGAAGTCGCGGGCATAAGCTAGTTTAAATAAAACAAATCTGCTGTTGTACATTTGACCATGTCTATTTTACTGCTATGAAGGTTCCCTTACGTTACATAGGTCAATGATCTTAAGGTTACAATCATTGACCTCGCCAAAATCGATATATGGGATTAATTAACATCGTCAATTTCGTCTGAATACCTATGAATGAATAAAGATGAATTGTTTATTGTCTACTAGCTTCTGCCCGTGGCTTCGCCCGCGTGGTATGTCGATAAAAAGTAGCCTATATCCTTTCTCAGGCTCTAGTCTATCTGTGTACCAAATTTTATTTAAATCGGTTCAGTGGTTTTGGCCTGAAAGCGCGACAGACACACAAGAGTTACTTTCGCATTTATAATAGTAAGGATAAGAAATATCGTGACCATCGAAAACAGTTCAATAGAGGTAAATATAATAATTTAGCAGTACTGTAGTAGTTCAATGGGTTCCTTACCCCTAGACTCTGTCTACTTGTTCTTAGGTTTATCTTTCTGCTATTAAAAACAGTATAATAAAATGCATGGTCTTGGTATGTTATGAGATCCGAAAAGCAACTTGGCAGTAAGGGCTGAAACCGTGTCGAGCAAGCTGGCAGGTTTTGGTGATATAGGGGCGTGGTTTTGACTTTTTCAGTAAAAACTCCTTGTTAGGCGCAGAGCAGACGGTGGACAATTTGTTCGCGACGATAGAACGAATGGAAATCTATACAGGAACGCACACATAGGACAAAATAAACTGCCGGGCTTTCCACACGTTCTATCGTCGCGGACAAATTGTCCATCGGTCAGATCAGCGTCTTTTAGGTTTTCTTTGAAACATTCGTCCCATTGATACTGGGTTAAGCATTTAATGCTATACACCAGCGGCAGACCGGGACGAACATTAAATCTCAACTTGGATTGGTGGATTGATCACTGTTGACTCTTCACAACGGTTGTTGAGATACATTTCAATATTATAGGAACAATAAATTACCTACCACTTCTTTTGTGTATTGAAAACTGTAAATTTTTTACCGGTAATAGAAAATGAGGATAACTGCGAAAACGGCACAGCAAACACTTTTCATCAATTTCTCTTAAACACGAAACATTCTGAAAACGCGCGTTCTATTTTTCAACACACAATAGTTACTGATGACCAGCTGAATCTCTATTCAGCTGGTCATCAGTTCGTTCCACGAACAGTTTCTGACAAAAAAAAACATACCACAATCAGCAGGATTGGTAAATTGATCAGTATTTGTTAATCTGTACCTGGTCCTTCTTCAAACCTTCGATATACCCAACGTCTGTTTCAATTAATCAGGTGAGGTCCGTGTGGACCCCAGCAAGGGTTCCGTGGGTTTCGGATCCGGTCTCCACGGCTGGGCCTTCACCCTCAAGCAGTTCGCCGAGATGTACGCTGACAAGTTCAAGATCGACCTTGTCAAGCTTATGAACAGGTACGTTAGTCTTACTCTTTCAGGAGTGTTACATATTTGTTCGGCTTGATACGCCACAGCCTGCGCGCAGTCGGGCGGCAATTTGGACATATATTTTACCCGTGTCGTATCGTGCCGTCCCGCGGGGTAGAAAATTCTCTAAAGTAGTAAATTAAATAATTTCCACACACGTTATGTTTTCCGTTATCAACCTTTTTGGTATTTTCAATCTGAATTTATTACTTACTTCACCGTGATTTGAAAATGGCCATCTGTGTGTAAATGTTGAAATTTTGAGGTTATGTTTGAACACGTGTTCGTGTTGCGCGAATGATTAGTTAGGTAGAAGTGAAGTTATTCGAAAATAGCTTACGAATAATGGGTTTCTCATGAAATTGCCGAGGTAAAATTACTTTCTAATTTTCTAAACTGTCCCCTAACCTAACTAATACTTGTTTTTTTGTAACAATTTCATTTCGTACTTCGCGAACTGTCTAATCTATTAACGGTCCCAAATGCAGCATTGCAGATGCACGTAATGACGTGTCGCGCGCATTGATTCTTGTACACGCGAGCTCGTCTACAGCATAGCCTCACTGGAACGAACTTTAGTCGTTTAGTCTTCATATAGGACTTATTTGTCTTGTAGGTCTAACGATAACGATAATGATTTTCCTCGTCCGTTAGCTTCGACAGACTCATATCACGTTGTTGGTTTGTGAACTTACGGTATTTAAATCATGTCAATCTAAATGGCCATCGACACGCTTAGGTATGATTCCAAACCACGCGGCAGTGCTGGGCGCCCATGCCGCCCTCCGCGTGATTCTGTTCGTGGTTTAATTCTCAACAGTTGTCAACATTCACGTGTTATCACTGTGATGAACGCCGCACTACTAGTCTGCCGCGGCGGCAGGGCGACACTACCCCGCAGCAGTGCCGTCGCAGCAATGTCGCGCAGCATTGCTGCCGTGCTCGGAATGTAATCTCATAAAAACCTATAGAAAATTTATAGGGACCAGTAGTAACGCGGCAGCACTGCTTCGTGAGGCGTTGTTCGGAATCATACCTTAATGTAACACATCGGATATGCGATGATTGAGTCGGCGGTGGTGTGCGTTTACTTACTACCTACTCATTCGTGACGTAAAGATTCTCAGTTTACGAGTATAGCCATCAGGGGACACAGACTCCGACAAGATGTTCTTCCCTCCTTCATTAAAATTGTTCTACAATTCTAACCCCTACGGTTTCCGTTTACCAGATTTCGTCCCATTGATACTGGGTTAAGCATTTAATGCTATACACCAGCGGCAGACCGGGACAAACATTAAATCTTGACTCTCATGTTGTGAATTGCTTAACTGTGGGCAATTAACTATGGTTGTTGAGAAACATCTTGTTGCTGAAACAATTAAAGCGGTGACGTAACAGTACACGTTCATACTCTTAAAAAAAATTGTAGCGAGGTTTCGAGATGGATTTGTAAATTAAAAGCTCACAATGATACAGATAATAACGTTAGATAGCGGAAATGTATGGAGCCGCAATTAGTTTCTATTTATAGAATTCTATTCATTATGTATGGAAGCATTTTGTTTGTAAAATGTATAATAAGATCACTGAGTGTTCACTTAAGGTTACGCTAGTCGGCTAGTGCAACCTTAAGGCCTGCGCTTACCGGCAGCACGGCAAGGGATTTTCAAGCGACGGATATGAATATAACTTAATAGTATAGCTATGAATTGAATATCAACGATGGTGTCTCTAAGGACATCGCGGCATGCCTAAGGATATCGTTGACGTCAGTATGCGCTTGCATGAGAGAAGCTGAAGGATCCCCTGCCGTGCTGCCAGTGGGAGCAGCGCAGACCCTTAGCGAATACGCAACACGCACGGAATTTGAGATGTTTTAAGATTTTCAGCACGATATTGTCGTGTCCTCATCAATTTAATGGCCGTACCCTACACTTGATAGCCAAAATTTACCCCAAACTTTCCCTCAGGCTGTGGGGAGAGAACTTCTTCAACGCCAAGACAAAGAAGTGGGCCAAACAGAAGGACAATGACAACAAGCGCTCCTTCTGCATGTACGTGTTGGACCCCATCTACAAGGTGTTCGACGCCATCATGAACTTCAAGAAAGAGGAGATCGACGGTCTGCTCACCAAGATCGGAGTCACCATCAAGCACGAAGATGCTGACAAGGACGGCAAGGCCCTGCTTAAGGTAAGAAATTTTGTTACTTGCTCATTTTCACAAACTCAAATATGTACCTTAGCATTACGTAGGCTAAGTTGATTTTTAACTGACTTCCAGAACAGATGCACTCGGCTGTTTTATTTTGAGTTTTGTTTCAAAACGTAACACAGTATAACATGAGATTACGCGCGCCGTTTTCTATGAATACATAATACTTTTACTTATTTATACTGTGACGTAACGTACATAACTGAGATTCTAAGTTAAAATTCTTGAGACTTCGGGTGAAGTCGCGCGCGATTATTGCTTTGCATTTAAAAACGGAGGGATTCTTTCAATATTATAACTATGATCATCGCCATATTTGAGTGTGATGTGTTTATGTTAGTCAGGAAAAATGTATAAGAATAGCCTTTTGTTTGATGGGAATTATAATAGGAATGTTTCCCAAACATCCAGCTCATCTTAAAAACAGTCTATTGTGTAATGAAGCTTTAAATTTATTTTCTGAATCAGAATATACACTTCTTAACACTATAAAAAAAAGTTATGTAATTTCGATTGAGTCCCAAGTGTTGCCAGTTACTTACAATAAGCATCTGGGTGTCAAAGAGGACTAACAGTATATTTCATACCGGAATTGGTTGTAAGACTCCATAGCCTGCGACCCCATAAATGTATGAGACAGTTACCACATAAAACATATGATGTACAAAGATGTTTTTATAGCAAGCAGGATACATGGTGTGATTTTTTTATGACCTCTGTGAATAACCTTTTTTAGAAATATGCAATGAATAAGATTGAAAATTGACCACTAAACGTTTGTCCCTCTTGTCCAGGTGGTAATGCGTAGCTGGCTGCCAGCCGGTGAGGCTCTCCTGCAGATGATTGCCATCCACCTGCCTTCCCCAGTGGTCGCGCAGAAGTACCGTATGGAGATGTTGTACGAGGGACCCCATGACGACGAGGCCGCTCTCGGCATCAAGGTAAATCACCAGCTATGTTGTACTGTATTTACATAGGGTTATTTAAATAATACTGACAAGATCAGGCTAATATTTTTCATCATTTAAAGTTATGACAATTAATATTGATTATTACTAGATAATATTGATTCAAGTAAAACTTATGAGATTGATAACTCCAAAAATATTTGAGCAATCACTATGAAAGTTGACATACTATGTATTTTTATTTAATAGGAGGGAAGCCGTAAAATATAAAAAAAATTATATCGTCCAATCCTTCGCTTGCCATGACACTAAATGTTTCTTCCTGTTGTTTTTATTTATTCCGGGGGAAGCAGTGAATAACATTAAAAATAAAATATTTTTAGAACATTCAATCCTTCACTTGCCATGACACTAAATGTTTCTCCCTGTTGTCCAGACCTGCGACCCCGAGGCGCCCCTCATGATGTACGTGAGTAAGATGGTGCCGACCTCCGACAAGGGTCGTTTCTACGCCTTTGGACGTGTGTTCTCAGGCAAGGTCATCACCGGACAGAAGGCCCGCATCATGGGACCCAACTTCACACCCGGCAAGAAAGAGGTAAGGATTGCATTGAATATCGAAAAGGAAACAAAAAAAAAAAAATTAGCTTGAGTCTGAAAATATAGAAGTTGTTTGTTAGTCTACAGCCTAGAAGAAACAAGAGGTGTTCTAAAAAAAAAAATTGTCGTGTTTCTATTATTTGCATTTCATTGGAAACGTGGACACGTCTTTAGTACTGTAGTTCAAAACATTGATTGACAAATATGAGTGGCGAGTGCTCCCATGCGTAACTTAACCTTAAAAATTGTTTCGATAGGACATGTACGAGAAGACCATCCAGCGTACTATCCTCATGATGGGTCGTTACGTGGAGGCCATCGAGGATGTGCCTTGCGGCAACATCTGCGGTCTGGTCGGCGTTGACCAGTTCCTTGTCAAGACTGGAACCATCACCACCTTCAAGAACGCACACAACATGAAGGTAAACAGAATCATTATTTACAGCTGTGTGCCTGATGGGAGTTCTCATCGGCAGAAATGTCGAACTTCTATACAAACTTTCGTCCCCTATTTAAGCCCCAATCCCCTATTTCGCCCCCTTAGAGGATGAATTTTCAAAAATCTGACCTTTATAAGAAGGTACTCTTTTTGACGCACAATGGGCCACCGTAAGGACTAAGTGCGGAAACCAAATCTCTAACATCTTATGCAAAATTTCGTGCTTCTAGACTTAGCGGCTGTGCGTCAGTGAATGAATTTAAGATTTTTATTAAGTAGTTGCTGATGCACAGCTGCGTCTTGGCTCTGGTATTGCAAACATCCATTGGGTGCGATTGCCAGTTACCATCTGGTAGTCCGTCTGCTTGAATATTAAGCAACCAATATCATGAAAAATATTTTTTCTTTTTAATTATTTCATTCAAGGGGAGCCTTGAATAAATACTATAACTCCTCACTTCCCCAGGTCATGAAGTTCAGTGTCTCCCCAGTCGTGCGTGTGGCCGTAGAGCCCAAAAACCCTGCTGACCTGCCCAAGCTGGTGGAGGGTCTGAAGCGTCTGGCCAAGTCAGACCCTATGGTGCAGTGCATCAACGAGGAGTCTGGAGAACACATTGTCGCTGGTGCCGGAGAGCTGCATCTTGAGATCTGTCTTAAGGTTTGTAAAGCTTGCTTATTTTCGTAACAGATGTTTAAAGCGAAGTTATAGTGCCGTAGTGTTTGTTGCAGCAATACAGAATGTGTGTGCGTTACGCATTCATATTTTAAAATGATGTTGTACAAGTTTTTGTTTACCATAAATACAGAGGATAAATACAATAGATTGGCCTATTAACGGGCATAAACAAATTAAAAAAAGAGTCCCAAGTGTTGCCAGTTACTTACAATAAGCATCTGGGTGTCAAAGAGGACTAACAGTATACTTCATACCGGAATTGGTTGTAAGACTCCATAGCCTGCGACCCCATAAATGTATGACACATTTATTTTACGAATATTTGTTAGTGTAGCATTAAAAAAATTCAAGTATAAAAATGTATTGTGTACCAATGTACTTATTTTTTTAATTGCCCAGGACTTAGAAGAGGACCACGCTTGCATTCCAATCAAGAAATCCGACCCCGTGGTGTCGTACCGTGAGACCGTAGCGGAGGAGTCGGACCAGATGTGTCTGTCCAAGTCGCCCAACAAGCACAACCGTCTGTTCATGAGGGCGCAACCCATGCCCGAAGGTCTGCCTGAGGACATCGACGATGTAAGGAAACTATTTGATTATTTACTCATATTTTGTTTTATCTAATTTCCTGGTTATTGTCATCACAAGACGCATTGGCCGTTGAGGATTATTTTTGCATCATTTGCCTTTGTTTCAACAAGTACTTAATTACAGCTTTACCAGCTGCAGTTTCTAAATAAATATCTAAAATGTTTTAAACATAATATAAGTAAAAGTACCTTCCGGCACACCGTGTCGCGCCGTAGCGAGTCGGTCGCGTGTCGGCCGGCGAGCGCAGACGGCTGCGGCGTGCAAACGAAGCACAGTGAAGCGAGCCCGCGTCTAAACGCTGCACAGGACCTCTATCTTTATGTCCCGGGACTGCATGCTACGGCGCGGGCACTACATTACTATAAAATAAATTACATATTTTAAGTAGATAATATATACTTTTCGGTTGAAGATCACTGAATGAGACCCAGTAGAAGTTTTATTGTTTTTACGTCTGAGGGCATTTAGTGTCCCACAAAGTGGTAACAACATTTTTGTATCTCAGGGCAAAGTAAACCCCCGCGACGACTTCAAGACCCGTGGACGTTACTTGGCTGACAAGTACGAGTACGACGTGACCGAGGCGCGTAAGATCTGGTGCTTCGGCCCCGAGGGAACCGGCCCCAACCTCATGGTGGACTGCTCCAAGGGAGTGCAGTACCTCAACGAGATCAAGGACTCCGTGGTCGCCGGCTTCCAGTGGGCCGCCAAGGAGGGAGTCATGGCTGAGGAGAACCTGCGTGGTGTGAGGTTCAACATCTACGATGTCACGCTACACACTGATGCTATCCACAGGTTTGTCATTACTAAATGTCTAAAACACTACAAGAACCTTTTGGCGCTAGGCCAAAGTCGGAACTAACGCCGCCATCGTGTTTTTTTAACTACAATCTCTGACAATTTCACGAACAACAACGCCCCATGTCAATGTCATTCAGGTGCCAAAATATACTTGTCACCAAACTTTTAAGCCTCCTGAGGCCTAGACAAAGTGGCATTCTATCAGCGATGATGGTAAAGGAAATAATGTATAAGACGCGCCATCCCACTCGCCGCTAAAGCGCGTCATCTGTACAAGCTCTAATAATTTTCATTCGGTTTGATGCTAGTTAATTAGGATGGGTCGTAATTCTATTCTTGTAGGGACTGATTCTTTGTGTGATTTGTTCTTTACCTTTACAAAATGAAACTACATATTACAATAAAATGTCTTGCCGTCAACGGCGTACAACGAAAACCTAATGTTTGTCTGTTGTACAGGGGTGGCGGTCAAATCATTCCAACGACGAGAAGATGTCTGTACGCGTGTCTGCTGACCGCGCAGCCGAGGCTTATGGAGCCTGTGTACCTGTGCGAGATTCAGGTACGAGCCGCCGCTAACATGCATGGAGTGTCTGTCTGTAGAACCGCTAATCCAGTCTTTGTAATAACAGTCGCAAGAAACTTTGCTGATTCGTCAATTGAACCCTCCAATCAGTCGGTATAAGGAGTCGTTTTGCTCTGAGTAAGATTTTATTGTTTTGAGTCTAGATTACTAACCGATAAGCAGAAGTTTAGTAATAGTAGAGAATAATAATGAAATGGCTCGACTTACTGATAAGACTGGATTGCGAGACTGCGATTAATATGTATTCCATTATATATATATATAAATGTGTCGGCAACAGTTATCTAGTTCATATCGTGTTATCGGCTGCGAATGTTCCCAGCATGACCCCACGTTTTTCCTGAGCGGGCTAGCATGCTACGATAGTTCCGCCTTTCCGAGACGTGGCAGATCAACAGTTCTTTGTTTAGGCACCGTCACCCATACATGCCTTGCCTGAATAGGGGAACTAACAGTCCTACGAAATTTTAACAACCCTTGATTATTGGAATATCCTGAAAATCATAAAATGTACCGTAGTGAGCAGTAATGCGGTGTTTGCTGCTAACAGCTTTATGCTTAGTATAAATACTGCTTGCTCTAGTAGCATCTACATTTTTAGTGAACGGATGTGGATGTTGGCATGAAACCTTGATATCAAATAATTTAATTACATAATAAATTAAATATGAAAAGAAAATCTATATTGTACTAGCTTCCGCCCGCGGCTTCGCCCGCGTGTTATGTCGATAAAAAGTAGCCTATGTCCTTTCTCAGGCTCTAGACTACTTGTTTACCAAATTTTATTTAAATCGGTTCAGTAGTTTTGGCGTGAAAGCGCGACAGACAGTTACTTTCGCATTTATAATATTAGTAAGGATGTGTATTTCTGAAGTAGAACGTCTTTCAATTGCATTATAATAACATACTTCCATTTATGTGTAATCCCCACACAGTGCCCCGAGGTAGCCGTCGGAGGTATCTACGGCGTGTTGAACAGGCGTCGTGGGCACGTGTTCGAGGAGTCGCAAGTGACCGGCACGCCCATGTTCGTCGTGAAGGCGTACCTGCCCGTCAACGAGTCGTTCGGCTTCACCGCCGACCTGCGCTCCAACACCGGCGGCCAGGCCTTCCCGCAGTGCGTGTTCGATCACTGGCAGGTCCTGCCTGGAGACCCGTGCGAGCCCGGCACCAAGCCCTACATTGTTGTTCAGGTTTGTACTCGATACTTTGTCTCAATGTCTTTAGCGGCTATTATCTTTTTGATGAATCTATGGCAATCTAAAGAGAGTCGGCCCAGAATTTGGCGACGAGTTTGGCACCGTAGCGTCAATCGGTTCCTGAAACGTGCAGATACACGCTGATACTTCTCTGATGACACTTGAATTAAATTTAAAAAGGGAGTCATTATGGAGACTACTAAAAATATTTTCGATTAGCCAAGTTCTGGGCTGACATAATATCGAAGAATGAACTACACACATCAACACGGTCTAGGGATATTTTTAAAAAAGCGAATTACTATCAATGTGTTAATTATTTATATGACATGTATATATTTAAAAGATACGTTATTTAATATTCTACCATTTTTTAATAATGGTTAAGGTACTTCGATTAAAATTTCAGGATTTTATGGAAAAAAAATGAAGCATAGACGGAAACCGTATATGAATTAACTTTTAATTTATGAGTAAAAACAGAAAAAAATAGAAAAATCATTTAATTTGTGTTTATAAACTTGAAGTTAGTAGTCTGAGAAAGCGCCCATGATGTTCATAACACATCGGCAACGATTCGGCATGCTCAGAACAAGGTTGTCAATGTCTTGCTGCGGAATATTGTCCCATGTCCTTCTGAGGTGCGCAAAAAGTTGATCTTCTGTAGCCAGATTTTCAGGAACTTCCTTCAGAGCTCTTCTTTGCAGCATATCCCACGCATGCTCAATGGGATTTAGATCTGGCGATTGAGCAGGCCAGTCTAAGGCCCTAACATTGTGTGTATGTAACCAAGCTGCTACCGTTCTCGACGTGTGTGCCCGGGCATTGTCGTGCATGAGCAGGAAATCTTGCCCCATTTGTGTTCTGTGGGGCAAGATTACGGGCCCCAGCACCTGTTGGACGTATCGTTCTGCCGTCATATTGGCCCGCACCCAAACGAGATCCGTCCGTCCTCCAAGACGAATTCCTGCCCAAACCATAATTGTTCCTCCTTGGTATGGGTGAACTTCCTGAGGGTTCTGAAGACGGCTCCATCGTCCAGGAACTCGCCAAACACGCGTCCTTCGTGAATCTGGATGGAAGCCGAACCTGGATTCATCCGTGAACAGCACATTGGACCATTGCTCACGGCCCCAGTCCACGTGGTTCCGAACCCATTCTAATCGTCGTCCACGATTGCCTCTCCGTAATGGTGGGACCCGGAGTGGTCTACGAGAGCGTAGATTGCTTTCATGCAGTCGCCTTCTTACAGTTTGGTCACTCACAAGCACTTGGTGTTCCACTCGCAGCCTTTGGACCAATTGAGTCGCCGTTGCATTTGGTTGAGCTCGCGCAGTAATTTGCAAAAATCGGTCTTGTCTGGGGGTAGTGATGCGACTTGGCCCCCGGTGCCTCTCCGCTACTTCACCTGTGGCACGATAGCGTGTCCACAATCTTGAAATTACATTTTGGTGGGTCCCTATGGCCTCAGCAACATTACGCTGAACAGACCCAGCTTCCAGCATTCCCACAGCTCGTAACATCTCCGCCCTCGTCAAATGTTGGCGTTGCATGGCTACAATACCTCAATTTTAACTTTACCTTTCGTTTAAAAATGAAGAAAAACTGTAACTAAGCGTAATTCGTATTGTTTTCTAAATTTCGCACAAATGAAAATTCCCTCTCCTACACATCAAGAGATTTTTATGCCACCGAAACAAAAGAATTTTCAAAAATTTGAATTTGGAATTAGTCTGAGATAAATTACAAACAAATCGGTGTATAAAAGATTCCAATGCGGCCAGTACTTTTCGAGTTATTTAATTGAGTATGAAATATCCCTAGACCGTGTTGATGTGTGTAATTTTCCAAAAACAAATTATTTTGTTACGAGAAAAGTGCTGCTAGCCAAATCTTAATCTATTTATAGATAATCTCTTTGGCAAACAGGGCTGCAATTCACAATATTTAGTAATAACTTTTCTCAAATATACCTTCCGGCACACCGTGTCGCGCCGGAGCGAGTCGGTCGCGTGTCGGCCGGCGAGCGCAGACGGCTGCGGCGTGCAAACGAAGCACAGTGAAGCGAGCCCGCGTCTAAACGCTGCACAGGACCTCTATCTTTATGTCCGAGGACTGCATGCTACGGCGCGGGCACTACATTTGCATTGTAGAAGCTGCAATAAATGATATTCATTATTTTTTGTTCTGAAATATAATTCATTTCTTCTTCTTTGCAGGAGACAAGGAAAAGGAAAGGACTTAAGGAGGGTCTGCCCGACTTAGCTCAATATCTGGACAAATTGTAAACGTCGTAGCTAATGCAATCCATACTGTAATATATGTAACATTATTGAGAGCGCCTCACGCATTATACAATTTTACGTTTTAACATTATGAATAATTTTATTTTGAACATAAAACGGAATGTATCGCCTCAATTAAGTTAAGTGTTAAGCACGACGACGCTGGTCGGACCGTTTGTTACTGAGTGGCAGAATGTTGCTGTCACCAAGAGATACTAAATAAACTATTTAAAACACCACAGCCTGTTTGATATGAATCGCTATGATGTCGGGAACCATGATTCATTACTTGTACTGTAATTAATTTTTAAATTATAATTTTTCTATTGTAAACAACCCTAGTGTTTTTATTTGACTGAAACAGTCATTTCGGAAAAGGTGAGTTGATAAATAAACTTTCGGAGGTACATCCTGGCATGCATTTTTATTTGAAGTCTGCCAGAATGTATCTTTTATTTTATTACATACATCAGTGTAGTAAATAACATTACTTTTATCAAAAATCTTATCATTAATGAGCAATGTTATCACTGCACTAATGTATGTTTCATTTTAGATTTTGATCATAAAGTAACCACACACTTTGATTCACAGGGCAACAGTTTGTGGTGAATACTCCATGACGAGCCAAATGGTAAGAATGTTTTTCAGTGTCTGTAACTTCTTATTCCATCTAACAAGTCAGTTTATAAATGTACTAGCTGATGCCCGAGACTTCGCCCGCTTTGTTGTCGGTTATTTCATACTAAAACCTTCCTCGAGAACCACTCTATCCATTGGTGAAAACAGCAGGAAAATCGGTGCAGTAGTTTTTGAGTTTATCGCGTACAGGACGACAGACAGACGCGGCGTAGGACTTTGTTTTATAATATGTAAGGATAAGGATGAACAAATTAATGTCTCAACAATATTCATGTTATTTATATTATTGTAAAAAGTAACAGCTCTAAATTATTCAAAGTAAAACAAACCAAATTGTGCATGACTCCCACTCAAATATTTTTTAATGATGATTATCACAGACCTGTACTGAGTAATGAGGAAAAAAATTAATCACACTGAAAATGTAAACAAAAATAAAAAAAATAATGCAGAAATGAATTAGTTGCTTATTTGTTATTATTTGTTCCAGGTGTTGAGTATGTGAGGAGAGAAAAACATTGTATTCAACAAAAGGTAAATATTACTGAAATCTCTTAATGTTATGTAGGTAGACAATCCATTATAATAAAATGTATAAACGCGTTATGTTCCATTATAATGATCTGAACATCCGATGTTGGGATAATGTTGATACTAGTTTTGCTAATGGCACATCATTTATTATGCAACTAAAGTTTTTATCACTTTTTTTTGCAATCACCTTCAGTAGTATTTTTGAGACAATTTATCAATACTAGAATGAGTGACATAAGCCGCGTTCATCATGTTTAGCTTCTTTCGTTGTTATTTTCCTTTTTCATAAAGAATATCCTAATTATGATAAAATTCCTCCCGATTGTGTGACTACATAGAATTATTAGTATTTATTAAACTCTTCCTTTATATATAATTTTTTCCCTTTGTCTATAACGTTAGAATTAGATTGAATATCTCTTGTATTTCTTTTATTAAATTCTTTTAATTGTATTACATAATGATGACAACACTGTTCTAGATGCCCCGTGATGGTTTAACAAGCTCAACAGGCCTGAAAACTTAAAATTGCTTACAAAACATAATAAAGTATTAGAAATAAACTAACATTAGGTATTTTTTGTTACAGATATGCATTAGTATGATTCGCGTGTACCGAAGGACGCTGATTAGTTCCGTATCAGGTAATTAACAATATTAAATCTACTGATAGATTGTTACACTAGCTTTTTCAAATCTATAATGTGGATACTGATAAATTATTTGAATTTCTAAAGTTATCAATTCCTTTAATTGTATTTTATAATGATGACAACACTGTTCTAGATGCCCCGTGATGGTTTAACAAGCTCAACAGGCCTGAGATCTAATTTATTTCACAAAAATTTGACTAATCTTTTTGTCACAGATTTTAACCTTTTTTTTTTAACAACAGATGCCTGCGTATTCTGCTAAAAAGGAAGAGGCAAGCTATCCAATAGGTGAGAACAATGGCTAAAAATGTCCAAGCTAAGCATAAAATTTTCTTAAAATGATGAAAATTCACAGACCTGTTCTGAATTATTGTGAGGTCAACTTATTATTACTTCTGATTAAATTAAACTTTGATGTTTTACATTCCATTGTAATTGTGAACCTTTTCACTAGGTCACGGATTTTAAGTTTTTTTTTATTTTAAATTACAGTTGCGTAATAACGAGTTCGGCTAAAAACGAAGATACAAGCTAAATCCAATAGGTGAGAACAATGGCTAATAATTGGATTATTTTAGCATTCAATTACTTAAAATGATGAATATTCACAGACCTGTTCTGAATTATTTTGAGGTGAACCTATTTTTACTTCTGATTAAATTGAACTTAGATGTTTTACATTGTTTTGTGATTGGGAACCTGTTCACTAATTTAATTATATTTCTCGTTTCAGGTACTCTGCTAGTTCTGATGATAACAACTTACTGTTCAAATAATGTGGGAAAACATTTTGTACCAATAAATGATTATAAAAAAATCCAGGCTTTCCATTTTCGTCAGTGTCATTGACTCTGGCAGGGCCACCACCACGGATTTTGATTACACAAAAAATTAGTCGCTAATTAGTCTAAATTAGTCGCCAAATATCAGAATTAGTCAGTCACTGGTTCAAAAGCTATAAGGGTTTATAGGTGACCGATCTGGAGTCTCCCCAGCAGGGTCACATTTATATCTCTAAAACTAGGGCACCTAGCAAAAATCTGTTTTTCTCCCATATTTTGTCGCCAATTAGTTGAAATCAGTCGCCAAATATCAGAATTTGTTGGTCACTGGTTCAAAAGATAAGGGTTTATAGGTGGCGATTTGGAGTCTCCCCAGCAGGGCCACATTTATGTCTCAAAAAGTAGGACACTAGCGAAGATGTTTTTTCCCATAATTTGTCGCTATTTCGGCGGTGAAAAGTAGAGGTTTGCACCGGAGAATAACCGGTGATTTACCGGTAGAAGTACTCGATTGAAATAATCTGTAATTAACCGATTGGTCTCCGGTGATCGTCGCATCTTATTTTTTAAATATAATAAAGTTACAGAAATAAGACATTCAACAATCATTTTTTTATAATTATTTAACATTTATTTACCAACTTGTTTCTTTCGAATTAGATTAATTATTTCAGTCATTAATTCAAAGCGGTCTTGTCCTTTTATGTGATTCATTTCACTAGCAACTAACTGGCCAAATAATTTGTTACAATGTTCGTGGTTATTTTTATAATTTTCTGTTTTCATTGCTCATTACTATGGGTTGCTTTTTTGAAATACAGGAAAAGTTTTTGACCAGTGCGCAAATTTTTTTTGGTGGTTCAGTATCAGTAATAGAACACATTTCCATTATTTATTCAATACTTTTTTTTGTTTTTTTATCCTACTTTAAATCAGCAAAATATGGACACAAACTATTCGTAATAATATCAATGGGCGCGTGCGGCGGCCGGCGCACAGGCGGCGGTGTTGCACGGGGGTGCAACCCCCTCCCGGGCGGCGCCGGGCGCTGTGGCCGACAGTTCGCTCATCGCACGCGCTGTCGTGTGACGTCGCGTCTAATCGCTTTCCCGCGCAAGCGCCGCGCCGCACGTGTGTCGTGCTTGTACCTACCGGTCACGATGTCGGACTTCAGTAACCGCGAGTTTTACGAGATGGTGCGAGTGTATGTACTGAGTGGTGAAAGTTTGCGAGCAGCTCGCAGAATGTATGCGACGGAGAGCATACCTCTAATGTGAGCCCATGGAATCCTTAACCCCGCGGTCCCTAATGAAAGGACAATTTTAGCGGCCACTCAAAGGCTGCTTGATCACGGACAGTTCAGAACCCCGAATCATGCACGAGGGTCTGGCAGACCCCGACTGGCGATCGAAATCGAAGAAAGCATTTTTGATTTCTTTGAGCGAGATCCAAGGGCCAGTAACCCACGTAAATACCTACGCCGGCGAATCGAGCGACCGCACAGCTGATAGATAGGTACTTTCGCGCGTTCCGCATCGCCGCGCGCCGCCGCCGGCGCCGGTTAGCCATACAACCACTTTTAAAATAAACATCTTTCGTTAACGATTTTTGAATTTTTTTGTATGAAGACGCATCAAAATAAAAAAATTATGTTTAATAAAACTGGTTTAAGGTTAATATGTCAAAATTTCCGCAGTGGATAAAAACTTTTCCTGTATTTCTAGCACAATCACCTTCTGGTTCTTCGTCAGAAAATGTCATCATTTGCGCATATTCTTCAAATAGATCTAAATAGAAAAAAAAAAAATTGGTAAATGAAAAACAAGATTGTATCTTGCATACGGTTATAACAAAATCGTGAACAAATTTAGCTTACTATGAGTTTCCATTTTAAAAGTTTAAAAAATTTCTTAAATCAAAATCAGCATTTGTTATCTTTAAATCGTTTTTTTTAAATAAATGATTATATAAAGTATATCAATTGATTCTTCTTATTTCTTCATTTTTAATGTATAAATAAAAATCTTTATTCTCCGGTGACCTCCTGTTTTTCACCGGAGATTGCCCAATCACCGGTGAATTCAATCGGTAGGTAGTTATAATCTCGCTCCGGTGCAAACCTCTAGTGAAAAGGTTAATAATAGAGTAAGTTCCTATCCTATGCCATAATGTTGGCTTCACTGTCGTAGAACCAATACGAATTCGCTACGGAGCTTTCTAATAGGTAGGTTTTTTTAAATGAGCAGTCGAGCCAACATCGGCAGAGGAACCATTTCATGAAACGCACTCTAATTAGGTGGACGAGCACCGCATGAGCTGTTGTGTTTGTATAAAGTTCTCTACAACCGTGCACACTCCATTCGTGCCGCGCAAAACTTTTTCATAAATACATTGTCTATGATAAGAGTTATAGGAGGAAGACAGTTTTTTAAATTTTTTGTCGACACCTGCTCGTAAAGTGGCTCTTATTGAACTGCTTTTAGGTACAGTGTATAAACACGCGTGCTTTTAACTTTATATTACCGCACTGGAGTACGTTTCATCAATAATTCGTTTGTAAAAGGCAAAGGAAATCCGCTAAACAGCCTTAATTAAAAATTTAATAAACATAACAATCAGATAGAGAATACTGCTTCGGTGAAAATAGAGAATGCTCAATTTGTATGGGATAGATATTAATTCCATGCTGCCATGATAGTACTTACTAATTCCATACTGCCATGTAACTAGTAAATAGTTATCTGTGGCGTACATTACCACACTCGTGTGTGCGTTTCCTCAAATACCTAGTTCCTTTGCCGTAAGTTGGCTCTGCTGATGTGGTCTTACAACAGTAGAGCCAACATTACGGCTTAAGAACTATTTGACGTTTAAAATATATTCGTTCACTAACATTTCGTTCCATAAGTCCGTCTTAACGTCTTATTAACGTCATCGTCATTCATCTGCACGGCTGGTAATCTCGGAACATAGAATTATTTTGTCTATGGGTGATTTCTTCAAAGTGACCACAGCCCCGCGTCCCTTTCCCCTTTGTTGCAGCAAAATTTATATAGTCTGTGGCTAAAGAATGGCATCTCATCTGTTATGTCAAAACTCAAGGCTGCAGCTGTGCGCATGTTTTATAAAACTAATTGGAATCCAGCTAAATAAATTAGTCTCGCTTATTTAATGCTGAGTAGCGCGTTGCGGCAGTGTCGCAGTATCTCGCATTATCTCAACAAAATGGTGCCCGAAGTTGTGTTCGTATTGGGTGCGCCTGGCGCCGGCAAAGGAACGCAATGTTCTTTTATTTCTAAAGAATATGGTTTTGTACATCTGTCCGCTGGCGATTTGCTACGCGAAGAGCGACAAAGGCCTGGGTCCGAGTACGGAGAGATGATCGAGGAGAAAATTCGGAACGGTGAGATTGTACCTGTAGAGGTTACGTGCTCTCTCATTTACAAGGCCATGCAGAACTCCGGTAAGACGCGCTTCCTTGTTGACGGCTTCCCGCGTAACAAGGACAATTTAGACGGCTGGGAACGCGCCATGACTGACAAAACGAAGCTGCTCTTCGTGTTATTCTTCGAGTGCTCGCGGGACATTTGCACGGAGCGGTGTTTAGGACGCGGAGCCGCCGGCAGTGGGCGCTCGGACGATAATCTGGACAGCCTCCAGAAGAGATTCAACACTTATATAAACGATACCTTGCCTATCATTTGCCACTACGAAAAAAAAGGTTGTGTGCACACTATTAATGCAGAGGTGTCTCCACTTGAAGTGTTTGAAGATGTAAAAACTGCATTCAACAACATTGGATTGCAAAGAATAGCAACCTAATTAATTTAGCATAAGTAGGTCAATGTTGAGCTGTGTACATTGCAGAGTATTTGTCTTGTCTTAGGAATATTGATGTTATTTTATAACCCAGTGATCTTTAAAATGATGAGCAAATGAAACACAATACATACCTATAGCCATTGCACTAAAATAAGTAAATAAATTGCATGACATTATTTTGCAGCATTTGCACAGGCAATTCAAGGTGTCCATTCTTGAATATGACATTAATTTTGACCTTTTCAATAAAATTGTAGTGTGGACCAGAAATTTAGGACTCAGGTTTGTTGAATAGCTCAATCTGTTGAATAATACATAATATTTGCATAAATATTCTCATTCTCAAAGTGGCTTTATGTCTAAATTGTCAACTCATTAATATAGTTAATATAGGTAAGTATAATAAGTTGAAATTAATGATAATATTTTGAAACAAATAAATTTGAACTGAACCAATGTATTCTTATTTTATAAATTGTGCATAAGTTTTAGTTTTAAGCAGTGGGTCTCTAAACACATACTTTTAACTAAATGAAATAAAATTTAATATTGCATATTTAATTTTGTTCATCACAAGCATGTAATAATTGAGTAGTTTGAATGTGTCAAATTAGATCAATATTGCCTTGGTAAAGTGGTTAATGAAGTAATTAAATTGCTATGTTTACCTAAAGTTCTTTATGTAGGTAATACGGGCTGATATCCGCAACTCCCGACAAAATTACCTAAAGTACTTATCAACAAGACCTAAACAAAATAAATAACATCATATAGTGTTTTTTTTTCTTACACTTCAAGTCATATAATTATCAATAAATCTATGTATATTCATGAAAAAGTAATTTAAATAATACCTCTTTACTGAAGATATATTTTCAATAATAAATAATAAAATCAGACCCTAAGTGCTTTGATGTTGAGCTTAGCAGTTTACTAGTAGCCCAGACCTAATAGAATACCAAGGCAGAGTGCTGTCAACAATGACGCGTGAGGCCGGTTTCGTAAACATGTGTGCACTTAGTGAGATGTAGTTTGATTGTAAATGTGTGCGTGTGAGTGTGTATGCACAGAACGGAGGTGTAATTTTGGCATGCTTCACTATATTGTTCGCACAATCTGTCTTGGTTTTTTATTTGGTCTGAGACTAGTAGTACAGAAATTTAAATCTATTTTATACTTCAAAGCTGATTTAACATAAACACATTAGCATTTCTCTCATCTAGTTTATTATTGCTGTATAGCTGGATAAACCAGTATGTTCAAAATGTGCATTGTCAAAAACACATTCCTTGTTTTATAGGTACTTACTTAGCTAGCCCAATGTTAAAGTATGTGTAACACATAGGTAGATTGTTGACTAAGTAGATACATGGAAGTAAATACAATATTTATTGTTGTAATTTGTTTTATTATTTACTAGCTGTGCCCCGCGGTTTCACCCGCGTAAGTCGCGATCCCGAGCGAATCACGGGATAAAAGTATCCTATGTCCTATTCCAGGTCATGGTCTACCTCCGTGCCAAATTTCATCCAAA
Organism: Lithophane leautieri; assembly: GCA_949152455.1. Taxonomy (NCBI): domain Eukaryota; kingdom Metazoa; phylum Arthropoda; class Insecta; order Lepidoptera; family Noctuidae; genus Lithophane; species Lithophane leautieri. The sequence goes on from OX424475.1 coordinate 2,418,995, forward strand.
TCCGTTCAGACGTTTTAGCGTGAAAGCGTAACAAACAAACAAACTCACTTTCACATTTATAATAGGCTTGTGTTTAAACGCCTACCAGAAAAGTACCTATTTAACTACCAAAAAATTCGAAATACCTGTCAGACCGGATAAATGGTCACCAAATTGTGTTTCGTAAAGTATTAAGTTAATTTCAGATCAAATATTTTATATTATCGCTAAGTAGATGTTACCAATATTTTATTTCACGACTTTCAATTTAGTCAGTTTTACTGAGGCAAAAAAGCTAACGGTCGATCGTACAATTTTTTGAATATCAAATATAGTGTTGCGTACCTATCCCAAATACATGTTACTTATTTATTGTTTTATGATATTAATTAAAATATGATAACCTAGCCAAATAAATATTTCACTCTACTAATACACTACGCTACGCTACTACGCTACTGCAACAAATGACTAAGGTAAATAAAATGAATCACTGGTAGGAAAATAAAAAATAATAATTCTAATAGCATTTATTCATTTGCCCATACATAGTCGGTTGTTTTTTTTTTGTAAAAACTTTTTATTTTTCTTTTTTTAGTTGTGGTACCTACCCCACACAAATTCGAATACCTGCTATGTAAATAACAGCGACGGAGTCAAATAAGATATCGTCTACATCGACAAAGTGGGAAAAATACGTAGTTATTGAAGCTAACTCAAAAACTACGCAATAAAAATTAATAAAATTTATATGGGACCACCTCGGGAGTAGGTATACCCTTTCGAACAAAAAAAATAATTTGTAAATCGGTTCACAATTGGCGAAAATATCGACGAACATAAACAAAAAAAAAAGAAAAATAGATACAGATGAACATAGAACCTCCTCCTTTTTTAAGAAGTCGGTTAAAAATACCCCAAATGATTCTCCAACAATAGAGGGGATACGGCGCATTCCAAATAAAGGGAAACGACTGTAATATTAGTTCGACAATAATATATTTTGGATTCAGTTTGGATAATTTGATCACACTAAAGCTCTGTCATTTTGGGTATTAATGTTACTATTTCAGGGAAACAAGATTTGGTGATCCATTTTGGTAGGCAAAAAGAATATAAATACAACACGTTCTGATGAGTGTATAATTATTATGGAACGTATAATTATTATTAACGTATAATTATAATTATTATGGAACGTTCTTTAGGCACCTCGGTATATAGTGGGTTTATTTTATTTGAAGTTAACATGTTTTACTTGGTACTTAGTCTTAGGGTCTAAAAATTATTTTGGTGAGCATTTAAATTGTAGGCTTTATAATATTAGGTAGGATTTCCATATCACATCCTACTTCTTTTAGACTCGTGTTCAGACGAAGTTTCTAAGCTGATAATGATGTCATACCATGATGTCAGATCATCTCTAATTGTAGAGATACCTACTTGAATTGTAATGCTGACTCATCAGATTCAAGTTTTCAAATAAAACTACTAGATATGCTTAAAAAAATACTCCTGATAAGAATAACATTGTAAGTATCTATTTTTAACCCCCGACCTAAAAAGAGGGGTTTTATAAGTTTAACGTGTGTATCTGTCTGTCTGTCTGCGCCATCGTAGCTGCCAAACGGCTGAAACGATTTTGATTTTTTTGGTTTTGTTTGAACGGTGACTTGATCGAGAGTGTTCTTAGCTATGATTCAGGAAAATCGGTTCAGGCGTTTGAAGTTTATCAGCTCTTTTGTAGTTGATGAATGGATGTGAGCACCTTCCACAGGTCTAATCGATTGGAAATTTAGAATTCTGTTAGGTACTTCAATGATATGAAAAGAACATAGTAACCTTGAACTGATGCTGCAGCATCACCTGGAATTTGCAGGACACCCAACTCCCTCACCAACTTACAGCAGAGGTGTCGTGTTTGAACTCATTGGAAAGGTCTCAAAAAATAGGTTAAAGATAGATGGTGATCAGGGTCTGATGATGGAGTAGGGAAGATAAATGAGACTAAATTAGTAACTAGCTTCACTGTGGCAAAAATACGTACAGCTACGCAGATTTCGACGAGCCGCGTGTGTTGTTTCCTATTTTCAATAGCCGGCCCCCGACGCAACGACGCGACGCTTGGATCAAAATATTACCTACAACTTTATTATTGCTAGGCTTACAGGAGAGTGAATTACTTAATTTGTTTTGGTTTGAGTACCTACTGATTAAAGTAGACGTTCTTACATATTTTTTTGCGTTCTGTTTTGTTTACGTATCTACATCAAAACAGAAACTTGTTTTTGGTCAAGTTGCAATGATTAGAATAATTGATTATTTTAAAACAACATCATTGTAAGTATGTATAGTTCTGGTCGTGGGCGCTATGAAATGTTATTTTTCACTTTAAGTCAATAACATGGTACAGTTAGATTCAAACTTAATGGCGGCTCGGAACATGAGGCGAGTCGCTGCCCAGTAACAATTTCATGTGTCAGCGGGGGTGAGGGGTGATGTACTGCGCAGCGAGTAGCTAACTTCCGAGCCACCATTAAGTTTGAATCGAACTGTATTTATGGTTACTACATCCGAACAAGTCACTAATGGTGGTACAAAAGTGTTTTGTTGTTTGAAACAACCGATTTTAAATACCTACCGCTCTGTGTTCGAATTACGATGATTTTTTTTGCCATTCAAATATCGCTCTAATGATCGTAGGAATACGGCTACCGGACTGAAAGATACCTTTTTTCAATTAGGTAATTTATACTTTATGGTACTTATAGTTAAGTACAATACCTTAGATTATAAAATGTAATCTAAGTAAGTACCTACAGTACATTGTAAAATGAGTTAGGTACCTACAATGTTGTTCTTATCACAGGTGTCGATATAATTCTTACTGTTAAATTACCACTTTTTATCACATTACCGTGTGCTATGAAACGCGGAACTAACTATAAAACATGTTATCGGCCGTTAGACATGACATCATACAAAAGGCCGTTGTAACTTGGCAGTTCTGAACATAGGCACTACGACCTTCGCCCATGTTCTCTCACTCGTACTCGCCTCATATCAATATTTGGTTCCTAAAAATGTTACTGCGCAGCCTTCTGCGCGAAGTTCGGAATTGCCAAGTTATCGGCCGTAATCCGTATCAATGGGCCGTATTGTATTCTAAGTCTTGTACACTTTGTTTTGTCCTGAACCACTAATCACCATTTTACTTGAGGCCAATAAGTGCGATCGCCGAGCAAATATCCGATCATCGCGTACACACGGCTACACATCAAGCTATACATTTCCAGTTTATGCTGATCTCGCATTATATAGTATTTCTGTACAATGCGAGGTCAGCTTATACTGGAAATGTAAAGCTTGATGTGTAGCCGTGTGTACATATGTTGTAAGAGACACAATTTAACGGTCTATTAAAAAAGGTTCTATTGCTCGGCAATTTGATTTAAAAACTTAACTTTAAATAAATAAAAGAACTTGTAAAGCTATCCTGATAAGCCTGTGTTTCGTGCCCGTCGTGTCACCTTTCTACCAACAAATCTCGTTTGAAGCATTTAAGCTTATTTCATACTACGCTATATTATAGTAGCATATAGCATACAGTTCATAGCACAACAACATCGCTCGCCATTCATTTATTTAGAACACGTTCACATTATGCTATACTTACTATATATTATTGGAAATGTATGGCGAGAGATATTTTTGTACTATGAACTATAATTAAGTTATACGCTATATGTATATTATAGCGTAGTCTGAAATGAGCTTTATCGTCAGAACTTGAACTAACGCGATTGCAGAGTAGGTGCTTACCTCTCCTCGCGGAGGCGATTGGCGGCAATGACCTCTCGCGTCCGGCCCTGGTTCAGGCCATGGTACGGAGCGAGAGGGCATGGGAAGCCGTCACCTCCTTCTGCGAAGCAGTAATGCTCGCGAAGGAGGAGGCGGAACGCGTGAGGGAAAGGCAAAGTTTGCGCCCTCACGCCCCTAACCGCCGCCGTTGGAGACGCCCTGGGCGTCGGGAATCCCAGGCGGATTCCCGGCCACCATAGGCGCGGGCTTGCGGACGGCGAGTAATGGGCAGCTCGCCGTCCGATAAGGACCAGGCCCGGGTCGATGGCGCGTCGTGTTCCACGCGCGCCTCAAAGAGATGTCCGCACAATTAGCGGGGTCCGCTAGGACCGATGCATGCCAGGGTTGCGGGAAAGTCCGAAAGGGATACCGGGACCTTGGCAACAGGCAAATGAAGGAACACGGGTGGGTTTTAGTCAGTAAAAGTCTGACACGCCCTTCCGCTCCGCCCAGAGCGGGAGAAGTCATTGGATGATATCCCACCCTAAAAAAAAAAAAGGTGCTTACCTCAGACTAACAAAAAAAGGAAGACGGAGCGCTCCTCACATCAAAGGTGAAGCCACAAAACTATGCTCCTGCAAGTAAACACAGGCTCACACACACACATAGACTAAAACTATGCTCATCGCTCCTAGTACGTCACGAATCGTCGTCTAGTGAACATCAATAAAAAATATAGAATTATGCCTTCCTGTGTAGTGCAAACTTGTAAAAACAATAGCAAATCACATAAAAAGTCTCACGGAATCACTTTTCACTTTTACGTACTTGAAATAACATCGTTTTTTAATTAACCGACGAAAAAAAAGGAGGAGGTTCTCAAGTCGACCAGTATATATTTTTTTTTTTATTTATGACCACGCATTACTTTTTAGTGAGTCGGCCGATTTGAAAAATTCTTTTTTTCTTGTGAAAGGTATACCTCGAAGTTGGTCCCATTTAAAATTGGAAACTATAATCCACCCCTAAAGGTAGAAAAAATGGGGTTGATTGATTTTTCACCAACTGAATTTTCAACTGTGAACCGATTCTGTTGAAATTTCGCACACATACATAGTTCTGATGACACAACCACTCATCATCAACTCCAGGTCTTTAATCTGGAATATGAATGGATATGGATACCCCCTGGAGTGGATGGTAACTCAAAAGCGAAAAATAAAAAACTTTTTTACAAAAAATTAAACCGACGAAAAAAGAACTGAAAAGCGAAAAATAAATAACTTTAATTTCGGTAGTCGGTGTCTTCGCTTTTCAATTTTCGTTTTTTGCCACCATTTTTTTTAAATAACTTCGAATTTTTAGTTACTTGGTACAAAAACCTCAACGAATGAATGAATGAAAGCAGTGACATAAGGTTGGGATGCCATAATGTGATTTCAAATTTTCCCATTCGATTAAAACAATTTAAATTATGATTTCTTATTTCGAGTAATTATATTCCTGTTTTGTTGTTTTATGTATTTATATTTTATAGATTTTCAAGTAATACTAAATTTAAAAGTAAATGAATAGTAGCTACAAGAAATAGCGACGTAAAATTTTTTGTTTTTGTTTCGGAATAGATGTCCTTCTTAACAAATGAGGTATAATATCTTAATCGTACAATATTATTCTACCCATACAATATTATTTCCCAAATTATAGGTAAACACTTGGCAACCCTTTTTATACACACATAGATAAAAAGGTGGCTTCACTTTTGATGTTCGTAATGCTCAGTCTTTCTTTTTTTGTTAGTCTGACGTGCTTACACTACGTCGATTGATAAAATTACACAAGTATAATTAATAACTATATGTATATGAATACGGAACTATAGGAACACTGGTTGGTAAGAGGTAAGAACAAAAAAAGCAAAAAGGCATTTTTTTTTTCAAATCATCATTTTCCTGCCCTTATCTTTCTTTCTTCCATACTTCTCTACTAGCTGTCATCTCGGTAGTCATCCCTTTCTAGCCGTATCATCTTTCACATAGTCCATTCATCGTTTCTTTGGTCTTCCCCTACTTTTATAGCCATTTTTTATCAAATATCCTTACATATTATAAAACAAAGTCCTCCGCCGCGTCTATCTGTCGTCCTGTACGCGATAAACTCAATAACTACTGCACCGATTTTCATGCTGTTTTCACCAATGGCTAGAGTGGTTCGCGAGTAAGGTTTTAGGATACAACGTGTAACGGAATAAATGCAAGAGCTCATACACCCCAATTAGAATATTAAATTATAAGACTAAAATAATATCTGTAATTTAATTTAATTAAACCACACCTTAAATTAACTATGTTATTTAACGCGCACTACACAGGATAGCTATGAGCGTATTACAAATTTGGTTATGCATTTAAATAGGCTTTATTCCTTTGAGATAAGGCTTAAATTTCTTTAAATAAAATATCTTACTACCTTATTATGACGCAGTGGTTCTAATTTCAGTTAAAAGATTTTTTCATGAAAAAATTACATATATAAATAATGACGGAAATCGATTCAGAAGCCGATTCTGAGCAAACTACTTTCAGGTCTTGCGCTTATTCTGTTACACGTTGTATAATAACCGACATCCACGCGAGCGAAGTCGCGGGCATCACCTAGTAGTGGTCTTATAATTCAAAACAAGCTCACTTTTCCAGTAGTGTGATGCAGTTCGTGGCAGTTATTTGAGTTCAATCTCTTTGTTCCTGTTTTTGGTGTTGCCCAGTCGGGTAATCAAAGAAGTTATTACATGTAAAAATATTTATTGATAGTGGGAATAAGATTAAAAAATATAAACATACGCATTACAAATAAGATTGTTTATATACCTGTACATTAATTACAAATACGAATACAATTAATTAATAAAATAATTTAAAAACATTTGAATTTCAGTTACGAGTTGGTATAAAACTAACAATACATAACGTCTGCATTCCTGATGGGGGGTGCAGAGGTTTACAGTACACCTACATTTTTCCAGTTAGGTATTAGTTAAGTTATTAAATTATTGTGCTTATTTATGTGTCTATTATCAGATTTTTGTTCTGCATAAAGTAAGTACTAGTACATCAGTCAATTTCTTTAAGTTAATAAATAGTTGCCAATAAAAAGTCTATGAAGCTTGTAAGATTATTATACAATTTTTAATTCATTTGACTTCGACGTGCCTCTATTTATTATTCTACACTTTAAATAATTCATTTAATCACTATTAATTTATTTACTTAAGCCTTTTTGCTGTGCAACCATATCATATTGCCTATTAATCCTATGATACAATAATAAGTTAATTAACAATTCATTTAATTTTCTTCTTAAATCATAATAATGTTGTTATGTCGTGATAATTGAGAACGATACACACTGAAATAGTATCACTCCGTCTCACGGTCCCTTATCAGCTAAGTAGGGTACAGATGAGGTTAATTATCCGTTTGGCAGACGATTACTAGCAATATGTTATATTATTAAGTAATAAACAAATATTATGTAATGAAGAAAAATAACAAAGTAAGTAATTCGTATGAATGTTTTTTTTTTACTTTCAACTATTTGTCTGAAGTTTGGATTGTCGACGCCAGAAAAGACGGCTCGCGGGCATGACTAAATTATTTTAATATTTTCGTTATATTAATTATAGGACGGCGGCGGTCTGGATGCGGACCGCGGTCCGTTATTTGGTGACTCCTGTCCTCAGCTAAGGTGACTGCCAAACGAGCGTAATTTCGGTCGAGCAAAATGAGTCGCATAATTTACATTTAAGTGAAATTTCACATTCAGACAACCCATTTTGCGTCATCGCGTTGCACCACAAACCTAAATAAATTATTAAAATGAAACCGAAGGCAGCATAAATTACGGGACTCACTCTAAAGGGCATTGACCTCAAACATACAATACAAGTTACTTAGATACTGTGACTGTACACAGTATAATAAAGTAACAGTACTATGGTTCGACAATGACCTTAAAGTAATTGCCTACAGCCGCTCGGTAGATGAACCTACCGCGTCCGTGCGTAACTCCACACGATATATACTGAGATTTCGAAGCGCGTCATTCGGCCGTTTTCTATGAAGATAATTATAATACTGTTACTTATTTATACTGTGCTACAGTTAAGGCCTCTGACTATACTCTATTACACCATACAAGCATCTATTTTAATGAAATGACTGTAACAATTAGTGTTGATGAATAAATGACGTGATTTTCGGACGGAGTTTTATTAGGTGGGTAGTCACTATTGAGCCAAAAACTTGGTTCTCTTGGTTTGTTCGTGTTATCATTATTTCAGTCACCGATTAAATAAACTATTTCGAATTTTATTGTGTAAACGGGTAACCCTTTTTTACCCGACTACGGCAAAGCCAAAATAGGAAGGGTTGTTTATGATTTTATTTGGCCCACCTAATTTTGTCATGTTGAAAAGCAATAAAAGGCTATCAGATAAAATATTAAGCCCTGATTATATGTTAAAAACCTCAGTTGAAACCTAGATCTACACAATGCAAGTTTCTCGCCAGTGGTATACAATAAAATTGATGCAACAAATGACTCGTCTGAACAGTTTGGACGAGGCTGATTTTATTGTTCCTTAAATTTATGGTATGCCGAAGGCAATTAAATCGCACGGTGTAAATCTGGCTTTATTTCTAATGCCAGTTATAGAGAGTGCCACCCACGAAGACGCGCTCCACTCCGCTCCGCTCCGCTCCGTACTAAAGTACAGCTTACAGTAGTTACCGCGGAGTGGGGCGCGTCGTCGTTGATGACACTATCTGTATTTACGATACTATTAGCAAGTATAACTCGCATTAGGCTTAGCCCGCAAACTTCACCGTGCGATTCTTATTCGCGCGGTTTATATTCAGTGTACGGAGTACGTTTCAGCGCGATTTTAAGTCAGCAGTGCGTGTAGATACATAATACACTAAACATGTCGGGCGATTGTAAAACGCAGTGCGAGCTATGTCTTAAAATTAAGAACCGCGTCTAACTAAGCGACTGAAACACATGTATTTACAGAATATTATTGAATATTAAAATTGTCGACACAATTATTTTTCATGAAATCATGACATTTGATGTCATTGATGATTCTAATGACTTTATTTCTGTAAATACATAGTTTTATTGTTATTTTGATCGTCATACAATCTGACACTAGACTTGCTTTCGCGGGCTACCTTAACCTTAGCGCCCCCTTAAGGGTGGATTGAAAATTAATCGAAAGTAAATCGTACAAAAATAATATTATATGACTAATTAGTAAGCTATTTTGGGAATGTACAAGTTCAGAAGTGGGGAAATAGGAGTTTCTACAGTCTTTAAATAATTATTTAGCATTATTTTGAAGTATTCACAAAACAAAAAACGATTTTATAATACCTAAATATAACTATTCTTTTTCTTCCTGAAACCGTTTACTTTGACTTGTTCGACATATCTTGTTTGCGTTATTATGGTAACATTACGTGTCCGTTTCGTTTTAATCAGCCAATTACGAAGGAGTAAATTCACGCTTTTTTCAAATTAAATACTGCCGCGGACATAACTTACCTTTAAAACTAGATCGATAATTTTATAAGCCTCTTTAAGCTATCGGAGCATCTTTTTAATAACTTGTGGTTGGAAATAGCTACTGGTTTTTACCTGCATCCGATTATACTGTAAGCCGACCCCAACATAGTTGGGGAAAGGCTAGGTAGATGATAAAATTGATACTTTAAACCCGGCGCGAAAATTAGTATGCTTTATTATTATAACTTTGCATTTCCTCTAATAATTATTGTTGGCCAAATTATTTTTATTGGATTTTAAAACAGACCAATTTTTTTAAAGGTTATTTAGTACATCACAAGCTACCCGCATAAAAACTAGACAATTGCAATAAGCAAGTACGAGGATGTTATTAGCAATACTTATCAAGCCTCTACTGAGACACTTGTTACACCCGACGCCACGGCAAGACATGAAAAAATGTGGCTAATCAGCAGGCTACAATTGATGTCGCGTGGCATGGCGTGTCTTTAGCCTGATCCTGCACTAAATTATGTGCTTGGCCGTTTCGGGAGTAAGCATGTTTCGTAGTTAAACATTCTGCGCTGTGGTCGGATGTTCCTTGCCTTGTGCGAAGGACAGGAATACCTCCTCGAGTGTAGTCTCCGTGACGGAGTAGTCTTCGATGAGGGAGGGGAACGCGTTGCGAAGAGATTCTAGCGCAGTGAAGAGGTCGCTGTACCGCATTGTATCGTTTATGTGGTAGTGTAGCATTGTCTGTGGACAAATTAGTGGTGGTAAGTTATTATAAGATCAAACTATGCAGACGTGATGGGTTTTGTATTGATATCTAAACACGATCAAACAAAAAAAAACATGTTCTTTTTTTTGGGGTTATCGAACAGATTTGCCATACAAAATCTGTCAAAAACTCATCATTGTGAGACCATTGACACGTTTGTAAATTAGTAGACTTGGCCCCTTTTGCTCGTATAGTTGAATTGTGTATGTGTGTGAAATGAGTTGCGAAAATATTATATTTTCTTTAACAGTGTTTAGATATCGATACAAAACAAATCAGCGAAGTTCACTCAAAAAAATGAACTGATAGTCAAAGTCAAAAAATTTATTTCAAGTAGGCACATTAAAGGCACTTTTGAACGTCAAAAACAAAGAAATAAAACTGATTCTAGTTGCCCCTTCCAAAAAATAGTTTTCGTATGGAGAAGAATGGGCAGGAAACTCAACCGTTACTCTTAAAAAAAATGTTTTACCATATTTTGTAAAAATAGTTATATAATTATATTCCATGTAACTACACTAAATAAGGTAACTACAAAAAAAAAACATTGCATCATTTGCCTAGCCTTTTCCCAACCATGTTGGGGTCGGCTTCCAGTCCAACCGGATGCAGCTGAATACCAGTATTTTACATGGAGCGACTGCCTATCTGACCTCCAGAACCCAGTAACTGGGTGATACGATACCCCTTGGCAAGACTGGTTGTCAGACTTTCGGGCTTCTTACGACCCGTAACGACTATCAAAGATCCACAAATAACAGCCGGGACCAACGCTTTAACGTGCTTTCCGAGGCACGGAGGAGTCTCGGTATGTAAAGATGGTCACCTATCCACGGACCAACCTCGGCAAGCGTAGCTTAACCTGATGAATCGACCCATGCGGCTGTCTTAGCCACGAGCTCTAAAATAAGCCACGAGCTCCTACATAAAAAAAAATACATAAAAGATGATTGACCCTTTATTTATTTTTGTACAAACATTGAAAGAGATATGTAACCAAGCCAACAAAATCATTGTACTATGCATCATATTTAATACGTTAATATTTCACACGTACGAAGTCAATGATTACTTAATTGACAACTGGCTATGCGGTTTAAATTTACTCGTAAATAAATGTATTACAATTCGAACCTTGCATTTCCGCGAGTTTTTTTTGTGGTAGTTGGTTCTATTTACTATTTGAAGTAAAGTACATACTCGTAATTAGTTATTTATTTAACAAATTTTGAGGCGGCGCCAAACAAACAAACAAATCAATTACATAATTCTAGCGTGTATTAGGCGCCGCCTCTCAAAATTTGTTACTTAAATTAGTTTAGGAGCTTAGTTACACTATAAGGTTTATTTTTTATTTTTCGCTTTTCAGTTCTTTTTTCGTCGGTTAAATTTATATATATATATATATATATATATATACGTGTCGACTTGAGAACCTCCTTTGTTTTTCGTCGGTTAATAATTGCTAATCCTCCTAATATTATAAATGTGAAAGTTTGTGTATTTGTGTGCTTGTGTGTTTGGATGTTTGTTACTCAATCACGCAAAAACGGCTGAATGGAGTTGCATGAAATTTGGCAAACAGGTAGTTTATAATCTGGATTAACACATAGGATACTTTTTATCCCGATATTCCCACGGGATCGAGACTTACGCGGGTGAAACCGCGGGGCGAAGCTAGTAGACTATATTCTATATTTAACACAAAACAGAAACATGACTATTTATTGTCTGTCTGTCACCATCTCTCTCTCTGTATCTCATGAACCGTGATAGTTAGACAGTTGAAATTTTCACAGATGATGTATTTCTGTTGCCGCTATAACAACAACTACTATAAAAACAGAATAAATAAATATTTAAGGGGGCTCCCATACAACAGACATGATTTTTTTTTGCCGTTTTTATTGATAATGGTACGGAACCCTTCGTGCGCGAGTCCGACTCGCACTTGGCCGGTTTTTTTTTTTTGTTTTCTTTTGTTCATAATATCGTTTTAAAAGCTTTCTTGAAGCTGGTATCTGTCAAGTTAATCATGTATTTTAAAGATGTCAGCTTTTTGTAAAGTTATATACAAAATTAAACTTACTTTGTGTTCATCCTTTAGTGTGCAGTTGAAGGTCGTTTGTAGCTTCCCCTTTAATAGGTTCAAGTCTCCCTTTCCGTCCACGTCTGAAATATTATACGACCTTTATTAGTCTAACTGCAATACATTAATTAAGTATCAAATATTCGGTTGTAGAGATGCCTATACTCCATTTGAAATAAGATTAGAAATTTAAACAAACCTTTTTACAGTCCGTTCAACCGATTTTGACTTCTATACCGTAGGCATAAGGATGGCATTAAAAGCAAAAAACGTTACACAATACCAACTGTCTACTGCAGCTGCCATTTGTCATGCCACCAACGCAATAGAAGTCAAAATCGGTTGAACGGACTGTAAAAAAGCTTATTTAAATGTCTAATCTTATTTCAAATGGAGTGTAAAGACCAAGGCAAATTGTAAACGCAAACAAAAAACAACTATCTATTCTGCACTAACTAATTATCTATCCCAAATAAACTGGGATAAGGGCAAGATAATGATGAAATGCTTTGAAAATATTAAAAATAAACTAGATGAGGTCGGCGTTTCCTATCTGACTACTCTGAGAAGAAAGGTCGAAACAAACTCAGAGGTCGCAGTCTCTTTTAAAGTCTAGACATAATCTTGGTCAGACCATATGAGGACCAAGTAGGTTAGCGTCTGAAATGGTCTTTTGAGGACAGAACCACAGATTTGAGTGGACCTGTCCTGCAAGCATTTGTCAGTAATAGTGGAGCTCAACTGAGAATTTAAGGAGGAGTTAGAGGGAGGGGGTTGTGAGTCCAACGCTATAAATAAATAATAAAATAAAAATCATTTATTTTCAGGCGTCGGCGGCCCATGGCGTGTTAGTAATCAGTACAAACTTAAACACTATGTTTGTAGTAACACTTACAACACACATGAGTACAACAATAAAAACACAAATACACAATAAAAACACAAATACACACTAAATCCCGCTAAACGCTATGATCCCGCCATAATAAGTACGTACCATCCCCGCTCGCCTGCTGCTTGCTGGCCAGCTTGAGCACGACGGCGTGCCCGCTGGCGTGCGCGGCGCGCAGGCCCGACGCCGAGCCCAGCGCGCGCACGCGCCCGGCCGATAGGATCGCGATGCGCGAGCACAGCGCTTCCATCTCGTCCATGCTGCGAAATACATAATAGTAATAATAATACCAGCATATTACTGTCCCAATGCAGGGCCCGACTCTCCTGGGCCCGACTCTTGTAAAAGATACTGGACTAAAGCGACTGGAAAAAAAATCGGCATACTTAATTTGGCGTCTTATAAACTTTTGCACTTCAGAGTTCAAACGATGAAGACCTTTTAATTATGCATTTATTTGTAATTTTTTGTGTTTTTAAATACTGTTCGAACTTTTAACCATTATTATTGTTTTATTACGGCGAACTAGGCAGTGCTATTAATCTAATTGATCTTTCTGATTTTCAATTGATATTCTAATAAACTGTGTACACTTCTTTTATTTAAACTGTTTTTACCTCTTTATATCGGCTTTCATAAATAGGTCATGGTTTACTAATGACAAGCATAAAATATATTGACATAATTCACTATGGCATAACGAAATTCAGCATAATGATCATTAGGCATAATATTATTAGGCATAAACGTTTTGCGATGTTTATTGCCATAAATACTATTGGTTTATTAATAATGAAGCATAATTTTATAAAGCATAATGTTTGAAACTTGTAATGATAACACATAATGTTCTTTGGAATAAAAATTTATATAAAAACAAACATGTTCGCAGCCCACCGATCTGCGAACACACTTAACTATATATTGTAGTCTGTGAAACACTCTGAAAATACATGCGTAATAATGGCGGCAAAACCATCGATGTTATTATCCGTAAACATCCCTGACGCACTACAACGCCACGGCAGCCGCAGCGGCTCCCTCAGTGCATTACTATACTGAACACGTAGGTTGCTGTATGCCCGCTGACTGAAGTCGACCCACAGGCTGCACGTGTACAAGGATTGACAGTAAGATTGACACTTTGAAAAGCGTTACTTTAACTGCCTTCGTAGAGTCACGAGCAAAAATATGTATACACTTATCAAAATTCAATAACCATTGTTTTCGTGGAATAACGATTGCATCTTTGAGATGATACCCATTTCATAATAATATGGGTACCAAAATACTATGTTATAACCAGTGATCAGAGTAGGTAGATTGATTTTTGGTACTTGTATCATAAATGCACACAGAAAGAATAACATGGATAAGCCATTTTTTCGGAAAGTAATTCCGGTATTTCCGGATTCAATTAAATATTGTTAATGTTGGTAGTGATATTATTACTACTCAATTCAAAATTTAAAGGAAGGTATCAAAACTAAATTAATTCATTATTTATTTGCTATTTTATTTATTTGCTCATTTTATTACAATTCCTACCTTTTTTTTTGAGGTTGGCAAATCATCAAATGACTCCTTCCACTCTGGCAGAATACAATTCCTACATAAGTTCCGGTTTTTTTTTAATAATCCACCAATTCCGGAGGAATGTCCGTATTAATATATACGTTTCGGATCAATGGCCCCAGTTCAATCTACCTACTCCGATCACTGATTATAACATAAAATTACAATCAATACAGTAGGAGAAAATTTACGGGAAAGTCCGAAAGGGATACCCGGACCCTTGGCAACAGGCAAATGAAGGAACACGGGTGGGTTTTAGTCAGTAAAAGTTTGACACGCTCTCTACAGCGGGAGAAGTCAATTGACGATTTCAGAGCCTCAAAAAAAAAAAAAGGAGAAAATACCTTTTAAAATCATATTGGTGCTCGTGACTGTACATCGTGGAAAACTGCGGGCCAGTATGTTACAACGGACAGCCAGCGACGTACGTTTCTTTTCAATGTCACAGTTAGGTATCTGTAAGGTCTTCAGTGAAATGAAAAGAAATTTCATTAATATTGGATCAATTTAAAAAAATGCCTTTATTCTTTTTCATGTAAGGACTATTACAATGCAACGGACCAAAATAAAACAATCTAGACAGTAGTAGCTTAAATTTTATTGACCTTTTTTATTCATTTAATTGTATCGGAAGAAAAAAATCTGGACAGCACGCTTTACGAAGTCCTCACGCTTCGTAAAGCGTCTTACACCCGTTATGTTTGGTCAGAAGTGTACCTGTGTGAGGTGATGATGATAGCTCGCTTCTGCTTCAAGGCCCTGCGCAGTGCGGTCCACAGCCGCCTGCGCGCGGCCACGTCCACGCCCGCGCTGGGCTCGTCCAGCAAAACGAGCTCTGCCAAGGTCAAAGACAAGCACTTTTTAACTACAAAATTTACAAGAAAATTAAATTCAAAATTGGCAGTTAACCATATTTATGCTTATTATTATTTTATGCTTTTTTTTACCTGCCCTCGCCACACGTATATGTCTCGCCGCACCGCCCCTGTATATAACATACCTGCCCTGCCCCAGGCACCGCACCGCCCCTGTATATAACATACCTGCCCCGCCCCGCCCCTGTACATAACATACCTGCCCCGCCCCGCCCCTGTACATAACATACCTGCCCCGCCCCGCCCCTGTACATAACATACCTGCCCCGCCCCGCCCCTGTACATAACATACCTGCCCCGCCCCGCCCCTGTACATAACATACCTGCCCCGCCCCGCCCCTGTACATAACATACCTGCCCCGCCCCGCCCCTGTACATAACATACCTGCCCCGCCCCGCCCCGCCCCTGTACATAACATACCTGCCCCGCCCCGCCCCTGTACATAACATACCTGCCCCGCCCCGCCCCTGTACATAACATACCTGCCCCGCCCCGCCCCTGTACATAACATACCTGCCCCGCCCCGCCCCTGTACATAACATACCTGCCCCGCCCCACCCCGCCCCTGTACATAACATACCTGCCCCGCCCCGCCCCTGTACATAACATACCTGCCCCGCCCCGCCCCTGTACATAACATACCTGCCCCGCCCCGCCCCGCCCCTGTACATAACATACCTGCCCCGCCCCGCCCCTGTACATAACATACCTGCCCCGCCCCGCCCCTGTACATAACATACCTGCCCCGCCCCGCCCCTGTACATAACATACCTGCCCCGCCCCGCCCCTGTACATAACATACCTGCCCCGCCGCACAGCGCGGCGGCCGCCCCCAGGCGCCTCACGCAGCCGCCGCTGTAGCCCTCCGCGCGGCGATGCGCGTACTTCTCTAGACCTGACGGGAAACTCGTACACATTAAAAAAACACTTCTTAGATTGTATTAATAAATCTTAAGAGCGCTAACACACTGGGACGCCATGGCGACGTCGCTATGGCAACCTACCGTAGCCAAATGAGGTTGCCATATAAGTAGCCTGTAGCCTGTAGCCGCCAGATCGTAGGAACGCTAACACACTGGGACGCCATGGCGACGTCGGTTACGTATCCAAATAATTCTTATTGAAATGTATGACGGTTAGAATCCCAATTTCATTATAAATTAGGAAGTTTTCTATAGAGGTCATAACTTATGACTTGTACACACACACTAAACGAGCGCCACACGCACCATGTAATAACCCGGTAAAATTCCCCATTGGAAAAAAAACGGTGGCGAACTTTTTTTTTTTTCCAAAAATAAACCACGTAATTTGACTCTCAGTATAATTCTTGCTCCCTCCTTCCTCCTCACGGATCGGATAGGGTTTATTTTTACATGTTGTATATATACATTTAGTTGGCAGCGCGGGCTGGCGACGTCGCCATGGCGTCCCAGTGTGTTAGCGCTCTAACTTAACAATAATATACCTCAATCAAAAGTTATTACAATTTAAGAGCCTTATAATACCTCAGCTCAAATTCACTTTTTATCTCGCTCACATCATACTACTCGCGGACTGAGTGAGAGCGAGGCAGAGTGGGGTACTGGCGGCTCCAAGCCTCGAATAGTTTAGGTAATTGCTTTTTACGGTGAAAATAAAGATAATATAAAAAACCTAAGTCCTGCTTTATAGTTAGTTCAGTTATTATGGAAAGTTTCATGATCTAATTTGAAGTATTTTTTGAATACCAGTGATTTATGGTTCGGTTTAGAGGTAACTTTGGTTTTTTTTATTCTGGAGAAATTTTTATGTAATCGTGCATTCATCAAACATAGTACCTTCCATCAATCCTCAACTTTAACATAATTATACATATTTCAAAATTAATGCTGCAGTATTTTCTACATAACGGAGGATCATGCTAAAGTATACCCATACCAAATTACAACCTTCTAGTACTAGTAAGTGTCTCTGAGCTAAGCCGCGGTCAGACTAACAGACAGATGGAAATGGCGAAACTATAAGGTTTCCTTGTTGACTACGGAACCCTAAAAATAACTTTTAATAGTGACTTTCCGAAATAGAGTGGATCGATTTGACTGAAATAAAGACTTAGAGCTAGTTTCACCATACTCTGTTAGATAGTTTTAACGTCCAATCACATAGATAACGGCCCGTTAGGCGTAGTGAGTGTTACACCACGTACTAACGAATGGTTAATTCTCATAACGAGGCGTTAAACGTAATCACTGCAATAGAACATAAACCTTTTTGACGTCCACATCAATTTATGCAGAACATTTCTTAATGGCTCATTAAGAATAGTTTAGTGGAATGGGGTCTAAATGTTACTTCCAGACAGATTGAAGAACAAACTTAACTTTGCAGTTGATATTTATAAATTACCAATTTTCGGATTTTTCACTTTACTTGAATTGTAAAACTTTGCTTCTCATCTCGCCAAATTTCATGATGCAAGGTCAACGGGAAGTACCAAGTAGGCTTTGGTTTATTTGCGAGTGTCAAAATATGCGGCATAAATGGCACAGCTGAACAGATTTAGATGAAAGGCATGCAGATAGGCCAGGCCCAGGGTTAGGGATACTATGAACCCCAGTAGTACGTTCCTGTGGAATAATTTCCGACCTTTAGGTAGGGCAGAAGCTAGTTTATAATATGTATGGATAGATTAAATTTTGAGATACAATCTCAGCGTGTGTAATGTGAAAAACCGGCCAAGTGCAAGTCGGACTCGCGCACGAAGGATTGCGTACCATTATCTATAAAACTGGCAAAAAAAAATCACGTTTGTTGTATGCCCCTTAAATATTTATTTTATTCTGTTTTTTTGTTATAGCGGCAACAGAAATACATCATCTGTGAAAATGTCAACTGTCTAACAATCACGGTTCATGAGATACGGCCTGGTAACAGACAGGCAGACAGGCAGACAGACGGACGGACAGCGGAGTCTTAGTAATAGGGTCCCGTTTAAACCTTGGGTACGGAACCTTTAAAAATACTTAATATCAAGACAATATCGTCTGTTATATTATTATGATAGTGCATCCTAGCATATGAACATACTGTCATAAGAACAGTGTACAAACTTATAACGTGATAATAGGCCATAGGAAAGTTGCTTAACTAAAATGCATATTAAGGCGAAGACACGCGAAATTCTTTTTTTTTTGTTGTTTTCTCAGCACCCTAATTGCATAATACACGATCGGTCAGACTTGGAATCGGTTTGAAACAAATGTGATGAATTACATAGAGTTTTTAATACTCTTTTAACTTAATGTAATTTATTTTTTAAATGGGAGGAAATAGTTTATAGAAAATAGTTTTACAGATCTATAGTAATTATAGTTCACACGGCAATCAAAACAAAACACAAATAACATTAAAGTTCTGAATTCAAATTAATACACACGATTAATCGAATTATTATGGACATAGTTCACATAGTAATTAGCATTCGTTTGTATTCGGAAATACGATGATTCCCGAGAGACATTATGAAAATAGTTGCACTACTGTTCACTCACCAACAATATGTAGCCAGTTCTCGGCTTCTTGTTTCACCCGTTGCTTGTCCCATCCTTGCAAAGTGAGGATCAGCTCCAGGTTCTCTTGGCCAGTCAAGAACATATCCAGCCCAAAGAACTGCGGGCAGTAGCCCAGGGTCTGAAGGTACTGTTGGAAGAGGATAAGGCATTATAGAAAAAAAAAACCGGCCAAGCGCGTGTCGGACCACGGTCAGTTTTCGGAGTCGGGCTGAGTATTTACACATGTATTGATTTTATCGACCGCAACAATAAGTTTGTATTTCACAGTATTTCTCGAAAATCTACGAAAAACAAAGTTCTTACTGTAATTTTAACCGAAAACATTGCATCCATACTAATATTATAAATTCGAAAGTAACTCTGTCTGTCTGTATGTTACCTTTTCACGCCTAAACCACTGAACGGATTTCGACAAAATTTGGTAAGGACATAGATGGCATTTTGGGGAAGGACATAGGCTACTTTTTATCTTTTATCGACTTACCACGCTGGCGAAGCCGCGGGCGGAAGCTATAATCTCATAAACTATTGACTTAAATAAAAAAGTCACTCTGAAACATTATCATCTTTTTAATTATGGAATCTAATGATACCTTAGCAGTGCAATGTGGACCTTGTATCAGCGTCATAAGGACTACATTATTTTACCTGCGAGTTTCCTCTCTTGAGGTGGTGTCCGTTCGCGAAGATATTTCCCCTGGTGGCGGAAGCCTCGGCAGTCAGCATCTTGAAGGTGGAGGACTTGCCCGCGCCGTTGACGCCCAGGAGGCCGAAACACTCGCCTAAACATGAGATAAAGATTAATAAAAAAAAACCGGCCAAGTGCGTGTCGGACCACGCACAATGAAGGGTTCCGCAGTTGGGATGAATTTATCCCAAGAACAAACTAAACATTGTAGTTGAAAAACATGTTCTCACGTACGTTCCAACTTTAAGATTTACGATGTTATTTTAAGACCATAGACTTCTTATAGGGTTTTTCTATAATCTATAAGTATAGAACTATTTTCCGTTTTTTTTGTTGGAAATTTTAGGTTCTGTTGTTTCGGAGGTGAAAATATTCTTTCATACATTCTCTTTGAACGCATCCCTACTTGTCAGTGCCAGTGTCGCCACCGGCATGAGAATGTATGAAAGAATATTTTGCACTGTGCCGGTACTGTGTCGCAACTGTGGCTTCATTCTCTGATATGTGTGAATCAATCTTAACGGTTCCGTTTTTCCTTTTGCGGTACGGAACCCAAAAAAGACTAGTAGAGGCAGCCTCGTTGGTTTTACTGGCAGAAATCAAATCACTTATTTGCTTGCTTGAAAGCGCGACTGTTAGCCTGGGGTCGTGGATTCGATACCCAGGTCGAGCAAAGTATTATTACTTATTAGGATTTTCCTAATAAGAAGTCTTCTGGGCACGTTTCCGGAGAACAGCGATGCGGACGAGTACTGCGACGCCAGTGTCCTTTTGTTTTTGTATTTATTTGTACAATTAGTGTAAATAGTTAGTTGTTGATATATTGTAAATAAGCATTTCAATGTATATGAAACTAGCTGCGCCCCGCGGTTTCACATGCGTAAAACTCGATTCCGTGGGAATATCGGAATAAAAAGTATCCTATGTCCTATTCCAGGTCATGGTCTACCCGTGTGCTAAATTTCATCCAAATCAGTTCAGCCGTTTTAGCGTGAAAGCGTAACAAACAAACAAACAACCTCGCTTTCGCATTTATAATAAGTAGTTAATAGTCAGGATAAATAAGACAACATTATGCCAGATAAGAAAACTCTTAGTAGAAGTTGCTGAATTTATACAGATTTATATGGTGTATACAGGAAAAGTTTTTGACCAGTGCGCAAATTTTTTTTGGTGGTTCAATATCAGTAATAGAACACATTTCCATTATTTATTCAATACTTTTTTTTGTTTTTTTATCCTACTTAAAATCAGCAAAATATGGACACAAAGTATTCGTAATAATATCAATGGGCGCGTGCGGCGGCCGGCGCACAGGCGGCGGTGTTGCACGGGGGTGCAACCCCCTCCCGGGCGGCGCCGGGCGCTGTGGCCGACAGTTCGCTCATCGCACGCGCTGTCGTGTGACGTCGCGTCTAATCGCTTTCCCGCGCAAGGGCCGCGCCGCACGTGTGTCGGGCTTGTACCTACCGGTCACGATGTCGGACTTCAGTAACCGCGAGTTTTACGAGATGGTGCGAGTGTATGTACTGAGTGGTGAAAGTTTGCGAGCAGCTCGCAGAATGTATGCGACGGAGAGCATACCTCGAATGCGAGCCCATGGAATCCTTAACCCCGCGGTCCCTAATGAAAGGACCAATTTAGCGGCCACTCAAAGGCTGCTTGATCACGGACAGTTCAGAACCCCGAATCATGCACGAGGGTCTGGCAGACCCCGACTGGCGATCGAAATCGAAGAAAGCATTTTTGATTTCTTTGAGCGAGATCCAAGGGCCGGTAACCCACGTAAATACCTACGCCGGCGAATCGAGCGAGCGCACAGCTGATAGGTAGGTACTTTCGCGCGTTCCGCTTCGCCGCGCGCCGCCGGCGCCGGTTAGCCATACAACCACTTTTAAAATAAACATCTTTCGTTAACGATTTTTTATTTTTTTTGCATTAAGACGCATCAAAATAAAAAAATATGTTTAATAAAACTGGTTTAAGGTTAATTTGTCAAAATTTGCGCAGTGGATAAAAACTTTTCCTGTATAGCTGTAGTAGTAGTGTAGTATTCTATTCTAGTACTTGCCAGGTGTCAAACCCGAATACTCGTGCGCTGGCACTTTATCTCCAGGCCGTCACAAAATTGGAATACCACACTTACTTTTTGGAGTCATGCTAAATACAGTTTTTCGCATAAGTGCCGCTAGAGTTGGTGAAACGCCGTAAAAGGAGACACTGTTACCTTTCTTGACAGAGAAGCTGATGCCGCTGACGGCATTAACCTGCTTCCTGCAAAGCGGCCTGTAGTTCTTGTGCAGGTCATGGACTAACATCGCGTCCGGGATCTGCTTCGAAGCTGTAGGAAAAAAAAAAAACTTAGTAAAAGTCTTAAATTAATTCATTCACTGACAGACCACGCAGTCTGAACCGCTGGGACTAGAAGCATGAAATGTACAAGAGTTCCTTAAGGCCTGAGGGCTTAAAACAGCCACTTTGGCATAATCATAATAGGAAAATATTATGCATCATCGTAAAATGTCACAAACTGACAATTCTTAATATGATCTGCGTGCAGTTCATAATACAAAATAATTCATCGGTTCACAGTTTTCTATGAAGATTCGTAAAATGGTCCACAAATTATGAATTGCTTTTGTGTCAAATTAGAGGAATTGCTAATGACAGCTGGGAATTCAGGAAATGAATTGCTTTTTAGAGGAATTGCTAATGTGGCCGTTTTAGGCCCCCAGGTATTCCCAATTTATATCACTGTGATTCAATAATGAACAAACAAATAGTGATTTATTAAAGCCAAAAAAAAGGTATAGTATAGTTAACTATATGTACTTTGTCTATTTGTGGTTCAAAACAGAATATCGAAAACATCACTCGATCACAAAAAATTTCAGAAGAGGAGGCTAAATCGATTTTTTTTTATGTTTTTCTTATTTTTCTTGAAGTTTATGAATGCTTTACTTCCAAAAAATATCTAAGAAAAGTGACAACAAAAGTGGTACCATATAGAAGAATAATTTTTGGACACATTTTGCAAAATCCTTACTAATATTATAAATGCGAAGGTAACTCTGTCTGTTTGCCTGTCGCGCTTTCACGCCAATCTATGAACCAATTTAAATGAAACTTGGTACATAGATAGTCTAGAGCTTGAGAAAGGACATAGGCTACTTTTTATCGACATACCACGCGGGCGAAGCCGCGGGCGGAAGCTAGTATATATATAATAAAGTGGCGTTCGCGTGAAGGGTGGAAGGGTTAGGACTCACGCGCCCGAGTATAGCATTGGGCAACTATGGTTGCCCCAATCATACAATTTTGGGGCTACTATCGTTGCCGGGCGCTTGAGTGCATAATGCCTACTTCGCTGGGTCAACCTGGCCTTAACAGGATTTTTGAAAGTTTGTATTGTAGCATGTTCATACACTTGGTTACCACAAGTAAACCGCGCGTCGCTTCGTGAGATAAAAATACTATAATTTAAAATTTGCCTAATCATTAATTTTACGTGAGGCTATTTTGGCGATTTTAAACCCCCGAGGTCGATCCCCTCACCCGAACCTAATCTCACGTGAGATTATTCAAAATGCGTATTTTTGTGTTCATAACCTGTGCTTGATTGCGTTGTTTTTTTAGGACTAGTATAAAGACTAAACCCGTTTTCTCGCAATATTACAATGTTTCTGGAAAATAAAAGAGACCCCCCCTACACACCACGTGAGAACTACATTCTATTGTGACCATTCTAATCAAAGTAATATGAATTCATTTCATGCCTTTTTCCATGGGGGTAGGGTTTTTGCCAGTGTTACCACCTGTGAAGATCCTCGCATACTCCTGTTGCCTCATTTACGTTCATATATCTGGTCATACATGCACACCGGTTGCGAGTATTTCTAATTATGTAATTAAAAATGTCTCTTAGGTGTGTCTGACACTGGCATGGCCACAATCAGGGATTTTAATTTCGGTAACACAAAAAATTAGTCGCTAATTAGTCCGAATCAAACCGCGGGGCTCAGCTAATTACCCTATTCTGTGTATGAGTACCTAAACTCTAAAGGTTACTGACATTTTACTAATATTTAATGATTACAGACATGTTACTATTATAATTTGACAAATGATTGACATTCTTAATAATTATAATATGTATGTAGTATGTTCCAATTTTATTAGCTTTTTTTTTTAACTGTCCTACGCTGTCCCACTCCTGGGCAAAGGCCTTCCTTCATCTACTCTTTCCATCTTTCGCGAGCCCGCGCCTCCTCTTTCCAGTTTTGATGGAACCTTAGGCAAGATAACTCTTTCTCTTGTAATCCACAAGACTGTACAAATTATATTAACGTTTCGGAGAGTAATATTAAATTATTACACATAAATATACGCAGTGTAAATAAAAATTTTGGTAACCTACAAGCACTGATCTGTTCCACTAAAATTGGCTTCGACATTATTGTGTTAACTGAGTGCTGGCTGAGCAAAATAAATAGCCCACCGATAATTAATGGTTTTCTGTCACACTCTACTAAACTTACATTAAATCAAAATGAAGGTGTAATCATTTATACTAAAATGGGATTAAATGCCATAGTTTGGGAACCAAGTATAACAAACGCCAACTCCCTTGTATGTCAACTAGACTCTAGGTTTGCCTTTGTAGCTGTTTACCGTTCGCCATCTTATAACAGCTTAGACCGAGTAGAAAGTTTCCTATCCAGCTTAAGTAATGTCCTGGGTGAACTTTCTCCTTTTCCAAATATCGCACTCGTCGGTGATTTAAATATCGACATAAAACTGGGTAACAGGAGCCCCCATAGTTTTGAATATCTCACCCAGAATGCTTCCCATGGTCTACTCCCTACCCACCTAATACCCACTAGACTAGGAAATTGTCTTGATCATATTTTATTAAAGTCCAAATTACCTTCCACCACTTTAATTCTTGATTCGTACATCACCGACCACAAACCAACTATACTAACGTTAACGAACGCGAACCCAACTCGGAAGCATAAATACACTATCTCCCGTCCTAATCTAGATGCCATTAAATCTGAACTAGAAGCCATCAATTTTTATGACATTTATAATATTACAGATACAAATGAAGCCTTGAATAAGTTTGTATCAATAGTAACTACCGTAATAACTAAACACACAACTACAAGTACAATTCCTAAGAAACATAGAACTATAAAACCCTGGATTACACCAGGCTTGCTAAAATGTATTAAAAACAGGGATAGGCTTCATATGAATTCAAATAAATCACCAAACAACTTAATTTTAAGACTAACATATACACGCTATAGAAACTTCTGTAATGAATTGCTTCGGAAACTTAGAATGGCATTTGATAAGAGTGAACTTGACAAATCAAAAAATAATCCCAAAGCTCTTTGGAAAACCATACAAGAAATCACTAATACTCGTAAAGTACACACCAGTCCCGATGAATTGTTAAAACTAAGTCATAATCCTCACTCTTCTGTGAACCAAGTATGTTCCTTCTTTAGTAATATTGGTAATAATTTAGCGGCAAATATATTAAAAGCTCGCGACGCTACAAATACTACCTCTGGCAATGATCGATCCGAAAAGTCCAATTTTTCACCTCCAGCTGGCTCCCTCGTTTTACTAGACACCGATGAAAGTGAGGTAGAAGCAATCATCTTACAACTACGTAATGATTGTGCTGTAGGTTGGGATGGAATATCATCTACCTTGCTGAAAATTTGTCGCCACATACTAGTGCCACCAATCACTTACATCTGCAATCTTTGTTTACAATCAGGAACGATTCCGGATGGCCTCAAAAAAGCTATAGTTCATCCAATATATAAGAGCGGGAACAGAACCTGTGTCAACAACTACAGACCAATTTCAGTCCTGCCTTCGCTTTCAAAAATTATTGAAAAAATCCTTAACAGACAACTTAGGGGTTTTTTACATAAGCATAGTATTATTGCCGAGAACCAATATGGCTTCAAGCCTGGGGTTTCGACGGAGGATGCTGTACTGGATCTAACACAATTCGTAGCAAGAAAACTTGATAGTGGGGCTAAGTGTTTGGGTATATTTCTGGATTTGTCAAAAGCTTTTGACACAGTTTCTGTTCCCAAACTTATCTCAAAATTGGAGCTTCTGGGTATACGTGGCATAGCACTCGACATTTTCAAAGATTACCTCAAGAATCGCTCTCAGCAAGTTAAAATTGATGCGTATCTCAGTAATGAGGAAATCGTGACATACGGCGTGCCCCAGGGAAGCATATTAGGTCCCACATTGTTCCAAGTTTATGTCAATGACCTTTGCAGGATGATGCTACCAAACTGCAACATCTACGCATACGCTGACGATACTGCAATTATCATCTATGGTTCTACTTGGGAAGAGGTTAAAACTAAGGCAGAAATAGCACTAAATAGAATTATGAACTGGTTCCACCAAAATCTACTTACATTGAACTTGGGTAAATCTTGCTATATTCCTTTCGCAATCCGAAGAAACACAAAGCCACCACCTAGCTTTACTGTAACTGCTCACTCCTGCCTGAACTCGTCTACACAGTGTTCATGCCCTACATTGGCTAGAAGTGACTGTGTAAAGTACCTAGGTTTGCAAATTGATGATGGCCTACGATGGGACAAACAGCTGGAAATGATAACTTGTAGAACAGTGCGTCTTATTTATGTTTTTAAATCCCTTAGAGGATCGGCTGACATAGACACATTAAAAATGGTTTATTTTGCACTCTGTCAGTCGATTTTTGGATATTGCATTACTGCATGGGGTGGTGCTATTAAAACAAATTTCCTGAGGGTAGAGCGAGCTCAAAGAGCAGTACTTAAAGTCATGTCTAAGAAACCATACTTATATCCAACCAAACAACTTTATAATGAATGTAAGGTATTAACAGTTAGACAGCTGTTCATCTTGCAGTCTGTCCTCAGAACTCATAGAACCATGCCCCGATCCAACCCAAAAAAACGCACAAATGTGCCATCAGGTGTAACACATAAAACTACATTTGCCAAACGCCAATATTACGTCATAGGTAATTATTTATATAAGAAGTTACACAAAACACTAAACATACTTGATCTAAACAGACACACGCTAAAACATAACATCACTCAATGGCTATTACAACAGGACTACCTCGCAACGGAGAATCTTCTTACATACATCTTATAAAATGCAATCGCAAAATTCACGCACATATACACACGCATGCACGCACAGCAACACACACACACGCGCGTACACACGCACTCACGCCTACACGCTCATACACAAACTCTCACTCACATACACAACACACTAAGTAACCTACACTTATTTCATAGAATAACATTAGCATAAGTAACATCGACACTGTCTCACTTGTTACAGAATGTCAATTAGTTACTGTACCGTATGGCTGAACCCTATCTCTTAAGATACAGGCCAGACCTAGTTTAAGGGATAGAGTCTATATAATTGTGCTCATAACGTGACAAATGTAAAATGTATAACCTACAATGTATACAGTGCAATATGTTCTTGTTTTATGAAATAAATAATTTTTATTATTTTTATTATTAACCTATCCAGCTCGTCCCGCCATCTCTTACGTGGTCTGCCGCGACCCCGTCTCACTGTCTCAGGGCACCAGTTCCTTGCTATTTGGGCCCACAGTTTTTCCGGCAGGCGGCGGACGTGTCCTGCCCAGTCCCATTTAAGTTGGGCAGCCTTTTGAACCACGTCAGCTATCTTTGTTTTGGAGCGCAGTATTGTGTTACGAACACGATCCGTTAATTTAACGCCTAGTATACTGCGCTCCATTGCTCTTTAGTAGACCTTCAGTTTGGACTTTTGGATGTTAGTCAAAGACCAAGTCTGTGCGCCATAGGCTAAGACGGGAAGAATACACATGTCCATGAGTGCCATAGGCAACTCATCCTTAAATAGTTCCTTCATGGACCAGTAGCTCTTCCAGGCGTTGTCCGTTGGTCTTGTGATTTCTTTATCTTGCCTCGCCTGGAAAGAGACTACTTGGCCCAAGTAATGGTATTCCTGGACATTTTGTATTCATTTATTATTTTAATTAAGAGGCCACCGTAAACGGCTCTCAACTACAAATCGAGATGCGAGCGAAAGTTTTTTAGGTATATTGCTATCTCTGTTTGACAAATGAACGCGGACGGGAGAAGCGGTGCTCCACCGTGTGTGTGTGTGTGAGTGGATAGATAGATATTGTTAGCTATGTTTGCCATTCATTCATCGAGTCCACACGGCATTTATATTTATTATTAGTAATTAGGTATGTTCAATAATTGGTTTATTTTTGTTGACTACTTTGGGTAATCGTTAGTGAATGTACAGACTAGTAATGCGTTTTTTGGAAATTTCTTTACATGCCATGCCAATATCTCAACTTATTAGGATATCTCGAGATCTAGGCCATGTAAAGAAAATCTAATAGATCTCAAATAAGGTAACCTACATCGATATTGTGCGTGGCCTTGGGGGCAAATGAACCGACGAACGGCGCTAAAGTTGACACACGCACGTCGCGTAAATATAAATTATTGGGGTATTTATTATTACAATTTATTATCTTTATTTATTTTAACCCTAAAGGAAATCAATAAACACATGTTTATTTATTTCCTTTGGGTGGTCTCACTTGAATAAACGAAGGTTTTTTAGGGTTCCGTAGTCAACAAGGAACCCTTATAGTTTCTCCATGTCCGTCTGTCCGCGGCTTAGCTCAAAGACCGTTGGTACTAGAAAGCTGTAATTTGGTATGGATATACATATAAAACAAGCCGACAAAGTGGTAAAAAAATTGTAAAAACTATTTTTTTTTAAGGGTACCTCCCCTACATTTAAAGTGAGGATTGTTATTTTTTTTCTCGTCAATCCCATGGTGTGAGGTATCGTTGGAAAGGTCGTTTAAAAATAATGGGAGTTTGTGAAAACTATTTATGGATTCAGGGATCCGTTTGCGGAATATTAAGCTTTAAAGTGCAAATTTTTGTTATAGTCAAGTGTCCCCCCCCCCTGCCAGCTAAATGATTGGGTTTGGAAATGTGAAAAAATTCACGGCAGTAGTATACAACGTGTTTTTTTTGATATCCCATAACTCTAGGGTATGATTGAGGCCATATCAAAGAATCAACTGGCATATGAGTTAAGTATGTTCCAATACTTCGTAATTTTTTTTTTTCATTTTTCATACAAAATAATTCGGCAAAGTCACGATTATTAATGTAAAACACCCTTACGTGAAATATGACAACGTCGCATTTTCTTAGCTTTAAATATGAATGATTGGTTTGAATAAAAATGAATTACTTGTATTTATCAATGAAACTTAGATGCCTAGACACATCGAGGGTCTATTTATTTTACTACACTACTGCGAAGTTTGGCAACCTCGCAAAAGTAAAGATTCGTCATACTGGTGACAATTTTTGACCTAATTTAATTATGATTGATGATATCTCCGAAACGATGCATTTTTGGACCACCTATTCTAGGAGACATAGTATTATTTTTACCTACAGAATATAACCCTAGAGTTATGGGATATCAAAAAAACAGGTTGTATATAACGGAATTAGGAAAACTATCACCGCTACGAAGGTTCCACCAGTTACCGAGTAATAATCGACCAACTTTAATTTGCAGTTGCAAAAACATGTTCTCCCATACATTTTGTATGGGAGAACAACTTTTTCAACTACAATGTTAAGTTTGTTGGATAAATTCATCCAAACTACGGAACCCTTCATTGTGCGTGGTTCTACATGCACTTGGCCGGCTTTTTCTTTCCTATTTCAGTACTTACCTATTCCTTTTTACTAGACTTTAAATATTGTTATTCGTAAATAATGAATACAAGTCGAATAATAAAAGTGTAAGTAGGTACTACTATGTACTACTATGCAAAGTATCATTAAAAGACAAATATTCCAATAATTTATATTTACGCGATGTAAATTCAGATAAAGAACAGCGTTCTGAGCTAAGAGTAATAAAAATAAAAAACAAGTGTTTAGAAAAAACATTTATTTACCTAGTTATGTTCTAACATCAGAGACATTGATTCAATTTGTTTTTAAATATGAATCGATCCGTCGTTTAGGGTGACCATTATATTATCGACTGAACGAATTATAAAAAATACAATTATGGTAATCAGAATACATAGGTAGTCTCAAAGATCCACACAAAACACGCTGATTATAAGATTTGGCTTGTTACTTTATGTTATTTACAGTACCATACATAAGATGATAATCAACCGTAATCAAACGGCAAGAAGTTTTATTATGTATAAATAATATTAAAATTCAACCAAGCAAAGTCGACACGGGCAATATCCGAATAGGTCCTGTCATTTTAAAAAGATTAACCAGTTAGTTATCAAGCAAGTTATTATCGGAGCAACTTCCCCAAGGTAAGGATCACCAAAGTCCAGATAAGAATCTTAGAATGATTAAATAAACTACAACGACTTTGAACTTTTATTTTAGTTTTATCAATGTTTACTTATGTAATAGGAATTTCACAAAAAAGTCCGAGCAAAAACCGGACCGTGGCCATAAAGCCGCACTTGTCCAGACAAATCCGGAATCAAATTGTATGGTCACCCTACCCCGGATACGCTGGACAAACATCACAGTAGACATGGGTCGTACTTGCAAAATCGAGTACCAGGGCTTCCAAGTACGTCCACCTTTGGACACCAAGCCAAAAACCAGGGCTCGAAATACTTTCAAGTATTTTCTTTCTGCATGGAAAATAGATCCGTAAGACCATACAAATAAGGAGTACAATTGCGTATGCAAAAAACTATACGTCCAACTTCCAACCAAGCCTTGATGGAAGGAAAATACTTGCATAGAACCTTGATCCGTAACTTTATATAAATAAAGAGCACAATCGAGTTTACAAAAAAAATACTTCCAAAACTTTAAAGGAAAAATACTTGCATAGGATCCAAGCCTTGTTGGTAGAAAACTACTTGCTTAAAAAATTGATTCGTACTATAATATAAATAAGGAGCAGAATTGCGTCTACAAAAAAATATACTTCCAAACCTTTAAAGTAAAAATACTTACACAGAACATTGATCCTTATCTTATATATGAATAAAGATCAGAATAGCGTCGAGGGTCGACGGAGAAAAATACTTTGAAGTATTTCGGTTCCGCACTTGGTCGGCGTACTTGCAAGTAAATACTTCTTTTTTTTTTTGATGGTGGTAGGTCATCAAATGACTTCTCCCGCTCTGGGCGGAGCGGAAGGGCGTGTCAGACTTTTACTGACTAAAACCCACCCGTGTTCCTTCAGTTGCCTGTTGCCCCGGTATCCCTTTCGGACTTTCCCGCAGCAAGTAAATACCTGGTGTAAAAACCTGGTCGCGTAAATACACACCTTCCCTATCACAGTCAAGTGGCAAGCAGTGTTATCACCAGTGTCTTTGAAATAATGACGCCCGCTCGGTCATATGAGTAGGTAAAGAAACGGAACAGTGACATGACAAAGCTTCATTCAACCGCGCTATGATAGGTACACTACTACAAGCTAGACTGCTTGACGGCTGAGATGGCGGGTTCGTCGCGTACGGAGAGAAACCAGCTTATACCGGCTCGGCGGGCTCGGCCAGTAGGTACTCATGATAAGGCTCAATTTACATTGCCGCGGTACGGAATGGAAGCAAGGTTATTTTCACGAAATTGGGTCAAAGCATAATGAACTTTATGACAAATACGTAACGTAAAAACTACAAAACACTAGCTGAGCCCACAGCTCACAGAGGCTCTTTACATACATAAGTAGGTACCTTCCAATTAATATTAGTATGAAACGGATAAGATCTAAATGTCATCTAAAGATAGAAACGAAAATAGCAAGAAAAAAATGTCTTTATTTTCTTGGGCTAAGTTGTAAATATGTAAACAATTAGTACTTAGCTAAAAAAGTACCTATAGGTAACTTATAAACTTATCATATCTTATCATCTTATCTTATCTTATCATTGGGTAATACTTACTGTGAGATACATCCCTCCGTTCGGAGGCCATGTCTTCAACCAAATCCACATCGTAAACAATAATATTCGAAGTCCGTAAACAAAAAAAGTTCGTAAGAATGTAGGTTACTGGATACCAAATCACAAGGCAAATCAAAATCCAAGTTCGTAGCATAGGTCTGTGTCAGAAAGATTACAATAAAATTTAGCAAACAAATAATTAATTACGCACGCACAGTACTTTAAAAGTTTAAAGTAATCGTCTAACACTGACAACAAACACCCCGAACGAGCCTACTCAACCCCCGGCGCGGCGGCGCCCGTTGCGCTAGTTGCCTAATGTGCCTATCGAAGCGATACACACAGCTACCGTGAGCTGTACGACCACGCACACATTGACATACGCGTGAAGCGATAGCAATACTGGCTATTGAAATTTTATGAGAAATTTAGATGTGTTCCGTAATACCAAAAATGATGAATGAAAACTTAATGTATTTCCAATTATTTTTCTATAATTTGTAACTTGATAATGTAAGCTATGTTTCTGCTGAAACAATATTACAAATATTGTTGTTTATAATACAGAAAAAACAATATGAAAACATGTCATTTATTCTGTAAAAATGTGCGAAATTCAATTCGCTTAAACTTCATTTTAGGTAAGTTTTTTGGAAAAAAAAAGCTGTAGGAACCTAGATAAATACTGTCTAAATCGGAATATCAACTTAATATGGTGGAAATATGGTCAAATTGCAAATGATTTTGGTATTACGTTTGTATGGACAATTCATCGGTCGCCACACCCTTAATGTAATTTTGCAAGCTAGTTTTAGCGAATTGTTTTAGAAACTGTTAAAAACCCAACCGTCTGTAATGTACTACAATACTTGCAAATAAATTTCATTTTATAAAAATGTAGATGAAGAAGAAGTCTCTAGTTAGAAGAGTGTTTATGTACTTACGTAGAGCGATAGCCTTTTTAACGTATTCGTTTTCTGCGCGAATCATCTCATCTTGTTCTACGCGCTTCTTTGGCCGATAGCGTATGTTCATCACTTTGTCGAAGAATCCATTGAAGAAGCCGCGTTCCGTTAGGAACACCAACGCCTGGAAAAAAAATAAGGGCAATATTTAATTGATCCTCTTAAAACTTATTGACCTTCTAATGATGCTGCTTTTTGATGTGAAACATTTGGGGATAAGACCGACTCTTATGCCGTGACAGCAAACGGCATGACGTTCTCATAAGCCGTTATGTTTTGCCCCGCTCTTTTAGATGTTTCACATGTGTCGGACGTCCCACACGCTCTTAACCTAAACGGCTTGATGGATTTTAACATACGAGGTGTTGGAGGTTATTTAAAAAACAAAAATCTGACTGCAAAAACACATAACTTAAAAGAGAAAAACAAGCATTTTAATCTATAGAATTTTAATATCACAGTCGAGGACAAACCGGAAACTTTGTGTAACTTTTGTTTGTTCCTGCGCTGTAGATACTTGTTTTTTCTCTGTTAAGTCATGTGTTATTTGCCAAAAAATTCACGAAGTCATTTTGCGAAAGTGAGTTTTTTTTTTTTCTTTTTTTTTTTGATGGTGGGAAATCATCAAAAGGCTTCTCCCGCTCTGGGCGGAGCGGAAGGGCGTGTCAAACTTTTACTGACTACAACCCACCCGTGTTCCTTCAGTTGCCTGTTGCTAAGGTCCCGGTATCCCTTTCGGACTTTCCCACAGCGAAAGTGACTCTGAGGTCACAGTTTCTTTTAAAGTCCAGACATTATCTTGGTCCAATCATGTAAAGACCATGTAAATTGGTATCTTAAATAGTCTTTTGAGGAAAGAACGTCACAGATTGAGTGGAAGAGTGAACCTGTTCATTCAGTGCACGCATTTGTAAGCATTCGTGCAGCTCAACTCGGAACTTATGGAGCTCAACGATTCGACGAACAATACCAAAGAAAGGACATTTGTCACAATAAAAATCTTAAGTTCATTACTGACAGACACAGTCTATAGAAACGTGACATTTTGCTCAAGGGTTTGGGCACAAAGGTGAGCACTAAACAAGGATTTTTGAAAATTCGCCCCCTAGTGGAGTTATTAAATAAAAGATGAAAGTATCCGGGGAAGTTTGTCATTGGAAATTCCATCGGACACACGACTTGTCTTTCAATAAAAAAAAAGAAGAAAATTTGAAAGATTTCTTTAAAAATAAGCATCACCTTGCCAAGTTACAGGTCTCGAGTTCGAACCAAGGCACCTCTGAATTTACGGATTCATGTGCGTATTGTATAATTATCACTTGCTTTAAAACCGGGAAAAGATCGTGAGGAAAACATCATTTGATGGTGGGACATCATCAAATGACTTCTCCCACTCTCGGCGGAGCGGGATGGCGTGTCAGACTTTTACTGATCCACCCGTGTTCCTTCAGTTGCCTGTTGCCAAGGTCCCGGTATCCCTTTCGGACTTTGCCGCAACCCTGGCAGAAACCGGCATGCCTGAGAGATATTTCTCGATGGCATGTGCAGCCAAGTCAGTCAGTCAGGTTAGTCATTAAACACACGGAAAAGAAGAAGCATCACCTTTGTTCTTATTTTTTTGTTCGGTAGGACTTTACTTTAGCATCCATCGATTTAAGGGGTGGGAGTTGGCGGGGGGGGGAGAGGGGGGGGGGGTATATACCCCCCCCTGTGAAGGAAAAGTTGCGGAGCCCCCCCTTTTTGAGATATGATTTTTTTAATATTCTAACCTCACTTTCAAATTTTCTTGTATTGACATCGATTTAAAGGTCGAAAGAGGTAGGGGGTGAAGAATAAAATTAAGGGGGAAGTAGCAGCCCCCCTCCCCCCCCCCCCTTCAATGCGAGTTAAGGGATTTTCAAGACTACAACCTAATCTTGCCATGTCGGATCCACCCCAAAAGGAGTTTCAAAGGAAGTACTTCACTTTATGGCGTACTCGACGGAGCCCCGCCTAGCGGGGCTCCTATTTCTGGGTGGTTTAAAAAAAAATAACCACGAAGAGGATGGCGGGGTCTGAAAGACCCCGCCATCCCCTTCTAACCTAACTTGTCCGAGTCGGGGTGCCCCAAGTCCCGAGCTCGCTTCGCACGCTCTTGCATTATAATAAGTTCTCATTGCCTTTTTAATAAATTGAGATATGTCGGGACTTAGGGCACCCCGGCTCGGACAGGTTAGGTTCGAAGGGGATGGCGGGGTCTGTTCACTCGCTTCGCTCGCTCACTGACCCCGCCATCCCCTTCGAACCTAACCTGTCCGAGCCGGGGTACCCAAAGTCCAACAGCAAGAAAAACAAAGAACAGTCTTCTAACCCAAATCCCCACAAATTGGCAACACTGGACAATGAAAACACAAAATGGTTTCGTTTTACGTTTGGTTTCACATATCGGCAATAGTCGGTTTTTTCTTATAAGTTTTAATTTAATAGCACTAATTTAAATCTGTAAAATATATTATCCTATTATGAAATATGAATAAAAAGTATCTAAATCACTAAATATACGAGTACGTATTTATGTCACACTTAATATGAAGTAAAACATTTTAATGCGTTGCCCTTAAGTAAAACGAAACGTTCAAGGCGAGACAAAATGTCAAAAGTGTCAAAATATTGCAAAAATTTTACGATTCTGTTTTATTTTTTCTCGTATACCATTGATCTCCGCAACTTAAAACTTTACATGGAGGTTTCTAATAATAAGACCTTTCTGTTAAAAAAAAAAAATGGACTTCCAACTCGACGGATGCTAAAGTAAAGCTTAGCCTTTTGTTCTTCTCTTCTTGTCTGATTACATGTGTGTACAGTCACGGACTTTAATTGATGAGCCACTTCGCACTGTTCGTATTTCAGCCGTGTAATGCAAATCGGGCTTAGTCGGTTATACTTGTACATCCAGACACGGAAAGTCATGTCTTCGTATTAAAGAAGAAGAAAATTATATTTAAAATCTTTACCGGTTGGCTAACCTGAGAGCCAGAACTACAAACTAGACAGCAGTGTGACTACCCAAAGTCAACCAATTGCAGGTCTAGCAACCGTAACCTAGCGATGATCGTTTTAGCGTAGTCATAGCAACGTTAGCGTACGGAGAAATTTTATTATTTACTCTTTTCGACAAATTCGAAAATAACGTCTGTGACATCGACATTTTAACTGTCACTGTCTTCGGATAGGTTTTCAGAATTATCGAGTTAATGAGCTCCGATTCAAAGGAGGTCAAGGAGAACTTATTAGTCAACCTCTATGGATAAGACTATTTCCGATTACTAGCAATTTGTTATCTTGTTTACGAGCATACGATTTGAGTTCGTGTTTAATCGTGTATTCTCGTGAATGTATGAAATAGCAAAATTGAAAAGTTTGAAAGTGGCCCACCAATTAAAGTCCGTGACTGTACATAAAATTTCTAATTTTCACCAATTGCTTGTTTTCATAAGAGTGACTAAGGGCCTTATCACACTGGCGATTTGCGAGCGAGATATCGCGAGGCGATTGCTCAACGCGCTCGCTGCATGTGCGTAACGAGAGCAATTGACGTGAGTGTACAATATTGTGGAAATGCGGAGAACACGTTCCATAGTTGCGGTTAGCTCGCTTTGGGCCCGCGGAGAGCACGTTCACAGATCACCTCGCTAGACACACGCTGGCAAGTCGTTAGTGTGATAACGCTCTAAGGACAAGCACTTACCAATATGACTAAGAACTGCACAAACAATACGATGATTAATCTTGCGGGTGAGGAATCATCCAGGCATAAATAGCACCTTGGCTTTTCGCCGGCTGAAACAATAATAATTATCGTATACTATTAAATTAGCAATATTTGTATATAGGGTGACTGGTAATAAGTGACTGAAAAATCAGCTGTTCCCTACATTTTGACAAGTTACGAGAACTTAAATGTGGGAACAGCTGATTTTTTCGCGTGTTCAGTTTTGGTCCCGTAGTAAAAGTTGTTAATAAGGATGAGTAAAGTCACGTGTTTAAGTATCTGTCACTAATTACCAGTTACCTTATACAGTGTGATTCTTTATAATGTGCACATATCGAAATGAGGGATATTGTAATGTGTGCGTTTAGTTTGTGCAGAATAAACAATTTATCTTTCTTTTCTTTCTTTCAAGAAATCTATGCTTAATTTTATCGACGGCAAAATATTAAAAAAAAAACGAAAACTGTTTAAAAAAAATTTATGGGAAAAATCCTTTTTTTTTTAAATCAATTTTTACATTAATCGTTACACCGTTTTGTTTACACTGGAGTAAAAAAAGCGAAAAAAAAAAACTAAAAATTCAAAAACAAATAAAAATATTTTTGCCGTCGGTACAATTAAGCATAGATTCCCTCATTTCGATATGTGCACATTATAAAGAACCACACTGTATATGTATACATTTGTAATCACGTTCTCGAAAACGGTTCTAACGATTTCGATGAAAGTTGCAATATAGGGGGTTACAGGGGCGAAAAATCGATATAGCGGTCTCTTATCTGGGTAAATTTGTTTTCTCTATTTTCACCCGAGCAGAGCTCAATCGACCAGGTACTAATAAAAATACCAGACTAGTAGTGTCCTACTGCAGGGCAAAGGGCTCTTCTCATACAGAGAAGGCATGAGCGTTGATCACCACGCTTCCTCAAGACGGGTTGGGGATTTCAGAATATTAACTACTGGCTGCGCCCCCCGGTTTTACCCGCATAAGTCTCGATCCCGTGTGAATATCGGGATAAAAAGTCCTCATTCCTAACCCATGGTCTATCCATGTGCCAAATTTGATTCAAATCTATTCAGTCGTTTTAGCGTGAAAGCGTAACAAACAAACATACAACAAATCAAATGTTTTCTCTTTATAAAATTTTCGATAAGTCCAAACAAAACAAATGTAATTTTATTATATTTCATAATAACGTCAAAGATGTACTTTAATAAAAAAAACCGGCCAAGTGCGTGTCGTACCACGAACAGTGAAGGGTTCAGTAGTTAGGAATTGGGATGAATATTTACGCATGCACAGTACCGCAAAAATAAGTTAGTATATCATAGTATTTCTCGAAAAAATTATTAAAAACAAAGTCATTTCTGCGGTTGTAAATATCCTATGCCTCAAAAACTATTGACTTAAATAGCAGTCACTTAGAAACATCATATTCGTATTAAGTATCCAACAATACCGCATATGCTTATGTGCATTGTTTTTTTTTTTCATCTCTCGGAATTATTTTTTCCCAAATTTAAGTACATCATTGTTTAACGGTGCACAGAATTCACTTTATTTCCAATTTTCATTAATATAGTGCAAATAGTCTGTACTCCATTTAAAATAAGATTAGACATATAAATAAGCCTTTTTTTAAATCCGTTCAACCGATTTTGACTCCTATTGCATTGGTGGCATGACAAATGGCAGCTGCAGTAGACAGTTAGTATTGTGTAACGTTTTTTGCTTTTAAGGCCATCCTTATGCCCTGCGGTATAGAAGTCAAAATCGGTTGAACGGACTGTAAAAAGGTTTGTTTACATGTCTAATCCTATTTCAAACGGAGTATAGTCTAGTGTAACATTTGGACGGAAGAATAGAATAACATGACGTACATTTTAATTTCTAAATTCGAATTTGGAATTGTAATTATTTGAATGGATAAATTTATAATTATTTGATGTTTATGTAACCTACCTAATAACCTACCTATTTATATTTGTACGCCGACAAGGCAAAATATGACTGCAATATAATTTGTAACATCTTGCATGCCATGTGTGTGTATACTCATGTTTTGGACAAATAAATGATCTTATCTTATCTTATCTTATAAGGGTACCGGTTTTGCCATTTGGCTACGGAACCCGAAAAACAAGCATAAAAGAAGAAAGTGAAGGGTGGGTTTTGGATTATGTCATATGTAACTTTTGACGTTCATATAGTGATGAATTCGATTTATTAAACATTTTTGGACTTTCTTTTCATTCTTATCATATCATCACGCCTGTATTCCCGTATTACTAAAGGTTAGGCAGCGGTCTACCTATAGTACACCCACATTTCACCAACTATGTTTAAGTTCCATATAATAGCGGCGAGCCTATTGCCATCAACCGGGGACCAATCCAGATTCTGAAAAATTCCGGATGGAAAAACCCAATAACACTGTGCCCGACCTGAGATTCGAACCCAAGACCACTCTCTCTCATTCATCTTCCTTAAAAAGCAAGCTCACCGCAACACTTTGTCGTATCCACGGACGGATGGTAGAAAACCGGACAGTGTCGCTTGAGGTACTTGCACATCGCATTCCCATGAGCAGTGGCGATGCAGTTGAATATCGCTTCGACTATCGTGTGAGGGGGCACGATGTACATGCAGAGCACTAGCAGCTGGTACACCAGATCGGAGGTGTCGTTGGTCATATCTCGAGCTTCCTTCGTAAAAGGCGTGAAGACACCTGCAGACAAAAGGTTACAGGCTGTTCAGGGAACATGAATTGGATATATGCAATACAAGTATTTCTTGGCTTAAGGGGGATGCGCTAAGGTAGCCCGCGAAATTCAAATGTTCGAAGATCGATTTTAGATTTTTGACGTTTTTTTGCAATTTGCTGGTCAGCATTAGGTTGTATGTTCATCTAATTATGATTCGCGGCCGTAACAAATATGGATTTACAGAATTATAATCATTAGAATCAGCAATACAACTCCTTTAATTCATAGCCAAGGCACTTACATGAACTTAAAGAGTTGTATTGCTGATCCTAATGTTTTTAATTATATATTCAACACAAGCCACATATAAAAAAACAGTGTTACAGATTAAAATTGTAAGGTTTGTATGGACTTTGATTATTTAGTAACTAGCAACCCGCCCCTGCTGTGCCGGGTTATGAAGACTGGACAAATTCAAATTCAAATATTTTATTTCAGAAATTCATCCATATATGTTAGTAGTAGTATAACTTAGTCTACTGTTAGTATTAAATTAAATTAATAATAATGAACAACTAAAATTATTTGGATAAGTGTGTCTGAACAGTTATCCACCTTCGTAAGAGGGGAGAGTCCCACCGGTCTGAAAACACATTCAGGATGCCATTGGAGGAGGAGCGCAAGCGCGCCATCATGGAAGCGCATCGCTTCCGTATAATCGCGGCGAACCCGTCGACGCATGCTTCTGCGAACATCCCTGATGCGCTACATCGCCATGGCAACCCCAAAAGCACCCTGAATGCGAGACAACGAGATTCCTTTATTGTATGTAAATTTATATTAATGTAATAATACACAAATAAGAATCATCATCTACCTAGCCTTTTCCCAACTATGCTGGGGTCGGCTTCCAGTCTAATCAGATGCAGCTGAATACGAGTATTTTGCATGGAGCGCATACTCGGTAACACGATACCCCTTGGTAAGACTGGTTTTCAAACTTTCTGGCTTCTGACGACCCGTTGCAACTGTCAAAGATCTACAAATGACACCCGGGACCAACGGCTTTTCGTGCTTTCCGAGGCACGGATGGGGCTTGGTTTGTAAAGATGATCACCCATCCACGTATCAACCGCGGCAAGCATAGCTTAACCTGATCGATCGACCCGTATGGCTGTTATTACTTAGCTGCATGATTATTTTACACATAAAAATGCTGGACTAAAATCTTCGCATAGCGTGTTTTAGAAGAACAACGCGGTCACGCAGCAAGGCACGAAAAGCGACTTTAATTTATAATGCGTATAGATATAGATAAATTATAATGTGTATAGATATAGATAAATTATAATGTATAATATAGATATAGATAATTTATAATGCGTATAGATATAGATAATTTTCCCAAAAATGACTGACCAAATATGAAGATGCAGGTAACGAGGACCGTGCTCGTGCTTCTCTCTCCGAAGTAGAAGCTGGCGAGGTAACTGAACACGGAGAACGACAGGCTGCCCAGCAGCAGGATCAGCATGAATGTGGCTGCAGATAGAACCATTAAACGAAATTCAAATAGTTTATATGCACTTTCTAGTTACAAAAAATATACAGGGTCAAATAAGATTAGCTAGCAAAACTGCGCAGACCTGAGGAGTATCGGTATCTAAACACGACAAAATAAAAAAGATTTGATGACTTTTTCCGCTAGTAGTTTTGTTACTTGAAATACAGTATGTTACCTAACAAAGGGCGTTCCTGTTAACCCGCAATAGTATAGCGTCCATACATGATAAAAAAATATTATTTCCAAGAGGTTGTAAACAGGATGATGAAAATGATGATGAATACTGTTTATATCATATACAGGGTATAAGGGACAGCCCTCCGCAGACTGATGGGATGAATTCAGCATATCATACTAAGGCGACGGGTACATGAAATTATTTCAGGAAAGTTATGAGAATCCAATAAACCTGATTTGTTTTATTACCTCACGCGCAATGTATCGTTACCGCGGCACAACGCACTAGGCTCCACTCCCCGTGGGGGGCGCGCTCGCGGCACGTATTTTATCAATGTAAATTCTGAGCTTCACGCGTCGTTCGCTATAGTATTTAAACATCCTTGCTGGTTTTTTTTTTAAATTTTAGTTGTTTTATTTCCATAAATGGAGCGCTGCGTACAAAGAATGTAATTTTAAATTGAAATAAAGGAATAGTAGCTGAAAAAAGATTTAAATAATGAAAAAAATTCATATTGGGTATTGATTTGTGGAGGACTGTCCCTTAGAAACTGTACAGTGTACACGTCAGCCAAGATGTCAGATGTTACACATCTTATGCAACTACTGTACGCTCGCTCGTTTTTTTATTTACATTTTATATTATTCGACTTAAATAATTTTTTGTTTCCTTCTTTCTCTCACCTAACATATCCGCTTGGTCGGTGGTCTCGTCTTGTTCGAACACGAGCACCGCCAGCACGGTGGGCAGCACGAGCGTGAGCATGCACAGAGCGGTGTGGAAGCTGAGCGTGGCCAGCCAGTGCAGCTCGGGCGGGCAGCCCGACATCACGTGGATGTGCCGCGAGTTCGTGTGGCGCTCCTTGCACGGGAGCGACGAGTTGTTCACGCTTGTTGATAGGATTACTACAGACGAACAAAAAAGGTGTGAAAAAATTCCAGGGATTTTCTCGTATAAAAATTTGTCACTGGTCTGCTTTGTGTATGTGTGTCCTGTGTGTGTGTGTGTGCTGTGTCTGTGTGTGCTGTGTCTGTGTGCTTTGTTGGTCTAGTGGTCGCAAGCGCTACTGCTGAGCATGAGATCCTGGATTCGATTCCCAGATCGGGTAGTGTTATTGGATTTTTCCATCAGGAACTTCTCCATAGCAAAAATCCAGACCCCGGGCAGTCTGGATTTGTGCCCGGTTGTTGGCAATAGGCTCGCCTTGCAAGCATAATTCAATGTTGGGGTTCTTCTCGTAAAAAAAAGTGATAGATGGCATCCCGGGGAATGACATAGGCTACTTCTTATCGACATATCACGCGGGCGGAAGCTATTACTTACATATATTACAGACACAAAAAAAAACTCATAAAATAAATTTCTCAAAAAACCACAGTTAAATACTATAATGTCAAGAAGTTCGCAACATAAATTTTACAGAAAAGAGTTTTTACTTCTGTTTACCACAAACAAAAAGCCTCTGTGACGTTCGCCCGAATGTCAGTTTGGCCACCTGTTTGGTATCAGTATGTTTGATCGCGCAATCGTACGGACAAGTTCGCGCAAATTAGTTATCAAACATTTTATTCGCGCGAATACACTGCGCTTATATCAATTAGGCCACCAGATCGACTCCGGATCGCTAGTTCGTACGAACAACGTTCGCGCGAACTTACTATGGTCGCGTAGTCGCTCTATTAGGATGTGGAGTAAGTAATGAACCTACTCGTCCAAGGATCTTTTGACGCTCGAATGACGTTGACAGGGGGCGCTGCTGTTGGCAAACATTTGTGCATTTTTTTGCGAAATGTCTTATGAAATGTATTTTTTTAAATGACTGCATTAGTTTCAATTTTGACAGCGCAGCGTCAAAATATCTCTTTAGAGCTAATACACTACTATAGCACACAAGTGTTGTGTGTGTGTGTGTGTTTAAGTGTTGTGTGTGTGTGTTTAAGTGTTGTGTGTGTGTGTGTTTAAGTGCTGTGTGAGTGTTCTGATCTAACACAGGTTTAAGTTGTTTATGTAATTACAAAAGAATTGGATTGTATTTTCTTGAAAATAAATGATTGTTATAACTTACTGACTGCAATAAAGCAGCCCCACCAATAGCCTGTCAACAAATCCTTGGGCGGAGTACTTGTGGTGAGTTTTTCGAGCGGCGGCTCGCGGCGGATGGGGTCGTTCATAGTGGTGATGGTGCGTCCGTCGGCCCACGACATGTGCTGCGCCGCCAGCAGGTTGCTCAGCACGTTGAGGGCCGCGGGCGCCGCGTGCCGGACTAGCGTGGTGTATAGGATCTGAACCAATTGGGACGTTATTATTGGTTAAAAAAACCGGGTGAAATGTACTTACTATATAACGACAATGTCAAAAGTATTCATATTGTGGTTTCTTTACACGTCATTTTAAGTTACATAACATTCTATCCTTACGCCTATATCAGATATACTGGACATTCTGTATCACATTTGTAGAAAATATAAAAAACCACCATATTTTATTTACTTGCAAAAATAAATATTTTTGTAAATCGAACGTATTGAAGATTGAAAAAGAAAGGACTCCGGCAGGTGACAATTAAAAAAACAAAAGTGGTATATTGTCTATGGTCCCACTATTTCTTGTTGAACTGGACCCTAATTTAATTATGAAAAAATGTGAGTCCTCCATTTTTGGAGTTTGTTTGGACGTCCGTTTCTTTCTCTTACTTAATTATTAATGTTTTTCAGCCTCAACTACCACCACACTATCATCAAGTTCAAAATTAATTCAATTCACAAATTAATTTCAATAATCGCATTTCCTTCATAGCCGAGAAAAGGTCCCACCCCTGTCATGGCACCACGTCGTCGTTAGCCATAATTATTTGCTGCACGTAATTTTAAATTTGTGATATCTTTTACAGTATTCATTTAAATTATGTGATATCCAGGCATATTTTAATCTTAATTAAATGGTCAATTTTAATAACATATTTTATCGGATAAGGATTAATATACTAGAGGCTAAGGAAGGATTAATAATTTAATGGTCAAAATAGCTTCGGAAATAACAATACTTTTTAAATGAAATTCTGAGAAAAAAAAAAAAAGACGGTTACTGCGGGTCATTCTTAGAAGATTGACATGCTATCGCGGACTTTATTTTTGTTAAGATCTAGTAGAACATAAATTGTATCTATCTGTAAAGGCTTAGTCAGCGCACGCGACGTAAGCGCTCAAATAATTGCCCTTTTCACGACTTGACAAAACGTCAAGTTTCAGTACTATGTTTACGTTAATATTAAAGAATTATATATTTACTAGCTGCGCCCCGCGGTTTCACTCGCGTAAGTCTCGATCCCGTGGGAATATCGGGATAAAAAGTAACCTATGTGTTAATCCAGGTTATAAACCATCTGTTTGCCAAATTTCATCCAAATCCATTCAGCCGTTTTTGAGTGATTGAGTCACAAACATCCAAACACACATATACACAAACTCTCACATTTATAATATTAGTAGGATAGTAGGAT
This sequence comes from Lithophane leautieri, assembly GCA_949152455.1. Lineage (NCBI taxonomy): Eukaryota > Metazoa > Arthropoda > Insecta > Lepidoptera > Noctuidae > Lithophane > Lithophane leautieri. The sequence continues at coordinate 2,463,510 of OX424475.1, forward strand.
ATGAACCTTCCGGAATACAGTCTCTAAACGATGTTGAAAACCTCATAAAAATCCGTTTCGAAAAGCGACTTTATTTTATAATATTTAGAGATGGTGAAAATTACTTATTACAAAATTGTTATTGTAACACTTAAACAATTACGATGGCCCATACATACGTGGGTTAGAGCATAGTTAGTATAACTGCTCTAGGAATTATTGTTGCTTACCTTGGCATCAGTTTCGTTGAGTTCCACTCCGATTAAGTACTTGTTGTACTCCAAAATGTCCTTCTGACCGGTTCGGAGTATCGCTGTAAAGAAAACATATAAAAACACATTCAAGAAACAAACGCGATTCTAACAAACTAAAGCTAGTGCCTAACATAAATTCAAAACAAGTTCGGTTCGCAGTACCTAGTTCATCCTAGTTTTCGGTCTGCGAACCTAACCGAACCGAAAACATGGAGAATGTGAACCGAAGCGGAGATGTCTATATAGGTGCAGCGAACCGCACTTGTTTTGAATTTATAAATAAAGACAACCGTTCCGCGTCGCTCACGCCTCGCTTTGCGCGCTCGGCTTTGGTTTGTCATGGCGTCACACGCCTTTCGGTTCGCCGCGGTATCTGCACGTATCGTATCGCTTTCGCTTTTATATGTGACTAGCTTCCGCCCGCGGCTTCGCCCGCGTGGTATGTCGATAAAAAGTATCCTATGTCCTTACTCAGGCTCTAGACTATCTGTGTACCAATCAGTTCAGTAGTTTTGGCGTGAAAGCGCGACAAACAGACAGACAGAACGAAAGAGTTACTTTCTCATTTATAATATTAGTAAGGACTAGATTCAAACGATACCATACATTATACCATAAAAAATAAATCGGTTCGCTGTCTATTTGACAGGGGCTTAAGTGTAAATTTCACCAATGAAACTGAACGCGATCACCAAATCTAAACCAAGTTCACGAACTGTCAGTGTCACTAACCAGTGGCAACATCATGAGCATCCTCAAACACGACCCCGGGGTACCGTTTCCGGATAGTGTCGACGTCCGGCGACCGGACGACCGTTCCGCTCATATGGTACAAGACGTGTCTGTCAATCCGGTCGCCGTAAATGTCCAGGTTCATAGCCAGCGATTTCGGTGGTTCGTCCTCGATGTCCGAGCCATTCAATGAATGCGTCATAATGGTTATCATGAATATTGGCAGAATGATTTGCTGGGGACAAAAGTTGAGATGTAAGATCTAGAATACTAAATGTAAATTGTATTGATTATGTATTTTAGGGAACAAAAAAAAACAAACACTACAAAATAAAAATAATATGCTAATTCTTCAAGATTAAAAAATACAGACGAATTGATAAGCTCCTCCTTTTTTTGAAGTCGGTTAAAAAAGAAAATGAAATGTAAATTAAAAAATAATATTATAATAAATAATGTAGTGTTCCTAATGAATAAATAATCTTTAGTTACTAAGGGCCACATTGCATTATGATAGTTATGAGAGAAGAACGGGCACGAAACTCTATGGACACTCTTTTAAAGCAAATAAAAACAATTTTAATGTTGTGTAGGTACAGCCACGGACTTTAATTGATGAGCCACTTGGCACTGTTCGTATTTTAGCCGTGTAATACAAATCGGGCTGAGTCGGTTATACTCGTACATCCAGACACGCAGTCATGTCTTCATATTATAGAAGAAGAAAATTATATTTAAAATCTTTACCGGTTGGCTAACCTGAGAGCCAGAACTATAAACTTGACAGCAGAGTGACTACCTAAAGTCAACCAATTGCAGGTCTAGCATCCGTAACCTAGCGACGATTGTTTAAGCGTAGCCATAGTAACGTTAGCATATGGAGCAATTTTAATTAGTCATTTTGACAAATTCGAAAATAACGTCTCTGACATCGACATTTCAATTGTCACTGTCTTCTTCTTCCAAAGGAGGTCAGTATCAAATAGATTGGATAAACATTGTATTTATTTATCATTGAGAACTTATTAGCCAACCTCTATGGATAAGACTATTTCCGATTACTAGTAATTTGTCATCTTGTTTACGAGCATGCGATTTAAGTTCGTGTTTAATCGTGAATGTATGAAACTGCAAAATTGAAAAGTTTGAAAGTGGCTCATCAATTAAAGTCCGTGACTGTACTATAAAATTACCATGAAAAGGAAGACCCATTTCTTATGCAAAACGTATTTGACATGCCTCTTCAAGAGCACGCGAAATTGACGCAAATACAAGCGACTGCCAGTTAGTTTCTTCGGTGGCACATCTGGAACAAGCAGGAGACACAAAGTGATACAGAGGCCCTAGTGCGAGTTTCTTTTAACCATCTCGACTTCACGCATCGACCGCGTTCGGCGCTCCGATTGGCCCTTCACCAGTAAAGGCCAGTGAAGGGCCAATCGTAGCGCCGAACGCGGTCGATACGTTAAGTCAAGATAGTTTAAAGAAACACACTAAGGCCTCTGTTTTCATAAATTACATAATAGAAAGAAAGAAAGAAAATACATTTATTTAGCACTTTTTTTTTTTTTTTTTTGAGGTTGGGAAATCATCCAATGACTTCTCCCGCTCTGGGCGGAGCGGAAGGGCGTGTCAGACTTTTACTGACTAAAACCCACCCGTGTTCCTTCATTTGCCTGTTGCCAAGGTCCCGGTATCCCTTTCGGAATTTCCCGCAACCCTGGCAGGCATCGGTCCTATTGGACCCCGTCAATTTTGCTGACATCTCTTTGAGGCGCGCGTGGAACACGACGCGCCTTCGACCCGGGCCTGGTCCTTATCGGACGGCGAGCTGCCCGTTGCTCGCCGTCCGCAAGCCCGCGCCTATGGTGGCCGGGAATCCGCCTGGGATTCCCGACGCCCAGGGCGTCTCCAACGGCGGCGGTTAGGGGCGTGAGGGCGCAAACTTTGCCTTTCCCTCACGCGTTCCGCCTCCTCCTTCGCGAGCATTACTGCTTCGCAGAAGGAGGTGACGGCTTCCCATGCCCTCTCGCTCCGTACCATGGCCTGAACCAGGGCCGGACGCGAGAGGTCATTGCCGCCAATCGCCTCCGCGAGGACACGGCGGTGCTCCGCCCAAGCAGGGCATACCTCCACCGTATGCTCCACCGTGTCCTCCGGGCGATCCGCACAGTGGTGACACCCGGGCGTTTCCTCCCGCCTAATCCTACACAGGTATCTCCCGAAGCTGCCATGTCCGGTGAGGACCTGTGTCAGGCGGAAGGTGAGGACGCCGTGGCGCCTCTCTAACCACTCTTCAAAGAGGGGACTTATCGCCGCTATTGTGGCGTGCCCAATTTATTTAGCACTGACAGGGCACACAACACAACGTAAACTACAAGTAAAAAAAGAAACAATTAAAAAAGGAACAATTTAAAAGTGTAGGTACCTAAGAAAAGAAGAAGATAATCAGCCTATCTTATTAAAATCAGACGCAAGCAGCGAGGTGTTCTATTCTATTTTTTATTATGGCAAGCAATACCGATGTCAACCATTCTGCCAATGTCTTAAGTGAGTTGGAAAAGCAAGTGTGTATCGCAGCGAGGAGTTATTTAATTTTTCAAGGACACAAATGTACAGAGGCGGACTTTATGCCATAGACATTTTCTAACAGTCAACCTTTGTGTGATGTTTCAATTAGGCACATAAAAGGCACTTGTAAGAAATAGAACAGGCGCCGTATTATGAAGTATTAATGCCACCATTTTTCCAGTGTGAGAGAGAAACGGAGCTAGACAAGGCCGATAGCACCATCCCGTTTTACCAGTGGAATAATGATGGCATTAATACTTCATAATACTACCCCTCATTTTCGTTGCCAAAAGGTAGTTTTCGTACTCTTTTAAAATGTTTTACAATATTTTGTTTAAAGAGAGATGCAGAGACAAATCTTTTGTATGAGCAATAACGAAAAATTCAGGAGTAAATTATTGAGTCTACAAAGTTCTCACTGCTAGGACCCCGGCCTCCTGTGTGTGAGAGGGACGGGAAGGTGCGGATTGGTCATTCAATTGTTGGTCAAATCATTTATGTCTTTGCAAACATGGGTATAGCAGGTACACAGGTGTTTTTAAAATAAATTTCTTCATATTTTACCGTCACGTGGGCATGCAAAGGTTTACAATTAAAAATTCAAAAAATAAGTGGGAGATCCTGGAAATTTCCGTGTATTGAAGCCTTAGCCTAGCATTACTCAGGTATGATTTTATTAACTTTAAACGGAAATAGGGTCGGTCTTTTCTTCAAACAAAAGTCATAAATCGAGGTTCGGCTCTCGTCTATTTCCTCCTCCACTATTGGACTAATTTGAAAGATATTTTATAAATGGAATAAGAAGGATATATACTGTGCCCCTATGTTTTTCTTTTTTCATTTATAGTTGTCAAATTTGTACAATAGGCCTCTGATGACAGCGGTCTAAACAGGCAATTTTGAGCATTTTCTGAGGGTTCTGAGGTGCTTCTACAGGTATGTATCATCGAGACAGAAAACATAGGGGCATAGAACTAGTTGATATTTATTTTTCTGTAAAAAATCATTGCTCTAAGGTCATAAACCAGAGAAAACAGGCGAGAGCGTTTGTATGGAGAGGGGACCGACCTTATTTCCTCTTATACCATAACTATTAAATCAACTGTTTTGTTTGATTTCTTCTGCTGGATTGTTGGCACCTGTTTTTTCGGTATAACCTGATTTAAATAGGCGATAATCTGTACGCACGATTACACATCAAGCTATATACAGGATTTTTTTTTATCCATTGCGCAAATTTTGACAAATTAACCTTAAACGAGTTTTATTAAACATATATTTTTAATTTTGATAGGTCTTAGTACAAAAAAAAAAAAATCGTTAACGAAAGATGTTTACTTTAAAAGTGGTTGTATGGCTATCCGGTGGCGCGCGGCGAAGCGTAACGCGCGAATGTACCTACTTATCAGCTGTGCGCTCGCTCGATTCGCCGGCGTAGGTATTTACGTGGGTTACAATCTTTCATTAGGGACCGCGGGGTTAAGGATTCCATGGGCTCGCATTCGAGGTATGCTCTCCGTCGCATACATTCTGCGAGCTGCTCGCAAACTTTCACCACTCAGTACATACACTCGCACCATCTCGTAAAACTCGCGGTTACTGAAGTCCGACATCGTGACCGGTAGGTACAAGCACGACACACGTGCGGCGCGGCGCTTGCGCGGGAAAGCGATTAGACGCGACGTCACACGACAGCGCGTGCGATGAGCGAACTGTCGGCCACAGCGCCCGGCGCCGCCCGGGAGGCCGTGCAACACCGCCGCGCGCGCCCATTGATATTATTACGAATAGTTTGTGTCCATATTTTGCTGATTTAAAGTAGGATAAAATACAAAAAAGTTTTGAATAAATAATGGAAATGTGTTCTATTACTGACATTGAACCACCAAAAAAAAATTCCGCACTGGTCAAAAACTTTTCCTGTATTTCCAGTTTATGCTGATCTGGAATTGTATTGGATTTTCGTACAATGCGAAGTCAGCTTATACTGGAAATGTACAGCTTGATGTATAGCCGTGTGTACATGCTATTATATTTTAAACTGGTTACCCAATAAGCTAGTGTACTATAATAAATAAGAGAGAAACTCACCCGGCTGTCTAACATTGTCAACTTCATCTTCAGTTAAAGTTGTGTCGATGTCACTGCATAACCTTGGGATAAAATTACAATGTTATTTAGCCAACCTTAAATACCTTTATTTTTTATAAGTTCTTTTATAATTTCAATAACTCATACAAAAATCTACAAAATATACAAAATTCCCCAATTTGAAAAAAAAACCAGAAAACGTTCCAATTTTTTTTCCATAAACAAATTGAATGATAATCTTGTGAGTACCATGCTGATTAGTGTCTGAAATGGTCTTTGAGAAAAGCACCACACAGATTATAAAGAAGACCGGTCCAGTCAGTCAACGACTTGATCAACAATACCAAAAAAGGACATTTGAGTAAGCCACATAAAGTACTCAAACTGCCAGACCATAATTGAAACTACGTAATAAGCTTATAATCTTCCCGTTCCCACTGCTGGGACACAGGCCTCCTCTCTTCGAGAGGGAGTGGGCTGTAATCCAACACGCGGGCCCAGTGCGGGTTGGTAGATGTCACATGTCTTCGAATTTTTGGTTCTAGGATATACCGGTTTCATCACCGGTTCATTCTGGTTTTCATCAAAACCAATTGAGACAAAAAATAAGCTGAATTATGATGATGACTTACTTCAAGAACACCTCCTCAAGCGTGGACACGCCAACTCCTATTGAATCTATCCCCAGCTCGGATCTCTTGGTCTCCAACGCAGAGAACAGAGATGGGAACTTGTCGGACTGCGACGCCGGCAGGCTGAACGAGATCGAGTTGATCGTCTGCTCCTTTAGCGTCGCGTCGGGCACTTTTGACGTCACTTCTTTAGTAATCGCTTCCTTGTTCGGGGTTCCGATCGTGGTTACTACTAGGCGGTAGCCGGAACCTGAAATCAAGAGAAAATCCATTTTTAGGGATCCGTACCCAAAGGGTAAAACGGGATCCTATTACTAAGACTTCGCTGTCCGGCCGTCTGTCTGTCTGTCCGTCTAACACCAGGCGATATCTCATGAACCGTGATAGTTAGATAGATGAAATTTTCACAGATGATGTATTTCTGTTGCCGAAATACAAAAAAACAGAATAAAATAAATATTTAAGGGGGCTCCCATACAACAAACGTGATTTTTTGCCGTTTTTGTACATAATGGTATGGAACCCTTCGTGCGCGAGTCTGACTCGCACTTGGCCGGTTTTGTTTTTGTTTATAGACACATCAACACGGTCTAGGGATATTTCATACTCAATTAAATAACTCAAAAAGTACTGGCCGCATTGGAATCTTTTATACACAGATTTGTTTGTAATTTATCTCAGACTAATTCCAAATTCAAATTTTTGAAAATTCTTTTGTTTCGGTGGCATAAAAATGTCTTGATGTGTAGGAGAGGGAATTGTCATTTGTGCGAAATTTAGAAAACAATACGAATAACGTTTAGTTACAGTTTTTTTTCATTTTTAAACGAAAGATAAAGTTAAAATTGAGGTATTGTAGCCATGCAACGCCAACATTTGACGAGGGCGGAGATGTTACGAGCTGTGGGAATGCTGGAAGCTGGGTCTGTTCAGCGTAATGTTGCTGAGGCCATAGGGACCCACCAAAATGTAATTTCAAGATTGTGGACACGCTATCGTGCTACAGGTGAAGTAGCGGAGAGGCACCGGGGGCCAAGTCGCATCACTACCCCCAGACAAGACCGATTTTTGCAAATTACTGCGCAAGCTCAACCAAATGCAACGGCGACTCAATTGGTCCAAAGGCTGCGAGTGGAACACCAAGTGCTTGTGAGTGACCAAACTGTAAGAAGGCGACTGCATGAAGCAATCTACGCTCTCGTAGACCACTCCGGGTCCCACCTTTACGGAGAGGCAATCGTAGACGACGATTAGAATGGGTTCGGAACCACGTGGACTGGGGCCGTGAGCAATGGTCCAATGTGCTGTTCACGGATGAATCCAGGTTCGGCTTCCATCCAGATTCACGAAGGACGCGTGTTTGGCGAGTTCCTGGACGATGGAGCCGTCTTCAGAACCCTCAGGAAGTTCACCCATACCAAGGAGGAACAATTATGGTTTGGGCAGGAATTCGTCTTGGAGGACGGACGGATCTCGTTTGGGTGCGGGGCAATATGACGGCAGAACGATACGTCCAACAGGTGCTGGGGCCCGTAATCTTGCCCCACAGAACACAAATGGGGCAAGATTTCCTGCTCATGCACGACAATGCCCGGGCACACACGGCGAGAACGGTAGCAGCTTGGTTACATACACACAATGTTAGGACCTTAGACTGGCCTGTTCAATCGCCAGATCTAAATCCCATTGAGCATGCGTGGGATATGCTGCAAAGAAGAGCTCTGAAGGAAGTTCCTGAAAATCTGGCTACAGAAGATCAACTTTTTGCGCACCTCAGAAGGACATGGGACAATATTCCGCAGCAAGACATTGACAACCTTGTTCTGAGCATGCCGAATCGTTGCCGATGTGTTATGAACATCATGGGCGCTTTCTCAGACTACTAACTTCAAGTTTATAAACACAAATTAAATGATTTTTCTATTTTTTTCAGTTTTTACTCATAAATTAAAAGTTAATTCATATACGGTTTCCGTCTATGCTTCATTTTTTTTCCATAAAATCCTGAAATTTTAATCGAAGTACCTTAACCATTATTAAAAAATGGTAGAATATTAAATAACGTATCTTTTAAATATATACATGTCATATAAATAATTAACACATAGATAGTAATTCGCTTTTTTAAAAATATCCCTAGACCGTGTTGATGTGTGTACTTACACATACATAAGGGACAAAGGCGTGGGTTTATGTATGTTTTTGTTTGTGTAATTGAAATAACTCAAAAACCAAAAAAGGGTTTACTATGGGGCCAACCTCGAATTCGCCAAAAAATAAATCGAACTCGAACATGAAATTTTGTATGAGTTGAGAAAGTAGATTTTTTGTTTTATCGTGTTTAGATACTTATAAAAAACTGTTTCTTCAAACTGATATTTCAAGTAACTACAGTATCTACAGTAAACATGAATTTTGTTTTGGAATCAATGACTGTAGGGTACTGTCAAATCAACAAAAATAACGATATCTTGTTTAGATACATATCATGTCTACGGAGTTTCGCTAGCACAATACTGACTCACTCACTCACAACACACTCACACTCACACCACTCACTCTTAATTTGTGATTATTCAAAAGCTTTTGACAGTATCAGCCTTGCTTCAATGCTGCTTTTTTAACGCTCTGCAAAACCAGTTAGGTTTTATGGAAAGAAATTTAGAAAAGCAAAATTGAATAACTCGGGATAAACTGAAAGTTTTTTTTTCTATTGATCGAAATTTTGACAGGACAACGACGGTCGGGTCAGATAGTTTTAAATAAAAACCAATCACGATCGTTAGATAGGTATGACGTAGCGTATAGTATCGTTTCTTGCTTGGAGATGTCGTTTTTATTACTTGATGTGACCGATCTGGACCGAGATCCGCTATTTGGTGACTCCTTACTGCAGCATCACATCGCCCGCCCGCGTTATTACTTTGTTTTCGTATAGCGTTCTTGTTAAATCCATACTAATATTTATAAATTCAAAAGTAACTGTAGTCTGTATGTCTATCTGTATGTTACCTCTTCACGCCTAAGCCATTGAACGGATTTCGATAAAATTTGGCAAGGAGAAAGATGGCATCCCGGGGAAGGAGAAAGGCTACGTTTTAACGACATACCACGCGGTGAAGCCGCGGGGGGTAGCTAGTAGCCTATAAGCTTTCTTAAGAATTGAGCTAACGAGCTAACAAATGCAAAAAAGATTTGTTCAAATCCGATTGATAGTTTCAGAGATTAGCGGGTTCAAACAAACAAACTGTTCAGGTTTATTATTAGTTAAATCTGCCTAGTCTTTTCCCAACTCTATTGAAGTCGGCTTCCAGTCTAACCGGATGCAGCTGAATACCAGTATTTTACATGGAGCGACTGCCTATCTGACCTCCGAAACCCAGTTACTGGGTAATACGATACCCCTTGGTAAGACTGGTTGTCAGACTTTAAGGCTTCTGACGACCCGTAACGACTGTCAAAGATCTATGAATGATGTGCTTTCCGAGGCACGGAGTAGTCTCGGTATGTAAAGCCACGGACCAACCCCGGCAAGCGTAGCTTAACCTGATGGATCGACCCGTGCGGCAGTTATTAATTAGCCACGAGCTCGTCTTCAGGTTTATTATTAGTATATAGATAATATTATCATTCTGTATTTATTGAAATGTAACTATGCAATAACTTGCATTCATGTCTGTAATGTTGTGCATGGGGCCCGTCGCACGTACTCACCCACGGCCTTCTTGAGAAACATGGTGGTAGCGAAGCAGCGCAGCTCGCCCTTGTGCAGCGCGGCCACGCGGTCGCCCAGCGCGTCCGCCTCCTCCATGAAGTGCGTCGTGAGCAGCACGGTGCGCTCGCCGCGCAGGGACTGGCGAAAGGGAAGAGATAACTAGCTATATGTAGGCGGGCACGCCCTTTGTGCCTGGAGAATTTTATTTAGATATTAATTTATGTTTACATTTACTTTTTATTTCTACTTGAGTACTTAGTACTTAGTTCTCGTTTTTCTTAAATTATTTTTTGATTGGTATATTGGCGTGCACATGCGCTAAACTGCTCCAAGGTAATTTTGGCGCGAGGCTACAATCGGAACTAAGGCCACCATCTTAGTCTTTGAGTTCATTTCATTCAAGTGAAATTTCACAAAACAATTGCAGAAGTGTTTATAATCCCAGCAGATTCTAGTTGAGATGACTTACCAGCAGCAAGTCCCACAGTTCCCTGCGAGTCTCCACATCGAGTCCTGACGTGGGTTCGTCCAGCACCAGGACATTAGCTCCACCAGCTAAGGCACAAGCTAGTTGTACTCTTCTCTTCATCCCTCCTGATAGTTGGCTGGGCAGTGAACTGAGCTTGTTGCTGATAGCCAGTTGCTCGGCAAGTGCGCGGGCTGATGTCCGCGCTTCTGCGTATGTGCCATGTTTGACCTGAGGAAAATGGATTCTAAATAAAAAAAAATAAAAAAATTACATACATGATCAGTGCCCTGTTTATCAAAAGTTACGAATCTACACGTTCACTGGTTACCTAGAATGTAAATTTTTCGTTAAATTCATAGCTCATCTCCATATTCATAATCAGCCTTAATGCTCCCACTGGTGGGACACGGGCATCGGGTGATCTCTCTGTTTTGACCACATTTAAAAAAAGAAAATCCAATAAAAAAATTGATTACGGTACTAAGCACGACACTTGTAAACTTGTAAGACGGAATCGAGATTTGCCGGACACTCACAGGATTTGTTATGATTTTCTGCAAATTGTAACTTACAACGAACTTTTTGATAAACAAAATCACGAATAGGAGTGTAAAAATATAAGTACTTGTGAACTAAATAATGACATTTGTAACATGTAATTTACACGTACAGTTTTTTTTTATAATAATGACTTTTTTTCAGGAAAAATGCTTGTATTACAAGGCTTGTAAGTTTTGATAAACAGGGCAGTGGTACTCAACTACGATAAGATACAATAAGCTAAGAAAATAAAAATATGTCATTTTCAGAAATTACAAATATAATTAAAATTTTACTTAAATGAATTAGACATGAAACAATTCTGTTAAAACAGTCCATTTTACAAAATCAAGTTTCGCAAACTAATTGGAAGCAACAATGTATATGTTTTTAACCGACTTCTTCAAAAAGGAGGAGGTTCTATGTTCGTCTGTATGTTTTTTTTTTGTGTGTACTTTCTTCGATATTTTCGCCAATAGAGAACCGATTTACAAATTTCTTTTTTGTTCGTAAGGGTATACTCCCGAGGTGGTCCCATATAAATTTTATTAATTTTGCTTGCGTAGTTTTTGAGTTAGCTTCAATAATTACGTATTTTTTCCACTTAGTCTATGTAGACGACATCTTATTTGACTCCGTCACTGTTATTGATATAGCAGGTAGTGGTATTCGAATTTCTGTGGGGTAGGTACCACAACTAAAAAGTGAAAAATAAAAAGTTTTTATGTATACTTACGAGCGTAAAGAACATGATATGTTCCCATACAGTCAAGTCCTCGAACAACATGTTATATTGCGGACACAGACCGATGCACTTGCGTACTTCCTTCTGCTGCGTCACCGTGTCCATGCCGTTCACAAATACATTCCCTGATGTGGCACTGGTCATTCCTGTGTACATAGCATTAGATGTGGAACAGTGACATAGTCAAGGGAGGGGTCTGGGAAGCAAGGTGAGATCATTCCTTTACCCTTATCCCGATTTATTTGTGGTCGGTGCATCATGTTTTTTTCTTGCATCATCATCTGCCTAGCCTTTTCGGGGTCGGCTTCCAGTCTAACCGGATACAGCTAAATACCAGTATTTTAGATGGAGCGACTGTCTATCTGACCTCCACAACCCAGTAAATGAGTAATACGATATCCCTTGGCAAGACTGGTTGTCAGACTTTCGGGCTTCTGACGACCCGTAACGACTGTCCATCCACAAATGACAGCCGGGACCAACGGTTTAACGTTCTTTCCGAGGCACGGAGGAGTCTCGATATGTAAAGATGGTCACCCATCTACGGACCAACCCCGGCAAGCGTAGCTTAACCTGATGAATCGACCCGTGCAGTTATTATTACTTAGCCACGAGCTCTTCACGAGCACGTCTTTTTCATGCATACTTCTATATTAGTCGCCGTAAGATGAGATGATGCAATTTTATTTAATATTGAAAATAGGAAAGCACAAAAGGGCTTTTTTTAAAATTTAATTGGTTATGCGATTACTCCGCCAATTATGAATTGGTTTTGATGATTCTTTTTTTTGTTTGGTAGGCGGTCCCTTATAAAATTTTATTAAAATAAAATTTAAATAGCCTTTATTTCCTCTGACCTCAATATATAACAAGTATTTATTGTGTATTAATATGAATACTGGTAACATTTTGTCATAGGGTTGCCAACCTCACATTATCAAGTATCAGCTACCAGGTCAGGCTGTCTTGCGACAGAGGCTAATTTTTTTATTACTTAATAATACTTAACAAGGCATACAATTTTATTACTTAACTTATTATGGTTTTTTTTGAGTTAGCTTCAATAATACGTATATTTCCTAAAGAACAGTTGACTGTTACTTTTGATGAAGAAACTGGCCGTTGGTCTATATGGATGATATTATAGTTCCTGTCATTGTTATTTACATAGCAAGTAGTGGTATTCGAATTTGTGTGGGGTAGGTACCACAAAACCACAACTAAAGAGAGAAAAATAAAAACTTTTTACTAAAAAAAAAACAACCGACTAAAAACAAGCAAAAAATTACTTTAAGGTTGATGTTCCGATCGGCCGCCCATACATTTTTAGATTTGACTTTACGCTAAAAATAGACACACTTTGTTAAAAACGAATCATTTTATCACTTTTCTACAATGAAATGTGTTCGCAAACGACCTTTTTAGGAAATAACTTACATTAATAACTGAGAAAAACGATCGCGAAATCCAGGCAAAATTTGACATATCTTTACATGTGTGGGTTCGTTTTGACAAGCAAAATATAGCGCCATGTTTGTTGTAGTTTAGAAATTGCAGCGCTAGATGGCGTCCTGGCGATATTATAATTCTGATAAAACAATATATAATAAGATAATTGATCTATTTTATTTTCTACCTATCATTTAAAAAAGAAACATTTCATTACCATAACACTCACGACCTTAGACGGCAATGTAAACAATTTTATTACATAATTATTATTGTTGTGCGGCAACATTTAAAATATCATTACTCGTAGACGCGACGTTGCCGTACTTCCTATCCTTGAGTACTTGACCTAATCGACATTGACACACGTTGCCAAACTTCGTTCCCTCGTTTCGTAATGATTGAAATGTAACAAAAATACATTTTCAAGTTTCTCGCTTGATGCACTAGGATTTGCGCGCGGAATTTGTTGCGTGATGAAATGTGATGCTATTTTCATTGATTCAAATTGCATTATTTCTAGTAGGTATTTGATACCAATTGAATAGAAATAATGCAATGTATACTAGGTATAATCATTTTATTAATTATTCAAAATATGCAATTTTATTGTAAAATAAAAGTAAGTAAGTACCATATTTCGGCGGTATTAAAACGGCCAGTTGGCCCGTGAGTTGGGTTTTAGACGCTAAAATCTCGTCACAGTAGTTATTACCTACGTATCCGGTCGATGCTGACAATTTGTATATTTTTTGGTCAACAATAAATTAAATTATTACAATTTGGTAAGCCACCAAAGTAGTCACAAAATCAAAATTACAGACATTACTAAATCGAAGAATGGGTGGCGCAGTCATGGGATATGGTTTTGCCAGGTTTTGTAAAAAAAACCTTGTATGCATTTTACAGATAGATAAACATTATTTTTATTTGTGATGTCGCGTCAGTCCCGCTATTATTATTATACTCTGGTCGCGAGCCTCGCAGTTTCGCCGGCGGCCGGCACGGTGTGGTGCGTTCAGAAACAAACAAATAATTGAGTTTCTTACATCAAATAGAGGTGATTTATTGTTTAAAAATAAATAAACAAGTATCTCATTCATTGTCGACCAATATTCTGCCAGGAATCTAAAGATAAGTAAAATTTTACTATACATTTTATTATTTTATTTTCTCAGGATGTGTTAGAGTTCTGAACGTAATCGCCACAATAATGAATTCTGCATCTGCATCAGTTGACAGATTATCTTACAAGACTTCGACTCCGTGCTGTTTATATGGTTGTGAAATACGATACTATTGGATTTTATTCAAATACTGTGTATAATAGTAACACATTCTTTTTCATTATTTCAGATTTAGATTACGTCTACAATGTCTACTCGAACAAACAAACCGGCGTACAAACGACACCGTTATTGTGTATCTTTTATGTTTACAGATTTGCAAACGCCGTATTACCACTCCATGTCACAATCATGTAAAGGATATTCTATATAAAAATAATATTTGTACAAAATACATGTTATATGGGCAGCAAAATGAGAATGTGGCAAAAAGTATGTTCATGCAACAATATAAGAAAATTGTCAGGCCTTCAGGTCTTTTTATTGATGAAGAATTTTGATGTTTAGCTGGCAGTCCAGATGGTAAGTTTTCTATAAAAAGCTTCAATTTTATTTACTATATATTTGGAAAATGTAGAAAATTATAATACTAGTTATAATCGCGAGAGACCAAAGATTACGAGCACGATAGGCGATTGAATTTCTTGTATCAAATGTCATGAAGTGCTTCATTTCATTGTTATATATTTTGTGTCAATTTGTTACAGGTATAATTGAAAATGAGAGAGCTGTTATTGAGATCAAGTACTTTCCATCATTGGCGAGGAAAAATCAAAGCCTAGATGCAGGTGCAGTAGAAAAGAAAAACTTTGCTCTAAAATTGGATAATAATGTTTTAGTCATAAATAAAAAGCACGATTATTACTATCAAGTAAGTTGATTAATTTTTTTTTATGTTTTTATTGGACTGCTCTTGACCTCAAACACGCCTGATGGAAAGCGATAGATGAGGTCTATGATGGAACGAGCAAGCCCAGAAGATGCCTGTTCACTTTTGTTTTGAAGGCTGACGGGTTATACGTGGAAGGGAAACACAGATGCTGGCAGAGAGTTCCACACTTTGGCTGTGCGCATAATAAATGTGGAAGAGAAGCGCTTAGTACGACTAGATGGTATATCGACCAAGTGCGGATGGTATTCTATTGCATGTCTACTTTATAATTTATTTCAGTATCTAGTTTTCTCATATTATAATTATAATCTATTTCAGGTTCAAGGACAAATGCGTGTCAGCAAAATGGATAAGTGCTACTTCATATGTTTTATTTCAGTCACTGAACCTTTGACTGTGATAGAAGTTAGTCGAGATAATGAATTTATCAGCAATATGATACCGAAGCTATTAGACTTCTTTAAAAACTGTATTTTTCCAGAAACAATTTTGAGACGTGTTCAGAAAAATGCGAAATGTATAGATTTCAATGGTAAGTATGTACCAGTATCTATTACTAGGTATTACTTTCGTTTATTTACTTCATAAATTGTATCAATTAATAAGTTATTATGTTATTCTAGTGAAAAATCGTACTTCAGCATCAATATCTGTTGGAAATTCTAGTCCATTTTAGAGCAGCTTTGGAGATTGATGGTAAATAACATTTTGAAATGACTATTAAATAATATTCGTCAAAAGTAAGAAATATACTAAGTAAAGTTATTTTTCTTTGCAGCAGCTGTGTAGCAGCGGTTTCAAGACAAGAAGAAATGATTTTTGTTCAGTTGTATTTTTGTAGTAGTTTGTTTAGAATCAACATTATCATTGTATATTATTTTTTATTTGTATTTACTGTAAAAGGTGAAATAATACTTTATTGAACTCAATAAGCTGCTCTTTAGATTTTTGTTTTACTAAAAACTTTTGTAGATAAAAGTGCTTAGACATTATGAAAATATTGTTTCGACTTCCTGGTTACAATCGCATACAAAATTTTGTATTTCATTAGATTTGTTGTTCTCTTGTTTATAAATTATATAAAGTTTCTAACATATTTTTGTAATGTCTGTAATTATTGTAATACTTGGTTATGTTATAAATTATGTATAATTGTGTCACTTCAAATAGTTTTGTTTTGATAGTTATTTAATTAGTGTAAGGTAATAAAATTAAATACATATGTTATTGTACATATTGTTGACATTATTTATTTCCCAAAATTATTTATCAATTAAATAGTTTTCGCCTATAAATACAACTTTTATTTTCCTAAAAATAGTCGTACAAAAAAGTTCAGCCCACTTTTTTAAATACACGCCATCTAGTGTTCAATCTTTGTAAACGTAGGGAATACGTATGTGTATGTAAAAGACTGTATATTCAATGGTAGATGTTATTTTCTGTCTTTGTGTCTAATTGGGTAGATTTTGAGGCATTACTATGACCAAGTTCAATAAAGCGTAATGGCAGATTTTCGCAAAGATTACTCTTACGACTTAGTAATGCTCCAATTTCACATAAAACAAAATAAACCAAAACATGCTGACTTCAGCGCCATCTAGCGGGAAAATGGCCCGAAACAGACCGTATGTTCCTCCTTAATTTCGGAAGTCACTTGTTTCTTTTTGTAAAAAGTTTTTAAACGTAGGTCTTGTCATTCCTGGGGAGATTAGGGTCATCGTTTATTTATTTGTTTCAATCTTTCTCTTGTTCGGAATTATTATGTCTCTTGTTAGGCTGAGTCCTGAGTGACGGCGCACCGCGCAGGCGGATTGAACGGCGGATAAAACAAATGTTCGAGATGTTCGAACTTGTCCACAGTGCGAGCGGGCGCGCGCATTCTACTGGTAGATTCGCTCATCTATACGCGTATTTTGATTTTTGCTGGCGGAGTGGCGGATTGTGACTTTAAATGTCAAGCCCGTTTTGACGTTTCTCATTATACATGCCGCGATAACTTTGTATGAACGTATACGTAACCGTGCGTTTGCACTGGCGAAACATTACAACAAAACATGTTGAAATCTCTAGTTCCTGTCAAAAATTGTATGGAACATTGACAGAAAGTTGAGATTTCAACATGTTTTGTATTAAATGTTTCGCCAGTGCAAACGCACGGTTAGAGATCGAAAAATCAAACTCATAATCCTCATTAATTACTATGTTATCCATACACTATAACAATGAGTATCATTCGAAAGCACCAAGTTTCACTTTATATTGGAAAAATGCACTCAAAAACACGAATGAATCGTTGATTAATATTCTGACAGGACGTTATTACAATGTCATGTTTTTGGGTTCGTTGCTATGGCAACGGTAGTGCCATAGCAACGAGTCACGTCAACTACAAAAAAAATGAGATTTTTTTTTGTAGTGACGTGACTTAATCTGTAAAAATTGAAGTGCCGTGAAAAAGTGACGAAGTACCGTGTTTGCGATCAAACAATTTTACAATAATATTGGCCTTACCTATTTCCTTGGTACTTATTAACTAAATAATGTAAAATAGTAGAAGATAGCTTTGTTCTTCTATTAATTATCAGTTTTGCGTTCAAAACGCTTCCTTGTAAAATCATGATTTTGTAGATAACCATTTATACTTTGTGGCCGTCGAGTAGAAAGTTTTCTACTGGCGATTCCAAAATCAAACTGGCTTCACTACCTTAGACTAATTTCAGTAGTTAATGTGATTTTGACAGTAAGGATAGAAAACTTTCTTCCAAAATCGTCTACATATTAAAAGACCTAGACAAAGATAGATATGAGAGACAATGAGACAACACGACAAAATGACAGATTGTAGAAGGATTTCTACGGTGTGATGTCAAAAATGAAGAAACGAAATGTCACTTTGTATAGAAAAAGCTATGTCTATTCTTCGTAGAAAGCGTCATGCTACGCCTGCAGGACTCGGCCTTATTCTTGTGGTTTGTAATTTTATGCTGACCTGTGATGATAGACATGAGCGTAGTTTTGCCGGCACCGTTGTGACCGAGCAGTACTGTGATCTCTCCCTTATACACATCCAGGGACAGATTCCTCAACGCCACGTGTTTCGGGTACACCTGATACAAAAAAAAAAAAACATTTAAAAAACTGTTACATCTAATTTTATAACGTCTGTGTTGTTGTGATCCTTACTCATCATCTGCCTAGCCTTTTCCCAACTATGTTGGGGTCGGCTTCCAGTCTAACCGGATGCAGCTGAATATCAGTATTTTATAAGGAGCGACTGCCTATCTGACCTCCACAACCCAGTAACTGGGTAATACGATACCCCTTGGTAAGACTGGCTGTCAGACTTTCGGACTTCTGAAGACCCGTAACGACTGCCAAAGATCCATAAATGACAGCCGGGACCAACGGCTTAACGTGCTTTCCGAGGCACGGAGGAGTCTCGATATGTAAAGATGGTCACCCATCCACGGACCAACCCCGGCACGCGTAGCTTAACCTGAGGGATCGACCCGTGCGGCTGTTAGGAGGAGCTCGTTCCTTACTAATATTATAAGTAACTCTGTCTGTCTGTCGCGCTTTCACGCCAAAACTACTGAACCGATTTAAATGAAATTTGGTACACAGATAGTCTAGAGCCTGAGAAAGGACATAGGCTACTTTTTATCGACATACCACGCGGGCGAAGCTGCGGGCGGATGCTAGTTAATTATATATTAAAACGGCTGAACGGATTTGGCACATGGGTAGACCATGACCTGAAAAAGGACATAGGATACCTTTATCCCGCTAGCCCTACGGCTTCTGCCCTGTAGTGGGACAGTTATAAACAATATATAATAAGATAATTGATCTATTTTATTTTCTACCTATCATTTAAAAAAGAAACATTTCATTACCATAACACTCACGACCTTAGACGGCAATGTAAACAATTTTATTACATAATTATTATTGTTGTGCGGCAACATTTAAAATATCATTACTCGTAGACGCGACGTTGCCGTACTTCCTATCCTTGAGTACTTGACCTAATCGACATTGACACACGTTGCCAAACTTCGTTCGCTCGTTTCATAATGATTGAAATGTAACAAAAATACATTTTCAAGTTTCTCGCTTGATGCACTAGGATTTGCGCGCGGAA
The DNA here is from genome assembly GCA_949152455.1 of Lithophane leautieri. Classification (NCBI taxonomy): domain Eukaryota; kingdom Metazoa; phylum Arthropoda; class Insecta; order Lepidoptera; family Noctuidae; genus Lithophane; species Lithophane leautieri. The sequence goes on from OX424475.1 coordinate 2,482,853, forward strand.
TTTGTTGCGTGATAAAATGTGATGCTATTTTCATTGATTCAAATTGCATTATTTCTAGTAGGTATTTGATACCAATTGAATAGAAATAATGCAATGTATACTAGGTATAATCATTTTATTAATTATTCAAAATATGCTATTTTATTGTAAAATAAAAGTAAGTAAGTAAGTACCATATTTCGGCGGTATTAAAACAGCCAGTTGGCCCGTGGTTTGGGTTTTAGACGCTAAAATCTCGTCACAGTAGTTATTACCTACGTATCCGGTCGATGCTGACAATTTGTATATTTTTTGGTCAACAATAAATTAAATTATTACAATTCGGTAAGCCACCAAAGTAGTCACAAAATCAAAATTACAGACATTACTAAATCGAAGAATGGGTGGCGCAGTCATGGGATATGGTTTTGCCAGGTTATGTAAAAAAAACCTTGTATGCATTTTACAGACAGGTAAACATTATTTTTATTTGTGATGTCGCGTCACTCCCGCTATTATTATTATACTCTGGTCGCGTGCCTCGCAGTTTCGCCGGCGGCCGGCACGGTGTGGTGCGTTCAGAAACAAACAAATAATTGAGTTTCTTACATCAAATAGAGGTGATTTATTGTTTAAAAATAAATAAATAAGTATCTCATTCATTGTCGACCAATATTCTACCAGAAATCTAAAGATAAGTAAAATTTTACTATACATTTTATTATTCTATTTTCTCAGGATGTGTTAGAGTTCTGAACGTAATCGCCACAATAATGAATTCTGCATCTGCATCAGTTGACAGATTATCTTACAAGACTTCGACTCCGTGCTGTTTATATGGTTGTGAAATACGATACTATTGGATTTTATTCAAATACTGTGTATAATAGTAACATATTCTTTTTCTTTATCATTATTTCAGATTTAGATTACGTCTACAATGTCTACTCGAACAAACAAACCGGCGTACAAACGACACCGTTATTGTGTATCTTTTATGTTTACAGATTTGCAAACGCCGTATTACCACTCCATGTCACAATCATGTAAAGGATAATCTATATAAAAATAATATTTGTACAAAAGACATGTTATATGGGCAGCAAAATGAGAATGTGGCAAAAAGTATGTTCATGCAACAATATAATAAAATTGTCAGGCCTTCAGGTCTTTTTATTGATGAAGAATTTGGATGTTTAGCTGGCAGTCCAGATGGTAACTTTTCTATAAAAAGCTTCAATTTTATTTACTATATATTTGGAAAATGTAGAAAATTATAATACTAGTTATAATCGCGAGAGACCAAAGATTACGAGCACGATAGGCGATTGAATTTCTTGTATCAAATGTCATGAAGTGCTTCATTTCATTGTTATATATTTTGTGTCAATTTGTTACAGGTATAATTGAAAATGAGAGAGCTGTTATTGAGATCAAGTACTTTCCATCATTGGCGAGGAAAAATCAAAGCCTAGATGCAGGTGCAGTAGAAAAGAAAAACTTTGCTCTAAAATTGGATAATAATGTTTTAGTCATGAATAAAAAGCACGACTATTACTATCAAGTAAGTTGTTTTTTTTTTTTTTGTTTTTATTGGACTGCTCTTGACCTCGAACACGCCTGATGGAAAGTGATAGATGAGGTCTATGATGGAACGAGCAAGCCCAGAAGATGCCTGTTCACTTTTGTTTTGAAGGCTGACGGGTTATACGTGGAAGGGAAACACAGATGCTGGCAGAGAGTTCCACACTTTGGCCGTGCGCATAATAAATGTGGAAGAGAAGCGCTTAGTACGACTAGATGGTATATCGACCAAGTGCGGGTGGTATTCTATTGCATGTCTACTTTATAATTTATTTCAGTATCTAGTTTTCTCATATTATAATTAAAATCTATTTCAGGTTCAAGGACAAATGCCTGTCAGCAAAATGGATAAGTGCTACTTCATATGTTTTATTTCAGTCACTGAACCTTTGACTGTGATAGAAGTTTGTCGAGATAATGAATTTATCAGCAATATGATACCGAAGCTATTAGACTTCTTTAAAAACTGTATTTTGCCAGAAACAATTTTGAGACGTGTTCAGAAAAATGCGAAATGTATAGATTTGAATGGTAAGTATGTACCAGTATCTATTACTAGGTATTAGGTATAGGCTTGGTATTAAGCTTTCGTTTATTTACTTCATAAATTGTATCAATTAATAAGTTATTATGTTCATCATCATCATCTGCCTAGCCTTTCCCCAACTACGTTGGGGTCGGCTTACAGTCTAACCGGATGCAGCTGAATACCAGTATTTTACATGAAGCGACTGCCTATCTGACCTCCACAACCCAGTAACTGGGTAATACGATACCCCTTGTTAAGACTGGTTGTCAGACTTCCGGGCTTCTGACGACCTGTAACGACTGTCAAAGATACATAAATGACAGCCGGGACCAACGGCTTAACGTGCTTTCCGAGGCACGGAGGAGTCTCGGTATATAAAGATGGTCACCCATCCACGGACCAACCTCGGCAAGCGTAGCTTAACCTGAGGGATCGACCCGTGCGGCTGTTATCACGTAGCCACGAGTAATAAGTTATTATGTTATTCTAGTGAAAAATCGTACTTCAACTGATGTTGAAGTACGATTTTTCACTAGAATAACAAGGACTCGAATTTCTAACAGATATTGATATATCTGTTAGAAATTCGAGTCCATTTTAGAGCAGCTTTGGAGATTGATGGTAAATAACATTTTGAAATGACTATTAAATAATATTCGTCAAAAGTAAGAAATATACTAAGTAAAGTTATTTTTCTTTGCAGCAGCTGTATAGCAGCGGTTTCAAGACAAGAAGAAATGATTTTTGTTCAGTTGTATTTTTGTAGTAGTTTGTTTAGAATCAACATTATCATTGTATATTATTTTTTATTTGTATTTACTGTAAAAGGTGAAATAATACTTTATTGAACTCAATAAGCTGCTCTTTAGATTTTTGTTTTACTAAAAACTTTTGTAGATAAAAGTGCTTAGACATTATGAAAATATTGTTTCGCCTTCCTGGTTATAATCGCATACAAAATTTTATATTTCATTAGATTTGTTGTTCTCTTGTTTATAAATTATATAAAGTTTCTAACATATTTTTGTAATGTCTGTAATTATTGTAATACTTGGTTATGTTATAAATTATGTATCATTGTGTCACTTCAAATAGTTTTGTTTTGATAGTTATTTAATTTGTGTAAGGTAATAAAATTAAATACATATGTTATTGTACATATTGTTGACATTATTTATTTCCCAAAATTATTTATCAATTAAATAGTTTTCGCCTATAAATACAACTTATATTTTCCTAAAAATAGTCCTACAAAAAATGTTCAGCCCACTTTTTTAAATACACGCCATCTAGTGTTCAATCTTTGTAAACGAAGGGAATACGTATGTGTGTGTAAAAGACTGTATATTCAATGGTAGATGTTATTTTCTGGCTTTGTGTCTAATTGGGTGGATTTTGAGGCATTACTATGACCAAGTTCAATAAAGCGTAATGGCTGATTTTCGCAAAGATTTCTCCTACGACTTAGTAATGCTCCAATTTCACATAAAACAAAATAAACCAAAACATGCTGACTTCAGCGCCATCTAACGGGAAAATGGCCAGGAACAGACCGTATATTCCTCCTTAACATCGAAAATTACTTTGTTCTTACCAGTTTTCTTAAGTTAAAACCTGCACGATTCTTACCTTGGATACGTTGACGACTTTGATACCGGGCTGGGCGGATGCCGGCTGTGGTTCAAAGAATAGCTGGTCGTGAGTCATGGATGCTTCTTCGTCACTTCCTGCATGTGGTTTCACCTTTTTACGCGGCTACGGCGAAGCAAAAAGGAGAGTTATGATTTTGACAGGTATGTATGTATGTTCATTTGCTCCCTCTTAACTTCTAAACTACTCATCATAATTTGAAAAATGACGTATAGTTGGAAGCATCTTGATCATCCGCTAGTTATATGTGGCTATGTGATGTCATATTAAATTGAAAGAAGAAAGTGCCCGTTTGATCGCAATAGGCTCGCTTTTAAAACTCAATTTGCGATATTAACGGCCGACTACAACGTAAAACTTGGGTTTCCTAAGAAAGCGGTACCGTCATGTAGTGGACGCAAAATGATGGTAGTTCACTTTTTTGCCGTTTTTATATATAACTAGCTGATGCCCGCGGCTTCGCCCGCGTGGATGTCGGTTATTATATATATACTAAAACCTTCCTTGAGAACCACTCTATCCATTGGTGAAAACAGCATGAAAATCGGTGCCGTAGTTTTTGAGTTTATCGCGAACAGGACGACAGACAGACGCGGCGGAGGACTTTGTTTTATAATATGTAAGGATGGTACGGAACCCTTTGTGCGCGAGTCCGACTCGCACTGAAGTACGTGACCATTTAAAATTTAATTGTACGTCCGGCGTACCTTGCTGAATGCTTCCGGGTGTCCTCATGTAAAGCGATCGTCCGGCGAGGTAATTTTTTATTAAATTAATTACACACTCCCAATCCCATTCATTTTAAATATTATATTTATTTATTTAATCAAATAATAATAGTGTTAACATTAAATAGTAGCATCTATAGGTACTTGTTCTAGTTAACAAAACAGGTATTTTGACAATTCAATGCACTATTTACGAATTTTTCAACATGTAAAGTAATGATCCTTACATCCTTACATATTATAAAACAAAGTCCTCCGCCGCGTCTGTCTGTCGTCGTGTACGCGATTAACTCAAAAACTACTGCACCGATTTTCATGCTGTTTTCACCAATGGATAGAGTGGTTCTTGAGTAAGGTTTTTGTATAATATAATAACTGACATCCACGCGGGCGAAGTCGCGGGCATCAGCTAGTAATATATAAAACAAATTCCCTGCCGCGTCTCTCTGTCGTCCTGTACGCGATAAACTCAAAAACTACTACACCGATTTTCATGCTGTTTTAACCAATGGATAGAGTGGTTCTTGAGTAAGGTTTTAGTATATGTATACTAACCGACATCCACGCGGGCGAAATCGCGGGTATCAGCTAGTTTATGATATTCCTTCAAAATCTTTCGGACTCAGACCAAATAAAAAAACCAAGACAGCGCGCTGTTAACAGTGAAGTGAGGCCGGTTTTGTAATCATGAGTGCACTTAGTGAGGTGTAGTTTGATTGTAAATGGTTGTCAATGTGTGCGTGTGAGCATGTATGCATAGAGAGGAGGTGTAGTTCTGGCATGTTTCGCTGTATTGACCGAAGCGCTCTGTCTTGGTTTTTGATTTGTTCTGAGCTTTCGGATTGTGATAAGACACTGTCTGTCGGGCGCGGATCTCACAATTTTACTACTGTATGACATTTAGTCTCTCACAAATGTAACCCAATTTTTTAGATTAAGCACATCCTGTACAAATCAACATTTGTGATGAGAAATTAAATAAATAACTTATTATTATTATTATATTATAGTATCAAAAAAGATCTCTCTCTATAGTTCTCTTACCCCACATACCTTGAAGAGGAAGTTCCAGGGTAAGGCCTGACCAAACTGGCCTGGCCTTACATGGGAGAGGTACCACGTCATGAAATAACCGATGGCGGCTTGAAGCAACAAGAAAATGTAACTGACGAGGACGGAGACGTTGTCTTTAGCATGTGTCGTCGCCATGTTGCTGAAGGTCAAATCGATCTCTGTAAGGAAATTTATTTACATCTTAAACTTATACTCCATTTGAAATAAGATTACACATTTAAACAAACCTTTATACAGTCCGTTCAACCGATTTTGACTTCTATACCGTAGGCATAAGGATGGCATTAAAAGCAAAAAAGGGGTACACAATACCAACTGTCTACTGCAGCTGCCATTGTCATGCCACCAACGCAATAGAAGTCAAAATCGGTTGAACGGACTGTAAAAAAGGTTTATTTAAATGTCTAATCTTATTTCAAATGGAGTATAGTTATACATTTTTTAAATAGAAATTTTCCAAATTAATAACAGCGTGGTTCCCAAGGGATGGAAAAAGGACGACAAGTGAAACGTTGGGAAGACGACGTCAGAATAGCATCTGGTCTTCAGAGTGGATTACGAGGGCGATTTATAGAGGTATGGGAATGTTTAGAGAAGGTCTTTGTCGCAGGATAAACTGTTTAAAAATAGTGCACTGAACGTTGATAGTTAAAGAAAATAATAAAACCAGCAATAAAGACTTAAAGGTACAATTCCGCAGCCGATCGCAAAAAACCGGCCAAGTGCGAGTCGGACTCTCGCACAAAAGGCGAGAGTCCGACGCGAGGCGAGGCGAGAGTTCGGAGTCTGTTATTCGGCGGGGAGTGCGCGCACCTCGACTATTCTACACTGCGCGGTGTAGAACGAAGGCTGGGGTGCGAGCCCCTCTCCGCCGACTTTTAGAAACCTATAACTCACAATTCATTGATTTTGATATTTTCGCGTTGTCACAGTCTAAATTTAAAAGAATGGTTTCACAATCTCTTGCAAGTCGCCAATAAGACGGATGCTGTTGGCATCCGCTTCCTTCGATGCGCCGGTATTTGTTTAGTTTATTTTTTCCCTAAATATGTTTTTTTTTATTGAACATGCGTTCGCTTTCATACTCCGATATCACTTCGTGGACAATAGTGTGGGTTATACGTTTTTTCGACTGTACTTTAACTACTTTTTTAGTAAATGCTGTAATGTATAACTGTTTTTTGTCCCAAACAAATAAAATAAAATAAAATAAAAATAAAAGGGCTCCGTACCATTATCTATAAAAACACCGAAAAAAATCACGTTTGTTGTATGGGAGCCCCCTTAAATATTAACTTTATGTTGTTTTTTAGTATTTGTTGTTATAGCGGCAACAGAAATACATCATCTGTGAAAATTTCAACTGTCTATCTATCACGGTTCATGAGATACAGCCTGGTGACCAACGGACAGACGGACAGATAGACAGTCGGACGGACAGCGGAGTCTTAGTAATAGGGTCCCGTTTTACTTTTTGGGTACGGAACCCTAAAAAAAAGAAACAAATGTGAATTAAATCTTATCATAACGCAATTACTTGTAGTATCTAAATGAAGTACTTGTGACGGTAATAATGGAGTTACCATGTTCACCAGATTATGGCATTTCTATTTCTATAATTTCAAGGTTATCCATTCTTTACCGTAAAAGAATGGATAACCTTGAAATAGGCTATAACAGGCCTTATGGCCGTTCTAAAAAATATATATATCACGAGTAGGTTGCCTTTTAAAGGCTACTGTAGAAGAACTTTTGGTGATATAAAGAAATTATATGAAACTAGCTGCGCCCCGCGGATTCACCCGTGTAAGTCTCGATCCCGTGGGAATATCGGGATAAAAAGTATCCTATGTCTTAATCCAGGTTATAAACTATCTGTTTGCCAAATTTCATCCAAATCTATTCAGCCGTTTTTGCGTGATTGAGTAACAAACATCCAAATACACAAACTTTCACATTTATAATATTAGTAGGATAATTATATTATTATACACTTCAGGACTCTTAAATCGAGCTACTCGGAGCTACTCTGCTTTATTTTATAATCTAATATATAAAATTCTTGTGTCACAGTGTTAGTTGCCATACTCCTCCGAAACGGCTTGACCGATTTTTATGAAATTTTGTATCTATATTCGTTAGGTCTGAGAAGCGGTTGTAATCTATTTTTCATACCCCTAACGTAGGTAGGGTATGTAGGGTAGGTACTCAGTGCTACCCGCGCGAAGCCGGGACGGGCAGCTAGTAAGTTCTATTGCTCTTGGCCAGCATGCCCTGAATCCTGACTTAACGCTATTCTGATGTTGTAGGCCTTTATACCCAACATGGAATGTGCGGGGGCTCGATTTAGAATTCCGGGAGTGTTTATTATTAATACACTGACCATAAATCTCAAGTGCGGCAACCTCTGTCCAAAACCAGATCATCGGCATATGTGGAACAAAGCCGGTCGCAAATGGCCCGTACTGCAGTTTTTCCTTGTGGAATACTCGCGCTGGTACCCAGAGGACTATATACGCCAGGACGGACAGGCTTGCTCCATATTGCGCTGTGGGGACAAAACAATGAATAAGATAGGGTTGAATTCTGAAGTTAAGCTTAATTTTTAATTGCTTCAGAGCGCTGATGGGGCTGCCGCGACACTGCAGTGTCTCGGGCATGTTTGCCGAAGCTAGTGTCGACTGCTTCTATTTAACGATGCATAAGCGGAGCGCGTCTCTGGTGCGCAGAGTGCGCGGCAGCCCCAACAGCGTGCTCATGATGATAGCTGACAGACTCGCCTGGCCTTACATACGTCGCTTCAGTGACATGCACTTCACCATTCTGTTATGCTAGCCACACACGTAACGATTTACTTGCGCAAAGGAGGATGCTACAAAAACACCCAAAGTCGATTAAAATATTTCATGCACGGTGAGGTAGGGCAAACATAGTATGCCACATATATGCTATTTGTTTTCGCTAAAACTATCCCCAAGAGATAGATCTCGGGGTTCTAGAATCACATTCACATCTATGTAACGGAATCTTTCAACGTACCTAATTTATTAACTTCTAACTGTCGTATCGAAATGAAACTTTGCATTTATATGTAGTTTGGATAACAATACTCCACAGCCTGTTTTTTTTTTTTGAGGGTGGGAAATCATCAAATGACTTCTCCCGCTCTGGGCTGAGCGGGAGGGCGTGTCAGACTTTTACTGACTAAAACCCACCCGTGTTCCTTCAGTTGCCTGTTGCCAAGGGCCCCGGTATCCCTTTCGGACTTTCCCGCAACTATACTCCACCTCCTGGGACCATCATCAGACCCTCGACACCAACACATACAGTTAATTAATTCAGGCGTGACTTTGCGGAAATCCATTATAAAATACAATAGACGTAGATATATTTAGTATCCTATTCCGCTTATTTATTCTTCAAGAGTCATAAAAAACTCTGTAAGAAATCGACACGTGTTTCACCTCTCAACGAGGCATCCTCAGGATGACGATTGACCAATTGCAAACCAGAACACGACGTGTTGCCACACCGAGCGCTGACACATACACATACCATGGGGAGAGTTTTAGCGAAAAAAAAAAAAAGCTATTAGTGGACGTACTATGATTGCCCTAAATCACCGTGCATGAATTATTTTAATCGACTCTGGGTGTTTGGTCTACACATTCCGTATCATTTTCCTTTAGGCTGCGCAAGTCTATCGTTGCGTGTGTTGTATGAAATTTCTTCCAACACACGTAACGATAAAGGAGAATATTGACCGTCCATAAATTTTTGGGCTAAATGTGAAAGTGCCGGTCGGCCAAACAAAAAAAAAACGGCACTTTCATTATTTAGCCCAAAATTAATAATCTCCTTTGTGCAAGCCTAAATTTGCGCATTTAAATCGTTACGAGTGTGGCTAGCATTATGTATGTGTGATGTAAGTATTAAATACTGTATATTGTCTATGAGTCATTGTAACTCGAATAAATAAATGAATAATTAAGTTCTATGCCGCCACTGTGATTCTCTATAATACTGTAGCTATACAGACTTTGGTGAACATCTTATAGCTTATTTATACAAAGAGTATAAGCATAATCAGTCTATAACGTCCCCACTGCTGGGACACAGGCCTCTCTGTGAAGGGGAGTGGGCCGTAATCCACCACGCGGGCCCAGTGAGGGTTGGTAGATGTCACATGTCTTCGAATTTTTGGGTCTACGACATGCCGTTGTTTCACGATATTTTCCTTCATCGTTCCAAAAGCAAAAGATAAATATAATAAGGAATATTCTTTTTAAGATCATAATGTTGTACCGTATACTCAAATATAAATTATTTTCTATTCTGTGCTTATTAAAAACCCCGACTGCAACTAAAAACTTCAAAATATGCTCAATGTTCAAGCAGTCTGATGCAGTTATTTTAGTTCAATTATTATTATTTTAGTTGCACAAAATAGAGACTTGGAAGGTAAAAGGGGAGACCTTTCCCAGCAGTGGGACATAAAAAAGTATAAGAAAAAAAAGAGCCTCGACCAACACCTATGGAGGCTCTCGTTGGGCAGCTGGATTAAAGGCATGATTCAGAAAGCGGTTCTTCTGGACACGGCTCGCATTGTTAGGAGGTTCCCCTCTCTGGAGCCCTGACCGGTAGATGGACCCTGTTCCCGACACCGGAGGGATACTATTTTTTATTCTAGTATTTAAAAAATTGATTGATATGTAAACTAAACTAGCGATCCGTTCCTGCCTCGCACGGTTTTCTAGCGGGCTAACCTAGCGCTTTCGCCTTAAACTTAAAACTAAACTAATATGAACGTTTTTGCCGCACAGTCGGATAAAAATACTTACTTCCTGACACAATGTAACTGCAGGCGAAAGCCAATGAGATAATCGTATTGAAGTACAGCAGTAGCATCAGGAATGTGAGGAACCCTGAAGTGTGTGGTACCAGAGGGCTCAAGAGCATGGCGCCTCCAATGGCAAAGATCAGCGCACATGGCAACACGTTCAGAATATGAGACAGCCCTAGAACATTCGGGGACACCCCATACATTTTCATCAGCTCCTGTGAAAGGAATTGGTTTTAATTGTGTGTAAAACTACAACTAGTTTGTGGTCGATCGATGTGGATATTGAGCGCCTCAAGAGATAATCGATCATCCATACCGATAGATGAATGACCGACACTCGGTCGGTAAACATTTTGAAAACAGACTCCATGGCTTGATTAATAAGGGTTTTCATGAAAATTCACGCCAGCAGTTGGGGCTACTTTGACAAGAGATCTTCCATTTCGACAATAAATATAAAATATATGATGACATTCACCATTCAGTCACGACTAATGAAAATATAGGCGCTTTGACACTTTTGACAGGTGCCAGGACCTGACGTCTCAGTGCTGCCACCTAGTGAACGACCATGATCACAGGCTGGAATTCATCATCACAATACTTGATCGATCCGAATGACCATACCATCTCACATTAAAAGCATACCGTTTTTAATCTTAGCTACTTCGTACATCGTTTATTAAACCCCAATGCCATAGCCATTTTGCGCGGACGTGACGCATGTTTTCCCCAACCTTTTCTGATTTTTTTCTTTGCGTTTATTTTCTTTTTTTTGCGTCAGGTTTATAGCAAATAAACGTATTTTCTTTCTTTCTTTCAATGTTGTCTTAATTATGACACCATTCCTCAATCTCACATTCAGAGTAACTTACCATATCATTACTATACAGTTTATATAAACACTTTCTCTTTTAATTTGTTCAAATTCAGTAAAGGCTCGACACAGGCGCGACTCGAAAGTTTTTCACAGAAATTGTTAAACCAGAGTCGCGTTGTGCCTGTCTGCGGAAGCCTTAACTGACCTCCTAAAGACGAGCTGAAAATCAGTCGTCTTTAGGAGGTCAGTTAAGACTTCCGCATAATCGGTATAGTTACAAAAATAAACTTGCCTTTAAGCAGTCTAACCAAGGGGTATCATTTTACCCAGTAACTGGGTTTTGCAGGTTAGATTCGAGTCGTCGAAAAAATTCTGATATTAAGCTGTATGCGGTTAGACTAAAAGCCAACCTTATATGGGATGGGCAGATGCTGACACTCACTTGAATGCCAGAGGCTCGTTCCTGGAGCAAACGGCCCATAAGGAACACGAAGGATAGTAACAAGGAGAGGCAAGTCAACACCATGAGGATCCTGCAGAAAATCACCCCGGCCGCGTCCAAACGCCTGTAGTAGTACGGGAACTCTTGGAGGGACAGCGCCTGCGCAGAGCGAACGATTGTTTGAATATAAAACAACAAGAATCAAACGAATATTAGCTTATACTGGGCTCACACGGGAAACTAAAAATGTGCCATTCTTGCCAATTTCTAGACAATCTTGGGATTGCCGTAAATTTTTCGATGTTACCGAAATGCTGAGAGGTCGTATTGACCCTAATTGCCAAGAATAGCGCAATTAATTGCCCATGTAAGGTGATCCTAAGGTTCCTAAGGATCAGATTTTTGGGCGAAATTGCTGATTGCGATAAGACTGCCCATTATATCACTCTGATTTTATTCTTAACTAGCTTCTGCCCGCGGCTTCGCCCGCGTGGTATGTCGATAAAAAGTCTATGTCCTTTCTCAGGCTCTAGACTATCTGTGTACCAAATTTCATTCAAATCGGTTCAGTAGTTTTGGCGTGAAAGCGCGACAGACAGACAGAGTTAGTTTCGCATTTATAATATTTGTAAGGAAGTAAGGATAAGTACATTTGTTTTTTTTTTGTTGTCTTGTCTTAACAAAAACGGTCAAGCGTAGAGTTTCGCCAACGAAAGTTGAGCCTAAAAAAAGAGCGAAAAAAAAAAAACAAGACTGTTTGAACATAGTGCGATAATTTGTGTTGAAACTTGAAATTTTATTTCATTTAAAAAAAGACTCTTTGCATAATATCTATTTAAATGTCGTAGCCAGATCTTAGAATTGATCATTTCATGAAGCGTTCGATCAATTCATGGAATGGTTATGTTTCATGATATGGCCAGCTAAAATTGACCATATCATTAAACGTCAACGTTATACACCGCTTTGCAAAAAAAACGGGCGGTTTTGATTTTTTTACGTTATCGGTAATCATTTAGTTGTAAAGAGTTTTTAATAGCCAAACTATGTTACTGGCACTTAATAAAGAGTCTGGGTATGAAAAAAAGTTAATTCCAAATTCGAAACTTTTGTTTAAAACAATAATAAGCCCTTTTTCAGTTTGTGACTTTTACTAACTTTTTGCGGGTTTGCGGTTAAAAGGTTATCCTGGCAACTAAAACCAACTTCTCGTTATTTTTAGTAGAATAATTTATGTCTGTCGCATAATCCAGCCTTATTGTGACTCAAAACAGATATCTTTGTGTCGATTGTAATGGCAGAAAAAGCGATTAGGGCTAATAAAATTGTAGCGCTGCTGGAAGAGGGGTGTAGTCAAAAAACGATATTCTTAATGATAATAACAAATTACTAGACATTTATGCTTATGACATAGTAAAAATATTAATATTATCCATAGAAAAGCCAATGGCTGTTAAGGTGCCCGTTTTTTTTTTGCAAAGGAGTGTATGATATGTCAGTCGACGTTTGGTCATATAATTAATGGGTATCCATGGATTAAGATGTAGTAAAAATCGCCAAGTAACTGCAACCATCTTGGAAGTCGTATTTAATATGCAACTATTCATCCAAACCCATGCTCGACAGTCGACACGCGTTTCCAAAACTAAGCCTGACCTTTACCTTAATTGCATAACACACTATCAATCACAATTTCAGTGATGTTAAAATATACTCAATACTCAATTTTTGATTGCATTCCATATGTTACATAGATGCTATAATAAGTAAAAGATCAATATGGACCCTTTCGGGCACAGCAAAATTAGGAGAGAGGAAGAGGGCTAAGCAGATATGTAATATTAATATTGCTAATCTAATTCTGCTTCTTAATAATAATATGTTCGAAAAATTTGTCTGCTCAGCAACGTAATTAACGCAATGAATGTTGTTAAACTGTCAAAATGAACCATTGTATTTGATTGTGTGTTACGCGATCAGGGGCCAGTTTGTCAACATTTTAACTGATTGCCCCGTTCCAAATCTTAGTCAATTTCGTAACTTTGTAGTGGCAAAATACAGTTGCAAAATCACTTCGAGTTTCACGTCGCGAGAGCTAAATTCCATTGTGGGATTTAACAAGCAATTGTTCATGAAAACTGCCTCGATGGACTACTGCACGCTTAGCATGATCACAATAGAAACGAGTTTTGTCGACGGAAGAATAGACAAAATGACAGATAAATAAACAATCACAATCTATCATTTTGTCTATTCTTCCGTCGACAAAACCCGTTTTTATGGTTGTCATGCTACGCATGCTGGTCGAAAGTGGGACTGCTTAACAACGGAACCTGGGTTCGATACCAGTGTCGGGCATAGTGGTTTTTTTCCATTACGAGAAAGGACGTTCACCGTTCATATAATTTTGGGTTAAATGTGAAGTTACATTCCGCAAGAATTTTTAGTTTTTCTCTTATTTTCTTACCATGTGACAAAACCAGCGGGGTGATTGGGTAACACACATAAAATGACAATTGATGGCACTGCGTTCCATTTTGACAGTTCAACAACATTTATTGCGATAATTACGTTGTTGAATAGACTAATTTTTTGAACAAAATATTATGAAGCAATGGATTAGCGATATCTTTCCAAATCACTCAGATTGTGATTGAAAGTCTGTTTTGTAATTAGGGTGCTGTGGGGTCATTCTCCTTCAATGTCATTTATTTTAATTAGGGACATACAGGGCCCTTTGAATGTCAAAATTTTCAAGAAAAGACTTGTTTGTAGTTGCACCTTGCACCTGTCCTTCGGAGAATACACACATAGTATATTATAAAAGGATGTTCATAAAGATACTATCAGAGTATCAGGCATTCATCTCCCGGTGATTAGATAATTGCATGGGGATTTGTCATGGCTACGGAACAGTATAAATAAGTAACAGTATTACAGTATTAGTTGTAGTTTAGTGTTGTTCGTTTTAGCACAGATATTATAATACTACGTAGTTTTAGTATTATTGTATACACATGTTTCTGTGACAAATAAACTAATTTCACTTTCTTTCTATTATATCTTCATGGAAAAGGGCCGAAATTACGTGCTTCGAAATCTCAGTGTTTATCAGTAGGTGCGCGGAAAGTTTCATCTACCGAGTGGCCGTAGGTAGTAATTATTTCAAGGTCACTGCCGATATATATTACTGTTACTTTATTATACTGTGGCTACAAGCTTGCTTTATGACCGTATCCTGTTGAATACAATTGACATTCTTTTTTGCCATGATGACATTGAAAGGCCTTTGTTCTGGGGGCATTTGTAATGTAGCGAAGCGAAATGCTTTAGCAATAATAATAGAAAGGATACATTACGCGTTCGATTTTTGTATTGACTTTTGTAGACATGATATCCATTCGAATTTGTTACAGTTGTAATGACTGAATGTCAAATTTGTTTTTTATTTATTTTCTTCTCTTTTATATAAATTCTTTTTTATTTCCGGAATATAAGAACGTTGTAGGCCTTGTGGCACCCTACCTCAGATTTTATCTCGCTCGCACCATACTACTTGCGGCCTGAGTGAGAGCGAGACGGAGTGGGGTGCGGGCTGTCATTCGTAGATCTTTGATAGTCGTTACGTGCCGTAAAGCCCGATAACCAGTCTTACTAAGGGGTAACTGGGTTGTGGAGGACAGATGGCAGTCGCTCCATGTAAAATACTGGAATTCAGCTGCATCCAGACTGGAAGCCGACCCCAACATAGTTGGGAAAAGGCTAGGTTGATTACCTTTTTTATGTGGGTATGCTAGAAATGTACAGCATCTTAATTGCGTAACATACAACCAATCACAATCTGTTTCATTTTGACAGTTTAACAATATTCATTGCGTTATTTACGCTGTCGAGCAGATGAATTTTTCGAACATATGAAGCAATGGATTAGGAATCTCCTTCAAAATCCTTCGGAGAAAGAGTGTTATGCAACTGTGGTGCAGGTCGAATCGCTCCCTTAAGAGGAAATAGGGTCGGTCTTTTTCTCCATACAAAAAGTCATAATTCGAGGTTCGGCTCTCGTCTATTTCCTTCTCCAATATTGGACCAATTTGAAAGATATTATATAAATTGAATAAGAAGGATATATACTGTGCCCCTATGTTTTTCTTTTTACATTAATAGTTGTCAAATTTGTACAATAAGCCTCTGATGACAGCGGTCTAAACAGGCAATTTTGAGCATTTTCTGAGGGTTCTAGTGCTTCTACAGATAATTTATCATCAAAACGGAAAACATAGGGGCACAGCAAATTTCTTCTTATTCAATTTATAAAATATCTTACAAATTGGTCCAATATTGGAGAATTATGACTTTTTGTATGGAGAAAAAGACCGACCCTATTTGCTCTTAAATATTGTGTGTACAAGGAGGAAATGTATCGCTGAAAAGTAGCGAAATTACCAATTTTGTATTTTATTTGCTCGGAAATACGTTATAGGAATGACTGAAACAACAACTACTACTGCTACTACTACTTGTCGTTGTGATATTGTCTTCGTAACTGTGTAATTAGTCTTCATTTATTTTTCGTTGCTTATTTATTTCCTATGCATGTATTTATGTATCTATTATTTAGGATATCTATTTTAGTATATTGTTTACTTATTTTTGGCACCAACGACAGTCCCATTTAATGTCCAGGCAAATCACTGTCCATTCCAAGGTTGCCTGGAAGAGATCGCGGAAAGCGATAAGGCCGCCCATTGTATGTTTTGTAGTCTTTGTTTTTTCCTTTTGTTATATATTTTTGTGGTGTACAATAAATTATATATAAATAAATAAATAAATAACAAGAAAAGAGCAGTTTTCTGAAATACCCGCAATCTATCGCAACTACTACTGTACAGGGTGTTGAATAATACCTTATTCAACCGCCTGTACAGATGTTACCACCATGCGGGTATTTCAGAAAACTGCTCTTTTCTTGTTGTTTCAGTCATTCCTCCTCCTTGTTGTCTAAAGTGAATAATAAAATATAGTAGATAAGTGGGTATATTATTTGTTTCTTACTCTATTGCCCATTTTCACTAACACTGGATTTTCAACTTTCGGTGCTGATCCGAGCGTTGAAAATCCAACAGCGCGCTTTTATTAAGCGTCGCCTAGTATAAGTGAAAACGGGCATTTGTGTTCTTTATTACAATATTCTCACCTGAGGCACTTCATTCCCTGTCAGTAACGTGATGTAGCTTGTGTCGACCGCCCATTGGATGCGCATGAATGTTGCATACTGTAAACCTATAGAAAACACAACAAAAATTAACTTAAGGCGCGGTCATAAGCATATCTTTAGGTATTGCAGGAGGTGAAGCGACAATAGTACATCGCGGTATACAAATACGGTTGAAAATGGCGATGCTTTTGATTTTAGTTAAATCTCGTGTCCACTAATAAAATGAAAGTAATTTCGTAGTTGTAATTCAATTAAAAAAATACACGAATAAGTTAATACCTTTTTTATAGTTACCAAAAAAATGAATAGTTGTCGCTCAAAATATTGAGAGACGAAAACGTTTTTTCATGTGCTTTCTTGCGATTTTTTTTATTTCTATAAAATATCTTTGTATATGTCTTTTTTTATACACTTTACTTTAAACTGTATTTTTTGTTTGCCTTGTAATATGTAGCAATACAATTAACTGCGCGAGGAAAAAGTGAACGTTATACGGTGGTCCCTGTTAGGGTAGCGGCTTAGGCTAGGTTCACATTAGGTCGGACCGATAATTTTACCGCTGGCAGACTATCGGGTCATGGTGTTCACACTATAAGCTGCCGATCCGACCTAATGTGAACATCCCCCTCGTTATCCGCTGCCCGGCTCACCACAAAGCAGTTGTCACTCTCAGTTGTGAGTTGGCTTCTGTGCACAATGGACGACGACGACGTTCTGGTTGTAATATGGTATGTAAATAGAAGACAGAAGAAAAGAAAATGGGAAATATTATATGGAGAGGGCGGGTAGGTGGAGTGGCGGGCGTGTGGCTTCGCCCCTACAAGCCGACAAGTGTGAACGGCGCTATACAAAGCAGTATGCCAATATTATATCCGACCCGACAGAAAGCGTGGCTGAATGTCCGGTAAATGTGTGTCGTCGCCGACAATTTTATCGGGTCGCCCTAATGTGAACAGCGCTATTGAAATACATATGCCAATATGCTTCCAACACCTTTGTCGTACCGGTAAAACTGTCGGTTCGACTTAATGTGAACCCGCCCTTAAGGCCAGGGCCACGACATAACGCGGTGCGTCTTGCGGCGCGGGAACCGCGAATGTTCCCGCGTCGCGGGCGGCAGCGGCGGCGCCGACGCGCGACGCCGAGGACGGCCGACGATACAAAACTGTGACAATTTTGTACCGTCGCCGCGTCGTATTTTGGGCCGCCCCGCTCGGCCATCGCTCCTCGCCGCTGGTTTCATGAGCCCGCTAAGTCGTAATTACGCCAGTTACTGGCTTCGTCTGCAAAGGACTTGCGTAGCCATGAGGTAAAATACACAAAAGTGGTACATGTTTTGTCACGGTCAACGAGTATTGTATACGCGAATTTTGTTGTGACGACATGTTTCAGTACTTAATTCAGTTTGATATGTTACGCCAAAGCTTGTGGCAGTCGTGGTCATATAACGTGCGAGTAGGACGGGGAAATAATAAAAATTAAAAAACTCAAGAAACACAACATACTTCAAAACACAAACCCTGAAAAGTGAAAATACTTAAGGTGAAAGCTTCAGGGCAGCCCGCGAAATTCAAATTTTCTTACGTTTTTTGCACTTATATCGTCAGTGGAAAGGCGAAAATGACAAAGCGCCAAAATTGTACTATGTATATAAAAAGTACCATTTTGGCGCTTTAGCATTTTCGCCTTTTCACTGACGATATGATTCGCGACCGTAACAAATATGGCTTTACAGAATTATAATCATTAGAATCAGCAATTCAACTCTCTAAGTTCATATAAGTGTATTGAATGACTTTCATGAAATCTCATAATTTGGCACTTATATGATCTTAAGGAGTTGTATTGCTAATTCTAATGATTATAATTCTCTAAAGACCTACAAATTGCAAAAAACGTAAGAAAATTTAAATTTCGCGGGCTGCCTTAGCGCATCCCCCTAAGTATACAGGGTTACTGGTAGCTCGACGTATTCCTTGCAGGACGTCATAGTAGGGTTAAAATGCAACAAATTAAGCCACCAAATGTTCTACCGAAATTCAGTAGTTTTTGAATTAGTTAAGAGTTTTAGTTTTTTAATGAAAATCCCAGATTAAACCATTTGAAACCAATTGAAAAATGATTTACGGCGCGACTGTACTGAAATTTAAGTTATTATCATAGTTGACGCCGTAGCAGACCTTTGTTAATAATTAAAAGTTCAATAATGCCTAAAACTTTGGCAAATATCACTAACAAAACATTTAATTTTTTGTAATTTTTAGCTCAGAAACTCTTAACTAATTCAAAAACTACTGAATTTCGGTAGAACATTTGGTGGCTTAATTTGTTGCATTTTAACCCTACTATGACGTCCTGCAAGGAATACGTCGAGTTACCAGGAACCCTGTATATGTTTTTATGACCACGATTTTCGTTATCGTTGAAGTTTAGTATATTACATAATTTCCAGTGTAAGCTGACCTCGCATTGTACGGAAATCCTATACAATGCGAGATCAGCATAAACTGGAAATTATAGCTTGATGTTTAGCCGTGTGTACATAGATACTTATCTAGATCTACAGAAAAGTGTAAGTCTTACCAAACATCTTGTGAGGTCCTGGTGTATCATCCAAAGATTGATACGTTCCTGTTTTGAAGTCAACCTTCATACGAATGGTGTAGTTCAGGTGGGAGGGCCACGTCTCTGCCGACATATCCTGTCACAACAACATTTCATTTACTAAAAAAAATTATACTTAAGTCCAATATTTAACAGTAATTATAAAAACAAAATCGTTCGTAAAAAAAACCGTTTCTTGAATAGGGAAGGTTTAATTTAACATTATTTCATTTTTATTATCTGTTGTTTTACAGCCGTGGTAGTGCACACTCTGAAAATTTCAAGTGCCTACTTATTACGGGTCAAAAGATACAGCCCTGTGACAGACAGACGGACGGACGCACAGTGGAGCCATAGTAATAGGATCCCGTTGGCATCCTTTGGGTACGGAACCTTAAAAACTAAGATAAAGATACATTTATTGCATAACTGTGTACATCAGTTCTTATTATAACGTCAAAAGGTTCAACAGTCTACCCATGTCGGATATGCAATCGTGTTAACATCCTCACATATTATAAAACAAAGTCCTCCGCCGCGTCTGTCTGTCGTCCTTGTACGCGATAAACTCAAAAACTACTGCACCGATTTTCATGCTGTTTTCACCAATGGATAGAGTGGATCTCGAGTAAGGTTTTAGTATAATAATAACCGACATCCACGCGGGCGAAGTCGCGGGCATCAGCTAGTGTCAAATAAATTTCAAATACAAATACTTAGATTAAAAACAGATTACAAATAAATTACATAAGCATTATTTTTTCTCGTAAAACTCCTGCAGATTATAATAGTACATTGTGATACTAGTGTGCAGTATTGGACATTACACTTGAGGCGGAGGCGAGCGCGATAAGGTAGCCGAGAGTGTAATGATCAATGCACACGCGTTTCATACGACGTTTTTCAACAAACTTGCGAGGAAAAAACAGACTTGTTGTAAGAACGTATGCTAGAATAACGTAATTATTTATAGAGATAATACATTAGATTTATAAAGTTCTACTGACCTTTGTTGCCAGGTATTGACTATCTGTAGCTTCTTTTATTTTAAAAACTATTCAACGTTAGTTGCTGACTACACTAATTAGATTTCGTATTTATGATAATAATTAACCACACAACGAAAACGTTAACAAATATTTACGGAAAATGGTGCTCTGTTTTTGTTTTTCCACAGGTGTAAATAAAGTCACTGGCAAAACCGCTAAACAGCCTATACTAAAAATTTAATAAACAGAAGATAATGTTACGCATAAGCATACGAAAAAAAATGTTTACTATAAGGTAATAAACACAAATGTTCAAAACATTATTAAGATAAATATTAATGCAGAACTTGGTTGTTATATTTTCGATTTCTCAACTCATTTTTGAGTAAATTCAATTCAGTCCAACTGTGACCGCTGTATAGATGTTGTCGGCGTCTTAATGTTGGCGTCGCAATACTTATTACTGAAATACCCAACAGTTATATCTACAACCACTTGTTTGACTTACTTGAAATAATATGATAGCCTCCGTGATTTTCATTTTAGCCGCAAAATCAGGCAGCCGAGATAAATTCGATAATGGAAAGTAGCCTCCTTTTAAGTTACCTGCGAGCAATAAAAAAATTGTATTAAATAAAACACGTCAAGGCGACTAACAAAATGTATGATTGCCTAATGCCGTGATCCGACGATTGGCGATTTTGCGGACGGACAACGACGAGCCCGGACGACGGACCGTGGGCTCCTCGGTGCGCGGTGCGTGGTGGTTTGTGGTCGTGTGCCGTGCGTGTCCGTCTGCAATATCGCCGATCGTGGGATTCCACGATTATAAGGCAATGTGAGTGGAAAGAAGGGCTTGCACCGTGAAAACAATAATTTAGTTGGACAACTCTCTAATTACAGCGTTAATGCATATTTTAGCCTTTTTTCCCAATCGTGCATATTTTATTTGGTAGCGGGAGGTGCGTATAGGAGGCCTACATTACATCAACGGCACAGGTCATACGGAGCCAATTTTTTTTTCCCTATGTAGTCATTTGACCTAGAGATGTCGTTTTCGGCGTACAAATTAGTACTGGGTGACAAATGCCTGCTCTAGAAAATTTGGAAATATATTGTATGTTGTTACAAATCATATGCATAATTTTAAGAATTTTTCGCTGTTTTTGTACCATTTTTATAAAAATTGAAATGGTTTTTTGATTTTGCATTGCATATAATCCGATGTCTAGTCATCACCTATTGGTATACTCTGCGATTTAGTCGGTCAACTAATGATTATAAATCTGCGGTCTCTCTTAGTGTAAACAGCACGTACAATAAAATCGCGTTCAATTTGTGCATGCGTAACATGACCGCAATAGAAACGGCTTTTGTTTAAGGTAGATGCGCTAAGGTAGCCCGCGAAATTCAAATTTTCCATGCATGAATGAAAGTGCCAAATGTCATGATTTCATGAAATAGTCATTCAATGCACTTACATGAATTTAGAGAGTTGTATTGCTGATTCTAATGTTTATAATTCTGTATACCCATATTTGTTACAGCCGCTAACAATAATTAGATCAACTTACAACCTGATACTGATCTGCAAATCGCAAAAAACGTAAGAAAATTTGAATTTCGCGGGCTACCTTTGCGCATCCACCTTAAACAAAATCTTGAGAAGACGTTCAATAAAATTGAATTAATCATTTAGCAGCACAATACGATACTTGAATCAATTGTAAATGGACGTGCAATGAATGGCAAAACTTGCATTTAATTATTGTATGCCATTTTATGGAAATACCGCACTTGCATACAATTCTTGGATGGCAATAATTGAACGTGCTATATGGTAAATTGGTAACTATGCGATTATTGCTCTTGAACGTTTCAGAAAGTTGCCCCGTGTAAATGGGGCTTTATACCAGTTTTGAACGGCAGCTTACTTGCCCGTATCGTGCAACAATTGTACGTACTGTTTAGTTTAGACGGTGCCAGTCAATTGTTGCTTCATTTTAAGGTATGCCACAGGCAATAAACTTGCACCGTGTGAATGGAGCTTTAGTCTACGCTAAGTTTCTCTCTGTATCTTACACTAATTTCCCAGGATAATAGAGGAAAAGTGACGCCACCTTTTTATCTTTGTGTGTGTCAAAGGGTTGCCTTTTGTTAAAAGTTTTTCCCTATAATTTGGGGAACAATATTGTACGAGTAAGATATTGTTGAGTATGGTATTGGACCTCAATTTTTAAGAACGACTTCTATTCCGAAACAAAAACAAAGATTTTACATCAATATTTCTTATAGCTACTATCCATTTACTTTAAGATTCAGTATTATTTGGAAATATTAAATACATTAAAAAAATTAAAGTAATAGAAACTAAAACCCAACTACGACTAAAAAGGTACCTATAAACAAGACACCACAGACGGACAAATCAAAAATCCGGAGTCACACGTGTTATAAATCAAACAGATTACGTGTTACACCGGATTTTCAAAATCATAACCCTCCTTTTTTCTTCGCCGTAGTCGGGTAATAAAGAAAACAGGAATATAATTATTCGAAGTAAGAGTTTAATCGATTGGGGAAATTTGAAATCACATATATGGCATCCCTTGCACTTTATGTCACTGCTTTCATTCGTTGAGGTTTTTTGTTCCAAGTAGGTAACCTAATATTTATAGTTAATTAAATTCATCAAAAATCAAAATCAAAATATTTTATTTCACATAAGCCTACATGGGCACTTATGAAACGTCAGAAGCTAGGTGCACGGTTCCAATTGGTCGTTTCCTATGGAGAAGAGCCGACAAGAAACTCCATGGTTACTCTTTTAAAACATAATTGGCTTTTACAATATTTTCGAATTACAGTGTTAATAGTTATGGGAGGACAGTGTAGGCCTGCCTTTCAAGGAGTTTCATGTAGGTAGTTAAAAGAAACTGAAATTGTTCCATAAAAAAAAAATAAAAAAAATAAAAGGTCTACAGTCCACTAAGCCTACAACGTTCTCACATTCACAAGGTCTATTAGAGGAGAATCTATATAAGATAAATAAGAAACTAAAAATAAAAACCTATTTAAACCAAATGACATGATTGCTATTACAACTGACACAAATCTGGATAATTAACATGTCCGCAAAAGCCACTATTATAGAGTTGAAATTAAATATGGTAGGTATATAAAGTAGTAGGTGTCAAATAATATTATAATATGATTATGTCTGTCAGGGATGAATGTAAAAAATAAACATGGTAATTTGGGAGCAGTTAATAGACTCTTACAAAATTATGCCGTTAATGACGTACCAGGAAAGCCACATGTGCAGAAGGAATTATTGCCAAACTTCCCTATCTTCAACGTAGTCTTTAATCTTATAATATGCTTTTTTGATAAGGACACGTTTGATGTGGGTTTTGAACTTACCATCGCTAAGTTCTGTAACAGACTTTGGCAACTTATTATAAAAGCGGATACTGTTTATAAGAAACGACTTACTAGTTTTAGCTAATCTAAATTTGGGTATCACAATTTCATGTTTACTACGTGTGTTTATATTATGGAAGTCGCTTCTTTTTTTGAAGAGTCCTAAATTTTTGCGAACATACAAAATACTTTCTAAGATATAAAGAGAAGGCAGAGTGAGTATATCAATTTCTTTGAATTTATTTCTAAGGGACTCACGAGGACTCATTTTATAGATCGCGCGAACTGCCCTCTTTTGCAAAATGAAAATCGAATCTACGTCAGCTGCCGATCCCCACAGCAGAATGCCATAGGACATAATACTGTGGAAATAAGCAAAGTATACTAACCTAGCTGTGGCTATATCAGACAACTGCCTTATTTTTCTTACTGCATATGCAGCTGAACTTAATCTGCCTGAAAGAGCTCTAATGTGGGGTCCCCATTGCAATTTCGAATCTAGAGTAATTCCTAGAAATACAGTTTCCGTAATAGCATCTAATTTCTTGTCGTCAAGTTTTAAATTTAATCCTACTCGAGGAACATTAGGTAATGAGAACTTAAGACATTTAGTTTTATTCGCATTAAGTAGAAGATTATTGGCTGCGAACCATTTCGAAAGAACTGCCAAACTATCGTTGACATGTAAGACATCCGTATCTTTCCTATCTATTTTAAAAATAAGAGAAGTGTCATCGGCGAATAGAATTATATCCGATAAGTTAGCCATCATGTAAGGAAGGTCATTAATATAGACTAGAAATAGGAAAGGGCCAAGAATCGAACCTTGCGGCACGCCCATCTTAACCAGAGACCCCGAGGACGTCGCCCCATTAACTTTTACTTTTTGCTGCCTGTTTGATAGATAGGAAAGAACAAGATCAGCAGCTTGGCCACGAATTCCGTAGTGGTGTAATTTACAGATCAGTGTATTGTGGTCAACGCAGTCAAACGCTTTTGAGAGGTCACAGAAAATGCCAATTGCATCCTGGGACTTCTCCCAGGATTCCAAAATGTGACTGATGAGTTTAACTCCTGCGTCAGTCGTCGACCTACCTTTCGTGAAACCAAACTGATGACTATGTAAAATCTCATTTGAATTAAAATGTGCCAACATTTGGTCTAGCATGATTTTTTCATATATTTTGCTTAATGCTGGTAGCACAGATATTGGTCTATAATTAGAGGGATCACTCTTACTACCCGATTTGAAGATTGGTACTACTTTACTATGTTTCATTAAATCTGGAAACGTACCTCTATCTAAACATTGATTAAATATGCCTGTTAAGAAAGGCGCAATTGAGTCAATAATATCTCCAAGAACCTTAACGGAAATCCCCCATAAGTCTTCAGTGTTTTTTATGTTAAGACTTTTAAATGCTTTTTTAATAGTGACAATAGAAATAGGCTTGAATTCGAAACTTGGAATGTCCTTACTGAAGTTTTCTTTTAAAAGAGATTCAGCTAATATAGGTGATGATGGGAGCGATTTCGTAACCTCAATTGGGATGTTGGTAAAGAAGTTTTCTAGTGTCTCAGCAACCTTAAACTTATCTGAAATGGTTTCATTATCAATTTTTAAAGACAATTCACTCTGATCTCGCTGTTTTGTGTTTCCAGTTTCTTTGTTAATTATCTGCCACACAGCTTTTATTTTATTATTGGAAGAACTAATTTTGTTACTTATTAATTTAGATTTAGCTTGAGCGCACACTCTTTTGAATATCTTAGAATAGTTTCTGACATAATTATGAATGACTTGATCAGAAGTTAATGATTTCTCGTTGTACAAATTATATAAAATATCTCTGCTTTTTCTAATGCCAGTAGTGGCCCATTCACTAAATTTTGGTTTAGAATTTAATGTTACATTTTTCACAGGACACGCTTCATTGAAATGTTTGCATACAGTAGAAAATAATGTACCGTAGTTTACATTGGGGTCTTGTGAATCAAAACAAGCAGTTGAAAGATTGCTAAGGAGATTATTATTAAACCTTTTCAATTTATTTTTAGTGAGTGGTTAATGTAATGTTTTTTTCTAGGTATAACTTTTTATCTAATTCAAATGATACTAGTTGACCAGTATGATCAGACCTGACGCCACTAATTAAAGATGAGTCTTTTATTTCACAATTTGTAAATACATTGTCAATGCATGAAGCTGAGGATGCTGTTATTCTAGTCGCTTCATTAAAAACACATTTTAAATTGAATGATTTAAACAAAGATGTAAGCTTACATTTATCCGGTGAATTAACTAATAGATCAATATTTAGGTCACCAGAAACAAAAACGAATTTATTATCTTTAAAAAGCTTACCTAGTATATCTTCCATAATTATTAAAAATGATGACAAGTTTGCAGCTGGTGGTCTATAAACACATAAGAAAGTATGGCCCTCAACCTCTGCACATGCTACCTCACATAAGCGATCAACAGAGCAAGCAGTGATATCCTTCCTTTCCTTATGTCTGAGAGAACTATTACATAATATCAAGGTACCACCGCCTATTGACGACCTGTTGTATGCACTGGCAACTGAAAAGTTATTTACATTAAACAACATCCTATCTGGCTTTAACCAGGTTTCACAAAAACATAAGATATCCATATGGTATTTATCTATTAACAATTCCACGTCTAGGATTTTGCCAGAGAAACGATTAATATTTTGATGATACAGTAAAACTTTCTTATTCTGCTTCTCTTTTGTCGAGTCTAAAAGTTTAAAGAATCTATAATTAAAAAACGATGCCCCAAGTTCCAATTTCCCCAAAGCTTTTATTATTAACTAAACGTTGCACGAGTCTGTCTTGAACTCTTGACCGAAATTGTAAATGGTACAGTCGCCGAATCAACGGTTACGTACATATTGTTTAGTGTTATTTATTTAATATTACTTGAAAGAACCAATGGGGTAAAAACCGTATTCTTTTCATTGCAATTTACGCTTAATTTATTAAATATTACTAACACAAAACAATACTGATAAGTGATAGATAACAAACGACGTTGTTCTGTACTTAATTACCAAATAGGCGTTCATCAATAGAGGTGTGAATGAGTGCGAATGAGAGAGAAACATCAAAACTTGTTTTTACAATTGTGCGAATGAGAAGGAAGTATCAAAACTTGTTTCACTCTCGCGTCCTGGACTCCCAGGCACATACAAGCTGTGATTGTCAAAGATAAACAGTTTAGTTTTAAGGTTGATTACTGTGATATTACTGAAGATAGTTTAGTTTCAATGTGTGTTTCAAATGCTGTGATTGTTATCGTAGCCAGAAGCACTGTTATATTTTTTTTCTTAAGAGTTTTGCTTGCTGGATGCACCTCCAACCTCCAACACACCCTAAATCTTTCCCTGACACTACATTTATCCTTAGAACAACCAGGATACATTCCTGGCGGGTCTCATATGAAGATTTGAATAACGTCGGTCGACTCGACGCAAGCTATTTCGAAAAAAATTGTGGGTGGTTCGCCAGTTCGAAAACACATTGAATCGAAAAACGCTACCCCTTACAATATCTTACTTGCATAGGACACTTCCACCTGACTGAAATTCGGTTCACCACTTCACCAGTCAAAGTGGGGATCTCCTCTCATCCTCTCCGTTACTTACCTAGGGTGGAGTTCAGGCGCTTCAGGTTCAGTTTACCGCCCACTTCATTCATGAGCGAATTGGTGAATATTGTTTCGGGGTAGTACATGATCCAATATGGCTCAGGTATGAAATCCCCTGCAAGTGGTATTATATCCTGCGGAAAAGAGTAATTTTTAAGATTGTTTACCATCAACGGTTCTTTCGTAGATATCTAGGCTAAGTTTCAGACTTCCTGGCAACTGAATGTCCAATCAAATAGAAATAACAAGAAAATTTTACAGGAATAAAACTCAACTACGACAAAAGTTCAACTAAAAAGGCTCAAACCAAATGAAAAACCAAAACAGAGCGCTGTCAACAGTGACGTGAGGCCGGTTTCGTAAACATGTGTGCACTTAGTTTGGTGTAGTTTGATTGTAGTGTCATTGTAAATAGTTGTAAATGTGTGTGTGTGTGAGCTTGTATGCACAGAGCGGTGGTGTCGTTTTAGCATGCTTCACTTTATTGTTCGCAGCGCTCCGTCTTGGTTTTTTTATTTGGTCTGAGTAAAAAGGTATAAACAAGAATCACAGACAGACAAATAAAAAATCCGGAGTCACACATGTTAGGGCTTAAATCAGACAGATACGTGTGACTCCGGATTTTTCATTTGTCTGTCTGTGATTCCTTTTTATAGGTACCTTTTTAGTTGAGTTTTTTGTCGTAGACTCGTAGTTGGGTTTTAGTTGTATAACTTTTATTTTTATTTGAAATTTTTTGGGGTTATAATTGTATATATTTTTGAAATGTGCTCATTAAGCCCTTTCATTTGATACCCAACATGGTACGATTAAACAATTTTTTTTTAAGTTCCTGGCTTAATGTCCTCTAGAGGGCGCCATTTTTAAATTAATGTGACGTCACATAGCCTATAGCCAGCGGACGATCAAGAACCTTCCAACGATACCTCATTAGTCAAATTGTGATGAGTGGTTTAGAAGATAGGAGGGAACAGATGAACATACTTACATACATACATACATACCGGTCAAAATCATAACCCTCTTTTTTTCTTCGCCATAGTCGGGTAAAAAAAAGTAAGTATGTTCACAGATAATCATAGTATAATCATTAGTTATAACTTTATCTAGTATGATATTCTGATCGAATTTTTTTGTCTAGAAATGAATTATATTAAGTCTGACCGATTTGTGTTGATAACATATAAATACCACCCGATATTCTTCAACTAAATGAGAAGAAATTTAAAACATGCATTAAACGCACACTATGTAGACAAGCATATTATAAGTTGGATGATTATATCGTAGATAAAAATGCTTGGCTTAATGCTGGTCCTGCTCCACAGGCACTTGGGCTCAATAGTTAATTTTTTTTATATTTGGTAGAGTGGCTTCCCCTTATTTTTTTTTTATTTTTTCTGACTTTAGGAACTTAATGTTTATCTTTTATTTAAATTCTATTATATTAATCTCTCAAGTACATTGCTAACTATAGTTTTGTATAATTTAGAAGCACTTTTCAATTTTGTAAATGTGAGTACCATGGGGCCGTTTCATATGATATCACGTTGTATGTTGACTTGAAAGAGCCTGGCAGATGAGAGTATGTCATACTCACTTAAATGTCTCGCTGATGGCGGCGCGTGTGTTGGATCATTCGGTTCCCTACAAAATGGTTGAGCTGGATGGTGCTGATCCACGTGTCATGTTCGTGAACGGGCGCCGTCAGTTGAGACTGGTTATCTCTTATCTGCCAGGGCTTATTTTTAATCTTTTTATTTTTAATCTCATATTTTGAATTATTTTTCGTTTGACATTGTTCTCACATATAGAAGCACGAAGAATACTGTACCCAGGATTTTGTAATATCTATACACATTTTTAAAAGAGTGTCCTTGGAGTTTCTTGCCCGTTCTTCTCCATAGAGATCTACGAATTTGAATGGGCAACTAGCTTCAACTTTTTAACTAACTGACCGACCCTTTGACAATTCAAAAGTGCCTGTAAATGGTTTAATTGAAATAAATGCTTTGAGTTTGAGTTTGAGTTTGAACAAATTTCATAAATCGCTCAAAGGAAAACAAAACAATTAAAACGCCTTTTTAAAACCTTTTGAATTATTTGTTCCATAAAATTTGAATAAAACTGTTTTTTTTCCAACCCTGATTGACATATAGTATTTACTTAAACAAAAAAAAAAGATATACAAAACCTACAAATTGTATAAATCGAAACAGGTTCATATCCTCCATTTTCAAGTCGGTTAAAAATTATCAAGAAGTTGCAAGCTACAGTTATAACTACCGCCACTGCTTTCCAACTCAGATTTTAATCCTTGTAATGAATATGAAAGCAAATATAATGATACACTACTTTCACATTACAGTAGCAAACACAGTTTTGCTGACACACATGTATTTTAAACCGATTTCTTCAAAAAAGAGGAAGTTCTCAATTCGTCTGAATGTTTTTTTTTCTGGGTGTATGTTACGCCATTACTCCGCCAATTATGAATCGATTTTAATGATTCTTGTTTTGTTTGGTAGGTCATGCATCAGAGGTGGTCCCATAGAAATTGTATTAACTTTGCTTGCGCAGTTTTTGAGTTAGCTTCAATATTACGTATTTTTCCCACAAAAACAAACATTGCGTAGTGTTTATTTTGGAATTTGGTTGTTTTTTCTTAAAAAGTTTTTCTAAAGAAACTCAAATAAATGATTTTTATATCATCAGAAAGTGATTTACTGTCTTCTCCATTTTGTGCATGGTCTGAGGAGAAACTGAATTTGAAGCTGTTTTATTTATATGCCTGCTTGAAATAATATACTACGTGGGAAAAAAAAAAAAACAAATTATGCAATCTTATATCTCATTCATCGCTTTCCATCAGGAACCGCAAGATTAACGTCAAGGTTTTGATTTATTTATCAATATTCCTGAATAGAATTATGAATAAAATATGGCTCTGTAGTGCACTAATATATGTAAAAAAAAAGGATCATCATCTGCCTAGCCTTTTCCCATATTGGGGTCAGTGTCCAGTCTTACCAGATGCAGCTGATTACCAGTATTTTACATGGAGGGACCTCCTATCTGACCACCACAACCCAATTACTGGGTAATACAATATCCCTTAGTAAGAGAGGTCAGGTTTTAGGGCTTCTGATGACCCGTAACAACTGTCAAAGATCCACAAATGACAGCTGGGGCTGGGACCAATGGTAACTCTATTTGGTTTAGTGGTTAGTGCTTTCAGTTTTTTTTTAATTAACATCATCATAAGACATGGCGAATCTTAATTTTAAAAAAATTGGAAGAGTTGGTTATTGACACTAACCATTAAACCAAAAAGAGTTAATTAACATGCATACAGAGGTCTCAGTAAGTAAATATGGTCACAAACTCAATACAAAAAAAAGAAAAAAAAATGGCAAGATATTTATCTGCAACTTGTGCCGCCATGCACACTTTTAGAATGCACCACGAGAGCTGAGTCTGATATTCTCAAGTCTGGTATTCTCTACTGCCATTATGCCAAGTTTTATTCATAATGCCTAATGGTAAATGATGAGGAAACACATCACAGAAATATTTGTAGCAGAAATGACCAAATACTTAATTAGTATCTAAGGAAATGACAAATTACACTATTAAAATTAAGTATTTCAATGTAATATTTAGGAATCCATTTCTGTGAAAAAAATTCAGACATACTCTTTATTTAGACATATTAATTTGTCAAGGACTTTCTAATTAACAACAATGTGTTTTGGTCTGCGCGCGTACCGCCTGGGTGCTTAGCTTATACTAAAAACATACCTTCAAGTGAACCATGAAAAGCTAAGTTTAAAACTCAAGATGAAACCCATTTTCTTTGATTCTAAAGTAAATTCATCAGCATAGCATAATTTATTATAATAATATGATGTAATAGACATGTTTGATTAAGAATTCTGGTAATTTTATATAAAAGTAGTTGAATAATGACTTTTTGTAAGGATAACTCAGAATGCAAGAAAAAAATTCAATGCTACAAACTCACCGTGTTGGCCACTGGGTCTCTCTGCGCTGTTTGCGGCTTGGGTGGTCTAAGCAAGTCTTTTAAGGCATATAATAATATGAAAAACATTAGGGGAGCAACACAATCCACAGCTGTGTGGATAAACCTTCGTACCCTAACCACCGCATGTTTCCACATCAAAACTGACAATACTCGAAGACTCATTTTCACTAATATCACCAAATATCTACTTCACAACGATTTAATTCGACTGCCTCCATAAACACAAATTTTCATCTTTGTGAGACATCACAAAGCACAATGGATTATAAACACCCGAAGTATAAACATACGTTATTATTATTCGCATGCATTGTTTGACAGACTGCAGTAACAGACCGGGGTATAGGTTCGTGTCAAGTTTACGAATAATTTATTGTACACTTTATGAAAATTCCTCAAAATAAAGTGCTCATTTTCCACAAAATTTCAAGTGAAATGATCAGAAATGATCACAGAATTCAAAATGATTCAAGTAAATGTATGAACCACAGAACATTAATACTCAAGAGTATGAACTCTGCTCTGTCATTACTAGGGTTGCCAATGCCTATTTTCCAAATTCCCCAAAATCATTGGTGAAAATCCCCAAATATGTGGAGAGCAAAATCCTGATTCCCCACAAAATTATTTCAACAAAATTATCTCATTTTTATACAAAAAATCAACAATATTTATTATTAACGTACTACAAAATTCACAATTGGAAATAATTTAACTTAAAATAGGATTCAGAATCATCCAGAAAGCGAAGAGAAACCAGCTAGCTAAAGTTATAACTTTTCAATAGCATTCAAATTTAAAAACAAAACAAGGAGTCGGTGTTATCACGTTTATGTTCACGGTTCACGTATCTGACGTATCGTACATTCGTAGCGTATAGCATGACCAGTTTAAGTTTGCAGATCACGGTGGCGCTGCTTGTCAAAGAAAAATGCAACAGCATGACAAATTCAGTACATTAAGTTTTAGTTCTGTGTTTAGCCGCCTGCACAGATATGTTGGACGCACTGTACTATCTGTCATTCATTTACTATAGGAATGATTTTCTTTGTATTTTCAGTCTCGGGTGTCAGGGGTTCCCACCGAAAATTCATTGAAATAGAGGCAAAGTTGCCAAGCAAAAAAAAATTGACTGGAATTTACTGGATGAGTGATCCATATCCGAGTATGTAGTAGAATGATATTTGTTTATAAGTAATATTGGTTTGAATTGGTAAAATTTTAAAATCCCCAATTCCCCACATATTCCCCACATAGAGCCTCTCCCCACAAAATCCCCAATCGTCTTGAGATTACCCGCAGTTTGGGGAAAAATTCCACAAATTGGCAACGCTGATAATGACATGACAGGTCATGACTGTGCGATCTACCTCGGTGAAGTTAGCCGCACGATTTAATTATTATGAACTTTTGTTAATCCTAATCGTTAGAGAATCGTTAGAGAGGGTTAGAGAGAAAAGAAAAATCGTTAGAGAGTAATTAGTTTTTATGTAAATACAATTTTAATTTTTCGTGTGAAGTTGGTCCCCCTTCTCGCAAAAATGGACTTAGACGTAATTTTATTTTTTTAATCGTTTGCGAATCGTTAGAGAGAGATTGAGAGTTACACAAAATCGTTAGAGAGTTATATTTTATTTAATATTAAATCATTTCTAAGAGCGTGACGTTAGCCCACCTCTGTGAATTTTGCCCCCGAATTAATTATTCTCAACTTTTGTTAATGCTAATCGTTAGAGAGAGTTAGAGAGAAAAGAAAAATCGTTAGAGAGTAATTAGTTTTATTTATCAACGATTTTAATTACTTTTGTGAGATTTAAATTAATGGTTTATTTAAATTAATGGTTTATTTTTATTAACAAAATAATTCTAAAACAAACATTTACTACTACTACTACCTGCTTAATCAACAATAATAAACATAAAAAAACAGCGTACAAATCCAAAAAAACACAGATAAATAAATAGGACACAGCGTAAAAAAATCGCCAAAGATTGACAAAACGCGCGCGATCTGTAAGCGGAAAAAGCACTACAACCTAATCGCGAACGCGCCGCCGAAACTGGTAACGATAAATAAAACAATGGAGTGTCGCGTGCGAGAGTATAAAATGGCAATCGCGAAACCAATTTGTTTACGCAAATTCTGCAGCGGGGAGAGATGAATGGGCAACCATAGCGTAATACGGTCCTGGTGGGTAATGTGCTCTAGTGTTGCTACTGAAGTATCGAGATTTTGAGGACGAAATGTTTGAGAGACGTTGCTGTCAGTTTTTACGATATTTAATAATAATAATAATAATAATATTTATTGAATAATAATTAAACGCTTAAAAAGTGTACATTTCAACAACAGTAAGACTTTCCACACAATTATATTAGGTACCTAAAGATAAACTTCAACTAAAATATTTTGAGGTGCAAGTAATGATGGATTGGAATTACAAGTTTTTTGGTAGCGACCCGCCCGATCTAGGTTAATTCAAACCTGTGTTTCAGGCCATCACTTTACATTTAAATTGAACTGGGACACTAAAATTTGAAGTTAAACTGATATAAAATAATAATTAAATTAATAGCTATAAGAAAAAGCATATTGGTACATTAATGTCTAAAACTAAACCTATGCAATTAAACAAAAGTAAATATTTACGAGGGAATAAATTATGATCATGACATAATTTCTAGAAGTTTTTCTGTGTCTGTGTAATTGAGTATCGCTAAAAATCCTGATAACAGTTTACTACATTTTTTATAACTTACACTATAGAAGTTAAGTGACTTGTTGAGCCTATTATACAGAAAAGGTCCTAAAAACACATAAAATCGCCTCGCAAACGCATGTTTAGTTTGTGGCTTTATGCAAACCAAGTCCTTTCTTCTCTTATCGGAAGGTAGTGGGTCAAATGGAAGTGCAGTGTGTTGGTGTAATACAATGCTTAGTATAAATAATTGCCGTACTGTTAGTACATTACATGCTATGTAGAGCTGGTGCGTAGGAAATCTGAAAGGGCGAAAGGTAGCAACCTTTAGAATTGCTCTTTGAGCGCGCTCTAGAGGGAGTAAAATTGTTTTTGCTACTGTGATTGGCCCCCATTCCCGCAAAAACGGACTTAGACCTAATTAAAAAAAATATGTAGTTTGAGAATCGTTAGAGAGAGATAGAGAGTTAAAAAAAATCATTAGAGAGTTAATGTTTTAATTGATATTAAATTATTTCTGAGAACGCGTTTTACTCTAGAGCAGATTAAAGTTTAGAAACGTGCCGCCTCGATAGGGGATAGGGGAGGGAGGAGAGGGGGGAATGGTTAGTAGATCCCCCCACTCGCCCCTGCCGGAGATACAAAGTTTTTTTTAATGATTTTTAAATATGACAAGTCTCATATGCTGGAACCACACACACGGATTATCACGATAATAGACGTTAACCGTGGGTGGAGCCACAACTTATTGAATTTGTCAATTGAATAATAATTTGTTAACCATTTAATTTGAAGAAGTACTTACCTATCTCTATAAAGAAAAACTGAATTCAGCGTGTTAACTTTTATGAACTTATCTCGTAGGAGTGACTATTCTCGTGTTCCACGCGCGCCTCAAAGAGATGTCAGCACAATGGACGGGGTCCGGTAGGACCGATGCCTGCCAGCGTTGCGGGAAAGTCCGAAAGGGATACCGGGACCTTGGCAACAGGCAAATGAAGGAACACGGGTGGGTTTTAGTCAGTAAAAGTCTGACACGTCCTTCCGCTCCGCCCAGAGCGGGAGAAGTCATTGGATGATATCCCATCCTCAAAAAAAAAAAAAAAAAGGAGTGACTATTCACCATGTATCTACCACGACCTGTCATTTTGTTGTTTGTCTTGTCGTATCCCTTTAGCATATGTAATGCCCTTTGTCGGATGACAGAAAGACGCACTGAGCGACAGGCGAGAAATGGCAGCTCATGTTAAGGCTCCCACAATCAGGCGCGATATCGCGGATGCGACAACAGTAGCGCTGCCTGTCGCGCCCGCGATATCGCGCCTGATGAAAAAAAATGAAAGTAAAAGTAAATTACTCGTAAGTTGAATGTAAAAAAAATTAAGAGCCTCACTACCAGCCCTTCCATTTAATATGTCACACTCACACTGTTAATATTATTGCGCATGCACAAGGTACTTTTTTTTCTGTATTGTCCCCCAGAAGTGACTCCCATATTCAAAATGTATTTATTTACGTTATACGTCCCATGTTTGGGTCACAATAAATTACCAAATTTCAACATTTTTGTGGGAACTTTTATTTTCTCGCCTATTCTTTTGTGTGAGCTGTCGTTGGAAAGGTCATTCAAAAATATGGTGAGTTTGTTTGAGAGAATTTTTTTTTATAAAAAAAACAACCGACTTCCAAAAATACACAAAAAAGTGAAAAATAACTTAAATTTCTTATCTTTTCAATTTTCAGTTTTTGCCACCGACTTCCTAAGTTCCTTTCCGAAAGTTATTTTTCACTTTTTACTGTTTTTTTTGGAAGTCGTTTGCTTTTTTTTGTAAAATGTTTTTATTTTTCACTTATTAGTTGTGGTACCTACGCCTCTCAAATTCGAATACCACTACCTCCTATGTAAATAACAGTGACGGAGTCAAATAAGATATCATCTACATAGACTAAGTGGGAAAAAATACGTAATCATTGAAGCTAACTCAAAAACTGCTCAAGCAAAGTTAATAAAATTTATATGAGACCAAACAGGAAGCACCACCTTTCAAATAAAAAAAGAATCATCAAAATCGGTCCACCCACTCGGAAGTATTGAGGTAACAAAAATAAAAAAATAAGTTAAAAAAACCGACGAATTGATAACCTCCTCCTTTTTTTGAAGTCGGTTAAAAACCATTTTTTGATTCAGGGATCCGTTTGCAAAATATTAAGCTTTAAAGTGCAAATTTTTGTTACAGTCAAGTGTCTTCCCCCTTGCCAGCTAAATGGTTGGTTTTGGACATGTGCAAAATTCACGGCAGTAGTATGTATAAGCAACGAAATTAAAAGGAAAACTATCACAACAGTAGGCTATGGAAGAACATCAACTACGGAACCCTTCATTGTGCGTAGTACGACACGCACTTGGCCGGTTTTTATTCATTTGTTTTAGTCGTAAGAAGCCTCGCCGTTCGCACCGCGTGAAAATTCGCTGCAGTGGGATGTCCCGTGGCCAGACGGTTAAGTAATTTGGTATTATTATTATGTATTGAATCCTGCTATTACTATTGTATCTTCCGAAATAAGGTTGAGAGATGTTGTGTAACAAGCAAATAATGTATGTTTGTAGCGATGCATGGCGTTTGCCTGCGCAGGCGGTGCCATGCAGCGCCCCGCAACACGCGCCCCACGCCGCGGGCTCGCGCTCTTGAATCAAACTCAAACTCAAACCATTTATTTCAATTAAACCATTTACAGACACTTTTGAATTGTCAAAGAGTCGGTCAGTTAGTCAAAAAGTTGAAGCTAGTTGCCCATTCCAATTCGTAGATCTCTATGGAGAAGAACGGGCAAGAAACTCCAAGGACACTCTTTTAAAAATGTATATAGATATTACAAAATCCTGGATACAGTATTCTTGGTGTTTCTATATGTGAGAACAATGTCAAACGAAAAATAATCAAAAACAATTCAAAATATTAGATTAAAAATAAACCCTGGCAGATCAGATAAGAGATGACCAGTCTCAACTGAGGGCGCCCGTTCACGAACATGACACGTGGAATAAAACATCAGTGCTGAGCAACAGCCCGCCCGAGTGCTACTTGTATTGTGTCCCGTACCTACTGTATCGAAATGCCACGGAAAGCTGCCGTTTCAGACGAAGAAGTAGTTAAATGCTTAAAAAAAATTTGAACTTATCTATCCTCGCCAAAACTGCCGGGATATTCCAACACAATATGGCGCAATATATGTGCCGAGTTAGACAATAAGTGGACTGCTCACCACGCTCATAACAGTATGAGCCAGGATCGGCACAGAATCCTTACGATCCCCGATTGGAAAAGGGCATCGTTATTAGGAACCAACTGCCTCCTGATTCTGACCAAGTCACGTCGGTGGGTTAAAAACTACCCGACCAGCTCCCGACAAGCACCCACCTTTTGTGTGTTTTGAGCATAAATGATGCACTATAAGTACCGAATCAAATTGAAACTACAAAAACTATTTCGTATTCTTATTGATTGCGGGGTATCACTGTTAAATGATGGTTGATCAAATACACAACTTTACCACTCATATCTATTATCGTCTCTCTGCATCATGTATCGTATCAGTAGTACTACTCACGGTGCACAATGAGAAACGTAAGTGTGGCCGCTTCATTCAATGCAATAATTCTCGCGGTAAATTTCTTTGATCTGCCTAAAATACCGCCACCAGAGTTATCTTATCACCCAACGTTAAACGCCAATGTGAATGCCGTTGACAAATTCTCGAGGTAAGTTGTGGTGTGGTACACCAACCGTTAACGTTTATTATCGCGATAATCCGTTGGTGTGGTCCCAGCCTATAAGATTTGTCATATTTAAAAATGATTTAAAAAAAACTTTGTATCTCCGGCAGGGGCGAGTGGGGGGATCTACTAACCATTCCCCCCTCTCCTCCCTCCCCTATCCCCTATCGAGGCGGCACGTTTCTAAACTTTAATCTGCTCTAGAGTAAAACGCGTTCTCAGAAATAATTTAATATCAATTAAAACATTAACTCTCTAATGATTTTTTTTAACTCTCTATCTCTCTCTAACGAATCTCAAACTACATATTTTTTTAAATTAGGTCTAAGTTCATTTTTGCGGGAATGGGGGCCAATCTCACAAAAGTAATTAAAATCGTTGATAAATAAAACTAATTACTCTCTAACGATTTTTCTTTTCTCTCTAACTCTCTCTAACGATTCTCTAACGATTAGCATTAACAAAAGTTGAGAATAATTAATTCGGGGGCAAAATTCACAGAGGTGGGCTAACGTCACGCTCTTAGAAATGATTTAATATTAAATAAAATATTAACTCTCTAACGATTTTGTGTAACCCTCAATCTCTCTCTAACGATTCGCAAACGATTAAAAAAATAAAATTACGTCTAAGTCCATTTTTGCGAGAAGGGGGGCCAACTTCACACGAAAAATTAAAATTGTATTTACATAAAAACTAATTACTCTCTAACGATTTTTCTTTTCTCTCTAACCCTCTCTAACGATTCTCTAACGATTAGGATTAACAAAAGTTCATAATAATTAAATCGTGCGGCTAACTTCACGGAGGTGTGCGATCTGGCGTTGAAAGTTTAACACAGATCTGTGTCAAACTGTCAACGTCACATCGTCAGTCGTTTTTTTATTATCATAGTAATTTGTCGTTCGTAACCGAGTCTTTTTGCTGAGGTAGAGCCCAGAAGTTTGAGTACTAGCCTTTTAAGCAATTTTACCGACTGGGAAAAGGAAGGTTCTGTATTTATTAACCCACAAGTATTAGTCTCTCTGGTCGACAAGATTTTGACACGTGATACATCAGCTAACTCGACGGGGTGTTGCGAATTCCGTCATGAAAATCAGGAATTTACATGAACTTTCAGCAATCGAATTTATTAATAAAAAATCGTTACCACAGCTATTTTATACAACAAGTTTGTGGCAAATATCATTAATTTTAAATTGATGTCGGCCAAACTTCGTCGGTCTACTGCGAAAGTTGTATAAAATAGGTATTAATACTCCTATCCAAAAGGTAGGCAACTTAGATTCCCTGTAAATATGTACATAAACAATCTTCTCTCTTGCTGAAAATATGCAAAAGGACCAAATAAAGATATTATCATTCTCTCTGCATTCTTACTTTTAGCATTATTCATACATAAACTACATAAAAACACGATCGAATATAAACAAAAATTACAAAAAATTATGATGTGTCGTGACACTTCTTATTGCTGACCGTTCACCCATTTTTTTTATTTCGATTCAAAAGTTGCATTCAGTCTAATCGATACTCGCAATAAAATCAAACTTGAATTTTTTTTGTACAAACTGAATTAAAACTCTTTGGTATATTTTTCATGAATTATTTTATTTTTGAAATTAATTTTATTAAGTACTACATACACGTACGTATGTGAATAGGGGTGCAATTTTTTACGGTTCCGTACGTCCGAATGAAAAAACGGAACCGTAATAGGATCACTCATGTCTGTCTGTCGGTCTGACACATCCAATTTGTTTGGAATGTACTGGACCGATTAACTTGAAATTTGGTACACATATGAATTTCTGTGACCCAAACACGGAAGTGTAACGTCAATAAATGAATTTTGAATATGGGGTGACTTTTAGGGGGCAAAATTAGAACATTGCAAAAAAAAAAGTTTTGCTAACTATATTGTGTGGCGTATCAAATGAAAGGGCTTGTTGTGCCGGTCTCAAATATTTATTTTTAATTATTCTACAATATTTTCGGAACGAAGTTCTTTATACGCGGCTTGCTGTAGAAGTAGACTGGCAGAACTCGTCACGCGAAAAAGCGTTCATAGTTGTACTTCTGCCTAGCCTTTTCTCAACTATGTTTGGGTCGGCTTCCAGTCTTACCGGATGCAGCTGAATTCCAGTATTTTATATGGAGCGACTGCCTATCTGACCTCCACAACCCAGTTACTGGGTTGTTACCCAGTAACAACGACACCCCTTGGTAAGACTGGTTAACGATACCCCTTGGTAAAACTAGTTAAATCGTATATTAATGCTGTGCTGTGCAATGTGCATGCATAATAATCATCCCAACTACGGAACCCTTCACTGTGCGTGGTTCATCACACACTTGCTCAGTTTTTTAAATATCGTTGTGAAACTACCACAAAACTAAACAATTTCTATTACTCAAATAACCTAATAAAAACAAAAACTACCAAGCTCATACAATTAACAAAAAATATTGATATTATTTAAAAGTGTTTGCGGAACACCTACCAATTAAAAGAATTAATTTATCATCATTCCCAAACAAAATATTGTTAAGCCTACCTAAAAAATGTATACTGGGCATTCTGTAGCAAATTATTAGAAAGTACCTATCAAAAATAAAATCCACAATAAATAACTGTCCAATAAATAATTTTGAACAGAGAGCGCATTCTGAATTTAAATTCAAATATAGAAACATTTCGGCGCGAAATTCAATAATACCTGTCCCGGTCATTTATGTCCTGTCTGTTGAGTCAATATAATAATTATATTAAAGGTTTCAATATAATGTCTGAAAAACGATTAATATTACATTAGAAAAGTATAAATCATTACTATAAACTGTGCTTATTGTATATGATGCTTTAAAACAATTTTATTTCAATTTCCAAGTATCGACTTCCGACATTCAACATATTATATACTCGCTTTCGGACATCAGAACAATAAAATAAAAAATATGGTCGGCGATTTTGAACACAAATTGAGTAGTGGTAAAGAATAATACGTGATAATAGACCTGTATTTGTATATATGTTAAGATCTGGGCATTGATTGTCTAGTTGTATATACTCGTATTTAAATAAAAATGATAACACGCACGATTGGCGCGAAACTTCGACTTTGGATAACACAAAACTTCATTACCACTATTTATTTAACTTGAACAATGGATGATTTCGTCAAATAATTAAATAATATATTATTCACTGCCCCCGTGGTGGAGTTTGGATGTTAGAAATCTCCAATATTTATATTTTGTAGCCTCGACCACTACTGTCATCAAAATGGCGATTATCGTATTTACAGTCTTAAATTATTTAAAGGTAAATTAATTAACTTGCGCACTAACTAAGAAAGATTTTATGGCGTTAACAGAATGAGTTTTTATCCAACTCTTTAAATTAACGCACATTCATAAGATTGGATGGGTAGCATTATTCAATATTTACTTAATCAAGTTAGGGTGTCGTATGTCGTAATTCTGGGGTCCAATAGGACCCGCTACCGAACCGGCGCTGGCGGAGGTTTGTGTGTTCGGGTCCAATCGGGGGCGCTTCCGAACAGTTAGAATTGGAATTCGTAATTAATAAAATACATTTGGTAACATTTATTTTTAATGTTAAGTATTTAGTTTTAAAACAAATAGTTGACAACTGAGTAATACAGAAATTTTAGAGTAGGTACTCTTCAACCTTTATGAATTTAAATATTGCCTCTACGATTTAACAAATTCACAACACAGTTTACCTTCTCACAATTTGCTGACAAACTGTTCTATTAAAATAACATGCCTTTTCAGACTAGGTACTCGTACTTCTTTTTCTTTGAACTTCTGATCTTGAGACTAGTTTCTTCAGAAATAGCTGCATCTGTAAAAGTGAAGAAATACGAGTCAGGTAGACCGTAACACAAAAAACATCTGCATAGTGACTGTGCTACTCCGACTCACTCACTAAGGATTCCGTAGTGGCACAATTATTACAGTTCTCACTATCTTTATTAGCTGTTTGCTGTTTAAACAATAGCGTATGCAATCAGATTGAATGAGACCGTTGTGTGTATTTCTTATTTGGGTACCCTTACCGTGCGTTTGCACTGGCGAAACATTTTCGACAAAACATGTTGAAATCTCTAGTTCCTGTTAAAAATTGTATGGAACATTGACAGAAAATAGAGATTATAACATGTTTTTCGTAAATGTTTCGCCAGTGCAAACGTACGGTTAGGCTTCATTTCCACTGGTGTTGTGATGGGACCACAAGGTTTGCGTTGTGTAGCAGATGTAGCATCAATTCCTGAAAGCAAAAATTAGTTTATTTATTTTGTTCAATTATTATTAAAAGACTACCTCGTTGGTATAGTTGCCTGAGGTCCAGGGTTCGATTCTCAGGTCGGGCAAAGTGTTATTCGGTTTTTCTATCTGAAATTTCTATGTAGCAGCCCGGAGTATGGATTTTTGCCCGGTTGATGGCAATAGGCTCGTCCCCTATTAAGTTCATGGGACTTAAACATAACTGACGCAGTGTGGGTGTAGTCGTTTTCTCTATACTTACCAGTAATAAACCTAAAAGAAACACAGATATACTGAACTTGTTTTCAACAAACATGCTCAGTTTATCTGTTGCTCGGTTCAAAAGCTAGGTACAACAAAATGGGGCAATCACAGAGCATAGCGTCCAATCCGCCCAGCCCGCGCACCATAGACTACTATCCGCGCACCGCACCCAAAACGCAGCGAAGTAGGTACTGAGCACAGACTAAGTAGTACTCAAACATGTATACATATGTTTGAGCAAATAAATATTGTGGGGTTTATTCATAACGATGATTAAAGTTAAGTGACGTTCAAACGTCAAAAATGTATGGTTAAACAGTCACTAATCATTACTTAACTTTAAGCAACGTTTATGAATAAAAGGGATTATGTCTTATCTTACTGCGCGCGCGCCTTTGCCCCTCAGGCACTTGTTATCACTACATATTATAAAACAAAGTCCTCCGCCGCGTCTGTTTGTCTGTCTGTTCGCGATAAACTCAAAACCTACTGCACCGATTTTTATGCTGTTTTCACCAATGGATAGAGTGGTTCTCGAGGAAGGGTTTGTATATAATAACTGACATCCACGCGGGCGAAGCCGCGGGTATCAGGTAGTAACAATTTATGAGTCAAAGAATTAGTCCTTAGACAAAGCAAAAAGGAATATCTTAAGGAGGGTACACACGTTACTGCAAGCATGACAAGCGTGCACAACTACCCTATAGGCTACACGCTGTCTATGCAAGCTGGAACAGTCTCAGTTTTTGCTTGAGCGATGGACGTCGACGCGCTTGCTAAACTGCG
Source organism: Lithophane leautieri (assembly GCA_949152455.1). Classification (NCBI taxonomy): domain Eukaryota; kingdom Metazoa; phylum Arthropoda; class Insecta; order Lepidoptera; family Noctuidae; genus Lithophane; species Lithophane leautieri. Next base: position 2,526,268 of record OX424475.1, read on the forward strand.
TTATTTGTATATAACTGGCGTGCGTATGTTTGTGCAAGCTTTAAACTGCGTATACACGTTCAAACATACTTGCACAAGCGTGGCTTGTCCAAGCCGCATAATGAAAATTCTATCAATCTTCATGCCGCTTACCCAAGCAAGATGCTTGCACAAAACCATTATACAGACGCTCAACTCTCAAGTATGTACGCTTGCATAGACTAATTGCTCACGCTGGCTTGTCATGCTTGCAGTTACGGGTATACCCTCCTTACGGATGCAGTAGTAGGTGGCATTCTGTCTACAGTTTCCTTGGTCTACCCTCAAGGGAGAAAAGCGTGAGTTTATGTTTGGCCGTATACGTACGGTTTCCAGATTCTTTTTTTTCCGTTTGGAACGTGTGCGCCTAGTTGAAAATTTTGTATGTAAAGCAAGCATTCAAGTTTCGGCATCAGGATTCCTGATCAGGAAACCGTACGTATGCGGCCAGCCTATGAGTTTAACTTCAAGTAGCTTCTGCCCGCGACTTTGTCCGCCTGAATTTCGGCCCCGCGCCCGCGTCGCGTCCTATCGCCCGCCCGCGTTGTTACTTCGTTTCCGCTTAGTGTTATATCCGACTATTTTTCTTTTTGCTTGGCTCCTAAAGCGCGACGTGAAGCGACGTGACGCTGCGCGCACTTTTTAACAATTATCGAGAAGGTATAATTTCAGTGAGAGTGTTGACACGTGTCAAAGTAGGCTGAGATGCGCGGTGCTGCGCAGCGCGTGTACCTCATTGTGTAGTAAATGGTACTTTCTCAGATTTATTCTATGCCACTTTATGCAAGCGCAGATTGAGAGCCCAAGTTATTTGTTCATAAAAGTTTTAATTCACGTTAAAGAAATTTATGGACCTTTGCTTTAAGTTTTTTTTACAAATTTTAACAAATTTCCGCATGAAACTCAACTTGTTTCGAAAAAAAAAATGGGCCCTCGATCCAGATGCACATAATAAATTCGATATTATATCGCATCATGAAAAAGTGCGTGTCGCGTCGCGTCTCGGTGTGAACTGACCCTTAGATTATGCAAATGTCTAAAGTGGGTGATAGACGTGCGTAGGTACTTAAAGTAAGCGGTCTTTAAGCTCGCGACCTTACACGGCTCGCCGTCGGTGACAAACGTGAAGCTTGCTCAAAATTTCATTGTCAAATTGGCTCACGGTTCGCACACGCACGTCTGTCACCGGCGCGGGCGGCGAGCCGAGTAAGGTCGCGAACTTAAAAACCGCGATCTTTAAGTACGCACGTCTGTCACCCACTTTACGTTAAAGTTTAACTTAAAGTAAGTACTAAATCTTTTTTACACTTAATTGCAAACAAGGTGTAAGTAATTGAATCACCTGTGATCTAAAAGGATAATTTATCTCATTATTATGGACAACTTTCATCCATATGGTGGATTCTTGGCTAGCCTGATTGCAGACTCATTGTCCTTGCATAGGCTTGTTGGGACAATCGAAGGGCTAACCCTTCAATCGTCATCATCTGTGATGATATCTCGTGCAGTTTCACTGGCAACGTCGATGAAATAGCAACAGTCGATTGTCATTTGTTCTGGTATGAAATTGTGAGCATCAAAATGACGGGATAAGTCCCCAATTTAAAATGTATCACATTAAAGTGTTTGTACTAGATATATGTACTCTTTGTACCCTAAACAAGACATTTGTACACACAGCTACACATCAAGCTATACATTTCCAGTATATGCTGACCTCGCATTGTAAGGAAATCTTATACAATGCGAGATCAGCATAAACTGGAAATGTATAGTTTGATGTGTAACCGTGTGTACCTCTAAAGGTAAAAGAAGTATGTCAAGACTTCCCGAAGGTCCTGCCACTTTGACGTCACAGTGGCAGGACCTTCTGGAGGCGCTACTCGGAGGCGGGTAATTCACACCTGAAGGCTTAGTACTACATATGTACAGGTGTATACTCAATTTTCAATGCAATTGTAAGTGCCAAATTAAAGTTATGTGCTTGTACATTGTTCCCGCCAATTTGATGATTTATGTTATCGCTGAATTCATATGAAAATCGTTAGAGCTCGTGCAAAATCAAATGTGGAAACTTAGTACATCCTAAGTACATGAACGTACGCGTAAGTACATCAAAAGTTATCTGTCGTTATCGTCACTCCACGCTCACTTCACGGTGAGATGGTTACAGAATAACAATGCCGTTCGACAAAATGTCTTTTTTGTCAGTTATCGATAAACCTATTTTTGTCAGTTATCGATAAACCTATTTTTGTCAGTTATCGATAACACTATCGGAAAATCACTTACCTAATGTCATACCCTAACACGCTCAAAAACTTCGATAGCACTCCGAGGGAACCAGGAAATGGATAAAAGAAAACAAACTTATCAATAATAATCATGATCTTTTTAATCAAAAGGTACTTTCTTCGTAGTATCTAAGATACCAGAATTGTCGGTACATGCCGGTATTGGAGGGCTCATACACGTCTTTTCACATTTTTCCTTTGTTACAAATTTGTTGCGAGTGCCGCCACATCCACTCCAGGCGTACGCTACGCACTCGTCCACGTAAGGATTGTAGCCCCATCTGTGAAATGGTTGGTCGATTAACTTGTACCTAGAGGCACTGGAACCACTTAGAGGGGTCTAAAATTTCAACCCGCTAAAATGATTTTGCCTTAAAATCGACTTTCTCTCTCTGTTGGAAGAAAAGAAAGAAAGAATAGTTATTTGTGCAACAAGAGAGCAAAGTTGGTTTTTTGCTGCGAGTGTTGATTTGGAATCCCGAGTAAAAAAAATCCCGAGTAAAAAATTGCAAATCTGTTATGGTTCATCTGTTAAAGTTTAAATGTACCTAATAATTTTACTTAAATTTTTTTGTTATTGTTTGTTTTACAAAAATTCATGTGGTTTAATGTTTACCATGTTATATTTTTTCACCTTTAGGTAAGTAAGGGTTTAATTATATGAAATTGCCGTTTTAACTTACTGGCCACTTTGAATTAAAAACTTTTTTACAAAAAATTAAACCGACGAAAAAAGATAACTGAAAAGCGAAAAATAAAAAATAAACGTTTTAGTGTAACTAAGCTCCTACACTAATTTAAGATGAATTTAAGTAACAAATACGGCGGCGCAAAACAAACACACAAATTAATTTGGTAGCTTGATGAATATTCGTTGAATGTGTTTGGCGCCGCCTCATTTGTTACTTAAATTAGTTTAGGAGCTTAGTTACACTAAAAGGTATATTTTTTTATTTTTCATCGGTTTAATTTTTTGTAAAAAAGTTTTTATTTCAATCTCTTATTTTATTATATTTATATAATATATTTTTATATTTGTTTCTATCTCTCGCTTTTATCGTATCGAAGTAAAAGTGACAGAACAAAGTGAAATTCAAATCATTCGAATTTTGTGAGTAGACCCATGTCATGTTCAAGGTTTTTAGAAGAAAAAAAAATTAAAAGTTACTGTGTCGCACGCTCGCAGCAAAATCGAATTTTGCTCACTGTCTGTAGACAGCAAAACCTGCTTGTTTGAGGTGCAGAGGTGAAAATACATTATTTAGCACAGACTAAAAGGCACACTATAGAATATACTTACAACAGGTAACAACATAAAATAAAAAGTGTAAAAGAAATTATCCTCACGGCTGCGCTAAAAAGGCCCAGTTCAGCAAAAATGCCCGACAGCTACATGTGCGTGACGCTGTTTTCAACCGGACCAGAGGCCCAGAAGCTCTAGTGTGCGTTACCTTAGCAAAATGTTGTCGAAAATGGACATTTCAAGCTTATAGATAATTAGTTGCCTAGCTTCTGTAATTGTTGCGCACATTTTTAAATTTGTTGCAATTATAGTTTTTTTTTTAATTTCATAAAAACATTCCTGCTTGGGTAACGTTTCAAACGTTACCGCAGCCAGACATTTTTACAAAAAATGAGAATATTGAAATAAATATTAGCTATATAATTAGTTGTCTCGACGAGGTAAATGTTGCAACTTATTTTTTTTTTTTTTTTACTTCGGCTGCGAAGTTATTCGAAATCCTGCTGGAGTAACGTTTGTGGTTTTGCTGGATCTCTGAAACGGTTAAGCGGATTCTTATCATCTTTTGTACATGACATCTTAGGAATTAGTTCTAATTTGTTGTGCAATAAAAAAAACAAAATAATGCACCATCTATAGGGTATTTAATTAAATATAAAAACACTTCAATAGGTCCTAACACTCTGAATAAGAGCTCTAAAGACTTACTTTAAACGTTATTTTATAGCTTGTAACGGCATTCAAATGTATGTGAAGTTTCATTAGTATCCTGTAAGTAATTAAGAAAATATGATGATATTTAGTTCTCCACGTTCACGGTCACAATGCGCGCGGAGTAATTTGGCCACCAGTAACCCTATATGTGGATATATAAACTGAATTTTATATCAATAATTAGTTGCTTAGTTCAGTTTTATGCCCGTAAAATTTCAGAGTAGTAAATACAGTAATTAACGAGATAATAAAATAAAAGTGATTAGGAAGTCCAAATCCGTGGTAACCCGACCAAGTATAGGTAGGTGGTTACAAAAAAGCGCCCGCGTAATACATGATGCTATCTTCAAAAATATGTAGGATAATACACATTACAAGTTCGGTACAGACACGTACTTTGCATATATTTTTTTTGTATTTTCTATTTCAAGTTTATAAGTGTGTGTAATCCTATAAGAAAGTGTATCCTGAAAGTTATAGCGGACCGGTTAGACGGTCCTTTTCAAAGACACTGGATCGCACTCCATGTGTCTGTGTGATTTTGTTTGTTTTATTTTTGTGGTTTACTAACATAGTTCCTAAGTACTTACTAATACAAACTATATGGATGATTCTGTAAAGATAGTCTGAAATTTTTTTTTTTTTTTTTTTTTATTTATTTCTTCAGAACTAAATATACATTTTTGTTCATTTAAAGTCAAATTAGCGTACATGAATAATATCAATAAAATTATTTAAATGTCTAATTAAAATTAAATAAATATTATGTACAGACTAACTATTTATATATTTTATATACAACTCTCTTAGTTAAAAGTAACTATACAAATAAACAATAAACTAGAATATAGCGTCGAAAAATTCCTCCGCATCGCTGTCGGCTGGTAATGTACCCAAGAGACTGGCGGCATTGCCACGTTGTATGGCAATGCTTATCCTCTGACCAAGGTAAAAGCCAGCCCTTGGGTCACGGGAAGTGTCAAATAGCCGTTTGGAAATTTCATCAAACAAGCAATGAGCACTCGGACCCCACGGCCCTAGGGTTTCAACCCCAAACGGCTCGAAAATATAATTGGCTATAAGGCTGTTATACTTTCGCCGCTTGAGGTTTTCCGCAGCCGCAGCAGCAGCGCCAGCACAGCACGCCGAGCCAGGAAGGTGGGATGGCGCAAGGGTATCGACGCATGTTGCGTCCCACACTAAAGGCCTACCCACCTTCCACGGGAATAAGGACATGCCGTCCGGTCTCTTGCCATCGTTGCGTGCCAAGCCGGTTGGGTTCTAATACAGCTGGAACGCCAGCGGTGACAAGGGCTCGTCGGATGATGTCATTAATTTCCGCGTGCCGCGCTAAGCGACCCGCACTTCGACTGCAAGACAGGCCGTGGTGTCCGAGGCTGTTGACAACTTCACCGCAGTGACAGCGATGAGGAGAACAACACGGGGCTCCTAGTCGCAGGGAAGCAGCGATGCGGAAGGTAGTGTCGTCGAACAAAGTTCCAAGGTTCGATGACGGTAGTGCATGAAGCCACAGTCCCGACTCCCACTTACCCACAGCCAGCAGGCGCGCACGCTCCGCAGTAGTAGCAGACGTGTCAAGTAAGTTGTTCTGTACTACTCTGCAGAGCGGCTCATCCCACCGTCTCTGGGAAGATTGTCGGGCGGATCTGAATTCGGGCAAGCGAGTCTCCAGGCATCTATAGCATCGGTGAGGCACGGGACGTCAAAATCAATCAGTGTGGAAGCTAGGATTTTCCTGATTAATTTCTCAGTACCGTGAACCGAGGATATGAAAGCCGGTTAACTAATACTAGAAATTTTGCGGACGCCGAGGCTTCCCATACGTATGGGAAGAGTAGCTTGTGCCCAAGCTCGGTCGTCCATGGCCACATTTAAGATCAAAGTTAATGTATGACGGATAATTTGGTCCATTTTGTCTAAAAGATGAGTGTGTTTCCATAACTGGGAAGCGCGAAGGAAATATGTTAATTTAGGGCCGAAACAACAGTAACGGATTAAGGTTATAGCCGAATGCATGTTAATTTGGAGCAATCTCTCCGAAATGTCATTAAAATTTTGAATTTTTTCCTCAATAAAAATAGGGAAGGAGTCCTCAAAAATAGGTGACCCAAGGAGACGAAGAGAGTTTTTTCGATAATTTTGATCTCAGGGGCTATTGCGTTAAATTTCGGAAGTGTCAGGTGTCTGTCAGTACTGTCCGCTAAGTATAGTTCACATTTCGAAAGGTTGAGTTCAAGGCCAATGGCACGGAGTTCATATTTTAGGAATTTAAGGTCATTAAAAACAGTTTCTACGTCGCCTCCCAAGGTTCCATCATCGAGGTACCAAACATTGAATTTGGAATTTAGCTGTCGAATAATTGGGTGAATGGCTAAACTAAAAATCACTGGCCCGAGGGGGTCACCTTGTTGGCAGCCAACAGCAGATTCTAGAAGGTTGTCCCGAAACAGTAATTTAGAGGGGTGTCTGTTACATTGCCAAAGAAAACTATAGATTTGGGGTATTTCTTTTTCAGTTTCTGTAAGCCAGTTGTGATATTAACAGAATTAAAGGCATTCTTTATGTCAACCTTCAGGATGACCTCTCCTTTCTCAGAATTTAGGTACGTCGATAAGGCGTGTACAGCAGCCTCGCAGCCCCCTTTGGAACCGTAACCTAGCTACAGGGGCTGAATTTTTTTCGAAATAACCACACCATAGAATTTACAACAAATCTTGGCTGCCATACGACGGTAAGTGGTTCCCACGGCAATGGGACGAATGCCGCCATCCTTCTTACGCAAGGCGCAAAGATTGGCCCCATAAAGGACGTCTATGACGGATTCATTCACCTTGCCGGAGAGCATAAGGTTGATCAGAGCCGTAAGCTCCTTCAAGAGCGACTCACCAGCTGCTCCGGCGCCTGAACAAATAAGGTCCTTAAGGTGCTGAGGACTCAGGCCGTCGAGACCGCCAGCGGAGCCGCTGCGGAAGGAGCAGACAGCTGTGATCACCTCTCGACCTGTAATGGTGAGGGAGTGATTATCCAAATCAGGGGGGTCGGGAAAAGAAAGACCATCTGCTGGGGCAGGGTGTTTGCTCTCCAGAGCTGCGAGTGTTTCTGGAGAACATGGTGCCACCACATCACTACTGAAGAGAATCCTGGCTGTGCCGCTAATGTCACCTTCCCCTAACTTAGGTTCTACCAGATGGGATATACCTCTTGAAGAGGTATATTTCTGTGTCGGGAATTTTGAATCTAAATTAAGAGCCGAAATGTTACAGTTTTCTTTATTTTGAGCAGTTAAGGTCTTTTGGTTGCCAAATTCTTTTGCACGTGTAGAATCCTGTAGGGGAAGGTGAGCAGCTGTTCCCAAGCACTTTGTGAGTTCTCCCGGGCGGCAAGACGAACGCAGCTTGCTAGCTGTTGTGCCACCAGAGGTCTAGCGCCGCGCCGCGGGGAACTCGCTTCAAAACAGGAACAGAGTTTTTGAATTTTGAAAGGGTTTTCCAAAACGGTTCAAAAGTGGTGGATGTATCTGGTGTTGTAGGTGTGGTTGTTGAGACAGGGTCTGAGGAGAGCGCATTTGGTGATCTGTGCACCTTTCCAATATGCACATTCAGACCCCGACCTTTGAAAAACCGTGCCTGGGTACACAGCGGACATCTCTCCAGGATGCTTAGTGATTTCGAAGGTTGACAAGCACTACCACCAACATCCACAACATCGCTGCTGCCACTAAACATTCATTGGTACGGTTTAAGACTTATAAATTAACTTTACTGAAAACAATAACACTACAAAACTAAATTACTAAAAAAAAAACACTGAAACGTCTATAAATCGTGTGACACTGATGACAGCTGTGTGACGGGAGCGACGCAGTCGCGCTCTGGCGGCCTAGGGCGCCGCGCCTCTGAAGCATTTCGACGCAGCCCTGGCAACCAATGCCGGGCTGGCGTCGCGTCCTCAGCGTCGCAATTTTTACATCATTTGATGGGCAGAAAACATGGGTTTTGTGCAGCATAAATATTAATTAATCTTATAACGAACTCCAGTCACGTCACCATCTTTTTTATTCCATTTTCATTTTAACATTCTTCTCAAAAGCGCGTTATTCTTCTAAAAATAAACTCAAGTAACGTCTTGTTCACACACATGTATAACACGGCTAAGAGACTTGGTTCTTCTTCTTTCAGCAATACTTAAAGATTTTATTATTAAAATCGTACACGTACTACACTGTTAAATACGTAACAATATTATAATATCTGTCATATGAAATAGTAGATTGTTGCATCGAGCGCAAAGTGAGTAATTAATGCACGAGGGTTATGTTTACAACAAATTAACACGATAAACAAATTAACATGCGTGCATTAATTACTCACTTTAGCAAGGTGCGTAATCTTCTTCTCTTTCAACTACCAATCTACCTACCGTGATAAAATATACCACCTCAAAATAAAAAGTATTTTTTTAATTAACTTGAGTTTACGCAGTTGGGTAAAAAGATAACTAGATGTATGAAAATTACTTTTACGTATTTGGATACTCATTTTAGAATATGATCTGTGATTTTAAACAATATAATTAGTTATTAGTAAGCATAAGTAGGTATAGTGTGAACTGAAAACATTAATTCTATATCTGTGGGCCTAAAACAGCCACGTTAGCAATTCCTTTAAAAGCATTTAATTTCCTGAATTTTCAGCTGTCATTGGCAATTACTCTAATTTGACACAAAAGCAATTCATAATATGTGGACCATTTTACGAATGTCCAAAGAAAACTGTCAAACAGATGAATTATTTCGTAATATGAATCGCACGCAGATCACATTATTATGAATTATCAGTTTGTGTAATTTTACGATGATTCATAATATTTTCATACTATGATTCTGCCAAAGTGACTGTTTTAACTTTTAAGCCCCCTGTGATTGTTTTTATGGAATTTCTAGAAGCAAAATTGTTATCTATAATTTTTATCTGGGATTGTTTTTAAGTTTCATTAATATTTTAAAAGTTCAATTTAAGTGTATTGTGTGTTATTTTAAGTGTAAAAAAAAATCTTTAATTCATGTAGTTTTTTTAACACTTGTGTACACATTTGTACAAAATTTGTAACATTATCCTACATATTTTAGAAGATAGCATAATGTACTACGCGGGCGCTTTTTTGTAGCCACCTATACTTGGTCGGGTTACCACGGATTTGGACTTCCTAATCACTTTTATTTTATTATCTCGTTAATTACTGTTTACTACGCTGAAATTTTACGGGCATAAAACTGAACTAAGCAACTAATTATTGATATAAAATTCAGTTTATATATCCACATATAGGGTTACTGGTGGCCAAATTAATCCGCGCGCATTGTGACCGTGAACGTGGAGAACTAAATATCATCATATTTTCTTAATTACTTACAGGATACTAATGAAACTTCACATACATTTGAATGCCTACAAGCTATAAAATAACGTTTAAAGTAAGTCTTTAGAGCTCTTATTCAGAGTGTTAGGACCTATTGAAGTGTTTTTATATTTAATTAAATACCCTATAGATGGTGCATTATTTTGTTTTTTTTATTGCACAACAAATTAGAACTAATTCCTAAGATGTCATGTACAAAAGATGATAAGAATCCGCTTAACCGTTTCAGAGATCCAGCAAAACCACAAACGTTACTCCAGCAGGATTTCGAATAACTTCGCAGCCGAAGTAAAAAAAAAAAAAAAATTTGTTTCAACATTTACCTCGTCGAGACAACTAATTATAATATAGCTAATATTTATTTCAATATTCCCATATTTTGTAAAAATGTCTGGTTGCGGTAACGTTTGAAACGTTACCCCAGCAGGAAATGTTTTTGTGAAATTAAAAAAGAACTGTAATTGCAACAAATTAAAAAATGTGCGCAACAGTTACAGAAGCTAGGCAACTAATTGTCTATAAGCTTGAAATGTCCATTTTCGACAACATTTTGCTAGGGTAACGCACACGAATCTCTAGTGTGAGTTACGTAGTAACTATTCAGTAATCTGTGGTGTGAGTTACTTATAACTCGACTTTATGCATCGACCGCGTTAGGCGCTCTGATTGGTCCTTCACTGACCTTCACTGGTGAAGGGCCAAGCGGAACGCCGAACACCGTCGATGCGTAAAGTCGAGATGGTTAAATGAAACTCACACTAGGGCCTCTGAAAGTGTGTGGTGACGGATATAAATCAGTTTTATAATGTACAGTCGCCAACATTACACATCAACCTACTTTGTAGATTTCAAACTATGTAGGTACGAGTATACTTCTTTCTACTCGATAATTCGAATTTCGTCGGTTAGCTTGTTTTTTTTGCATTTGATCTTTGAGTCTTGGTGGACCATGTATCGAGTTCACGTATCACTGGTCAGTTTCCCTCAGTCTTCTGTGTATTTAATTCGCAAGTTTCGTTGATTCGTCAGTTTTACTGATCCGTCAGTTTTGCCGATTAGACAGTTGCGTTAACTCGACAGTTTCCAGTGTTTGCCAGTTTTAGTCTAATGTCTTTCGCATGGCGGCCAGTATCACACTAATGTAAAATATATTTATCATCTTCACTGAGTTTGGTGGTCCATTAAATTGTACGATGAGCGATATGTCGAAGTTAATAAAGAAATAAAAATTATCTTAAAAGTGTGTGAAAAGCATAAAACAATTACGAAGTAGACTACTTTAAAAAAAAAAACAACCGTCTTCCAAAAAAAAAAGTGAAAATAACTTTAATTTCGGAAGTCGGTGTCTTTGCTTTTGAACCGACTTCTTCAAAAAGGAGGAGGTTCTATGTTCGTCCATATGTAATTTTTTTTTTTTTTGTTTATGTTCATCGATATTTTCGCCAATTGTGAACCGATTTACAAATTTCTTTTTTGTTCGTAAGGGTATACTCCCGAGGTGGTCACATATAAATTTTATTAACTTTGCTTGCGTAGTTTTTGAGTTAGCTTCAATAATTACGTAATTTTCTAACTTAGTCTATGTAGACGACATTATATTTGACTCCGTCACTGTTATTTACATAGCAGGTAGTGGTATTCGAATTTGTGTGGGATAGGTATCAAAACTAAAATGTGAAAAATAAAAAGTAAAAAAAACAACTGACTTCCAAAAAAAACACAAAAAAAGTGAAAAATTACTTTAATTAGGTACGAAAGTCGGTGTCTTTGCTTTTCAATATCCGTTTTTGGCCACAGACTTCCGAAATTAAAGTTATTTTTCACTTTTTTAGTGTTTTTTTTGGAAGTCGGTTGTTTTTTTTTTAACTTTTTATTTTTTGGAAGCCGGTAAGTTTAAAAAAAAATCTTTTTTCAATTTTCGTTTTTTAGTTGTGGTTCGGTACTTACCCCACACAAATTCGAATACCTGCTATATAAAGAACAGTGACGGAGTCAAATAAGATAACGTCTTCATAGACTAAGTGGGAAAAATACGTAATTATTAAACATAATTGAGAAGCATGACCTACCAAAAAAAAAAGAAGCATCATTATCGTTTTATAATTGGCGGAGTAATCGCGTAAAATACACACACAAAAATAAAAAACATACAGACGAATTAAGAACCTCCTACTTTTTGAAGAAGTCGGTTAAAAAATATACTTGATGACATTACATATTGTTGATGAGGTTATGAGAGCCCAGAGGGTTTTTGAGCAAGCATACCTATGCAGGGCGAAAAGATCATGGCTGAGTAGGTGTGGTGTGGCATGACGAGGGAGCACCGAAAATAGTTATACATATTTGAAAAGTTTCAGGCACACATTGTAATTATTATGAATTATGATTACGACCTTTTATCATTGTCTATGAACGTTTTATCGTACAATTCAAAAACTTCGAATAGTTATAATGAACGAATATTGGGATTAAAGCTGCACCCCAGTGGTCAGGACTTTAGTACTCTCCATTTTCCAATTTCGAAAATGGGCCAAAACCAAAAGTGAAAACCAATACAATGTTCCGTAATGCCCTGTTTGCATATGCGAACATTATGGGCTTGGCCCGAATATTCCTAGTCGCCACATGGATTACCACCGGGTGGCGATCGGGAATAAAATTCCCAGTAGCCACCGGGTGGCGGCTGGGAAGGGAAGTTATTGCCCCCACTTCAGATCGCTGTAAACCGCGGCGTGGATCGCCAACTCTAACCCCAAACGCACGGTTACCGTGCGTTTGCACTGGCGAAACATTCCCGACAAAACATGTTGAAATCTCTATCTATCTCTCTCTCTCTCTCTATCTCTTCCTATTTAAAGTTTTGATACAACATTTTAAGAATATTTAGGTAAAGGTAATTTTATTGTTATACATGAATTAAAAATATGTCATTAGATTATCTGTGACTGCGACTGATGATAAGCTTTTGTTATGTTATTGTCTCAGACCAACAAAAAAAGGTAGACGGAGCGCTGCTAACATCAAAAGTGAAGTCACAAAACTATACTCCTGCAAGTAAACACACAGGCTCACACACGCACCTACACTAAAACTATGCTCATAGCTCCTAGTACGTCACGAGTCGTCGTCTAGTAAACATCAATAAAAAAATAGAATTATGCCTTCTTGTGTAGTGAAAACTTGTAAAAACAATAGCAAATGACATAAAAAGTCTCACGGAATCACTTTTCACTTGTAGGTACTTGAAATAACATCGGTTTTAATTTAATGAACTATGAATTTTATGTTACTTGGAACAAAAAACCTCAACGAATGAATGAATGAAAGCAGTGACATAACGTGAGAGGGTTGCCATAATGTGATTTCAAATTTACCCATTCGATTAAACCGATTTAAATTCGAATTCTTATTTCGAGTAATTATATTCTTGTTTTCTTTTTTTAAGTTTTTATGTTTTAGATTTCCAAGTAATACTGAATCTAAAAGTAAATGGATAGTAGCTATACCAAATAGCGATGTAAAAATGTTTTGTTTTTGTTTCGGAATAGAAGTCCTTCTTAAGGAGGATGCGTCAAGATAGCCCGCGAAATTCAAATTTTCTTTCGTTTTTCGCAATTTGCAGGTCAGTGTCAGGTTGTATGTTGATCTAAATATTATTAGCGGCCGTAACAAATATGGGTTTACAGAATTATAAACATTAGAATCAGCAATACAACTCTCTAAGTTCATGAAAGTGCCAAATGTCGTATGAAATAGTCATTCAATGCACTTATATGAACTTAGAAAGTTGTATTGCTGATTCTAATGTTTTTATTAAGTATAAAATTTGAATTTCGCGGGCTAACTTGGCGAATCCCCCTTAACAATTGAGTTATAATACCAGACTCAACAATATCTTACTCGTACAATATTATCCTACACATACTCGTACAATATTATTCCCCAAATTATAGGGAAATAACAAATGACAATCCTTTTTATACACACAAAGGTGGCTTCAATTTTGATGTTCGCAGTGCTCCGTCTTCCTTTTTTTGTTGGTCTGAGGTTATTGTAAATATTATCTGAGATAAAGATTATCTGTGATATGAATTTACACCAGCACCCTAATTACGTAATACACGATCAATCAGAATCTAAATCGGTTTGAAACAAACTGCTAATCCATTGCTTCATAAGTTCAAAACAAAACAAAAACAAAGCAATGAATGTTGTTGAACTGTCAAATTGAAACAGATTAGTCTTATTCTGTTGCGAAAATAAGTTACGCTATTAGATAGCAGGTTTTTATGATTAATAATAAGTGATTAAAAGCAACTACGATGAAGAAAATGTTTTTTGTATGTCCTGAATAATATCACTTCATATCTATTAATAAAACCACATTGGAAAAGTCTGTACAGAGATTTGAAGTGCGCCGCGGTGTACAGCGATTAGAAGTGGTGGCAATCTATGTGGGGCGACTGGGGTCATATTCGGCTTCGGCTAGGCAGCACATGATCATACCAAAATAAAAGACTCTGAAGTCACAGTAGTTTTGGCCCATTTTCGAAATCTGAAAGTGGACTCCTGGCCACGGGGTTGTGGGGCCCCTATCTGAAACTTTTCAAATATATTATTTTCGGTGCCATATTCTCTCGTCATGCCGCACCTACTCAGATAACATCCTTTTGCCTTGCACATGCTTTCTCAAAAAACGTCTGGAGTCTCTACCATTATTAATTCTCACCTCGGAACCAAATTGGCTTTTACACCTTTCTCGCATGATCCTAGTAATGGTGGCAGATAGCAGACGCTAGGCTTGCCAACGTGTTTGGGAGAGTATGCCCACGGCGGAACAGGAGTTCCACCATTGCCCGCGCCTAGATCTGTTTTTATCATAAAAGGCAGGTAGGCATTATATATATATTTTTTTTTTATGTATGTTCACCGATTACTCCGCCGTTTGTGAACCGATTTAAAAAATTCTTTTTTTGTTCAAAAGCTTATACTTCTGAGGTGGTCCCATTGTCACCAAGTCAGGATCTGATGACGGGATCCTAGAGTAATCGAGGGGAACTTTCAAAAATCGTAAGGGCAACTAGTGCATTCCTTAATTTATTCATTAAGTATTTTACAGCACTACAATTTTATGAAGGTCTGGAGTCGATCTGATGATGGAGCCGAAAGACAGTCAAGGGAACTCCTCAATGGTTTACAGCAGATACCTCGTGTTTGGGCTTGATTAATTTGTATTGATAAAAACTTTACACTTTAATGGGTTGTGACTGTCGTTAGGGGTCTGATGATGAAGACGAAAGACAGTCGAGGGAACTCCTCAGTTGTTTACAGCAGATATCTTGTGTTTGGGCTTGATTAATTTGTATTGATAAGAACCTTACACTTGGATGGGTTGTGACTGTCGTTAAGGGTCTGATGATGAAGACGAAGGACGATTAACGGAACTCCTCAACGGTTCACAGTAATTACCTTGTGTTTGGACTTAATTCATTTATATTGATAAGAACTTTGCAACCACATAGGTTGTAAGTGACATTACAGATCTGATTATGGTCACCTTATAATATGATGATGAGGGGAACTATACAGTGTAAGCAAATGTATAGTGTTCACCCTTATATTCTTGAGAAGGCACGGGAGTCTCATTAGCCAGCTGGTTTCGTATAATATCTAAACGATACTTGCGCTGTTCAGACGACTCGCCACTTAATCGTTTATGAATAAGATTGAGTCGGCAGATCTTATCATTTGGCGACTCCTGCGACAAATGAGAATGCATATAATTTCTCATCTGAGATAACCTAGCATGAAGAGCTAACGGTGATTCTTGGGAACCGGACATAGCACTCCGTTTGCGATTCTTAGATAGGCGTTCTTTTTCAGCAGTATTAGTCTCTTTAATCCTGTTTTTCTTCATGCGGGCGGCTCCTTTAGTTGGTCTACCCATGGTGATTACAAAAATCAAATTACACAAAAAATGGAAAAATAATAAAACTTTAAAAAAAAATTTACCGACTTCAAAAAAAACAAAACAAAAAAGGACTACTGTACTAAAACCAAACGGCAAAAGTACTTCTTTAATAATAAGAGAAAAATAAAAAAATAACTTTAATTTCGGAAGTCGGTGGCCAATAACTAAAATTAAAAGCAAAGACACCGACTTCCGAAATTAAAGTTATTTTTTTATTTTTTTTTACTAGTTTTATTGAGTTTCTGAATACTTAGGTATCGTAAAACTTTGTGACCGATGGACATTCTTTACCGTG
Source organism: Lithophane leautieri (assembly GCA_949152455.1). NCBI lineage: Eukaryota > Metazoa > Arthropoda > Insecta > Lepidoptera > Noctuidae > Lithophane > Lithophane leautieri. The sequence goes on from OX424475.1 coordinate 2,542,242, forward strand.
CGTTTGCACTGGCGAAACATTCACGACAAAACATGTTGAAGTCTTTAGTTCCTGTCAAAAATTGTATGGAACATTGACAGAAAATAGAGATTTCAACATGTTAACCGTGAATGCTTCGCCAGTGCAAACGCACGGTTACAATTTATATCTACAGGTTAAATTTTTCACATTACATTATATTTTGCCTCCTATCGAGGTTTTCTTCTTCTGACACAACATAGTGCTTGATGTCATGTAAATGATATTTAGTGTCTACTCTGCAGTGGTTTTTGAGATATACATGTGTACATAGTATTCTGCTGCCTTGCACTTTTCTTTCTGTTGCCACCCCAGCAGAAAGAAAAATGCTTCATAATCTAAGCGGATTTTAAGTAGGTACAGTCACGAGCAAAAATATGTATACTCCCAGCAAAATTCAATAACGATTTTCTCGTGGAATAACGATCGAAACTTTAAGGGGCCGGCCGTTGGAGGTTGGTCTCAACTACAATTTGGAGTGCGTGCATTCGTGCAAACTTCGTTCGGAATATTGCTATCTCTGTTTGACAAGGAAAGCGGTACGCACTGAGCAGCCGAGTGTGCGTGCGTGTGTGAGTGGAGAGATAGATATTATTAGCTGTACAGGCTGTTCTTGCCATTCATTCTTTCTTATCGAGTATTATTAGTATTTAAGTATGTTCATTATTTGCTTTATTTTTGTAGACTAATTTGGGGAATCGTTAGTGAATGTCCAGACTAGTAATGCGTTTTTTGGAAATTTCTTTACCATGCCAATATCTCAACATATTAGGTTACTAGCTGCGCCCTGCGGGTTTACCCGCGTAAGTCTCGATCCCGTGGAAATATCGGGATAAAAAGTTCCGTAAAAATCCTATGTCCTATTCCAGGTCATGATCTACCCATGTGCTAAATTTCATCTAAATCCGTTGAGCCGTTTTAGCGTGAAAGCGTAACAAACAAATCAACAAACGAACTCACTTTCGCATTTATAATATTACTAGCTTCCGCCCGCGGCGTCGCCCGCGTGGTATGTCGATGAAACGTACCCTATGTCCTGCCCCAGCATGTCATCTATCTCCTTGCCAAATTTTATCGAAATCCGTTCAGTGGTTTAGGCGTGAAAAGGTAACATACAGACTTACAGACAGACAGACAGACCGACAGACAGACAGAGTTACTTTCAATTTATAATATTAGTATATGGATTATATAAATATAGTTAGGATCTCGAGATTTACGGCTGTAGAGAAAATCTGGTAGGTAAACAGATAGGTACTTACGTCATTTATATAAGGTACCTACCTAGAACCTACACACCGTTATTGAGCGTGGCCTTGGAAATCGATAGCCGAACGGTCGGCGATAAAGCTGACACACGCACGGCGGCGGCGTGTAAATAAATTATTGGGATTTATATTTCTTATTATTGTTAGGGTTCCGTACCCAAAGGGTAAAACGGGACCCTATTACTAAGGCTCTGTCCGCCTGTCTGTCTATCCGTCCGTCTGACCACGGCTTAGCTCAGAGACTGTTGGTACTAGAAAGCTGTAATTTGGTATGGGTATACATATAAATCACGCCGATAAAATGGTAAAAAAATCGTAAAAAATATTTTATTTTAGGGTACCTCTGCTACACGTAATGTGTGTATGGTTTCTTTTTTTTTCGTCGGTCCTATGGTGTGGGGTATCGTTTGAAAGGTCGTTTAAAAATTATGACCATCCATTTTTGGAGTCAGGGATCCGTTACAAGTCAAATAATAAAAATGTACATTAGCAAAGTATTAGTAAAAGACAAAATATTTATTTAGGTTCTTACTTCAGAGATATTGACAATTCATAATTTAAAAATATGAGTCGAGAGTATATAATATGTATATGAGTCGAATCTTGATAAAGTCGTGTAGGGTGACCATTATCGACTGAACGAATTACTTACAAAATATACAATTATGGTTATCAGAGTACGTAATTATGTAGTCTCAAAGGTCCACACAAGACACGCTGATTTATAGGATTTGGCTTGTTACCATAAGGTAACATGATATAATAAACCGTAACAGGATAATCAACCGTAATCAAACGGCAAGAAGTTTTATTATACCTACGTGTGTGCGTAGACGCAGGTGCACCCCTATTCCCTCACTTTCAAAATTATGTTATGCGTAAACAAACATACAAAAAAGGTCCAACTTTCACAAATCTATAACAATCGGTCCGTCAAGTCCATCAGCGCACCGCCCATAGCTATTTATATATACGACGCGGGAGGAGAGTTGCGGTCACGCAAAGAATAGGGAATATGCATGTATTTTTTTAATGTTTTTATTCGACAGTTTACATCGCCAAATAACAGGAAAAAAAAATTCTACGCAATAAAAGCAATTTAAAGTACTTAAAAAAAAAAGGTTAAAAATATCCAACCAAACCGGGCTAATTAAACGCCCTCCCACTTGGCGCGCTTGGTGTGGTGACGTCACATTCTATGAAAACAAACAAAAATTTGCACGCTGAGAACGAAAGTGACCTATCTCTAATTTTTTTTAAATTAAATAAACAAAATTACTCAAAAAGTACACTTTATCACACTTATTAAAAAACAGATCATTAATGTTTAGGGTTAGAGGGCTTTTCGGTCTCTTTGTATTTCATGTTAAAAAGTTATTCTAGAATGAATAGAAAATGTTCAATCCGTCGAACACATTTTTTTCTATTACCAAAAATCATAAATGTTGACTTGAGTTACTTTCGTTCTCAGCATGCGATGTGTCAGTAAATGTCAAACACTCCTAAACTCATTGGCATTTTGATTTTTTTACTATATTGTTACGTCACATCCGCTTTGACCAATAGCGTCGCTTTTCAAGTAGGTATATGAATATTCCACAGTTTTTTGGCACTTTAAAATAATTAATTTCTCACTCAAAAAGAAATATTATTCAAAAATATTGATGGAGGCATACTTCTGAAGTAAAATGGTTTATTTAAAAAAAATACTTGACCCTTATTTGAATCACATGCATATCGTCCCCGTAGAGCGAAAAGTCACTATCCTAGTCACTATACTAGTGGTATCCGTAGGGATTTCACGAAATCCCTAGGGATACCACGAAATCACGGAAGATGTCGAATATTCTTGTTTATTACGTCTTCTCACTAACAATTTTATTTTTAGTGATATGTCGTTTCACTAAGCAAAATCTAGTAAAATAAGAAAAATGTTGATGAATAAAATAATAAAAGAAAATTACAAATTAACTCATGCATTTTTATTACTTAATAAAGTTTAAATTAACTAAACATTTATTCTGACTATGATATTCTACCTTTTCTATTATGTGAGTTCGTTTATATATCTTCAAAATGAGTGGTTAGACTAACAATTAAGAGACCGGATACGAAATTTTTCCGATTTTGCTAATTTACGTGAATTTACGGTTAAAATTCTGTGTTTCTATAAGTTATAACCGCTCAAGTCTTGAGCCGCTATCACGTCAATGTGCTCGGGCAGCACCAAGCAGGGACCAGTGGGAGCGAGATAAATACATAGCCCGAATCGTATTCTCTAGTGTTCGCTTTTTTGACATTTGACTGGATTTAGCTTAGTGAATCGACATATCACTAACCATTTTTAATAATAATAATAATAAGTGAGACGGGCATTCTCGGGGACAGGAATCAGCTCTCTAGAATACATATCTCGTGTCACAGAGCGCATCGACTTCCTGAAGCAAAAAGTTTGTGCATGGGCGAGCCGTATTCGACGGTATAAGAGGCGGGTTGACCGATACACGCAGAATCGCATGTTCCAGAGCGATGAGAGGTGGGTATAATTATATAGAACATGAGAGCGACCTGAACAAAATGTGACAGACGTCTGCCGCCCGGATGATACCGCCACGAGCGCATTCTGGCGCAACATCTGGTCGGTACCCGTCTGTCACGCTGAGGCTGATTGGATACAGAATATCGAGCGAGTGTGTGAAACTATACCAGACATGGATGCTGTATTAATCACTCCACTAGACTTAGCCAGAGCAGTCCGTCCGTTACCGAACTGGAAATCACCGGGACCGGAAGGACTGCACAACTTTTGGTTAAAAATGAAAAATGTTGCAAAAACGGGAAGAAATATTCATTTTTGAGAGCTTCCGTTGCGTGCGCTGTGTAAACGGTTTAAGTTACGCAAATATCATGTATGAAAGAATTGTTCTTCTTTAAAAGTTCTAAAAAAAAGTCCGCGACAGCATATGTCTATCTTTTAAGATTGACTCACTATAACCTTTTTTTATGGTAATCAAATTTGTTCGAAATTAATTCATTATTTGCGAAGGAGTTTCATCATCATAATATTAATTCTTATTCAAATAAATAGTTTTAACATCAAGGGTATTTATGTAGCAGTAAAATACTTTTTAATTCATTCGAATCGGACATTTAATTTCGAAGTTATCACGAAAATGCAATACGCGAACCGTTCGACGCCGGCGGCGGCACACGGGTAGAACATGACCTGGAATAGGACATAGTATACGTTTTATCCCTATATTCCCACGGGATCGAGACCTACGCGGGTGAAACCGCGGGGCATAGCTAGTTTATATTATATGTGAAAACAGTGTACCTAAACCTAACTATGGTACGTGTGTAAGAATTATAATAATATCAACCGTAAATTGGAGTTTTACTTTCGTCCGCGACTACACCTCCGATACGTCTATAAGGGGACAGGTAGAATACCTTCGACCTATGTCTCCAAACATACATAGAAAGTGCATACAAAGTTAATTATGTGCAAACATGTTTACCACTACGGAGTTGTATTGCTGGTTCTAATAATTATAATTCTGTAAATCCATATATGTTACGGCCGCGTATCATATTTAGATTTCTTTTTAACCTGGCAAGAAAAGTTGACATAAAGACTGGTTTAGTGGCATACCATGGTTTGGTCGCATCGGTCTTGAGGTTTGGAATCATTTTTTGGGGTAACTGCACTCTAAGAGATAACATATTTAAAGCCCAGAAACGTTGTGTTAGAGCTATGTGCGGTCTTAAACCTAGAGATAGTTGTGAATCTCTGTTCAAGTCTTTGAAAATTCTTACTTTTCCGTCGTTATACATTTTAGAAATGGCAATTTTTGTAAAAAGAAATAAAAATTTGTTTGTTATGGTCTCGGACACCAAGAAAGGTCCCGTGAGAAGTCAATACAAAAACCTCTTAACTGTCGGTGGCTATAAAACAGCACTACTTAGAAAAAGTATTTTCTGCATGGGTCCAATAATCTAAACTAATATTATAAAGAGGAAAGATTTGATTGTTTGTTTGCATTGAATAGGCTCCGAAACTCCGGAACCGATTTGAAAAATTATTTCACTGTTGGGAAGCTACACTATCCCCGGGTGACATAGGCTATATCATATTTAAAAAAAAAATTGGGATCCTTACTAAAACTCCAATAATGTAACCTAAGGTGTAAAAAAGCGTAGGGTAGGTAGGTAGGTAGGGTGGATATGTAGTGTAGGTAGGTAGGGTAGGTAGGTAGGGTAGGTAGGTAGGTAGGTAGGTAGGGTAGGTAGGTAGGGTAGGTAGGTAGGGTAGGTAGGTAGGGTAGGTAGGTAGGGTAGGTAGGTAGGTAGGGTAGGTAGGTAGGGTAGGTAGGTAGGTAGGGTAGGTAGGGTAGGTAGGTAGGTAGGTAGGGTAGGTGTGTAGGGTAGGTGGGTAGGGTCGGTAGGGAGGTAGGGTAGATAGGTAGGGTAGGTAGGTAGGTAGGGTAGGTAGGTAGGGTAGATAGGTAGGGTAGATAGGTAGGGTAGGTAGGTAGGGTAGGTAGGTAGGGTAGGTAGGTAGGGTAGGTAGGTAGGGTAGGTAGGTAGGGTAGGTAGGTAGGGTAGGTAGGGTAGGTAGGCTAGGTAGGCTAGGTAGGTAGGGTAGGTAGGTAGGGTAGGTAGGTAGGGTAGGTAGGTAGGGTACGTAGGTAGGTAGGTAGGGTAGGTAGGTAGGGTACGTAGGTAGGGTAGGTAGGTAGGGTAGGTAGGTAGGGTAGGTAGGTAGGGTAGGTAGGTAGGGTAGGTAGGTAGGTAGGGTAGGTAGGTAGGGTAGGTAGGTAGGGTAGGTAGGTAGGGTAGGTAGGTAGGGTAGGGAGGTAGGTAGGGTAGGTAGGTAGGTAGGTAGGTAGGGTAGGTAGGTAGGTAGGTAGGTAGGTAGGTAGGGTAGGTAGGTAGGGTACGTAGGTAGGGTAGGTAGGTAGGGTAGGTAGGTAGGGTAGGTAGGTAGGGTAGGTAGGTAGGGTAGGTAGGTAGGGTAGGTAGGTAGGGTAGGTAGGTAGGTAGTGTAGGTAGGGTAGGTAGGGTAGGTAGGGTAGGTAGGGTAGGTAGGGTAGGTAGGTAGGGTAGGTAGGTAGGGTAGGTAGGGTAGGTAGGTAGGGTAGGTAGGGTAGGTAGGTAGGGTAGGTAGGGTAGGTAGGTAGGGTAGGTGCGCGTTAGATAAGTACTTAGTGCTACCCGTGCGAAGCTGGGGCAGGCAGCTAGTATTTAATAAACTACCTGACAGCATAAAAAGTGACACCCTTCAACAATTAAAAAATAAACTCAAGGCTTTTTTGATACAGAAATGTTATTATTCCATAAGCGATTTTTTGAATGACCCCGTGTGAGTCTCAACAGTTTGACATTATTATACGTAACAATTTTATGCATGATCTGGACCTGTTAAAATGACTTATTAATTTATTATCCGTTTCGTAATTTTTGTATTGATGATGACATTATTGGATAAATTTTGCATGCCAAAACTCAGAACTTATTAATTTATTATCTATTTCATAATTTTGTATTGACATTATTTGTTAAATTTTGCATGCCAAAACTCAGGCAGAATGTACCCGGCTCACTATATTTTTTATAACAACTTTTTTGTACTATACCTACATTCTATGCGAATAAATGATTTGATTTGATTTGATTTGATCATAATACAACCTGATACTGACCTGCAAATTGCAAAAAACGTAAGAAAATTTGAATTTCGCGGACTACCTTGACGCATCCCCCTTCAGTAGCTCCAAAAGAATCTAGTTATGTCAAGAAAATTCCTTTTCATTATGGAACTCGGTAACACTATAATATACTCTGGCGGTCAAAAAAGTACGATGTTTATTTTTAAACATAGATTGAGGTAGTTCTCTCCAACTTTTAGGTACTTTGTTATAAATGACTGGAGCTAGGTACTGTATATACTTTTGCGCATAAGGTTGTCTTAGCGGATTGGAGACAAAGTTGACCATTGTCACGCCTATTGCGTGGGAATATGTCGGCTAGACGCTTATAGTAACGCGGATCAGCTACTTCCAATATGTGTAAGCACGGTAAAGTTAATATCTTGTAATTTTTTTAATAAAGCACGCAGCTATCTTTCGTCTCTGGTTTAAACATCGCCCGTAAACATCTTTTAAGAGACTTGAATGCTGATTCTTTTTCCGTCGAGTTACCCCAAAATATTAGCCCATAGCGTAGATGGGATTCTACTAGACCATAGTACGCTGTAAGTAGAGCATTCGTATATAATGTGAATGAAAGTGAGCTTAAAGCGTATGCGGATATAATAAGTTTTTTACATAAAAAGTCAATATGTGCTTTCCAGTTAAGGTTTTTATCATGCTGGACGCCAAGAAAATTTGTAGAGTTAACTTCTTCTATGTTTTCATTGCAGTAATGTATGATCAAATTTTCCCACTCACATTCATGCCAATTTGATAAAACTGTTTGAACCAGCATGTTTGATCAAATTACTTGAACGGAACGTCTATGGCCCGCATAACAATAGTTTAAATAGTAGCAATGGTTTAATTTTGACAGTTCAACAACATTCATTGCGTTAATTACGTTGGGGAGCAGACAAATTTTCGAACAATGAAGCAATGGATTAGCAATAGCCTTCAAAATTAATCAGATTTAGTTTGAGAGTGTGTTACGCAATTAGGGGGTGGGTTTTGGAGGATGTATCTAATCCATTGCTTCATAGGTTTAAAAAATTTGTCTGCTCAACAACGTAATTAATCCCTTCCACTGATAGTTGTCGTGCTACAGCACCTGTCAAAACATAGTTTACTGAGGTTTTTCGTGTGTCTGTATACTAGGGTGTCCCTTAAAATTCAAGTTCGATTTTTTTTTACGCATACCTTCTAAAAAGTTTCGTAATAATCCAATATAGTCTAGAAAAAAATATTAGCCCGCTGTATGAACGATAACCCGTGCCGACTTGTGATTTTAAGTTGTTCATACAAATTCCGCGGGTACTGCACTGCGAACTGTAACTACGTGTTTTATTTATCACATCATACGTAATTTTTTAGATTATTAATACGCGTATACACGTGTATTGCATATAGTTGTCGTAATAACAGAGATATAAACAAAAAAAAAAAACATATCGGCCTAACTAGCATCACATAAATGGTGTAAAATTAAGTTTCATCTATTCGAAAAGTTTTTGCTGTCTGGCTTTACAATATTCGCGAAATCAAGTTGACTGTCAGTGAAAATGCTAATATTGTGATTAGGAAGTGCATAATATTTTGGAAAAAAGCTAAAATTCTCATAATGGCATTTCCTAACTGCGCGAAGAAACGTCTTGATTTATATCATGTTTGGAGAGAACTGCATAGGTTTTATAATAAAACGCGGGCAATGAACAAATATGTAGACAAAGACGATTAGACGAAGAAGAAAGAAAACTAAGATAAAGAGAGTTATTGGCTGTCACATCTACACATAACTTGGAACATCCACAAGATTCAGACGAAGAACAGATTCTGAAATCTGAAGTCAGCTTGCCAGAGATTTCCTGCCCTGACACAAGTTCGAAAAAGGTAGAAACTTGTCACAGCTTTAGATCGATGCCAGCTAAGCATAAGAGACTCCATTAACATTCTTCATGCGGTGGTAGAACCGCTTGGTCTGAGCAGGGAAGATTTCCCCAATAGCAAATCCTCGATCCAGCAAATTCGTACTCAGATGAGAAAATCCACAGCAGAAGCAAGCAAAATAACTTCAGAACGACGTACCTGACGTAGTCCCAGTCCGTTGGGATGGATACCAGGCTGAATAAGCCAAGTTCAAAAGAAAGACGCTTGCCAATTATCTCTTCATTTGCCGACAGAGAACAGCTTCTTGCAGTACCAAAACTATAGAGTTCTTCCGGTAAATATCAAGGAAAAGCCGTCTCAACTGCCCTCTATGACTGGAACCTCAGGTGCAAATAATGTGATGCGACACAACAGCTTCAAATACTGGCCATTTCAATGGAGCTTGCGTTCCTTTGGAGCAGAATTTATAAAGAGAATTGTTACCTACTTTTTGCTTGTCGTCATCGTGTTTATGAGTTGGTGATTGTTGTTTTTTTTATGTTTAAATGAAGATAATTATTTCTCTTATTAAAATTTCATTTTGTCTTTTACTCACTTCATTTTTTGAATTTTTATTAATTTTGTAGGACTAACCAAATAAGAGACAAAACACGATTTTTGATAAACTTTGTGGCTTGGTCGGCACGAGTTGCAATCATGCTAGAGAGGTAAAATTTCATATTTAAGTATGGTTTTGCATTTATAAAAGATACAGGGGGTATGCATATCAAAACTCGAAAAAAAAAAAAAAGTCATATAAGGGACACCCTACTGTATACCCAGCAGGACCCTACGTTTAATCCGATTGAAAGCTATAGTAAAACGTGCGTAGTATTTAGTACCGTCCGAATTATCTATGTAAAAAATTAGTACCTTAATGACTACAGCGAAATATTAAATTATTTTCCAGCAGGATCCTCCGCTGTTTGAAGGTCTTCAGACCAATCACATTTAAATTATGGTCCCGTTTAGCGGTGTATTAGTACCTTACAAAATACCTTAGTTTTATTTTAAAATAATTATTATTTTATGAGGAATCACCTGCAAAACGTATGTCATGCCAGCAAATGTGTTGACTCAAAAAGGAGTTGAATTTTTGAATAAAGCTGTTTATTTTCGAGACACTAGTACGACATGCATCCAAAATGGCTGCGATGGTATTCGTGAGGCCACCATTTGTCTGATATCATTTGATTTGAATGAACTTGCGACAATATCATTGTGTGATATTCCCCAAAATTTATTCATTAAAGATAAAGTGCATAGATTGGTTTCTGCAATACAGTATTGCCCGGGTGGTGAAATCGGGCATTATAGAGCTCACTGCCTAAGAAAAGATAAACAGTGGGAAAGATAAACGTTCGCTGAAAAAGTGCTAAAATTTTAAAACAAATTGTCTGCTAAAATACAAACTATTTGAATTAAACGTTAGGTTATTAGAGAAGTACTACAAAAATGCTAATAAGAAATTATGACTATCTGGGCTGAAAGCATCAAAACAAAATAAGCTCCTGCTGGCATGACGAAAAGTTTTGCAGGTGCGTTCCTCATAAAATAACAATTATTTTAAAATAAAACTAAGGTATTTTGAAGGTGTTAATACACCGCTAAACGGGACCTTAATTTAAATGTGATTGGTCTGAAGACCTTCAAACAGCGGAGGATCCTGCTGGAAAAATAATTTAATATTTCGCTGTAGTCATTAAGGTACTCATTTTTTTACATAGTAAATTTGGACGGTGCTAAATACTACGCACGTTACACTATAGCTTTCAATCGGATTAAACGTAGGGTCCTGCTGGATATTCAGACACGTTTTTCGAACCACGGTAGTTGGACTATGGTCCAACTTTTTTGCGATTATCTGTGAAACTAACCGCCCTATCTCTGCATTCTTGTGGTATGTATAGTGAGCACGATAGACAGAGCTAACAATAAAACACGCCATGCTCTACCAACATTGCACAGCAGCAAAATGAATGCATGGCACAAAGAAATGCAAAGAAAATGGCGACAAAATGGCGGAAAATGACGGAAATACGCAAATGTTGCGAATTTCTATTTTAACCGTGCTTTTGTATGTTGTGCTATGTCTTTTGTATCTATCTATCTATCTTATCTTTGAAACCATTTACATCAGAAACAATACCTTAGTATCCATACTGATATAATAAATGCTGAAGAAACTCTGTATGCTACGCTTTGACGACTTAACGTCTGACACTGAACGGATTTCGATACCGTGGGATAATTTCCGACCCCCGCCGGGTGTTGATGCGGGCAAAAGCTAGTAAAGAATAAAACGGATAAAGCTTTGTTTATATAATACCTGCCCATCCGGGTAAATTGGGCCAGCCAGTTTCTGGTCCACGTTCATGAGCAAAGTTCTTATATGAAAGCATGCCACTCCCGTTCCCCCCAGCCATGTCAGACCCGTCCCCCTTTTTTAGTTTCCAGTGAAAATCTCCACTTTTTGCCATTTCGTCTAGATAGTCCTTATGAAATTTTTTCCACTCATCTTTTGTCTTGTTAGAAGGTTCCCAACCATTCCACCCAGCGATTATGTTTCGATCCACGGGGTCTTTGATACCGGTCAGGTTCACGACATGTTGATCATCTCTATCGTTAAGGACGTCCTCCTCCGGCTGTGACGGAGGTGCAACCCAACCCCCCCCTCCCCCGCCCCCGCAGGCCATTGAGCTCGTAAACGTCAGAACGATGAAAACTAAGCAAACTTTTAATGTCCCCCCAAAGCAAGGGAATTGAATGTGATCTGTCATGAGCAATACTAGACGTATCCCCATGCTTATTTTTACTTGTTGCTGTCTCTGCAGCCAAAATCTAAGTCTAGGGATTTTATTCTACATAGGTAAGTACAATTTGCTTATGTTTGAATAAGGCGAACTAATTTCCAATTATTTTTTAATTTGTTTTATTTAATGAACATGTAAGTTAATTAAGAAATGTTTCATTTAACCATTAAAGCTCGTGCAAACGAGCGCGACACCGGTAATTGCTCTACCGTGAAGTTTACTCAGAAATTGTTTTGTTAAAGTCGCGTCGCGCTGTCGCGTCGCTCCGGTTTGAGCCTTTAAACCGCTATGTTTGCCGCAAATAAACGTATTTTCTTTCTTTCTTTCTTTATGCTTTGTAAATTTTGTAACTATAGGTACAGTCCCGGACTTTACTTGATGAGCCACTTGGCACTGTTCGTATTTAAGCTGTGTAATGCAAATCGGGTTTAGTCGGTTATACTCGTATATCCAGACGCGGAAAGTCATGTCTTCATACTATAGAAGAAGAAAATTATATAATATCTTTACCGGTTGGCTAACCTGAGAGCCAGAATTACAAACTTGACAGCAGAGTGACTACCCGAAGTCATCCAATTGCAGGTCTAGCAACCGTAACCTAGCGACGATTGTTTTAGCGTAGCCATAGTAACGTTAGCGTACGGAGAAATTTTAATTAGTCATGTCGACAAATTCGAAAATATCGTCTCTGACATCGACATTTCAACTGTCACTGTCTTCGGATAGGTATTCAGAGTTTTATTATCGAGTTAATGAGCTCTGATTCAAAGGAGGTCAGTATCAAATAGATTGGATAAACATCGTATTTATTTATCATTGAGAACTTATTAGTCATCCTCTATGGATAAGACTATTTCCGATTACTAGTAATTTGTCATCTTGTTTACGAGCATGCGATATAAGTTCGTGTTTAATCGTGAATGTATGAAACTGCAAAATTGAAAAGTTTGAAAGTGGCTCATCAATTAAAGTTCGTGACTGTACCCCCCCCCCCCCCCCCCCTGTTCGTGTGTCCACGTAGTGATTGCATAGCCACCCTAAGGTTGAATGCCACTAAGCAAAATGCCAGTCTATAATCTCACTGTTGGGGGACACAGGCTTCCTCTATGCGAAAGGGCAGGTTGCAATCTACCACGCGAGCCCAGTGCGGGTTAGTAGACTGTCTTCGAATTATTGGTTCTCAATTCTCAATGTTGAAAATCTGAAATTAAAAATCTACCATCGCCAACCTTTGAAACTCGTGACTCCCTTACTGGCGCAGTACAGAAATTGGGTCAAATCATCAGTCAACCCGTGAGTGCAACAGAGATAAAAAATATCTTCCGTTACAAGAGCAAGTCTGACGCTTTGGGTTCAGTATTAGTTGAGTTCACGTCGGTCGACCAAAGACTTTAACAAGCGCAACAAGGAAAATCGCCTGAACACATCCCATCTAGTAGAAAACGGATCTAGGCAACCCTTATACGTAAATGAAGTGCTTACGGCTATGACCAGACGCCTACATTATTTCGCACGAGAACTTACGAAGGAACTCGGTTACCATCAATGTTGGGTTGCAAACAGCAAGGTGTATATTCGTGAAAAAGACGGAATGTCAAGCCGCCTCATCAAAACTGACGAAGACCTCGCGAAACTCCGTAAGGAAAGATGACTAGCCCTGTACCTACCACTGCATGCTACCTTTTTCATCACAGTTCTGTTAAACCTATTCCTAACCTATACTATTCCATTAATAATCAACACTAACACAAAACTTAGTCAATTATGCATAAATAGTTCAATACAAATAATTTTGTTACTAACGTTAACGATACATACACAATACAATAAACACATCATAAATAAAATCTCGTTACCTGTACTCCAAATCCATAACGCACACAAACTAAATCGGCCGACATACTCGTACCTTATAAACAAAAGCCAGCTATTACACCAGCACTGTACCAGTATATTGAACTTTATTGCTTTGCTATTAAGCAGCGCCCAAAAAACATGAATGTCCAAATGGAAAGTATGATCATTAACATTCGATAACACACAAAACAACTTAAACAACCTAGATGCTGTCTCTGTGTCGAATGCCTCGACTTGTGACTTAGAAAACTGTACTCCACCAAATTTCATACCTAATCTAACACTTAAAATCATTACACAGAACATAAGAAGTATAAATAAAAACATAGCGGGATTTTTGACTGCAAATTGTTGCAGAGGAGCACAGGACAGAAAAACTGCAAATTGTTGCAGAGGAGCCGTCATTCGTGGATGCTAACTGTCTCCAAGTAAAAATCGATAGAAATACTGTTCTCTTAGCGATATACCGTCCGCCAGGTTACAAAGACCTAGATAATTTTCTAAACTCCCTAAATATTACCCTAACTAGGTTATCCAAATACAATACTATAATTATTACGGGAGATATAAATATAAATATACATGAACACTGCAAGGATTCCGCTAAACATTCCTACCTAAATTTACTAGCTACCCATGGCCTTTTACCTGCTCATACAATACCTACGCGACAACAAGCTTGTCTTGACCACGTTATACTGAAATCTCGACTTCCTGCTTCTACTTCCATCGCACACTCTGCTCTAACTGATCATGAGACAGTAATGCTATTCTTATCAAAACGAATGCCTAAAATAATTACAAAAAATTATATTCGTTTTAATTATGTTAAGATAGACACAGACCTAAAACAACTAGACTTTAGTGAAGTATACAGGACCCAAGATCCTCATGTAGCAGGGGAAATAATGACTAGACTAATAAAACACGTGATAGACTCAAACTCCAAATCTGGTAAGACTCCGAATCGTAAACAAATATTAAAGCCATGGATTACTCCTGGTTTACTTCGCTGTATGCGGCATCGTGACATATTGCATAGAAAATTTAAACAGGCGCCAAATAATGAGATTTAAAAAAAATCTTTTACTAGGTATAGAAACTATTGTAATAAATTATTAAGGAAATTAAAAATAGAATTTGAAAAAAATGAGATCATTAAAGCAGGAAAAAACACTAAACAGTTATGGTCGGCTATAAATAATATCTCAAACAGGTCGACAAGGAAAACCAACACATCATCACAATTATTAGCCTCATCAAGTACACCACAAAATTCTGTAAACGATGTCAATAACTTTTTTGCTAAAATAGGTGAAAAACTAGCTAAAAACGTCAAGAGTTCACATTCAAAAGCTACAAAGGGAAACCTATCAAACGGACCGCAATCTATAGTAATGCTCCCAACAGATGAGGAAGAGGTAGCCGGAATATTAATGTCGCTCCGCAATAACTGTGCCGCGGGATGGGATGGGATATCAGGTGACCTGTTGAAAAAGCATGCGGCCGTGATTGTGCCTCCGTTAACGTACGTATGTAACCTTGCTCTTTCCACGGGTAAATTTCCTAACGTGTTCAAGAAAGCCATAATTCATCCGATCTACAAGAGTGGGGACAGGAGCCGTGTTGATAACTACAGACCTATATCTGTGCTGTCTGCTTTTTCCAAAATACTGGAACGGGTAATGAACAGCAGACTTGTAAGCTACTTAGAAAACAATAATCTTATCGCACCAGCCCAGTTTGGGTTTCGCTCAGGTAAATCTACCTCTGACGCGGTCCATGAGCTAACAGACTATGTGGTCACAAACATGGATAGTGGGGATAAAGTTATGGGCATATTTCTGGATCTTGCTAAGGCTTTTGACACGGTTTCTATCCCAATTCTTGTACGTAAGTTGGAAAGCTTGGGAATCAGAGGACTTCCACTGGACCTCTTTAAAGACTATTTGAGTGAGCGTACCCAGAGAGTAAAGATAGATGAATTCATCAGTGAGGAACAAATAATCGACTACGGCACGCCTCAAGGTAGTGTCCTTGGACCTTCACTATTCCTCATTTATATCAACGATTTGGGTATGCTCACTATCCCTAATGGTAAAATTATTAGCTTTGCTGATGACACTGCCCTCTTGTTCAGCGCGAGTTCGTGGGAGGATGTCTCTGAGCGTGCTCAACTAGGCTTTGATACGGTATCCAACTGGTTATGCGACAATCTGTTGACCCTTAATACAACTAAAACCAAGTACATAGCATTCTCCATGAAAAACAAGAGATCTTCCCAAACATCACCTAATACTATAGTAGCTCACTCTTGCACAAACCCACGCACTAGTGGTTGTAGCTGCGAACCACTCACCAAGGCGGAGAATGTAAAATACCTTTTTTTTTTGTTTTTTGAGGGTGGGAAATCATCCAATGCCTTCTCCCGCTCTGGGTGGAGCGGAAGGGCGTGTCAGACTTTTACTGACTAAAACCCACCCGTGTTCCTTCATTTGCCTGTTGTCAAGGTCCCGGTATCCCTTTCGGACTTTCCCGCAACCCTGGCAGGCATCGGTCCTAGCGGACCCCGCCAATTGTGCTGACATCTCTTTGAGGCGCGCGTGGAACACGACGCGCCATCGACCCGGGCCTGGTCCTTATCGGACGGCGAGCTGCCCGTTACTCGCCGTCCGCAAGCCCGCGCCTATGGTGGCCGGGAATCCGCCTGGGATTCCCGACGCCCAGGGCGTCTCCAACGGCGGCGGTTAGGGGCGTGAGGGTGCAAACTTTGCCTTTCCCTCACGCGTTCCGCCTCCTCCTTCGCGAGCATTACTGCTTCGCAGAAGGAGGTGACGGCTTCCCATGCCCTCTCGCTCCGTACCATGGCCTGGACCAGGGCCGGACGCGAGAGGTCATTGCCGCCAATCGCCTCCGCGAGGACACGGCGGTGCTCCGCCCAAGCAGGGCATACCTTCACCGTATGCTCCACCGTGTCCTCCGGGCGATCCGCACAGTGGTGACACCCGGGCGTTTCCTCCCGCCTAATCCTACACAGGAACCTCCCGAAGCTGCCATGTCCGGTGAGGACCTGCGTCAGGCGGAAGGTGAGGACGCCGTGGCGCCTCTCTAGCCACTCCTCAAAGAGGGGACTTATCGCCGCTATTGTGGCGTGCCCAGCACTGGGTTGCGACAATCGCACTCTCCATGCCGCCATGAGATCTTGCCGGAGCTCTGTCCGCTGTGCCGCGATTTCTCGCGGCAGCGGAGTTACACCCCGGCGCTTCACCTCCTCGCGCCACTCCCAGATGTACGCGAGGACCTTCGCCTCCAGATCCCATGGCGGTAATCCGGCAAGGAGGCTCGCCGCCTCACGGGAGACCGTGCGGTATCCCCGGGTCAGCGGAATGGCCATGACCCTTTGGGACGCGTTCAACCGGCGGGCTGGCCGTAGCCTAAGGGAACGAGCCCACAAAGTGTCCCCCCCCCCCTGCGAGCGAAATGGTTGGTTTTGGATATGTGAAAAAAATCACAGCAGTAGTATATATCCTAAGGAAATTAAAAGGAAAACTGTCACAGCTAAGTAGGCTCTACAAGTTACCGAGTAATAATCGACCAACTTAAATTTGCAGTTGCAAAAACATGTTCTCCCATACAGAATGTATGTTTTTTATCTGCTGCAGTTGTGTCTGTGGCTTTTATGGTGTACATAATAAAGCATATTCTATCTTCTATCGATGTTAAGTTGTTATGGAGATAAATTCATCCCAACTACGGAACCCTTCACTGTGCGTGGTTCGACATGCACTTGGCCGGTATTTTTTCGTGATCCGGTCACAAAAATATCACGTTTGATGCCATAAATAGGAAAACTCAAACTAATCATGTATAATTTTATTAAATATGCAAGCAATTTATTTGCTCGGCAGTAACTTCAATTTCTTTTCTATGAAAAGGCACCATCCAAATTAAACGGATAAAACCTCGCGCTCTTGCCCTGCCATAGTCAATAATTAACCAAGACAGTGCATAGACAAGCGAGACGGGGAATGATGTAGGTGTGCACATTTTGGCACACGCAGTACCTACATAGAGTCCGCGCCACCACTGCAGGCTGCTGTCCAGCGGAAAATTGTGGAACTACATTTTAATGCAATGACATAGACACTAGCGCCGCGTCTATCGGACTTGAGTCACAAAATATATTTATTTATTTATTTATTAACTCATCATCACTATCATTACAGGAATTTCCCAATTCAATAGCGTGGCCATAATTACAGTTTTATTGTTTAAAATAACATATTCTGTACATCGTGATTTTTGTGACCTCACTCAGAGAACAAGTAAAAAGATCTATGCTGTCCGCTACGTCATTAAGTACACGCAAGGTACGCGTTATAGGGGCTTTACTCAGCAGATTGGTTCTACTACTGGGTACCGCCAATAGCTGTGGCCGTCGCCTTCGCAATACATAATTGTCGGGCACACACAGGTTTATTTCTTTTAATATACCTGGGTTTGAAGTCTTACCACGCAATAATTTAAAAATATAGGTAGCAAGAGCTATGTCCCTCCTTGTTTCCAGTTTATTGTATCCCACCATGCCTATAACAAACAAAGTTGGATACATTAATGGATAAAATGGATATACACCATACCACCTTAGGTACAGAAACCTCGTAAATTTATTTTGTATACGCTCCAGCATGAGACTGTATTTAGCTTCATGCGGAGCCCATATGATTGCGTTACATTCGAGCTGACTTCTTACCAGTGCATTGTACAAAGAAGTTAGCGCAGCGATGCTTGTAAAACCCTCTGCTCTTCTTAGGACGAAACCTAGGCTCCTATAGGCTTTTTTACAAACATTTACGATGTGATTACGAAATGACAGGCCCGAGTCAAGGCGTACTCCTAAATCACGCACCGTTTCCGTTCTTTTCAATAACGTGTTGTCCACTCTATAGTCATATTCCTTGGGCATTTTCATCCTACTAAAAGTTATTACCGAACACTTTGACGTATTAAACACCAACTTATTCTTCTTTCCCCATTCAACAACCCGGTCTATGTCTTCCTGTAAGCGCTCAAAGTCCTTTTGCTCTTTCACAGCTAGTAGTAATTTTAGATCGTCAGCAAACAACAGGCACTTGGCATTCCTGACGACCTCGGGCAAGTCATTTACCATTATTATAAATTGAAGTGGTCCTATATTACTGCCCTGACTTACGCCTGACCTCGTAAAATAGGGCTCAGATTTGTACCCAGCATATTTTACATACTGCTTTCTGTTACCCATATGATCAGCAAAGAATTTCAGCAGTTTAGGAGTGCATCCGACTGCCGCAAGCTTTGTCAATAAAATGTCATTATCGACCAAATCAAAGGCTTTTTTAAAATCAAAATATGCAGCATCGACCTGCACTCCCAAATCAACGCTCGGAACCACATATGCCATAAAATTCAGCAGATTTGTAGTCGTGCTACGAGCCGGCCTAAACCCATGCTGTGAGTCGGACAACATGACTGAAACCTGTTTTAAGACACAATGATGAATTACTGACTCAAATACCTTCGCTGGTACCGACAGCACCGCCACCGGCCTATACCCACTAACTTCACTCCCTGCTTCGCCCTTAGGTACTGGTATTACTCGTGTAATTTTCCACAGTTCCGGAAAGTATGACTGTTCAAAACATACATTATATAGATACACTAGCGGTTGTGTTAAAAAATCCCTGCAGTCTCTTATAATAAAAGGTGGGATGCCATCTGGTCTCGCCGAACGCTTAGGTTTAAGTTTAGTTAGCGCCTCCCTGACCTGGCTGCTATCAATACTCCCTATATGTACTCGAGAACTACTTGTGTTACTCTCGGCCATGGCGGCTTGTACGTCTAGTTTTGCTTTCAGGGGACAGTATACGGACTTGAAAAAACTAGCAAATTCGTGAACACATTCGGTGTCCGATAAAATTTGACCATCTTTAGTGATTTTTTTATGGTTCACGATACCCTTTTTGCTTCTCACATAATCCCAGAAGGATTTAGGATCCTTTGCAAGATTGTATTGCACATTCTCAAGATGTCTGTTGTGTGCCAATTCTATCATTATTTTAACCCTCGCTCTACACTGAGAAAACATTTCGTAATCACTCGTTAATCCACTAATTTTGCACTTCGTATGAAGCAGTGCTTTTAATTTTATGTCGCGAATAATATCTGCCGTGTACCATTCAGGGTAATGGTACCTAGAATTTACACGGCTGCGTCGCTTTTTCCTGGGAACACAATCATCAATAATCCCATTCATTATATCATAGAAATAATTCAAACACTCTTCTGGCTCGCTTATGTTATATATAAATACGGACTGAATGGTGGCGCGGACTATACTCCTTAAAATCTGCTATAGTGCGTTTCATCAAATAGTTCCTATGCTGTAATGTTGGCTCCCCTGTGTGGTAGGACGAACAAGAATACGCTACGGCGCTACTTAATAGGTCCATTTTGAGAATTTGAACAGTAGTTAACATTACGACATAGGAACTATGAAATGAATCGCACTCTACAAGGATATTTTGACGCTTAAATGACGTCGACAGGCTCTGTTGGGAAACATTTTGTGCAATTGTTTTGAGCAATGTCACTTCAAATCTATTTAAAAAACAAAATGGCGACATTACTTCCGATTTTGGCCACGCACCACAATATCCTTGAAGCGCTTATTAGACACGTCCCAGCTTCGTCCCAGCGTCGTCTCTGATACGGCACAGATGTGGCTTTATCACGCCAAGCTGACACAGATTTACAGGCGTCGGGAGTCACAGGGACGGGTGTAGTGATTCAGGACAGGTTCACAGGGCTGCCTCATCCTCCTCTTCTTCGTCTTCGGCCTTCTTCTCTTCGACAACTTCTACGTCCTGGAGACAAAGTTATGTGATTTTTCAGTTTATCGGTAGCATTACTTAAGAAACAAATAGCTGCCTATAACGGTGAGTTTAGATCAAACGAACATAGCACCAGAACAAGAGTAAGAACGTTTTTTTCTGTATTCTTGTTATTTTAGTACGGATATAAAGATAAAGATAATTTTATTTATCTAAACATGCGTATTCATGCAAATTAAGCAAATCAAGCTATACATTTCCAGTTTATGCTGATCTCGCATTATATAAGATTTCCGTACAATACGAGGTCAGCTCATACTGGAAATGTATAGCTTGATGTGTAGCCCTGTGTACATGTTTCACTCTTAAGGCCAGGGACTTGAAACGAATAACGTTAAAATAGCGTTACATATACTTCCAATAACTATAATTTTCTAACGTTCCACGGATGGTAACTAAATTAACAGTTGAAGATTTCGTTCCGATAGATTTTCGTTATTTTGCCAAGAAATTAGTTCATAAATGGTTATTTATTTATTTTATTTAGGAAAATCAAACAGTGACATATTAAATGTTTAACAATAAGACTTACATACAAAATATGGTAAATATGCTACCCACTACGTTTTCCACAGATTACTTACTACTACTAGATTACTTTTTCACAGGTTATTGGAATTATACATAACACTATTACGTAACGTTATCGTACCTCTATTTTGAGTACCGTTTCAAGTCACTGCTGAAGGCGAATAAATTAAAAAAAAAAAATATTACTCAAAACTAAATTACAAAATAATACTAAATCACTAAAGGCACAATAGTAGTGTCATTCAAAAAGTCACATAAATTATAATAAACTAAATACACTTGTCCTTTAATAAATCTCGCATCTTTTTTTAAACAAATTTACCGGCAATGCTTTTTATGACTGTGGTATTTTATTATATTTTTTGAAGTTATACAGAAAACGCTTTTTCGCAATAATGCCGTCTTTGACGCACGCGAACACCACGGAATTGATAAATAAGGTATTCCGTGGCGAACACAGTAGATTTTTGTCACGTCTGTTACGGCGGAAAGTGTTAGCTAGTCGTGGAAATAGGGATTGATTTACCCTAACAAATGCCGCCATTTCGGATAGATCAACGAAAGAACTAATGAATGACATAAATGACCAATGAATGAATGAAATAATTTTCTTTAAGTACCTCTAAAAAACAAAAATTTTGTAGAATTGGAATAGATTGTGCATTCGCTCGTTTGATTTAAACCGACCATAATTGCACAAAGTATGCAAGTAGATTGTTTATCTAGTGTTTGTCATTTTTTTTGGAAATAGAAGAAAGATAATATATTTGTATTTTTCTGCTATTTATTGTAATTCAGTAACGACTTGTGTGTGATCTCTCTTAATTTCACTTCATGCAATTTTCACTTTTTGCGCCATTATCTATAGAAAAACATATTGGCGATTATTTAGAACTTAACAACTCCAATTTGTACTGTATACTCATAAATTATCTTTTAATCCATTGCGGCATAACAAATTCTGATTGGTGATTGGTAATGGCATGCAGGCTGCATGTATAATTTTGTGCAGATTTAGTTACGGTTTTCTATAAGAGCGGCGGCCACCACATAGCGTCCCCAATTTACCGGCAAATCATGTCACTGGAACGTTATTTACGAAAGCAATTTGGTGTTTTTTTGGAGAGCGTTATTTGACACAGTGAAGTCAAACCCCGCTGTCATCATGTTCAAGACGGCCGTCACTGCGGCCGTTATGTGACGGCCACCGCTCTTCTAGGGAACTGTAGTTTTACAGGCGTGTGTATTACTAACGAACTTTACAGTAGGCACGCCCATTAGGAAGGCACATGAAGTTTTAGATAGTTTAAACTGTCAGTCTGCCCGCAATCCAGTTCAGTGGTAGTATTACGAAGTATTAATGCCATCATTATTCCACTGCGAAAACGGGATGGTGCTATCGGCCTTGTCTAGCTCCATCTCTCTCTCACACTGGAAAAATGGTGGCATTAATACTTCATAATACGGCACCAGGACCACTTTCTTAGTCAACTGTTTTATGTACGTAGAAAGAAAGAAAAGAAAGAAAATACGTTTATTTGCGGCAAACATGACGCTAACAGAGGACAAATATACAAAAACACGGAACACACGGCTATACAGGGTGCGCCAAACAGTGCGAGTCCGACTTGCATTTGGCCGGTTTTTATAGATAATGGTACGGAACCCTTCGCGCGCGAGTCCGACTCACACTTGGCCAGTTTTTCAGAGGTTTCTGCCGAATGGAGCTTCAAAAATTCATATTTTTTTTTGTATGTGTATTTTTTTTACGACGTTATCGTTTTGTATGTCGGAAAATTTTCATATTCGGGAAAAACTGAACGTCTTTTTTTCTATGGGCACAGCGTCCGAAGGTTCAGCTAGTCCTACGAATCCTACTATCCTACTAACAATTATTATAAATGTGAAAGTTTGTGTGTTTGGATGTTTGTTACTCAATCACGCAAAAACGGCTGAATGGATTTGGATGAAATTTGGCAAACGAATGGTTTATAACCTGGATTAACACATATGATACTTTTTACTCCAATATTCCTACGGGATCGAGACTTACGCGGGTAAAAACGCGAGGTGCAGCTAGTAATTCATAAATATTTAATTACCTCTTGAGCCGTTTCCTTGGGCACCTCGATTATCTGTAAATACAAATTATTTATTTATTTAAACTTTTCGCACTCAAAAAAGAGGTACACACGGCTACACATCAAGCTATACATTTCCAGTTTATGCTGATCTCGCATTGTATAAGATTTCCATACAATGCGACGTCAGCTTATACTGGAAATGTATAGCTTGATGTGTAGCCGTGTGTACAAAGGCGGACTTAATGCCTTAGGCATTCTCTACCAGTCAACCAAGGGTGGTGTAGAGATTAGATGGCAGGTGCTCTGATTGAGACGAACAAAGAGAAAAAAAAAAAATGTATATCATAATGCATAGATGAGACAGGTTTTACAGTATAACCGTGCGTTTGCACTAGCGAAACTTTTACGACAAAACATGTTGAAATCTCTATTTTCTGTCAATGTTCCATACAATTTTTGACAGGAACTAGAGATTTAAACATGTTTTGTCTCAAATGTTTCGCCAGTGCAAACGCACGGTAAGAAGCTATAAAATTATGATACATTTACTTACATACAGATTCACTATATATAAACCTATAATATATATATATATATATAAATAATATACAAGTTCTAGGGAGAAAGGTGTAGATATGACTCTACTCTATTTGTTAAGAAAAAAGCTCTGCAATTTCCGCTTAAATGCATACCGACTGGTGGCCGTACTGATATCAAGAGGAAGCGCATTCTAAAGAAGAATGGACTGAATATGAAAAGAAGAATGAACGAAGTCAGAAGTATGAGAAGGACAGAGTAGGAGAAGATTGTTAGAAGAACGCAGATTCCTAGTGTGTGAAGAACATAGATATTGGAAGTGAGACACAAGATAAGAAGGAGAAGAGGGAGAGTTGAGAACGGAGAAAAGCGTGGTTAAAGCACGCAAACTTCTTCTTTCTTTCTTCTTCTTCTTTCTTTCTTCTTTCTTTAATTATTTATGTACATTTTTATTTTTCAGTTTCCCATGAGTCCATGGCTAATGAACCGCTAGAGAGCCTAACCTCGTTTGCCCAGTGGTTACAACAATTGCAACCGCGACTTCTGAGCAGAAGTTTCTGGGTTGATTCCCAGGTCGAGTAAAATTTTGTTGTTCCATTAGAATTTTCACGATAAGTGAAAGTCCGGTTTAAGGCAACAGTCTCGCTCATTACATGGTTGACTATAGGACTAATGTGGCGGTAGTAGATACTATTTACATATCCCCAGGAATGCCCTAACTTTTGCCGCTAGGGACGTGTCTCCTCCTTGTGCTGATGGTGACCACCGGGATGAGTTTAGTAAAGTAAAAATCCTACAGAATTTTTACTTCACTAAACCCATCCCGGACTGTGCTCCCCGCCTTATTCCCAAGGCCGGACGCCTTTTGAAGGTTTCCCCCCAGAAAACAAAATAAGGCTTATTAGTGATGTGCTTCAGAAAGGTCCGGTGAGTAGCACTCGCAAACGGTGTGCGTGTACCTATGACCAGATGTATGAACGTGGTCTAAGCAAAGCGTGCCCTTCGTACACAAGGCTACACAAATCACGCAGAGTGAGAGGAGGCACCAACAGTATCTTGAGAGTGTTTGCTGAAAGGCTGGATGGGCCTACCATGGGTAGGTTTATCAAGCTTCATGTATTTCATGGGGCTTGCTGGAACTATCTGTGGTCGATATACTATCAGCTTTTTCTTTTTGTGTGCTAAGTATAGTCTAACATAGGTAGTTTATAAGATAATTTCACTCACTAACACAATGTGGGCCTATGTAGTCTGTAATTTTTTTTTTTTTATCGTCTATGCCTGACTTTTTAGTCTCTAAGCGACTACACAATACAAATTCATAGACTTTCGTACACAGGCACGCGTCGCCGACTTTTTGTTTATTCGTCGCCGACACAAAACGACGCTGCTTCAAAATGGCGGAGCATTTTGTAAATTAAATTCGTGTGAGCCGTGAAGCCGCTACGTCTACGAATAGACAACTCGCGTCTTGCGGTTCAATGTGGTGTGTACGGACCGTGCGCTACCAGATATTCGCGACATAAGTTCACAACATTAGCATCGAAGATTTGCATAGCCTGGTGTACTAAGGTCCTAAGAATGTCAGGTGGTGTCCTGTTTTTTCCTGCACCCCATGGGAAGAAGGCGTTTATTTATATCTTCTTATGTTACAAAAGCAGGTACGAGTTGTTATAGCACTCACTAAACTCGCGACAATCTAGGAAGTCCGTTTTGACAGCTATAAAAATCCTTTGTGTAGCTATGAAAAAAAAAAATGGTTCTTATAAACTGTTTCTCGAAACATATCGATTGAAAATACTTAAAGAGTTTGTAATTGACGACTTGTCTACATTGATTAAAACTGATTATCAAGACATAACGATTTATTACATGTACGAGAACGAAACGTCAAAACGGACTTCTTGGATTTTCGCGAGTTTACTTCTTTATGTCTTCTTATGTTACAAAAGAAGGTACGAGTCGTTATAGCACTCACTACTTCTTCCTCTTCCTTAATGCTTTCTTCTTCAACGTATTCATCGCCGTAGCCCACCGGGAACATAGCCAGGCATTCCTTCTCACCAGCTTCGACGTCGGAGCTGATATACACGGGGTTGAGGCCGGCAAGTTGTAGGAGAGGCAAGCTTCGTTTGCGGGACACCATGAGAGCTAGACGGTCGAAACTGGGAACAAGAAGTTTTAAGTAGGAAGTGAAGTATGGGTGAAGTATTCACGATCGACGTAAAACTATTAGTACGTCATTACAATCTAACTTTTATCTCGGTACAGTAAGGTATAAATTAGAATAATTGCCGGGAGTTTTATCAAACTCATGGCACTTATTCCAATTTATCTATTACTAGCTTTGCCCGCGACTTCGTCCGCGTGGATTTCGTACTTTCCTCTAAAAACTTCAACAAACACCTCCACATAAACTATCTTTCAAAGAGGTGCCCTTTGAAAGATAGTTTATAAAAATTAATATTTACGTTCTACCTTTACGGTTTACACCCCGTTAGGAGCAGATTTTTGAAAAAACCCGAAAAGGTTTTTTTTCATTTTTTGTTTGAAGAACTTAGTACTTACCGTACCGACTTTCGAGTTAATCTGAAAGCTTACTTAGTTTGACACCCCGTTATTCCTCTATGGTATTTTTTTTTCCAAAAACCCTTTCTTAATGGATGCCTACGTCCTAATAGCTATCTGTGTGCCAAATTTCAGCCCAATCCGTTCAGTGGTTTGAGCTGTGAGATAGACTACCGTTTTTCACCCCGTTAGGTGTAGATTTTTGAAAAACCCTGATACACATTATTCTTTGTTTTTGGTTATAAGTATAAATACTGAGTTACGAGTTAATCGGACAGTGCGTTAAAATTCTTCTATACAAACTTTGACACCCCCCAATCCTCGTTTGGTGGGTAGTTTACAAAAACTAAAAATTACAAACTTTATATTTACTTATGTAGATACGTTTTCGTGCCAAGTTTCAAGTCTATTAACTCACGGAATAAGATTTTTCATACAAACGAAATTCCCCCTTTTCACCCCCTAAAAGGTCGAATTTCCAAAAACCCTTTCTTAGTGCACGCCTACGTCATAATAACTCATAATAACTAAAATCTGGGTGCCAAATTTCAGCCCAATCCGTTCTGTGGTTTGAGCTGTGCGTTGATAGATCAGTCAATCAGTCAGTCACCGTTGCCTTTTATATAATACTACGGCGCACCTACCATACCTACCTACCTTACCTACCTACACCTACACTACCTACCTTCCTTACCTACCTACCCTACCTACCTACCTACCCTATCTAACCTACCTACCTACTTACCTACCCTACGTACCTACCTACCTACCTGCCTACCCTACCTACCTACCTACGTACATACCTACCTACCTACGTACATACCTACCTACCTATCTACCGAGAATCATCAAAAAAGCCATTACGTACAGAATGAATGAGAAAATGTATTTCCTTAATATATTTTTTTGTCTGTCAGTTTGTTTGCTCGGGCTAATCTCAAAGAGCTGAACAGATTTTGACGGGACTTTCACTGGCAGATAGCGGATTTTGTAAGGAATAACTTTTAGGCTTTTATTTTAGAAAAAGGCTTAAGGCCCACGCGGGCGATGCCGCTGGCAGCAGCTAGTGATGTTATATGTTAGGAAGATATTGTTAGGTGGACAATGAACTTACTATTTCCTCGGTCGTATAATTTTGTCGTATTGCTTGATGGTGAAAGCGACGTGTTCTGCCTTGTACGGGTCTTCACCCACAAAGACACCCATCTGCAAAACCAAATATTTTTTGACGTAAGTAGGTACTTAATTGATTTATAATATAAAACAAAAAAAAAAAATATTTATATTTAAAAAAAACAATATCATCATCTGCCTAGCCTTTTCCCAACCATGTTGGGGTCGGCTTCCAGTCTAACCGGATGCAGCTGAATAGGTACCAGTATTTTTCATGAAGCGACTGCCTATCTGACCTCCACAACCCAGTAACTGGGTAATACGATACCCCTTGGTAAGACTGGTTGTCAGACTTTCGGGGTTCTGACGACCCGTAACGACTGTCAAAGATCCACAAATGACAGCCGGGACCAACGGCTTAACGTGCTTTCCGAGGCACGGAGGAGTCTCGGTATGTAAAGATGGTCACCCAGCCGCGGACCAACCCCGTTTTTTGTTTAAAAAAAAACAATAATGATATTATATATTTTAAAATGTAATTTTTTTTTGTTTTTTTAGTTTCTACTTTTATATCTGTATTTTTTATGGTGTAGGTACATAATAAAGCTTATTCTATTCTATTCTTTATTTGGGACAACTACAAGAAACACGAACAGAAATCAAAACTAAAAAGGAGCATCTAAAACAAACAATATTTTTAACAAATATAATAATAACGACTTAAGGGGCCGGCGGAGCTTCGATTGCAACTACGAATCAAGTGCTACAAATGTTGCGCTAGTGTGCCTGTCGGAGCGATACACACAGCTACCGTGAACTGTACGACCACGCACACATTTTCATTGACATGACATTTGCTTGACGCGATAGCACTACTGGCTATTGAAAATTTATGATAAATTTGGGTGTGTTCTTCCATTTTTTTTTCGATACTTTGTAACTTGATAATATAGGCTATGTTTCTGCTGAAACAATATCACAAGTATTGTTGTTTATAATACAGAAAAAACAACATGAAAACATGTCATTTACGCTGTAAAAATGTGCGAAATTCAATTCGCTACAACTTCATTTTAGTTAGCTTTTTTGGAAAAAAAAAGATGTAGGAACCTAGATATATACTGTCTCAATCCGAATAACAACACACTATGGTGAAAATATGCTCAAATTGCAAATTATTTAGGTATTACGTTTGTATGGAGAATTCATCCGTCGCCGTGTTCTTAAGGCTAATAAGGCTCCTATCTGACCTTATGCTGCGATATTTAAAAAAATAATATCGCAGCGCTGGTATTCCGATTGGGTTCGATTACTATATACAGTTATTACTAGAGCTCGTCTGGGACAGTTACAGACAGTCACGGAAATGTATCGCTTGCCGCCTTGTCACAGAAAGAAAGAAAATAAATTTATTTGACCCAGGTTAAGGCACACAATATTCACACAAAAAAAAAACAGAAAAGTTACAACTTACAACAGTATTGTGTGCCTCATGGCTGTGCCAAATATGCCCAGTTCAGAAATAGCTATTTCATTCGACGAATAAACAAAGACTGCCTCATTGGTCAAGTGGTTGCAAGCGCTACTGTTGAGCATGAGGTCCTGGGTTCGATTCCCAGGTCGGGCAAGTGTTAACGGGTTTTTCATCAAAAATATCTCAGTAGCAGCCTTGAGTCTGGATTTGTGCCCGGTTAATGGCAATAGGCTCGCCCCCTATAACATAGAACCTAAACATAACTGGCGATATATGGGTGTACTATAGGTACACCTCTGTCTAACCCTAAGGAAATACAGGCGTGATGTCATGGTATGTGAATAAACAATGACTGTGCTTGACTGTACAGTGTTACAAGGATCTTTTGACGCTCGAATGACGTTGACGGTAGGGCCGCGCTGTTGGCTACATATAATATTTTTAGGAATGTATTAAGAAAAACAAGATGGCGGCGTTAGTATCTATTTTGACCACGCGTTAGAAGATTCTTGTTTAGCTATACCTTCGGCAAGGGACAGTTTTGTCGTAACAGTAAGGCGCCATCTCCACGGGTGAGAGAATCGCGACGATATAGTCACGGCGTGAAATTAAAATCTATAGAAACTATATGGAGCAATCTCCACACGACGATATTATCGCGGCGAAAAGTTGATGGCATGGCGAGACTAAGAAAGAAAAATTGTTTACAACACACTTTTCACTTTTCTGCACAAACAACACGCACATTACAAAAAAAAAGACAAAATACTCATTCAAGGTAGCCAAAAGCCTCGAATCTAACCAATAAAAGTTTAGCGGTTTTCGCAGCTCAAGTGATAGGTATTTACCTATCACTTGAGCTGCGAAAACCGCTATTTTTTTAAACAGAGCGCTGTCTATAGTGACGTGTCACGTGAGGCCGGTTTCTTAAACATGGGTGCACTTAATGAGGTGTAGTTTGATTGTAAATGTGTGCGTGTTAGCGTGTATGTACAGAGCGGAGGTGTAGTTTTGGTATGCTTCACTGTATTATTCGCAGTCGCAGCGCTCTGTCTTGGTTTTTTATTTAGTCTGAGGGTGTAGTTACTTCAGGCGTGCGGTTAAGCGTGCGAACATTTAAATATCGCCATATTTTGTGTAGGATATGTTTTAATCAGTACTTTTTGTTGTAGGCAATGATTTTTAACATAAACTCCCGCCATCTTCCCATGGGGATAGGCAGAAATTACAGAACGCCACCTGCTACGATCCTTACATACTCCTTTTGCCTCGTTTACGCTCGTCACACATCTGGTCATACACGCACGCCGTTTGCGAGTACTACGCACCTGACCTTTCTGAAGAACATCACCAAAAACAATCTATTTTTAAACTATTAAACCAAGTAAATTTTCTACAAATTTTAATATGTAATGTAAATCTTTAATAATGTCAATCTTATCTTATATTTAATGTTAATCTGAATTTAATGATATTTTTTTTATTTATTTTTTTATTTTCATTTTTATAATAATTCTTAATTCTAGTTATATATTCAGAGCATGTGTACTCAATAATTACAATGGTTACCTGTAATTGAGTTTGCATTACGGGATAATGTTTATTGAACTAGTTTTATTATTGTAAAAGATAATTGTAATGTATCTCGTTGGTAATCCTTAAATAAATAAATAAATAAACAAGGTATAATAAATTAATAAGGCACTACATGTCTTCCTGGGCATCCCCTCCCTTCGTTTCCACTGTCACTTGCCTTATAAATACCTGTCTAACCTTGCTTTTTTCTCTTCACTCCTTCGTTAATGTTACCAACCCAATAAAGCGAAAACTCACGTTCAAGATCTCGGAGGAATAATTGTTGACGACTTCCATGACGTCATATCGCTTGTCTATGGTGAATATTACGAGAACGTGTGGCGGCAGGAACTCAGTCTCCATGGTTTCTGCTAACGCCAACACTTGCTGCAAATAAAATGGGAAAGTTACAGAAAAGAAGGTCAGGGCCCTTTTTAGGGTTCCGTAGTCAGCAAGCAACCCATATAGTTTCGCCATGTACGTCTGCATGTCTGTCTGTCCGTCCATCTGTCCACGGCTTCGCTCAGAGACTTTTAGTACTAGAAAGCTGTAATTTGGTATGGGCATATAAATCACGCCGACCAAGTGGTAAAATAAAATCATGAAAAAAAAAATATTTTTGTTTCCTCCCCTTCCCACTCGTAAGGTGGGAACGTTTTTTTTCTCGCCTATCCCATGGTGTGGGTTGTCGTTGGAAAGGTCGTTCAGAAATATTGAGTTTGTGAAAACCATTTTAGGATTCAGGGATCCGTTTGCGAAATGTTAAGCTTTAAAGCGCAAATTTTTGGTAGAGTAAAATGTCCCTGCCAGGTAAATGGTTGGTTTTGAATATGTGAAAAAATTCACGGCAGTAGTATACCTATATAACGAAGTTAAAAGGAAAACTATCACAGCTAAGTAGGCTCTACAAGCTACCGAGTAATTATCGGCCAACTTACATTTGCAGTTGCAACATCATGAAACATACATTGTTTATGGGAGAAAAAGTTTCTCAACTACAATGATAAGTTTATTCTTCGGAAAAATTCATCCCAACTACGGAACCCTTAATTATGCGTGGTTAGACACGCAATTGGCCGGTATTTATTGAACGACAGGTGACAATCCGACAGTTTAACAGGTTTATTTAATAGGTACATTTTCTGCAATTTTTTTTTACAAAATTGTACAATTAAATATGGCTGGATTTATAACTTATTAAACAAGCTGTGCGCCCGATGGTTTTTAATCCTATCGGCAAAAATAATGAACTTTCATCCCATATTTAAAGCCTTCAGGGAGTGAATTTTGAAAAATCCTCCATTAGTACTCCGATACAATATAAAGAAAATCTTCTGCAAAACTTCATTGTTTTAGATCCAGTGGTTCAGACTGTGCCTTGTCTGCCAGTGAAAGAATTTAAGATTTTTAATAGGTAGATCATTATACATATAACAAAAATACCGGCCAAGAGCGCGTCGGTCCACGCACAACGAAGGATTCCGTAATAGTTCTCACTATTACGGAACCCTTCGTTGTGCGTATTAATCCCGAGAACAAACATAAAATTGTAGTTGAAAAATATGTTCTTCCATTAGATTCCAAAAGTATACGCATGTATACTGGGCCTTTTTGCGTGTATTTGCCATTTGCGACCAACACTCTCCGACGATCAGTCGATTATCTTTTCGGGCACGAATGAGGAGGGAATTTAACGGAAGCCGCAAACAGCGATCACACGTTTGCCGAGTCTTCAGTTCAGTTCACATAAACGTTTCGGAGAAGACGTTAGTGTCATGGCGAGTACAGTTCGTTTTAAATCCCAGATAGTAATTTGACATTTCAAATGTCGTCACCGTCATTAAAATTTGTCGAGTGCCCTCGGCCTACAGGCTCGCCCAACGTGCACTGGGAGCTAGAGATCCACACAACAAGCCCTTTCATTTGATAAGTAGTAACACGGCATACTTAGTTTGCAAAACTTTTTTTTAAAATTTTCCAATTTGCCCCCAAAAGTGACCCTCATATTCAAAATTCATTTTTCCGCTCAACTGTTGATTGGCTTTTAGGGCCTATAACAATTAAAATTCTATTGTCTCTTTAGTGACAGTTGGAGGTTTATTTACGTTATGTTTAAATTGGTTGAGTAGATTCGAAGCAAATTGGCTGTTGCAGACGAACAGTCAGCCAGACAGACACACGAGTGATCCTGTAAGGGTTCCGTTTTTTCATTTGGACTTACGGAACCCTAAAAAGGTGAATAGGGCATGAAAGTTTGTATGACAATTCGTGATTTTTGCTTTATATGAAATCGTTGCTCGACTTGTATTATGATAAAAATGTACCTTGGGGAAGAAGTAAGTGAGTCCACAGGCCTTGGCCAGCTCGTTGGCTGGTGAGTACAGCCCGGGCACGAATAGACCTGCAGCAGGGATGAAGTCTTCACCCTCCACCTCGACGTCAGAATCGAAAACCTCCTCCTTTACTTCAACCACTTCTTCCGGTGGAAGCTCTTCAACGTCGCCCACCTGGTTATTTTTTGTGTTTTTTAATTACCTACTAAATTATAATCTTCTCTTCTTGTAACGGCAATATTATCACTATTTTAACTACATCTATTATATTCTACTATTTTAAATAGTTTTATTTAAAAAAAGGGCTCACGGCTATCGCTGTGACCGCTTTATTTTGGTAAAAATTTTGTTGTCTGTAGATTCTACTGTCGTGTGAGATTGCCAATTTATTCTGTCAACAGTGTTGACGACAAGGTGTTACTGATCAGGGATAGTCGTGTCTACAAGTATTCACCTACAGTCTGTGTCAAAAGGTTCAAGTACAAACGTGTACACACGGCTACACATTAAACTATACATTTCCAGTTTATGCTGATCTCGCATTGTATAGACTTTCCGTACAACGCGCGGTCAGCTTATACTGGAAATGTGTAGCTTGATATGTAGCCGTGTGTACATCATATCTAAGTATTTTGTAATTCCTAAAGAAGTTGGATTGTGGCAGCTAAGTATGTAAATTGAAGGAAAATTACTGTAACGGGTGTAAAGTCACTTGTTATTCCCGTCATTGTGATCTTTTTTTATCTGGGCCATACCTGGGAACCTTCTGGTTACGGAGATATTGAAGGTCAAAGTTCCAACTTTTGCAGACGTTTTTTTAAAGAAAGTAAGTTTTCAACGTTATAACTTTAAATACCCTCTCCCACAAACCCTGAACCGTTGCGTGCACCCATAAATACAATGTTTTGCGTGCGTTACGTCGTTGCACGACTACCACAAACAGCGATTTTTCACACCAAAAAATAAAAATCGTTTCCCAGCAATTATTTTTGTGCAATGTTGCTAATTTACAGTCTGTAGGTATATGCTGAATACGATTTGAGATTATTAGGTGTGATCCTTTATGTATTTTGATAACTAACTTTTTGCTTTTGATATAGATACTTATCCTAGTTTTGTTCAATATCTGTGCCATATGCCTTAACTACGACATGAAAATGGATAGAACAGCTCTGCATTGGTATTCAGTAACCATCTCACCGTGAAAACTAAGGAGAAGTGAGTGTGGAGTGAGCTGTCATTGTCATCGATACCTACTGATGGTAAGGCAGTGAGTGACAGTTCACTTCAAGCTCATTTCACATAAGTTTTCACGGTGAGATTTTTTCAGAATAGCACAACTGATGTCCCTCTGCCCTGCACATATACAGTACTAGCACTTCGCCTGCGACTTCGTCGGCGTGGATTTCGTATTACCTATCTCATACAAAAATAAACACCTCCTTTAAAGGGTAATTTTCGAATATTAATGATTACCTGCCCTTCCGTGACCTCGGTCCCCCCTTTTTCTGTCACGTCTCCTTTTATCACTTCTCCTTTTATCACTTCTCCTTCTATCACTTCTCCTTCTATCACTTCTCCTTCTATCCCTTCTCCTTCTACCATTTCTCCTGTTTCGCCAACCAACTGTTCTCCTTCTGCTGATTCCATTTCCGTGGCTGGTACTGGATCTGCTGGTAACTGGAACATTTTAAATATTACATAACTTTACTTTTTTACACTAAAAACGAAAACCGAAGAAATGAAAATGATGGGTGGACAGTGTGAAAGATGATATGGATATAAAGACTACAGAGGTGACCACCAATAGAGAAGTATTTAGGAAAAAAAAATATGCGCCGACCACAAATAAATTAGAATAAGGATAAGAGAATGATGGTGTGACTTTTATATATTCCAAGGCCAAGACAGGCAATAAAAAAATTGAAAGTACAGTACAACTATTTTCTTAATATCCCTCGACAAACTTCGTGTTTCGTCTGTCGTCGGATTTCTATCAGTTGCCTTTGCACTTGGTGCAGATCGGAGGCTCTCCATCGACTTGGAAATCGATTGAAGAGTCGAGGTCGAAGTTTGCCGAGGAATATTAAGAAAATGGTTGTACTGTACTGCGATGATTTGGCTGCCTTTAAGAATTAAGTGTAGGTACACAAAAATTACAAGCAAGCGTTTTTAAGACGAAGGACAGAAATCGATGGCCATCCCTAGAACTCGAATCTAAAGTGCGTGAAAAACCACTAGCCCAAACCTAATCGCCTCTATGGTATTGTGGTAAGACCACCTGCCTCTGACCAAGAGGCTCCGGGTTCGATTCGCAGTGGGGGCAATATTTTCTGCTCGGTTTGGTTGGCGGTAACGCTTGTTCTAAGTCCGCTTGGCTAGCTACCACCATCTTGTCTACGTCTGTCGCCATAACAACAATGTTGACAGCATTGTTGTTTCAGCAAGTACAGGCAAGAAAGCCAGTTCCTCTGTGATTGAGGATTCCGGGTGAAGCTCGCTTCCACCTTCGGCCTGATCATCACTTACCTTCAGGTGAGATGCAGGCCAAGGGCTTCCCGTAACGGTAAAAAAAATGGTACAGTAGGCTACTCGACCGTAGCCGTAGACCGACGATACCAGAATAAGTTGGCCCCGCATTTTACAAATGAAACTACGTGTTACCACCGACGTGTAGTCCACTGTACCTATGTTAGGACAAGAAATCGAATGAAATAAAGCTTATCCGATACTTGTTTTCTTTCAAATACGTTTCGCGTTGTATTGCCTTATCTTAAAAGTATTTCACATTAGCAAGACGCCAATAACGGCGGCACGGTAAGTCGCCTTTGAAAGTAACCATGATTTTTCCGTTGCGACAAAAAGGGATGATGCTATTCATCCGGTATAGTTCCATCTCTCCCTCACATTGGAGGAGGAATGAAGAAAATGTCGTGAGGAAAGTTTCGAGTAGGTATGATTGTCGATGGCTTTATGAGAAGGGGAAGATCAAAGAAACGATGGATGGACTGTCTGTGAAAGATTCTAGACTTTAGGTAGTCACCAGAATGGAAGAATAGTTATTTGTTATGCAAGGTTGCAAAGTTGTTTTTTGGCGCGAGTACTTGTATTGAAGCCTGTGGGTTCAAATATAGAATCCTGAGCGATGCGAGGATTTTAAAGGTACGAGACGCAGAATAACTTTGCTGCCGAGAGAAACACACAACTTTTCACCTCACTACAGCGAGGAAAATAATAGGTGTCTCCATGCATTGAACAAATATTGTACTTTTCTCGCAATTCGCCAAAATAATGGAATTGAATATTATATAGTTTTTTAAAGTGAAAACTTCTTTAGGCGCGTTGAGCTTATTTTTTTTCGTGCTGGCCAGTGCGATTATTCTAAAAATGAGGTTGGCGCACTGACATGAAATAAGTATTAATGCATTATCAGTGGACCCGGCGATATAGAAAATTATTGAATTGAAAGGTTCGAATTTGAAAAAACTCTTTTCATTCTACCGGATAAAATGCACTTTTTAGGGTTCCGTAGTCAACAAGGAACCCTTATAGTTTCGCCATGTCCGTCTGTCTGTCCGTCCGTCTGTACGTCTGTCCGCGGCTTAGCTCAAAGACAGTTGGTATTAGAAAGCTGTAATTTGGTATGGATATACATATAAACCATGCCGACAAAGTGGTAAAAAAAAATTATAAAAATTTTTTTTTTTACGGTACCTCCCCTACATTTAAAGTGGAGATTGTTTTTTTTTTCTCGTCAATCCCATGTTGTGGGGTATCGTTGGAAAGACCGTTTAAAAATAATGGGAGTTTGTTCAAACCATTTTTGGATTCAAGGATCCGTTTGCGGAATATTAAGCTTTAAAGTGCAAATTTTTGTTAGAGTCAAGTGTCACCCCCCCCTGCCAGCTAAATGGTTGGGTTTGGAAATGCGAAAAAATTCACGGCAGTAGTAAATATAATGAAATTAAAAGGAAAACTATCACCGCTACGAAGGCTCCACCAGTTACCGAGTAATAATCGACCAACTTTAATTTGCAGTGCAAAAATATGTTCTCCCATACATTCTGTATCGGAGAACCAGTTTTTCAACTACAATGTTAAGTTTGTTGGATAAATTCATCCCAACGACGGAACCCTTCATTGTGCATGGTTCGACATGCACTTGGCCGGTTTTTCACTCTGATTTCGAATGATAAATAAACAGAATCGTTCCTAGCTTGTGAGGTGAAAAAATATAATATGTTGCGCCGTCCCCAAATAAATTAGCAAAAGGGCAGGAGAATCAGATGATGATGATAAATGCGGCCCCTGTTGAGAAAGGTGTTTATGAAGAAGAATGTCTTACTCCAGCAGCTATCCTGGCCATCCTCTCTTCATCCAGGCGAATCTTCTCGAGCCTCGCCTCTTCCTCTGCAGCGTCCCGAGCTATGCGTGCTTGCTCAGATGCTAAGCGTTCTGCCTCTTCCCTCTCCTCTTTCTGTATGAAAAGCAGTCTTGTAGGTATGTCATGAACTCATGAGTGAGGTATTTAATTTCCTAAGAAAG
Source organism: Lithophane leautieri (assembly GCA_949152455.1). NCBI lineage: Eukaryota > Metazoa > Arthropoda > Insecta > Lepidoptera > Noctuidae > Lithophane > Lithophane leautieri. The sequence continues at coordinate 2,579,506 of OX424475.1, forward strand.
CGTGCCGTCATGAAACGGCTGTAAAATGACGAAACTAATCAGCGCCTGACGTAAATTGACGTAATTTTACTATGCAAGTTTTTAATCACGTCTAAACTTGTATGGAGTAGTGACAGGCGCTGATTAATCTGACAGGACTGAACTAAAATTTATCTTCTGTCCTTTTCTTTATTAAATAGAAAGAGAAAGATACACTAAACTTAAATTTAGTTTAGTTTGTGACCAACAGAATCGGCACCATTGACAGCAATACAATTAAATAGCAGTCATAAAATCCTAAGTAATACATATTAATTTGGTGGCAAGGCGGGCAGGGAAGACGGCGCTGCGTTTTTTGCCGTGGCGGTTGAGGGCGACGCGGAAAGGTAGCCCGTGAAATCAAAAAATATGCACATTGTGACGTAAATAAATGATAACTCTGAAAATGTCGATTGGCCAGATTATCATCTATCATTTCCACATATATCGCTATATGCCCATGGATGACCAAATATTTTTAGCAATGTTATCTTAGAAAGTGATAAAAAATCTTGATACTGATCTGATAATACAAATTTTATATTCAGGAGTGACATAAAAAAAACACAAAACGAGTAAAAATCACCAATTGTAGAAATGGCAGCTGATATTGTAAGAGGTACGATTTTTATTAAAAATATCAATAATTTGGTCATCCATGGGCATATGGCGATATAAGTTGGGTAAATCAGTTCGACGGTAGTCAGCGTACTGATCGCACGAGTACACGGCGTTGCTAACTACATAACTATTAAAAACGGCCGCTGGCAGTGTTTCTCAAACATTCCATCTCAGACAGTTAAAATGTTTACCTGCAAACGTTGTGACGCGGAATCGAGGGATGGTGCTACATGTGTTGCCTGTAAGTCGAAATTCGACTTTCCCTGTGCTGGGATAACAGAGGTTGGATGGAGAAAACTTGGCGAGCGTAAATTAACTTGGAAGTGTCAAAGCTGTAAGGCTACCCCGGTTGCCAGTCCTCAGGCGGGTTGTTTGAAGGCATCACCAGCGAACTCGGAGACCATCATGATTGAGCTTCAACGTCTGTCAGCTAAAATGGAAGCATTGCCTGCGTTGATAGAGAGTGTGAAGGCTATCCAGAGTGAGTTGGCTGAATTAAAAACCATACGGCAAGAAGTCTCTGTAATGAAATCGTCCTTTGAGTCCTATGGTCAGGAAATTAAATCTTTGGCGAGTAGAGTGTTAGTTCTAGAGGATGAAATCGAGACAATGAAGAAAACCAAAGAAGTGATAGTCAATTTGCAGGATCGAATTACCCAACTTGAGAATCGGCAGTCTGAGAATGAACAGAGGTCTCGTATGAACAATATTGAGATCAAAGGAGTGCCAATATCCAATGATGAAGACCTGTTCGTATTAATGGCCAAGATTGGTAAAGCAATTGATTTTCATGTACAGAAGGATCAGATTAACTACATAGCAAGGGTGCCGACACGTAATGATAAACTAAATAAAAACATTATTTGCTCTGTTCACAACAGCTACCTTAAGAACGATTTTATAGCGGCGTCAAGGAAATATAGGAAATTGAATGCTGGAGATCTAGGCCTACAAGGCAATAACAGAGTGTACATCAATGACCACCTGACACTGGAAAATAAACTTCTACTTAACAGAACCAAAGCTCAAGCCAAAGAGCGTGGCTTTGAACATGTGTGGGTTAGAGGATGTAAAATACTTGTAAGAAAAAACTCCACGTCTCCAAAACACTGCATCATGACAGAGCAAGATTTAAAAAAGTTTGTTTGTTAATTCAAGCGTCTTATACTTCCCGCGATTTGTTTGCTCTTTTTGGAAAAGTTTGTTTAAGTATTATTGTGGACACATTACTGTCATTGTTGGACTCGCTTGATTTAAGTTTGAGAAACATAGGCACATATTTTTTGCACACATTCCATTCTCGCCTGCCTTTTGTTCTCTTATCGCTTGGTGTCGCCTATTCATTAGACTCATTAGGCTTTGTTTATTATCATTTTATACTCTATGAGTGTGTAGTTAGAGGTGAGATCTGCTTACACTTGAAATTTCTTATTCATACCCTATACAATTTTAAAACTAAATGTTTCTACACTTTGAATACGATTTCTTGCACTTATTCTATCGAATCTGTTTTATTTTACATAGTTTTCGCTTCATTTTGCCACCACTTGCTATGTAAGCCGACCTTCATTACCTATAGCTTGTACTTGGCAATAAGTCTGAGTGTACCTTATATCCTTTCAATCATTTTTATGGTGATATTTTTGATTTATTATGGCACCTATTAGTATTTTTTATCAAAATGTTCGAGGGTTGCGGACGAAAACATCTCTTTTCTACAGAAATGTTTGTATGAATTCTTTTGATGTCATATGTCTGACGGAAACATGGCTTATGGATGGTATATCCGATAGCGAATTGTTTGATGATAGATATTTTGTATGGAGGCGTGACCGAAGTTACTCGCAAACAAATCAAACGATGGGTGGGGGTGTTTTAATAGCCGTACGTCGGGAACTAGTTGCCGATGTCCGCAATGAATGGTGTTCGCCTGCAGAGGATCTGTGGGCTACCTTAACTTTACACCAAAAGAAACCTAAGGTAACCTACAAAATACATTTATGTGTTGTGTATATATGTACCCAGCAATCTGGCAACTCTTTAATGATACAACTCAATAATTTTTCTAGTAGTTTAGCTGACATTATTCTTAAACATCCCGCAGACAAGTTTTTAGTGCTCGGTGATTTTAACCAACCGAATATTGACTGGCAGGCTGCAACGGACGGTGATCATCTGTGTCCTAGTAACTTGCATGGTCCCATTCAATCCAGCTTCTGTGATACTCTCACCGCCTGCAATTTGCTACAATACAACTCACATCGTAATGTGAATGATAGGATTCTGGACCTCGTCTTGTCTAACAGTGAAGTAGCTGTCAGTTGCAGCCTGGATCCCCTAGTGCACGAGGACTCACATCATAAGGCACTCTGCATCTCTGCCGACTTCGTTCAACTTCATCAGCTGCATTCTCGCCCTCGAGTCAATTTCTTGTATGCTCAGGCGGATTATGACGCTATAATTGAAGGAATGATGGCAATTGATTGGCGATTAGAGCTAAATTGTAGGTCTCTTGGAGAAGCTGTTAATTTCTTTTATGACACTATCAACTTGCTTCTTAAAACACATATTCCATCTAAAACTCTCGCTCCAAGGGGTAAGTATCCTCATTGGTACAAAAGCCCTCTTACTAAAATCATTAAAGAAAAGTCAAAATATCATTCAAAATTTAAAACCTATGGAAATCTCTCGGACTATCAATCTTTTGTTACTTTACGTCAACGGGCCAAAGATCTGGAGAAGGAAATGTTTGATGACTATATAGCAAACATTGAATTAGCCATTTCTAAAAATCCTAGGGCCTTTTGGCAATATGTCAAATCTAAGCAACAAACCAACTGTTACCCATCCGTATTAAGGTTTGGTGAAGTGTCGTCTGGTCATGGGGACGAAATCTGCAATATGTTTGGTGACTGTTTTTTTTCGAACTTCCAAGATCGATGCGACGCAAATGAATTCTTAGCCTCTGCGAGAATGAATCAGTCTGCTGGTCTCGTATCAGACATCTGTTCTATTGATGTGCAGGAGAAGGAGGTATTTCGTTTGCTAAAGCAAGTTGATATTAACAAATCCGCTGGTCCGGATAATATCTCACCAATCTTTATAACCAAATGTGCCAAATGCCTATCCATTCCATTGACATTATTATTCAAACGGTCATTCGGCTTGGGAGTAGTGCCTACAATCTGGAAGTCAGCGTATATAACGCCGATTCATAAAAAAGGACCTAAGGACAGAGTTGAAAACTATAGACCGATCTCCAAACTGTGCGTGTTCGCTAAAATTATGGAGAAAATCGTACACGTACAACTTTCTGCTTCACTTAAATTAAGTTTCTCCGAACACCAACATGGATTTTTAAAAGGTCGCTCCACCACTTCCAATCTCGTGGTCTGTAGTGACTATCTCTCAGAGAATATGTCTAGGAGGTCTCAGGTCGACGTTATATACACTGACTACAGCAAATGTTTTGATCGAATTGATCATGCACTTCTTATGCGCAAATTGCTAGAGGTTGGTGTGAGGGGTAGCTTGTACAGATGGTTTGTATCATATGTTGAAAATAGATGCCAGACTATAGTCCTCAACGGTTATGCCTCGAGAGCGATGTACATTCCGTCGGGGGTTCCCCAAGGATCCTTATTAGGACCTCTCTTATTTAATGTTTTTATAAATGACATCGCCTTTTGTTTCCTAAATTCTAAAGTTTTATTATACGCGGATGACATGAAAATTCTGAGTCAAGTGTCAACCATTGAGGATGCACACCTATTGCAGGAGGATCTAGACCGGTTCCATGATTACTGTGATCGAAATAGGTTGGATTTAAATATATCAAAATGTTATGTATGTACATTTACTCGTAAGCCAAACCCTATTATTTATGATTACAAATTGTCGAATACCTCAATAGCTAGGGTCAACGTCATCAAGGATCTTGGAGTAATTTTTGACTCAAAGCTTTTGTTCGATGCGCACATTGACAATATAGTCAACAAGGCTTCTAAAGCGTTGGGTTTTATTTTTAGGGTCTCCTCTGAGTTTAAGAATGTCAAAACCATGAAGATTCTGTACTGTGCTTTTGTCCGTAGCCATCTCGAATATGCTTCTCAAATTTGGAATCCAAATTATAATATTTATATTAATCGCCTTGAAAGTATACAAAGGCGATTTTTAAGGTACACTCAATATCGTTCCAACACTTATCTTCCCAACTATACTAGTCGGTGTAAGAAATTTCATATTCTTCCGTTACACGAGCGAAGGAAAATTGCAGATCTTGCTTTCCTATTTAGTATAATGAACGGGTCTACTGACGTCCCTGAGCTGGTGGCCAGGATTGGACTTCGTGTACCATCTGTGTATCTTCGGAGACCTCATCTCCTATATGTACCTATTGTGAAAACTAACTATAGGCAAAATACATATATCTTAAGAGCATGTCGATTCTTCAATCAGGTATGCCAGGATGTTGAGCTTGATTTATTCACGAATAGTGTCCGGGAATTAAAAAAAAAATTAAGTAACTGCTTCTTTGAAGAGTAACATTGTTGTATTTTATATTTGTTTTGTTTATTCTTTTCAGTTGATTCTTTACATCACTCTCACGCGGTTTGTACCGTTTAATTAGTAATTTTATACAAAAGTTTATAAGTGGAAACTTGTAATTGGCTTTATTCTACATATTACTTCTGACTACTCGAATGTATTAGCTGTAAGTTTTCTTAAAATTAATAAAATAAAATAAAATAAATAAATGATAGATGATAATCTAGCCAATCGACAGTTTCAGGGTTATCCATTATTTACGCCACACCTGTATATAATTCGCAGGCTATCCTGGCGCTTTTGTCTTAATAGATTTTCCTCACCAATTTCTGCTGTTTAACATTGTATCGGTCCCGGCGTATTTCCCTCGCAGTCTTGCTGATGCTGGCGTAACGCTCATAGGCCGGTATTGGAGGCAGCTGCTTCTCAGGGGGCACATCCTCCTTGGGTATCGGGATCTCCTCATATAAGGAGTAGCGCATTAGTTCTGTTTGGGAGAAGATTGAGGAAGGCAGGCTTTGTAAACTGACAGGAAATTTATGTGGAGGGTTGTTGGGTTATACAGGGTAAAATTGAATTCGTGGGCATCACTTAAAGGGTCATTGTACTAATTATTATGAACAACTTTCACTGTTGGATCAACTCTGAAATCACGAACAAAATATCGGCTTTATTTACATTATGACGAGATAATTATGTGAACATTGAGTAGGGAACAGAAGATTTTTTTTTCAATTAAATAAATAATTTAATCAATTAAAATAAATAATAGCTGCTGCTGTAATGGGAGTAGCTCGTGTATTTTAAGATTTGAGCTCAGCATTTGACACTGTGGATCACGATCTACGTTTAGCAAAACTATTTTAAAAAAACCGGCCAAATACGAGTCGGACTCGCGCACGAAGGGTTCCGTACCATTATCTATAAAAACGGCAAAAAAATCACGTTTTTTTGTATGGGAACCCATATTTTTTGTGTTTTTTAGTATTTGTTTTTATAGCGGCAACAGAAATACTTCATCTGTGAAAATTTCAACTGCCTAATTATCACGGTTCATGAGATACAGCCTGGTGACAGACGGACGGACGGACAGCGGGACCCTATTAGGGACCTATTACTTTATCCTTTGGGTACGGAACTCTAATTAGTTGAAAAAAACTAACTCGACTACGGAAAAATAATTGTGATCTAAAAACTACGAGACAAGAGAATATTTCAGACAGAAATCCAGACATAGGTACAAAAATGGTCAAGGTACTGTCTTGGTCGCATGCCTGTATACAATGTGGGTGCCAGGAACACCAACAAAATTATAATGGCATGCGACGACGGTATTACCTAGATTTCAGTAGTTTAGGCGCTACGGTGGAACACAAGTTTACAGCAAACATACATAAATAACATACATACATACATAGACTGCTGAAATCATAACCCTTCTTTTTGGCTTTACCATAGTCGGGTAAAAATCGTCAGGGGGTGAGAGGCAGCCTCTTTTGTTTTTAACCGACTTCTTCAAAAAGGAGGAGGTTCTCAATTCGTATGAATGTTTTTTTTTTTGTATATTTTTTACTCGATTACTCGGCCAATTAAGAATCGATTTTGATGATTCTTTTTTGTTTGGTAGGTCATGCTTCCGAGTTAGTTTTTGAGTTACCTTTAATATTACGTATTTTTCCCCACTTACTATATCTGGACGATGTTTTAATTCTTCAAGGACTTTCTAATTAAACTAAAATAGTTTTTGGTCCGCGTGCGGCCCGGCCGCGGTCTTTACTCCGTCACTATTATTTACATAGCAGGTCAAATTTGTGTGGGACATACACCATAACTAAAAAGTGAAAAATAAAAAAAGTTTTTTCCTACAAATAAACGGGTCCGTTTATTAAATAGGCCGCTGGTTACTTACGAACAAAGTCCCGCATATCCGTGTCCAACATCTTGAACAGCACGACCAGCGCTTCGCCATCGAACAGCGCATGAAGACACGCCTCGTTAGGATCCACGTCGCTCATGTAGAGAGCCTCCTTGGCGCCGGCCTCGTCCATTTGCACGGTTTCTTTAGCAGCTACGGTTATATCTGGAAGTAGTAAACAGTAGCGATGAGAGAAACATAGACACATCATGCCCGTTTTCCTCAGACAGAGGTGAGATTATACCAGATTAGTGCCCTATGGGGCCTATGTGAGCCTCGGACCAAATAAAATACCAAGATCACTGACAACAGTGATGTGAGGCCGGTTTCGTAAACATGATTGTGTGCGCTTAGTGTGTTGTAGTTTGATTGTAGTGTAATTGTAAATAGTTGTATATGCACAGAGCTTTGGTGTAGTTTTAGCATGCTTCACTGTATTGTTCGCAACGCGCAAATTCATAATTTCTTACGCTTTTTCAATTCGCAGATCATGTTCAGGTTGATCATTTATCAGGTTGAATGTTCACCAGAATATGATTCGCGAGCGTAAAAAATATGTTTACAGAATTATAATTATACCGGTTTTACCTGAAATAAAACGCTTGTTAAACTTGTTTCTTGTGTCATTTTAGTTCGTTTCTCGCTCACATGACGTCACCAGGTCAGAGATTGAATAACGGTCAAAAATCATCAAAATAATTCTCAAAGTCCAAATTAGGTAAGTACCTACCCTGTTTTGCATTGATGTCAGCTATCGATCTATATAACGGTTAATGCGTGGAGACATTTAAAAAAAAAAAAATGGCAGCAGTCTTTATGCCAGGCCCCATATGAATCTTCAATCCCCTTTGAATTTCGTGGGCCTACCCTAGCGCATCCAGTAGATGCTAGGTATCTACTGGAATGTCCACCTACATGTAAGTATTGTTGTAATGACTCACTGTTATAGTCCCACTTCTCGTACAAGTCATGGTGCGCCCCGTGACAGTGCGGCCAAAACATAATGAAGTTTAAGTGCTTAATCTGCCGCGCTAGGCGCTCGTTTACTCTCTTTTTGCGAGCGGCGAGGGTCAGTACTCTTAGCCTCTCTACTGCATCCTGGTATTCTTCCTCTATCTTCAAGTTTATTTGCAGTTTTTCCTTCAAAAGCGAATGGAAAATCTTGGCATTTGCCTTTTAAAATGTCGATACCATTAGTGGAGTGCCTAAAGCGTGTGCGTATGGATTGAGGAGCCATGTCTCATATTTAAACGCGAGTACTGCCAATATTTAGTAGTAAATTGTCCGATTTTGTAGCCGCGATCCTGGAATTTGTAGTAAAACCCTTAAAAAGTTACAGGGCATTTAAGGTGGCTCCTCAATTCAGACGTCTGGAATGTTTATTTTATTAATATCTTTTGAAATACTGAATGTGTAAGATGTTGGAGTACGTCAATATTTAGTAGAAATTTCTACTAAATATTGATGCTATCGTTATCCAATTTGATCAACTACTTTAATAGCTACGTGCAGTACCCGCGTTTAAATATGAGACATGGCTCCTCAATCCATACGCACACCCTAAAGCACTTGTGTGTGGGATAACTGGAGCAACCGAACCGATAATACGAGACGGAAAAATCAGCCCGCAATTGGTTTCAAAATCAGAAACCTTTGATAAATCAAGCCGAAATTAGTTGTGTTTTCATAGAGAACATTATGAAGTATTTGCAGCGGTAAGTAGCTCGCGAAATTCAAATTATCTTATGTTTTTTGCAATTTGCTGGTCGGTATCAGGTTGTATGATGATCTAAATATATGGCTACCCTGACGCTTTCGCATAAGTACTAGAATCCATGACCAATTTCTCAGTAGCAGCCTGGAGTCTGGATTTCTGGCTAGTTGATGTCAATAGGCTTGTCCCCTATTATGTTATGTGTTAATAGTTTATATACTTTTAAAGATTTCATTGACAAAAAATGTTAATGTGGGTAAGTTACCAACTGAAAAATTAGCATGCTGATTATTACACCCCTTTGGAAAAAAACGGGCACCTTAACAGTCATTGGCTTTTCTACGGATAATATTAATATTTTTACTATGTCATTAGCATAAATGACTAGTAATTTCTTATTATCAATAAGAATATCGTTTTTTGGCTACACCCCTCTTCCAGCAGCGCTACAATTTTACTACTTAGCTCTTATTGCTTTTTCTGCCATTACAATCGACACAAAGATATCTGTTTGAAGTCACAATAAGGCTGGATTATGTGACAAACATAAATTATTCTACTAAAAATAACGAGAAGTTTATTTTTAGTTGCCAGGATAACCTTTTAACCGCAAACCCGCAAAAAGTAAAAGTCACAAACTGAAAGAGGGATTATTATTATTTTAAACAAAAAAGAACAAAAGTTTTTAATTTGGAATTAACTTTTTTTCATACCCAGACTCTTTATTAAGTGCCAGTAACATAGTTTGGCTATTAAAACTTCTTTACAACTAAATGATTACCAATAATGTAAAAAAACAAAACTGCCCGTTTTTTTGCAAAGGGGTGTATTTATATCGACTAAACATATTTTGTTCTAAATTGTACTTTTTTTTACCAAAAAATCAAAATTAAAATATTTTATTTCACATAAACCTACAAGGGCACTTATGAAACGTCAGAAGCTAGGTGCACGGTTCCAATTGGTCGTTTCCTATGGAGAAAAGACGGCAAGAAACTCCATGGTTACGTACTCTTTTAAAAATAATTGACTGTTACAATATTCAGCAACATTGTATTACTCGGAGGGACGGTACCTTCCAGGGACTACCATTTTAATTTGGCAGCCTTATACTTCACGAAGGGACCACGGGTAAAAAAAATATCTGTGGTCCCTCCCTTTCAGGGACTAAGGGAGGGACCACGGGGAATAAACGGTTTTTTTTAGTTCCTGACTTTGTCCTCTAGAGGGCGCCATTTTTAATGTGACGTCACATAGCCTATAACCAGCGGATGATCAAGACGCTTTCAACGATACCTCATTTGTCAAATTGTGATGAGTGGTTTAGAAGATAGGACAGATGAACAAACATACATACATACATACCGGTCAAAATCATAACCCTCCTTTTTTGTAACAATGATCACAATGACGGGAATAACAAGTGGCTTTCGGCTTCGTTAAGTGTCTTTTTACACCCGATATAATATGTGAACTAGAATAAGATGTCCTACCGCTTCTTCAGGCAGCATCTCTTCAACTTCATAATGGGTTCGATCAACCGGGATGCCCTCGGACTGTAGCTCGCTTTTCTTTAGCTCTTCTTCAATGATCCGACACAAATCTATCCCGTTCGGTCCGAACATTGCACGAACCAGTTTGCCTCTCTGCCGTAAAATGGATGGACATTATTCAATTGTAATCTCAAATCAAAATATTTTATTTCACATAATAATAATAATAAACCATTTATTGCAGGCTACACAGGCCCATAGAAAAATACCTTAACCTAAACATACATATTCCATAAACAAAACTTGTGTTAATAAAAAAAGGCTTAGACTATGTTAGTAGCACTTCGCACTTAGTACTAGCTAGACTGTGCTGTCCAGTCCAGTGGAACTTTTCCGCGGAAGCGACGGAACACCACGTCCTGCGGCTAAAAGTCTTCCTAAGCCTACATGGGCACTTATGAAACGTCAGAAGCTCGGTGCACGGTTCCAATTGGTCGTTTCCTATGGAGAAGAGCCGGCAAGAAACTCCATGGTTACTCTTTTAAAAATAATTGGCTTTTACAATATTTTCAAATAACAGTGTTAATAGGGGTGTATCTAGGGGTAGACCCCTAGATACACCCCAATAGATTGTGCAATATACCTAGTTGTTTGCAGATTTTTTAGGGCTAGCGTGCACTGCGGTGCTTTGGAATGCACTGCGTTATTTCTGCAGAACGGTATAGAACGCAGTAACAAGTTCGCGCACTGGCGGTAAAAAAAATGCACGATTACTATCTGCATATTATTATACAGTGTGTCCGGACATGGACTAGCGATATTCTAAATACTTAAATATAAACTATTTTAAAGTACAATTACACTCTAAGCTTGGGTCCAACACATTTTCCCGCTATGTTGTAGTCATTTTGTTTTTTTATTGAAATATTCTCGATGCGAGTACAAAAAAATTTATATCTCCCGAAGTTTTGGTCATACTGAGATAAAAATAAGCCAATAAGGCAATAATATTGTAAAGTCAATAATATTGTTTACCAGTCTGCATTACAAAGCAATGTGTTCACAATTCCATAACTTTTGAAAAAAAAATGTGAAAATCGAAAAAAAAATAAGAAAAATTATGCAATTCAACCAATAATTTTAATTACTACAGAAACATCACCGACAACTTTTTTTATTTGGTCGACAAATTTTAAGCTAAGCTACAATATAACATAAAATTCACAACTTTATGTCATATACTTTAAGGCCGGGTTGTTCCAAGCTCCGTAGGTATCAAAGCTTACCCCAGCAGCCCCCGAAACGAATAGCGATCGTAACAAATTACGAAACGCGGGTGACGTGCGCGCCTAACACACCGCTCATGAGTTGACGAACCCGAAGGTCACAACAACACATTCAATACAGTAAAACCAATCAATACGAAGTCGTAAACACAAACCAGAACGTACTACACAATCAATAATAAACCTTATCCCATCAAACACAGCGTGCATTTACCATGCGTCGTACAACTTAAGTGTCGCCACCTTTTCCCCACTACCGAAACGCACACAAAGTAAAAAAAAGTAATAAAAACTAAAACCCAACTACGACAAAAATGTCTGTCAACTAAAAAGGTATAAACAAGACACCACAGACAGACCAATTAAAAATCCGGAGTCACACATATCTGTTCGATTTACGCCCTAACACGTGTGACTCCGGTTTTTAGTTTTTATTTTTTATTTATTAGTAGTTTAATTTGTTATTAGTTTAGGTGGGTTTTAGTTTTTATTACTAAATTTTTTTTAATGTGATGTCACATGGCCTATAACCAGCTGACGATTAAGACGCTTCCAACGATAACCGATTTGTCAAATTGTGATGAGTCTTTTAGAAGATATGAGGGAACAGATGAACATACATATATACATACATACATACTTACATACATACCGGTCAAAATCATAACCCTCCTTTTTACTTCGCCGTAGTCGGGTAAGAAATAGATATGGCACACAAGATGCTTTTTTCGCGCGCACACAAGATTATATGCATAACACATTTGTTATGAATTGAAAAACAATGACCGTGAGTGATGCATTCGTTATTCAGTCAGCAGCGTACGGACCCTCCTATCCAGGGCGTCAAGTTCGGTCTGTGTCCATTGGATTATGCCGAAAGATTAGGTACATCAAAACCGGCATGACCCAACCGTTGCAGGCGCGCACCTTGTTCCCGCCCGATAAGAGACTATTAAATACTTTCTTCAGGCGGCCAAAGAAGCGCTCAAACTCAAACTCAAACTCAAAGCATTTATTTCAATTAAACCATTCAAAGGCACTTTTGAATTGTCAAGGAGTCGGTCAGCTCCTTCAACGATTGCTTCATGTCAGTAACATTGATGCCTAACGCTTCCGACATACTTCTTATAGATTTCGGATACTGAGAGGGCTCTAAGGTATTGTGAAAATTATTATTAATTATTATTAAAAAATTCATACCACAATGAATAAGAATACAGGCTCACTGTGGTCTTTGAATCTTTGCAACGCTTTTATATGGTCGGCGGGACACTGCAACAAGAGCACGTAATGGATGACGTAAACAATTTTGCCCCTTGAACGTCCTGAGACCCGACGTTGGTCCAGGATGCGTGTAATTTCCAAGCAACAGACCCAGCCTCTAGCCGGGCAATAATATTGTACTGAATTTAATTATGACCCGCTGGTTCAAAATGTGATTTGAATGTGGAATTTGATTGAAAGCCTGTTCAGACGGTTCATATCGCTTCTGACTTAGCAGTTGTCAACTAAAATGAAATTGAACCTTGCGAACCCAGTATTCCATTGTCTGTTAAAATTTTCTACATTTGTATCTGTATTTTTTATGGTGTACATAATAAAGAGTATTCTATTCTATTCTGTTCTATGCCGATTCCACTAACTATTACTTACTTTGACCATAGCGATGTTATCTTGACCGATCTCCATCTTACCCTTTTTAATAGCGTTGCCAGTTGCTAGACAAGGACCACAGAATTCGGAGTACACCTCCATACCTACAGAAAGTCACAGAAGTTCATTAAAAAAAATGATAAGCATGTAATACCACGAAGTCTGCCTTGATTTTAGGGACGTGTTTCGTGCATGCACATTTCACAAGCGACTTTACATTGTATTGATAGATAAATTAAGATCATAATTGAAGGACCGCTTTCTTTTTTGGTCTGCGACTTGTAGTCACCATTTGTTATCCTAGGTAAACACTCAGACCAAACAGAGCGCTGTCGACAGAGACGTGACGCCGGTGTCGTAAACATGTATGCACTTAGTGAGGTGTAGTTTGATTGTAAATGGTTGTAAATGTGTGCGTGTATACACAGAGCGGAGGTGTATTTTTAACCGACTTCTTCAAAAATGAGGAGGTTCTCAATTCGTCTGGAGGTTTTTTTTTGTGTGTATGTTACGCGATTACTCCGCCAATTATGAATCGATTTTGATCATTATTTTTTTGTTTGGTAGGTCATGCTTCAGAGGCAGAGAGGAGGAGGAAAATTTATATGGGACCACCATATTATATGGGAGCACCATATAAATTTTATTAACTTTGCCTGGTCAGTTTTTGAGTTAGCTTCAATATTACGTATTTTTCCCACTTAATATATGTCGACGACGTTCTATGTGTTTCCGTCACTGTTATTTACATAGCAAGTAGTGGTATTCGAATTTGTGTGGGGTAGGTACCACAACTAAAACGTAAAAAATAAAAACTATTTACAATACAAAAAGAAACAACCGACTTCCAAAAAAAAACACTAAAGTAAAAAGTGAAACCTTCAATTTCGGAAGTCGGTGGCAAAAAACGAAAATTGAAAACCAAAGACACCGACTTCAGAAATAGATTTTCAGTTTTTAGTATATTATTTGGAAGTCGGTTTATTTTTTTGTTAAAATTTTTTACCTTTCGTGCAGTCCGGCGCCGCCGTTGTGGCGGAGCGGTGTCGTGTTAGGCCTCATTTACGGAGACGCGGGGCGTGGCGCGGCGCGTGCAGCGTGGCGTTTGGCGGCGCGTCGGAATTTTTTTCTGTTTACGGAGCGGCGGCGCGTGAATCGGCACTTATCATCGCACGCGTAAACACAAACATATGGCAATATACGATGTTGTTCATAGAGATGCGAGGTGGGAAGAGTGGCGGTGCCCGCCGCGAAACGTCAAGCGTGTATCGATGCGCGCGGCGGGCAACGCTGCGGCGCACGCGGGTTACTCAAGTCTGTTTTTAACCGACTTCTAGAAAGAGAAGGTTATCAATTTTTAACATAGAATTTTCTTCTAAAAAAAGTCGATCATATCGTACTCCATTGAGACGGTGACTACGTCTGCGTTGTGCGATTTTCAAATAAGACTGACAGAAGGTTCCGCCGCGGGAACCGCTGCGTGAGCCGCCGCGTTAAACGCCGCGTGTGACGCCCCATTTCAAGCCAACGCGTGAAAAAACGCTTCTCCGTAAACGCACTCATATAACGCCATATGTTTGAATTCAGTGCAGGCCGCGCCGCCCAACGCAACGCTCGACGCCCCGCGTCTCCGTAAACGAGGCCTTAATGTACCTACGGGAAGCCTTGTTTATCCACCGCACCGTGAACGGGATGTCGATGAGAAATGCGGACAGACGGATGTGGAGTAAATGTATTAATTGCGCTACTTCGGCGCCGTCATCTCGATCTCGTTGACGTCCCGTTCATGGTGCGGTGGCCAAACAGCCTTAGTATAAGTGTAAGTTTACAAGCACATGAGAAATTTCAGCCTCATGTCAGGGAGGGCAACGCACCGGTGCGGTGTCCTCAAGCGGCAGGGACCGCTTACCATCAGCACGCGTAACATGAGTCATGCTCATGACCACCGTAGAAACGGGTTTTGTCGACGAAAGAATAGACAAAATGACAGAAAAACAATCACAATTCATTTTGTCTATTCTACCGTCGACAAAACCCGTTTCTATGGCGGTCATGCTACGCGTGCTGGTCGAATGCTTGCTTGTTTGCCACCCCATAACGGATAGAAAACCCAACCAATTTACTCACAAATCAGCTTGTCCGCATGAGTTTGAAGGTATTGGTCATAGTCTTCGTCGGTCGTTATAGTCTCTTGAATCGCAATTGCCTGTTTGCGTGCCATTTTTTAGTTCTTCAATGCTTCAATGCGTTGATAACAATATTGTATGAACCACAGGTATGAACTGAAAATTCTTCGAAACTTTCTGACAGAACTTTGCGAATTGCCATATTATTTTTTTAAATCTTTTTAAAATCAAACATGTTGTACCTTGTATGTCAAAGGATAAGGAGGTCACCATTGTAAAGATTCGACTGAACAGAACATACATGTTTTATTAAGACCCATTATCAAGCCGAAATCTAAGCTCTCGCGTAAGTAAAAACAATTTCTGGGAAAAGAAAAACGGAGTTACGACGAGTCGGAGTGTATGAAGAATACGCGGGTCACCGCTTGACAAAAGTTGAAAGTTCAAAAGTGCCTGTAAATGGTTTAATTGAAATAAATGCTTTGAGTTTGAGTTTGAGTTTGACAATGTAGATCCTTTTACCCAAAGAGGCTGTATAGTCATTATTTTTACCGGAGAGAAGATGAAGCGTGCTGGCGCGCTACACAGATGTTCGGAAGGGTATGATTCGGCATTGTCGCATTTTGGTCGAATCGTGCCGAATCATGACGACCCGAACATGTGAGTAACACCCCTTATGTTTTTTACAGTGGTAAGATAAGATGATAAAGCCTTCTTAATTTAGACCGTCATGCAATTAAAAATTCTAGTATTAGTCTACCGGATTTCATATCGTCGGTCCACGGCACTGAGAAATTGATCAGGAAACACCTAAATGATCCCAAAAGGATATTTATTTTAGTGCCGTGCTTCACCGAGGCTCTGGGTACCTGGAGACACGCTTGCCTGAATTCAGGTCCACCCGACGATACATCTTCCCAATGACGTTGGGATAAGTAATTGACAATTGAAAATTCATTTGACACGTTTGCTACTACTGTGTGCGTGCGCGTGCGCACGCGTTTCTGGTTGGGGGTAACTGGGAGTCGGGTCTGTGGCCTGACTTCAATGTTTCATGAACTACTGTCGTAGAAATTAGAAACTTTGTTTGACGACACTACTTTCCGCCTCGCTGCTTCCCTGCGACTAGGAGCTCCTTGATGTTCACCTCATCGCTGTCACAGTGGTGAAGTTGTCAACAGCCTCGGACAGCACGGCCTGACAGCCGAAGTGCGGGTCGCTTAGCGCGCCACGCGACACGTAGGGTCCATGTGCTCAAGGTTTGTTCAAAAAAATCTCCCAACGGCTGGTTGACACTTCACATGAGGCAGTGACCCAAGGGCTGGCTTTTACCTTGGCCAGAGGCTAAGCATTGCCATGCAACATGCAGTCTCTGTACATAACCAGTTGACGACGATGCGGAGAAATTCCTCGACGCCATATTTTAGTCTGTTATTAGCAGTGATCGGAATAGGTAGAGCTAATCTACCTAAAGTTCAAAGAACAGAGACAAAAAAAGTGGAGACTTCCGTACGACTAAAATATTTTTTCGGGACTAATGTCGGGATTTCGGGACATCACATAAATTATTATTAAAACTGTTATGTAAATAACATTAGCTTCTGCGCTTACTTACATCGTTCAAATGAATATTAGATTATTAGGAGATTACCTTAATTTTTTTAAACAATAGAAATCGTGCATACTTTTTTTTTTAAACACAAGCAGGAAATTAATTCGATAGTTGTTTTACTTTATTAATTTTAGTTGTACTTAAGTAATGTTCTGAAACCCGGGACATTAGTCCCGAAAAAATATTTTGTCGTAAGGCGTCTCCACTTTGTCTCTGTTCTTTTTCGAACTTTAGGTAAATATACTCTACCTATTCCGATCTCTGGTTATTAGTTTTAGTTAGGTTAGGATATTATAATTTTTATGAAGTTAATAAAACGTAAGTAATAATGAAATAGACGTTTTTAATTTACAATAACTTAACATGTATGCACGTAATTCACATGACAACATATCATCAACATTGTATAAATAATATCACCAACATTTAGGTCCAAAAAATAGAGGTGACCTAAGAAGCGATCAGTCTTCATTATTGTATTTTAACTTTATGAGTATTATTTTTTAATATGTTTAAAAACAACTTTTTATTTGCTTTGTCTGTGGATGAAAAAATAGATCTATTATTGATCAACCTTTAACCGCTATAGAGGTGGATAGAATAAGGCATCTCAAGATTAAAAAAAATGCACGGTTGAAGTCACCATGTCCATAACATATTATAAAATGCAGTTGTTACCAAACAACAATTTTGAAAAAAAAAAAAAAATTAACTATATTTCCATTATGACAATAGACATTGGAATTACAGTCCGCGCCTCCACTGAATTCTTTTAGATGCGGCGCTAGTGTCTACGTCATTGCATTAAAAAAATGTAGTTACAGAATTTGCCGCCGGACTTCAGAGGAGGCGCGGACTCTTCTACAAGGAACTTTTGGCGCTCGAATGACGTTGAAAAAAGACTGACATCGTGCAATTTGCGAAATGTCACTTGAAATCAATCAAAAAACAAAGATGGCGGCGTTAATTCTCATTTTGGCCACGCGCCAAAATAACCTTGTAGCGCTATAGTTGGCTGTACGGATCAAATTTTTGATCGATACGGCATCAGCCTCCACTGTGACTGAATCATTTCCTTGTTGTTCTCAATCATCGCCAGTTTTGTTGCGTCTGAAAACAAAAGTGATATTTTTTAAAGACCACTTGCTTGCTGTGTTTACTAAATATTAGCGTTACTGGGGTAATAAAAAATATACCCTATGTTAATTTAAAACAAAGTTGATTTTGTTTATCTGCCTAAACGAAATAATGCGAATATTAACACAAATACGCCAAGTGCAATAGTTTAGAAGAATCTTATGGCGCTATGACATGGGCAGGGGGGCTTTTTTCCGCCGCTCGAGACGCCCTGGGCGTCGGGGGTCCCAGGCGGATTCCCGGCCACCATAGGCGCGGGCTTGCGGACGGCGAGCAACGGGCAGCTCGCCGTCCGATAAGGACCAGGCCCGGGTCGATGGCGCGTCGTGTTCCACGCGCGCCTCAAAGAGATGTCAACACAATTGGCGGCGTCCGCTAGGACCGATGCCTGCCAGGGTTGCGGGAAAGTTCGGAAGGCATACCGGGACCCTTGGTAACAGGCAACTGAAGGAACACGGGTGGGTTTTAGTCAGTAAAATTCTGACACGCCCTCTGATAGAAGTTATTTGATGACTACACATCCACAAAAAAAAAGGGGTGGGCTTTGTTGGTAAAACTTTGTGAAATTGTTATTTCCGATTTGGGCCACGCGCCCAAAGATTCTTGTATTGTCTATTTCATTTCATAGTGGGTTTATTGGCACCCCAGACAATCTGTTGTTACTTCCTGAATCAAATCAGATACCTATTTCAGAATTGGTACTATGGCTTAGGGTAGTCAAGGCTGCACCTAGCAAGGTTGACCCTATCCAGGTGCAATAGAGGCAACTACCTGCATCAGTCAGAACTAAAAAAAAATGAGGCAAACGTCAGAGCTGTCCAAGTCGCTACGTCGCGACGTAGCGTGCTAGCGGAGGGAAGCTATACAGGAAATATAGCTCCATCTCTTTCCCACTATGAACCATCTCCAAGTTAGTTGGCGGGCTACCCTAGCGCTTTCGTCTTGAATGAGGCAAATGACGGAAGTCGTATAAAATATGAATTATCGACACGAGAAGAAAAAGAT
The DNA here is from genome assembly GCA_949152455.1 of Lithophane leautieri. NCBI lineage: Eukaryota > Metazoa > Arthropoda > Insecta > Lepidoptera > Noctuidae > Lithophane > Lithophane leautieri. The sequence goes on from OX424475.1 coordinate 2,598,634, forward strand.
GAAGTGGTAGTCCTCACCTTTATCGAGTATGTAGTGCGCGAGCGCGTCTCTGAACACGATGACGGGCACGGCCATGTTGACGTACGGGAAGCACGCGCCGCCGTCTGACGTCACGTTGATGGCTATGATGCCCAGCACTTCGACACGGTTCTTAGGACTGGAAGGCAATGCGAAAAGTTATTAGGTTTTTAAAAGCTCCGTTTTTCTAATTGTGTCAGATCCTATGTCCTATTCCATGTCATAGCAAATTTCATCCAAATCTGTTCAAGTTTTAACGTGAAAACGTAACAAACAAAATCACTTTCGCATTTATAATATTATTAAATAAAGTTAGGATTTAAATCATAGTGGTAGTGTTATCATATTTTACCTTGTAACCCTGAAGATTGGTCCGCCACTGAAGCCCGACTGGACGCAACAAGACGTCTGAATCATAGATGGCGACACTGTGTTGACGTGGCCCGATGTTATCGTTGGTATTAAGTTGGATAAGTCATACTCGTTGTAGTAAGGGAAACCGGCGGCGAGTACTGATTCACCTGGAAAAACACATTGAATATTGGTCTAACTTTTATTAAAAATAAAAACTAGCTGTGACTCTGTGACCCTTCTTGTGCTAGTCCAACTAGCCTTTTTACCTTTCCAGGACAACTATACTCCATTTGAAATAAGATTAGACATTTAAACAAACCTTTTTACAGTCCGTTCAACCGATTTTGATTTGTATACCGTAGGCATAAGGCTGGTATTAAAAGCAAAAAAGGTTACACAATACCGACTGTCTACTGCAGCTGCCATTTGTCATGCCACCAACGCATTAAGATCTTTTGGATGTTTTAAATAAAAACTGAGAATGAAGACGGAAGCAAGACGGAAGTTGTTTTGAAAGAAATGCACAGTGCTACCAGCACGCGTAGCATGACTACCGTAGAAACGGTTTTTGTCGACGGAAGAATAGACAAAATGACAGATAAACAATCACAATTTGTCATATTGTCTATTTTTCCGTCGACAAAACCCATTTCTACAGTGGTCATGCTACGCGTGCAGTTGCCAAAGATGAATGAATATACCTTTTTCAGCCGGTATATTAGACAGTACAGCAGATTTCATATGGCTCAATCTCTCAGGGTTGGTGAATAGTAGAGCTAAGTCATATGCCTTCTTGTCTGGCGTCTTGTATCGCACTATTGCTGTCTCGTTCACTCCTCGGCAGTACACGGATAGCTTGTGTGTTTGGTACTGGAAAAAGGATGTATTGCAAATTTTTATAATTATTAGTACACACATATAAATTAGATTTTGGGTGTAGTGTTTTAATAAAAGTGAAAAAAAAAACATTTATTAAACAAGCTTTTAATGAACTAAATTAAATATTTTAGAATACCATACATAGAACGGGCTATCATAATTGAATGCATTCTTGACTGTACTTTTGACTGTTGAGGAGTTCCCTCGTTTGGAGCCAATCCTACGTAAAGAATCAGGTTATGCCTCATAAAAATGCATTGTCTTCGGAACTGAACTAACTTGTAAAATTACAACTCCTTAGGATAAGAGGAAGTGGTTTTAATTCAGCTTGCAAGATTTGACCCATACATACTAACTAAATAAGGCAAGTTAAATAAAAGCTTGTAATAATAAAAATGTTTGCTTACGCAATTATTAGGTTCGGAGTAATACATGTTAATAGCATACTCTCGCGTTGCAAACTTTTTCGTAAAGTCGCTTTTTTTCGGACTGGTGGTGGTAGTAGAAGTGTATTGAATGACTATTTCGTGAAATTACGAGATTTGGCACTTATATGAACTTAAAGAGTTCTAATTGTATTGCTGATTCTAATTCGTAAAGCCAAATTTATTACGGTCGCGAATCATATTTTAATCAACATCCAACCTGACACTGACCTGCAAAAAGCGTAAGAATATACCTATAGTAAAAAAAGGTAATTCCGCAAACGAAATCCTCCACCACTGAACTCACAGTTTTGACGACGTGTGCGCACGTGACGACGTACCCGCCGCCCAGGTGCACGCCCGCGCCCCACGCGTGCCCGCACCGCACTAGCACCGTGCACTCGTCTATCTGACCTGTAGGTTGCGTCAGAATAAGTGAAGTTATGGCGAAAGCGGCCTTAGTCTAGCAGTTGAGTGTAGTAGATGGGACTCACTGAGCACGTCGTGTAGTGGATGCTTGTGTAGCGGGCGCGCGGGCTGCGGCGGCGACACGCGCAGCTTGGCGGCCAGCACGGCCGTGAGCGGCGCCACCAGCGTCAGGCCCACCCACTCGCCGCGGCACCACGACACCGCGCACACCACGCAGCCAATCAGCTCCTTGCTGGAAGACCCACCACCTCCATATAGCGCTACAAGCTTATTTCAAAATGATGTGTGTGAAACTTTGACTCGTAATAAATAGTTCTTAAACAAATTGGGAATATTCCTAGCTATATGATACCCTCTTGGTCAATGAAAATTCAGGATTCATAACGAAGTTACAGAGGGATCGAAAATGTTCTGATGGCTTCGAGAAAAGATGGTACGACTGCGCCTTCGTTTGTTTGATTTGGTTTGACTTGGCGGAGGCACTGCCGCTGGTCCCAGATAAAAAAATACTGTGATCTATAAAAAAATTGCAGCCACCTCGATACCAAAGTAATTGAGAGATTAGGTTAGGAAATAAATCTATCGCAATATACTCACGTAGGTCCTTCAGTGAAGACTGGTCCACCTTCAGAACCTAAAGCTGTGGCCGCGTCGGTTAACAGTAAGGATGGCCTCTTGCCCACCACACCGCATATTGAACCCCGCGTCACTGCATTTAGGAACACCTGCAATGAGTTTGCACTATATAAAATGCAAAACTGTGAAACAAACAAAAAAAAAAATAACCGACTTCAAAAAAAAACGCTACAAAACTGAAAAATAACTTTAATTTCGGAAGTCGGTGGCAAAAAACGAAAATTGAAAAGCAAAGACACCGACTTCCGAAATTAAAGTTATTATTCACTTTTTAGTTGTGTGTGGTACCTACAAACACAAAAACACAAATTCGAATACCACTACCTGCTATGTAAATAACAGTGACGGAGTCAAATAAGATGTCGTCTACATAGACTAAGTGGAAAAAAAAACGTAATTATTGAAGCTAACTCAAAAACCACGCAAGCAAAGTTAATAAAATTTAAATGGGAACACCTCTGAAGCATGACCTACCAAACAAAAAAAGAATCATCAAAATCGATCCATAGTTAGCCTCCTTTTTGAAGAGGTCGGTTAAAAACCATGGTCCTCAATAATAAAAATATCAGGAGTGTTAGAGCCAGAGTATGACTTCGAACAACGCCTCACGCGACAGTGCTGCCGTGGCACTACTAGTCCCCATACTTTTTATATAGGTTTTTATGAGACTAGGTGCACCTCGCGGTTTCACCCGCATAAATCTCGATCCTGTGGGAATATCGGGATAAAAAGTATCCTATGTCCTATTCCAGGTCATGGTTTACCCGACGTGTCACTAACTACGAAAGGTAGTTCATAGAAATTCTTAGAAACCAGTTGTGTCGCAGCGACACGTCGCCTGCTGCTGCCGCCTGCGATCGGTTACGGAATGATACCTTAACATGAGTTGTTTGGAATATATTCAACTAGCTTCCGCCCGCGGCTTCGCCCGCGTGGTGTGTCGATAAAAAGTAGCCTATGTCCTTTCTCAGGCTCTAGACTATCTGTATACCAAATTTCTTTAAATCGGTTCAGTAGTTTTGGCGTAAAAGCGCGACAGGCAGACAGACAGAGTTACTTTCGCATTTATAATATGATTTCCATAAAGTGGATCGGATTTCGGAATTATTCAATGAGTAAAAATGTTCGTTACATTACCTCACACCCGAAAGGCGTCGAGTGGACTTCGAGAGTGGAACCCCTTCCTGTCGGTGGCCGCACCACGTCCAGCAAATAAGACAGCGGCCGTAAACTTTCTACACCTGAAATTTAGATGATTTGGTATTATTATTTTTTGTGGCAATAATAGGCTCGCTACTTAAAACAAGTCTTTTTTTTATTGAGGTTGGGAAATCATCCAATGAGTTTTCCCGCTCTGGGCGGAGCGGAAGGGCGTGTCAGACTTTTACTGACTAAAACCCACCCGTGTTCCTTCAGTTGCCTGTTGCCAAGGTCCCGGTAACCCTTTCGGACTTTCCCGCAACCCTGGCAGGCATCAGTCCTACCGGACCCCGTCAATTGTGCTGACATCTCTTTGAGGTGCGCGTGGAACACGACGCGCCATCGACCCGGGCCTGGTCCTTATAGGACGGCGAGCTACACATTGCTCGCCGTCCGCAAGCCCGTGCTTGTGCTAGGAATCCGCCTGGGATTCCCGACGCCCAGGGCGTCTCCAGCCGCGGCGGTTAGGGACGTGAGGGCGCAAACTTTGCCTCTCCCTCACGCGTTCCACCTCCTCCTTCGCGAGCATTACTGCTTCGCAGAAGGAGGTGACGGCTTCCCATGCCAAAACAAGGGACTTATAGGGGTATTAAACTATCATATCTATCATCATAGATCTATGATTAAAGATATATTGAAATTGTAAAATAGATATATTGTGATAATTTGTGAGCTTTGTAGATAGGTAATAGTTATTTATGCAACTGTTGTATAATACAGTTCGATTCAAACTTAATGGCGGCTCGGAACATGAGCTGAGTCGCTGCGCAGTAACAATTCCATGTGACGGGGGGGGGGGGTGAGGGTTAGGGCAGCGCAGCTAAAAGCTAACTTCCGAGCCGCCATTAAGTTTGAATCGATCAGTTGTCTAAAAGAATTTATCTACATCCATGATAATTATGAATCCTCTATAAAAGGTTCTTTGCAATACCAACTAATATCGATCAAAAATGGCAGGATACGACGTGAATTCAAATTTTTTGATTTCGATAACCTAACCTCGCGTGCTGAAGTAAGCGAAGATGGTAACACTCTGTGTTATTCGGGTGAATCGTATACACTCTACCCAGAGCGCGTTCTTTCATTATTCCTGGCCAGCCATCTGCGGGTTTTCCTCTTTTCCTTCTCACAAATTAATTTTTTTGCCATACAAAATATGAAGGCACTTCCGCATATAAAAGGGTTTTAGCAAAATGATAATTATGTTGACATAAATTAAAAAATGCTAACGGCGTCGTTTTTGGTGGGCGAGGTTGTTGGAATTAAAAGTTAAAGAATGTTTATGCAAAATTTGAAGTAGATTGGACCAAGGAATCTCATTGTTCCATACAAACTTAGCCCCCGTTTTTCACCCCCTTAGGGGTAGAATTTCGGAATACCTTTCTTATCGCATTCCTACGTCATACAAAGAACACACCCTCCAAGTTTGAGGTCTCTACGATCAGCGGTTTAGGCTGTGCGTTGATTCGTCAGTTAGTCATTCAGGACAAAGCATTTTTAACCGAAATCAAAAAAAGGAGGAGGTTATCAATTCGTCTGTATTTTTTTATGTTTGTTACCTCAGAATTTTCGACTGTGTTAACCGATTTTGATGATTCTTTTTTTATTTGAAAGCTGGCACTTCCCGTGTTGTCCCATATAAATTTTATTAACTTTGCTTCCGTAATTTTTGAGTTAGCTTCAATAATTACGTATTTTTCTCACTTAGTGTATGTAGATGATATCTTATTTGACTCCGTCATTGTTTTTGTTTTTTTTTAAAGTCGTTTTATTTTTGTAATATGTCGTTGTTTTTCACTTTTTGTTGTGGTACGTACCCCACACAAATTCGAATACAACTACCATTTTTTTTTTTTTTTTTACTACCTGCTATGTAAATAACAGTGACGGAGTCAAATATAATGTCGTACACATAGACTAAGTGGAAAAATACGTAATTATTGAAGCTAACTCAAAAACTACGCAAGCAAAGTTAATAAAATTTATATGGGACCAACTCGGGAGTATATAACCTTTCGAAAAAAAAAAGAAATTTGTAAATCGCTTCACAATTGGCGAAAATATCGATGAACATACCCTAAAAATAGAACATAGAAACCTCCTCCTTTTTGAAGAAGTCGGTTAAAAATGAAAACATTTTTAAGATATTATTCTTAATCCGCTGACCATTTTAATTGAAAAGTACTTTTAAATAAGTAATTTTTTTAATGGTACCCATTTAATATGTAGTTTTATTTTTATTTGGAACTAAATGTAAAATTAAAATATCTCGAAAACTATTGAATTTACATATGGGGGGTCAATTTGTTGCATTCTCCCCCCCCCCCCCATCAGCTCCTGACGGATAAAGGTACGTCGAATTAAAAGTAGGTAGCCCTGTATAAATCTCCAACTGTCACTAACGAGACAATAGAATTTTAATTGTTATCCGCCTTCTAAAGGCCAATCGACTGTTGACCGGAGTGAGCGGATAGCAATATTTTTAGTTTTGAATGATTTAGTGACGAGAGGCCATAGAGTGAAACTGGCCCACAGACCATATTATCTCTTACTTAGCAGTACAAAAGAAGATTTAGGCATAGTACTGCAGCCATAGTACCGGGTGTACATTTGGATTTTGGATTTGTGCCCGGTTATTTGCGTTTTGCTGAGGTAGAGTTATAAAGTATTACTGCCATCATTATTCCACTGCGAAAACGGGATGGTGCTAGCGGCCTTGCCTAGCTCCGTCTCTTTCTCACACTGGAAAAATGGTGGCATTAATACTTCATAATACGGCACCTAGCTAGCCCCTTTTGTTCTGCTAGTCATAAGTTCCTTAATGAGATATATTTTCTACCTACCTACTGACAAACCTAACCTCTTTATGTTTTTTTTCCTATACAAACTTTTTGATGATAGATGGTCAACAACAGAGAGTAGATATATGTCAACAAAATGTATACACCAGAGGCTGTTTAATTTATGAAGATACCATTTTTTTTTTTTTGAGGGTGGGAAATCATCAGATGACTTCTCCCGCTCTGGGCGGAGCGGAAGGGCGTGTCAGACTTTTACTGACTAAAACCCACCCGTGTTCCTTCAGTTGCCTGTTGCCAAGGTCCCAGTATCCCTTTCGGACTTTCCCGCAATGAAGATACCCCTAATCATAAAAACTAATGCATGGTCAGCTATCTTTTTACAAATAGTTTTTTTTTTTGAAGATTCTTCGAATCATAAAAACTAATGCATGGTCAGCTATCTTTTTATAAATAGTTTTTTTTTTTGAAGATTCCCCGAATCGTAAAAACTAATGCATGGTCAGCTATCTTTCTCTTCCTGTGTTCCCCATCATCAACAAATTCAGTTAAACAGTCTCGTCTCTTACTGTAGGTAATCGAAGTGTGGTGAAAGTGCTACGTCATCAGAAAATAGAATGCATTATTGTGTAATTTAATCTAGTTGTCTGTAGAATATATAAATAATTATAATATACTAGCTTCCGCCCGCGGCTTCGCAAGCGTGGTATGTCGATAAAAAGTAGCCTATGTCCTTTCTCAGGCTTTAGACTATCTGTGTACCAAATTTCATTTAAATAGGTTCAGTAGTTTTGGCGTGAAAGCGCGACAGACAGACAGAGTTACTTTCGCATATATAATATGAGTAAGGATGAAATAAAAAGATGACATTCAAAATAAAAACAGATTTTTGTATTATCTACTTCATTTAATTTAATTTTCAATAGCACTTTATTTTTATAAAAAGCCTATTGCGAAAGTACCGGGCACTAAGCACCAGATGGCGCCATACGCCATACATCTCGCAAAATGACGCAAATGACGCAAAATGGCCCTTTATATAAAAATGTACTCTGTGGTGCGCGTGTCGACATTTGATTTGATCAGTCAAGCCTGTGAGTCAAGCTAAAAATGCCACCCGAGAAAAACAAGAAAGCCAAGGAAATAGAGCCTCCACAATGTGATACTCGGAATTATGCCAGATATTATGATTCTCCCGATGGGTGCGACATAGGCACAAAGGTAAATGTATCTCACTTAGATTATGTATCTCACTTGTACCTACAGTTAAAAATGAGAGCCTTTGCTACATGATTTTGCTGCAACCCGCGATATTTTGTCAAGCATTTTGTTTCTAAAATTCTTTGTAAGTTACAAATTGTAGAAAATCCTGAGAGTGTCCGGCGACTCTCTATTCCGTCTTACAAGTTTACAAGAATAGTGTTTAGTACCGCAATCAATTTTTAAATCCAATTTTCTTTTTTTAAATGTGGTCAAATGAGAGATATGACCTGATGCCCGTGTCCCACCAGTGGGAGCATTAAGGCTGATTATGAATATGGAGATGAGCTATGAATTTAACGAAAAATTAACATTCTAGGTAACCAGTGAACGTGTAGACTTGTAACTTTTGATAAACAGGGGCACAGGTAAACTATAGAAATTGGCTAGTTGGCCGTTGCGACCAAGTGCGAGATTCTATAGTTCTATCGGTTTCTATAGTTTACCTGTGGGCCTATCACCACTGCTTACAGCAGTATTATTTGAATATTACTTCAGTGTAAGAAAGTGATGGAGCTCTACAGGGCGTATAGCTCCATCTCTATCCCCCACGAAGTAAGATTAAAATAATACTGCTGTAAGAGGTGGTGGTAGGCCCCCTGGTCAGTGCGACCATTAGTTGTGGTCGTGGCCGTCTAGAGCGCGAGATCCCCTAGGCCTGGCTAGACACAGTGACTTGCATTGCATGTGCAAAAGTTTGCACGAATTGAACTCCATTTTATAAAATAGAAGCTAACGTAAATTATTTCATTATTATGTTCCAAGATTGTGTTCCAGTTCTGAAATTAAGGGCTTAAATGTAAGGACTATTCTGCCTACTACCATAGGCAGAAGACGTGAGTTTATGTGTACGAAAATCGCATAGCCAGATGTTATTTAAATGATTGTCTATAGGCATGTACGCACAAAGGAAAAATCATGGTGAACACGAACTCGGAACATTTGGTTCGTATGTACGTGTGGACGCAAAGCCAACACGAACCCCCATACGAACACAGTTCGCGCTCAACCGCCCGTTGCTAATTGCGTTGTAGCCATGGATTCGAAATTGGATCTCCACGAAGATTTTTGACGAACAGTGTTTGTTGATGGTCGTTACAAGTTATTTATAAGAAGTTTTTTTTTCAAAATTTATTAATTTAAAAAATAAACAGGTTTAACAAATATGTTATAGAGGCCTTCTTTTAAGTATGGAGATACCTGTACCAGAAGACCTCCTTCCATATCCATGCACACAACATTCAAAGCCTGTTAATAACAGAATTTAACAAAGTAAAGTAGGTACGAGTACAATAACAAAACTAGAAATAAATAATTTAAGAATAAAAAATAGTATGTAGTAAAAGTAGTGTAAGTGTGTGTGGGGTGTATTGGTGCGTGTGTGTGTGTCTTTGTGCGTGGTTATGTGTCTCATTGTGCGTGTGTGTGTGTATGTGTTAGTGTGAGCGAGTAAGAAAGAAAGGGAAACCGAAAGCTTATTATCGGTGTCAGGTATGTGGTAGACAATTTTAAATTAATTATATTTAGTGTATGTAAGTGGTGATGTTCGTCCGTGCGTACACGCTTTATGGTTTTCCATCAGATCCAGGTTACCAGCCGCTACGGCATTGTCACCGGTCTCATCTTGGGAACGTACGATGTTCTGATGTACTCCCATGTCGTGGGAATGGGGCCTATAATGACGCGGTAAGTTTTAGTGAACTATTATTATTTAAATGTCTTTATCATGTCTCGGGACCCTGGGGTCCCGGACCTTTGGAAGGCGTACGAGGGGCCGAAGCCAACTCGCAGAGGACCCTTAGACATTTTAAGTGTTGAGACACCAACCGACGGTTATCCCTGTATCCACTATGCGAGTGCAGCCAAGGACAACCGCCGATTGGTGTAGGACTATTGCATGATATGGAAACAAAGATATTGGATTATGGGTTTGGGTGGCTAAGTGAACTGGTTATCTTGAACTATGGAAGGACTATGGCCGCTGCCTGATCAATGTTTATAAAATACACATAAAATGGCAGGGGGTGACTTGCACACTTAATAATGGGCTCCTGAAAACGATCGCTAGCACATAGTGACGTAGCGACAAGGGGGCAACATGTCCTGAGGTGCTTAAGAGGAGTGGAGAGGTATTCCACGGCTGTCAGGACAATCCCGGAAGTACGGTCAAGATCCCTACCAGCAACTTACTGGAATATTTCCTTCCTCCGAGCACGTTTGCTCTAGCGAATCTCCACTCAAGCCGGCCAATAAGGGCAAGAATGAGGTGGGAGCTCTGTTCCTCGTCAGTGTTCACTCCAGCCGGCCAATAAAGGCAAGCCAGAGGTGAGGAACAAGACTTCTCCCGGGAGGTAGGGTCCGTGGGGTCGCTACTGCCCAACAGCTCGCCACATGCTGCCCTGCGGGTTTTTGTATCTCTCTTGGTCTGGCTCCTCATCCTAGACCTGTTCCGGCAAAGTAAACTCTACTGGTACAGACCTAGTGTTCGGAGCACGCAAGCCCCACCACGACGTCAACGTAGAGATACGGCTGTGGGGCTATTATTATTATAAGCCTTCTGACATATATTTCACAATCAGTTAGATTCTTTAGTTGTTTCGTTAGTTGTAATATCTGTGTGCTTTGTTATAGCAAAGGCCTCCTCCAACTGACTCCAATTTTCTCTTTCTCTGGCTAGTGATGTCCATAAACCACCTGCCACTGCCTTAAGAGGAAATAGGGTCGGTCTTTTTCTCCATACAAAAAGTCATAATTCGAGGTTCGGCTCTCGTCTATTTCATCCTCCAATATTCGACCAATTTGAAAGATATTTTATAAATTGAATAAGAAAGATATTTACTGTGCCCCTATGTGTTTCTTTTTTCATTTATAGTTGTCAAATTTGTATCCTGTGATGACAGCGGTCTGATTTGTTTTTTTAATTCATTAAAAAATTAAAAAAAAAAAAAAAAAAAAAAAAATATTTTTCCGTTGATAAAATTAAGCATATATAGATTCCCTCATTTTGATATGTGCACATTATAAAGAATCACACTGTATACGAATAATTATTTTCTAGGTACGCCCGTCACGTCGTGCCTCTTGGTCTAATGGGAGCAACATTCGCCGCCGTCACTAACTTAACCCTGCGCGCACGAAATATCGACGACAAACTGAATTATTTTATTGGTAAGTTTCTTCTGCCTTACGGACTTTCTTGATTGAACTTACATCATCATCGTGATCATCATTTTGCACTTTTCTTAATTTTTGTAGTGACTGACACCTACTTTTGCGTCCATTACTTGTATCTCTTCATCTCAGTACTAGCAATATCGATTTTCACACTCTATCAAAATACAAGTCACTGTATATGTTACGGCAAAAACCCGAAGTGCGGCTATACCTAGTTTTAGCCGGCTACCCCGGTGCAGCCGGTAGTAGTGTAGCCTATTAATTCACGGCTAGAACTAGGTGTTATCGGTTCCATTCGGCTAAAACTAGGTGTAACCAATGGCTGAAAGGTAAGTTAGGTTAGGTTAAAACTATGACTACAAAACGCACGAGCCGAGCGAGTCAGGGTCCATGCTCTTGTGTCTAAACGGATCCTGGCGCTCACCGGACGCCTGCCGCGGCACCGCTCGCTTCGCTCACTCGGCTCGTGTGTTGTGAGGTCACAGTTCTTATTTCATTTACTACACCTAAGTTTAACCAACTGTTACCGGCCGCACCTAGGTATAGCCGAAATTCGGGTTGTATCCTTAACATATACAATAATAATATATGTGTGGCCAATTTGGATGTACACACGGCTACACATCCAGGTATACATTTCCAGTATAAGCTGACCTCGCATTGTACGGAAATCCTATACAATGCGAGATCAGCATAAACTGGAAATTTATAGCTTGATGAGTAGCCGTGTGTACGTACTTATACAACATTTTTTAGCCCCCATCCTGATTTGACGCCAAATTTTGCAGTTGTTTGGTGTCTATTATTTAGTTATAAAATGCGGCAATTCGATAAGCACAGTCTATAAGACCATGACCAGCGCAATAATTTCAGTAATTTTACCCTGAAGTTCGTAAACGAATTTAGAAAGTAACGTATACCATTTTCATTATTTAGTTGATGTATACAAAATATTGTAAAACATTCTTAAAAGAGTAACGGTGGAGTTTCTTGCCCATTCTTCTCCATACGAAAGCTACCTTTTGTAAGGGGCGACTAGAATCAGTTCCATTTATATGTTTTTGACGTTCAAAATTATACTTATCTGAAATAAATTATTTGACTTTGAATCACTGAGGATTTGAAGACACGTCCTGACTTTTTTTCTTTGGGGTTATCTAAAGGGACGTGTCTTGGTCAAGCTTCAATACGGAAAGCAGAATATTTGTGACTTTGTTAGTGGAATCAATACCCAATAAAGAAGGTATGCGAAAAAATGAAAAAAAAAAAATCACGAGGAAAAGGGATAGCTTTTTTAAGAACAAAACAGGAGCAGCCAGATCTTATTCACCGTATGAAATCGCCAAGCTTGAATAATAATAATAAATACTTGTAGAAAAAAATATTTGGTAATGTGGCGCCCTGTACCGTAGTACACACGGCTACACATCAAGCTATACATTTCCAGTTAACGCTGATCTCGCATTGTATAGGATTTCCGTACAATGCGAGGTCAGCTTATACTGGATAAGTATAGCTTGATGTGTAGTCGTGTGTACCTATTTAATGCTGGTTAAATGCTAACGTTATGTTATATTTGTTGTCCAGGTGGTTGCGCTTGTGGGCCGCTGGTTGCGCTGTACCTTCGCTCCGGACACGGGGTCGTGCTTGGTGGAATTTTCCTCGGTCTCATAGGAGTATTAAAGAAGGAAGCGATCGATCAAAACTACGAAATTATGCATAAGATTCCTAACCACATGAATACGATCACCGGCTGGAAGTCAGATTATACATTAGTTCCTGACCCTCGCGATGGTAAACTATATAATTATAACTTAATATAAAAAGTCGCTTTCCGTGTCCGTCTGTGTGACCGCTTTGTTCTTTTGAACTACGCAACGCAAGCATAACATAGTACTACATATTTTGGAAGGTACAGTCACGAGCAAAAGTATGTATACACTCAGCAAAATTCAATAACGATTTTCTCGTGGAATTACTACCATTGTAACTTTGAGATGATACCTATTTCATAATAATAAGGGTTTCAAAATACTGAGTTCGTTATATCATAAAATTATATTCAATACAGTAGGAGAACATCACTTTTAAAAGTTGCTAAATGTAACACATTAGTGCTCGTGACTGTACTTTCACTAAGGGACGATATTAGAAATCGCGAAAAAAAAATCAGCAGTTCCCTACGCATAGCTCGAAAGAACTGGGCGGCCACGACCACGACTGGTCATGTACGTGGTTGCAACCTTGTATGCTGAAGCTCCGACCAAAATGCTGACTCCTATTCTAGAGCGGCACAAAGCTTGCTCGTAGCTATTCGTACAGCACGTTGTGCGACCAGTTGGTCGTTGCGGCCAAATGCGCTATGCGTTGAGTTACGATGCCTACTTTACTTGGACGTTGCGCACAACTGGCGCTACCCCTGGTCAGAGTCGTGGCCGCGTAGTGTGCGATGACACTTATGATGCACTGATTTAATTAAGCCCGAAAATAATGCAAAACATTATTATTCATCAAAGAACATCACAGAAACTAAACTGCATCGTCCTCATACGGCCTGACCAAGACTGTCTGGATTTTAAGAGAGACTGTGACCTCTGCGGCTCTCCCTCTTAGTTTGGTTCGCTATTTCTTCTCAGAGTAGTTGGATAGGAAACACGGAACAAATCCTCTAGTTTTAAAACAATTTTATTTTGTGACGTACGCATGGCTACCCATCAAGCTATACATTTCCAGTATAAGCTGACCTCGCATTATTCGGAAATCCTATACAATGCGAGATCAGCATAAACTGGAAATTTATAGCTTGATGTGTAGCCGTGTGTACCTATGTTTTTTTTAAACCAATTTACAGAAATAAATATCTTTTATCATTTATTTCGCAGCAATGTATCACGTTTGCGACAAAGACTACGACGATGCGGCTACGCAGAAGCTAAAGAGACTAGCCAAGGAGAAGAAGCAGCTCGAGTCGGGTGACTGCGATTAGTTGTAAAACATGCAAAAAAAACCTGTTCGACCCTTGAGGGTGTTGTGAAGTATCGTGCTGAGAATCTATTTTCAGGAAAAAAGTAAATAAAAACGGCCATTTTTTTTTCAATAATTAATTTTACCGGGTTATTTACATTGGACGCGGGCTGCGCTCGTTTAGCGGGTGTATAAAAGTGTCTAGAATTCATAACTTATGACCCCTGTTGCTAGTTTTTAATTGATTTGGGGTAATTTTAGTACCTACTAAAAATGTGAATTTTAAATAGCAAAGACTTTTTATTTTCAATAACAGTCTAATAAATTATCTTATTAGAATGACGTTTTATTATTTTTTTGGTAATGTTATGGCAGTACTGTGAGGTTGTATGCGATGCGCCACCTCGTGTGGTGCAGGCTGGCGAGAGGACAGCCGTGAGTTTCGAACGTTCCAGCAATTTGGTTTGAAATATGTTAGGAGTGCTTTTTTCTTTAGGGAGGGCTGGTCTAGTCTTAGCTACCGAATAGTGTACGCGTCTCTTATAAAATTAAATATTAGAATAAACCCTCTTGAAACCTCTCCCTCATTGAAATTACCGCCTCACACACACCCTCACACATAAGTTAACGCTCTTCAAGCGTTACAGTACATAGGTGCCCCTTTCGGATCGGACAGGTTTTTTTTAACATATTTTAAACAGACAGGGTAATCATAATAGTGAATAGCCTTGAAATAGATTAAAGAAGAAGAAGCTAAAATATACTTATTTTTTTTAAAGCATTTTTATAGATATTTTAAGGTTCCGTACGTTCAAATGAAAAAAACGGAGCCCTTATGTGTCTGTCCGTCCGTCAACATCCCAGTGTTGATACGGTTTAAAATAAATGCAGTATGAAACTGCCATGTGGGATACTTAACGGTAATAACAGATGGACAGAAATAGTTACTTTCGCATTTATAATACTAAGTATGTCGGTACCTAAGTATGTAAAGATAGTCCATTTGAAATAAGATTGACATTGTACAACTGCAAATTTAAGTTGGTCGATTATTACTCGGTAACTTGTGGAGCCTACGTAGCGGTGATAGTTTTCCTTTTAATTTCGTTATATATACTACTGCCGTGAATTTTTTCACATATCCAAGACCACCCATTTAGCTGGCAGGGACACACACTTGACTCTAACAAAAATTAGCACTTTAAAGCTTAATATTTCGCAAACGGATCCCTGAGTCCAAAAATTTTTTTCACAAACTCACATAATTTTTAAACGAACTTCCCAACGATACCCCACACCATGGGATTGACGAGAAAAAAAAAACCATTCCCACTTTACGTGTAGGAGAGGTACCCTAAAAAATATATATTTTTTACCGACTTCAAAAAAGGAGGAGGTACTATGTTCGGATGATTTTTTTTTTTTTTTTATGTATGTTCACCGATTACTCCGCCGTTTGTGAACCGATTTAAAAAAATCTTTTTTTGTTCAAAAGCTTATACTTCTGAGGTGGTCCCATTGTCACCAAGTCAGGATCTGATGATGGGATCCTAGAGAAATCGAGGGGAACTTTCAAAAATCGTAAGGGCAACTAGTGCATTCCTTAATTTATTCATTAAGTATTTTACAGCACTACAATTTTATGAAGGTCTGGAGTCGATCTGATGATGGAGCCGAAAGACAGTCAAGGGAACTCCTCAATGGTTTACAGCAGATACCTCGTGTTTCGGCTTGATTAATTTGTATTGATAAAAACTTTACACTTTGATGGGTTGTGACTGTCGTTAGGGGTCTGATGATGAAGACGAAAGACAGTCGAGGGAACTCCTCAGTGGTATACAGCAGATATCTTGTGTTTGGGCTTGATTAATTTGTATTGATAAGAACCTTACACTTGGATGGGTTGTGACTGTCGTTAAGGGTCTGATGATGAAGACGAAGGACGATTAACGGAACTCCTCAACGGTTCACAGTAATTACCTTGTGTTTGGACTTAATTCATTTATATTGATAAGAACTTTGCAACCACATAGGTTGTAAGTGACATTACAGATCTGATTATGGTCACCTTATAATATGATGATGAGGGGAACTATACAGTGTAAGCAAATGTATAGTGTTCACCCTTATATTCTTGAGAAGGCACGGGAGTCTCATTAGCCAGCCGGTTTCGTATAACATCTAAACGATACTTGCGCTGTTCAGACGACTCGCCACTTAATCGTTTTTGAATAAGATTGAGTCGGCAGATCTTATCATTTGGCGACTCCTGCGACAAATGAGAATGCATCTAATTTCTCATCTGAGATAACCTAGCATGAAGAGCTAACGGTGATTCTTGGGAACCGGACATAGCACTCCGTTTGCGATTCTTAGACAGGCGTTCTTTTTCAGCAGTATTAGTCTCTTTAATTCTGTTTTTCTTCATGCGGGCGCCTCCTTTAGTTGGTCTACCCATGGTGATTACAAAAATCAAATTACACAAAAAATGGAAAAATAATAAAACTTAAAAAAAAAAAATTGACCTACTTCAAAAAAAACAAAACAAAAAAGGACTACTGTACTAAAACCAAACGACAAAAGTACTTCTTTAATAATAAGAGAAAAATAAAAAAATAACTTTAATTTCGGAAGTCGGTGGCCAAAAACTAAAATTAAAAGCAAAGACACCGACTTCCGAAATTAAAGTTATTTTTTTATTTTTCTCTTATTATTAAAGAAGTACTTTTGTCGTTTGGTTTTAGTACAGTAGTCCTTTTTTGTTTTGTTTTTTTTGAAGGCGGTAAATTTTTTTTTTTTAAGTTTTATTACGATTTTTTTTACCCGTTTGTCGGCGTGATTTATATGTATACCCATACCAAATTACAGCCTTCTAGTACCAACAGTCTGAGCTACGCCACGGACAGACGGACGGACGGACAGACAGACGGACATGGCGAAATTATAAGGGTTCCTTGTTGACTACGCACCCCTAAAAAAGTTACACAATACCAACTGTCTACTGCTGCTGCCATTTGTCATGCCACCAACGCAATAGAAGTCAAAATCGGTTGAACGGACTGTAAAGAAGGTTTATTTAAACGTCTAATCTTACTTCAAATGGAGTAGAGTAGGTATGGAAATATGGTTCTTACCTCTTTTATCGCTCTCCAAGTCAATGAGTACGAAGACTGAAAACAGCGCGTTGCCTAGCTTCATCTGGCTGTCTATGTCACCGTCCTTGTGGCCGATGGTCCAGCTGTAGAGGATGTCGTCTGCACATCGGTCCAGGATTGGGCACTGCCACACGTGGCATATCCTGAACACGAAAACAGTTCATAGTAGAATGGTATGTGAAACCAAGCGCACATTTCAGCTGAAACGGGCCGTAGTGAGACGCATTTTCGTACAAAAAAATGGGTTGCGCAAGCATAGTACTGTATAGTACACCCACATTTCACCTGTTATGTTTAAGATCCATGTACATGGATCTTAAATATAACGGGTGAAATAATGGGGGCGAGCCTATTGCCATCAATCTGACACAATATCAGACTCCGGACTGCTACTGAGATGTTGCTATTTAAAATACACCTTGTGGATACATGTAGCGGTGTTTCATCATACGTAAAAGCTTGCAGGTTATGAACTATTTGACCCTGTCTGGATAGGCACTATCCACCAAAAAAAAAAAGTTGAAAAACTAAAACCCAACAGGCTATGTGACGTCACATTAAATTGATGGCTAGAGGACATAAATTCATCAACTACAAAAAAAAAATTCTAATCATGGCATGATGGGTATCAAATGAAAGGGCGTAATTATCACATTTCAAAAATATATAATATAACCCCAAAAAAAATGTACTTAAATAAAAATAAAAGTTAAAAAAAACTAAAACCCAACTACGACAAAAAAGTCAACTAAAAAGGTATAAACAAGACATCATACACAGACAAATTAAAAATCCGGAGTCGAACGTGTTAGGGCATATAAATCAAACAGATAATGTGTGACTCCGGATTTTTCGTGCCACTATGATGTACACACGGCTACACATCAAGCTATAGATTTCCAGTTTATGCTGATCTCGCATTGTACGGAAATCCCATACAATGCGAGGTCAGCTTATACTGGAAATGTATAGCTTGATGTGTAGCCGTGTGTACCAGTGTAATATAGTGCTTATATTCTCTACGTTACACTGAACATTACGGCACTTCTATTCGGTTTCACGAGTAAAGTATGAAATAAACATACCTTCCAGTAAGCACCCTTATCAAATAACTGCTATGATCCAAATCTCCCTGATGCAAATTCCTTTCCCTGCTCAATTTTTCAACACTCTCATATAGATTCGGATTCTTAGACTGTCTCTTTTCGCACGTCACATGGATTTCTGGTAAATTAGCATAAAATTCGTCACTAAGAATAGGTTTTCCTCTAGCTTTCTTGATTATCTTGGCTTCTTTGAGAGGAGAGAGTATGGAACCGTGTGTGAGGACCCATCGTTTGGAGAATCTTATGCCTGAAGCAGATACTGTCAGGATGTTCGCGTATTCACCGTCTTCGGAGTAATTATAGCTTACCATTACGCCTTCGACTGCCATGGTTCTGGAAAAAAGATACATAGGAGATGAGAATCACATTCGTAAGAAGTTGGCAGAATTATCCCAGCGTTAATTAGATGGATTCGTTTTCTCCTCTACCTGTCGTTATTTCTCCTGACTAAGTTTATTTTGATTATAATTTATGTATGTATCTATGTATGTATTAATTTGTATTCATTATTTCTCAAGTTATGTGTATTGTCTTTTGTTGCACCTGCCATGTCTGTCTCTGCATCACCCTATGGTTGACTGGTGGAAAATGCCTCAGGCATTAAGTCCGCCTTTGTACAGTAGTTTTTTTTTACTTGTGCATAAAGTTTTAAATGAGGACTTAGAATTACTTGTAGCTGCGAGAATAAAGTTTAACAAGTTGAATATGATTGATTGGATGTATAGATATGTTTGACACCTTGCCTGCTGACCGATAACTTACATTTACATAACACTTCACGCCTGTAATCTCCGGCGGGTTAGGGAGAGTTCTATCTATTTTACACCCACATTTCGCCAGTTATGTTTAAGTCACACGTAAAAGGGGGCAAGCCTATTGCCATCAACCTGCAGGCACAAATCCAGACTCCGGGCAGCTACTGACAAATTCAGATGGAAAAACCCAATATTTTGACCGATATTGAACCCAGGACGGATTTCATGCACAGCAGTAGTTTTTATTTTTTGGTATGGTATCTCGTAGGTGACCACTAGGAGTCCTTGCTACTTAACCGGCCTGTCCTGCGGAGATGCTGTAAGCTACTAACTCAAAGCCTCCAGCCAGGGGCATAAAAATAAACTAACTAACTAAATCTAAGCGCCTGCTCGCTACGGGCACCCTCGTGGGGTACGAACTTCAGCTTAGTGCGTCGCTGGGAGGAGGAAAGTTAGTCGAGACGGGATGGATCGGGGAGTCACAGCAGTAGCGAGTGCGACCACTATGTATACCAACGAAAACTGTACCGAAAACTATTAGTTTCTATAGGGTTCGACTTCAACGGACGGTACAATTGCGTAACACACATAAAATGACAATCGATCGCAATGCATTAATTATTTTGACAGTTCAGACACGTTTATTGCGTTACTTACTATGAAGTATTATTGCCACCATTTTTCCAGTGTGAGAGAGAGACGGAGCTAGACAAGGCCGATAGCACCATCCCGTTTTCGCAGTGGAATAATGATGGCGTTAATACTTCATAATACTACGCCAGACTACTTTTTCAAACCCATAAAGCAATGCAATGGATTAGAATTTTGCTTCCCAGACCCTCGGATTATGATTGAAATTATGTCACACAGATAGGGTGCAGGCTCCTAGACGTCTATGATGTCATAGGAAATTCAATATGGCTGACGCAAGAAGTCAACAACTCACCATATTGTGATGTTATTTCGTACTTTACAGATTATTTTATTTATGCAGTAGTGTTCCTTATTCCTAAATGAGTATGTTCTATTATCGCATTTGTCAGTCATTTATTTTAAAACTAGCTACGCTGTGCCCCGCGGTTTCACCCGCATAAGTCTCAATCCCGTGGGAAGATCGGGATAAAAAGTATCTAGGCGAAATATACTAGGTATACTACTACTGCTAGGTATATAAATATACAGTGCGATTCTTTATATTATGCACCTACCGAAATGAGGGAATCTATGCTTAATTTTATCGACGGCAAAAATATTTAAAAAAAAAATTTTTTTTTTGTCATCTAATAAAAAGTAATCAAAAAGGTAGGTATTGAGAAATTATACGATCATTGTAAAAATAGATGAAAAAAAAAAACGATTTCGGCTAAAAAAACATGTTTATTTTCAATTGAGGGCAGTTTTTCCACAAACGTTTTATCAAGACGCCAAGTTACTTCCAATCATTATGGAGTTTGTTTCATCGTGATAGATCATTTAGTTTAAAAGCAACACCGTTTTGTTTACAACAGGGGTAATAGTAGCGAACAAAAAAAAAAAAAACCACAGTAAAATTAAAAAAAAAAAACAATATTTTTGTCGTCGATAAAATTAAGCATAGATTCCCTCATTTCGATATGTGCGCATTATAAAGAATCACACTGTATATATTATTATACTTAGAGTTGGGATTAGGATTTTCATCGACATGCACACCTACAATCCTAGTAGTGTCATAAAGCTAAAATGAAGATCGCAAGGCACTATAAATAGAACATCTGGAGGAAACTGGAATCGTCTGTATGCTGGCAATGATAGGACGACAACTAGATAACGTGCGCGTGATTCCTTTTAGGAATGACACAAAAGTAATAGACAATTAGAGGTAAAGGATGCTATAAGTAATAAACTCTTGGAATATCAGCCAATCTATTTTGTAAAAATCTCACCGTGAAAACTTAGGTGAAGTGAGCTGTCATTGTCATCGATACCTACTGATGCTAGAGCAGTGACAGTTCACTTCAAGCTCACTTCACTTTTTTCACGATGAGATTTTTACAGAATGACAGTTCACTTCGCCTAAGTTTTCACGGTGAGATTCTTAGAGTATAAATTAGTTTATACGCTAAGGTGGAATTAAAGAAGAAAGATTAGTGAATTGTGCTGGCTGATACTGATTTCACACCAATTAATCATAACCTCTGTTTGTTTTAACATTGTCATGATTCATTCATGGTCGTGTTATTAGATAAGTAATTTATCATTGCGATGGATGAATTGAATTAAATACTTTGTTGTTCTAAATAACAGTTTTCTAATGAAAAGTACGCTAGAGGGCGCTACTAGTTACTAAAATAATATTTAGGGATTCTTATTGATTATCCTGACGATTATTGATGATTACGTACTCATTATCCTGTAATAAGTACGTAAACAAATAAAAATTGCATCAGAAATAGGTACCCATTGAGATGCAATTCTCGAATAACTATACAAAATATACTTAAATAAATAAAGTATAAACTGTACCTATACTTACTTAATGAAATAAGTAACATAGGTAGGTACGTCAAGTTAATTTATCTTGCCTAGAAAGAAAGAAAGAACTACATTTTAAGCATTTGAGACACGCACAGGAAATACAACAATAAAAAAAAAAGAACATAACAACTAACAAATTAATAAAAATTTAAAAAAAGAACATTAAAACTTAACAAAAATTGTAAAAAAGAGAAAAAGAAAACCTGTGCGAGGCCAAAAAGGTACTCAGTAGGTATCTACCTACTATTCATGTAAATAAAGTAAGTACTAAAACTTTAAATTTCATTAACTCCATCACACATCAGATTGTGAATAAAAATAGATGGGAAAAGTAATTTAGGTACTCACATTTTCTTTTAACAACAAGAATAATCATAGCGTGACGTGGGAGGTCCCGTGCAAATTGTACGATTGAAAAACACAACAATGTTCTACAGTACATTACTTGCTCACACGATAAGCTAAGATCAAAGGTTCCGTCCAACACGTCGATGTATAGTGAATAAAGCGATAGTATTGCAGACATGCGAGACTATAATAATACGGTGATACAAGTAAAAGATGAGCTGAAGACAGGGTGTGAACACAATTACAAATTAGACATAAACACACCCATGGAATGGAAGTAATGAACCATATTCAAGCGGGTGGTCAATATAGCCTTGCAATTTGCGATGGTATAAAAACGATACGCGAGCCATTTCCCGCCAACTTGTGTCGAAGCGTCTTCCAGAGGGCGCTTGTGACTTGTGTTCGAATTTCGAATCCAGTTTTTTTTTCTGTCTTTTTTGCCGAGTGCATCAAAGGTAAGTTTTTGGTACTTATTTTTTTTCTGTATAGTGAATTTGATGTACCTACTTAATCGATTGTTTATGGGCCAGTAACTTTTTAAGTATGTTGAAACTGAATTAATCATTTTTTATGTAGCATTGAGGTCATGATCAGTGTCTCTGAAATAGTAAAGTTTTAATAATTTATTGACATTTAAAATAATGAAAAGGAGGGTTAAATTACTCTTTACTTGGACTGAACTGCAATTTCAAATTCCATATCATCGTTTCCGTAGTGTAGCGGTTATCACGTGTGCTTCACACGCACAAGGTCCCCGGTTCGATCCCGGGCGGAAACAACTTCTTTTGAATATAATACTTTTTAAAACTGGAAACACGATTTTCTAATATTTTCCTTTTCTGAGATATTATTTTGTAAAGCAGGCAGAAACACATGTTTTGAAACGAACCAATCAATTGAAATAATTTTAGATCATTGCGGAAGAAAAAAGAAAGTTTCATATGTTTGGTTATTAGCTAAGAAAATCATATTACGCCGTTTTAATTCGTTTTAATTTTTGAAAATCGCGAATCGTAACTTCTTTTGGAAAAGAGATAAGTAATGACTAGGTACCATATAATATTATTAGAAAAAAATGTAAACCCACAAATTGCTAAAAAGATTCCTTCGAGCCGGATTTGAACCAGCGACCTATGGATAACAATTTCGATACATCTACAGTCCACCGCTCTACCAACTGAGCTATCGAAGGCTAAGATATATAAGTGAAATTATATGCCATTTACCAAACGTCTTTGTTTGAGCTTATTCTTAACTTTTTGAAATAATGGTCATCAAAACATACTTTACAGTTTTTATGAGTCTAGCAAGGAACTTTTTGGATACTTAATTATATTTTCCATCTACAAATGCCAAGGACCAATAATCATAAAGTAGGTAACTTACTCTACAGTTAATTATATTAATTGTACTTAGAAACAGTGCCCAGTATTTAGTCACCCTTTATCAACTTCAAATAATTCTTGTAAATAAAAATAAATAGATCTCTAGGTGAAGTCACTCGAAATTACAGTAAGAAAATCGTCAAAGAAATAGGCGCCGTCAAAACGTCAATTTTGTTGGCGGGAAAATTGAAAAAGATGGCGGCCGACAGCGGTCATCAATCCGGTTTTGTGTTACGCAGAATTGTCCCGTTTATCAGATTAGATTAGCTTAACTTGTGACCTAGTTGTAATGAACTTGGTTTTATCTATTGCATTATATTCAAGTTTAGCAAGCTTTTCTATGTTGCTGGCACAATGACACTGAACACGTGCTGTTAAGAATAACTAGAAATAACTGGAAATAATGTGAGGAAAATGTGAAACAAACTAACAATAGATCATTTTCTTCATTCCTCGATATTTCCAATGATTGTTTGTTCAACATTGTAAGTTGAGAATAATCCGAGTATCTACTAACTACATACGTGCCTGCAGTGGGCAGGTAGCTGACTACCATTTATGGTCCTCGAAACAATTTGTTTACGTGATTGACGCCACGGACCGAAAACCTTTATAGGTAAATTACGGTACTTAGAGGCAAAGATATCAAAAATCAAAGGTTAGGAAAGTTATGGTGGTGCAGGAGTGCGCACTTTTTAAACAACGCTTTGTACACGAAATATTTGTATAGTTAAAGAAATTAACTTTATTTATTATAATTCTCTATCTATCTTAGAACAAATCAACATGAAGTTAAACAAGTTATGGCTAACAGAGTTTGGCCAACGAAAGCTGACCACGAATATAAATTCTGTTGAATATTTTACTTCACTTCTAAGTAACATTATTACATGTCTAATCCTACTAATATTATAAATGTGAAAGTTTGTGTGTTTGTGTATTTGTGTGTTTGTGTGTTTGGATGTTTGTTACTCAATCACGCAAAAACGGCTGAATGGATTTGGATGAAATTTGGTAAACAGATAGTTTATAACCTGGATTAACACATAGGATACTTTTTATCCCGATATTCCCACGGGATCGAGACTTACGCAGGTGAAACCGCGGGGCGCAGCTAGTTATTCTATAAATATGAAATACTGATGTAAGTATCGCATAATATGTCTTGAATAATAAATAGTATCGACTCCGTTTAAGCAGTATATAGCAAGTACTTGATTTTTTAAATTGCCGCCTTTTTTCTTGGATAGCTTTCGTTGGTCAGGGTCTAATTGAGATATGAAAATCACATTTAAAAAAAAGTGAATTGCGGGTTCTTATACAACCGGTCGTTTATGAGTGCGCATCAAGGTGTTGAAGAATTTTGGTTACTTCTACGACGACGGTTATCGCTATCTGGGTAACTCAAAAAAGAAGAAACATGTTACCTCTTATAGGTTACCGTTTTAATACCTACCAGTTACACACACACACACACAGGAGGTGCGTATATAACTTTCGCGCATGTTGTCTCACTCACACCCACCTCATTGTACCATTTGGCTCCCAAAAAATGTTACTGCGCAGCCCTCTACGCTAAGTTCAGAACTGCCAAGTTATAACGGCGGTATTTTAGGTCATGTACATTTGCTTGGCCCCAGAAAATGGCCACGTTTATTGCAGCGTCAGAGGCTTTGCTCGGATCGTCAAGGGTGCAGGTGAACAGACATTTGGTAAATTGGGGCACTACTATGGGCACACAGAAAGCGCACTCTACAAGTACTCAGCGGGCTCGTCTTGTCGGGCCAATTCAGTGAGCCTAACGTAGTCAGAAGATATAAGAGTGATAGAAAGAGAGGCAACTTCTAGGTATAACTGTGGGTAATTAGCGCTGTGCGACCTGAATTGCACTTTATTGTGTCGTAGCAAGAGTCCCTTTTTATTTAAATGATTTTGCGGAGTGAACCATCATGGGATATAACCTAAATTGTTATAGGAGCACCGCACTCACACTGGATGTTGGATGAATCTATAATGCCGAACTCTTTAACGTTTATTATCGCCTTTTGTGCCTCATCCTCATGTGCCATATCGATGTTTTAAGCATGTTTGCAATATATTTGTGGTCGGCGCAAGATATCCCTTTCTTTCTTCCATACTTCTCTATTAGTCGTCATCTCGGTAGTCACCCCCTTTCTAGCCGTATCCATCTTTCACACAGTCCATCCATCGTTTCTTTGGTCTTCCCCTACTGTTATAGCCATCGACCGATTTCCGCACAACTTTTCAGTCACCGGTGCCACTTTCATACTTCATCTTATGTACTCATTTCTTATTCTGTCCATTTGTATAACCACACATTCTTCTTATCATTCTCATCTCAGCTGCATTTTATTGCCTTTCATTCTTTCTCTTTGTTTCAAATCACTTTCGCGCAAAGATCTGTCAAAGCCAAATAAGTTCAGTAGCTAGTCGAATGAGTACGCTACAGTAATGTCCTTGAGTGACCTAGAAAATTTTACATACCTACGATAATAATGTCCTGCCGGAGAAACGAACGTCTAAACAAGTCAGGGTTCCTTTAGTGTTATTAATTAACTATTAGCTCCCTTCGTAACTCGAGGAGGTGAGGCACACGCCTTCCTACGGCTTCAAATACCCCTTCATAATAATTTTCCCTCGTAAAGGTTACGTGATAAAATTTCCTAAGTATTGTTTTCATTTATTTGCTGAAATGTGACTGGTGGCACGTTGGAAGGTGTGTAATTACTTGAATTTCCACGAAGAACCAATAAATTGGCGAACTGCCATTTCTTTTTCATAATATTTCCATGTAAAATACTGGTGTTTAGCTGTATCTGCTTAGACTGGAAACCGACATCAACATAGATGGGAAAAGGCTAGGTAGGTGATGATGTGATGAATGATTCACGTTTTCTTTTAATTTTCGATATAGGAATTTCGTTTCTGTTTCTGCCCCTCAAATAAGTCTCGAAAACTCAGATCTATGTCTAAAATTAATATGAAAATTGAAAATTATCAGAGAAATACAATTTATTAAAATAATAATACTTAGAACATTACAAATGCAAGTATCTATCTTTTTAATAAATGGGGCAAATACCTACACGCCACATTAGAAGCTGATAACAGTGTTATATAAACAATTGATTAAAGTTTTTTTTTTGCAATGACGTAAAAACATTTGTAAAAATAATACCATATGAACAATTATCGACAAGGCATTGCAATGTTATCAGTTTGTTTAAATTCATTGCCTTTAAAATGTGCATACCTAAATGCAAAACAACATCGTGAGGAAACCTGTACTTATAGTTAACTAGCTGCACCCCGAGGTTTGACCCTCATAAATCTCGATCCCGTGGGAATATCGGGATAAAAAGTATCCTTTGTCCTAACTCAGGTCATGATCTACCCTTCAGCAAAATCCATTAAGCCGTTTTAGAGTGAAAGCGTAACAAAACAAACAAACTCACTTAGGATATAAGTCTGAAATCACCAATCAGTCTTGAGCAAGCGTGGTGATCAATGCTTGTACCTTTTCTTTAAGAAAAGGGCTTTGCCCTCCAGGGGGACAATAATACACTGGTATTATTATTATTTATTGTTAAATCATGCTATATAAAATACCTACCTATCTTTTATTAGTAGGTAAGTAGTCTGATAAAAGCATACGTTTTGCAGTAGGTACGTCAGTATCTTGAAAGTCATTTCGTCAATACTCAATGCAGTTCAAAAGTCCACCAAACAAAATGATCGCAAAGGTATTTATTAGAAATCCTATACCGGTATAAATGCTGTTCCACCATTGGTTGAAATGAGTGGTGTGACTGGCGGCGCAAGCGCAACTGACACGACCGTTACCCATTTACACCTGCACTGCACATCCGTAATAGGAAATCCATGCACAAATACTATCGATATAATCGATTCCTTTCGAAATGCGTTAGTACACTTAAAACATGTTCTCCCATACATAATGTATGGGAGAACATGTTTTTGCAAGTGCAAATTTAAGGTGGTCGATTATTACTCGGTAACTCGTGGAGCATACGTAGCGGTGATAGTTTTCCTTTTAATTTCGTTATATATACTACTGCCGTGAATTTTTTCACATATCCAAATCCAACCATTAAGCTGGCAGGGGGGACACTTGACTCTAATAAAAATTAGTACTTTAAAGCTTTATATTTCGCAAACGGATCCCTGAATCCAAAAATGATTTTCACAAACTCATTTATTATTTTAAACGAGCTTTACAACGATACAACACTGCATGGGATTGACGAGAAAAAAAAACCACCCTCAACTTACGGGTAGGGGAACCAAAAAAAAAAAATTTTTTACATTTTTTTTACCACTTTGTCGGTGTGATTTATAACGATGTATACCCGTACCCAATTAGAGCTTTCTAGTACCAACAGTCTCTGAGCTAAGCCGCGGACAGACGGCCGGACGCACAGACAGGCAAAGCCTTAGTAATAGGGTCCCGTATTACCCTTTGTGTACGGAACCATAAAAATGACTTCTTTTATTAAGACCAGGCAGGCTGGCACTATGGAAGAAACTCTTCGCCTGCGGTGTGTAGATAACTTCCTGAAGATACAATTCAACCGCTAAGTTCCCTACATAATTATAGCATTGTGGCGGTACCTACATCGCCACATTCGAACTACGCATCAAAGACCTGACGTCACACAAAAATCCTGACGTCACAAAAATCCTGCATCGCGCAATTAGAGTTTACCGTACAGTGAACATATATACAAAAATCCAATATCAATCATTGGGCAGTTGCCCGCCAGACACAACAACCGTCTGGTCGGAGGATCCTCCCTTTTCTATGGTGGATGAGTGAACTTTACTCCCTGTTCCTCATACCCCTAAAGCATTATAATTATTCCGATGGAGTTCTGTGAGTGAGTGTGTATGAATTTTCTTTAGTTAATGTTATTAGCGGATAGCTATTTTATGGTAAAGTAAAAATACGGAAATAAATGAACGACTTTATAAAAGAAGTAGCTGAAATCATTATCGCAAAGACTCTAAATCTTTATCTATGTCCAAGAAAAATTAAACCATTTAACAGAATTTGAAAGAAAAGTGAACTGATTGGTTCCTGCAATCAGAAGATCGTGAGGCGGGCTGTATAAAGCATAATCAGCCAATAATGTTCCCACTGCTGGGACACAGGCTACTTCTCTTCGAGTGGGAGTGGGCTGTAGTCTACCACGCGGGCCCAGTGCGGGTTAGTATTTGTCACATGTCTTCGAATTTTTGGTTCTAGGACACGATTTTTTGCTTCACCGTTTTGAGGGCAGTAGCGATGTAGTTATTTACATAAAGTAAAGCGCTTGGTTCACGACCTACAACTTGTAAGTCGGGGCCGTTAGCACTGATCCTCCACTGCTCTCAGATAATCTAAAGAAACTGAGAACATCACTATTAGAACAGTCAAATTTTTTCTTGATTCATTTGGGAACGGTTGATGATGCGATATTTCCCCGACTGCTAATGGTAACTTCCGTTAGCTGTGTTTCACCACACTAATAGCTATGCATAGGTTCCATGACACACTTAAAAATCCTACTAACCCACCCAAACATGCAACAACACCCACAGCTGTCGGTATGAAAAATCAGCATCGAATATGTTTACAATAAACTACAAATGGCAGTTGAGTCGTTCGACCTTATAAACTCATTGTGCACATCCTTGATCGAATTTGTTGGAGACGGGAGCGGCTTGCCCTCACAGAGACGTCCAAGTGCCAACGACACCGATATAAAAACATATAGAACGATAAACATCTTTGTGCACGTAATCCCGACGCTGCTTGTATAGGAAAGATGTCAGAAAGCTGTCTTATCCAGAACATTTCATGCTAGTTCTTTGTTTCGCTACATTACTGTGTCGGTCTGTCTATATTCTCAAGGCTTGGTTTAAACCGGAGTTTAGCAGATACTTAGAGGTGTTACGAGGGGCAGGACATAGTATTTATAGTAATATCTTTTGCTAAAAGCTAAAGATAGTCGTGGATTAGTCATTGTAGCGTGGCTTTTTAACCTGCTTGAACTGGGAACAGATTGAGACGTGTCTTCGCATTAATTGTTGTTATGGTCTATGAGTAACAGGGATATTGCTGCATAACATGGATCTGATGTAATTACAAGATGTTCCTGTCGTTCAGTAAGACGCGATATGCAATCACACGACCAATTTATCTCTATGGAAGGGTCACCAAGTTACGCCATGTCCACGTTTCCCTCCGCAGGTTCCTGTGTGAAATATCAACGGAAATGGCCGGCTTCAGAGCTTCGCCGGTACTTAAACGTCCAATTGAACAAACGAGCGTGATAACCCTGGATCCGGTCCCGTGACTTGATTCGTTGTGGCCTCTTAATGTACCTAAATGCAGTCATTACCGATTATGACTGATTTACGTCATGATGGGATCAAGAAATGATGTTTCTGGCGTTTCTGACATGCCATCTAGGCCATTCCTGCACTGTAATTGGAGTATAATCAGTAAAAAATGTTATTGCCTACCTTCTAGATGATCTCTAACATCGTCAAAGCCAATAAGTGCATTTAAAATTCTGAAATAGTTAATGGCAACGCTGCCAACGCTCCCAAATTTCTAAGTAGCACGTTCACTCGGTCCGGGTCGGCAATTTAAGGAGACACTAGCACTACGATAAGCCCACGACAATACAATAATGGACGCTCTTTTGCCTAATGGGTCGCATCCTGCACGGCCCAAGCGCAGTCCAGTCAATGCTAAGAGTCCGCTCCTCCACGGCACTTGTTCGTTTCCAGAAACTAAATTTCATTGTTCATGTTTCCCTAATCGTGTGTGTGATCACGTTTCGTGCCATTGTAGACATCCTCGTGTGGGTTTCATGTGTCGTAGCTCTGGTGAGGCATCACTGCGCCAATCGACGGACGTCGGCGACGACGGACGATGTGCCTGTTGCGATCTCGAAAACGATAACGAATTTCGACAACTTTAAGCCACGGTTATCTGTGTATCTTTATCTTAATTGTGTTATGGATGCAGTGTTGAGGATGGGAAAGTGCATTTTATGAGAGAATTTTACCTGTGCAGTGTCTAGTGACGGACATGCCTGAGTTTCGACGCCTGGCAGCCAGTGTGAAAAAAAAGAAGCCACTTTCGCCGACTCAGCGGTTGAGTCACTCAAACAGTTCTATTTACTTGATGCGATAACATTTTAGGTGAGTCTGTCATTAGTGTAAAGTGGTGTATCCCTTACATTAATGGCCACTTAGCTATCGTGGACAGGTGTGTGCTTCAAATGCATTACCTACCTATCGTTGTTCTTAAAATGTTCACTGTTTTTACTATTTTTAGTTATCAGTGTTTGTTACAAGGTGGGATTTCGTTTTTTTCCTGTTCATCTTAACGACGCAAAATAAAATTTATAAAATATTGTAAGTATCATGAGTTACTTTTTTATAAGTATATAGCAATAAAGGCTCCATGCATGATTTCTTTTGCATAGGTTCATAATTTTTGAGGCGGTTTGACAGTTAACTTGACACATGAAAAAAAAAAACCAACCACCTAGAAAATTTATTTAGAAAACACACAAATAAATGTCCTGCCTACCCTTGGTAAATATTGACACTTATGTATGAGTGCAATCACAGCTTATTTGCACAACAACACAGTTGATAACTCACCAGCACAACTGAACAACATTCAATAAGTACTTTAACAATAACAAAAATATTGAAAATATCTAACTAGTTACCCACAAAGTTTAAACAAATTCCAACTGGAAGATTACTAACCATTAGAACGTCATTTAAATATCGTCAAAACAAAGAAACAGAATATTTACCTTTGCCCTTGTTTACTTTTTTGAGGTTATGTTTAACATTGGCTACCAAACAAACTTCAGAATTCTTTTTTCAAAGTTAACTTTTTTTTATCACATCACAGACACAAAAAACGCACTGTTTCTATTGCAATCTTCTTGAATAATGATTGTTTTCTCATATTATGTCTACATTAAATACTATTACTCTACTACTTATCAGCTGATGAGCTGAGCTGACTGTTTTTTGTTGCAATTTAAATCTCTACGCATTATTATTGGTCGTAGTGTAACGATCTCTCGCGGACTCATTCATTACTACATTCATTCATGATTTACGTGTCTACGTCGTAGTTCTTTGTGATATCGCGAGATGGCGTTAGTATAAAAGATTGAATGGCTCATAAACAGGGGATTTAACAGTCTCAAAATATTGTTCATTGTATTTTTGGTCATTTAAACTTTCAATATAAGCTACATTGATGTAATTGTGGAAAACTTGGTATCGATCGTGTCGGTACTAGGATTGACCCAAGGCAAAACAATACGTTCCAATTGCTTTTTTTATTTTTCTTTAGAAAAACTGTCCTTACCTACTACAAGATCTATTTTATATCTTAGCTTGTCGCAAATAACTGTCAAATATTTAACTGTTTATATTAATTCGTTGATATTACTGTAAGTATAGAAATATAAAATATCACTCTACAGCGAACTAAAATATTAATAACTGGCTTCCGCCCGCGGCTTCGCCCGCGTGGTATGTCGATAAAAAGTAGCCTGTGTCCTTTCTCAAGCTCTAGATATCTATCTGTGTACCAAATTTCATTTAAATCGGTTCAGTAGTTTTGGCGTGAAAGCGCGACAGACAGACAGACAGAGTTACTTTCGCATTTATAATATTAGTAAGGATTCATTGTATTAAATAATAACACTGTAAGTATTTGATGTTGGAACCGTTTCAAGTGTAAAAAGAGCATTTGGAAAGTTTTTGATAACATCTTAAATGAAATATTCAGTGTTACGATATAAATTCGATTAGCGATATTTCCAAATCAAATCAAATCCATTTATTCGCATGAATGTAGGTTTACAATTGTATGGTCTTATACCTACAATGGCCCCTTTACATTCTACAATGACTTATGGTGCGCAAATATTAAATTTTACCCAATGTTAATTAAATGTAAATGTATAACAAGTCAGCTTCAACAACTAATATCTCATGCATTAAGATTTTAAGGAACAAAATTAATTGATGTCAGAGTAACGTGTGAGAGAGTGTCGATAAAGTAATATTGCCAAAATTAATTTAAACAGCTTTATTTGACAGCTATTTGACACTTTCAGAATGCACGCTCTTTTAAGCTTTTGGTAAAAGTAGAACTTGGAATATTTTCTCAAATTACCTATCATGTTTACGCCCACGAAGACCGAAGGTTAGGTTAGGTAAAGAGTTACCTTTGTATTTATTTTTCTGGAAAAGTTTTTCTTAATTAAGCCGGAAAATACGGGGCTATTCTACAAACAAATTACCTTTTAAATACTATGTAGAAGTTTCGGGTGAAATGTTTGGTACTTACCAACCTTTTACTTAAAAGAAAATTGAAAATCTTAATTGATCATTCCAATTAATCAGAATGCTTTTATCGGCGAAGCCTTCAGTGAACGCGTGGACATTTAATTAATTTTTCAATGGTGAAAAATAATAAGAAAATAATTGTGCAAAAAAATGAATTCTGACAATTGGAGAGAGCTTAAAGACCTACCTCAATCACTTTAGATGTAGAAACATAACATAACATCACGCCTGTATTCCTTGAAGGGTTAAGCAGAGGTGTACCTACAGTAGGTCCAGCCTCATTTCGCCAGTTATGTTTAAGTCCCATGTAATAGGGGGCGAGCCTTTTGCCATCAACCGGGCACAAATCCAGAATCCGAGCTGCTACTGTGAAATTCCAGATGGAAAAACCCAATAACACTTTATCTGATCCGGGAATCGAACCCAGAACCTCATGTTCAGTAGCAGACCAAGCTGCCTAGCTTTTTCCCAACTATGTTGAGATCGGCTTTCAGTCTAACAGTTGCAGCTGAATACCAGTATTTTACATGAAACGGCTGCCTGTCTGACCTTTACAACCCTGTAACTGGGTAATACGATACCTCTTGCTAAGACTGGTTTTCAGACTTTCGGGTTTCTGACGACCAATAACGACTGTCAAAGATCCACGAATGACAGCCGGGACCAACGAACGTACTTTCTAAGACACAGGAGTACCGGTATGTAAATATGGTCACCCATCCACGGACCAACCCCAGTAAGCGTAAATTAACCTGATGGATCGACCCGTGCGGCTGTTATTACTTTGCCACGAGCCCCTCAGATGTAGATGTAGAAACATTTTCTCGAAAAGACTATTACAAAAAAATGCAAAGCAAGTTCTAAAATATTGTAAGTAGGTCTAGACTTGTGTAGGTGTACGTCCTCTGCTCATAGTATCATAATCGTGCATACAATTTAATCTAGTTTATCTATTGCATAATGCATCTAATTATAGCATAGGTACACACTCTTTTATAATAATATTATATTTTTAGAATTGCATAGGGAAGCAAAGTAGTATTTTCCAAGTCGAGATTATTTTTAAAGTTTTCTTACTTATCATGTGTTACTAATTTTATGTACCTACATAATTCTAAGTATTTACCTATGACTAAATGTTATCAACGGAATACTTACCTATAATGTTTCGGGCAAATTTTGGGCGAATCACCAATAAGCCGTATATGTTTATATATTTATTAGTATCCAAAATAAATTATAGTTAGCACTAGTTGATAAATACAAGTTATCGGTCAATACTAGTAGTTACACGTACAATCATAAAGTTAGGTTAGTTTAGACATAAAACTAGACAAAAGATGAAATTAAACAAAATTATATAAAATTAAATGAAATTAGTTAAAATTAGGTAAAATTAGTTAAAATTAGATAGTATTAGATAAAATAAGAATAATATTATTAATAACAAGATCTTTAATCTATATAATCCAAATAAGTAATTACAGTTTTTCCGAACATAGTTAAATGAGTACTTGGAAGTTTAATATTCGCTTTTTGCAAGACCATAATCAAACTTTTAACAGACTTATGATAAGTTCTCTGACGTGGAAGAGCAACGTTAAGGTACATCCACACCGGAGTAACTTTTTGTGTAGCAACGTTTGCAAGTGTTAGTGGGCAACAACAGATAACAAAAAGTTACAGCGAAAGTCGCAAAAGTTACATGTTGCTAAATGTTGCTCTACCACAAATAGCTTCTGTGTGGATACACCTTTATAAACGGATATTACGTCTTAGGGCAGAAGTCAAGTTAAAAGTAGAAATATTTTTTTTTAGAACACAATCTCTTA
The DNA here is from genome assembly GCA_949152455.1 of Lithophane leautieri. Lineage (NCBI taxonomy): Eukaryota > Metazoa > Arthropoda > Insecta > Lepidoptera > Noctuidae > Lithophane > Lithophane leautieri. Next base: position 2,633,295 of record OX424475.1, read on the forward strand.
ACGCCCTTGTTCTTTACGTACGGGTCAAAATGACCCTTCCGGCCACGTGTTGACACATTATGCCTCATCTCTTCGAGAGGGAGTGGGCTGTAGTCTACCACGCGGTGATGACGAAGTTGGGCTTTACTTTTCCAAAAATTACGGAACAGAAAGTATTAATAGAAATAAATCAATTAAAATTGAAGCAGTAACAATGCTGTGTCCGTACCGGCTCCCTTCACTTTTCATCGTCTTAATATTATTTGCACTATTAGTCACCAAATTACGTTAGTTAGAATGAAATCACTTGTATTTGTTAAACCACTTACTTAGCGGATGTCGCCAATACCTTTTTTTTTTTTTTTTTTTGAGGGTGGGAAATCATCCAATGACTTCTCCCGCTCTGGGCGGAGCGGAAGGGCGTGTCAGACTTTTACTGACTAAAACCCACCCGTGTTCCTTCATTTGCCTGTTGCCAAGGTCCCGGTATCCCTTTCGGACTTTCCCGCAACCCTGGCAGGCATCGGTCCTATTGGACCCCGTCATTTTTGCTGACATCTCTTTGAGGCGCGCGTGGAACACGACGCGCCATCGACCCGGGCCTGGTCCTTATCGGACGGCGAGCTGCCCGTTGCTCGCCGTCCGCAAGCCCGCGCCTATGGTGGCCGGAAATCCGCCTGGGATTCCCGACGCCCAGGGCGTCTCCAACGGCGGCGGTTAGGGGCGTGAGGGCGCAAACTTTGCCTTTCCCTCACGCGTTCCGCCTCCTCCTTCGCGAGCATTACTGCTTCGCAGAAGGAGGTGACGGCTTCCCATGCCCTCTCGCTCCGTACCATGGCCTGAACCAGGGCCGGACGCGAGAGGACACCGCCGCCAATCGCCTCCGCGAGGACACGGCGGTGCTCCGCCCAAGCAGGGCACACCTCAACCGTATGCTCCACCGTGTCCTCCGGGCGATCCACACAGTGGTGACACCCGGGCGTTTCCTCCCGCCTAATCCTACACAGGTACCTCCCGAAGCTGCCATGTCCGGTGAGGACCTGTGTCAGGCGGAAGGTGAGGACGCCGTGGCGCCTCTCTATCCACTCCTCAAAGAGGGGACTTATCGCCGCTATTGTGGCGTGTCCAATGTCGCCAATATCTAAAGGGGTGATTACATTATGGAAATAGTGTCGTAAAACAGTAGCTTTACTGTTCTGTATCGGAATATAGGTAACTTACGAGTATACCCGGTTTTAAAAAAACTGATAAATTCAACTGTAAATAAAATAAAAAAATGCTTTATATTTCTGGCCAACCTTAACTTCATTACACAAAAAGAAAACTTAGTTAAACAAAATGTTAGTAGGTACCTAATTATATTCAACGCTTACTATGTTAAAGCATGTGGACATTTTTTTAAAATGTTTTATTTCTTAGAAGAACCCCTCTGTGACTTCTCCAGACATTCTAGAGAAGAATATTCTTTTCAGTTATCTTTTTAATAGCTAACAAGATTAAATTGGTTTTATAACAGTGGTCAAATTGACCCAATTTTTATACTTGATTAAAATTAGGGGTTGCTCGGTAAACGATTAAGGATGCTTTCTGTTTAGCAAGATAGTCAAAGTGAAGATCAGTAACATCACTGTAGCCATTAATTGCCTTACACATTTTTGCCAAAGGCGAATTGGCTCCTAAATAGTTCTTTCAAAAGGTGTACAATAGGGTGTGATGGCACTACGCGGGATTTTAGAGGGTGCTCGAAAACTGAAAAGGGGAGGTAGGCTGGTACTATCTCAATCAATCTGCCTGCCTTTTCCCAACTATGTTGAAATCAGCAGTCTAACCGGATGCAGCTGAATACCAGCATTTTACATGGAGCGACTGCTAGTTACTGAGTAATGATACCCCTTGGTAAGACTGGTTGTCTGAATTTCGGGCTTCTGACGACCCGTACCGACTGTCAAAGATCCAAGAATGCAACTGGGACCTACGGCTTAACTTGCTTTCCGAGGCATGGCGGGGTCTCGGTATATTAAGATGGTCACCTATGCACGGACTGACCGCGGCGAGCGTAGCTTAACGCTTAACCTGATCAATCGACACGTGCGACTGTTAATACTTAGCCACGAGCCCCCCAGCAGCAGTCCCTGCTGGGACTGTCTATTTTATTAAGCTTAATGATTTTGCATCAATTAATAGGCTACGTTTTTCCAGAGAAGTCTTGGAATCCATCTAAACAATGACTCAAGATCTAATTGACCCCAGTTCCAGTAACGCTATTAGAGAAAAACTTTACAATGGAAACTGCAAATACTGAGGCAGTACGAGAATACTTACCTTTAATACTAAATACTGCCGCCGGTCATTAATCACTAGTTAGAAAATTATAGTGGGGCTCGGAAACCCACTTGAACTCGTACATATTATGGTAATTACTTAGCTGTGTTATAAAATACAATACACGTAGATATATTTAGTAACCTATTCCGCTTAACTATTCCTCAAGATTCATAAAAAACCCTGTAAGAAATTGCCACGTGTTTCACCTCTCAACGAGGCATCCTCAGGATGACGATTGACCAGTCGCGAACCCGAACACGACGCGACGTGTTGCTACGCCGAGTTGCGGACGCAGAGGGCGCGTCCGGTCTCTATATTATGGCTTTTGAGGAAAATTTAAGCGGAATAGGATACTAAATAATTATAGCTACGTCTATTGTATTTTATAATGAACTAGCTGAAGCCCGCGACTTCGCCCGCGTTTATGTCGGTTATTATATACTAAAAACTTTCTCAAGAACCACTCTATCCATTGGTGAAAACAGCATGAAAATCGGTGCAGTAGTTTTTGAGTTTATCGCGAACAGGATGACAGACAGACGCGACGGAGGACTTTCGTTTTATAATAATATGTAAGGATTTCCGCAAAGTCACGCCTGAATCAATTAACTAGTTGTGTTATGGGAAAAACTATGGGGTGACCTAAAATTTGTTTGGTTTTAGGATCTGTAAAGTTTTGAAAGCATTTTCGTATTTGTGAAAAAAGCATAACAAATTATGCGTTCCTGTAATGACAGGACAGGATATGATATTGAGTGTCCCATCGTTTGTGGAAGAGCACCACCATTTACACACCAAGACGGAGTTGTCTAAAGCCCCCAAGAACACGTTCGACCAACCTGGGTCCGGAGTCAGTTTAAAGACTTCCAGGTTACCCAAGACAACTCAGGACTAGATGGGAGATCTTCAGCAGGTGGAACGAATGGACGCTTGTGATGGCGCCACACGTAGCTGAATTCTGGGCCGAGTCCATTTAGATTGCCAGCGCCACGCTAAGACGAAGAATTAGGTACATAATGCGTGGAGATTTGGTTAGACGTTTTCTCGAAATAGTTTTTTTTTTTAAATATCCCTACTGGGTAGCTGTTGGCCTACATCTCACCTGATAGTAAGTGATGATCAGCCCAACCATAGAGTAACCGGCTATCTTACATACCTCTATGGCTGCCATCAGACATGAATATATCGACTGCGCGCGGTTGATGTGATACAGTCCGTCTGATGGTAGCCTAACTGCCGAAACACAACAATGCTGTTAACATTGTTGTTATGGCGACAGACTTAGATAAGATGGTGGTAGCTAGCCAAGCGGACTTAGAAAAATCGTACTTACCTACATATATATAAGATCATACAATTCTATTTTATTATTTGCTGTTATAGCGGCATTACAAAAACACAATCAGTAAAAAAAACACCTGTCTACCTAATACGGTTCATGAGATACAGCCCGCTTTCAGACAGACGGACGAACAGCTGAGGCTTAGTAATAGGGTTCCATTTAGCACCGTTCATATACGGAACCTTACAATAAACTTAATAGTGGGATAATTCTAACTCGATAATTCCGGTTATCTCGGTACCCAGTAAACCTGAGTCACTAATAGCAAATGACTGAGCGACGTAGCACAAAAAAAACAAACAAAAAGTGGGTATACTGACACCTCATCGTTAAGGTATATAGGTAAGATGGGTCATCTTGTCATGTTGAATATATTGTTGCAATTGGCGTGGTGGAAAAGAGGTTGGCTGGCCGGTGTATGTACGGGCGAATTTAAAGTACGATATAGTAGGAATAACAGCCGCACAGGTCGATCCATTAGGTTAAGCTACGCTTGCCGTTGTTGGTCCGTGGATGGGTGACCATCTTTACATACTGAGATCCGCTGTGCCTCGGAAGTCCCGGCTGTCATTTGTGAATATTTGATAGTCAGAAGCCCAAAAGTCTGACAACCAGTCTTACCAAGGGGTATCGTATTACCCAGTTACTGGGTTGTGGAGGTCAGATAGGAAGTCGCTCCATGTAAAATACTGGTATTCAGCTGCATCCGGTTAGACTGGAAGCCGACCCCAACATAGTTGGGAAAAGGCTAGGCAGATGATGGTGATGACCCTGTGGCGCAGCAACGGAATCGAGATTTAACCATAGAGCTGCTATAAAGCTACCATTTATCGGGTAATATGTCTTTCATTGACTTGAATGTGCCCTGGCGGCTGGGAATATGTCATGCTCACTCAGATGTCTCGCTGATGGTGGCACTTCTGTTGGATCATTTAGCTCCCTTCAAAATGGTTGAGCTTAATGGTGCTGATCCATGCGTCATGTTCGTGAACGGGCGCTGTCAGTCGTGACTGGTCATCTCTTAGCTGCCATGGCTCATTTTAATTTTTTGTTTTTATTTGCGTCTCGCTAACCCCCGGAAAAAATTGGGATGACGTCACGAGTACCTACGTACATTTTATACTTACTTGTGACGCAGCAAACCCCACTCCCCAACTTTAATTCGTTTTATCTAAGTCATTTTTTATTAATACGATAAAGCAAGAAAATGCTTGTCTAATATTTTTTTATTGTCTGATTGACGGACTAAATTGAATTTCGTTTTTTTACCCCGTCATCATCCCTTTTGGTAGACCTCTGCCTAACCCTTTGGGGTATACACGCGTGATCTTATGCTATGAGAAACAGTCAGATGTTCTGCAAGAGTAATGAAAACTAAAAGAGATTATTGAATTATTATAGGAATGTATTGGTAACTCGTAGACGGTCTACGAAAAATATCGTAGAGGTTGAATCTCGTAGACCCCGGAACGTTCGTGATTGAGGTATTTCTAATGGAAATGAGTTACATCACGCGGTAAATACATTCTGGTTTAGTATTTATAACGAAAAAGAGAATCATTTATTTTCACTTGATCTAGGCAACGACAATAATTAGTCTTTTTATATTCAATTTCCTGTGTGTAAGCGTTCAACTTTACGATGTTTTATGCACACGAAAACTATGGGGCCGGTAGGTATTGTGTCTGATCAAATGTTACTGAGTCCAGTAGACAAGAGGCTTTAGTTATGTCCACAAACCGTAAACTCATGGTCTACATACATGGACATTGATTTATAATGTCAACATCGGCGGATTTTCATTTTCTTGACATAGGTACATTTAAGTACATTTTCTCGGAAAATATATTCATCATTCAAATTCATCATTGTATGTAAACTGTAGTTTGCGCAGTTCTCAGAGCCATGTACAATCTGTCACGTCATTCGAGACTTAGGGCAGATAGTAATTATATCCCATGGATTAATATACCTACCTCATAATTATAGTTTAAATTCTTGGTAATATGCAGGTCATAAGTAAAAAATGTGGTGCAATTTTTGACGTAGCGATTTTCCGGGTAGGTATATTTTTTTAATACATTTTTTCCAAGAGTTTGTTAGGGGAATACACATTATACATACATGGGTAGATTATTATCCAATAAGACTGGAATTAAACAATTTGCTAAGAAATAGTAATCTGTTTTTGTCAGTGGACTGTTTAACTTCAAGACAAGGCAGTGAATCCTACCATCCTACAAATATAATAAATATGAAAGTTTGTGTGTTTGGATGTTTGTTACTCAATCACGCAAAAACGGCTGAATGGATTTGGATGAAATTTGGTAAACAGATAGTTTATATCCTACTAATATTATAAATGTGAAAGTTTGTGTGTTTGGATATTTGTTACTCAATCACGCAAAAACGGCTGAATGGATTTGGATGAAATTTGGCAAATAGATAGTTTATAATCTGGATTAACACATAGGATACTTTTTATGCCGATATTCCCACGGGATCGAGACTTACGCGGGTGAAACCGCGGGGCGCAGCTGGTATTATTAAAAATACTAATCCAATTTCACTCGATCTAAAAGAACCAGAATACTAATATTCCAACCTTATTGGGTGTTAAAGTTCGACCCGTTTGGGGTTGAAACACTAGGCCTGTGGGCACCAAGTGCCTACATATTTTCTCGAGACATCGCCAAGCGCTTGGTCGATTCTTCACCTGACCAGAAAGCTGGCCTATTTTTTAGAATTGCCAGTGCATATAACATTGCAAAGCTGCCAGTCTTTTGGGCACTTTTTCTATTGACAGTGATGCGGACGTATTTTTTAATGCCCTATGACTCTTTCCCCTTCTTTTTTTATACATGTACATTTTATTTTAAGGCTTATATAATAGGTAACTATTATATTTTTTTTTTTTCAATTAAAAAAAAACTTTGATTGTCGTACCCACCATTACCAATACGAATATAATTCTTGTATGTCATATTCATAGGTAGGTACTGTTAGCCTGTCAGTCTAGAATCTAGACTGACAGGCTAACAGTACCTATCTATTGGACCATAATATTACATGATCTAGACTCTAGATCATGTAATATTATGGTCCAATACCGGTTACAGCTTCTATCAATACATTTGTTTTGTTAGAAAAATACAATAAAAATACATTTTGGCTCTACGATTTTTTTTAAATTCGTGGATTCAACATGTATTTTTGTACTTTTAACATTACAAGGTACTTTTTGTGAAATTCTAGATTCATACAGACACATAAAAAGTGAAAAAATAGAAAATGGAATATGTCACATGAATAAAGATAAAAGATTTGCGCAAATAATTTTTTATAGCATCACAAAAGTTGACGCTATAAATCTATTTCAGTTTAATTAATTAAAATTAATATTATAACGATCAGCTATCTAATTGCATTTAAATGAATAACACTAATTTGTTGCATTTGACAGCTCAACATCATTGCATAATTTTCGTTATTGAGCAGATTTTTTTCGCACTTATATAGCAATGCATAAGCAATCTCTTTCAAAATGATTCAGAGTGTGATTGATCGTCTATTATACAATTATGTGCAGTTTGAACTGAAATACTTAAGGAAATTAGGCAACTATTCATTTCCAAACCGATTTAGGGAGGCGAAAGGTTGGGAGGAAAATACATATTTTAATCAGAAAAAACTTGCCCAAATAATTATAATGATAACATATTGACGCAGGCAGAGGTGTGGTATTTCCTACCACTTAACGGTAGTCATTATAATAATTATAACATTTATATTTACAAGGAAGTGTGTTCCGAACGACATAAAATTATATTGCGGACTCCTTAATGGATGTATTTTTGTGGGAAATTTTACAAAAAACTAGTTTGTTCAGTTCCTTTGGTTTTTAGATCATATCGTTAAGTTAACGAAAATACGGGAGAATCCAGTTGTTTGTAAATTGTAACTTTAATCTGTATTTATAGGTACATTACATAAATTAAAGTAAAAAGTCGTAAAAACCGTGGGGAACAGGAGCGGGTCGTTAGTTAAATACTAAAAAATTGTCATTTTAAACCACCAATGGCTTTTACAAGTCATTTCTCATTTTTTTTCGAAACGTCATTGTTACCTCTTTTGAAAATCTTGTTATGGTTTTTAAAAAACAGCTATGACAATATTAATTCATCATGTTATCGTTATTCATTAGAGATGAACGCTTTAATTTGGCTCTATTTTTAATTAAAATCGTAGGTTTGAAATATAATCATATAAAATTATTTTTGTCACCTATACTCCATTTGAAATAAGATTAGACATTTAAATAAACCTTCTTTACAGTCCGTTCAACCGATTTTGACTTCTATTGCGTTGGTGGCATGACAAATGGCAGCTGCAGTAGACAGTTGGTATTGTGCAACTTTTTTTGCTTTTAATGCCAGCCTTATGCCCTACGGTATAGAAGTCAAAATCGGTTGAACGGACTGTAAAAAGGTTTGTTTTAATGACTAATTTTATTTTAAATGGAGTATAGTAGTTTTTAGTATCACCGACAGTGATACATTTTAATTAAAAACAAAAACCTAGTGGTTTGAACACGTACCTACATTACCTACAACTAAGTATCGACCTATTTACTGAACATTTGTTTTTTAATTGAAAAAAGCATCCGGTTTAACTCCTTCACCTCGATCGACTTCAAACTAATAGAAAATTAATTCATAACATAGACCATAGACGCCAGTCCATTACTCTATGTAGGTAATCATCTCTTCAATCTTTACTTTTTTTCTCTACGTCTTTACAATATTTCAGTGTCAGGTCATAACTCGAATGACGCGGTTTTTTGTTGCAAAATCAATCGGCATAGACAGCCCGTGTCGATTTTAACTAAAATATAATGTTACCAACATTACGGGATTACATACGGGACTTCTTTGAGAATTTAAAAAGTTATTGAGTGTGAATTTGTGTTAACATTTCGCGCAGACGTGTTAATTGAGTTGAATTTACTTTTTTTTTGCTTGTCAAGTAATCGAATTGGTAGTGCCATGCTACGTTGTCGGTTTTATGCATCGATAATTTTATTTCTTGTTTGGAATTCAAACGATATGAAAAGAGATAACTTTAAATATACGTCATGTTATGTTTCTGGGAAATTAGTAAAAGCTTTTAAAGTATAAAACGGGGAGGTTTTAGTTACGTACGCGGTAGTTCACATCGCAGGAAACGTCACAGTATTTTACCTAACCTGACTTCCCGCGCGAACTTAAAAGTCACTATTCCCACAGATTAAAAAAAACCATGGACACGTATTTTTTATTTTCCTTAGCTCGCAGTTTATTCTCAGGTTGAAGGCCGACCACTTCCGTTTGTTGTCGGCTAGCGGCGGCGGCGCCAACTTTTTACAAATCTTATTTATTATACGTTAATTTATTGATGCCATATTGAAAATCGATTTGTTAGTTTTATTCTTATGATTAATTATAGTAATTTATTATGTACACTCGTGTAATAAAACATGATCTGTCGGAGTTTTTGAAAGGTGAATAGCTATTAGCAAACAAGTATCGACTACGTAGAATTATCTATAAGAACTTGTTCTTTGTCGGTACGAGAAAATTTGTTCATTTATCGTCTCCTGTGCGCCAGTTCTATGTTCATAATAACTACTTATATATACAATGCAATGACGTTATTTATACAATAATAGTTTGTTATTGTATTCAGTTATTGTGTTATAGTTTGACGCACTTAAAATAATGCATGTGAAACACGTGAAAATCAAGTTAACGGAATTATTTAGTTTCAATCTATGGTTTAATCAGATTTAAAACATTGACTTGCAGTTTCGGGCCGACAAACACGCCAAATATTAACCAGCTAAAGTGTCCTTTTGACTAATACCACATAAAAGCAATAATGAACAACAATCTACGGAAAATATTTGTCACGCACGCACCAGACAGCTTGACGACGCGCCTATTAACTTTCCAACAATTAAATTTCATTCTTATCTTTATTACTCGTAAGTGTTAAAATCATTTGAAAACTATCTGGGACACCAATATGTCACATTGTATGTTCTCTTATTTGCTTTTGGAATACATGGCATTCCATTACTAAGTTCCATTCATAATGTTACCCAACAGTACTGTCATTAAAAGGCATGGAAGTAGTATGTGCTACGTATAAAATAGAAGGGCACACAGTCATCTGTCAAGCCGGTAAAAAATAAAACTTGGCTGAGTCGGCCGCCTTTATAAAATCTCTAATTCGGTAGTACCCATTGATTATAGCCTAACCTTTTTACCACAAAACCGTGTTTATCAGTTGTTTAACCTAAACAACTTTTAAACATGACATTTCTATATGGAGTTTGACATAAAACTGACATTAGACACGCGTTTAACAAATGTCTAAGTTTTTGTGGTAAGACCGTAAACCTTTTAGTGGTATGCACTTGCCTTCATCTAGACCGTCTACTTTTCAGTTAAAAAAGCTTCACGAATATCCATGTTTATGGTTTTTCGCCTCGATACTGTTGAAAATCCTCAAAACCAATTAGAGAATTTCCTTAATTACCAACCTTTTCTCGCGCATTCCAAACCAGTAATGCTTACGAGATTTATTATTGGATAACAACGTCTTCATCTACCTCTATAATAACTTTGTAGGGAATAATTGAGTAGGAAGCTTTAGCTGTAGATTTTTTAAATAGTTTTTTTTTTTTTTTATAAATATTATAAGTATATTATTTTCTTTGATAAGAATTTAAAAAGAAGTGAGTAGGAGGCTTTAGTTTATTTTTGATTTTAGAATAATCGGAGAACTAGTTTTTTTTTAATGCCAGTACGATGATGTGTTTTTAACTTAGCTACTGAATTTGTTCTTAAAAATAACATACAATTTAAAGTTTAATGCTGACTTGTATTTGCCCTAAAATCCCACAATTTTACATAATACACATAGATGAAATGTTGGACATGCAAATTAACGGATAATTAATAAAGAAGAATTTACCTACATCCTTACTAATATTAAAAAATGCGAAAGTAACTCTGTCTGTCTGTCGGTCTGTCTGTCTGCCTGTCTGTCTGTCGCGCTTTCACGCCAAAACTACTGAACCAATTTAAATGTTTGATACACAGATAGTCTAGAGCCTGAGAAAGGACATAGGCTACTTTTTATCGACATACCAAGCAGGCGATGCCGCGGACGGAAGCTAGTAAGCTCATATTCTCACCATATCGTAATCACATCTTCATAACCACATTCAAATCAAACACACGTAGGTATAATTTCGTATCGCTAGCATTCACAGACGATGACGCAAAACCCTTCCAAAAAATACACAAAAAGAACAATCTTAACAGTCTTCTTTGAATGATCATCATTGAAAGACCATTTTTTTGCGGGTACCAAACTAATTAACGTTCAAATCTCGACTTTATAGGGTACAGAATACAGTCTATAGCATAAAGGGGGTAAAAATCTGTCGGCATCGTAACTCTGCGTGCTGACAAGAATTATTGGAAGGCTTGAGTAATGAAGTCATAAACAAAACCAGTTTAAATTTTCAGGAATTCAGACTTAGTCCAGGTTCGCATGGGCGATTTTGTTTCGCGCACTGGATTTTCAACGCACTGCACAATACTGAGAGTTGAAAATCCAATGCGTTATAAAAAATCGTCGCGTTAAAACATCGCCCATGCGAACCTGGGGTTATGGTGAATTGGTTCGGTTCTCCTTATGGTGAATTGGTTCTGTTTTATGGTGGGATGTGTAGGTACGTCGAATAGCGAGAAACTGTCGCGTTATCTGACAGATAAATAATTAATATATTCGTTCTATTAATCTTAATTGTAGTGGGTTTTTCTCGTGGGTTTTCTGTCTTTGGTCTTGCTAAAGCGTGTTACTCACTGTTTAAAAAATTCCGGTGTTCTACATGTATGATTTAAATTGATTTCTTCTTGTACTTAGGTTTCTTACCTTAGGCCTACCGACTTAACATACTAAATAAACTGGTGAGGATAGTCCTTTTACATAATAAAAGATCTACGCTCCGTTGTACCAAAATTCTTTACCACTGCTTAGTCCGGCCGTCGCCGTCGTCGTCAAGAGAATGGTTTCTTGACACTTGTCAGTTTCATACTAACGAATAGGTGTTTTGCGAATTTGATCCTTATTATAACTAGAAATTGTCCAGGTGTCAGGGACTCTCTCAACGGTCTGACTGTAGCTACGATCAGCCGGTTTATTCTGTAAAAATCTTACCGTAAAGACTCCGGTGAAGTGAGTGGTCATTCCAACTGATTCTAGGGATTGACATTACGGATAGCACTTTACCTAAGTTTACACGGTGAGATTTTTTCAGAATAGCCCTATGGTCCACTTCTTCAAAATCCAGAATTATGTTCATTGCCTTCTCTGCGAATAACCACCACACCATAGACCAGAGAAAAAGTATCGTCGAATGATAATGAAAAATGTCGGACCCCTCTATCATCCATCACACACGAATTTTTTTTTGTAATTACATACCATATTCTGCTTCGTCACCGCTTCTATGATTAACTTGAGCAATTAAACTAACTACAAGTTAAAAACCTGCATTACTATTCTGTAACTATTTTACTGTAAAAACCTAGGTGAAGTGAGCGTGGAGTGAGCTGTCATTGTCATCGATACCTACTGATGATAAGGCAGAGACAGTTCACTCCAAGCTCACCTCACCTAAGTTTTCACGGTGAGATTTTTACAGAATAGCACATCTGCAGTTATTTTGACATCAATCAGTTTGGCACCGCGCCCCGACACGTGGGCTATCAGACTGTAGCCACAATCACAATATAAATATGGACTTATAGTGTAGCGGCTTATCTATATATCTAGGCATCGATAAAATATGCTTATATATCGATCCTGATTGTAATTAATCGATTATTGAATAGGATTGTTGGATCGTTAGTCTTGTATCGAATATGGACAGTAAAAAATATTGTTAATTAGTCATAAGTTTTGCCGCTATCTTGTCGTAAATCCACATTATAGCAACTTGCTAGTTAGTCGATTGTTTTGTCATAATATCACTTTCATTACATTATAAAATCAAGTCCCCCCCCGCCGCGTCTGTCTGTCTGTCCCCGAAAAACTCATAGACTACCGAACGGATTTTCATACACTTTTCACCAATAGACGGAGTAGTTCATGAGGAAAGTTTAGGTGCATTATTCATTAAGGTTTTATGTACGATGTTTTATGATGCGCTGCGAAGAACCGTACGAAGTAAGGGCGGGTCGCTAGTAGATATTATAAAATTAAAGTCGCTGTTTATGTCTGCCTGTGTGTCCGCGTTGTTCTTCTAAACTACGCAACCTCATTAGAATGTATTCCCGAGGGCTTTTATATGTATTTTATATACTTAGTTAAAATAAAGAAGTGTGCAGTATGAAAGGAATTCTTCCGACAACACAATTCTTCAAATCTCCACTTCTAATTTAATTGTTTAAGTCTTCGTCAAATGATGCGCCACAGACACCAAGTTAAAAAAGAATAAAAAAGTGTCATGGCTGTCAAAATGTTACTCATTTTTCCCAGAGCTCTCATTCGCCTAGTCTGCAGAGTATAAAGTGTGTTAAGGAGCTTCATTCCAAAATTAAAAAGATTATCCTTTTTTGTTTTTTTGTTAGAACCCAAACCCACCCATAGCCAATTTCAAAAGCGGCCAGTTGACATACTTACTATTGCAAAAAAAAAAAATACCGTTACGAATTCCAACTAGAAAATTGACGTGTGACTGGTCAATACCTTCAATCAACATTGATCTAAGTCACAGCACAATCTATCAATTGCAAGGTAAACCAGTTGTTTGAATACATTTGTAAATGTCGCACAGTATTTTTAACAGTCGTAGTATGCGGAATACTTGCTGAGTTAATAGTCAATTCGTTTTTCGTCAGATGTTATTGACACCCATTCATTACTACAGATTATGTAAATAGAATGTTTTCCTTTAGGAAACAAAATGTTGATGAGAAAACAAATGTTAATATCAAAAATAATAGAAACCTACATAAGTTGTTATTAAATCCGAAGTCACTGTATTCAGAGACATTTTAAAATTTAGGATCAACCTTTTTCAAATCACGGTTTACCTATCAATAAGTAGGTTCTTCTCAAAAGAGCAATCTTAAAAGTGGTGTGATTTTAAACTGAAAGCAAATAAACACCGGCCAAGTGCGAGTCGGACTCGCGCACGTTGGGTTCCGTACCATAATCTATAAAAACGGCAAATGAATCACGTTTGTTGTATGGGAGTCCCCTTAAATATTTATTTTATTCTGGTCTTCAGTATTTGTTGTCATAGCTGTAACAGAAATACAATGAAATTTCAACTGCCTAACTATCACGGTTCATGAGATGCAACCTGGTGACAAGCGGACGGACGGACGGACGGAGTAATAAGGTCCCGTTTTACCCTGTGGGTACGGAACCCTTAAAAAAATGTAATTAGGTAGGTATGTGTTCTCTTATTTTTCACTTTTAACTGTCATGGCTTCATTCAAAGCTGCCAAGCTAAGCTCGCCAAGATTTTGAATCCTTAGCTTAGTTATTTTGAGTTACCAATTCTATATTCTTAGATATTAACCGTCTCTTTTCCAATTTCTTACACAAAAATTCACAAAAAATTAATTGATGACCTCCCCCCTCTTGATCCATGTAACCATCGGTCAACCTTACATCAGACAGACAACCGTGATAGTAACCTTAATTCACTTACGAAATACGCGAAATTGGCGGCTGCACCCAATGACTTGACTTCAGAACACGTTGCATCATCCTGCGTACGCGCAGTCTGTCGTGAATGAAGAAGTTGAATGACCAATTTGAGAGGATTGATGAAAAAAAATGGAATACTGAGTATTGTTGTGAAACGGTGTGTCTGGCGAAAGACAACAATTGATTTTATTTTACAAAGCAATTGAGTTTAAATATGGGGTAGCATTTTATCAATCGCTTCGTGTAAAATACTGGTATTCAGCTGCGTCCGGTCAGACTAGAATCCGATCCCAAGAGAAAAATCTAGGCAGTCATATTAGGATACCAATTTGATTCAAATTTAGCTCCGAGTTTTTTGACTCTGTGTGGATGGACGACGCGATGTATTAGTAAGTGTGCCACAAAAATAAAAAAAGATAGAGCCAGGCTAATTATCACCTACTCACTAAAGATGTACGCAATCTTGAGAAAGACGACGACGTGTCATACGCAAATATCTTACGCATGTTTACATTATGACGTAGTAGTAGAATTTGTTACGCCAAGAAAAATGTCGTTAGGTAGGTACGAGAAGTGAGTAAACCAACAGATTTTATCTTTTTATCTGTCAACATCACGTTATCTACACTTTTTTTTTGGAATGGTGGAATCTCGCAGGTCAACCTAGGAGGTTGTCGGCTGCTTAACCGGGCTATCCTGTGGATGCCTTTATAAATGATGGCCCAGGCAGGGCACCCCCTGTGGGGTAAAGAACTCGGGTTAGGGCGCCGCTGGGGGAGGACAGCAAGGGGCAGGCTGGATCGGATCTACGGTATCTACACAATTTTAATTCATCTTAAACCGTCAACAAGCCTTGAGTAATGCTAGTGCCTTCTCTGCATGAGTAGAGGTCTTAGCTATACAGTGAGAGAGTAATCAGCTGCTTTAATTTATCAAGAAATTACATAATTTCGGCAGTGGTGGCCAATTTCAGCGGAGAGTAGCCATCGACGTAAAAGATATTATAGTCCACAAGTGTGTACAGCCACAGGTGCACCCCTCTCTTCCCTCACTCTCATAGTCTGGTGGGACGGCAATCCGACACGACCGGAGAGAGATCAGGCGCAGGACAACGGCTTAACGTGCTCAGGGAATACGGTGTGGTCAACATGGTCAGTAGTTTAGTTAAGTAAATGGGAATTTTAAGGACTTTAGTTCGACGAAAGAATTGATGGACAGATTATGTGAAGATGATGTTCCTGGAGAGTAGACACTGTGCTGAACTGCTGAGTCATTTGAATCAAGAAACATAGCATTATAAAAGACAGGTAAAAATAAACTTTTGTTCTGTCTATTAAAAAATAAATTATAGCGAAGGAAAGCATCGGAGCCATGAGGGAAAAACACGCAGTGAGTAAGCGTGCCTCGTTCCTTTTTTTAACATTTTAGAATGCGAAGAGCCCTGTGCACTGCTGAGAGACAATTGGCTGATACCAGTAATACCTACATATTTTCCTTCGAAGTAAAATCCATGTTTAGTCACACAGTTTTGAAGAGGAAGATCGATACAAAATTCAGGAACAAAAAGGAAACTGTGAAGTTTTATTTTTACGGCGAAATGCATCAGTATATTATAGCGATATGTCCACGATGTTAATTGTTGGTATTCGAGGGGTATTCCCATGAGTTCACCGCGATGTTTTTAAAGGGTTGGTGGCGCCTCTTGTCGATAAACTGAATAGGGTTGCCTTTACTTGGAACTTCACGTCGTTTGCAACATGAAGGTAAAATAAATTGTTCAAAAGAAACTGCCTAAAGTTTGGTGTGTCATGCTAAGTTACCTCATTTTTATCCTAACTTATTTGGGGTCAGCGCAATTCTTTTTTCCCTCTCCGACATCTTCTAATATTACTTAGGATAGTTAGTTATCTTCCTCGTTTTTCAGAATATAAGTTGGATTATCTATTGAAAAATCCATAAGTTGGATTTTGAGGAAGCTTCAGTGTACGTTACCCCAGCAAAATAATGTCGAAAATAGTCATTTAAATCTTACTCCAGTCCAGGTGTGTGCAACTATTACTGAAGCTGGGCAACAAATTATCTATAAGATTTAAATGACTATTTTCCACATTATTTTGCTGGGGTAACGTAACCGTTTTCGACATTATGTTACTGGGGTATCGCACACGAAGCTTCATATTATAATGAGTTAGATAGATTCGTTTTTTTTCACTGTCGTAAATCTAGCTGCGCCCCGCTTAGTTCTCGATCCCGTGGGAATATCAGGATAAAGGGTATCCTATGTCCTTCTCCAGGTTATTAATTACTAAGAAAACATATTTTTATTAGGGCTTAATTAGCACATAAAAAATATATATATTAACCCCACAAAAATTAAATAAAAATAAAAGTTATAAAACTAAAACTCAACTACTAACTTTTATTTTTTTAATATTGTGATTCAAGTGATTCAAGTAATTCATAGTAAGTAAGAAAGTAAGTAATCATTTTTTTACCAAAAACTTAGCCGGGGTAACATGAACCCTGCCCTTCAAACTGGTTTAATCCTGTATCTTGAGGGACAGGTGTTCTTTAGTGGGATTTTTTTCGTGCAGCTAGATATGAGAGGCACAGCCCTATTGACGAAAACACGACCACAACACGCAATCATTTGTGGTTAGCAAGAACTTGGGCTTTGTGCACATGAAACACTTTTTATTATGGAGCTAAATGAAAATGCCTAAAAAATTTGTCGTTTAAAACGCACTAGCTCGCAAAATCTAGGAACCTAGCGTGTTTTTTTTTATTTAGAAGCACCCCGCGGTTTCACCCGCATAAGTCTCGACCCCGTAGGAATATCGAGATAAAAGTATCCTATGTCCTATTCCAGGTCATGGTCTACCCGTGTACCAAATTTAATTTCATCTAAATCCGTTGAGCCGTTTCAGCGTGAAAGCGTAACAAACAAACGAAACTCATTATCGCATTTATAATATAAAAAAACAAAAAATTGTTAGGATTACGCTCAGACGAAATAAAAAACCAAGTCGGAGCGCTGCGAACAATACAGTAAAGCATTCTAAAACTACACCACCGCTCTGTGCATGCACGCTCACACACCCACATTTACAACTATTTACAATGACACTACAATCAAACTAAGTGCACACATGTTTACGAAACCCGCCTCACGTTACTGTTGACAGCGCTCTGTCTTGGTTTTTTATTTAGTTTGAGGGATTAGCATAGTTATCATAGGATTAGGATAATTAGTTAGGTACCTATTTTAATTAATTTAATAAGCATCCTAAAGGTCCGAAAAGTCATTCATCTGTTTTGTGGTTAATTTCAGTAACTTTATGTTCACCGATGAAACTCAAAATGGTTGGCCAGTCTGGCAGACATGGGCGTTTTTGGATTTTTACGCAAACGGTTAAATATCCGATTTCAGATTTTGAATAAAATAATTTTATATTTTGCATTCGTTTTCAAAATCCGTTTTTATAAATCAATTCCGATCGATTATTCAGTTGTAAGTGCATCGATCAAAACTATCCAAACGTATTCTTGCTTACGCAAATCTACTGTTGCCGTGGTTTTGTGAAATAGGTTTGTCTAGGTCGGATTATCGAAACGATACGATTTGTGACTTGAAATCGGAATTCAGATAGGTTGTATGATATATCTGACGCATCGATATGATATATCTATTGGACAATCAACAGACACCAATGTGACCACAGGTTTAACAGTCGATGATAAAAAGTTGTTGGTCTTTTAATTACCTTTATTTTAGGGATCTGGGAAAGCCCGACTTAAAATAAAGATTAATTAAGAAATCTGTATCATCTCACCTTCAATGTGCGGTGTTGTTGCAATATTTTTATTTTGTTTTATGTTAAAAATAGCAAATGTGTATTGTTTGGGTTTTTACTGTCAGCTCCGGAGACACTTAAATTAATCCCAATTAGATTTGCACTGTTTGGGATTTCGGATATTTATTGTAGTCAAATGTCTCTCTTTTAAAGAGAGAGATAAGTAGACAATTTAGCGATTCAAATACTGTAGAGTTATAGTTATTAGTACACAAAACAGTCAAAGCCGCCTTTACACGTACGCGCTTTAACGCGTGAAAGGGTTTTCGCGCAGGAAAGAGCGCGCATGTACCTAAAGATAGAAAACGAGAACGAAAACCGTTTCCGTTTCCTTTTGGAATGGGCAACTAGAATCAATTCTACGAGTATTTCTTTGTTTTTCATTGACGTTCAAAGGTGCCTTTTATGTGCCTATTTGAAATAGATTATTTGACTTTGACTTTGACTTTGAGAAAGCATACGCGCGCGCCACCCGCTCGCGCATCTCCTCATACCTTTCATGGCCTCAAGTCTGTGCGCTTTGAACATAATTTCCACGCCCGTTTTTGTGAATACGATTGCCTTCGTAAAATTATTTAGATTTGATTATTATCTGCGTGATTTTCATACACTCCAGGTCGCAGCAGTTTCCCGTACTGAATCACGCGTGATTAGCTTTTACATGACACTCTTTCCTCTCTGAATAAAAATACAGAAGTAATACCGCGCGAAAGAGTCAATGCTCATAAAAACGGATGAATACAATCACTCACGATTGCGCGTGCAAGCTTTCCCGCGTTCAATCGTGCACATCGCGAGTGAATGCACGTGTCGTGTAAAGGCGGCTAATGGAAAATCTGTGAAAAAATCCATTTCGTAGACTGTGATACATAAAGAGATGGGACACGAAGTTGTCCATTGCCTCACAATTCACGGCAAGACTCAAACATCTTCCATCATATTTTCTCTTTGACGAGACGCAAAGTTTTATATATTTTTAGGAAGTTAGGATACCTAATTATGTTGTGCACTCCTAAATATATCAAGGACAGAAGGAGAAGAAGGCGAAAAGAACTGGCAAGAAAGAGAAGGTTCATATACCCAACATTGGGTGATTCCGGGCTACGATGATGACGAATATCAGCTATCCAATTGCGTAACACATTTTCGAAATTCGATCCAGTGAAACCACAGTTCTGTCACAGTTCCGACACAGTACCGGCACAGTGCAAAATATTCTTTCATAAATTCTCTATGAACGCATCCCCACTTGTCAGTGTCAGTGCCGACACCGGCATGAGAATGTATGAAAGAATATTTTGCACTGTGGCGGTACTGTGTCGGAACTGTGGCTTCACTGATATGTGTGAATCGACCTTTAGACTAATCTGTTTAATTTGACAGTTCAACAACATTCATTGCGTTATTTACATTGTTTTTTTTTCGAACTTATGAAGCAATGGTTTAGCAATCTGTTTCAAAACGATTTAGATTCATGATCGTGTATTACGAAATTAGGGTGCAGTATACATGCGCCAAACTCTTCACTTCAGCTTCCATATCGCCCCACTTACATCTAACTCAGCAAATCTTACATCTAATACTACAGATATAAATCCTATTTCTATTATTACCGATAATAAACTCCACCTGTTTTATCTCAGACTCTCATGCCGGTACCTCTCAGCTAACGTGAGTAATAGCGCTGCGCCGCCGCCGGCGCTTACCTATATACCTGCAAAGCATCACGGCTGGCACACGTGTTACTGCGAATGTTTGCACAAAAGCACGTGTACGTTGCGGTAAACCGTTTTCTACACAAGTCTGAAAATTTCTGACTGTATGTCTGTTAGTAGAGTTCCGATTTTTGTGACTTTTCTTTTAGGGTTCCGTACTGAAAGGGTAAAACGGGACCTTAATACTAAGACTCCGCTGTCCGTCCGTCTGTCACCAGGCTTTATCTCATGAACCGTGATAGTTAGTTGAAATTTTCATAGATGATGTATTTCTGTTGCCGCTATAACAGCAAATACTTAAAACAGAATAAAATTAATATTTAAGGGGGCTGCCATACAACAAACGTGATTTTTTTGCTCGTTTTTATAGATAATGGTACGGAACCCCTCGTGCGCGAGTCCAACTCGCACTTGGGCGGTTTTTTTGTTATATAGCTTAGTAAATTTTACTGGCCAATCTAGTAAAGGTGTTTTCGCGTTTCTTCGTCATACCTCTAAGCACAACAAATCTTCGGTTCTTTTTTTGTCCAAAGACGGATTTCTTCATACGCGAACAAACCCGTGGACAGTTATTATAATTTGTTAGTTTGTCTCTGAATCAATATTTGTTAAAAACATGTGAAATGAATTAAATATCGTTCTAATCCCTGAAATAACAGCAGTCATATGATTTAGATCACTTTCCGCTGACGAAAACATTGTGACGTCAATCTACGAGTAAAACCACTCATTGTACACACTATGTATGTATTATTAAATATTTTATGTTATTAAATTGTATTGGATAGCTGCAATGCATATCTTCATGGGAAATGTATGATCATCGTGTTTCAGCATATTTATTCAAAATGCAATGAAAATACACTACTTACACTACAAATAATGACTGTAAATCCGAGTTACTTACGGTCTTCTATAATCTATAGTTCTGACTATAGATTATAGACCACCGTAAGTAGCGAGAGCCCTGGTGCCGTATTATGAAGTATTAATTCTACCATTTTTCCAGTCTGAGAGAGAGACGGAGCTAAACAAGGACGCTAGCACCATCCCGTTTTCGCAGTGGAATAATGATGGCATTAATACTTCATAATACTACCCCTGGTTCTCGTTATAGTTCATTCAAAGACACTGCAACAAACTAAAGTCAGTCGTTTATCAAATTGACGAGATCAACGTCCGTAAATTAGAACTATAGTCCGGCCATAGCAAGTATTCGTACTAACTTGACACCTGTCAGTTTTATACTACGAATATGTGTTTTGCGAATTGAAATGAAATGAAATTGTTTATTCTGTAAATAGGATATTGGAATCACTTTTACAAGTCATATTAAAAAAATATTAAAAATAAGCTAGGTGAGGTCGGCGTTTCCTATCTGACTACTCTGAGAAGAAAGGCCGAAACAAACTCAGAGGTCGCAGTTTCTTTTAAAGTCCAGACATAATCTTGGTCAGACCATATGAGGACCATGTAGATTAGCGTCTGAAATGGTCTTTTGAGGAAAGAACCACAACGATTTGAGTGGACCTGTCCAGTCAGTGCAAGCATTTGTCAGTAATAGTGGAGCTCAACTCAGAACTTAAGGAGCTCAACGACTCGACGAACAATACCAAAGAAAGGACATTTGGGTAGGTCGCATAAAATACTCAAAATGCCAGACCATCGTTAAAACTAACTGAGCACAAAAAAAAATCTAAACAAAAATCCACATAGTCCTCACATTTACAATAATTAAAATAATACAATACTTTAAAAGTAATCATGTCATTTTGTTGTAATATTCAATTATGTCAATTTATATATAAAACTGGTGATGATTTTCCATAATATTCAAAATGTTACAAAGCTTAGCAGAGCGAGCAGCTCAATCCCATGCTTTCAACATGGCATGCAACATGCTTACAACTCCGGAGGTCGCAGTCTCTTTTAAAGTCCGGACATAATTTTGGACAGACCATATGAGGACCATGTAGATTAGCTTTCTTATTACATTGTCTTCTTTAGATTTTAGAATTAGATTCTTATTACCTTGTCCAACTGACAGGTCTGAGGAACGATTCTCTCGACGGCCGGACTGCAAAGCCGCCATCTTGTTTTTTCAATGCATTTCACAAAACAATTGCACAATTGCACAAATGTTTCCCAACAGTGCCCTCAACGTCAACGAAATTCGAGCGGCAAAATATTCTTGAAGCTTTGATGAAATGGCAAATTGATGTAGTGTAGATGTGATTTACCTGCCATAGCTCTCACTTACGTTTCATTTGTCTTTTCAATAATCATAGAATTTTGTTAAACCTATCTGAATCTCCAGTTTACATACAAAAGTGTTTTCCTCGAATTTAATACGCCTATCGACAATAATTATAATAATGACTAGCTGAATATGAATGACTAGCGACTTCACCCGCGTTGATCTCGCTTATTAAAACCTTACTCGAGAATCACTCGGTGCAGTAGTTTTTGAGTTTATCGCGTACAGGACGACAGACAGACTTTGTTTTCCTAATATGCAAGGATTATGCAATGTAAGTGACCTGTGCACGCGACTGTATCTGATGTGACTGTGCGCACGTATACCTTTGATTCCACGAATTGGACTGCCTCGTTGGTCCAGTGGTCACAAGCGCTACAGCTGAGCGTGAGGTCCTGGGTTCGATTCCCGGGTCGGGCAAAGCGTTATTGGGTTTTTCCATCTGGAATTGCTCAGTAGCAGCCTGGAGTCTGGATTTGTGCCCGGTTGGTGGCAATAGGCTCGCCCCCTTACATGGGACTGGAACATAACTGGCGATATATAGGTATACCATGGGTACACCTCTGTCTAACCCTTCGGGAAATACAGGCGTGATGATATTTGTATATAGTTTATTGTTATACCCTTAAGATCTACATTTGCATATCAGCGTAAGATAAATACAGAATCTCTGTTGCAATCAAAGTATTGAATCTAAATATCGTAAATCTATGGATCTTCAATGAATGCATTCCTAGTAGGTAAAGTTTATAGAGTGTAATTCTATTTACCGGTTTATTAGTTAGTTCAAAGGCATTTCAGCAGAATATTCACCTGTGGTATATGAGTCAGGAGATTATATACATTTAGGTATTTCATGATAATATTCTAACATTGGGCAACTCTGAGACTGCCTCGTTGGTCGAGTGATCGTAAGAAAAATCAATATCTGCGCATAATGCAGTGCATGTTGCGCTCTTTTCTTTAAGTAATGAGGCGCTTAAACTTAAGTTTGCAACGTACAAATTGTAAAGTAATAGTGTACTCATTGTTGAAGAGCCTAATAATAAATAAATAAATAGAAGGTAGTAATATGAACCCAAGATAAGTATTAAAAGTTAAATAAAACTAGCGCTTGTTTTTCAAAAAAATTATGAAACTCCAAGAATTTTCTACTACAATTCAAACGTCCGTTTCTGTCACGACCCGTAACGACTGTCAAAGATCCACAAATGACAGCCGGGACCAACGGCTTAATCGTGCTTTCCGAGGTACGGAGAAGTCTCGATATGTAAAGATGGTCACCCACGGACCAACCCCGGCAAGCGTGCTTAACCTGATGGATCGACTCGTGCGGCTGTTATTACTTAGCCACGAGCTTGTTACTTATGTACCTAATGTAAAAAAAATTGTAACAAAAATATAAGAATTTGTTCCTTGACTCATAAACAATATATATTTAATTAATGGATAATTTTTGAATTACGTGTATATTCCCTAAACTCATACAAGTGTATTATAGGTTCCTACAGACTTTTTTCATCAAGAAATAGTTCTCAGATCAGTCAGGAAATAATCACTGAATCATTTCACACAAAAAATCGAGAAGGAAGGTCATAATTTAAAATGATACCTTAACTATAATGAGTTTCCTGCTAATGACTCAAAGCTGACAACATTGAGTCGAAATTTCTTTGTTCGTTTTTAGGTTAAAGGTATTCTTGGGGTTGCCAGATTAGCCGAATTGAGATGAGATGTGTTCCTACCCTGTAGGTCACAAAACTGTATGTTACGAGTGTTTTAATGACGAATGGGGTTTTTTCAAAAGTTCGTTAATAATTTGTGAGAACGCCTCATCTCATACTACATAGATCTTCGACCTGAAGATGGTAGGTAAGTTAGGTTAGGTCAGGCCAGAACTGGTTATAAGTATTTTATTAAAGACATCAACTACTAACAGAATACTTTTAGTATCTTGGAGCAGTAATAATTAAGTGGTGTGACCGTCGGATTTCAAAGTCAAGTCGGTCTCGAGTTCCAACCCAAGCCACGCACCTCTGACCTTTCGGATTCATGTGCGTAATTTGTATAATTATCACTTGCTTCAAAAACGGTGAAGGAAAACATCGTGAGGAAACTGGGATGCCTGAGAGATATTTCTCGATGGCATGTGAAGCCAAATCAGAGGCTCATAGGCGGCTTTAAAACTCTGACACCAGAGGGCCTAGACAAGTGACTATCGCTTCGATAGCGTTTCGTATTTCTACAACGACTTTCAACAGGATTGATATAAGTTTTTCGATAGGTTGTGTCAGTCCTATACATTTTTGCCTTTTTCATCATCGTTATAGGGTTTTACTACAAATTCCAGGATCGGGGCTACAAGATCAGATAATTTACTGCTAAATAATGGCAGTACCCGCGTTTAAATATGAGACATGGCTCCTCAATCCATACGCACACTGTTTCGTCACGTCGTACAAAACCGTGCGTAGCAGAATAATAAGTTTTAGGAAAGCTAAAGGAAGGTTAGGTATTCTAAACATATTAAAAATTAAAGTTCATTTTCGTGTTTGTCTGTATGTCCACGATGTTCTTCTAAACCGCGCA
This sequence comes from Lithophane leautieri, assembly GCA_949152455.1. Classification (NCBI taxonomy): domain Eukaryota; kingdom Metazoa; phylum Arthropoda; class Insecta; order Lepidoptera; family Noctuidae; genus Lithophane; species Lithophane leautieri. Next base: position 2,658,132 of record OX424475.1, read on the forward strand.
ACAAATTTTGATATTAAAGCTAAATATGACTAAGAAATCTCGATGTTTTGTCAAGTCGTAAAAACCATGGGCTAGTAGATAACTTAACCATGAATCATTGTTCAATTAAAATTTGAAGGAAAACTAAAGGTAGGTATCTAAGTACCATAAAAAGTGCGAGTCGGACTCGCGCACGAAGGGTTCCGTACCATAATCTATAAAAACGTCAAAAAATCACGTTTGTTGTATGTAAGCCCCCTTAAATATTTATTTTATTCAGATTTTTTGTATTTGTTGTTATAACGGCAACAGAAATTCATCATCGGTGAAAATTTCAACTGCCTAACTATCACAGTTCATGAGATACAGTCTCACGGTGACAGACGGACGACAGACAGGAGAGTCTTAGTAATAGGGAAATGAAATGAAATTGTTTATTCTGTAAATAGGATATTGGAATCACTTTTACACGTCATATTATAAAATATTAAAAATAAGCTAGATGAGGTCGGCGTTTCCTATCTGACTACTCTGAGAAGAAAGGCCGAAACCAACTCAGAGGTCGCAGTCTCTTTTAAAGTCCAGACATAATCTTGGTCAGACCATATGAGGACCATGTAGATTAGCGTCTGAAATGGTCTTTTGAGGAAAGAACCACAACGATTTGAGTGGACCTGTCCAGTCAGTGCAAGCATTTGTCAGTAATAGTAGTAGTAGGGTCCCGTTTTACCCTTTGGGTACGGAACCCTAAAAAACGTCAGAAAAACTAAATCTTGGCGAAGATAGATTGTATCTTTCCGCTACATAATTATGAATCAATCCAGGAAAAATAAATATGATGCAATCAATCAGTGATTAATTTCTTGATAGTACCTTTAAAAGGGAAAATTAAAGTGTTAGGTACAGTCGAACAAGCTATTTGGTATACAGGCAAAATATATTAATTTTATAGTATTTTCTGTATGAGCACAAAAATATATAATAAGTTACCGTTAGACATTAAAAACTTACATCCAATTGGTATTTTTAAAAGGAAAGTAAAAGACTTCCTGATTAAAAAGGCATATTACTCCGTAAAAGAATTCCTTGAAGAAAAATAATTATTTAATATTAAAATGATTGTGATACTTATTATAATGTGATATAAATTAGGATAGTATAATGTAATATAAAATGTATGAATAATGATAATTAATATAAATGTAAACTGTATAACTGGAATATTGAGTATGTTTAATGTTTAATTATTAACTTAATATCAATGCCTTAACAGACAACTAAGTTCTAAGAACCTACCTATTGTTAACATCTCCAAATTCTGTACACTTAGTTCGCAATAAAGAATTTGAATTTGAATCTGCTACACTGCCAAAATTCGTTTTAATTGTGTGTGTAATTTAACTTTTTAAGCTTAAGACTTAGGAGAGTGAAGTAGGTACATACAAGGATTGTTGACTATTGAAAACACTCATAAAATTGTTTAAAGTAGTTGCAAGTTATCTGCCTGTATACCAAATAGCTTGTTCGACTGTACTACTGATAAAATAAACGCGCGGGCGACCAGTGCAAGTGTCCTGTTTATCAAAAGTTACAAGTCTACACGTTCACAAGTTACTTACCTAGAATGTAAATTTTTCGTTAAATTCATAACTCATCTCCATATTCATAATCAGCCTTAATGTTCCCACTGCTGGGACACGGGCTGATAGTTCATCTCTCTCTTTTGACCACATATTAAAAAAGAAAATCTGATTTAAAAACTGATTACGGTACTAAGCAGTACTAAGCACGACACTTAGAATAAAGAGACGAATCCGAATAGAGAGTCGCCGGACACTCTCAGGATTTGCTATGATTTTCTACAAGTTTTAACTTACAAATAATTTTTTGATAAACAAAATCTCGAATAAATGTGTAAAATTGTTAGTATTTGTGATCTAAATACATGTAATTCACACGTGTTTAAAAAAAAAAAAAAATTTTTACAGGAAAAATTCTTGTAAGTTTTGATAAACAGGGCACAGCGCTACAATAATAATAATAAGTACCTTACTCCCATACGTCAGCAATATACGCCACACAAGACGTGACGTCAGACAATTTGCGGTTTTTTGATATTGCATAATATGATGGCAAAATAACAAATAACGAGACAAATAAGGGAATAGAGATACCTATTGGGATAATTAAAGCAGTTTGCTTTGAGATAAGTGTGAAAGACGGTTGAAAGCCTTTTTTTTTTTGACGGTCCAAAATCATCAAATGACTTCACCTGCTCTGGACGGAGCGGGAAGGGCGTGTCAGAATTTTACTGATTAAAACCCACCCGTGTTCCTTCAGTTGCCTGTTGCCAAGGTCCCGGTATCCCTTTCGGACTTTCCCGCAACCCTACCAGGCATCGGTCGTAGCGGACCCCGCCAATCGGTCGAAAGCCTGAAGGCCAATTCTCGTACACACGGCTTGGCATCAAGCTATACATTTCCAGTATAAGATGATCTCGCATTGTACGGAACTCCTATACAATGCGAGATCAGCATAAACTGGAAATGTGTAGCTGTGTGTACATAAAAAATGTTCATGCAAGTTCTTGTTTATTTTTAAATTTTCCTGCAGGCTCGGTAACCAGGTTTTTATTGCGTCAGCCAACAGTAATTATAGTCGGTCTATAGGGTTCCTAAGATTTTAACCTCCGTTATGCCGAAAATAATGCAGCATTAGTTTTTAAATAAATATATTTATGGTAAAGTTGAGGATTGATGCTAGGTCCTATGTTTGGCGAAAATACAATTTTCTCGATAGAAAAAAAATTCAAAGTTACCTCTAAACCGAACTATAAACCGCTGGTATTCAAAAAATACTTCAAATTAGATCATGAAACTTTGCTTATTACTTTGCATTATACTTTGAACTAACTATAAAGCATGTCGTATGTTTTTTATTTGCTTTTAATTATTTACCATTATTTTCAACGCAAAAAGCAATGAGCTAAACTAGAGAAAATTTTATGTAATCGTGTTTTCGTCAAACACATCTAGCATCAATCCTCAACTTTGACATAATTTACTTATTTCAAAATTAGAAAGAAAGAAAGAAAGAAAAATGCGTTTATTGGCCTTGTAGCAGAAAAAGACACCTTAAAACTATAAAACAGAAAACAGTCATTACAGTGCCAAAAGGGTCTCAGCTCAGCATAATGCCAGATGGAAACACAAAGTGTACCACCTGACGCTGATTTTCAGCTGCAACCCACGAGTGTGAATTAATGCTGCAGTATTTTCGACATAACGGAGGATCATGCTAAGCAATTTGAGGTTGTATAGGTCTGCAACTACCTACACAAACTGTAAGCTGTGATTGATTTCTCTGGCAAACGTGAGTCATGTCCTCATGTCGTCGTAGTCTCGTAACGCAGAGGCGACTGAACAACGTGCATTTCTCAGAAAATACTATTGTGGTCACTTAATGCATTCTTTGTAAAATATTGGCACTGCGTCATTATCCATTTTTAGGATTCTTCGAAAAGGCTACCTTCATTTCCCTGCAATTTATGTAATGTTTATGTGCAACGGTGACACTTTTATCGCAAATTGATACCTGATTTGTATTTTTTTTTTAAGAAATTACATCCCCACTTTTCGATCGACCAGGTTAAGCTACGCTTGCCGGGGTTGGTCCGTGGATGAGTGCCCATCTTTACATACCGAGACTCCTCCGTGCCTCGGGCTGTCATTCGTGGATCTTTGACAGTCGTTACGGGTCGTTAGAAGCCCGAAAGTCTGACAACTAGTCTAACCAAGGGGTATCGTATTACCCAATTACTGGGCTGTGGAGGTCAGATAGGCAGTCGCTCTATGTAAAATACTGGTATTCAGCTGCATTTGTTTAGACTTGAAGCCAACCCCAACGAAAAGGCTAGGTAGATTGATCGATACCTAATTTGAATCAACGTTAAAATATATTTACTTAATTAATTTGTTGCATATAGGCATATTAAAGGAAAGGATCTATGGGATTATCAGGTCTATTTTGTAGAAAAAAAACCACAAAATGAAAGTGACAGTTTTTCTAATAGCTTGCAATTTTTTTAAAACACAAATTTATCAATTTTGGATACATTACAATGACATGTGTCAAGAACTTTCAAAGATCATTTTTTGTATGGAAAGCCGCTCCATGTAAAATACTGGTATTCAGCTGTATCCGGTTAGACTGGAAGCCGACCTTGGGAAAAAGCTGGGCTAATGATGAACAATCAGCGAATTTTAAGCTTATGCCTAGACTACGAGCTTTCCACGCAAGCGGAAGTTTGACATTTAACAATTAAATTAACTGTAATACAAATTCAAGGGCAGCTTTGCATTCACTGCATACCTAGACTACCATGCAGTGCAGGTACACCTGTATAATTTCGCCCACTTTATGACTTTAATACCAAAGAAACGGAAATATCCCATTCCTAGAAGCCCGGAAAAATTTGGCTTAAAAGTTCCAGCGGCAGACATAATGATTCAATATAATTTCCAGTAAGTCTTTAATCTAGATTCTAGATTGGAATTACACGCGGTAGCCGCGTTTTTTATTCTATGGCTATTGAAGCAAACGATTATGAATAAAAATGTAAATTATGTTTCCATATTTTTTGTGGTACGAGGAAAAATCTGTCGGGGTGACGTTATAAAGCAAATCACGATTCTAGAGTGTCAATTAATAGTATAGTCCGGATTGCACTTTTTTTACTCTGTGGTTTAGATCTTCACGTCAAAAAGAGACAGAGCGTGATGATAAAGGGGGTACAGGGATTTCTCTCCAGTCCCAAATAACGTGGACTTTCTTACTCGCCTTCCGATGAGAGAATGCGTTTTACATCTGACAGTAAACATCACAGTGGTGCAAAATAAAAAAACCGGCCAAGTGCGAGTTGGACTTGCGCACGAAGGGTTCCGTACCATTATCAATAAAAACGGTAAAAAAATCACGTTTGTTATATGGGAGCCCCTTTAAGTATTTATTTTATTCTGTTTTTTAGTAGTTGTTGTTATAGCGGCAATAGAAATACATCATCTGTGAAAATTTCAACTGTCTAACTATCACAATTCATGAGATACAGCCTGGTGACGGACGGGCAGACAGATAGACAGACAGACAGACGGACAGCGGAGTCTTAGTAATAGGGTCCCGTTTTCCCATTTGAGTACATAGCCCTAAAAAATATAATTACTTTGAAAGGACTGCAAACGTTGAGTACAAAAGAATACCTACGTGTTTTACAAAATTAAACTTTATTAGTTTCCATAAGAAAAATACGCGCATTGACGTGGTGTTGCGGACACCAGCCCATAAAACCTTTTTTTTTTTTTTGAGGATTGGAAATCATCCAATGACTTCTCCCGCTCTGGGCGGAGCGGAAGGGCGTGTCAGACTTTTACTGAATAAAACCCACCCGTGTTCCTTCAGTTGCCTGTTGCCAAGGTCCCGGTATCCCTTTCGGACTTTCCCGCAACCCTGGCAGGCATCGGTCCTACCGGACCCCGTCAATTGTGCTGACATCTCTTTGAGGCAGCCCATAATACCTAAAGTCTGTTTTTTAATCTTATAGACTCAGTTGACATTTCAAGCGATTGTTGTTTGTTTTTTCAATTTGAAGTTTGACATTTGCACCTGTCAAATTAGTCTACGAGATTAAAAAACACACTTTAGTTCCTAATCGTGTCCAACTGACAGGTGTCAGGAACGCACTCTTCCCGTGGGCGGATTATATCTCCTGTTTGTTTTTCAAAAGTTGTGTTTATGGTCAACACCATTCATTAGGGTTCTACAAAAAGGCTCATGTTGATAACGATGAAACTCCCTCTAATGAGGGAGTTTCATCAACAGTACAGTACAGTCGTACAGTTAATCCAAAGCCAACTAATGTTGGCTTTGGATTAACTGTTATCAATAGCCAGCATTAAATTACACGAAATTTAAATCTATACCCGTAGGTACACAAACAAATGGAAAACAATATAACACAGAGCGAGATAAATACTAAATGCACCATTAAAGACTCATAATTGTGTACTCGTCACGGAATTCCCGTAAACAACGTCAGAGTTATGTAACATTGACAATGACAATAATTGTTTACCTACTTTTTTTGTTATTTTTTGTTTATTGCTAGATGGTAAACGGGAAGAAATGGTTCTATTATTATAGAAGTCATAGATGTGCAGCCAGAAGATAGATTCGTTCTTTCGCTTGAGTCATTTGTCTGTGGTCACGCATAATCACGGCTCCTTAAGCTCCATTTACACGGTGCAAGTTTATTGCCTGTGGCATACTATAAACTCGAAGCAAAAATTGACTGGCACTGTCTAGACAACACATACAAATTACTGCACGATACGGGCAAGTTAGTTGCCGATCAAAACTGGTATAGATATAAATAGCATGTACCAATAAAATTGCACGTACAGTAAAATCGAATCGGAATAAGTTTATACAATCTTGAGAAGACGTTCAATATTTTAATAAAATTTTTGGCAGCGGATATACGGGCGATACTTGAATAAATTATACAAGGACGTGCTACTCTGCGTTAAGAAAAGACAAAACTTGCATGCAATAATTGCCTTGCAATAAAATGGCCTTGGCGTAAGTCGCATGCAATTTTATTGAACGGCAAAACTTGCATTCAATCATTGTATGCCCTGGAAATCGCACGCGTGTAAACACTTGCATGCAATTCTTGAATAGCAACAATTGAACGTGCTATTATTGCTCTTGAACGTTCTAGAAACTTGCACCGTGTAAATGGGGCTTTATTCTTAGGCAAAGATGAGCCACAATATAACAGTACCTACCTCTTCACTAATATGGTGCAACTGCTACCACTACTGCCTGCAATTAAACCAAGAAATGCATAACTATAACTTCATTTGAAATAAGATTAGACATTTAAACAAACCTTTTTACAGTCCGTTCAACCAATGTTGACTTCTGAACCGTAGGCATAAGGATGGCATTAAAAGCAAAAAAGGTTACACAATACCAACTGTCTACTGCAGCTGCCATTTGTCATCCCACCAACGCAATAGAAGTCAAATCAGTTGAACGGACTGTAAAAAAAGATTATTTAAATGTTTAATCTTATTTCAAATGGAGTTTAGAGACATCATTATTTTGGTCAACCGCTCAAACTGCAATGAGACGACGGCGACATTAATTGAGGGCCTAGACAGATGGCAATCGCTTTCAAAGCATTCCGTATTTCTATAATGACTTTCAACGGGATATCAATCCCGTTGAAATCCCGGCAACGAGCTTCACCCGGAATCCTCAATCACAGATAAACTGGCTATCTTACCTGTACCTAACTGTCGAAACACAACAATGCTATTAACATTGTTGTTATGGCGACAGACTTAGATAAGATGGTGGTAGCTAGCCAGGTGGACTTAGAACAAGCCCTAACAGAAACCGAACCGAGCAAAAAAAAATTCACCACTGGAAATCAAACCCAGGACCTCTGGGTCTGAGACTAGACCACAGGCGGTTAAAAGCGGTTTTAGGCGGTTATTCAGAAGCGAAAGGTCAAAGTGCTCAATTCGTAGGTACGGTAGAAAAACTACCTACACGGAAGTCTTGGGGTACCTACCTACGTTCATTTGACGTCATATTTTGCGGTATGCACCATGATAAGTAGGTTTCCTAGTTGAGTTAAAGCGAAACCTAGAGATTTAATGACACATCACTTATGACGGTATGGATTCATGCTGCTTTCTTTAAGGCTTGACTGATGTAAAGTACTTGACAAGAACCACGTATTTTCAGAGGAAAAATGAGAGAATTAGACTAGATTCCTTACCGTGAGTTGGAAATCATAATGCACCACGTTTTGCAATACTCGGTGAATGACGTTCCTCTCCAGCTGCGGTTTGCTGAATGAATCCGCGTAAACGAACTAAATATAAGACTGTTACAAAAAATGGCGTTTCAGACGAATTTAAAACAATAAGACTATTGATTAAAGTAATTATAGGAGATAAGATACAATTAAAAAAAAAAATTATGAACATTCAAATAAAAAGAATAAACTCCTTCTTTTTTAAATCGGTTAAAAATTAGCACCCAAACTTATACATACGTATAATAGACCGTACCACAAAAGTTAGCACATTTTTGAATGATTTGAATTATCAATCCTTACTAATATTATAAATGCGAAAGTAACTCTGTCTGTCTGTCTGTCGCGCTTTCACGCCAAAACTACTGAACCGATGTAAATGAAATTTGGTACACAGATAGTCTAGAGCCTGAGAAAGGACATAGGCTACTTTTTATCGACATACCATACGTGCGCAGCCGCGTGCGGAAGCTAGTACATAATAATATTGATAAATCATGCATTTATTAGGATATACAAGCAAATAATAGTAATGATAAATTCAAACATTCTGAAACTTTATCGTTTTAATATTTTTGAGTTAAAAATGAGGAAACACGTGAAAATAAATGAATTTAGTTAAACTATCAAAGATATCACAAATATTATTATCAAGCTTGTTTCTTACCGGGCGTTGATTCACCAATCAATATATGTTTTTTAATCTGCTAATGGAATGTCTTTTGAAACGGACTTATGATTCATTAGGGGCTCTAAAAAATTGCCCACAGGGATGATTCGTAAAACAATCTTGGTTATATATCAAGATTGTTGATTCAGCACCATGAAGCGCGGATTGAAGTTTTTTAGGTGTTAAAACTATAAGTAGTCATCATTTTGCCCACCTTCTATTTATCTCGTTGGATAAGGCGAAATAAATTATACTTGTGTAGTTGTGTGATGTCAATGAGACGCCAGATATTATGTTGTTATATTCTACTCTAAACTTAATGAGTTAGGTAACCTCTCTGTCATCGTTTTTTTTTATTTTCCTTAGCAATTTTAGCAGTTTCATGTATTCTTAATTTAGCGTTCGTATCTACATTCACGGCGGTTAGTCAAGCCGTTGGTCCCGGCTGTCATTCGTGGATCTTTGACAGTCATTACGGGTCGTCAGAAGCACGAAAGTCTGACAACCAGTCTTACCAAGGGGTATCGTATTACCCAGTTACTGGGTTGTGGAGGTCAGATAGGCAGTCGCTCCATGTAAAATACTGGTATTCAGCTGCATCCGGTTAGACTGGAAGCCGACCCCAACATAGTTGGGAAAAGGCTAGGCAGATGATGATCTACATTCACGGCCGTCATTCCTTTCCAAGCTAAAGCTGTAACTTCTAAATACTCAGGTTACTTGACAACTATTGCCGCTTCCTACAGATAGTTTTAACAAAAACAAAGGTCTTCTAAATATCCTACATAGATAGAGTTATTAAATAATGTCCCAAAAATTTCCATAGCTCAAAGAATTTTTGCGGAAATCTACAACTATTATATTGTGTTACAAAATTAATGTGTTACACATTCTTATCTACTGATAAAAATAACCGGGTACGTGTTTCCTTGTTTTATTTCGAGTTGGTATAAGGAAATTATTCATTTAGGTATGACTTTACGGTAATAATGGCCGTTTTTAATCTATTTACCTCCTTTGAGTGACTTATTGATAACACTTATATCACTATATGACAGAATAATATTTATCTCTTTTATCATAGGATCAAGGTTTATTTCATAACTATCAGGATTATGATAAAGATTCGTACTGCAAAGCACATCAACATTATGGTCAACATTGAGAGGCCTAGGATAGTTCCCTGTTGCGTTCTCTGGAATAACCTATATTTAACTGTCTTTAATCTTTTATTATATGGTGAATTAAAGCGAATCCTCTAACTAACTGAACTAATATGACTTACTGACTAATAATAAACATTTTCAACCATTTTATAATAAATCAACACCAAATGCTTTTCAAAGGCCTATTAATAAAATTGATTTAAAAAAACGAGATAAACCGACAAAGATAAAATTATTAGAATACTTTCTTCTAAGTGAGTACCTATGAAAATGTGATCAAGCTTTTTCAGAAACAAAGATAATTCAATTCAAAATTTAAATAAATCCCTCACTTTATTCATGGGAGTGGCAAAACGCAAGATGTAGATAAAATCTATCTTTTCCTCTTGGATTATCAAGAAAATATACTTCAAACATGATCTCCAGAATACAATGAGTTATATCGAACTCATTGATACATCTGCTGTAATCTAGATTCCAGATAATATTGACAGCTGGTCGGCCAACAATGATTGATACGTGGCGTGGGTCTGTCAAGGCTTTAGCGGCGCGGCGGCTACATAATATTATCGGTCAAAGGTTCTATTTCTGTTCTAATACCTACATCTTTACTGGCGAATGTTCCCATTGTGTCAACCTGTGTTAAGCAAATAAATGAATTTGAATTTATATCGTGACGATAGATAATCGTCCTGGAACCGTACTATGACTGGGTTAAAGTTATAGTTACACCGCACAAGGCACAAAATCGCTTAACATTTAACATGAATCCATGTTTTTTTACTATCGGCCTGCTATAGATTGCAAGTTAACCCCCCTATTCAAAGTGCTTCAGTGGCTTGAATAAATGAAGCTGTTCATATGCCGCTGCACGGTTAATTCTGTGACAATTTTACAGTGCGATTGTTATTTTTTCATCTAAATGACAGTCTACAACGATAAAAAACCCTCACGACCCATTGGAACCACTCGAAACATACTAATGTCAGAAAATCATAAAAGCTGTCTGTGAAATGTGGGTTTTAAGATAGTGCGCCTTCGCTTTGAACACGAAATGGTAATGTGTTTATATTAAAGCATAATTTCTCAGATTCGGTGAATGTTGGCTGAGCTGAATACATAAATAGCTGCATTGAATTTCAACGGTCTTCTGGTCCACCTTTAGTAATTTTGTGAAATAAAATTTGGTTAGTTTAATTACTTTAGAAACTTTTGCTGTCTCATAAATATTTTCGTTATTAATCTTTTAAAAGTAAAGGATGACCAGAAGCTCCTTTGAAACACCAAGATAGGGTACCGTTTTCAGGTCTACAGACGTTAGTGAAGTAAAAGTAAAACTAATTACTCCAGTAGACATGAAATGACGTGTTGATGACCCTGTTTGCTTCCGTGGTACCGTCACGGTCAGGCCTGTTTGCGTTCAAAGTCACGGTCGTCGCTTTATAATGATTCACCACCCAGACAAGCCAAAATTATTAAAAATTTGCGGTTTTCGGTGAGTACCTAGATATTATTTTCTAACAAGTTGTTAAACATGTTCTTATATTAGCTCAGTGGTTGTAAGTGCTTCTAACTAATCCGGTGTTAGATTCCTATTTGTGTTTCGTTTTTATATTTTACGGTGTTTCCGATTCGGTTTTGATTTTTGAAACTGGTCTATATTACTTCTCCGCATTCATCACGTTGCCATTGGATTTATATATATGAATCAACAAATACAATACAGTTGAATTAAATTTTCCGATGGACCAGATCGGTAAATTTAATTCAACTGTATTGCAGCAACTTTAGTATTCCTTCCTAACTCTTTTTAATTGTTTTACTTATTACTTTCGTAGGTAGTATCCATAGGTATGATATATAGTGCCAATTTCTTCTTGCCAAACATTTCGTCTAACAAATAGAACTACTTCTTCTGTGATGATAATTTCTTTACCTTCAACAGACGTAATGTCCCCTTTATTTACTTGAATAAATTAGTCACATGTGATTACGTCACATATCAACACATACATAATCTACGTAACGATACACTTATCTGATAAGAGCCCAAATCTTGTTTATTAAACATAAATATTTTGGCTGTGGTATGACGTGTAGCTTCCCCTTCCTTGGTAGGTCCATGTTCAATAATGGACTCTCTTGAAGAAATGAGCAATGATCTAAAAGATCACAGAATTCTATCAACTTAATAGATAATTAGATAATTTAGATAATTATATTGTTTTATGGACACACTATGAAATATAATCATCATGAAGTACTGGAAAAGGAATTTACTAGAATTCCCTTATCACTAGTAATTCGGCGATGTGACAAGATTAGGGTTTTTCGGTTGACCTCCGCATGAGTTTCATGCTTGTGATTTTGCAATTTAAGACCACGTGGACCACTGATGTCCATGGATCTTTGACAGTCGTCAGAACCCCGAAAGTCTGACAGCCAGGCCTTTAGCAAGGTGTATCGTGTTACCCACTAACTGGGTTGTGGAGGTCAGATAGGCAGTTGCTCCATGTAAAAACCTGGTAATCAGCTGCATCCGCATAGATTTGAAGCTGGGAAAAAGCTAGGCAAATTTGATTGTCCCCGTGGACCATTCTCTGAATAAAGTGCTGTATTCTGCAAAAAAAGTCTCTGACGAAACTTAGGTGAAATAGGTAGGTTAGTGCCTGCAAGTGAAGTGACCTAAGTGTAAGTTTAGTTTGCAAAATAATGCTTTTACCCGCTTGAAAGTCCAGACTTAAGTTACACCAGTATTAATATCAGAGTAACCATAAATTCCAGAGGTTTAATTTTTGCGTAAGATTACATCAAGTACGGGAATTACAATATAATGCACTTTTTTTACTTCGTTACTTACGCCGTGCCGGGGTTGGTCCGTGGATGGGTGACCATCTTTACATATCGAGACTCCTCCGTGCCTCGGAACGCACGTTAAACCATTGGTCCCGGCTGTCATTTGTGTATCTTTGACAGTCGTTACGGGTCGTCAGAAGCCCGAAAGTCTGACAACCAGTCTTGCCAAGGGGTATCGTATTATCCAGTTACTGGGTTGTGGAGGTCATATAGGCAGTCGCTCCATGTAAAATACTAGTATTCAGGTGCATCCGGTTAGACTGGAAGCCGACCCCGACCTGGTTGGGAAAAGGCTAGGCAGATGATGACTTACAAACTTATTATAATTGGTCCTTTCGTACGACTGATGCAGTTCGGTCTCTCTGGAAAATGAGGAGTCTATAAAGTCACGTCATCTTTTAGTGGCGCCACTAAGCCATATCATCAAAGATACTCTTAGAGTGTAGACGTATTTTCTTTTATCGCTACTTATCTATCTATATCTTGAACTAGGCTAACTAGGCTTGATATAGGCTCCTAAGTAATCGGTTTTCCATTTGGCTGATAACTACTGATACTTTGAGTGATCGCTACTGATAATTTTCATTATCTCTCTTATCGTGACTTAAAATGAAAGGTTGGTTTTTCTTATATTTCTCCAAACATGCCCACATTTCAATATTATTATATTACTAGCTTCTGTCCGCGGCTCCGTCCGCGTGTGTCGATAAAAAGAACCTATGTCCTTTTCTAGGTCAACGTCTACCCATGTGTCAAATTTCATCCAAATCCGTTCAGCCGTTTTAGCGTGAGAGCGTAACAAACAAACAAACTCACTTTCGAATTTATAAGACTAGTTAGGATTATGGTATTACTTAACAGGAGGAGATATCTTTAAAACCATTAAATTCCCAGGATGTTATAACTCGGTATAAACGTTTTTTCTAAAACGCGGTAATTTATCAAAAACAAAAAAAAAAGCTGACGGTAAAATATAACAAAAAAAAACGTATTTTTTCTTTTTGCTCATTGTGCCCTCCATCTGCAATAGTATGTACCAGTGGGCTAATCTTTCCATCACCCTGCAAAAAAACACAAAGATATTTTTTTTTTTACTTTTTTGGAACGTATAACTGTTACACATTACATTTACGTGTGACAGAATATCTTAAGAACTAGGTAGGTAAACACCACACAAATGTTCGATAAATAAAGATAGCATTTATTAAAAAATACAACATAATTGCTTTGACACTGTGCAACCTCCGTGCATGACAGTACAAAGAAGATTATGGTGTGACGAAGGCTGCGTTATCGGTTCCGAGAATTTTTATATAGTAATCTCTGTTTCAAATGAATCTAATGATTGGTTTTGATATTTGCACACCTCCAGCAAAAATTGGGCTATTTCAAGACTGTTTTTTTTTTTTTGTGTTATTAGTGACTGGCCTGGTGGCAGAGTTCTTATGCCGCCTATGAGCTTGGCTTCACATGCCGTCGAGAATTATCTCTCAGGTTTCTTCACGGTAGTATATCTATTTAATAGATAAGTAAACATATATCTCATGCACGTCAGCAGTGAGGTCGCTGTCACTAATGTCAACTGTCAGTTCACGAGAAATGGCGGGAAATAGTTGAAAGTGACGCGTGCCTGCATGGTGTGGTAATGAGGCAGTGTAGTGATAATTATAATCAGCATAAATACGGGATTAACAGGATTCTACACTCACAATATTTTCCTTCACCGTTTTTGAAGCAAGTGATAATTATACAATACGCACATGATTCCGAAAAGTTAGAGGTGCGTGGCTCGAATTCGAGACCTATGACTTAGCAGTCCGACGGTCACACCACTAGGCTATCACTGCTGTTGGTAGATTGGTCCAGGGTGGACAAAAGGTGGATGTAAAGCCCTCTGCTTTTACATCAAGAGATTGTAGGTAGATTATAGTCATTACTATGTATATATACATAGATAGAAATTTCTTGAAATGTTTATCCGTCGTCGGTCAACTCAACTTAACTCAACTCAAAGCATTTATTTCAATTAAACCATTCACAGGCACTTTTGAATTGTCAAGGAGTCGGTCAGTCAGAAATATGAAGCTAGTTGCCCATTCCAAAGCGTAGTAGGTACCTATGGAGAAGAACAGGCAAGAAACTCCATGGACACTCTTTTAAATCAAAATATGGTTACAATATGTGGGTTACATCATTTATGTTGAAATTATACATGTGAGAACAATGTAGAAAGCACGTTAAAAGCGTCCGCAATTATTACATAAAACAATTCAAAAATTAAAATAAGCCATGGCAGCTAAGAGATGACCAGTCACAACTGACGGCGCCCGTTCACGAACATGACGCATGGATCAGCACCATTCAGCTCAACCATTTTGAAGGGAGCTAAATGATCCGACACACGCGCCACCACCAGCTAGACATTTCAGTGAGCATGACATTCCCAGTCGCCAGGGCACATTCAAGTCAATGAAAGACAAATTACCCGGTAAATGGTAGCTCAATAGTACATAGTACTCACACCTGTGCTATGCAATTATATAATACAAAGGAGATTATACAATGCAAGATGGTCTTCCGATCTTCAGCAGCTCCAACACTATTTTCGAATGTTAATTAGTTGTGATTGTGGAGCAGGACCAGCATTAAGCCAAGCATTCTTATCAGAGATGTAATCCTCCAACTTATAATATGCCTGCCTGCATAGTGTGCGTTTTATACAAGTTTTGAATTTCGACTCATTCAGTTGAAGTATGTGGGGAGGAATTTTATTGTAACATTTTAAACAGTACCCCATGAAAGATGAGTCTACTTTAGCTAGTCTGAAACCTGGTTGAACTAATAGGTCCCTATTTCTAGTACTATAATTATGTCTATCACCTCTTTTACTAAAAAGATGTAAATTTTTTCTTACGTGCATGATGTTTTCATAGATATATTGACAAGGTACCGTCATGATGTTTATATCCTTAAACAGTTCCCTTAAAGAATCGCGCCTGCGGAGATTATAAATAGCTCTGATCGCTCTTTTCTGCAGAATAAAGATAGACTCGATGTCTGCAGCCCGTCCCCATAGTAAAATACCGTAAGACATGATGCTATGAAAGTAACTAAAATAGACTAGCCTCGCGGTATCTACATCAGTAAATTGACGGATTTTTCTGACAGCATATGCTGCTGAACTTAGCCGTCCTGCTAGAGATGTTAAATGAGGACCCCATTGTAGCCTTGAGTCGAGCGTGATCCCCAGGAAAACAGTTTTATCGACGAACTCTAGTTTCTCTTGATTCAATACAATCTCGCAATCCCTACTTTTGACATTTGGCAAAGAAAATTTGATGCACTTAGTTTTTTTCCCATTTAATACTAAATTATTAGCAGTGAACCAATTTTGGACCTGCAGTAGGGCGTTATTTACTTCGTCAAAATTTGTAGCACGTCTATCTACCTTAAAAATTAAGGAAGTATCATCAGCAAATAACACCATGTGTGGCTGATTTTTTAATAAATGGAGTAGATCATTAATGTATACTAAAAAGAGGAAAGGACCCAAAATCGAGCCTTGTGGAACACCCATTTTTACTTTTAAACCTAGTGAGTTGATACCGTTTATTTGAACTTGCTGTTGTCTATCATTTAAATAAGATTTTACTAAACTGAGCGCAAGTTTTCCAAGTCCGTAATGCTCAAGTTTCAACAGTAAGGTTTCGTGATCGACGCAATCAAAAGCCTTGGAGAGGTCACAAAAGATTCCTATGGCGTCCTGGGCCTCTTCCCACGCGTTAAAAATGTGTCTTAATAAGGTAACACCGGCGTCGGTCGTACAACGTCCTTTGGTGAATCCATACTGTTGATCGTGAAGGATTTTATTTGTGTTAAAATGATTGAGCATTTGATTCAGCATCACCTTTTCAAACACCTTGCTGAAAACCGGCAGCACGGATACGGGTCTATAATTATTGGTGTCTTTACTGTCCCCGGATTTGAAAAGTGGTATTACCTTACTGAATTTCATTAAATCCGGGAAGACTCCTTGATCCACACACAAATTAAATATTAAGGCTAAGTAAGGCGCTATGGTCTCAATTATAGAGGTACAGACTTTAATGGACATTCCCCAAAGATCCTCGGTCAATTTGATCTTGATTTGCTTAAAAGCTTTTATTACTGTTACGGGGTTAATATGCTTAAAGTTAAATTCAATTGGGCTGGCTGAAACGTTCGCCCTTACTAAATCAAAAGAGAGCGATGGCGAGGAGTTTAAGGTTTCAGTAGTTTTAAGTGGGATACTGGTAAAAAAATGTACAAATTCTTGAGCAACTTCTTTGCTATCGCAAATGAGACCACCACCTGACGTCTCCAGTGTGTAATCGGAATTATGCTTTTTGTTCCTATTCGTTTCATTATTGATAATTTTCCAAACCGTCTGTATTTTATTGTCTGCTGATTTAACTTTGTTGCTAATGTATAAGGCTTTAGCTGCCTTACAAGTGATCTTAAAAATTCTAGAATAAGTAGCAACATACTTATTAAAAGTTTCCGTATTAATATAAGGCTTAAGGCCATACAGCTCGAAAAGTCTTTCCCTACTTTTCCTGAGTCCTTTAGTTGCCCAATCACTAAATAAAAACTTAGGGCTGATAGTTTTAGTGTTTTTCTTAAAAGTATTATTGAACTCGGATTGGACTACCGAAAAGAATTCTTTATACAAAATATTGACATTGTTTATTGAAAGGTCCTGATTACTTAATTTACAAACTAAAGTGCTATTAAATTTATTTAAATTAACAGCTGTTACCGGTCTGAATTGTATCTGCACTTTTTGTATTGGTAAGTTGGACTCAAAAGTTACTGTTTGTCCACTGTGATCAGAAGGGAGATAATTAACGATGGCTTTATCTAAATAGTCGCAGCAACAAAACACATTATCAATACATGTAGCAGTAGTCGTAGTTATTCGGGTTGGCTCTACAAACACATTTGTCAAATATTAAGATTGGTTAGGTTGATAGTAAGAATGGTTTCCATAAATTCGTTTAATGGTTGAATCATCTCCGAATATTACCTATAGCTGTTGAAAAATGTACCTTCTTTTGTAGAAATTGGATTTGTAACCACGTCATTTAGCGTTAAAAAAAAATACAAAAAAAAAACTGCCGACTTCAATTTCCGAAGTTTTTATTTTTCATTTTTTAGTTGTGGTACCTACTACTCCACACAAATTCGAATACCACTACCTGCTATGCAAATAACAGTGACGGAGTCAAATAAAATATCATCTACATAGACTAAGTGGGAAAAATACGTAATTATTGAAGCTAACTCAAAAACTACGCAAGCAAAGTTAATAAAAATTATATGGGACCACACAAGAAGCACCAGCTTTCAAATAAAAAAAAGAATGATCAAAATCGGTTCACCCAGTCGAAAGTAATGAGGTAAGTAATAAACATTTAAAAAAAAACACATTTGAATTGAGAACCTCCTCCTTTTTTTTTAATTCGGTTAAAAAGTAATGTTGTTGTTTGGTGAAGTCTACCCAAGTTTTTGCGGACCCATCAACCGACCTTCTAAGTCCGACGGCTTAAGGTGACCGCCGACGCTCGATTTTATTCAGACATAGCTATTGACGTCACAGTGGGTACTTTCGTTTAATTGCCTGAGAATGCAGACGCTTAGTGCATCATCTTACTTAATTATGAACAATAACTAGCTTTTGTTCGCGTCTCCGCTTGTAAATGAGGATGTTAGGACCGAATTTACTGATGATTTGCACTGCATTTGTGTATAGACTCACATGTTTGGTAGCGCAATAAATACACATCGACCATTTATAGACTTAGAAAAAAGACGACCAAAATTAGTCTAAAAGCCGGTTATTTATTTTTAGACATTTTTAAATGATCATAGGTTTATACTTGGCCAACTTTAAAACTATTTTTTTTGTTTAATATTAATTCCTAACTCGTTCAACACAAAATGAATTGCAAGCATATCATGCATCGTTATAATTCAAATTTACATTTTTTCCCAAGACATGGCTACAAAAAATCACAACAAATTAATTAACCAAAACCGCAATTAAACAGAAACACACTGACACTGACGCGGCCCACAATACCAGTATATTCGACAAACAATAGGACACGATGTACTCGCGTATTTCAGAGACACAACGCACACAGCTTGGACGTTAGTCGCTTACTGTGAGGAGCATCAGAAAGACGTTAGTGATCGTGCTACTGTGTGGATTTGCCGAATAAACGTTTTGTTATAACACTTGGGTAAGTCCTTTTTAATGTTTTGCTCTTAAAAGTAGTCAGTCTTTAGTTTTTTTCTATGCCGGACACTGGTCAATCTTGTGACGGTAATTGTCTGATTGGATTTTTTTGTCGTGCATTGAGAGGATTTTAATTCTAAATTAATGTTGTTGGACTTGAACTTTTGTAGTGTTGATCTGGGGCGAGTTTATCATTAAAATAGTAATAATTAGACGTTTTAATTGGAGTTCGTTTAGAGTTCTAGATCTCCATCTACTAAAGAGTAACTTTGGCGTCGGAAAAAAGTGTGCTAAGTTTTAGATAGGTATCTATATCATGCAAATTTTTCAAGAATCTTAACCACGCACTGTTTTATTTTAATTGTAGGTCATTCATTAGGTACCATAAATTGAACATAATCATTTTATTTTGATTTATAATAAAATAAAAACAAAATCCCTCAAAAGCTCAAACGCGAAACTCACATCTCGACCAAACCAATCCAACCACCGTACCACACCGTACTGTGCTACTAAACAAATTGCCAAACTGTAGTAAAAATCTATCGGTTGGGTGAGCCCTAAAGGCTTTCATGTGACGTAGCGACGGGCTCGTCGTCTCGACCAATCACAGCGTTGACTGATCCATAAAAACGTCAAGCGTGAAGCGGAAAGGCCAAACGCGAAACGTACGTGAGGCAGAACGCACGCCGGTGTCAAACGGGACGCGCTACATTCGTTCGCTCAGTTAAAGTTACGCTCGCTTACGGTCAGTGTAGTGTTGTTCGCATTTCGGAATAATAAAAGTGAGTAAAAAGAAAAAAAAAAAAATCTGCAATTTTTTCTCCCGTGGGTGTCCAGTCGGAACCGGTGTGTAATTGGATGCTGGATTGGTTCAAGTGATATTAACTTAGTTCCAAGTAAGCTGTCAGTTTTTTATATCAATTTATAAATTTGTTTGCAAACAAAATTCCCGATTTGGTTCCAAGTGGACATTCATGGACGGTGATGGTGGTAATCATGGGTCGCAATAAGTGAATTTATCTTTTTTGATAATGTTTGCATTAAAGTTAGTGAGTGCTGGAGGTGTTTGCAGTGTTTCTCAACACTGGATTTGTAACTTTAAAGTTTCATAAATTTTCTCAGCTTAAGTCCTAACTTAAACTGCTCCGGAGCAGTTAACATTAAAAGTTAAGTAAATAAGTCATGTTTGAGAAGCATTGAAAACCATTGCTCCTACTTACGAAATATCTATACGTCTATAGATTTCTTATCTACATATTTCTATATGACCAGTCATCATTGATGAAATGGCTTATCTTGATCTATTACATAAATATTATCGGAAGATTTATCTTTATCGGATTGATAATCTAATAATCTTATGGGATGTTTAGTTTTACCTCTAATGCTACAAAGGGATCTTCATTTAATATTTTGAATTGATGATTCTTCAACGTTTATCTTTTCATCTTCTTTCAAAATACAAAATGTATACAGAATCTGTCAAAAGCCACACACGATTCAAAATCTCCTACAAACAACTCCATATATATAAACGTCCAGCGAAATTATCTCAAACATATTGTTGCCATTGATAAAATTGTGTCATTTTTATCGTGTTATCTGTTACGTGCAAAAAGTAAATATCATTCTCGATACCAAATATGGGATAAGCAGAGATATATATGGTTTAGTCTTGCAAGAGGCTGAGCTCACGTGAACACATACCAAACTTGAGTAAATAAAAAACGAAAGTCAGTGTTTAGTTATCTTAAGTCTTTGAACCACAAATATGCTTAGAGTTGGTGAAGAAGAGAACGCAATCTGAATCATGTGTGTTACTAAAAGAATTTCAGATTTAGATGCTGTTATATATCTGATCCTGAATACAATTTTAGATCTTTATAATCCTATGTACATAAATCGAATTAGAACCTTAGGACATGATAAGAATCGGAAACCAAATAAAAAACTAAAGACAATGTGAGCTGTCAATCAGCATTGCATGAAGGATATTTCAATCCAATCCATCAGCATTGAGACCTAGCATAAATATTGATACATTTGATGAAAGATCATTGAATTAACTTAACAAAACGCATCTTACAATGTTTGTAAATTGATTCTCCATATCGCTATTATAATAAATGGATATATCCTAAGCATAGTCTCAATTCCCTTGCTTAGGATATATCGCATATAAATATAGCGTTTGTTGCATTAAAAATCTCACTAGCCAATAATGTTTCCTCCGTGGACCTCAATGTTATCACAGGCAAGGGTACTATTTTCATCCTCCTTGGATGTATGTGTATTGTCAGATATTGCATGTATTTGTATATTCAATTTTTTGATATATCTATATGATTCGTTAGTGATTGTATGATTATCGAGTACATTAGAGGGATCTATTTTGTCATGATCGTGTGTTGACACCTTTCTCTGTGTGACGTCATCGGATGACGCAATAACTGTTACTGTTTCGTTAAGATGCATACCTGTCCTTTCTAATGCTTTTGTAATTTCTTCGAAGTTATCTTTTTTTGTCTTAATTTCATCTGTTGTGTGCGCTATGCCAATTTTGGCAGAGTTTTTAAGTGGAGGACATCTGATATGACAAAAATAGTTTCATTTTTTCTAGATTGTTGATATTGCACATTTATTTATGCTCTACTTTACCCTTTTCTTTTTCTTCTTTTACCTTTATCTACTATCTCATCATCATCTGCCTAGCCTTTTCCCAACCATGTTGGGGTCGGCTTCCAGTCCAACCGGATGCTTCTGAATACCAATATTTTACATGGAGCGACTGCCTATCTGACCTCCACAACCCAGTAACTGGGTCTACTATCTATATCTATTTATTTATTATCTAGCCAAGTTGTAAACTCATAACAATTGCAACTGTAAATAGCTTTAATTGGTATTAAATGAGCCTTTTAAGTATTATGAAAGTGGCAGAAGCTTCTTTGAGTGAAAATTCAATTTTATATATCTTATAAATGTTATAATTGATTTGGTAAAATCGTTAGTTCTAATATCCTATAAAACATCACTTGAGTAAATTATAAATATAAATGTTACTGTAAGAATAATGGCACAAATGTCGAGCCAGCAAAGCCTCCTGACATATGTCATGAAGAATTTCCTCACATACGTTTGATTCCGCGTCTATAACTACTAACCTCATAAGTGAATAGTAAAATAACGAATAAAACAAACAAACTCGTTATATGGAAGGAGATAAGAATGCTTTAAGTTTGACTTTAATACTTTGTTCTGGCTTGGGAACAACCAGAAGGACTTGTTGGTCAAATCTTGGGACCGGGAAATTAAATCCACAGACAGACAAATTAAAAATCCGGAGTCACACGTGTTAGGGCATAAATCGAACAGATTACGTGTGACTCCGGATTTTTAATTTGTCTGTCTGTGGTGTCTTGTTTATATCTTTTTAGTCGTAGTTGGGTTTTAGTTTTTATTGCTTTAATTTTTTTCAAATTTATTGGGTTTATAATATATATATTTTTGAAATGTGCTCATTAAGCCCTTTCATTTGATACCTAACATGGTGCGATTAAACAAATTTTTTATTTTATTTCCTGACTTTATGTCATCTAGAGGGCGCCATTTATCACATTTAATGTGACGTCACATAGCCTATAATCAGCGGACGATCACGACGCTTCCAACGATATCTCATTTGTCAAATTCTGATGAGTGGTTTGCTCGTAGAAGATAGGAGGGAACAGATGAACATACTTACATACGTACATACATACCGGTCAAAATCATAACCCTCCTTTTTTCTTCGCCGTAGTCGAGTAAAAATTACGGATAACTCAGAAATTGTATATTCTGGAATTGCCGACAAGCAATAGGTAAGTGTGAGAGTATTGGTGGCCCAGTCGTTATGGCCCCGACTTACAAGTTGTAGGTCGTGGGTTCGAACCCAGCCAGGCGCTTCATCACCGCTGCTCTTAAAACGGTGAAGAAAAACATCGTGAGGAAACCGGCATGTCCTAGAACAAAAAATTCGAAGATGTGTGACATCTACCAAACCGCACTGGGCCCACGTGGTGGATTACAGCCCACTCCCTCTCACAGAGAGGACGCCTGTGTCGCAGCAGTGGGAACATTGTAGGCTGATTATGCATTAGTTAAGCAACCATGCTGACCATACGTTCTCAGTATGAGAATAGGCCTCTAGCAATTAAGACACTAAAAAGGATTAAAATAAGGCTAAAATATGTACTACCTGGTAAATACCTACTTACATGAGAGTCCTACAACAAAACTTCCTTACGACACCCGAGACCCATGACAGTATTCCTCAGAAAACCGTTCCAAAATAAATCAATCGTAAAGCTTATAAACAAAGTAGCTGTAAGAACAATAAAATGAACGAGGTTCAAATGTTCAGCACACACTTCAGCATCCATAAACACTGGTAAACTGAACGACGGGGCGACGTATCAAACTATAGACTCCCAGCATAAAATAACCTCGTACTGCATATGGTTTCCGTACAAAGAGGGGCCAGATTATACTGGTAAAGTTTCGCGGGATATACCGTCGTACGTACATAAATATAGGTAACATTACGACCATACCGTACGGGGCTAAAGGAGTCAAAGATTTATAGCCCGTCAAACCAACTGTTTGTGTGACTAATATGCTGGAATTTATAAACGGCAATAGCGCAGTGGTTTGAAGTAAGCACTGGCGATAGAGCCTCTTCAATTGATTTCAGACTATCGGCGTAAAAAGTATCCTATGTCCTATTCCAGGTCATAGTCTACCCATGTACCAAATTTCATTTAAATCCGTTCAGCCTTTTTAGCGTGAAAGCGTAACAAACAAACAAACTTACTTTCGTATTTATAATTTTAGTTAGGATTAGGATTATGGTTACTGAAAATCATTACATTTATCCACTTATACAGGGTTACTGGTAACTCGACGTATTCCTTGCAGGACGTCATAGTAGGGTTAAAATGCAACAAATTAAGCCACCAAATGTTCTACCGAAATTCAGTAGTTTTTGAATTAGTTAAGAGTTTTAGAGCTAAAAATTACAAAAAATTAAATGTTTTGTTAGTGATATTTGCCAAAGTTTTAGGCATTATTGAACTTTTAATTATTAACAAAGGTCTGCTACGGCGTCAACTATGATAATAACTTAAATTTCAGTACATTCGCGCCGTAAATCATTTTTAAATTGGTTTCAAATGGTTTAATCTGGGATTTTCATTAAAAAACTAAAACTCTTAACTAATTCAAAAACTACTGAATTTCGGTAGAACATTTGGTGGCTTAATTTGTTGCATTTTAACCCTACTATGACGTCCTGCAAGGAATACGTTGAGTTACCAGTAACCCTGTATAGTCACGACTCAAAATCGGAACAAGAAAACGCGATTTTAATTACACAACAAAGTCAAATTATTTATTTTTTGGATTATATTAAACAGATAAAAAATAAAAATAAATATATAAATGTAACTCAAAAATAAACAAAATTAAGGATCAAATCCAACACTCAACAATAAACAACGTATCCGTATCAAAAAATATGTGCAAATACTATAATATTTAGCGTTCTTATAAAAGACATCAACGCACACGGACCCCACACACGTTCGCCCGATCCTTGGTCTGTCCTTCCAGGAATAACTTTACTTAGCGAACGGTGGTGACCCCTAGCCCGCACGTGTATCCGAACATACTGTCCTACAATATCTACCTGTCTGTACCTGGATTTTGTACAATGTGTACCTCTTTCTGTGAAGTAGAGCTACATACTGTGAGGTAAAAGCTTAATGAAATTAAAAATATTGTAGTCTTTTTCTTGTTAGTCAAGTAAGAAAAAGATGGAAGATAGCCAGGGCTGTCAAGTAAACCATTGATAGATGTAGCTAAAAGTCATGCTGAAGTTCTAAGTTTGAATTTGAAAGCTTATTTTTTTTTAAATTTAAACTACTTATAAAGGTTCAATTTTGATCATCAGTTTGAGTTCCAAAGTGGTTCAGTATGATCGATAACTCGGTAAGTGCCGTTAATAAGTGAAGAGTGAAGGGCAGCGCTTCATTGACTGGTGGTATATTAAATACATTAATTTTAAAACGTGATACTATTTAAGAGTTTGCGATACTTTGCTACCGTGAAGTGAGCAAATGTTACATTTTTTTTTTAATGTCTCCTTAATAGTTTTACCACCAAAAACAGTAGAAAGCATCATCTTAGTTTTTTCTGTTCCTTTGTTCTTGTCTGTTTATTTGTGCGGACATACTATTTTCCTTTAGTTTATCTATCTGGAAAAGGATGCCTGAAAAGATTTTGCTTGGCTTTTGCTTAGCAGAGGAGCAGGTTAAAAAAATCCGGCCAAGTGCGACTCGGACTCGCGCACGAAGAGTTCCGTGCCATTATCTATAAAAACGGCAAATAAATAACGTTTGTTGTATGGGAGCCTCCTTAAATATTTATTTATTCTGTTTTTTAGTATTTGTTGTTATAGCGGCAACAGAAATACATCATCTGTGGAAATTTCAATTGTCTAACTATCAAGGTTCATGAGATACAGCCTGGTGACAGACGGACGGACAAACGGACAGTGTAACCCTAAAAAAAGAATGTTTATCTGTTATCATAAAGTCCTAAAATTGTTTTTATTTATTTATGCGTACAACCTTTATTGTAAACGGTTTACGAAAAACGAACATTATGATCATTAATCTATTTGTTTTAAAATGTGGTTTTTCGCTCGTGGCAGCCATTAGTCTTAATGTTTTACTAATATGTTTCTAATTGAATTCCAGCTGCGGTTTTTTAATTAGTGCCAGGACATCAACTTATAATTTATTGGAACTAAGAAAACCTTTCAATAATACATATATAATATTAGGAAAATCTTTACCAATTTCGCAATATCATATTTCAACTAATAATAAAAACTTAAACCTACATATCAACTTTTTAATGGCTAACATAGAAAAAAACAGTGATAAATATTGTGCACAGGTGTAGTCATAATTAATAATAATAAACAATTTACATAATAGCTCAATAATTATGTTAAATGAATTATATAAAAATAAAAAACAGTTCAATCTATTTACTAGAGACTGCTTAGACATAAAACCTTTTAAGAAAAAATCTTTTTTGGAAGACGTTTTTTTTTTGTAAAAGTTTTAATTTTTCACTTTTTAATTGTGGTACCTACCCCACACAAATTCGAATACCACTACCTGATATGTAAATAACAGTGACGGACTCACTTAAAATGTCTTCAAGATAAATTAAGTGGGTAAAATACGTAATATTGAAGCTAACTCAAAAACTACGCAAGCAAAGTTAATAAAATTTATATGGGACCACCTCGGAAGAATGAAATACTAAACAAAAAAGAATCATCAAAATCGATTCATAATTTGCGAAGTAATCGCGTAACAAACATACAAAAAAAAACATACAGGCGAATTGAGAACCTCCTCCTTTTTTAAGAAGTCGGTTAAAAATACTCCCAAAAACTACATAGTATTTGAAAATAGAATACTTGGTCATCATCACCTTCCTCCCCTTGTCCCATGTTACTTGTGGTCGGCGCAACACGTTTTCTTTTTCCACTCTCCCCTGTCAACCGTCACGCTATCATTCACTCCCTTCTCTTTCATATCATTCCTCACACAATCCATCCATCTTTTCTATGGCCTTCCTCTCCCGTTTCATCCATTAACATTTATATTCATAACTTTTTTAGTCACGCGTTTCCACCCTCCTCATCACATGACCATTTCAGGCCAAACGATTACTTTTCAACTTTTTAACCGACGAAAAAAAAAGGAGGAGGTTCTCAAGTCGACACGTATATTTTTTATTTTTTTGTTTTTTTTTTTATGTATGACCACGCATAACTTTTTAGTGAGTAGTCCGATTTGAAAAATTCTTTTTTTATTGGGAAGGGTATACCTCGAAATTGGTCCCATTTAAAATTGGAAATTATAATCCATCCCTAAAGGTAGAAAAAATGGGGTTGATTGATTTTTCACCAACTGAATTTTCAACTGTGAACTGATTCTGTTGAAATTTCGCACACATACATAGTTCTGATGACACAACCACTCATCATCAACTCCAGGTCTTTAACCTGGAGTAACCCCCTGGAGTACCCTGGAGTGGATGGTAACTCAAAAGCGAAAAATAAAAAACTTTTTACAAAAAATTAAACCGTCGAAAAGTGAACTGAAAAGCGAAAAATAAATAACTTTAATTTCGGAAGTCGGTGGCAAAAAACGAAAATAGAAAAGCGAAGACACCGACTTCCGAAATTAAAGTTATTTATTTTTCGCTTTTCAGTTCACTTTTCGTCGGTTTAATTTTTTGTAAAAAAGTTTTTTATCTGTTACTGGCGCCA
The DNA here is from genome assembly GCA_949152455.1 of Lithophane leautieri. Taxonomy (NCBI): domain Eukaryota; kingdom Metazoa; phylum Arthropoda; class Insecta; order Lepidoptera; family Noctuidae; genus Lithophane; species Lithophane leautieri. The sequence goes on from OX424475.1 coordinate 2,685,363, forward strand.
CTTTTAATCTTATATAATAGTACATTGTGATACTAGTGTGCTCTATTGGATATTACAGTCGAGGCGGTATTATTAGCGCGAGCCGCAGACGAGCGCGATATGGTAGCCGAGAGTGTAATGATCAATGCACACGCGTTTCATACGACGTTTTTCAACACACTTGCGAGGAAAAACATAGACTTGTTGTAAGAACTTATGGTACAATAACGTAATTATAGAGATTATACATTTAGATTTATAAAGTTCAACTGACCTTTGTTGCCAGGTACTGACTATCCGGAGCTTCGTTTAAAAACTTTTTTACGTCTGTTGGTGACAAATACTTTAAATTTCGTATGTTTTCCACACATCGAAAACAATAACAACTATAAGGAAAATGGCGGGCTGGTTTTTCCATAGGTGTAAATAAAGGCACTGGTAAAACCGCTAGACAGCCTGTAGTAAAATAAACAAAAAATAATGTTTTGAATAAGAAAAAAAAATTACTAAACGTATGGCGGGATCAAATCTATATAATATTATTTATGTATTGTTATTCTTCCCTACGTGAAATCAACATTTTAAATATGTAATAATTAACCACGCAACGAAAACGATAACAAATATTTATGGAAAATGGCGCGCTGGTTTTGCTTTTACGCTGGTGTAAATACTGGCAAATCCGCTAAACAGCCTATATTAAAAATTTAATAAACACAAGACAGTGTTTTGAATAAGCAAATTAAATAAAGATTTTACAAAAAAAATACTGTTTATTATAAAACGCCCCTGGTTTGCCTATGGTAATTTTTTAGGTACATAAACTATAGTGAAATATTGCATTATGATACAAGAGTCCTGTGTTGGTCACCGCTCCCTTATCGCGCAAGCCAGTTTCATACGACGCTTTTCAACACACTTGTGAGCGAAAAAACAGACTTATAATGTTATTATTTTTTAATTATTGAAGCAATTAGTAAAAGTACAATTCTCAAAATTATACTGAACAGTTTTTTTTGGCATTTTGGCATGAAGTCTCTTTGATGAGATTTAATTAAAAAAGCGCAACTCTGCTCTTGTGAACATAGAGAATGCTTATTTAATATTATAGGATAGTTCATACTAATTCCATGTAATTATAATATCCCACTGACCTGCCACTGCCCATGTGTTTTTTTTTCTTAATTAAACGCCCATGATTTGCCTATGGTATTAAAAAGTTTCACCAAAGTCAATTTCTAATGTATGGTAGATATGGAATTACTAAATACTATAATGGTAACATGGTATTTGATGTTGCCATGATAGTACTTACTAATTCCATATGACATTACTCCGACTAGTAAATAGTTATCTGTGGCGCACATTACCGCACTAGTGCGGTAACGTAAAGTAAAAAGCACACTTGCATAATACACTGCATTATGAACCTAAAAGCGGTTCAATAAGAGCCACTTTACGAGCAAGTGTGTTGAAAAATAGTATACTTGGTACAGAAATAAAATGCAAACGTTCGTCGCGAATATATTATTTGCATAAGCATAATATTATGCACCCATGTTATTTGTTGCTCTGGTTACAAACTTACAATGTAAAATTCTCTTACAAAAGTCAAGCGGTTCACTTGTGCTAAGCTGGGTTCAAGCTTTTATTCATCATGCCACGCACTGTGACATGCAAAGAAAACTAAGTAACAAATTCCATTTATATTTTAAACTAGCTGATACCCGCGGCTTCGCCCACGTGGCTGTCGGTTATTTTATACTAAAACCTTACTCGAGAACCACTCTATCCATTGGTGAAACAGCATGAAAATCGGTGCAGTAGTTTTTGAGTTTATCGCGAACAGGACGACAGACAGACGCGGCGGAGGACTTTGTTTTATAATATGTAAGGAAGCTTTACCCCGCTGTATAACTTGTATCCAAAACGAAAGCCTTCATTTAAACCGTACCCGATACAATATAATAATAATACCAGCATATTACTGTCCCACTGCTAAGCAAAGGCCTCTTCTCAAACAGAGAAGGCACGAGCATTGGTCACCACTCTTGCTGAAGACGGGTTGGCGATTTCAGACTTATATGAACTATAAGACCAGGTTTCCTGGCGATGTTTTACTTCACCGATGTCAGTAATGTCCAAGATAAACTAAGAAAGAAACAATATTACGTATGAAAACAATTCCTTTCTTGAGAACAAAAACGCTAATGCAATTTATAAGTCAAATGAGGAAAACTGGGTTATACTAGTTCACACAAGTAATCTTACGATCTATTGACTAACAAAATTAATCACCTACCTACCAACCTAGCCTTTTCCCAACTACGTTGGGGTCGGCTTCCAGTCTAATCGGATGCAGCTGAATACCAGTATTTTACATGGAGCGACTGCCTATCTGACCTCAACAACCCATTATCTGGGTAATACGATACCCCTTGGCAAGACTGGTTGTCAGACTTTCGGGTTTCTGACGACCCGTAACTACTGTCAAAGTTCCACAAATGACAGCCGGGATCTACGGCTTAACGTGCTTTCCGAGGCACGGAGGAGTCTCGGTATGTAAAGATGGTCACCCATTCACGGACCAACCCCGGCAAGCGTAGCTTAATCTCATGGATCGGTCCATGCGGCTGTTATTACTTAGCCACGAGCTCGTCTAACTAACAAAACGGATTTTAGGGGTATGAGGAACAGGGTGTAAAGTTCACTCATCCACCATAGAAAAGGGAGGATCCTCCGACCAGACGGGTGTTGTGTCTGGCGGGCAACTGCCCAACGATTGATGTCGGGTTCTTGTATATATGTCCATTGCACGGTAAACTTTAATTGCACGATGCAGGATTTATGTGACGTCAGGATTTTTGTGTGACGTCAGGTCTGTGATGCGTAGTTCGCATGTGGCGATGTTTATACCGCGACAGGATATTATAGAAAATATGATATGAAAGAGACGGAAATTAATGCCAGAGTGACGATTTACAGGGGAGAATGGAAGAAAAAAACATGTTGCGGCGATCCCAAGTAACATGGAACACGATCAGAAAGATGTTAATGAAAATGAATATACAGAGAATATTTAATAAAGAAACATTGTTCTATGATGATGAAACCAGTGCTGGTTACGAGAATTTTATGATCACTATAGTCACTTCTCCTAGCAAAGATAGAAGGCCCATATTTTAGAGTACATATAAGGACTAATGACATGACAATGGGTACAAAGTCCAATGAATTTTGACCCCATAGTGATGTCGGGTTACTGAACTCAATGAATGTCATCTTAATATGTCTATTATAACATAATATTGTTATAAGCTTTGGGGAACTCTCGAGTAAATACGTGGAGAATATATCCTTAATGAGATAACTGCCTAAGGCTATACATATAGTATGGACTGGTGATCAAGAGTCCTGCAATTCAAAATGATGATAAATTCGATCTAATAGACAAAAAAGCATTTGTCTAAGTTTAAAAAGTTATTTTTCTAACTCATACCGTATATATCAGCAGCCTTTTCTGTCACCCGTAGACTTCTTTTCTGAACCAGTGAACATCCGAAATCAAACTCCATAAAACTTGAGAGCATATTCCATCAGACTCGTTTAAAAATCAACGGAACCCAAAACCACACGATCATAAAGCACCCATTCAAATTAAAATAAACGATTCGATAATTAATTTAAATTAATTTCATGTTAAACAATATTTATATTGCTGTTCCAATATTTGAATATGGCCGAACACCTGTGTGCAACCCGATACGGCCGTCGGCGCCGACTGACCATAAATTGACCATTAATATGACCATAAAGATTATGTTTTTTTCGAATATCGAATATCTTTTGGGTTGGTTCTTCAGGTAGAGTTCGAAGAATTATTTTTCATTGATGATTCATTTGGATTGATTGGAATCAAGCCTTTAAATCTTCTCATAATTACAAGCTAATTGTAGTTGATGATTATGAATTTCGATTTGCATATTATTCTCGGGATTATATTTGAGTTGCTTACATAAGCTCATACTCCTGTCTACTTTTACACCGAAAGTTTGACAGTTCTTATTTTAAACCCGTTCGTGTTAAACCCACCAGATTCTATAGCCAATATAGTCAGCCTATTATAAACACCTCAAAACGTACTTTATAGTACTGGCCCATTCAATAAACTAAGAGTACTCGGACATAGTCAGTATTATGCTTCACACGCTAGCAGTAAGCTAACACCACGGCTATATGATTACGCGGAAGCGTCTGGTATGTCGGCAGACGTTAACATTGACACTTGACCTATCCAGCTTGCGTTTTACTATCGTTAATCAATGGGAATTGTGGGGATGTCTCATCTAGTAATGATTTTTTTTTCTTTGCCTTTTATGGTATATTCCTTTTGTCGATCTAAAATTTGAGCTCTTCTAATTTCAGTGGGATCTTTGTCAATAACTTTAGATTGAACTACTTTATGATAAGGGTCTACGTTTCTGTTTTTGTCATTTTTAACTTATTATTTTGGTTCATTGACTAATTCTCAACTCAATATACTCAGAATAACTTAAAAGCTTTTGATATCGGCATATACCTAAAACCACCATCTTTTAACAATCTGACTTTCTCAAACTCCTCATCTAGACGTAAATTTAACCCGTTGATAGCCGCGATTTTCATCATCTTAAACCTCGGACCGACTCGAGCGTGCTCGGGCACTCTCGGGCGTATTCGGAACCAGCGCAAGAGTCGCCATCCAGTCTCGTTCAACTCGCTACTTATGTTACAAACCAGATCTTGTTAAGTTACATTTTATTTTGTAATGTTATTTTCTTTTAGTGTGATATTTCTTTTATGAACATATGGTAATGCGTTATTTCCTTTGGTCTATTTTTGAACCTATCCTGGTTTATTTATGGATTTGAATGATCTAAAAAAGCTCATGAATATCTTGGCAGACAAGTCAAGTCACTTAATATAGACACTTGAATAATTTAATAGAATCTTCCCAAACGTGTATTTTCTCATGTCTGTCAAACTAGAGTTAACTCTGCTCTTATCTTCAAACTCTATAAATGTACGTGTGTCATCTCCAAAATCATCAAGCCCGTTAATATCCCAAGAATTATAGTCCATGAAAATAGAATTATTAAAGTGAGTTGACATAATAACTTTCTCATCGCGTTCATTGCCAACTTTCATGTGATATTTCACTGATTTCAATGTTGCGGCGACTCCAAACGAATGTACAAAATGAGGTTACTATACATATAATACTCGTATTAGTTCAAAAGAAAAGTACGATCATGTGTAAGCTGAGTTAATTAATAAACCGACTTATTCTAAGATCAAAATGAACTAATCAACACTGGCAATTTAACACCTTACGGTGAAAGAAACAGAGTTTAAAATGTTTAATATGAGATTTTCTTAATAGTGTAAACAATAATAGAGAAGTACCACTAATTTGTTTATGAATATGGTCATGACTAATAATAATAATGTTACTTTGAAAGGAGAAATGTTCTTCTCAGAACTGAAGAGAGAACTGCCGTCTTTGTAGACCAGTTGAAGCGCATGGTTACTGACATAAATGTTATAACGAATAGTCTCAGAGTAGCATTAGTAACAAACAAAGCAACTGCACATGTAAAGACGGTTGGGTCAAATATAATATGTATTATGACGAATATGCTAAGCTGACAGCCATTCCGACATCATGTATCTGTTGGTTTGTAGGCATAATATTAAAAACTATTATTTCTGCTTCTGTTGATACCGATTCTCAAGATAGCTTTTGAATAGTCAATGATAAACGTCTGAATGCTACCGGACATATAAAGCTCGTAAATTATGAATATCAATTAAACATAAAGCAACTACGGAAGTACCAACCCGATACTAGAACATTACACAAATAGTTACCCATATATTCACGCATAATCTTATGAGGACTAAGCAGATAAAGAATCTCGTTGATTGCCAGTAATTATCACGAAGGCTTAGTGAAAGGTGGTACATATCTGTAATTAGATCTCCAATGTTGTTTTCCTTGAGAACTTGAGACCGATTAATGTGCCGTCAAAAGGAAATCTGATCTCAGTGAGTTATGAATATTTTCACGTAGACTGGGATATGGGTAGAGAAGTGATAGGTGATAACGTTGATGAAGTAGGTGTAGTGAAATTAATAGGAGAGTTTGGAGCAAGGGAAACAGAACCGTCGCCGTCGGCGCATTAAATGAGCTTTGGTTAGATTTTGAGAAGAATATGATGAAAGATTACCAGTGCAGTGTAAGCATATATGAAGAATTCCAATGAAAATAAAGTAATATAAACCTAGCGTGTACACCAATCACTACACAGTTAAAATAAGCAGGACATTGCGGTATTAATTCTCACTAGCAGAGCGGTGGTCCAAGAGACACACAACAAAGTGTCGTTAAGCCATAAGTAGCAATAACATTACTTACCCACTAGAATACTCCGAAGTTAAGTTGTCGAACAACACACTTACAAACAACTCGAAAGTAAAGTCGTTTATTTTGAGAGCAACGCTAAAATATGTTGTTATTTCTCAACCTTATTGTCATTTCAAGCATTTTTATGTGCTAGACCTCGATTTAGCCGAGCCTCTTGTTCAGCAGGTTGCTCATGTCCAGATAGAAGGAGAAATATTCGCAAACTAGGCTGATTCAAATTATGATGCCTGTCGAAGGAGTTCTAGTGGGAAATGAACTAACGAAGCTCCGTTTATATTATCTGTTGCTTTATCGAAATTATACTTTATAACTAGCGGTACTAATAGTACCAAATTGCGGTTAGCACTTACAATCCATCCCCTTTCGAGCTGGATGTTCAGATCTCTCCCAAAACGCATTCTTTTATTTCAATTATTTCATACTTTATGGAACCTGAAAGCAAAGCCAACTATATATCTTATTTATAGCCTAGAAACAATATGTTATTAGCATCTTCATCATCTCTCTTTACTAACTAATAGTTTCTAAACGCAACTAATGTCAATTTAAATCAAAGTTAACGAACCTCTTTAGAAATAAACTTGACAGTTGAATCTTCGTACAGTACTTTATTAAGCTATCGTTAAAGTGTGACTAACCAAGATATTTTGTTAGTCAATTGTCTCCTAACTGTATGACTGTTTTCACATAGGTACTATAAATAGATGTGGCTACATTTGTGTATTCATGCGACTGCTATGCTATTAATACTGGTAAACTCAATGTTTTACTTGCCAGTCTTATTTTGATTAGAAATACATTGGCAGTGGGTAAGATTTGTGTTAGAAATTTTGGGCCTTACCACAAAAGACACTTGTTCAACACGTTTTTAATGTCAGTTTTATGTCAAACTCCATACAGAAATGTCATGTTTATAAGGTGTCTAGGCTAAACAACATATTTTTTCGTTCAGGATTGAAATTGAGCTTCGGAGTAATAAATTCTGCAGGTTCATCTTTTTAACTTTAACCAATACTTAGACTGCACTACTCAATTATTTATCTTTCTCCAAGTTCATATCTCTGTATACCTATGTACAAATTCGTTTGGGATATTCAAATCAACACTTACGTAGGTACAGTCATAACTAGCGATGGACGGAACTTCAACTAACACTGTGGTCTTTGCTATAGCTATAGTAGTCTATAATCATTGGATACTCTGATGCTGATTCTCAGCCAAATTGTTAATTACTATGGTTATATTTCATTTTTGTTTTCCAATTAGGTAATTATCAACTTTCCCACACCTTAAAGCAGATCCTCCATATTTATCAGCTCCCACAAGATCAGGGACAATTTCGAAGCCACAACATGCAGTAGGTGTTTAGTTGCAACACGTCGCTCCGACGCAGTTACGATGTAGATTGGATTGCGCGCATGTGCCGTAGATGGCGACAAGTTGTCTCCGTGTGTCCTCGGCTTAGTGTTGTCAACGCACACTTGGGCAAGTCTGTAAGGACGAGATATGCTGGACCTTAGGAATATTCTGGAATTTGAATGAATGATGGGCTTAAGAATAATTTTAAAACTGAAAATAATTATGGACTGCAAAATAATAAAATAGATTTACGTAGTGGTCAACTAATGCAGCAATAAACAAATTAGTGCAACAAATAAGTGAGATATGGAAAGTTATTGTGCACTGCTTCATGTTAGAATACTCTGCATTTTTTAGTATCTACCTACCAAAAGTAGTAAATTTTTCTCACTAAATAAATGGCCGTAAACTCAAAAAATCTCGCTAACTTCTGAGAAAATCTAGCAAGCAGCGTTCAGCGACTTTAAACACTGCCAAAATCAATCAAACAAACAGAGTTCTTCAGCATTTTTACCAAAAACAGGTCCAAAGTTCAAATCGTGCACTAAATTATATGATCAGGGTCTCTTTTCATCATGCATCGGAATGTTTACAAATCGTTACAATATAACAGTTTGCGGTATGTCAACTTCAGTTATGTCTGTGCAAATGATGGCAAACGGATCTTACTGTGTGATTGTGTGACCAGACTGTGTAACTTAAATTTTACGAGGTTTGCTTTAGTTTACAATTGTGTTTGTAATTCGCAATTTTTAATACGTCGCAAGAATTTGTTTGTGTAAACTTTGATAAATTACGTAATTAACATTTTTTTTTTTTGGATTTTGGTATATGTTATCAAACGAAGGGCGTTTGTTAGTTAACATACTATAAATTACTCAAGCACAATAATATTGACTTGATATGATCTCTGTATTAATTAATTTTCTGAGCCTGGCACAGTGTTTTTAGTTATTTAACAAGTGTTTTCCGGTGAACCCAAAGATATAATGGTCAATCTCCTAATGGTACCTACCAACATGTATACTAAGGTATCTATCTACAAAAAAGCCTAAGTATTTTATTCATCACTTTCAATCAAGAAAGACTTTATGTATATTGCTTTGTTTACTTATTTCCTGGCATCCAATCAAAAGTAGCTAGCTACCATGTTTACTCCGCCAGTCTGGCTGAGCCCTTAGCTGCGCAAGCGCGCGTTGCCATCGAGTCTGCCGCAGTCACCCACTCAGGCGCACGTACTCGCGTGTGAAACCCGATACACACACACATACACGCAACAGACACGCAGGGAAAATCAACGAACTGCACAGAACACAGTTCTGAACTATCTTGCGTTACAAAATCTTATTATACCTTGCGTTTACTTAACATATTTATCATCTCATTTTTACCCGACTGCCAAGGAAGGGTTAGGTTAGTCGTAAAGGAGACTGAAACGATTACATACAATCATGGGCCTAGGTGTAAGAAGATGAAAGTGGTGTCAATTAATAACTTACATATTATCAAGCTTTCACTGAAAATTCTGCGGATTTTGTCAATCTGAGAACAGAGATATAAGAGATAAAGAGATTAAGTAAAAGTGAGGTTATGTTACAATCTATAACTAACAGCTGATTCCTGAAGTGCAAAATGTGTTCTTTTGCACTAATAGTTATTATATTTACTAGAAAATGTTTGAAATATCATATGAATGAACGTCAACGTCCAATCCACAAGCCGGCGGTAAAATCCAAAATAACAATTCCAAGTCAAACGTGTGAGCGATCTTCGGTGTCCAAGGTGAAAGCAAGGGTCTTACAAGGTACGCAGGGTCAGAATCCGTAAAATACAAAGCAGTGGTCGTGAAAAATGGCGAATAATCGGGAAAGCACTCAAAACGCATCGGAAAACACTAAACGAGTGAGCAAACAAGAACAGTCGGCAACTGTCTAGTGTCAATGTCAGTCAGCTGTCATGTCAGTGACATAGACTAAAAATATAAGAGAGATTTGAATCGATATGAAATCGATAATCATTAATATTGGTTTTTCAGTAATTAATTGATATTTGATTTATTAATATGACTGTAATTATATGCACTATATTGCATATAAGTATATATAGTGCATTTAATTACTTCGAGTTAATTGTTTAGTGCAAAAGTTTTATTTTCGTAACTGTGTAATCGATTATTGAATCGATAATCTCACGAAAACTATCTTTCTCATATTTCTCCGCTTCCAGATTGAGAATTGAAGTGATTTTTCATATTCTTAGATAAAAAAATATGTCTAATTTTTTAGATCATATCTCAACTTATTACATTTGGGCCCACCGTTTTCCATCTCCTTTCATACATAAGTACACAGAAAAGTATAATAATAATAATATGATCTCAATTATTGTTAAGAACATAAATTTAAAAATTGTTGAATTATTTAATTTATTTCTTAATTTTATATAAAGCATTAATTTGATACTGTTTGCTATGCCCTACAGGGTCCGTAATTGTACTTTTAGCTTTAGGCCATTGTAATACCTTATCTACATTATGGAATACAAATAAAATATGAATATGTTATGTTTTTATAACGATTTTTTATACTTTTGGTCTGGTTTCAGTCTAAGTTGGTTGAGCATTAGTAATTTTATCGAACAACTACTTAAAAGAAACAATCGGGACATCAATGTGTGATTACCGAACCGTATATGGGTGCATTTTGGGGGGTACTATCCATATAAATTGATTTGACGTTCGAAGCCTGATTTGGATAAATAAGATTAATTAATTATCATTTGATGCTAATAGCCCGTTTCATGCAATCTCCTAATAGTTCTAGCAGTTTCATGTTTACTAAATCATAACAGCCGGACAAGTCGACCGATGGTTAAGCTGCGCTTGCCGCGGTCGGTCCTTTGATGGGTAACCATTACTTAACGAGACCACTCCGTGTTTTGGAAAGCACGTTAAACAGTTGGTCCCGGCTGTCATTTCTAGATCTTTGACAGTCGTTACGGGTAGTCAGAAGCTCAAAAGTCTGACAACCAGTCTTGCCAAGGGGTATCGTGTTACCCAGTGATTGGGCTGTGGAGGTCAGATATGCAGTCGCTCCATATCGGTTAGGCAGGAAGTTGACCCCAAAATAGTTAGGAAAAGGCTAGGTAGATTGAATGTGACCTGGACACAAGTTATTTTAAATATTCAAACATGTCTTGTGGCGGTATCTACACCGCCACATATGAAGTACGCATCAAAGACCTGACGTCACATAAATCCTGCATCGCGCAATTAAAGTTTACCGTGCAATGGACATATATACAAGAACCAGACATCAATAGTTGGGCAGTAGCCCGCCAGACACAACACCCGTCTGGTCGGAGGATCCTCCCTTTTCTATGGTGGACGAGTGAACTTTACACCCTGTTCTTCATACGCCTAAAGTCTTGTCTAGTACATTATTTTACAGTCTGTCTTGCGCAAGCGCAACACAATTATTCGAATTTAACTTTATTTCCTCAAGTTTAAAATTGGATTACGTCTGAGTTAAATATTGTTGTTTCTGTTTAAATTATTATTATTATTTAAAGGATTTTCCTCCTATTACGTAAACAACTGGAATTTTAAGGTCGGTTTTTGATGAAGCAACGTCGTTACTATTTATTTTTAAAACTTCGTTTTACAATGACACAAGACTTTTTTTTTTTTTTGACGGTGGGAAATCATCCAATGACTTCTCCCGCTCTGGGCGGAGCGGAAGGGCGTGTCAGACTTTTACTGACTAAAACCCACCCGTGTTCGTTCATTTGCCTGTTGCCAAGGTCCCGGTATCCCTTTCGGACTTTCCCGCAACCCTGGCAGGCATCGGTCCTATTGGACCCCGTCAATTTTGCTGACATCTCTTTGAGGCGCGCGTGGAACACGACGCGCCATCGACCCGGGATGACACAAGACTTGCCGTCTGGAAAGAAAGTCAATGAAAGACGGAAAAAAAAATATCACCGTGAAAACTTAGGTGAAGTGAGCTTAAAGTGATACTGATAAATGATAAATGCTTTACTTCTACACATTATTTTCTGTGACACCATCATCATGTCATCATCATCATCACACGTTTCACTCACTGCTGAGTATAGAACTCCTCCCTTTTGTGCCATGCTTCCCTGGTCTACGCGAGTCTCATCCAGGACGTCCATCTGACTTATAACGCAGTATCTATTTAAAAACAACGTCCAAAAATGTCTAAACTCTAATTTGAAAATTACCTGTGGATAGTTACCTGGTTTATCAAAATAGAGCACACACGGCTACACATCAAGCTATACATTTCCAGTTTATGCTGATTTCGCATTGTATAGAATTTCCGTACAATGCGAGGTCAGCGTATACTGGAAATGTATAGCTTGATGTGTAGCCGTGTGTACAATATCAGCTAAAATGATGTTAGGGTCGCGTCAGATGAACGATTTTCTGTCGCACGTCTTATTGACGATTTTTTTGTTTCTAATTTACCTGCGTCGCAATGATTCAAGATTTTTTTTCTATAGTTTTGAATTTTTAAACACGTCTCATTTTCCGTTTTACGTATTTTTTCATTATGTTATAACTTTGCGTCTTAGAAACCGTTTTAATACATTTGCATAACAAATCAACAAGTATGCAGATTCAGACAGCATAAATACATTATAATAACATAATAAATGTTCTTATCAGTCCCGAGTTTCCCAACCAATATGGACATGAATGAAATATACTAATAGTAGGTACTATTTATATTAATTTTACCATTTATTGACATACAATGTTAGTCACTGATAGTACTTTAATTTAGAACAGTATTATCCTTCCACTACTACGAACTTTTATTCTATAAACCACATTATAGCCTGATTGGTAACTACATTTTCGAGCCGTTTCGGGTTGAAACTGAAATCTTAGGGCCTTCGGGCCCGAGTGCTCATAGTTTGTTCAAAGAAATCTCCAGACGGCTGGTTGACACTTCCCGTGACCCAAGGGCTGGCTTTTATCTTGATCAGACGCTAAGCATTGCCGTACAACGTGACAATGCCGCCAATCTCTTGGGTACATTACCAGCCGACAGCGATGCGGAGGAATTTTTCGACGCCATAATTTAGTTAATTGGTTATTCAGTTTTAATTAGCCATTTAATTTAGTACCTAATATTAATGTAATTCTATGTAGTTGTTATTAAATAAATTCAAAACCACATGATGTGACGACATTAAAGTGATTTTGCAATAGCTAGCCTTTTTGTTTGGAGTGTTTATCTTCGAAATTATTTTAATGGGGTTTTTTGTGACATCATTTCCATAATTATAATTGTACCTATAGGTAAGCTAGCAGGTAGGTACCAAATTGTGGAAATATACTTAGGTACCTACAATAATTTGGGTAAACGAATATTTTTTGACATGCTGGATGAATAATCCATTTTCAGCACTTTTAACAAGTGCGTAACTATTTTCTCACGCTTTTCGAGTTAAGTTCAGATCTACCCAGCCATCCCAAATTATAGTTATACCTAGATGCATCACTTGAACCATCGCTAAAGCACAATTTAAATTAAACACTCAAGCAATTTTCTCTGAAAATTTTACTCTCCTTTTTTGGCCAGTAGTTTAAATAAAAATAGACAAATTCAAACCCCTAAGAAACCAAGTAATGCAGCGGTAATTTACAAAGCTTGCTAGCACCACAAGCTATGCAATATATTCAAATAAGTCAATTGATCTATCCAGTAGCACTTAACCCTCATAACTCTATCCGACTTTATGACGTAATATATTTCAACCTGTCAATACTTATTCACAATCGTGGCCGTTAAGTCAACACGTTATGCACCACGTGTTGGAGCCAACGCACCTATAAAAGATTCTTCTCAGTTTTATTATTAATATTCTCAATGAAAATGAACGTGGGTTTAGATAATTCACACGACTTATCTCTATTGTCATTGTTCTTGAAACACATTTTATGTCTATGGAAGAATGATTGGCGGATGCAGTTTTTGTTTTCGATTTTTTGTAGAAACAAAATATCGTTATCCCTTTTTTGCCTACTTATAATCCTTGGAAACTACATCAGCCGATGTATTCTGTAAAAATCTCACCGTGAACACTTGGGTGAACTGAGCTGTCACTTCAAGTAATTGACATTATTGACACTTCACTTCGCCAAATTTTTTTACGGAAAAGACGATATGATAGAGGTTCAGTTATTTTAGTTAGTGTCTATATTGCAGCTCAAAATGATAGGTAGGTACACTATTTGAAAAAAATCCCAAGCAAAGAATTTCGCGTATTATGTATCCTCTTCAACACTGTTTGTTGTAAAGCGAAGAAAAATTGCACTTAGTTTTCCTCAACCACGCTCACAATTGATGCTAATAATACCCAATACTTATTATGTATTAGTCACTTTCATTATGTAGTCGCTAATTTTGTTGCAATTTATAACTTTACTGTCAGTTGAACTAACTTACGCATTACTCATTTAATTCAAATCGCATTTCAATCTTCATGTCTGTATTTGTTTATAAATACTCCATCAAAGCTGTAACTACTCGTTCAATGTAAACAAACACTGCCAACTAATTCATATTGCCTATTATATTTGACGTTACTTACTCATTCTTGACATAATATACCTATTTATACATAAATTACGACGTCAGTCATCGCTGTAACGTTAAGTATTGTAATATTTATCACCATGACCCCATTTGACGGTCACTTATAAGATTTTCCTTTTGTATACGAACTTATTCAAAGAGTCTTCTATCCTTACTTTTCCGGACTATCATATCACCAGGATTTCCAATGCTTTGAAAGTCTGGTCTTGGCTTGAATCAGAAGATGTTTCAATTAGTGGTTGCTCTAGCATTTCCAACAATCATCAACATCACTAAAATTTATTTTCTTTCTTTCTTTCATTCTCCCGCCCTTAGCCCGCTCAACTGTAGATTGGCCTTTAGTAGGCCGATAACAATTAAAATTCCATTGTGTCTCGTTAGTGACAGTTGGAGGTTTATTTTGGGTCGGCGCAACATGTATTTTTCTTCTATTAGCATTTCCAAGAATAATATTATCATAAGTCAGATCAGATGCTTATCCCATCTTCTAATTAATCTGCTCAGATACAAGAGGTGGCGTTTCCGAGAGCCACACGATAAACCACGTGACTATGAACACTAACATAAAAATAAAAATAAATAATGATCAAAGAATTGACCATAAAAACTTACACAGCGCCCCGTGACCTCTAAATGTAGAGAATATAAAATTGAATGCGGTATTAATGAAATATCTTGTGTCGTATACTTAAGATGACCCAAATAAGGAGATCATGTTACGCGGCGACAATGCGTCTGCGATCGCCCGTCTACCAGAAACTTTAAATGTATGTTGAGATAATAATTGTGTCTGCATGAAATTTTATAGTTCAAAGATTTTCAATAAGACATAGAATAATAGCAGAAATATTGAGGGCATTCGTTAATCTTTTGTTTAAAACTTTCATTTTTATAGTAATGAACGAACTATCAATAATATAAGAAAATATTATAACAAGCATCAATGATCTTTACGTAGAAGAATTGAATAATCGCTAACTACATAAGTTACATTAAAGCTATTTCTAACGTCAAGCATTCATACAAAGTGAAATTTGGAAAGGAGGAAGATATTAAGAAATTATTATAACATGCAGTTAGTAATAAAACAGTTATTCAAAATTCCTAATAAATCAAATGGAAATCCAACTGAGTACAAAACAAAGAAACGATTCGTAGTGAAATAAACGATAGATAGTCGTAGAAATAAATATCTAGGAACAAATCTTGTAGACGGTAAATGTAAATCTAGATTAAATGGTGGTTTAACACAGTCCAAATTTGAATTTAAAAGTCCCAAAACTTGGCTCCTACTTTTAACCTTACCAACATATTAATATAGTCGGATAAGAAACTCTCGGCTCTCATTTTATATAGCAGTTGATTTGTAGGTCACAAATGAATTCCCTCGGTGGTTGTAGCTAGTAACTTGACACTGGCAGCTAAATATAGGAGCACATTCGCATCGATTACGGTCGTATCGATATTTGGTGTCGATTCATTGAAGTACTTATGTGTATCGTTTGGTAGAGGGAAAGCAGTTTTAGGAGATAAATGTGGTGGTTCGATGATAATATTGACATTAATTTTAGTTAAAAGATCATCAGCTCCTAAATGTTCCATAAATTCAACTTCTAAAAGTTCTATATTTTTAAACTTAATAAGCACTTTTAAAATTGAGTGGATATTTAATCCGACCTCTACAGCCTTCATAAGTTAGGCAATAGTTGTTTTTTCGATAGAGATCAGTTTTCTAGATTCATTTATTATACCAACTTTTTATAATCCCGAAAAATCGTCAGATATGGCAGCAGACAACGTGTACAAAATATTAATACAACTTTTAAAACCACTAAGAAAAACCCCAAATGAAACTCACAGTGCGTAACATCGGGTTTATCCTCAAAATAAACCGAATTTACAGTTAAAGCCGCCGTCTGGACACCAATAAGACATATTTACAACGCTTTAATGAAATAAATAAAATTAAACAAGCCCGCTCGGGAGCTAAAGTTAGCTTTTGTATCTTGCCAATTGTCGGCCGGCTTAATGAATTGCGTTTTGTCTATCCGTCTGTAGAGTGTCATGCCGTTCTTATTCTGTACTAGCGCCTGCTCCTGCTTCGCAGGGTTTTTACGACTTGACAAAACATCGAGATTTCTTAGTTATATGTAACTTAAATATTAACATATTATACATATAAACCTTCCAGAATCAATTCCCTAAACGATAGTGAAAACCTCATCAAAATGTTGCGTGGCTTAGACGGACAACACGATCATACAGACAGACATGAAAAGTGACTTTAATTTATCATATGTATAGAAAAAGTTCTGATGCTTTGGATTTATTGTCAAAAACAATTCTATCTATAACTTATTCAGCCGCAAATCTATCATCAACCTCTTCAACAACTTAAGCAGTGCCTCTATCACTAAATCAATCAGCATCTTTTCAACAAATTATTTCTCTCAGCCGTTACTGGAGTCATAATTTCCTCTGTCCTTGATTTCCTCTCAACATTGCACTCTTAGACACTAAAACTCAAAGCAAAATCCGCTTTTAAACTCACTCACCGCTTCCAAATACGTCATTTCCTCTCTTACACTGCATTTAACATCATTGCGTATTTTAATATTTATGATGTCGAAGTCTGCCAAGTCTCTCTCAATTACTTTTTCTTGAAGTTGTCATTGAAGATGAAAGGGTATTTTTCCACGGCGGGCACACACGATATCTTTGACAGTTTGATATCAATCGGAAACCGCACGGTTCACCTTCCTCCCGGCTGGTCGTCACGCCTGCGGTGGGGCCGACACGAAATACACGCGCTTACGTACGTGCAGGGATGCATTCAGGACGGAGGCTAGGTGCATCATCACTAAAATAATTCAATTGTAGCTTTAAAGTATAAGAAACGTCGTAATATTCACATTTTTGTCAGTAATATTCATAATTTTGTCTTAGCTGTAACATTCATTTGTGCATTCTGATAGTACTTTCCATAATAATTCGAAAACTCCCGAGATGCACCCGGTAACATTGCACCCTTACCCGCCCTGCTACCTCCCTGTAAAAGATGACCGTCTTCGAACCCGCGCCGTCTCGAGAGCCAGATCCATATCACGCAATTTACAACCACTATATTTAAACGTAGGTAGGTATCTTCATTAAACTGGGTGGTCCTTCTCCCGCAGAAAAAAAGAACTAATAAAAATGTTTTCTGTTTAACACTATCTTTTGATAGTCCATAAGTAATTTATTAGAGATACAAAATAGCGCTTAAAAAAAATTCGCTCAAAACTTTAGTAGTCAGTGTCACGAAGATTTATTTCGATTTTCAAATCTCAATTTAAAATTCAGTTGCAAATGACCTCTCCTACATCCCCATATCGGACTGCCGATATAACCAATGACTGTGTATACTTACATAATAATAAAACTTCGATGTTTGGTCACTAGTGTTAGAATATCTATTTAATAGTTAATTGAAACCGCTGTGAATGGCAACCCACGCTTCCGAAGCGTGAATGGAATTGAATTATAACATCCTCAAAATGATAAGCAGATTTGGAAGATGGCCAAGCTTAAAGACGACATTATATTTGGGAAGACTCAATAAATATACTTAATGTATACTGTCCAGACACCGGTGACACTTTTACTAAACAAGTTTGATAAAAAGAGTAAAATAAAACACCTAAGATTATGTTTTTTATGCTCGAAACTGTTTGTCATTTTGTGTTCTGTAGTATCTATCTGTAGTATTTAGAGATTTATGGTTTATGTGAAAGGTTAATGGACTTAAATTATGTATACTGTTATTAAACTAAATTGATTTTTATTCTAGGCCGTAGTCAGGTGAAAAATAAATTACCAGACTAAAAAAAAAGATTATAAAGGCTGAATGTAGGTATATAATGGGTAGTATTACTAGTACAGAAAATAAAATTGCAGTTGCTTCGAAATATGGTATTGGATATATTACTAACAATGTTTCAAGTTACCCATTTTTATTTTTCAGCATTTAAATATGTAATTATCAGGTAGGTACAATAATTCTCACGCTTTTCGTTAACTACCATCTGATGAGAGTTACAGTTTATTTAATTAAATGTATCACGACATTATTATCTTATCTGGATTACGCTCATGTGCGAAAAAAACTGCTTGTTATGCAAATGTTTTCTCGAAATAGACAAAACAATAATAGCAATATTTCTAAACTAGTGTACATAAACATGATTATATAACGTAACTAGGTTCTGCCGGCGACTTCGTCTGCGTGAAATTTATTTATTATTTGTTTAATACTTTAAAGCACAAAAACGTACAAACAGAGGCGGACTTAATGCCATAGGCATTTTCTACCAGTCAACCTTCGTCAAATGTCTTGTTCGCCGGACGGTCGCATCGCATCGCATCGTCTGCCCGTGCTATTACTTCATTTCGCTTAGCATTCTTTCTGACTTTTTTCTTTTTGCTTTTGTGATGTTTTTTTTTAAATCCTTCTGGTACCTAGTTCCAAATTTTAGCGCGTTCAAAAAAACAAACTCTTCAGCTTTATTATTAGTGTAGATTATCAAATTACGTAATTATTTTAATGAGTGTTAGGTACCTGATATAAATAACAATTAAAACAAATTCTAGTAGTAGTTCTGAGGCCGAAGACAAAGTGACATTCTATGAGCGATAACGATGATGGAAAAGGCAAAAATGTATAGGACTGACATAAGCTATCGAAAACAATGTCAATCCTGTTGAAAGTAGTTGTAGAAATACGAAACGCTTTCGAAGCGATTGTTACTTGTCTAGGCCCTCAGATATTTAAGTAAAAAGTGGCATATTCTAAAGATTGCGATAGAATTGTTCACACCGTAGTGCAAAGCATACAGACACAGTGAGCAGTGAGTCATTTTAATAGTTTATCTTACGAAGTAGAATAACTTTAAAATAGTAGGTATCATCGTATTATAAGTTCAATGAAAAAGAAACCGCAAGTCGTGTTTATGATAGTGTAACGCGTGTTATAAGTAATTTATTATACAATGACGTAATAATGAAACGTCTCTCTGGAATCTTGTATGCAAAATAGAAGAGAAAATATCTTAGTGAAAAATGTACTTAGGATGAATTTCACCGCACCCGTCGCGTTCAAGAAACAATAAGAGGTGATGTGTCAATATTTTGCAACAATGATAACACTGACAACTTGAACGCGGTTTCGGTGTGCTGATAGCCAAGCTCTTTATAAATCAGCCAAGAAATTACTTCTTGAGCCATTTCTCAAAGAAAATTTTCGAAATTATTCATGTAGTTTCGGGGATACCGATAAAGCCGCGCTCGCGCCGTCTGGGCGTTCTGTTGCTAATGTATGATTGGTTAATTTTGGCCGCAGACGCACGTTGACATGACTTGTTTATATGCGCCAGACGGGTGTCCTCTAAACTTTGTTTATTTTGCTTTTTTCATCGATGGATATGTTTCATTTTATTTTATTAATGTTTTAAATGTTCTGGAGTTGACAGACTTTCTTTGATGTGGTTGCTATGTTATTAAATGTGTGGTTTCTTGCGCAGTTAGATAAATACAGCGTCTAATAATCATCACGAAAATTGCCAACATTGTCTCTCTGAATTTACAAGAATTCGAGCATTTACAATTATTACAAGATTATTTTGAACGTAGGTATTGCTTGCTTACAGTACAGTATGACCAAACGTTTTTTCAACACGGTTATTTCCCTCCATTTCAAGAAGAAGTGTCCTAAAAATAAGTAGGAGTAGGTATTACCTACCTACTGATCAAATATTTAGGTATTACCTACATAAACAAAATAATAAAGTCCCTACATGGAATAAGTAACCGCAATGATTCCATTTTCAAAAAGGCCGACCTTTTTGAAAATGGAATCATTCTCACACTTCTTCTTGATTTTTTTTTATTTTTCTCTTATTATTAAAGAAGTACTTTTGTCGTTTGGTTTTAGTACAGTAGTCCTTTTTTGTTTTGTTTTTTTTTGAAGTCGGTCAATTTTTTTTTAAATTATATTATAATTATTATTTTATTTTGAGATCATGATATAGGTACCTACTAACTTTGAACATAGTAACTTGTTTCTGAAAATACAAATAGTTTTCAAAAATGTCGTACCAAGTAAAGTCCAAGCATATTAATTATTTAAGTGCATTACTTGTTGTTTCTGTCACAAATAAACCTATTTTCCTTTTTTTTTTGTTCAAATTGGTAGCCAACTTTTATTGACCGTTTATTCAATTACAACTGTCATTCCTTGACAGGACTCAATCGTAAAATGACCACTTCGCAAAATATCTACCTGCCGCAAAACGTCCACTTCTCAGAATGTATCTTTCGCAAAATGTCTCTTTTTTCAATGCACATTCAATCCTTATATTACCTTTATTTGACAGTTGTATGAAATGGCACACAGCAGATTGAATGTCAATTTGCTTAACAATTAACTTGCCTAATTGTATCTCGGTATTTCTGGTCTAAACACTGACAAATACGACAGCGACTGCACAATTCATGGTGGTATCTTTGAGCAAAAACAGAAATAGGATCCCTTTTTATCATGGAGAACCATAAACAGACAGTGGATAACTCCTTTCGGGGAATACATGAGTAGGATTACTATATAATTATTAACATGTATATTTTTAGGAATTATGATTTATGCGGTTATAAATAAACTGCAATAGCATGTAATAGGTATTTATAAGTAATTAGCAATTACATGACACAAGCGGAACACGTTTCAGGAAGCGGACATAAACATAGATCACACTTGACTTGGTAATTGTCTATGACACCTAGAGAATTATTACCTATATTGTTTTTTTTTTCTTTGATAGAAAACTTTTCTATGCTGTCTATAGGCAGGTAGTTGCGTCCAGAATCGTAGCTAGCTTTTTTAAAATAAATTCATACCTACTAACCCAGTAGTCTAGATCATAAGGATGAGCCAATAAATTCTTACATAAATCTGACTTTCTGACTCATTTTGCTTCATAATTTTGTGCGCAATTGTGGATTGCAGTTGAGCTATTGATGTAAGAGAAGTGTTGCTCAGTAAGACTGCGTAGTGTGTTATCTATTAGGAAAGAAAAAGCCTAGAACAACGCCGCGTACTTCTTTCACTTCCAATAAAAAATCTTTTAGAACATACGCATTGTTCTGTTTTTCTGTATAAAGTTAAGTTCCTACTAGGTAAATGTAAAATTAATTTGCATGCCCTAAACATGCAAAATATACACTGCACATTAAACCACCAACTTACAACGGGTAACACTTATTTTATATATGACTAGCTGCGCCCCGCGGCTTAACCAGCGTAAGTCTTGATCTCGTAGGAATATCGGGTTATAAATATCCTATGTCCTATTTCAGGTCATGGCCTACCCCTGTGCCAAATTTCAGCCAAATGCTTTCAGCCGTTTTAGCGTTAAAACGTAACAAACAAACAAACGGACTCACTTTCGCATTTATAATATTAGCTTCCGCCCGCGGCTTCGCCGGCGTAGTATGTCGATAAAAAGTATCCTATGTCCTTCCCCAGGATGCCATCTATCTCCTTGCCAAATTTTGTCGAAATCCGTGCAGTGGTTTAGGCGTGAAAAGGTAACATACAGACAGTCAGAGTTACTTTCGAATTTATAATAATTATTAGTATGGATTCTTATTCTTATTATAGCATTGAAATAAAAATTATGTGACACAAAGTTGATAGTACTTACCTATTCTGATTGGAAAAAAACTCATGGAAAAAAAAGAGGTTACATAGTTTTGTTACGCAGAATAGACGCATGACGATCAGTCATTAGCATAATATGAATGCCTTAATGATAATAGCAATGTACGGTTTTTGATACTTATCGAGGAAAACCGTATCGTAGCGCAATTTGTTTAACTACCTGCCAGTAATTTTACTTTTCATGTACCTACTAACCGTTTTTAATTCAGGCTGATACACTGTTAAGATATCAGATAATTCTATATTTTAATTTACAAAAATATTTCTGCAACCTTTCCAAAGAACACAAAAGTTTTCCCACGAATAGTGTTGTACAGTTAAAAAACCGTAACTATTCCATGTTTCACTCGCCACCCAACTCTCGGTTTCTGTCGGAATCGGGACGTCGCACGTCAATCGCCTCTCTAGTATTATGCTGTATTAAATTTATCTCTAGTAATTCAAGGACCACCTGTGCAGTTCATCGGCACTAGACCGAACCAGTCAGTCTGGTTAACACAACCGCGTCATTTACACCTGTCAAATGTTATTTTAAACGATATTCAACTTTATTACATTTATAAAAGCGGATGAACTGGATGAACGATCTGAAACAAGTTTTGCCGCCAAAGCGCCGTTTGTGTATATATTTATTTATACGTTTTTAATCTGTATCTCCGTCTGGACGCTCGCGATTAATGCTTGTGCCCGCGAATGGTGCTTCTTTTTTAATCTTCCACGGTGGGCCAAATAATCATTTCATGATTGATAATCTAAAATTGATGGTTTGTGGGTTAGTGGTTGACCAAAGTTTGCAGTCTACTTAATATTGTATGGCTCCTTTACAATTCATAACTCATCTCATTACATTTCTTATCCATAATTAGGTATCTGTGAATGCCTAATATAATTAAAATGATTCTGAAGTTCATAACGAATCCTTACTAACCCTTATTAATATTATAAATGCGAAAGTAATTCTGTCTGTCTGTCTGTCGCGCTTTCACGCCAAAACTACTGAACCGATGTAAATGAAATTTGGTACACAGCACAGACTACTTAGAGATACTATGGTACACAGATAGTCTAGACCCTGAGAAAGGACATAGGCTACTTTTTATTGACATACCACACGGGCGAAGCTGCGGGCGGAAGCTAGTAATTCATATTATACAAACATAGATTCTACTGATTACTGTTACACCTTTATTTAATTTACACTCGGTTCACGACTCCAACCAAAATTAACTACCGCCTCAACCGCCATGTCGCCGCACATGACGTGTCGTTGTCAAAAAAAACCGTCTCTGATCAAAAACCGGTATCTTATACTCGTTTGAAAAAAAAAACGAAACGTCTGCAATAAATTTTCGCATGCGCTATTATCTGTACAGTAATCAGCTGTATGATGACGTCATCCTGGAGCCCGCCACTTTCTTTTCTTAAACTAATTGGCAAAGGAAACTTGCGTGGGTTGCATTCTTCCTATGAGAGTAATTGGAAATAGGACTAACTCGTCTAATAGGGTATGTTGTGTTAGTCGAATTTCAAGAACTATTTAGTGAACATGCCAAGTAATTTTCAATACTTTACTTAGGTAGGTAGGTATACAATTGTAACGTCAAACGCGAGGAGAATCCATGATTTGACTTTCATTACATACTGTGTGGCAAAAGATATCTACTCTAGAAGCAAGCCCAATGCATTATGAAACATTGACGACACCATAAACGCCTACTAAATATTTGAAAAGCATCCACTCTCATCCAATACACTCTATATAATCCAAACAGGACACTTAAATTTAAAGTTCTATTTACTTACCTCGTAAATATAAAACCGAGTAGGTAATATACCATGTGATCAGCCGAAGTCGTGCGCTCGACTTGTTACGTTCAAACAGGCTAGCTTCTCGAATGTTCCGACTTTCCTGCCCAAGCCGTTTTGCGCGACAATTTTCCAATACGTGTTTTTTTTAGTTGCGTGACTAGGGATCTAGTTTTACGTAAATAAACTTGATCTAGTCTAGTTTGTAGTATAATGGTGGGACTACAGGGAGCGGAGCGATAATTAGTAGCTTTGCCTCGTTCTTGATTGTCGGATGCATTATGTAGACGATATTCTCGCGGTAAAGTTGTTACAAGCGGGTTAAACCCTTTCCGAGAATCCCGCACACGAACAAACAAAAATAACTTCATTTGAATTCGGAATCGGAAACCAGTTTTTTAATTGGCTAATGAGAACAATATTTTTTTAACCGAATCTCTAATCTTCTTGTCAAAGCTGTCAAATTTGACAGATCCCAAATTCCCAACAAAAGTTTTCTGAGTCGATTTTTATTGAAATATCGACTAATAAGTTCTGGATGAATTTCAACAATTTCCTCAAAGAGAAACGCATATTTAACGCATTAGTCATATGATTGTAATATTTATAATGTTTACGCATGTCAGATATGCCCACTGATATTGAGCTCGCCTATGCGACTCACGCGTTATGCATTGTTGCACTGGCACAATATAATATATATTTGAGTCCTCCTCAATGTATGTTGATGCTCACTTGTCGGGTGTACCTAGTATAAGCGTAGGCGATCGCGTGAAGTAGCATGTCAAGTCTTGTCAAAATAAAAACGATACGTGTTTCAGGGAATTATTTTTCTTTTGATTGTAACACACACGTGGTATGGTCATAAATTTTAACTTTATTTAGATAAGATCTTACTAATCATTGACTCCTTCATCTAAATTCAGATGCTAATCTTCTAATTCGACATTTTTCGATCATTCTTGATAGGTAGATACGACTGTCAGTTGAGAAACAGAAAAACGTGAAAAGCAAAAAGATTTCACTTAGCTCGCATTAAAATGACGTACCTTGGTAAAGATTATTCCAAGAAATCTCTAGACGAAAAGTCTATCTGTACCGTTGCCCAGTCACCTATTTCCTTAAGCTCCGGTGTTGCAAGCATTTAATAGTTCAAGCTAATAAAACATTAAATAAACGTTAAAGTCCAGCCAATAATTTAGCTAAATTAATTCTGATGAAATTGCTCGTAAGTGCAGCATGCATGATATATTTACATGTTTAACTAAAAGTCAATCATAATCAGCAAATAATTACATCCTATCTGCTGGCGAACGTACGCCTACTATGTGGCTAACGATTGCGAAAAAGGAAAATTCATGTAATTTCCAGTACGAGTGGTTAGGGTTGCTTGTATTAAAAAGTGCGTATTTATTATATACTTACCTATTTCTAATTTATTTTAGCAAATTTCGGTCATTATCATTAAAGTGCTGCCAAACATCATCTTAATTAAAACCACTTATCTTACACTTTATATTACAATAACGGGGATATTGATCAGCTGTTTTCTTACAAAAATCCCCATCTATCTTCATAGTAAAAATCATTGAAAGTTGCCACTGGTGAACTTCAAAAAGATTTTCTGTTTTAAGAAACTCAAAGCATTTATTTCAATTAAACCAATTACAGGCACTTTTAAATTGTCAAGGCATTTTCACACCACTACTTAAAAAAGTCGTCAAATCGTCAGCCCTATCTACCGTACGCATGTAGATGTAGATACGCACTGCCTGCGTGTGCGCATAACCGGCCGCTGATTCTCGCTGCAGACAGCGAGGCGCGATCGCAAGCGCAGGCGCATGATGTACCCGCGATGAATACATTCAACATTGCCAACTAGTGCCAATCGACTCCCATGCATGGACTAGACAGAAGTGAACTTGTATCGAGTTCGGTGACTCTGAAGATGTAACGAAGAATGAATGTGGAATCAATTTAGTTAGGACCGGTCGGATTATTTGGAAGAAAGGATTTTGTCAATTTTAACTGTCATTATTTTGTTAAGATCCCGCATCTATTTCTTGAACTCTATCGGCCATTGAACATTGGCCATTGGGCCATTGACTCGTTATTTAAAAAAAAAAAGGACACTGAAGTATAAATGAATTTTCAGTTTTTCAATATTTTCCTTTAACCTACTTGTAACTACAAAGTTGCAAACTCATAAACATGATATTTACCGTGTAGAGTCCGCGCCACCGGTCAGGTACACACGGCTACACATCAAGCTATACATTTCCAGTATAAGCTGACCTCGCATTGTACGGAAATCCTATACAATGCGAGATTAGCATAAACTGGAAATGTATAGCTTTATGTGTAGCCGTGCGTACCATTGGAGGCGGCGCGAGTCTATATCATAGAATCAAATAGCATATTTTTTAAATAGCTCCACAATTTTCCGCCGGACTTCGGTGGTGGCGCGGATTCTAAACATTAGAAAAGATTTTAATGAGATGTTACTCAAAACTTACAATATAACAACCACCAAGTTTTAAGTTTTTCGCGCTCACTGGAGTTTCAAAGATAATGTTTATGCTCTTGCTCTTTAGTTATACCTCATGACGCTCTTTGACAAACGGTGCCTACGCTAACGGTATTTTAATAGTTTCAAAAATCACTCACAGGCTGTCTCGTTGATCTAATGGTCAAGCGCCACTGCTGAGCATGAGGTTTTGGGTTCGATTAACAGATCAGGCAAAGTGTGATTGGGTTTTTTTCATCACGAACTTCTCAGTAGTAGCCCAGAGTCTGGATTTGTGCCCGTTGACAGCAATAGCCTCGTCCCCTATTACATCGGACTTAAACATAACTGGCGAATTAATGTGGGTGTACTATGTGGACCTCTGCTTTACCCTTCGGGGAATACAGGCGTGATGTTATGTTATTTTATGTTTAAATATCATAAATACTAAAGCAGTGGTACCGAAATAATTGGTACAGAAATAGCATCGCTTAATTAATTGGCATCAGACAATAGATGACGACAATTTCTTACAATGACTCTAGCACAGACTTGAAACTAACTGGATGTGGCTAAGGACGTACTTCTTTATCAGTTCTATAAGTGTTATGATACTGATAATGAATAGCTTTTATTAACAATCTCACAATCCATTTACATATTATATTATCTTCTTCTTCTAAATATATATAACTCAAAGGTGACTGACTGACTGACATAGTGATCTATCAACGCACAGCCCAAACCCCTGGACGGATCGGGCTGAAATTTGGCATGCAGGTAGATGTTATGACGTAGGCATCCGCTAAGAAAGGATTTTGATTAATTCTACCCCCAAGGGGTAAAATAGAGGATGAAACTTTGTATGAAACTTTGTCAATTTTAAACCGATCGGAAAGGACATAGGCTACTTTTTATCGACATACCACGCGGGCGAAGCCACGGGCGAAAGCTAGTTTAACTAATAAAAATAAAAGTTAATTCTTCAGACAACGGTTTCATCAGAAGATTGTTTTGCTTTAGCATAGGCCTCCCCCATATTTTTCCACAGTTCCCGGTCATTCCTCTTCCACATTGGCCCCGCTGTCGCTAGGCTCCAAGGACATTAAAATGTCCTTGAAGCCTAGCGACAGCGGAGCCAATGGTCCCACCTTCTTATCGGGCGTCCTCTCTTCCTTTTGCCTTCTCTTGGGTACCATTCGGCTACTAATTTAGCCCAATTCTCCTTTTTGTCTCTGATTAGGTGTCCCGCCCATTTCTATTTCAGCTTTATTATCTTGTACTAGCTGATGCCCGCGACTTCGCCCGCGTGGATGTCGGTCATTTTATATTAAAACCTTACTCGAGAACCACTATATCCATTGGTGAAAACAGCATGAAAATCGGTGAAGTAGTTTTTGAGTTTATCGCGTACAGGACGACAGACAGACGCGGCAGAGGACTTTGTTTTATAATATGTAAGGATAATACGTCCGCTATGTTTGTTGTCCCTATATTTTTAAGGCTTAATTTGTCCTTTCTCTTAACATTAAGCATTCTTCTTTCCATGTTGTGTGCCGTTTGTAATTTTCATACGCCGTTTCTAATAAACGTATTATATCAGGTGAATAGTTACACACCGATTTCTCTCTTTCAGTCGTTAGTAATTTGACTTTCGAAAGAAGAAGAAAAAACATTGTGTAACTATATAGACGCTATACATCGTTTATTAGTAAGGAGGTTAGTGTTTTGCTTAGTTATAGCCCATGTTTGGCAACCGTAAGTTATGGAGTATACTATAAGTGTTATGTCATCGTAAAACAAAGTTACCTGTGTTTGTTTGGGGATAATCTTGATTACATGGATTTAAATAGAGTTAAGGAGTTGTTCGTCGGAAATAGTGGTGTACATTATACAGCCTAATTTTGTTAATCCAGATGCTGCTACTACAGCAATCCGTCAAAATACTTGGCCAGCAATCAATGAAACGTTTGGTGGGCAAAAAGCTTTAGGTACATAGGTTTTAGTGACAGTTATTATTGACTCGTCCAAAATTGTTTCAAGGGAGCATCAGGAACATCTTTCAGTTTTATTTTGGCACATCGACACTTTCCTCACATGAGTCTTACATCTGCGGCTTTATAGCCGCAGTTTAAAAAAAATCTCGATATAGATTTTACTCGAGCTTTCCCTCATATTTAAATCGCACCATTCCACAACATTGCACCACACTACCACCATATCTTTACAATCCGGATTACCAGGGACACATAATCACGCCGGCACCATATTCTCTAATTCCGCGTTGACCTACATCGCAGCGCACGCGGCTAATTGTCGCTCATTGGTGGGAGTGACGCATCACGCGACGTCGACCTAGCCTGCTAATTGTTCTACGAGATACACAATCGTTTAGCGAGCTTACATAAAGAAACTACGATGTTTGCCACTCGTTTGATGTGTACACGTGTTTTGACTGCCCCTTTGGTCTCGTGGTCGCAAGCTCGACTGATGGTCCTGGGTTCGATTCCCGGGTCGCGCAGTGTTATTGGGTTTTTCTATTAGGAATTTTTTAATAACAGCCCGGAGTTTGGAAGTTGGCGGTATGATACCTACCCCCGTGTCTCGGAAAGTACGTTAAGCCTTTGGCCATGCGCCTGATCTCTCTCCGGCCGTGTCGGGATGCCCATCGGACTATGAAAGTGAGGGAAGAGAGAATGCATCAGTGTCTGCGCACACACTTGTGCACTATAATATCCCGCGCCGAAGGCTGGTCTCCGCTGGGATTCGTCGCCATGGCCGAAATTCAATCTGAAGGCCTATTATTACACGTGTTTTTGCATGCTTTTGATAGAACGTTTGCAAGTTTATCGTAGGTGGAAAGTTCAGCTGCATCTTTACTTAGCCAATCAGGTAGCTTTTGTCCTCTGGTTATCACGTCTACCACTTCAAACTTCGAATCTTGGATCTTCCGAAAAAGCCTTGTAGTGATGGGCTCTCCGTTGATACAGCGAAGCCTAAGCTATGATTTTCGTCGCTTTTCGTCAAAACTCTCACGTAGTTAAGCAGTCAGGGAACAGGATACTATTATAATACAAATTTTTCAAAGAACCCTATCATTTCCTATCTCAAAACAAGTGATAATCAATCGAAATGTTTGAAAGAATCATCACTTGTTTACAAAGAAAATAATTACTCGTACATTTCTAGTTTATGCTGATCTCGCATTGTATAGGATTTCCGTACTATGCGAGGTTCGCTTATACTGGAAATGTATAGCCGTGTGCACACTGATCGCTAAGCTTCTCCCGATTGATGATATTCTAGAGAAATTGTTCTGTTTCATCTCGATACGAATTAGGATTAAAAGACTCCTGAGTCAATATTTTTGAAGAGACGCTCCTCTTTTGCCTTTGCCTCCTAATCTCATCCAGCATCAAGTCAGTCCTCCCCTTCCAGTGAATCTAGGAAGTTAGAGCGTCCGAATTGGACCGCTAAGGCCGCAATGAGGCCGGGCCCGAAGGTTGCGCCCGCGCAGACACAATGGCGGACGATGCGCTCTATACACGCTATTGTCTCTACTCGTGAATTAATTTAACGGATCGCGGGTCTGATTTTTATTTATGATATGTAGTTTTACTATGACAAGAGCAAATTGACTACCAACATAAATTGTTTTTAGTTATGTTTATTCAAATCACAACTGTCATTCTTTGACAGTTGTGTGAAATGGCTAAAAGAAACACGGCAAATTGATGTAGGTGGTCAATTTCCTTACCAATTAATTGCCCTGACTGACGACTGTACACTCATTAGTAAGAAAACGAAAAGGCTCCATGAGACATTCAAAGTTTGCTTCATAATTCTCTAAAAGATCAAGTACCTATAGTCACTCGATTTGATGACTAAATATTAAAGTAATTTTTCGCTATTCATATGTATAAGTCCGTATCTAGTTACATATGGGCATCCATACTATAATATTATAAATTCGAAAGTAACTCTGCCTGTCTTCCTGTCTGTCTGTACGTTACATTTTCACGCCTTAACCACCGACCGGATTTCGATAAAATTTGGCAAAGAGATAGATGGCATCCCGGGGAAGGACATAGGCTACTTTTTATCGACATACCACGCGGGCGAAGCCGGCTGCCGAAGCTAGTATCCTATAAAACGTTGCACAGTTAACCCTGGGCCATAATATTGCCATAAACACCTCGCTAAACAAAGTTGCAATGTGACTGACATCACAGTTCCCAGGTAGACTGCCCATCCTTTCTTATATCAACAAACGTATTTGTTTACATTAAAACCACCACGTAAGAAGATGAAAAATAATAAATATTACCCGCTTCTCAGGTTGTTTGTGGGCGTCTGTAATCAAAATACTCGTAAAACCAAGCGGTGCCATACCGTCTATAGAACATCCAGTCGAGAGAGACCTTTTAGTACATAATAAACTTAGTACAAAAGAGATCTTAATATGATAGTAAGATGAATTTATTAATTTTGTAAACAATATAAAATGTTAGAGTTTATACCTATGCGATTTGAGGACATGTCTTAATGCAGTTGTCTGCATTTAGATTCCAGGTACTGTTATTCTTAGGAATTGGAAAACATATTTCTCACATAATATGGGGCTGACTCTTGCCTTACCCTATAAGTATTTCAATACTTCTTTTATTGGTTAATATTATTCAGGTTTTTTCAGTACCTAATAAGAATTCCAATTTCAGCCTTCAGGAAATCAGGACTGAATCATGTTGCTTTCTTGGCTTAACTGAATCATGTGGCCTTCTTGGCTAAACTGAATCATGTTTCCTTCTTGGCAAAACTGAATTATGTTGCCTTATCGTCATCATCATTTACAAGCTTTTTTAGTACCATTGCAAAGCCTTTTTCGATCTACCTACTACAGAACAAGCCTCTGGCCTTTTACGCCATTCTTTTTGCTCCAATCTAGATTAAACTAGTCTGCAAAACGAATTCGACTTCGCAGTTATAAACTCGTTACACTATTTTAGTAACTAAAGCAATTTCTCGCCCACCTTGTTTACTCACACGAAGCCAATCTACATCGCTGTTTTTCTCGAACACAAAGTTGCGCTTACGCCGCGCATAGCAAGCAGGATTGCAAGCGCATTGGGTGGCTGCCGGGCAGTCTAGCTAGTCGAGTAGTCGCCGTAATTGCCATGCAGAGGGCGTGCCGAGCGGTGCGTGTGCGGCGGATCGACGCACACTCTCACAAGCTTTGCGTAACGTTGTATCTGTGTATCTCACCCCGGACCCGGTCCAAGTTCTGAGGACTTATTTATGTGCATATTGGATACATAGATGAAGCTGATGTATTAATTTTAGTTGCTTGTGTGCATAATGACACTTGAAACTTTGAAACGATGATTTTACCTGACAGCTAAATGCTGCGTGCAAAACCGATCGATCAACATTTATATATGTGATGTGTCTTACACAAAACATACTTACCTGAAATCCGGTGCCTAACTAAAAGTTTAGCTTCCTACTTTAAAAATATGAACCTATTGTATTGCAGCAAGTCAACGCGACGGCGCGACATCAACACCCGGAGAACAATTTCCCTGAAGTTTTCAAGAAGTTCTAGGAATACCCAAATATCTTACCTAATTGGTCCACTAATCAAGGTGATGACGTTATCTGTCAAAAAATCTTTCAATGAGGACATAAGCAGACCACTTTTGATCAATTAAAGCTATGCAGCACATCTACGTAGGCATGTATCCAACACAATCTAGTGTCGTTGGGCGGCCAGCCGAGCAGTCTGCTATCTATAATTGCTATGCACCCTGCGCGTGAGTGCGTGGACTGTAAAGCTGCGTACATACGCGCGACAACTGTTGTGCAATTGTCGCACTTAGTTATTGGCTGAACATCAGCGTAGTTGGAAATTACTAATTGTGAACTTGTAATGCTTAAGCTCACTATATTTATTGAAGAGCTCGTGCCTAAGTAATAACAGCCGCACGGGTCGATCCATCAGGTTAAGCTACGCTTGCCGGGGTTGGTCCGTGGATGGGTGACCATCTTTACATACCGAGACTCCTCCGTACCTCGGAAAGTACGTTAAGCCGTTGGTCCCGGCTGTCATTCGTGGATCTTTGACAGCCGTTACGGGTCGTCAGAAACCTGAAAGTTTGACAACCAGTCTTACCAAGGGGTATCGTATTACCCAGTAACTGGGTTGTGGAAGTCAGATAGGCAGTTGCTCCATGTAAAATACTGGTATTCAGCTGCACCCGGTTAGACTGGAAGCCGACCCCAACATAGTTGAGAAAAGGCTAGGCAGATTGATTGATGTTGCCACATATTTATTTAATTAAATACCCAAGTATAAGCTAGTGAAATCGTAATTGGTGAGGTTTGCTAACAAGTTATCAAAGTAAGTAGGTAAATAATAATATGATAAGTTCTGGACTATCATCATTTCCTGGGCAAGTCCTGATGATCCTGTTGGGCAAATCGACAATTAAGCCTCATAATTACGATGTTTAGCGATCCGGGAAAAGTGGCTCACCATATAACGGCCAATAAATACACTAAGTCAGCCGCACACTTGTGTAACAAGCGACAGTTTGTGGCCGCTGTTACATTATTTATGTCCTCGTGTGAAACTTAGCTAATCCAATGCCAGAAGAAAGTTAAGTTTTCAATTAATTGGATGCTCTGTTAAAGAATATGTAGTGCAGTTTAAATTCTTTTAGAGTGGCATTCGTTCTCCAATTTTTTTTTGGGGGCTTTGTTTATTAAACATGTTTTAGTTGAGAAAAAATAAAAAAATAGGAATTGCTTTTATTGTAGAGTATGGCATACATTCGGAGAACAGTCTGGTTCGTTCATTTGTTCGTTGAATAACCCTTCTTCGCTTATAGTTATAACAAAGAATTGATTGCTAGTAGTCTTAAAAGTAATGAAGTCATGACAGTGATTGTAGAGTTTAGCATACATTTGAAGAAATTGATTCTCCCAAAAGAAATGGGCTATCGGTAAAAGTGTTGAAAAATGAACTCGCCTTTTATAATTTGCGCTTACGTCTAATCTAACCAACATTCTATGTAGTTCTAAAATGCAGTAGGCACTAGTTATAACTAGCTCGATAATGTTCTCATGTATTATTCTATGTCTGTTCAGCCTACATCCACAAACCGCTAGTAAGAAGCCTAGTTTTACTAAACGATATCTTATTCGGTTCTATCTAGTGTAACTAATGATTTTTTTCAAAGAAATAGCCTTTTAATTGGCCTGCATTGAAATACCTGCTGCCAATTGGCATCTAGATTAAGGAAAGTGTACATATTTGTAAAATTCATTAGTAAAATTATTTTAACCCTACAAACGACAGTGAAATTGAAACTGACAAACTCATACCCGGTGTCTTTTCGTAAGATGAATTTTGCTGAATTATTTTAGTTATTCCTAAAGTTAGTTAATATTCAATTCCTTTACCAAATTACCCTAAAATAATAGTAAAATTCACTCGAAGTTATTTCGAAGGATATAAAATTCTTTCCAACCTGTATTACTTACTATGATACTATCATCCTCTATGAACTTCTTTTCACTTTAACACAGTTGCTGCATTGTTTCTTTGAGAAAGCTGAGTGCATTGCACAATGCACGTCTGTTCTGAATGATTTTAAGATCTGCATTGTATTGTAGCAGTGAAAGGGTTGGCATCTGAAAGTTTAAGGTTGTATCTGATTTTGGTATTTAATAATTTAATGACCGTTCGCTTTGGTAGGCAGCAAAAGGGCCACGAAAAGTGCACTGCTAAAATAGGAGTCGCACATAATTAAGACATAGTAAAAAAATGGTCCTTGGGGAATCAATAATAATTACTACCTTCCTTAAAAAAACCTACGCAATTTCTTAAAAATTAACTCCCCAATAAAATGACTCCCATTTTTTACGAGCAAACTTGCAGTGATTCTACTGTCATATAACTTAAAATCAACTGAACAAGTGCAAGTAACCTACCTATACCATAAACTACATTAAAGGTAGGTAATCCAGTCTGTACCTACCACACAAGTACACGTTGACAACTACTAACCATCGGACCACCATTGAACGAGCCCACCATGGCATAATAACTTCATAAAATCGTCCATGAATCACTTTTGCCTGGGGGCGTCCCTCGTTACTGAATCGTTAAAGCGATGCCGACTGCCGACATATCGATA
This sequence comes from Lithophane leautieri, assembly GCA_949152455.1. Taxonomy (NCBI): domain Eukaryota; kingdom Metazoa; phylum Arthropoda; class Insecta; order Lepidoptera; family Noctuidae; genus Lithophane; species Lithophane leautieri. The sequence goes on from OX424475.1 coordinate 2,720,062, forward strand.
CAAAAATATGTTAAAGAAGGCTCAGTTGTTGTAAAATATATAGAGAGACCTCAAACGGTAAAAAAGTGACCTTTTCAAGGTAATTCCCTCATATTTTTTACTCCTAGAAACCGTTGGATTTCACAAAATCCGCAGCGCATTGCGGTCTTTTGGTTCGGAAAATCCGTAAGCCCCATTTTGATGTATAAAACTTCTGTTCCACATTTTTTGTCAGACTGTCGGCTCACTTTATACCGATACCGAAGTCAGAACCGGTCCACTTGGCCCAATCAGGAAACGTTACCTATATACATATTATGTTGGTTTATTGAGACGGGTAACACTTTATTTAAGTGCGTTCGCGGCAGAGGGTTAAGTAGTGACAAGTTTTGGGTATTATTGATATGAAACAATGGGAAAATTGTTTAAAACTTTTGCTCTTTTGATTCGGAGATGAGATTTTTTGCAGTGCCTTTCATATCGCAATTCAAGCTTAAAATTCACTTTTTATTTGCAAAAAAGATCTCCCGGTCTACCACCATTAAGGTCTGTACTTCCGCACATAAAATTACAAAAAATAAGGTCAGAACTACCCATTAGCATAGTTTAGGACAATCACCTTGCATGAGTCATTCAAAGCAGGCTTGAGATGAAAGAACTCGAAATAAGTTATTGTTTCGAGTGTCCACTGTCCAATCACAATAATGTGCCTTTCGCCTTACATGAGGTGATATGGCGTGATTATTTAATCGACACCTGCGGTTTTTCTACAACAATTACGCTACTATAACTCATTTAATCGATGTTATTACATTGATAATGACAGTAACTAGGTACCTACAAGTATATTTCGTAGAAGTTTTAATTAAGACGACTAAAATGTGATGAGTAATCGTATTTAAATTTTAATAAGATGATTAAGTATAATATATAAAATTTTTGAAAAAAATCTGCATGTATACCTAGTGTGTTAGTGTAAATTCGGCGCTGAGATAAGTATGGTAGGTACGTACGAATCAAATTCCTGGATAATTTGGCAATATTTTCAAATGTGGAAAACATTTTGTCCTGCGCCATTTTATTCTGCCCCGACGACGACAAGGGCAATTTTTTTTTGTAATATAATGGCGCAGAATTTGATTCGTACGGACTTATGCCAACGACGAACTTACCCCAACATACTCTAATCGATTTACGAATCGAGTGCTGCTGGGGAGTTTGTTGCGCCACTTCTTCCCAGCTAAAGCACTAGGAAGTGGTGAAGAGTGGGCGTCTTGGGGGACTGTCTTATGTCATTTTGACGTTCGAAAAAAGCTGATTCTCAGCCTAGTTTGAATAAATGACTTTTGATTTTGAGTTGATTAACTCCTAAGTCCACATATAAGTAGGTAACTACCTAAAGTTCAATAAACATGAGGTATCGTTAATGTTCAACATAGAAATTGCACAAGTTCCTAATATCCGTGTTGGTTGGAAAGTTAGGGAAAGGAGCGTGGAATATGTTGTAAGTTGTGAAATTTCCTGCTTCATTTATTACTAATAGTTGGTCTACAATAGTGCTTAGTAGCACAGAAACGTCTACCCTTCAGTGTTAATATAGCGCCGATTTAACTTGGCAGGTCTGAACATGGGCGCTTATAACTTTCGCGCCTGTTCTGTCACTCCCACTCGACTTCAATAAAAATGTTACTGCGCAGCCCTCTGCGCGAAGTTCGGAACTGCCAATTTAATATCGGCAGTATTGTGCAGCTATAGATAAATAAAAAAATAAACACCAAGTATAATTTAACTAGACATTATTAAGACCTCAGGGCCTTTTAAGCTACAGTAATTGCATACCTATTGCCATTTATTTTCTACCAGCAATGATGTCTCTTGAACAGCCCCAGGCTTGGCTAATTGAAACATAGAGGCGTGTACGCACGAACGAACAAGAACATGGTGAACACGAACATCGAACCCTTCTTCGCATGTGCGCGATCCAATTTCATTGTTCTGTGTGGACAGTTTTCGCAGAAATTTGATGCGACATTGCGAACATTGGTGAATCCATGGCTCTTAAAGACAGCGGGGCGGTAGAGCGTAAACACAAGTCGAACTGTGTTCGTATGGTGTTCGTGTTGACTTTGCTAATTTACGTCCACACGTACGAACCAAATGTTCCGTGTTCGATGTTCATGTTCACCGTGTTTTGTTCGTTCGTGCGTACACGCCTTAACTATTTCTTATTTTAAACACTAATCGAACAACTTTATGTAACACAATTATTAAGAAGACAAAATCTATCAGTTAAGCGCTCTAAAGTTACAAGAAGATTGCCGATAATAGTTTGATAATCTATAGCCAAGTATATGGTGAAAGACCCATAGGCTTGTAACTTATCTTCTGCACATCAAAGCCCTCTTTTCACACGAGTCCGGTTAAAAACCAGCGTCAGGCACTACCTACTCGTAGTTGTCTGGCATTTTTGCTGAACTGGGCCTTTTTGGCGCAGCCGTGAGGCACACTCCCCTGAAAACGTCCTACGCGTTTACACTTTTTGTTTCTTTATTTTATTTTATTATCAGCTGTATGTTACGTATATTGTGTGCCTTTTAGTCTGTGCTGAATAAACGTATTTTCTTTCTTTTTTTCTTCTTTTCATACCAGCAGTCATCAAAAAGTTTGCTCGGTGTGTAACTGATCTGATAACTTAGTTATCAGGTCAGTTTCTGGCGGGACGTAGTATGGACTAACATTTCTTTGTAAAATATCTGTATATTTTTTAGCCTATGTTCACAAAATAATTTAAAGAATGAATGATTAAAGATGTTTTCCTTCACAGTCAGTGCTGGATTAACTAAGAAAATACATGAAATATTGGAAAAGTTCTGCAATCTCGCCAAGTTTGTCTTTAATGATCCGCAGGCAAATGCCGCAAATATGTAAAAGAACCTACCGTTTTAGTTTCATATTTCCCTGCTTACCCACTAATACTGGGCCACCGTGTAGGTACTTACCTAACTACCGAGTCCACTTTAAGATAATCGCCCGTTCACTTTGCGCTTTAATCTATCGATATTAGTTAAGGCGGAGTTTTAAACTGAAGTTCCTTCGGTAACCTGCATCACTAGCTTTAAAAAAAACCAACTGTTCTTTATTATAATAACACCCTTGACAGGAATTGGTTGTTAATAGTTTCTCAAAGGTGAACGGCAGGGTTGTATGGGAGTTTCGTACACCTAATAAAATATCGTGTTTTGGGATATTTTTTGTTTTAATTGGGAGTCAATACGATAGGCAAGCCCTTTTAAAATTCTTAGATTTTTAGAAGTTGGGACCTAAAAGTTATAACCAGTTTTATTTTTAGGTTATGTCCCAATAAATATTATTACGTGTAGGCACATAAACATTGTTTTGGTGAAAGAGGATGTTCTAGATAGCTGGTGCTATCTTTGTAGGAGGAGGAGTAGCTCAACTCAACGTAAAAATGGCCAGATAATTTGCTAAATTGCTCAGATGCAGTTACAAACCACAATCCAAAACAACAGCAAAGAACTGAACAGAGAGTTGGAAAGATTTTCCTAACCTGTCAATAAAATAATTGCCAATACAAAAAAAAACATTGATGGCGAAAATAATTCCTATCATTAAATAGTTAATTATTAAGATTATAACCAATAAGTATTCATTGTAAGGTTTAATGTGTAATTGGTTAACTATACTTACTGTTATTTTTATTTTTAAATAATTATTTATCATTTTGAGCCTCGTGATATTTTACAAATGGCAACTTCTAAAAACATAACTACGTTTAGTTGCGTTTAGTTTAAGATTATATTACGTTTAATTACTTAAATCTTTTAATTGATATAATTAATTAATCCGGACTTCTAAAAATACCAATGTTACATGAAAATGAATGGTTTAGTTGCCTTAATAAGTGGTACAAATTCTATCACAGAACAACAAAAAAAGTATGTTGTACGAATTCTGCCGTTCGCCTTTATTTGGAAAACCGTCTGCAACCTGAACCAGACAATAGGTACTACCTACCTAATCAAAGCCTTTTTATTTAGGTACTAAGTATACCTGAACATGTTGTAAATTCTAAATAATTATAAATGCGAAAGTGAGTTTGTTTGTTACGCTTTCCCACTAAAACGGCTGAACAGATTTGGATGAAATTTGGCACAGGGGTAGACCATGAGCCGGAATGGGACAAAGAATACTTTTTATCCCGATATTCCCACGGGATCGAGACATACGTGGGTGAAACCGAGGGGCGCAGCTAGAGTTTATAACTAAATAAGTAGTGTGTTTTAACAATGGATCAATTAATGGAAATTACCTACAGCTCATCACATATCTTCGTTTACATTATGTGGTTTAATAAAATACTGGCTATGATACGCGTATTTCCCTTAACCGCGTGACAACACGCGCTGCCCAGGCGCAGAAGCTACGTAATATTGCGCCATGGCCGCGCACTCCTTTGATCCTCCTTGCCATTACTAAATAACGGCCTTTTACGTATTGATAACGTTAAAGTGCTTATTATAATAACTGTAAAACTTATACATGTAATAAATTAAACGGGCATTCGAATGACCGTTTAATTATAATACCTTCTTCCTGGTGTGAATAATTTTAGCTGCAACTATAACCATCTATTTTTGTGGCAACTTATAAGTCAATTATAGGTGTTTGAAGTAAAGTAAAATCATGACTAAGTACTTATATACCTACAAGTATGAAACATAAACCGTATTTATGAGGGAAATCCTCTTTTCCATTAACAATGATTTCAATGCGAATGTGACTGACACTGGCATGGACACCATAAGGGATTTTAATTTGTATAACACAAAAAAATTGTCGCTAATTAGTCGAAATTTGTGAATGAATCAAATTTTTAAGGTTCAAGAGCTAGATCGCATAATTTACGCGTAAACTCTGCGATCTAGCTTTTGGACTATGAAATCGTATTGGACTCATTATATCTTCTAAACTAAGACCCGACTTAATATGTGACGTGGCGAAAAATTGCGACTAATTTTCGACAAAATTTGGGAGAAAACAGATCTTCGCTAGGTGCCCTAGCTTTTTCGGGCCAAGCTGGAGAGATGCTCTCCAGATCGGCCACCTATAAACCCTTATAACTTTGACCAGTGACCGAACAAATCTGATATTTTGCGACCAATTTTTTGTGTTATCAAAGTCACTGATGGTGGCCATGCCAGTGTCAGTCACACTCAATACGATGCAATATAAAAATAATATCATCGGCTAAAGACATCAATCTAGCAGCCCACTGTTAACCACAACCCGAGTTTCTTATCGCGCGTAAAACACTTGCAAAGACAATGCCTTTTATTTCAATTCAACAATATTCAATGAGCTAGGTAATTACGTTGACGAGTAGACAAATTTTTCAAACATGAAGCAGTTTCCTTCACAATTTTTCTGATTGTGAACGAAATTTTCGTTTCTGGAACGAAAACTATCGTCGCGTCAAAATTAAACGCAAGTCAAGTGATAGCAATTGGCTGTTCATAATTCATTCAACCAATCTCAGCAGTCTATGCGCTTGACAATGTGTTAGTTAGGCGGTTTACACACGGCACCGCGCACCGCCGCGGTCTCTAACAATTCGACCGCGCGGTCGGGCGGTGTACGTGTGTTAGGCATCAGCGGATTTAATAGAGGCCAATGCGACATGAGACCGCCTACCGCGGCGGTGCGCGGTGCCGTGTGGTAATCGCCTTAATCTTAATTGTGTCGATTTTCGTTCCAGAGAGAGAGAGAGTAAGAGTAAGAGTGTTATGCAATTGGGCTGCTGTTTTCTTAACTTTATTAACGATTTACCTTTTCTTGTTTCCAGATGCATCTAAGTTCGATTCAGTTGGCGTGCGCGGCAGTGGTGGCGGTGGCCCTGGGCGCAGCGGCGCCGCCCTCGTCGTCGCACCACGTCGCGCGGCGCTCCTTCTTCACCCTCGAGTGCAAAGGAGTCTACGACGCGGCCATCTTTGCTCGCCTCGACAGGATCTGCGACGACTGCTACAACCTCTTCAGAGAACCACAGCTCTTTACCCTATGCAGGTTCGTTGCGTTTTATCTATGATTCCTTTTTCAAATGTGACGTTTTACAGTTTTTTTGTTGAATCTGTGCCAGTTTATGGCGGAAATTTCGAGTTGAAAATGGTTGGTTTGGAATTTTGAATTAGTTTATACGAAATTGTGATTTTGACTCGTGTTGTAAAGATAAGCCTGATTAGATAAGATACGCTATGATAGTCACAAAAGCTATTTAGCATAATAACGATGACACTACGAAATTCACAATTCAAAACCAACATACTCAATTCCAATCATAAAGAACATGTATTAAAGTGCATTATTCCTTGTTGGGACACAGGAAAGACTGTTTCACGACAGATTACTTCAAAGGCTGCGTGGAGGTGCTTCAAGAAACTGACCAGTTAGAACAGTTCAAGGAATATATAAGAATATTACACGGGGCCGTCCCCCCGGCTGGGAATTAGGTACCAACCGAATTTATTTTGCCTCTCCTTCTCACAACTTTATATTTCCTATATCTATCTTTTTCTAATGCGTCAAGCATTCCTTCAGCTTTGGGGTATTAACAGCACGCTATATATCGCACTCTTTAAGTATTTTAACACTGCTATGCAAAAACAAAAATAGTAAGTAAGTAATAATTAAAAAAAAAATACAAACCAAGGATCGTAAGTATAAACTTCAGGTAAAAAGGTCTAATCTTCTTTTCACAGCATTTTTATCTTCTTGTCTTCTAGCATTTTGGAAGCCGAATTAACAGCATGCCTTTTCGCCTACTTTCCAGCACTATTATAATAATCTATAACTTTATTTGAGCACTATTATATTATAATAATGTACATCTTTGAGCATTTGTATAACCTTATGCACTATTATAAGTTTATAACTAAGGCAGATAACACACTAGATGGATTGAGCAAACTTATCCACACTAATAAAACAAATTTATTCATTACAAGTTAAAAAGATTTGTATGTTTGTTTGTAATTAATAAACGCAAAAACTACTGGAACGATATAAAAAATTCTTATTTTTTTTAAATCATTAAAAATTCGATATTTATCGATATACTGAAGTGACTTATCTGCCTTACATTTCGCTCTAAAGGGATAGCATAAAATTAAATAAAATTATATTGGAATAGGTACCTATTTATTTATTTGCCTACTAATAATGCTGAATTTTATAAGCCAACAAATAACTCAGCCTTTTGCAGTCCACTTTTGGCCACGACCATTTTAATTTTAATTATTAATTTTATAAATAAAAAAATAGTAGATTATAAACGTATAATTTGCCTGCATTTTACTTTGGAATGAGAAAATTATTTTGATTGACGATAAAAAAAATCTTTTCTTTTATAAAACTCTCTGCTACCTGCTATGCATGCCTACCCTACGCCTACCTACCTCTAAAAAAAACCCTAATACAAGAAATTAATTAATTTTTTTTTATTTTCCAGGGAGAAATGCTTCACATCGCCCTATTTCAAGGGATGCATGGAGTCATTGTACCTATACGACGAAAAGGAACAAATTGATCAGATGATCGACTTCGTCGGTAAACGCTAACTACAACAATCGCGACCAAACCGTTCCGACGCCTGCGCATCTTACCGTGTAAAATAAACTACGCAGTTTTGTACCAACTTCCAACGCAACGGTTACGCAACGACCGCTTTGCCATAAGCAGACCATAGACAATGATCCTGGTGAATCTGCTTTCTTCCTCAACATATTCTAGTCCTAAGCGAAGTAAATAGTTTTATGTTCGCAACTAAATGTAATGTTATTGTAATTTGTATTAAGTAATACTAAGGACATTTATTATTATCTATTTTATGGTTTATATGTTATTAAATGTTGTAAGCTTCTTATTTATGGAAGTGTAAAGTACATTGAATCACCTCCTAGTATTGAAATTCGAAAATTTGAGGCAGCCTTTGGTGTCGATGCTGGTCATCTGTTCTGTCTCGTGGGATCCGACTGAGATTTACGATTTTATTGTGTAGGTGTCGTTGTGAGATGGCGACGGAGGGTCGAGGTGTCAACTGGTTGCTTACACCGCTTCCTACCAGCCGATAGCTTCGCCCGACAGTCATCTCATCCTCCCTCGAATGTCTCAAAACGACAACTAATTTGCGACGCATTCCAATCACAGTATTTAAAAAAATACTTACGCTTTTTTTTTCAATCTACAATTCATTTTATCACATTTTTATATTATCTTTTGAATTATGTTTTCAAGAGCCTAATTATAGTTCTTACAAGATAGTATTTCATTTTATGTCATAGGTAGGTTCTAAACCAATAACTTCTTTGCTGTACGAATTTGAACTTAATTACCAAGAAAAATAACTTTGAATTTAGTTTTTATTGAAATTTAGTATTCACAATCTGTTGCTAGTTAGTTTATAAATATTAAATCACGCATGTGGCTTATACATCACTTAGATTTATCACTACAAAACTCAGGGAGTTGATTGTATTAATTTCATTTGAGTTTATTTATTTATTATTCATGTTCATAAAAAAGGGCTAGTTTCACTAATTGATTAAAATAAAACTTTCCAATTATAAATTATAGATAAAAATAAAAAAGTTCACATTTCAGGTTACCTTGGTTAGTTAAACTGGCCCTTTAGATATAATGGTTGGTTCTCATTTGTACAAGTGAATGTAAAGTTCGGCCGTTTGTATCGTTTTTAGATTTAAGTCCGTTTGTGCAAATGATACCCGAACCGTACACAGGATTACCGAAATTGTGCTCACTTTGCTTTAAAGATTTCAAATGCCAAGCGAGTTTTAATGATTATTTTTATTAGTTAATTTCACTAGTTAGTAAGTATTTAAAAAAAGATTTATTTTTATATACTTCCGACCTATTTATTACCTATTGTTACTTTTTATTTATATTTTTTTAATAATAAGTACCTATGAATAGAACCTTTTTCGTGCAGCGATAGTGTACCAGTGTGAAAAAAAAAATTACCTGTACTCATATTATATTCCTGATTTTTTTTATTATCTTTAAGTTGCGGTTTATACTTATTTAAAAGTTTTCATTTTGTAAATTCCGCTGTAAATCTTGTCTGTGTTCGAATCTCATCTTTGTTTAGTTTAGCGTTTCTTATGTTTCATTGACAAACTTGTAATGAATATCGACACAGGGAGTGACGTAATAGTTTCGAAACGAGACAGAGTGCGTTTCATCACATAGTTCCTATGCCGTAATGTTGGCTCCACTGTTGTAGGACAAATACGAATACGCTACGCCGCAACGGCGCTACCTAATTCAGCAAGGTCTGTTTTTAAAATTTATCAGTGGAGCCAACATTACGGCAAAGGAACTATTTGATGAAACGCACTCTAGTCTGTCCCGTGACGTAAATAAAATGGTGCCAATTATTGTCAGCGAGACGCTAGGTTAAAAAAATTAGCTAATGGTATATAAACAATTTATAGGACGCGTTTGTAAAAATGAATTAGTAAATTATTATAAATAATTGTATAAATTTTATAAAAACAGCTAAGAAACGCTACGGGTTCCATGAAATATATTTGATTTGAAAATCACACCTGCATTTTCTTTATCCCTTGTGTTTTAACCTAAGATACAGAGGCCCTTTGCGAGTTTCTTCTTCACTGGCCTTTACTGGTGAAGGGCCAATCGGAGCGCTGAACGCGGTCGATGCGTAAAGTCGAGATGGTTAAAAGAAACTCGAACTAAGGCCTCAGGAAGCAAGTAAACTATATGGACGGCGTATTAGAAAGGTGTAAAACAATCAGCCGTCCCATACATTTTGGTCGAGTAGGTATTGAAGTTTTTCGCGATTACGATGTTGGTCCCGTGGAGAAAGTTGGTCAGTTTGATGGTCTGTACCACACCCTTAAATATGACCACACCTTTCTGATAGATACTGTATGGTAAAGACCTGCAAGCTACTAAAAGTTTTGTATTTCTTATAAAATTGGTCCTTTGGACAGATTTCAAATTGTCCTAACACATCATCTGAAAAGGCTTTTTTCAACAAAGATATCACATGAAATTATATTACCAATCCTGCTGCTCGATTGTAAGCTCGACGATACACAAAATACGACACAATTTTGATACACCAGGGAAACAGTACTATTTATTAATACAACAATATTTCCTAATTTATTCATATATTTTAACGTAACAAATCTTTGACATTAGTTATGACAACGTAGTTCGGGGGATCACAGTACATAAGTATACATAATTACATTATTATTTAATTCCTTACATTATTTCATTAATTACAGTTAACTATTTTATATTAAATTTCATGTAAGTGGCATCTTTAGCACGCGAGATTTATATTATATATTTTTAAATGAGGCTAACTAAGAACAATGAAAACAAAATGTTTTTTTTAAATTGGGGTATTTATGGTAAATTGTAATATTCTTATGTAGCTCCATTGAAATATTAAAAAAAAAACATGAATAAAAGATTAATTTATAATAATGTTTGAATCAATAACAAATGTTTTGCCGTTGCACATTATACAGTGGCTAGTGGATAGTTATCGTGGTCCGCTGACTGTACGTCGTACGGTAACTATTACTTTGTATGGTCAACACTTGAACTACGAAAATGACATTTACTGCTACATAATAAAAGTGCTGTCAAAGTCAAACTATTAGAAGGAGGTGCGGTTGACTGTGCATCTCCTCCAACGGGTTTTACACAAAATTAATGGAATGGATATTTACACAAAACAACATTTTCTATACAAATAGAAATGTCGAAAACTGAAGCAATGTATTCATTTAAAAATAATAATTATGAATATTTGCGAAAATTAATAATCAAATCAACAGGCGTCCAAAAGGAAAAATAACTAAAACTAAATTTAGAATTTTCTAAATAAATACATTCCAGTCTCATAACAATCACATATCCAAAATATAGTTCCATCTTTAGAGGTTATCCAAATGGCAAAGCTGGTATACATACGAAAAAAGGTTTACAAAGGAAGCTTTCAGCACTCGTAGCATGAACCGTAGAAACGGGTTTTAGAATAGACAAAATGACAGATAAACAATCACAATCTGTCATTTTGTCTATTCTTCCGTCGACAAAACCCGTTTCTACGGTGGGCATGATACGCGTGCAGGAAACAACGGCCTTTCTGAACCTCACGTGCCTGCGCAGGGCGATTTTTTGATGGCATGAAACTGCATTATTTTATACTGCAATTAAATCTTATGTGGCACATACATATACACGCTGTAAATGTGTTCGTGAAGACGAGTAGCGTCTGCACATAACACACACACACGTCCGACTTCGCCGTTTTCTCGGACGGTACCAAGAGCCCCTACGCTTACACACACATTCACAGCGTGTTTGTACACTTAGTAACCACAAGTAAAGCGCGCGTCGCTTCGTGTTTTAAAAATATTGTAAACGATATGTATTAAGCTTTGCAGCTATACAATGCTACAATACTATGGCACAAAGCTTGTTTACAATAGATAAATTGAATACTTGTCCGCGTAGACATGTGATTGAGGCTAGTTCAGGGCAAGTTGCTCCGGTCAAGAACTATGCATAATTACAACCCAGAATTTCGTTGCATGGAATAAATTTTATTACATCAGGTCATTTGGATGAACTTTTAAAACGTTTATACAGAAGACAGGACATTGAAATTTTCAGTCTATTCTTTTGTGAGCACTATAACCTGTCTTCTGAGGATCTTTTAAGCTCTCTACACTATCCCAAGACTGTAGCAGTCAGTGTAGACTACGCCTATTTGGGCAGCTATTCTTTTTTTTTTTTGCATAAGGCCATGGCACTCCATACTACTTATCTGATTTAAAAATAAAAATGAAATATTTAAAAAATCTTAACGTCATCTTTACCTACAAACCTTTTTTACAATAAAGCGTAACTGCCAAAATGTGCAACGCTACAAGGTCCTTTTGGCGCGTGGCCAAAGTCGCAACTAACGCCGCCATCTTGTTTTATCAATACAATTTCTGTGACAATTTCACAAATATTTACCAACAACCTGTCAATGTCACTTAAGTGTCAAAAGATCCTTGTAGCTCTAGCGATGCTGTATACAGGTGAACTCAAATTGCCAAACGAAATTTCGCAGATGTAATGGGAATCGTTAATTAAACATGATAATACAAAAAACAAATTAATTTGATGATGTTTTTTGTGGGAAAACACGCCACCGCCGCGCCCCGTGCCTCGGAAAACACGTTAAGCTGTTGGTCCCAGCTGTCACTTGTGGATCTTTGACAGTCGTTACGGGTTGTCAGAAACCCGAAAGTCTAACAACCAGTCTTGCCAAAGGGTATGGTATTACCCAGTTGGGTTGCGGAGGTCAGATAGGCAGTCGCTCCATGTAAAAAACTGGTATTCAGCTGCATCCGGTTAGACTGGAAGTCGACCCCAACATATTTGGGAAAAGGCTAGGCAGATGATGATGATGTTTTTTGTGGGGTCATGGGGTTTCGCTAGCAAATTTAGTTTGACCCTGTATAATAAGATTGAATACAATTTTCACTACGATATTTATGGCTAAATACGATTAAATCAGCATGGCCAATTATATATCTAAAGATTGCGGCTAATTACTTACAAGCCACGGACAAATTGCGGGCGGCACTATACTGAAAAAGTATACCACTTTTTGGAAGACTTTTTTTTTTGGGAATATATTACAGATAACCAGGCTGTGTAATCATATTTTTTTATATTTTATTTTTAAATGTTTTTTTTATATTATCATTTTAATTTAAGAAATAATTCAAAATGTAATTACATAAGAAAGAAAATAAATAATAACTTGGGAATGGGTCTGTAATCTACCACGCGGGCCCAGTGCAGGTTGGTAGATGTCACATGTCTTCGAATTTTTGGTTCCAGTACACGCTGGTTTCACGCTGTTTGCCTTTACCGTTTTAAAAGCAGTGGTGGTGAAATTATCTACACAAAATAAAGCACAGGCCTGAGTTCGAACCCACGACTTTCAACTCGCAAGTCGGGGCCGTTACTACTGGGTCACCACTGCTCCCAGATTTTTCATTATAGATAGCCTGGTTATCATAGTTATCCGTAAATTTTTCAAGTATTTCCTATATCTGTTATAATGTCAATGAATCAATCTCATAAGATGGTATTTTTAAGTTACACTATCCTGGGCAAAAAATCGATATAGCTAGGTCTCATATACCTCCAACTGTCACTAACGAGACACAATAGAATTTTAATTGCTATCGCTTTCTAAAGGCCAATCGACAGTTGAGCGGATATCTTGGAAAATTCATTTTCTACGTATTTTTACCGGAGCAGAGCTCCACCAGGTACTATTGCATAGAAGAGCCTGCACCTAGGCTTCATCTCGCAGTGAAAATATTATCTATTGATAGTGGAACTAACTGCCCAGGATGGCTTCAAAGTACTTACGAAGCTCTATCTAATGGCTAAGGCTATCTACATTATACATTCTCAATTTTACTAGTTTATTCAGAAAAAAAATATACAATAGACGTAGATATATTTAGTAACCTATTCCGCTTAACTATTCTTCAAGAGTCATAGAAAACCCTGTAAGAAATTGACACGTGTTTCACCTCTCAACGAGGCATCCTCAGGATGACGATTGACCAGTTGCAAACCAGAACACGACGTGCTGCCACACCGAGCGCTGGACGCAGAGCGCAGCGCTCCGTGTGGCAATACGTCGTTTTTTTCAGGGGCGGAATAGGTTGTTACTAAATATATCTACGTCTATTGTAATTTATGACGGATTTCCGCAAGTGACTTTGCGTGAATTAACTAGTTTATTTAGCTATTTGAATCGACAACTTGATTGTTTTTCTCATTCTAGCATATAGCTTTAGGGGTGTGAGGAACAGGGTGTAAAGTTCACTCATCCACCATAAAAAAGGGAGGATCCTCCGACCAGACGGGTGTTGTGTCTGGCGGGCAACTGCCCAACGATTGATGTCGGGTTCTTGTATATATGTCCACTGCACGGTAAACTTCAATTGCGCGATGCAGGATTTATGTGACGTCAGGATTTTTGTGTGACGTCGGGTCTTTTATGCGTAGTTCGCATGTGGCGATGTAGATAACGCCACATAGCTTTGTCTCACTCTCAAATAAAATCCTTGCGAATTACATAACTGTATATCCCGAAGGGTTTGGGAGAGGTGTGCCTATAGTACAAACACATTTCAATAGTCATGTTTAAGTCCCATGCAATAAGGGCCGAGCCTATTGCCATAGACCGGGCGCAAATGCAGACTCAGCGCTGTTATTGGGACCAGACGGAAAAGCCAGATACAATTAACTCGACCCGGGAATCGAACTCAGAACCTCATGCTTAGCACTAGCGCTTACGTCCACGCGCAGCGATCCGTTCATTGAATTAGGGAGTTTTATAATGTACAGTTGGTTTTATACCAGATAGAACGAGATATTACTGTGACAACATTTATAAAATTTATCTAAAAGAACTTTTACGTAATATGGAATGGTTTGTGCAAAAATATGTCTATAAGTACTATACTAGAAGTTATTAAAATTTGGTCACAGATAACTATGTACACTTTTTGTTGGCATTGACAATTACATTTAATGGGTAAGCCAAAATTGAACCCTAATACTATGTAGTAATGGCAATTAATGCGATTTTGCATTAATTTCATTAGCATGTGAATTCTTGAGTCTTAGCATGATAATTGCTATTGCTATGCTAATAGCGATTTGACGATAATTGATAATAATGAAGTTTGTTAACTTTGTTAATATGCAAATTAAAAAGGGCGTTCTAATAAATTTCACTCGCGAACGAGGTCACGGTCACTTGTAACCGATAGATTTAGTATTCGCGACTTACCGTGGGTGCGACGGAGAGCGCACGCTACCGCTGCGTGCGTCGACGCTCTGACGTATGATAGTATAAAAAAAGTACGAAACGATAAATTCTCTTAGCACTTCACAGAATTTCGCAACTACATTTCATTTGCTAAATGCTAAATGAGAATTCGCATGCTAACAATGAATGCGAATGAATCCATCACTAATACTATGTGTATAACATTTCTTTTGAGCGTACTAAAAGACAAAAATTTGTGGACACAAGGATCAAAACAAAACACTCTTTTTAGGCTTTACCGCAGTCGGGTAATATTAATCTAAATAGCGGAATCTCTAATGGAAATTCATATTACATTGCGCTACAAATGAAGGCTAAAAACCAAATAATTCTATGGAAATTTAAAAAATACAATTATATCATCTATATTTCAGTATACGCTATATAATATTTATAATTTCATAATAACGTTCTAATATTACAGAAAGGAATAGCCACCGAAATGATAATATTTAAATTACAGGGTAAAACATCTAGTTATCGACCTTTTGTTAAACTATTTACTGTAGTATTAAATTAAATAAGGCACTGGTATCTCATTATTTTTTACAGAGAAAAACAAAAGAAACAAATTCAGCATCAGAAAGGCTTTTTTCTAAAGGCTTACTGAAAATTAATATACAGATATACAGGGTGTAAGGGACAGCCCTTCGCAAATTAACAGGGGGCATTCAGCTCCTTATTTTGAATCGTATTCCACCGGAAATTTTCTCAGGAAAGTTTTCATTTTTTTAGTTACTATTCCTTTATTTCAATGTAAAATTACATTCTCTGTACGCAGCACTCTAATTATGTAAATAAAACAGCTAAAATCAAAGAACCAGCAATGGATGTTAAAATACTATATCGAACGACGCGTGAAGGTGAACGTGAAGTTCAGAATTCACATTGACAAATCACCCCCCCTCACGGGGAGTGCGAATGCTTGGGTTTTGCCGCGGTAACGATAAATTGCGCGTGAGTAATGAAACAAATCAGGTTTATTGGATTCCCATAAAATTCCTGAAATCATGTACCGGTCGTCTTAGTATGATATAATGAATTCATCCCACCAGTCTGCGGAGGGCTGTCCCTTACAACATGTACTTAATCTATTTCAAAATGAACATTTTAAATCACCAAAAAAACAATTTATTTATTTACAATTTTGGACTAGGTCGACAACTATCCATTTCACCTACAGTAGAAGTAGTCTATAGTATAATGATACTACCATTAGAAGTCATCCAGGCAGAAATCGAAGTGATCTTCCATCACTTTGTACTGGTCGCATGAAAACCTCATGCATTTTGGGCATGTGAAGACCTGGAATATAGAAAAAATTAAAATTATATTAAAAAAATATTCAAGTAATTTACATTCGGACACAACCATGCGCTTTCAATACTCAATACTTTATTGCAATCCATAATGTGTACATAATAGTTGGTATGTTAAGACAGACACACTTTCAGTGTGAGAATGCATGCATTAATATCAAAATTATCTGATCATATGCTAATGGGCAAAGTTCGTGGCAGGCGTGGTCATAAAAAGTGGGAGCGAGACAATATGAGAGCCAGTATAGCGTTTAGTTTTTACTACTTAATATCCGCATGAACGTAAACGAAGCAAAAGGAGTATGTACGGATCGTGGCCGGTGGCGTTTTGTAGTTTCTGCCTACCCCCATGGGAGGAAGGCGTGAGTTTCCGTATGTATGTAAATATCCCCAGTCGTACGCGCACATTTCATGACCGCGACTGCTGCTTGTCTTGGCGTTTAGTTCAATATTTTGTTGTACATACGGCTACACATCAAGTTATTAATTTCCAGTTTACGCTGATCTCGCATTGTATAGGATTTCCGTACAATGCGAGGTCAGCTTATACTGGAAATGTATAGCTTGATGTGTAGCCGTGTGTACTATAGTTAGTCGAGAATTTGAAGATATTCAGTCGCGATCAAAACACTTTATTATAAATCACTCATCACGCACAAACATCAAGGGGTTAAAGTAAAACCTAAAAAAATATAGATCATTCATTATCAAAAGAAATGTTACAGAGAGGAAATTATTATAAACACCTAAAATAATACACACGACACGCCACAGAACAGTCTCACCTAAATGTAGAAAACTTGAAAATTCTTCGAAGATTGGATACAAAAAAATAATACACAATAGTTTTAAATATGTATAATATTATAAATTTTACAAAAAATATATGATAGTAAAAATAAATGCACTAGGTTAGTAATAATAATAAATAAAGAAACAATTAGACGGATAGCCGACAGGACGGTTGCTACAATAGGGCCGTTTTTAAATAAAATTAATTATAACCTCGAGTACGTACTAATTAATTATATTAGAATTTAAAAGTTTTAAATAAGTAAAGATAGTGCCATCCACGAAGACGTGGCACTCCGCGATTACTGTACTGTAAGTACTTTAGTACAGAGCGGAGCGGAGTACCCAATACTCAATATCTTTATTGCTTTACCATAATGTGTACTTAGGTGGTAACTATATAATTTAGTAATATATAATTTAGATAATTATGGACCCTGTAGGGCACAGCAAAAGGGTAGGAGAGAGGAAGCCCTGTTTTAGGAGATCATTAAGTTGTTATTGTGGGAAAAAGTTTTTACTTACACGACTTCGGCGCGACTTCGTAGATGGCACTATTCGTTTATGGAAACTAAAGCCCTATTTACACAATGCAAGTATTTTGCCTGCGGCAAACAATAAAATTAGGGCAACAAATGACTTGTGTCGTGTAAACACTGTTTATAGTAGACGATCAATCAACCTGCCTTTTTCCAACTATGTTGGGGTCGGCTTCGTTCGGTCGGCGCAGTTTCACTAATAAACAAATGTCAACCTTGCAAAACTTGAAATAAAGTTGGAAATTTAAGCGTCAAAGTGGACAGCGGTTCGCGGTTAAGGTATTTTTTTAACTATTTTATTTTAAGAGACGCAATGTTGATATTTGTTTGGCAGGGAAATCGCGATGCGCTGCGCTTAGCAACATCTGCGCCGTGTAATCATTTACACCACTCGACTTGTAGTGACTGCTTATACTGTGAAAGCCAGTTTCAGACGTCAATTTGCGTCAAAAAACTTGCCAGATTAAAGTCAGGGAATTAAATTGGTTATCAAATTGACTACCAACTTAAATTGTTCGGCAATATTCAAATCACAATGTCGTTCTTTGACAGTTGTATGAAATGGCAAATTGATGTAGTGTGTCAGTTTGATAAATATTTACGTATTTTCTCTGACTGTACCTACATCTTTCACAAGAAGATTGTATCTCAACGATTTCCTGTCTCTATAAATGCTGATTTCCAATTAAATACTTTTATAATAAACTAGCTTCCACCCGCGGCTTCGCCCACGTGATATGTCGATAAAAGTAGCCTATGTCCTTTCTCAGGCTCTAGACTATCTTTGTACCAAATTTCATTTAAATCGGTTCAGTAGTTTTGTGGTGAAAGCGCGACAGACAGACAGAGTTACTTTCGCATTTATAATATTAGTAAGGATTGTTCTATAAAAAACTTTAACCTGGCGGCGGCGCCCTATTTAAAAGCTATCGTTCCGCGATCGTTCGAATTTTTTATTCGGTGGACCTGAACGCGTGGTTGCGCCGACAGAGGCCGCTTGACGATTTTCCGAACAAAAAGTGGCATAATGCACGCGACACATCGCGTATTCGCGCAACGGTGCCGATCGCTTCTAAATAGGACGCGGCCTGAAGCTTGCTAGAAGATTTACAGTGTTTTGCGCACGAATCGATTGTTAATAACCATCCTTTTCACGCACAATGGTCCACCTTAAGGACTAAGTGCGGAAACCAAACCCATAACATAGAACCATCCTTTTTGCTTCGCCGTAATCGGGTAACTATATAAAATCGTTTATGTGAATTTCTATGAAATACCCTCCGTAGCTAGCGACACGTCGGTTTCATAGAAATTCATAGTAACCAGTCGTGTCGCTGCGACACGTCCGCTGCAGCGGCCGCCTGCGGTCGAATACGGAATTTTACCTTCAATCGATTCGCGCACAAAAATCCACGTCCATTTTGAGGCTATACAAATAAATACAACTTAAATTAAATTTAAAATAAATAAATACAATTTCCAGCTATCATTAAAACTATCCTCTAATCAACCTAGACAGTGATCAACATGTTGTTGCAACAGTAGGAGCGTTTTGTAAGGCTGGTCGCACACGGGACAGTCGAACCGCAGAGGTGGCGGGCTGGGCTCCTTTGGTGCGGCCGCGCCTTCCTCCGACTTGTCGGATAGTTTTTTCTTTTTGTGAACCTTTTTGTACGATTAATTGTTTAGAATGGGGAAGTTTGATCGAAAATATTAGTTGTAATAAAAATAATGCGTAAGAATTGTTGCGCAGAGTGAGGTTTTGAGGGTTCCGCACCCAAAGGGCAAAGCGAGACCCTATTACTAAGACTCCGCTGTCCGTCTGTCACCAGGCTGTATCTCATGAAACGTGATAGTTAGACAGTTGAAATTTTCACAGATGATGTATTTCTGTTGCCACTATAACAAAAAATACTAAAAAACAGAATAAAATAAATATTTTAGGGGACTCTCATACAACAAACGTGATTTTTTTTGCTCGTTTTTATAGATAATGGTATGGAACCATTCGTATGCGAGTAAGACTCGCACTTGGCCAGTTTTTTTTAATGACAACACACTATAAAGGTTCAACGTCGCAGTGCGGAAAGCTTGGGCATTTAAGAAACTCTTCGAAGGTCGTCGCCTATTTTTGCGATGCGACGTCGCAAAGCATTTATGTATTTCGACCCATAAATCGCGTGTATCATAACCAGTGATCGGAGTAGGTAGATTGATTTTTGGTACTTGTATCATAAATGCACACAGAAAGAATAACATGGATAAGCCATTTTTCCGGAAAGTAATTCCGGTATTTCCGGATTCAATTAAATATTGTTAATGTTGATAGTGATATTATTACTACTCAATTCAAAATTTAAAGGAAGGTATAAAAACGAAATTAATTCATTATTTATCTGTTGAATAATAAAAACAATCGAATTCCGATTTTTTTGAGGATGGCAAATCATCAAATGACTCCTTCCACTCTGGCAGAATACAATTCCTACATAAGTTCCGGTTTTTTTTTATAATCCACCAATTCCGGAGGGTTGTCCATATTAATATATACGTTTCGGATCAATGGCCCCAGTTCAATCTACCTACTCCGATCATTGATCATAACGCAGTTATATATATAGTTTAAAAACTGCGCTTTATCGGGCAACGTCGCGAAATATGTCGGTTATGTTATTGTCATTATAAACCTATGTTAACCAATGAGCAAAGGTCCCACTCGTCTATTGAAGCTTTCACAATTTACTAAAGCATCGATCCAGTTCTTTAAAAACGATTCGCTCTTTTGGGCCTGGTGTTGTAGTTTTGGTACAATTCTGACGGCGACGTCAGCGGCTTCTATATTTTTTTTAATGAAAACTCGCCTGATGGCGACATTGACGTATATTGTTGCGGTCAACCGGCCACTGCAGACGACAAACCAGAAGTTCTGTTAATGGGTGTCACTAACAGAGCGACCAGACGTATTTGAAAACGTAAGTTGTCACGTCCACGAATTAAACCGTACGCGTGACAATAACCGCAGCGGCACTTTCACTTGCGGTTGCTGCCAACCGCAACGCCGCTGCGGTCCGCTGTCGCCTTCAGAAGGGTACCTTTATGTTGTCCGAGATAGATCTGATGTCACTTTTATTGATCCTTCTTTTGTAGTTGAGAATCAACATATTGAAGAAGTTTTGATAATGTTATAATAATGATTGTGCTCACCATATTCCCAGTAGTGCTGGCGGGCTGCGCGTGCGCAGCGCGGGGCGCGGGCGCGCGCGCGGCGGGCGGGGCGCGCGGCGCGCTGGTGGCGCTGCGGTACACGGCCGGGTTTATCTTGCGCACTTCCTCCAACTGGAAAGACAATAATATTTATTAACAAACTGTCTTAGTAATTCTGGGATCTTTGACAGTCGTTATGGGTCGTCAGAAGCCCGAAAGTCTGACCACCAGTCTTATCAAAGACTATCGTGTTACCCAGTTAACTGGACTGTGCAGGTCAGGTAGGCAGTGGCTCCATATAAAATACTGGTATTCAGCTGCATCTAGTTAGACTGGAAGCCGACCCCAACATAGTTGTGAAAAGGCTAGGCAGACAGGCAACAAACTGTTTTGTGGCTTGGAAATCTTTAAAAGATTTTACCATGTACTCTGTTGAATTACTTCAGAGTAATCTACTACATAATTAATTTATCTGTCATTGCTTCATTTTTCATTATTTTTCCCTATTGTCGTGTAGTAATTTTATTGTATAAAACGGCTGAACAGATTTGTATGACATTTGGCACAAGGAGAGACATAGGATACTTTTTATCTTGCTAAACCTAGACGAAATCGAAGGCAGAAGCTAGTTAACAATAAAATAAAAAGACAATAATAACGCACTTGTTGCGTAAGTTCCTGATTACGTTTTTTCGTCGTTCTGAGATCTGTGAGTATGTGCTCTTTCTCACTCGCCATCTTCTCGCGAGATTCCCTCTCCGCTTCGAAGTCACTCCTGCAAATAAAAGAACTGTTTAGTGACCAAGCATGGAGCAAAGTAATACTTCAAGTCATTTTTTCTAATTGACTGCCAAATATGCGTCTGTTGATGTATGATATATCTAATGTTAATGCAAAGTATGACGTCGGTTCCGCCGTCATAAGGTTCAAACTCGCGTAATTGAGGGAACATCAATAGTAATATAGTGCCATTTGGAATTTTGTAAAAATTAAAATTACTATCACTAATCAACCTTCCTCATTTGTAACTGAGACAGCATAAGTGCAAGCGCCGTTTTAATGGAAACCTTGAAGATTTGATAATCTAGCCCCCTTATACATAATTATTTCAAAATTTATAAATACTTTATTGTTTCCAAATAGTCATTGAAAAATTAAAGGTTATAAAAAGGTCGAAATTTATGTTTTTTTTTTTAATTTATTGTTGTACTGTGGGCGAGTAACGGCTCTCCCACTGCTGGGCAAAAACCTCCCTACTCTCTTTCCATCTCTCTCTGTCCAGAGCTGCCAAGGACCAATCTTTATTGAAGGAGACCAGCTCATCCGGCCATCTCCGTCTGGGCCTGCCGGGATTTCGTTAGCCATTAAGCGGGACCCACGCCTTCTAAATAATTACCTAATAAAAAAAGTCTAAAATAAGCAGTTCAGACTCACTTATATAAATCCATTTGCGCCTTAAGCAGTTCAGTATCATCCTTTTCCCCCTTCAACTTGTTAAGTTCAGCTTGTAACATAGTGAGTTCCTGTCCCCTTGCGACTAGGGCTGCGGTCAGGGCTTCCACGTTGCCCGAGCGCTCCACACGGGGCTTCGCCACCGATTTCTTTAAGACTTCGCTATAGTCCTTGAAGATGCCATCGAATATTGAGAGGGTGCCTCTGACTTGACCTCTGGAAAATAGTGAATGATGAGTTTACACTAACGGTCTTATTCATAAAAAGATATAGAACATCTAAAACCTTGCTAATGTCTGGTTGTCAAATATTGTTATTCATAAACGCATTTTAGCACAAAAACGTTCTATAAACCTACTATAAAGTTATCAAAGCCAGAACCCTACTTTAACAGTACTATAAGGAAAAAATGGCCGACTCTATATCAGCTGATTAATAAGAAATTGACATTTGACATACAAATATAACATGTCTTGTGTCAGCCTACAAATGTCAGTTTCGTAAACAATCGTACTTCAAGGAGCAGCAGTTGTATTTAATTTATTTTGTTCTTCTGTTTAACCAATTTAGTTAATTATTATGTAATGCAAGATATACAAACTTGGATTGGATTATATTAAAGAATTGTACGTCTTGAAAACCGCCCGCTTCAATTTATTTTGAATGGCATTACCTGCAAACTATATATTGTGAAAACAACCATTAAGGTACTAGCAGAACTTCACGACATTGCAGTTGACCATGGAGACATGCAGTTAGAGGGTAGCAATATCAATGAAACTCATACAAGTGCCTAACCCAAGAAAGGAGACACAACCATTAAATGGTACTAGCAGAACTTCACGACATTGCAGTTGACCATGGAGACATGCAGTTAGAGGGTAGCAATATCAATGAAACTCATACAAGTGCCCAACCCAAGAAAGGAGACATTTTGGCTAGTAGTTAATTAATAAAAAGCTTGTATGAAAAGTATCAGTTTAATTTATTTTTATAATACTCTAGAACAAAATTTTCTCATTTTGTTTTGCGTTTGCCATCTGTGCTTCATCCTCATGTATTCTTTTCTGCAGGACTTTTCAGTTTCTGCTACCTATTTGTAGTACAGCGCCATCCTTACTTCTAACCTGAAATACAAAATTAATGTAATAAATAAATTATTTCTCTTCATTATATTGAGGTTTTCATTTATAACTGACCGGCATTTTAATTTATCTGATATATTTCGTGTATTGTAATTGCGAGTTGCGTGTAGTGAATCATTATTTTTTTCGGGATTTTTTAAATTTTGCACAGGGAAACCTCTGGCGATTTCTATTAAGAAGAACCTCTCACTGACCAATTCGTTCAAAACAATCTAAGGAATAGAAGCAAGCAAGCAAGCATATCGTACCTTCGGTGCAACAAAGTCACAATTCAGTACACTTTTTTTTGTTATGTCTTTTATTAAGATTTTTGATAATTCAATATAAGATTTTTAACGTAAAACTAATTAAACAAGGCAAACAAAATAAACTATTAATTTTATAAAGATTTCAAACCTACTATAAATAGTAATCCAGAAATGAGGAAATAAATGCGAAAAAAATATTAAAAGTCCTCTCCTGTAAAATTAAAAAATGAGCTGTTGTGACTTTGTTGCACCGAAGGTGCGATATGAGAAAATGAGAATGTTTACAAAACAAAACTTACTTTGAACACATTTTGGCTGTAGGCGGCAGCCTATCCTCCTCCAACCAATTGTCACATTGCCTTTTATTAGAACACTGGTCTCCTGTCTTGATTCCATTTTTTTAATTATAAGTAACTATTCAAAAGTTTTCGTCGCTTCAATATATTCAGAGAGTAGATATTATATTCCTTGAATGATAATAACAAACTCATTGACAAATTGGAAAGACGCGCCGCGTCAAAAGTGTCGAAACAGTAGACAATAAAATAGTTTAGAGTACGTAATAATGTCTATGGTCACAATAATTCGGCGCGTAGACAGACATTCTCGTTTGACTTTTCGATGAGTTGGGCGATGATGGCGTGGTGTGGTGGATGACTTCTATAAAATGGCAACATTTTGATTTATATCTGAATTTTAACGACATATTAGTTATCGAAGGTTTATAGAACGTTTATGAATACAAAATTTTATCGAACGTTTTAAAGGCTTATCGAACACTTTAACTAAACAGTGTTTTAAACCTTCGATAAGCTTTTTTTATGAATAAGACCGTAAGAGTTTACGCTTACAAGTTCGCGGTTTTGGAAATTGAGTTTGCTACTGAGGGCAGATTATATCAAAATCATTTATAGTGAACTTTAAGGCGGAGGTTGACTTGCAACGTTTGTATGTCATAATATCAGTGGAGGGCAGCTTGGTTACAAAATAACGATACACAAGAAACGGCGAACGCGGGCTTCGAGCTCATGGCTCAAGCGCGCTCCATTTCTTGTTACAAAACGGCGATACACAAGAAACGGCGAACGCGGGCTTCGAGCTCATGGCTCAAGCGCGCTCCATTTCTTGTTACAAAACGGCGATACACAAGAAACGGCGAACGCTCGCTTCGAGCTCATGGCTCAAGCACGCTCCATTTCTTGTTACAAAACGGCGATACACAAGAAACGGCGAACGCTCGCTTCGAGCTCATGGCTCAAGCGCGCTCCATTTCTTGTTACAAAACGGCGATACACAAGAAACGGCGAACGCTCGCTTCGAGCTCATGGCTCAAGCGCGCTCCATTTCTTGTTACAAAACGGCGATACACAAGAAACGGCGAACGCTCGCTTCGAGCTCATGGCTCAAGCGCGCTCCATTTCTTGTTACAAAACGGCGATACACAAGAAACGGCGAACGCTCGCTTCGAGCTCATGGCTCAAGCGCGCTCCATTTCTTGTTACAAAACGGCGATACACAAGAAACGGCGAACGCTCGCTTCGAGCTCATGGCTCAAGCGCGCTCCATTTCTTGTTACAAAACGGCGATACACAAGAAACGGCGAACGCTCGCTTCGAGCTCATGGCTCAAGCGCGCTCCATTTCTTGTTACAAAACGGCGATACACTAAACGTACTTGCGACGACGCGTCAACCTGGCCGACTTGTTTGTAAGCATTCGCTGGCAATGCTCGCACGGAGCGGCTCGGCTCGCTGCACTAGACTACTGTAGCGCGTTACACTCGATACATTACAAAAAAAAACGTTGCAAGTTAGTCTCCGCCTTTATTTATTTATTTATATATACTTTATTGTACACTAGAAAAAACAGCAAAAATAAATTAATTTAATACTACAAAACATACAATGGGCGGCCTTATCGCTTTATTACTTACATATTATTAAGCGCCGTACTATGCTGTTTCTCCATCTGCTGCTTGACCTCTGCCAGGCCGGTCTTGAACTGATCTGCTGTTATCCTTTCAAGCTTGTAGTCGTGAAGACTCGTTATAAGACCGAAGGTTTCAACTAGACTGTCTGACATGCTGGAAAATGATAAATTAAAGGTTAAGTTAATGGCTAACTTTTAACTATTGATTATGGTTTTTCACAGTCACATCTAGCGAAGATGTTCTTGAAAAGTAAGCACAGACGCAACTTTATAATATTTTAGATGTATGAGGAACAAACAGGGTATAGAGTTCATTCATCCTTTACTGAAAAAGGAGGATCCCCCGACCAGACGGGTGTTGTCTGGCGGGCAACAGCCCAACGATGTCGGGATCTTGCGCGGTAAACTCTAATTGCGAGATGCAGGATTTTTATGTGACGTCAGGATTTTGATGCGTAGTTCGCATGTAGATGCCGCCACAATATCTTTATTCAGGCAACTTTTCAACTTTGATCAGTCGACGTAATTTCGACTGATCAAAGTTGAAAAGTTGCTTGAAAAGTCGCAACGGCTCACAGCGCATCGCATTCCAACATAAAAAAGCGCGATGCGGCCCGACTGTAGTGTGAGATGGTTCATACAAAATGTATGAAAGATGTATGAGGATTTTTGCGATCAAATAATGTTTAGCTGTCGTAAAGTTGTAAATTGAATGAAAGAATATAATAGTGGCACTATAATCAATCACTAAGGGCGAATTTTACTAAACTTTTATACCAAATAAGAGTCTAATCCTGCGAATAAATTTTGAATTTTTGACAGATTTTCCATACAAAAACTGACAGACGACCATTTTATTCCACAGATAAAATATATCTGACTGATCAAATCAGCTCTTAATATTACAAAATAACACTCACCCGTGCGTCAATATATTGAGTAGCTCCGCCAAATGTTTGAGCGTCTTGTCGTACAGCTTGACGTTTGACGTGAGGCTGGCGAACTCCGACGACGAAGACTCCGGCTCCGAACTGATCGAGAAACGAACTGGTTGGAACACCTACAGATCAGAAATAGTCATGTTATTTTAAAGGTTACTTTAACATATATACAGATCAATAGGGATGATAACTAAAAAAATGATTTTTTTATCCGTAATTTGGATAATTAAAAAATCGTTTCGCAAACGGCGGAGGAATCGGTGAACATACATTAAAAAAAAAAAACAGTCCTCCGTACGAACGTAGTACCTCCTTCTTTTTTGAAGTCGGTAAAAATTTACGTATTTAAAAGGTTTCGGCGATACATTAAGTTGAAATGTGACATGACGTCACGAGTACGTAGATTTTAAACTTAATTGTGACGTAGCAACCCCCACTCTCCAGCTTTGATGCGTTTTATCTATACTCCATTCGAAATAAGATTAGAAATTTAAACAAACCTTTTTACAGTCCGTTCAACCGATTTTGACTTCTATATCGTAGGCATAAGGATGGCATTAAAAGCAAAAATGGTTACACAATACCAACTGTTTACTGCAGCTGCCATTTGTCATGCCACCAACGCAATAGAAGTCAAAATCGGTTGAACGGACTGTAAAAAAGGTTTATTTAAATGTCTAATCTTATTTCAAATGGGGTATAAGTATTTTTTAATTGAAATAACTCATAAGTCCCTCCCCATCTTCCCCTTATTAAATGGGGGCTCACTCAATGATACAGATAAAGCTGAATACTTACGGTAGTAGACGCCTCCTTTAGCCTGATGTGTAGATCTTGTATTTGGTCCTTGTATATCTTGACACTCTCCGATACGCCAGACTTGTGTTTACTGAATTCCAACTGAAAGATTAAAACACGACTATTATTTAACACGGTAATAAGTCACTTTACGATGTCAGCTAGCGTTTAAAAAATAAGGGAAAAGTCAAGTGAGCGCCTATGATGCCATTTTTTTTTTTTTTTTTAGGGTGAGAAATCATCCAATGACTTCTCCCGCTCTGGGCGGAGCGGAAGGGCGTGTCAGACTTTTACTGACTATAACCCACCCGTGTTCCTTCATTTGCCTGTTGCCAAGGTCCCGGTATCCCTTTCGGACTTTCCCGCAACGCCTATGATGCCTGCCTTTACTTATTAATTTCTACAACAATAATAATCGTAGCAGGTTGCGTTCTGGGGGCCTAAAGCAGCCACATTAGCAATTCCTCCAAAAGCAATTTATTTCCTGAATTCCCAGCTGTCATTAGCAATTCCTCTAATTTGACACAAAAGCAATTCATGATTTGCGGACCATTTTACGAATCTCCATCGAAAACTGTCAAACAGATCAATTATTTCGTAATAAGAATTGCACGTAGATCGTATTATGAATTGTTAGTTTGTGACATTTTACGATGATTCATAATATTTTTCTATGATGATTCTGTAAAAGTGGCCGTTTCAAAACCCTCCGTAGTTTACCCTACCTACCTCCATGGAAAAAAGGTATGAGTTTATGTATGTATGTAATAATCACCACTTCATCAGCTCCCTGCCTTTTCCCAACATGTTGGGGTCGGCTTCCAGTTCCAGTCTAACTAGATGCAGCTGGGTACCAGTATTTTACATGGAATGTCGCCTATCTGACCTCCACCACCCAATTATTGGGTAATACGATTCCCTAGGTAAGACTGGTTGTCAGACGGGCTTCTGACGAACAGTAACGACTGTCAAAGATCCACGAATTACAGCCGGAACCTATGGCTTAACGTGCTATCCGAGGTACGGAGGGGTTTAGGTATCTAAAGATGGTCCATCCACGGACCAACTGCGGAAAGTGTATAAATGGTTTTTGTTACCTGGAATTTCTCAGTAGCAGCCCCGAGTCTGCATTAGTGCCCGATTGAAGGCAATAGGCACGTACCCCTGTTACATTGGTCTTAAACATAACTGGCGAAATGTGAATGTACCCAACCTTTCGGGTCATTCTATGTTATTATTTTAGAATTATCTTACTTTAACACTCTCCAGGTCCAATATTTTGAGCTGTGCGGTCTTGAGTTCAGACTGTAGTGAAGACACCCTGCCTTCTAGCTGGCGTAGCAGCTGGTCGCGTTTAGCGACCTCCTCGGATGATATGCTTGTCTGTAAGATTGGAAAATAATCAATCCTAACTAATATTATAAATGCGAAAGCCAGTTTGTTTGTTACAGTGTTACGCTTCAACGGCTGAACGGATTTGGATGAAGTTTAGCAGACAGATAGTCCATGACCTGGGTAAGGACATAGGGTCATCTTGGATCGCAGACGAATTCGCGGGCAACAGCTAGTAATTTTTTTTTTTTTAAATAAAATATTTTTATTTATCGATTCGTATCACTTTCTCTTTTTCGCAAAATTGGTAAAATGTCACAAAATAGTTGTCTAGATATAAAGTTGTAATCAGCAACATTGAAGAAAATCATTGTTGGAAGTTTATTTTTTTAAACTTGTTCACAATAAAAACATTTGAACAGTAACACGTTGCACATTGATGTCCCTGTCACCCACTATACAGCATGTAACAAAAACCCTGTCCAATCCAAAAGGTACCCGTGTAACATTACTAAAAAAAAAGTAATAAAAAAACCGTAAATAACAAAGTTATTACTGCTTCAAATTCACGTTTTTAGTAACAAAATTACACCAATTTCATTATAAATTAGCAAATTTTCTACAGAGGTCATAAGTTATGACTTATGACTTGTAGATACCCGCTAAACACCGGCCGCCCGCTCCCCATGTACTGACCCGGAAAGAAATCACCCATTTTTTTTATCAATGGGATATTTTAACCCATTGAAAAAAAAGAGGAGTTATTTTTATTTTCTTTTTTCAAAAAAACAATATACGCATAAATAGACTCTAAGTATGATTCTTAACAACAGCCTCACGGATCAGCCAGTGTTTTTGTTACACGTTGTTTTAAACGACAGAAACCAATAAATAAATAAAATTGTAAGGTAACTTACAAAATTACTAACAGACTGGAGCTGTGCTTGTAAGTCTTGTACGGTAAACCTCAGGCTCTTTAATTCTGTCGCGTGCTCTGTGTCCTTGGTCGATAGTAGAAGCTGTAAATAACAACAAATTACATACATATATCTGCCTGCCTTTTCCCAATAATGTTGGGGTCGGCTTCCAGTCTAACCAGATGCAGCTGAATACCGGTATTTTACATGGAGCGACTGTCTATCTGACCTCCACAACCCAGTAACTGGGCAATACGGCTAAAATCCTTACTAATATTATAAACGCGAAAGTAACTCTGTGTCTGTCGCGCTTTCACGCCAAAACTACTGAACCGATTTAAATGAAATTTGGTACACAGATAGTCTAGAGCTTGAGAAAGGACATAGGGTACTTTTTATCGACATACCACGCGGGCGAAGCCGCGGGCGAAAGCTAGTATTTCAATAAAACTTACTTCAGCATTCTTGAGTTTCTCCTTGAGGTCATCTCTCTCCTTGGATGTAGCGTCAACTATATGCTCCAACGATTCCTTCTGCCATGTCAGGTTCTCGTTATCTACTATCACCTGCAACAAAGCAAATAAAAAATATTTAACGTATATTTTTTGATAAGAAATGAAATTCAACCTTTTACATACGGTTGAAGTTAATAAGGAGCTCGTGGCTAAGTAATAACAGCCGCACGGGTCGATCCATCAGGTTAAGCTACGCTTGCCGGGGTTGGTCCGTGGATGAGTGACCATCTTTACATACCGAGACTCCTCCGTGCCTCGGAAAGCACGTTAAGCCGTTGGTCCCGGCTGTCATTCGTGCATCTTTGACAGTCGTTGCGGTTCGTCAGAAGCCCGAAAGTCTGACAACCAGTCTTACCAAGGGGTATCGTATTATACCCAGTTACTGGGTTGTAGAGGTCAGATAGGCAGTCGCTCCATGTAAAATACTGGTATTTAGCTGCATCCTGTTAGACTGGAAGCCGACCCCAACCTAGTTGGGAAAAGGCGGGCAGATTGATACGGTTGAAGTTAGTATAATGAAAGTGAATGTAGAAGTCTGAACAATATTATGTGACTTTAACATGAATGTAGTTTATTCATTGTTTTGCACAAAGGGTATATGCGTATATGCTCAAAGGGGATTGAAGATTTTTATATGGGGCCTGCCTGGAGATTCCTTTAAACATTCAAACTCAAATTAAAAGCATTTATTTCAATTAAACCATTTACAGGCATTTTTAACTGTCAAAGAGTCGGTCAGTTCGTCAGAAACTTGAAGCTAGTGCATTCAGAGCGATTATTTGAAACACCTATGCAACAAGATGTAAGCAAGTTAAAAAAATATGGATGTCACGTGATCAACTTTGAACGTTAATATTTCGGAAACGTGACTCTTTACGGGGTTTGGTCTTATTTTGTTTTTTGTTTGCAATGATGTCAGCTATCGATATATAAAAGTTAAATGCGCGGGCGGCTTTTTGAAAAAAAAAAACAAAATGGCGGACAGTATATATGCTACGGACCTTCAAAGCCCTTTGTAAGCTCATGCCATAAAGTCTTTTTAACAATATCCGGATAAACCACCATCTGACACTAACGAGACATAATAGAATTTAAATTGTTATCGTCTACTAAAGGCCAATCGACACTTGAGCGGATAAGTAGACACTATCTACCAGATAAAAATAATAAAATACCTTCCTGTCATGTTAACCGTAACTTACCGTGAGGTGGTGAATCATGACAATCGCAAGCAAGTGAAATCTTAAGTGAATTTGAAGAAGAAAAGTTTATTATCATATTTACCTGTCTCCTCTGCTTCTCAACTAACTCCAACTGCGCTGTCAGCTTATTAATAGTATCATCATCGGGTGACGTCACGAACTCAAGCGCAGACGAAGGGCCCGACGGCCCCGACTGTGCCGAATGTACAGACTGTGTCAACTGTGTCGACTGAGCCGACTTGTTTGACCGCACCGACTCGCCCGTCTCGCTGCTAACGTGTGAATGTGCGTCGGAGTCGGCGAGTCGAGCTATGTCTGTCTTAAGTTTTTTGTTTTCTTGACGTAGCTGTGGAATGGAGGAAAATTGTTTAGGCATTTTACTTTATAGAAGAAAGAAAGAAAGAAAGAAAATACATTATACATATCACATTACATCTGTAAGTCATTTATGTTTATTGCGAAGTGAATATTATACCCTAATTTCACCAGTTATGGTATAAGTTCCTTATAATAGACATTTTATACTAGCTGATGCCCGTGGCTTCGCCCGCGTGGATGACGGTTATTATATACTAAAACCTTACTCGAGAACCACTCTATTCATTGGTGAAAACAGCATGAAAATCGGTGCAGTAGTTTTTTGAGTTTATCGCGAACAGGACGACAGACAGACGCGGTGGAATACTAATAAATAAAATAATATATAAGGATATATATATAACATCACGCCTTGTTTCCCCGAAGGGTTGGGCAGAGGTGTACCTGTATAGTACACTCACATTTCACCAAATCGCTTGTCGAGAGGGCAGCAAATCCTTGGATAACCCGAATAATATTCGCATCTCGACAGTTTCGCTAGCCACGTACTCTGTACTCTGTTATGTTACCAAAAAAAGGGGCCAGTCTTAGAGAACATAGCCATATCCACAGATTTGCAGTTTACAGATACCAGGGGGCTTGTAAACTGCAAATCCTAAGGTCCTCGCGCACATCTGGGAGTGGCGCGAGGAGGTGAAGCGCCGGGGTGTAACTCCGCTGCCGCGAGAAATCGCGGCACAGCGGACAGAGCTCCGGCAAGATCTCATGGCGGCATGGAGAGTGCGATTGTCGCAACCCAGTGCTGGGCACGCCACAATAGCGGCGATAAGTCCCCTCTTTGAGGAGTGGATAGAGAGGCGCCACGGCGTCCTCACCTTCCGCCTGACACAGGTCCTCACCGGACATGGCAGCTTCGGGAGGTACCTGTGTAGGATTAGGCGGGAGGAAACGCCCGGGTGTCACCACTGTGTGGATCGCCCGGAGGACACGGTGGAGCATACGGTTGAGGTGTGCCCTGCTTGGGCGGAGCACCGCCGTGTCCTCGCGGAGGCGATTGGCGGCAGTGACCTCTCGCGTCCGGCCCTGGTTCAGGCCATGGTACGGAGCGAGAGGGCATGGGAAGCCGTCACCTCCTTCTGCGAAGCAGTAATGCTCGCGAAGGAGGAGGCGGAACGCGTGAGGGAAAGGCAAAGTTTGCGCCCTCACGCCCCTAACCGCCGCCGTTGGAGACGCCCTGGGCGTCGGGAATCCCAGGCGGATTTCCGGCCACCATAGGCGCGGGCTTGCGGACGGCGAGCAACGGGCAGCTCGCCGTCCGATAAGGACCAGGCCCGGGTCGATGGCGCGTCGTGTTCCACGCGCGCCTCAAAGAGATGTCAGCAAAATTGACGGGGTCCGGTAGGACCGATGCCTGCCAGGGTTGCGGGAAAGTCCGAAAGGGATACCGGGACCTTGGCAACAGGCAAATGAAGGAACACGGGTGGGTTTTAGTCAGTAAAAGTCTGACACGCCCTTCCGCTCCGCCCAGAGCGGGAGAAGTCATTGGATGATTTCCCACCCTCAAAAAAAAAAAAAAAAAAAAAAGGGGGCTTAAAACGACCACTTTGGCAGAACCATAATAGGAAAATATTATAAATCATCGTAAAATGTCACAAACTGACAGTTCATAATACGATCTGCATGCCATTCATATAACGAAATAATTCATCTGTTTAACAGTTTTCTATGGGGATTCGTAAAATGGTCCACAAATTATGAATTGCTTTTGTATCAAATTAGAGGAATTGCTAATGACAGCTGGTAATTCAGGAAATGAATTGCTTTTAGAGGAATTGTTAATGTGGCCGTTTTAGGTCCCCAGTTCGCCCTCTATTAGGTACATGGGACTAAAATTAACTGGCGAAATGTGTACTAAGGTATACTTTTCATGCCGGACCATCCGGGAATTATGATCTTATGTTAAAAAAAAACATTAAATTCGTTACATGATTTGGAAAAAAATCTTTGAGAGTATTTGGATAACATACCTTCTCAACCAACCCCTTAGTCTCATCAAACTTCTCCTTATGTAGTACGTGAGTCTTCATCATATCCTCCTGACAGGACGCTATCAGTAAGAACTGCTCCTTCATGGACTCATTGTTCTGTTTCAACGTGTCCTTGAGGATGACATTCTCGTCTAGGAGTTCACCGAAACGTTTTTGTAATTCCTCTGTGCTTCTGTCATCGGTTATTATGGTACTGGCTACCATCATGCTACCTGGTGATGGCTGGAAAAAGAAAAATACATATACAATAAAAAACAACTGGGTCTAATTATGCTGAAGAGTACCATTGCATCAACACGTAACCGAAAACAAAAAAACTTTTTTCCAAAACAAAACAACCGACTTCCAAAAAAAACACTACAATGTGAAAAATTACTCTAATTTCGAAAGTCGGTGTCTTTGGACCTGTATTTAATTTTTTTGCGTCTTGCTTTTTTTAAGTCGGCTATAAAACTATGAGGCATTTTTTTTTCTGTTGCTTTGCACTGAGTATTTTAATTTTGATCAGTTGGGATTTAGTTTGTTCCTATTATAACATTATTTTGATACATTTAGGAAATATGTTCTTTAAAAGGTCAACAAGAATCTTTTGAGTCCCTAAAATTTAACAAAGTGGCTAATGGTTTCAAAAGCCTCCTCCTCCAAGAATTTTTTATTTAGCTCTGTAGAAGATTATAATAATTAAGCCTAATTATAACAACTAATGCAAATTTTAACCTAAATTCTTTAAAATATAAAAAGAACCCTACCTCTAAGTCAGATATTTTCAAAAAGGAAAAAATCGAATGCCAAAAAATCCAGCGCCGACCACCGACTATGTCCAACACTGAATGAAAGCTGTTAACAAGGAAACGACTAGCGGAGCACTCAACCACGACCTACAACCGGATTATATCTTCCATAATAGAATAATATTATCTAAGGTAAATCCCCTTAGAAAAGACACGTAAAGGTGTGCACACATTTGTACAAAAAAGCATCAGAAATTATAAATTATTTACTCATGTAGGCAAATAATTTTTAGAAGAGACAAAAACCAAAGTAACTTTTTATTGATTGTTTGTAAGATGTTGCGCCACAGGTGTTGACTCCGCACAAGCTACAAGTACGCGGCGGGCCTGTCTTGTACGTGCATTCAAACTCAAACTCAAAAACTCAAAGCATTTATTTCAAATAAACCAATTACAGGCACTTTTGAATTGTCAAGGGGTCGGTCAGTCAGAAAGATGAAGCTAGTTGCCCATTCCAAAGCGTAGGTTCCTATGGAGAAGAACGGGCAAGAAACTCCACGGACACTCTTTTGAATCAGAATATTATTACAATATATTGGTTACATCATTCATGTTGAAATTATACATGTGAGAACAATGTCCGTCCGTAAAAAGATAAAAAAGAAACAAAACAATACAAAAATTAAAATAAATTAAAATAAGCCGTGGCAGCTAAGAGATGACCAGTCCCTACTGATGGCGCCCGTTCACGAACATGACGCATGGATCAGCACCATTAAGCCAACCATTTTGAAGGGAACTTAATGATCCAACACACACGCCACCACCAGCGAGACATTAAAGTGAGCATGACATACTCTCAGTCGCCAGGGCACATTCAAGCAATGAAAGACGTACCTAGTAAATGGTAGCTTTAAAGTACTTAGGTAAGTACATAGTGCTCACACACATGTGCTATGCAGTTATACAAAACTAGGAGATTGAATTTATTTACAATGTAAATAATTATAGTTTTTACAATCTTCAACAGCTCCAACAATGAATTACTATTTCATGAAATCATGACATTTGACACTTATATGAACTTAAGGAGTTGTATTGCTGATTCTAATGTTTATAATTCTGTAAATCCATATTTGTTACGGCCGCGAATCATATTTAGATCAACATACTACCTGATACTGACCTGCAAATTGCAAAAAAACGTAAGAAAATTTGAATTTCGCGGGCTACCCTGAAGTTTTCGCCTTAACGTCAGTGCCGTAGATTTTATCGATTCCATCACGTGCTCTCAAATAAAGGAGACCGCAAAATATGAGCGAATATTGTCATCAAATGTAAAGTACTCACGGTAAATACCACAACGACAATGTGTTCAAGCCCTTACAAAGTTTATGTTTTCTATTTTCGTTTCATTTAATAACGTTTCCATCACCGGCGCGGCGGTGACATTACATGATGTGATTGATTGAAGGGAATACAATTATGATAACGTTAAAAAATCCCTATGTCTAATAAGATACTTAATGGGTTTTTTTAACCATTAATTGTTAATAAAGTTGTTGTTTAGCGACGTCATAATAATTAAATCATTAAATTGCATGCGGTATAATAATCATTAAAACCTTATCTTACATTCTTGTGGTAATATGACGATTGACGGTAGTAAGTTTAATATTGATTACATAATGATTATTCATAAATAATTGTGAGTTGACAGTCTAATGGTGGAATCCCACGATCGGCAATATTGCAGACGGACATGCACGGCAGACGACCACAGACCGCCACGCACCGCACACACCGAGGCGCTTCCGATGTCTGCGATACCCCGCACGTACACCTTCCCATGGTCCATCTCGTCCGGGCTCGTCGGTGTCCATCCGCAAAATCGCGGATCGTGGGATTTCGGTAATCGATGGGGATTCAGACTAATGGGCCTACCACACGCACAAGCTTCACCTCGGTTCTGCCTGCGCAAGCTTCTCGCATGATGCAGTTTTCTTCTGCATGTGATACAGTTTTACCAACCGCACGCACGGTGTTCTGTGTACAAACCGGCTTGCGCAGGCAGAACTGTGGTGAAGCTTGTGCGTGTGGTAGGCCCATAATAAATAGACATGCGGCAATGTTGTTTATTTAGTAGGGCTATCTAAGATAAGAGACTGGCTCTTTAAAATATTTTATGTAGGAAAGGTAGGTATTTCACTACCCAAAATATAAGATAAACAAAGGGACTGTTTTTTTTATTAATTAAAAATAAATTTTTGACCGTTAAACGGCAACTTGCATTGCATTGGTTAAGGAATCGGTTTCCTCGCTGCATACTGTGGATCGGATTTCCCACAGATCTTAAAATCAAGTTCAAGGAAAAAATTTCGTCAACATCGAAAATAACACAAATAATTGTGCAAAAAGAAGAAAAAAACACACCGTACGAACTTTAAACACATGTTAAATAAAACTGATTTAGATTAATATTGATTTATTGATTTCAGAATAACAAAACATTATTAAACAATTTTTGCAGCAATGGAAACTGAACTTTGTGTAGCAGACATAAAGTATCTTTTTCCAAAGCATGTTAATTAAACATTTCAAGTGGCTAAATGCACTTTTATGTTGTACGAGTGTGTGTATTATAAAGTAAAGTCCCTGCTAAATGTTTGTTACACAAGTGCAAGGCTTGTTATTATACCTTATACAGCATGATTCAAACCCAGCTTGCCTCGCATTCCTATAATTAGTCTGTTTTAACTTTATAATAGGTAGGTCAATAGAGGAAAATAATTTAGAAAAATATAATTTGTCAACATATAACGTGCACGTCTCCCTCCATTGTTCTCACATGTATAATTTCAACATGAATGATATAACCAAAATTTTTGAATGTAGTTTCTTGGCCGTTCTTCTCCATAGGAACCTACTACGTTACGGAGTGCGCAACTAGCTTCATATTTCTGACTGACCGACCACTTGACAACTCAAAAGTGCCTGTAAATGGTTTATTATCCTTACTAATATTATAAATGCGAAAGTAACTCTCGTCTCTCTGTCGCGCTTTCAACTACTGAACCGATTTAAATGAAATTTGGTACACAAACAGTTTAGAGCCTGACATAGCGCAAGCCGCGGGCGGAAGCTAGTTTGAAATAAATAGTTTGAGTTTGAAAGAGATTCAAAGTAATCTTAATCGTTTGACGTATCTACTTACTTATACTTTTACATTGCAGTCCGATGACTTTTGCATTATGCGAATAATGTTTACAAAACATTATCTCGATACTCATAATTTAAACTGTAGTACGAGTATGTACCAATAGTGATAAGTGTAATCTATGTTACTGAATATTGACGCAAGTTTAAATAACATTGTCTCCATAATATCAGCCATTAGGTCCTTACTGCATTTTATTTTGTTACTAGCTTCCGCCCGCGGCTACGCCCGCGTGGTATGTCGATAAAAAGTAGCCTATGTCCTTTCTCAGGCTCTAGACTATGTGTGTACCAAATTTCATTTAAATCGGTTCAGTAGCTTTGGCGTGAAAGCGCGACAGACAGACAGACAGACAGAGTTACTTTCGCATTCATAATATTAGTAAGGATTAGCTGATGCCCGTGGCTTCGCCCGCGTGGATGTCGGTTAGTATATACTAAAACCTTACTCGAGAACCACTCTATCCATTGGTGAAAACAGCCTGAAAATCGGTGCAGTAGTTTTTGAGTTTATCGCGTACAGGACAACAGCAGACGCGGCGGAGGATTTTGTTTTATAATATGTAAGGATTATGGTTTATGTGTGTAGGTGTGTCCGTGGCATCACAGCGGGCCCTATCAGAATACCAGCGCTGCGGTATTTATTTATTTTTTTAATATCGCAGCATTATACTGGGATAGGAGCCGTTTTGGCCTGGCACAGATCGTTTTTGCTTTTAATTTCTTTTTGTGTTCGTTTATTTGAAAAATATATTTAATTTTTTAGTTTTAATGCTCCTTTTTATTTGACTGTTTGTATACATATCTTAAGCTTGTCGCAAATAATATTTTTTTTTCTTTCTTTCTTTACTGCTGTATTTAGGCTTTCCATTGCGTTGATGAGGAAATTGCCAA
The DNA here is from genome assembly GCA_949152455.1 of Lithophane leautieri. Classification (NCBI taxonomy): domain Eukaryota; kingdom Metazoa; phylum Arthropoda; class Insecta; order Lepidoptera; family Noctuidae; genus Lithophane; species Lithophane leautieri. The sequence goes on from OX424475.1 coordinate 2,758,572, forward strand.
TAACCGTGCTGGGCAAAAGGGATTATATCTTATATTTTAGCTAGATACTTGTATACTGCAGACTAGGACCGTGACGCCTCAAAATAATGATTTCAGAAGACATATTTTTGTTTTATTAAATGAAACTAGCGAACACGGCGGACGTCATCCTGCCCGAACAGCACCACCTACCGGGTTCAATTGTATTTTCAAACCATCCAGATACCCACTCAAATATACACAAAAAATTTCATCCAAATCGGTCCAGCCGTTTAGGAGACAAACACACGGTACAGAAGAATTATATATATAAGATTATAATTTAACAATTGTGAATTCAATTATAACTAAATACATGCTATTTTTTAATTAAGACATAATTATGTATACTTAATTAATTCCTAGTTTAAATTATGCTCATACTTATGAAACTTTTAAAGCAATTTTTTTATGTCAAGTTAAGTGATCTCTCAACGGCTTCCATGGATCGTGTTATCGATAACATTTTGGTTAGGGCACTCAGACAGAAAGCGTGGTTAGGATTACGTAAAACTTGAAGTAGGTCAAAAAAGCAAACAAACAAGTAAGTACTTTCAAACAGACTGTCTTAGCACTGTGAAAGTTCCATTATTTTTTGGTCGAATTAAAACCTCATAAGCAGTCGCGCACTTGCGGTCCATACATCACAACAATTATACTCCATTTGAAATAAGATTAGACAGTCCGTTCAACCGATTTTGACTTTTAACCGTAGGCATAACGATGGCATTAAAAGCAAAAAAGGTTTCAAAATACCAACTGTCTACTGTAGCTGCCATTTGTCATACCACCAACGCAATAGAAGTCAAAATCGGTTGAACGGACTGTAAAAATTTCATTTAAATGTATAATCTTATTTCAAATGGAGTATAGTACCGAGACTGAGAGATTTTTAGGGTTCCGTACCGAAAGGGTAAAACGGAACCCTATTACTAAGACTCCACTGTCCGTCCGTGTATCTGTCTGTCCGTTTGTCACCAGGCTGTATCTCATGAACCGTGATAGTAAGACAGTTGAAATTGTCATAGGTGATGTATTCTGTTGCCGCTATAACAACAAATACCAAAAAAACAGAAAACCAGAAATATATATTTAAGGGGGCTCCCATAAAACAAACGTGATTTTTTTGCCGTTTTTATAGGTAATGGTACGGATCCTTTCGCACATGGCCGATTCTTTTTTGTACATTTTCTGATTTTTTAAAATTCCTGTACAATTTTGCATCCTGAGTCACACATCTAATTGAATCGATTACCTATATCTCTCTCCCTCTTCTTCAATGCCCAATGGGTAAAATGGCGAACAATGGAGGTGACCTATACTCTACCTTCATCTAATTTAAGTATAATTGTTTAACTACCGTACCGTCCCACTGCTGGGCAATGGGGCACCACCTCTGTTTGTCATAAGCTTGATGTGACACATGTTCAAGAAAGGTGTGTAGCTGAACAGTCTCGCTAGCATTTTCAAGAAAGGTGTACAGTCACGAGCAAAAATATGTATCCACTCAGCAAAATGTAATAACGTTTTTCTCATGGAATAACGATTGTAACTTTGAGATGATACCTATTTCATAGTAATCGGGGTTCAATAATACTATGTTCGTCATATCATAAAATTACAATCAATATAGAAAGATAAAATCACTTTTAAAAGTTGCTAAGTAGGCATGGGTTCGATATATCAAAACGTAACATATATCGGATATGTGTTTATTATCATACCATATCGATATCTAAATATACATAACCGTTTTCACAAAAACTTCATCGAGCTATGGCTTATCCAAAGCGCAACAACGAGAACGAACTACGAATAATGTCGAATAAGTAATAACGAACAAAACGCAAACTTCACATCACGAGCGATATGAGATCGACGGTTTTTATTCGCTTTGTCTCTGTCTTACCATTCAATGTTTTATTGGCGTAAAAGTGATGAAGCGAATATTACGTAACTTCGGCTAGTGATTGGTTATTTGGTTAATAATAGTGCGTGCGTAATATCTATATCCTAACGCGCTAGCAATAAGGTCTAGTTTCTATTTATTTAGTTACAACAAATATTCCATAAGTTAGCAACTTTCCGGCGGCTACTCGATATCAGGGAGAAATTCATTCTTTAAACTAGCCCTACGTTCAATAGATTTAAGGTTGAATTTATGTTGTTGGAATAAGAAATTGCATCGAATGAATTTTGATTTGTATTTTTTAGACAGTTTTGTTTTGAGTTGCACTTGACCTTGGTGACACGTGCCCTACTTAACGATAATTCTTTGCCTTTTTTTAGTTTTATAGTTTGTATTTAGGTACTTATTGTAAATAAAAAGTAATATAAAACTTTTAGTGTGTGTATAAAACATTTAAATTAATACCTATCGGTCTAAGCAGTGTACATTTGTGTTAGTGTAAATAAAGGAGATTTAGGATATTAAGATTAATTAGGTATAAACAATGTCGCGCAAAGCCGAGCGTAAAGAGCAGCTTGCATTTCTAAATGCAAATTCTTAATTCATCCAGAATGAAACAATCAATAACGTAGAAAAAAAAAAAAAAAATATTCAATCATTGTAAATAAGACGATTTTTAAATGCGCCAAAAAAGTTAGCTTTTAATAATTGACATAATTATAGTATGTTTTCAAAAACTTTTCTGCTAGTCCTAAGCCTAAATTAAAGCATGAAGGGTAATCGTCGTACTTACAAGAAGCTAAACTGATAAATTTATTATTTTTAAACTTTAAAAAACGAAAGCACTTATATCAATGTATTAACGGTAAAAGTGTGAGTTTGCGTTTCGTTCGTTTCAGTTACTTGTGCAAATCGTACTACTGATATCGATATCTGAAAACGGATATCGATATGAAAACTGAATATCGGTTACATATCCGTTAGCAACTAAATACGAAAACGCCCATGTCTATAATGCTAAGTGTATACATATTAGTGCTCGTGACTGTACTTATACTGAACAGTCTCGCTAGCATTTTCTCGGCCTAACCAGACCATGCATTCCGTCCCGTCACAGGACACAACATACCGCTTAAAAAAAATGCGATACCAACTACATTTCATGTGTTCAGCACATGTCGCGAATACTACGTGTCATGTGTCCTTAGGCGGAAGATTATGTTATATACTTAAGACTAATTATAGAATCATACCACGCTATCATCAGTAATTGTGTACTCTCTACTAGTGGGACAATCAAAATAAAAAGTATTTTAGTATTACCTACAAAAAAAAAAAAATCCTAACAAGGGCAAACTAAAAATAAATATATCATCAAAATATCTACCTAGGTATAAATTTCTATGATAAAACGTGTATGATGTTGAAGTATTAAAAAGATAAGTCAACAATATCATATTGATTTTTGCATACGCATAAGCGCAAGGTCATCATAATCCATACTAAAATAATACTAATATTATAAATTCTAAAATAACTTTGTCTGTCTGTATGTTACCTTTTCACGCATAAACCACAGAACGGATTTCGATAAAATGATAGATGGCATCCCGGAGAAGGACGAAGGCTACTTTGTATCGACATACCACACGGAACAGTGATACTGAATTCCAATCATATATTTTTCAAGGTTCACCCCCCCCCCCCCCGTTAATTAACCGAATTAACCGGGGGGGTGAGCCCCCATCCAACGGGTACAGGGTGGATCCGGGAAAGGCGGAAACTGGAAGTTATGGCGCAACTTGGGAGAGGCCTATGTCCAAGACCCGACCATGATAAGCTGAGCTGATTGATTGGTGGTTATGTTGCGGGATCTACAACATCTCGTGCGTACTATGCATCACACCTAACGTCGATGCGACATCCATACTAATATTATAAATTCGAAAGTATGTCTGTCTGTCTGACTGTCTGTCTATCTGTTACCTTTTCACGCCTAATCCACTGAACAGATTTCGACGAAATTTGGCAGGGAGATAGATGGCATCCTAGGGAAGGACATAGGCTACTTTTTATCGACATACCACGCGAGCGAAGCCGCAGGCGGAAGCTAAGTATAAAAAATTAACTTACACAATCTCCAAGTTTAAAATGCGCCTTGAAGGCCATGTTAGCTTCAACGGAGAGGTCTTTCATAGCCTCTTCCATCTGCTCCTTGTCCAGACACAAGTCCACTCCATTCTCTATGCCGTTGCACTTCATATCCAGGCTGGTACCAGGAGAAGTGCCCAGGATTATGAACGAGTCCTCGTCCCCGATCTGCAGGCTTGTCGTCATGTTCTTACATCAATCTGGAAAGAAGAACTTGATGTTAATTGTGTGCAGATGAAGAGTGGAAGGTAGGATATATTTTGGGGTGTGTGCCCATGCTAACCAACATCCTTACATATTATAAAACAATGTCCTCCGCCGCGTCTGTCTGTCGTCCTGTATGCGATAAACTCAAAAACTACTGCACCGATTTTCATGCTGTTTTCACCAATGGATAGAGTGGTTCTCGAGTAAGGTTGGTTTTGGTATATAATAACCGACATCCACGCGGGCGAAGTCGCGGGCATCAGCTAGTTATAAATGCGAAAGTGAGTTTGTTTGTTTGTTACGCTTTCAGGCTAAAACGGCTGAACGGATTTGGATGAAATTTGACACATGTGTAGACCATGACCTGGAATAGGACATAGGATACTTTTTATCCCGATATTCCCACGGGATCGAGACTTACGCGGGTGAAACCGCGGGCCGCAGTTAGTACCAAATAAAACACACACAGGTCACGGAGACGCCTCGGCAGTAGCTGCTGCGACGTTATTGTCAACTCTTTCCATACAAACCAAGCGTGTCAATGGGAGTCACCGTTTACTCATGACTGTGACAGCCGAAACTTGCGCTTAGCGCTTATTATACGGGCACGAATAGTAATAGCACGTAATGGCGTCTCTAGTCACTGCAGGCGAAGCAATTTCGTGCTCTGTGGTCTAGAACGCCGATAAGTCGGCAAGAACTTATGGGAGCATATCTTGGTAAGTCTTAGCAAAGAAATAGGAGTGACTGCCTATGGGTGAGACGTCGGTACCTAAATTTATATCGCCCGAACGTGCCTTTAAATACCTCTTATACTCACACAAATCCAGTCCATCAAAAGTAATGGACGCTTTTTGCCATTTGACCGATCCTGACATAAGTTTGGATCGGTCAAATTGCGTTCGGGCGACTATTCATTACCCCAAATCTACCTCCCCTTCGTCCAGTCCGACGTCCTACCGTCACGGACTGAGTCTTTTGTATTAAATCGTTTTTAGGGTTCCGTACCCAAAGGGTAAAACGGGACCCTATTACTAAGACTCCGCTGTCCGTCCGTCTGTCACCAGGCTGTGTCTGATAAACCGTGTTAGTAAAACAGTTGAAATTTTCACAGATAATGTTCTGTTGCCGCTATAACAAAAAATACTATAAAAACCGGCCAAGTATGAGTCGGACTCGCTCACGACTAGTATTTGTTGTTATAGCGGCAACAGAAATACATCATCTGTGAAGATTTCAACTATCTAACTATCATGGTTCATGAGATACAGCCTGGTTACAAACGGATGGACGGACGGACGGACACCGGAGCCTTAGTAATAGGGTCCCGTTTTACCCTTTGGGTACGGAACCCTAAAAACAGAATATAATAAATATTTAAGGGGGCTCCCATACAACAACGCGATACGGAACCCTTTGTGCGCGAGTCCGACTTGCACTTGGCCGGTTTTTTAAATTTATGAGTCAACTATAAGAAGTAGGTGAGTGTGCTACTTTCAAGCAATAGGGTAACAACCTGTTAATGGATTGTTATTTTAACAAGTGACACATTTCGCAGATCAATGATTATGTACAAATAACTTTGAGAAAATCATCATCATTTCAGCTGAAAGACGTCCACTGCTGGACATAAGCCTTCCACAAACGTCGCCTTATCGACCGAATGAGTAATTGATAGAAATTTTAGGAGTTTACCCATCCTTACTAATATTATAAATGCGAAAGTGAGTTTGATTGTTTTCTCTTTCACGCAAAAACGGCCGAACTGATCGATATGAGATAGGTATGTACAGTACGACACAACTTAGTCCTTACTAATATTATAAATGCGTAAGTAACTCTGTTTGTCTGTCTGTCGCGCTTTCACGCCAAAACTACTGCACCGATTTAAATGAAATTTGGTACACAGATAGTCTAGAGCCTGTGAAAGGGCATAGGCTACTTTTTATCGACATACCACACGGGCGAAGCCGCGGGCGGAGGCTAGTGTAATATAAATTTGAAAATTTGCATTCATTCATTTCAATTTTATGAATGTATTTGGTTAAGTATATGAGTTTACAAGTTATTGCGTTTGCGTAAAGATCATTTTCAGCTAAAGCAGTAATAAAGATTGGTGATTTTGAAGGCGCAGTCAGTTCGGATGCGTGATTGGTTTTACGAATTTTGCCGATGCTACATCTAAGTTGTATCGTACTGTAGCCTGGGACCAGGAAAAGGACATAGGCTATTTTTCATCCTAGATCGCAGACGAAGCCTTAGGAAATAGCTAGTAGCCTATAAGTTAATACTTATTTCTCCTTAGTATTTCAAGTGTTCCAAAGGCACCCATAAATGTTACATGCCACCCAAACCATAATTGATTCCAATTGACACTATAAAAGGAAATCTGTTTTGTTTTTATCGTGTTTGTTTACATATTTATCATATGACAATAGTAAATTGTTATTGTTTTCTTTCTAAACCTAACATAACAAAAAAAAAAAACATTAGGCTGAATTATATCGATATGTAGGTATCATTAGAGTGTTTCATTGATCTACAATTAATAATAGTGTTATTAGAATGATTCAAATGCTCTATATCGTTAATTCTCAATATTGTCCATGGAGTTTCTTGCCCATTCTTTTCCATTCGTACCTACCTACTACGCTTTGGAATGGGCAATTAGCTTCATATTTCTGACTGACCAACTCCTTGAAAATTCAAAATTGCCTGTAAATGGTTTAATTAAAATAAATAGTTTGAATTTATATTTGTAACACTGAAATTACTCCCACAAAATGTCTATTCAGAGAACCAGAAAAGTATATTTTTGTTTGGCAATGTCATACAGGTGAATAATATTAGGTGCTCTGATTTGGTAAGGACAACGCTTTTCAAATGACTTATGAATGTCTTTATATATTATTACTAGCTGCGCCCCGCAGTTTCACCCGCTTAAGTCTCAATTCCGTGGGATTATCGGGATTATCAGGATACTTTTCCTATGTCCTATTCCAGGTCACGGTATAACCATGTGCCAAATTTAATCTAAATCCATTCAGCCGTTTTAACGTGTTAGCGTAACAAACAAACAAACTTACTTTCGCATTTATAATATTAGTTAGGATTACACGCGGTCACTGAACTCATTTTTTATTTTCATAGCCTATATAGTTTGTCCCACTGCTGGGCAAAGGCCTCCCCTTTTTCCTTCCAAATCTCTCTATTTTGTGCGATTTCTGGCCATGTTACTGAACTCATCATTATGCATTATGAACTGAACTTTTACAAAGGGACCAACACTGAAATCGCGAAAAAAGAAAGCTGCTGTCCCAAACATATTAAATTACCATTACCGTCTTTTTATTTATTTGGTAGAGTAGAATACCCAGAGTTTCTAGCAAAGTTTTTGTTAGTAGTTTAAAAGAACACGGCATTTTGACTCAGCGTCAGTGTGTGCATTGAGCCTCAGGCGATTTCGCGTCAACTGTAACTTCACATCAGAGAAAGTTGGTTACATAACCATGTGGAGCTAAAACTAATACTTAAGTAGAAAAAATTTAAAATAATGACGAATACAAAACTCCACTTAAAAGGTGGCTAACAAATTCAATGAGTATCCATTTAACATAAATAACAACAAATACAGTTTATTATTATTTCCCGAGTATAATGTACTTTTTAACAGGAAATGTTTCTGTCCATGCCCTTTAGAATAGTAATGGTATAAAATCAATAAATTATATACATTATAATGTTGACTGTTATTTAATTCCCACTACTAAAACCGCATATATTAATTTCTGAGTTTATCTTTTACAGGTAGATTACCCAAGCATAAGTCAAATGATATATCAATTCATTCAAATCATTTCAAATCAGCTGATGATAAAATAAAAACTACCTGGCAAATAATAAATAATGAAACAGGTAGGAAAAAACAGCGTAGTACTGAATTTAATTTAGAGACTGCACATGGCCCAATCAACTCGGATGTAGAAGTAGCTCAGGAATTTGAAAACTTTTTTGGTAATATTCCAGTTAAAACTACTGGAGCTTTAAATTCCTCACCCGTGCTTTCTGCTGCCTTACTTAGAAATAATGTAAAGGCATGCCCTTTGGAGTTAAGGTTTCAGCATACAAACCCCCAGGCAGTTATAAAAGCTTTTAAAGATCTTAAAATTAAATCAACAGAAGATCTATGGGGAATGTCTGTAAAAGTCTGTAGATCTATCATCGAAACCATTGCGCCCTATCTAGCTTTCATATTTAACACCAGTGTAGACCAAGGAGTCTTTCCGGATCTCATGAAACACAGCAAAGTAGTTCCTTTGTTCAAATCCGGTGATAGTAAGGAACCTAACAATTATAGGCCTGTGTCAATTCTGCCAGTTTTCAGTAAGGTGTTTGAAAAGTTGATGCTCAATCAAATGTTACGTCACTTCAATAAAAATTCCATCTTTCATGAACAACAGTACGGTTTCACCAAAGGGCGTTGTACCACTGACGCCGGGGTTACCCTAATAAAGAACATTTTTAACGCCTGGGAAGAAGCACAGGATGCCATTGGAATCTTTTGCGACCTCTCGAAGGCGTTCGATTGCGTCGACCATGAGACACTTCTGCTGAAACTAGAGCACTATGGGGTTAGAAATACAGCTCTTGATTTACTGAGATCATATCTGAAAGATAGGAAAGTTAAAGTTCAAGTAAACGGCGTGAACTCATTGGGGTCTGAAATGGCAATGGGCGTTCCTCAAGGCTCGATATTAGGTCCATTCCTCTTCTTAGTTTATATTAATGATTTACCCCAATTACTTCTAAATCAACCGAAGATGGTGTTATTTGCAGATGACACATCATTGATTTTTAAAATAAATCGACGATCACAAAATCTTGACGACGTGAATAGCTCTATTCTTCAGGTCCAAGATTGGTTTACGGTAAATAATTTGGTACTCAATGAAAAAAAAACCAAATGTATTCGATTTACATTACCTAATGTTAGAAGTAGCGAATGTGACATCATATTGAATGGAGAAAAACTAGAGTTTATTAATGAAACAGTTTTTCTGGGTATCACGCTAGACGAGAAATTACAGTGGGGACCTCATATAAAATCTCTTGCGGGGCGGTTAAGCTCGGCCGCTTATGCTGTCAGAAAGATAAGACAGTTAACAGATGTAGAAACCGCGCGTTTGGTCTATTTCAGTTACTTCCACAGCATTATGTCGTATGGCATTTTACTGTGGGGTCGGGCTGCTGACATTGAATCCATCTTTATTTTGCAAAAGAGAGCTGTCAGAGCCATTTATAATCTATGTCGCCGCGAATCTCTCAGGGAACTATTTAAAAGGATTAATATTATGACGGTACCTTGCCAATTTATTTATGAGAATATTATGTATGTAAGAAAAAATTTAAATCTATTTAAGAAAATAAGTGACAGACATAATTTTAATACTAGAAATAAAGATAAAATAGATCAACCATTTTTCAGATTAGCTAAAGTACAAACATCTTTTATGGGGTACTGCGTTAAATGCTATAACAAAATACCTTGTGATATATTGCAATTAAATGAAAGAAAATTTAAAACTCATATAAAAAGTACACTTTGTAAACAAGCTTATTACAAATTAGAGGATTATATCCAGGATAAGAATGCTTGGAAACATGCTGGTCTTGCTCCATAGGACAATTTAGAGTCTGGACAAAATCAAACTGGTTGTTAATTTAGTTGTATATTTTATTATTTGTATGTCATAGATTTTTACACTCTGTGATTGCATGGAATCACGCACTGATTTATTAGTATTACTTGTAAAGATGTTAGGAATATTGTAATATCGTATACTTTTACAATGTTTGTAAATATGTGAGCACCATGTACCTATCACATAACTGATTTATTTGTCATTGCTCCATTTATAATTATTTTTTTTTGCCTTTTGTGGGACAGTAATCTTATTGTGGGTGCATGGTCTTCACATATAATTATATAATTCATGTATACAAAATATTGTAAACATTTTTGAAAAGAGTAACGGTGGAGTTTCTTGCCCATTCTTCTCCATACGAAATCTACCTTTTGGAATGGGCAACTAGAATCAATTCTATTTCTTTGTTTGTTTTTCATTGACGTTCAAAAGTGCCTTTTATGTGCCTATTTGAAATAAATTATTTGACTTTGACTTTGACATTAAAACAAAATATGGACAAGCCCACTGAGTAAATAGATACACGTAATTTATATTCAAAATTAATTATGAAACATGAACAATTAGGAAACAGCTGTGCACATTAAAATGATATTGCTAATTGTTAATACAGTACTTTTATTTGTAAAATAAAATAATAAAATAGTTACTAAGCACTTTTTATCAAATTACTTTTTAATCTTCCTGGTAAACTGTTCCTCCAAATAAATAAATATTCAGCAAATAATGGGACTCTCAACATTGTATCCTGTATGCCCCGATATTTGCATGAAACATTAGGATGCTGCTGACATGACATGACAATACATTTAGCTATTTCTGGGCTGACACAACTAAGATTGCCTTTGGGAGATTAAAAAAATAAAATTAAGTATAGTCACAAGCAGAAGTACAATCAGGCAAGATTCAAAAATAACTTTATTCTAAAGTATTGATACAAACTTTGTGGTGTTACAAACACAGTATTTTTGAACAAAACCATACTAATATGGAACAGGTCTTTTCTCAAAGTTGCCATTTTAATTTCATGAAAAACATGCTGTTAAGTAATGTATTACTGTAAGGTATTTATGCTTGCGAATGTAAAATATATATATATATATATATATATCTAAATAATATAATGTAACTAAATGCAAGCAATCAGCTTCAATGCAGCTAAAGAGCATGATATGGCAGATATTCATGTAATCAAACATAAATTAAATACCAAGTAATTGAAATCATTGCTCAAATAAGTGTTCTTATCTTTGAATGAATATTTAGTCTTTCTCTTTCATTTTTTAATGAATGGTCAAACAATTTAATGATAATAATATCCTGCTGTCCTTGATAAGGAACTCATTGCATTGTCTATGGTAGTGCAAAGTTTTAACTTCATCAAGCAATAGGTTTGGAGAAAAGAGAATAAAATATTCTATTGTTTTCTTGGTATGGGCATATTATAAGGCAGCTGTACCTACTGAGACATGTGGTTTTTTATTAAGCATATGTATGGGAAATAATGCATGGATTGCATACAAGATGGTAATATTATGGCAAGGAACGGGTGAATACGGGTGGTTTTGGTAACGTAAGAATAGACAAAAAAAACCCGGCCAGTTACGAGTCGGACTCACGCAGGAAGGGTTCCGTATCATAATCTATAAAAACAGCAAAAAATCACGTTTGTTGTATATGAGCCCCCTTAAATATTTATTTTATTCTGTTTTTAGTATTTGTTGTGATAGCGGAACAGAAATACATCATCTGTGAAAATTTCAACTGTCTAACTATCACGGTTCATGAGATACAGCCTGGACACATGTACAGACAGACAGCAGAGTCTTAGTAATAGGGTCCCGTTTCACCCTTTGGGTACGGAGCTCTAATGGCAGATCACAAACTGTCGTTTTGTTTATTCTTCCGTCCACAAAACCCGTTTCTATGGTGATCATGCTACAAGTGCTGGTAGAGATGTAAGTATAGAAGAAAAGGAGTTTTGTGCTGACCCCAAATAAATTGGATTAAGGGATGGAGGAGCATGGTATTGTTATTATAACAATTTAAATAATTGACAAAGATAATGTTTATTTAATAATAATGTCAATGTAAGTAAGTAATTTCTAAACTATTTACCAATATCCTGGCTCTACAAGTAGCCTCTGTAGATTGAATTTAAAGCACTTTTGTATCTTTGTTATGACTCACAGATATCACGTCTCAATTTACTCAATAGTCAATAGTCAATTGAAATTAACTCACTTTTTCACCTACTTTTTAAATTGGCAAGTCACTGGGAGATAAGTCGTGAATTTGTGATAGACATCGAAAAATTCTAACCTTTGCAACTAGTTATTCTGTCAAGGGAAGTCCCCCAATACAATGAAAGATGATAAGTACGCACTTGTTAAAAAAGCCGAAAACGCGACTATTCAATAAATGCTTATAAAATTAAATATCACTAATAAAAGCACCACCAATCATTGATTAACCTGAATACTTGTGAGCCAGAGCCACTTGACGCCGTAACTAAAAATAAATTATGAAACTTGTCATATTTTCGCATGTAGGTAGAAAAATAACACTTACCGGATAATTCGAAGCAATGACAAAATACAGTTGTTGTGGACATGCACAAGTTTGTATTACATCTTATGCAAATTGCACCACCAATTATTTGTTATCGTAGGCACTTTAGTTAAATGAGACGGAAAGTAAATATTTTTTTGATAGCGGAGGACCTCGAAACGAAATTCATTCACAAGACCTTGGGGGATATTTTGACTTACACTGACAGTTCGAATTTGATGAAAGATGACACTCGTCACATGATCTAACACAGCAATAATAAAACGTGAAGGTAAGAAATAACAACAACAACCGAGGATGTGTATCAAAAAGTTTCATTTCTAAAGTTGAACTGTGAACACAAATAAACATATTGAATTATATTTAGGTGTAGTGATTTGATAATTGAACATTTGAGAACCATAAGTTCTCGGTAAAAACATAATTTGAACAGTGTGGTGAAAAATAATGTCTATCGTGTGTCTCACCTCTAGACGATGATAAAAAGCTGTCAATATGTCAATGTCAAATTTGTCAATGTCAGTCTCGCTCAGTTCGCGATTTGTATCGTTTGTGCAGTGTATTATTAATTATTTTTCATAATTTTGAAAGAAATGTCGAATGAAAACGTATTGGATTTACACCATGTCCACCAAAGCTTTCAAAGAAGTCTCAAAGAGGAAGACGACGTTGTCATTGAAGCTTACATAGACGGTTACAACGAATTAGTAAAGTAAGTTATTTACGTTGTGTCCGTATGGATTTTAAAATTCTAAGTGCTTAGATAAGATTAGACAATAAGTTCGCGAGGTCATGTAGCGTAAATTGGCACGAAATTATAGCATAAGATTTCGCAATTTTTTGTATTGATGCATTCAAAGGTAAAAAATGATTTTGCATTAAACAATGAAGAACATCGGTCTTACCAAGGGGTATCGTGTTATCCAGTAACAGCTGGGTTGTGAGGGTCAGATAGGCAGTCGCTCCATGTAAAATACTGGTGTATCTACATACTTGGGAAAAGGCTAGGCAGATTGAATTATTGATTGAATGAAGACAAATGTATTGTACATTTAGTAGTAGTAAGTGTGTAGGCCACTTTCCTCTTAGACAAGAAGAAAGATTTTATTATGTCAAAATGTCTAATGAGAGAAATATTATTTCATATTTAACTTCCCTCGTTATTTCCTTCGATGGTGCATTACAAGCGAACAATGATTCATGTATAATTACTACTTGAGATAATTAATTACTTCTAAAGAATTTGCATTACGTACTTACTGAGTACTTAGAATATGTGAGCAGTAATCTGTCTACCATGTGTAGCACAGTTGTATTATGTTTTAGATCTTTATGCAAATCAAAGGACCATTTTGTTACGTATTTGTTCTTTTTAAACCACACATAACATCACACATTGTTTCACCCGAAGGGTTAGGCAGAGTTGTACCCATAGTCGGTACTCCCACATTTTGTCAGTTATGTTTAAGTCTCATGTAATAGGGGGCGAGCCTATTGCCATCAACCGGGCGCCTAACCAAACTCCGGGCTGCTACTGAGGAATTCTATTTCTGTTTTTAAACCATAATATTATATAAAAAACAGTTTAAGAAATATAAAACCCAATTTCACCCATGTTCAGAACAAACACCCATACATACATGCAAATTAGTTGCATTTTCTATATATAATTTTGCTTTCAGATAACACTGCTTCATTGTTAATATTAAATAGCTTATCTATATAGTATATAGGTAATAATTAGTTGTGTTATCATAGTATATAGTGTATAATATGATTACACAACTAACAATTAACATTAAGTACTAATTTAAATGACGAATTACCTAACTACACAAATAAATAGAACCTCTTCACTTTCCTCAAGTTTTTGTTCGGCAACTTTCGGTATATTTATTTCTTCTATATGCTACATCATGTGTTAATGAAGGCCAATTAGCCCAACACTTATTCATCTCCTTCGGTCTTTTTTGCGATTTGTTCTCCATTCATTGTTATCTGAATAAATTACAGTTATACTAAGATTCATATTATAATAAATCCTCCTGACTGATTTCGGTCACAGTGGCCAAACTCAACGGAGATTTGCAGGATACGCAGGAAATATTACAGTGCACAAATGTGTGTGCAAACACAGGTGCACTCTCTGTTCGTTCACTCTCATAGTCCGAAAGGACGGGTTCACACATTGATATAGAATATTTTTACTACATTAATATATAGTATAATATATTATTAGTATTAGTAAAGTAACAAAACTAATTTTTTTTCAGATTCCTCAATCTAATAGGATCAGTATTCTCATTTGTAAGCAGTGATGTTAGAAGTAAAATAAAAATAATGGAGAAGCATAGAGAAGGAGAAGACGCAGTACATTACGATTCTTTTAAGAAAATGATGAAGTTTGAAAAGGAAACGAGTTTGTCTGAAAAGATTGGGTTTGTGTCTGGTTCGAGAACAATGCTACGTTTGCATCGAGGATTGGGTATGTTCTTTTCTTTATTGTTATCAATGAACTCATATTGTAATGAGGGTATTGTAATGCTTAATTGTGTTCATTTCATCATCTACTTTATTTATTTTTAAGAGAAAAGATTTTTATTTTTGTTCGTAATTCATCATCATCTGCCTAGCCTTTTCCCAACTATGTTAGGGTCGGCTTCCAGTCTAACCGGATGCAGCTGAATACCAGTATTTTACATGGAGCGACTGCCTATCTGACCTCCACAACCGAGTAACTGGATAATACGATACCCCTTGGTAAGACTGGTTGTCAGACGGTCGGGCTTCTGACGACCCGTAACGACTGTCAAAGATCCACAAATGACAGCCGGGACCAACGGCTTAACGTGCTTTCCGAGGCACGGAGGAGTCTCGGTATGTAAAGATGGTCACCCATCCACGGACCAACCCTGGCAAGCGTAGCTTAACCTGATGGATCGACCGGTGCGGCTGTTATTACGTAGCCACGAGCTTTTGTTCGTAATTAATAAACTCAAAAACTACAGGACCTATTTAAAAAATTCTTTCACCAGTAATAGAAATAGTCCATTTATTTGTGAGAATATTGATTTTTTATTGTTTGTGAGTAGAATGGTACCTATATTATCACTGAGTAACATTTATCTTAGATTATAAAATGTAAGGGCTTTATTTTACAAAGATATCACACGAGCGAAGCCGCTGGCGGTAGCTACATTCAATAATACAGTGTATCTGTGTTTCAAAATGTCATTTTATGTGTGACATAGGACAAATTCAATGTTTTTAAGGACAATTAGGTATTCAAGGGGTTTCGACAACACAATGTTAAGTGGAAATGTAATGTAAGTCTTGTATGTCATAATAGGCAATAGGCGATTTGTAAAAGCGATGACAAATCATGGAAACTACTTCATTCATTTAATTAAATAAAGTGGGCACAAATTCGTGGATTCATTATCCTTGATTGGAAGGTCGGGCTTAGACGTAAATATGGCATAATAAATTAGCAAGCAAATTGTATTATTTTGGAACACGTCACGCACGCAAATAATATCACTGGGGTTTTTGAATTTGATGCAATTTTAATTATGGTTGGTTTAACCTGTTTAGAGCAAACGAGCGAATGCACGTTCTATTCCTACTCTACCAAACTGGTTTTGTGGAAACAGAGATAGAGCATTCTTTTGTTGGTCTATGTATAACAGCCGCACGGTTCGATCGATCAGGTTGAGCTACGCTTGCCGCGGTTGGTCCGTGGATGGGTGACCATTTTTGCATACCAAGACCGCGCCATGCCTCGGAAAGCACGTTAAGCCGTTGGTCCTGGCTGTCATTCGTAGATCTTTGACAGTCGTTACGGGTAGTCAGAAGCCCGAAAGTCTGACAACCCAGTCATACCAAAGGGGTATACAGGGTGAAATTGAATTCATGGGCATCCAGGGGTCATTGTACTCATCCTTATGAACAACTTTTGGGTACCATGGGAGCAATACTGAAATCTTGAAAAAAAAAACGCTGTTCCCTACATTTATTTTCGCATAGCCCGTCAAAATATAGGGAACAGCAGATTATTTTTTGCGATTTCAGTGTAGGTAGGATGCCCATAAATTCAATTTCAACCATTCAGTAGAAGTTTTAATACTCCGTCTGTCTTTACGATACCGATGACATTAACTTCATCCTGCACACACATACCACCTCCCTTCGTAGCTAACGCAAGCTTTTGTTTTTCAGACTTCATACGTTTGTTCCTGAAGCGTCTGAGCGAGGCTGAAGAGACCATGAATACTTGTACCACATGCCAGGGCTCTTACAACGAGACCCTGGCGAACTTCCACCCCTGGTATATTAGGAAAGCAGCTACATTGGCCATGCATGCATTGCCGTCGAGACCAGATCTATTGAAAAAGGTACATTTTCATATTGATTTCTGACTGTCTGTAATTTCTAGTAATGGAGGTCGCAAACGTCAATGCCGGGGTCCTAGGTTCAATTCTCAGGTCAAATGGTTTTTGCTAAAACATTTCTAGCGAAATGTGGGTAAAATGGTTTGATTTAGTAAGGGCGAACGTTTCAGCCAGCCCAATTGAATTTAACTTTAAGCATATTAACCCCGTAACAGTAATAAAAGCTTTTAAGCAAATTAAGATCAAATTGACCGAGGATCTTTGGGGTATGTCCATTAAAGTCTGTACCTCTATAATTGAGACCATAGCGCCTTACTTAGCCTTAATATTTAATTTGTGTGTGGATCAAGGAGTCTTCCCGGATTTAATGAAATACAGTAAGGTAATACCACTTTTCAAATCCGGGGACAGTAAAGACACCAATAATTATAGACCCGTATCCGTGCTGCCGGTTTTCAGCAAGGTGTTTGAAAAGGTGATGCTGAATCAAATGCTCAATAATTTTATCACAAATAAAATCCTTCACGATCAACAGTATGGATTCACCAAAGGACGTTGTACGACCGACACCAGTGTTACCTTATTAAGACACATTTTTAACGCGTGGGAAGAGGCCCAAGACGCCATAGGAATCTTTTGTGACCTCTCCAAGGCTTTTGATTGCGTCGATCACGAAACCTTACTGTTGAAACTTGAGCATTACGGACTTGGAAAACTTGCGCTCAGTTTAGTAAAATCTTATTTAAATGATAGACAACAGCAAGTTCAAATAAACGGTATCAACTCACTAGGTTTAAAAGTAAAAATGGGTGTTCCACAAGGCTCGATTTTGGGTCCTTTCCTCTTTTTAGTATACATTAATGATCTACTCCATTTATTAAAAAAAATCAGCCACACATGGTGTTATTTGCTGATGATACTTCCTTAATTTAGGCTTAATTTAGGGCTTCCTTAATTAAGGTAGATAGACGTGCTACAAATTTTGACGAAGTAAATAACGCCCTACTGCAGGTCCAAAATTGCTTCACTGCTAATAATTTAGTATTACATGGGAAAAAAAACTAAGTGCATCAAATTTTCTTTGCCAAATGTCAAAAGTAGGGATTGCGAGATTGTATTGAATCAAGAGAAACTAGAGTTCGTCGATAAAACTGTTTTCCTGGGGATCACGCTCGACTCAAGGCTACAATGGGGTCCTCATTTAACATCTCTTGCAGGACGGCTAAGTTCAGCAGCATATGCTGTTAGAAAAATCCGTCAATTTACTGATGTAGATACCGCGAGGCTAGTCTATTTTAGTTACTTTCATAGCATCATGTCTTACGGTGTTTTACTATGGGGACGGGCTGCAGACATCGAGTCTTATCTTTATTCTGCAGAAAAGAGCAATCAGAGCTATTTATAATCTCCGCAGGCGCGATTCTTTAAGGGAACTGTTTAAGGATATAAACATCATGACGGTACCCTGTCAATATATCTATGAAAACATCATGCACGTAAGAAAAAATTTACATCTTTTTAGTAAAAGAGGTGATAGACATAATTATAGTACTAGAAATAGGGACCTATTAGTTCAACCAGGTTTCAGACTAGCTAAAGTAGACTCATCTTTCATGGGGTACTGTTTAAAATGTTACAATAAAATTCCTCCCCACATACTTCAACTGAATGACTCGAAATTCAAAACTTGTATAAAACGCACACTATGCAGGCAGGCATATTATAAGTTGGAGGATTACATCTCTGATAAAAATGCTTGGCTTAATGCTGGTCCTGCTCCACAATCACAACTAACTAATTAACATTCGAAAATACTGTTGGAGCTGCTGAAGATCGGAAGACCATCTTGCATTGTATAAACTCAATCTCCTTTGTATTATATAATTGCATAGCACAGGTGTGAGTTCTATGTACTATTGAGCTACCATTTACCGGGTAATTTGTCTTTCATTGACTTGAATGTGCCCTGGCGACTGGGAATGTCATGCTCACTGAAATGTCTCGCTGGTGGTGGCGCGTGTGTTGGATCATTTAGCTCCCTTCAAAATGGTTGAGCTGAATGGTACTGATCCATGCGTCATGTTCGTGAACGGGCGCCGTCAGTTGTGACTGGTCATCTCTTAGCTGCCATGGCTTATTTTAATTTTTGAATTGTTTTATGTAATAATTGCGGACGCTTTTAACGTGCTATCTACATTGTTCTCACATGTATAATTTCAACATAAATGATGTAACCCATATATTGTAACAATATTTTGATTTAAAAGAGTGTCCATGGAGTTTCTTGCCCGTTCTTCTCCATAGGTACCTACTACGCTTTGGAATGGGCAACTAGCTTCATATTTCTGACTGACCGACTCCTTGCCAATTCAAAAGTGCCTGTAAATGGTTTAATTGAAATAAATGCTTTGAGTTTGAGTTTGAGTTTGAAACATTATGTAACTAGGTACTATTAATAAAACGGAAAACTAGCTACCAGGTTCATTAGAAAACCAGCGTCAACTCGCGCAGCTGTGAGGTAAAAACTGTTGTCAAAACATTTCACTTTTTATTTTATTTCGTACTAGCTTCCGCCCGCGGATTCGCCCACGTGGTATGTCGATAAAAAGTAGCCTATGTCCTTTCTCAGGCTCTAGACTATCTGTGTACCTAACTTCATTTAAATCGGTTCAGTAGTTTTGGCGTGAAACCGCGACAGACAGACAGAGTTACTTTCGCATTTATAATATTAATAAGGATTTATAATATTAGTAAGGATATCATGAACTGCCGCCAAATAAGTGTTGTTATGCTTTCTTTCAACATCGCATTGCGATGCTGCTTAGTACACTGTATAAATTTTTATTCGTTCATTATAAAACCAGACAATTGTCTTATTTCTGCTTGTCTCAAACAAGGTCGTCGACATAAAGCCTTGACAATCAATACAGTGTAACAACTGGGTCAATTTGTGTAGCCAATCAATACTACTCATTAAAATTGTAGGAATCAATGGCATGGCTGTGATAAATGTTAGTTCATAATGCAGTGAAATGAAATTGTTTATTCTGTAAATAGGATATCGGAATCACTTTTATTACACGTCATTTTTTTTAAAATTTTATTAGATATTTGAGTTCGGAGTTTCCTATCTGACTATTCTAAGAAGAAAGGTCGAAACAAATACAGAGGTCACGGTCTCTTTTAAAGGCCAGACATAATCTTGGTCAGGCCATATGAGGACCATGTAGATTAGTGTCTGAAATCGTCTTTTGAAGAACCACACAGATTTGAGTGGGCCTGTCCTGTCAATGCAAGCATTTCTCAATAACTGTGGAGCTCAACTCAGTCGGGCGTGTTAGCTTATATATTAGGTATTATTATATACAGTACCAGTACTCCCAGGTTGTATACAATTATACAATGGTGCCATGAGTGATTATATATTTTTAGTACTTACTATTTTTACAAGCATTTTATCTTAATACCTTTTTTATGGATGCATTACAATAGCCTGTACAAATGGCGGAACTGAAAAGTTTCTGAAACAGTGGTAGAGAGATTTTAATCCGATCCAGCCTGTCCCTTGCTGTCCTCCCCCAGCGAAGCCCTTTTTTTTTTTTTTTCCGGGGTGGATAATCCTCATGGATATCCTCCGCCCTGGGGTGGGCGGAGGGGTCTGTCAGACTCTTACTGACTAAAAACCACCCCGGTGTTCCGACTCACACCTATGCCGGGGGTCGCGGGAACGTAAGAATCTTCCGCAACCCCCGACTGGTGCCGGCCCGCCACTGCGGGCCTCCTCGGGTCAGGGGGGGAGTGAGGTGTTTGACTCCCCCCGTGACGTCTAAGAGGGGCGCGCGTGGAACACTACGCGCCGCCACCTCGGGTCCTGATGTATGGGGGGGCGACGGACGTCCCCCCAGCGACGCCCTAAGCCGAGGTTCGTACCCCACAGGGGGTGCCCTTAGCGTGTAGTCGCTTAGTTTATAAGTTTTATACTCTGACTGGAGGCCTTTATTTATTGAGGTACAAACGCAGCCGACAACCTGGTAGGTCGACCAGTGAGAAAAAAAAAAAAAGAAGAAAGATAGAAAAAAAAAAAAAAAAACGTGTAAAAGAGCATTATCTTTCCTCTCAACTATGAGTATATTATTATATAGGTATTTATGTTTATATATTTAAGCTTTATCTATTTATTTAAGTATATATTAATTTTCTTGCGTATATGTGTAGGTATATTTAATATTTTTAGTTAAGACTTCGCATAATAATTTTTTTCTCTTCTTGTTCTCACACACTATTGTCTACATTTCTTTCATATTTTTCCTTTCGCAGGTCTGCTGGAAGAAATTTCTTAAGAAATAAGCAGTACCTTTGTACTCATAGTATAATTATGTTGTATCTCTATGTATTTTACTGTGTGTACATAAATAATAAAATAAATAAATAAATAAATAGATAGAATACTTTTTATTATTACACGATAAGCATATTTTGTCTCTGAAATAAAAATTTCAGAGACAAAATATGTTGAAATTTTTACATAGGCTGACACGATGGTCGGCCTTATCGCTAAAAGCGATCTTTTGAAGACAACCTTAAAGAGAATATAATAGAATACAAAGATGTTTATTTCCCTGGTTCATATGAACTAACCTTAGATAGACGAGGCGGTGTTTTTTTGCTATGAAAAATAAAGGGTCTTTTTGGTATTAGCACGCACGAATTATGCAAATTAGCTAATGAGCTAATTTACATCGTTCTTCTAATTACCTTTATGATTTTTTCTATGGAATGCTATGGAACAAATCGTTTTGTTAAAAATCAGTATGGTGATACTCAGGGTGTGCCGAACATGCATGAAATTTCGTCACTGGTGGAGGATATTTAAAGGCATGTGTTTAATCGATCCTCAAATAGTTCCCATTTTGCTTTCCTAAAAATATTATTGAACGCTCTAATATAATAATTGCGCCTATTTGTAAACCTCAATTAATAAATATTTTGGGGTCCTAAAAATACTAACCTATATCCCATTTGGTCGGGGTGCCCTAGTTTCGTTACTGCTACCAAATCGGCTCGCGCGGTGTCGTTCGCAGTCCAGCCTAACCTAACCCGTTTGGTCGGAAATACCTAAGCTTAATTACTACGACCACAAATGTGAAAATAGTTAAAAAGAAGCTCTATAATTTTAAAAAGTGTGCATCAATGTCAGTCATAAAGTTTTTAGAGGATTTCCCATATTTAAATGCACGCCTTCGTCATTAATACCTTTGGTGAATTCCGTCACTCAAGAATGGCTATAAATTGTAGTCACGCCACTTAATATTGTCATGTAATTGCACGATTTCGATTTGTATCTTATCATAAGTGTTATGATAACGTTCGGTTCTTCACCATCTGACTTTGTATTCGTTTCTTTTGATGGGGGCTTAAAACAGCCACTTTGGCAGAATCATAATAGGAAAATATTATGAATCATCGTAAAATGTCACAAACTGATAATTCAAAATATAATCTGCGTGCAATTCATATTAGGAAATAATTCATCTGTTTGACAGTTTTCTATGGAGATTCGTAAACTGGTCCACACATAATGAATTGCTTTTGTGTCAAATTAGAGGAATTGCTAATGACAGCTGGAAATTCAGAAAATTAATTGCTTTTAGAAGATTTGCTATTCATTAATCATATTATGCGTCCAGTCTGCATTTTGTAATGTGCTGCAACTGGTTAATTTAGTGGTCAGACAAATATTTCTAACTTACTCTTGCCCACGACTTTGCCTGCGAGTACTATACAGTATGTTAAATAACAGAGGGCGTTCCCTTAAACTCGATAATCTATATCATTAATAGATTCAAATAAAAATATCAGCATATAAAAATGAGTTAAAAAAAATCCGAATAAAAAAAAAAACTAAATAGGCAATAAATTCGAAACGACCTGTTTAAAATCAAAATACTAACGCGGAATACCTAGCGTAGTGGCGTAGCCCAAAGCGGCAACGTCGCAATTTTGTTCTCGCGCGCGCACGATGTCGAGCGAGCTTCTCACCGAGCCGGCCGGCCGGGCGGGGGGCGGGCGGCGTGACGGCACTGAATGGCGAGCGCTGACTTTGGTAAAGGCGGCAAAATTAATACTGTACCTTTCCACAGACGATATTAGCCCTTTACTCCGTAGAAATAGAGATTTTAATAGCGTGAGTGAACTGATGCAAATATGCAACAGTGGGGCTCAACGGTTTTGATTGATGCAATCTTGCATCAGCGGAAAACGAAAAACAAAACAGTGAAAAACACAGCGTCGTGTTGTTATCAGTAAAATAAAACATTTATGTATGTTTTGATTTTACAACCCGTCTCAAATGCCCGGCTGACAAAGGAACGCGTCACTGAGGCCCCTTGGGCTTGTAAGAACCTATTCGCAAACAGTAAAAACATAAATTCATGTACCTACCTATCTAAGCCACGTTTCAATCATATTAGAATACAGAGTACAGCGAATTATTCTGCTCGTAGCGGCCGAGTAATGGACACGGGGTGGCGCGTCGGCAGCGCTTTGCCGACACGTCGCGTCGGTCGCGGGCTCGCGGCCACAAAATAAACAGATAAAAGTACAGAAGGTCCACTCATGGAACAAGTACAAGAATGTGTTTTACCTATTCACTCAGATCGGTGACTCCGGTGCCTTACAGTGCTAATAAGAAAGTAGTTAGAAAAATAAATAACGTAGTAGGTAACTACGCTCATAAATAGTGTGCGTTTAAGTATTAGAGAAAGTTTCATTTAAATCTCAGTTTTAGGCTAGCTTTTAAATGATAATGAAGTATTGCACGTTAGCAATCACTGTCTAACGTTTTGTAATGTTTTCTGCAATGACATCGAAATGAAAAAAAAAAAACTTTTACTTTATGCAGTTGCATTCGTAATAAATTACTTAATAGCAATCGTGTAACACCACAGAAGTAATACGCTCGTTGTACGGGGTAGGTACTCCCTGAGTATAAAAGTAGTTTTAGCAAAGAGTGGGCTTTCTGATCTTATTTATTTTGTGGCACAGTCGTTTCTTAGTGTTATTTCTTTTTTCGAAAAGGTTTTACGTTTTATGATAGGTAGGTACATTTAAATAATGTTGAAAGACTTACTTAGATTTTGAACTGCGCAATATGCTGACCTTCTCTCTCTACACATTGCTTGTTGCAATCGCCGACGGTTGTTTTGGTGCACTCGTCGCATTAAATTGTGCATTGGGATCCTCAAAGCACCATCACACAATTACACTCAGCTTAAATATGCACCATGTTTACATAATCCCGAGCACTGAACTGATAACGCGGCATTTTTCACACACGAATGACGAAAGGAGACAAGATGTTGCAATGCGAAAATAAATGCACATCCGGTATGCGCGCGAGATTAGTTCCGACTAAAATTAGGTGGACAAATCCTGTGGACATTCGGGGAGCAGGGGGCGGGGCTAGGCGCATCAATCAGATCGCCGCACACGCGGCCCGTCATTCATAGGTAAATTGCGACATTGCCGTACTTACTTTGAAGGACAAGTGCGCGTGTACAGTGTGTTTCTTTTACGTATCAATTTAATATTTTTTGTGAATATTTTATTATAAAAAATTAAAAAAACATTTTTTATTTTAATGGTAATATTTTTTTTAGCTTGTGTGGATGGTATACTATTGCGGGTTAACGGGAACGCCCTCTGTTAGTTAACATACTGTATATTTCACCTTTTTAGGGTTCCGTACCCAAAGGGTAAAACGGGACCCTATTAAAACGGCTAATAAACGTATTTTCTTTCTTTCTTTCTTTCTTTATTACTAAGACTCCGCTGTCCGTCTGTCACCAGGCTGTATTTCATGAACCGTGATAGTTAGACAGTTGAAATTTTCTCAGATGATGTATTTCTGTTGCCGATATAATAACAAGTTCTAAAAAACAGAATAAAATAAATATTTAAGGGGGCTCCCATACAACAAACGTGCCGATTTTTTTTGCCGTTTTTATAGATAATGGTACGGAACCATCCGTGCGCGAGTCCGACTCGCACTTGTTTTTGTTTTTGCAAGTGCAAATGTAACTTGATCGATTATTACTTGGTACCTAACTTGCAGAGCCTACTTAGCTGAGATAGTTTTCCTTTTAATTTCGTTATATATACTACTGCGGTGAATTTTTTTATGACACGACTTGACACTTAACTTTAACAAAAATTAGCACTTTAAAGCTTACAAAACATACAGATCTCTGAATCCAAAAATGGTATTCACAAACTCAAAGTATTGAACGACCTTTCCAACGATTCCCCACATCAAGGGATAAAGAGTTAAAAAAAAAGTACCCATGCCAATTTACAGCTTTCTAGTACTGAGAGACTCTGAGCTATGCCGCGGACAAATAGACGGACATGGCGAAACTGTAAGGGTTTCTTGTTGACTACGGAACCCTAATGAGCATGTCTGCTTTACAGTGGAGCGAGGTGCTAGTACAGTATAAATCTTGTCATTATGGCGACAATTGTATCAAACTAGGTAGTGCACTATGCAGGCAATGTGCTTTCACACGATCGCGCTATAATGCTGCCATAATGTGAGTTATCAGTGTTATCACACTTATCACGTTTAGCTACACTCTGATAATTGACTGTATCAGTAAATTACATATTATCGTTTGTTGCTTGTATACTCTTAAGAGCCCCCGCAGACCACAGACTTTTTATCGGCCGATAGTTTGGTCGGGCTCTTAATCAGTACGCAGATGTAAGCAAGTGCGCACACTATGACGATTTGGTATCGGCCGATAAACAAGTTTGATGGGCTTCCCGATTTAATTCAAACTATACTGTCGGCAAACTATCGGCCGACCGTATAATCAGTATTGGCTCCCTACCACACGCGCACACACGACGATTTTTTAGTCGGCCGACTAAGCCGATAGTTCAGTTCGCTCCGAGCTTTGACAGCGAATGGTCGGCCGCGCGTGTTTTGTAAAATGGCGTCGCCCAATTCTCAGTCGCTTATTTCGGAATCTTTGATCGTAAACTTGATCGAGGAAGTCGAAAAACGCCCTGCACTTTATAAGAAAAACTTAAAAGAGTACTCTGACGTAAATGTGAAGAAAAAACTGTGGGAGGAAGTTTGTGAAGCTGTTGTTCCTGATTGGAATGAGCTTAGTGCCCAAGAAAAAACAAATCAAGGTACGATACATTTTTATTTATTTACATTACACTTTATTATATTGACACGGAATTGAGCCTGCAGGAGATATAAAGTATGACGACATGTATTGCCGCACATTATTCATATTATTTCTTCCTCGGTTATTTCCATTTGTATTGAAGTTATTCATGGTACAACTGTAGAGAGTGTCTTTAAAATGTATTCCATCTTTGATTCGTACATAATTGTGTAGGACACAGCAAGCTTTAATAATTTTAACACAAAAATTAATATTTACGTCAATTGGACGGTGAAAAATGCGCCATTTGTTAGCTAGAATCCCGAAAGTACATTCAACCATGCGTCGAGCTCTTGTATGTCTATAGTTGAAAATTCGCTTGGTGTAGTTTAAATTTCTTTTTGCATAAGGGCGTAATATATGATTTCCAAGTCCAAACGCTTCATCGCCTACGACAGAGAATGGAATAACATCTCCAACATCATCATTAGGCAATTGCCTTCCAGAAGGAATATTTAGTCGATTCTCGGAAAGCCGTTTACCCATTTCTGATGTTTTAAATATTTCCGAATCACTAGCTGTTCCATAAGAACCAACATCAATGTATACAAATTTATAATCGGCATCTGTCCAAGCCATCAAAACGCAGGAGAAGAACTTTTTGTAGTTAAAATATGATGAACCGGAATGTTCTGGCTGTATCATTCGTATATGTTTGCCATCGATCGCTCCAATGATGTTTGGAAAATTTGTGCGACTGTAGAATTCGTCTGCTATTTCAATCCAGTCATCTTCTTGTTTAGTTGGCATATATAACGGTTGAAGCATATTCCATATTTGCTCACATGTACTTTTTGTAATATCTCGTATTGTAGAAGCTCCCATCAGATAATCAAAAGATAATGAATTGAAACTAGCTCCAGTAGCCAGATACCTGTAATGAATTAATTATATTTTATTATTTTTCAGGCCGCGATATACATATAAAAAAAAATGGGCCAATTTACGGACTTGCTTTCGCCGAGAATTAAATGCACAAAAGAACACAAAGTCGGGGCAGGCTTCGGTCAAGAGGCGTAAATACGTATACTTTGAACAATTATTATTTTTACTTCCATGCATGGAAAATCGTCAAACGGAAGGTAACCTGAACCTGACCCAGGATACTACAGAAAATGAGGAAGATGATGAAGAAACTGCTCCATCCGCTTCCGCACCTCCTCGCCAGAAGAAAACTCGTGTTTCGAAGAATACGGATTTGGATGAAGCAATATTAAAAGCATTAAATAAGACTAATGTTGATGAAGATGTAAACTTTGCATTGTCTCTTGTCCCATCACTCAAAAATTTAACCGCAGATGAAAAACTCGATGCTAAGATTAGTATTCTTAACGTATTTAAACAGATAAGACTTGGTAGGCGTGTTCAGCCTCATTCTCAACCAACATACACCATACTGCAACAACCCATGAACTCTTTTCCTGTTTACCAACGAGGGACTAACATCTTGCCGCCACAACAACAATTACAGGCTTATGCATCCGGTTCTACACCATCCCCCACTTTCTTGCCGCTACAACAACAATCACAGGCTTATACATCCGGTTCTACACCATCCCCCACTTTACCACAAACAACCATTCAAAATGTTTCATCACCAGCTGATTCCAACATGTCAGCCCAGTCATATTATTCAAATTTTTCAGAAGATTCCCAAATATACGACTTGTAAACTTGGCATTTGAATTATAATAAAAAATTTAAAGTATGTTTTGTGGTTTATCTTACCTTATCGTAACGCTCAATCTCTCCTCCACAGGTATAGATAGTCTTAAATTTGTATCCTCCTTCGCTATTCCTGGTCCAATTAATTTGACAAGTTGGTTGAAGCTAGTTATGCTCATTCGATAAAAGGCGAAAAATTTTTTCGGGTAATCGAGTAATTTGGAATGCATAGTGTAAAATTTTCCATTTAATAATCTATCACTAAAGATAGGATGCACCCAATACTCTCGGGCTCTCTTTTTAATTTTCCTCCTCCGGTGTATGAGAGCAATAATAACAATTCTATACAATGTTTTATTAATTTTCATTGTGCGGTGCGACCACTCTTTTCACCAGTTGGTTAGAAACTAGCAAATAGAGAATAGTCGGCAGACTGTTGGATAGTTTGCGCACTCATCACCGACTGAACTGTTTAGTTGGCTCGGTGTGCGTACTAGCAGGCCAACCCGACTAAACTATCGGCCGATAAAAAGTCTGTGGTCTGCGGGGGCTCTAACTGTGGAAAATCATTGTATTAACTTATAACTTAGGGGGCCGGTCTTCACCAAAGTGGAGAGGAGAAAAAAAATCCATATACTAATATAATAAATTCGAAAGTAACTCTGTCTGTCTGTCTCTATGTTACCTTTTCACGCCTAAACCACTGAACGGATTTCGATAAAATTTGGTAAGGAGATAGATGGCATCCCGGGGAAGGACAAAGGCTACTTTTTATCGACATACCACGCGGGCGAAGCCGCGGGCGAAAGCTAGTAACTAATAAATGCGAAAGTGAGTTTGTTTGCTTGATACATTTTCACGCTAAAACGGCTAAACGGATTCGGATAAAATTTGGCACATGGGTAGATCATGACCTGGGACCTGGGTTAGGATATAGGATTCTTTTTATCCCGGTAGGTACGTTCCTATGGGATAATTTCCTACCTGCACGCTGGCGAACAGAGCAGAGCAGAGGTGGTCCAGTGGTAACGACAGCGACTTACGAGTTGTGAATTGTAGGTTCGAACCCAGACAGGCGTTTTACTTTGAGTGAGTAAATAATTTCATCACCACTGCTCTCAAAACGGTGAAGGAAAACATCGTGAGGAATCCGGCATGTCCTAGAACCAAAAATGCAAAGACATGTGACGTCTACCAACCCGCTCTGGGCCCGTGTGGTGGATTACGGCCCACTCCCTCTCACAGAGAGGAGGCCTGTGTCCCAGCAGTGGGAACATTATAGGCTGATTATGTTATGTGTACGCGGGCGTAGCTGTGGGCAAAAGTTAGTAATGTATATTTCCTCTTTGTTTCAGATTTTTGGCTCAGACGAGAGCCTGACGGCAGCGTTAGCCATCTTACCTCAAACGTTATCATCCTGCGACGAAGTATACAAGCGTGTAGAACAGCTGTACACCGACTTCGACTTCCACGTACTTCCTTAATGTGTCGTAAGACTTTCAATTAAGTATACAATTTTTACAGCTGTCTTTGATGGCGGGATGACCGAGTCAGTCTTGCAGCGCTCATGAATTTTGTATATACGGTAACGCTTTATGATACGGCTTTAAGGCATCCAGAGAAGTGATCGTACTACGTTGCGATATGGGGCCATCCATAAATTACAACACACGAATTTCATAATTTTTGGTCCCCCTGGGGAGGGGTGACCTTGTCACAGGTAGTCATAATATTAGTACGACTCCTGGTGTGACGTCATACATTCTGCAATCTTTTTAATAAAAATCAAATGCTGTTCGTTGGTAAGCTCGTCACATGAGAACGGCTGGATCGATTTGGCAAATTTTTGTTTAGAATGTTTCGTAATAGTCTGAACCAAGTTCTTGCGGAAAGTAAAATTGGAAAAAAAAACCGGAAAATCTCCAAATTCGGGAAAAACTGAACGCCCCTTTTTGTATTAATTATTGAAATTTGGACAGGACAACGTCTGTCGGGTCAGCTAGTTTTAAATAATTAAAATCTCATAATAATATTGAGAGTTGGTAATAGGTATTTTAAAGTTTTTCGTTAGAGTTGAAGACAGTTTTAATACTTTACATTTGTACATGTGACGTCACGAAGCCTATGACTCGTCCCCCTCCTTGTCACACTTTGTTGAATCCCTCCCTCCTCCTTAACGTGTGACGTAATTTATGCATGGCCCCTGAGCAAGTTCAATCGACAATGCTTCTTTGCGATCTAAACTTCTAAGCGCGCTGCTGTTGCTCGAAATTGAATCGAGTATTTGATAATAAGCTTTCTTGTTTTCAATAATTTAAAATGCTGGGGCCAAGTCCTATAACGACTTACCTTTAATTTTAGTTTAAACACAATTATTATTTTCATTCACATTTTAATTTATTTATTTCGTCTATCTTATAAATCAGTTTTTAATTTATTATATTATTATTCTAGCGTTCCTTGTGTGTGTTGCAGCTGAAAATCAGCGTTAGATAGTACACTTTGTGTTGCCATCTGACATTATGCTGATCCGAGGCCCTTTTCGCATTCTAATAATTGTTTTCTGTTTTTATTGTTTTAAGGTGTATTTTTCTGCTGCAATGCCAATAAACGCATTTTTCTTTCTTTCTTTCAACACAAAACACTGTCATTCGAAAACGTTTCAGACAATTTAAAAAAAAAAACGATATCTCTATTTTAATGTAGACCAAATTATTTTTATGCATAATTAATTATTAATGATTAATTTTGTGTTTTTTCCTGTTCGCGACTTAATTTAAGTGTACAGCTTATTTCGAAATTAAATTTTATATGGACCTCTGATAATGGTCCTAAAATTAAATAACTAATATCTGTTAATTTTATTATGATTTGCATGATTTTTCAAGATTTTGATCTTGCTGAATGCTTCAAGATGGATGGTGGCTTATTATCAAGCCAAAAGTTGAATATTCAAATTATAGATTGTTTTAGATTTATATTATGGAAAAGCTTACGGTACCTAGCTGGTAGTAAATATGGCACATCTATTTTCAGAAAAAGCTATTAGCGTATAGCGTTGTCTCTGTCACTCATACCAATGTGACAGTTTCTTTCTAACACTCGATGTGTCATATTAAAGCTCCGGTACCTACTTAGAAAAATGGGTTTTATGTGTCAAGCAAATCACCATAAAATTAACATAGTATAAACATAGGTGCAGCTTAGCTATACAAAACACTGTATTTAAGCATAAAGTGACGATAAATTGCCTATCTCACAGAGGCCGCCATATATAATTAACTAATAGCTGTGTTAAAATAAAATTATGATCTCAGACATAACAAGTACTAAAATGCGAATAATGTTTTCGTTATGGGCTGATTCGCTTGTTCACCAACTAAACACAAAAAAGTGTTCTACATTCAAAATTCAACCTAAAAAATACCTGTTTTTCTGACTACGCTATTCTATACTCCATTTAAAATAAGATTAGACATTTAAACAAACCTTTATACAGTCCGTTCAACCGATTTTGACTTCTATACCGCAAAGATGGCATTAAAAGCAAAAAAGGTTACACAATACCAACTGTCTACTGCAACTGCCATTTGTCATGCCACCAACGCACTAGAAGCCAAAATCGGTTGAACGGATTGTAAAAATGGCTTATTTAAATATCTAATCTTATTTCAAATGGAGTATAGGTGAATAGAGATTTTTGATTCTCTTAACCGACTGTCTATCGGGTATAACGGCCGGTTCAAGTGGCTTAAATCTCTATTTCAGATCTATATCAGACGCTTCACATTTTGTTCGGTATCTTTCACTCGAAGTGAAACTTCTGAATACAAAATGAATATAAATGCATTAGTGAACCGATCTAACGATATTGTATTTCGGCACTCGACATCATTCATTCGCCTACCGAATGATCGAAAAATGAAATGAAGGGAACAGATTTACGTTCATTCGTATGTAATTTTGTCGGTGTCGTTTGAACGTGGAATGGAACAAAAAAAATTTTGAGGGTAGCTTCTGATTAGCGTTCTGAAGACCTAATCAATCACAATCTGTATCATTTTGACAGTTCAACAACATTCATTACGCCATTAATGCTATTGTATTTACGTTGTTGAGCAGACAAATTTTTTGAATGATTTAAATTATGATTCTAATGATTTAAATTATGATCTAATTTAAATGAATACTTTCGTATCTTTCTTATTCCATATGTAAACAAAAGACCGGAATAGCCTCAGTTGAGTTGGTTCACGACAGAATCGGCGCCAATGTACTGGAAATAAAGTAAATACTTAACACAATGCAGGCTATGACTAAATCAATGTATTTCATTAGAAGTGCAGAGGAAGCTAACCCTAGTTAATTGCTGCTGAGTTGTTAATACTAGTGCTTTGAAATGTATAATATTAATGATACTTTTTTTAAAATCATTTTAAGTAAAATATGAAATCAACTCTAGTTGGGCCCTTTTTTTTTTTTTTTTTTGAGGGTGGGAAATCATCCAATGACTTCTCCCGCTCTGGGCGGAGCGGAAGGGCGTGTCAGAATTTTACTGACTAAAACCCACCCGTGTTCCTTCATTTGCCTGTTGCCAAGGTCCCGGTATCCCTTTCGGACTTTCCCGCAACCCTGGCAGGCATCGGTCCTATTGGACCCCGTCAATTTTGCTGACATCTCTTTGAGGCGCGCGTGGAACACGACGCGCCATCGACCCGGTCTAGTTGGGCCCTGATGTTAATATAAAGTCTGGGAAATTAATTTGTTAAGCACATTCACTACCAACTTCAATTGTCCGTAACATATTATAAATTAAAATCACTTTTCATGTTTGTCTGTATGTCCGCATTGTTCTTCTAAACTACGCAATAGATTATGATGAGGTTTTCACCATTGCATCGTTTAGAGAATTTATTCCGGAAGGTTTATGTGTATAATAAACTTTACATATAACTAAGAAATCTCGATGTTTTGTCAAGTCGTTAAAAACGTGCGAAGCAGGAGCGAGTCGCTAGTTCAAAATAAATGACGACATGGAAAAATGTCGTCAGGAAAGTTTTGAGTATGAATATGGATTGGCTATAAGACTAGGGGAAGACCAAAGAAACGATGGATGGACTGTGTGAAAGATGATATGGATAGAAAAGGGGTGGCTACCGAGATGACGACTAATAGAGAAGTATAGAAGAAAAATACATGTTGCGCCGACCTCAAGTAAATTGGGATAAGGATAACGTTGAAATCACAACTGTCATTCTGTGACAGTTGTATGAAATTGCTAAAACACGGTATATTGCTTAAAAGATTAATTCCCCGAACTATACATTAAAAGAACAAATTTTTTATTTCAGTATTTTTGAGTGAGTAGATAGAAAATAAACAAGAGATCCGCATCATTATTATAATTTAAAACAAATCTGCTTTTCTAATGGCGTAATTTCTAGTGACGAAAAAAATCTGTAAAATATTTAAATATTTTTAGTGTGATTTAGTTTTAAAACATAGCTTAGGTTTTAAAATAATGCCATTTGTAATACAAGCTAGCAACGAAAGATATATTTATTGGCTTGCTTTAAATTAACATAATTATTTGAGCAACTTTATTTAATATTTTTAATTTATATGTACTTTTTTATATAGAAGAAAGTAGTGCAATATTTAAAAAAAAAACCTATTGAAATCTATATTAGTCACCATTATAAACGAAATTGGAGATTTATGTTAGAATTAATTGTTTGCACTGCTACCGAGGTTAGCACTTACCTACAACACTTAAGATCAAATACTAAATTAATCCGTTATTTAATTACTACATATGCGAAAAAGGCGTAAATTTGTATAATATATAGTTCGCGGCCGTAAATATGGTACTTACATCGGGTTTAAGAAAAAATTGGCTAACTAGGCTTCACATTTAGTGCCCAAAACCCGACTCACGAGTGCGACGATAATTCGTTTGCGTGCCCACAACTCGCTTCGCGGGTCGTTTAAATAGCTGTAGGCGGCGCGTCGATGGACTCGACTGACCAATTGTTATGAGACACATTTTATGGCATGCTAATCTGTATGAATTCTATTTACTTGGCAGTAAAAGTGTTAGGCAGTTTTTAACGTCAACATCTACAAGAAAATAGAATTGATTCTAGTTAGCCCTTCTAAAATGTAGTTTCATATGGCGAAGAATGGACAAGAAACTCCATAGTTACAGGTCATCGGAAGACTGAAAGTCTGACTATCAATCTTACCAAGGTGCAGCGTGTTATCCAGTAACTGGGTTCTGGAGGTCAGATAGGCAGTTGCTCCAAGTAAAATACTGGTATCCAGCTGCATCCGGTTAGACTGGAAGCCTACCCCAACATAGGTCGGAAAAGGCAAGGTAGATTGACATGTGAAGACGATGTACCTATACTCCATTTGAAATAAGATTAGACATTTAAATAAACCTTTTTTACAGTCTGTTCAACCGATTTTGACTTCTATACCGCAGGCATAAGGATGCAATAGAAGTCATAATCGTTTGAACGGACTGTAAAGGTTTATTCAAATGTGGAGTATATAAAAAAAATAACTATACTACAATTAGGTGGCAGTCTCTTTTTGAAAAGCTCGATGTCTCATATTTACACCGCGGTACTGTTGTTATACGCGCGCAATGAGCTCAATTGTAACGATTGCTCATTCAACAATATTTGTAGCTTTTGATAACCGTTGTTATGGAATTAAATGTATTTTGACGTACTTAATCATAATCGGAAAATAATAAAGATTAGAAAGATTAAAATAATACTAAACTTAATCTTGTTTTGTGTAGTTTAAGTAAGTTGCCATTAAGAATTAAGATAAGTACTGCATTTAGACGCCTGCATACTTCTCTTTGACCAACTGTATATTATATTTGTTGACCAGTTACGAGTACATTGCAGCTTCTTAAACATTATCCAAACTTATATATTTTATAGTCAATAAGAAGTAAGTAATAAAATAAATAATAATGTTTTCATCTTTTCATTTAACACTCCATAAAAATATGGAAATATCATGTAATTTTAATCCTGGCAATATTGTTTTGTAGCAAAGTTCAAATTTCATTTTATTAATTTCTTTTTCTATCTAATATGCTTTCCGTATTGAAAAATTATGGAATTAAATGTAAGATGTGTGTCTTCATAATCATGTTATCTATGTGTAAAATAACTCAAATTTACCGTACACTTATGGTAAAAAATATTGTAGTTGTTTCATGTCACGAGCTAGCGACAACCATTGCAATTTGAACCTTAAGACAATGCGCATAAGCGCTCGTGATGTGCAACTAGGTACTATAGAAACATATTATAATTCTTTAATACTATTGTTTGTTTAGAAATTAATACCTATTCAAAATAATTATATAGTAACAAATGCGCCTGTATTTTGACCTCAAGTTTACCGTATGCTTCATACATTCCCAAATCATTCCTAATAAAGGAAAGCGTTTTATAATGTTTTGTAAAAATGTTTTCATGAATAAATTTTTGCAAAGCATTTTGTATTTTTATTGCAAACATGTTTGCTCCTCGTGGTGAGTATAGCTTGTCCACTCCACTCTGAAATGATGCGCCCCCACTACCGCATAAAGACTCGTGCAGAATGGCGCGACGCGACTCTAACCCTGGCCCCTTAAAATATTTCGTGTATGAAAAGATACACCGTATATACATAAGTATATTGCTCATTTAATAGTATACGACTTAGAGGATAACAGCGCACGATTTGTAGTATTTACAGTTTCGCATCACTTAAGTTTGCCGATGGGTTTGATTGAACCTACCAATTTTAACGAAGGTCACGGTAAGGTCAATATAAGGTCATACACTTGTCTATAAACAGATATTGCGGGGGGTGTCATACAAGGGGGAGTTGAAAATTTGATTATTTTTGACCTAGGACGTCCGGTTTATGAGATATTTGTGAAAAACTCAAAAATGAAATTCTGTTAAACTTATTATTAGTCAGTTGTACAAAGGAAAATTAATACTATGCCCAACCCTTCGGGGCAATACAGGCTGGATGTTATCACTACATAATTATAAAACAAAGTCCTCCGCCGCGTGTCTGTCTGTCTGTTCGCGATAAACTCAAAAACTACTGCACCGATTTTCATGCTGTTTTCACAAGTAGTTCTCGAGGAAGGTTTTAGTATATAATAACCGACATTCACGCGAGCGAAGCCGCGGGCATCAGCTAGTATTGTATTAAAAAAATCCCATCAAATTCCCTATTATACATAATGATGTTTCAGAAGATTGTTAAATTATTTATCATTGCCATGCGATGCCATTAAACAGAGCATTATCAATCAACTTTGCCTATCGTAGTCCACTGCTGGACAAAGGCCTCTCCCAGGATGCAACACCCTGTCCTCCGCCTTCGCATCCAGTCTGCCCCAGCTACCTTGTCAAGGTCGTCGGTCCATCTAGCTGGAGGGGGGCGTCTTCGGTTCTTCGACAAACATGGCCGGCCCAATGCCATTTCAGCTTTATAAACAGTGCATTATAGGAGTGTAATTAAACCGGTACCCTGAGCAAAATAAATTCGTTCCCTCTTTGTAGACTGAATCTAAAAAAATTGTTACAAAATGTTCACTAACACGTGTGACACCGG
The DNA here is from genome assembly GCA_949152455.1 of Lithophane leautieri. Lineage (NCBI taxonomy): Eukaryota > Metazoa > Arthropoda > Insecta > Lepidoptera > Noctuidae > Lithophane > Lithophane leautieri. The sequence continues at coordinate 2,795,068 of OX424475.1, forward strand.
ATTTTTTATTTCTCTGTCTGTGGTGTCTTGTTTATACCTTTTTAGTCGTAGTTGGGTTTTAGTTTTATAGTTATTACTTTAATTTTTTTATTATTATTTGATATTTCTTTTTAAATAACAAGTAGATAGCTCCTAAAAACTACCAAAAAAGCGGCTAGCGTGGTGTTTTGCTCAGGGTACCGCCTTAAGTAAGTATAAAATAAACAACAATCAATTTGGTATTTTATATATCGCATTTTATTCGCTGCATTCTTATTCGTTCATAACGCAAAGAACAATTAATAGAGTACCTAGAACAACAATCTAACATTACATGTTATATTAATTTATTAATTCACATTTCGGACACCTTTCTATAAAGGTACTTTTCGACTCCGAATGTGCGTTTTTATATTTTTTAACGTGACGATAGTATCGTGCACGTCCACGTCATCACGAAAGCACAGGGAAGTAAAATGTTTGAACCCTGTCCGATCCAAAAGGGGGCGCCTAGGTACAGTCACGAGCACCAATATGTATACAGTTAGCAACTTTTAAACGTGTTTTTCTCCTAATGTATTGATTGTTATTTTATGTTTTAAGGAACATAGTATTTTAGAACCTATATTATTATGAAAAAGGTATCATCTCAAAGTTGCAATCGTTATTCAACGAGAAAACCGTTATTGAATTTTGCTGAGTGTATACATATTTTTGCTCGTGACTGTACCGCAATAACATTAATAAAAAGTAATTAAAACATTTTTTTTTTTTTAAATAAGAAAGTTATTACTGTTTAGTATTCACATTTTTAGTACCAAAATTACCTCAATTTCATTATAAGTTAGCATATTTTCTACAGAGGTCATAAGTTATGACTTGTAGACCCCCACTAAACGACGGCCGCCCGCGCCCCATGTAATAAACCCATAAAATTCCCCAGAGAAAAAACTAAGCTAATTTTTTTTTTCTTTTTTCCAAATCAAAACCACATAAATAGTCTCAGTATGATTCTTAACAACACCCTCACGGATCGGACAGGGTTTTTGTTACACGCTGTATATGAAGACGATTTTAAATTTCCATCCACGATAACGTTACCACGTGCATGTATTTCCATACATATTATGGACGTCGACGTCCACGATATTGTCGTACGTTAGAAATTATAAAAGCGCACATTATTAGCTTAAAATTAACGAAGAAATTATTTCATTATTTTACTTCAATAAGAATCTCTAATCGCAGAATAATGCGCTGTATTTGAGATGGACCAGTATCTATGTGTTGTAACAATCAGGCGCTGAAATAAACAATGTTATAGCATTTAATAACCAATGTTATCTCTAAGCGCAGACTGAAAATAATGCTAGGCAGATAATTTTGTGATAAGCAATATTAATCATTATGGTTTCTTTATCTTTAAAAAATATTTACTTTTCGCTCATCTCGGTCTGCACAGAGCTTTCTTTAAGCTTCGCAACTAATTAGAGCTAACAAATAAAAAAATGCAAAATAGATTTTACATAAAGTATTTTTTCGTTTCAATCATAATAAATAAACATGGAACGCAATGATAATAACAACAAAATAAAGTTTGGTAGTACCAACTGTTTTGATCCGACTAAATAAATATGTATAATTCGCCTTAATTTAAATAAATTGTCAGCCGCAAGTTGAACACCACCAGAAATAATAAATATTAGATGCTTATTTATTTAAAATATTAGTCTACTTAGTACTAAGATCTGGTATTCAACCGGTTATAGAACAACTTATGGATTTAGCCAGGATTTAAATTAAGGGTAGTTTAAAGCTCAATACACACAACACACAAGGCGTGTTTGGCGCAATTTTTTTCGAAGTTATATATGATCTATGGATTAGGAATCTCTTTCAAATTCTCTAGTTTCTTTGTTCCAAAAATATGAATTAAAATAATAATTCTGTCTAAATCCATTGCCGGTCGTTGACGAATACACCCGGTTCTCAATATCACAATGTTGCAATATATTTGTAACATACATTCTCTAAAAAAATTATTAATCAAGCTAAGCATATAGGTACTTTACACATATATTATAATCTCTTAACATTACCAATGAAAAACTGAGAAGCATCTAGCAAATATTCTAAAACTATGTAAAGTCAAGAACATTAATTGTTAAGCAACTTGACTGCTAAATTAACTTGTCGCTATATTCTATTCTATTCTATTTTTATTAATGGCAATGGTGCCGAGCCGATGTCGACAATTATGCCAATGTCAGATGTGCTATGAGAAAAAGTGCGAAGGAGGAAGTCGGTATATTCTAGTCACAACTGCCAATCTTTGACAGTCGTAAGAAATGGCTATGTGGCGGCATCTACATCGCCACATGCGAACTAGGCATCACACTGACGGCACCCAAAATACTGTATCGCGCAAGCAAAGTTTACTGCGCAACTGGCATATAACGTCCCGATAAAAATCTGAGCAGTTGCCCACCAGAGACAACACCCATGTGGTCGGAGGATCCTCCCTTTTCTATAGAGGATGAGTGAACTTTACACCCTGTTCCCCTTATCTCTATAGCTATAACGCGAGAAATCGACGTAGGATGTCAATTTGCTGAACAATTAATTTCCCTGACTTTAGAGTGGGAAACAGCAAAACGGTTATGTAAATAATTACATGTAAAAGTGTTTTAATAAACTCTATTAGGTACTTATTAGTTTAATATAATATTGCTTTTCAAAACAGGTCACTAATGAAAAATGGAGCTTTAAATCCCTTACATTAGAACTCAAAATTGCTAAAAGGCTGTAGAATTTGTTTGAAGATCCAGTTTTGATATTGGACAAGGTACAATATTATGGAAAGGATTCAATCATTATGTAGTTCAATTAGAGTACACACCGCAAAACAGTTAAGCATGCAGGCAATTAAATGAAAAGACTTGTAGCAGTCGCGGTCATGAAACTCGCGAGTAGGACAGTGAATAAATCTAGTATGGAATTTCTTAAAACTGTCGTAGTGAGTCTCGTGTTACCTCGCTCCCGCATTTTATGACCGCGGCTGCCACGAAAGTTGGAGATTACTATAATGTAAAAGTGTTTGCAGTTGACCCGTTCAGAGTTTCAGACCAACAATATGCCCGTATACCTATCTGTTTTGCCGTTAGTACTAGAGACTTGATTTGATGTTGTAACTCATGAACACTTATAAACGCAGCCTAACGTCTTGCGGTGATGCGTTTACGCACTCTGCATAACAAAATGTACAATATTTTCATAGATTTAGATAACTTGATGCTTTCTATGCCCTCAAACTACCGCCTTTTTTCTAAAAACTAATTGTTTTCTACTTATTTTAAACGTACTTATAGTCGTACTTAGTCAAAACCCATTGTTCTGTCATCTTATATTATTATTCAAAAATATTGTTATTAGGGAATAATTGTTTAGTATAATTTCAAGAAGCATAATATTATAGTGTACACAGATTATATTAAGCCGCACACAATAATATACTGGAACACACGATTGAATACAAAACTTTGATTTGGAATATTATATGCCTATTATTATTATAAGACAAATTGTATTGACCGATGATGCTACTGTATCTTGCTTTCAACGCATATTACACGACAAATAAAGAGTATGCGTCTGGAAGTATAAATAAAATCAACACAATTGGAAAACAGTTTTTTTGACAATAAAAAAAAATTGGCTGGTCACATGTAGCTCTAAATACTTGGTTCTCAACATGGGATAGGCTTCTGACCAGTAATGCGATAGGCAGTGTAAATAATACCATAAAAGTAGCACCATCGTCAAACAGTAATCTAGGTGCTTGAAACTATGTGAGCATATAAAGCCACGTACACGTTACTGTGTCACAGGAATCAAACGAATTTGTACAGGACTATACTCCATTTGAAATAAGATTAGACATATAAATAAACCTTTTTTACAGTCCGTTCAACCGATTTTGACTTATATTGCGTTGGTGGCATGACAATGGCAGCTGCAGTAGACAGTTGGTATTGTGCAACCTTTTTTGCTTTCAATGCCATCCTTTTGCCTACGGTATAGAAATCAAAATTGGTTGAACGGACTGTAAAAAGGTTTGTTTAAATTCTAATCTTATTTCAAATGGAGTGTAGATACGTCAAATCACAACGAGTTTTGATTGGCTAACACTGCGTCAAAAGGCGTCACGAGTTCACGACACGACACAACACAGTACAGTGTGTTTAAAAAAATAGTTCTTTTGCCGTAATGTTAAATTTTAACAACGGAGCTATTATGTAAGGCCTTGGCGGCGTAGTGTATTCGTATTGGTCCTACACCAGTGAAGCCAACATTACGGCATAGGAACTATTTGACGAAACGCATTCTAATATAAATCAGACTTATGGCTGACGCACACTTGGACGGGCCGCGGGCCGCAACGCAGCACAAAAATCATTCAATATATTTTTCGTACATTTTGTATGAACCATTGCACACTACCGTTATTAGGGTTCCGTACCCAAAAGGTGTCAAACCGAACCCTATTACTAAGCCTATGCTGTCCGTCTGTCTTTCACCGGACTATATCTCATGAAACGTAATGAAATGCGCTGCGCTGCGGCAATGCGGCTGTAATGTGCGCTTGCCTATAAAGTTCTTATTTTTAAACATTAGATAATTCAGATAATTGAGACGTCAACGTTGAGCTTAGACTCTTGATCATAACGGCTCATGACAACATTATTTTATTTGAACGCATTCATTACTTTATAACCATTTAAAGGTTGAAAAATAATGTTATCAAAATGCGCGTTGCATAGAGAGCAGTGTCCTGGCCCAGTGGTAACGGCCGCGACGTAAGAGTTGTAGGTCGTAAGTTCAAACCCTGACAGGCGCTTCACTTAGTGTAAATTATTTCATCACCACTGCTCTCAAAACGGTGAAGGAAAACATCGTGAGGAAACCGGCATGTCGTAGAACTAAAATTTGAAGACATGTGACATCTATCAAACCGCCCGCGTGGTGGATTACGGGTCACTCCTCACAGAGAGGCCTGTGTCCCAGCAGTGGGAACTTTATAGGCTCATTATGCGCGAAGCATGTGAAAGGTTGTATGCTTGATAAAAGGATCTGCAGACGCGCACTCTAAACGCTATTTTTACTTTCAGATAAAATATAGAAAACTTGATGGAAATTGTGATCATTGTCATATGATTTTATGCACAAGATATTTTATTACTTAATATACTGGACAGAATAGGTTTACGCAGCTAATGAGGTACATCGAATTAAACTGTGCATGAATGTTTATTATTTTTATAGTCGCCCATTTTTTATATTATTACGAAAATAATATAACGATAATAAAAACTATCTGCTTCACTTTTGAAAATGTAGATGGCGCTAGTAGCCTGCTTACTTATCAGTTTTGCCGAATGTCCCAGAGCAAAACTCACTTTTACTGTGTTTCGAAAGGTAGCCATTAAAGATACTCTCGTAAATAATATAATTAGTCAAACGTCCCTAAATATAATTTATACTTAGGGTCAGTTCACACCGAGATGCGACGCGACGCGCACTTTTTTAAGATTCGATACAATATCGAATTTATTTACTACACAATAACGTACACGCACTACGCAGCACCGCGCATCTCAGCGTACTTCGACACGCGTTCACGCTCGCACTGAAATTAAACAAAACAAGTTCGATATTTGTTAAAAGGTGCGCGCTGCGTCGCGTTGCGTCACGTCGTGGTTTGAACTGACCCTTGGCCTCTGCTTCGTTTGTTGTACGGCAAGTAGCCCGATACGTACGTATATAACGCACTAGTAGTTATCTTTTTTATTCAATATTTCAGCGAAATTAACCAAAATTTAATAATAGAACCAGCTATATTGTTTGTTTCAACGTTTTTAAATAACACTATTAGCTAGAAGACAAGCTCATACGTTCGTTCATTGCATGAAATGCATTTTTGAAAATGATATGTAATGTAAAGTAATTATCTGATAGACGAATTTTCGCTATCGTAGAATTAGTAAATGACCATAATACATCACAAAGCAATATTATTATTGGACGTATGATGATAGGATTACCTTGGAACAGTGAAAGTGTTAAACGTTATAAAATAACGTTAAAATAGCGTTACGTACAGTTCCAGCAACGATAATTTCTACCGTTCCACCCGGATCGTAACTAAATTAATCGTTGGAAATCGTATTTGAATACTTTTTTTTAAATAACTTTTTCAAGTCACGTATTTGTCGAATGGTTAGTAAAACGGACATTTAAATACAAAACTTTTTGTAACTGACCTCACATTCTTAAATATCAAAATGTGCTTTATACAAGAATAAAAGACAAAACTGTGCTGAAAGAGACATAAATATTGTGAGACATATAATAAAAAATATCCTTTAAACTCCATTCACAATTATAATTTCTCATAAATATAATTTACAAGATAACGTCAAGGTGCAAGACTGATCGACTTTCTCGACTTATATTACGCCAAATAAAAATGCTCAGGCTGGACGATTTCTCATTCTTGTAGATTAAAAAATAAACATAACATCACCATACATCAAACCTACATTCCTTCGACCGAAATTCACGACTTTATACTCCCGACTCCCGACATGTCGTACGACTGATCGGGCCTGCGATTAGTCGTGGTCGTGTAGCAAGCGCGCGCCTACACGATGTGTCAAGCCTGTGGCGGTTCGTCGAGTGGATTGGCTCGCGGTAACTCGTCGTTCTGCGTTTCTTCGCGCGACTCCGGGAATGTGGCGGAGGAGGATCCGCTGCGACTTGTTGAGGTTGACGTAGCGGTGGATGAGTCGCCTGCTTGTGGGCTGTTTGAGTCCCTGGAAATGTTATATTACAGAAATTAGAATGGTTCATAACCTGATGAAAGTATAAAGTATAAAACCTTAGTGGACTGTAGACTTCTTTTTTTGAACAATTTCAATTTTTTTTTTTAACTGCCTACGTGAACCTTTTTGAAAGGCCTACACTGTCCTCCCATAACTATTAACGCTGTAATTCGAAAATATTGTAAAAGCCAATTATCTTTTAAAAGAGTAACCATGGAGTTTCTTGCCGGCTCTTCTCCATAGGAAACGTCCAATTGGAACCGTGCACCTAGCTTCTGACGTTTCATAAGTGCCCATGTAGGCTTATGTGAAATAAAATATTTTGATTTTGATAAAGTATGAAAGTATTATGCCCTGAACTCCTGAACCACAGAATAGGACAGAAGGCGCATTCCGCATTTTAGGTATGAAGCTACAAGTACGCGGCGGGCTCGACTTGTCAGGCCAATCCAGTGAGCGTAACGTAGTCAGAAGATTAAGAGTTATGCAATAGAAAGAGAGGCAACTTCTAGGTGAATATAACTGTAGGTAATTAACGCTGTGAGACCTGACTTGCACTTTATTGTGTTGTAGCAAGAATCGCTTTTTATTTAAATTATTTTGCGGAGTGAACCATCTTTATTAATCTGTGGCTGAGCTGATGTTTTCAGCACAGTACTAGTGATGGATTAATTAGCATTCGCATTCATTATTAGCGCGCGAATTCATATTTAGCATTTTGCAAATGAAATATAGTTGCGAAATTCTGTGAAGTGCTAAGTGAATTTATCGCTTCGTTCTTTTTTATACTATCATACGTCAGAGCGTCGATGCACGCAGCGGTAGCGTGCGCTCTCCGTCGCACCTACGGGACGTCGGGAATACTAAATCTTATCAGTTTCACGTGACCTCGTTCGCGAGTGATTAACAAAATTCACATACTTCATTATTGTCAATGATCGTCATATTAGCTATTAGCATAGCAATAGCATTATCATGCTAATACTCAAGAATTCACATGCTAATGAAATTAATGCAAAATCGCATTAATTTCCATTACTATTACGTACGTACAGCACGGAGCCGAAAGGGGTAAAGATACAGATTACATTTTTGTAATATAATCTTGCATTTCTGGCATATCAAGCCTCTTTTCATACAGAAAAACAACTAGGCTGAGAATCAGCACTCTTCGAACTTCAAAATTACATAAGACAGTCCCCCAAAACGCCCACCTTTCACCACTTCCTAGTGGTTTAGCTGGGAAGAAGAAATGGCGCAACAAACTCCCCAGCAGCACAGCTGTCTGTTCAGTTAGAAAAAAATGATTCTATACAAAAGTATGCAAAATCATTTACATTATGCAATATAAAACATAAATCTAATTATTAGCCATATATCAGCTATACCAATAAAAAAAAATAAAAAAAAAACACGAGGACTATATGTACTCAAGCAGAAATAAAAAGTAAATGTAAACATAAATTAACTAAATAAAAGCTTCCAGGCACAATGGGCGTGCCCGTTTACCATGCTTAATCACCACGCTTACTCAGTGTGGACTGGGTATTTCAGAATATTATAATTTCAAGTTTCCCCCACACGATGAAGTAATGTTCTATGAACAAATTAGTATAGTAAAGGGTATGTACTTACTTATGAAATCCATTGGTCTGGCACGTGTTGTAGGCGCCGCAGTGCTGACACTTCAGTCCTACTACGTGAAACTTTACCGTGGACAGCTGAAACCAAAAAGAATATAAACTGTTTAAAAAAAAAAAAAACAACCGATTTCAAAAAAAAAAATCTGAAAAATCACTTTAGTTTCGGAAGTCAGTGTCTTTTTTTAGGTTTTCGTTTTTTGCCACAGGCTTCCGAAATTAAGTTATTTTTGACATATTTTGTTTTTTTTTGGTAAAAAAAAAGTTTTTATTTTTCACTTGTTAGTTGTGGTACCTACCCCACACAAATTCGAATATCACCACCAGCTATGTAAATAACAGTGACGAAGTCACATAGAACATCGTCTACATACACTAAGTGGGCAAAATACGTATTATTGAAGGTAACTCAAAAACTACGCAAGAAAAGTTAATAAAATTTATATGGGACCACCTCGGGAGTATAATCTTTCGAACTAAAAAAGATTTTTTTAAATCGGTTCACAATTGGCAAAAATATCGACGAACATACACAACATAAAATACGTACATACGAACATATAACCACCTCCTTTTTGGAAGTCGGTTAAAAAGTTGTTTATTGTCGTTAAGGCGGAGACTGACTTGGAACATTTGCTTGTAATGTATCATTCGAGGCGAGTCTTGTTGACTTGCAATACGTTGATACACAAGACACGGCGAACGCTCACTTCGAGTACCATGAAATTTTCGTTTCTCATATTTCCATTTCAAAGGAATTCACGAAACAGCAGTCGAGTGGAGTGCACTGACTACTGTAAGGGTCAGCTCAGACCGCGACGTGAAGCAACGCAACACTGCGCACTTTTTAACAATTATCAAACTTTTTTCTTCATGAAAAGGTATAATTTCAGTGCGAGGGTTGACACGTGTCAAAGTACGCTGAGATGCGCTGTGCTACGAAGCGCGTGTACCTTATTGTGTAGTAAATAAATTGGATATTGTATCGGATCATAAAAAAGTGCGCGTCGCGTCGCCTCTCGGTGTGAACAGACCCTTAAAAAATTCGATACATTACAAACAAATGTTACAAGTCAGTCACCGCCTTAAGATAAAGAATATTTATGTACATAAGATGGGTCTTGTGAGAAGTCAGAAATAAAATAATTAACATGTTTGAAGACTTAAATACGTATGCTTAAAATAATTTACCTTATGACAGTCCTTGCAGAGTATAGTTGCCTTGTAATCTGCGTATTCCGGCGGCATCGGTGTCGCCGCCACTTCAGAGTCCAAATAACTCCACAACTGAAAAGAGAAAGAAAATAATCTAGAGCAAACTTCAGTACATTTAGAGAAACAAAATCCAACTGTTTTGGCGAAGCAAACAGTTAGTACATAATAACACTTAAAAAAATAAAGATTTCCGAGGGCCTAGACAAAAGACAATCGCTTCGAAAGCGTTTCGTATTTCTACAACGACTATCAACAGGATTGACATAAGCTTTTCGATAGCTTATGTCAGTCCTATACATTTTTGCCTTTACCATCATCGTTAGCGCAGATAGAATGTCACTTTGTCTAGGGTCCCTGTAGTTTCAACTTACGTTAGTCATATCGATCATGCTCGTCTGGCACGTGGGACACGCGTAGTGTCCGGAATGCAGCAGCTGCTCGAAGCAGGGTCGGTGCAGCAGGTGTCCGCAGTCCGGGATGTGGCACGGGATGCGGGACGTGTGGATGTCTTCGAGACAAACGGGACAGTTGGAGCGGGATACGTTTTCTACGCACTGGGGAGGAATAATTCATCATTTTAGTCCGCCCATTGTAAAAATGTAGTACATTTGCAAATAATCAAATTTCAATTTAAATGGTGTACCATCGAAGAAGTTCATATCTATGCACCGTGAGGACTATTTCTGCCTGCAGCGCTCGGCCGTTATAGAACCGGGGCGGTAACAGATGTGGTCATCGTGTTCACGGGATTTTGTTTTGAAACTGCTAAGATATGAAGTTCTTCGATAGTACATACAATAGAGATGTAAAGCCCAATAGAGACATCTATCTATCCATGCTTTATTAAATAGCCCAAAAACTACAAAGCCCTTCTTTAAATGCAATATAACTTCTGATAATGTCTGAAATCCAATAACAGCGGGCCTAAAACGGCCACATTAGCAATTCCTCTAAAAGCAATTCATTTCCTGAATTCCCAGCTGTCATTAGCAATTCCTCTAATTTGACACAAAAACAATTCATAATGTGTGGACCATTTTACGAATCTCCATAGAAAACTGTCAAACAGATTAATTATTTCGTAATATGAATCGCACGCACATCCTATTATGAATTGTCAGTTTGTGACATTTTACGATGATTCATAATATTTTCGTATTATGATTCTGCCAAAGTGACTGTTTTAAGCCCTCTGATATGTGTTTTATATATTTAATCCTACTCTCAAAACCATAATACATGGTGTAACGGACAGCCCTCTGCAAATTAATTCAACTCAACAAATTCAACTCCTTATTTTGCATCATATTCCACCAGAAATTTTCTCAGGAAAATTTTCGTACTTTTTATCGTTTTTTCACTTACTTACTTTTATTTCAATGTAAAATTACATTCTCTGTACGCAGCACTACATTTATGTAAATAAAACAGCTAAAATAAAAAAATCTGCATTGGATGTTGAAATACCAAACGACGCGTTGTAGCTCAGAATTTACATTTATAAATCACGTGCCGCGAGCGCACCCCCCCAACACTGACAATGCGGCTGCGTGAGTTATGCCACGGTAACGATACATTGCGTGTGAGGTAATAAAACAAATCAGGTTTATTGGATTAGTATGATATACTAAATTCATCCCAACAGTCTGCGGAGGGCTGTCCCTTACACCCTGTATTATTTTACGCTTGCCTAAGCCATGTAGTGCCACCTGTCTCTATAATGTACGAGGGCCCGTGGCCGACTTGCTGTAGTTGCTCTGGCAGAAACATGTTACAACGCTTTGCAATGGAAGAACCAGTCCCTTTTGCCGACGCGGTAGATATACTGCCACCTTCCTCAACAATGACCTGCAACTTGTCTCACCCTGTGGCCAACTTGCTGCAGTTGCACGGGCAGGCACATGTTGCAGCGCTCGCAGTGGAAGAACCGGTCCCTTCCTCCAACGCGGCAGATGCCACAGCCATCGCAATGGTACTGCCGTTTGTCATCATCGTCGAACAAGTTGCAGATCAGGCATGTGTACTGCGGAAATTCAGACATAAGACGATTAGTTACAGAAATAGGCAAAAATTGGTTAGTAAAATTGGCAGTTCTTAGAATAAAAACCCTAAACTACAGCTGGTTACTCAGTAAGTGCTCATATTATACACGTTATAACAGTAGAGGCAACTGCAGCCGTGGACACGAGTCGGCGTCAGCCGTGTAGACGCGTCGACAGAGACAACTGCAGACGTCGACGAGTCGTCGGCTGCCGGCGACGAGTGACAACACTCGTGTAGGCACTAAGATATAGTAATTTATTACATAAGATAAACAATTAATGAAGATTGTAAGAGCGGTCAGGTAATCCACAGTACTGACCGTACACGTCGAAAAGCCTTTAAACGCCAATAAATACGCAAAGCTTGCCGAAAAAGTAATTAAGGCACCCGCCTTGGATACAGGTCATACCCCTTATTTAATGTGCGTAAATATTAATCTTGATAAGATCTATACAGAATTACACGGAGTCTACGGAGTTTAGCTAATTCAATTTGAACTTGTATGTATAAGGGAATCATTCGCAAGAAGCTGGCAGTATCGTCACAACGGTAATATTTTCTCATTGTTTGTCTTATTTGTTTTAGTATGTTCGTGTAGTTATGTGTTCTTATATTTATATATATTTAGGTATTTAGGTTTAGATTTATATATATTTTTTTAATAGGTTTATAGTATTTAAATAATATTTATTCCACAATTTTCGCTATTGCACCTACCACTGTTTGTCTCTGCATCACCCAGAGGTTGACTGGTAGAAAATGACTATGGCATTAAGTCCGCCTCTGTACATTTGTGTGCTTAAAGTATTAAATAAATAATCATCCAAGGATATCACAATCAAAAGCTTTGAAAGAGGTTTTGTTGTGGAATTGTCAGATATTCTTTCATTCTTAAACTATTTACATTTTTTAAATGAATGCTGTAAGATTTATATAGTATGTCTATTGTAACATAAAATTCCAGTTTACATTTCAGTTTTATAGTTTGAAGTTTCCCTCAGTGAGCCTAGTTTTTCCCTCCAAACAAAATAGAAATTCGGCAGCAGGTGGCATTTTGTAGTTTCTGCTTACCCCCATGGGAAAAATGCGTTATGTATGTATGTGTATGTAAAATAGAAATGACTAATAACAAGCTAAACTTGCTACAAAGCATAAATGTTTGGTATCACTAATCTTGGGTTTGTCGAAGCCAATTAAGTATAAATTTGATATTTGTCATTATTATCATGATTTATGGCAAAACAGTGGCTGGAAAAGATAAAATTTTACAATTTACATTTTGTTGTTTTTACAAGTTTTGTGACCGGCAAAACCAAAACTAAGTAAATATTCATAACTATGTGTCATGAACTCATGATTATTATTTAAAAATAATGTAAATGTGTACAAAACACGTACTTAATCTTAATCAAATATTTAATAAAAGTTTCAAGGCTATTGCAGAGTTTGAATGGTGTTTAGTATAAATGTATTATTTGTATGATATAAATTAAGGTAAATTGATAATGAACTGATGATGCAATACGACCTATGAATAAGAGATAATGACAAAATTTCCTATTATCAACCAAATTACTTATCACCAAATATTCTCCTTAGCCAATTATTCGCGAAATAATTTTGTAACATCAACTGTATAGATGACCATCTCCCATAGTGTATGTTGTATGTTTTTAATACTCACCTTTCCAAACCGCACTCCACAGTTCTCGCACTCTTCCTGCACTTTCTGTCTCTTGTCACATTCCGTACATATGAGCTCTGTAACTGACTTCCTATTGAAATAGTGCTGTTCGTTTTCATCATGGCAGTATCGGCAGACATACACTTTGTTGCAGCATGGTGTCTGAAAATAATATTATTATGAACAAAAGTTCAATTATGTAGATAGATAGATTAGTATTTATTATGTACACCATACATATTATTACAGACATAAATGTAGAAGTAATTTTATCTACACTCATGCTATAAATCCTCTATAAAAGTTTCTGAAACAGTTAGCTTATTGCCAACATAAAAACAACCAGTGTCATAGTAACCATTATATCATCCAAACGGGTGTTATAATGTTATACTAAATTTCATAATGCAACTCATTTCAAAAAAAGAATGCTGTCATGCAGTCGTGTTTCACTAACTAAGCTCCATCATTAAAAAAAAAACTTGTTGTTTATCAAATTCTAAAAATTCGAATTCATGTGCGTTGTATCCCACCATTTTTGTTCAATATTAGTATTACAAAGAACCTTTTATAGCAGATTCATAACATGGGTGTAGAAAAAGTCTTATATGCAACTGTAAATAATTAGGTATTAAAACACTCATGCGATACTATTATCACACATTCGTGTTTTAATAGCCCTTATTATATAACAGTTGCATGAATAACTAATTAAGCATGCTTAATGTTTCGTTTTTCACATTTGAAATGAAATTATTTATTCCTATTTACAGGATATCGGAATCACTTTTACACACCATATTTTATGTATTTTAAATAAGCTAGTTGAGGTCAGCATTTCCTATCTGACTACTCTGAGAAGAAAGGCTGAAAAAAACTCAGAGGTTGCAGTTGCTTTTAAAATCCAGACATAATCTTGGTTTGGCCCTATGAGGACCATGTAGAGGAAATGAGTCTGAAATGGTCTTTTGAGGAAATTGAGATAGACAAGAATTTTTTTGAGATGTTATTATTATTACTTTGAATACTTATTTCTACTAAGTGTTTTCTTGCTTTGTAGATTAATAATTTTATAATAATGAGATGTGGTGACTTTCACTATCTGAAGCAAATCTATCCCTAAGTAACCATGAAAAAAAAAAAAAAACAAAACGTTACGTAGTGACTCTGACTCCTATTTATCATTATTATTTTCTAAAAATTATGTTTATCTCCTTTGACTTATGTGCATAAGCAAACAAAGGACTCTCCATCATGTTAAATTCAATGTTCTAAATATAAAATCATGTAAGTACCAAACTGCAATACCAAATCATAGCTGAAGTCTAGATAGCATTCAAAGAGGTCAATTAATTCCAATAACTATTATCTATCTTGCCTATACAATGCCACATCTTGTAAGAACATATTGGAGAACAGTTAAGGATTGCTTCGTTTATTTCGCCGCAATAATAACGCAGATGCGCGCCTTCCAGTTCGTTGACTTTATCTTTGTTCCCAAAATCCGCATGTCACTATCGCAAGACTTCTACGATGTTGTGTTTATATAAAGGCCGAGACTGTTTTGTTCCCGACTATTGCATAAAAACCAAATTAATCAACTAATATCGATTAATTAACATCTGTTTATGATCTATTTCTTACCACGAATTTTGCGCGACGTTTATAATGAGCGCAGCCGATCCGTTTTTCTTTACTCGGTTCTGCGTTCACTGCACCATTGTTAATCACAGTTTCTTCGTTTTCCGTTGACATTTTTTCGGCTAATACACTGATGCACTTCCCGATACCAACACACCAAGGTCTCAGGACGTCATTCAATAAATTATTTCAACTGGATGTATTGAACAACATTTTATTTGCGTGACATCTGGCTCAGTTGCGTTTTGCTTTTGCGTTATTTACCACGGATCTAAATTAGATAGTGCGCATACTTCAAGCGTGACGGAGACAGTATAATAACAAAATTGTCTTGAGTAAAACAGAGACGGACAAAAACTTGAAGCTAAAGAGAAACAATTTTTTTGGCACGAAATGTATCTTAGTTTGACGTTTAACACGTTTAGTTATTCCGTCAGGCTAATGTGCTAATAAATTAAGTATTTTTCTCAAAACCAAAACTTTCCTTCTTCTAATCAAAATAGCATTCAACTAAAAATAAAAATAATTTTGTAGTGTTGTATTCAGCCAGAAAAACACTATTTTGCACTTTAGCTCATGAGCAGAGCAGGTATCTTAGTACAGGAAGACGAGTGGGCCGAGCAGGTCCACATGAGCACCTGTGGGATTAATTTGTCTTATGCTCGCCAGGTGCATTGATATATTAAGCAGTGGCCTCTGTCTGGCAGCTCCTTGAGACCTTCATAGCGCAGGTAGTAAGTATTGCACATAGCCAGGATGTTAGGCAGTGTTTGCGTTATGGGAACATAGTCGCACTACTCACACGCTCATTGGAGCACTGGAGAGTAGTGCTTAATACTCTTTGGAGCACTCCCATAAAAAATAAAGGCTCTTACATACTGGCGCGACTTGTTGCGCGATGCGACGCCGCTGGCGGAATTGTTCTGCCCTGAAGTTTCTCAGAAATTGTTTTGTTAAAAGTCACGTCGCACGACAAGTCACGCCAGTATGTAAGAGCCTTAACAGCAGCAGCCCACCTTACTTTGGACATAAATCTGATAATAATAAGTACCTGTTCTAATCCTTTTTTGTCCATATGGGCCCACAATAATATCGCTATCCCCATGCTATAACATTAGCTAACGGCTAGCCAGAGAGTGTAGAGCATTTGCCGTCGGGCAAGCCGCGGTGCGCACAAGGAACATAATAATACTCACCTAGGTACGTCGCGGGTGCACGCATTACAAAGCTGTATAAGCGGGCGCACGCGGATTGCCCCACAGAGTACATTTTTATATTGGCTTGCCCGGCGGCGGCACTGCCGCCGGCACTGACACTGTGTTCTAAAATACTTGTACTTACATATGATAAGTGATTCCATTATTCACAAAGTTTTTGTTTTGGCTTCGGTTTTTACAAGAAACCACTGAACAACTCGGCATTCTTATAATTTGTCACGATCACGGTCGAAAGCGCACTAGTTCGCGGAGACGGCCATTTGCCTAGTGCTAGAGCATTTCGTTCATGCAGCGCGGACACAGACTCGCCCCCATGCCACATCTCCTGTTTTTTATATTTCTATGTGTTCAATGTTATGTGGCATTACATTCCTATGACATTGCGATGATAGCCCTATCATAAAATGTACTCTGTGCTTATCATTGCAATGTCATAGAAATGTAATGTCCGTAAAGACAAGACAATAATGGCAAAATTTTAGATTTTAGTTACCAAGCATACATGTGAAAAAATCAATAAAAATTGTAAAAATATATAAGTACAAAAAAAAACCTTCAACATCATGTCCAATTTTTCCGTTATTCTAGTTCTTTTATTCATGTATCAGGCAGCAGCGCTGGTACCCCCGAAATTCCAATGGAAATTCATGGACTATGCATGGGACTGCCAAGATTGCTGCAAAGAAAGAGAATCGTGTTTAGCCAATGGGACGTATATACCGAGTAATAACATGCCAACTGGAATAGCGAGGTGGAAGAACAAATTGTTTATCACCATACCTCGATGGAAAAAAGGCTAGATCTTTATTTCTATTTGCTTTTTAGGAAACACGCAAAGTTTGACTCGATACAAACAGTCGTTGTTTGACTCGATACAAACAGTCGTTGTTTGACTCGGTGCTCTTTCGAGGGCCATAAACGTACTTAAATGGCGAAATGTGGGTGTATTAGGTAAACACCTCTACATGCATAACACTTCGGAGAATAGGCACAGATGTCTTAGTTAGTTACGTACCTTTTGCAATGATTGCGAGAAATTCGATTTCTCATGAACCTCAAGCAGGTCCGAACTAATATCATATGCCATGTGAACTCCCTCGTTGGTGTAAAAGCTCGGGATCGCTCGATATTCGGGTGATTGCGGGTTGATGTCGTGTCTAGATTCATTCCGGTTTAAATTAATTCATTAAATTATTTATTTTCATAGACAACAATGATCCATTTATGTTAGTTTGTTAAAAAAAACTTAAAAGCTATGTTAGTGTGTTATTATAATTAGGTACTAAGCTCACAGAAAAACAGTATTTACTTTATATAAGTGTGAATGTATCACAATTCACCTGTTGTACTTGTAGTGAATCAATCCTGCCTAGCCACCCATCTGCATGAAATTATTCATTATCGGTAAATCAAATTTGTCCACTAACTTCTTCGGAATTCTATAAGGACTTAACCGGGTTCTTTCTAATAGCGACGCCGTCTTTCTCCTTACCATTGCGTGGAAGTCAGGAACATGCCCTTGCGCGAAAGAAAATGCCAAAGGCACTACAAAAGCGCGGCAGCCCCCACAGCATTCTGAAGCTGTTGATGTATTGGACCCTCAGGGCGTCCAATGATTTCCGCGTGTAGTTGGCCCACAGGCTGCTTGTGTAGAAGGTCTGGCAGTAAGCCTTAAACAACGTAATTTTAACCTCCTTACTACAGCACGCAAACCTGCGACCCAGCATGTTGCTTCTCACAGCGAAGGGCGGATCCAGGGGGGGGGGGGGGGGCACATGCTCCTGGGCCCCCCCCCCAACGGTTTAAGTATAATAATATCGAATCGTCTGAATGGACTGGCCTGAATGCATATATATGTCAAGGCATTGCTTCAATGATGAACGCTGAAGACGAAGGGCTATTGTATATTCAGCAGCAGTGGCGTAACTACTAAAGGTTCAAAGTGGTGCAGTCATTCGTACTCGAGCCCAGAGGTCTACTAAGCCGACCGGCCTAGAGCCTCAGTCGGCGAGCGAATTTCAGCATAAGCTTAATGCTAAAAAGATAGCATGGTCCGAAGGGCGTCGCGCGCCCTAAGTTAAGTACGTACAGCTTTCCTGAACTCATGAAAAATATGTAGCTGACACTATGTATGAATGGTCAAAAAAATAACTAACCAAACCAATTCGGTTGGATGCTAAAATGATTGTAACTCGCTTCGCTCGGTCCTGCAGCCCAAGTTCTTATAATTCTTAAACTTTATAGATACTACCGATGTCATGTCGATAAAGTAACTCTTAATTCTGTATCTATGATCAAAAGACAATCTATTGTATTCGAGACAGGGTGCTAAAATTGTATTATTTTTGTAGTTATTCATATATGTCATTGAAAAAGAATGAATCCTAAAAACAGGGTCCAATACAAGATTGGGAGACTCTTCTTATCCGTCTGGCCCATGTGTCCCTCCCAGAAATAAATCCTGGATCCGCCCTTGCTCACAGCATATTATTACAACAAAAATATAACGAATTATGGGTGTACCTAGTTACCTACTATATACTATACACGTCCTTTGTCTTTTCCTCAGTCGGGAATACAGCTGGCATGTTACTCTCCAGTGAAATAAAAATTCCTACAGCATAGAACTAACCTGAAAGGTATTTCTCTTACCAGGCGTACCTTCTTCCCTGAACTACGTCGAGCTAAACGACACACAAGATGCACTTCTGCATCCGTACCCGAATTGGAATGAGGCATGCCTGACCCCTGAGGGCAAAGCGACCTCCAACAGAACTGTCGTGTCCACCTTCAGGATTCATATTGACAAGTGCAATCGTCTCTGGGTCGTAGATAATGGAGTTTCCGATATGACTGGTAAGTACTTTTCATACACATACACACACACACATCGACATTATTTTAGGCAAAAAACGTCCGCGAATTCTTTACTTGCTTTTTTGCTGCAACGCCGTGATGAGCTGAAGGTCTGGAAGGCATACCACAGCTGGAATTGCAGGAACATAGAGACTACTCTTCATCTGTGACTTAGGTAACTGCCTACCTACTTATGTAGGTAAGTAGGTAACAGTTATGTGATGTGTAAGTACGACCAGTGCCCTGTTTATCAAAACTTACTAGCCTTGTATTACCAAATGTCATTATTTCGTTCACAAGTACCTATATTTTTACACATTTAATTGTGATTTTGTTTAACAAAAAAATCTTTATGAGTTACAACTTGTAGAAAATCATAACATATCCTGAGTGTCCGGCGACTCTCTATTCCGTCAATACAAGTTTACAAGTCTCGTGCATAGTAGGTACCGCAATAAATGTTAAATTTGATTTAACGAAAATTAACATTCTAGGTAACTTGTGAACGTGTAGACTTGTAGTTTTTGATAAACAGGGTACTGATGTATGAACGTAGTTATACGAAGCAGGAGTACCTATGTAAGGATCATAGCAGGTGGTGAGGTGGCGTTCTGTAGTTTCTGCCTACCCTCGTGGTTGTTTTTTTTTTAATTCTTATTACTTACAACTACAAGTCAATCAATCTTCCTAGCCTTTTCCCAACTATGTTGGTGTCGCCTTTCAGTCTAACCGGATGCAGCTGAATTATTTATTATAAATATATTTATATATTATTTATTATTATTTATTTATTATATATTTTTTTATATATTGTATTTTGCATGGAGCGATGCTTAACTGACCTCCACAACAGTAACTGGGCAATACGATAACCCTTGGTAAGACTGGTTGTCAGACTTTCGAGCTTCTGACGACCCGTAACCGTGCGTTTGCACTGGCGAAACATTTAAGACAAAACATATTGAAATCTCAACTTTCTGTCAATGTTCCATACAATTTTTGACAGGAACTAGAGATTTCAACATGTTTTGTATTAAATGTTTCGCCAGTGCAAACGCACGGTTACGACTCAAAGATCCACGAATGACAGCCGGGACCAACGGCTTAACGTGCTTTACGAGGCACGGAGGAGTCTTGGGTATTTAAAGATGGTCACCCATCCACGGACCAACCCCGGCGAGCGTAGCTTAACCTGATGGATCGACCCGTGCGGCTGTTATTACTTCAACTACAAGTATTGTTTGAATTCCACAGGGGCTGTAACACAAGTATCAGAGCCAGCCGTGCTGGTGTTCGACTTGACTACAGACGAGCTGATCAAGAAGTACATCTTCAAAGGAGATGTGTTAAGAGACTCATCCATGCTGACTAGCATCGTAAGTGGGTCAAGAAGATACTGTAGACATAGGTACATTGTGTGTTTCATAAAGCAGAAATCAAATGCTTTATTTTCTGTTAATTTTTAGGCTTCCCCACCTCAAAACAAAAAAAAAACGGAATCCTTACAGAATCACTTCGTTATCCGTCTGTATGTCAGACCACCCGGAATCACCTAAATACCTGAATGCCTAATTTTTAAGAACTTATCTCCTTTTGTTGATGAAACCGTTGCAAACTGCCGACACTTGCTGCTTTGCTAGCGAAACTTCTAAACACATTTTACTTGATTTTTATTCCCAGTAATGTGTGCAGTAGGGTAGGGTGTAGAGCACAGAGGTGGTCCAGTGGTAACGGCCGTGGCTTGCAATTTGTAGGTCGGAGGTTCTGAACTCAGACAGGCACTTTACTTTGTGTAAATTCCTATTTTATAACCACTGGTCTCAAAATGTTGAAGGCAAACATCGTGAGGAAACCGGCATGTCCTAGAACAAAAAAATCGAAGACATGTGACATCTATCAAACCGCACAGGGCCCGCGTGGTCGATTACAGCCCAGTCCCTCTCACAGAGAGAAGGCCTGTGTCCCAGCAGTGGGAACATTATAGGCTGATTAGCTATGTTGTTGTGTGCTTGTCACAGCTCAACAACAACACTGTTGAATGTTACTAATGTGACAGAAGAACTGACTCTATGATAATAATGGTGGCGTTTCTGTTGTTCACAAACTAAACTAAATTTAAGTTCAGTGCATCTTTTTCTTTCTATTTCATTACGAAAAGGACAAAAGATAAATTTTTGTTTAGTCCTGTCAAATTAATCAGCGCCTGACGTAAATTGACGTAATTTTAGTAGGCAACTTTTTAATCACGTCTAAACTTGTATGGAGTAGTGACAGGCGCTGATTAATTTGACAAGACTAAACTAAAATATATCTTTTGTCCTTTTCGTAATGAAATAGAAAGAAAAAGATGCACTGAACTTAAATTTAGTTTAGTTTGTGAACAAACAGAATCGGCAAGAATCTCAAGTCTGATTACCAACACCGGTAGCTCAGATTCCCGTTTTTTTGTCAGTCTGTAGAAATATTAGGAAGCAAGGAATGCACCGGCAGCTACGCATATATCACGGATATGGGGTCAAACGCTCTCATCGTGTACAACATGAACGACGACGAGGCATGGCGTGTTGAAAATCATTACTTCCACTTTGACCCCCACGCTGGGACCTACAAAGTTGGAGGTATAGACTTCTATTGGAGTGATGGAGTATCTTCTTCGTCTTTAACACAGCCAAAGAAGGATGGGTGAGCTGGTTTTTGTATTTGCTGGATATTTTTGAAACTTTATTTTGTTTTTAAGTTCATTTATCGTAGTTAATTGATTCAGGCGTGACTTTGCAGAAATCCATTATAAAATACAATAGACGTACGTAGATATATTAAGTAGCCTATTCCGCTTAACTATTCTTCAAGAGTCATGACGTAATGCCACATCCCGCCGTGTTGTGTCTGCGTCCAGCGCTCGGTGTGGCAACACGTCGTGTTCTGGTTTGCAATTGGTCAATCGTCATCCTGAGGATGCCTCATTGAGAGGTGAAACACGTGTCAATTTCTTACAGGGTTTTTTATGACTCTTGAAGAATAGTTAAGCGGAACAGGCTACTAAATATATCTACGTCTATTGTATTTTTTCATTTATCGTCACAGAATCACTCATACCACTCACAATCAAACGCAGAGTAGAACGCTCTAAGGTTAGGTAGAGCTGAGATCTTCGCAGGACGACTGGTAGCACCCGGATGAGAGCAGACACAGATCGGGCTTGTAACAACCACCTGAATGCCCATTTCAATCAAATGGTTACTATGCAGCTGATGATGGACTCTCAATCTTCTAAAATTCAACTTTCAGTTTCTGTGATTTGTATCTTCATCCGACGTCCAGCACTAAACTGTTCAAAATGTCGACCAAGCTGTTAAGGAATAAGAATGCGCCGCAAGAAGACATATTCAATGGAGTTCAGGTTTGTATGAGAACAGAGTTCATGTAGGTGCCCAGGGCGCAGACATAGTCACAGAAGTAACCTTGGGTTTCCTATGAATGCGGTGGCGTCATTGTATCGTCCATAAAGAGCTTTTTTGACATCATAATTTCAAACTCAAACTCAAAGCATTTATTTCAATTAAACCATTTACAGGCACTTTTGAATGGTCAAAGAGTTTGTCAGTTAGTCAAAAAGTTGAAGCTAGTTGCCCATTCAAATTCGTAGATCTCTATGGAGAAGAACGGGCAAGAAACTCCAAGGACACAAACCCAAACAGTCATTTTGCTTTCGCTTTTATGACGGCATCACTTTAATATGAAACCATACCCAACTGAACAGTAGCAGAAGCTAGTATAAAATAAATAGTAATAAACATCTTTCTCAGCTTCTGCACGCGACATCATCGCTTCGTCGCTCGCATGTTTCTTGCTCCCCTACCACCCCATCGCATCGCTTCGCCCGCCAGCTCAACTACTTTGTTTCCGCTTGGCGTTCTTTAGTTTTTAGGGTTCCGTACCCAAAGGGTAAAACGGGACCCTATTACTAAGACTCCGCTGTCTGTCTGTCCGTCTGTCACCAGGCTGTATCTCATGAACCGTGATAGTTAGACAGTTGAAATTCACACAGATGATGTATTTCTGTTGCCGCTATAATAAAAAAAAACAAAAAAAAAGAATAAAATAAATATTTAAGGGGGCTCCCATACAACAAACGTGTTTTTTTTGACGTTTTTATAGATAATGGTACGGAACCCTTGGTCCGCGAGTCCGACTCGCACTTGGCCGTTTTTTTTGTCTTTTTACTCGGCTCGTATGTGTCGTAGCTTGATGTTAAATTCGACTGGTAGGTAGCGACTGCCATCAAAGGCATCAATGACAGTCTCTTTTCAGATTAGTCCTCGAAATGTTTCAAATGGTTTCTTTTTTTTTTCCAGATAATTGGTGATAGAGGGCCCAAGTCACAAACCACAGCCTGCGATATAGATCCATCCACCAACGTTATGTTTTATACACAGGTAAATGAATGCACCCTGTAAACTTCAACCACGAATAAAATTCACAATGGTCGTGGTTAGTTATTACCTACGTCACATTGCTTAGCATGATCTTCTGTTATATCGAAAGTACTGCAGCATTAATTTTGAAATAAATACGAGTATACCTATGGTAACGTTGAGGATTACTACTAGGTATGTATGACGAAAACACGATTCCATAGAACTTTCTAAACCGAACTATAAACCGCTTCGAAAAATACAAGACTTCAAGTTAGATCCTGAAACTTTGCTTATTAATTGAACTAACTCTAAAGCCGATAAGTGCTACGTGCTATTTTTTTAACCGACTTCCATAAAGTAGGAAGAGGAGAAAGGAGGTTCTATGTTCGTCAGTTTTTTTTTTTTTGTGTGTTTTCATTGTATTTTTCGCCAATGTGAACCGATTTAAAAAATTCTTTATTAGTTCGAAAGGGTATACTCCCGAGGTGGTCCCATATAAATTTTAATAACTTTGCTTGCGTAGTTTTTGAGTTAGCTTCAATAATACGTGTTTTTTCCTTAGTATAAGTATGTAGACGATATTCTATGTGACTCCGTCACTGTTATTTTCCCACTTAGTATACTTAAGTATGTAGACGATATTCTATGTGACTCCGTCACTGTTATTTATATAGCTGGTAGTGATATTCGAATTTGTGTCGGGTAGGTACCACAACTAAAAAGTGAAAAATTAAAACTTTTTACAAAAAAAAAACAACTTCCAAAAAAACACTTGTTAAAAAAGTGAACAATAACTTTAATTTCGGAAGTCGGTGGCAAAAAATGAAAACTGAAAAGCAAACAGAAAAGTTAGCTTTTTTTGGGAGTCGGTTGTTTTTTTTTTTGTAAAAAGTTTTTATTAATTTTCTTTATTTTCGTCGTAAAAGGAATTTTTGTAAACTATTGGCCCTTCTCCCCGCTCATTCTCGCTATCACTACGTCCGCGAGCAGTATCGTGCGAGCGAGTTATGGAGTGAATTTGAACTGAGGTATTACCTATGTACTGTTCAGTGACGTACTTTTTCATCAGGTATGCAAAAATGGCTTGGGATGTTGGAACATGGACAAAGCCTTTACCACTAACAACACACCTGTGATCCTCAGCGACTGTAATATAATGGAATTTCCGAATGACGTCAAGGTAAGGTTACTTAAGTAAGTAGGTACATGGCTCCACCTTGTACTTATAAGATTTTTTTGGTAGAAACTTATAGGAACATTTGGCTGATCATGGCCTCATAATTGCACGCCACTGTTCGATTTTTGGCTACTCTCAGCCATCGTTTACCAGAATTACCAACCACAACAATGCAGATAGTTCATTGATTCAGGCGTGACTTTGCGGAAATCCATTATAAAATACAATATACGTAGATATATTTAGTAACCTATTTTCTCAAGAGTCATAAAAACCCTGTAAGAAATCGACACGTGTTTCAACTCTCAACGAGGCATCCTCAGGATGACGATTGACCAATTGCAAACCAGAACACGACGTGTTGCCACACCGAGCGCTGGACGCAGAGTGCCAACGTCACTACTACAATTAAAACGAACCTAACGAAACGTTGTATGTTAGAATTCATCAAGCCATTTGGCTACAGAGCGCGCCAAAGAAATAGACATACTTACATACATACAAACGTACATACTCTCGAAAAACATTACCCTCCTTCTGGGGCAGTCGGGTAAATACTGGCCACAGGAAGGAAAACGGCAGGCCGCTTTTGCTCAAGTAGGAGGCTATCGTAAGTTCGGCTATCATTGTGCCGATTGTTATTGTAACGGCCAATGGCCTGATGGCCGAAAGTCTCGACCAACATTTCTCGAGGCTCTCGTTCAGTGGTTGGATCAAGGACCTGATTCAGAAGGCAGTACTCCTCGACACGGCTCGCATTGTGAGGAGGTTCCTGTCTCTGCAGCCCTAACCACCGGTAGCTTCGACCCTGCTCCCGACACCGGCGAATCTCTATTTTTAATATTATCATTTTAATTTAAGAATTATTTAAAAATTTAATTAAGTACTGATGAAAGAAAATAAATAAAAGAAAAATAATAAATTTACCATTTAACCTTACCGAGAATTCCTTGCCAATCCAGGTAGACCAAGAAGGCAACCTCTGGGTCCTAAGTGACAGACAGTCGAGGTTCCTGTACGATTCCATGCGCTTCGATGAGGTCAACTTCAGGGTCATGACTGCGCCCACTGCTAGCCTCGTTAAGGGCACGCCGTGCGAGAAGAAGTCTTTCTTTGGTGCGTGTATTACTTATAAATGTTTAAAATGGTCATGTTCCAAAAGTACCAGATATAAACAAAACTGTTCAGGTTAAATTCTTACGCTAGAAATTATCCTCACTAAATTATGAAAAACATCTTTACGGCGCGGGACATGCACAAGAGGCGAAGGGCGCGGGGTTTGCGCCGCTTCTTTCATATTTCATACAAATTGAATAGAAGCGACGATGCGCGAGACAAACAGGCGGCACGGGGCGCAGGTAAGGCGCGGGTGGGGTGCGTATCGTCGTTTCTATACATTTTGTATGAAATATGAAAGGAGCGGCGCAACGCTCGCGCCGCACCGTCACCTCACCCGCGCCCCTCGGCTCTGGTGTACGCCTAAGGTGATTTAAAATTGTATTCAAATAATCAAATCAAAGCTCTCAATTTGTAAGTGGCACTAACAGTTACGTTTTCTGATCCATTTGTTTACATTATCATCAGAAAGGTACTTTTGGAACCGACTATACCAACCCCTTCAACTGTATGTAACAGCTGTTTCTTTCAAATACCAAAGAAATAAATAAAAGTAATATTTGGGACTCACAACTATTTAAAAAAAACATGAAAAAATTAATAATAAGGTCCTGAAATAACTAAGATTAGGTATACATATTTATTTCAGGGAGAAAATAAAATCTGGGAAGGTGTCTTTAACAAGATGGACTCAGCGGTTCAATGGTCAAAATTCGTTAGGAATTTGTAGTCATAATCCTGACTCCTATATTTTGTGCAATATTTTTTATCAAATGTTTTCTTGGTCGTATTTCTTTTTTCACTACGTATTAAATTGGAACTGGAACTGTTTTTATTCGTTTTTTTTCCCATTCTGAGCTAAGATACTTGTTTGCCTAAGGGTCACTTTCCACCAAACGGAAAAATCCTTGCGGATGAGGATGACCGAACATGAACGAGGATTTTCACCGCTTGGTGGAATCTGACAGTAACACTCAAAAAATCTTTGCAATGTTATGTATTACCGCGTCAGAAGTAACAGTAGAACTACGAAAACCGTCCTTAGTGCGACGTGATAAAGGCGCTGTCTCAAATTGTTCCTATAGTTTGACCGAGACCGCTGTTCCGCGCCATAGGTATGTGCGCAGCGAGATGCAGTGCAGGCCGCTCATTGGTCAACGCTGCCGGGCGCCTCGCCGCGCATTCCTAAGGCGCGGAATAAATTGTAAGGACGTGTGGTTGTAGGGAATTAAAAACTAGAGTAAAAATCAAATATGTCACAAGCCCCCCCGAGTGTTTTACACGCCTTGTTTCCCCGAAGGGTTGGGCAGAGATGGGCTTGTGGTTAAATGATAATAGCCGCAAGGGTCAATCGAAGAAGGTTAAGCTAAGCTAGCCGCAGTTTGGATGGGTGACCATCCTTTACATATCGAGACCCCTCCGTGTCTCGGAAAGCATGTTAAGCAGTTGGTCCCTGCTGTCATTCGTAGATCTTTGACAGTCGTTCCGGGTAGTCCGAAGCCCAAGTCTGTACCAGCGCAGCGTTACCAAGAGGTATCGTGTTACCCAGTAACTGGGATGTGGAGGTCAGATAGGCAGTTGCTATATGTAAAATATTGGTATTCAGCTACATCCGGTTAGACTGGAAGCTGACCCTAATATAGGAAAAGGCTAGGCTTGATTTGAGTAAAAACAAAAAATAATTTAATTTTTTATTTAAATATACAACATGGTAGTTATAACTATGTAATTAAATAAGTCTATGTGATTGAATAATTCATAATTAATCATAATTTTGCACGTGACCGTCGATTCCGTTTGATTTCGTTCACATTGTCAGTCTTTTTGCTAATTATTACAATTGAACCGACGTACAGTGGACTTAGAAATGTGAGCACCTACTGACTAACTTTAGGTGAAGTTTAGAGTCACATGGACGTCGCAGAAACGGATGGACAAGGATGCTTGAAGACATGAGAGTGTTAAAGTAAAAGGGTTAGTAATATCCCGAAAACCGCGTTGTCTAAAATACCCAGAAGGGAGAAAATCACAGTATAAATAAGTAACAGTATAATATCTTCATAGAAAACGACCGAAACGACGCGCTTCGAAATCTCAGTGTATATCAGAACGCAACAGTATCTAGTGCGCGGCAGTTACACATGGACGCGGAAGGTTTATCTACCGAGCGGCCGTATGTATTTCAAGATCACTCCCGAGATGGAATACTGTTACTTTATTATACTTTGGTAAAGTTTAGGAGGATTTATATGTCTAGCTATAGAACTTCCTCCTTTTTTACAAGCTTTAATTTAAATTGCCTTGTGAGTTAGTTAGTTATTCTTTTAGTGTTAATTACCACCACCTATGCTTTTAAGGTGGGTGCGCCAAGGTAGCCCGCGAAATTCAAATTATCTTACTTTTTTGCAATTTGCAGGTCAGTGTCAGGTTGTATGCTGATCTAAATATTATTAGTAGCCGTACCAAATATGGGATGAACTTAGAGAGTTAATGCTAAGTTCATGAAAGTGCTAAATGTCATGATTTCATGAAATAGTCATTCAATGCACTTATATGAACTTAGAAAGTTGTATTGCTGATTCTAATGTTTATAATTCTGTAAACCCATATTTGTTACGGCCGCTACTAATATTTAAATCAACATACAACCTGACATTGAACTGCAAATTGAAAAAAAAAAAAAAACCTAAGAAAATTTGAATTTCGCGGGCTACCTTGGCGCATTCACCTTAAGACAAAGGATCTTTTGGCGCGTGCCCAAAATCGAAACTAACGCCGCCGTCGTATCATACCAACTATCTTTAAGGGACGTTGGACTTTTAACTCGTTGAGGCCTTGATCACGTCACGGTAGCCTGTAAGACCTTACGGGGACATATCAACCGCCCAGAAGCTCCATGGCCTTTTCTGCCGATTGTTTGTCAGCGCACAATCTTCGCGGAATTGTCATCCGAAACTGTAGCCAAAGCCGGGTCTGTCGTACTTTAAAGATGCTAAATGCTTCTCTGACTGCCAACCCTGAATGTGATTTGTTTGCGGATGAATGGAGTAAAATTATGCCTGTATGTCTGGTGTTCTGTGAGAGAAAGCATGCAAGGGAGTCCACTGTTCCATGTTAGTTTTGAATGAAAATATATGCAACATAATTATTGCCAACGCAATAAAATTGTTTCTATGTTAATTAATGTAATTGGTGTTGTATATTTTTAATTCATTCATTCATTCGAGTACCAAAAGATCCTTTTAGCACTCTATTATTTTCACCATAGATAAGTCACACATTGTTTACTGTCTGACACGGAGTAATTAGCAAATGGAGTGAGCAAGTGTACGATCGACACAAATACTCCCTGGTTTTATTTGATAATCACCAATGAGGATGTTTCGTCCCACAGCGTATGCACTACATTTACTTCATACACTAGGGGTAATAAATTGGAAAATTCGGGACTACCGAAAGTGCATTTTCTATGGGAATTTTGTATGATATACTGAAATTAGGACAGGATAACGTCTATCGAGTCGGCTAGTACATAATATATAGATTTAATAGATATCGGGATATTACTAACATTAATTGAATTATTTGCACTACCATACGAACTACAGTAGCATACAAAAATTATAGAATTTATATGGACTTTAGAAGATCATTGTATGAAAAAGTTTTATATGAAATATTACTTATTTGATCATCGGTTTCTTTAGCTGTTTCATTATTGTTCCGTTTCACATTATGTTCAAAAAGATCAGTTTTATTCTAAAATACTTAGAAATATAAAAAAACTTTTCCATAGAATGTTTTACAAATGATTTCTGCGATTTAAATCGACCGACTTATCCAATTGCATTATAATATGAGAACAGATATAATGCTTGTGTTTACGCAAAAATTCAATGGTGACCGAAGAGGATTCTTATTTGAAAACTTGTAATATTTTACAAATTAGTTTAAACATACGTAAGTTCTCACAACGCTACAGCTGCCGACTAAATCAACTAGTCACTATAGTAACATTTCTTTCATAATACTCATTAAATTCGCGACTTTTACACTACCGTCCTTCGACCAAAACGTATCTATTTTTTTAATTTTTATTTCTAAGTCCATGCGTGGCTCATACGTTGCCCATCGCGTGTTCGAATCGAACAGAATTTACACAAGCGTTGCAATTTGAAATATAACATTATTTACAAGTATTATTGCTGAATCATCTATCATAGGCCATAATAAGATTGAGAATTTACAAGAAAATATGAATTACAAAATAAACTTATAATAAAATTGAGTCGCGCACGCGGACAGGAATATTATTGAAAATGTATCGATTAAATTGATACTCGATATTTTTGACTCCTCTACTTTACTAAAGCATGATGGGTTCGATTCCTAGGCTAACCAAACGCGGCTCAATATCGGTATTTTAGTCGATTAAATTATCTCAACTATTTACCAATATTTAATTGACAACGACTACTGATTAGTGCATATTTTTGTTCTTGTGCAGAAACGATAAGAAAACACCAACTAAACCAGTTACAAATAGTTCATGAGTTTTCTTCATTCCAGTCTCGTTTTTAGTCGAATCGATTATCGTTCAATCGATACATTTTCAGCTGTATAACGACCACATAATTTTCTACATTTTATAGATAAAATGAGTATTTTTTAAGACATTCACATTACTTTGCCAGTTTTATGAGCGTGTAACGTTCCCACTGCTGGGACACAGGTCTGCTCTTTGGAGCGGTCAGTAATCCACCACGCGGTCCCAGTGCAGATTGGTCCGTGTCACACGTCTTCGAATTTTTGGTTCTAGGACATGTCAGTTTCCCCACAATGTTTTCCTTCACCGGTTCAGGTCTTATTCACCAATTATCTTTATATATATAATTCTTCTGTACGTGTGTTTGTCACCTAATTCTTCCTAAACGGCTGGACCGATTTGAATGAAATTTTATTTATTTATTTATTTATATATACTTTATTGTACACCACAAAAATATATAACAAAAGGAAAAAAACAAAGACTACAAAATATACAATGGGCGGCCTTATCGCTTTCCGCGATCTCTTCCAGGGAACCTGGCAAAATTTTGTGTGTATTTGAGTGGGTTCCTGGATGGTTTGAAAATACAACGAATTGAACCCGGTAGGTGGCGCTGTTGGGGTAGGATGACGTCTGCCGGGTCCGCTAGTATTGATATAATATACGGTGCCGTCAGTAATGTTATACATGTAAATCTAACCCATCAACTCGGCCTATTGCATTGAGTAACAAAACTACACAGCCTTTCGCATCTAGTTCAAAGTCAGCTACCTTCTTTCGCAAAGAATGAAAAAAAAAAGGAAAGATGGCAGGACAAACGCTAGTGCGATATGCCATTAACTTTTCGTCCTCAATAGTATAAAAATCATTTTAAAACATTGTGCGAGCAACATCAACATTTTGTTTGCAACAAGGTGTTGCGCGTTGCTACAGAATTGCGCGCCAGATGGTTGCTAAGTGTATACATGAATTAGGAATCGAAGCATAGCAATGTGAATGTTATTTTAGTTCTTAAAAGATGTGTTGATGTGGTCGAAAAAGTAGATAAATATTTATTTTAAGCTTTGAAGTTTACATAAAA
Organism: Lithophane leautieri; assembly: GCA_949152455.1. NCBI lineage: Eukaryota > Metazoa > Arthropoda > Insecta > Lepidoptera > Noctuidae > Lithophane > Lithophane leautieri. The sequence continues at coordinate 2,826,565 of OX424475.1, forward strand.
AATAGGAAATAATTTCGTATACTTGTAAATTATAATACAGTTAACAATAAGTTTCAAATTAATGGGTAAGCAGACTAAGAAGTGCCCGTAATCAACTACAACCTTTTAGATATTTGAATTCTGCACGAATATTTTTATTTTAAGAAATTGCACTGCGTGACTCTACAAGGTTTTTAGTAAAAAAACCTTCTTGGTTTTAATTGCAAGAAAACAATAATATTAGAAAAATATATAATTAAAAAACCGATTGCACGCGCGACATCCAAAACCGTAAAATTATGGCAAAAGTGACTTAACGGTCCAACTTTCCTGATTTCTAAAACATACGACTCCACACTTCGGCTATCTTTCAAAACCCATTTAAAAGTAAAGGACAACAAGATTCTGCTGTCTCTTTCGATTTCCGAACATAGCCGAAGTGAGGTGCCGTTAGAACAGTGCGTCACTGTAAACATTGTCCTACCCTACAAGGTCCGTTTTGCTGTGACAAAGGAATTTCTACCTTATTTCAATAGTCCAAAGTTGTTTGTTGAGTAGATTATCTAGAGTTTTCGGCGGTTTCTCCGTTTTTATGTTGGGGCGTTGTCTTAATGTTGTTGACTGGGCTGAGGCGCTTTCTGAGAGGTGTCGTGTACTCCCACCCGTCTTCGCCTTTAGGGTTGAAAAGCTGTAACGAAAATGACGTTCGATTAAATCTCGTGATTTTTTTATAAATCGATGTTTTTTATCTTTCTAGCTAGAGAGAGCGTAGAATATTGTACTAAAAAGTGCGAAGTGCCTGTGAAGTGTTTTTGTAAAAAAAAGAAAATTCCCTTGTATGGTGTTATAAATATTCTTTTAACTTTTATTTTTGCGCAGACTGTCTTGAGTATAGTTAGTATGATTCGATGTTTGACGTGTATGATTCAAATGCCTTCACGGGTGGTGTGAGGAGTCATACTTAAATAACGATGAGTGCGTCACAAAAGTGTGGCGGCTGTCGTAGTAGTGTTACGTACCAGCGTGGCCCACTTCTCCCCGCTGGCCTCGCGGGTCTTCACGGCCTCCCTCTGCGCCTGCTCCACGGCCCGCTTGGCGCCGGTGGCCGCGTCGCAGTCGGCGGCGCGCAGTGCGCACGTGACGTGGCGCCACACGCGGCGCGACTCGTGCGGCGCCTGGCGCGACACCGGCGCCACGCGCTTGCGGCGCGCCTTCATGTTGGATACTTCGAATAGGACTTCTGAGCGCTGTCATGAAAGAAACGTTACATTAAGGTTTGATGTGGGAGTATAACAAATTAAAAATAAGACAGAACATAAGGCTAAACAGAACTGTTTTATTGATCTAGTAGTCACAAACGCGACTGTAATCGGAATTTCTCATAGCTGTCCGAAGTCTGGATTTGTACCCAGTTGATTACAATATGCTCACATAGAACTTAAGGTGGATGCACTAAGGTAGCCCGCGAAATTCAAATTTTCTTACGTTTTTTGCAATTTGCAGGTCAGTGTCAGGTTTTAAATTGATCTAAATATTATTCGCGGCCGTAACAAATATGGATTTACAGAATTATAAACATTAGAATCAGCAATACAACTCTCTAAGTTCATATTAGTGCATTGAATGACTATTTCATGGAATCATGACATTTGGCACTTTCATGAACTTTGATCTCCCTTACCTAAACAAAATTGCCAAAATCTGGATGTACTACCTACTGCTTCAGGGAATATGTGTGATTTTATGATGATATAATAATATGATGATTATAACTTATTTATTGTATTTTTTTTATTTTGTCTGACAACCAGTCTTACCCAATTCCTGGGTTGTGGAGGTCAAATAGGCAGTCGCTCCATGTAAAATACTAGTGTTCAGCTGCATCCGTTTAGACTGGAAACCGATCCCAATATAGTTCGGAAAAGGCTAGGCAAATTGATTTATTTCGTAAATTGATTTTTACAAGTAAAAAAAAATATATTTATTAGATGAAGTCGAAGTCATGTTACTCACTCCAGAGTCAGTCCACCTTCCATCCATTCTGGAATTCCATTCTCCCTGGGCAGTGTAATAAGGCTTCTTGTCAACGCCAGCGAATATTTCGCAAGTGACCCGATGCTTTTTGCCGCCATAGAACGGTTTCGTGAGGAACTCGACGTTCGCTTTGTGCCCAGTTTGGACGCATTCTATGCACACTGAGCCGCCCAGTTCTATCCAAGGGACTGTTAGTATTGATCTGTGTGTTGAGAAAGTAAAAAACAAATAATTGGAATACAAGATAAGATTAATACTTATATATATACTAGCTGCACGTCCCGGCTTCGCACGGGTAGCACTAAGTACCTACCCTACCTACCCTATATACCCTACCAACCCTACTTACCCTAGGGGTATGAAAAATAGATTACGACCGATTCTCAGACCTACCGAATATAGATATAAAATTTCATAAAAATCGCTCAAGCCGTTTCGGAGGTGTATGGCAACCAACACTGTGACACCAGAATTTTATATATTAGATATACATATATCATAGTCAATAAAACCTGAATAAATTATTAAAAAAAAAAAGAACTTGAAACTATAAATTCGAATCTAAGTAAAATGGATCTGTTTTATATTTAAATATTTAAAAATGTAATTTATTATGCATATTTATTGGATAAAGGAGATAATAATGAGTCTATTTCACAGTATTCCAATAGGCACTATGTACCAGATGAACTTGTTGCCAAATAAATTAACCGAAACTTATTCGGAGGTCGTAAAACAGGAAATAAACAAACCTAACTAAGCGCGGATATGAGTCGCAGTTTTTTGTTATTTATAAATATAATTAATTACCACACACATGAATATCTAATCGTTTTCTAAACTATACGATCATAAAGAACGGCTCATCCATTGAATCAGAGCAATATCGATGTGTGAATACTAGCAAAGTGCTTAAACATGTGAGATCTATTCAATCGCGTCCCCGACAGAGGTGACCTTGGTTGGCGACCGGCCGGGACCGACCGGGATCCACAAGGTTGTAAACCACCAAGGTCACCTCTGTCGGGACACGTTGGCGACCGTGTAGCAGGCACTTTAGATATGTTTTCGAGATCGTGATTTCAAAAATATATAATATTGCTCATTTAATAGTATAGGATTATAACGGCCTCTATAGTTATCTAAATAACAAGTTAAATTAAATTAAAAAATTAAAAATCCCCCGACAAAACAGCTAAGCTTTTAGCTTAGCTTTTTTAATAGCTAAGTTCTTTCTTTTTCAAGTCAACTTTCAAACAAAAGCAAAAAAAAAACAAAATCGGTTCAGCCGTTTGGCAGCTACGATGGCGCAGACAGACACAGATACACACGTTAAACTTATAGCACCCCTCTTTTTCCGTCGGGTGTTAAAAAAACAGGAACTCACCTGCCATATCCATTAGGGAATGTAAACGTATATTCCTCGCCAGTATCTAGCAACGTAACTGTGCCCTTTCCGATGTTATGCACCCCGATGGACAGGCCTAAGAACTTGCTCTTAGTCCACACCCAGGCCTCAAACTGGATGCGTTTGTTCACATGCTCGGCGTAGAAGGCCGATATTGGGGGGTGGTGGGACACTTGTTCTGCTACGAAGGATAACTGGTCTGGCGTGCACCAAGGGACGGGGCCGTCGCCAACTTCTTGCTGTAAAAATTAAGTATACGATATTTCTGAAAACAAACCATCATCATTTTAAGGGGAGATGATGTGCAGTAGAGATGGGTAGCACATCTTTTTAAAATGAGGATCGTGCGAGGCACTCTTTTTACAAAGTGTGCTACCACGAATGAGGCGAGGCTGCGGTCGCTTGTGAGCACGAACGTGCTGTGAGTGTGTCAGTGAGTCGCGTGCCTCGCCGACTCGCCGAGTCGCATGTGTGCTGTGTAGTGAGTGAGTAGTGACGACAGAGTAGACACGCGCGGTGAGTTCTGTGGTGTGTGTTTGTGCTAGCAACAGTGAACGAAGACATCAATGATCAAAATACAAAATAAAGAATGAGTGACTCGATCGACTGACTCATTTCGTTCAAAACTCACAAGTACAAATGTTCTGTGTGTAGCTAATCTGTGCCAGTGTGGTGTGTGCTAGCATATCAAAATAAAAAGAGTGAGTGACTCTTTGCATCCACATGAGTAGCTAAAACTGTGCTAGCACGTGTTGAGTTACCCAACACTGATCTGCAGGACAGGTCAAGGTTTTCAAGATCTGCAGTATAACTGAATTTCCACCAGCGCCAGCGCCGAAAACAACAGACATTATCGATGCAAAAGAAATTTCTGAAGCTAATTTGAACCTTACCTTCTCAATATTAGCGTTATTACTCTCAGCGGGCGCTCCGTCCATGTCCCAGTGGCATCTGAACACCTCTCCCAGGATGGGGTTGTACGGTTTCTTGGCGACCTGAGACTTGCGGCCGGCGTGGTATGAACTCAGATACCAGCGCACTACTTGCACCATGCGATCGCGGGGGTTTGGTTGGTCTACTATCCTGGGAAAGTATAGAGAATAATGTTTTTTAGTGTTTTTTTTTTTTGAGATCCTTCATGATGTCGTCTAATGTCGGTTCTAGAACTGGAAACGGTTTAGACAGTCAAAAAAGCTTTTCTTTCAGACCGAGTTCAAAGGATTAGTAACAATTTACTTAATATTGTATATTGTGTGTTCTTGTGTCTTATTAAATGTTCGTGTGATTTAGTTGTTGAAACTTAAGGGTCTATTTGTATAGGCCTCAAATTGGTTAGCATGATCCTCTGTTATGTCGAAAATATTGCAGCATTAATTTTGAAATAAATATAATTATGTCATAATAATTATAATTATGTTTGATAAAAACAGGATTACCTAAATAAAATTGTGCCTCTAAACCGAACTATAAACCACTGGTATTCAAAAAATACTTCAAAATTAGATCAAGAAACTTTGCATAACAACTGAACTAACTATAAAGCCGGTTTTTTTTTATTACTTTTATTTTCATCGGAAAAAGCAATTACCTAAACTATTCGAGGCTTGGTGCCGCGAGCACCCTACTCCGTCTCGCTCTCACTCCGTCCGCAAGTAGTGTGGTGTGAGCGAGATAAAGTGAATTTCAGCTGAGGTAGTATAGGCTCTTAACGGAAACTCATCACGTCATCGACATTTTAATCATCATAATAAAAAACGAAAATCTGGTTCATAGTTTAAATAGATATCTGTCGTTGGCCTACGTGGTTCTTCAATGGTTGCGTTAGATAAAGTGTATAATAACCATTGATCGGAAATAAGTGAGCTAAATTGCCTAAAGTTCGGAAAAAAGCTGAGACAAAGTGGAGACGCCTTACGACAAAATATTTTTCCGGGACTAATGTCCCAGGTTTCGGAACATTACTTAAGGACAACCAAAATTAATAAAGTAAAACAACTATTGAATATGAATTAATTTCCCGATTCTGTTTAAAAAAAAAAAAGTACGAACGATTTTTATTGTTTTCATAAATTTGTTGAATAAAATTGTTTTAATTTGGTAAATTAATCAAGAATAGTTTAATTTCTTAAAAGTCATGTAAAATTCACAGACTTACCAAGCATAAGTCCCGAAAAAATATTTGTCATAATGAAGTGTCCACTTTTTTTGTCTCTGTTCTTTGAATTTTAGGTAGATTAGCTCACGCTTTTCCGATCACTGATAATAACTCACTTTACGAACTGGTCCGGATGTGCGAATGAATCTGCGTACATCTCTAGGAGCGATCGCCTCTCCAAGATGAATGTTGGTAGCACAACCTGAAACAGATAGTACCATTATGACACTGTTACCATTATAACACTGTTACACAGCCGTCTTGCCCAGGAAGGGGACTAGCCACGCTGCCCCGCGGTTTTGGGACGGCAGCTTTAAAAACAAAAAAAAAAACCTATTGTGGGTTTTCATAAAAATTCACGCCACCAGTTGGCGCCACTTCGACAAGAGGTCTTCCATTTCGAGAATGAATATCACTACATATTATAAAATAAAGTCCTCCGCCGCATCTGTCTATTCACGATAAACTCAAAAACCACTGCACCGATTTTCATGGATAGAGTGGTTCCCGAGGAAGGCTTTAGTAGGTATATAATTTGTCAAGCGGGCGAAGCCGCGGGCATCAGCTAGTAAAATATATGATGACGTTCCTCATTCGTTCATAATTCAGTCACCTACTAATGAAAATATAGGCGCTTTGACACTTTTGACAAGTGCCCGGACCTGACGTCTCAGTGCTGCAACCTAGTAAACACCAGAAAACCCTCATTGTGTACGGTCCTTGACTGAGATTCAAAGTACAGTTTACAGAATATCACTTAACTTTTGTGAAGTGAGCTTCAAGTGAGCTGTCAATAGTGTCAATCCCTAGCGTCAGGTGAAGTGACAGTTCACTTCACCTAGTTTTCACCTAGATTTTTACAGACATTACAGAATCGACCGGCTGGTGTGTCTCTATATGCTTGAATTACGATAAGGGTCATTGAATTAAGTGAATGCTTAGCCCTGAAAGTGTAGTGTGCTGTTATCCAATCAATGGATACGTGAACAGGTTCGAATTACAAGTCCCTTTTTATATTAGCTATTTGAAATTCTATACACGTGAATATCCCCTATCCCCCGGTTTTTGGAAGCCGAGTAAAATCTATTATAAGGAAATCTATTGTCACTTCTTTTTTATTCATTGTAATTAATTCAAATCGTTCGAAATTACGTTACGTTTACGTCTTACGTTCGTGGTAAGACCTCTGATCAAATTAATTAGCTGACATGAAATTAAATTGGCTTTCAGAAGCAGGTACTTTTTAGACTACCTATGTTAACTAATGTGCTAATCTGTGAAGTCTATATCCGTTTAAAGGTATGAAGAATAGGTAGGAGGGACAGGGAGATTATATTTTAAAATGAATAATGAAATAAAAATATAAAATGTCAAATGACTCCAAAATGGTTGACATTTCCTGAAGAGTCATTTGGTTGTAAATGACCTTTGCTACATCCCCTTCGTTTATTGCCGACATATTACCAATAACCCTGTATATGCTAGTCGCGCGGTGAACTCCGCTTGCGCGATGCTGATTTGGCGTGACATGACGTCAGTGTGAGGCGTAGTTTGCATGTGGTGTTGTAGATGTCACCACATCTCATTCAAGTTGAACACTAGACTAGTTTTTGAAGCAAACTCATTGCGAATTGACATCTTGGCACCTTCCGAGTTATAGGGAATAACACTCATAAAGGAGTGTGACAGAAAACATTTTTTTACCTTAGTGAGATCCATTCCGATCTTGACCTGCGACAGCAGGTGTGTGACCACGGAGCCGTGGTTCTCCATCGAACCGAGGTCGCTGTCCGACTCATCTTCGTACAACGCTGTTAACAAAAAATTTGGTTAAAAAATATTGAACTTATGACGTTCGTTAGTATCATCCTTACATATTATAAAACAAAGTCCTCCGCCGCGTCTGTCTGTCGTCCTGTATGCGATAAACTCAAAAACTACTGCACCGATTTTCATGCAGTTTTCACCAATGAATAGAGTGGTTCTCGAGTAAGGTTTTAGTATATAATAACCGAAATTTACGAGGGCGAAGTCGCGGGCATCAGGTAGTTGTGAAATAAAGCACAGCACGTCTCTTGTTTAGCGTGGTTTTATTTTCTAGTTCGTTCGAAGTGATATTCATATAATAAAGAAGAAAGGAGTGAGTTTATTTGGTATACACTGAAACTACTGGTCTAAAATCAGCTACTTATATTAAAAACATCAACCCTGAGCTAATGAAGCCAGGACTTTAAGGATGAACATCCATGTTATTATCATCATCATTTCAGCCGAAAGACGTCCACTGCTGGACAGGCCTCCCCCAAGCACCTCCACTTCGACCGGTTCTGTGCTTCTCGCAATCAGCGGATTCCAGCGGCCTTTGCCAGGTATATTATTATAGTTGTGATAAAAGGAGCTGAAGCCCTAGACAAAATGACAGTCTATCAGCGATAACGATGATGGAAAAAGCAAAAATGTATAGAACTCACATAAGCTATCGAAAAGCTTATATCAAAGTCGTTGTAGAAATACGAAGCCCTCAACAACAACAACAACTGCAACTACAGCAACTGCAGTTTTCTTACATTTACCCGGTTAGGAGCTAAACCTATTCCCATTGTTATTACAACCGCTGACAGTCATATATACCTACCTATCTGTTGGTGCTGTTACAGAACAAAATATCTTAGCTTTGTTCCCACCATAGCCTAACTAAACTAAAGCATAATAAACAAATCCTGCCGACTTGATAGTCTAGAGTACTAGACATATAAACCTAGTCTTCACAAATGACTAGCCCAGTATGATTTTCAGCTGACATAAAAGTATGTCGAGTCCTTCAGCACACCCGCCTCTGTTATACTTGGAACTGTGCCAGGGAGACTAGGAGGGGCTTGGCCGGGCGGATCGAATTTTATAGGTTTCCATGGAATGACTGTCGATGTATGTATGTATGTCCTGTTTATTTAACGGCTCTATGTTTACCCATAGGGACTATAAGGCCTCAAGAGCGACGAGACGGTTATGTTAACTCCTTTGGCTATATTAAACGAAGGCTATAGGTTTCCAGAGACAATAAATAATAACAATAAATAATAATCCCGCTAAATGCTCGGTTATTACGTATTCTCGGAAGCGCTCAATCATTGCTACGTCGTATACCCTAGGTGATCAAGTTCTACCTAGATCAAACTCCATCCGTGATCTGGGGGTTCATCACGATTCCAAGCTCAGTTTTGAAATACACGTTGATGCAATAGTCGCTAAGGCTTCAAAATCACTGGGTTTCATAATGCGGTTATCCAAGTGCTTCACTCAAGCCAAAACCTTAAAAATCCTATACTGTACTTTTGTTAGAAGCCATTTGGAACATGCATCTGAAATATGGAACCCATGTTATCACAAATATATTAACCGCATTGAGAGCATCCAAAAAAGGTTCATAAGGTATCTATGTTATGATCAAAAAGTATCGTATCATTCGGAAAACTACCATGACCTATGTAAAAAATTTCATATATTACCTCTACTCAACCGCCGCGAGATCTCTGACTGTGTGTGTTTATTGAAAATCTTTAACAATACAATAAACTGTCCAGATATTTTGTCAAAATTTTATTTCAACATTCCCAGGAAGTCTAAGCGTTACAATCCACCTTTGCGCGTGCCATTTTCTTCAACCAATTATAGGCAGAATTCGTCCATTGTGCGTGCAAGCAGAAACTTTAATAAGCTTTGTAACCAGTACGATATAGATCCGTTCCTAACTAGTGTGTCGTCGGCCAGGAAGTGCTTAAGCCGTAACTTTTTCATGTAGGCCATGTGGTTCATTTGTAGTGATAAAATGATTGTTATGCAGTGCGAGCAACATAGTTACTATGCTGTAGTCTATTGTAACTTGGTGTGAATGTTCTTAGAATTTTACTTTTTTTTTACTCTGTATTTTATACGTGGAGACCTGTAATTGGCTTTCCAACTAATATACTGTTCTTGATCTGTTTGTTTTAGCTGTAAGTCTCCCATGTTACTTAAATAAATAAATAAAATAAAGACTGTCTCTCATTGAAGTATATCGAAAGCATTTTTCTGTGGTTCAATAGTAATACTAAGTCATATACATAATTCATAGGTCTCGGATCCGGAGTCATACGTGTTAGGACTTAAATCAAACAGATACATGTGACTCCGGATTTTTGATTTGTCTGTTCTGTGATTCTTGTTTATACCTTTTTACCGACTTCAAAAAAGGAGGAGGTACTATGTTCGGGTTACTCCGCCGTTTGTGAACCGATTTAAAAAATTCTTTTTTTGTTCAAAAGCTTATACTTCTGAGGTGGTCCCATTGTCACCAAGTCAGGATCTGATGATGGGATCCTAGAGAAATCGAGGGGAACTTTCAAAAATCGTAAGGGCAACTAGTGCATTCCTTAATTTATTCATTAAGTATTTTACAGCACTACAATTTTATGAAGGCCTGGAGTCGATCTGATGATGGAGCCGAAAGACAGTCAAGGGAACTCCTCAATGGTTTACAGCAGATACCTCGTGTTTGGGCTTGATTAATTTGTATTGATAAAAACTTTACACTTTGATGGGTTGTGACTGTCATTAGGGGTCTGATGATGAAGACGAAAGACAGTCGAGGGAACTCCTCAGTGGTTTACAGCAGATATCTTGTGTTTGGGCTTGATTAATTTGTATTGATAAGAACCTTACACTTGGATGGGTTGTGACTGTCGTTAAGGGTCTGATGATGAAGACGAAGGACGATTAACGGAACTCCTCAACGGTTCACAGTAATTACCTTGTGTTTGGACTTAATTCATTTATATTGATAAGAACTTTGCAACCATATAGGTTGTAAGTGACATTACAGATCTGATTATGGTCACCTTATAATATGATGATGAGGGGAACTATACAGTGTAAGCAAATGTATAGTGTTCACCCTTATATTCTTGAGAAGGCACGGGAGTCTCATTAGCCAGCCGGTTTCGTATAACATCTAAACGATACTTGCGCTGTTCAGACGACTCGCCACTTAATCGTTTTTGAATAAGATTGAGTCGGCAGATCTTATCATTTATCATTTGGCGACTCCTGTGACAAATGAGAATGCATGTAATTTCTCATCTGAGATAACCTAGCATGACAAGCTAACGGTGATTCTTGGGAACCGGACATAGCACTCCGTTTGCGATTCTTAGATAGGCGTTCTTATTCAGCAGTATTAGTCTGTTTAATTCTGTTTTTCTTCATGCGGGTGGCTCCTTTAGTTGGTCTACCCATGATTACAAAAATCAAATTACACAAAAAATGGAAAAATAATAAAACTTTAAAAAAAAAATTGACCGACTTCAAAAAAAACAAAACAAAAAAGGACTACTGTACTAAAAACCAAAAGACAAAAAGTACTTCTTTAATAATAAGAGAAAAATAAAAAAATTAAAAAATAACTTTAATTTCAGAAGTCGGTGGCCAAAAACTAAAATTAAAAGCAAAGACACCGACTTCCGAAATTAAAGTTATTTTTTAATTTTTTTATTTTTCTCTTATTATTAAAGAAGTACTTTTTGTCTTTTGGTTTTTAGTACAGTAGTCCTTTTTTGTTTTGTTTTTTTTGAAGTCGGTCAATTTTTTTTTAAAAGTTTTATTTATTTGATATTTTTGCCATATTTGTTTTTAGTTTTATAACTTTTATTTTTATTAAAACAAATTTGAGGTTATTAAATATATATTTTTGAAATATGCTATTTAAGCCTTTTTATTTGATACCGAACATGGCCTCAAACAAAAATTTTTTTTTTAGTTTACGACTTTATGTCCTCTAGAGAGCGCCATTTTTCCAATGATACCTCGTTTGTCAAATTGTGATGAGTGGTTTAGAAGATAGGAGGGAACAGATGAACATACTTACATACCGGTCAAAATCATAACCCTCCTTTTTTCTTCGCCGTAGTCGGGTAATTAAGGGACCTTTTAAGGGTTGCTAAGTCTGTGTGCGTAAACGCACTACAATATCGCCAGTAAGCCCTGTCTTGCACATTGTATGCTAATCTCAAGAAGCCCCACGAACTCACTGTACAAGCATTTGTCAAAGGATATTCCTTGTAAAAATAATCGTGAGGGGAATAACGTATGGTGTCATATCATTTTCTTTGCAAGTGTTTGGAGTACGTGCGTATTAGCACGTGCACATGACTATTACGATTTTTGTTATTAATTCTGAGTTTAGAAAGACACACGAAACTAAAAAAACTGATTCACGATGTTTAGGAGAAACCACGGCTAGCAACAAGATAGTAGCGGAGTTGAAACCCCACCCAGTGTGCACTGGACGTATACGGATACATATATCTGTCATCGTAAGATTGTCAGAACCGTTAATTTATAATCTAGCGGTATTATTTCCGTTAGATTATAAACTGCCGAAAAATTGTGGAATGGTAAGGTTAGAACTGTGACCAACTGCGCGTGAGCCGAGCGAGCGAAGCGAGCGGTGCCGTGGCAGCGGCCGGTGAGCGCTACTTCCGATTTGCTCGCAGCTAGCCAGGCTATATAGTATAGTATATCTGCTGGCTGTATAGTATTAGCGCAAGAGGCGTTACGTCACAAGCAAGTTTCACAATTTGTCGGTTTACCATGGATAGGTTATAAATTATCGCAAAATAATGCGTTAAATTTTAAATGGTTGGTTGCAGTTCACAATTTATCGACAGCTTATAATCTAACGGAAATAATACTGATAGGTTATAAACTAACGAAGTTCACAATTGTACGGTGACATATCTATTACCATTTGTGGACAATATTTAAGTGTTGTACTATAACAGCTCATGTCGTAATGACAATATTTTCTAGCAAGATGGAAATGAGGCTGAGCCTCAAGTCTCTTCACTCGTGGAGGCTTTATAGTTTAACACAGCTTCACAGCAGCGTGTACAACAAAATTGAATTTCCTCTTCAACAAGTAGCTATAAAATTATAGTTGTACCTACATGAATGCGACGATTTGTAGTTTGAGATCGTACTGTCTAGCTTTTAGTTCAGAAATACGCCGAGTACAGTTGCTTTAACGACGTTCACCCGGACAAAACGCTTATTATGTCTCCTATAGTTTGACCGATATTACTGTACCGCGCCCTAGGATTTTGCGGCGAGGCGAGGGGCGGGACGCCAGCGCCGCGCGCCGTGAGCGTTGCCGAATGAGCGGCCTGGATTGCCCCCCCGTCTCGCCGCGCACATACCTGAGGAGCGGTACATACCGTACATAACAGTGGTATCACTGTACTGTGGCTTATATTAAGGCTCTAAAGTCAAAGATTGTATTATGCTTACCATCATAGTCGATTTCTCCATCACGCGTGCGGGGGAGGTCGACGGGCTGCGACGAGTCCTGCTCAGCCGCGCCCTCCGCCTGACAAGTGCGACTGGCGCTGTAACAATACAGAACATATTTAGTGATATGGCCACCATTTATAAACGTTATCATCATCTTTCAGCCGTTAGACGGTCCCTAGACATAGGCCTCCTTCAAGCATTCAGTAGATTCTTTTTTTTCGATACCTACCTACCTACACGGTTAAAAATTATGGAGTAGCTACTTTTTTTGAATATCTGACGACTAATTTCAGCGCTGGTGGGACGACGTCCCTTACGACCAGCATATAACCACATGACGTCACAGCAGGTTTACGTGACAATGTAACTTCTGTGTCAGCGTTCCTGCTCATCCGATATTAATCACACTTATGAGACAGTTCGAACTCAATTTTGAAAACGAAATTGCGTTCATACATCGGATTAAGACGACAGACGAGTATTAAGGAAAATTCAAAATGTAATAATCCTCCTGCCTAAATAAATTGTCGTTTTCAAAGAATTCATGGCTTTGGGGAGGGAAAGGATTGGTGGCTACAAACCACGTATGATGAAGGTCTAAGGTATCTTACTAGCTGCATCCCGCGGCTTCTCCGGCATAAGTCTTGATCCCGAGGGAATTGATTTTTGTTACCTACCTAAACTATTCGAGGCTTGAGAGCCGCCAGCACCCCACTCCACCTCGCTCTCACTAGTGGGTACGGCCTTAAGCATGTCGCTAAATAAATAGAATCAAAACGAAGTAAAAGGAGAATGTAACGATCGCCGTAGCTGGTGTTCTGTAGTGTCTGCCTACCCCCATGGGAAAAAGCGTGTGTATATGTATGTATGAAATAGTAATTATAATCTGATTAAAAGTAGGTAACGGAGTTAATCTTTAATTAACGCCACCAGATTATAATTTAATGAATTAATAAGTTTACCACGTTATTTTATATTATGATGAGAATGAATTGCGTATCCTACACGACACGGGTAATATTGAAAATGTGTTGCAAAAATATTGAGATCACGAGCGTAATACTGGCTGGCTTACATGATATTACAATTTGCACAAACGTTAATTAACTTGGAAACACGCAGTTATGGAACAGTTTACTGTAAGTAGGTGTATGTATATGGTTTATGGTACTATTAGAACATTTTATGGATTGGCAGGTACTGTTTTATCAAAGGTCAGGTATGGAAGGGTAATGAATCACAGTATGACACATATCAATCGTATATCTACGTCACAGTTTAAATAAGTAACAGTGTTATATCTTAATAGAAAACGGCCGAAACGCCGCGCTTTGAAATCTCAGTGTATATCAGTACGCAGCAGTATCTAGTGCGCGGCACTTACGCACAGACGCGGAAGGTTTATCTACCGATTGGCCGTAGGCAATTATTTCAAGGCCGAGATATTATAATACTGCTACTTATTTATTGTATGCCTACCGTAGGGATCTAATCGATAATTACGTTTCGCGTATTTTTGAGGCTTTCAATATTCGAAGTCATTCTTCTAAGCTATCATTTATCGGCGGACCTTTTTACCAATAAAAACAAACTTTTATTATACAGGGTTACTGGTAACTCGACGTATTCCTTGCAGAACGTCATAGTAGGGTTAAAATGCAACAAATTAAGCCACCAAATGTTCTACCGAAATTCAGTAGTTTTTGAATTAGTTAAGAGTTTTAGAGCTAAAAATTACAAAAAATTAAATGTTTTGTTAGTGATATTTGCCAAAGTTTTAGGCATTATTGATCTTTTAATTATTAACAAAGGTCTGCTATGGCGTCAACTATGATAATAACTTAAATTTCAGTACAGTCGCGCCGTAAATCATTTTTAAATTGGTTTCAAATGGTTTAATCTGGGATTTTCATTAAAAAACTAAAACTCTTAACTAATTCAAAAACTACTGAATTTCGGGAGAACATTTGGTGGCTTAATTTGTTGCATTTTAACCCTACTATGACGTCCTGCAAGGAATACGTCGAGTTACCAGTAACCCTGTATAAAGGTCCGCCGATACAAGATAATCGACAGGCTGCCTATCAGAGTAAAGTCAGAGGAAACTTTAATTCTAGCTGAAAATTATCGATAAAAAAACAGGTTCATTTATTTAAAAGGACGAGCAAGCCTTACGTTAGTCGCATATGATAAGTAACATCTGACATCTTGGCTGATAGTACTGTAACGCTTGGGAGCGTTATCTAGGTGTGAGGGTGTGTGTGAGGTGGCAAATCCAAAGACGGCGAGGGTTCCAAGGGGGTTTATTATAATATTTAATTTATATGAGACGCGTACACTGTTCGGTAGCTAAGCTAGACTGAAGAACCAACACAAAATGCATTCCTAACATATTTAAATATGAATTGTTGGAACGTTCGAAACACAGGGCTGCCCTCTAGCCAGCCTGTACCACGCGAGGTTGCGCCTCGCATCCGAACTCCTTACATGAGCTACGCCCACCCTTGAATAAAAGGATTGGCGTAGTCTGAAAAACAAGACTTTTATTCATAACGTTCAAACAATCAGGCCCTTCCTACCTATGCCTATCAGAATAATTACCTAACGCCAGGAAAAAACACACGGGTGAGGTCTTTCTTTTGCAGAAGAAGGCTTAACTCAGGACGAACGATAAACACCCCGACGCGTGCCAATTAAATTGAAAGTTAACATGTGCCATAATGCACCCATAATAGCAAACGTCGTCATGTTTAAACCTCGTCATACCAAAACTGGCGAAAAAGATATGACGAAGCCTCAAGAAGGAAATACGATGTGATAATTCACATCTACCCGGAAGGGGTTTATAAAAACATGAAAACAACATCAAAAACTTTTAAACCATCAGACGCAAATGAGCCCAAGGGAATGAAAGGTTCAGATGAATGCCTTCAACAAATTAAATTAAATTCATGCTCGCACTCCAGAGAGACAAAAATATAAAAACCACACTATAACCCATTAACATATTAAAAACCAAATTGTGGGTCCTCAACCAAAAGTTGTACCATGAGTATTTATCAAATACCCCCCGCGAAGGAGCTACGCCTATAAACGGAGTTGGTAACAACACGACAGCTACTCGGACAGAGTGCCATCCCCCCCTTTCTATGAGAGACCCTGGTTGGTTTACCCCTTAAGTTCTCTGGAGCACATTCATGCTACAATAGCCTAACGAAGATTTATGAAGACGAAGGCATTAGTTCATTCCGTCAAGCCTCGCGGCGAAGTGGGAAGTGTCACCACACCCGCTCCGAAGCGGCGTGCAGGTGACGCCCCATTCGCACCCGGCCGGCGGCCGCGTCCGATATTCGTTCTCCGCAATATGAAATAAACACAAATAAATATCCATTAATATTACACTATATTCATCACTAATCTCTGCGATGTTTACATCAATGTGACATTGACATGACAATTAATATAAGTGACGTTTTAAAAAAAGACAATTAATTATATCCTACTAAGAAAAGGTTTTAATAAAAAAACATGTACAAAATCCCTGACTTGCCTATTATTTAATTTCGAAAAACTTGTATTTTAAAAATGAAAACTTCTTTATAAAAATCCTATTATATTTGAACCTTCTTTTAAATTTAAACATTTTCGGTTCAAAGTTCTTAAATTTAGACTTTTTATTATGTGAAGCCTTTTCCTTGAATGGTGCTTTTATAAAATTGTTTATAGCACGCTTTTGATATACTGTGAAATTAACACCATAGAATATAAAAGATAAAAACAAAAATAGAAAATTTTCTTCTAAGGGGGACCTAGTTAATTTATTTCTATTACAAGAATCAATAACGGGCAAATCAACACCTATAGTCTTGACCGTTTGAAGATTTCTGACATATTTGTCTATAATAGCTTCTACGTCAATCCTAACGTCATTCTCCAGGTGTACGACCACACATGACTCCGTGACAACCTTAGCTAAAATATTGTCACCTTCAACTAAAACTTTTTCACCTTCGTCCTTGTCTAAAACAGCTTTCGTTTCAAAAAGTTCGACCGGAGATAAAGATGACTGGTCAACCTTTTCTATTTCGGTTGGTAATAAGAACTGGTCATTCTCCTTTGATTCGGAGAAATTTTTACAAACATCATTTTCACCAATTTGATCTACGATGATGTTATTATTATTAGTTTCATCGCCGTGATCATCATTTTCCTCTGTCAAGGACATATTCTGAACATCTGAAACATTGCTGAAAAAAGTAATAAATGGACTGGACTGACCCGATTCATCCAATTTTTCCTCGTGTTCATCCGCTAACACATCAATCGGCTCGTCCACATCGTGCGCCAGGCTGCGCTCGTCATCCTCATCGTCACTGCACTCCCGGCAGCTTTGCTCAACAACAACATCAACATCTAGTGGGACCTCCTGTCTTCCGCTAGAAAATAAATTAGCATGAACATCTACATCCGCCACATTTTGCTGTCCGCCTTCATCAGACAATACTTGTGCAATCTCCTCTACTTGCACTCTATGAAAATCTCTGTGGCACTTGCACGGGAACTCGGCCCATAGCGCGTCACACATCGACTCGAAGCTCATACCCTCGTGGTATGTATAGTTATGGAAATGTTTCGTGGGACCCACAAAATATGCACTAATAATCAGCGCCCAATCGCTCTCTCGCCATTCGTAGTAGATGGCCAAGGTTTTAAATTCATTTATAAAATGTTCTAGGCATTTGCCATCTATGCCAGAGAAGTATTCCATCTCGCACTTTAAAAAAAATTAGTCAAACACTACTTAGCTTTATTCCGGCGTCGCGTCGCCGTGGCGTCTTCTTCACTATTCTTGCGCACCTTTCAGCCGTTTGATCACCCTCACAAATTTTTTAATTTTATGAACTTTTACTTTTTTATATTGAAATCTCGCAGGCTACTACCCGGCGCCTCCACCACTGTAACGCTTGGGAGCGTTATCTAGGTGTGAGGGTGTGTGTGAGGTGGCAAATCCAAAGACGGCGAGGGTTCCAAGGGGGTTTATTATAATATTTAATTTATATGAGACGCGTACACTGTTCGGTAGCTAAGCTAGACTGAAGAACCAACACAAAATGCATTCCTAACATATTTAAATATGAATTGTTGGAACGTTCGAAACACAGGGCTGCCCTCTAGCCAGCCTGTACCACGCGAGGTTGCGCCTCGCATCCGAACTCCTTACAGTACCAACCTCTCGGAAAATTGGTTGGTACCATCTGATGGCCAAATCTAGCACAGTAGCACCGCGCGCACTCATTGGTCAAATTAAATAGCGCGCGCTTTCTCGGCTTTCTGTTACACACTTCCGTCGCTTTTCACGAAATCACTCCCACAGATTGCAGGAAAGCGTTAGGAAAGATGCTATACATCAAAAAGCGTACATTATTAGAAGGTCAATAAGTTTTTAGAGGATCAATTAAATATTTTGCAAAGTAAATATTCATAAGTTAATTGTTGTTACACCTACAAAATCACAGCCCTACCCTAATAATACCTCTATTTATCTTTAGCCTTGAGAATATAATTAGGTTACGTTTATTACATTACAATGAGGTTAACAACAGCCTAAAAGTGAGGTCAAGTCAAGTTATGAACGAAACTAATGAAAAATATAAAAGCACGCTATTATCAAGATTATCCTCAAAGTTCCTACTAACCTATACATAAAGCATTTAGTCCAGGTTCGCGTGGACGATTTCGTCCCGCGGCGATTTTTTTTCGTGCAATGGGCTTTCAACGCTTCGCTTAGCGCCGAGAGTTGCAAATCCAACAGTGTGTTTTTTGACACGTCGGGATGCACTCTGTTGGATTCTTGATGCTCGGCTCAATACCGAGAGATGAAAATCCAATGCACAATAAAATCCCGTCGCGATATTGTTTCGCCGTTACGAACGTGGTGTTGTCAAAAAACCCGTAATGCATATTTGGAACAAACATGCACAGCTCTAAGATGCTTCTCATATATTTGATTAGAATGCGATCTTTGGCCTTGGCCCTTGGGCCATTTCTCAAGACAGTTTTTATCATCCCCTGTGAAATAATGTTCATTGCTATGACGAGGTGTTTACTGCACGGAGACGATATGTGGTTTGACTAAGGTACTGTGGCGGTATCTACATCGCTACATGCGAACTACGCATCAGAGACTTGACGTCACAGAAAATCCTGTCGTCACATAAATACTGCATCGCGCAATTAAAGTTTACCGTGCAATGGACATATATACAAGAACCCGACATCACTCGTTGGGCAGTTGCCCGCCAGACACAACAACCGTCTAGTCGGAGGATCCTCCCTTTTCTATGGCGGATGAGTGAACTTTACACCCTGTTCTTCATATGCCTAAAGCCTTAGAGAATTAGTGGTTTAGCAGCGGGGCAGAGTGTATTATAGAGGCACATTATATAGCCAAAGAGCAGATTATTATGCTCACTTGTACACGACTATTCAGCAGTTTATTTCCATCGGGACAACAGTGACAATATTCTGGTTCTTAGGTCAGAGCAGGACATAAACACAGACCTCGTAAAGAAACAACGACCACGGCGATAAAAGCAGGCTGCACTATAACTAGATGATTGAAGATTCCATTAGCTATTACTTCTTTGAATCCACACAAAAACAAATATTTTTAGAGAACAAACCACACAACATCATACAACAACATACAACAGGCATAATATCATGATTAGTAGATGAAAGAGCAGCAGAAGACTGATAGAGTTGGACCAAGTAACCGTGGTTTTCGGTACATTAAAGCAGAGGGCAGAATTTCCATTCCACAAATCATAACATACCGACCATGCCGGCGTATCATGCAAATTCTATTATCCAACATAACAGATTTAGTGGGTAGTTGTAAATAATACTTTTTGGCATCTAATCTAATGTATGAATATAAAGGTCAGCACTCGGCCTTGTGACCAATACGTAACATTTTGGGAACATTATTCGCCAAGCCACGCGTAGTCAAATCTAAGCTAATGACTTGGAAGGGTTGTCAAAATTCGGACAAACCGGAGGAATGAAATGTAGACTCATAATGCAAATTACTTAAAAAATAATTTAACACACGCTAGGTAGGTATGAGATAATTTTGAATAGCTGGTGACAGACCCAGAGAAGGACGAGAGTTTCAACATCGACCAGTGATAAATCACTGTCCTAGTTATGAATAACTACTGACAACCAGTCTTACCAAGGGGTATCGTGTTACCCAGTAACTGGATTAGACTGGAAGCCGACCCCAACATAGTTGAGAAAAGGTTAGGTAGATTGATTGATAAGTTCACGTCTGACCACTATTTCACTTAAGCGATGTTGCACTTAATTAAATATTCGCTCAAGACTTGGAAGACTCTCAAAAGGCATAAAACCGAAGTGGCATAGTCACCGGATAGCCATTTTGGTTTTTGTTTCCGAGTTCAAAGAGATCAAAGCCCTTGTACGCACGGCTACACATCAAGCTATACATTTCCAGTTTATGCTGTTCTCGCATTGTATGGGATTTCCGTACAATGCGAG
Organism: Lithophane leautieri; assembly: GCA_949152455.1. NCBI lineage: Eukaryota > Metazoa > Arthropoda > Insecta > Lepidoptera > Noctuidae > Lithophane > Lithophane leautieri. Next base: position 2,847,027 of record OX424475.1, read on the forward strand.
CTCAGCATATACTGGAAATGTATAGCTTATGTGTAGCCGTGTGTATTGTACGAAAAGCAGTCCCAAATGTGAGGGTATTTTATATTTTGGGATATTACGACCTGTGGGCCTAAAACGGCCACATTAGCACTTCCTCTAAAAGCGATTCATTTCCTGAATTTCGAGCTGTCATTAGCAAAACCTCTAATTTGACACAAAATCAATTCATAATGTGTGGACCATTTTACGAATCTCCATAGAAAACTGTCAAACAGATGAATTATTTCGCAATTTGAATCGCACGCATATCATATTATGAATTGTCAGTTTGTGACATTTTACGATGATTCATAATATTTTCCTATTATGATTCTGTCAAAGTGACTGTTTAAGCCCACAGATTTCGTATTCTGTGAATAAAAGGGAAGCTGTGGGTACATTGTGATATTATTCTATCAGATTAATATGCTCTGTTGTGGTCAGGAATTGAATACCTTTGTGTTCTCGCTCTGTCGGAACCAATAAGATTATATTGTCGTATTAATTTCCTTGTTAATCTATTAATAAATGATCTATGCGTCAATCTTATTGTAAGGACCACGGGAAAGCGCCAAGTCGGTACCTAGTTATGATCAGTCAAGAAAGGAAACATCTAAAGTCTGTTTTTTAATCTCGCAGGTTAATTTGACAGGTGCAAATGTCAAACTCCAAATTGAAAAATAAACAACAATTGAAATGTCAATTTAGTCTCCGAGATTAAAAAACAGATTTTCTAAATAATGATGTTTAAAATGTAAGGATCCATATTACCTACTCTTGTCGTGACAAATAAAGTTTCTGGTATTATATGTATCTATGAATAATAAAGAAATATGACACTAATTCGCTATGACAGTCTTACGGCCAGTTTTTTCATCAAAAGTAACAGCCAAATTAACGTCAAAAAGAAACAAATTTAACCGTTACTTTGACTTTTTGACGTTACTTTGGCTGTTACTTTTGATGAAGAAATTGGCCGTTAGACACTACCCTCTCAATTTTCAACTGAGAAAGTTGTCACTCTATCAACTCAGCCTATCGTAGCCCACTGCTGGACATAGGCTTTTCCTAGGTTGCACCACATTACCCTGTCCTCCACCTTCCTCAAACAAGTAAAGCAAGCAAGTACTTAATACATTTTCTGAAGTCCTTTTCAGGACCAACTTGGTCGCTTTATTCTCTCTGAAAAAATGTACCTGTTATAAAACGAAGTGAGGAAGCATGATTTCCGGGACCTTTCAAGGTAATTCAGGAATATAAAATCGTATTATCGTAACGTTGAAGGTACGGTGGGCAACAAAGTTGCTTGCACAAGTATTTTACTTGCAATAAAGTTTCTGAAAAGAAGCCTATCTTGTCACAAGTTAGATCAGTAAGTTGCGGATTTTTATGGTAAAATACGGCTGAGATTCTCTCTCAATATATATGTATAAACAAGACACCACAGACAGACAAATTAAAAATCCGGAGTCACACGTGTTAGGGCATAAATCGAATAGATTACATGTAACTCCGGATTTTTAATTTGTCTGTCTGTGGTGTCTTGTTTATACCTCTTTAGTCGTAGTTGGGTTAATATAGTTTTTATAACTTAATTTTATTTTAAATTCTTTTGGGGTGCTAATATATATATTTATGAAATGTGCTTATTAAGCCCTTAGATTTGATACCCAACATGGTACGATTAAACAATTTTTTTTTTAGTTCCTGACATTTTGAATTTAATGTGACGCCACATAGCCTATAACCAGCGGACGATCAAGATGCTTCTAACGATACCTTATTTATCAAATTGTGATGAGTGTTTTAGAAGATAGAAGGGAACAGATGAACATACATACATACCGGTCAAAATCCTAACCCTCCTTTTTTCTTCGCCGTAGTCGGGTAAAAAGTACAGTAACGATACACGTACCGATATTTGGATGTGTTCAAAACTTTTTCTATCTGACCGTATATCACGCCAAGTACTAATTTCCGCGCCCTACATTCTCATTACCTACACTCCGTTACTATAATATTCGTTATATTTCTTTTCAGAGCCTTCAAGGTAACTTCAGTCACGATTTCACGAATCGTGTTTACCATAACAGTTTTACAGCATAATGTTAGCATAATATGTACTTTGTTTTTCGAGAAAGTTCGACGAGTTTAATTAAGGCGTGTTTTTGTTTTAGGAAAATAAACGAAGCGTGGTCTTTATCGTTCTACTGTTTTTCGAAGATTGTTAATTGTTTTATCGGAGTTTTGGATACGAACACCGGCTTTTTAACCAACGAAATAAAAAGGAGGAGGTTCTCAGGTCGACGCGTACCTATTTTTTTTTTTTTGATCATGGTTATTTTTAGGTAATGTTTAGTATAATCAAGCAGAAACAAAATAAACAATATACAAGAAAGCAAATACGTTTATTTGCGGTAAGACATCACGCAAAGAAAAAACTCAAATAAAAAAAGAAAAAGTTGGGGGAAAATATGCGTCACGTCCATGTCAAACGGCCATCGCTCAGCATAATGCTGTCACCCTATAAGAGACAGAGCTACAGCGCTGGTTTTTCAAGTATAACGTTGTCTTGAGAACATCAATCGGTGTAGCATAAAATGAGATAATAGAAAAAAAAAACTCGCGGGGCAGTCTTTGGGGACAGCCGCATGCCGATAGAAGTGAAAACTAAGCAACAATGCGTAACCTCAACGTAATTCAAACGGTAGACGGTAGATGGCGCTAAAACATTTCTTCAAGCGTGACGGTGACGATGACGCGAGTTCCATGATTTTTGTTTACCCAAAAAGTGCTCAACGCGCCTAAAGATGTTTTCACTTCAAAAACTAAGGAAGAAAAAAGATGCTCTCTTTGAGAGCAGGCCTGTGACCCAGCAGTGGGAACATAGGCTGATTATGCTTAAGATAGAACGTTCTATTCAATTCAGTCTCCTCTCTCATTTGAAGCCAAGTTCAATAGATAGGGAATATTTCCAAGTACTACAACATGATTAATTATTCATAGCACCTACCTACCTCCTGTCAGGTGGAAGTAACTGACGGCTGTGTAAACACTCTACCGTGATTAGGGTCTAACTTTTGTGCTTAAAACATTTCAAACCTTTGAAATATAATTCGGTACGACAGACTAATTATTCAAATTCGCCTTTTAACACAATTAGTCATCACAAAGAGAGTATCCATTAACGACTGTCACATTAATTGCCAAAAAGATACTTTATGAAGCCATTTTCTTTTTTTATCGCTTTAATTAAGTATAAGCTTTGGAAATGAGTAATAAAGCTTTTTAATGAAGCTTTGAAGGCAAAAAGCGGAGTTTTGCTAAATCGATAACCAAAGCTCGTGAATATTGTTTGTTTACGAATGTGGTTAACTAAACGTAGGCAATGTTTGTTAACATAATGAAGAGCTTTGTTTGAAGATTTATTTATTTATTTTTATTTATTTATTTATTCTGAACAAAAATACATTTGTGTCGAATACAGGATTAATAATAATCAATAAAAGTTACAATTAATTACAAGTTAATGAATACACGGAATAATAATAATAATCAATAAAAAGTTACAATCAATAAATAGATAAAATGTCAAAAATTAAAATAAGACATCAACTCAATCAAAAAAAAAAAAAAATATATGTCAAGAATTAGACGTAAACAATAAACAAGTTACACTGTGGCATTATTTTTGTCCCTAAAAAACTCTTCTATACTATAGTAGCACTTCGTCAATAGGAATGAGTTTAATTTGAATTTAAATATTCTTGGACTATTAATAATTTTTAGTTCTAAAGGCAATTTATTGAAAATTTGTACAGACTGTACTTTAGAGCTATGTTTGACAACATTTAATTTTGGCTGCAAATAATTAGGTAAATCTTTCCTGCGCGTTTCCACCCTAGTTTCCCTTTCTTCTTTTGTCTCGTATTTCTCTAGGTTTTTTAGAAAACTACTTAGTAGGACCAAAATATAAAGACAAGGTACAGGTAAAATTTTTAATTTCACAAAATGCTCTCTACAAGATTCAGTTTGCTCTATGCGAAGAATAGTTCTGAGGGCCCTTTTTTGCATAACAAAGGCTGCATTTATGTTGTATTTATAACTGTTCCCCCATAGTTTAATACTGTACCTCAGCTTGGACTCAACTAAGGCAAAATAAACATTTCGTAACTGAGCAATGGTTAGTTCATCCCTTAAACTTCTCAAGGCATAGCATGCACTGCTGAGAGTATTTGTGATTGCTTCCAGTTCTTGTTTCCAGCTTAAGAGCGCATCAATTTGTATCCCTAAAAATTTTAAATTTTGTACAATTTCCACTTTATTTCCCAATGAAGCTATTTTAATACTATCATTATTCCTCACAGTTGATTTGAATAGCATACATTTAGTTTTCTCCACATTGAGTTTTAAATTGTTAGTGGAAAACCAATGTTCAAAAGTAGACAGTGCATGATTTACTTTATTTTCTAAGTCCCTTACAGAGATATCGTTCATAGCGGCACTTGTGTCATCAGCAAAAATAACCATTTTGATATCTGGTACTATCTTATACATATAGTTTGCTAAGTCGTTAAGAAATATTATAAAAAATATTGGACCCAAGACTGAGCCCTGTGGAACTCCCTTTTGTACTCTAACAAGCTTGGATTTGTTAATTTTTTCATGCCTGCTTTCAACTGACTTAATTTCGACATACTGTGATCTATTCTGTAAGTAAGAACTGAAAAGCTTTAAGACGTTATTTCTTATCCCATAGTGTTCTAGTTTATCTAAAAGGATTTTATGTTCAACAGTATCGAAGGCAGAGCTAAGATCTAGGAATAGTCCTGCCACTTTTCCTTTATTATTCAATTTGCTAACCACATCATCCACTAGTGAGTCTATTGCATCAATGGTTCCTATGCTTCTTTGATACCCGAACTGTTGATAGCTAATGATATTGTGTTTAGTCAAATGTTTGACAAGCCTATCTTTCATTACCTTTTCAAATATTTTAGAGAATACCGGTAATAGTGAAATGGGTCTATAGTTTTTCGCATCTAATTTGGAGCCTTTTTTTAATATGGGCAAAACACGAGCAATTTTATATTGCTCAGGGAAAACACTTTGCTCAATACATCTGTTTAAAAAGTCAGCTATTGGTTCAGCTAATATGTCAATGTTATCCTTGATGATACTTATGGGTATTTCGTCTTGACCGTGAGAATTTTTATTGCACATATTATTAACCATTTTGAAGATTTCTACCGGGGTTACTTGATCAAACAACATGTTATCGTCTACTCTAGCCATATTGTCGGTTAAGTATTTTTTAGCTAAGCTATGATCAGAAGAGTTTAATGTAATTTTGTTGTCAAATTGGTCAGATAAAATGTTGGCTACGTCTATAGGGCTGTCATATATCTTATTATCTTGTTTAAGTATTATAATATCAGTGCTTTGTTTTTTATTAGAATTACGTCTACTATTCACTATTTTCCACATGGCTTTACTAGATTGAGGTGCCTGATCAATCTTTTTCCTAGTGTCGAGCTTTTTTGCACATCTTACTACCTTTCTATATATCCTTAAGTAGTTTTCGCGATATTTTAAAATTGATTTATCACATCTTTTTTTATCAATAAGGCACAAAATGCGCTTGACTTTGCTGGATACTTTAACTCCTTTGCTAAACCAATAACTTTTTCCAGACTTATTAAGATTAATTAAAATTTCCTTTTTTTTAAAAGAATTATCATGTACTTCATTAAATTTTCTTATAAATGTATTTATGCCGAGATTCCAATCTATCTCTGCCAACTTTTTCCTAAATGCCGCCTTATTTTTTTTATTATATATTCTTTTTTTAATATACTTAAAATTAGTTCCTTTTCTTTCTTCTGTTACTTTTTTTACATTTATTGTGCAAAAAAGACCAGCATGTCCATCTGATAATCCGTTGTGGTCAATATGGATATCGTTAATGTTAGTATCTATTAGATTTGTCAATACATTGTCAATACATGACTCTGTGCCATTACGTACGAATGTTGTAGTGTCAAACATACATCTAAAATTGTAGCATGTGAGCATTGATAAAAATGATTTTCGATATTTGTCATCTTTCATCAGATTAATATTGAAGTCGCCACAAATCAAACACTGTTTTTTGAAGAAATGCTTCAACAGTTGTTCCAGCCTTTCAAGAAAACTATCAAAATTATTATTCACAGGAGTTCTATAGCAACAGACAATATTAATATTAAATTCTAAATCTTTTAGTCCACATACCTCAAAATAATCTTGTTTATAGAGCTTTTTACAAATTTCTATGTCCTCTATTTGTCTGTCGTCGCTTATTAGCACTAATGTACCACCTCTTTTTTTGTTTACTCTTGTGTTGTAGGAACCAAGTTTATAACTAGTCATCCGTAATTGTGATATTTGGATTTCATTTAAAAAGTGTTCACTTATACAAATACAATTTACTTTTGATTTTAAGTCATTCAAATAAATTTCTAGGTCGTCTTTCTTGTTGTTGAGTCCACATAAATTCTGATGATAGATAGTATATAATACAGAGTTTTTGTTTGTGTTGATGTTCGTTATGTGAGGTAAGATAAAATCACTTCGACGACTACTATTAAAGTCATTTAAACTACAGTCCTTCATACTGTTACTTACGAAAAAAGTCACAAGTTTGTTGCATTGCACTCAATTCATTCGGATCAGTTAAAGTCATTGTGTTATTTGTATTAGGTAGTTGGTCTTCACTTCCGCCATTTGGGTTTGTCAAATTGTCTTGACAGCTGTATACTTCGTAGTCATAAATTATGTTGGACCTTATTTGTTCAAAGATGTTTTTCCATCCGTGTTTGTTTATCTTTCCAGTATAGATGGAAAACATCTCAAGTGATAGGGTGCGATTACTATCGAAAAAATATGCATATCTGTTATTTTTAATGTCGCAGTCGACGAGATTGTTAAAGAGTTCGACTTTGTAATTATGTATTAAACCACCACATATGTACGTTGGGGCACACACTACGAGATTGGTGTGGGTATTCTTTATCAGATACTTTCTTAAGTTATCAAGAATTCCTATATAATCGTCATTCTTCAAATCGTTTTCTCCGATAAAAGTTAGGCAATAGTCGTTAATAGAGAAGGCTTTTAATTTGTGTTCAATAGTGCTCAATACTTCTTCTTCTGTGATGACGTTTGGCAGCAAATAGTGACAATACTCAAAATTATCTGAGAAGACCTCTTCGATTAACGGCAGAGTTCCTCTTGTGCAGCCGCTGCTTATTATAGCCAGTTTGTTTTTTTGTTTTGGAAGTACGCCTGATGGTTTTTCAATAGCAACACCACTCAAGTGAGATATTAAAGTCCGCCTTTTATTCTGTGTCAATGTATTGTCATAAATCTGATCGGAAGTTTGAGTTTCTTTATTAAGCATGACAACTTTATTTTCCGCGTTACAATAATTAGATTAGATTAATTAAAGATTTTTAAATTAATAGCGTTGAAAAGGTTATATAAATTAAAATGAAATGCCGTTCGTTGGTAAAAGCATCAAATGAGAACGGCCAGACCGACAAAAAAAAAAGTTTTCCGGTTTCTCAAATTCGGGAAAACAGAACGACCTTTTCTCGATGGGATTTTTGAATTATTGAAAATTGGACAAGACGTCGTCAGTCGGGGTCAGCTAGTTTAATTAAATTCAGTGGCTAAAGTTTCTATGTTGAAAAAAATCACAGAAACATAGCGGTATCTTTTTAGGTTTTATAATAATCAATGGCGAGTATTGAGTACTTTGCCCAACAGTGGGACACGACAAGCTGTGTTGTGAACATGCGGCATTTGTTTGTTACTGAAATTTTTAATCGATAACGAATCAGCCATTCAAGTGCCTTTTTCACATTCGATTTTTAATGTAAAAGGGTTATTAAAAAAAAAAAAAAAACCTACAAATAGCCAATCGCCAAAGCGAAACAAAGTCTACAATTCCAAGAAAACCACAAGGCTATTTATTATACACATACACAAAAATACTCTTACTACAAACAAATATGCAAAATGCATAACAAACGATCAAAAGATTACAAATCAAACAACATAAAAATCGAATGACCATAATGTTCCTATCTACAATGACATCTATTGTGTTAACTACGAAGGAACTTCGAACTCGTACTTGGACTTGACCTTGAAAGCCACTTGACCTCAGCCACGGCCTTAAGTCCCAGTTCACGGTATCGAGCGATGCCACTTGCGTCACGGGACGCTCGCGCGCGTCTCCTGGGGGCAATTCCCGTCAAAGTTCGGAACCAGTTTAAAAAATACCGGTAAATACCGGTTGATTTCTGTTTTCTTCCGATTTATTTTAAAGAACGCTTTCCTTTATTGAACTTTACTTTAACCTAAATTAACCGATTTATTCGACGAGCGACATTTCGGTAAAAGCGTTGCAACTTGTGACTACTAGTGAGGACACGCTGAATAAAAAATGAAGCATTAACCGGTTTTTATTGGTCTAAACCGGTAAATTCGAAAAATACCTTTATATAATAGATACTCTTTCAACTACCGGTATATGCGAACGAAGCCGAATGTAAAGGTTTTTGCGTCAAGTAGGTACAGCATGCCGGTTTGAAAATTTAACCGGTATCCGAGTCTTGCCCGTATTTAAAAGATCGTTCGCATTCCAATCTTAGTTTCAATCTGTCAAATAAAACCTCTTTCCCAACACATGACAAGTTTTTGACATTTATTGTAGCTGAGTTATCGAATTAGATTTTGAACGTGTTTAATTGCGGGTATTGGCCTTCTGTTTTTCCGTCGCTCCACAAGGCCGTGTATTCCCGTTCGTCCCACTGCCGTCGTCCCACTGGTGGGACGAACGGGAATTTAATAAATTATATTAAATTTATTCCCGCTCGTCCCACTGACTTTGTTAGTGGGACGAACGGGAATGATTCAGTCATTTTATTTTTAATTCCCATTGGTCCCACTGAAAAATTTGGGTCTGGTTGCTGTTCAATTATACACTTATTAATCCTAACTAATACTATATATGCGAAAATGAGTTGGTTTGTTTGTTAGGTACGCTTTCACGCTAAAACGGCTGAAATGATTTAAATGCAATTTGGCACATGGGTAGACCATGACCTAAGTTAAGACATAAGATAGATACTTTTTATTTCTGTAGCACGTTGCATGCATACAAGACGGTATTCTATGCAAAACACTTTGTGCACAATTTATGAGCAGTACCTAACCTAACAAAAAGTACTAGGCTTGCATGAATTCAGGATAGTATTTCAATCATAAGCTTTATCTAAGTTATAGAATTTGAACGACAGATAGTTTATTTAACACGTAGTATACTTTTTATCCCGGTAGCTCGGTACATGCAAACAAGATGGTATATTCTGTTCACGATACCTTGTGAACAATTTCTAAGCAGTAACCTAACAAGAAGTACTAGGCTTGCATGAATTCAATCATTAGTATTATGCCTCTAGTAGGTAGGTAGGTAGGGTAGGTACCCTGCCTATCCACCCTACCCTGCCTATCTACCCTACCGAGAACAGGATAAAAAGTATTCTATGTCCGGCTCCTGGTTCTAAGCTACCTCCCCACTAATTTTCAGCCAAATCGGTTCAGTAGTTTCGGAGCCTATTCAATGCAAACAAACAAACGAATCAAATCTTAACTCTTTATAATATTAGTATAGATAAAACGAATGATTGAAATACTATCCTGAATTCATGCAAGCCTAGTACTTTTTGTTAGGTTAGGTACTGCTCATGCTCATAAATTGTGCACAAAGTTCTTTGCTCAGAATACCGCCTTGTATGCATGCAACGTACTATAGAAATAAAAAGTATCTATCCTATGTCTTAACCTGGTCATGATCTACCCATGTGCCAAATTGCATTTAAATCATTTCAGCCGTTTTAGCATGAAACTGTACCTAACAAATACACAAACAAACTCAATTTTGCATTTATAGTATTAGTTAGGATAAATAAGTGAATAATTGAACAACAACCAGACTCAAATTATTCAGTGGGACCAACGGGAATTAAAAATAAAATGACTAAATCATTCCCGTTCGTCCCACTAACAAAGTCAGTGGGACGAGCGGGAATAAATTTAATATAATTTATTAAATTCCCGTTCGTCCCACCAGTGGGACGACGGCAGTGGGACGAACGGGAATACACGCACAAGGCGAGTCGCGGTGACTCGTGGTATGCTCTTTACAACTTTTTTAATTTGTTTTCTCTGGAGTCTTAAGACCCGTGTCGCTTGAGCGTAGAGCCCGTGGGCATGGCATCAGAGCATCAGTAATGGCGAAAAAACGATAAGAATAATCGACGTCAGTATTTCTGCTGATCAATAGTGAACGGCAATGGACTGATTAGCCGTGAACGTGAATCACACACGTCGAAGGATATTAGCCGGGCAGAAATCTAAATTCCCGAGTCGCTACAGAAAATTTCGTGATGGAAAACCTTACAACCGACCTGGGAATCGAAATCAGTCAGCTCTGCAGTCGCGCTTATATCCAGGATAAGAACGCTTGGAAACATGCTGGTCTTGCTCCATAGGACAGTTTAGAGTCTGGACAAAATCAAACTGGTTGTTAATTTAGTTGTATATTTTATTATTTGTATGTCATAGATTTTTACACTCTGTGATTGCATGGAATCACGCACTGATTTATTAGTATTACTTGTAAAGATGTTAGGAATATTGTAATATCGTATACTTTTACAATGTTTGTAAATATGTGAGCACCATGTACCTATCACATAACTGATTTATTTGTCATTGCTCCATTTATAATTTTTTTTTTTTGCCTTTTGTGGGACAGTAATCTTATTGTGGGTGCATGGTCTTCACATATAATTATATAATTCATGTATACAAAATATTGTAAACATTTTTGAAAAGAGTAACGGTGGAGTTTCTTGCCCATTCTTCTCCATACGAAATCTACCTTTTGGAATGGGCAACTAGAATCAATTCTATTTCTTTGTTTGTTTTTCATTGACGTTCAAAAGTGCCTTTTATGTGCCTATTTGAAATAAATTATTTGACTTTGACTTTGACTTTGCTTACTCTTTACTGTGATAGTTCAGCTAATTTAATGTAATTTAGGTTCAATTTAATGTAATTATAGGTGTAATCCTGCTAAAAAAGACACGTTATATTGACGAAAACTTGAATGAAAACCGTTTTGCACTTATTAACCGACTTCAAAAAAAACGAGGAGGTGTGTTTTGTATGTTTGTTACCTCAGAACTTTCGACTGGGTGAACCGATTTGATGATTTTTTTTTTATTTGAAAGCTGGTGTTTCCGTGTGGTCCCATATAAAGGGGAATGCCCATCTCCCATACAAAAAAATGCCTGAAATAGACAAGAATGAAATCTACGCCAAATTATCCTTCAAATCGAACGAAACTCAATGACAATTTCAATAATTATCTAAAACTAGGGAGTACATTGTTTAGAATATTTTTGCTAAAAGATAGGTTATGTCTCAAGGTTACTAAAGGATTGAAAAAATAATTCAACACAAATCATTTTATTACTTTATTCATCATTATACACTATTAATAAATCATCGAGGAACTGTGCAGGAGGACGGATGTTGGATTGGTACCGCGCCCAAGCTAAGTGCCATATAATTGACATAATGTGGGCACAGGTACCAACAGTCCGACGTCCCACTAGGCAATTACAGTAACGATTTTGTATAGCATCCCTACCAGTTAAAGAATTATTAATTATCGCTATAAAAATACATAAAATAAAAAATAATTTGATTTTATGTATTTTGATTGGCATACTTAGATTGTGAGATTTATAAAATATGTTATTATAATTAATTATGAAGCTACTTTACGGTTTGCTGATTGATTGTTGATGGATGGTCTAACAAAGACCACAGACTAAATAGTGGTAATGTCAAATATGAGTGTTCTTGAATGTCATTGAAGAACTGTACGACGGAAATCGAAATAAATACTGAAATAATAATCACCTTTATACCCTACTTAAACGAACTGAAGAATAAATTGATGAGTTGTATTTTATTCGAAATAGAATTTATCACTATTGGGAATTGCTGTCCATTTTAGGCATTTTCCTGGCATTCCCCTTTACTAACTTTGTTTGCTAAGTTTTTGAGTTAGCTTCAATAATAAGTTATTGTTAAAGCTAACTCAAAAACTACGCTAACAAAAAAACGTTATTATTAATAACGTATTTTTCCCACTTAGTCTATCTAGATGTTATCTTATTTGACTGCGTCACTGTTATTTACATAGCAGGTAGTGGTATTCGAATTTGAGTGGGGTAGGTACCACCACTATAAAGTGAAAAATAAAAACTTTTTACAAAAAAAACAACCGAGTTAGTGTTTTCTTGGAAATCGGCTGTTTTTATTTTTGTTAAATGTTTTTATTGAGATTAGCGCTTTCATCCTGCGTCCCATTTAAAAGCGATCGTCGGCCGAGTACACAATCGTTCGCACTTTTTGCTCGGTGAACGCGTGGTCGCGTCGACAGAGGGCGCTTTCCGGGTTTCCGGACAAAAAGTCACACATGCACGGGATCGTTCGCGTATTCGCACGACAATCGCTTTTACATAGGACGCGGCCTCGTAGAAAAAGACGCGGCGCGGCCGCCTTTACATTGTCTGAAAACTTTCTCCTACATCAAGAATTTTTTCATCCTCAATCGTTATCTACGGACCCAAGTCTTGCGTGAACAAACACCTCAAATAGCTGTTCCTGACAGACTCAAATAGCTGTTCCTGGTTGTGTGAAGGAGATTCAACTGGAACTTATCTATGCAAAATTGCGGTTCTATGAGTCTCGGTGATTGATTGTAAAGAGAGAAAGAAAAATATTTTATTTGGGACACGCACAGGAAAAACTAACAGTAATATAAAGTAAGTACTTAATTAAAATAAAAAGAACAAATAAAAATAAAAAAATACTTAAATAACGACCAGTGCGAGGTCAAAAAGGCCCCTATCTCAGCATAAGTATGTAGTAAGCTTCATCATCGTATTTTTGAATTACCTACACCCACCTTGAATACAACATTTAATGAAATAAATGAAAATTTAAATGAAATTTTTTATTCTGTAAATAGGATATTGGAATCACTTTTACACGTCATATTAAAAATAAGCTAGATGAGGTCGGCGTTTCCTATCTGACTACTTTGAGAAGAAGGCCCGAAACAAACTCAGAGGTCGCATTATCTTTTAAAGTCCAGACATAATCTTGGTCAGACCATATGAGGACCATGTAGATTATCCATGTACATGCGTATACATGCGTCTAAAATGGTATTTTGAGGAAAGAACCACAACGATTTGAGTGGACCTATCCAGTCAGTGCAAGCATTTGTCAGTAATAGTGGAGCTCAACTCAGAACTTAAGGAGCTCAACGACTAACCCCCTCACACCTATGGTAATATAATGATAGGTCCAACTTGACGGATTACCCTATTGATATTTTCTCTTTAAATTTCGCTTCATAGAGACGCTCCCTATTTCAGATATAACAGTACTATGAGTGTTCGACTGTCTGGCTGAAATTTGTTAGATTTGTAGTGTTCCAGATCAAGGTCTACTAAACACACTTTTTGTCTCTAAATTTTCATACGTCAATGTCATGCCTACCTGTCATTTGTATGGTTACTGAAATGCCTATTTTTATTTTAGATGTTAATTATTTGAATTGTAAGTGACTGTGCTGTTGGTGTGATTATGATAAATAAATAAATGAATAATGCTGCGATACTTAAAAAATGAATACCGCATCGCTGGTATTCTGGATACGATGTATAACATAAGGCGTAATCTGTGTGCTTAGTAGTGGAGGACCTGGGCCTAGGCTTAGCTTTGAAGTTCATAGTAGTCGAGGTATTTTTTTAAATTGCACTACGAATGACGATAATAGTTGGTCGTCGATATCCTGTGATCAATCATCAAATGTTCCAGAATTTAGTGGTATATCAACTTCTGCGTGAATTATTTGCCCGAAGTTGAACTATGCCGAATGTAAGCGGTAATTTGCAGGCGCGAGCTTATTTCTGGAATGCTTCATGATTTCTCTTGTGGGCAAGTCCCAATTCGTGAAAACAATCTGAAATACTTGGAGTGTTCAAAACAAAGATATTCTAAATATTTCGTGACGTAATTTCCATTTAGCCTTGATCGCCAAGGCTATTCGTTGCTGCATTGGCCTCAAAAACCAAGTAGTGGTAACTCTACGCAATATATTGGTGCGGGCGTACAGGGATCAATGCTAATGTGAATCTAAATGCTTTAGCTTTGGAGAGCTAATGATCTGGAAGGAGTTCCCATTTCCTGCAGAGCTAGGATTTACTGATACTGTTATACAGTGTGTCCGGACATGGGCTACCGATATTTTAAATACTTAAATATAAACTATTTTAAAGTACATTTACACTCTTAGCTTCTGTCAAATACACTTCCCTGCTATGTGGCAGCCATTTTGTTTTTTGGTTGAAATATTCTCTATGCTAGTACAAAAATCATATCTCTCAAAGTTAGCCTATTTTTATCTCAGTATGACTAACATACTGAGATAAAAATTGTTATTCGAAAGGCAATAATATTGTCTACTGTCTACAAAGAGTTCACAATTACACAACTTTTGAAAAAAATTGGAAGTCAATAAAAATATTGAAAAAGTATGTAATTCCACCAATAATTCTTTAATTACTACAAAAACTCCCCCGCAACTGTTTTTATTTTTTGACTAGATCGACAGTTTTTGAGCTAAGCTACAATACAAAATAAAATTCACAACTGTATGTCTAACACTTCAAGAGTTACTCGTATTGTTGTTCCAACATAGCGAATGCGCAAGCTTTGTGCTTTTTGAAAAGCAATTGTCGGAACCATAAACAGGCAATCATATAAACAAAAAAACAAAAAAAAAATGTACTTTAAAACAGTTTAGTAGAAGGAAAATCGAAACGACAAGACTCTAAAGAAAAGACAAGTTCGAAAAGAAAAACAATCAATCACACTAAAACAAGAATAGAAGAACATAGAGTTATACAAACTTTTGTGGCCAAAGGCTGAATAAAAGAGAAAAACCATTCAATATGTATCTATGCCTCGAAGTTGTACGACCTCGAGGCAGACATGTCATGTACATGACATGTCCCATATAAGTAAAAAAACCGAACAAGTCCCAATTAGCCTCTTGTATTTGGGGACTACACGACCACCAATAAAGAAAACAAGGTGATTCCAATTTTTTCTCTCAATCGAAATATTCTCTATCATCCCACACACGTATCGACGATGAACGACGAAGCATTGCTACAGGGATAAATTGATATCGACATCCCCCTTTTAATTATGACCTGGTTCAGACCACGTGGGAGTTTGACAGCTGAACCACCAGGGTCATTGTCAACTTACATATTGTATACACGTGTATTGATTGTACTCTTGCACTTTATAACGGTGTGGACACTCTTTTAACGGCTCGTGCAAACTGGCGCGATATCGTGGGCGTGACAGGCAGCGCTACCCATGTCGCGCCCGGGATATCGCGTCTGTTTGTGGGAGCTTTAAGAGAGTCCATGAAGTTACCCAGCCCGTTCTTCTCCATGGGAACCTACTTCGCTTTTAATTGTGCAACTAGCTTCATCTCGCTAACTCCGACTCCTTGACAATTCAAACGTGATTGTAAATGTTTTAATAGAAATAATGCTTTGAGTTTTACAAGCTAGAGAAGACAGTTGTGTTACATAAAATGTAAAATTGCTACGACATAATGTTGGTCTTATAGTGCAACTTGGATGAATTTCTAGTGTGGAGTGACGAAGTTAAGCCCTGCCAATAAATTCTGTAATAATCTCACCGTGAAAACTTAGTGAAGTGAGCTGTCATCCCACAGGGATTGACACTATTGACAGCTCACTTCACCTAAGTTTTCACGGTGAGTAGGTATATTACAGAATTCATCCAAGCTGCACTATAACACCAACATTATGTCCGTGAAAACTTAGGTGAAGTGAGCTGTCAATAGTGTCAATCCCTGTGGGATGACAGCTCACTTCACGAAGTTTTCCAGGTGATATTTTACAGAATCAACCTGCTGGAAAGCCTAGTTTGGAGGTCACCTTTCATCATACAGGTTTTAAATGGCAAAGACATAGAATTTTTTGACGTTACTCGTGATTTCATCACCCTGCGAATGTTAGATTCAACCATACACCCTTTTTCTGCGACACGGTTTAATCAATTATACGTAATTCCTTTAGGGAAAACATCAGCTGTGCTTTTCATACCAATGAAAACTATTATGTAAACTGATGGCAGTTTTCCCACGTTAGACACTCTGTATAAATTTTATTGCTAAATAACGGTAACAGTTTACGAGCCACGTGGGAGATAACAGTTGTCCGACAGGGTCACTGTCAACTTATATTATAGATGAATATCGATTTAACTTGACTCGCCCTCGATCGTTCACATTCATTGTTGCCACCTTGCCACTGATGAATCGTTGGTCATGTTGGATTCAAGGTTTATTGCTTTCTTTTCTATTACGTTTCTAGGTTTTTATTCGGATTAGTGCACACACGGCTACACATCAAGCTATGCATTTCCAGTTTATGCTGACCTCGCATTGTTTAGGATTTCCGTACAATGCGAGGTCAGCTTATACTGGAAATGTATGGCTTGATGTGTAACCATGTGTACATGGGCTACGCTGAGTTTTGATCTCAAACAAAAGATTCTTTGGAGTTCTTTATCGACCATCTAAATATTATATTTTTCAACCCTTAAATGAGCCTAAACATGGATCTACTAATCATAGCAATGTCTTCAAATCAAGCCAAGTATTATTTAAGTAAATTACTAAGAGTATAAATCCAAAAACAATGTCATACGCAATAAAAAGAATTCATCTAAAGTAGAAAAGTGAAAGCGTGTTCCATATTACATAAGGGGATCATAACAGCATTGCTACTCAAACCACATACACATTGAGATGAAGATATTTATTATTTACAGCGTACGCATTCTCCTAGATTTACATATTCTATGCTTGTGTAGTCTATTTTGTGTGATACAGTTTGAAGCTAAATATTTAGGTGAGCAGGTATATTATCATAACAAGAATAGGAAAGTATACAGCTGATAGTGGTACAAAAGTATTTCAGATCTTGTTGGTTCAAAAAGTCACCACTTGTAAGGCGTCGAGAGGTCTACTGTCTCTCAAACTTAAACAATTTATTCCAAAGAAACAGGCACTTTTGAATTGTCAAGGGGTCGATAAAGCTAGTTGCAAATTCCAAAGCGTAGTTGGTTCCTATGGAGAAGAACTGGCAAGAAACTCCACGGACACTCTTTTAAATTAAAATATTGGTTACATCATTCATACCGAAATTATACATGACTGTGGCATTGGAAGGTAAACGGGGTGATGATAAGACTCTGGAGACGAAATGAATGGGCTAAGTGAAGGGAGAAAACCAGAACATACTACTAGGTACTACAGTTGTGAAGAGAGAGATTCTTTGGGAATGCCTAGTCCTCTGTCAAGTTTCCACTAAATAATTAAGAAGACTGTCGCGGCATCTACAACGCCACATGCTAAATACGCATCAAAGACCTGACGTCACACAAATCCTGCATCGCGCAAGCGAAGTTTACCGCGCATTTAGCATATATATATATATATACAACCGCCGGATAGTAGCCCACCAGACACAACACCCGTCTGCTCGGAGGATTCGCCCTTTTCTATAGAGGAAGAGTGAACTTTACACCCTGTTCTTTATGTCTCTATAAGACTAATAGGGACGATTTCCCTCAATCTGTCTACAACAATACTACAAAACACACATCCAATTGATCTACTAAAGACTTCAGGTACTTTCCAATGAGTAAATAATAAAATAAACAAATCAAACGCAATAGCAGCACACCCACTGTGTATTTACTCGCTCATGCCAAGAGCATAAGCATTCAGCTAGACAATAACGTCTACCGTGCCAAATGTAATGCTATAAATTTTGCACAAATCGTCAGTTCAGAAGACGTCATCAGAAACAAATTATTATAAGCTTATTTCTTCGGAAATAATAGGCTGGTCATTTGCTATCTCCTTAGGAGTCATTAAAAAAAAATATTATTAATTATTGTTTTTCCAACTGTTTAGCTGTAAAAACAATATTCCAATACAATACACTCTTTTGTATTTTGGTAAACTAGCCGGAGGTCAAGGAGATTGCCGATCAATGAGTTTGTAATTTCTCCAAAATTTTATTTCTTAAAAATGAAGCAAAGGAGTCCTGCTTGAAAACGGAAATGAAGAAGGACACTGAAAAATTTCCGAAGTGAAAGTACAAAGGCTTTGAACCGGGACAGTATTTACAGTGAACGTTTGCTAGTTGATAAGATTCTCAATGCCTGAAACCCATTGTTGGGGGTTCTAAATAGATGTGACTTAGTAACCTAGTCCGTTGTTGTACGTGGGCACGTAGCACTGTAATAAGTATCTAACAGAGTAATAGGAGCACAGCTACGAGAAGAGGTCGTTTCGTTTCAGTGACTGCAAGCTAGAAGTACTCAGGGTTCAGTACTTCTAGATATGCTTCAACTAACATGCTACAGTACTCACTCAGAAAAAGTTGTATTTGGCACAGTCAGAGGAAAACTTGCGACACCATTTCCTTGATCGTTTTTCTTTCGATCGAATTCTCAAACGTAACTAAGTTTCCAGTCATTGTTCGGTTTTATGCTGTCCTTGTCACTAGGTATGTTATAGTGAAAAAATTACGTTACGAATTCATTGATAAGTGTCCACCTTTGGAGTATAAATAAGTAAACAATTAAAGCCACGAATTTATTATTACAGCATAGCGCGTTATTTATAGAGCTTTATAAATGGCTCGCTTTTAGGGCGCCAGTTGTGATATTTCATATAAACTAGCCAATAACGTCTGCTTGAAAACATTATATAAAGTGTTCGGAAAATTGTGGTTTTCATAAATAATATAAAAGTTAATAATGATGATCGTTTATTACATTGTGGGAAGTGCACTAAAAGGCTAATAGCAACAAGGACTTGTATGGAAGAATATATACGATATGCTGCGCCGACCTCTAATGAATTGCAATACGGGCATGAGGATGATGGAGAAAAAAGAAATGCAGACAAATAATATGAAATTTCAATTGCAGTATTTAACCATGAAATGGAAATGAACGGACGTAATTATGTGTATACAGATACAGAAAAACAATACAAATGTAAATACAGATGGTGCACAACAAGACTGTACCATTCAGGGAGTTTGGTTATTATATTCAGTTAAGTCGAAAAAAACGTGAGGAAAATTGATTCCAATATAGATGCTTATGTAATACTTTCCATCTCTTAGAAACAAGGCTGGGCTAGGGATAAAATATTCATACAACACGACACAAATCCCAATAATGGACCAGACCACCTGTCTATTAGAACTGATGCATCCCACTAATGGCTGAGTACATACCTAAATCTGTAGTATTTACCCTATCATAGAGTGTACAAGCCCTTGCTAATGATCCTTATATTTTGTCGAGAACGCCAGAGGCACAAGAGGTAAAACGGTCAAGTGCGAGTCCAACTCGCACACGAAGGGTTCCGTACCACCGTACAATTTATAACATTTTATTTTATCTCCCTTTTACGGCTCAAAACATACAGCCCTGTGAGAGACGGACGAACAGCGGAGCCTTAGTTATAGGGTCCCATTGGCACCCTTTGGATACGGAACCCTAAAAAGGAGGACAAAGACCAGATATTTGTAGGAGGTTAGCTTAATATAAAATCGCCTTTGTGAACAAATCTGTTGGATATTACGTGGACAACAAAGAATTAAAATAATGGTATTGTTCGACGATAAACCGATCCCTTCTCGATAAGGTCTGTACTCAAATTAAGTGTACAGACCAACTTTATAGATCATTGCCATGGTTTGTAAACACTTATATCATTCATGTCAGCTCATGACGGGGCATCCAAGTGTAGATCTACCAGTCAGTTAATGTGAAACAATTATCTAGTTGAGTTACCTACTTGCCGACAATTGGCTATAGACGTCAACATACGTTTATGAAGAGTATGATCTAACACACTAGGAACCTCTTTAGCCTCGCACAGGTCTATTTTCTTTGTTTTCATTATTTTGTTACTTTTAAATGTTCCTTTTTACCCAACTACGGCGAAGAAAAAAGGAGGGTTATGATTTTGACCGGTATGTATGTAAGTATGTTCATCTGTTCCCTCATATCTTCTCAACCACTTATCACAATTTGACAAATGAGGTATCGTTGGAAGCGTCTTGATCGTCCGCTGGTTATAGGCTATGTGAAATTACATTAAATATGTATAATAAATATGTATAATAAAAATGGCGCCCTCTAAAGGACATAAAGTAAGGAACTAAAAAAATAAATATTGTTTAATCGTACCATGTTGGGTATCAAATGGGCTTAATGAGCACATTTCAAAAATATATATATTATAACCAAAAAACAATAAAATAAAAAAAAAGTAATAAAAACTAAAACCCAACTACGACTAAAAAGGTATAAACAAGATACCACAGACAGACAAATTAAAAATCCGGAGTCACACGTAATCTGTTCGATTAATCCCCTAACACGTGTGACTCCGGATTTTTGTCTGTCTGTGGTGTCTTGTTTATACCTTTTTAGTCGTAGTTGGGTTTTAGTTTTTATTACTTAATTTTTTTTAAATTGTTTGTACTTCCTGTGCGTATCCCAAATGTTTTTATTTTTTTCACTACGCATTGCAGTTTCTCCGTAGATGCCTCATGCTTTTCATTGACTTCTAAATAAATAATAGTTGGTGATGGGATAGACTTGCTACTGCCAAGGGATTCCTACAAGTTGTTAGCTACATCTATATGAGTATACACATTCACGATATGTGTTACATAGACGATATGTGTCATTTTAAAATGATGTCTTGTTATGTAAGATTTATTTAAATACTTCAAGCACACACATGTACAGAGGTGGACTTCTACCAGACAACCTTTGGGTGAGTGGTGATTTGGGTTCTTTAAAAGCCATTTTCTACTGCTACTAGTTGAATGACCAGTCGTCCACATTGACGATCAAGGTATCTACTTGAATAAACAAGATCTTCCTATAGCTGAAGTAATCCATAGGTTTGATTTGTAAATCATTTGTTCAATATCCCTAATTCATGCAACTCATAACGTACATCGTAGTTAACAAGCTATATAGCATTTGGTGTACTATTCAGTTGATGATCAATGATGACGTTAATAACTCCAATGACGAAAGACTTCATTGCAAGCTTCAAATCAAATCAAATTATTTTAATTCACATAAACCTACATGGGCACTTATGAAACGTCAGAAGCTAGGTGCACGGTTCCAATTGGTCGTTTCCTATGGAGAAGAGCCGGCAAGAAACTCCATGGTTACTCTTTAATAATAATTGGCTGTTACAATATTTTCAAATTACAGTGTTGGTAGGCATGGGAGGACAA
Organism: Lithophane leautieri; assembly: GCA_949152455.1. Taxonomy (NCBI): domain Eukaryota; kingdom Metazoa; phylum Arthropoda; class Insecta; order Lepidoptera; family Noctuidae; genus Lithophane; species Lithophane leautieri. The sequence continues at coordinate 2,868,647 of OX424475.1, forward strand.
TGTAGGCCTTTCAACAAGTACCAGGTACTTAACAAAATAGAACCGTACTTCATCACTATAAACCTCTTTTTCTTCAACATTCTTTCCACTCTATCGTCAATCAACCATGACGTATCCGTGTCGTTGTGTCGCGTCCGTGACGAGCGCGTGCCTCAAACGGTTGGACGCACTGTTCAAGATCATCGGGCGTGAAGCGAGTCCGTTATGTTGACCGATCCGAGTGCTGCACTGTTAAATTGTAACTATTGTGAAGATTGTGCGTTGAAGAAATGTCAGGTGTTTGTGAATGGGAGAATTTTCACAGGCCACCAAGTTATAGGCGGCTAAGAGTACGTGGAAGGCGGGTAAATTGTGCCGGAACGTGTTAAAACTCTTTGGAAGTCATTTTAAAAACCTCACTTGATTTTACAATAACCTTGTCACCGGTCAGTAGGTGGTCACCACATCAGAGGCATTACCATACTCTTTTATCAGGCCAGACAGAAGAAAAGTGAAGTGTCATGAGAAGTGCCTTGCGATTTTGTATGTACCATGTGCGCACCAAATGTAAACTGTTCATCACCTCTGCGGTGCAAATGATTATGGTATTTCCCAGCTTATTGACAGGAAGTTTAGTGCCGTGGTGTTTTAAAAATAATGACTGTGTTAATTGAACGTGCAACTTTCTTCGCCGACCGTGCCAAATGGCTCTTGAATGAGAGTGGCTGCTTTGTTTACCAGGCCAAACGAAACCATAAAAATGTATACATGTTGCAAAGTAAAATTAAGGTGAAGAGGTGTGCTATAAAAGCCACAACGCTTACGCAAAATTGACCCAGAACTTGGGATAAGGGTTGAGAAAAAATGCGTCAAAACAAAAACAGTCTTACGCAAGTTTTTATATGGGTTGAAAGATTAGGGAAGGTCCTAAAGGAGGTTTATGACGTAAGCGACCACTTGGAAACATTATCCTTTTGGCGAACACCTTTTACTGGCTTCTCGCATTTACGTGCCTTTACAATGAAATGTAAAATTGAATAGAATTCATGAAAAACATTCTACGTATGAAGAGGTTTTAAAGCAACTTTTGGTTCAACCATTGTAAATAATTGTGTTAGTTTAGGATTAGGTAAATGTTGTTTTAAGAAGGGTTACAGTTCAGATTCTGGTAATGAATTGAAAGCCTTTTAGATGTTGTAATTAGGGTACAGGCGTGATAAATAAGGTTTCTGCTCAAAGCTGAAGTAACACTCAACCAAAAATAGAGTAGGTACTTGAGGTTAGGACTATAATTAGGTAGGTACAGTCAACCTCTTACAATTTGACATTAATAGCTGGATGTCGTAGCAATAAGGATGTTTTTCGTAGTGCAAGTGTTATCACTGATGGGCGGTTGATTGTACTACGAACACCATTATACATAAACCCAAGAACGAATGAAAATGAACCGTGCGAAAAACTTAAAACAAAAACTTACTTCTAACATTTATAAAAGTTCTTTTCTCACCGTATCTGTTACATTTATGGTGTACCTACATAATGAAAGAGTATTATCCTTACATATTATAAAATAAAGTCCTCCGCCGCGTCTGTCTGTCGTCCTGTACGCGATAAACTCAAAAGCTACTGCACCGATTTTCATGCTGTTTTCACCAATGGATAGAGTGGTTCTCGAGTAAGGTTTAAGTATCCGACATCCACGCGGGCGAAGTCGCGGGCATCAGCTAGTATTCTATAAACAAACAACTTCATAAAGGAACATGACAAGTTGACACCATGAAACAAAAGACAGCTTCTGAAGCGGAGTATGGTCCAACGATTGTCAAGGCGAAAGGTCTCTTGACAAAGGCGAAACAGTACAATTCCTCCAGGCTCACCTTTGGCATTTAAACTTGTAAAAAATAATGGGGCTCTAGAACACAGGAGGTATGAAGGAGGATACTCTTAAGAAATAGAACGTCGACTTTATACACGAATATTTCCAGACGGATTTTGCGAAACATAAGTATTTTCAAGACACTGTAATTATGTAAGTTAGGTTGCGTCTCGCGAGCCTCGGGGACTTAATTAATTCTCTTGGAAAGACATGGTAATTTTGTGAAGGGACATGAACTATTTAATTTTACAGTCCTTTTATAGCTAAAGGAGTACGTAGACAGCTTGTCTAGTAATGCAAATTTTAAGGAACAGTGGGCGGTTTTGGCTCTGCGAAATCACTAAGAATTGCTTTTGAGATGAAATAATATAGCTATAGAAGCCCAGCTCTAAAATTGAAGCTGTTGCGAGATAAAGGCTATGTTGCAATATTTACGTATTGTAATTGCTGTTTGTTTTCCTCTTTTTGACACGATCTCATTACTGCCCAGAGAATATTAGAAAGACCAACCCTCCACAATATTTCTTCCACTGCCCTTTGATTTCAGAATCATGGCTATGTTTGATCATTTATTCTGCTTACATCACAGTATGTATATGTGGGATTGGCTTATGAATTCTGTACGCTTAATGAATTATTAAACTAAGCCGGCCTGGCATGTTTACAGGTATTTGAAGCGCACGAGCGGTACATTAAAAAAGGTTTATGTAATTAAAACAATAAGCACCGACAGTGAGGGGTTATTCTGTATTAGCCATGAAATCGAATCAGATATGAAGAGATCCACAGGAGAACCAAGGTAACCGACATAGCCCGAAGAATTGCCAAACTTAAGTGGCAATGCGCAGGGACATTGCTCGCAGAACAAATGGCCGATGGGGCCGAAAGGTTTTGGAGTGGCGACCACAAGACACAAGGTGGACCGATGACCTTGTGGAGGCCGCAGGAATCCGCTGGATGCGGGAAGCCCAGAACCGGTGGATCGCGGTCTAGCAGTGGAGGTCTTTCGGCTGAAATGATGAGATTAATATTTTTCAGGTAAATGTGATAATTAATATTCATTGTTCCCGGTTCTCCTACCCAAAACCTCTGCGGTGTTATAAAAAACTTTGAAAATAAAAAACACAGGTATAGTTAATGGCAAAACTTTGTTGAAATTAAAAATAACGTAGCATTTCACTGGCTACCAGAACGGTTCATGAAATTTTTGCAGAAAACAAAGGAATCCTCGGAGGTAAAAAGTACAGGAGAGGTGAAATTAGTTTTGTAGAGTGGCAAACGAGATGAATACTAATTAGATGAAGGTACTGTCCGTTTTCTTTTAGGTTTTAGGTAGATTGAAAATTGGGAACCAACCCAGAGGTAATCACGTTCATACAGAATCAAAACATTATGCAAATAGAGAATACCAAAACGAGTAAAAAGAAATGTAAATGTTTATGGAAGCAGCCACGTATTGGATACGCACTAAAACAAGGCAAGTTTATTAGAGCTTACTCGACTATTAAAAGTGAATTAAGACATCACGGAGAATGAAGAAATTATAGGATCTATCTACACACATTTTTTTGCCGAACCAACAAGCGGTTTTCCCTTAAGTATATAATAATTCCATCAACATTAACTGAATAAAGCCACCACAACTTTAATAATGTTCTATATTTTCGTAAAGTCTATTCAATCCGATAGATTTTGGGCGGAGCGGGATTATGCAAAAAGGAGCGACCTCAACTTATATCGAAAGAACTATGGAATTGTTTTTTTTTTTATAGGATCATATAAGCGTACCTATTACTAAACTGAGTTTCCATCAGTATATTAGAAAGTAGGAAGCATGTTCTGATTTTGCAAAAATATGCTACTATCTAGCCGTGGATATTGTGAATGCAGAATTGGATAATTTTGCAAGTGCCAGTAGTGCGTGTGATAAGGACAATCTAAATGTTTAGTGGAACGTTCTCTAGTAGAGCCAGCTACCACAGCTGACTCTGGATCAGTTTAAACCATTATGCAAGTATGCAGTACTTAGTAATAATCATAATAGTAATGACCAACTGTGTGAAGCAGATAAGTAGCCATGAAGCCACGTAGCTATTTGGAACTTCGCGTGCGGCCATTAGTAACAACAAGCCATCAAACCTTCTCCGGTGGGTGTCGTAAATGCGGCCAGACATAAAAATTGGCACTTACAACATCATAATTTTACAGCGCCAAGCTGTCTGCCAAGCGCAGTTGTTACACCAGAATCATTTATTTTACCCGTCCTTGGGATAGTTAGAGACACAGACTGGGTAGAACAGAGAGGAATTTACGGCACTGGAACTAGTAAACATGGACTTCTTCTTCGGCATTCCTTTATAACTGAGGATCGTGACCACATACGACGCGTCTCCAAGTTATGAAGTTTTCGTCGTCTTGCAGTGTGGAACGCTTGGTAAATGCTGCCTCCAACAGTCTTTTTAATCGCGTCTGACCATCTTGCCAGTGCCCCGCCTTGAGCGCATTTCCCTTCCACCCGGCTCAGTATCATAAGCCTTTCCAGACCATGCTTAGGGAAACGCATAATATGTCCGAAATCGCCGCTTGGTAATGTTGAGTTCGTCCAGTATGGATTCATTCGTTCTCATGGCGGTCCGCGGTAAGAAATGGACAGACACTGCATAAAGAAGAATGACATACTGTACTGGTTACTGACGATGATGATGTGGTAAACTCATGAATGACTGAAACGATTAGTAGACTTGAAATACTTAATACTAATGTCAATATTCTACTTGCTATTGATGCATTAACTGCGATATCTCCCAACACACTTCAAATCTTAAATCATAAATAACTAAGATGACAAGTAAAAGTTGCCAAATTGAGTAATCTCTCGTCTAACTGGGTTATTTATGCGTCTATTAGATTATCTACATTCAACTCATCTGCCTATATATCTACATTAACTACTATAATAAATCTTAGTTGGAAAATGAACAATTCATTACTGCAAATTCAAAACAGTCCAACTTGATCCCGTGGGCACAGTATAAATAAGAACAGTATTCTATCTTCATACAAAACGGCCGAAACGACGCGCTTCGAAATCTCAGTGTATATCAGTACGCAACAGTATCCAGTGCGCGGCAGTTACGCACGGACGCGGAAGGTTTATCTACCGAGCGGCCGTAGGTAATTATTTCAAGGTCACTGCCGAGATATAATACTGCTACTTATTTATTCTGTGCTGTGGGCGTCGAAAAAGGGGACTAAGAGAGTGTTGAATAAGACCAGACTCCTAGATACCTACTGTGAGTAGTGATTATGGCATTCTGCCAGGTTTTTTAGGTACAGTCGTGTATAGGGCCGGTTTATGTTCGGTACTTAAGTTCAAGGCTGATAAGTAAATGGTTTTGAATAGTTAAGATTACAATGGAGCGCCTGAGTTAAAGTTTTTGGCAGGTTTCGTTGGTTTCGGCATTTAGAATATTTGTTTAGTTCTAAGATAGACGGATGCCAGTCTAACTACATAGTAAACTAATGATTTTATTTGTTCGGTATATTGTGGCCATCATGCGATTATTCTTGCAAAGGGTTATAGGTCATTACGGCTAATTGTCTAAAGCCCATTAATGACGTCAAAAAAGTGTTAATATAGAAACTGGTTTTACGCTTGATAACGATCTCAATGCTTATGCTATGTTTAATGGCGCAGAGCTATTTCTGTCAAGAAATGAATAAACAAGTGTTGAAGGAAACAACGAAAACAGTGTTTCTGTAGCTTAGAAAGTGTGTTTCGAACAACTTGATAAGGATAAAGGATTCTACAAAAAAATTGCTGCACAAATTGCTGTAGACGAAGAAGACGATGATATCAATATTTTGTACTAGACATTTGAAGATAAAGCGTATATTAATAACAAAACCTCACCTGCCACTGTCCCGTCGCAATGACCACCTTCTAGAAGTTAACGCACGAAGCATCGTACACAGTTCAATACACTACAGTCAACATCACCGTATCTAGTGAGAATTAACAATCATAGTTTAAATGCACTTTTCTCACTTTGTTACACTGCTTTTATTACATTTGGAAAGTTTTACATTATCACACTTCCGAGGCACTGAGTTTTGGTTTCAAGTTATTGTATTGGAAGAATAGATTTAGGAATGATCTAAGGAAAATAGAAATTATAAGGATTTTAAAGAGAAGTTAAATGGACGTCAATATACCTAGCCTTTTCCCACCATGTTGGGGTCGGCCTCCAGTCCAACCGGATGCAGCTGAATACTAATATTTTACATGGAGCGACTGTCTATCTGACCTCCTTAACCCAGTAACTGGATAATACGATACCCCTTGGTAAGACTGGTTGTCAAACCTTCGGGCTTCTGACGACCCGTAACCACTGTCAAAGATCCACGAATGACAGCTGGGATCAACGGCCTATCGTGCTTTCCGAGGCACGGAGGAGTCTCGGTATGTAAAGATGATCACCCAATCACAGACCAACCCCAACAAGCGTAGCTTAACCTGATGGATCGACCCGTGCGGCTGTTATAAGCCACGACCTCCTCAGAAATCAAATGGTTGTACACTGTACAGGGTCGAATTAAATTAAATGGCAATCTTCACAGACGCGTCTATATTGATATGTTTTATATCAATATTCGTCATAACTGTGAAGTTTTCGCCAGCTATATTCTTTATTATATCTATGCTACCAGCTATATTCTTTGCTACAATATGTTAGAATGACTACCTGTTTCGATTCAAAGTATTTCTGTTATAAATATTGCCTCGACCCAGGCAAGTGCCTCGATATAAGCAAAGTCACATTTACTTTCGGTACTGTTTTCAACTATCTTCTACTCCAAGAGTATTGGGTCGACTATGTGCAAGTTTAAGGCTATTAGGAAATTGAAGTCCATATTTATCTGGTGCATATATTGGTTTACGGTTTATAGTTTTGCGTATAATAATTATATTTGGTGTTGCTGTGCAGTGCTGTTTATATCCTGTTTTATGCTATATCCATCAACGTCTTTGAAGTTTCTAATATGGCTAGTTCGAACAATAACAATTTAAAACATATTATGTCGTATTTTATTTGGTACTAGCAGCTTGCTCCTGGTTCGCACGGTTTTTTTCGACTTGACAAAACATCGAGATTTCTTAGTTATTGTAACTTTAATATTGACATATTATACACATAAACTTTCCGGATTAAATTCTCTATAGGATGGTGAAAACCCCATCAAAATCTGTTGCGTGGTTTAGAAGGACAACGCGGAAATACAGACAAATACTAAAAACGTCGCTGTGATTAACCATATATGCTTAATTATATTTTATTGCAGAAAGGAAACAATATAAAGAAATTTACCACTACAAAGTAGCTAAATCTTGTACAGCTAATTTAAGTTTTATTGAGCTTTAAGTTTTTTTTTCAAGTTCAATATTGTTAACTTTTTATTTTCAGCAAAATGCCTCAAAATCTTTCTTCAACTATAGTCAAAACATCAATACTTAAATATCTTAATGGCGGACAACAGTGCATCATCAGACACTAATCGATAAAGTGTCGATTATCAATTATTTCAACACCATAGGTAAAATCTTCTAATTATTCATTTATTCATTCTTCGTAATGATACTAAATAGCATCGTGCATCATAGCCGAGGAATGGGCGAGCGTGTGAAAGTGCTCGCGAAGACAATGGCCGCTAGAATGACGTCACCGCATAGAAATATTAGAGTAAACGTAAAGAAAGGAACGTCGGCTTGTCTGGTCTCAAAGTATTCCATTTTTTATTAGGAATTGGTATTTATAAATAAAGAGTCATATGAATTTGTCCTGTCTCGTGAACAAATGAAGGTTGAAGAATTAATTATAGCAGGATTCAACACGACCACTGATATAGAAGGCAATTTTAAAATTAATATTACGGAGAATGACGACTGAAAAGCGAATTGCAAAAACCGATAAGTACAAGAGCTTAAACAGCTGAAGATTCCGAAGTTGAAAATGATAAAATTATGGACCAGGCGGTTCCAATATTAAACTTTTATACGTTTTGAAAGGGGAGATACGATGAATAAATATTCGACGAAGATAAATCATCCAACTATAAGCCACTATTAATAAAACTTGACATCGCCCGACAAATCTTATCAGAACTCACAGACTTTTCTTTTATAAGGAAAACGACAATGAGGATCAACATTTTAGTGACCATTAAATGTATTGTTAAACTTTAATGTTAGGTTATATTGTATTCTATAAATTTGTAAGTCACCAACGTTTGTTGGCTCGAGTAAAGAAAGGCCTCCAGTACTCGTTGGGCGAGCCCGTTGGCCGACTGCGATCGACAATCAATGTCCAAAACTTGTCATAAATGTAGGGAAATTAGAGGTATTTTTGACAGCTTGAGACTGAGATTAGAAAGGTTTGCCCCTCTGTTTTTATAATTTCCAAGCATTATACAACCATTATAATCAAAATAATTTATCGATAATACTATTAAAGATCCAGTTTCCAGTTTCAGTTATTCTATCAACCCCAAGCAGTACGAATACAAATTGCTTTATCATCACTTAAAACTTCATCCCATCTCCGTTTTTAATCCACGCACGGGGTACTTGGCAATTTTATCGAAACCTGTAAATCGGTGTACTTGCAAAATTTTGTCGATACCTGTAATTCAGTTTACCTCGAATAGTTTGCTTTGTATTTAATTCAACTTGATGAAGACTGGTTTTGGTGCTCTGGTTCCGAGTTACCAATCATTGTTGCTACATTCTTTTGCTACCGAAGTTTCTTGTGGAACGTTTTGGTTTTCTTTAAGAAATTCCAATTACTTAATGCATAAAGTAATATTGGAAAAATAATTCGATACTGGATTACTATGTAGAGGAAAATATGAGATATTTGATCGAATATTTTCTTTTATTTCCATTATTTTTCACATTTCCACTAAGGTAAAACCTTCTTCTCAAGGGACACAAATCGGGAACACTTTCATTTTGTCCACAATTACAATACAGAAAGTTGACTTACTTTTTACAGGACGATACACAATATCGTCAAAAAAAACGATAAAAGAGATCTTATGCTTTAGAGTTTTAGACAATGCAAAGCAAAATCATTAATAGCTTGTTTTATTGAGGTAAATTTAAATGAATACGTACGTAGGTAACAAAGAGCTTGTAGTATCAAATCAAACAAAAAGAGTCAAGGATAGTCAAAATTTTCATTAAAATTAATTAAAATTCCTGTTTGTTATTTAAAATGTAGGTACGTATTTTATATTTTTAATAAAGCTCCGTTCACATGCAGCAAGTTTTGTGCGATGACGAGGGACATGGTGACAGGACTCAGTCTGATGAAGTCGAGATAGGAGCATCTAACAAAAGATTAACTCCAGAAATGGGGGTTCATGGACGGCTCAGATCTCAAGTGCGTTTGTAGTCTCCTAATAGACGATGGCCCACCTTCCAGCTTGCGCTGCATGCGCAGTCACCTTTGCACCTTGATGATCTAATGACTGCGTTAGTGAGCGCAGTTCGCTGAGTTTTGGGTCAAACATATTTGAACTTTTTGCCATCGAAACGAAGAAGGAGCGACGTAGTAATCGAAACAGTTCCAAAGTGCGAGAGTCTAAAATTCAGGCGAAATTGTTTTTGCATGGAGCGATGACTATCGATCCTCCACTACCCAGTTACTGGGTAACACGATACCTACTTCTTGTTAAGACTAGTTGTCAGACTTTCGGGCTTCTGACTCCCCGTAACAACTGTCAAAGATGTAAAAATGACAGCCGGGACCAACGGCTTAATGTGCTTTCCGAGGGACTTGGTACTCGAGGGGTTAAGTATGTAATGGATGGTCACCCATCCACGGGCCGACCTCGGCAAACGCTGCTTAACCTTGAAGATTGATCCGTGGGGCTGTTATTATTTAGCCACTAACCCGAATTAATATGTCATAAAAATATATAGCTTTTCGTATATATTCAAACTTATTGACAAAAGAGGATTAAATCTGTGAAGTTTGAAGTCAAATCAGAACGCATTAGCATCCGTAATAAGATTATGATTACTACTGATTGATGACATACTCTGGTTTGATGATTACTGATGACATACTCAGAAGAATTGATTATTTTGCTCTGATAATAGCAGAAGTTAAAAGGTCAGCTTTCGTAATACAATTAGCAGACAAATTAGAAGGGTGGCAAGCAGTCGAGCCCACGAGATCATATCGAAGACTAACAAAAGGACAATACAACGTTGGACTGGAGACAAAACACTAGATATAAAGACTAACTATCGGCACGTGCGGCTAGATGTAGAAAATAACTCTTATCCCGTTGATTTTATAGCGCATGCAAGGATATACTCCTATATATTTCTATGCAGAGTAGAAAGTAATGCAATTTATAACAGCCACCCGGTTGTTGCTAATTCCGATATGTGAAACTAAATTGTTTTGATCTATACCTACGGATGTAGATAAATCGGATTTATAAATATTGCATCATATCGGACAATATTTAGAACTATTTTCCGCGATTGTTCGATTTTTCTAGGTTCAATAACAAATAACTTTCAGATTTATACTTTACTCAGAAAGAAGAGTGTGTCATAAGTTTTCATAACAAAATAATATATACTGCAATAGGCACAACTTAGAACTGGGTTGAAAACTGCAGAAGAGATAGATATATCTTAATATACGATTTGAGAGATTAGAACGACCTGTATTCATAAACAGCTCAATAATTCATATTATGAAATAACTAGAGAATTGAAGGAAGAAAGAGTTGAAGCAGACTACCGAACAATTTAGTTTGACAATGGCGTAATGTCACTCACAGACAAAATCAATTTAGCAGAGCCACTTTTGTTGCAGAATGGAAGCCTTATAACGAATCAGAAAAACTGATGTTTGACCAAAAATCGATCGTGTGTAAACGCTTAAGCCGGAGCAACGACAATTATTTTTATTGTCGAACACACAATGGGAGGCATTTCTCCGTAGGAAACGACCAATTAGAATCGTTCACCTAAATTCATCTTTTTCATATGTGCTTGTTCAAGATTCAATTAGAATAGATATAAAGTTTTCATCTTTGTTAGCGAGATAACGTAGATTTTCATTGATCACTGGACGAGTTATCTCCGTCATCTTTCCAATTTAAATATTATCTATTTTAATTTTATCATTAGCATATCGATGTCGAAATGTTCATACATCTGTGCCCCAAAAGTCAGCTGCGCGAACTCTGCTCACTAACAGTCATAAGATCATCTAGTGCGCAGGTGACATGCGGCGCATCCTATTTAATTATGAGTTATCTTGATTCCAAATGTTTGTTTTAATTTGGGTACCGGAAAGGATCACGTTCTAAAAATTCGTTTTCATTTTGATAAATAATTTCGGGATTCGGAAGGAATTCATAATTTATGTTTTCTCCTTTTATCCAGTTTAATACAAACGATTTTATAGTTGTTATGGCTATTATGTTAATGTAATTTAATCATCCTAGGTTAGTATAATAATATGGTTGAAATAAGGTTTTCCAACCGAGGTTCACGACCTTCTTATTGTATGGGACATCAACTAAAGTCTGTTTTTAATCTCGAAGACTAATTTGACCTTTCAAGTGATTGTTGTTGGCTTTTCAATTTGGAGTTTGACATTTGCACCTGTCAAATTGGTCTACGAGATGTATGTATCTGCGTTGCTACTGAATATGAGTTATTCCTGTATCAAGTTTATAAATAAGATGTAGGTACCAAAAACGTTATGATAAAGCTAGTAACTCCAAAATATAGATTACCTAGAAATTATTGTACTCTGGGATGGTTAGTAGTAATAGTTACATGAATGACGCCATTTTCTATAACGTAACCAATTAAAAACTGGGTGAGTTAATGAAACAGTGTTATATCAAGTTGCGGTGCTTCTATATTAGGTATAATATAACCATTTCTTCTGACTGATATATTTCAAAATATTATTGCGCCCCGCGGTTTCACCCGCACTAGTCTCGATCCAATGGGAATATCGGGATAAAAGGTATCTTAAGTCCTTGTCCAGGTCATGGTCTACCCATGTGCCAAATGTCATCTAAATACATTCAGCCGTTTTTGCGTGAAAGTGTCACAAACAAACAAACTCACTTTCGCATTTATAATATTAGTTAGGATATTGCAGCACTGTATTGTTTGTAACAAGTAAATGTGTTCCATTTCTCGAATATGCTTCTATCACAAATACTAAACAGACCGGTTGATTTTTCCATCAAACATTTTCACCCTTATTCATTTCCTTACCCTTTTGAACAGAACCCTAAACATGTTAAATGATAACCACCCCTCGAGCCAAGGGTTTATTGACCTTACCCAGACCTTTGCCTTTTCCGGAAAATCTTTAAAAGGGCTCCCCATGGACCACAAAACGATATTAAATATATCAAGTTACAATTTTGTAAAATAATAGCTTACAGACAGCAATCTATCTAACAATATTTTTGTAATAGAATTGTCAATTTGTAAAGAAAAGATTCCTTTCAGGATCTTTTCAGTGACGTACGGCTGAAGGTTTACTTAGGAAGGGTTCCAATAACATTGACAGAAAGGGTTTGAAATTATTATACAGGCTGGTCCAATGTTTGTCGTAAAAGATACAGGGTAGAGCGCCTAAATAGAATATTAAGTTTCCTTGAATGTGATGTAAAAGTACTTGTAAATTGTTCAGAAAGAGTTGTAAGTAGGAATATGGTGACGAGGCTATGTTTAAAGTTCACGGTCTTTAAAAAGAAACGGCACAATATGAACTGATGACTAAAAATATCTCCACTTATAAACCCGACATTTGGATGACCTGAAACGGAAGCAGTTTCCTCACTAATGAACCCAGTAAATCGTTTAACTACTACCATCCCGAAATCAACCTTACCAAACAAAGAATAAAGTCGAATATCCTCAAAAAAATCCACATCCGAATCAGAAGTCGCAAAAACCAAATCTAAACACGGTTTACGTTCCCAAAATCTACAATAGAACAATGTTGAACAGTTCGAACGTAAACATTTAATTTATAACTGAAAAAGAACACCACACAACACACAAACACAGAACATGCGGTCCAAATGAGTGATGAGGTGAAAACTCGCGATTACATTATAACCGTGCGACATACGTAATTTTGCCGTTTATTGCGACGAGCAGTAGGGCAGTCGCGTACAGTCGTCGTGTAGCGTGTGTTGAGCGTATCGATCGCGTGTCGCGGCGGAGCCGAGTTGCAGAGGTGTGCCGCCCGGCACGTACCGTCGGCCACTGCTGTACGAGCGCTCGAGATGAACGTAGACCAAAATAGAACAGAGGGGCAATCGGAATCACATGGATTCCGGCTTGTTTGTTTCGGAAGTCTTTTGTCTGAGGAAAGGCTGGCTATCAATAGGTAAAGAACTGGGACGTCAGATAAGGGTTTAACTTTGTATAGTTTACGGTTGACGTGGTTTGCAGGGATCGATAAAAATACTGAATGTTAAAGTCTTTAACGCTCGATACTAAGAATGAAATGATATTTAATTAGCTCATTTCAAAATGTTTGACCGATTACGGTAAAGAAAATATTATTCAATTGTTGCTAGGCGAATATACAAAATTAGGTAAATAGACGGCAATGATTATCCAAATGACACAAATAAATAAACAGCGTTAATAGTATTGACTTTTTCCTGTTTATTGGCTTAGTCACAGAGTTAATATGATCTAAGTAATTTTCCTCCTAATGTAATGTTAATCATGTTCAAACGCGCCTAATTTGGTTATAAACGAGTTTATTAAACGTAGTTTTTATTAAAATCAGGTTTGAGTAAGTCAAACTTGGTTTCCTGTTGTCTTACCTGTAAGATCCTACCGCCAGATACTAGGTACTTATTTATGTATTACGTATTTTACCTACATCTAACAGCCACACTGTACTTGACATACTCTTTGTCCGCTGACCGTACCGCGGCGGCGCATCGCTGCGTCGATCGACGGCAACGCACGGGACGCATCCGAATTCTGTTTATAAATAAACAGCAATGTGCGTTCGTATTTACAACAAAACACTTGCTTCCTCGACTGTACTGATTATTTTAAACGCTAATAAAAATTGACGTTAATGCTTTTCACTTTGGGTGGTAAATACGACTAAATAATAATGTTCTGTGAATTGATTTGTTCTATTTTCTAGCACAAACATCAGTATCAGCGGCATTGGATGTGAGTTTTACCTTCTTTCACACATAAATAGAGGTATCCCTCTATTTATGTGTGAAAGAAGGTAAAACTAACTAGAAAGGTTTGTGTTAGTCACCAACTGTATGAGTTGGCTCTGGAGTCACATACCTACTCGGTTACTCTTAATTTTTTAGGTACGTATCAAGTGTTGCTACTTTTTGGAACACAGCTCCATGTTTTTGATAAAAATACAAAAAATATATTTTTTTTTAGTGGTAAATATTTTTCTGGTACTCAACAATGTTGTTTCAGTTTTGGCATCCTTATGAAAACTCTCAGTTCAGTAATTATCTTTCGAGTTTCCAATTCCTAAAATTAAAAGATGAAGAATAAAAATGAAAGAACAGATGGCCGATGGGGGCGAAAGGTTCTGGAATGGCGACCGCGTACCGGAAGACGTAGCGTTTGGCAGGCCCCCCACAAGGTGGACCGATGACCCGGTGAAGGCCGCGGGAATGCGCTGGATGCGAGAAGCACAGAACCGGTCGAAGTGGCGGTGCTTGAGGGAGGCCTAGGTCCAGCAGTGGACGTCTTTCGGCTGAAATGATGATGATGATGATGAAATTTGAAAGAATTCAGGCTTTGGGCAGCCTTAATGTGAATCAAACTTGATTAATGTGCTGTCAGGCCGAATGGTGCTTCCTCTGTCGAAAATGGCGGATTACAATTAATGGAAACTAATGTGTTTAAATACGAATACCTACAAAGTTTAACAGACAGGTAAATGATACTTCAGAAGGTAAAATAACAGGAGCAAAAATAAATTATGTAAAAAAATATATTTTGAGAAATATCGAAAATAATCAAATAATAAAATAAAATGTATGGAATAACAGAAACATCTGCTGTTTTTCACTAAGGGCGGATTTCACCATTGAAACTAATCGCGATCCGCACATCCAAACCGCGTTCAAGACCTGTCAGTGTCATAATTACTATAGAATCATGACACTGACAGCTCTTGAACTCAGTTTAGATGTGCTGATCGCGTTCAGTTTCCTTGGTGAAATCCACCCTGAGTCGTAATTCCTATCTAAAATAATTTCATGACTATGTCCTCTAGAGGGCGCTATATTTAATTAATGTGACGTCACATAGCCTATAACCAGCGGACGATCAAGACGCTTCCAAAGATACCTCATTTGTCAAATTGTGACGAGTCGTTTAGAAGATATGAGGGAACAGATGAACATACATACATACCGGCCAAAAACATAACCCTCTTTTTTGCTTCGCCGTAGTCGGGTAAAAAGATCATATTCAGAAGTCCTTCTCCTTTCACCAACATCCTTCAACCTCATTGTTTCATTACTAGAGTCATTTCAACGGCAACAATTAAATAAATGTATTGCAGCTATTTTACTGTTCTTGTAACGCCTGAAGTGCGACCCTTACTGTTTGATGTAACCGTTTTACGGGTAATTCGTGTAAAATTATTATAGCCTAGTACTAAACGGGTAAATCAATTCTGAGGGGTTTATTCATAAACGATGATTAAAGTTAAGTGACGTTCTGTCTGTCTGTCCGTCTGTATGTTACCTTTTCACGTCTAAACCACTGAACGGATTTGGACAAAATTTGGCAAGGAGATAGATGGCATCCTGGGGAAGGACATAGGGTACTTTTTATCGACATACCGCGTGAGCGAAGCCGCAGGCGGAAGCTAGTTTGAACTAATTGGCTTGAGTTTGAATTTGAGACAGTTCTTTATCAAAAACACACCTATTGTTGATATAACGTCCAATGAAACATAAGTAGTTGCTGAACGATACTTATAACAAATGATTACAAATGCAACGAAGTTTCATTTAAAAAAAAAAACATTGCAGACCATATGATCCAAAAAATACACAATTTACAATATAATGGCATACAAATCCTCTTGCACATCTATACATATGATAAATTAAAGTCGCTTTTTGTGTTTGTTTCTATGTCCGCGTTGTTCTTCTAAACCACGCAACAGATTTTGATGAGGTTTTCACCATCGTTTAGAGAATTTATTCCGGAAGGTTTATGTGTATAATACGTTAATATTAAAGTTATTTATAATTACGAAATCTCGATGTTTTGTCAAGTCGTAAAAACCGTGCGAAGAAGGAGCGGGTATGTAGTTAAAATTAAAATAAAAACATGTACGCGGCTATTTGTAACTACCGGTTGTGTTTGAAAATAGCTCCAAAAATAGAAGCCACCTAGATCAATTCAGAATGATTTACTAACAATATATATGTGGGATTTTGGCAGATAGGAAGACAACAAGCTGAATTATATTGACGTTAGTAAGTAATCACAGTCCACGGCAGAGGAAAGCGTGATAAACACATTCGTACACAAATAGACTGTGATTCAGTGTCTATGTCTGGTCCGTGTCTAAGAATTAGTTATGTATTGAAATATCTTCATATACAAGGCTGATTGAAAATAAAACACGTCCCAAATCACTGAAGATAGAAACATGGAAATTGGTATTAGCATGTTCAATAGAGTCGAAGAGCTAAGCAGATGAAAAGGTTTTTTACCCGACTACGGCGAAGAAAAAAGGAGGGTTATGATTTTGACTGGTATGTGTATGTATGTAAGTATGTTCATCTGTTCCCTCCTATCTTCTAAACCACTCATCACAATTTGACAAATGAGGTATCGTTGGAAGCGTCTTGATCGTCCGCTGGTTATAGGCTATGTGACGTCACATTAAATTCAAAATGTCAGGAACTAAAAAAAAATTCTTTAATCGTACCATGTTGGGAATCAAATGAAAGGGCTTAATGAGCACATTTCAAAAATATATATATTATAACGCCAAAAGAATATAAAAAAAAATAGGAGTCACACGTGTTAGGGCATAAATCGAACCGATTGATGCCCTAACACGTGTGACTCCGGATTTTTAATTTGTCTGTCTGTGGTGTCTTGTTTATACCTTTTTAGTCGTAGTTGGGTTTTAGTTTTTATTACTTTAATTTAATTTTTATTACTTTAGTTTTTTTAAGTGATTAAGTCCACATAGGCAAATAACGCTACAAACAAGACATATCATCTAAGCATTGGAAATCCTGAACCGAATGCGGGCTCATGTTGGTAGTGGCATTGCAGATCCAATCTGGCCAGATGACCTATCACAGACCCATTCCAAACACAGTGCGAGTGTGGAGCCCGACACAGGAAATGACGTATCTTATCGCCTGTCCGTCGTGCACAACTACCTGCCTGCACCCTCCAGGACTTTAGGCACCTATCTCACCGCCGCCGAAGAAGCGACTAGTTTTTGACTAGTTTGTCGTTCAAGAAACGCACCTACAATAGAGAGTTCTCGCCGGCGAGCGCGGCAGTGGCAGCTACACCCCTTTGCAAAAAAAAACGGGCACCTTAACAGTCATTGGCTTTTCTATGGATAATATTAATATTTTTACTATGTTATTAGCATTATGACTAGTAATTTCTTAAAATCATAAAGAATATCGTTTTTTGGCTACACCCCTCTTCCAGCAGCGCTACAATTTTACTAGCTCTTATTGCTTTTTCTGCCATTACAATCGACACAAAGATATCTGTTTTAAGTCACAATAAGGTTGGATTATGCGACAAACATAAATTATTCTATTAAAAATATAGAGAAGTTAGTTTTAGTTGCCAAGATAACCCTTTAACCGCAAACCCGCAAAAAGTTAGTAAAAGTCACAAACTAAAATAGGGATTATTATTGTTTTAAACAAAAGTTTCGAATTTGGAATTAACTTTTTTCATACCTACCCAGACTCTTTATTAAGTGCCATTAACATAGTTTGGCTATTAAAACCTCTTTACAACTAAATGATTACCAATAATGTAAAAAAACAAAACCACCCGTTTGTTTTGCAAAGGGGTGTATTAATATTATGTATCTCTTTTAGTCAAAAGGGACCTATCTACATCTATTGTACGTTTCTTGTTCTTGACGGAGAAAATAGTCGACAGTTAGTTACTTCTTCGTCCGAGGTGGGATAGAACCCTAATGCCCGTTTTTGGCAACATCCACTAAGTTTAAGGGATCCCCTTAGCATGGGCTGTTAAAGGTGGTAGGTGGCTTACCAACAGTAAGAGGTCAGTTAAATGTTAACGTTTAACTGACTCCTTACTGTTGGTGAAACGGACACAATCTTCTAACAGCCCCCTAACCAACCTAAGGAGATTCCTAAACTAAGGAGTTGTCGGTGAAAACGGACATAAATGAGGCAAACAAACGACAAAGCTATCATGCAGGCGTAGCATGGCGCTTTCTTTTTCTACGAAGAATAGACATAGCTTTTTCTATACAAACTGACATTTCGTTTCTTCATTTTTGACATCGCACCGTAGAAATCTTTCTACAATCTATCATTTTGTCTTTCATTTATATCGATCTTTGTCTAGGTCTTTTAATATGTAGACTATTTCGGAAGAAAGTTTTCTATCCTTACTGTCAAAATCACACTGACAACTGAAATTTGTCTAAGGAAGTGAAGACAATTTGAAACAAAACAAAGAATTCTGAGTTGAATTATGTAAAAGAGTGAATTTCGTTAAAAGTGCAGTTGACTCTTTTTACTTAGCTGCCGTCGTACTGTTTACACGGAACGTCATTTTTGTCTACTCTTCCGTCGACAAAACGGTGCTCATGCTACGCCTGCAGGTCGATACGTATTGGGTGGTTGGACAAATTAGTTCAATTATTCGAGTCGGCGACAAAACATTAGAAGTTAGATATGAATCATAATCAAACTAAAACTCGACTTTCAGGCATTATGACAAAAGAAAGCAAACAAATAAACCAACACTCACAATTCAATAGAAAAGCATTGTCTATAAATAATCAACTTTCAACGTAAACAAAAAAAAGTGCGTCAGTCTGACCAAACAGAGCATTTCTTTTATGGGTATACAATAGCTGCCCTACCCACTAGCGAGTCTACTAGAATGGGCCCAAAAAGCCTGCAATGTAAAGTTCAATGAACCAGTAACTTCATGACATTAACAAACTATGTACTTAGTAGTTTAGGATTAACATAAACACTTTTTGAAATATGGAGAATAATGAGGATACAAGGAAAACTGAAAAGACTAAATTACCATTTCGTGAATAAAGAGTAAATCCTAAATAGAAATATCTAAATCAATGAAAACCCCTATAGTCCAGTCGTTGGGGAATTTTTATCAGGAAAGTTTTCTAGGCGTTTTGAAAATTGGTGATTTTATTGCATTCGACGTGTTCTTTTATTATTTTTTTACGACCTCGTGTCTTTGTCCCGCCCCCCTCCCCCTCATAACCTCCTTTTTGAGCACCAAATGCCTGTACTACTAGGTACATAAATAGCAGAAGTACGAATACCAATTCCTATGGAAATGTAACCATGGCTTGAAAATTTGATCACAACTCGCTTTTAATAGAAATGTAATCAATTACAAGACGGTAATTATGTCAAAATACACAAAGCTATCTGACTTATACACATTGCATTTGATCAAGTAGTCTAGAATTCTAGAATTCGGCCTTTATGCAGAACGCTTTTAGACCAATCAATATGGCGACATTGGCCGACTAAAATAGATAATATTTGGATGAGCATTTATTATTAGCTAGCTGACCCGACAGATGTTGACCTGTCCTAATTTAAATAATTCATACAAAATTCCCATACTAAGTGCACTTTCGTCCGGGTCTAAAGCTCGATATGTCATAATAACACCAGAGGGCCTAGACAAGTGACAATCGCTTTGAAAGCGTTTGTGACATTCTATCAGCGATAACGATGATGGAAAGGCAAAAATGAATGAGACTGACATATGCTATCGAAAAGGTTATGTCAATCCTGTTGAAAGTCGTTGCAGAGAAATACGAAACGCTTTCGAAGCAATTGCCACTGGTTTAGGCTGACTACTAGACTTGTCTGTACGTGCTATTTGCGCGTGACCGTTCTCATTTTGAGGTCTAGCCTAGGTTCGTGGGTAAATATTAGGCAAAAACTAGCCATAAATCAGTGTAGAACGGGGCTAGATCTCGTTAAAGATAACTGAATATGAGTGGTTGTAAAGTCTATGTCGACAAATAGATGTGATAAGCCGAGTTGATTGGTTAGCGAATAGGCGAAGCGATTTAGGTTTAATTGAACGCTTAGTGAGTGACCACACTTATCGACGCGGAATCGGCTTGTGCCGATCACGTATCACACTTTTCGCATTTATTTCGACGCGGTGTCGAGTCGCGTCGTCAATACCGAAACGAGGCGAATGACGTCGTCTTCGCTTTTTATTGCATGGACATAAGGCTCCTTGTAACCGGCTCAAGCCGACTCCGCGTCGATAAGTGTGATTCACTCCTTTAAGATCAGTTCAGTGAGTATTCCTTATACAGGGTGTCAAGTAAATAGTAAAACATAGTGCAGGGGATGATAGCTTGGTTCAATACCTACCAAAACAACACAATATACATATGTTCCGCAAAATATTACGGATTTACAGATATAATATATAAGCGATAAGAAAATCGTTCAGTGAAAATTTTAACAAAAAATAGTATTTCTTGAAAACATTCCGGTTTTTTAAACAAAAAAGACTTATCAATGAGTAGAGTAACTATTCCCGAATAACTTGAGGTAAAAAAAAATACTAGAAAAAGATTTTTTCTTTATGAGATGCTTAAAAATCTGTTTCATTGTAGAGATTTTTCGATATTTTACTGTATATACGTAACATTTTGCGGAACATAAATATTGTGTTTTTTTTGGTAGGTATTGACCCAAGCTATCACCCTCTGCACTATGTCGTAATATTTACTGGACATACGCGGTCAAATATCGTTTATAATACAAGCAATTTTATTTCGCTTACTGCTTGCAACGACTGTTTAATTGTACAGAAAACACAGTTTTTTACTTCCCAATCTAAAAAACCAAGAACAGCAAACTGTTTGCCAGTTGAAAGCTGTATTCAAAAGCAAATTAATCAGAAACCATATCACAATCACAAGGAACCTTGAAAGAATCTAGGTTTCTTTTTATGAACCCTCTGAAAAGTCACAAAAAGGTATAAAACGCCAATTCTTTGTTCTCAACACCGTTGGCTTTCAGTGCATTGTGACTGAAAATCATTGGCCCAGACAAAGGAAACATTGCCTTATACATATTACAGAGAGTCGACAAAGTTCTTGGTTTTGTTTGGCTACATTTTAACCTTTGTACTGAAGATATAAGGGTGAAAACTGGCCAACTTTGTCAGTGTACATTTCCAATATACTGATACAACTGCTTTATTGGTCTGGTTCCAAGCGCTACTGCTGAGGTGGGGTCCTGAGATTGATCCCTGGGTCAGGCAAACTGTTTATGAACTTAACATAAGATCATAACGGCACACCTGTATTCTCCGAAGGGCTAGGCAGGTGTAACACACCCACATTTCGCCATTTATGTTTAAGTCCCATGTAATACGGGGCGAGCCTATTGCCAAAACCCAATAACACTTTGAGTATGGACTTCTGCCTGGGTAACGCCAATGTATCCTGGGACTTGTAGTCGTAAGCACAGAATAGTAACAGAAGGCGCACTCCGCATTTTAGGTATGAAGCTACCAGTATGCGGCAGGCTCGTCTTGTCGGGCCAATTCAGTGAGCGTAACGTAGTCAGAAGATAGTAGATTTACACGATAGATAGAGAGGCAACTACTAGGTGAATATAACTATAGGTAATTAGCGCTGTGCGACCTGAATTGCACTTTATTGTGTCGAAGCAAAAGTCGCTTTTTAGGGTTCCGTACCCAAAGGGTAAAACGGGACCCTATTACTAAAACTCCGCTGTCTGTCTGTCCGTCTGTCACCAGGCTGTATCTCGTGAACAGTTGAAATTTTCACAGATGATGTATTTAGTCAGCAAATGTGAAATAATTACTATTAGGTATACTGAACAATTTAATTGTATTAAGAATGCTCAATCTTGACATGTAAATTTTTATTTTTTTGCAATTTCGTCTTTAATTTATTTTCCCTATTTTAATTTTCATCCTGTTTACACCTAGTTATATGTGCATGCTGTGGTCTCCTGTAATTGAAGGAGCACACTGGAAAGAACCATTTTTGTTATTGTAATTTATATTTTGTATGTGTATCGTTTGTTGCAGATCCTAAATAAATAAATAGAATTGCCGCTATAACAACAAATACTAAAAAACAGAATAAAATAAATATTTATAAGGGCTCCCATGCAACAAACGTGATTTTTTTGTCCGTTTTTATAGATAATGGCACGGAAACCTTCGTGCGCGAGTCCGACTCGCACATGGCAGTTTTTTTTTTAAATCTATGTAATTTTGCGGAGTGAACCATCTGTATTAATCTGTGTCGTAAGTAACATTACTGAGGAAATCACACCACTGCTCTCCCTCTTGGGGAAACAACGCGTAATGTTAAGTTCAATAGTATTATTCCTGCTTATTTCTTTTGCGAAACAATTAAGAACAAGGTAAGTATAATTGTACCGTGTTATTGGATATTTTGTACCGTGTGTTTGTAGGATAAGAAGAAAATTATCTTTCTCGCGAGTGCTGTGAAGGCGGCTAATGTGGGTTACACTATGTAGGGTAATACTGTGCTGTTCTGGTAAAGTGTGTGCGGTGTTACCGTGCGTTTGCACTGGCGAAACATTCAAGACAAAACATGTTGAAATCTCTATTTTCTGTCAATGTTCCATGCAATTTTTAACAGGAACTAAAGATTCCAACATGTTTTGTCGTAAATATTTCGCCAGTGCAAACGCAAGTGTACACCTTCATCCTTTTAAGAGTACAACTAGTTTCCCTTACGTTTCCAGATTTTACTTAGTAATTCGAAAATAACTGTCTGTCTGCCTGTCTGTATGTTACCTTTTCACGCCTAAACCACTGAACGGATTTCGACAAAATTTGGCAGGGAGATAAATGGCATCCTGGGGAAGGACATAGGATAATTTTAATCGACACACCACGCGGGCAAAGCCTCCGGCGGAATGTAGTAAATAAAATAATTACTCGCATATAAATACCTAAAAATAAATGTACTAAGTATGTCCCAATCCACACCTTAAACTAGGTCCACGTATCCAATACAAAGTAATGCTTTCATGCGAAACGACCGCGAAACGATTCAGTAGTTCATTGACCGATTATTTCAGAAGTAGCCGCTGTCAATTGACCTGAAAACGGCAATGCATGTCTAACTTACCCCGTAACCCGAATACGGGTAATGGAGTGGTCGGATTTAGTTGGGGTAATCTAATAGTTTTGTTTTGTATTGTATTCCATTACATAAATAAAATTTATGGTAAAAATATATTTGAGTGCCATGCTTGAAATATTTTCAGATGAAAGGTTAAAAATATTATTTTCGATTGCCAATATGTCTACTTAGCATGTAGTTTAGCAGTATTTATTAAATCCGCTTAAAAAAAATCCAGTTTTAACAGGATCTAATTTAAATCAAGACATTTTATGAAACTTGATTTTCGACATTCACCCACATAGCATCTTGTCGATATTCTGTGTTTTTATTTTACTATGTTTCTGAGATAACTATTTAATTCAAATACGCTTTCTTTCTGTTTTTATTTAAAAAAAACGGTTTGCGTCAAAATCTTCGCTTTTTCTTTACTCATCGCGATTGACCTAGCGATAAACGAGCCAATAATCAATATCGCTGTGTCCATCAACAAAAACCTCGTCACTTTACACATTAGTATGCATGCAAATCGCATACAATATGCATCGGACTACACGCCGGAATTAGGTCGCGGGTCGACGACACAACCACCCTAGGTCGTGAACTTTGGGTTACTGTGACTGAAACATGACGGGAATTTATTAAGAATTGAATGTGTATGTGGATTTTATAGTGACTTGGTAGGTTTAGATAGAAGCAACATGGATGGGGGGGTTTGACGACTGCGTATTGAAGTTTAAAGATAATAATTCGAGTAGAGGTGACCGAGTGGCCACGGGGACTTATGAGACTTAAGTAATGGCTCATTGACACGATGACGATTCGTGTTTTCTGACGAATCGTCTTTTGTCACAATTTATTTTTTCGGCAGCAATGCTTTTTACTTGCCCGTGTTCACACGACTCGTTAAAAATGATGGAAAGTCTTAAATCACGTATCGTTTTTTAAAAATCACGTTCGTCAAAAAATACGAATCATCTATTCGGATATTTGGACGAATCGCGAAAAAAACTCGTTTCCGTATGTAATGTGAACGTCCATCCGTCATGAGAACGAATGAATCCATACTGGAGGAACTCAACATCACCAAGCGGCTATCTACTGTATGCCAGGAGCGTGCCCTCAGCTTTTTCGGACATATTATGCGTTCACCTAAGCATGGTCTGGAAAGGCTTTTGATACTGGGCAGGGTGGAAGGAAAACGCGCTCAAGGCAGAGCACCGGCAAGATGATCAGACGCGATCAAGAAGGTTGTTGGAGGCAGCATCAGTCAAGCGGTCCACACTGCAGAAGACACGCGTCTCTAAGCTATGCGGGCTTGGAGACGCGTCGTATGTGGTCGCGATCCTCAGCATTGAGGGAACGACGAAGAAGAAGATCCGTCATGACGTATTTTTTGACGGATCCCGTGTGAATGCGGCATAAGTTGTAGGTTCGAACCAAAGGCACGCAAGAAACTTTCTCTTGCGCACCCTGGGCAGTCAGTCTCACTAGTCGCTACCACATCGCTAGCAAATGTTTTCACCATGGTCCCAGCTATTTCTATTAAGTACTTAGTTATAGCTTATGCCGATACAAGAAAATGACGACGAACAACCAAGAAGTATACTCATAAGGTGCGGAGTTTCTAGCACTAATCCTACTAATATTATAAATGTGAAAGTTTGTGTGTTTATGTGTTTGTGTGTTTGGATGTTTGTTACTCAATCACGCAAAAACGGCTGAAAGGATTTGGATGAAATTTGGCAAACAGATAGTTTATGACCTGGATTAACACATAGGATACTTTTTATCCCGATATTCCCACGGGATCGAGACTTACGCGGATGAAACCGCGGGGTGCAGCTAGTACTTACATAAAATCAAGTCAAGTGATTAAAATATATGTTTGTTTAGAAAATGTTTATTTAATGTTCGTAAACATCTTTAACTGCAGTGTGGGAGCACTCCAACTAAACATTCATAAAGCGGTTCATTGGACGATAAAGCTAACAAGATTTACTCGTATAAACTCTTAACATTAAACGAATAATAACGCTACACCGCTGTATGATAAAGATCTATTTAGCCAGTTCAACTTAAACTCACGTCTCAGTGGAGCTATTTACAACTAATGTATATATTACCTAAGTTATGTCGTTATCAACTGTTTGAGTCACGGAAAAGGGTAGTTACAGAAGAACAGAATATAAGAATTTGGTATTACCATTTTGTAACTTGAGCTGTCTTCTGTTCCAATGTAATATGGTTAAATTACTAACGACTATAAAGGTGTGTCCAAACATTGAGCGACAAGAGCGCGACAAAAACACGCGGTGTTTGCTGGACATATTTCTGCCGCGCTTCTGGTGCCGTATTATGAAATATTAATGCCACCATTTTTCCAGTTTGAGAGAGAGACGGAGCTATACAAGGCCGCTAGCACCATTCCGCTTTCGCAGTGGAATAATGATGGCGTTAATACTTCATAATACTACCCCTGTGCGCAGCAGGTAGACAGAAGCGTTCGCGCGCGGCAGTCGGTCAAAAGCGGCATGCCGCGCGCGGCATCCGCGCATGATTGCCGCTTTATGTCTGGACACACCTTTATAGAGTTCACAGACGTATTTAAATCCAAAACGTAGGTACCGATATATGGCACATAGTAGCAACAAACCAATGTATACATAAATAATGTAATGGCTATAACACCTAGATACACTGATATGCCTTGAATTTGTTAAATTGAATCGTAATAAGTAATAACCAAAGATAAAAATACGTCTAGACAGACAGACAAAGCTGTGAACTCGTCGAAAAATAGCGTCCAAAAGTTAGCCGCTAAATGCACACACACTAGAGAAGCTCAATGACGTGGCGCGAGTGTAACACGTAGCTGTCACGCACACCAGTATAACGAAGTTGGCTTGTTTGTATTAGTCCTTTTGCAGCGCGACACTATCTAGACATATACATAATCAAACGACCTTTGATTATGTACATGTAATATAATAACATAAATATGAATCAATTACTTACGATGAGCCGTGTAATATTGCCATAAGACGATATTTTTCTTAAAACTTTAGCACGGAAAAGTAGAAAAAAAAACTCATTGTTTCCTCTTAACAACATCTTCAAACAAAAGACGGCATACTTCAAATATCATTTGGTATAACACTGCAAATGTTGAAATACCGAAACACAGATTAATCCATTACAATAAGCATAGTTTAGCTAGAGTCTATAATAGCCGCGCTCGCTCTGCATATTTTAGCCGCGAACTGTGGCCAAACTTAGCTCGGGTCGATAGCGGGACAAACTGAGACTTTATTTAGTTGCAGATTCATTTCTGAGGGTAGTATTCACTTACCTGGGATATGTGTTGTGATTCTTCCAGATTTATCTTTTTAGGATTATATGTTTGTAGAGCCTATGTTCAATCAATCTGCCTAGCCTTTTCCCAACTATGTTGGGATCGGCTTCCCGTCTAATAGGATTCAGCTGAATACCAGTATTTTACATGGAGCGACTGCCTATCTGTCCTCCACAACCCAGTAACTGGGTAATACGATACCCCTTGGTAAGACTGGTTGTCAGACTTTCGGCCTCTGACGACTCGTAACGACTGCCAAAGATCTACGAATGACAGCCGAGACCAACGGCTTAACGTGCTTTCCGAGGAACGGAGGAGTCCCGGTATGTGAAGATGGTCACCCATCCATGGACCAACCCCGGCAAGAGTAGCTTGACCTGATGGATGGACCCGTGATAAAGAAGAGTGAAAAATCTAAGCACATGGAAGCACGCGGAAAAAGTTCTCGTAACATCGGCAGCACAAGAAGCAGTATTGACAAAAATACTCCTACCATTGAGACGCTTTTGGCTAGCCGGCTTCACCATGTTATTTTATTACTTCTTAGTTGAGATATACTACACTCCATTTGAAATAAGATTAGACATTAAAAAAAACCTTTTGTACAGTCCGTTCAACCGATTTTCACTTGAAATCAGATTTTTGACACCCACTTTCTGATTTGTTAGCTAACAGACTGTGACTTGATTGGCTGTTAGTATTTAAGTCTGCCAATCACAGCCACATAAGTTTGGCTTTCTGATAATGAGCTTTTGTGCTGACTAGCCTTTTAGAATCTCAGTGTGGGTATGATGAGAGGAGCTCGTGGTTAAGTAATAACAGCCAGACCGGGTAGATCCATCAGGTTAAGCTACGCTTGTCGGGGTTGGTCCGTAGATGGGTGACCATCTTTACATAGCGAGACTCCTCCGTGCCTCGGAAAGCACGTTAAGCCGTTGGTCTCGGCTGTTATTAGTAGATCTTTGGCAGTCGTTACGGGACGTCAGAAGCCCGAAAGTCTGACAACCAGTCTTACCAAGGGGTATCGTATTACCCAGTTACTGAGTTGTGGAGGTCAGATAGGCAGTCGCTCCAAGTAAAATACTGATATTCAGCTGCATCCGGTTAGACTGGAAGCCGACCCCAAAATAGTTGGGAAAAGGCTAGGCAGATTGATTGTGTGGGTATGGTCAGCGAGCAACGAAACGCGAATTTGTGTCTCTAAGGTGTGTATGAACATTGAGCGGCAAGAGCGTTTGCAGGACACATTTCTGCCGCGCTCTAGTTAGGTAAAAATGTTCGCGCGCGGCAGGTACACAGAAGCGTTCGCGCGCGGCAGTCGTCCAACCATCTTCTTTTCGTGTGGTTAGTGACTAACCTGGTGTCAAGAGATTTAAATCCGCCCATGAACCTCTGACTTGGCTTCACATACCGTTGAGAAAATATCTCTCTGGCATGATGTTTTCCTTCACCGTTTTTGAAGCAAGTGAAAATTAAACAATACGCTCTTGAATCCGAAAAGTCAGAGGTGCGTGTCTTGGGTTCGAACTCGAAACTTGTGGCGGTACCTACATCGCCACATTCGAACTATGCATCAAAGACCTTTTTTTTTTTTTTTTTTGAGGGTGGGAAATCGTCCAATGACTTCTCCCGCTCTGGGCGGAGCGGAAGGGCGTGTCAGACTTTTACTGACTAAAACCCACCCGTGTTCCTTCATTTGCCTGTTGCCAAGGTCCCGGTATCCCTTTCGGACTTTCCCGCAACCCTGGCAGGCATCGGTCCTATTGGACCCCGTCAATTTTGCTGACATCTCTTTGAGGCGCGCGTGGAACACGACGCGCCATCGACCCGGGCCTAAGACCTGACGTCACACAAAAATCATGACGTCACAAAAATCCTGCATCGCGCAATTAGAGTTTACCGTGCAGTGAACATATATACAAAAATCCAATATCAATCATTGGGCAGTTGCCCGCCAGACACAACACCCGTCTGGTAGGAGGATCCTCCCTTTTCTATGGCGGATGAGTGAACTTTACACCCTGTTCCTCATACCCCTAAAAACTTATGACTTGGCAGTCTGACGGTCACACCACTAGGCTATCACTGCTATCCAATCACTGTCGTCCAATCACTGTCGTCCAATCACTGTCGTCCAATCACTGTCGTCCAATCACTGTCGTCCAATCAAAGCGCGGAAAGCCGCGCGCGGCAGCCGCGCACGTTTGCCGCTCATATTTGGACACACCTTTAGGCAATTATTACGTATTATTATTATGTATTATCACTAACCTGGGTCCCGGCATAGTATCAACGGGTTCGTCGTCCGCATCATAGAAGTCGTCCTCTCCCTCAGACGAGGAGTATGAAGTATCGGGCACCAGCAGCGACATCGCTTGTCATGTAAACAAATAGCGTTGTCAATTCACGGACAATAGGAAAATACAATCAAAATACAGTATCTACGTACTAAATATATAAAGGATTAAGGATAGTACTAAATAAATTAATAATTTATATATAATACTAGTTGCGCCCCGCGGTTTCACCCGCATAAGTCTGGACCCCGTGGTAATATCGGGATAAAAAGTTCAGCCGTTTTAGCGTAAAAGCGTAACAAACAAACTTACTCACTTTCGCATTTATAATATAATATTTAGGAAGTTTGGATAAATTATATGTTTATGGCCAATTAAGACCGTATTAAGGGTCGGCTATAGGAAATCGTGTAATGGGTTTTCATAAGTTTATATAGAAACTTAAAGTACAGTTCGATTCAAACTTAATGGCGGCTCGGAAGTTAGCTACTCGCTGCGCAGTACCCCACCCTTCACCCCCGCTGACACATGAAATTCTTACTGCGCAGCGATTCGCCTCAAGGTCCGAGCCGCCATTAAGTTTGAATCGAACTGTAGTAGCCACGAAAAAAAACGTCTGGCTAGCTCAAGGGTTTAGCTAGCCAATGAAAACATCGGATTGAGGACAAACCTTGTACGCACGACTACACATCAAGCTATACATTTCCAGTTTATGCTGATCTCGCATTGTATAGGATTTCCGTACAATGCGAGGTCAGCTTATATTGGAAAAGTATAGCTTGATGTGTAGCCGTGTGTACAGTACAACCATTTTCTTAATGTCCCTCGGCAAACTTGATAGAAATCAGACGACTGACGAAACACGAAGTTTGCCGAGGAAACGTGGGCCACGGACATTTAAAAAATAGTTGTGCTGTATACTCCATTCGAAATAAGATTGGACATTTAAACAAACCTTTTTACAGTCAGTTCAATCGATTTTGAATTCTATACCGTAGGCATAAGGATGGCATTAAAATAAAAAAGGTTAAACAATACCAACTGTCTACTGCAGCTGCTATTTGTCATGCCACCAACGCAATAGAAGTCAAAATCGGTTGAACGGAGTGTAAAAAAGGCTTATTTAAATGTCTAATCTTATTTCAAATGGAGTAAAGATGATTGTTAAAAAAAAAAAACAATATCACTGTTAAGAAGGTCGATAGAAGTGTATCCGTAGGCGGAATACTTACTAGGCGCGTCGAGGTGTTCCATTGACGGTAAGGGGTGCGTCGGCGTGGCGAGCTCGCGACACTCAGCGCCCATCTCCACTCGAGGAGATAACTCAGCATCTAAGAGAGAAATATGTGTTTATAACAAAGTTTTCAGTAAGGAAGGAGGAGCTCGTGGCTACATAATAACAGCCGCACGGGTCGATCCCTCAGGTTAAGCTACG
Organism: Lithophane leautieri; assembly: GCA_949152455.1. Taxonomy (NCBI): domain Eukaryota; kingdom Metazoa; phylum Arthropoda; class Insecta; order Lepidoptera; family Noctuidae; genus Lithophane; species Lithophane leautieri. The sequence continues at coordinate 2,899,071 of OX424475.1, forward strand.
CTTGCCGGGGTTGGTCTGTGGATGGGTGACCATCTTTACATACCGAGACTCCTCCGTGCCTCGGAAAGCACGTTAAGACGTTGGTCCCGGCTGTCATTTGTGGATCTTTGACAGTCGTTACGGGTCGTCAGAAGCCCGAAAGTCTGACAACCAGTCTTAACAAGGGGTATCGTATTACCCAGTTACTGGGTTGTGGAGGTCAGATACGCAGTCGCTTCATGTAAAATACTGGTATTCAGCTGCATCCGGTTAGACTGGAAGCCGACCCCAACGTAGTTGGGAAAAGGCTAGGGCAGATGATGAACAAAGTTTTCAGTAGCCAGGTGACACGAGGTACTTAGTCGGTTTAAGTAAAACGATCTTTACCCTATCCTTCAGTCCATCCAAAATATTTTCTGAAAAAGATCGCCATGTGCGATAAGAATGCTCATACAATACAATTTGTTACTTGGATGCACCATACAATTTGTTACAATGAAGTGCATTAATGAAAGTGGTATACGAGTATTATGTTTATACAAAAGTTTTGTGGGGTTATCATAAATGGGTTGCGACTTGCATAACATTAGTATCATGATATAGTCTGTTTTTTATTTGACATTTCAAGTGATTGTTGTTTGTTTATTTTTTTCAGTTTGGAGTTTGACCTTTGCACCTGTCTAATTAGTCTACGAGATTAAAAACCAACCAGGTGCGTGTCGAACCACGCACAGTGAAGGTTCCGTAGTTGGGATGAATTTATCCCAAGCACAAACTTAACATTGTAGTTGAATATCTTTTAATCACATAAGGAATGTAAGGAAAAAAAAAATTTTTTTTTGCATATGTAAATTGGTCGATTATTACTCGGTAACTTGTAGAGCCTACTTAGCTGTGACAGTTTTCCTTTTAATTTCGTTATAACTACTATTGGCGTGAATTTTTTCACATATCCAAAACCAACCATTTAGCTGGCAGGGGGGGAGACATAGGTCCGCCTGACACAGGTCCTCACCGGACATGGCAGCTTCGGGAGGTTCCTGTGTAGGATTAGGCGGGAGGAAACGCCCGGGTGTCACCACTGTGCGGATCTCCCGGAGGACACGGTGGAGCATACGGACATGGCGAAACTATAAGGGTTCCTTGTTGACTACGGAACCCTAAAAACATACTTTAGTCCAGTCAGTTTTGAAAATTGGTGATTTTATTGAATACGACGTGCTCTTCTCGAATTTTCACTTTCCCATCTCGTTCCCATATACCAAAATGGTATCACACTGGCTCTAAAAAACATCTGCTTAGCCTGTTCCCGACTTTGTTGGGTCAGCTTCTAGTCTAACGGATGCAGCTGAATACCAGTATTTTACATAGAGCGACAGCCTATCTGACCTCCACACAATACGATACCCCTTAGTATGACTGGTTGTCAGACTTAGAGAAAATGAATTTTCCCAGATATGAGACGCAGCTGGATCGATTTTTCGCCCCCGTAAATTCCTATATTACAACTTTCATCGAAATCGTTACAGCCGTTTTCGAGAACATGATTCATCTAAATTGTATGTATGTGTAATTAATATTGCAGTTAGCGTATGTTTGATTCTTGTTTAAAGTACTCTCGAATAGAGAGAGGAGGCCAGTGTCCCAGCAGTGGGCACATTTTAGGCTGATTATGTTATGTCCCATAAAGCATTTTGATTCATTGACATAATTTTTTTAACTTGCATCTTCGTGAACAGTGAAAATGTTAAAAAGAACTCAAATACCTTGTTTGATATGTGTTTGTGAAGGATTTGTAGGTCCCTGATATACTCCGTTAACTGGATTTACTGTGTTCTGCAAGAAAACAATCATATATTTAAAATAAAATATAAATGACTAGAATGCTAGTGTGTTCAAATTTTCCCTTAAGTTTCTCGGACCAAGGACATCAGTGTGAATTGAATTTTTACCTTGAATGTTATTGTGGTGAATTTTGAAAATAATATTCTTACTTCTACAAAAATTTATTGACAAATGAATAGATTGGCCTTACCTTAGCTATTTGCAGCAGCACAATGGAATGTTTGATATGGTCCAACATCACCTGTAAATCAATAAAACATATTAGAAAAGAATTAAGTATACAGTGTCCGGACATGGACTAGCGATATTCTAAATACATAAATATAAACTATTTTAAAGTACAATTACACTCTAAGCTTGGATCTAAGACACTTCCCCGCTATTTGGCAGCCATTTTGTTTTTTTTTGTTGAAATATTCTTTATGCGAGTACAAAAAAAAACATATCTCTCAAAGTTTTAGTCATACTGAGATAAAAATAGGCTTATTCGCAAGGCAATAATATTGTCTACCGTCTGCATTACAAAGCAATGTGTTCACAATTCGACAACTTTTGAAAAAAAATGTGAAAGCCGAAAAAAAATATGAAAAATTATGCAATTCAACCAATAATTGTTAATTACTACAAAAACACCCCCGACAACTTTTTTATTTTTTTACTAGATCGACAGATTTTGACCTAGGCTGCAATAGAACATAAAATTCACAACTGTTTGTCTAATACTTTAAGAGTTATTTATTGTTGTTTGAAAATAGCGAATGCGCAAACTTTGTGCTTTTTGCAAGTCAATTGTCGGATGCGTAAACAGGAAATCAGAAAAAAAAAACATTAAGAGATAATTATCATTAAAATTTTATAATAGTTTATATTTAAGTATTTAGAATGTCGCTAGTCCATGTCCTGACACACTGTATAAGGTGTATCTATTCATACACGAAATCTCTTAAGAGGCCATTGTACTCGTCATTATGAACAACTTTCACTATGGGACCAAGCCTGAAATCACGAAAAGCAAATCAGCTGATCCCTAGATTTTGGCGAGTTATGCGAACATAATAGCGTCCATAGTGAGCACGAGGGCGAGGCGAGAGGCGCGGGGAGCGCGCGGGCAGATCAGGCCATAGCTCTTTGATACAAGTGGCCGCAGTGAGTGCGCGGAGCGGGGGATCTCACACTATACCTTGCGCCAAATAACCGTGGAATAAAAGTCGTTGACGCCTTCTACCAATGTATTCCAATATTTTAAAACGATACGAAAAAATGTTACTTTAGTGTCGCTAACACGATCTAAACAAACGTATCGCGGTACGAGGCGTCCTTGGTGCGCGCACGTGGCATGTTTATTTTCTTTGCATTTAAGTTTCGAGACAAGTGGGGTTAATGACTTTCATTCCACGGTTATCTGGCGCAAGGTATAGTTCGAGGTGGCCGCGGGACCTGTTCCCGCAGCCGGGCCGCTCCCCGCACCGCACTGCCAGTCTGACCGAGCACTCAGAGCACTCAGTGCTATTTTAATAAAATCATCCTAACTTAATATTATAAATGCGAATGTGAGTTTGTTTGTTACGCTTTCACGCTAGGAGAAGGACCTGGGCTATTTTTCATCCTGGATCGCAGATGAAGTCGCGAGCAACAGTTAGTAGAGTATATAAACTACTTACATTGGAATGGTCTAATATAACTTGTCCTTTGCTCTTCTCGAGAGGGTCAGCCAGCTCTGACACACGAATGCCCATTTTCTGAAACAAGTAGTAAATAAAGGACCATTGTTAGATTGTATTCGGTTGATTAACCATGTTATTAAATTAAGTTAGGACTTAATTACCCAATCGTTTCGTTCATCAATAAGAGATATGGTTTAAATCGCAAACCCATATGTCACTTATCTGAATTCAATGCCGAAGGCTTACTTAAGGGGATCTGATAACTTGAATACTTTAGGGACAATTCCCAGCCAAGGTAAAAAATATAACTGGTGAAATGTGAGTGTACTATACGTACATCTCTGCCTGACCCTTAGGGAAATACAGGCGTGATGTTATGTAATCAAAGAAAGTTACCAGCGTTCCCTTCCTGCACCCGTAGCATGACCGTTAAAGAAACGGGTTTTGTCGACGGAAGAATAGAGAAATTGACAGATTGTGATTGTTTATCTGCCATTTTGTCTATTCTTCCGTCGACAAAACCCGTTTCTATGGCGGTCATGATATGCGTGCTGACTCTGACGAAGACCATCACCTCAGGCTTATTTTGGACAGTTGAGTCACTTGTCTTTAATGGCTAGCTGTAATTCATGATTATAGATCAAAACTATCTGCATTGACATCATGGTTAGAAAAACTCTTTATACCTCAGGGTCATGAAAGGCAGCCGAGTCAAGGCTGACAGGCCACCACGCTTCTCAACTACAGCTATGTGCACTCCGGGCCAATCCAACATCTTTTAGCAGAATTAAGATGCGAATAGATGAGTAAGTGGAGCATAAACATAACTGGCGAAATGTGGGTGTACTATAGATACATCTCTGCCTAACGAGGACGCTTCGAAATGTTGCCACTACACAAAACGTAACACGGAGGATGATATTCTCATATCCTAACCGATAAGTTTGCCAATTTCTTTTATTTTTTTTTATTTTTTTTATGTATAGTTTATGTATAGTATATTCGTCACTTGTGTATTCTATTGGGTAATAATAATGGTTTACCCGTGCCGCACCGGTCGACGTCATTACGTCAGCGCCGGCTGACGCTGAAAACCAGCGCTGGGGCTCCGTCCTGCATAGGGTCGCAGCATAATGCTGAGCGATAGCCGTTTTGCGTGAATGTGACGCATGTTTTCCCCAACCTTTTGTATTTTTTTTTGTGTTTATTTTCTTTTTTTTTTGCGTCATGTTTACCGCAAATAAACGTATTTTCTTTCTTTCTTCTTTCTTTCCTAACCCTTCGGGGAATATAGGCGTAATGTTATGTTATATGAGGGACTTACAGAAACCAGCTCGATCATGATCTGCAGATAGGCGTCGGCCTCAGATATCCTGCGCTCCAAGTCGCCGTGTCTGTGCCGCGGGGCTGGCATACTGCGCGACCATCGCTCTCGTCTGCCGTGCCGGGATATGGTGTCTTCTAGAGCTCGCACCCAACGTTCACGTTCGGAGCCGTCTCGTGCCTGGAAATATGGAAAAACAATAGATTATTTTATTGTTCTGTAAGTTGGTCTGTCTGTGGTTCTAATTTCTTATCAATTTCGTTTTAACGTTGGGTTGTTGTTATTTTAAATCAAAACTATGACTATAGTCCGCGCGCGACTGCTAGTCACCGCCTGATGTGGGCGCCATTGGCAACATTGGCAGACTGAGTTAGCTTGGTCTTTGTCTACCTCCCCCGTCTCACCGCTGCCGCTCAGGCGGTGACTAGAAGTCGCGCGCGGACTATAATGTCTTAACGTCTTTATTCATTTGCCCATTTAATGCTCACTGTTTATGTATAAGTTTGACTACCTTATCACCTCTACAATAAGATATTAAGGGGGATGCGCCAGGGTAGCCCGCGAAATTCAAATTTTCTTACGTTTTTTTCAATTTGCAGGTCGGTGTTACATTGTATGTTGATCTAAATATGATTTGCGCACGTAACAAATATGGATTTACAGAATTATAAACATAAAAATCAGCAATACAACTCTCTGAGTTCATGAAAGTCTCAAATGTCCAGATTTCATGAAATCATGAGTTTTGAGACTTTCAGGAACTTAGAGAGTTGTATTGCTGATTCTAATGTTTATAATTCTGTAAATCTGTATTTGTTACGTGCGCAAATCATATTTAGATCAACATACAATGTAACACCGACCTGCAAATTGAAAAAAACGTAAGAAAATTTGAATTTCGCGGGCTACCCTGGCGCATACCCCTTAAACGGGATGTTACATCATTAGAACGCTTGACATTCATCTCAGTTAGACATTTGTTGAATACGTTATATTTGAATGAAATAGAACTTAGAACTGATACTCTTTTCTTAAAAGTTAGATCAAAACTCCTGATATCGGGAAAATCAGGCTGATACAGTTGAAGAATATTGAATCTTAACACGGTGATATAAAGTTCAATTTTTAAAATTACCTGGAAGTGGAACGTCTTATGGTCTACAGTGATCGTGAAGGTGGAGTCGTCTTCATCATCGATGCCTATGACAGCTGCCCTCAATCGTACGCAACCTCTTCGAACACCTCGGGTCATTTTCTCCTTTGACTGAAAAGATAAATTAAAAACTTGGTTAGCAAAGGAAATATAGCAAAAGAGAACTAATAAATTTAAAGTTTCATAAACTAACACCCTTTCAAATATTAGTTTGTTTGTTGTGTTCCTCTTAGTTATGTTGTGAATTTCCTGTAACGTCATAATAAGCTAAAAGGCCAAATTCCGTAATTCAAAACCTTTAAAATTTAGTCGTAATCTCGTCGCAGCGACAGCCAATATCAAAAATTTGACGAAAATGTAGAGAAATTTAAGGTAATTTTGACAGATTGAGACTGACATTAGAATGCGACTGTTCTTAAAATATGGGAATCGTCCCCAACACGCGTAGTATGCCCACCATAGAAACGGGTTTTGTCGACGGAAGAATAGACAAAATGACAGATTGCAATGTGTCATTTAGTCTAATCTTTTCTGGTTCAACCTAAATCCATCAAAACCTTGTTAGTTGAAATTGGTTCATTCGTTTGGAGTTGCTAGACAATATGAAACACGTTCTTTTCAAAATGTAGATTTAATTACAAACTTCTTGTAAACAGCAATCATATACCGCGGCCTTGCTTAATATTTAAAGATATCTAAATCATGAGGTCAAATAGAATCACTAAGAACTCGTTGATTAGCCGGTTTAACGAAAAGATGAAAAAAATAACCTTTCACCTTATTAAACATACTAATAAATAAACATTAACTTAACAACAAAGTCTTTGTATTTAACATTATTATTGCATAGTAATGAATTTAATTAACTTCAATGTAAGTTCAAATTCCTTTGCAGTACCAAGTGATCGTCACACAGTAAACAGGTGTTGAAAAACTGCTAGAACATGGATACAATTCATAGAGCCTACAATATAGTGTTTTACGAAAGAGCAGGTAATAAAATATACATTATCACGTGTTGCATGATGGTATAAACTGTAATGAAATTCATTGCAAAGTTGTGATGCAAAAGTTAAGTGCAATGGTCAGTGAGGTAAAGGCGGTATTAGAGATGAGTTTCGACTTTCGATATTGGATTCTTTAGCTTGTGTCACCAGCATCTGTCTGTGTTTTTAAAGATAATAATAATATGAATCTGTCTGTCTTCGTAGATATTTGACAGTCGTTAAGGGTCGTCAGAAGCCCGAAAGTTAGACTGCAAGCCGACCACAACATAGTTAGGAAAAGGCTTGGCAGATTGATTGAATAATATGAGTCTCAAATTGTCCTACTACAAGGCAATATAATGTTTTCATAAAGAGAAGAATTGAGCATTGATCACCACACTATGATTTCCGACACTACGGATCAAACGGTCCCATGGTTACCGTACAATACGTCGAACGTCAGTGGTAGTACTTTGACCTTCAGCTATCCCAGCGCAGAACGTAGTTTTAATAGAATAGGTCAGCTTATACTGGTTTTGTTTCCACGAATCCGTGAAACCACTTCCCAATTTCCCAAAACAAATTACAAGACAATGGTATTTATAAAATAGCTTGTTCGAAATATTAAAAGCTTCATAACCCCCTTTTCGCATCGTTATCATCCTTATAATCGAACAATAACGAGCGAATATGCCAAAAGGGAAATCTGTCATTTCACCAAATGGCTCGACATTTTTATAAATGGCAGCAATATAAACGTTTTTAAACGACTTTCAAAACTACTGATCTCCTTTGGTATGTACTCGTGAAATACTCGTGCGCATTTTGAGGACATGCAACGAGTACATTTTGGGTGGGCAAGAAAATCTAATTCTACTAAGTGCGAATTCCAACAATGAAACTGAACTGCGATAAGTACATCTGAACTCCTGCACGTGTAGCATGACAACCACAGAAACGGGTTTTCTACGGATTTTGTCGACGGAAAAATAGACAAAACTAGTTTCTATTATGATCATGTTAAGCGTGCCGATCTTTTCAAGTCTTTTAACAATTATTATAAATCCAACAGAGCCCATTCATAATTTGGCATTACCCTTTATAAAGCAGAAACGAACTGTCATAAATCCATGACCATTTATTGCCAGAACACAAATGCGTAGAACCAGCTACCAACAACATAGAAAACTAGTTCAATTACCATCACAGTGCCACTGGGAGGGTACAATAACGGGGCATAATAGCCTGAAAACTTGTCCGTGTCTACCCACAATCATGACAACACGATCGTTTATCTGCTATACATAAGACGATAATATAGTCTGTACCATGGAAACTAACGCAGATAAGGGACAGAAGACCCACTTTGTACTAAAAAAAACCAGACCCATGAAGCGCAATATTTCTACATTTATATCTGTAACTAGCTGCGCCCCGCGGTTTCACCCGCGTAAGTCTCGATCCCGTGGGATTATCGGGATAAAAAGTATCCTATGTGTTAATCCAGGTTATAAACTATCTGTTTGCCAAATTTCATCCCAATCCATTCAGCCGTTTTTGCGTGATTGAGTAATAAACATCCAAACACAAACACATAAACACACAAACACACAAACTTTCACATTTATAATATTAGTAGGATATTAGTAGGATTATGTGGCATGCAACATAATAAAGTCTCTCCCCCACAGGCGCGTTTTTATCGCGCGATAATATCGCAACCGTTATTACGATAGTGCTGACCGATTCCTTGCACACCAGCTGTGTTTTTATCGTCTGATATTTCTAACGTTTGCGTGTAACTACAGGAACACCGTCCGCACTACACCGTACTAACGTTATTAACGAAGGTGTGTGTAAAATCGCATGCGTCCTAAACAAAATGTTCTATGAACACATATCGGAACATCACAGGACGGAGGAACGCAATCGTCCTACTTCTATTGCGTCGTTATTATCGCAGCAGTGTGTAACTTCGTGGCCGTCCTAATACAAAATGTACTGAAAACAGATATCGCAATAACACTTGCGTTATTATCGGGCGATAAAAACGCGCCTGTGGGGGTGAGGCTTTAAGATTATTATAAGTTAGATGATATCTTGCAAGAGGATTAAGAATCTATAAAGTACATGAGGTTCAAGACTTTCCAGACCAATCAGGGGCTCAGTGTTTTGTCAGGTTCAGGCATGTCCTGACCTGAGCAAGGTCATACAATAAGAGGAGCATTCTCTTACGTACGCAATCACTGGCTGATGCCTAGACCCTGTCCTGGAATTGTATGGATACATAGGAGTTTAAGCTACCAAACACATTGACTTCATTACTGCTCATTATCACCAGCTTATTCCTCGACGGCATGTGAAACCAAGTCAGAGGCCCATGGGCAGCTTTAACTCTGACACCAGGTTAGTCACTAACCACACGAAAAGCAGGAGACCAGCCTATTGCTTTTCGAGTAAGTAAAATTGGAGTTGATCTTCTGTGGCGTTCAAGACTACCGTGTTAGACAAAATTAGTCACGATTTTAAGATGGCAAAATAAAAGTAAATGGAACATGTGTTGTGAAGCGAATTGCTGTAACAAGGAAATCTGCAATCATGTGGTGTTCGTTGCATTTATTTAGTTAGTTTTGTTTTTATTAAATTACAGGAGCCAAAGTGATTCCAATGTGTACTGATAGAATGCTCCCAGCTGCTCTGGTTAAGACCTTTTTCCATGCAAATCCAGGTGTCAGCTGTCATGTGTGACGTCACTTCACCATTACTACCACATCGCCTTGCCATTAGATCCTAATTACAGCCATACATTACAATCTAATTATTTAATTGGGGCCTCCATCTAAGTACTTAACATACTTACTTCATTAAATAAAATCCATTTGTTCCGTTTCTAGGTCCCCTCAATCACGATGCAACACAAAACAATATAAAATTAGGCATGAAGTCCATACCACAGTATAATAAAGTAGCAGTATTATATCTCGGCAGTGGCCTTGAAATAATTACCTACGGCCAGTCGGTAGATAAACCATCCGCGTCCGTGCGTAACTGCCGCACACTCGATACTGTTGCGTACTGATATACACTGAGATTTCGAAGCGCGTCGTTTCGTCCGTTGTTTATGAAGACATAATACTGTTACTTATTTATACTGTGTCCAAACTAACAAAAGACAAGACGAACGGACATTATATCATTAGTATCCTTTCACCTAAGTAACGTGTTGCAAAATCGCGTTGAATATGATTTAATATTTCTTTGTTGTGCCTGATGCAACGATAACGGGCGGTGGAGATTAATTTATGCCGATACTAATAGTAACGGGAGTAAATCGTGCGTCCGCGCATTGACTGTAACGGGGTTCCGTATGATTTTGCGAGAACGATTTGACCAAGGAAACAAGGAGATTATGTATAGCTCTGGGGTGATTTAGAAGCAAAAACGTTTCGGATTTGACTTAGGAGATTGTCTGTACCTCTAGGGTGTTTCTCGGTTTGAAATAAGCGGTATCTCCAATCGTGGTGGCCATAAAGAGGGTCGGAAGAATTATTTTGTGATGTAAATTTGTCTCGAAGTGGATATCACTTTTCGGATGACCAATAATTGGCTTCGGGATTATCGTGGCTCTAGAATTACCTACTTATACGGTTGTCCAATCGGTGCAGCGATAATTTAAACCTATTTTTTTACCCGACTTATTTATAACTAGCTTTTGTCCGCGATTTCGTCTGCGATCCAGTAGCCTATGGCCTTCTCCAGTTCTTGGTCTACCCATGTGCCAAATTTCATCTAAATCCGATCAGCCGTTTTAGCGTGAAAGCGTAACAAACAAACAAACTCACTTTCGCATTTATAATCCATACTAATATTATAAATTCGGAAGTAACTCTGTCTGTATGTTACCTTTTTTTACGCCTAAACCACTGAACGAATTTCAATAAAATTTGGCAAGGAGATAGAATCTCGGGGAAGGACAGACTACTTTTTATCGACATACCACGCGGGCGAAGCCGCGGGTGGAAGCTAGTATTACATAATTAGGATAGTAGCAACCGCTTTTCAACCAATGCTGTCAAATGACTAAAAAGTTTAGACGATGGTAGCCGAAATGTTTTTTTTTTGCTATCCAAGTCTCTTGAATAATTAATAAACCACGGAACCCTCATCTGCACTTAGCACTTGATATAATAAAGCTGCAATTTGCAGAATTACGAAATCTAGGTCAATCAGACTGAAGCCATCTTGTTCGTTTAAAAAGTGAAATACTTCTTCATGATGTTGCTGATCTGTTTCACAGATTAAATTGTTTAGTTGTTGTTTCTTTCGTGATATTACGAGTAACTTAAGAATGTGGATTGCTGAACTGCAGTTGTGTTCATGTTCAAGCGAATTGCAGTTATTTTCAATGCAAACGTTTGTAGATATCTATGACCAGGCGTTGCACAGAGGGGTTTTGGATGGTGACCACTGGGGTGGTTTTTAGTTAGGTAAAATCCCGCACTACCCGGAGCGGTCTTATCCCCAAAGCCGCGCCATTCGAAACTTTACCGACGTACAAAAAAAAAAAAATATAGCCAAAAAAAAGAAAAAAAAAATGTATGTCTATGTTCAACAGTGGGAAAATGATGATGATGATGCCGGCGTAATATTATTACACGATTTTTTTTTATCCCTATGCACAAGTTCTCTTTGGCCAGGACTCTTTAAAGAAAGTCAAACAAGAAGCCACTGATTTAAAAAGAAAATACCTTTAATTTAATCATAATGCCTAATGCAGCAAAGAGTTACATTATGTTGTTACCTGAAGCCTGAGAATATCTAAAGCCTCCGTGACGCTGTGACAGGAAGCTAAAAATAGATATGTGAAGATTATTTACACGCGATGGAACTTCGTGGGAAACTATTTTTAAAATAGTCTATTTTAATATTTCTAACTGAAAAGTTCGTCCTTTTTCCCGTCGTGTTGGGGTCAGCTTCCAGTTTAACAGAAAAATTATGCAAAATAGAAGAAATGTGCACGCGGTGTGACACAAACACGTGTCGATTTCCTTCAAGATTGTTTGACTCTTGAAGAATAGTTAAGTGGAACTAAATATATCTACGTCTATTGTATTTTATAATGAATTTCCGCAAAGTTACTAAATATATTTAAGGTTACTAAATATATCTACGTCTATTGTATTTTATAATGGATTTCCGCAAAGTCACACCTGAATCAATTAACTGTTTACATTTCAACCGAATTACGCTTCGAATTTGTAAAAAAAAAAGAAGCGATTCTACTACCTATTTTATACCCAAATAGCCACAGCTGAATACGGTTCGAAAACTAGATGCGGTTGGCTCTTATTCATAAACCCAGTCATCAATAACAAACCACGCTAAAGTTCTCAACTTCATCCAAAAATTCTCTACTTTCAGACCAGCGCGTCGAAGACTGGGCTCTGATGACATCACCGAAACCACTGGCGGCCATCATAGCAACGTACCTGGTCATCATTAAGCTGGTCCTGCCTTCTTATATGAGGGCCAGGAGGCCGTATGAACTGAGGAACATCATCAAATGCTACAATGTGGTTCAGATCGTTGCTAATGCTGTTGTGACTTGGGGGGTGAGTTAGATATGATTCTAATTCTTCACCAGCATTGAAATTTTTGCTCCCTACAATTCGACCGTGTAGATATTGATACACTGATTCATGATTCATGGTTTTTGCATTTTTGTTTTAAAGAGATTTTTTAAAATAAATTACGAAAAATTTCTACCTTGTGAGGTGGGTCTGGAAAAATTACAGTTTACGCATCGATGTACACCGTGTAGGTATCCTTACATATTATAAAACAAAGTCCCCCGCCGCTTCTGTCTGTCGTCCTGTACGCGATGAACTCAAAAACGACTGCACCGATTTTCATGCTGTTTTCACCAAAGGATAGTGTGGTTCTCGAGTAAGGTTTTAGCATATAATAACCGACATCCACGCGGGCGAAGTCGCGGGCATTAGCTAGTATCTATCTCTTTATTTCTTTAAAACCCTCACATTATGATATTTTGACATCAGATCAAAAGACCAGAAGCACATAGTTGTTACTGTTTCAATTAAAACTCTCAAAAAGCCGCTAATTTTAGCGTTTAACTAAAACCATAAACGCATATAAAAAATTAAGTAGGTACACCTCAATATAAGCAGTGTCTTAGGACATGATTTTGGGCAGTTGCCAAATAGTTTATAAGTGGTGGAAAATGGCGGTGAGGCATTTAATATGACATTAAACTTCCACTGCAGAGTGAGTTATCTGGACTTTTTGCATTATTGCTGCTTATGTGCGCTTTTATAATTTCTAAAGTGACGATATTATTGCGTCACGATAACACGGGAAGTATAATGAATGGAAAAATAAGAAGACGCTTTTAAATTTCAGTCTACGATAACGTTATAACGTGCACATTCATAGGCGGTTGAGATTAAGGTTAAGACCCTAAAAATCATAATACACCACAAGAACAGCTGAAGTAGTTCCTTTGTAAAAATTATAACAATGCAATAGAAAGGATTATGAACAGTCAGCATTCTTCAGTGTCGGCATCCTTGAATAAATACCGATACTTTATTTTCCCTTGTCCAGTCGTTACGGGTCGTCAGAAGCCCGAAAGTCTGACAGCCAGTCTTACCAAGGGGTATCGTATTACCCAGTTACTGGATTGTGGAGGTCAGATAGGTAGTCGCTCCATGTAAAATACTGGTATTCAGCTGCATCCGGTTAGACTGGAAGCCGACCCTAACATAGTTGGGAAAAGGCTAGGCAGATTGATTGACTTTAAGCAAATGTTGGCGGTACGTTTGACGCAGTGCCTGGACGATTGATCGGATTTCGATTTCCACACGATACAGGAGAAATATTATATATATGAGGTGACTGGCAATTAATCATTATGAACCACTTTTACTATGGGACAAAACAAGAGATCGCAAAAAAAAAAATCTGCTGTTCACTACATTTTGACTAGTTATGCGAACATAAATGTAGGGAACAGCAGATACATACAATTATTATACATACATGTATGTCACACCGGATGTGCTCGTGCAGTCCGCGTTACGTGCGGGTCAAGCAGTGTCAATTTGATCAATTTCATACCGCCCAGTGCATGTAGGGTGTCCATATACCGGATTCGTGGAGATGGGTCGGTATAGAAAAATCTGAAACGATTCCAGGTAGCGAGATATGTTTCACGGAAAAACTGCGTTTAAAGTTTATTAGAAAACCTTATACTCGGGACTTGGGCATCGAATTTGTTTAATTTCTTTAAAAGTGAAAACTTGAAAAGTGTTTTATTGTGGTATAAATAACCGCAAGAATAGAAGGAAAATAACCGGAATCGAATTCATGTATAAGATTTCCGAAAAGCTTTGGATGCATTATTTCTGAAAACTACTAGGTACGTGGTTCCTTACACAACAAGCTTTACCTCAAATTGTATTTTTGTGGGGTACAATAAAGCATATAAAAATAAATAAATAGTTTCACATTTTTTCCGTACTGACCCATGTCAACGACTTCACCCTGTATACATTGCCAAGCGATTGTATATTCTTCTATTGTTTGTTCACCTCCTTTTTCCCGGAGATGAAAAAGAATTCCATTCCATTGTGTGTCAGTCACGCGGTTAAATGGTTTATATCTGTATAATTTGGGTGTACTTGTGTACTTTGAGCTGGGGCAATTTGATTTGGTGTTCAAAGCTGTTCATGAATTTTGTTTTTTTTTATTTATTCAAGTCCGAAACAAATTGATTTTGACCCAGATGAAAGAGAAAATTAAATTATTATTGTTGTATTTTATTCATCGAGTTTTGCATATATTTTACTAGCTGATGCCCGCTGCTTTGCCCACGTGGATGTCGGTTATTATATACTTAAACTTTCCTCGAGAACCACTCTATCCATTGGTGAGAACAGCATGAAAATCTGTGCAGTAGTTTTTGAGTTTATCGCGAACAGACAGACAGACAGACACGTCGGAGGACTTTGTTTAATAATATGTAGTGATTCGTTGATATTATCGAGTGTTAATTTATCTTGAGATAGAACCCTGTCCTGTCCTGTTTAAGAAAAGCTTCTTAATATTATGGCTTTCAATTGCATAGTACGTTTCAAAATCAACGCACGCCAAAACATATTTCAGCCAGCCAAAGAACAACTGTCACTCACAAATTCTGCCTTTTTAGAAACGCATGCTCACACTAGCGTGTTGTCAGACAAACACAATGCAATGATTGATAATGATTGTATCATACAATACTATTACGAGTCTCAGACGTTTATCATCTGCGCTAACATGTTTATTCCAATCCAGTTTATTGCTTTCGTGACATGACAGTATAATATGTTGAGTGACGGATTGTTCTGTTTTGTGTTTTATATGATCTTGGGTAGGCTGTGGTTGGTTCAGGGCTTTGCTTACGCGATTCTAGCGTCTTACCTAATCATAATAATGGCGGTTGTCAGCATTCGGATTGCGTAATATACGATCAAACCGAATCGGAATCGGGTTGAAACAAATGTCCGATCTATTGCTTCATAAGTTCGAAAAAAAATCTGCTCAGCAACGTAAATAAAAACGCAACGTAAAGTTTTAAACATCACACGAGTTAACTTTGCTTTGGCTCGCAAATGTGGGCCCGAAAACAGCCGAAGAAACAGCTGAGAGAAGTAACGTTTACCCAAAGGAATTAGAAAAAGCCGCGGGCAAAAGTTTGTATATTAAACAACAAATTTAAAATATACCTAGTAGCCCACCGGCACCAGGAACAGGGTCCATGCTGCCGGTGGTCAGGGCTCTAATGAGAGGAGCCTCCTCATCATGTGCGCCGTATTCAAGGGTACCTACTGCTTTCCATACCAAGCCCATGATAATTATTATTAATGTTTGCTATTTACATTCCGTCATTACAATCCTCGGCACACACTTAGAATGTTATCATGAAAATACATTGTTTATTTTTATATCCATTCAGGATAATTTTTTATCGTTTTCAGCACGCAGTGCAATGAGTCACTGGCTTTATCGGTCAATATTCACGATACTTTTGTAATATTTACTAAAGCAGATATCAGACGTTTCACTTTTTGTTCATTTATGTCTTTCTTTCACTCAGAGGATACAAAAGAGAAAAATACAATTTTAAGGTTCCGTAGTCAACAAGGAACCCTTATAGTTTCGCCATGTCTGTCTGTCCGTCTGTCCGCGGCTTAGCTCAAAGACCGTTGGTACTAGAAAGCTGTAATTTGGTATGGATATACATATAAACCAAGAAAGTGGTAAAAAAAAATTGTATTTTTTTATATTTTTTTTTGTATATCCCCTACGTTTAAATTGGGGATTGTTTCAAGTTTTCCAACTACAATGTTAAGTATGTTGGATAAATTCATCCCAACTACGGAACCCTTCATTGTGCGTGGTTCGACATGCACTTGGTTTTGTTTCCTTTCCCGACGAAATTTAAAAAATCAATTCATTAGTGAACCGATTCCACGATGTTGGATGCCAACCGAATGATCGAAATATGAGGAGAAATGAGCAGAAGGTTCATTCCTACGTGATTTTGTCGGTGTCGTGTGAACGTGAAATGAAACACAAATAAACGTTCACAACCAAGTTAAGAATCTGACTTGTCCTTATGGGTTCATTCGAAAACCAGCGTCAGACAGTATCTGTCTGGCATTAATGCTGATATGAACCTTTTTGGCGCAGCCGTGAGGGACACACTATTGTTTTAAAAGCAATAAAATACTTTATTTTGTTATTTGTATTTTGTGTTTCATGAATTGTGTCCAAATAAACTTTATTCTTATTCTTATTAGCTTAAGACTCTACATTCAGACAGATCATGATTTGTACATTTTTGCTCTGATATCTAGTCCGATTGTTAAAATTGTATTAATTTCAACAGTAAACATGAGTGACGTGTTTGGTACGTTTTTTGCTGCCTACATACTGCGCCCAAATTGATGTTTTTTGGCACCTGGCGAATACAATGTAAAAGTTTTATTGTTTTTCCGTACCAATACTATCCACATTTGGTTCCGAAAACACCGAAACTTTTCATGCTGACAAGTCTCAAATAGTCTAACAACATTTTTTATACCTCTTCCTATTTTGTACGAGCATCAAGATCGTAGATCAGTTTATTTTACTAACAGCAGTCAACGATTTGCGAAGCTCATAAATTTTGTGTTTGTTATTTCTAGATACAAAAATAAACTGTTACAAAACTTTTTAATTTTTTATATACTTCTGGGAGGCAAAGAGTGAGGCATACAACTTCATAAAAAAATTAAAATAGATGTACACTGCTACAAGGATCTTTTGGCGCGTGAGTGACGTTGACAGGGAGACGCTGTTGGTAAACAATTGCGCTATTGTTATTATAATATTCTAGCGTATGACACTAGTGTGTTGCAGCTGAAAAACCAGCGTCAGATACCTTTTGGCATTCTAATCATTGTTTTCTGTTTTTATTGTTTTAAGGTGTATTTTTGTGCTGCAATGCCAATAAACGCATTTTTCTTTCTTTCTATTGTTTCGTTAAATATACTGAAAAAACAAGATGGCGGCGTTAGTTCCTATTTTGGCCACGCGCCAAAAGAACCTTTTAGCGCTATATGTACGAAGGCGATGTATCTTATAGCAAGGCCTTTGCCCTTTATAGGGAAAGTTACAGGATTTGAACTTACGGAGGCTTGACCGAACCGACCAATCAATGCTGTACCTAGCCTCAGGCCTTTGTCACTTCGTGCACATTGTATCATATGCAACAAGTGACGAGGGTTAAAAAAAAGTCCTACTCGAGTCTTGAGGGACATACATAGACTATACTAGATTCTGAGGGCCTAGAAAAAGTGACATTCTATCAGCGATAACGATGATGGAAAAAGCAAAAATGTATAGGACTGACATAAGCTATCGAAAAGCTTATGTCAATCCTGTTAAAAGTCGTAGTAGAAATGCGAAACGCTTTGGAAGCGATTGTCACTTGTCTAGGGCTTTTGGTCCCTTCAAATGAGCCACATGCCAAGTACTTGCAACCTGCTCGTTTGAAGGAAGAGATACATGAATTGGAAATGGACGAAGTCAGTGCTTCGTACTTAAATTGTAAGATTCAGAACAAAGAAAGGACTTAAGAATCTGCCTGCCCATCATGAAGAACTAAAAATATTTCACTTGTCCAAAGAAATCGTCGACTTTCTTCAGCCTACCACCGGAATAAATTAAACCTACGATTAGTCGTATTTATTGACCGTTGAATTTAACATTGCGTGACACTAGAAATTCCAAAGAAATTAACTTAAAATCTTATGAGTTACGACTTGTGAGACGAAACGAGTTATGGACCTAATGCCACACCCATACTTTCATTCAACAGAATGTCGGAGGCCATTGAAATGGCGTTTGAGAGAGCGGAGCGAGTTAAACCTAGAAAACGAGTAAAATGTCTTGTTTACGGTAATGATCAGAGGTGAAATGATTATTATTCAAAATAAAAATATTTTATTTCACATAAACCTACATGGGCACTTATGGAATGTCAGAAGCTAGGTGCACGGTTCCAATTGGCCGTTTTCTATGGAGAAGAGCCGGCAAGAAAGTCCACGACGCTCCTCTTCTTCTATTGATGCCGAAAATCCCGAATTTTAAGGATAAGTTCTAAAAAAAAATTTTTTTTTTTTGCTTTCTGTAAGATAAATCCGAAAAGATTTGTAAGTTACGGGTATGAGGAAGAGGGTGTAAAGTTTACTCATCCACCATAGAAAAGGGAGGATCCTCCGACCAGACGGGTGTTGGTCTGGCGGGCAACTGCCCAACGATTGATGTTGGAATCTTGTATATATGTCCATCGCGCGGTAAACTGTAATTGGATGATGATTTATGTGACGTCAGGATTTTTGTGTGACGTCAGGTCTTTGATGCGTAGTTCGCATGTGGCGATGTAGATGCCGCCACAAGTTTTTGGAATAATATAATTATATTTCTTCCCCACATTTTTGTATCTGTTTACCTTACCCAAAATAAAAAATACACATTACTATTGCCCTTACCCAACTGAGAAAAATCTCTTGGGACCAAATTGATTTGTTTTATTCAGTGTACCATTTTTTATCGCTTCCTCACAAATTGCAAGACGAGTTTTAGTTTTCAAATCTTTTCTTTTCTTTCGATTTTCTTTTTACCTTTTCGCTAAAAAAGAGTACAAAAATCGCTGTTTTCGCAGCCCATAATCGCGCTCGGCCATTAATGGATTAGTCATTATCATTACCGTGAGTCAACAGCGAGCGGTTTTGAAGGCGGATACCAGGGTCCATCGGATTATATGGCACCCTTACTGACCACATTATGGTCTGATTGAGCTATTTTATTGGCTTACTGACCATAAACTGGATAGGTGAAGAAATTAAGGTAAAAATGGAAATGTTTTTGGGTAGAGAGCTATTGTTGAAATTTTGACTTTTTTTGGAACATAACTCATTAAGGGCGCACCCTACCTCAAACTGTTTAGCATGATCCTCTGTTATGGCGAAATTACTGCAGCATTAATTTTGAAATAAATATATGTTAAAGTTGAGGATTGATGCTAGGACTAGGACTAGGTTTGGCGAAAACACGATTACATAAAATTTTCTCAATAGAAAAAAAATCCAAAGTTACCTCTAAAAAGAACTATAAAACGCTAGCATTAAAAAATACTTTAAATTAGATCATAAAACTTTGCATAATAACTGAACTATCTATAAAGCAGATCTTGTTTTTTTTTATTTTATTTACCTTTATTTTCACCGTAAAAAGCAATTACCTACACTTTTCGAGGCTTGAGACCTGCTAGCACCCCATTCCGTCTCGCTCTCACTCAGGTCGCGAGTAGTATGGTGCGAGCGAGATAAAATCTGAGGTAGGGTACAGCATTCCGTCTCGCTCTCACTCAGGTCGCAAGTAGTATGGTGCGAGCGAGATAAAATCTGAGGTAGGGTACAGCATTCCGTCTCGCTCTCACTCAGGTCGCAAGTAGTATGGTGCGAGCGAGATAAAATCTGAGGTAGGGTACAGCCTTAAGAGGCTTTACAGGAGCTAATACATAACTTATTTTACATAACGGTTTTTTCAATCAAGTTTTCTTAGTATTCATAATCTTCGTATCATAGCAAATACTTCTCATAATAATATAGGAACTAAAAAATGTCTAAGGGGCCTCTGCGAGTTGGCTTCGGCCCCTCGTACGCCTTCCAAAGGTCCGGGACCCCAGGGTCCCGAGATATGTCAAAGACATTTAAATAATAATAGGAACTACAAAGTACCAACAATCATGACCAAGACCAAACGCTATATTTATAGCTTCGCCCCAATCGTTTCTTAAGGTACAAGTCCGTAGCCGACCGCAAGCAGCAGTAGCATGCGACGCGACGTTTTGCCGCGACACTTCTGGTTTCTATGTATTTCTATGAAATACCTTCTGTAGTTAGCGACACAGTATTTCTTAGAAATACTAGAAAACAGTAGCGTCGCGACGATACGTTGCCTGTTACTGCTGCCTGCAGTCGGCTACGGAATTGCACCTTAATGACAGATTTCCGCGGAACAATTCAACGCTACACTGAAACAAAACGCAGGAATACCAATTAATTAAACTACCCCACGACAACTATTCAAAGCAGAACTAAGGGCTTAAAACAGTCACTTTGGCCGAATCATAATGGGATCATCGTAAAATGTCACAAACTGACAATTCATAATATGATCTGCGTGCGATTCATATTACGAAATAATTCATCTGTTTGGCAGTTTTCATACTACTACACAAATACTTACCGCGCGGTACACCTGCGTACCAAAAACCATTGTAGTTAATTAGAATGTCCTTGAAGAACTACGTACTGAAATGTCTTGAAAGAATCTTCGGTCAGGACCGCAGAGCACGGAGATGCCTCGGCAGCTGCTGCTAGAGGCGGTATTGTCACTACTTTCTATACAAACTTAGGTAACGTGACACCGACACCGGCACCATAGTCATAGTAATTTATTGGTAGGGATACTTAAGTCAGATCATTAGACTACTGTAGACTCTGTGTGAACGGTGAAGGAAAACATCGTGAGGAAACCGGCATGTCCTAGAACCAAAAATTCGAAGACATGTGACATCCACGAACCCGCACTGGGCCCGCGTGGTAGATTATGGCCCACCCCCTCTCACAGAAAACTTCGTGGGAACTTTATAGGCTGATTATGATACTCTGTGGACTCGCACTACGACACAAATGACGTGTATAAATGTGAGGACTTTGTATGGCGACCGAAGTTGTGCGCTCAACGCACTTTCGGCGCCACGAATTCTATTAGTACTGCCGTCTTTAGACGCTACCGGCGCGGCAATTCCGTGCTCTGTGGTAAGGCAGGACTGAACAATATCTTTAAGCCGGTTCCGTCTCAAAGAGGTAATTTCTGCGGCTGACTTGAACAAATAGCGAGAGGAACTAATTACGGGTCGGAACGTGGCTTTAAGAAATTGTTGGTGGCAGTTACTTGGCCTTTATCTGAGTAATGGGTGCAATTTTTCTGAATCATTGGCTTGGCTTCGGTTAGAAATCAAGCACACGCCACTTTCCTAAACAGAACCCCGGACCCGGGCCCCCTAAACCCCGAACCTTTCCAAACAGAATAAAGTAAAAAATTATAGTAAGTCATTTTAGCTACTGTTTATAAAGTATCAAATTCTGCTGAGCTTTGGGTATGACGGCGAGGACATCTGACATTGATCGGAACATAGGTAGATGTATATTCATAATTATAAAGCATATAATTATATTTCTTGGCTCAGTATTGCCCATAAATTTGGCACTTCACACGTACCCACTGATTTATTCACACACGCTTCAGTAGGTCCTAAATTTTCGACCACCTGCCTGGTTTTGGCAACCATTTATTTTAGGCAAATTATCCCCTAAGAGCGTTAGTCAAGTAGGGGTCCGTACCAACATTGGACTCAGCAGAGACCTTCATTAAAGAACCCACATCATGTGTTAAATGTACACGCATTAATCATTCAAGCAGATCTGAAGTTTCCTAAGAAGCTGTTATTAAATCTAATATTCAAAGTTTTGGTAATTTTAGTTGGATTAGATCGGTATCTATTTTAGTTTTCCTTATACCGAGGCTTATTAAGTTATTAGCGTCGTCGGTCTTAAGCCGACGTGATTAACGAAATAAAACTGCGGTGGTGATCAATCATGTCCCGAAGCAATAAGACACTTATAATCCAGTCTAATGAGAAAAAATATAAGTAAAAATCTTTTTAAAAACAAGCTTTTAATTGACTAAACAGGGTTTTTCCAGGGCTACCTTTTCGGCTCCATCATCAGACCCTGAACACCACCTAGTATCAAAGCACTTCTAATGAGTCCAAACACGATGGTGCTATCTTGTTTGATTGAGGAGTTCCTATGGCCAACTCATGAGACCAGGTCCATGGTATCATTTTTTCAAAATGTCTCGGTTATTATATACGACTAAGTATGCCAAGTTTCAGCTCAATCGGATGACAGAAAGTGCTTGAAAAATGGATGACAATTGGAGTAACCGGAAACACATACGAACAGAGCAAGCTAATATAAAGCTTGTAAAAAAAACGTAATTAGTTTCTCCTGTGAGCTAAATTCATGAAGGCTAGCCTTGTTACGTTTAGGACCTAATTTTTCTGCCCGACTGTTTGGTCGAGTGGTCGATATAGATACACCTACACCTAACCCTTCGGGGATTACAAACGTGCTGTTATGTCCAGACTTAAATTAGGTAGTACGCCTAATAATTCCGTTGCGTCTCAGGAAGTTAATACGATCCTCCAAAAATATTTTAAGGCCGTTCAGGTACACTATGAAAAGGAGGAGCTCGTGGCTAATAACAGCCGCACGGGTCGATTCAACAAGTTAAGCTACGCTTGCCGGATTTGGTCCGTGGATGGGTGACCATCCTTACATACCAAGACTCTTCCGTGTCTCGAAAAGCACGTTAAGCTGTTGGTCCCGGCTATCATTCGTTGATCTTTAACAGTCGTTACGGGTCGTCAGAAGACCGAAAGTCTGACAACCAGTCTTACCAAGGGGTATCGTATTATCCAGTTACTGGATTGTTGGCAGTCGCTCCATGTAAAATACTGGTATTCAGCTGCATCCAGTTAGACTGGAAGCCGACCCCAACATAATTGGAAAAAGGCTAGGCAGATTGTTTTTTTTTTCAGGTTTAGTTTTGCTATCCCGTTTACTCTTAACTTTTGAAGGTTCTTTTAACTTCCAGATAATGACGTCAGGCTGGACCACAACGTATCACTTTGGCTGCATGCTCCCAGACTACTCCATGAATCCTGAGGCTTTGAGGATGCTTCGGTTTCTCTGGTGGACTATGATGCTGAAGCTTCTCGAGCTGTTAGAGACAGCGTTCTTCATATTGAGGAAGAGGGACCGACAAGCTTCGTTTTTACACGTTTACCATCACACCAGTTCGCTGATCATCATATGGTCTGCTTTGAAATATGTTGGAGGTATGTATGCTTTGCTTTTTTGTTTGAGAACCAAAGTTGTCAAAACAGCTCACAGAATAAGCAAGCTGAAGTGACAATGGGCCGGCCATATTAGCCGCAGAACCGATGACCTTTAGGGTAGAAGTGTTATTGAGTGGAGACCGTGAATCGGCAAACGTAAGGTAGGACGCCCTCAGACTAGGTGGAGCTACGATCTTCGCAGGGTGGCTGGTAGCAACTGGATGAGAGTTGCCGAGAATCGAGCTGAATGGCGTGCAATTGGAGAGGCTTATGTCCAGCAGTGGACTGCTATAGGCTGATGATGATGATGTATGCTTTGTGGTTAAATACGATAAGGCACTGGTGTGTAAGTTCTTAGTATAAGAAATCTCGGAATAATATGGACTAATCAATCTAGTCTTCGACCAACGAAATCTCATCCATACTTAGACGCGACAAAAAAAGCGTCTCCTATGGAGCAATGTCATTCCTACTAATACCAGCTCAACTTTGCGTCAATTTTAGTAGGGGAGATATCCCTATACGAAATGAGGAACGAGAATGGAGAGACGAAAGAAAGGAGGAACTTCTAGTTAAGACACTGTCGATATCAAGTAAAACGCTTTTTGTTCCCTGTGATGTCATCAGCATAACAGCTAAAATATCTATATCTATAAATATTATAAACCAGCTGATGCCCGCGACTTCGCCCGCGTGGATGTCGGTTATTATACACTAAAACTTTACTCGAGAACCACTTTATCCATTGGTGAAAACATCATGAAAATCGGTGCAGTCGTTTTTGAGTTTATCGCGTACAGGACGACAAACAGACGCGGCGGAGGACTTTGTTTTATAATATGTAAGGATTAAAGTCGCTTTTCGTGTTTGTCTGTATGCCCGCGTTGTTCTTCTAAACCACGCAACAGATTTTGATAAGGTTTTCACCATCGTTTAGAGAATTTATTCAGGAAGGTTTATGTGTATAATACGTTACTATTAAAAAGTTACATATAACAAAAAAAAAAATACATGCGGGGCAGTCTTTGCCGATATAAGTGAAAACTAAGCAACAATGCGTAACCTCAACGTAATTCAAACGGTAGACGGTAGATGGCGCTAAAAACATTTCTTCAAGGGTGACGATGACGCGAGTTCCATGATTTTTGTTCACCCAAAAAGTGCTCAACGCGCATAAAGAAGTTTTCACTTTAAAAATATCGATGTTTCGTCAAGTCGTAAAAGCCGTGCGAAGCACTATAATAGTAAATTATACAGACGTCATGCATGATGCATCATCACAACAGATTCATATTGTTTGCTCGTAATCGTTGTTTATAGAAAGATCTATATGTCAATAATATCAACATAAGCCTTGAAACTATCCTCTTTATAAACTATCTCATTTACAAACTTATGAATGCCAATTGAATACGTTGGAGGTTCACCCTCTAATCTTTTCAGAAACATTCACGCAATCAACGTTTGAATAGTTATTTGGAGTTACCGGATGAACGAATATGCCTTCAGTAAACAACCACATGCCTGATTGAGCGTTAGGGGTAATCCAATGTTCTGCTATAACTGTTGGAATCAAAACGTTATTATACTATAGAGATTCAAGTATATGGCATCTGCAGTATTCATTGTTTGGTAAAGGATCCCTCGTGAGCCCGAAAATTTCCACGGCTGAATGGACACTTTCAACTAATAGAATGTTCATGATATTTCCATACACTGGAGAATTCAATGAGACAAGAAACCGAAGAAGAACTTTAATGATTTGCCGATAAACATCGTAAAATTAGAGTAAGGTCGACATTTTCCAAAACCCAAACTAAGCCCGAGCAAAAACGCGTCACTAATCCATCACCCGAGAGAATTAACGCTAAACATGTATGTTACGAAAAAATAAAAACAGCTCTTAACATTGTAAACATATCGTTATTTAACCGTTTTATTAACGGTTCGCGTGTACGCGGGTCGTTTGACGGCACAGTGCGGGCAATCCCAACGGGTGATTTTCGCAAATTCGCCGGCAACATTTGGCGAAAAAATAGCATGAAATTTATTCGTGCATAAAGACGTTTAATGAACTAATTGATGTTAATTTTGTTGGGTTGTTAGTAAGTAGATTAGCCTGTATCTCTTTTAACAGGGATTATTGCTAAAGACGTCAAGGTAGGCTGGCGGATTAGACGCGGTTTTAGAAATTGGCTTCTTAATCCTTTGAAACTTATTACCAGGCTGACATATGTCAGCAGAAGAAAGAGGTTAGTTTTACCTAACGTATCGTCAACGGCAGTTCAATTAAGTTTAGGATAATTTAAAAAAAGTGCGCTTTTGAAGTGAAAACTTGTTCAGGTGCGCTCTACGGTCTTTCATAATAGTGAAAGAAAATTAACCGTGCTCCTCGGCTCAGTGACGCTAAATCGTGTATACTCGGCTCCAGTCGGTTGGTGACGCTTGATCGCGAATGCTCGGCTCCAGTCGTAAGTTTTCACTTCTATTGTGTGGTCCTAAGCGCACACCCTTTTTAGGGTTCCGTACCTAAAGGGTAAAACGGGACCCTATTACTAAGACTCCGCTGTCCGTTCGTCTGTCTGTATGTATGTCCGTCTGTCACCAGGCTCTAGGTATCTCATAAACCGTGATAGTTAGACAGTTGAAATTTTCACAGATGATGTATATCTGTTGCCGTTATAACAACGAATACCAAAAAAATAAGAATAAAATGAATATTTAAGAAACATTATTTTTGCCGTTTATATGTTTTTATAGATAATGGTACGGAACCCTTCGTGCGCGAGTCCGACTCGCACTTGGCCGGTTTTTATTAATCGTACACTACGCTGAGATCTTTACGAAGTCTCGAACATTCAAGATTTCATCTAACAACTCTATCAAAGAAAACCATAACAAAATACGAAATCCTATAATGCCATTATGAAATTACAACGAGCGAACAATTGGAGTAACGAACCAGCAAATAGGCGATTATGGACCATGAAATAACTGTGTAATGAGTCTTAAAAAACAGCATTAGTATAACCAGTGGGGTTTCTATTGATACAGATATTGGAACATAGCAATTGTTATGACAATGCTTTTAAATTCTTTGACTAAATTAACTGTCAAGAAATGAAAGTTAAAAAAAAAAACGGGCCTCGCATGCGTTGGTCGCGGATGTCATTCGTAGATCTTTGACATTTATAACGGGTAGTCAGAAGCCCCAAAAGTCTGGTTAGATTG
This sequence comes from Lithophane leautieri, assembly GCA_949152455.1. Lineage (NCBI taxonomy): Eukaryota > Metazoa > Arthropoda > Insecta > Lepidoptera > Noctuidae > Lithophane > Lithophane leautieri. The sequence goes on from OX424475.1 coordinate 2,925,835, forward strand.
GAAGCCGACCCCAACGTTGGGAAAAGGCTCGGCAGATTGATTGGTTCTTAAGGAACAGCATTTAGTACCAGCCAGTGGGGTTCCTATGATAGGTACAGATACTTGAAAATAGAATTGAAGAGATTTTGAGATATGCAATTGACAGTTAAAGTAGGTAGTAAAAGAATTTTGAGATTAAGAAAGAAAGAAAGAAAAATATTTTATTTGGGACACGCACAGGAAATAGAACAATAAAAAAGAACACTACAACTAGAAAAATCATGAAAACAATAAAACAAACAAAATTATAAAAAAACCAAAATGAGAAATAATACCTCGGAGGCCAAAAAGGCACTTAGCACGACGCTACGATATTTGAAAAAAAAAAAAAAACAATTACCGCATCGATGATATTCTGTCTGATAGAGCCTACTGTGATGTCATGGACACACATATTACACAGATTAGCAATAACTATTACGGAAAAAAGAAAGGAGGGTGTCCTATAGGAACACCTCTATCTAACCCTTCAGGAATACAGGCGTGATGTACATTATTTAAAATAATATATATATATATACATATATATCTTTGTTGTAAAATTAAGGCGATTCCAGTGCCCTGTTTATCCAAAGTTACAAGTCTACACGTTCACAAGTTACCTAGAATGTTATATTTTCGTTAAATTCATAGCAAATCTCTATATTCATAATCAGCCTTAATGTTTCCACTGCTGGGACACGGGGATCAGGTCATCTCTCTCTTCTAACCACATTTAAAAAAAGAAAATTCGATTTTGTAACGACACTTGTAAACTCGTAAAACGGAATAGAGAGTCGCCGGAGACACTCAGGATTTGCTATGATTTTCTACAAGTTGTAACTTACAAATAATTATTTGATAAACAAAATCACGAATAAGTGTAAAAATGTAAGTAATTGTGAACTACATAATGACACTTGTAACATGTAATTCACACGTGTAGTTTTTTTAAAACAATGAAATTATTTTACTGGAAAAATGCTTCTAACCGTGCGTTTGCACTGGCGAAACATTCAATACAAAACATGTTAAAATCTCTAGTTCCTGTCAAAAATTATATGGAACATTGACAGAAAATAGAGATTTCAACATGTTTTGTCTTGAATGTTTCGCCAGTGCAAACGCACGGTAATACACAGCTTTTGTAAGTATTGATAAACAGGGCACTGCTCTCCAATTACTCAATTCCCAAAGAAACAACAAATAAAGCAAAAACAACCTCGTTACATTAAACATCGCGAAAATAATAGTACCTTAAATCGCTGTTAAATGTGGAAATGGCATTTTTACGATAAGTTTCATTCCACCATTTTTAATCGGCCATAAAGTCAGATGTCGCACCGACCGAATAGCTTAGGGATGGCGAATGCTAACATGAACTAAAAAGCAGATTTTTAATTTAAATGGTTTAACGTTGTTAACATATCGAGGGTTCACGGGCTATTTGTATTAAGCGACATTTTTGGAACTTTAAAAAATGGACATAATAACATCTCAAAGATCGTCCAAGAACTTTAGCCGATTCTGGAAGTCGACATCCAGGCTTGATCTTAAGCCGGCTTTGCCGGTGACTGTGGCGGGCTGCAGTACACCGGTGGAAATAGCGAACACGTTCCTGAACCACTTTCGCGTTTCCTCGCCGCTGGGGCCATCTGAATCAATGGTCGATGCTGAGATCTGTCACAATAGCCCTCTTATTCGTTTTGCAGCCAAGCAAGTATCATCTGCAATACAGAAAATGGCCAGAGGCAAGTCTCCAGGGCATGACGGTCTCAGCATCGAGCACTTGAAACATGCGGGTGTGCACTGTCCGAGAGTGTTATCCATGTTTTATTCTTTGTGTTTGAGTCACTCTTATCTTCCTCCCGAGTTAATGGACACATTAGTTGTCCCAATCATAAAGAATAGAACAGGTGATGTATCTGATGTAAGTAATTACAGACCCATATCACTTGCCACTGTACTAGCTAAAGTATTGGACAGTCTGTTAGATAAAACTCTCAACAAATGGTTGAAATTAAACGACGCACAGTTCGGGTTCAGGCCTGGACTTTCCACTGAAAGCGCAATATTGAGTCTTAAACAGACTGTCCAATATTATACTGACAGAAGCACGCCTGTGTACGCGTGTTTCCTCGACCTTTCTAAAGCTTTCGACCTCGTTTCCTATGACATATTATGGAAAAAGCTCGAGGAAGCATGCGTGCCAGCTGAAGTTATACGTGTTTTCCAGTACTGGTATGGTAATCAAGTGAACTATGTAAAGTGGAATAATTCACTCTCTGCGGCGTATGGGTTGGAGTGTGGGGTGAGACAGGGCGGGCTAACTTCGCCCAAGCTTTTCAACCTTTACGTCAACGAGCTGATCGCTGGACTCAGTAGTAAACGGGTCGGATGTTGGATGGACAACGTTTGCGTCAATAACCTCAGTTACGCAGATGATATGGTGCTGCTGGGTCCAACGGCCGGCTCCATAAGAGAGCTTTTAGAATATTGTGAACGGTACGCTGCTAGCCACGGCCTAGTTTATAATTGTAAAAAGAGCCTTTTCATGATCTTCAAGGCCTCAGGTAAAAAGCAGTCATACGAGCCAATTATCAACCTCAATGGCCAGCCCCTGCAAAGGGTGAAACAAGTAAAATACCTAGGGCATTATGTAACGGAGGACCTTAAAGATCATGAAGATATCGAGCGTGAGCGTAGAGCGCTCGCTGTGAGAGGCAATATGCTGGTCCGCAGGTTTGCTTGTTGTAGTAACGAGGTTAAAATAACGTTGTTTAAGGCTTACTGCCAGACCTTCTACACAAGCAGCCTGTGGGTCAGCTATACGCGGAAATCAATGGACGCCCTGAGAGTCCAATACAACAACAGCTTCAGAATGCTGTTGGGGTTGCCGCGCTTTTGTAGTGCCTCTGGCATGTTCGCGCAGGCGCATGTTCCTGACTTCCACGCAATGGTTAGGAGGAAGACGGCGTCGCTATTAGAAAGAACGCGGTCAAGTTCTAATAGCATTCTGAAGATGTTAGTGGACAAATTTGACTCACCGATAATGAATCACTTTATGCAGGTGTTGGTTAGGCAGGAGTGATTCATTAGAACAGGTGAATTCACATTTTTGTATGTAAATATTGTTTTTTCTGTGAGCTTAGTACCTACTTAAACACACTAACATAGCTTTTAAGTTTTTTGTAACTAACCAACTAACATAAATGGATCATTGTTGTCTATAAAAATAAATAATTTAATTTAATTTAATTTACAGGAGAGCATTTCAAAGTTTCATATTTAGAAGAAAAAAAAAACATTATAAAAAAAGTATTAATATTATTACAAAAAAGTGTTCTATGTTGTTTTCCTTTATAAAAACCGCACAATTTAGGCTAGTTTTCATTTTTGTAAAGCTGTTATTATAAGAAATAAATGTCGCTTCATACAAAATTACCTCAAATCACTTTTATTTAGAAACAGGCTAAATGATTCAAGCGCCATAAACTGTATATTATAGGTTCAGGAAAAAGGATTTAAGCAACTCTCGATGTTGTTTTAGTGTAAGGTTAAATGTAATCGCTACCGTCGCGATGGTAATATAGAATCAGGCTATTCAGCTTATGCAACTGAAGTATCATAATAGTAGTTTCAGGCCAAAATGATTTATGTAGCACTTCACATTAAGTATTTATAATAAATTCCAGGTATAAATTCCACGTGCAGGCTAAATGTTTCAAACGACAACAAGCATGGATTTCAGATGCAGGCAAAACGATTCAAGCGCCCTATGTTACGAAATTTATATCAGGACAAACAGCTTAATTCAAAATCACAAAATATTTGGTCTGTGTGAAGTCCATCTTTACTAAAATTGTATAAAATTTGTGTCGCATCAGTCAAGTCAGATTCAAACTAGACCTAACTTTACTGATATTTCAAGCGCCAAAAAAGTGCTCAGAATTGTACGAAACCCGGCTCATCCGATGCAGACATTTTCGCTGATTCTGCATATATATATATACTCGTATATAACTCAATATCGTCCAAAATGTCGCTTCAAACAAATAAATAGCCTTTCACCCCTCGATATATGTATAAATAAGCTGACTTGAGCAATTAATAATAAGGTCTAATATTTATATATTAGACCCTTATGGTGTATCTATTCATACACGAAATCTCTCAAGGGTTCACTGTATCAGCCCTGGCCCCTGATATCGCGAAAAAAATCAGCTGTTCCCTACATTTTGACGAGCTATGCGAACATAAATGTAAGGAAAAGCTGATTTATTTTCGCGATTTCTGGGTTGGCCCCATATTGAAAGTTGTTCACAATGATGAGTAGGTACAATGACCCCTTAAGAGATTTCGTGTATGAAAAGATACACCTTTTTACAGGTCCTCAGTTGATTTATCATAAACTACAGACTGGTAGCAAAGCAAACATAGATGCAAGGTGATGATGAAGTGTCTGAAACATGTCCGATTCGCATAGTAGAAAAATCCGCTTCAAATGTTCGCCAACCCTAGTCTGGGATTCTACCATAAAAGATTTTTTGCGTTCCAAATGTAGGCCAATAGGGCGTTTTTGGGCAAAGCCGCTCCATTTTGACATGTTTCCATAATACGAGTAGCAACCAGTGAACAACCACTGATTGAACTCTATTGATCGATGAGATGAGCGTTTTGATTGATACATAGGCTTTTGGGTTTAGTTCAGGAAATTATTGGTCGGTTTTGCGTGAATTTGAGGGTAAATGTTGATTGAATGATGAATGATTATTGTTGGAAATGTCTGTAAACCTTCAAGAAGCCTCAACCAATATTTGACAATAAGAAGAAATATGAATGTGAATTAGGTTGGAATGGCATATAGGACGTAGGGCTTTTTGTTTCCACAAGATGAAGGGCAGTGGATGATGACGCTTATGATGGAAAAACTCATGAAGGAAAATGTAGAATCGATGTTTTCAGTTGATATTTGTGATCAATGGTGGAGTCGCGTAAATTGACGTAAAAGGACACGGTAGTTTTTTTAAAATTTTATTGGTTTTCACAACTTGCTAACGATATGTACTAATGACCTGCAGTTAAGTACGTAGCGTTAGTTTTCCCCAAAGTACCTAACAGCTTTGCTAAGCGCGTTTCTGTAAAGAGTCGGTACCGTTCCAAGCCACACGAGGATCTACTGAATATATATAACTCAACAAAATATCCCGTATATTTAAGGCAAGGTTGCCTGTCTCTTACATAAGATAACGTCCTGAAATATCGGAGCTCGGTTCACTCGACACAGATGAGTGACTGCCCGGGATGCGGACATAAAGTTCATTTGAGAGGCGCTTCGTAAACTTTCAAGCTGTAAATAACCGTCCATTCGAATAAAACACTGTCTATCTTTCAAGCTTCTTTTTGCTTATAAAGGTCAGCAATTATTTTCTTTCTAGGCTATACCAGCTTTTCCTATTATAAACAAAAGAAGAGGTAATAAATGGGATTTTGCTGCTATGCAAAATTGTATGAAAAGGCTTTAAAGCTTCGCCGCAGTGCCAACAAAACCACAACAGCTTTGTAACTAAAGCACAAAGCGATTCAGTTATCTCGAGCTACACAATACCGCTGATCTGGTCCATCCGTTCCAGATTCGTTTCACAATTCCTTTTACGTAACAAGCTTAGTTAAAGAGTCGAGTTCAACGTTGTAATTTCATTATTCCACACCATTCGTTTATTATTCCTCTTATTTATGGTAAAATATATATTTGGTCCTTTAACCCAAAATCGGTTTTATACACCTTTAAAAACACCGAAAAAAAATACGAAGGAAAACATCGTGAGGAAACCGGCATGCCAGAGAGATATTTATCGACGGCGTGTGACACCAGGTTAGTCACTAACCACACGAAAAGAAAAGACCTTTACAAACATCAACAATAGGTTTACAAAATTTACGTACTAGTAAAGTTAGTTTCGTAGTTTATTGTGAGGGGCTTGTGGCTAAGAAATAACAGCCGCACGGGTCGATCCATCAGGTTAAGCTACGCTTGCCGGGGTTGGTCCGTGGATGGGTGATCATCTTTACATACCAAGACCCCTCCGTGTCTCGGAAAGCACGTTAAGCCGTTGGTCCCGGCTGTCATTTGTAGCTCTTTGACAGTTGTTACGGGTCGTCAGAAGCCCGAAAGCCTGACAACCAGTCTTACCAAGGGGTATCGTGTTACCCAGTAAGTGGGTTGTGGAGGTCAGATAGGCAGTCGCTCCATGTAAAATGCTGGTAATCTGCTTAATCCGGTTAGACTGGAAGCCGACCCCAACATAGTTGGGAAAAGGATAGGCAGATGATGAGTTTATTGTGAAGTGAGATCAATGGCGATGGCCTATGCTGTTGAATCGGAATTCAGCTATCCTCAAAAGAAGAAAAAATAACCTAGAGGGTCTTACCACAAAAACTTAAGACACTTGTTCAACGCGTGTTTAATGTCAGTTTTATGTCAAACTCCATACAGAAATGTCATGTTTAAAAGGTATTTAGGCTAAACAACTGATACACACGGTTTTGTGGTAATAATGTAGAAGTCTGAATGCCAAGCTCCAAAAAACTTACAAATGTACCTACATCGGTTATGTATGGCCTTGAATTAAAATAACAAAACCAATTAAAACGCCTAGCACCATAAACTTCAACCATATGATTTTGTAGTAATTAATGAGAAATGTTGATCATTAAGGCAAACATAGCAAGCATAAAACTTAAAACTTGACCTTTACCTGCGAGGGCGAATAGCATGAATAGATGAATACTTAGAGGAATGCAAAGCCTGAAACGAAAACGTACATAACTACATACTACTACTGCTTTTATAGACATTTTATTTTATAAATGTTTTCAGTCCCTGCTTGTTAGCGAGAACTTGTCACGACTTTTTTAAATGTCGCTTCAGAATTTTCTGTGGTTTAATAGCTTGAAATGCCTTTAAGCATGTTTAGTATTGGTCCTAAATTCGTGGGTTCATTAAATGCCGTCTGTCACTAGTCAGTCTTGAGCTTGACTGACGCTTGTACGCGCCACGTGGAACAAAATCAAAATCAAAATATTTTATTTCACATAAGCCTACATGCTACTAATGCACTTACTTATGAAACGTCAGAAGATAGGTGCACGGTTCCAATTGGTAGTTTCCTATGGAGAAGAGCCGGCAAGAAACTCCATGGTTACTCTTTTAAAAGATAATTGGCTTGTACAATATTTTCGAACTCAGACCAACAAAAAAGGAAAGACGGAGCATTACGAACATCGAAAATGAAGCCACCTTTTTATCTATGTGTGTGTAAAAAGGGTTGTCATTTGTTAAAGTTTTTCCCTATAATTTGGGGAATAATATTTTGTTTAGGATAATATTGTACGAGTAAGATATTATTTAGTATGGTATTGTACCTCACTTGTTAGGAAGGATTCCGAAACAAAACCATTTTTTTTTACATCGCAAAATATAATAAAATAAAAATTAAGTACAAAGTGCATTTACATACAGCCCTATCGTCAATGGCTACATGAGGCAAGTCTGGTAAGTCCTACAAAAAAAATTATACGAGTAATGGCAGCTTTTGATTAAAACCTTAGGAAGAATTAGGACATACTTAAACAAACGTACAGCTAGAACTTTGTGAAACTGAGTTTTCAGCAATTACGTAGGACGATGGAAATAATATCTAAAAAATAAAATTTGGGACAGTAGTATTTAAATTAGCTAGACTAAGCTGAGAAACTAACTAAAATAAAATAAAAAATACAGTCTCGTGTTTAATTACTGTTTTGATAAAATATACCTTTTTAGGATATCCGCTTTTGATCACACGGCGAAGTCCACGATTAGTTGAATAAAGGTCATTATTATCAAAATGATCGGAACAAACCACGCTGGTTTTCGGTGGTAGCCATTCTGGATCATTCCGACTATTTCTTATAGTTACTATCCAATTACTTTTATTTTCAATATTACTTGGAAATCTAAAATATTAAATACATAAAAAAAACAGGCATATAATTACTCGAACTAAAAAATATCGAACGGGGAAATTTCAAATCATATTATGGCAACCCTCGCACTTTAAATGTCACTGTTTTCGTTCGTTCATTCGTTCAGGTTTTTGTTCCAAGTAACCTAAAATTCATAGTTAACTAAATTAAGAAACGATGTTATTTGAAGTACTTCCATGTGAAAAGTGATTCCGTGAGACTTTTTATGTGATTTGCTATTGTTTTTACATGTTTTCACTACACAAGAAGGCATAATTCTATTTTTTTTATTGAAGTTTACTAGACGACGACTCGTGACGTACTAGGAGCGATGAGCATAGTTTTTGTGTAGGTGTGTGCGTGAGCCTGTGTGTTTACTTGTAGGAGCATAGTTTTGTGGCTACACGTTTGATGTACGTATTGCTCCGTCTTTCTTTTTTTGTTGGTCTGAGTTTTCGAATTACAGTGTTAATAGTTATGGGAGGACAGTGTAGGCCTTTCAAAAAGTTTTATGAAGGAAGTTAAAAAAAAATAAGAATTTCTTCAAAAAAATAAAAGTCTACAGTTCACTAAGCCTTCGACGTTCTCAGATTCACAAGGTAAAAAAGAATCTATATAAGATAAATAAGATACTACAGATAAAAACCTATTTAAACCAAATGACATATGATTGCCATCACAACTGTAACAAATCTAAATAATTAACATGTCCGCAAAAGCCACTACTATAGGGTTGAAATTAAATTGTAGGTATAAAATGTCAAATAATATTATGATTATGTCTGTCAGCGTTGAATGTAAAAAATAAACAAATTAAGGTTGCCTATCGGGCGAGTTGGAAAAATTGCTCTTTCTCTGCCCTTTCCAAGAGATTTATTGAAACACTTAGGTATGTACATAAATTAAGTTTTTAGCCGTCGCATACTAATTTAAAAAAAAAAAATCTAGACTTCAGCACGCGTAGAATAGACAAAATGACAGATTCACAAACATAATCTGTCATTTTGTCTATTCTTTCGTCGACAGAACCCGTTTCTATGGTGGTCATGCTACGCGTGCAGAGGGGCCTAGTCCAAGTGACAATCGCTTTCCAAAGCGTTTCGTATTTCTACAACGAATTTCAACAGGGTTGACATACGCTTTCGATAGCTTATGTCAGTCCAAAAAATTTGTTGCTTTTTCCATCATGGTTATCGCTAATACGAGTAGAATGTCACTTTGTCTGGGCCTCTGGATAGAACTGATTTTCAACATCGTACGAAAATCTTTTGAGAAAAGAGCTTTTTTTTAAACCTACACT